>OV281307.1:8465000-13265000 GCA_923062465.1 Acleris sparsana | reverse complement strand
TTGACCAGTTTTTTTAATAGATAGAGTGATTTTTAGAATAGTTTTTATTTATAATAAGTTCTGGATTTTGAACGGGTATTAGAGAAAACTCACAGTAACCAAAGTGAAGCCAGGGCGGATCGCTAGTTTGGGTTAGTAATGTTTAGTATAAAAACAAAATGGTCTAATTTTCATTTTACAGAACACGAATTGCATAATTTCGATCTCTATAATAAATCAAAGATATAATAATCATGAGGCATAAAACGAAATGCATAATTTCAAAAACTATAAAGTTCCTAAATTAAAACATAATTATTTGACGACGTGCTGGCCTAGTTGGTAGTGACTCTGCCTACGAAGCTAGCGGTCCTGGGTTCAAATCCCGGTAAGGGCAGATATTTGTGTGATGAGCGCGAATATTTGTTCCTGAGTCATGGATGTTTTCTATGTATTTAAGTATACATTTCTCTATATAAGTATTTATATCGTTGTCTAGTACCCATAGTACAAGCCTAGAGCTTAGTTTGGGACCAGATCAATTGGTGTAACATTGTCCCCTGATATTTATTTATTTATTTGTAACGGTTTTAATTACTATTAATGTTGTCATTGTTATAACCTAACCTAACCTAACCAAGTTAGGAGAAACTGACTTAAATTGAATAATAACAAGAAAATGATATTTAAACTAAAGGAGTGTTCTGTTATTCGATCGCATACCAGATGAAATTATACAATTGGTTTTTATGCTAAACGTTCATTATGTTTTTTGTGGTTAGTTAAATTAAATTATACAATGTTTTTAAACTGATTTAAGCGCACCACGCTAGTTTAGTTATTAAAAAGTTACTTCAGTGTTTTCCCTTCGTTGATACATCATGCAAATCGGTGGACCAAACATACATCTAGCTATTAGATAAAGATAAAGATAAAGAGACATTTATTCGCAACAAAACAAAACCACATTACATAGATACAAAAAGATCAAGACACAGAGAAATTGTTGCGAAACGGTCCCGACTCAGCATTCGCTAGCCGTAAAGCCAGCGCTGGTCTTCCGTTGGAACCGCTTGGTGAAGAGACGGAGTGACACACTTAACACAAAAGAAAAACTTAAAGGATCAAATACAATCATTTTTTCGAGATTAACGTCTCAATCGGCCTTAAAATTTATAGCCTGGTAAAGTTGGCAACACAAATGAAAAAAAAATAAAAAAAAAATGTTTTGATGGTTTTACATTTAGAAACATTACACTACTGTGTAAAATAACAAACAGTCTTTAAAGTGACAACGGACGGCAAAAAATACATAGATGGATTATTAGATATACATCTCGATATACGGGCCACGCATTCTACTCGTCAGGGCCAAAGTCATTGAGAACAGTTGTTACCGAACAATGCAATGGCCGTACAGTCCATTGTACAAGGGAAATACTTATCTGCACAGTATAGCACCTTGTCGTTTTGACTGCTATAGCAGAGCAGCTATCGTTTAAGGTAGGTTCATATATAGTGTTATTGTGACAAGGTACTGACATGTGCAGATGAATGGTTCGGTGCAGGAAATAGGTACAGAGAGATAAGACAAGTAACAAATTTGTTCTGGTGATGTTAGAGCCGAGAGTGGTGATCGAAACAATATTGGATAAGGATTAATGATAGACAATAAAATTGATTCCTATGGTACAGAAAATAAGGGTTATTCATTTATTTTCAAACAACCAATTTATTTTCTAATTGTCTTTGAATTAAGAGTTAACCTAACCCACATATTATTATTTTTCTCGCTATCTCGTGCGATCTGTCCTATTCTTTGGGACAATAAGCTCTATTTTGGTGGTGTCGACTCATTCAGATATCTTGCGGAGTATGCTCCCATTGCAGCATCTCATTTGTTTATTTTAAGACTCCTGGACTGTTAGGTCAGTTGGGGTTTTGCGTTTTAGCCTTCTAGGCCAAGGTTCTGTTTGGGTAAAACCAACATCTATGGCAGGGATATTATTTTGAATCGGACATAAGATCCAATACCTTTGAATACTATATAATTGGATCATTACTGCTTAAAGCAAGCTAGAAACAGAGTCATACAAAGCCCTTTTTCTCAAAACAGATCAACTGCGAATCATCGTTATAAATACGCAGAGTCAATTATTTTTCAATCAATCTATCATTGTTTAAATGTCGTTTATATCCGTGAACCTAAAACTGCAAATTACTCGAGTGCAGATCACGGTGGATTGGCGCCTATTCGTTTAACTACTTACGTCCAATTGCAGTATCGTTTCTACAATATACCGTGGGATCATAGAAAAGATTCCGTGGGAAAATTCGGCAGCTTTGATTGGCCGAGACAGCGTCGGTTGATCCAGTAGGATTTCTATTAGGATTAATTAAGTCCAGTGAACACATTACATGGTAGAATGAAGCCATTGTGGGGCTTATTCGGTCGCCTTTGTATTAAGCCGGCAGTGGGTTACATAAATAAAGGTTAATTGTATTTTTGCGAAAATGCTTAGAAATATATATATTTATTTATTTGCTCATGGGCCTTGGATCTATTCTATGTATTTAAGTATATACACTCAGGAGCAAAAATACCGGGTCAGAGTGCGTTTTTCATACAAACGAGGCTATTTCGAAGCTTTCGTTTCTCGCCAGGGGTTGTTTTGAGTGAGGTTTAATGGTGGATACTGCGAGGTTCAATAGAGGAGGTTAAAAGTTCTTAAGATACGTAACTGATCGCACAATCAGTTTACACCACAGCAGGAGAGTTTGGGTCAGCACTTGGATTTCCTTACATTTTATTGCCATTTTAGATGTTTTTCTGAACATGCTCAATTCCGGAGTTAACAGCAATTCATTCAGTTGGGTATCCTAGGCACTCTGGAAGTCCTGTATCGATGCTTCATCATCAGATTTCACTAAAAGCATTCCCTAGCGAGGAACCAAGGCTTCGAAATATCCTCTTTAGTATGAAAAACGCACTCTGACCCGTTATTTTTTTTATTTTTATTTTTATGGCATAGAGAAGGCAACCGAGCATACAGGCCACCTGATGGTAAGTGGAAACTGTGACCCATAGACATTAGCATAAGACTGCAAATGCGTTGCCAACCCTGAGGACTAAGATGGAATGCCTCTATGCTAGTCATTACACCGGCTGTCTTATCCCCAAACCGGAACACAACAATGCGAACACTGCTGTTTGGCGGTAGGTTAATGGATAAGATGGTGGTAGCGATCCGGACGGACCCTGCACAGGGTCCTACCACCCGCGCCCGTTATTTTTTGCTCCTGAGTGTATTTCTCCATATTATAAGTATTTATATCGTTGTCTACCCGTAGTACAAGCCTAGAGATTGGGACTAGGTCAATTGGTGTGACATTGTCCACTGATATTTATTTTAAAGTCATGTATTTATTACGTAAGCGACCATTTGTAAATGTTGAAAATTGTTATAATTATAATAGAGGCATGTCACACGAGCGTTGCGTGTATTTAAAACAAATATGGGATAAATTAGTTGATAAATAAATAATATTCTGTAACATTTTGGTATATTTCTATATAATTTTACACGGATAATGCACTCACTATTCAAAATAGTGTTACATTTCGAAATAAAACTGTATTGGAGGTGTTTTAACATCAAACATAGTTATATTTCCACATAGCACGTTGTATTACAAAAAAAAAAGTTAAAAGATACTTACTTGTTAATATAAAGAGCACTATTTCGTGTTGTCACATTATATTGCACTATTCAAACCCTATATTCAAACCGCGGACAGGAAAGGCTACTTCGGCTTAAAATTTGTCATTTGCCCATACGTAACGTGTCAAATTTTAATCCGAAGTAACCCTATCTATCCGGGGGTTCAATTCAATATAGGGTTCGGCCATAAATGAGACCGCCCGGGTGCGGAGAGCCAAACGAGAGAGACAAACGCCATCTCTCGCAAACTAGCCGCACTAAAGGTATAACACTTTTTGAGATAATAAAATGGATCTTTCTCCATATTTAACCCGTAATCTCATTTTTAGGGTTCCGTACCTCTAAAGAGATGAAACGGAACCCTTATTGGATCACTTTGTTCTCCGTCTGTCTGTCTGTCTGTCAAGACCTTTTATCTCGGAAACGCGTGCAGGTCTCAAGTTGAAATTAAAACCGTATACTCCGGCTTACAGTCCCTTGAAGCTGAGTTAAAAAAAAACTAATACGTTTATGCCATTTATGCCGCAAAAAACGTGTATTTCGACACTCGATTGAATCAAAATGTATAGGGTATTTCCCGTTGACCTAGAACTATGAAATTTGGTGTTCTACAGCAATAAGATTGAGTTTCCTATCAATTACAAATGACTTCGCATCTCTAATGACAATGACATGTTCAAGCAGATTTTCTTTAAAATGGGTACCAAATTAACGTCCGTGACCGTACAAACTTACCCAATGTCGTTTGTCCCAAATTTTCATCATAAAACTAAATTTTACACGAGCAGTAAACATTTTCTAAAGCCGATTGTAAGTATCTGCGTAAACGATTCGAAGCAAAGTCAACAAAGGCTTTTCGATATGGTATATATTGTTTCAGCAAAATACCTATCACTTGTTCAAACAACATAATATTTGATCGATGTTAAACCAAAGGTATATTTTGCAGTAGACTACAAGTATCCATCTTTTTACCTTATTGCATTGTAATCATTATGGTCCAAGAACGGTCAAGTGCGAGTCGGACTCGCGCACCAAGGGTTCCGTGTTAAAGATTTTCATACGATACCCCGCATGACACGGTTAACTTAATTTAAAATTTGGACCGGCGCCATTCCTGGCCTAAAGGGTTCACTAATATTTTACCAATTTGATACAAAGTCTAGATACCATTAGGTACGTTTTTTGCGGCAAAAATGGCCGGATCTATTGTTTAAGTAAACATAGAAGTTTGATTTTTTCACAAAACACTTGAGTATATGGTTTCAATTTCAACTCGACACGCGTTCCTAACATGATAGGTCTAAGGAGACAGATGCACGGACTTGGACTTATTTCGTGTATTTGGCATCTTACTTCTCGTTTCAAGTGGACTCGCAGTGGTACAGAGGTTAAAACTATCTTTAACTCTGTCCTACATATCACCGTACAACGTTGCCGTCAATCTTCCAACAGAAAATTGGATTGTGTTTTATTGCTATATTGATTTATACTTATATATACTTGACACTGGTGAAATCACTTCATTGTGGAAATGCCATATCCCCGCGGTAGTAGTTGTTGAAGTCGCCGCAGGGCAAAGAAAAAAAAATCATCTTTATTTTACCGCCTAGAATAGAGGCGCTGGGCACAAGAAACAGATCTAAACCGGCTTAACTGCTTTTTAAAACTACAAAAACGGTGTCAAAAAAAATATTATTTCAAAGTTAAAAAACACCACTTGAAAACCAAGGCAAGATGATAAAAAACCACTGGACAATGCATTATGTTCACAGCTATACGAAAAACCGCTTTTTACGCCACCAATGCCACCATCCATTTCCTTTGAAAATAGCTAACCGCAATCGTGTGTAAGGTCGTCCATTTCAGTTTGCATTTCATTTCTAACGTTTTATTCTCATTTCTATCGTGGTGTTTTATTTCTGGTTCTATTTTTATGTTCTTTTATACACAGTTTTTAATACAATACAAGTAAGTAGATGTAAGCATGTTGACACAGTTCAAACTTGTAATTCACCCAACGTCATCTATAAGCACCATATACATCAACCCCCCTAGGGCTGATAGATTAGCTAAAAAGCTATCGATTTAACCCCTATGTATGTTCAGTGATTTTTACTAGTTTCGGAGACATTGATAATTTTAATCTGAATTATGGTAATTTTTCCTTATGTCCATCACGAAAAATCATTACTTTTATGTTTTATTTCATAACTTTTTCAGTGGTATCTATCATCATTAGAATCATTACGAATCAGCAAAGTTTTTAAACCTATTTGCCTTTTTATTTCAGTATTTTTTTGAAGTAATGACATAAAGTTTGTTTCTCCATACCTAGGTGTCCCAGTGTTTGCTTTTCACTTTGTATGGAAAGAACAATTTTATGGGATTACTCTAAACTCTTTGTTATTCAAGTGTTTTTTAATATCAGAGCTTTTATATGACACTAATTTCATCAGTGGCCACCGATAGGCCAATTTGCCCATTCTCCTGTCCGGGATTTCTGAATAAATAAATAATGTCTACATAAATTCATAATTAAGTCATTTAACTTACCAGTACCTCATCTAGCGATTATTCATTATTTTTTTGACGGAGAGAAAATGTCGTTACGCATCGTCCCCCCAGCTAGTGTAGCCTTATGGGTATGGGTACCTCAGCCACCTCAATCTCCTGCGAGAGCTGAGATGGAAACATTCCGTTGAAAACCTCTCCGGTGTTAACCTCCAATGGGCTGTTAACGGGGCCACCGTGGGCTGATGACTATGCACCACAGGGTGCCCCCCAGCCGCCCCAACTTATTGCTGGGGCACCTGCGCCAAAGGGTTCGGTTAACACTTCAAACCTTCCCTCAGACGTGTAGGACCATAACTCATCTAACCTAACCTAAAGAAGTCTGAGGAGCAAATTGACGGAAAGTGTTAACCTACATGTAAAATAATTAAGACAGATGTTTTGTAGAATCCTGGAATCCCGGAACTTATATTCGCTTATCTTTTTCCGGGATTTCGTCAACTTTAAATATCTTACCGGATTTCCAATCCCTGGTTCAGAGTTATTTGGGTCACCGCATCACTAGTACAAGCGACTAATCTCTGGTATAATTTATATAAGAGGTCTATTCGACGCTCGACTTTATCTGAACAAAAATATTGCACCCTAACATAATTAAAAAATAATATAAAACTTTTTTTTAAATCAGTTGTCTTTTCCATTTGACATCAAGTATGACCAATACTACCTAAATTATATGAAAGCTAAAAAACACAAGCAAAGCAAGCTATCACTAATTTCGTGGATCTTATGTAGGGTCTTGGTGGCCTAAGTGGTAATGCGCCTGCAACGACCCGGATAGCCAGAGGAGATCTAGGTTCAAATCCTACGTAAAACCGAAGAGATTTTTTCTTTTTAATATAGTTTAGATTTTCCTTACAGATGTTTCTGTGAAATTAAAATCAATACTACCTACTATTACCAATACCACCTATTCATCACATTCACTACAGGGCCATCACGTCTCAATCGCTCAAAGGCTTAAATAGATAAGTTCGCCTTTGTACATACCTTTTGTGTTTCTGTTTCTTTTTTTAGTTTGTTATTTTCTGTTTATACTGAACTCAGGGACAATCGCCGGTTGGTGTCCCATCACTTTACTAAATTAAACTTGTCTAAAGGGCCTCAACATGTTGGCTTCGATCCACGTACGTCTTTCAAAGGTCCGGGACTCCCATCATAGTCCCGTGATTGGTAAAGACATAATACTAGTAATAGGCCACAGGGCAGCTAGTGGCGAGTTTTTGGTGAGTGGTGACACCACGGACCTGAGTGCTTCCGAGGGTAGGTCCTGTTCCTGACCTCACGCTTGTCTTCACCGGCCGGCTGCGGTGTATTATTTTGAACTCAGGGACAATCGCCGGTTTGTGTCCCAACACTTTACTAAATTACACTTGTCAAAAGGGTCTCTGCGTGTTGGCTTCGCTCCATGTACGTCTTTCAAAGGTCCGGGACTCCCATAGTCCCGTGATTGGTAAAGACATACAAATAAATATCGCGAGCCAATATCACACCAATTGACCTAGTCCCAAACTAAGCTCTAGGCTTGTACTATGGATACTAAATTTAAATACTTTAATAGAGAAATAAACTGAAGCTAAACTGAAGTGGCAGTGGGCGGGGCACATTTCTCGCAGGACTGATGGCCAATGGGGTCAGAAGGTTCTGGAGTGACGTCAGCGGACCGGAAGACGAGCTGTAGGAAGGCCTCCAATAAGATCGCGGGAGCGTGGTGGATGCGAAAAACACAAGACCGGTCTGAGTGGAGAGCCTTGGGGGAGGCCTATCTCCAGCAGTGGACGTCTTTCGGCTGATATGATGACGATGATTATGAATAGAGAAATACATACTTAAATGCATAGTAAACATCCATGACTCACAAACAAATATTCGCACTTATCACACAAATATCTGCCGTTACCGAGATTGGAACCCAGAACCGCTGGCTTCGTAGGCAGAATCACTAACAACTAGGCCAACGCGTCGTCTCAACGTCAAAATCAAGGTGATATGTAGTGCATAATTGCTTTCCTTCTTATTTTCACGGAAACGTACGATGGTGTCATGCTACTTCAGTCAACCTCAGTACTTTTTGTAATGTGACCGACTGAAATAGCAAGACATGTTCGTACGTTTCCGTGAAAATACGAAGGAAAACAATTATGCACTACATCTGTATACTTATCGCTTCCTGAGCTTCAAAAGCTCTTCTTTTACCTTTACCATTGAACCAAGATACCGTGTCGTTCCGTGTGAATGCGTGAAATTGTGGTGATTCTAATGCTCTCTTGGTGATACAAATATCTAATACATATATAGGTTACATTTCAAAAATTCAAGTAAATTCGTCACCCAGCCGCAAGACACTAAACTAAATACGCGCTAGGGTGGTGACTGTTCGCGCCAACTGAGCAGAACGCAGTAGTAGGCTTTACAAAGGCCGCTGTCACGCGCGTGGCTAAAATATAATAGTATTTACCGTCCTACCGTCCATTCCAAGAGAAGTTCAGGTAAAGTTGGCATGTGAAACGATAATAGAAACGTCTCTATTCAAAATGGATTGTTAGTAAAGTTTCATTGTACTTACTAACTTCTATTTGTTATTTTCGCAAATTAAAAATAAGTAGAAATAATATATCTCAGTATGTTTGAAAACGAAATATTTATTAGAGAATTATAAAACATAAAATAGTTACATTATTTGAACTGCCAAGGATGCGTACTTATAAGATGTTATGTTTACGTTTACGCGAATTAGTCCCGTGCCCACTGTGTTTTTGTAAAAAATATAAAATTTGGGTTTTTACATATATTTTTATTATTAAAATATATCACACGTGATTAAAAAATGAAAGAGGCTGAAATTAAAAAAAAGTTTTACTTATATGACTTTTTGCTTTTTTTTTGATGCAAAGTGCATTATTTTTATTCCAGTAATAGACTTACCATCCTTCATTTATCCGAAAATGATATATTGGACGCCATAGCAAGTATTTGTTTAAAGAAATATGGCTTCAATTTAAGCGCTGCAGCGTCAAACTCAGCGCGGTGGCTCTCGATGGCTCCCCGTGTGAATTTACTCGAGACCACCTAAGGCTCAACTGTCCCTAGTTTCAGCGCATAATCAAAAAGTGCAAGGTTCTCATATAACAGATAGCACTATCAAACCAGCTATTAACTAAAACATTTAGGGACCAAAACTTAATCTAATCTGTGGATACCAGCATAGGCCAGGCAGGGGACTTCTTCGTGCTCTCCAGTAATTTCCAAGTCAGCTGTAAAAAAAAAAGTATTTATAATACACAATTCATTTATATTCATATATATGACTTCCTACCGGAATACCCTAATTTTTTTTTATTATTGATTTATAAAGGTTTACATAATATGGTTCTTTTGTCCCCTTAAACCACGCAGGGTTTGTTAAGAAGCAGAGCTGCAAGTTTGAGTAATCACATAACGTTAAAGTATGCTGTAAAATTAAAAAAAACAGACTTATTTTTGCACTAAAAAGGTGTGAAGCATGCAAGGTCGGCCATTTTGTTCGTTCTACACAGGCTACTGTCACACTGATACACACCACGTCTGACGACCCACCGCCATTACGCGCTGAGCCACAGCAGGGGTGAAGTTAAATTTTACGCCAAAGAAAATGCAGTCTTGTGTAGTTAAGGCATGCTAAAATTACAACAGTCAATTCTTAAACTCCCACGGGCCTCACACGTGTACCTAAGTTATGATGATTTCTTTAATTTCACATAAATATGTTTTATTTACTTTGATGCAAATGTCCAAGTAAAATGACCACGGTGTCTGGGACCGGGCCGTTATCCCTTTCAAAGGGTTTTGTATTGGTTTTTTGTTAGGCTTAACATCGAGGAAATGCTGCCAGCATCTGTGGTACTTTGACACAGGGGCCCTCTCTTTTTAAGTTTTTACTTAGTATTAATTTAATCGTATTTATCTTAGCCTTGTTAATATTTCTCTGTATCAATACTTTGTATTCAATCAGTTATATCAAAAAATAACATGTCTGACATACAGACAGACAGACAGGCACGGAACTCTTATAACATCGTTTGCGAAATTGTGGCTAAGTCTTCATCCATGTACTCAAAGGCACCAGAATACTTATTTCTCAGCGTTTATTTAAACCATACCAAAATACTTCTCGGTGTTTATTACAGTCCACCTTCAAACATAAGCAATTTCGATCCATTTGACAATACGTTACCTGATATCTGTTCTCAGTTCGATCATAGTGAACTCATGGGAAATTTTAATACATTTTTCATTAAAAACGACCTTCGCCCTTTGAAACTTGGTAAAAGTAATACTTACTTCGAAAAATAAAGTACAAGAATTGGAATGTCAAATTATTATTATTACACATTTAAATTGTTGTTAACGCAATTTATGACAAGTAAAATATAGATTAATATGATATTTGATCACAAAACCATCCGTGACTTTGTTCATATGCGTATGGTAATAACAATGCTATACCTATAATTATCATAAAACTAATGTTATTACCATGGTAACGTTCAATATAGAACTGTTTTCACGCTGCGGTTACGCTATTATAGGTAGTATTTTGATACTGTCGACGGTACCACTATTGGCAGTCTAAAGTAGAAAAGTAGAAAAAAAAGTTACCATCATGATAACTGGTGCCGTAAACGCCTTTCGAATATTGCCCATGTCTTGCCCAACTTTGTCTGTAGACACAATTTCTATAGTCCATTTCACATATGCTCAACATCTTTTTAGGCTTGTAGAAAGCCCAAAAACTTGTATATTTCTTATAATAATTTGCCACACAAATTGGACGTATAAACATCCTGTAAAATACATTAAAAAATATTATTTCGTCTTATAATGGAAGTAGGTTTAAAAACAATACCATAACGGTCTCTGTAGTCTCACAGACACAAAAAAAATAACCCGATGAATTGAGAAACTCCTCCTTTTTTTGAAGTCGGTTAAAAATTGGACAATACACCGACCAAACTTGCACAGCTCGAGCAATTTTTGTGTACGAACGAGTCACAATTCACACATTGACACGATAAGGCTGAACGGCGAGAAGTCTGATTTGTTGCTCAACTCAACAGTTCCGAATTTTGTACGGGCGAGCGGACTCGATGTTGGTAAAGTTTAGGTAACGTTCACTCACGCGACTGGACTCGGTCTAGGTGGCAATGCGAGTGATAACTAGTTTTATTAGATGCGCATGCCCGCTTAGGCTTGTAACGTTGTAACTTGACAGAGGGGAAATGGTGCGAATGCCTGCTCCCTTCCGTGTTGCTCGAAGAAGTGATACTTTCAATCTCCTACTACTAAATTTTATTATAAAATAATTTTAACCAAACTGAAGTACTTCTAAATTCTCACTTTTTTCTCCCCCTGTATCATGTCGTTCAAAGGTTTTTTAGCCTATGACACTGACAAATACGACACTTAAAAACCAAGCCACGTTAGCTTTCTATTGGTGAAAGAATTTTCAAAATCCGTTCTGTAGATCCAGAGATTACCCCACGACACAAACTTTACCTCTTTATAATAATAATAATAATAATAATAATATAATTTTTATTTCAGACTCTGGGTCCATAAGAGTGTTAGTAATACAGTAGGTAATCTTACAATCTAGGTTTTAGTAACATGAATTTAAAATAAAGGCAAAACAATGTCAACAATAAATTTAAAATTACAAAGAAATAATAATCACACAAAACCGATAAAACATACGTACTTAAGAGATTAATAATGTCAAATGATTATAGATTTAACTTTTATTTAACATTAAATATGACAGGTTTGTCCGCCATATGCACGACATTCCAGTGCTTCATTACAGGGCAATCGAACTTATCCAGTATAACATTTAGGAGGCTGTTGGTACTGCCTCGCACTCTACTCATCAACGAGGCAACTCGTTTCCGCACTATTGCCTTAAAACCATCCGTGTTAGCCTCTAGAAACATGCCTGACGCGCTACACCAGCGAGGCAACCCCAACAGCATCCTAAAAGCGTTATTATATTGAACGCGCAGGCTATTCATGGACTTTTGCGCGTAATTGGTCCACAGGCTGCAGGTGTAGAAAGTCTGACAGTAAGCCTTAAAGAGCGTGACTTTAACATCACGTGAGCACTTAGCAAACCTGCGGACCAACATATTAGCTCTCACCGCCAGGGCCCTACGCTCTCGCTCAATGTCCAAGTCATCCGAGAGGTTCTCGGTAACCCAGTGACCAAGGTATTTAAATTCGGTGACTCTCTTCAAAGGAGCTCCCAAGAGCCTAACTGGTGGGACAGATTTCGGTTTCTTTTTTCCAGCCTTGAAAACAAGAAGCTCGCTTTTGTTAGTGTTGTACTTAAGTCCATGGGTCACCGCGTACGCCTCGCATATGCCCAGTAATTTCTCGAGAGCTCTTATCGATGGGCACAGTAGCACCATGTCGTCTGCGTAGCTTATGTTATTGACCAACTTGCCATCAATAGAGCAACCGACGCCGGCACTACTGAGCCCCTCGATAAGACCGTTTACATACAAGCTAAATAGCCGAGGCGAGGTCAGGCCCCCCTGCCTCACACCACAGTCCAACCCATACTCCCTCGAAAAAACACCAGCCCACCTAACTTGGTTGGTTTGATTGTGGTACCAAAATTTAAATAGGTTTACTATTTCTATAGGCGTACTGGTTTCGCTTTGCATTTTTGACCACAGCACATCGTATGATACCAGGTCGAATGCCTTCGACAGATCCAAAAAACACGCATAAATAGGAGTATTTCTCGTCACATAGTACTGAACGGTGTGCTTGAGACGCAGTATTGCAGTTTCAGTGGAGAGCCCAGGTCTAAAACCAAACTGGGCCTCATTCAATTTAATGTGCTTACTTATACAGCGATCAAGCAAACCGTCCAGCACCTTTGATATCACAGTAGCCAGTGAGATCGGTCTGTAGTTGTTCCTGTCGGAGGCATCCGCCGTTTTATTTTTTATGATAGGTACCACAACGGTCTTTAAAAGCTCCCTAGGAAGGTATCCGTGCCCTATACATAAGTTGAACAGCAAGGCCAACACCCTGGGCAAATGAACACCTGCGTACTGGAGGTGCTCAATGCTAAGGTCGTCACAGCCCGGCGATTTACCACGCTTCATGTTTTTTATTAGGGTTAGCACATTTTTCGCTGAGAATTGCTGTAAATCACCTTTCAAACATACCCTACCATCGGGCATCCGTATCGAGGTCGATCCGAGAGGCGACTCTACTTGAAATTGTTTACTAAACAACTCAGCTATTTTCTCTGGGTCACTCAAGCCGTCTACGTTGGAAGGAACCCGACGCGGCCCGTCCAGGTTTTTAGTGTGTTTCCAGAAGCGCTTAAAATCCTTTGCCTTATGGCGAGACGCTAAAATGTCCATTTTTATTTGTGTTTCATTCTCTTGGCACCATTTCAGCTTGGACTTAAAGCGCCGTCTAGACTCACACATTCTAACGTAGGCTTCACCACTGGAACACTTGCCCTGTAATAGCCACATCTGGAAACAAAGTCTCGCCTCTTGGTGAGCTTCCTTAACGTGCCTATTCCACCCTACTACTTTGTTTTTAAAACGTTTCTTAAACTCATAACAACAGATTGCAGAATCCCTTAAAATATTAATAATATTACAATATAAAGTGTCAATAATTATTCTATGTTCTACACAACTACATAAAATATCAGCACAATGTCTTAATTCTGATGGGAAGTCAATGTTTTTCAGTTTATGGGTACAAAAATCGTTATATTTATTTATTTGATCAGCACTCCTATCTCCCCATCTTACCTTACTATAAATAAAATCACTATTGTAATCTCGTTTAGTTGAAATCGAACTTAACTTAAAATTTACCTCTAGCGGGAAGTGATCCGACCAGTACACATCATTCCGTACATTAACACAAATAATAGACTTCCACGCTGCCTCTGTGACCAAACAGTGATCCAGCCACCGGTGACAGTTATTATGGCTATCACTTACATAAGTATGCGTGGTTGAGGACTCGCCCAGCTTGATCACGTCAGCACAACGCCATTCTCGTTCGTCACAAAAATGCATTAACTCTTTATAGAACGGTTCATTCGGATGTGCATTAAAGTCCCCTAGGACAATAGCCGAATCCGTTTCACAGCTTTCAATGACCGCCTGTATTTCACTTAACACTTCTATAAATTCCGTGAGATGCTCCGCTTTGTCCGTAGGCATGTACACTGAAAACACTAGAGAGCTCATTTCCGCCGAACGCACAATAATGGCTGCAAGTCTATTAGTTCCACACGGCACAACGTTTACCGACGAAAAAACATTTTTTCTCCACATTATTCCAACACCCCCGTATGGTCTCCCGCGCAGAATACCGGCCGACGTATCCACAGCTGATTTACTTGTGTACTCGAAGTTCATATCAATAGATCCAATATAGCCAGTGTCATGGGGTAGGAGCCACGTTTCTTGAAGCGCAATAACGTGGGCTGTCTTGCATAACTCTCTTATCCCCATAACTGACCTTGATGCCGACTTGCAATTAAAAGTTACAAACTTAATGTCACCCATTATTATTGACTATTAGGTAAGCCAGCCTCTGTTACGCCCTTATTTGGAGAACTCCTATCATTAAAATTGACGAAACGACGGAAATTGATTCCCTCGGGCCACAAATTCTCATCTAAAAACATACTTATTTTGGCTTTGGGTACAAACACTTTGTAAGCCTTATAGGACCTTTTATGTTTCATTTTAATTTCTACCAAACTAACGGAAACGTTTGTTTTGCTCGAAATATAATCGGTAATATCTTTGGGCGAAGACTCCAAGTTAACATTGTTTATAAACAAGGGTATTTTTATATCAGCTGCCTTGAAATTACTGCCACAAGACTTTGATTGTCCTTGAATTCCAATAAAACGATTTTTATGTCGCTTCTTTTGAACTGTTATGTATTCATCATCCTTATCATAATTGCTATTTTTAAAATCACCTCCCTGACTAGCAACTTCTGAGTACGACGATTGTCCGTTATGTCCAACGTCCAATACTCGCTCCTCTAGTTGCATCGGTGAGTCATACTGTGGCGCACACGCAATGGACTCGGCCACTCCTCTATCCCTCGATTGCCCGAACGCGGTCTGCACGCACTCCGTCTTCTCGTTATCGCGCCGGCGACCAAGTAGAGGTACACACGCTTTCGTGAGGGGGATAGCCTTATGTGGGGTTTGCAAGCGCGAAGGAGATGAAATAGGTGCACTTTGCTTAGGCAACACCGCTCGACTTAACGGACTTTTA
Organism: Acleris sparsana; assembly: GCA_923062465.1. Classification (NCBI taxonomy): domain Eukaryota; kingdom Metazoa; phylum Arthropoda; class Insecta; order Lepidoptera; family Tortricidae; genus Acleris; species Acleris sparsana. The sequence continues at coordinate 13,249,408 of OV281307.1, read as the reverse complement.
ACCAAATCGGCACTTTTCTCTAGTACCCTCTCTGCGGTTAGTAAATCCATGTTCTGTTGCGGTATGTTTACAATACCTATAGGCCCGCTGTCCGTATCATAATTTTCACCTATATCAAGGTTGCGTTTACCTCTACTAGTAAGATTAAAGTGCCCGTACCCGTCCACTAAAGATGCTTGCTTTAGGTTAAATAGCTCCATTTTCAAACTATTCAGCTGATCAGCGGTTGCAAATTGATTTTTCATTTCCTTAACCTCCTCCTTCATTAGAATTATATCTTTTAGTAGCCTTGCGGCGTCCAAATGATCAAATGTAACCGGTGGTAGCCGCCGCAAATCTTTTGCCACAAAAATCGGAAGCAGATCTGTAGGAGAAATCTTCATGAGAGCGATAATATCCTCAAGATCCCGTTGGACTTTTACTTCCGATTTGCCTTTTCTTTTCACTTTCCTCTCTGTTGTTTGCACACACTCAAAAAGCAAATTCTTCGCGGTTACAACTTCCTCAAGAGAAAAAGTTGTTACACACAACCGCACAATGCTATCATCACCCATAACATCCGCCTGGTTCTGGATGAACGCTAATACTTCATTAATAACTATATTGCAACTATTACATTTCACTATACTCGCCGACATTGTTTATTCATCAACGCGCACACACAGCCGCAACCGATAACACGCACGTCGCTTAACGATGCGCGCGCGCGACTGACAATATTAGTATAGATATGTTTGTATGTATGTTTGTTCCTTTGTGGCGCTTTTGAAACTAAACGCATGGACCAATATTGATGATTCATGTGTCGATATTTTTTTCTTAAACTGGTGAGTGTCATTGAAGATATTTATGACAGTAATCAAAATTCAAACCAGATACTACATGGTATAAAAAAACTCGCCGAACTAAAACAAGTGGCGTATCATTTAAATAGATATTTTCTTCTTTCATCATTTTTCATTTTGAACGATAATTTCAGAGTAGAATAGACCTATTCTACTCTGCCCATGTCTTCCTGTGGGTATCGTAAAAGACCATTAAGGGAGCGTAACAACGATACTGAATCACTTATAACCTGGTCACCAGAATCAGTAGGAAGCATTTTCTAAAGGTTCCCAAGGAGGGTTGACGTCAGGCAGGCGACCAGTTGTCAAAAATTCAAAATTCAAAATTTGTATTCAGTAAATAGGCCACATGAGGGCTCTTTTACACGTCGGTAATATAGAGTGAATCTACCAGCGCTTCGGACAAGACCATCGTTGCGGAGAAGAAGCGCCGCAAGAAACTCCAGCGGAAGGTAATTTTTTCAATCATAAAAACAATAATTATTAAAAGTATAATAATAAAATTATTACAAATGCTCGGTCGATAAACCGTTAACTAAAAATTAAAATAATGATGAGAATTGTTGTAAAACGCTTAGCCAAACCTATTATGCAACTTGGTGCTAGGTATGAACATAGAGTGCGACAATCTTCGGGCGTACCCCAGAAGCTATGCGCAGACGCAGGTCCACTTCTCACATCCACGGCGGACGTGAGAAGTGGACTAGGGTTGTTGCATCCGGGACGGGTGCAACGTAAGAGGCGAGATGTTGAGTTGAAATTTGCAGGTTGAAATGATCGGACGATGACAGGAGGAGAAAGAGTTAGCAGATATTCTAAAAGGAAGACGGATAGGAACAAAAGTTAGATAAATCAAAGTAGGATAAAGGTTGGCCATTTGCAACGTCAAAAGATGGCGGATGTGTAATTTGTTTTAGTTTTTATTTTTGTGTATTTAGGTGTTCAAAGTTCCTTTTTGTTAGTGATTTGTACTATTAATGCCTTTGTGTTGCACAGTGATAGAAGACTGGACTTATTTCGTGTATCCTGGCATCTTACTTCTCGTTTCAAGTGGACTCGCAGTGGTACAGAGGATAATACTATCTTGGCCTCTGTCCTACATATCACCGTACAACGTTGCCACCAATCTTCCTAGAGATGATTGGATTCTGTTGTATTGCTATATTGATTTATACTTATATATACTTGACACTAGCTGTTCAAGTCGCCGCGGGGCAAAAAAAAAAAATTAGGATAAAAAAAAGTATATTCCTCGAGTAAGAGGACTGGCGTGGGAGTTGTATTATATAGTGAGTTGAAAGAAACGGTGACAGATGTTAAGAGGGTGAATGACAGACTAATATTAGTAAAGTTTATGTTAGGGAACATAGTAGCTAACGTAATTGGTGTATATGCAACGCATACTGGTAAGATAAGTTTTGGGAAGGTTGGGATGGAGTCCTAATGAATATCCCAAAAGGGGAAGATATTAGAGGTGATTTTAACGGACATGTGGGAAGATTGAATGAAAATTATGAGAGAGTGCATGGAGTCAAAAATATAGATCTTTGGTGCTAATATTTTTTATCGTCAGCAATATTTAAAAAAAAATCAAAGTCGTCTGACGTAGTTTTTCATTATATCTGGGTTGAAAAGTTTAACGCTTTTTGTATGAAAATTTACAACTTCTCAATCCTCTTTGGTGGTTTCCATTTTCCTCCGACTGGTTCAACCACTATATATGCAATTCCTTGCTCTCTACCGAGAGATTCATCTGTACAGTGTATTTAATAAGTATCGACCAAATAAGGTCGAAAATTTTCATGATAACTTCAGTTACCTGTCCATTACGCAGTTTATGTTTACACCGATGCAGTCATGTTGTTGACGGTACAGTCGGCCTTCAACGAAGTTGAAATCAATTTCTTCGAATTCCCAAATTGGGTCGGTTACGTGTCTGTACACATTCAAGGTTTTGAACTGAAAAATAACACCATGATTAGATAGGTTAACAAAGCAGTAAAATACTGCCCTGATTAGAAAAAAGGGCGTATATCTCAGAGAATCGCGAATGTATTAGTGACCTTATTTCTTTCGGCGTGGGGTTCGGCATTCGGGTAAAAAGAAGTAATTTGTAATTATAATACTTAAAAATTGCCATACGAATTTGCAATAACCCCTTTTTACTCACGTAGGAGAAAAACATGGGGGAACTGCCCCGATTAGGAAAAAGGTCGTATGTCTCAGAGAATCGCGAATGTATTAGTAACCTTATTTCTTTCGGCATGGGGTTCGGCATTCGTGTTAAAAGAAGTAATTTGTAATTATAATAGTTAAAAATTGCCATGCAAATTTGCAATAAACCCTTTTTACTCGCAGAAAAAAATGAGGGGGGGGGGGGGATTAAGGATGTACTGCATTTTTAACGATCGTAAAGACAGTTAAAAAAGGACTATTTCAGGCCAGAATGGCTAAAAATTCGGACAAACAATGGACAAGGAAACATGACAGAGGACAAGAAAACATTCAGGATTCCAATATAGACCCTTGAAAATATTATATGTACCGTAACAGGAGCTCGCATCCTTCGAGTTGTTAGTCTTGTTACTCTTTCGCGTAATACATCTGGCTGCATCTGATTTCCTTGGAATGGTATCTGTGGCCCCGTATAATTTTGTTGGAATGGTATTTGTGGCACCGTATAGTATGGTTGGAATGGTACATGTTGCCCCGTATAGGTTTGTTGGAATGGTACATGTGGCCCCGTATAGGTTCGTTGGAATGGTACATGTGGCCCCGTATAGTTTCGTTGAAATGGTATTTCGGGCATCGTATAGATTCGGCGATGTGGTATATCGGGCTCTGTATTATTTCGGCGAAATAGTGGACTTGAGTCTGTACTGATTACTTCATCGCCGAATATCCGTTTAACTGAAACAGTAAGGGTTTCTCTGCGTGATAGAATCAGAAATGATGATATCCGCAGTAGAACTAAGGTTACCGACATAGCCCGAAGAATAGCTAAACTGAAGTGGCAGTGAGCGGGGCACATTGCTCGCAGGACTGATGGCCAATGGGGTCAGAAGGTTCTGGAGTGGCGTCGGTGGACCGGAAGACGAGCTGTAGGTAGGCCACCAACAAGATGGAGTGACGACCTCGTCAGGATCGCGGGACCGCGGTGGATGCGGAAAGCACAAGACCGGTCTGAGTGGAAAGCCTTGGGGGAGGCCTATGTCCAGCAGTGGACGTCTTTCGGCTGACATGATGATGATGATGATGTGTTTCATATATTAGCAGCGTCTCTTGTTCCTACAAACCGCTCAAGTGCGAATCGGACACGCGCACCAACGGTTCCGTATCTAAGATAATTTGGTTGGAAATCGCAAATTAGCGTCAATTTCGTCCATAACTGCATAGAGTACAGTAGGATAAATGCCACACTAATTATATTACTTAATAGGCTATTTGACTAATTTTAGAAAACGTTTTTAAAAATGATTCTTTATCACTTAACAAGCACACTACATTGATATTTCCTTGAGACTCTACTGTATTATCATTTATCAATAAAAATGTAAGTTAAAGTTTAAATTTTCAAAACAACGCGAAAAACGCTGTTTCTATCTATGGCGGACTAGTGTGACGTCACACGCAAGTAAACAAACAAGTTCATTTGACAGCTTAGCATATGAAGTGAATTTGGGGTTTGTTTTGTTTACTTGCATGTGACTTCACATCACAGATTATAAAGTATTTCTAACATCACATAGCGTTTTTGCCACAGATTAAATTTCAAAAAACCTTTTTATTTCGTGTAATTTCCAAAAAAATAGACATAATAATTTAATGGGGTTACTAATGTCTTGCACATTTTTTTTTGGCATAATTCATCATTTCGCACAATCATCATTTGGCATAAAGTCTTTTTTTCTGAAACCGTGTACTTTTCAGGATTGACATAAAATAAACCTAACCTAACCTATTGGGTTCTATGCAATGGTATTTTAAATAATCCTGAAAAGTACACGGTTTCAGAAAAAAGACTTTATGCCAAATGATGATTGTGCGAAATGATGAATTATGCCAAAAAAAGTTATGCCAGATGAAGGGAACCCAATTTAATGTGAAATAAAGTGAAATACGTTATTTTACGCTAGTATAAGATATGATGACCACAATTTGTAGTATATTTTCAATGTTTTCAAATAGCCTATTGGTTTACTGGCAACCACTTGGTAATAAATGCTTAGACAACTAAATATCTTAGGTCACAACAATGCGAACACTGCTGTTTGGCGGTAGGTTAATGGATAAGATGGTGGTAGCGATCCGGACGGACCCCGCACAAGGTCCTACCACCCGCAAACACATACACACATAACACACATCACATTCACATTCATCACATTTATTATATCGGTGATTGACTTACCAAACAATATCACTAGAAGTGAACAAACCAAATTCATTGTCGATGTCCGATCTGTACCACTAGTCTTAACGGAATGATATCATGACGATATCATATCTGCATATATAGGTAGTCGATGTACGGTCGGACTTAATTCATGAATCACTATATTACCTTGTCGCATAAAACCAACGATTCATTGCTATGTAATTTCTATCTTGTTCGTTCAAGCTGTCATTATGACAAGGTTATATGGTGGATCAGCGTTTAAAATCCTGTTCTACAGTCAAGCAGTCAAAGCATTATATACCCTATTCAAAACCTCATTAAATTTAAAATGCTTGTCCTATTACTATGCAGTTAGCGAAAAGGTGCAAGTACTTCTGTTTAATCGATTCATTAAAAATTTAATGCGCCCTTAATAACTTGAGTCTCATTAATACATGGCACATTAAAGCCACAGTTACAATTAACTTCTCTCACGTGCAAGTTAAAATTTTGTTTGGTCTCCATTCCACTTAGTAAAACGATATTGCTACTTTCTCTTATTTACGCGACAGTAATGGCGGACGAGAAAAATTATGACGATAACATATCAGAAGCAATCATTATCGTTTAACTGAGCAATAATAGTAGATTGTTCAACAAGGGACTAAAACAAGCCATAATGACACGAGATGTTTAGCCACACGAGCGAGCTTGCGAGCAAGGGTGGCTGTAGTTCGAGTGTCATTATGGTTGTTTAGTCTCGCGTTAAACACTCTACTTTTCACTTTGAATGCGAGGAAAAAAACGACGCTCTAAACAAAATTACATTTATTATAAAAAAGTTTCTAACAATTAAAACTAACTATTAGGTATCTTAACAACGTACGCTCAATACAAGTTATGAACATCTATTCAAAATACATATAGGGAAAAAAATATATTTATATTAGTAATCATTAATCGTATTTCACGAAATTAAATCTTTTTTTTAATAATTTTGCACAGTTGGCATTTTGAGGTTATTTCCACGGCCTAAAAATGGTCCATACACAATCTCTGAAAATGGCGATAATCCTCCATTCATTAACACCGTGATGTTTAAATGCTTGCATATTTAGCCAACAGATACAAACTTGAAAACTATTTGGACCATGCCTAATAAAATAGATTTTATCCCTTATATATTTAAATAGATTCATATTTGTAATCATTAATCGTGAAATTAAATCGATTAATTTATATTTTTTGCAAGAAAAATGATCCATATACAATCACTGAAAAAGGCGATGATTGGCAGTTTAAGGGTTTCCAAAGTAAATTAATACTTTAGTCCCTAGGGAGTAAAGTGTAGTTTTATTCCCTAGAGATTAAATACATCACTTTAGTCCGGCTATACAAGCCAATTGTGAGTCATTTTAGAGCCTGAGAAGTGAAAAATTGAAAGTTTAACCTCGTAGCTTCTAAACGGACCGAATAAGACGTCTTTTTTTAAATCAAGATGGTTCTTACCTAGCTTCAATGAATATCAGGTCCCCTAAGGTAAAAACAATATCGTATAGCTGTGACGGAATAGTTTTGCACTCGGCCGCCATTACTGTCAAGGAAATAAGAGCTATCAAAACGTTGACGATACGATAACAGAGCGCCTCTATTCTATACTCGAAAATCGATATAAAGACCAAAATCCTAACCACAACGGGCGCACATTCGCTGTGATAACTGCATTTTTAACGAAACAATCAAGATGGAAACTGTCTGATTTCGATGTTTAATTAGATTTTCGACTATAGGCAGTTAAAACAATGTCGTATTTGACCTGTTTCGGAATCTTTTTTCACTTGGCCGCCATTACTGTCAAAAAAATAAGAGCTATCAAAACGTTGACAATACGATATCAGATCAAACACGATATGGTTTATACCATATTGAATAGAGTCGCAGTTTAGCCGTTTTAGAGATATAGTGGAAAAAACGAACTTCGACGCAAAGAAGACGTAGATACTTTTACTTTAGTCAAAAAAAAAAAGAACCAACCTTTATATATTTCGAATATACGTTGACAAAATAATAAAGAGGAGTTTTTTATGGGCTTTTGTGGCGACCCAGCAACATCTAACGACAATTTGTAACAACCGACTCGCCAGCGCCACTAGCGCCACAAGTGTCAGACAGCGGAACTAAAGTGTTCGACATCGCGCTAACGAAGTTTCTACAGTCGGTTGGCATATATACAACTTCCAACTTCATCCCAATGGACTTTGGTCCTCAGGCATAACATCCGCCTGGAGGAAGATCTCTCTATTGTCCTCTCTCTTCTACACTTTATTTAATTTAAAGGTGTATGTATGTGTTATATGTTATAAACATAAATGATCACAATGAACCTTTTGATCTGTATCATAAAACAGGAGTTTATTATTACTTGGAAAATAATGAAGTACTGTAGAACAAAACTAATGACATCAAGAGAAATGTTTTTTGGACATTCAGAAATATACATTTAAATAAAATAAAACAAATGACTTACGAGCAAACACTCGAGGTCATCACACATTTTTTTGCACATACTGGGAATCGTAGATCTGAGCTGGTAGATTCTTGACGTGTTGCTGGCCTCGTAGGCAGGTTCAGGACGCGTCGTCAAAAGTTGGATTTATTTGCTGATATTAGTCATAACGAAACCTGTATAAGGTTCATAATCTGCAGGCTTTAATCAGTTGATAACATGATGATGATTAAAAGTCATAACTGTAAATGGATAACTATAAAGCTGAGGTTCTAATGAAAAAGGGTATAACTCTCCTGAAGATCAAGTGAATACGAGTTTAAGGGATACACCGTTTATGATTGTTTTTTTTATTACGAGTTAAATCGACTTATACCCTTTAGGCCGGATTCGACCAAACTGGAGTAAGTTTTTACTCGAGAGTAAACCATTGTTTAATCTGGAGTAAGTTGATTTTACATTTTAACAAATCACAATCTCAGAATAAGGTACTACACGCAAGTAAATATTCACACGGCCGATTTTGGTGGAGTAAAGGAACAAACTGAGAGTAAGCTATTGTTGTCAAAGTCACTTGTCAAATGATATGACATTTCTCCAACTGTATTTACCTACAAAATTAAATGGTTACTTCGTTTAAAGTAAGGCCAGAAGAAACAATATGACACTATTCCTTGTCGGTTTATACATTCGTTCATCATTCACTCTTACTCCACAAATCAATAATACCGAGTTTAGCTTACTCCTCGAGTTCGTTGGAAAAACGTAATCCTAGTTAATCAGGAGTAAATTTCAAGAGTAAAATTATTCCCGTAATAGTTAGACTAGTGTAATTACGTGTTTGGTCGAATCCAGCCTCAATAGAACCCTAGTATCATTCCTTAGACTAAAATCTCTCTAAAACACTTCAAAAAATTCAAAATTCGATACGTCTCTTTTACACGTCGGTAATATGGAGTGAATCTACTAGCGCTTCGGACTGACTTAGTAGAAACAATAACAGACTAGATACGTGCTATAAAACCAGACATTACACTTGCGTTTCCTAGCCTTCCTTTTTCTAATTGGTGTCATTAATAGTAGTCACAGTAAACTTAATTTATAACAGTAAGAACAATTCCATAACATGGGTACCACTCATCATTCATTCAATTAAAAGAGTTTACGGTAGAATTGCCACTTTTCTTTGTTCTCTACCAGATTTTTCAACTCCTGATACAACACGACATAGGCCTTGTCTTATTTGGCAGAAGTAAGTGAGCCTAGGTCTAACTCTTTCTCTGTTCAAAAATAAACTATCGTGCCATATCAGGAGTCCCATTATATTTCCTCTTCTACATTCTATGGTATTTAAAATATGTCTCCTCTTGTTTGCCATCTTCTAAACCTCTTAGTCTTTCATCGTTTCCATTCATGGTTGACGTGGCGTAATGCCAGGGCACTCGGCACGTTTTCGCACTCATCAAGAGAATGAATCAGTATGTCGTCAACAGACCAAAATTTGGGTTAAAATTTCATATTCTCAATCAAATTTCAAGTCACGCTAACTGACGTGATGGACTTAATGTAACGATTAGCTATCGGCGATTTTCTAGCCCAAGAAACGAACAAAAGATAAAGATCCCCTGTCAGGAAAAGAGACACGTATATTAATAGTTGATCCCTGGCTGTTCACACTGCCGGCGAAAACCTCTTTCCACTAGTTTGTCGAAACAAAATATATGAATGCCGGGTCAAGAAAAGAGACACAAATATTAATCGTTGATTGCTGGCTGTACTCGCTTTCCGCTCATCGTCGGCGGTGGGACCAGTGCCTGAATTTCCATCAGAAAAATTATGGTCTCACTAAACGCAAGTGGTTTTGCGGGTGGTAGGACCTTGTGCGGGGTCCGTCCGGATCGCTACCACCATCTTATCCATTAACCTACCGCCAAACAGCAGTGTTCCCATTGTTGTGTTCCAGTTTGGGGATAAGACAGCCGGTGTAATGACTAGCATAGAGGCATTCCATCTTAGTCCTCAGGGTTGGCAGCGCATTTGCAGTCTTTAGGCTTGCAGTCTTGTGAATGCGAATGTCTATGGGTCACAGTTTCCACTTACCATCAGGTGGCCTGTGTGCTCGTCAGCCTAAAAAAAAAAGGAAACTATTGCTGTAACTATAATTATGGTATATGCACACAGACAGACGACCGACCAGATGGGAAGATATTACCGCAGCTTATGGACATTAGAGAAAGCAGCAGTCCTAGACAAGATGCATTCGACAAACTTTATCATAATCGATAAAGTTTTAGATCAGCGTATGCTGCTGGACGGTGGCATCGAACGTTTAATGTCAATTCTACATTTTGTCAGTTTTGAAAATCGTTTCCGCAAGCGTAAAGCAGCTTGTATAGGGGTGCCGGTCTAGAAAAAAAATGAATTTGCCCTTTCAAAAACCCCCTACATTATATTCCACGGGGAAACAGTACGCTCAAGCCACGATTGCATGCGGCTGCAATTTCATTTTTGAGACATTCCAATTTGTAATGCATTCGATTGAATTGTTGGTTCTACTTATGTAAAAGACCAGTATTTAAATTATTAATTGTACACTTTCACCACTTTTTGAATACATTTTCATGATTACGCGATTTGCCGAAGCTGCAACAGGCGGAAAAATGGTGATGATGGTCAATATAATTAGTGTTTGACATATTGTTGACAGGAAAGTTATTGTTTGTTGTTCTTGGAAGAATAATAAACATTGAAAATATATTCGTTCATTTTTTTACAAAAGAAAAAGTTATGGCGTCTGAAAAAAATAAGGCTTCCTTTTTTCATGCAAATGTAAAACACTCTAGGCTGCATGAAATCCATTTTCGGATTCGAGTTGACGTGCTGTTATTAATTTATTCTGTGTTGGCAACGCTGCATGACTGGCCTGATTTGATGTGGTCTGGGATCAATTAAAGCGGTAGCGAGGGATTGCCATGGCTACTTGGCCATAGTTTAAATACGAAAGTAGTTCGTCTCTGTCCCTTTACGAGTTTTTGTTACCTATTGCTGCTTGGGAGATAGTGTTGCGTCGATGCGCGTCTATACTCAATATACACGCAAACAAACGCGGTGACTGCCAGCCCTAGGCCTGACCTGCTTGGTTGTTGAGTTTGCTTGTGGTGGGTCACAGCGCATGCTGTCGAGCCACGCATACATACAACCCTTCGAAATACCCTTGTTTGAAGATGAACTACTGTTTATACTTTGACTAGGGTTTACGTTTGTACGTCAAATTCGATTATAACTGGCTTTGATTTAATATCCGTATGCTGTGGTATATTTGATTGATTTTCACCCGACTGCCTATAGATATCGGAGGGACGTGTATGTATTTACATAGAGTTCAAGTTTAAGTTAGTAAAGTAAACCGCCCCGAAGGCAACTAGAAACACGAACTCCGTAAAAACGGAGCTCTGTCGACACTATCAAATATTCCATTTCCGAAATAGGGTATATAATAGCATCAGAAAATACTCATTTAAGACAACGTGACAACTTTGACCAGTGTGTGTTGCCGGTGATGACTTACGGATCTGAGACGTGGGCGCTAACAATGGGCCTCATAAGGAAGCTCAAAGTCATTCAGAGGGCTATGGAGAGGGCTCTGCTCGGGGTTTCTCTGCGTGATAGAATCAGAAATGATGATATCCGCAGTAGAACTAAGGTTACCGACATAGCCCTCAGAATAGCTAAACTGAAGTGGCAGTGGGCGGGGCACATTGCTCGCAGGACTGATGGCCGATGGGGTCAGAAGGTTCTGGAGAGGCGTCCGCGGACCGGAAGACGAGCTGTGGGTAGGCCTCCAACAAGATGGAGTGACGACCTCGTCAGGATCGCGGGACCGCGGTGGATGCGAAAAGCACAAGACCGGTCTGAGTGGAAAGCCTTGGGGGAGGCCTATGTCCAGCAGTGGACGTCTTTCGGCTGACATGATGATGATGATGAAGACAACGTAAATTTAAATTCTACTAGTAATTCATATCTGGGTATTTATGTACAGTCAAAGACTTAAATTTGTAACCAGCGTTAGGTCCAAAGTCAATCAGGCAATCTTAAACAATAAGGTTGAATATAAGTTACAAAATATGACTTGGCATTTCTAAGGATATTGACGAAATCAAGCATTTATTTATTCGGTCATAATTTCCATAATAATATGTTATTTGTAGATTGTATTAAGTACCTATATATCATGCATATTAAATATTTGATAATTATAGTTACTAAACGTAGTCGAAAATGGCTTTTATAGCAAAAAAATAGTATAACAAATGATTTTATACCCTAAAATGTGTACAATTAAATTTTATAATATTTTATTAACTACATCAAAAATATAGTAATATGTGATGAGCGCAAGTCATTGTTCCTGAGTGTTAGATGTATTTCATGTATTATGTATGTACCTAAAGGTATTTACTTCTTTATTGCGGGTGGTAGGACCTTGTGCAGGGTCCGTCTGGATTGCTACCACCGCCTTATCCATTAACCTACCGCCAAACCGCAGTGTTCGCATTGTTGTGTTCCAGTTTGGGGATACGACAGCCGGTGTCATGGCTTTCATAGAGGCATTCCATCTTAGTCCTCAGGGTTGGCAACGCATTTGCAGTCGTAGGCTTGCAGTCTTGTGAATGCGAATTTTTATGGGTCACAGTTTCCACTTACCATCAGGTGGCCTGTGAGCTCGTTTGCCTTCTCTATGCCATAAAAAAAAAGTATATATATGTTCATTATTATCTAATTCACATAGTACGAGGCTAAGGACTGTGTCATATCTATGTTTAAGTTTTCTACTTATCTGTATTTAAGAGAATAGCATGTCAGTGTTCAACGTTTTCCTAATCTCTTGTTTCGCTCGATATTAATTACCAAGATCAGTCAATCAATAAATTATTTGCCGACTCGAATCGGAAGACTCCAGCACGCCTGTGCAGTGCACTATGCAATGCACAATGCAGAATGCAGTGCACAATCAGCCGTGCATGTCAAACGATGCATATGCCAATTTACTACCAAGTACGTGAAGATAGAGAAAATTATAGATGCGATGTATATTTACGATGTACATAAAGTATTGTTAGTATTGTAATGTATATTGTAAAGTTAGTTAGTTATAAATGTATGTAAACTCTTTATTACACAAACAGAAAATAACAAACTAAAAAAAAACCACAAACACCCTTCCCTTTAAGGGATCTCTTCCAGAACGGATGGCTAAACGTACAACAATTAAAGATACAGAAAAAAAATACATTTGTATATATATATTAAACATGATAAATAAACAAATATAATACTTGTATAATAATAATTAAATACGTAACTAAATAAATATAATATAAGAGAGAAAAGTACAAAGGACATACAGTATTAGATCAGGAACAAGAGTCAAACCAGTACTTCTTCAGCTTATATTTAAGTGAAGCAACAGATTGAGATTTCCTGATATTGGTTGGAAGACTTTCCATAAACGAACAGAATGTACTGAGAAGGATTTAGAATAACATTGGGATTTGCTAGCAGGAAAAGCAAGGAGTAGGTTGGCACTCGAACGTATTCAGTTCTGGGAGCCGGTAGCCAAGATAGAGAACCGTTCTTGAGGAGGAGGGGATTGAGGATTCAAAAGGATATTAAATAACAACGACAGGATACGAACATTTCTCCGCGATCTAATGGGCAACCATTTTAGCTGAGTACGGAAATCAGACAAATTGTCAAATTTCCGCAACTCAAATATGTACCGAATGCACACGTTGTGAAGCCGTTAGGTATGTTAGTGTTGTGTATGTATTATGATGGCACTTATTAATTTGAAAGTAAACTCAGCCAAATTGTTAACAATACAGTTGCAGTAGGGGTAAAAACGCAGAGGAAAACAGACTTACCGCCGTACGCGTTAACTCGTTATTTTTTCAAAATGGTTTATGAAAAATTAACTGACTGAAGGTCTAAAAAAGCTATTCTGGCGACAACGACACATTTTTTTCTGGATATGGATGTAAAATTGTACTAAATTTAAATTATCAAAATTTATTGTACAAACTGCCAGCTAACATTTTAAGTATAATAATTATGTAAATCTATATATATAAAAGGCAAACCTGACTGACTTATATATCAACGCACAGCCGAAACTACTGTGCTTAGAAACTTGAAACTTGGTACAGGGGTTCCTTTCATGATTTAAGTGAGCACTAAGAAATAATTTTTGGGAATCCACCCCCTAAGGGGTTAAAATAGGGGGAGTAGCGGGAAACTAATTCTACGCGTACGAAGTCGCGGGCATCCTCTGGTTTTACTATAAATGTAGCAGAGTTAAAAGCACATTCGATACACTCCACCATTTCTACGATTTATTCCTTAAAAAGGATTCTTTTCCTGATCATTTAATGATATTAAACCTCCGTATCTGTACTTTTACCGAGTCTAACATTTCGAGATTCAAGCCAATTACGGACGAGTACCGTATCTAGACTTTATTTAATTTATCGCAATCTGTATTTCCCTTTCAGACGAAACGAAGTATACTTGAGCTGTAAACCATTCAATAGAATGGGAAGTCCAGTTTACCTCCGTAGGTATAAATCTAATCGCTCTTGTATGTTGAGTTTGGTTGGTTAGTCCTGAACAAATCCGAAGTTTTATTTCCCAACTGTTTCATTTATCCAAAGATGTATTATTTAGAATTTTATTTTTTTAAACATGTTCGGACAGAATGGTTTTCCGATTGAAACACAAGGACGGAAAATGCCAAAATTTACTCCTAAAAGTAAAAAAACTTTCCGTTCATGTCCACATTGTTTTTAAAAGTGCTCTCCATTGCGTATAAAATCGAAAGGACCATGAAAAAAATCCCGTTTACCCATCTTGTGGGTGCAGTGTGGCTCGTTATGCGTGGAACTATCTATTTAACTTAACTAATACTCGTAGTTTTCAAACAAACATTCTCTCCGAAGTTTTTATAAATACTAATAATCATGAATTTGTATCATTTCTTCGCATTGTTTGATAAAAAGCATTACATATTGCTCGGCGGAAACGAGGATTTCCTGCCGCGTATTATAACAGGCCTCGCTGTTGCTGGGCCTGCTAACCATCTCGTCAGGGAATCCCTTACTTTCCGCGCCTATGAAATAATGTACTATTTTTGGACCCAATTCATTTTTCAAAATGTTTAAGACTTATAGGTATGTTAGGTTAGGTTGGTTTTATAATCTTAACGTGTACTACTAACTCAGGGCACGAATACCAAAGTTATGTAAAATATTTCTTCGACAAACAAATTATATCGATGTTACTGTCTTGATCAAGATGTTATTCAACATTATTAGGTATAGAATTTATTCCATTTACATTAAAAAAATATGTCTGTAATGAAGATTGCCGTATCGATAAAAATATCCACTTCAAATTATTATGGCCTCAACGGATTATTTCCTCAAATATTATTGTCTAAAGCATGACTGGCAGTGACAGTAAATGGTCTTGCCTTGTTTGCGATGACATCTATAATAAAATAATATACATTTATTATCTTTAAGGAGGCTCGATATCAGCTGATATCGAGCCTCTTTATAGGTAGTCATCATGTCAGCCGAAAGACGTCCACTGCTGGACATAGGCCTTCCCCAAGGCTTTCCACTCAGACCGGTCTTGTGCTTTTCGCATCCACCGCGGTCCCGCGATCCTGACGAGGTCGTCACTCCATCTTGTTGGAGGCCTACCTACAGCTCGTCTCCCGGTCCGCGGACGCCACTCCAGAACCTTCTGATCCCGTCGGCCATCAGTCCTGCGAGCAATGTGCCCCGTCCACTACTGCCACTTCAGTTTAGCTATTCTTCGGGCTATGTCGGTAACCTTAGTTCAACTGCGGATATCATCATTTCTGATTCTATCACGCAGAGAAACCCCGAGCATAGCCCTCTCCATAGCCCTCTGAGTGACTTTTAGCTTCCTTATGAGGCCCATTGTTAACGCTCACGTCTCAGATCCGTAGTCATCACTGGCAACACACACTATATAGGTAGGTAGTAGGGGTTTTTAATGAGTACAAGTTTTTATCGACTTCTTATTTATCGATATCAAATCCCTAGAACGTGCCCCGAGTTAGCATGTCTGTGTTTGAACATTAAAAAAAGAAAGAAGAGGAATACCGGGAAACTGGTTCTAGAGGTACATGGACGAAATCGCGGACGTCAATTAGTTTTAATATAATAATGAATACGAGTTGTTTTTTTTTTAATTGTATTGCAACATTTTTTACAACACTAGAAGCGATTTAAACAAGTTCATATTTAAAATGATTCCAATTTAAGAAAAATACGATTGGCACGCTCACTATAATATTAAATTATTTATAGATTAAAACGTGTTGGTTAAAACCATAAAAAAATTAAAAATTGCACGCAAAATCTTGACACTAGAGTGCAGTTAAACCAAGCTAAAAGGTGATAACTCAAATATTACACCTAAAGCAGATTAGATCATTTTCTAATAGTAATTAGGTTGCAAACACTACACATGAAATGGTAGTAGATGCAGCTAGTTGATCTAGTGGGGCAGCGGCAGCCATTACAGTTTCAAGCAGGAAATCCCAATAGAACTCAATTTATTCAATATTAAGTTGTCAATCAGCTTTAATTGAGATGCAATTTCATTATTATTTGACCTTATTACTTGCCCGTGAATTTAATTGTTATTAAATAATTATTTTTATTTAACTATAATGATTAATGGCAAATCATTATCTTATTGAGTCACGCAGACTAAAAATAAAATATAATGGTTTTCCTTTGTTTGTATGTAGACTCTTTATGGCACATAAACAATTACAAGACATGTTTGCATCAATATATATATAATATACATAGCCATATCCCATAATATGGGATCTCTTCCTCTCTTTTTGACCCGTATAGTACGAGAGTGACAGATGTTTTATCGAAATTTTCTCACGTGATAGGGCCTCCAGTGTGCTGTTTGCTCGTTTGCCTATTATTCTTTGCCGTAAAAAAATCCTAAATACCAAAACCAATTGAAACAGAAACCGCAGCTAAAATATTGCGTGCTCCCTTGTACAGGGTCTTCAAAAGCTATCAAAGAAAACGACATAATCAGATTATCACACAAAGCCAATACCTTAATTCCAATTACATTGAAGAAACTTGAGACGCCGCAAATAATGGAACTATGAATATTAAAGGGATGTCAAACAAGCAGGGGAATTAGATCGCTTTACAATCGCTTTCAATTATAAAATAATTAAATTTGTAATTAATCTTTGAAGGTTTATTTTTTATTTTGATAACCCTACTTATTTTTACGCTACCATCCATTTACTGCTTCCTACTTGCTACTATGAAATTATTATTTCTTATATTTGGAAGTCAAAAACGCCTAAACTTATTGGCCACCGCCAAGCAGTGTTCGCATTATTGTGTTACTAGCATAGGTGCATTCCATCTTAGTACTCAGGGTTGGCAACGCATTTGATTTCTAAGGGCCCGTTCACACGACGTCCGGTTTTGTAGGATCTACTAACTATCCCAAATAGAGCACCGCTTCGCCAAAATCCGTGAATGCCAAAACCGAAACGCTTAAAAGTACTTAAAGATAAGATAAAAGATAAAAGAAATTTATTCAGTAAGTAGGCCGCACGGGCACTTTTACACGTCAAGATACTACCAGCGCTTCCCAAGAGGAGACCACTTGGCGCGGTCAATGGATTTCTTGCAAACCGAATGAAACGATCGTTAATGTCGAAACTCAACGTTGTAACACGCCACGCTTCCGTACCAATCCGAATGGTGTCATCTTGAATACATTCTCTGGCTGCCATCTTCTAATGAGTCTGCTCCGTGATGTCGTATCGTTGAGGCGTGGCCCGGCGCGCCCGTGAATGTGGTTAAAATATTACGCCCATCCAATTGTAAACACACCATCTGTCGCCAAGACAAACGGCGCGACCGTGAATGCCCAGCTTAATAGAAGCTCCAGTAAAAATCCTTTCGGTAACTAAAACTTGACAGATTTGTTGACTTTTTACTGCGGCGTGTTGTCTTTAAAAAATGAAGGAAAACACAAGGAATATTTGCAACAGTTTTCTCATCTCTTAATACAGCATATTTTTGTTTGCACATCTTAGAGATGAGTATTTACATGTGAGGCAATTCTTAGTAGCGCGCTTGACAAACCGTTCCCAGAGGCTCTTCATCCAAGTAGGGTTACCATGGACAACTCACTCTTTTCTATTTTTTTATTGTTTTATGTTGTCTTTATGATGTGGTTGTGAATAAATGCTCTTCATATTGGCTGACATACAATTTTTCGTTCGAAGTTTTCGAAGTCATACATTGTTTATTAACTAACCGCTTTCATTTTTCGTTCGAAATGAAAACCGTTTCAGTAAAAAAACACTGTAAGCCTTGCATTGATTATGAATAAGAACACATTCGGACTGAAAATAATTATGTGAAGCAATAATTATGAATGGTGGTTTTTATGATGTAAAATTGGATGAGATTCGTTTTGGTACTTCCAATAATCAAATTCGTAGTTTTATGTCAACTTTGGCGTCACTTAATAAATGTTTTGCTTAAGTACCTACTTAAATTTTTGAATTTCCCTCTTACTCCTAACTTATATAATTATACTTAAATAATAAGTGCGAAAGTTTGGATGACTGTTAGTCAATCACACCAGAATGGCTTACAGAATCTGAATGAAATTTAACACGGTACACACATCACACTACAGTCTGAAATAGCATACAAGCGACTTCTAAACTTCAAAAAAATAACAGTTTTCGACGGAATAGCAATAAAAAAAAATATAAAGCTTCTGGCCCAAAGTCACAAGAAAAAGCTTGTAATACTTTTCCAAATTAAATAATTGAATAAAAAAAACCTTATCACTCAATCCCATAGGCCGTAGGTATTTCATGGTAACCCAATTTATACATAACTATCTGGAAACATGTCCACTGACCCCGTTTCTTCCCGGCAGTAAGCTCAGAAGTGTAGACCAAGAGCTGGCCCAGAAAAAGAGTAACAATTTATAGAGGCATGAAACTCTAACCTGAGATGCGATTCTCGTAAGCGTATTGCTTTTCAACTCGTTGCAGCTAGTAATTGGCGAGTTTACATTGTCCCAACAGCGCGTACAAAACTCATTTCAGGGCGTGCATGATGAGGCAGTGCATCAATGAGGTTGCTTGATACGAAATAAAACTCGACTCACTTCTCACGTCACGTTTATCACTCTAATCGTCACTTAAATTTAAAGCTAATCGTGTGACCTATTTAAAAAATATTTACTTTAAAAATGGCCAATTGCAAGCTGGACAAGCAAATTTTTGTATTAGGTCGTCTTTAATTTTCAACTTTATTTTATTTTTATCATTTGTTGTTAAAGTGGGCATAATAATATTTACCTATACAGTCTAAGCATTTCAGGTATCTTTGTACGGTTCATGAGTGAAAGCCCGCTGATAGACAGGAAGATGGACACAGTAGGCTTAGTAATAGGGTTCCATGGACGCCATTTGTATACGGAACACTAAAAACTAACAATATTAGTACCTATGGCATTCTTATTAGCTACCAAAGGTTCTTAATGTAAAAATTCTGTTTCATATATATCTCTCTGTCTATCAGACCAATGGAAGCCTGATCTACCATAGAACGGTGTCACAGTGGCATTTTAAAACTTCATACGAGTTATTTTATAACAGTTCCACGTATGGTGGATCAGGGTTCCATTGGGCTGATACAGAAGCAAAGCGAGGCAAGACGTAAGTTGCTGTATAAATTGAGACATTCTTCCCGTGGTCAGCTCCTAGGCTAGTAGACTCGTAGCCGCACGGGTGAAAACTTACATTTTATTTTGTAGAATTCCCCACTCGTAAAGTATGGCGACGAGTTCATATTTATTTATTAAGAAAACGGTTTATGCTACATGAAAGAGCATCAATTGAAGCAGATACTTTTTTAATGAAATAAGTCAAATAGCCCTCTGAGTGACTTTGAGCTTCCTTATGAGGCCCATTGTTAGCGCTATGGAGAGGGCTATGCTCGGGGTTTCTCTGCGTGATAGAATCAGAAATGATGATATCCGCAGTAGAACTAAGGTTACCGACATAGCCCTAAGAATAGCTAAACTGAAGTGGCAGTGGGCGGGGCACATTGCTCGCAGGACTGATGACCGATGGGGTCAGAAGGTTCTGGAGTGGCGTCCGCGGACTGGAAGACGAGCTGTAGGTAGGCCTCCAACAAGATGGAGTGACGACCTCGTCAGGATCGCGGGGCCGCGGTGGATGCGAAAAGCACAAGACCGGTCTGAGTGGAAAGCCTTGGGGGAGGCCTATGTCCAGCAGTGCAACGTCTTTCGGCTGACATTAATGAAGTTAAATAGATTTAGGTATATTTAACTTATATAAAGGATGATGTGCAAGAATGTCCCCACCCACCAACAGAGATGAAACATGTGCCAGTTTAAAGATCTTGGCAACATTATGTATTTTTACTATGGTGACGGGTATTTTTGGAAAATCATAATCAATCGCATGGAATTTGTTTGAAAATGAACAGAATGCCTTGCTTGGCTCTTCAATGATTTTTTTTTATTGGAAAATACCCATCGATTTTGCTACTAAACTAGGTATTTTGTCTTTTATTGGGTCCTAATGTACATATAGACATGCAACCCGTTACTGTTGGAGGGTGGGGACGGGGTCCATACTATTACCCACCCACTTTAAATTTAATTTCCAAAATCTTTTACATATCACTTCCTTTACTAGCCCCTTTAGCTAATAAACAGTATTTTACATTCAATTGCCAATGAAGACTCAATCATCTCTTGGTTGTGTTTGTTCTGAGTGCTACAGGAGTCTTATTCATGGTGCTGCTATTGGCCTTAGCAGGGCAGTATTCGTTTTGCTAAATAAACTTTTGCGATGTGAAAAACTTAATGTCTATAATCATTGTTATTCGAGATTTATTTCAATCAAAAGTACTTACCTACTCTGTCTTATTAAAATGTGATTATTTTGGTCTTGTCAACAAAACTTTTTTTTATTAAACACGCTCTTTTCTTGCAAAATAATAAAATTATTCTTGGTCTATTTCATACTAATTTCGTAAACAGAAATCCTCGGCAGAAAATGAAGTCTTCACTGTTAGTTAGATATTTTTTCACGGAAGGTTTTTATGT
The DNA here is from genome assembly GCA_923062465.1 of Acleris sparsana. NCBI lineage: Eukaryota > Metazoa > Arthropoda > Insecta > Lepidoptera > Tortricidae > Acleris > Acleris sparsana. The sequence goes on along the minus strand of OV281307.1, from coordinate 13,228,428 downwards.
AAATATATTTTGCAGAACACTTACATATACCGAAGCGAAGCCGTGTTTTAAAAGTCGCAGGAAAATAATTAAAAAAAACAGCAATAGCGTTTCTATTAAACAACATAATAATATCATCCAAATAATTCATGCAGTCTTTGTTATAATAAAGTCAAACATCAACATAACACAGTTTAAAAGAGAAGTCACACAAATCTTGATTTATTTATACGAGTAACTTAATGAAGATCAAACGCTTATACCTTATTAGAACACAACTACTTCCCATACGAACACTTAAGTTCAACATTAACGGCCGTTAGCTCTAAAATATGGGCCGACAGTGTAATGGAGCACGTGACTTGCTTGAAAATGTGCGCTTAGCATGTACTATGTAAAAATATTCTTGATAGAACACTGCGCCGGAGCCATAAGACGACGCATCAGTGTATAACCTAGCTCTTGCATTTTTAATGTTACATCTAAGCATAAAGCTTAGCCGTAGGACTTACAATGTTACTTTATATTAGGTATGTATGTAAACTCTTTATTGCACAAACAAAAAATAATAAACTTTAAAAAGAAACAGAAACACAAAAGGTATGTACTAAGGCGAACGATTGAGAGATTTATAACAACAACGGATGGCTAAATGTACAACAATTAAAGAAACAGAAAATAAAAATAGTAATATTAAATAAATATATATAATAAATATGGTAAATAAACGAATATATTATACTTGTATAATAATAAATAAATAAATAAACATAATATAAGAATGAAAAGTATGACATTCAGTCTTAGATCAGGAACAAGAGTCAAGCCAGTACTTCTTCAGCTTATACCAGTTAGTTCCATGAAATGGGTTTCTTGTTAAAAAGACTCAGATTGAAAAAACCTCTAAATTCGTTTATGATATTTTTGTTAAGTTCGTCTAAAAATATATTCCACGAATAAGTCGAACATTTTTTTTTTAAAGATAAATCTCACAAAATTATACCTAGTGCCTAACTAAGCTCTAGGCTCTGTGGGTTCTATAGACGATTTACATGTAAAGAAATACATACATACATGAAAAAAATTCAAGAATCAAGAAATAAATACCCAGGTAGCCAACCGCCAACCGCGTTGTGGTAATCCAATTTTAGAATTAAAAAACATAAATTAAAGGTTTCATACATGTCATCCATGTCAGCCAATCAATCATTGTGTATTTAGTTTCGTTAGTATATTATAGCAACTCTTGCAACGAATTATAATTCTAAACGGAAGTCCCTCGGAATTCCTAATAACGTTTGTCCTAACGCATCGTATCTCCGAATTATCATTTGTCCTAAACTAGTTTTCAGCTGAGTGTGACTACTTTTTAAGTTCTCCAAAATACCTGCGGTTAGGTTATGGTAGGGTTGTATTATAAACGCTAAAATGTTTTAAAATTCAGCCAATAATGGCTTTAGGATATATGACAAATTTGGTACAACGATGCATTAGGACTAATGACGATCAGGGATTCCATCTTCTTCGGTTAGCGTGAGTTTTCTCTATGTACAAAATCCAGATCTTATTGAATCACTCAATCTATTGCTGAAATTTTCATTAAAATCCGTTAAGTAGTTTATATATATATATATATATATATATATATATTTATGTATATTTATGGCAAAGAGAAGGCACGCGAGCACTTAAGACACCCGATGGTAAATGGGATCTGAGACCCAAAGACATTTTAATTCCCAAAACTGCAATCCTACGACTACACATGCGTTGCCAACCCTGAGGACTAAGATGCAATGCCGGTTGTCTTATCCCCACACTGGAACACAGAAATGCGAACACTGTTGCTTAGCGGTGGGTTAATGGATAAGATGGTGGTAGAGATTCGGACGGAACCTGCACAAGGTCCTTCCACCACTAAAACGCATTACAACTATCTACATTCTGCATAAAAAAAAAAAACTTAACCAAATACCAATTACTCTTATGCTATTTTTAGTATTATTACAGCTGGTAGACAGATGGTGACGGAAGTCTGAGACGAATCGTGCCGACCTTAAATGTCACTAGTCTGTTTTCTGTCAAGCCACACATTAGCTGTTGTAAGATTGGCAGCTGAAAAAAACGTCTGATGGTCGTCTAAAACAAAAACTATTTTTGGGATATTATTAAGTGTTTTCTGGGTCTACCTCTGCTACGATATCCATCGCGTGGAACCCAATGGGTGGTATTTTTGGCCCATCTCTCATCGTGCATGCGGCAGATATGGCTTGCGGTCTTTACCCCAACTTACTTTGAGTCGTTTGCGCGGGATTGGCGGGAGTGCGCTCTGGATAGAGACGAATGGCGAAAACGAGGGGAGGCCTTTGCCCAGCAGTGGGACACAAAAACAGGCTAATAAAAAAAAAAAAAAAAAAATTAAGTGTTTTAAATGTATTTTATACATTAACCCACCGCAAAGCAGCAGTGTTCGCATTGCTGTGTTCCGGTGTGGCAATAAGACAACCGGTAAAATTACTGGTACATATCATCATATAGTACTCAGGTTTGCCAACGCATTTGAAGTCTTAGGATTGCAGTTTTGAGATGGTAGTCTTGAGATTTCAAATGTCTTTGGGACTCAGATCCCACTTACCATCAGGTGACCTGAGTGTTCGCGTGCCATAAAAAAACTGTTTGTTGAAAAAAAAACTATAATTTACTTAAATACATCAGAATAACTTTCAATTGCACAAACGTTCTTAGAACTTATGTGTATGTCTGCCATGTTATTCTAGACGCCACAAAGGCAACTTTTGGTGGCGTGATTAATGGGAACGAGACAAATTACTGCAGGCTCTTCTGTTGCCTGGAACTTGCCAGGATTCAATAACGTGAGTAGTTCAGTTCTAACCTAACCCCAAAATCACTGGAAATGCGCAAAGACCGTATCAGCTGTTCTAAAGCGTTTCGGGGAAACCTTTCAAATATGTCTCTATTAAGCTTGTCGCCAACTGTTTCCAGTGTGTATAAAGTACATTTTATGCGTGTCATATTGTTTGCACTTTTATACAGCTAAACCAACACAGTAGGAATATCTGGTGGTACTAATATCGATGTATCTATGCTCAGGGGATCAAGATAACAATTCCCGGGTTTATATAACCTTGTTGTTTTCGAGGCAAAAGTGAATAGGCATTTTCTGGGTAAGCGAGTTCCACCTGGAGTGGCGTCCGCGGACCGAAAGATGAGCTGTAGGTAGGCCTCCAACAAGATGGAGTGACGACCTCGTCAGGATCGCGGGACCGCGGTGGATGCGAAATGCACAATACCGGTCTGAGTGGAAAGCCTTGGGGGAGGCCTATGTCCAGCAGTGGACGTCTTTCGGCTGACATGATGAGTTCCGCCTTCGACCTCGTCGTCACTTAACATCAGATGGGACGGGGAGGTCAAACGCAAACCCATTATGGATAAGAGAAAGAGGGAAAAAAAATCCCTTTACTGGACAGACTAACTTTTACAACGTTTATGAATAGGGAAAAGGCATTAAATGTGCGACATTAAAGTGAACCAGTATTCTATTATAAATTCTTCATACAAGCTTAACGAAGCATAATTTTGAACGCAAAACGTGTCGTACGTTTGCATAAACACCGCAAAATAAAATACGTTAGTCGCCAAATAACGGTAAAATGAATCCCCAGTGACCGAAACGGAAGGATTTCGCACGTTAAATGTTGGAAACGGAGTGAAACTGCTTTCAAAGTCTGTATAAATTGTAGTTTTAGAAACAAACTAACACTAGAGTTGCCCTGTTTTACTACTATGTAGAGTTATAAATAACGAGTCCTTTGATGATGGAGAAGCGAGGAACTGAAGCGATAAAGGTTTATTTAAATAACTGATAAAAACCCCCGTCATGTGACCTTCTGAGGACCTAGACGTGATGCATTCGGCGTTCGTTGTTATCCAAAATGTATACGATTGACGTAAGCTGTCAGACAGCCGCGTTAAGCGCCTACGTTAATACCATACATTTTGTCAGTTTTCGAAAATCGTTTACGATTGCGTTAAGATCTAATCTACCCTCATAGAGCTGATATCCCTTAAATAGTCCTACTAATGTACATAAAACCTAGCTAAAAGCTAACGCGAATCAATTGGATTTCCTAAAAAAAATATGTCCGAAATGGTTCATTCGTTTGGGAACGACTATGCTACTGAAAGATACACGCTCCCACCACCAAAACTATCAATTTTAATAAAGCATAACTCTGAATGGACTAAGATTTGGCACTTGGCGCTATAGTAATATTTAATCAGCTCAAAAATAGCTATCCAACGATGTAACACACATAGCTATTGGAAGGTGGGGCCAGGATTTGCATCATCCTTTGCTAATCTTGCTTATATACATACATAATCACACGCCTGTAATCCCAGCGTGGGTTAGGCAGAGCTACAGAATTACCTACATCTTTAAAAACTTGCTTTATTGCCTTGTCCGTACCATCCCACGGGAATTGTGTTTCGTTTCGAGATAAAAGGTAGCCTATGTTAATTCAGCGTAGCTAACTTCATTTCAAATGTCATCCAAATACATCAAACCGGTTCAGAGTGAAGGGGTAGCTTAAAATGAGGATTACAACAGTTAACAAAGGGTAAGTTTTCCTGTATATTTGCTCTCTAGGAATTTCTACTAGTAGATCATTCTTATCCTGAAATTTGTTTCTTTCAACAGGTCATTTTGTTTGTCTTACTTATATATATTTTGTGTGTATAATTTTTGTTCATAACTTGATCAATTTGTGATGTTACTGACTTTTAAGTATAAATTGTGTGATGGTAAAAGAATTACCGGCTAGAATTTCTTGCAGCGCTTCTTCTCCGCTATGATGGTCTTGTTCGAAGCGCTGGTAGATTCTCTCTATATCACAGACGTGTAAATGAGCCGTTAAGTATGATCAATACATCTTAGTTCTATTTACTCTTGTAGTTTTTTTTTTCTGATGTGCTCGAAAATGTAAACATTACCGTTGGAAAACCGACCGCAAAGTTCTGCGTTCCAGGACAGAGAAAATAATAAAAATATAAATACTTCTGTGCCTCCTGTGACAAGTGATACAACTCGAAAAACACGATTTTACAGGAGAGCGAAAACAAGTTTTAAAAAAATACTGCTCTTAAATGAATATATTTTTTTAAACATTGCTATTGATTTTTATATCATATAATATCACTTTATTAACTGGTTTTACAAAAATATTAATACTAGTTATAGTTTTTGAGATATTCGAAGAAACGTACTTTATGAATCATTTTACATTTCAGATTGAGCTCCATTTAACTCGTGTAAGATGATACAACTCGAATTGTATTATTTAACACATAAAAGTGTAATCAAGGAGCTCTGGTGATGATTGATACAACTTGTTTTAAAAGCTACTTTTTTCTATTATTTCTAGAGTTAGAGGTTTAACTTATATATATAAGTTGTAGGGAATTGAATAAGTAATCTTTCTTAAGACGAACGGACATAATAATACGGATATTTAGTGAGTTGTATCACTTTTCACAAAAAAAAACGTAAAATAAACCGTGAGTAATGTTATATATCGAGTTATTCCTAGGTCTGATTACGAAAAAACTTGTGTCAAATAATACAAGTATTTAAAACAAACGATTGCAATCATGATAACTTTATTTTTTTATATACTATGGAATAAAGGAACTAAACATGAAATTGACGGGTAAATAGAACAACGGTCTATGTGATTTAAGGACGAAATCGTTTTTATTGTATTTTTTATTTCCGAAAGCCGAAAGACGTCCACTGCTGGACATAGGCCTCCCCCAAGGCTCTCCACTCAGACCGGTCTTGTGCTTTTCGCATCCACCGCATTCCCACGATCCTTACAAGGTCGTCACTCCATCTTATTGGAAGCGTACCTACAGCTCGTCTTCCGGTCCGCGGACGCCACTCAAGAACTTTCTGACCCCATCGGCCAGCAGTCCTGTGAGCAATGTGCCCCGTTCGGGCTATATCGGTAACCTTAGTTCTACCTGCGGATATCATCATTCCTGATTCTATCACGCAGATAAACCCCGAGCATAACCCTCTCCTTAGTCCTCTGAGTGACTTTGAGCTTTCTTATGAGGGCCATTGTTAGCGCCCACGTCTCAGATCCGTAAGTCATCACTGGCAACACACACTGGTTAAAGACTTTTGACTTCAAACACTGCTGTAATTTGGACGAAAAGGTGCTGCGAAGCTTCCCGAACGCTGCCCAGCCGAGTCGGATACGACGAGTGACCTCTTTCTCAAAGTTAGACCTACCTAGCTGGACCCTTTGTCTCAGGTAAATATTGTCATCAACAACTTCAAGCGCTGAGCCTCCGACTATCACGGGAAGAAATGTGGTGGTTCTTTTCTTCAAGAAAGGTGATAAAACCTTGCTGAAGAATTATAGACCCATCTCACTTCTGAGCCATGTTTACAAATTGTTTTCGAGGTTTATCACAAATCGTCTCGCACGCAGGTTTGACGATTTCCAGCCTCCCGAACAAGCCGGTTTCCGAAAAGGTTATAGTACCGTAGACCACATACATGCGCTGCGGCAGGTTATACAGAAGACCGAAGAGTATAACCTCCTCCTTTGCCTTGCATTTCTGGACTACGAGAAAGCCTTCGATTCGATCGAGACCTGGGCTGTGCTGTAGTCTCTCCAGCGGTGCCAAGTTGACTAATGATATATCAAAGTGTTGAAGTGTCTGTACGAAAACGCCACTATGTCCGTAACGTCCGACTACAGGACCAGTGCACGAAGCCTATTCCTCTGCAGCGGGGAGTCAGACAAGGAGATCTTCTGATCTCTCCGAAGCTGTTCACCGCTGCATAGGAGGACGCTTTTAAGGTTCTGGACTGGAGACTCAAAAAGGATAAAGACATGTAGAGGCTTCCCGCAAGAGGGTTGCCTGTCACCACTCATGGTGTCTCCTACTAGATTCGCTCATTAAAGAAACCAACAGGAGAGGTATACACAAGCAAGCTTATTCATATGACGGGGTACTGCTAGTTTGGGTAATACCCTAAAGGCCGAACCCTATATTCAAAACGAGGACAGATAGGCTATTTGGATATTTTGGATTATTATGGATGTATAAGCAAATATCAAGCCTTATCTAACTTCCCCTCGCACTTTATACCTCAGCACCCGACCAGAGACAAACCATTTTATTCTGAACCTTTACAAAACTCTGTCACAACAAAGTAATATTATTAGACCTTACTAAATATTAATACATAAATATTACACTTTATTATGACACGTTTCTTTCTATAGAAAGTATCAATAGATTTGTTTGGATAGTAATTGTATCACTATGCATCAAACTTTACAGGTTCTAAATGTTCGTAATATTCTTACATTTTTGATACAACTGACTTGTGCCATAAGACATAATTGCAAAAATTAGGAAATATTTGGTGACATTTGATATAAATCGAGTTGTATCACTTAACACAAACCAAAAAAAAGCAAATATAGGTTTAATTTTTGGTCTAACTCAATTTGTAACTTTCGAAATACGCAAAACTCTGGTGATAAATGATACAACTCAAGTTATATCAAAAAACACGACTTTTTAAAGGTAAATTAAAATCGTGATTAATAATACAATTTTAGATATATCACCAGGCACGAAGAAATTTTTTATTTTTTGTTTTTTGGAGTGTTTTAACTAGAGAAATAGCATTAATCACTCAAAATTGGAAAAAAAATGGTTAATTGTATCATTTTACACGAAAGTATCTTGGGAACTAGAAGGCCTAGAAACACGGGAGTTGGAGCAAAAGATGCGTAATTTTTTTTCAAGTTGATTGGTGAAAAAAACCGCAAATTGCTACAACTCGAGTTGTATCACTTGTCACAGGAGGCACAGACTTATAAGGTAAACTGTATGAAGTTTCATCACTTCCCGTATTTTTTACAATTTAAAACTAAGTCTGGACTTGGAGCTCCTCTCCAAACAGCCTTCATTGGACATCAAAGTTCTTACATGTTTATTGTATCTGTTTAAATATCGTAGTCTAGAAGTTAAACCACTTTTCGCCTTTCACTTGTGCCAATAAAAAAACATTTCGCTTTAGTTTGCGGCCTGTGAGTTCCTATAGTCATTTGTATGTGAAGTTAGTCTCAAATAGCTAGTTTGCTGGGCGTATAATTTATTTTGTCTTCCGCTGGAATAAATATATAGCATTTGTTTTCGGAGAAAGAGTGATTACTTGGCTTCTCACAGAGATGGATTTGACGAACTTATCTTATTTCCTTAAGGTTGCGGAGGGAAATTTGCGAGTATTTTTCTTGGTTTCCGCCCTCATGCCAGTTTTGATAAGATTTTCACTGAGTTGAGATAATATTGTTTTTTCTTTGGTAAAAGAAGATTATGCGAGAGATCGCATTTTTTTTACTTGTTAAATAATTAGTTACTTTACCTAAAGGTGGTTGACAGTGATATTAACTGATTAAATGAATGGTAGTAAGAATAATGTGATGACAGCGCTATAGAAGAGACCATCTTTAAAACTTTAGTTTAGTATTAAGGGTTTTTTTTTCCATAGTTAGTTTTATTTTCGACAAAAAGCTTTTCAAATTGAACAAGTTTCTAATGATAAAATCTCAGTAACATCTGAACATCTTTTTGGAACATTGATATTCTCCAAATAAAATCTCAGTGATTTCTTGACAACTATTCTTTCTTCTTTAATAATCAGACAGATGTCAGGGGTTGCTTGCGACCACAGAGAAGGAAAACCAAGACAAAAGTTTCGTAAAAGTAGCGACCCGCCCTCGCTTCGCTTCGGCTTATGTAAAATCCATGTATATACCAAAATTTACTACACGATGATGAAAATCTCTAATCTCTTTGAAATATCTAAGCGTTCATACGGAGGGACAGACGGCGTGAAGCGACTTTGTTTTATACTATGTAGAGATGCTATAATGTATGTTATTTTAGCACTATCTACCGGATACCGAAATGTGTCGCGATAAAAATATCCAGTAGTCATTGATCCCGCAATACTTCAGTATATTTATATGCTTGTTTTCGTTGGTCACATTTTAAAATAACGGAATCTTTGATCAGGCGTGAATCGGAAATTTATTTTGTATTTTATATTTCAAAATGTCTGTTTCGAATTAAATACTCGTCATGAGTTCCTTTTATAACTGGGACTCGGTTCGTGTATTCGGTAATTACCTATAAGTATAAGTTAAAAAAATACATGATGCTTGAGTCACCAGTGATCGTACTTTTTGTAGCATTTTTGGTGCGATAACGTCAAATGACACACGACAGCGACCTAGGGTTGTCGGCGTGTATAATATGATTGACGTATAAAATTATGTAATATTATGTGGTCAATGAAAATAATTTCCAAATCTACTTAATTTAATAAAGCACGTGAATAAGCAGAATAATTATTAGATTTCTCAATATGTGTGCGGGTTTTCATTTGCCGCGTTACAACATGTTTCCATTGTGTCATTTTTTTAGCATAATAGGAACAAAATATTGAAGAACCTTTCCTTAATAAAAAACTATGCTCACTGAACAGTTTCTCCATTGTGTTTAATCAGTTAATAATTATTGCTTAACTTCACACACAAAATCAACGCAACTGTTCTTAGCACTTGACGGGACGTCAGCTAAGAAACAAAATGAGTTCTATATTTAAGCACTGCCATTATATTATACTGTCTTTGCTAATATATAGTTAGTATATACTACTGACAACCCTAGCACTGCACCGAAAATGCTACCAAAAGTACGATCACTGTTAATCACACATATAATTGTCGTTATTGGAAAGTAAACATTAATAACATACTAACTTACATACTCAGAATAATCTCAATCGTAGGTATATGTGCGAGGGCGGAGTACAAAAAGGTCATTTAGTTATTGCTTCAGTTAGTATTTAATAATGTGAACAGGTACATAAATTCAAACTTACCCCGCTTTTAAAAACGGTCACATTACAGACAACTTCATAGCAATTTATTGTTTTAGTGGTATCACTTTAAACCGCATAAAATTGTTGAGGCGTAAGATTGTTGGGTCGAAAAAAAAAACGCCTACCAACCTTTTAGGCCAAATTCTAAAATTAAAAAAAAATCTATTGTACAGATTTTTTTAACTTAGGTAAGGATGTTTTTTTACAATAATGAAATTTAACCTCTTCAATTGTCAAAACCGTTTTCGACCAAACAATAGGTAAGTACATTAGGAAAGACATCATGCCAGTCAATGTACACCCGTTTTTAAACACATTTATACTTATAAGCCGTTATTTAAAAAACAATACCATAGTGTTCGAGGGCAAAAAAGGTCCGCCTGAGACCACACATTAATAATATTAATGGCTCATAGCAGAAATTGCAATACATAAAGATCGTTACTTACCATTATGGTGCGATAAAATTTGATAATAACCCTTGATAAACACACATCTACCGAAAATTTACCCTTTTGGTGCAAAATCTAAAAAAATATAAGAATTTAGGGTTTATTAAATAATTAATGTAAATAATGTTATAGTATTTTAAGTAATTATTAGGGCGATGAATTAAAAGTGAAGTGTCAAATATGCTTGGTGCTTTTTGCTAAAAGAGTCCAACATTGGTGCCGTCACCCTACGAAATTATTTTTTAAAAGTTATGCAATGATCCTCACTCGATGGCATAATATTTTAATTTTACAACTTTGTCGGCGTAATTTAAATGTGGTATGCCAAACAACAGTTTTGTATTACCAGAGGGACATAGCTTAACGAAAAGGATCCAACACACAAATTTCACACCTGTAGAATATTATGACGTTATATTGACAGCAATAAAATCCAAATTCAAATACATTTCATTGTGTTGTGGATCCTTTCGCTAAACTAAGTCCTAGCGGTAGACATAGCGAAACTATAAGGATTCCTAGATTAACTTAGGATGACTAAAAAAGGCTCAATTTAATACTTTACAGGTACCTTCATTGAGTTAAGATTGCTTTTAAAACGCTGTTTAACCTATTTTTTCATACATTAGATCGTATTGCTCGTTAAATAATAATTTTATTGCCTGCGTGTCTCGCATTCCGGCTGACTGAATGACTTCTTAAATAGCTCGAACCATCAATGAATCAATGAATTGATGACAATCGGCTATTTGTTTTGATGATGTCATTGTAGTATTGTATATCTGTTTTGTACACCTGTCGAAAGCTGAATAATTATAGTGTAAATTTTTAGGTACACTTAGAGGAAAACGTGTTGCAAATAGAACGTATGCATTTTGTTTAATTATTTCATCAAGCAATAGGGCTAGAGTTTTGATTACCTTTAAACAGTTGAGAAAATTCTTAAAATGTGAAAGTTTCCTATGCAGAAATCTAGGAAATTACAAACAACACTCTTAATTGTGAATTTTCAATATTATATTCTTATTTTTTCTTTGGGAACATTTTAAAACTTCTGGGAATGTTCTTCAACTTGCACATTGCTAGGTTCGCTGTAATACTCTACCGACATAAATTGAAATAATCTCTCTTTGGCCTTATAAAAACGCTGTTATGCTACTTTTTTTCATGAATTCAGCAATATTTGAATTTAATATTAATCTTTCTTACCTCAGCACCTTAAAAGGCAGGTTTTGCTATTTAAAGACAAGAGGGAAAATTCAATTTTTCTGCAGGAGAAACACAGTTAGCAATGCTCGATTTTGCTACGCGCACGAGAAAAAGTAACTATACCTCTAATGCGCTAGCGCCGAGCTCCGTCGACTCTGTGAAAAACTGAAAATCATAAAACTATTCAGATAAATACCTACAGAATGGGAAAAATCTTTGGCAAAATAAGCAACTGAAAAAAGTAAACACTTTGCAAATGGGAAGATTGCTACCAGAAAAGTAGATTTATGGAAAAATATCACCGCACGCCTAATGTGTCTTTGAATCCTAAGTAACCTAACCTGCAATAAATTAAAGAAACTTACGATTACTGGACATTCAAAATCAACACTTGCAAAAACCAACTTAGAACTCTAATGCACTTTAATAACTATTGAAACGTTGCTGACTAGACTGAAGCATTATTGTACTTATCTCATTTTCCGTTTTAATCACAAATTCTATCTCTGTCTTTTCAGGAGGAGTTACCTGTTAGCTGCAGCCTTTCGATAAAAACGGTATGTTGCTTTTTTTAAATTTGTTTGAATTGAACATTGAAAGTCTCTACTCGCAACTGTCAAAATGTCAAGGATGTTGTAAATTATTTTATTGATTTTTGTTAAAAATAAACAAATATATAGTGCTTGTTCCCAACTAATTCGGAAACGTTTTTTGTGTTCCTCAAACGGCTCAGGTCGTACAGCTGCCTCCAGCCTAACTAACCAATTTAATAAGTTGCAAAATGTACCTTACTGGGTTACTTGCTTAAGTGTATTTTGCACCTTATTTAATTAGTACGTTACGGAGTATTGCACAGGCTATTGGCCATTCCAACCCCTGACCAAATATATCTCGAGTTTCTCATATGGGCCCATCGCTCGAGAGATATTTTGTTTGGAGCAGAGTCAGATGTGAACAGTCTTTAGTTAAAATGTTCCAAATAGAGTGAAAACTTTGCTGTGAAATAAGAGCCAAATTCGCGCAAACGGAAACATCCTACGAGTAATGAAACCAGCGGAAATTTGCATGATAATGCATTCCTAGTAAACATGCTTGCATGCCAAATCGAGCCATGCCATTACTCTGTAATATGGCCCCGTTCGTGAACTAACGCAATCAATAACAGCATTATGCATTTAGTTTGACTCAGAACAGCCTTTCATAGGTATAAGATGGGCAATTGCCTCGTTCGAATTGAGCAGGTAGCCTTGCAAGTTGCAAGAGTATTTTGTTCAGGAGTTTTATTTTTCTTGCAATGTTTGGCAGTTTCTCGACGCGGATAGCTCAGGTAGTGTCCATGCTTACGTAAATCCAAGTCGTGTATATAATTATTTATACCTATATACAGGGTGTATACAGGTGTATTTGGAAGAGTGGATCAAACGAAGCAGGTCGATAGAGGACTTCTAGACCTATCTAACTCACCCCCATGTATGTTCAGCGATTTTTACAAATTTCGGAGATATTGATTATATTAATCTGAATTTTTGTAATTTTTCCTCATGTCCATGTCACGAAAAATCATTAATTTCATGTTTTATTTCACAAGATTTTCAGTGGTATCTTACATTATTAGAATCATTACAAATCAGCGAAGTTTTTAAACCTATTTGCTTGTTTTTTTTCAGTTTTTTTTTAAGTAATCACATAAGTGTTTGCTTTTCACTTTGTATGGAAAAAACAACTTTATGTGATTACTTAAAAAAAGGGCTAATAGGTTTAAAAACCTCGCTGATTCGTAATGACTCTAATTATGTAAGAAACCACTGAAAAACTTATGAAATATAACATGAAATTAATATTTTTTGGACATAAGGGAAAATTACGAAAATTAAGATAAAAATGATAATTATCTCCGAAATTAGTAAATATCGCTGAACATACATGGGGGTGAATTGGATAGGGTTAGACGTCCTCTATCGACCTGCATCGTTTGATCCACACTTCCAATATACACTGTATGTATAATGCATACGCAGCATGCGTGCATTAGCAGTTCATCCGCGTAGAAGTCCACCCGCCACGCTTCCCTCGGGAACCTATCCATTTTTCTGGGATGAAAGTAAATAAGTTCCTTAGCGCTCAACCTATCTATATATAAAATTATATCGAAATCGATAAATTGGTATGGCCGTGAAATTTCGCATTATAATTTCAATAAGGACATCATTCCAGGGTGTGTAAACATCATAATTGACAAGATTTCATATTTTCAAGACTTTAATTTTATTCGTTTTATAGATACTGTTTGGAAGGAGGAAGACACTAATAGTTTTAATTTTTCTCTAGAATGAATAATTATTTTATTATTAATTTATTAAGATGTACTTATTCTAAAAGGGCGTAACTTCATTTCTACGACACAATGGACATATGACGTAAGTCCAATCTGTATTAAAAAAAAAAATGTGTCAATGTCAAATTTGAAGTATGTATAAAAGGCAATGGTATTATATCTATTCAGGCATAGTATTGGTAAAACTCGATATTTTTTTTAACTTACATGTAATTTTGTAAATCAAGAAAAATAAATCTAAATAAATACTTTGCCGTGTTCAGGAGGCAAAACCCTTTCGATTCGTATAGTAATTTGCAGGTGTCACCAAAATGAAATGTTGTCAATTAAAAGAATCCAACCAATATAGAAACGGGTTAAACAAAACAATTGAAATCCCAATGTATCTCAAAACTAAGCCCCACTATTCACTGCGTTAATAATAGTAAATCCTCTAGTAATATCTGAATGTAAATCTCTAATGCACTCGTAAATAGGTGTAAGATGCATTTCGTTATTTACTACTTGCAGCTGCAGCCAGCTCAATGTCTAAATCCATCGGACTTATTAGTTCACCCGTACCTCGCGAGCCCGAGGTACAATAAGGAAAACTTTACGTACCTTTTTAGAGTTCCGTAACCCAAGTGGCAAAAACGGAACGGAGGAATAGTTTCGTCATGTCTTCCCGACCGTATGTAACAGGCATTTTACTCAAAAACTACAAGAAACATTGATGAAATTTGGACTATAGTTGTCTTGTAGAAGCCGCTACTTAATTTGATACATAAATAACAAAAAAAAACAAGATAAATCATTGTGTGGCACATTATTTCGACACTTCTAAAAACACTATATTTCTAAGCAGTTGTTTTTGTTATTAGAGCCGCCATTTTGTTAAGTTCATTTCTGGGGATTATTATGACGTAGTAACGCATTTCAGTTTATGCAGAGATAAAAGGACAGAGCTATATAACTTCTACGCCTGTTTGGTTTGCGTTCGAAGTGACACGATTTCAAATAAAAATGCTCTGAACTCCTGAATGCCTTACTTTAGTATGAACAATCTTCCAGTATATAAACACTACGTCAATCTCTATTTTATATACACTATGTTTATTTTCGTGGTGGTTTTATGCCCGAGCTGATAATACTATATTCTGGCAGAGTTCCACGTCGCCTCATTATTAAGAGGGGACAAACTATTTTTGGACGGAGTGAAGATGTACTGTACAAGGCCAATGTTCAAGGTTAACATTCGGTTTATGGTTTGTTAAATAAATACATATGATTAATAATTATTTAAATTTACCTAGTCCTGAACTAAGGTTGCTAGACAGTGATTAAGCTGCTTGTATAGAGAATACATATAAAACTTTTAAGACTCAGGAACATATAAACGCGCTCAACACAGAAATATCTGTCTTTACCAGGATTTAAACCCGGATCGCTATATTCCTAGGCAAGGTGACTACTAACTTGGGTAATTGGTAGTTCTAATTATGGCATAGGGAAGGCTGACGAGCACACAGGCCACCTGATGGTAAGTGGTAACTGTGACCCATAGACACTCGCATTCACAAGCAAGCCTAAGACTGCGTTGCCAACCCTGAGGACTAAGATGGAATGCCTCTATGCTAGTCATTACACCGGCTGTCTTATCCCCAAACCGGAACACAACAATGCGAACACTGCTGTTTGGCGGTAGGTTAATGGATAAGGTGGTGGTAGCGATCCGGACGGACCCTGCACAGGGTCCTACCACCCGCAATTTCTTCTATATCCAGGAAAGCATTCCGGTCCTCTATTATAGATGGGAAAACCCATATCATCTCTGGCCTGTTATATGGTATTGTTTTTAACTTGGCCACCCATTACTGTCAAGTAAATAAGAGCTATCAAACCATTGACAATACGAGAACAGGTCTTATCTTATCTGTGGGGTCTTTACGGATACACTTGGACCCTTTGTGATCTTTTGTGTAACTACCTCTTTTAGCGCTTAATCCAATGCAGCCGCCACCCCTTCCAAAAAGCGGATTGTGGAGTGCAATGGCAGAGCCTTGAAATCGTTCGGTTCTGGGTAGCCACAACCGAGGATTTTCATTCTTACTCCGGCGAGGCCATCACATTCTCACAATAAGTGTTCCATTGTCTCAGCCTCTTCGCCGCACATTCTACAATCGTGTTGTCATAAAGGCCCATGTTTGCTAGGAAATGTTTAACCCCAAAGTGCCCGGTAAACACCCCGATGATGTATCAGAAATAAAGACGATATGGGTTTTCCCATCTATTATAGAGGACCTGGACGCTCCTGGATAGCCTACGAATCTAGCGATCCGGGTTTAAATCCCGGAGTTGTCTTCTGCTGAGTTTCTAAAGTTTTATGGCCCAGATCTGGTGAACTCTTTTTATAAGGTTAAAATCGATATTATTTTTACCGCTTAGAATCTCAGCCCCACCCTCGCATTGACACTTGTCAAAGATTACCCTTCTCGTAGAAAGAAACTTAAATAAAATTGCTCTATTATTACCTTACTGCGGCCAAGCCCAAAAGGAGGGTTATAAAGATAAAGAGTTTATTCACAACAATACAAAAAATTACATTACATCGATACAAAAAGAACAAGACACAGAGAAATTGTTGCAAAATGGTCCCAACTCAGCATGTGCTGGCTGTAAAGCCAACGCTGGTCTTCCGTTGGGACCGCTCGGTGAAAACACGGAAGGTGATACAGACATTACAACGTTTACAAGTACAAACAAAACAAAATAAAAAAAAAAAAACTTAACGAGTGTGTCGTGGTTATTTAGAACAGGCAGCGCTCAGGTGGCAACCAGAGGAACTAGCTTACGATGTCTATCTTGTAAGACTACAGTGCCAACCACCATGCATCTTTGCAATCTGTGGTTGCCTACCTGAGCTGAGCTGAGCCATCTATCCTTTACTTTAATCTGTGCTTTTATTAAATCTGTGGCCTAAGCGTGAGCGTGAGCGCATACCAATAAACAACCTCAACATCAAAAATAATAACATGGTACAGCAAATTAAGCAGTTATGTGTTTGACTTGTATAGATGTCCGCGTCAACGCTCGTAACTACTAAACCGATTTTAATCAATTATAGGCTATATTAACATTATTTTAATGTGAAATTGTGGGCGGGGCACATTGCTCGCGGGACTGATGGCCGATGGGGTCAGAAGGTTCTGGAGTTGCGTCCGCGGACCGGAAGACGAGCTGTAGGTAGGCCTCCAACTAGATAGAGTGACGACTTCGTCAGGATCGCGGAAGCGCGGTGGATGCAAAAAGCACAAGACCGGTCTGAGTGGAGAGCCTTGGGGGAGGCCTATGTCCAGCAGTGGACGTCTTTCGGCTGGCATGATGATGATGATGAAATCGGTTAAAAAAAACATGATAAGTAACATTATTTGGACGACCTTATCCAAACAGCAGTTGGTTTTTTTTAAATCTTGATCTTCGTAAGACTTGTTATAATCATTATCACACAAATATCCATATCGGTAATTGAACCCTGGACCGCTAGTTTCCGAGGCATGGTCACTCTCACTACCAAAATGTTTTGAAGTGTATATGTTGTACTGCTTGAGGGTGATAAAAAAAAGATAAAAGATAATAGTACATTGTGCATCAAGGGTAGTATGAAGGGAATTACTAACGAGAGTGTTAGAAGCCCGACGCCGAAGGCGGAGGGCTTTTAATGACTCGAGTTAGTAATCCCCTTACTACCTGTGATACACACAATGGTTTTCATCACATTTGCGAGGAAAAAAAACAAAGAGAAAACACTTTAACTCTGCAAAATACAAATAAATAACTTTTGACGAACGGGAACGTAAATGGAAACGATATTTTTTTACTGATAATAATAACTGCGTTTAGTTTCGACCTGGATTCGAGCCAGATTTAGCCAATTTGATAAAAATGTATAATTACTAAAATTAATGATAAATGTTGATATAAACTTGAAATAGGTATAAAAATAATGAAGTTTAATGAAGCGTATAGGTTTTGTGTAATGTAAGTTAGTCTATGGCTAATTTTTAAAGATGAAATTAAAACCGATTTAATTTTTGGCTGAAAATTAAACCTCCTTAGTCAGAAATAATGTACGAAAGAGTTGCAAATTTTAAAAAGAAAGTCATTACTCCCTAGGGAGTAATGACAAACTCGCCATTATTCCCGCGGGAACAATTTAGGCCATTGTCCTTCTGTATACAGGCATGGAATAACACCATATACGAGCAAGTGTGATGAAAAAGATGTTTATTCAGTAAGTACGCCGCACGGGCACTTTTACACGTCAAAAACCTACCAGCGCTTTGCAAGAGACCACTGTTGAGAAGAAACCCCGCAAGAAACTCAACAGCCAGTCGTTTTTTTAAATACTACTTATGATATTATACAATTATAAAGCTTAACCTAGCATAAGGTATATGAAACAATGAATCGAACATAAAATAAAAATAATAATAAAATAAATCAACATAGCTTGAGCAGGAAAATGTGTCAAAACTCATATTATATATTTATTACTACTAATTATGAAAATGCTGCCTATGAAAATTCTGAGTTTTGACACATTATCCTGCTCGAGCCATGCTTGTTTATATATATATATATATATATATATATATATATATATATATATATATATATATAATTATACTTACCTATTACAATGCACTGTTAAGTTTAGGGCAAGCATTTTGATCTGTTAGATAGTCCTCGACTTTTTCAAGTAAGTTTTAAGTACTGGAAATCGAGGAAATTGAGGCCTCAAAGCCTCAAAAAGGGTAGCCCCACCCATAAAGATGGTATCAACAGCCACACAAGTGGTCCTAAAAGATCTCCGACCCAACCCTTCCATTGTCGGGCAAAAGAAAGGAAGCCCGTAGTCTGTAAGCATGCATGCGTCAGGATTTCCACTCCGCGACTCACATAGCTATAAGTCTCCCCCCCATCCCAACCCCCATTCCTGTCCCCCCTAACCCCGCGGATAAGTAAACGGAGGAACGACTTTCTCCTCCGGCCTTTCAGCACTGGCTGGGGTAGTATCCGCGGGAGTCCAAATTCTAGTTGGTAATAGGGGCATTGGTGTTTTTAGCCGGTGCGAGCCCGGCAGTACCTGGGCCCTCCATTCCCAGGTCTCCGGAAGGGATTTTCACCTCTGCCCCTTTTTCTTAAAAAGCAAACAAAAGCAAGGACTTTTGTCTTTGGCCCCTCAGGCGATTACCAAAAAAAAAAAAAAAAAGTACTGGAAATGGTAACTTTAAAACTGCGTCACGTAATTTATTATAGAAATGAATGCATTGACCTACAAATGATTTATAAACCTTACGGACACTATTTTTTTTAATAGTGCATAAATATATCTTACATTCATATCAACATAATCGTCATTGTTTCCATAAACACCAAGTAATTAATTTCCATTTTATATGCACGGCTGCCGTATTGTACGTGTAATGCATATGTTAATTTGGAAATGATTAGGTAACTTAATTTGATTATGTCACCGTAACTAATTGAATAATACCACTAACAAAAGCGTAAACACGGGACACTATTACTAAGACTCCACTGTCTGTATGTTTGTCACCAGGCATCTCATGAACCGTGATAGCTAGAAAGTTGAAATTTACACAGATGATGTATTTCTGTTGCCGCTATAACAACAAATAGAACAAGCAGAATAAAATTAATATTTAATGGGACTCTTATATAACAACCTTGATTTACGGCAACGATACTATTTACGGCAACAGGTAGACGTTTGAAATATTCACAGAATATTTTGGTGTATATTCACTTTAAAGTCCCGTACAATTGACGTGGTTTTGTGTGGTTCGGAACCCTTCGTGCGCGAGTCCGACTCGCACTTGGCCGGTTTTTAACATCGATATGAACAGCTCTACAATGGGCAACACTTGAATTGACAGCAAGATTTTTTATAAGGTGTTCTGATAAAATCTGGCTTATAAAGGTTTATCTCTATAACCTATTTTATTTATTTATAATAATTTACTTTGAAAAGTTTTTCCTACGAACGCTTTGGACTAGTGGTCCGAGTGGTCTTTTCTTTTTAACCTCGTAAAGTATTAAAATCTGTAAAACGGGTCGTGTTCCTTTTAACATACATTACTACCTCATATATGTAAAGGCACGGTAGTGTAAGTATTTTAAGGGTTACCTTTGTTTCGTCAAAATATTTCTGGTCAAATGTATCATTTCCCAAATTTTCATTTGCCAAACTGTTTTGTTTTCTGTAACCGTAAATATTTCAGGATTTTATAAAAACTAACCTAACCCCATAGGGTTCTACACGATGGTACTGAAATAAATTCTGAAAACATTGTATAACATTGGTTTGGCAAATGAAAAATTTGGGAAATGATACATTTGACCAAAGATATTTTGACGAAACGGCAGGCTCCCGTATTTTAAGCCTAATAAAATGCGTTTTGCAGGTTTCCATTGGTTTTGACAGCTTCGTGAGTTTAGCGGCGTTTCACAATCCTAAGAGGATGCTATGTTTATTTCAGTAGGCCGACGCGCATGCCGCTGTGTATAGTGATACGCCATGAAGGTTTCAAAACCGTCAAATGATGTTTGTTTTCCAAACTTCCTCACGAATCACTATAACTCGAACTTAATGAATATCGTTAATTATAGTCGATGACAAAATCTATACTTAGCTGACCACTTGTTACGCCACTATAGAAAACAGACACCGTGCAGGTGTCACGTAAATATGTATGCCTAATTGTAATGTGGTATGCAATAAATTATTGAATTTGAATTAAAGTTATTTGCCATACCACATTGGTCTAAAGTACACAGGTTTTTATTTAATATTTATTGCTCAAAAAAGTGCAAATGGCGGACTTAATGCCTAAAAGCAGTCTATATCACCAATATAGCGACCAAGTCATCAAATAGGAAGTAACGCAGCTGGTGCACAGAAGAAAAAAAGAAAACAAAGAAACGCGTTGGCCTATGGTTGTAACCCTGCCTACGAAGCTAGTGATCCCGGGGTCGATTCCCGGTATGAGAGAGTATTTGTGTGATTTGGGTCTTGGATGTTTTCTAAGTATTTAAGTATTTATTTGACACTTGACTCTCACAAAAATTAGAGCTTTAACACTTAATATTTATATTAATGCAATATTAAATACAATATTTTTGAAAGATCTATCCAACGACACGCCACACTATGGGCCGACGGCAAAAAAAACACATCACAAGTGGCGAGTAGGGGAGGTACACAAAAAAAAAAGTATTTTGTTTTACCACTTACTTGGCGTGACTCATATATACACCGTGTTTTTTTTGATTTACGATAACTTCGGCATAATACTAGGTATATCCATAGAAACTAATTGGTAGATTAGATTTTTCAATATTGCAAAAACATATTTTTTTTCAGTTTAGAACAAAATAATGAAATCTTTTATCTTTGGTCATTCTAAACGGGCCTTTAGAGTTAACTAATAATCAGTGTCAAATACGTCTATGTTGGCGTGACATACACACACAAGTAAAGATAACACTTGACAAGTACAGGATTGTCACTTTAGATTGACGCGTATACAAACCTAACAATTGGAAACTCTTTACTCATAAATATTAAAAGAAAATTGTTGTTACCAATTAAGAGCCTTTTACACTAGTTTAACGTGATTAACTGATTAAATTTAAAAATTAAATATCTTTAAAACCGTTAGACTTATCATTTGTCTGTCTTCGGGAAATTAACTTTGTTTGACCTAAAGAACGTTCCCTTAAAGTTATCGTAAATCAAAAAAAACACGGTGTATATTCATGCCAAATTACTACTTTCTGGTATTAAGAGTCTCTGAGCTATACTGGCACAATACTACAACGCTCTTCGGTTTCAAGATAGTACGTCTTTGTTTATTGGAAAACATGATAATACTCGTAGTAATAAGGCCGCCACTGGATGCTCGGGGCAGTCCTAAATAAAAAGGTCTGTGTCTAAGTGTATTTTTGTTAGTCAACGCCAAAACGGATCGAAGCAAATGGATGAAATTTGGAATGGAGATAGCTTATACCCTGAAATTAAGTATTGGCTACCTTATTTTAAAAAAAACACTATTCCCGTAACATGGTTAATGCGTAACGAAGTCCCGGTTCAAAGTATGAACGTTATTTATGAAAGACGTCTTTATTCTCATAGTTGTTAAGGAGTTAATAACCTTTTGATTTATGTTAATTTCAATATCGTGCCGACAAATGATTAGGTAAACAAAGTGTTGAGAAACTAGGCAAGCGCGAGTTGATTATTTCAATAGGTCCCGTAGGTTTACTTTATACACGACTGCCCAAAAAAAGGAGTGTGTAATGTTTTCAGGGTTCATGTATGTATGTATGTAATGATTCTTTATTCCACCATAACTTCTACACGGCTAAGCCGATTTAAATGTGTCTGGTATCGTTAGAATCCTTTCACCATCACAGTTATAAATATACCTAATTAACTTTAATTACCCTAAAAAATATACTTTTTTTTTATGGCATAGGGAAGGTTGACGAGCACACAGGCCACCTGATGGTAAGTGGAAACTGTGACCCATAGACATTCGCATTCACAAGACTGCAAGCCTAAGACTGCAAATGCGCTGCCAACCCTGAGGACTAAGATGGAATGCCTCTATGCTAGTCATTACACCGGCTGTCTTATCCCCAAACCGGAACACAAAAATGACAAAATGACACTTATTTATGTCAAATAAAAAATAAAATCTTCTTATTATTACAATAGGGGTATCATTTGATAGTTCTTAATATGAAAATATTTAATATATACAAATATAGTAGCATTAATAAACAGGTTTAAAAATAATGTAAAAAAATGCAACCGTGTTTTTAAAGCTTGCTTTTTATTATTTAAATATCCTGTCCTGTGTGTTATAGCTTTTTTACAAAATACTTAACTTACTTTATTACAGAAATTAGGTCGAGGAGTATTTTGAAAACCACTTAACGATTATCAATAGTAAATATATTTAAAAAAAAACGTGATTTGCACTTCATGATCATCAGAAATAACTTTCTATGGAATAAAAGTTC
This sequence comes from Acleris sparsana, assembly GCA_923062465.1. NCBI lineage: Eukaryota > Metazoa > Arthropoda > Insecta > Lepidoptera > Tortricidae > Acleris > Acleris sparsana. The sequence goes on along the minus strand of OV281307.1, from coordinate 13,205,366 downwards.
TGCGAAGCGATACATTGTGTGAAATGAGTATCGCTGAAACAAGGGATACCAAGTTAGCCCCCGTTTTTTTTTTTTGGCTACGGATCCCTAAAATCATGCAGAACACAGGTGAAACGGTAGATTGTTCACCTTTGAACACGTTTTTTTATATAAACAGCAAAGAACAGCATCGCGGTAAGTTAAAAGTGGAATAAATTATAAATTACTACCTGTGGTCCGCGACTTTGTCCGTGTAAAAGTCGTTTGCTATTTCGAGAATTGTTGAATTTTCCGCGATTATATGTACCCTAATGTCCTTTCCCGAGACTAAAGCTATCTCCATTCTAAATTTTATTGAAACCGGTTCAGTGGTTCACTCGTGAAAGTGTAATCAATAAACAAATTGATAGACAGACAAACAGCAGAGAAGACACGCAAGCTCTCAGGCCACATGGTAAGTTGAATCTGAGACCCATAGACATTTAAAATCTCAAAACTGGAACCTCAAAACTGCAATCCTAGGAATTCATGCGTTGCCAACCCAACAATTTCACCGGTTGTCTTATCCCCACACTGGAACACAGCAATGCGAACACTGCTGCTAGGCGGTGGGTTAATGGAAGTGAAATAAATCCTGAAATATTACAGTTACAGGAAAAAAATGGGTCAGTAAATGAAAAATTTGGGAAACGATACATTTGGCAAACATATTTTGGCCAAACGGCAGGCTCCCTTCTATTTATTATTATTAACCTGACTCATAATAAATAATTGTTACAAAACCGATAGATGATATGCCGCAACCATATAATCAGTTTATATATATACAAACGCAATCATCAGCCTTAAGAAAGTCAGTGGGGGCACGCGAAGGGCATAGGAAATTGGTGCCGTGACCTTTGCGGTCGGAAGCTATTTGACCTGCCGTCCTCTGTTTGATTTGCATTTATTGATTAAAGTTTTTTTTTTTAAGAACGTTCATGCCGCGTGTTTCTGTTAATCTTTAATTACTTTGTTTTTTGTATTTTTATCGATTTAATTTGATAATATTTTTAATTAAGTAGTTTGTTAAAACGCTAATCACTGCACATTAATTTGAACTAACAACAAATTTTATTTTTAAAAATGCAGTAGATTAGTTCATATTGTGATATTTGCCGCATTTGTGATTAAAAAAACCGATGTAAGTTATTGTTTAAGTAAATAACCATGACTTTTTTTTAATAACGTAAATTTGCGTTAGGTAAATAAAGGTAAGGAACGCTTTTATGTAAAAAGTATGTATAGATTTGACCGCTATTAACACTTATACACTTATGCACGATGACAGAATCATATAAAATGAATACTTTTAAATGATGTGAATAGTTCTCTAGTTTTGTATTGTTATTTTTATTTTTATTTTGACTTCTTATTTATATTTTTGATTATATTAGATTTGTGTATATTTTTTGACGATTCCAATGAAATTTCTTGTACTTTTGACATACTAACATGCAATGTACATTGTGACTTACTTTGGAAAATAAATATCATTCATTCATTCATTTATAGGTTACTTATTGCATTTAAAATTTAAATAATCACGTGCAACTCAATCTGTAGGGAGAAATTGACCTCCAAAGTACTGAAAAGTGACTAAACCCTGTAACTTCTACAGAGTTTTTTTTTTAATTGCTTAATGTCTCCCAACAGGTTGTATTCGGGCAATTAAAAAAAAATACGTGTCTATTATTTTAGACTACTCTCAAACATATATCAAAATCAATAAAATCGGACTCGGGCAGTTGAGTACCTTTCCTTGTTAGTATTTATGGCGTAATTGTAAAAAATCGGACTGCCGGACAGTAAAATTCCTTGAAGCACACAAGACTTAGAAATAAATACTCCCATTTAAACAAAAGAATGATGGGCATATTGGCCCAAATAACCAATACAAATCTCATGTATACCACGTGAAAGCTAGTTACATAAGCTTTATTTTCTAATATGGGGACGAACTACAAAAACCCCGGAGAAGAGAGTTATCAGCCTTCAAATATTTACACACACACAACGTTTATTACAACACTAGCTGTGCCCCGCGTGCGTTGCAATGCTATTTCACGTATATCCGACTCACGCTTAACCGATTTTACTATTTACAACAACTACAGCAAATAGTGGGATCAATAAGCCTACATACATTATAATTATATTGACGATTGGGCTGGGTTCCATACATTTTTGCCCATCATTCTTTGACCTAACCGGGAAATGAACCCGTCACCGCTACCTTCGTAGTCCTAACCTTTTTACTTCACAATGGTCATCTTAAAGCTATTTTACGATCATATCTATTATAGTAAAAGCTCTATTTATTATAAAATACATGACATTAAACGTCGGTCGAGTTTTTCTGGTCTATTTAGGTACTGGGCTTGGAATGAGTCCAGCGGTCTCTGTCGCACGATGCATTACTTTAAATAAATATGACCGAGTCCATTGACGCGTCTATTTGGAGATTACCTAATCCATTTACACTTAGGCCCGTAATAAACAGCCACCAGCCTACCATTCCCACTAAGACAAATGACGGTATCTCAGAAAAAACTTCTGAAACAAGTGCAATCTTATTACTAACAAGGGAGAACTGAATCTGCTTTGGTTATTGAATATGAGTTACCGCCTTTTGGGTTGTGAGGGCAGGCTAGAATAAAGAACTGTAGGACCCGAGGGCTTATTGCCTAACGCACTCGCAATCGCAATTGTTTTCAATTTGACATTCCGAAAGCAAGTTTGCATACAAAATGAAACAATTGTTAATCTTTGAAACCGATTGCGATTGCAATTGGGATTTTCCTTAAAATTAAAATCTTGGCTTCTTAGGAAAGTCAGCTACTGTTGAGGAGTTTTTTAGTGTATAATATCTAGGGAAACTACTGTTTTTTTATTTATTTTACTTGTGTTCATCTGCTAAAATTAATGTTCCGTTCTTGTTATAATTTTTTGATGCAATTTATTTTGTTTTTAATTTTTTATTACTGTTTTTTTTTGGGTTTAACTTGATATGGATATTGTTCTGTGTTACGACATTATGTAACAAACGATTATACTTAATACAAAGTGACTATCAAAAATATCCATCATCAATGTGGTGACAGCACCGCTAAATTTGTAATACCTTATTAACTCTGTTTTTGCAATAAAAGAACAATATTCAATAGGTAATTTTAGGTGATTATTAATGTGATGTAACTGTGACCCATAGACATTCGCATTCACAAGACTGCTAGCCTAAGACTGCAAATGCGTTGCCAACCCTGAGGACTAAGATGGAATGCCTCTATGCTAGTCATTACACCGGCTGTCTTATCCCCAAACCGGAACACAACAATGCGAACACTGCTGTTCGGCGGTAGGTTAATGGATAAGATGGTGGTAGCGATCCGGACGGACCCCCCCATTGTCCCCAATAATAGACACTTTATTCTTATGGTACAGAAGATAAGGCTACTCGTAAGGCCCACGTCAAGTTTTATTAGCTCAAAAAATAATCTTATGCCGATCAACTAAAGTTAAAAGTGACTTTAACAAATGTCCTAAATTCGGGACGTTAAGCTTTACGAGGTCAAAAGCAATTAGGTTTTACTGACTAGAATAGAGCCCTCGACTGTAAAGTATTTGCAATGTCAAGACTGCGATTTCATTGCGTTGCCGACCAGCGTTACGAAGCGGCAACAAACAGATGTATAGATATGTATGAAGCATGACATGTGGCCACGAGCCGCTGCAGCGGTGATAGGATGATTGGTTTCCGCTGCGTAAAGTCATGGTCAAGCCATTATGATTCATTACTAATTTAACATAACACAAAACGCTGTTCGAATCAATTGATGATGGTACAACGAATGCCGTTAGTACTAATTTGGCAAATACTGGCAAGTGTGTGTGTTTTGCGGGTGGTAGGACCTTGTGCGGGGTCCGTCCGGATCGCTACCACCATTTTATCCATTAACCTACCGCCAAACAGCAGTGTTCGCATTGTTGTGTTCCGGTTTGGGGATAAGACAGCCGGTGTAATGATTCCATCTTAGTCCTCAGGGTTGGCAGCGCATTTGCAGTCTTGTAAATGCGAATGTCTATGGGTCACAGTTTCAACTTACCATCAGGTGGCCTGTGTGCTCGTCAGCCTTCCATATGCCATAAAAAAAAAAGAGTTAAAGAACCAATATGAAATTAACCAAGTGAAAGTAAATAAAGTTGTCATTTGTTTAAGTAATTTTTTAGGTGAGCAGCCATTCGTGAAAGTGATATATTATGTTCGATATTTTCAAAATAAACATGTTTTTTTTAAGTGTATCGGAGCCGAGATTCTAAGACCCAGGCGTATTTTTAGTACCGAAAACTGAATAGTTAAATGTTTGAAATTAAAGAAGAAAATAAAAATTGAATGATATTACTTAAAGCACATTATTTATGTCTAAAGAAATTCGCAAAACCTTATCCAATGCTCTTTAAATAAAAAAAGATAATTATATATACCGCGCCAGTTCATTCTTAACCAACTAAAATACGGCACAGATTCCATACATTTTGCTAAGGCTGAGCAAAATTTATTGGCGTTGATATTTTTTTTACGAACCAAAGCAATTTGTTTTGGCCACATCCATTCTACTATCGACTGAGCCGGAAGTACCAATTTGCACGAGCGTTCATACGATTAGGCAAGTACTCTTTTAGTTTTCACTTTTTTTTTTCGCCGCGATCGTCTGACAGCTTACGTCAGTCCTTTACATTTTTGATTACGAAAACGAATGCCGAATGGAGGAGGCCATTTGCAACGTCAAAAAATGGCAGATGTGTTGTTTGATTTAGTTTTTATTTTTGTGTATTTAAGTGTTCAAAGTTCTTTTCTGTTAGTGATTTGTACTTTTAATGCCTTTGTGTTGCACAGTGATAGAAGACTTGGACTTATTTCGTGTATCCTGTCACCTTACTTCTCATTTCAAGTGGACTCGCAGTGGTACAGAGGTTAAAACTATCTTGGCCTCTGTCCTACATATCACCGTACAACGTTGCCTCCAATCTTCCTAGAGAAGATTGAACTGTGTTAAATTACTATTTTAATTTATACTTATATATAATTGACACTGGCGAAATCACTTCATTGTGGAAACGCCATATTCCCGCGGTAGTAGCTGTTCAAGTCGCCGCGGGGCAAATAAAAAAAAAAAAGAATGCCGAATGCATCTTGCCTAGGGCCTCTGAGGCGCCTACGTCTATTCCATACATTTAGTCAGTTATCTAAAATCGTTTATGTTACTTTTTAAGGCATATTGCCAAACTTTTTACACCAGCAGTCTATGGGCTAGTTACACTCAAAAATCATACGGCACCTTGAGAATACTCTACAATAATGTATTCAGGGCTTCGTAGAGGCTTCCACCTCGCTGCAGCGCTTCTGGCATGTTCGACGATGCGCAGATGGACGACTTTTTTGCACTCATTCGCAAAGGTCGCCTCGTCAATACGCAGAGCGGGAGGGAGCCCCTACAGTCTCCTAAAGGTTTTAGCGGGCAGGTTGGACGGCGCGTTGCTGGAGAGGTTACTATGGGCGGTGGTGATGAGATTTTTTTAGCTGCAATCTGGGTCATTAAAACTTGCATTTATTTAATATATACGACCGCTTAAAGCAGCTCTTTGAGCGTCGGTGAGTCATCGTAATAATATCTCATCATTACGACAGGGTTCTAACAATATTGCAAGCATCTATTTTGGTAATTAAATATTAAACCGAAATTAAACCGTGCGTCGTGCACGCTTTAACTTTCTGTACCTTTAGGGTTATACAAATACGTTCGCACGCACACATCAGCATCCTTCATTAACGCTTAAAATCCCTTGTACCCCGAAATGTATGTACCCAATAAAAATTACGCAAACAAAAATCTTGCTTTTCAATTTTACAAAAACAAATTACAATGCAAAACATGCGACACAAAGCATTCACGTTTCACACGCTTTAATTACGGCGGACGGGGATCTGTCAAAATGAAAAGGCCGCCATTTTGTGACCCTTTTGTCTTGGACGAAGGTATGCCACCATTCAGCCGAAATTCCGCGGAAGTGTGACATTCTTGTAGCGCAAAATTATACTGAACAATTTTTTGTCGTGCCACGCATTTGTGAAAAAAAATAAAGCGTAATCAGTTGACAGAATAATAATTGTTATATTTATATCGAAATAAGCTATAATGTCAATTTTAACAACGAAATCTTAATAACTAATTACTTCATTTTTTGGGATTAACTTCGTAAACTTCGGGAACTTTTAAATTTCTTCTAGTAGCCTATGTGTTAATCTAGCGTATAAAGAGGGGGTGAAGTGTAGGTGTAGGGAGTGTTTCTCTATTGCTGAAATGATTTCTTTTTTTTAATTAGTTTTTGACAATCATGATGAGGATACTTTTAATTTTGAGACGTAATACAAATTAATAATTGTAAATCTGTCTTTCACATTTTTCATGCGAATCCATCCAGGTAATATCATAAGGATAATAATTATATTATTAACGTTTTCGTATTGCATCCAACTCATAGGATAACCTTAGCACTGATATTGAACTAACAAAGAATTTCTTGGTAAGTATTTCGTTTTAACTACACAATATGCGGTTAATGATCGAAAGAGAGGGTAGGCTTATAGTAACAAGATATAAGTCTAAATTGCATATTAAAGCAGAATGCCTCTTCACGAGGCTCGGTAAAGCTTATGTAGGCTTACTGATTGGTTTATTGAATTTTTAAAATGGTCTACTTATAATTTATTCTGAATCGTACAATAATTTGAGAACGATTACAAAAACGTCAGTTTCACTTTACAGAATGGCAAAGTTCTGATTTTAAATGAAGTTATTTGTGGCTTATTTTTACTCAGGAGCAAAAATACCGGGTCAGAGAGCGTTTTTCATACAAACGAGACTATTTCGAAACCTTGGTTCCTCGCCAGGGGTTGTTTCGAGTGATGTTTAATGGTGGATACTCAGAGGTTCAATAGAGGAGGTCAAAAGTTCTTAAGATACCAAACTGATGGCACAATCAGTTAACACCACAGCCGGACAGTTCGGGTCAGCATTTGGATTTCCTTACATTTTATTGCCATTTTAGATGTTTTTCTGAACATGCACAATTCCGGCGTTAACCGCAAATTCATTCAGTTGGGTATCCTAGGCACTCTGGAAGTACTGTATCGATGCTCGCGGTATTCATCATCAGAATTTACTAAGAGCATTCCCTGTCGAGAAACCAAGGCTTTGAAATAGCCTCTTTAGTATGAAAAACGCAGTCTGACCCATTTTTTTGCTACTGAGTGTATTTTAAATAAAATAAAGCAATCACGGGCAATACGTTGGCCAAGTGATGTCCAAAATGTTTTCTCAGTTTACTTTATTAATAAATATAAGAGCTGTTTTAGCCAAAAAAAGTTCTATTTTGAGGTTAGAAAATTATTTACCATATAACGAAGATCGACCAGGTCTAAACATTTATTCGCTTTCCCAAACATACAATCCAATGCAGGTAAACGCGCTCCTATATATAGACTTTGCGACCACCACAACCGATTTCTTTCTGATATAGACTTATTTTCCTGCTCCCGCGCCTCATTCAAGGCTGCTGTTATAAAACTATACAAAACAAAAAAGATATAATAAATTATTGTTAAGGCTAACTACTTAATGAAAGTGTAGTCAAAAGTGTGCATTTGTAAGTTGTATTTCTTTTTTTCTTATGTTCTCAGTGAGATATGTTCAGGGGAACATCATAAACTATTATGTATGAGTTACGCATATTCTACCTGTATTGTTACTTCACTTGTATGTTTCTGTTTTTATCTCCGAATAAATAAATAAATAAATAAATAAATAAATAAATAAGACAAGTAAGTCTGAACAGAGTATACATGAACGAAGTATACTTAGACTTAGACACTTTTTCACATGATCTTCAAAAGACTTATACCTTTTTTCACTGAGACCTCATCGACAGTAATGGCGGCCGAGTTAACATCAATACCATAACATGTCAAAGGTATATGGTTTTTTACGCCTAGATTAGAAGCCATTATTATTGATGTTGCTTTGATACAATAACAACTTTTTCATCACACTTGCTCGTATATGGTGTTACTCCATGCCTGTATACAGAAGAACAATGGCCTAAATTGTTCCCGCGGGAATAATGGCGAGTTTGTCATTACTCCCTAGGGAGTAATGACTTTCTTTTTAAAATTTGCAACTCTTTCGTACATCATTTCTGACTAAGGAGGTTTAATTTTCAGCCAAAAATTAAATCGGTTTCTAATTTCATCTTAAAAAATTAGCTATAGACTAACTTACATTACACAAAACCTATACGCTTCATTAAACTTCATTATTTTTATACCTATTTCAAGTTTATATCAACATTTATCATTAATTTTAGTAATTATACATTTTTATCAAATTGGCTAAATCTGGCTCGAATCCAGGTCGAAACTAAACGCAGTTATTATCTGTGGTAGAGGTCAGTAAAAAAATATCATTTCCATTTACGTTCCCGTTCGTCAAAAGTTATTTCTTTGTATTTTGCAGAGTTAAAGTGTTTTCTCTTTGTTTTTTTGCCTCGCAAATGTGATGAAAACCATTGTGTGTATCACAGGTAGTAAGGGGATTACTAACTCGATTCTAACACTCTCGTTAGTAGGTAATTCCCTTCATACTACCCTTGATGCACAATGTACTATTGCCCGCGACTCCATCCGAGCGTTAATCGTTATCTCGGGAACTTTTTTATTTTCCGGGATTAAAAGTGTCCTTTGTCCGTGTCGGGGCTGCAAACTATACCTCTTATTAATAAACGCGCAATAGCTGAAGCGTACCTAAAATATGGTTTGTTCTTATTTATCATTGTAAATTAAAATTTGTATGAAAGTAGCCCTGCCTGTCTGTCTGTTAGTTACAGTTTCACTACTAAACAACTTAAATCCCATTTAGTACTTTTATCGTGGAAATTTTGTCAGTTTTCGAGGGAATAGCGTTAAACAACTGCAACGCAGGCAGAGTCGCGGTAAACAGCTAGTATGAAATGAATGACGGAAAGAGTCTAGAACTTCGCATAAATATATTTTTCTTATTTATTTGGACGTCCATTTCTATTCAAGTCCCGTCTCACGTTTAATATAGCTCGGCTCGGAATCTCCGGATTCCGAACGCAATGAATAAAATGCTGAAAGACCCCTCCAAATTATAAAACGTCTTCATCTTATTTATTTCTCGTATTTAGCTTTAAATTCTGACTTTATGTGTGCTTTACGACGTGAGTTTTATGTGTATGAGCTGGAATATACTATAGTGTCTGGCCGTTAAGAAGTCAATTCTGACGCCTGTCATCACAGGACAATGTATAACCTATTCTCGGGTTTGAGGTTATAATTTGTACTGGAATGACAGGTGTCAGGATTTTCTTCTTAACGGCCGAGCACTATAGTAACATTCAGGAAAACTGTTGTTCGAATAAATTGTAAGAGTAGTTTGTTGTAATAAACCACATCATCTCTATTTAGACAGTTTTGTTTACACGTTATAGGGAGTTTTGTTTGCACATTCAGTAAATAATCTACTATCTTCATTTATTTCTCATAATTATTATTGTAGTCTTTTATATTTTATGTTTTATACATTTTTTGCTTTTTACTAATAGTATAGTAGCTTTTTCTGTGTATGTATTTGTAAAGTTGATTGCACAAAAGCAACGTATCCTACGTTGCTTTTGTTTTATAAAAAAATAGTAATATGTATAAAAAAACGCTGTAGAACAAGTTTAGTTTTGTCGTCTCTCCGTCTGTCTGTATTTCACACTCGTTTTTCAAATCATATCCATGTTAATATTTGATCTTTTTCTTGTGCTGTGAGACTTTACTTCGTACTTGTCATGATTAAAGGTTAATTACAATTAACCTTTGAGTATATTTACCGCCAATAGACCGACCACTTTAGTATTTGATACGTATTTAAATCTATAGGGACCAATTTCTAAAATAAATGATTGAACTGAACTGACAGACACACTAAAAACTTATCTTTAAAAGGTTGCTATTTTCCTTTTGTGTCACGAATCCCTAAAACACAAATCAAAGAATCAAATTACATTCTAAACTGTTCTATTCTGCGTTAACCAAACAAAATGGCGTATTTTTTATCAATAGCAAATAAAGATAAAACCTTCCGCGCTCGGAAATATGGGTGCGTTTACTACAAGTGATCCATAGTTGATATTCCCTTTTGTCTAACGCTGTCACATATGAATGTTATCATCCACGTAAACAGACAATCGACATGAAATTGCCTGGTGACCTATTTTCAGTATTTGGGCGCAAATCATATCAAATATCCCAAACATTGATTTGAAAGCGGCAATCGCACTAATGTTACAAATGCGATGGTGTTTCATCACTCCTTCACGCTGCAACGGCTGATGAATTTAGATGAAATTCGCAATGAAGCTAGTTCTCGAAAAAAAATTAAGTTCTTGCGGCAATAATCAAATATAAAGTCAGGTGCTACATGATACATAAACTGAAAAAAAATACAGAGATACCAAGAGATAGAGTCAGATCGCGAAGACGTCGAAAGCAAAGGTGGACAGACGTTTTCGTACAAAGTCAGGGATTGAACTAGTTGACGTCATTATCTGCTTCATCATCAGCCCGGGGGCGTCCACTGCTGGACAAAGGCCTCCCCCAAAGAGCGCCACAAGTCACGGTCTTGAGCCGCCCGCATCCAGCGACTCCCCGCGATCCTAACCAGGTCGTCAGACCACCGGGTGGGAATAAAAAAAAAAATAACACTCCGTCCACCGGTGCGGGGCCGCCACTCGAGAACTTTTCTTCCCCAACGGTTATCAGTTCTCCGAGCTATGTGGCCTGCCCATTGCCACTTCAGCATGCTAACTCTCTGAGCTATGTCGGTGACCTTGGTTTTCTGGCGTATTACCGTATTACGGATCATACCGCGCAAAGAAACTCCGAGCATAGCTCTTTCCATTGCACGCTGAGTGACCCTGAGCTTATCTGCTTATCAAAACCAAACTAATGAGTCTCAACACCGAGGGATTACGTTTAGAATAGCAAAAATCTTGTCGCCATTGTCAGACTTCATGAACAGAAGCCCTTAGCGAAGATGCGAATGTTACTAACGTTTCTCTTTTCTATTGCTCAAAATGTATGGGATGACAGTTGGCCACGTGGTTTATCACAGCGCACGAGAAAGTCACCCATTCGTAACAAAAGAAAATCTTTAGTAGAGTTTGCATATTGTTTTGGGCCCCATATCAGCTTTTAGATACCAAATTTCTTGAGCAAAATAACAAAAGAAACAATTTCAAAGTTTTCTCGTAAAAACTATTGTGAAAGAGACCATTTTAAGTCTGTAGTAAAATGAATACATACATGCGACGCTTGGTTTCCCGAATACGTCATTCATTGTGTAACATTGTAAAGAACGATTTGAAAGAATTTCACATCCCACGTATGCACTAAAGGGAGCACAAGTCGTTAAACCACAGCAATAATGTAAGATTTAGAAAACAACGTACAAAGTTGCTTTATGTTATATACTACGAGTAGAAAACTAAACAATAATAATCAGTAATAGAAAAAGGTTTTGTTTATGAATGGCACAGGAAAACAAGCACACAGGCCCTTATGATAAATGATATCTGAAATGAGACTGCAGTCCTAAGACTGTAAATGCGTTGTCAACCTTGAGACTAAGTTGGAGAGACTGTGCTAGTAATTTCACCAGTGAAAAATTGCGAGTTCTTTTTACTACAAAAAGCCATCCTTTGATTCATCATCATCATCATCATCAGCCCGGGGGCGTCCACTGCTGGACAAAGGCCTCCCCCAAAGAGCGCCACAAGTCACGGTCTTGAGCCGCTCGCATCCAGCGGCTCCCCGCGATCCTAACCAGGTCGTCAGACCACCGGGTGGGAGGCCGTCCAACACTCCGTCCACCGGTGCGGGGCCGCCACTCGAGAACTTTTCTTCCCCAACGGTTATCAATTCTCCGAGCTATGTGGCCTGCCCATTTCCACTTCAGCATGCTAACTCTCTGAGCTATGTCGGTGACCTTGGTTCTCTAGCGTATTACCGTATTACGGATCATATCGCGCAAAGAAACTCCGAGCATAGCTCTTTCTTTCTTTAGATGCTTTATCCTTTGAATGAGATGAAATGAGGGCGCCACTGGACGCCCGCCGTAGTCTTAAGATAAGTAAGTAAGTAAAACATTTATTCGCAGCCGTAACACACAGACAAAAATAAAGGAAAAGAGATGAAACGTAGTGCTAGTTTTGCGGAACGGTCCCAACTAGGCATGAGCTGGCTGTGAAGCCAACGCTGGTCTTCAGGGGACTGTAGACGAGCAGTTCACGTGCAGTCCAAATTTTGTCTTGCCTGACAGTCCAAAATCTGTGAAAAAAATGTAAAAGAATAAACTGATAGGTCAACATCTACACAGACTGTTAGTCTCAGCTTCTGTTTAGTTACCTCACAAGCCAAACAATAAAAGTCAATCAACCCTTGATAGCCCGCTAATGACTTAATATCCCATTTATATTACTGCCTTATATAAATGTATCCCTAAATATACAACAATGCAACATTAATTATTCTTAATTGTAATAAAAACTGACTTAATTCAGCTTCAGTTGCATTCCAATTCTAACTTTATTTAGCTTATTTAAATTTCAAATTGCACCGGATTTATCTGTTGAGTTAGATCGTTTTGGATTTTGGAATATTAATGCATGCGTATGGGACTAAATACTGGGAAACAGGGCGTAACTAATTGAGCATTGTCTGTGTGGGTTACCGCGTTTTAATATTGTTTGTATAAGGAATATTTAATGCTAGTTTTGAATTTAGAATGTTAGAGAAATTACTCACATACTCAAAACTCGAGGCAGCGTCGAGGCGCGGTCGCGCGAGTGGCGCAGCGCATAACGGTTTTACATCCAATTATTACTTATAGCGTTTGTAGTGTTCCACCCTTAGGGCGATAATTGTTTGAACATAGCTCGTGCACAAAACTGGTAACACGGCTGCACTGGCCAATATAAAGCAAAGATTTTTTTCCCAAGTGGGTCACCGCGAACGCAGGCTAAATCGACTATCTGCCCAATGGAACGCTGACCTACCATAGAACGGTCTCACAGTGATATTAAATCTCTCAAGGGTTAGCTGGAGGAGATTTAAAAGTTTCTTAATAATAGGAAACGATTTAGCCTGTCTCAGTTCCAAGGGAAGGTATACCACAACCTAACAGCCTGAAATGTAAAGTAATAATTGTAAACTTTAGAGGAAGATGAGGTTACAGTTAAGATGTTTTTCTTCCGAGCAACACACAGAATTAAAATAACTAAAACGCTCCTTGAGATAGAAGGGAGATGCCGAAATGAAAAGAATGCTGTAAAGAAGGTTGAGAATGTACCGGCGAAGACGAATTGGAAGCCACTTGAGCTGTAAACGGAAAGTAGAGACGTAATCATGCTTGCGCAACCCAAATATGAACCGTATAATTTTGAATTCGTTCAAGCTTGTTAAGTTGCTCCTCAGAAAGATCAAGATAGCACACATCTGCATAATCTAAAATAGGGAGAAGTAACGATTGAGCGAGCGCAATCTTAGTCGCGAGAGAAAGAAAGATGCGGAGGCGCAAGCGCGAAGAGACCTTACTGCCGCAAACATCCTTCTACTGATCTCATTTACATGGGGGCCCACGTAAAGGTACGGCCTATGATGTCACCCAAGTTTTTGACGTGTTTAATGAACTGGAATAAGGTATAGCCGCCCGTACCTCGACTCTTTAGAAAGACCCCGCCTCGTGCCACGACGACGCCACTACCTCGACTTCGTCGTGAGCTACTTCCCTTAGAATTTTGGTGGATAAACGTCCGTTCACATCGCTATTACGAAATACACGACCGCAATACTAAAAAATATTATTTAAAAAAAAGTTCGTGAAGATATTTCTAGATGTTTGTACGTTTCTCGTGTGATACGCAACTTTAGCGAAAATGAGTCTTCTAGTTAAATATTTCCTTAACGATCCCCCAGATCTAAGCATTGATAGTAACAGGTACATATTATAAAGATTTTTTAAATGCCATCGAATGATACCTCATTATATCTTATAATATAAAAATATACATACCATTGTTTTACCTAGGTACTCGTATTTATGCGAATAAAATATTCAGGATTTTATTTTACGACTCTATAAACTAAGTATTCCAAATCACTTTGTGGTACACACAAGTTTCTGAGTTAGGGCAGTTTCAAAACAGCGTTTTTTCAGCGGGTTCAGGCTTGTTATTGTACGCTCATAAACGCCCAAATTTGCCACACGAGCATGTCGCTTGCAAGACCGTTGAAGCACGAGCCACGAAAATCTGACACTGTAGTTCAAGAGAACTCACTGGCATGAGCGCGAATACTTGCGTTCGGCATATTGAAGTGCGAAATCCAGCACGCGTGTAAGCACACATGCCGAAATGAGCGTAAAACTTCTCTGAAACCGTGGGCAGACGGACAGACAGACACGGCGAAACTATAAGGGTTCCTTATTAGCTACGGAACCCTAAAACCGTATACAAACGTACTTATAACTTTATCACAGTCAGAAGCCAGGCAATTTAAACTCAATCTGCACACAGTACGACTTCTTGATTAAATTGACTTTTCAAAGATGCCCCTTGAGAAATGCAATTCATTTCAACAACTCTCACAAACGCGGTAAAATTTATTGCTAACACATTTGACATGTACAGTCTGTTTATTCTGAACACGATTAAGTAAAGGAATGTGAATCTACCTATATTTAATGTGTTTCCATTTTTTGTTACTCGCTGTTTAGTTGGTTTAGTTTAAGATCTAATACAATTAGTTAAAAACACTACCTGCCATGACTTGTGTCCTCAGTTTCTCTGCCCAAGGTGGTCTAAAATAGCTATTTAGTGGTAAAATCACAATAATGTTGTAAAGGTACCCTGTAAATGAACTGGTCTGTGTTTTGTTTTATTGGTCTTCAAGTACACTTCATCATGTCAGCCGAAAGACGTCCACTGCTGGACATAGGCCTCCCCCAAGGCTTTCCACTCAGACTGGTCTTGTACTTTTCGCATCCACCGCGGTCCCGCGATCCTGATGAGGTAGTCACTCCATCTTGTTGGAGGCCTACCTACAGCTAGTCTTCCGGTCCGCGGACGCCACTCCAGAACCTTCTGACCCCATCGGCTATCAGTCCTGCGAGCAATGTGCCCCGCCCACTGCCCCTTCAGTTTAGCTATTCTTCGGGCTATGTTGGGAACCTTAGTTCTGCTGCGGATATCATCATTTCTGATTCTATCACGCAGAGAAACCCCGAGCATAGCCCTCTCCATAGCCCTCTGAGTGTCTTTGAGCTTCAAGTATATTTAGGAGCAAAGAAATAACTGGCTCGATATATTTGCGTTTTATGTTTTATTGTATTGTAGGTCTGGACAAGGGAAACGGAGAACCGTTCTGGGTGGGGAAAAATTAGAGAGGCATACACTCACTGGTGGGCGAATACACGCTGATGGGTGAAGAAGAGACGAAGAGTATTTTAGTTGTAATAAAGTGTCTGCTGATGACTGGTTCACTACTAAACCATTATTATTATTTTACTACACTGAGGAGCAAAAATACCGGGTCAGAGTACGTTTTTCATACAAACGAGACTATTTCGAAGCCTTGGTTCCTCGCCAGGGGTTGTTTTGATTGAGTTTTGTTGGTGGATACTGCGAGG
The DNA here is from genome assembly GCA_923062465.1 of Acleris sparsana. Taxonomy (NCBI): domain Eukaryota; kingdom Metazoa; phylum Arthropoda; class Insecta; order Lepidoptera; family Tortricidae; genus Acleris; species Acleris sparsana. The sequence continues at coordinate 13,189,539 of OV281307.1, read as the reverse complement.
TTCAATAGAGGAGGTCAAAAGTTCTTAAGATACTTAACTGATCGCACAATCAGTTAACAAACACCACAGCGGGAGAGTTTGGGTCAGCACTTGGATTTTCTTACATTTTTTTGCATGTTTTTCTGAACATGCACAATTCCGGCGTTAACCGCAGATTTATTCAGTTGGGTATCCTAGGCACTCTGAAAGTCCTGTATCGATAGTCGGGGTATTCATCATCAGATTTCACTAAAAGCATTCCCTGGCGAGGAACCAAGGCTTCGAAATAGCCTCTTTAGTATGAAAAACGCACTCTGACCCGTTATTTTTGCTCCTGAGTGTATTTGGCTTTTTGTAACCGACTTAATAGAAGGATAAACTTTAGGTGAGTACATTGTTTCAATGTCTTAATTACTCGTATGTTAATTTGAGAGCCTATTAAATAAGTGTAGTTTCAGTAACTTTGTAAGTTAATTCGTTTGTTTTATTGTTAGTTTTACACTTGTACTTAAATAATTTGTAAATAAATGATACAATGCCAAAAAAAAATTACTTCATTTTATAATAACTCAATCTTGCATAAACGGCTCAACAGATATAAATAATAATAAATAATAATTATGATAGTACCATTTCACACCAATTGACCTAGCCCCAAACTAACCTCTAGACTTGTACTAAGGGTACTAGACAACGATAAATACATACATAGAGAAATAATTATTAACATGGGAGCCTGCCGTTTCGTCAAAATACTTTTGGTCAAGTGTATCATTTCCCAAATTTTTCATTTGCCAAACCAATGTTATATTATTTTTTTCAGAATTTATTTCAGTACCGTCGTGTAGAACCCTATAGGTTAGGTTAGTTTTTATAAAATCGTGAAATATTTACGGTTACAGAAAACAAAGCGGTTTTGCAAATGAAAATTTGGGAAATGATACATTTGACCAATTTTTTTTTGACGAAACAAAGGTAACCCTATTAACATACATAGAAAACATCTAAGTCACAGAAACAAATACTCGCGTTCATCACGCAAATATTTTCCCATACCGGGAATCGAACCCAGGACCGCTAGCTTCATAGGCAGGGTAACTACCAACTAGGTCTGAATTTAGTGACACTCTCCAACTCACAAACTCTTTTATTTACCGGTATAATGCAGACGAAATCACGAAAGATAGCTAGTCTTCAAGGGTGTAAATACAAATTTTATAAATTCTGAGTCCTTTACGGACAAAGTTTAGTATTCAAGCACGGTTAATATTTAAATTAAATACATTTAATATAATATAAAGTGCGGGACAATTTGTCTCGCCCTGGGACAGTGTAGCGGATATTGTGCGGTCGCCGTACAAAGAATGCTCGGTGTGGGACAAGTTGTGAGATTATTATACATTATGATTAAGTTTATAATACTGATGAGGGTACAGAAAAAAGTACTATTCATTATCGTTTAATACTTAGAGGCGTATCTTATCTTACAGATGGGCCCTTTCGGATACACTTCGACCTGTTCGAATGTGCAAGTTTTCTCACGATGGTTCTCCTTCCCCGTAAGAGCATTGGATAATGCACTTAAGTTAGAAAATGTCATTGGTACATGGTGACCGCGGGGGTTTCAACTCGGCACCTTACGATCACGAGTAGACTCCCTAAGCCACTATTCACTAAGAGTTGACTTAAAATCTACTATAACTCATAAATTAAAAACTTTTCACGTATTTAAAGTGGCGAGACAATTTTGTCTCGCCCTGGGACAGCGTAGCGAATATTATTGTGCGGTCGCGCACAAAGAATGCTCGGTGTGGGACAAGTTGCGGGATTATTCTATTTTCAAGCTCTAATCTAAAAGAGGGTCTTTATATGTGATATCGTTTATAGTCCGCGTTTTAAGATGCGTTCTTGATGTTTTTTGTTTAATATTATCTACCTAATTACATTTGTTATGACAGGTTTTTTTTATAGATCGCAAATTTAAAAAGTTATATTGTAGCATTGTGGTTGTCTTACCCTGTCATAGGACTGCATATTTTTTATTATTATTTATTCGCTTTTGTGAAAATTTTGAGGTTTTCAATCGCATGATATTTTATTTTTATTCATAAATAATATTTATAAAACTAATGGAGGCATCAGTTCAAGCTTCACAATGAAACTATGAACCATACATACAAAACAGTCAAAAACAATACCTTCCGTGTTCGACAGTTGGGTAAACACGGTAGGTTGTAAAATTCAGGTCAATATTTTCTTAAAACGCCTAGTCTTTTAACTTAGACCTAAAGTGATTTGTAAAGTAATCCCTCAACGTTTTACATAGGAGAGAACAAAGCGTTGAAAATGATTCTTCTCTCGCTCAGATTAAAACGGATCAAATGTCAAATTATCATGTTTGCGTGTATTTATAAACACCGTAGCTCTGCAGCTGTATATTTAGGGGACGGAAGTCAGACATAGGAGTTTTTGTGGCAAAAACGTCAATCAACTAGGGACTTCCTTCCGATATTACATTTATCGATAACTGTTTCAAATACTTATTTCAAAGTGACATTTTATAGTAGATGGGTATTAAGTTCATCGGATAAACATCGATGTTATATAAAGATTAAGTAATTGATTAAAGAGATTCGGACTTGATTTAGGGGGTCAGAAACGTTATCGCCCGGAGCTAAATTTGTGTTTTTTTTGACAGGTATTTACGCCATTTTAGCGGGGCTTCACAATCCTCTTAAGCATAGTTAACCAAAGAAACAACGAAGGCGAAAAAGTTCCGTTATGCGATCAAAAGTACAATACTACAATTGGGATAGACCAATAAAAATAACTCACGGTTTTTACATTCTAATTCGAAAGAATAGATCATTTTAAGAGACCAATTTCATTAATTTTGTATTTGACCCAATAGTTTTGTTTTAATATCTTTTTTTATTTAGCAGACATTTTATGGACGACATGATCGTTTTAAATTTGGGATGGCATTTTCCAATAAATTACAACAATTAAACGATATGTAATCATAAAAAGCGATTGTAACAGTATTTTAAAACATACTATTTCGAGCGGTTTTCGCCTAAACCGTATGATACCTAGGAGGACTTCAAGCCGAAAACGAAAGTCAAACAAAGGTTAAATATAATTTTGTCGACCGTTATATAGCCGTTAGTAATATGCTTGCATTTGCTGCAGGAGTTTTGTCCGAGGTACTTACCAAGTCTTTAAAAAGTATAGCTAATTTTCGTAACTCAGCGCAAATCTTAACGTTTGTTAGTTTTAGTCGTTAACTAGGTACAAACGTTCTAAAAAGCGCCCTTATGCACAATCACAATCTTGTGGGAAGCGGTCATTCTCGTTTCTTTAGTGTTCCGATATAGGCAACGCTCAATATTTATAAATATCTATTAAATGTTACTGCTTCCCCGTTTTAGGTAGTCGGCTCGTTTATCTACCCCTATAAAATACGTCCCTTGAGGACCAAGCCTGAAGAAAGCATTCCATGCCGAAATTCTCCTAATCGGGTCAGATCAGTACACAATTTAAGTAAAGCTGGTATTATTTAATGGAAGCTGCAACCGACATCAAGAGGCACAAAGGCCTTTTAAGATTAGGTTGTACGGTTAGCCAAATATGTGTATCTGCCACTCTAGTATACTTAAGTATTGTGATTGTCATTCTCTTTATTTTCTTCTTCTTTTATTATAAGTCTGTCTGTCTGCATGTCAAGTTACTCCTCCTTTGATGCCGTTTTAACCATTAGTAAGATCATTTTTCACGGAAGGTTGTTAATGTATAATATATTCTGGTTTATTCTGGTTTATTCTGGTTTTATTGTTGGTTGGTTGGTTAGTAAACAGTATAGCTATTGTGCGTTTTTGAATAAGAGGGCAAGACTTCAAAATACTTTGGTAATAGGTACTCTTTTATATTTTTAATTTAGCGTTTGTAAAAAACGTATGTATAACATACAGACAGACAGATAGGCGGATAATAATGTTTAAAAAAAACGGTCCCACTTTTCGCATTTGGTTACTGACCCGTAAGACGCAAAAAAACGTTTGCTATGTAAATCATCTTCCACGTTATTTCCCTACCAAGAAAAACAAACATACTTAAATAAATACGCGATTTAAGTACAAATAAAACCCCTTTTAATCCTCTCCCGAACCAATCTCATTCTCAAGAGCTCTTCATCGTACTCAAGTCAAGCCGGTACCCATCTCGCTCACACACGACGAGAAAATGAGGATAGAGATTGATTAAGGGAAAAGTATTTAGACGTTTATAAGATTTAAGATGTAATTAGTTGGTTATATACCAGGGCCTATTTCACTCAGTAAAATTATGCTATACACATATCAAATTACACAACTCCCTGGCCTAGTTGGTAGTGACGTATCGTGAACGCCGAAATTGAACGTTGGAACACGCAGCGCCACCGCGCCAAGCCAAATGGCGTCGTCGTGATCGTGAGTGCGTTCTATGTCTGCCATTTTTTAAACCGCACCAAACTAAGTGGCGTGGGATTTTCGCTTAATTAACGTGGTAAAAATGTTTTATAAAAAAAAGGTAGAGTTGAGTTTATAATTATGTGTACACTTTATAGTACCTTGTCCATTTATTGTCATGTTTAGATTGCCATATTTGAATTGTCACAGCGATTAAAGTGACAAGGTACTAAAGTGTAAACATAATTATGAACTCGACTGTACCTATGACTTTTTAATCTATGAAAGAAAAACTCTAGCACTTTTCTTATTTGCAGCGCCATCTAGCGGATGAGTAAAAGTAAACTGTACATTATTACAGACGGAACACGTGGCATTTTTTGTAAAAATCTTTTAACTGTATAACAGCGAAAATGGAACAAACAAACGAAGACACATAATACATTTATAATGCATTTCTAGTTTCAGTAAAAAAATACTATACTGAAGAAATCAAGGCTTATTGTCACTCACGTTTTTCTTAAAATACGCACAGATAACAAAAAGGGGGCTATTTCCGAACCGAAATAACAAACCTAACTACAAGCATTCCACACATTATTAGGAGAGACATTGTTTTGACGTTCGTTAACAGCTGGTGGTTTGTCAGTAGGGATTACACACGATGACTCAAATAACTCTTGTACTAAAATAATATTCCGGAAATAATTTGGGCTGTAAATATGTTCGCAGTTTCTTTGGCGGATTAAAACGATGTCATTTGTTAAATTGACGAAAGCTCTGAGAGTCACACACTTTTTTTTTTTTTTTTATTTCACAATATATAGGCATACTGGAGGCATTATCTACTTGTAAACCATTGGGCCAAACAGAGACAAGTAGAGCTTGGTGTTTGATGAAACGTTCAATCCAGTTTGTCTGCGGAAAACGAATAAATAACTTTTTAATAATTAAAACCTTTTGCATAATAGCGACAACTACTGTCAGAGTTGATATCTTTTAAATGGCTAAACCGATTTTAATTAATCTAGCTAATATTCACCCTGAATAAACTATTTTTTTAAATTTTGGAGCTACTTTGCTACAGACTCACGTACACACAGATATATACGTTAACCTTATAGCACCCCTGTTTTTGCGTAGGAGGTTAAAAATTGAATTCAAAAGCATTTAATAAAATTACTGTAACTGACCCGCAAGATGACATGAATGTTGTATAACTTCGGTCAAGCTACTAGAACCCTTGAAATATGCCACAAAATTAAAAAAAAACACTCAATGAAATGAAACAAGTGACCCGCCCTCACTTTGCTTTGGTTTATGTGGGCTTTCTGTGATTCCCGTACATAAACCAGAATTTTACTATACATAGAAACCATGAAAAATTAACTACCTATAATGGTACAAAACGTTCTTAATTTTTGAGATTATCGGGACAGTCGCGGTGGGGGACTTTGTTATATGATATGTGGTGACTAACTTCTGCCCGCGACTTCATCCTCGTAGATTTCTATTATAGTTATTTTCTAGGGAATTTCTAAATATCCAGGAATTAAATTACATCTACATCCGTTCAGCCGTTGCATCGTGAAGGAGTAACAAACAAACACACACACACAAAAAAAATCGCATTTGTAACATTAGTAGGATATAGGTACTATCTGATGGGACATATAGGTAGCTAGCTAATAATTTATTAACTAATTGAAAAAAAAACATTTTAAACAGATCCCTTACAGCTGAAAACCTAGCTCTTATTTCAGTAGGTAATTTATTTCGCAACGAGATAAAATAACGAGTTAGTCCATTAATTTTATTCCAAGCTCAGTTAAAAGCTCGTATCGAATTACAAACTTTGCTACTAAAGCTCTCATTGAAGAGTAACTTTAAACACTTCTGAAAACATTCTCACTTCAAAAGCAAGATTTTTTTTTGAATTTACTTAATCATAATAGGGAGTTAACGAAGTTTCTTAAAACTATGAGGTGAAGTCATATAATTGCAAGTATCCTGGTCAATGCAACTGCAGAACTCCAATCTAGCAAGACTGCAAGTTTAGACACTATGTTTACGGTTTACATTCATGTTGCATAAAATTTACTGTCACAGTTTCGTTTTGCATAACAACCCTTGGCAGAATCATCATTTCGCATAATTACTTTATGCATAAATTTTTTCGCATACTGTCATTTGGCACAATTGTCTTTGGCAGAATAGTATAGGCATAACGTTGATTAGAAAAATAGTCCTATGGTAGAATAATTGTTTCGCCGAATTTTGTATGGCATACTATGTAGTTGGCATAAAGTTATAAAGCAGAATAATTATTTTAAGGAATAATCCTGAGTTGTCTTTGTAAGTAATGATTATTTTGCAAATCAATGAAATTGCATTTATGTGTTCTGTCTTTATTTTTTTGTGTATTTTGGACAATCTATATTATGCAAGATGAAGGGAACCCCTTATTTATCCCACTGCTCCAATTGCAAAAAATGTAAAACAAATGGAAAATTCTGCGAAATGAAAGTCGGCGATATTAGTATTCTGCTATTCAAAATTCTGCCAAATGATTATTATGCGTTATGACAGTTATGCTAAGTATACTATTATGCTAAAGTATCATTCGGCTAAAAAAAAATCTGCGATAACTGTTATGCGAAATGTATTTCGGACAATCGATATTATGCCAGATGAAGGGAACCCTATGTTTACATGCACAGTATCCTCTGCTCCAGCGGATCACTAATGCGCAAGAGAAGTATCTACCTATAGTGGGATAATTATAATGGACCAACATAAGTTACAACTCCTCACTGCCCAAAGCATCTGGAAATTCCTGGACGCAACAGGCCTTTGTCGTGAGCTCTAAACAAAGGGCTGCCACTAAAGATCAGCAAAGGACGAAGTTGCACACAAGGCCAACCTCCCAAAAACAAAAATATTGCAACTGAATAATTAAATATCAGGAGACCATGTCACACCAATCGACCTCGTCCTAAACTAAGCTCTAGGCTTGTAATATGTGTAGTATAGAGAAATATATACTTAAATACATAGAAAACATTCATTACTCAGAAACAAATATTCGCGCTCATCACACAAATATCTGCCCTAACCGCGATTTGGAGTCAGGACCTCTAGCTTCGTAGGCAGGATCACTATCAACTAGTCCAGCGCGTCGTCAACTGACTTAAATAACTCCCTCTACTGAGCAACGAGAGCTGTGATATTGTATTTCTTAGCATAGAAGAACAAAGAAAACCAGTGATCTTAGAGGGAGTTATTTAAGTAAGTTACAATAACCATATCCACTCAGGAGCAAAAATTCCGGGTCAGAGTGCGTTTTCATACAAACGAGACTATTTCGAAGCCTTGGTTCCTTGCCAGGGGTTGTTTTGAGTGAGTTTTAATGGTGGATACTACGTGGTTCAATAGAGGAGGTCAAAAGTTCTTAAGATACCTAACTGATCGCACAACCGGTTAACACCACAGCGGGAGAGTTTGGGTCAGCACTTGGATTTCCTTACATTTTATTGCCATTTTAGATGTTTTTCTGAACATGTACGATTCCGGCGTTAACCGCAGATTCATTCAATTAGGTATGCTAGGCACTCTGGAAGTCCTGTATTGATGCTCGAGGTATCCATCATCAGATTTCACTAAAAGCATTCCCTGGCGAGGAACCAAGGCTTCGAAATAGCCTCTTTAGTATGAAAAACGCACTCTAACCCGTTATTTTTGCTCCTGAGTGTAGTTGAAATTAGAAAAGTTCACCTTTTCATTTAAGTCCCTCTAATAACCAAGTAAATGGCAAGTTAATTCTGTTCTGTACTCTGAACTCCTTGTTAAATTCTGGAGTCCTAGTAAAAATGTATAACTCTCCTGACGATTAAGTGAAAAACCGTTAAAATCTAATATACCTACTTGGTTTAAACCCTTTTGTAAAACCAGTTAAGTCTACTTATTTCCCCATTTTCACTAGTTTTCCAGAACTATGAAGAGTGCAAACAAAATACGTAATTAAAATTATTTTACTCAAGCATGCTTGAGTTTCAACTATTCTCATTCATTAAATATTAATGTAAAATTATGTGTTCTAAATGAAAGTAAATACAACCCTCTGTTTAAAGCTCGTCTGAAATTCCTAAACGTATATTAAAACTTTAATTAAATTCAAAGGTATTTTGAACCTTTTGAAATAGGGTAGGTACCTATTATGTTATCAAAACAGCATTCAACTAACGTATCATTACGCAGATTTTTAATTAAATCGAAAGGCATTTCTCGCTGCATGAGATTTATTTCATTGGTAAATGTTTGCTATCCTGAAATCATCATGGTTTCAGGAGAAAATAGTGTTTGATGAAATAAAATTCAATGAAATTATACAATCTACAAAATGAAATTCGAGAAAATTATAGGTAACCATTAAAACGAATATGTTTTGTTTAAACACTGTTTTTTTTTCCTTGCCCCGCGGCGACTTGAGCAGCTACTACCGCGGGAATATGGCGTTTCCACAATGAAGTGATTTCGCCAGTGTCAAGTATATATAAGTATAAATCAATATAGCAATAAAACACAATCCAATCTTCTCTAGGAAGATTGGTGGCAACGTTGTACGATGATATGTAGGACAGAGGCCAATATAGTTTTAACCTATGTACAGTCAACTACAAAGAGATGTATCCACGTTAACCTTACAAAATGAAGTAAATTTTCGAATGCCATTATTAATTACCCTTGCTTCGTGACATTTCTAGGGTCAATAAAACCTTACATTGTGATCGACTCGTTTAAAATGCAATAATTATGTATCCTGCTATGTCTCCTCTGAATGTACAGTTACAAGCCTCTTTTGTTAACTATCGATATGTTATGACAAATAAAAGCAAACTTATAACGTTCCAAAGAAATGTATCCAAGTATGCCGAATAAGAAAAAAGTATTATTTCGCTAATTACCTGAGACAGATGTATGCAATGACAAGTGTGTACCGTTTTCGTGAAACGTCAGTTTTTGTTTTAAAAAGTTTTTTTCAGCGTTAACGGTGGTATGATAATTTTAACGATACATGGGTTATTGTGTTGCTAAATCTAAACATATCTACACTATTATATCGTAATGAATGCGAAAATAACTCTATCTGTTACATTCTTACGCCTCCAATTGTTTACGCCACCACCGCCATTACCAATCTCCTATCTACCCTCACTGGATCAATCGTGATGATTTTTTGTATAGTCGATGGACGTTAGGACAATCAACTACAAAAAATATATTCACGATTGGGGACCATATTTAGGTGAAAAAGTCGACTGATCAAGGAATAGGCTATTTTTTATAGTGTAAATAAAACTAAAATGAGTGAAATAGGGGAAGAGAGTTGGTTTATTTTAAATCCACATTGGGGCCAATTCGGATAACCATTTTCTAATTTTAGACGTCTTTTAAATTTCGTTTTACAGGCGTCAAATGGAGTTTGACGTTTATGAACCATTTTGACAGGTCTAAAACGCAATTTAATACCTGTCAAAATGGTTTATAAACGTCAAACTTCATTTTGATGCCTGTAAAACTAAATTTAAAAGACGTATAAAATTAGAGAATGGTTATCCGAATTGGCCCCATTGTTTCCTTAACATGTCAAATTAACATAAATAAAACATTATTACTTAAAAATTAACGTAAATAAAATGTTATTCCTCAAATGTCTTCTTAACTCTCATTTAAGTACTTTTAAAATCTAGTATAACTGCCGCGGGCATCAATCACTGACTGTAACTGATCGGGCATTGAACGAACACAGTTTTCACAGAAACTTTGTCCTCGATAGTAGTCCCATAGTTGAAACACATGTTGTTTTAAGTTTTGGATATTTCTTACATCTGTTGGATTCCAGTTTTGTACCATCACTCCCCATAGGTTTTCAATTGGGTTCATATCGGGGCTTTTGGGTGGTAGTTTAATCAGTTCGAGATCGTCCTGCTCGTTAATCCAAGTTTGGACAATACGCGAATTGTGTACTGAAGAATTATCCTGTATTAACGTTATTACTTCGTCTCCAAATACAGTTTTAGCGGTGGGCATTAGAACATCTTTCAAAATTTCTTTATAATTCACCGCATTCATTCGAGTTGGGATTTCAATTAATTCCCCAGGTCCAGACGATGACATCCAACCCCAAAACCCTAAAGTTAATCGACCACTTTGTTGCGTCTGTAGTATATTAGGTTCCTCATAACGGGTATTTTCGAACCTCCAAAGCGATACTCGTCCTTGTTCGTTTGTAGAAAAAACTTTTTCGTCTACAAAAATTACTTTTTCAAAATCGTAATTTATGTAATTATTTGCGAAGTTAAGCCTAAGTCTTTTATGGCGATCATTTAGAATTGGTTTTTTGGCTGGTATTCTATGTTGCAGTCCTACACTTTTCAATCTTCGACGAATTGTATTTTGGCACACATTTAGTTCAGACGCATAAGTGGGAACGCTCACAAAACGATGAACAAGAACATCCTCGACTAAACGTCTGTCCTCATCTGCCGTGGTCACACGGTGACGTCCTGTAGATTTGTGGTTTTGAACCGTCCCTTCTTCACGCCAACGTTTCCACCATAAATTAACCGTTTTTCTCTGCAAAAAATGTCGATACATCAAAAACAGCACTAAATTAATATGAAAACCTACATAATTTCGAGTAAAGTTAAAAATACATTCTATGTAGGTATTATCTTCTGTAAAACTAACCGTCACTCCCATCTCTTCGGAAACATCTAACACGGATGCTCCATTTTCTAACATCGCAACGATGCGATGTTTCGTGTGGTCATCAATAGGTACGGTACGTCATAGTTGTCTGGTCGTAGAAATGCCCTTGCAATTGCACCTATTACTAATACTCTCTGATAATAATATTAAGCATCGGATAAGATAAGCGATGGCGAACTGAACTAATAAGCGTCGTAAATCGTAATGCATTTATTCTCAAATAGTGTCAATGTCAATTGTCCAGTCAACTGCAAAGAGATATAACCACTTTTTCACCTAACTGCATTAGGTCCAAAAATGGATCCATCTCTTTGTAGTCTAATAAAGAAGAAAATATGCGTTTTTGAAAAGAGAATCGCTTTTCTTGGATTCTATTCCAAATTTAAAGGTTTTGGTTACATTTCTTTGGAACGTTATAAGTTTGCTTTTATTTGTCATAACATATCGATAGTTAACAAAAGAGGCTTGTAACTGTACATTCAGAGGAGACATAGCGGGATACATAATTATTGCATTTTAAACGAGTCGATCACAATGTAAGGTTTTATTGACCCTAGAAATGTCACGAAGCAAGGGTAATTAATAATGGCATTCGAAAATTTACTTCATTTTGTAAGGTTAACGTGGATACATCTCTTTGTAGTTGACTGTACCACTGCGAGTCCACTTGAAACGAGAAGTAAGATGCCAGGATACACGAAATAAGTCCAAGTCTTCTATCACTGTGCAACACAAAGGCATTAAAAGTACAAATCACTAACAAAAAAGAACTTTGAACACCTAAATACACAAAAATAAAAACTAAAACAAATTACACATCCGCCATCTTTTGACGTTGCAAATGGCCTCATAAACACTGTTACTGGGTTGGTTTTAGTTTTCATTTAAAACTGGAGCAAACGGATGACTAACAATGAGTGACACTGACAGTAAATCTATCCGAATGAATGACCGACCGGCCGCAAATAAGGATCACTACCCGGAAGACCGAGCGTCGGCTTTGGTTGAAAACGAAATTCCCTGACAAACTAACTGATCGATTTTTCACCCCCGTAAAAACCCCTATATATCAAATTTTATACCAGACCAGTTTTTTTCAGTGTTACTAGTGCACTAAAAGAACCAAAAGACCGAGTACTAGTTTAAAGCGATCTGTTCAGTGAAAGACCGCGCACGCACAACCCTAGTGCGCAATGTTTATATAGCTGTGTATCTATTCGAGCAGACTCAGGCCGAGCAGCTTCGCAAACAGCCTCAGTTTGAGGCTGCTCGCTCTTAGGCAAAGGCTCGAGGCACATTGCGGATCAGCTCGAAGCGAGTCGCCTCAGCTTGATTCGCAATGTTCTCAGTTTACACGCCCGTCTCTATCAAATGCACGGCTCTGACAGAGGCTCCTTTAAGCAAGGTAAAACCGACAAACATGTCTCGGCTCGTGGCGATACGCTAGTGGATACGCGGCTATATATATAGCAGTTCAAACTTAACGTTAAAGTGACAAAGTACTAGTGCGCAGTGATTAATAATGCCGACCGTGCCATTTCTTTTTTGTATATTTTTTACTGATTCGACATTTTTACTCACAGAATAAAAATCCATTCACGTACAAATAGCTGTCAAGCTTCAACGTACATTATTTTCCCGTTAACATATTGCTGGCTTTTAAACTACATGCATTGAATGCCCGGCCTTAATTCAATTTGAGTGCGTTATTCAAGCAGTACCCGAGCAAATTCTGAAATTTATTTAAACTGTGTTGAAGAATAGATAAAATCTGCATTTAAAGTGAAATATAGAGTTAAGTTTGAGGATTTTGCATGTAAATGAATGCAAATTGGTTACCATAATTATTTTATACTCATATAGTTGTAGACGAACTTAATCTCTTAAGTATTCCTGCTGCTATAGGTAATGTTTAGTATTGTGTACTTTATACCCTATCAAATACATACATACCTTCACGTCTGTAATCCCAGAGAGGAGTAGGCGGAGCTACAGAATTACGAACGCTCATGGAAGTTAATTTGCTACCCATTTCAAAGAAAATCTACTTGAAGATGTCCTGTAATGACATCAGATCTTCTATCAGATTTTCTAATTTAGAGATGCCAAGTCATTTGTCATTGATAGGAAACTCAACCTTATTGCTGTAGAATGTCAGATTGACTTTGGAACTAAGGTGGGTGACAATGATAATTCTTTAACCACATTTTGCACAAAAAGGCTCAGATGTTTACCAGCGTATTAGTGACAGGTTGCAAGCCCATCGCCTAACAGGACCACAAGCCTTTATTCCCTTAGTCGCCTCTTACGACATCCACGGGAAGACATGGAGTGGCACTATTCTAACCCGGCAACCACTCATAATTATCATAATCAAAACAAAATAAATTCATTTAGGTTGTAGAAACATTTCGATATTAACCAATTTTAACCACCAAGTGTCATTGTAAATAGTGTACCATCCAATGGCTTAATGTTATCTGGTAAGTGACGAAGATGCTTTTTTTTAATATGTTGCTAGATGACCTGACTGTACAAAGGTTTATATTGCGATACAGGCTATAAGACTCCAGTTACAGCCAAGCGTGTAGGAGTAATAAATTAACAGTTCTTTAAAGTCACAGTAAAAGATAAAAAAGATAAAAGATATTTATTCAGTAAGTAGGCCGCACGGGCACTTTTACACGTCAAAAATCTACCAGCTCTTCGCAAGAGACCACTGCTGAGAAGAAACGCCGCAAGAAAATCAACAGTCAGTCGTTTTTTTTTAAATACTACTTAAATGATATTATATAATTATAAAGCTTAACCCAGCATTATATAAAACAATGAATTTAACATAAAACAAAAAATAAAAAATATTCAAGCGTAGCTTGAGCAGGAAAATGTATTAAAACTAAGAATTTTCATAGGGAGTAATAAGTAGTAGTAATAAAAAATATAAATATATATATACTTTCCTATGACAGTGCAAGACAACCACCACATACAAAGTTTCGATACATTCTCCTACAGAAACCGTGTCCCCTAGACAATATACAATATTTACATATTTTTATGCCTATTTTACTATTCAGTTATTTAGGTGTTTAGTTAAGTTTAGGCCGAGCATTTTTATCTGTTAGATAGTCCTCGACACTATAGTAAGCTTTAGACATCAACGACTTTTTCAAGTAACTTTTAAGTACTGGAAATGGTAGCTTTAAAACTGAGTCAGGTAATTTATTATAGAAAATAATGCATTGACCTACAAATGATTTATAAATACGGACACGAAATTTTTCCTCGATAAAATCACTGGCAGTGAATCAATTAAATATTCATCATGAATAAATTGCTGCAATAATATTTCCACAATATTGTATAACTAGTTACAAAACTTGACAGTTTATGATGTTTATACATCGTTTAGTATAATTGCCCTAAATATCCCTTGGCTCACGCTATTGTCGTCACTGGCCGTACCAGTCGAACCCGAAATTCCAGTTGTCGTGGGAAACGAAGCCTTTAAATACCAGTTGATTGACTAGAAACCGTTTCTTGTGGTTTGGTAACAACTTAATGATGTTATGTTTTAAATATGATTACGTCCGTACATTAATAGTACATTATTGCCGTTCATGCGTAAGAAAATATAGTGCTTTTCTCAAAAAGCTCATCGCTCGAACTAATTTTTTGAAATGCGTACAAACAGAAATTTCACGTGAAAAAAACAGCACTCTTTACCGCCATTTTGTTTATGAGAAGAGCTATTCCAAACAAAGATAAAAAAGTTGTTTCAAATAAAATATGGATGTATAAGACTTGTGCCCTCATTTTATTATGATTTATATAAAATATTGAAAAATATTGTTGTGACTTTGTGATAAATATGTTATAGACCCGTAAATAGTAGAAATGGCTGATTTTCCGGGCTATAAACTATCTCTATACCCACGTCAATTGGTCGAGTTTTTTACCCGCGAAAAAACAGTTTCGCTTTTATAAAATCAAAAAGGATTATGAATTCACTCAGTCTATAGTGGAGATAAACAAACAAAACTAAAAAAGTGTGTGCATAAGCAGTTTATCCTTTAAAAGCCTAGAGGATTTATTTGTTTCACGAACGATAGTTGGCAATACATCGGTATCGGATTAAAACCGATTAATCCAACATCGAGGTTGAAAACTCCGAAGGCCCGCTGAGTCAACGTACACGAGGTTATTTTTCTTATTTAAAACGCTTCTCAAAATGTTATGTAATATTTTCAAGTCGTAAGCTTATTTATTTTGAGGAAACTGAAGAAATAGTTACATTGTACAACAATTACGTAAAATATGTCTTTTTATCCGGTTTTTTTTATCGTCTTGAGCCTGAGGGGGGAGAAGGGGGGAGGGGGGGGGGGGTATATCTAAGATAAAACAAATTAATAGTTATATTCCAACTTTCTGTAATAAGTTAAGAAAAGATGATAAAAAATCTTTTTATGTCACTAAGTTTACTTACTTTAACTACGAGTACTTACAGCGGTGGTTGGATCTTGTGCAATTTCCGTCCGTATCACCACCTTATCTTTCCGGGGTCGGGATAAGACAATAGTGAAATTACTAGCAAAGAGGCATTCCATCTTAGTCAGTTAGTTAGTTTGCAGTCTTAGGATAGCAAGATTGTTGTGGTCACAGATACCTTTTACCATCGGACGGCTGTGTGTTTGTTCACTAGATCATAAAAGCATTTGTAATATTATTTTTTAATACAAGTTCGTCGATGGTTTTACTTATCATAACCTAGTTTTTAATTTCTATCTGGTTACAAAAAAGATAAGGCAGTCCAATAATTTAAAAAAGTTCTATTGATATTAGTTATTTAGCTCTTCGTTTCGCTATTGTAGCCCTTGTGTTAGAGGAAATCAACTGTTTTTATAATATTGCACAAGCAAAACCAAAAAAATAAACCATGGAAAATCAAAACTGCTCTATAGTTGGTAGTAATACACTCAGCAGCAAAAATACCGGGTCAGAGTGCGTTTTTAATACAAACGAGACTATTTCGAAGCCTTGGGTCCTCGCCAGGGGTTGTTTTTTGAGAGGTCCAATGGTGGATACTCCGAGGTTCAATAGAGGAGGTCAAAAGTTCTTAAGATATCTAACTGATTGCACAATCAGTTAACACCACAGCGGGAGAGTTTGGGTCAGAACTTGGTTTTCCTTACATTTTATTGCCATTTTAGATGTTTTTCTGAACATACACAATTCAAGCGTTAACCGCCTATTCATTCAGTTGGGTATCCTAGGCACTTTGGAAGTCCT
Organism: Acleris sparsana; assembly: GCA_923062465.1. Lineage (NCBI taxonomy): Eukaryota > Metazoa > Arthropoda > Insecta > Lepidoptera > Tortricidae > Acleris > Acleris sparsana. Next base: position 13,173,052 of record OV281307.1, on the reverse strand, counting down.
GTATTGATGATCGGGGTATCCATCATCAGATTTCACTTAAAGCATTCCGTGGCGAGGAACAAAGGCTTCAAAATAGCCTCTTTAGTATGAAAAACGCACTCTGACCGGTTTTTTTTGCTCCTGAGTGTATTTGTAATTTTGTATGTCGACTGAAATGATGGATTTAAAACGCGCTCGTTAAAATAGAAACAGTCAATTAGATACGGCAACAAAATTATTGGACCGTTACTTATTTTCTCGGACGTGCTACCAAAATACCCAAATTCCACAATTTCATCAAAAATATTAGAGCCGATTTAAAAAACAATGAAATATAAAATGTTACTATTGTAATAAAGGATAGGAAATGCGAAAGAAACTCTGCTTGATCGTTTGTTTGATAGCGTTTACAGCGCAAACGCCAAACTAAATTTAATTCTGAGGTTTTAAGTCTGAGGATTGCAGTCTGCATATTTGTAAAGGTCACAGATCCCACGTGGCCTGTGACCGCTTCTACCATCTTTTTTTTGCTACCCTTTTTTTTTGTGGCCCACTACTGGGCAAAAGCATCCCCTCTTTTTCCCCACTCGTCCCTATCCAGAGATGCAGATGGCACTCCTGCCAATCCCACGCAAACGACTCTGGGTCGTCTCGCCATCTCCTTTTGGGGCTACCTCTGCTGCGATGTCCGCTGCGTGAAAGCCAAGTGTGGTATTTTGGCCAATCTCCTATCATGCATGCGGCAGATATGGCCAGCCCAGTCCCATTTTAACTTTGCGGTCTTTACCCCAACATCAGCAATACCAGTTTTGTAGCGCAGCAAATGTTCCTCACCCTATCGGATCTTCGGACACCTCCATTGCTCTTTGGCAAACCTTGAGTTTGCACTTTTGAGCCTCAGTCAATGACCACGTTTGGGCACCGTATGTTAGGATGCGCAGGATGCACATGCCGACGAGTTTTCTTTTTAAAGTAATAGGAAGGGTGCCCTTCATCAGTTCCTTCATAGAGCTCATCTTGGCATTAATAACATTTGAAAAAAATGTTTGATGATTGTAAAGCTTTTTCATCCCGGTAATCCCTTTACTTTTAAGGACATTCTCTATTCAACTTTTGAGGCTTTTCGACGGCGTGTTTAGCCCAGTTGGTAGTGACTCTGCCTACGAAGCTAGAGGTCATGGGTTTGATTCCCGTTAGGGGCAGAAAAACTGTTTGATGAGCTCGAGTATCTGTTCATGAGTCCTGGATGTTTATCGTCATCTAGTATCAATAATTCAGGCCTTAAGCTTTGTTTGGGACTAGGCGAATTAGTCTGCGGTTGTCCTTGATATTCATTTAACTACAATAAAGAAAGGATCATTAATAATCCAAGTCCGATTTGCATTGTTAGAATACCTAGACTTATTGCTTATAAAACCAATTTGTCCTTTAGCTATCGTTCTAGGATTTATTTACTCAATAAACAAGCCAATTAAAGCGAGCTTCGTTGAAAACAACACTGAATCTAGACTAAAACCGCAGGGATAGTGTTTCTTGCAGAGCTTGTGCATCTAATACTCGTAGCGCAGTGCACAAAGTAAGTACAAATGTTGGATTTAATACTATTAAGTCTAACTATAAAGCCAGCTTTTATATGGTTGATATACCTTTGTATTAGTTAGTTACGTTTTTCGTGAGTTCTGTGTTCAGTTGTGGATGTAATTTGTATTTTTGAAAACACATTTGATTCAACTTTTTCAAAGTCATTGAAGACATGATTAACTCGTCAATATTCAAAGTCAATCAAGATGACAAAGACCGTGAATATTCATTATCGGACTACTGGGCGACGGAGCGACTCTGAATTTTAACTAACTGCCGAAATCACAAACTGTCGCAGGCTTAAGCGGTCGCAGGTGTTTAACTATCGAGTGGGCCGGGAGCTGTTGCCATAAAACTCTTTACAATTTAAATACCTGTGTTTTTTTATAAAACATAATTTCAAAATAATGAACAGAAAAAATACTTTTAAAACTATACATAGTTGCATTCCACACATTTTATCGCTAAATAGCGAGTTCTTTTAGACATTTTTCTGGGATCTCCGGTTGGTGTTTAAAGAGATTCAAAACGTTACTCCAAATTTAAGTAATCCTAAATTAATTATATTAATTTTATTAATTTACTTGATCCTTTCTCGTTTTTTATCTATTTACTCTTTAAACAATAAAACACGTATACCCACTCAAAAGTTTTTGAAGCAACTCTTTAAGTATTGTTATTTTTCAATTAAGCCGAAATGTAACTAATACATACTTAATAGGCCGTCTCATAATTATAACTCACTGCCGACGTTACAACCTGTTGAGGGATTAAACACCCGTAGGCGTTTATCTGTAGAATCTAGGAGCTCATTTTAATAAAATTAAACTTTGCTTCAACCGTGTTTTAGTGTTTATTTTAACAAGTCTGGAATCAACTTACTTGATACTTCAATAATTATAGTAGTGAACTGACCCCATCTAACATATACTTTTATTTTTAATTTTTATATAATTTTTTTAACTTTGAGCTCGTCTAAATTGCATTTAGTATGCGACGGCAGCGACGGTCGGTTTTGGCTATATAGTGGAGTCTCGTGCCACGCCCCCATTGCATAATCTATTCCTTTCTATGACCTAAATTATTGAAGTTTAGAAAGTCATCTTCAAAATACATAAAACAGTAGGTACCGTGACTATGTGACTGATTGACAGATATCACAAAGCCTAAACCGCCGGACCTAAGCACTTGAAATGAAGAGAGAGTATTCCTTGGCTACCCTAGGCTAGGCTAGGCTTTTCCTAAAAATTTTTTTGTTTTACTTCTTTGACGATCAATATAACTGAAACTTACATTATGAAATAAATAAATGTAAACTTAAATGTAGGGATATATTAAGAAAGAATTTTGCAAAATCGACCCCCAATGGGAAGTAATAGGGAGAGTAGAGGGGAACTAACCCTACGCGTAGAAAATCGCGGGCGCTCTTAAGTAGGATCTAGACGACGGATTTCATCGGCCAACCGATAGGAACGTATCTGTATGTTTTTTTGACCGAATAGCTGCGTTCTTGTCAGTTTGCTGACGAAATCGGTCGTCTGGATCCTGCTTTTGTCTAGTATAAGCCTCTATATTACTACTAATTTAATGACAGCCGTATATCGCTATTGGCTCCCGCGCTATCTCCACGGCACGGTCGTTACTGCAATATGAACGAGCCTATAGGGAGCCGAGATAACGGACGAGCCGATGTTAGCCGAATTGAAACGACCTATGTATAGCTAAGTTTCAATCTAGCCTTTGTATACGTAATAATAATAATAATAAGGCCGCAAGGCAGCTAGTGGCGAGCTGTGGTGAGTGGCGACACCACGGACCTGAGTGCTCCCGAGGGTAGGTCCTGTTCCTCACCTCACGCTTGCCTTCACCGGCCGGCTGCGGTGTGCAATGACGAGGAACAGACCCTCACCTCTGGCTTGCCTTTATTGGCCGGTCAGAGTGGAGTCGCAAGAGCTATATGCTCGAAGGGTGGACGTGTTGCATAAGTGGTGAGTTGGCACCTTATGGTCGTTTAAAGTCCAGAAGCACCTCTCCACCCTTAGCCCCTCTGGAACTGTTGCCTCCCTGCTGCTATATATATGTGGCTATTTCGGGAGGTCCATTCCATTGAGTTGGCGAGTCACCGCCTGCCATTTAAACCAAAGTAATTAGCATTGGCCAGGCAGGCGCCGTAGTTTCATCAATAGCCTAGTTCACCAATCCATATCAGTTCATTCATAGAACCTATTATTAGTATTCCCATCCTTCTTAAATAGTCTTTACACTGACCGGTGGTTGTCCGTGGGAGCATACTTCTTTAGTTTGAACTCGGGGACAATCGCCGGTTGGTGTCCCATAACTTTACTAAATTAAACTTGTCTAAAGGGCCTCTGCGTGTTGGCTTCGGCTCCATGTACGCCTTCCAAAGGTCCGGGACTCCCATAGTCCCGTGATTGGTAAAGACATACAAATAATAATAATAATAATACGTTTATTCACAGATCTTGCTTACAACTAAATACATATATTCTTCTGCCAAACCACAGAGTGGTGTGTTGGCAGACGAGGCTCCTTTACATTTATGTAAGCTAGGCTGGTAGTAGCTTAAATGTGTAACTTAACTCTTTACCGCGTACGCAGCCGTATTTGGCAGTTATAGTTTACAACTCTATTGATAGCTATTAAAGTTCATTTTTAAACAATACCTTTTTATTTGTCATGAAGTAAGGGGTTAACTTTAGAATCTGAGCGTACAATGTAAAAAATGTGATGTATTATAATGGTTGTATTTGACCTTTTATTTTATTTAATAGAAACTTACTTAATTTATTTTTAAAAGTTTGTTTTGTCATCCTTGTAGTCTTTAAATCCGACGGCAATTCGTTATAGATCATAGGGACTAAATATTTTCTACATCTCTGTCCAAAATAGTTCGTAACACTAGGCACCAGTAATTTATTACTATCTCTGTTTCTCATTAACCTTTGATTGACCCTAGGTATTTTAAACTCATCATTACACATTTGTTCCAAAGCTAAGAATAACGTGACTTTTTCATGGACTGTTAAAACTTTACATTCCAAGAAGAGTTGTTCATAGGTAGTACTTGTAGGGTGCAGGTCTTGGTTGTGTAGGAAAACACCGAACATAAATTTAAATAGACTGTAATTTCCAACGTTCCTAGTCTGGTACAAATGTATGTGCTTTTATAATGGCGGCTTACGTACAACTGACTCTTACATTGAAAGTTTACCCACATTATTTATGTGCAATAATATTTATGCGTGTACGGTATCGTACATATTCCGCAGAACGACAAAAAGTTGTTTATTACTTACAACTACACAAGCATTCAAGCTTTCAAGCTTGAGCTTATCCTATAAGTACAAGCTTCCTTAAGGTTAAGATAAAAAAAAACTATTATTGTTAAACAGATACTGAGCCCCAATTAGACTGTAAACAAAGTTCTAATCGTTATCAATTGGCAGTACACATACCTTATAAATACTAGATCTAATTATCGAGCCTTTACTGGTTCTTATGGAAAGTGCCCTTACTTTTCCATCCGCCCCAGGAAAAACTTCTACTACCCTAGCCATTGGCCACATTAATGGACTAACATTGTCATCCCTGACTATAACCAAGGCACCAACTTTAATATTTTTGCATTCAGTTCGCCACTTAGGTCGGTTTTGCAGCTGCACAAGATACTGTTTGTGCCACTGCTTCCAGAAGCTTTGAACCATTTGCGTACACTGTTGCCAAAACTTCAAGCGACTAATTGGTACATTGGTACAATCGTTCTCAGGATATGAGGTCAATGGCGCACCAGTCAGAAAATGACCTGGTGTTAAATATGACATCTCGGTGAAGTCAGTTGTGGGCAATGCCGTAAGAGGACGAGAGTTTAAAATTCCCTCGATTTGTATAATAACAGTGTTTAACTCTTCATACGTCAAAACAGCAGTGCCAACAACTCGCTTCATATGATATTTCACACTTTTTATTCCTGCTTCCCAAAGTCCGCCAAACACAGGGCTATAACTTGGAATAAATTTAAATTTAATATCTATACTTGCTGCATGATTCACAACAGTTTGCTGGTGGTCTGCAGCAGACTGCAGTTTATACAATTCAGTTAATTGGTTATGAGCTCCTTTGAACGTACTGGCGTTGTCACAGTACACAACAGAAGGTTTATTTCTACGTGAGATAAATCTTTTAAATGAATTTAAGAAAGACTCTGTTGTCAAGTCTGAGACCAACTCGATATGTACTGCTTTCGTAGTGAAACACACAAACAATGCAATGTAAGCCTTATATAATACAGGCTTTCTAACACGGTACATTTTAATGGTAAATGGGCCACCATAGTCTATGCCTACTTTATCAAATGCACGACATGATTTAACTCTATCACTAGGAAGCGAACCCATTAACTGTTTTGCATGCTTAGCTTTTAACTTAAAACAAATTATACATTTATGAAGTACATGTGTGACTTCTCTGATGCCATTTATTATACGATACCTAAGACTTAAACTATTTAACACAAGTTTCGGACCAGAATGCAACAATGTTCTGTGCTCATTTTCAATAATGTAGTGCGTGACCTTTGAACCCTTAGGTAAAATAATTGGGTGCTTCTGTGAGAACGGAACTCTCGCATTCTGAAGTCTTCCACCTACCCTTAGCAATGACAAGCCACACACAAATGGATTTAACTCCTCTAGACTTGATTTTATGGGCTTACCTGAAATTAATGCCTTTATTTCTTCATTGAAATGCAACTTTTGTTCATGCCTAATAATGACATATAGTGAATAATTCAATTCCTGAGGAGTTAAACATTCAATTTTATCATCAACCCTTTTGGCCGATATACAATTCTTATCAACCCTTTTGGCTGATATACATTTCTTACAATTATTAACAAACCTTAAGCACCATGCTATGGTTCGTTTCATCCTAATAATACTAGAACAACTAGTAAACAATGCTAGATCCTCACGTTGTTCGGATGCAACCAATACAGACTTTAATTCTGGTATTTCCTTAGGCATTATTTTATCGTCATGCTCCGGCTTAAACTCTAGAGTACTTAGGCAAACTGGGCCCTTCCACCACAACGGATGCTGCTGTAGGAGATGCGGTTCTACTCCACGTGAAAGGCAGTCAGCCGGGTTTGCTGACGTGTTAATATAATGCCAAGAGAAATCGCCCGTCAAATCATGAATTTTTCTTACTCTATTAGCCACATAAACAGTTAGTTTTATGGGATCGGTTTTTAACCACGCAAGTACTACTTGTGAATCGGCATACAGATACACATTTGTAATGAATTTTAATTTCATGACGTCATAAACTTTTCTAGCTAACATAGCTAGTAAAAGCGAGCTATTGAGCTCCAAACGCGGCGTCGTAAGCCTTTTGACAGGGTTAATACGTGACTTTGAGCATAGCAAGTCTACGGTAACATCACCAGTTTCGTTGACTATTCTTAAATATACACAACATCCGTAAGCGAGGTTTGATGCGTCAGCGAAACCACAAATATCTATAGACTGAGCATTACGTGTATCCATATTCCGATTCACTTCAATTTCTGTCATTTTGTCTAAGCTAGCTGCAAAGGCCTTGACCCCATTGTTGAGTTCGGCAGGCAATGGTGAATCCCAGTTAACATTTGCAAGCCATATTTGCTGCATTAACAACTTGGCCACAACCACAATGGGCCCTGCTAAGCCAAGGGGGTCAAAGATTCTGCTAACAAAACTTAATACTTTTCGCTTTGTATAACATTCTAATATCTCTTGCTTCGGAGAAGTTATTATAAGAGTGTCTTTAACTAGGTTACATTTGATACCTAATGTTCTAACAAAGCTACATTCATTTTTATCTGTGAAATTTACTTCCTCTTCCTTCTTTTTACCTTCAGATGGGATGTCGCATAATAGCGAGTTGTCATTAGCGCACCATTTGTGCAGGCTAAAACCTCCCAATCCTAACAACTTAATTAACTCATTTCGAGTATCTAATACAACTTTCCTATCATTACAAGCTATGTTTGCGTCATCGACATAGGTGTTGTGAAGCAACACATCTGCAGCCAGGGGGTAATCATCTTTATACCTATTAACTAGCTCGTGCAAACACCGAGTGGCTAGGAATGATGAACTTTTTAGACCATAGGTAACAGTTTGCAGCTGCAGACATTGTATTTCATCCTTTGGGCACTCTCTCCAAAGAATATTTTGCAAACAGCGGTGTGATGGTGCAACTAATATTTGCCTGAACATTTTTTGTATGTCGCAATTTACAATGTATTTAAATAGTCTAAATAAAATTAAAATGCTAAACAGATCATTTTGCACAACAGGCCCATTCAGTAACACATCATTTAGAGAAACCTTTGCTAAACTTTGCATTCCTCCATCAAAAACAATTCTTGTAGTTGTTGTAGCACTATTTTCATTGAAAACAGGATGATGGGGCAAAAAGAATACTGCTTGTGAATCTAAATCATACTGTGAAATAGGTATGGAAATGGCATGGCCTAAAGCTATGTACTCATCAATAAAGTCCTTGTATTTTTTATATAGTATTGGGTCTTTATTGATACGATTTTCCAAAATTTTAAATCTTTTTAAAGCACAAGTAAGTGAATCACCTAATTTTAATGTTTTAATATCTTGTTTTAAAGGCAAGGCAACTTGAAATTTGCAATCTTGTAAGGTTACAGACTCTTTGAAAATGGTCTCCGCTAACTCTTGCTCAGAGGTGGCCTCAGTGTAAACTTCTGGGACACTTTCAGTTTGCCAGAACTGGGAAACTGACTTTTCTAACTTAATAAAATCTAAATTCTTACTAACAGTTGTTGCACAGCAGACAGCTGAAGTAAGATGTTTAGTAGCATTCTGAGTGATGCAAGGTAATCTTCCTGCTACAATGTAGCCAAAGAGTGTGTTGTGGAGATACAGTCCCCCGGGCCCGACCGGAAGCTGATCACGAAGCAGAACCTGAAAAAATATGTCACACCCTAAAAGGATACTTATCTTATCACAGACATAAAAATCCTTATCTGCCAATTTTATATATGAGGGCAGAGCAAGCTCCTTACAATTTATGGCAAACTGTGGCATCTTACAAGTTATGGTGTCTAACACATGACATGTCACTGACATGTTAAAGCTGTTCGCAGTTGAATGTATTTTAAATGTGGCCTGTTGAGCAGTCTGAGTAGCACCATCACACACACCGCTTATTATAGCATTAGATTGCTGCAAGGCACAATCTAGCTCATTGACTAAGTCCGAGCGAACAAATGAAACTTGAGAACCTGTATCTAAGATGGCCCTCACATAAATAGGGTTTCCTAATTTATTTATTAACTTCACCTTAACTGTAGGTAACAGAACATTGTCACTGACTTTTGATAACAGGCTAACATGACCTGAACTTTTTAGGGGAATAGCATCCTCATGCAATAAAGAATTATGTTTTTCTTTACAAACTGAACATTTAAAACCAAATAGGCATTTTTTACCGTAGTGTTCATTTAAGCAAATGTTACATAATGTATTAGAATTGACAAATTCTCGACGTTGTGCCACGTCTATCAATTTAAAGCCTGGGCACTGATGCATCTTGTGTAATGGAGAACTGCAATACTTACATTTTGGGGACTTGACAGGGGTTTTCCTGGTACTACATGAAGCAGCGACTAAGCTACTCCTTCGCGGGCTAGATTGGCCCAGCGCGAGTGTCTCGAGAGCCGCAGCTCTTTGCTCTAGAAATTTAAACAAATCATGCAATTGCGGCAAGTGCAAGCTCTGATTTTCCAGATGAAAGGCCCTAAGCGTGTATTGATCCAGCTTTCGCTGTAAAACCGTTATAAGCACCAAGTCCCAGTGTTGCACAGGCACATCCATATTTTTTAATGCACTTATGTGTTGCTTTGTTTTAGAAACTATATTGCGTATAACAGCCGCCGAAGGTTTCTGCACACAAGGAAGGTCAAGGATAGAAGCTACGTGGTAATTTACCACCTGTTGCCTATTATCAAACCGTTCTGACAGAAGCTGAAGAGCAGCTTCATAATTGTCACTGTCCAAAGGCAGATTTTTAACAATATCTAGGGCTTCACCCTCTAGAAGTGACCTTAAATAATAAAATTTGTCACACGGTGACAATGACTGGTCTTTATTAATGACACTATTAAACAAAGAAATGAAATTATGGTATTCACCCACCTCGCCTTTAAACTTCGCAATTTCTATGCGCGGTAAACGCTGAAATCCCATCTGCTTCGGAGACTGTACCGCGTTAGTTTCCGCAACAATTGGAGGCGAAATAATGTCGTTGATAAACGCCGCCATTTCAAAGTAACTGTCTTCGAAGGCGCTGACCGTCTCTTTATCGTCGGTATCTAACAAAGATATTTCCAAATTTAGGTCCATATATTCATTAAAAGTCTTTTCTAACCTTTCCTTCTTTGCTTTTAATAAGCTTATATTGTAGTTACCTGGGTCCATATCGCGTAAACCTGCTTTAAGTCGCGTCATAAATGCTTTACATTGCCCCCTGGCAGCGATGAGTCGCCTAGCGTCCTCGGCCATAGCAAACAATAGTAACTTTCTTTGTGCTATCTCAAGTATACACTTAATGAAAACAAACGAGTATCAATCAAAACTATCAACTTTAACTATGACGACGTCTTATTTACCACTCAGAACTAGTTATTTTAGGAAGCAAATCAATTGCAAACCAACGCAAACGCAGCCGAAAAAGCAAGATGAAGATGAACAAACAAGTATGGCGACTGGACGCTAGGGGCGCTAGGGAATAAGATGGCGCTCACGCGTCGAGCCGTCCTCCAATAGCTGCCGTGCGCGTGATGCGGAAATCGCCGTGGCGCGTCCTGATTGGCTGTGTTGAGATTCCCTGCGCTGTGACTGGCGCCTTTGCTCCTACACCGTACAAATAATTCGGCGCAATTGCTTCTACACCGTACAAATGATTCGGCGCAATTGCTTCGTGTAACACTCGAAAAAAAACACTAAAAAAACACTTAAAAACACACTTGCATGGATGCACAATGGCTCCGTTGCCGAGGTTTGTTCCGGCGAAATAAAAAGGCCAATGTTCGTTCGTCGATTCCACAAAATAGTTGCGAGCACTGCACGCACGACGCATAAACCACTTTTAATATTCGTCCTTAGTAATACTTAAGGACAGATACCCTGCACACCGTACAGAATAGGTAGGTAGGTACTCCCTGTAGTCCTTGTCGAAAATCGGGCGCACTGCACACCGACCGTGTCACGACGTATCTTGGGCACTGGAGATGTTCAATCAAACTCGCTCCAATCCTCTTCGGGGAGAAAATATGTTCGCGCACTGCACGAACTTGTATAGTGTTATGAGTTGTACGGTCCGGACACCGACAACTTGACGGTCGTTAACTTATAAAGCTAACCTAGCCCGACTTAATGCATTGCATTAACCACCGACGAAGCACCATAAAAGCTTTTAATTAATTGCTCGAAGGACCAATGTAGGGTGCAGGTCTTGGTTGTGTAGGAAAACACCGAACATAAATTTAAATAGACTGTAATTTCCAACGTTCCTAGTCTGGTACAAATGTATGTGCTTTTATAATGGCGGCTTACGTACAACTGACTCTTACATTGAAAGTTTACCCACATTATTTATGTGCAATAATATTTATGCGTGTACGGTATCGTACAGTACTTCTACATTTAAATTTAGTTTTTTTGTCAACCATTAATTTCATGAATCTTATCTGTAATGCCTTTATTTTGTCTAGATACGTTTTAAATGTACGACCGTAGCTTGACAGCCCATACGATAAAAGTGAATCCACTAAAGCATAGTACACTGCAAACATAGTAGCCCTATTTAAAACGAACTTCAGATGGTGGAATTTTGCAAGCACTGCTCTTAATTTATTGCATACGCCATTTACATGTAGCTGCCATGAGAACTTATAATCTATAAGCAAGCCCAAGTACTTGTATTGTTCCACCACCTGGAGCTCGACACAGTCGCACGAGACCGCGGCCGGCCGCGCACTGTGGAGGCAGTCGAAACTGTGCCCCACAATGCACGGGGGCCTGTACCTATCTCTAGAGTAGGGTGACCGTATACACATACATTTAGTTTTTTCAATGTTAATAATTATCCCATTATCATGTGACCATTTAATAATGTTAGTTAGATCTTCCTGTACTCTGTTTTCTATTAGACCTAGGTCTTTATCCGCGTATATTAGGCAGGTGTCATCTGCATACATGTAAACACTACAATTTTTGACAACATTACACATACTGTTAACATGAACTATGTACCCAACTGGACCGGTTACCGAGCCGGTTGGCACGCCGCAGGAGACGCGCGCGGGCGCGCCGCACTCGCCTCCCACGGCCGTGCGTAAGGTTCTACCCTCGAGGTATGCGCGGAGCCACCCGTGGAGTGGACCCGCGATTCCACACTCTTCCATTGCCTGAAGCAGCTGGTTGTGGCCCAAAGTATCAAAAGCTTTTTTGAAATCAATAAAGACCACAACCACCTGCTTCCGCTGGTCAAGAGCCTCATTGACCTCGTCAGTAAACCGAGCCAGCGCGGTCGACGTGCTGCGCCCACGACGGAACCCGTGTTGTGAATGAGTGATGATATTATTATTTTCTAAAAAACTACTAATTTGTGCTGTCACGTACTTTTCTACTATTTTATTAACGACTGATAAAATGGCAATAGGGCGATAATTTGTATAATCAGCATATGATCCTTGCTTAAATATAGGCCTTATTATTGCTGTTTTTAGTAGCTCTGGGTACATAGTTTTTGTTACACATAAATTAATAAATTTTGCCAACACCGGACTAATTTTTTCACTTAAATATTTCACATCTCGAACCCTGATTTGATCAAATCCAGGCGACTTTCTTTCACTTAAATTATTGATAATTTTCTTTATATCGTTAGATTGCGCCTTAACAAACCTTAGTGATACTTGACTATTGTTTATATACTTTGACCTATTTAAAAACTTGACATTACAGTTATGCCTTATATCTAATATTTCCTTAGTGAAAGTTTCCGAGAAGTTATTACAGATATTCAATATGCTATCATGCTTTGCTAACTGTTTTTGTATAATTCTATCTATGCTCAGTTTTTCCGATCCTGTCCACAAATTTATTTTTTCCCATATTTTTCTAGGATTATTATTACAGTGTTTTATCTCTTCCTGCCTAAACTTATTTTTAGCTCTATTTATACATTTGTTGACCCTATTTCTATATCTATTATATAGCAATCTTAAGTTCATATCGTTAGGACTACTCTTACACCTTTTAAATAGCTTATCTCTTATTGATAACATTTTTTTAATACGTCTATTAATCCACGTTTTATCTTTGCGTCTACTCGGCGGCGATTTTTGTACTTTAGAGTCATTGTAAACACGAGAAAAAGCTGAGCATAACCTATCATACAATTGTAGTGGACACTTGCAGTAAGTCAGTTCTTTCCAATTAACACTGTCCAGTTGCTTTTTAACTGTTCTTTCACATAAAATAGTCACAGGTGCTCGCTTACCAGTATGTGCGGGGCCAACAACCTCGAAGCTCACTCCGATAGGATAATGGTCAGATACCTTGGTGGTGAGGACGTACGCGGACACCGGCCGCCCGCCCTGGGTGCGGACCCACGCGTGGTCGATGCAGGTGCGCGTCACGTGGCCGCCGTACACCTCCTCGCGGGTCACGTCGCTGATGGCGCATTCCAATCCTAACTCACACATATTGTCCCTGTACTGGTTAATAACGTTGCCTGAGCTGACCTCATTCATGAGATCTATATTTGTATCGCCGATCATTATTAACTCCTGTCCAGTAGGTATTTTTGAGAGCACCTGATGTATATCTGTCACAAATCCATGTTTGTTTGTTTTCGGCGGTCTATATACAACGAATAAGTGGGTCAGCTGTTTTCTATCCTGGAAAAGTTCTCCGTATATTATCTCACTGTAGTTAGATTTAATTATAGATGCCGTGAAGCTAATACTCTTTCTTACATATACCAGTATCCCTCCTCCCCTGGATGTCTCTCTTGTCGTTATACATGTATCATAGTCCTTCAGTTTATACATCGGCAATTCTTGTTCTTTTATATTAACCTCTGTAAGAGCAATTACATCTATTTTCTCCATACACCCGCTTAGTAATAATTGTAGCTCGTTAAAGTTTTTCCTTAATGACCTTATATTGATGTGTATAATATGTAGACTTAGTTTATGTTGTTTTATTTCATTGTTCCATACTTCTAAGTTCTCGTATTTTTTGTAACTTATGTTTGACGTAATATGTGTAGATTCGTCGTTGAATTTGAATATTGTATAACATCCTGTTTAACACAGCGTTAAGATTTAAAGGAACCCTTTCAGATATATGTGTAAGTACGTCACTTCTCATCATTTAGTAATGCATCTATGTCGTTTAGGGAACGTACCACTTTTATCTTCGCGTCAGCTGGGCCATCCTTCCTTATCAGCACCTTGCCGTCCTGTACCCATACGTACTTATAAGTAGGTTTTAATTCATTCTTTGCCGTCCACAGCAAGTTACGTGTATACTTAGTTAAATCCTCATTTATGTATATATAGTCTTTGTTGCCATTCTCAAATACGTCATCATTGCATAGCTTTATTGTTTTTCTAGCGGCCAGCCACTGGTCGCGAGCCGCCCGCGATGCCAAGGTGATAACCACAGGCCGCGGGCGCGGCTTGCTCGAGCGGCCCTCACTTTGCTTGTTGGCGGTAGCTGATTTAACAGCGGCGGGTTTTACGCCTACCCTCTGTATCTCACGAATTTGCCGGTCATCTACTCCAAACTTATGGGCTAACTGCTGTATAACATTTTCCAGCACAACGCCGTCTTTGTCCTCCAGGCCAACTATCTCGACATTTTTCTCTTTCTCTTTAGTTTCTAACCAGGTTACCCGTTCTTCCAGAGCCCGGTTGCATGTCTCCAGGTGGTTGTTCCTGTGCTCCAAGGTTTTTATTCTGTTGTTCGCTTTGTCCCTATCCTCGATAAGTTCTTGATATTTAGCGGAATAAAAACTTATATCGCTAGACATCTCCTCGAGGGTTTTTTCCATTTTGTACACGACAGACAGCTTTTCGTTGACCTCTCGCAACACTTTTTCCATCGTAGCTTTAGAGGAATCAATGCTTATACTCGATTGGGGCGTTACTGGCGTTTGGCAGTCCTCGCATAGGTCCGTCTCAATAAATCCTTTTAGTTTTGCGGCACACTTTTTGTGAAAGGAACCCTCACACCCGCCCTTACAACGGGATATTCCGTCGATTTTGACTTTAGCTAATGATAGCTTGCACTGCTTACACTGCACCATCGTCACGGTTTTATTCATACACTTCACTTAAGTTATTACGCAGATTTAATAATATTTTTACACTGCATTCCGAATACACGTGCGTGGGTAGGTAGATATTTAACACAGCACGTTATCTATCGATTGTAACGACCGCTCGGTAGGAGCTCGACCGGCAGACTCGGCGAATGAGATGTAGTGTAACTGTTGACGTTCAATAACATACAACGTTATTTAAAAAAGATACCGTCAAGTGCGAGTCGGGTAACTTAGATTTGATTTTGACCTTTCATTTTGAGTTGACGAAAGCTAAGTTTTTTTTTTTGCTGTTTTTTCAGAAGGCCTAATGGATTTTTGTGGCCCTTAGCTCAGAAGCATAGAAGAAATGGGGGGGACACATTAAGTAAACTTTTAGATATAAAATAGCTCTGTAATAGTCGCTTATTTTTTTAACCGTCCATTTTAGACCCGTATTACAAATAACTTTTTTACCTAAAATAAACACGGGCGTACATACAGCAACGCTCAATGTCAAGTTGACATTACATTTAATTTAGAAAAAAAAATGTGACTCCATAAGGGATCGTTTTTATCATTTTAGCGAGAACCATGAAACCTACTCTTACGTTGCTAACCTCTGACTGATTTGATCACTGAACTTAATAAAAACATGAAAATAAATTTAAAAAAACATCTTAGGTTTTTTCCTTAGAACATTCATTCTCAATTATCTCTAAAAAAGTATAAAACCCCCTTTAAACGGCATTTTTAGGTAAATTTTACGCAAACCGCCACTTCTTTTGTTTTTAAATCGATTCGCGACTGAAACGAGCTCATTATGCGTGCCAATTAGACAAGATAACTTACTAGATTGTTTGTTTTTGTTACAGATACAAGGACATCTATGAAAAAAAAGGTAAAACAATTAAATTTTACGAGTAACCGCATAACTTAGAGAGATTTTAAAGACCATTTAACTCGTCTCTATTTTTAACTTATGTGAAAATCAGCAATAACGAACGACTAGATCGTCATTAATTTAGTCGTACACGTATGCAGGATATCTACCACCATCTTATATTTTATCCTATCACCATGCAAGTGTTCATATTGTTGTGTCCCGGTGTGATAAGACAACCGGTGAAATTACTAGCATAAAGGCATTCCGTCTTAGTCCTTACGGTTGGTAACGCATTTGTTTTATACGTTCTAACAAGTCTAATTGGCTTGTGATAATCTCTTAAATAAAGTTTATTTGTGTTTCTACTTGATGCAGGAAAACATCGAAACTTTTATGTGATCGTCTTGCACCATCTTATATACACATGAGTAGTTGATTCTATTTTTTCTTTTTTCCTTTTCCCGTATGATTTTTGGCGTGTTTTCCTGCTGAGCTACTTCTTTATATAATGCTAGACTAAGTAGTACCATTGCAATATGAAATATGTTTAAAAAATTACTGACTTCTGAGTTTGATGAGTTGAGCAATGGTCTCCTCCTGGGAAGTGCTGGTAGATTCTTGACATGTAAAAGCGCCCGTGCGTACTTACTGAATAAAATTATTTTATCTTTTATCTTTTAACGGCAGAGTAAAGTTACACCGCTGCTCATAGGTACGTGAGGCAGAGTTATAATAAGAATAATAAGTGCTATAATTATTAAAACTACACATTAAAATATTAATAATAGTCTGACCCAACAACCAACGTAAAAAAAAAAACTTCTTCTTCTTCTTCTTCTTCTTGTTCAGCCTATATCCACCCAATGCTGAGTGTAGGCATCCTGCATTGCTCGCCACTCATCTTGGTCCAGTGCTCTTCTCATCCAGCACCTTCCCGCCACCTTGACCAGGTCGTCGGTCCCCCTCATTCCTTGTCTGCCAACGTTCCTCCGCCCGGTTCTGGGTCTCCACTCGACAACAGCCTTACCCCATCTTCCATCACCCCTGCGGCATATGTGTCCAGCCCACTTCCACTTCCTTTGGGTGATAACTTTGGCTATATCGGTGAGCCTTGTTCGTCTCCGGATCTCCGTATTTCGGACTAAAAGAGAATAACACATTCACTCAAATTGGCCTAGTCCCAAACTAAGCTCTAGGCTTGTACTATGGGTAAAAAACATCGTTAAACAAATGTTTCATAATCAAATACATACTTAAATAAATAGAAAATATCCAAGACTTACAATAAATCCCACTCAAAACACAAATATTTACCCACACCGGGAATCGAATCTGAGATCGCTAGCTTTGTAGCCATGGTCACAACCATCTAGGCTAAACGCTTCGTCAGAATAATAATTGATTCGTCGACACAAATCAACCCTGTGTCTATAGTACCATTGATTTGTACCATCAATGGTACAAGTGATACTACTATGTGTCCTTAGTACCATCAATGGTACTACCGATACAAGCACGACAGCAACAGCTAGTACCATTGCATCGAAAACATTTTTATTCCGCAAAAGTAGGTAGGTTAGGTTCGTTAGGTATCTTAAGATGCCCGAAGGGCAAATCGCTCAGATAGGCAGGGCTCCATCGAAAGGCACTGGTGTGACAACCTGGTGTGACGACGAGTCTGCACCCCAAAAAATATATACATATAACAGGGGTTTAATAGTATGAAAATAACGTAGTATCTTAATTAAGACGAAATTATTATTTTTAATTTGTTTTTTTTTTTCACTAGTAAATACATGGTATAAACTAGTATCTTTTTCAATGGTACTAAGGACACATAGTAGTATCACTTGTACCATTGATGGTACAAATCAATGGTACTATAGACACAGGGGGGAACAAATCACCTGGCTGGATACATACTAAAAAAAAGTTCTCACATCCGTCGATAAATCGACTGCGTCAAGTACATTTACGCTTGAGATAACTTTTACGCTCCCGCTTACAGCTCGTTACGTAACCGCTACGTAACCGCTGATCGTTACGTCGACGCTAGAGGCGTTTTATGAGCGTGTGAAGTTATGACAGCTGAATGACAGTTTAAACACAGCTCGGTGAAGATCGGGTCGTAAATGTCATGAAAGACACGGCTTGTTTGAAAATAGAACGAGGAATTTTGGTGACGTTTGCATATTTCAAATATTTAGAACTCTGATAGATTTAAACGAAGATTGCTATACTGCAGCTTGGTAGGTATGATATAAAGATATTTAAGGTGGTGGTAGCGGTCCGGAACAGACCCAGCATAAAGTCCCACATCTCACCACTACAAGTGTTAACGCATAGTAACCAAATTTAATCCGCATTAGAAATATAATAACCAAGTATGTACAGTCAAGGAATTAAAACTGTGACCCCCCTTATTTCCAAAGTCAATCTGACATTCTACAGCAATAAGGTTGAGTTTCCTATCAATTACAAATGACTTCACATCCTGCATGAGTAATCTACGCATAAATTTACCTACGCTTAAAAAAGGTGCACCTACTGTACAAAAATACCGTGATATTGTAAACTATTTATAATTATAATGTAATGATGTAAACCTTTTTCTTGAAAAAAATATACCTTGCCGAGTATCTTACGCCGATTCTTCTCGGGGCAAAGGTTTTATTTTTCGAACCGGTGGTAATGCTTTTTGACATTCATAGGTGCATTATATTATGCCTAAATTGAAGAATAAAGAACTTTGACTTTGACTTTGACTTTGACATCTCTAATGACAGTGATATCTTTAAGCAGATTTTATTTGAAACAGGTTGCAAATTAACGTCCGTGACTGTACCATAAAGAATATTTGTAAATGTAGTAATCCACAAAACTCTGTCCATTCAACAATTTATTATACAATTTGCTCCTGCTCGTAACTGTGCCCACGTAGATTTTGTTATTAAAAGAAGCATTCATGGATATAAGCTAGTCCATTCCAAATTTATCCAAATCCGTCAACCCTTGCAGCGTGAAAGAGTGACGAACAAATACACAAACATTCCCTTTTTTTTAATGGCATAGAGAAGGCAAATGACGACGAATTACGAGTATAATATTACTAGGATTGTACCGACACGATATAAAATCGTAAGAGTAATAGAAGCAAGATACTGTAACAATTTGATTGGTTATTTAACAGAGTCACGTGATTGGGTTTGTTTACATTTAGTTAACTAGCTAAACAGACGGAGTATAGGTACAATATTAACAAAGACCGTGCAATAAAAAAAGACTATTATTGATAGAAGCATTTCGCCGTAGTCCTTAGGGTTGGCAACGCATTTGCAGTCTTATGATTATTGTCTTGAGATTCGAAATGTCCATCCGTCTCAGATACCACTTACTATCAGGCGGCCTGTGTGTTTGTTTGCCTTCTCCTTAAATAAAGAACCCAAAAAAAAAAAAAACGAACACTGAGCCAGTGGATTAAGTTGATATTTTTAAGCGAAAATGTAAGTGTTAAAAACAAAAGGATTTTTTTCTATCTTCAGGAGATAGAAAAAAATCGAGTACACAGAATAAAACTCAAGAGATAATCTTGATTTAGGTAAACTAGGCGAATAAAGTCAGATAGACGTTGAAGCCTCTTTGTTTCAAAATGAATAAATCTTGATGAAGCCAAGTTTTATTTTATTCTGAATGTTGTCTCTGTATATAAATAGCTATACTAGGAATTTTTCGCAACTTTCGGTATTTACTCGAGAACTGTACAATTTTCTAAGATGAATATTGTTCTATGTTCTTACTCTGTTCTTGGGCTATCTCTGTACAAAATTTCATCCAAATCAGCTGAGCGGTTTAGCCGTCATATTTATTAATATTAAGGTGCTCCCTCACGGGCAGCATTTATTTGTAATAACTAAGGTAAGTAAGGAAAACCGAGCGTTACAAACCGAGCATTAATGAGTGTTCTTTTGGATTAAAAGAAAAAACGACGTTTTCAAATTATACATTAAACTAGAAAAAATACAATTTGTAATACATACACTCGAAAAAATTATCCAATCCTTAATAAAGTTTAAAATGAAAACATGCCCCATGGTAAAATTATCCAGTATGATTGGTTGAAATAATTATGTTCATTTTGTATTTGCGTACACTCATAAATATGACAAATGGTAAATACGTCCTTCCTGAAATATACACAGACATAAAAACGGCACTTTCAAGTTGCATAAATTTGATCTTATTCGGAATTAAAAAAAACATAATAGACTTTATTTATTTTTTATATTTTTTTATTTAACTCCATTAAGAATTCTAATTTCAAGTGGACGCTTTTCCTTTAAATGACTTTGTATTTATTTTAAATGACAGTAAATCAACCGAGCATTACACTGAGTACTGCCTCTCTGAATCTAATACGTGTAAATAATGCTCGACTTCTCTTAATGCTCGACTTCGCTTAATGTTCAAAATCAATTCATGTATGTTACAATACAGACGAATGCTTCCCGTGAGGGATCACCTTTGCATTGCATGGAAGTATGAATAATAATTATTTTATTTCTATTCTGTACTTTGTTTTATCACATTTAAATGTTCCTAGGCCACTATGGACTATGTTTACGTGACGTTGTAAACCAAATCATAGGAAGTCACTTACGTTTTGGTTATCAAGGCCACTTTAACGTAGTCCATAGTGGCCTAGAAATCAAATAGGTTGACTGTACTAATTAAGATTTATTTCTGTAACTGGTTGGTAAGTTCATTGATAGTTAATTGCGAACTTTATATTTAAGTTTGTTTTGTAATTCACTAGCCTTGTACGACATGGTACTAAAACCCGAAACGCAAGCAAAGTATGTTTCTATTACTGTTTAAACTCCAACACGAATAAAAAAATAGCGTGTTTTTTTATTAAAAGCATGAAATAAGACAAGAAAATTCAACTAGAGTGAAAACTAAGTTCGCAAAATGCTAAAATTCCTCATTCATTAAAATTTTATGAAAATAATTTTCCACTGAGGATTTTATTTTGCTTTACGGTGTCTTTTAACTGGGAGCCTGCCGTTTCGTCAAAATATTTTTGGTCAAATGTACCATTTCCCAAATTTTTCATTTGCCAAACCAATGTTATATATTTTTACCAGAATTTATTTCAGTACCATCGTGTAGAACCCTATAGGTTAGGTTAGATTAGTTTTTATAAAATCGTGAAATATTTACGGTTACAGAAAACAAAGCGGTTTGGCAAATGAAAATTTGGGAAATGATACATTTGACCAATTTTTTTTTGACGAAACAAAGGTAACCCCTTTTAACTAAATACTCGTAGGTGCTTTCGAAAGACTTTGAATACTTTAAAAAAACTACTTTGCGACTTCGTCCACTTAGAAGTCATTTACAGGTGTAGTGCATAATTGCTTTCCTTCGTATTTTCACGGAAACGTACGAAGGTGTTATGCTACTTCAGTCAACCTTAGTACTTTTTGTATTGTGACCGACTGAAATAGCAAGACACGTTCGTACGTTTCCGTGAAAATACGAAGGAAAACAATTATGCACTACATCTGTACCGCTTTTTTGTCGAAATACTGTTTTTTAAAATCCATGAAAACGGAATAAATAAACAAACAATCTTTCGTATTTAAACAAAACTAGCTATTGCTTGCGACTCCGTCCTGTAGTCGTTTATAGCTCGTCCTGGAAATGTAAAGTTTCCATGATGAAAGTATACAGGTCCTTTTCCGAGACTTGAACTATCTAGGTGCACATCAAATTTTATCCAAATCGTTCAGCCGTAAAAGCGTTGTAAACAGACATACAGAAATACTTTAACATATTTTTCTTTAGGTTTTATACAACAAAGTCGCTTCCCGCGGTATGCACGCTAACATCTTTCAAACTACTCGACAGATTTAAATGAAATTTTCATCAATAGATAGAGTGATTCAAGAGAGAGGCTTGTATATATAAATTAATTCTGTATTATGTAAGGGTGTTACAAAAAACTTGCCTAAAACCGAAGCAAAGCGACGGCGGGATGCTATAATACTGCCCTCCTAAGCAGTATCCCAAATTCAACAGTCAAAGCAGTTTCAATTCTATTCGGTTAGTAATAAGGTTGATATTGCTACGGGAGTTTTGTCTGACATACTGCCTTTTGGCTTAGGACGGCAGAATAATAATGTATGGATGTATTATGGATTAATATACGGATCTGAACAATAGGCCTCATAACGAAGCTCAAAGTCACTCAGAGAGCTATGAAGAGGGCTAAGCTCGGGGTTTCTCTGCATGATAGAACCAGAAATGATGATATCCGCAGTAGAAATAAGGTTACCGACATAGCCCAAGGAATAGCTAAACTGAAGTGGCAGTGGGCGGGGCACATTGCTCGCAGGACTGATGGCCGATGGGGTCAGAAGCTGGAGTGGCGTCCGCAGATCGGGAGATGAGCTGTAGGTAGGCCTCCAACAAGATGGAGTGACGACCTCGTAAGGATCGCGGGAACGCGGTGGATGCGAAAAGCACAAGACCGGTCTGAGTGGAGGCCTATGTCCAGCAGTGGGCGTCTTTCAGCTGACATGATGATGATGTATCATGGATGTATGGATGTATAGATTGATGACTCTTACGGTTGTACCAAGGTCTGAATAGGAAAGGCCCAAAGGGTT
Source organism: Acleris sparsana (assembly GCA_923062465.1). Classification (NCBI taxonomy): domain Eukaryota; kingdom Metazoa; phylum Arthropoda; class Insecta; order Lepidoptera; family Tortricidae; genus Acleris; species Acleris sparsana. The sequence continues at coordinate 13,150,525 of OV281307.1, read as the reverse complement.
GATCGATATAACTATTGCATATATAATGAGTCTGAGAATAGCCATATTGCTTCCACCTCTCAATCGATAAGACGATTAAACAATTTACATAGCTAATAGTCAAGCCACGACCTTCGGTTTATAGCGGTGCATAGCGCAGTGCGGTGAGCGGAAAATGCATAGATATGGAATCATCGCTGATCGCGGTGCTATGTGGCATGCTTCATACATGAGAATGCATTTATTTTCTCCGCTGGTCGCTCACCGCTGCCGCTGCTGAATCGTGGCAAAAGTCTCTTTATCATTTTGTCTTACGTTATTATCTTATGCCATATACAAAGTTATTCATAAATATATTTCATTTCATATCATGCTCTATGTCCTTGGGGTTTCAGCTATGTCCATACCAAATTTCCTCAAAATCGGTTCAGCAGTTTAGCCACGAATGCAAAACAGATAGACAGAAGAACTGGCATTTGTAATATGAATATGGATAAGCCTAAAGCTTAGTTTGGCATTTAGGTTATCTGTGTGATATTGGCCTTGTTTTTTTGCAAAATGATAGTTTTAGGTAAATATCTAAGGCATAAGCAGAGTAATAACACTTTTCTACGTCAAATGGTTTTTATTTACCTCGTAGAAATACATTTGTGCTGATGCAATGGATATCTTGGTGGCATTAAAAAGACGGCAAGCACGGGTAATAATTTTATGCGAACTAGGTACACGAGTTTTCACTTATTCATGTAGATTCTGGTGTGTCTTTTAAATTTAAAAAGAATTTACGAGAATGAATGAGCAAAATTTCCCACTGCAGCTTGCAGGAATATACTTTTTACAGTAAAATAAGTTCCTATGTTTAAGTACAGCATTTGGATTAAGAATTGTTTTAAGTTAAAATTCAGTATAAAAGACTTCAGCTATTTTTAACAGGAGAACAAACTTGGACCATATATAGGTACTTAAAGTTTGCAACCAATACCTATACCTATACCTATACCTATAGGTATAGGTATAGTACCTCTGTATAATATCTTTAAAAAAAAAAGATTAAGACAGATTAAGACAGTGACGTATAGTCACACTATGAAAAGCTTCGTCACTTTTGAATCTTAACCTCATTGAAATGAGTCGAAACGAAGTTTTAATTCTACGGTCGGCCTCATCCCTTTAACGGCATATTTGAACTAGGCAACGCAATTTAATCGGTTTTTATAAAAATAACTGGTTATAACCGATTATTACCGGTTATAACCGGTTATAACCGGTTATTACCGGTTATTACCGGTTATTTGGATTCCCTAGTTTGAACTAATGGTAAAAAAACAGAGACGTTAAAGCGACAAGTTACAAAAGCGTACAGCTATAACGCCGACTGCCTCGCATTTTATCGGTTATAAAATGCGAGGCACTGTTTAGTTTTACAGTTAAAAAAAAATGGCATAGGAGGTGGACGTGCACACGAGCACTCAGGCCCCCTGATGGTAAGAGAGATCTGAGCCTCATAGGTATTCTTAAGAACACAAACTCAAGACTAAAGTCAAATCGGCCGTGAGGGTAAAGATAGGATGCCTCTTTGCTATTAAATTTCACCTGTTGTCTATTCTCCACACCAGACAACAATACAAACACTGATGCGTGGTGGTAGGTTAAAAGATGGTGGTGGGCAAAGATACGGAACAGACGTTTTTATGGTTTCGTACCCAAAGGGTGAAAACGAGACGCTATTTTACTAAGACTTCGCTGTCCGTCTGTTTGTCACCAAGCTGTATCTCTTGAACCGTGATAGCTACACAGTCGAAATTTTCACAGAAGATGTATTTCTATTCCCGCTATAACAAGAAATACTAAAAACAAAAGAAATTAAATGTTTAAGGGCTCCCATACAATTTTTTTTTTGCCTTTTTTGCTCCATATTAGTTACGACCACAGGTAAGGTTGAAATATTCACAGAATATTTAGTTGCAAGATCATCATCATCATCATCATTATCAGCCGCAAGACGTCCACTGCTGGACAAAGGCCTTCCCCAAGGTTTTCCACAACGATCGGTCCTCTGCTGCTGTCATCCAGCGGTTTCCCGCGACCTTTATCAGATCGTCAGTCCACCTTGTGGAAGGTCTGCCAACACTTCGTCTCCCGGTTCGCGGTCGCCACTCTCGAACCTTTCCGCTCCAACGGCCATCATCGGTTGCAAGATCACTTTAAAAATAAATAATATAATTTGTATATAATAATGGTAGGGAGCGCTTCGTGCTCGAGTCCAATACGCACTTGGCTAGTTTTATTTACTACAAGTTACATCCGTTGCTTTTCACATAGTTCATCACATATTCCATCTATCTCTTCTTGATCTCCCCCTTCCATAATAGCTCACGGCATTCGTACCTAAAAATTACTTCCATTCCTCAATCTATAAACCTTCCTCTCACTTGCTCCACTTATGAAGTTCCTCTTACTCGTACATACTCATTCGAGACAGAGGAAGCTGGAGTATCAGGTTAAAATGGACAGAGACGGCATTATTAATTTAACTTCTTCTATTCCTGCCGCTAAGTAATTTGTCACACATCGCTTGTTAAAACAAGACAATAATTTCTCCCATTTCTTCAACGAAAATAATTATTTCGAATACGTCAATGTAATTTTAGCAAGCTCACGTGTGTCATAATTTGGAAGAGATAGCAGACACGTAATTTACATATGACGTGTTATTACATAATTTACATTTCCAGTTTATGCATGACAATTCAAATTGAACGCTGATTCGGCGGCATGACAATATTCATGTATCTTTGAACATTTTAACGGAAAAAGTAATTGTTGAATTCTTGTAGGGTATAAATGAGTCGCGTGAGTGCTTGTACAGTCAGATGATAAAAATGTTCAACTGTTATTCTTTTCCCTATTGCCAAGCAGTAGTTGTGTTCCGGTGTGGGGATAAGACTACCGGTGAAATTACTAGCATAGAGATATTCCATCTTAATGCTCAGGGTTGGCAACGCATTTGTGGCCTTAGGATTGCGGTCTTAAGATTGTAGTCTTAAGATGGCAATGTCTGTGCGTCTCAGAACCTACTTACCTGCCTGTATGCTTTCATCCCGTGCGATAGCAAAACCTTTGTTTTTTTTCTTTTAGCCAGAACAATGCAGATCATTGTTTTTAGATAGTTTTGGATAATGCATAAGAAAACTAATACATACATATCATCGGCAACACGCTCCGATAAATTCCCTATTTACCCCCCTCCCCCAGCCCTGCACCGTGACCGGCTCAAACGTTCCAATTATTTCATTTTTTAACTTATTAAACTTGTTTTTTTCGCATGACATTCCCATAAAATCTAAACATCTAAACAACCATAACAAACAACATTCACAGTTTAAAAATCCGAAAACCCTATAAAAGTCTGTGAAATAAACAACATATCAGATGTGTTTTTCTAAAGATCTTCTAGCACAATATCAGATATAAATTGCGACACGATATTACACTGGCTATAATTTAAAATGTGCCAGGACACCCAATGCGGTACAATGCGGGCCGTGAGAGTTTTATTGTATACCGGTGTTAAGGACGCTCTACACTAGACGGAATGTAAATAAACTATTTTTGGGGACATTGTCCGAAAAAAAAGACAATGGGCCATAACGTCTGTTATTAATTCTACTTAGTCATTATTGTGTTCTTATTATCGTACTTACATCATATGCTTTTTTAAGAAACTCTTGCTATATTGATGATACGTTGGCCTAGTCAGTAGTGACCCTGCCATTGAGGCTAGCGGTCCTGGGTTCGAATCACGGTAAGGACAGATATTTTGTGTGATGTTTTCTTTGTATTTAATTATGTAACTTGGTTAACTTCTGTGACATTGTCCTCTGATATTTTTATTTATTAATATATATTTAAGAAAAAAAATACCTTTACAATTATGACTTACAATAATTATGAAAACAATTAAATTGTGACCAAGTAAAATTATGGGTCATCATGTCATCATGTCAGCCGAAAGACGTCCACTGCTGGACATAGGCCTCCCCCAAGGCTTTCCACTCAGACCGGTCTTGTGCTTTTCGCATCCACCGCGGTCCCGCGATCCTGACGAGGTCGTCACTCCATCTTGTTGGAGGCCTACCTACAGCTCGTCTTTCGGTCCGCGGACGCCACTCCAGAACCTTCTGACCCCATCGGCCATCAGTCCTGCGAGCAATGTGCCCCGCCCACTGCCACTTCAGTTTAGCTATTCTTAGGGCTATGTCGGTAACCTTAGTTCTACTGCGGATATCATCATTTCTGATTTCCCCCCCCAATGGATTTACAAATTATGGGTCACAACCAACAAAATCAAACAAAACTTCACACACAAATGGAAATCCTCACTCGGGAAATAACATTTTCGGGTGGTAGGACCATGTGCAGGGTCCATCCGGATCGCTACCACCATCTTATCCATTAACCTACCGCCAAACAACAGTGTTCGCATTATTGTGTTGGGTTTTGGGCGACAATTAATGACTAGCATAGAGGCATTCCATCTTAGTCCTCAGGGTTGGCAACGCATTTGCAGTCTTAGGCTTGCAGTCTTGTGAATGCGAATGTCTATGGGTCACAGTTTCCACTTAGGTACCATCAGGTGGCCTCTGTGCTCGTTTGCCTTCTACTCGTATATGCCATAAAAAAACGTTTACTTTTATTATATTTTTTAATCACGACTCGACTCCCTAACCGACGCTTTCATAGAAAACCTTCCTAAAACTCCCAAATATTTCCAAGAATGTTCTCGGTTATTTCTTCATTTTCCAAACCAGTGTAAACAATCCCTAACACAGGAAAAGGACGCCGTCGTGGACCCAGGTTATTTATTTACTAGCTTCTGTCCACGGTTTTGTTAAGAATTTATTTTTCCTTTCGACAAAACTATCGAGTTATAGAGCGCATCGTAAATTGAAACGTCGCGTTGAACAGAAGTGTCAATGCTAGGTCTTCTTTCTACTGTGTAAACCCATATTGCTTTTGACATGTTATCGTATTGTTTTAAAATACTGTATTATTTTTCGGCAACGCATTTGCGGTCTTAGATTGCAGTCTTCAGATTACAGTCTTGAGAATGTAAATATCAATAAATGAATAGAATAAATTAAAATATATAAGAAAATAATCTCACAAAAAAATTACCTACCTAGTACCAAACTAAGAAATGGTTACATTCTTTTATTGAGAAACTAGCGACCCGCCCTCACTCCGCTTCGGTTTATGTGAGTTGAGTTATACGATAATAAACTAGATTTTATTATACGTATCTTCCATGAAAAAATATTTAACTGTTGGGGAAAACTACATCCAAAATCCGTTACGTGGTTTAGGAGGAGATAGAGGATGTACAGACAGGCAGACATGGATAGCCACTTTATACTGTACTAGATAAAGAAGAAGAAACATTTCATTCCATATTTGCGGGTGGTAAGACCTTGTGCGGGGTCCGTCCGGATCGCTACCACCATCTTATCCATTAACCTACCGCCAAACAGCAGTGTTCGCATTGTTGTGTTCCGGTTTGGGGATAAGACAGCCGGTGTAATGACTAGCATAGAGGCATTCCATCTTAGTCCTCAGGGTTGGCAGCGCATTTGCAGTCTTAGGCTTTCAGTCTTGTGAATGCGAATGTCTATGAGTCACAGTTTCCACTTACCATCAGGTGGCCTGTGTGCTCGTCAGCATTCCCTAAGCCATAAAAAAAAAAAAATACATTGCCTTTCCAATTTTGCATTTTTTTTTAATTACTGGCTGATTTTATTTAAAAAAAGCAGAACGTTTCGACAATAATCCAAATATTCATTTTCAGATATAAAAAAAATTCAGTTATAAAAAAAGAAATGTGCCCAAACAATAAATCCTTGTTGACATCAATTTTCCCCTGAAGGCATTTCGAAATAACGACTGTAATACGGTTCAGAACATAATTAAATTTATTGTTTATGAAGAAAATGGGCTTGAATTACAATTTTTTGTGATATAACAGTCTCATTTAGAAGGAATTTTCTTATTGCTAGCATGTGATCCAAGATATTTTTATTTTCACTAATGACTTTTGCATCTGACGTCGGCTGTTTGAAAAACAAATGAAATAATAATAATTATTATAGCCTTTTATTTCCTGATCCCTTAATTATTTACATTTTAGTTTAAGTCATACACTCGCGGACAAATAATACGGGTCAGAGTGCGTTTTTCATACAAACGAGGCTATTTCGAAGCCTTGGTTAATCGCCAGGGGTTGTTTTGAGTGAGTTTTAATGGTGGATACTGCGAGGTTCAATAGAGGAGGTCAAAAGTTCTTAAGATACCTAACTGATCGCACAATCAGTTAACATCACAGCGGGGGAGTTTGGGTCAGCACTTGGATTTCCTTACATTTTATTGTCATTTTAGATGTTTTTCTGAACATGCACTATTCCGGCGTTAGCCGCAGATTCATTCAGTTGGGTATCCTAGGCACTCTGGAAGTCCTGCATCGATGCTCGAGGTATTCATCATCACATTTCACTAAAAGCATTCCCTGGCGAGGAACCAAGGCTTCGAAATAACCTCTTTAGTATGAAAAACGCACTCTGACCCGTTTTATTAGTCCGCGAGTGTAGATAAAGGCCTCCTCCAATTTCGTCCATTCTTTTCCATCCTAACGGCACCAAAAGACTTTACATAGAAAATTCGTTATTACTTGTTGTTTTTATGTTTGTAGTAGTTAGCGGCTTCGGAACCCTACACTGAGCATGGCCCGACATGCTTTTTCCCAGTTAAAGTAAGATAAGAAAGATATTGCCCGGTTCTAAACTAATCCAATTTCATAGTGAACCCATGAAGTTTCACAAATCAAACAAGTTTGAGACAACCATCAAGTATTTGCTATGCAAATGCATCTTGTCTGGGATATTGTCTATAGAAGATGATTTACATAAATGAACAAGCTGTTGCCCATGACTTCAACCGCTGAGATTAGTATTCCTCGGAGCTCTTGACTCGCCTTGAAGTAACCAGTCTTGATTTCGGACTTGCCATAAATAAGAATAAAACCAGGATGATGATAGTGCACAGGGCCAAACAAAATAGAACAGATATCCAAACAATAGCGAACTGTGAAGTGGTAGCTTACAGCTACATCAAGCTACATCCGTCTTGATTCCATCATTTCTCACACATCTTCTGATCATGAAATCGGAACACGCTGTGCTATTTCTAGAACTGCCATGGAGAACTTGGGCAAGATATGGAAAGACAGGCGGATAACCAAAACAACTAAGGTTCGACTAATGAAATGCCTCGTCTTTCCTATACTTCTTTACGGAGCTGATACTTGATCGATTCTCTTGAAATGTGGTGCTGGAGACATCTGTTTGTATATATGCGGCGCCACGGGTCGCCCAGATCCCGCGATATGGTAGGCCTTCCAATGCTCGTGAAGCGGGCTCGCGTCCCAATCCCTTACCGCCGAAAGCAGTGTTGGAGGAGGTGTAGATGGCCCTTCTGGCGGTAGCGCTCCTCGCGCGCAGCAGCGCGGGCCAGCCTGGCGCGCGGCCCTCCCCGAACATGGCGCTTGCGCTGCACCAGCGCGGCAGCCTCAACATGGCGTGCCACGCGTCGTTGTACTAAAATATGCACCATCGATTTTATATTATTGTTACTCAAGTGTTTGTGCTCTCCTAACATTTGCATGTCGATTGTTTTCGGCCGAATGCTTGACACCTACCTACCATAACACCTTGTACATTATTCGTAAGTATTCTGGCAATTAAATATTTCATTTCATTTCATGTCAGTTCATTTCCAGACTGTTAACTGTATCTGTACTAGGGTGGATTTTTGAAGCCATCGTTTTTCGTCATTTCGGTGGCAATTTTTTTTTTTAAGTTTTTGATGATAATTATAATTTTATAGGTTAAAGATTCAATTAAGAATGATAAATATACATGAGGCACCCATTTCAGGTCAGTAATTTAGTAGAAATTAAATTTAAAAAAAAAAATCTCCACCGAAATGATGGCAGTGGCACCGAAATGACGGCTGCTTAGAAAATCAATGTGAAATTATATATTACAACCTGATTTATAAGTATAATCGCGAATATATTATGTAAGAAGGCCTATTGAGTACATTAATAAGTTAACTGAGCATTTCTGAAAAAGTTAATTCGTAAGAAACTCGACAGTCAGCATTTTATATCAAAATAATTATTATAATGCTTGTTGTATTCATTTAACCAATATTTAACCAATAAAACAACGAATTGTAATAAAAGATTTTAATCAAAAAACAACCTCTGATCTCTTAATTAACTATAACCAAAAAAACAAAATTAAGTATATTAGTATCTTTCTCTGTCTTTTTTTAAATATTGTTCATACTTTTCGGAATTATTTTTTATTTTAGCTTTTCTAATTCTCTCATCAATTTTCTTTTTTTCCAACTGCTCCTTTCTGTCTTTCTTTGTCTTAGCCATTTTTCTTGTTTTACCTTAAAAAATATAATGAATTGTTGAATAATAAATCTACCCCATTTCAGCCCAAATTAAAGTTTTACATATTTAATGTTATGAATTCTGTAATCGTATATTTTTTGATTTTACATTATGATAAGTATTAAACAGTTATTAAGGCAGACAGACAGACGAACCAAAAGCAATAAACTTTCATTTTTTATAGAAGGGATAGTTTGGTGCTAGCACAGGAGCAATCGTAATGATTTCTGAAACAGGGCTAAGCCCATTAGACGTGTTTTGGATATCATGGTGACACTAACATATCACTATTTACAGTGATAATAATTTTAACAGTGGTAATAATGCATTTAAGTGCATTTTGTACATATTATAACGTCAATCGTCATTTCGGTGCCAAATTCGTCATTTCGGTGGATGAAAATGCCACCGAAATAGTGCCACCGAGATGACGACAACTAAGTATTTTCAAAATAACTACTAAACAAATAAAGCAAGAAATATACGCCAAATTCTCATAAATGATAACAACGTTTCCTATTAAATATAAAAATATGAACTGAAATAAAACATTGTACATCCTTATACAATAATCCACGGAAATGACGTTTAAGAGAACCAAATAGATCGTGTGAAGGACTTACCTCAACCGAGTCGGAATGCTTGGCAACAGCGTATCCGCTCCACACAATGGCCGAAGCACAACTAATGGTCGACTCAATAGGATTGCAAAGATAGCGGTAGGTTAGTCGACCAATCAGGTAACAGCAGGTGTTTGAACGTTACGAATTTGTTGCTAATCGTGGGACAAAGACCAAATGGTCTAAATAATTTTAAATAAAGAAATATTAGCAATGAGTAATATTTATTTAAATGCGTTGTTTATTCTTCTTTCTAATAATGTATATAACTTATCGATAAGTTGACTTGAAGTAAAGTTATAATAATTTAAGTGGAGGAAATCGCGAGTGGGACAAGCCTCACAGACTTGCTGCTCCTAGTAATCTGAAATTTCGTTATTTTTTTTCAGCTATTGTTTAAAACAAGAGTGTTTATAATATTATGCCTCGTCGTATTTTATCCTGTTTAATGTATTAAAAATATATTTATCCTAGTTTGTTCACTAGTTTTTATTTTAAAGCCTTGGGACAGCTAAAAAACGTCTCTAAAAATTCACCCACTAAATTCCATGTTGATCGGTTAAGGCCATGAATCGTGAGAAGTAAACACATAAACAAATGAGTTACGCATTTAAAAAATATGTACTAGGCATAGACCATCATTATCATCACTTCAGACGAAAGAAGTTCACTACTGTACATAGGCCTAAGGTTTGCTACAAGGACCATAATAACGATCCATAATACCGTTTGTCATAATCGTAATTTCTCCTAATTTATCGTTTGTCCTAAACTGGATTTCAGCTGAGTCAGACAAGTTTTTAAGCTTTTCCAAAAATATCTGCGGTTAGTTTCGGTTAATGAATGAGAATTAGAAACGATGAATTAGGACAAAATGGTGATTAGGATAAAGGTTATTATGGATTCCTATACAGACCCCGATGGATGGATAGATGTGCCCAAAATAAAATTAAACGAACAGCAGAACTAGTTAAAAATGTAGTTAATATGTTATTAAAGGCGGCAAATTCATGGAACATAAAAAAAAAACTTTTAATGTTCAATGCTATTTAAGCACACATTCAGAACGATCTAAACTCCAAAGAAACATCCTGTATAATAATTCTGGCACAACAAATTTAATACACATTCCAAATAATAATAACTACAGCAGAAAAATATATCATTCCGTACGTTTTTCCACGATAAGGGCAACAGATATAATCTCGGGATAAGATGATTGATGACGTCGTGTCATTAGAGGTCACAATAGATGGATTAGACCGGGCTAACGATTTTTGCCTCATATGAAGTTGTAATGGGCATGATTTCGGCTGCCACACAAATTAATTAACGCTTTCTTAATGTGAACTAGAGATTCGCCCCCGCTTCGTTTCGGTTTATGTGAGTTTTCTGTAACATACGTACCAAATGTTATTACAAATAAAAAAATAAACGTGAGAAATTGTCTAATTGATGGTGAAAACGTAGTTTAGGAGTTATTGGATATACAGACAGACAGACGCGGAAAGCGAAGTTGTTCTGTACCATAAAAAAGATACAAGCCTTGTCGTTTATACGTAGTAAATATACTCGATACATTAAAAAACCAGCCGAGTGCGAATCGCACTGGCACACGAAGGGTTCCTTACCATTATTATAAAGATTAAGATAAAGATATAGATAATTTTATTCGCAATAATACAATATTACATCACATAAATATAAAAAAGAACAAGACAGAGAAATTGTTGCGAATCGGTCCCAACTCAGCATTCGCTAGCCGTAAAGCCAGCACTGATCTTCCGTTGGAACCGCTAGGTGAAGAGACGGAAAGCGACACACTTAACAAAAAACAACATGAATTAAGAAACAATCTCGAACGACCAAAAATTTGCATCCAGTTATTGCTGGCAACACCAAGGAAACAAAAAAAAACAAAAAAGAACTATAGTCTATGGTTAAGTCAATGACGTCAATGTAAACGATGCAATAGGTTACGTAGCATTTTATGTAGCATCCCTTAATTTTGAATCTAAGATAATTTTGTTATTTGTTGTTGAAGCAAAAACGTCATAAATATCACGTCCGGAGAGCCCCTTTCATTTTCAACTTATTTGATTTACATTATTTGTAGCAACAAAATAGTCCGAAAAAAATCAACTGCCTATAAATGCTTGGGTATAAAATCCTAAAAAATATTATTTTGATGCGTTTTACACGACCCTCAGTAATTTAACACTCTCAAACGTTCAAAATACTACACTACTCATTTGTATGGGCATCTGTGACAAAAGGAGTCATGGGCTACCTCAGTATTAATGATACCGCAGTCAGTTAACTCAGTTAATGAGTCTTGACTGCTGAGCATGTTATTAATGAGGTGTGCAGGTTCAAATCCGGGATAACAAACGTTTGCGATGCGAGTGGGTTCTCTTTGATGTCAATGGAGATAATTTATTCTGCTTTGCAAAGCCATATTGCTTTTGGCATGTTGTCGTATTGTTTTTTAAGTTCGTCATTACTGTTAAGTAAATAAGAGCTAACGTGATGTTGAGAATACGACTGTCTAAAGCAACATTGTTTTACGGAGTGGAATGGAGCCCGTGGTGTGATGGTGTGTTTTATGTATGAAATGCTACAGCTATACACATATACCGGGTGTACGTACAATCCAAATGGGTCAGTATGGTGAAGTCGGAAACTATGAGAGATAGCGAGAACTGTTCTTAGGAACCATGACGTCGATTTTAGATTTAATAATAATTACATTCACACTTTTTTATTAACTCTCATACTTTAAACAAGATTCCATTAGTGTTGTGCTTCTTGCGACTTGCAGAATTTATACACATTGATTTTGACCAGGTTCGATTCCCGGTTATGTATGAGAGTTAATAAAAAAGTTTGAATGTAATTATTATTAAATCTAAAATCGACGTCATGGTTCCTAAGAGCATAATATCTTGCTATCTCTCATAGTTTCCGACTTCTCCATACTGACCCATTTGGATTGTACACCCGGTATAATATCAGCCCAATGAAACCTTGATCCACAATATAACTGTGTCACAGTGACGTTATGATTCAACTCGTAAGAAGTGCCATACAAATTGTTTTATAATGACACTGTGACAACGTTACATGGTGCGTCGGTCAAAAACTAAAATTTATTGATAATGTGTAACCACATTTTGCACAATTAGGGTGAGATGTTTATCAGTGTTTGAGTGACAGGTTGCAAGCCCATCGCCTAACAGTACTACAAGCCTTTATTTCACAGAATAACTATTAAATAGTTAACATCAGAAATATTGGCGACATTCAAAGCTAATAAACCTGAAAAATCATCAAACTTAGCTTACAATACATACATAAAATCACGCCTGTTTCCCAGAGGGGTAGGCAGAGACTTCTTTGCACCTGCTACGATCCTGACAAATGTCTTTCGCTTCTTCCACATTCATACATCGAGTCATGCACGCACGTCGGTTTCGGGTACTTAAGATTCGGCCCTTTTCCAGTATTTCTCCTATTTGATTCGAAAAAGTACGCCTAGGGCGGCCTCTTCCGACCCTTCCACTCACTTTCGCTCTGTATATCTCTTTCGTCAATCTTCTTTCATCCATCCTTAGCTTAGAATAATTCTAATAAAACTAGCTTCCTTAAAAGTCACGTCAAAATATGTCTATCCGTTTAGGATACCAAGCAACAGACAAACATACAGTATGCCTTAAAGTTTAAACAGGTTTTTTATAGTTTTAATTTTATAAAGTGTGCACCAAATTGGGTCCCACGGGATAGAATTCGGCGTCGCGGCAGACCCAAGCAACGTTGGCGAGATGAGCTTGATGCCCTCAATCCTGACTGGTCGGAGACTGCCCATGATAGGCCTACGTGGAAAGAAGGGAAGGGGGCCTTTGCCCAGCAGTGGGGCTTGAGGAATTATAGGCTCTTAAATAAATTGATTTAAAATATTGGGTGCAATAACTTTTAACTATATTTTAAAGGTAAAGACCAAAGTGATCTAAGATAAAACATAAATTGTATGCATAATCGTTTAGCTAAACACACAGCACAACACACTCTCTTTATAACATACATACATACACACTCACGCCTTCATTCCCAGAGTGGGGTAGACAAAACTGCAATAGAGTTACCAACAAGTCTGAAAATTTATTGTTAATTCTGTGACCACATTGCAAAATCAGGCTAACAAAAAGATGTTTATAACCGACTTCAAAGAAAGGAGGAGGGTCTTAGTTCGTCGGGTTTTTTTAAATGTATTTTCCCCAAATGCGGGTGGTAGGACCTTGTGCAGGGTCCGTCCGGATCGCTACCACCATCTTATCCATTAACCTACCGCCAAACAGCAGTGTTCGCATTGCTGTGTTCCGGTTTGGGGATAAGACAGCCGGTGTAATGACTAGCATAGAGGCATTCCATCTTAGTCCTCAGGGTTGGCAACGCATTTGCAGTCCTAGGCTTGCAGTCTTGTGAATGCGAATGTCTATGGGTCACAGTTTCCACTTACCATCAGGTGGCCTGTGTGCTGGTTTGCCATCTCTATGACATAAAAAAATAATAATAATAATATGGGTATACTTGCTTGTTATACTTTCAATTATAGTAGAATATAAAATCACACATGAGTTTTTATCAAGACTTCTTTATTTTCACATTAGCACATTTCATCATGCACTTAACCTCTATCTTCTGACGGATGACATTTTAGTTCCTATATCAGTGTTGCCCACTTTCTCTAAAGTGATGCCTATCACACTCTCCTCTTGGATAAATTACTTAATTAATCTTACAATAATAACATTTATCTTTAAGATAGGAACCCGCCCTCGCCACTCTCAGGTCCTATATATATATATATATTACAATGTTATCTTATAACTAAATAAGAAGACCCTAATAACCCTAATGACCCTATAAGAATACCCTATCTCTATTTCAGATCCTGAGAACACTTTAACCTCTATCTTCTGACGGATGACATTTTAGTTCCTATATCAGTGTTGCCCACTTTCTCTAAAGTAATGCCTATCACACTTTTTAGTTGGCCCCATTGTCAAAATGTCAGGATCTGATGATGGGATCTTGGAGGAATCAACGGAACTCCTCAAATATTAAAGGCACACCTATAGCGATTTTGCTATTTTTCACTGTTACTCGTGCATTTGCTTTTAAAAAGTACTATATGATGAAGTGGAACTGATGATGAAGACCACAGATTTCCACCGGAAGTCCTTAACGGTACTTATTTGAAGGGTGGCGATAAGATATCTCGATTAAGGTAGTTGAGCGACGAAGCACATTTATTTGCTAAATATGACTATGACTTTCCCACGGCGTTGCTTGCGGCGAGCTTGAAATGTTCTAAGTTTCTCATTCATTGAGGAGTGGGACTACATAACACCATAAACAGGATCGCTAAAAAGAATAAAAAAAAAAAAGTAAAAAAAAACCCGCCTCAAAAATGCAAATAGTAACTTTTTATAAAATGGTAGGTAGGCTCGTCCAACTGAAATCGGCATCCTACAATATTTTAAACCAAAAGCCGAATACAGTTGGACTGGCCTACCTACCATTTTATAAGAAGTTATGTTTTGCATTTTTAAATGCGGGTTTTTTTACCACTGTATATTAGTGGCAGGTTGCAAGCACTTTGCCTAACAGTAATAGAAGCCTTCAATCCCTTCACGGTAATGGAGTGGCACTATTCTAAGCGGCTCTAAACCACACGGCTCTTCATAACACTCAAACAGAAATACAATTGGGAATCAACATAGTTAGAGATGCATTGTAAAAACAAACTTGTTCTAGAAAAACAATACAGATATGAGCAATAGGCAACCATTTTAAATACTCTATTCAATATTTGGTAAAAAAAAGCAAACAAAACAGCCAATCTAGAGACAGTTCCAACAAAACTCAGCGTACCAAAGTTTTAAAATATGAAAAAGAACAATCGCTTGCAATCGTGCCCTGAAAAAGCTCAACGTAGGCTTTGTGAATGCCGTTTCTAGGCAGATAATGTTTATACACTGCTGGCCAAAAAAACTTCCGCGTAAAAATGGAGGTTGGGTGTGCCGAAACAAATGAAAATGTTTTTGTTTACGAAAAATAAATACAGCCACTTTTGGAACTAGGTTACTAGATTAAAATGTAATTAGAATATTGCTATTTTATTGTGTGTGTGTCTTAGTTTCCATTGTCTTTGGTTTTAATGGAACCATTCCACAGATTTTGTAATAAAAAATGTACAGATTTCAGATTTTTTCCTACACTTGTAGGAAAAAACTACTTCCCGAATTTCATAGTTCCAGGTCACCGAGAAATACCCTATACATTTTGATTCCCTCGTGAGTGTCCAAATACACGTTTTTTTGCGGCATGAACGGCCGTATCTTTTTTTTACGTTAACGTACAAGTTTTATATTTTCACAGCTTCAAGCGATTGTAGATTTGAGTATATGGTTTCAATTTCAACTTGATACCTCCACGCGTTCCCGAGATAGAGGGTCTTGACAGACAGACGGACAACATAGTGAACCTATAAGGGTTCCGTTTTTTCCTTTTAATGTAAGCTTTTCCTAGATTACCCAAAGACGTCTATTACTGCTAGGCACATGCCTTAGGTTAGGATTGGCACGATATGATCGGTTTAAATAATACCGCTAGTCGAAGCATTATGTACTCTATCTGTAACTAAATTAAATGGAAAATGCTGCTAATTCATAAAAGCACAATAAACATATTTAAGTAAAATCATTCTTTGTCCTCTGTCAAATTCACATGTAAAAATAACAGATAGAGGACCAGCTATTTCTATGCAGTCATTATAATGTGTACGCCACATCGTGTAAGACAATTTTAAAACAGTTTTTAGTATTAAAATGAGCTGATATAATTTGGCATTTTTTTTTAATATTACAGTATTGAAAAGCTAATCAAACAGTAGTGTCTATTTTATTTCTATTTAATTTGGTTGTTACAAGCCTTAATAAGAAGTTTAATGACCAAGCCAAAAGCATGGTCTCAAATAAAAGTTTTTGTTATTATTTCTCAACGCAGTGTATTTTGCCGCAAACACAAAGGAGTTTTTCCATCACGCGCGTTTATCTCTTGCACGTGCCCAGAAACTAATGGGTTTTTGATACCTTTTGGTTTTCGGCAATTAGGAGATGCTATCACGAAACATTAGTTTTTAACTTTTCTGTACGAGTGAAAGTTTATACAATTTGTGAACCGTATTTATATTTTGTTTATGAATCAATCTATAATAGAATATGCAAACGTTAGGTTGACTATTTTTTCCCACCATATAACTATTGGGTAGGCAGGTATAAAGCGGGTAAGTTGGTCCATCCATCCATCCAGCCATCCATCCATCCATCCATCCATCTTATCCATTAACCCACCGCCAAGCAACAGTGCGCATTTCTGTGTTCCGGTGTGGGCATAAGACAACCGGTGAAATTACTAGCATAGAGGCAGTCTATCTCAGTCCTCAGGGTTAGCAACGCATTTGAAGTTTTAGGATTGCAGTTTTGAGATTGTAGTCTTGAGATTTCAAATGTCTATGGGTCTCAGATCCCACTTACCATCAGGTGGCCTGAGTGCTCCCGTGCCATCTCATTGCCATAAAAAAGTCGGTACTAATAATTTGCATCAAACTTAAGCTTTATAATTTCAATTGGTATGTACCTAGGTAATTGATCTAATGTCTATTAAGAGATTATGCCGAGTTTCTTACGCCGGTTCTTCTCGGGGCAAAGGTTTTATTTTTCGAACCGGTGGTAATGCTTTTTGACATTCATAGGTGCATTATATTATGCCTAAATTGAAGAATAAAGAACTTTGACTTTGACTTTAAGGAAACAATTGCAATATTAAAAAAAATAGTTTTTTAAATATTGCAATTTTTTTATTAAGTGTTTATATAGGTACTTGGCCGGATTTTTTCAGCCTGATTTTTATTGGAAATAATATATTACATACTACATTTTTTTTTAAATGAACTTTTTATGTCTTATTATTATAGGCTCTGTCTCTCACCGTAAACCGAACTGGATAAACAAATCATTGTAACTCTTTAGGTCAAAGATAATATAGATTTACCAAGCAGACTAGAAACAATATTGATTAAATACCAAAATAAATTTCCATATCATTAGACCCTTATTAAGAGCTGACAAAACTTGTCAAGTTCCATCTAGTGTACGGGACAAAGATATACGACTCCTCTAGCTCTATCTCTTTCACTCACTGGAACTTGGCAGCCTTTAACAGCTGATGTTACTCTGCACAAGGTCGCGCGATCGACTGCTGGCAGGGATCCAAATTAAAAAAGTTTCACCCGGTTATTACGCCTCAGGTATTCGAGGGTTAATTTTGGGCTGGGCTATTTTAGCTTAAATTTGGGAAAGGTGTTTATATTTGGACATTTAGGGCTTAGTGGTTAAATAAATAAAGGGTATGTATAGATTTTTATAGAAAATAAAGGAAAAGAAATCGGCAACGTTTTAAAAATGTGTGAGCGTTTGCAAAAAAAGTTTCAGAAACTGTTTTTTTTTGCGAAACGGTTTTTCCGAATCTGTTATTTCACAGATTACACAGGAGAGGTTACCAAGATTTAACAAGAACAAGGGCCCAAACGAAATCTGTGAAAGCTAGAATTTATTTTATCAAAATGACAATGCGGGTGGTAGGACCTTGTGCAGGATCCGTCCGGATCGTTTCTACCGTCTTATCCATTAACCTACCGCCAAACAGCAGTTTTCGCATTGTTGTGTTTCGGTTTGGGGATAAGACAGCCGGTGTAATGACTAGCATAGAGGCATTCCATCTTAGTCCTCAGGGTAGGCAACGCATTTGCAGTCTTAGGCTTGCAGTCTTGTGAATGCAAATGTCTATGTGTCACAGTTTCCACTAACCATCAGGTGGCCTGTGTGCTCGTTTGCCTTCTCTGTGCCATAAAGATAAATACATAAATAAAACTAAAGGAAATAAATTTAACAATGACATTAAGTAAATAAATAGATATCAGTCAAGTTTGTTTTTTTCGGGACAAGCTTTTGTTCTGTACTTTTGTGTCTTGGGTCTGTACTGAGTCCCAACCCGGTCCCTACGTCGAATATAGCGGAGATCTTGTCGCCACCTTCCGACTCCATCATCAGATCATGTTTTTTGATACCACAATATACTACATTATCATTGGGTTTAAATTATGTGGTCTAAATTTCATCCCTTTCTATTAACGATAATTCAAATTTGACTTTCAATAATTTAGAAGCGGACTACCTACATACAGTCACCCTATAAAAATGTTGAGCGTACTTACAACCTTGTCATTGTGAATGTCATTGTCACTGTCATGTGTGTCAGTTGATGTTCTGTCTGAAGTTTACTATGAAAACGCACTATAGTGCTGAACATTTTCGTTAGGGTACATACGAACAGATTAAGTTAAATATGAGCATGTAAAAAGGAATTTACACGAAAGTAAATTCTTTTTAACCGTAATAATGACGACTGCAAATTGGTTTTTCGTAATTAAATGTCACTGTTGAATTTAACGTATACACATACGTATTTCGACATTTTTGACTTTTGTGGCAGA
Source organism: Acleris sparsana (assembly GCA_923062465.1). Classification (NCBI taxonomy): domain Eukaryota; kingdom Metazoa; phylum Arthropoda; class Insecta; order Lepidoptera; family Tortricidae; genus Acleris; species Acleris sparsana. The sequence continues at coordinate 13,131,795 of OV281307.1, read as the reverse complement.
GTTGGTTATCAGAGCAGCAACTCAGTCTTACATGCTTACGAACGCGATGGGTAACTTAAGCTCGCTTGTTAATAATTCGTCCACGATTTTAGAGATTAGTCTTTTCAAAGATTAACCTCCATGGCTCAAATGAACGTAAATAAACTTTGATTGAGTTTGTAAGAAAGAAAATAAATTTCCTAAAAAGTTAGCTTGCGGAAATATCTAAGTTTCTAAGACCTTGACCGATTACTCGATTATCAATATTATGATAAAGTAAGGGAAACCGAAAGTTATTATATTGGAGTGATAAAACTTGGAGAAATATTTTACGACATCGACAAAAAAGAAAATCGAAGTTCAACACTTATCTTAGAGAAAGTCAATAAGTTGCCTCAGAGAGACACATCGAGAGAGTCTTATTTAAAATAGCCACTGCCAACATGATTGTCTGCGCTGGTCATTCCACAAAAACAGTGTTTTTTTGCGGGATAAAAGCTATCTGGCTTCCAGATCTCATCTAAATCTATATAGTAATTTCAGTGTGAAGGAGTAACAAACATACACACTCTCAAAAACTTTCGCATTTGTTTTGCTCTAGCGCCCTCCCTTTGCCTCGGTTTATGTGAGTTTAACATGTTAACTTTACATGAAAGATTACCTCACTGATGGTGAAAACCGCATCAAATTACGTTGCGTGGTTTAAAAGGATTTAGCGGATATACTGACCACAGAGGCATTTCAACTTAGTTCTCAGAGTTGGCAACGCATCTGCATTTAAAAGATTGCAGTTTTGATAATAGTTTTAATATCTATGGTTCTCAGATCAAAAGGATTGCATGATCGTTTGCTCTCTCCATGCCGATAAAAATATTTGAATGTTCTAATTGATCAATTTAAATTATTTATTAATTACAATCATAATCTATTTAAAGGTAAACAATAATATCAAACGCGTTACTAATGTCTTTAGATCTCAAACCAAGATAGCCAACACTCAAAGATAAAAGTTCTTACGTTACAACGTCAAAAACTTCTCTCGCGTGTTCTCTCTATCTCGAATATCACAAAAATACGACCACTAGTATAAAAGTCGATGCCAACTAAATCTTGGCTTTAAGTTTATTTGTTGTTTTCTATTTCTATTGTGAAACCAAATAAAGTTGGGCTGGAGGAGTCTTAGCAATTTGTGTCTCAAGAGTTAGGTTGAGAGCTTTACGTCCAATGTTTGGTACGAAAATATGGTTTGATGGGTTTCAAATAATCTTTCAAGTGCAGATGCAGTCACTTCAATAACAGCCAGCCAGCTAGCGTTGTCTATATATTTAAGCTGCGTTATTAAGTGATGAAGGTTTTCCTAAAACTGTTCCTACTAGGCCTACTCTGTACTTTTCTTTCCAACGCATAACTTGTATTTAATCGTACATAAACCAGCTCATATAATAGTGATAAAAGCCGATTGACTTGTAGCTTAACACCTTAGGTGTGGAATACGTCAGGCCTGACAGCTAAAATCTCCAGCAATAACATACTATCCAACATTGCCCTTAAATATCTGACACGCTAACAAGTGTTTAGTAATAGATACATGTCAGATATTGGCTAAGCCAAAATCGGATAATACATTACTGCTAATGACTGCACGATCTCCAGATTTGTTACATGTTTATTGTCCTCGTAAACAAAATGTTTACACACTAGCGTCATAAATAACGCTATCACATCTCTCTATCCTATCAATATAAATCGTACGAGACTACTCCCAAAGCCTTAAACTAGAACAGTAAGTCAATAAGACAACCATTCAATTTTTATCTGTATGCATAAGCAAATAAAGTGGAAAGTAGGCTGTTGCTGTTAGGGATTGTCTGTCCTGTGGTAACTACGGCAGCCATTGACCTAAATCTGCGGGCAGGCTGTGTCCGTCAAAACCTAGCCATTCATCAGAGGATATGTAGGGTACGACTGAAGTCGGGCGTTGTGCCAGTTGACATGATTGCTTGGAGTTATGTAACTTGAATCACCTGAAATATAACTACAAATGTCGTGCATAATAAAAACGACATCATATTCTGTCGGAGTCTATAGTACAAGGCAGATAAGAAGTAAGTGTTGACATATTGGACAACTATGAAGTTTCTGAATATTGCATTAGTTATTTGTTGCATGTAAAGGAATAATAATAATAAGTGTGAGTGTAATAACAAGTGATTTAAACCAATGAACGTAGATCCAAAATGGCGGACTAAATATAAAGCAGTTGCCTGGAATCGTATCCATAAAAATATAACACCCACATCAATATCTCTGACGTCAGTCTTTCCTAAAAGGAAATTTGATAAAATACGAGTATTAACATAAACAACGTATAAAACCCTCTAAAAGCCTCCGTTTATTGAGCCAGTCAAAAGCCAGTAAGATACGAGAGTAGCTTCCTATTTTACGGCACGATTGTCCTATCGGAACGGCTTAAGGATCCTGTCTACGCATTTGTTTGTTTCACTTATTATTTATATCTTCGTATGTTACGTAAACACGCGTAAAGTCGGAAGTTGTTTATTACTTTGGGTAATTTGATCGTTTATTTCGTTCTCGAATTTATTTTGTTTGAATATTCATAAAAACACGGTAAAGCGCGAGTCTGACACTGTAAAAATATTTGATCCCAAGAATCAAAGTCACTGACATAGCCCTAAGAACTTCTAGACTTAATAGGCAGTAGGCACATCGCTTGCAGAACAGACCGCTATTGGATTCAAGGAATTCTCGTGGCGTCCTCGTACAGAAAGTCGCACCGTGGGAAGACCTCTAACAAGTTGGACTGACGACGTGGTTAAGGTTGTGAGATGGAAGCAAGCAGGGCGCAAGACTGCTCCTTGTGGCAAACTTTGGAGGAGGCCTAATGTCCAGCATTGGTCGTGTTTCGGCTGAAATAATGACATTTTTTTTCACGACTGCCCATAAAAGCAGTGTAATGTTTTCAGGGTTCATGTACATATGTATGTATGTGATGTTTTTTTATTTCACCATAGCTTCTAAACGCCTGAGCCAATTTAAACGTGCGTGTGTGGTATAGTTAGTAACTTTTCACCATCCTAGGTGACATAGAATACCTAAACTGTTAAAATTGAAATAAAAACAATGGCTAAATGTAAATTACTTAGTTATTACGATATAGGTATCATTAGAAAGGTCTTAATGTGACCATCTCAAATATAAAAGAATATAGTAGCATTAATAGACAGGTTTTATTACGATATCAAATAATGCAGTCGGCTTATAAAGCTTGCATTTCAATTAGTTATTTAAAAACTACATTATGTGCCTGAGTTTAATTTAATTAAGTGGTAGTATGTGAAGTTTAAATAATGGTTTCAAAAACTTAATCTCCTCTTCCTTCTAAAACGAGCCATTTAAACTTAGTTATTTTGTAACTTAGCAGTTAGTTTGCCAGTAACATGGCGTGAATGGAACGAGAACTGCTGCAGAGACTAGCAAACACAACAATTAGTTAGTTTCAAATGTGATTACAATGGTCCTCGTTCACACCGCACAGAATGTATTATAGTAAAAGTACAGAAGCGCTATCAAACAAAACAGAATATAGGTAGATCTAGCGTACCTACGCTGCTATTTCATCTCTTTCGTATTAGTTCGTATTTTTTTTTACTCTAAGGGATATCAGCCGATGTACATAGGTACTTAAAACATGTCATTGTGAATATGTCATGGCGTAATTGGCCTAATCAAATCAAATTAAGGTCTGGGCTTGTACAGTCGGCCTTATACTTATTTACCTGCACACTTTAATACCTGTTGAAGTGACAAAGGAGAAAATGGGTGATGGCACCACAGTGTTGTTGTTGGACACTTTAAGCTGACGGGCACCAATAATAGTCGCGCAACGCTTAATTCAAAGATACGGTCCGGTTAATTGTTGCAAAACAAATGAATAACTCTTATCTTCTGTAAAATAAGAATTTCTGCAAAGCTCAATACTGGTTTCATCACCCTAGGCACTAAACGAATAAATAAGGAGATACATACATAAATACATAAGAAACATCAAGGACTGCAAAAAAACTTAAACAAATATACACAAACAAAATAACCAACAAACAAATAAACACACTTAAACAGCAGTGTTTGCGTTATTGTGTTCCGGTTTGGGGATAAGACAGCTGGTGTAATGACTAGCATAGAAGCAATCCATCTTATTCCTCAGGGTTGGCAACGCATTCGCAGTCTTCTTAGACTTGCAGTCTTGTGAATGCGAATGTCTATGGGTCACAGTTTCCACTTACCATCAGGTGGCCTGTGTGCTCGTTTGCCTTATCAGAGCCATAAAAAAAAATCATACCGGGTATTGCACAAACTATCAAGCTCACTAAATTGTAGTCACTATCCTTAATAAGTTCACATAGTTTGTAAACCTTGTTTTTGTAATGTCTACCTACTTACTAGTTGCCACGTTGTACACTCCAATTTCGTTATTTTGTATTTGGATTATGTGTTTTGTGCAATAGTCTATATTATAGGTACGTCGAAATAAAATAAAAAAAACATTTGAAATAATCGAAATAAAATGAAAAGCTATAAACAACTGCGCATATGAAATTGCGGCCAAAAACTAATAAATTGATTGCTAACCACGCAATTTAAGGGATAGATTTCGTTAGGCATCTGTGGTTATTCGGATAATCCTATAAATTCCACCGACCCCGCTGGTATAGATTCACGCGGTCTGGGATTTCCACAACTAAACTTCTCAATTAGGCAAATTTATACGTTAAATGCAAATTATATTAATTTATCAAGTTGTACTCATTTAACAGTTCAAAGTTAAAATTAAAAATGAGTAAATACAAATCCACATCGAACAAGAAAGACTATGTTACGGTAAAATATCAGCTAGATTCGCTTATGCATTATATATTAATCACTATTTAATCTGATGATGAATTATTTAGGTGAGCCAAAATCGATATCCAAGTGTTTCAGCCAGTCTGCTGCAGCAGGCGAAAATTTATGCAGCTCCTCCATGCCACCCAGAAAACACCGAAGTGGGCAATCATTTACCACGTGGGAGAGCGTCTGGTCGGGTGCTCCGTAGTCGCATTCTGGTTACTCCCTCAATCCCCACCTCTTACTTTTATAATTATTGCACTTATACCCAACCAAACTACATATTAAAAAAACAACAAAAATAATAATTTAATGAACTTACTAATATATTACTATGAATGCTATGAGACTGATCTTCACAATGTTTTTTTACAGACTGTAATTGAATTCTAAATGTGTGTATAAGGCAAATCAGACACTAACGTTCGTAACGGTGTGATAGGGACTCCGTCGTCGGATGTACGTCACGCTATCGCGCCGTTTTGACGCTTCGTGTCTGTTACGACATGAAGCTGTACAACGATTATATAAAAGCGGTATTATTATTACGTTACGATAACAGAACTATCCCACTAATATTATGAATGCGAAATTATGTATATTTGTGTGTGTAACGGCTGGACGGAATTGGATGAAATTTGGAGTTTATATAGCTTATACTCTGGATTAATAACATTCCTTTTCATCCTGAAAAAAGTTTCCTAGTGATAAACGATAATTGAAATCTTTGCGGATGAAGTCGCTAGCTGAAGCTAGATTAATAGATAAAAGTTGGCTTTCCTAAAAAAAAGGATTCAAATTAGTTCATCAAACAGAAGGTACACGAACACACAGATCCATGCGTTAAACTTATAAAACTCCTCTTTCTTAGTCGGTGTTAAGAAGAGAAAACAAAACAGTTTAATTGTTAATAAAATAATAACTCATGGCTAGGCCTGATCTATTTTTTAAAATGTAGAACCTGTTTCCTTACTAACAAACGCTGTCTACTAACTGAATAGGTCAGCGTCTAAAAATATTTTAAACAAAAAGCCGACTTCACATTGTCAGAGCTATGATGATTTGAAAGGGTGATATTTTTTATTGCTTACTTTAAAAAGCCGTTCACGGAAAGAAAGGGGAGAGCCGGTAAAAATGTACAATATCCAATTTATTACCGAAAAAACGAGAATTTATACACGCGAAGCGGAAACATTTATCAATAATGTCCCCGCTGTTCCACAAAATCATATCTCACTTAAAAACAGCGGAAAATTACAATTTGCTTTTGCAATTTTTTTTCTTTATCAGCATGATATTTTTTTTATTTATGTTGGATGTTGAAATAGAAATAATAATTTAAACCGTATTTAAATTGCAAAATAACAACAAATAAAATCTCTTTCTCCCATTCTGCCATATAAATAAAAATACGCATACGAAATTTGATAATCAATGTAAATTTTATCACGTATCGTAAGAAATAAGGTCACTAATACATATGCGGTGCTATGAGACATACGCCCTTTTTCCAAGGAGGGCAGCATAGACGTTTTTAATCTCAAGATTACGATACCCTGAGGACTAAGATGGTCTAAGCTCTCCTTCTACGGAAAAAAGGCACATCTACTATAAGAATTATATTGCACTTCCCTCCTTATTTTAACTTTTGCGAGTTTTATTATGCTTCTATGGTAGTGCTTGTCATTTCAAAGTAAAATAATCATGAAATGTAACAGTTTAATTTTTTGCAAGTTCAAAGCCAATCTTTTAATTCTTCGACTCATTTTTTTTTTTTAATGAGTAAAAAATAAGACTAGTCATTTTCTTTTCTTTATTTCATCTTTACGTCTTACTGTTTATTTATTATTTCATGAACTTTAAGCAAATTGCATATTCAGTTTTCGTATTAGTAAGACCTGGAATTTTATCATTAAGTAATGCAAGAGACGTGTCGTGTTGGTGGAATAGTTGGCCATTTTAATATTAAGTGAACTCCTACACTAGCTAGCAAATAAAACGGATGACCCTGTTTTAATCGGTCTACAGTATAAAACGAATCTCGCTAGTTGCGCGCTCTAAGGTAATACTATCCTATCTTAAAAAATCGACTTAAAAGCAGTGGTATAATGGGTTTCTTTCGACATTGGTTGAGTTACGCTCAGACCGCAATGAGATCATTGTCGTAAAATGCGTCACGACAGGCTATAATAAATATTAATGTACCAAGATACAGCACATAATTCTGAAGAGAGATTCCGAAGTTCTATAAATCTAAACATATTTTTTTGTATAAAGACTTGACTTTTTAATTTCTCATTCATTCTAACCTATACTTACCTACGTTATGCAATTAAAGTACGCGTTTAATATAACATATCTCTAATTTAACACAGATCTTATCTTATTTTATCTTTATGGTGGGGTCCTTACGGATACACTTTGACCCCGTGGGATCTTTTGTGTAATTACCCCTCTTTTAGCACTTAATCCAATACAGCCTCCACCCCTTCCAAAAAGCGGATAGTGGAGTGCAATGGCAGTGCCTTGAAATCGTTCGGTTCCGGGTATCCACAACCGAGGAATTTCATTCTTACTCCAGCGAGGGCATCACATTCACACAATAGGTGTTTCATTGTCTCAGCCTCTTCGCCGCACATTCTACAATCTGTGTTGTAACACAGATCACGCATATAATAAAGGTTTTGTTTCCACCGAGCTATGTTACAATTCCTATGTCTAAGTTAACTTGAAAACTTATTTAATTACCTAAGGTGATTAAAGAAACAACTCGCGCTTAAAGACAATGTTAATGATGGTCGCAAAACCTTAAGAAACTTATTACTATCATTATTCTTCCTTGCCCGACCCTACTTAATTAACCTTTAAATTAATTCAAACCAATTACTAAAAGTCATTTTTACAATTCCAAAAAGTTTCAATACAACAATTAATAAACTTTCATCCCCTTTTCAACGCTTAGTTAATGGATTAAAAAGTTAAGAAAGGGCCCAATTTAGGCCCTTGGGCCGAGAGATTTCACGCAAATTGTCCTTTGGGCCCCTTTACTTAACTTCTCTGAAGAGCTTCCCGCTAAGAAATTTCTCTTTTATATTCTTTCTTGAGTTGAATTATGGCTGCTTCGAAATTAAATGGGGGATGAAAAATTGTACAGCCGAGTAACAAACTAAGTATTTTAGAAGAATAAGTACGTTATCTCGATCGTGAAATGAAATTGTGCGATGCCTTACTGTGGCGGAATATAAGGATATAACAGACAATTTTGGTGCTGTATTACATTCAATGTGTTAAAGCTGAATATTAACATCCTTTGAAGTATTTGAATACATTTGCAAAAAGCAGATTTTGGTTTTGAGAACTTAAAAGCAATAAGTTTATTATGCTTTTGGTTTTATTTTGAATTAATTGCATTTTTTCATTAGGCTTTAAAAAAAATGGCATCTTAAAAGTTTATAAGCCTTTTACAAATGTAATTTTCTTGTTTTTCTTTATATTTGACTTAGTCTCAGAGTATTAGTCTGGCCGATACTGTAACTCATTCCATTATAAATCGCTATTTTATACTTTACCCCATTCTTCTCTTTCTAAACAATATTAAGACAAATCATTTTAGAACACTTTTGAGTTACACCATCGCATCGCTTGTTCATAAACATAGACTGAGTCTTTTATTGTACAATATGGCAATTAACCTTGAAAATTATCCAACGCGTTGCCAAATAAGCGTATAAATTTACCTAAAACGTCGTTCACGAAACAAAAGCGATTCCCACAGAATAGTTTTCACACAGCGAGTTTGCTCCAAGGCGTTTTTCTGCAAAACAATAGGCCACCAGACATTGCCCATTACGCTGTATTTATCTCTGACAATCATGGCTGCTCATTATGTTGTTGGTGTTCTGTCACACCGAATGAACGAATGGTTTAACTAGTGAATGAATGAGCGATATTTTATATATATATATAACTCTGAGAATGTTTTAGATGTCACCTGAGTGATATCGATTCTTACAGCACTTATGTTGTAAAAAATATATGTAATAATGAGTTTTTAACACTGGAGTTAAAACTGAGCACCTTCTAATCACTACTCACGAGTCGGTATCCTGAGCTTACAGTCTCAATGTAAGCTGATTTGGTCTGATATGGAAGTTTAATGCCTGTGATTACCTCATGACAAATTCTAGTAAGTAGTTTTATTCTGTTTACCGCTGATTAAAATAGTAAAACTGTTTCTTTCATCTCAATTCAAGATTTCATATGCCGCATTTAGTAAATATCTATATTGTGACGATTCTTTACTTTAAACATTTGATAGCGTAAAATGAAAATGGCAACCCTAAGTCAAAAATAACTTGTAAAGCCCTGCTGAAATGCATGCTTAGAAGCGTTACTGCACTAAAATAAAAAAGACGTAGTATAAGTTCTACGTCTTTCCTGGGTTTCTGAGTAAGAGCCAAAAAATCAAATTACCTAAAGAAATTACTAAGGCGCTTTGTGTCTGCGAGTAAACATTTCACAAAAATTGCATTGCGTGTCAGATTTCCCTGGCGTCTTTATGTGACATAAAAGTTCGCCTTTAATAATGTCAGCGAAGAATTTCCCAACGAATATAATAGTGAGTGAAATTCTTTTGGTTTCCTCTTGCAGGCACAATGCAACGATGTAGCGGAATTGCATTCTCGTTCCTTTGAAATGTGCATGTTAACAATACCAGTCTTTAGTAAAGATTTTTGAATGGAAGGACGTGTGTGTTTGATACTGTTCGAGTCGAATTATATTACTATTTAAAATTGTCCCGCTAGTGTAAACGAACCAGTTGATCATTTTTAAGCATTTCAAACATCATGAGGCTTATGCATGTGTTCCTTGTACGTTCGCACCACATCTGAATGAATACACCTGGGGCCCATTTTATGAATGCTTGTTAGTTATAGTTCAAATGGAAGTCTCTTTTTAATTAATTTTGTTGGAAAGAGATTTCCGCTAGTCATACAAGTTACAAGCTTCCCTAAAACGGGCCCCTGGCTGGACAATGACAAGTCTCCAGTCAGTCAAGGCTGCGCAGTTGCCGTAAAGGGCGTTTGGCTGCATATTAACGGAAAATGCGAAAAGAGTACCGGCCTATTAATGCGTTACTGGCTCATTTAATAGCAACACGTGAAAAGCAAAATATATATTATATTTTAAATCAAAATCACTACCTATAAATCTTTCGGTGTAACACGCAGCCGCATCACAATACTCGCCGTCATTTCGTCACCATTCTGCCACCGTAGTGTTGGCACCAACTCATAAATCACTACCCCAGAACCACAAGAGCATAACTCTATATACAAGACTCATCACTTACAACATTACGTGTCTAGACAAAGAACGGCGAGTAGCTTCTCTCCAATTCAGAGTTATTGTGTTATACTACTGTGGTGTATAATTTGTGTTCGGAGTTTGCCAACGTCCCTCGCATAGTGGGATTCCGGCCTTGCGAGGGAGGTCGGGGAAAATGGACCGTGGATAGAATATAATATTTTTATTAAGGTCGCACTTACTTTTCATGGGTTTGTTATACGAGATTGAAGATACAATTGTATTTGATATGTTTTTGCAAACGTTGTTTGTTTGATAATAAAAAAAAGGAAAGTTAAAATCGCCCTATTTTTAAAAGACAGACTTGTATGTGCAGTCATTTTAAACGCTTTATTTTAGGTAAGTTACATAATATAAATTCACCTATAATGAAAACAACACACTTTTAATAAAAGTCAGCAAAAGTATAAAATATGCACTAAAAATAATCTACGAGATTTACCGTCACCCTTTTTTATAACACCCACTAAATACTGCAATTCCATAAACCCAAAGCAATCTTTATGTATCCAACACAAAGTTCAAATTACGTTGCTGCGAATCCAAATCTACTTTATTTATGGTACAATAATACAGGATGGTGCCAAGTTTTTTTACGTGATATTTTTTGTACATTCTTATAACGTTATTAATTTGTTCGAGTTAGCTAACGTGACATTTTATTTTGCTTGCTGTCAAAACGTATTTTATTACAATACATTTGCGAAAATACATTCACAATCTTATGTTTTCACACTTATTTCTTTTCAAAGTTTTCTAATTCATTCAAATGCTGCGTGGTTAGGTATATTATTGGCAAATTAATATGCATTGTTTGCAACTAAACTGATTCGAATAGGATTGAGCTTGTTGACTATAAACTATAAAACAAAATGAAGGATAAAAGACCTAATGAACGAAATATTATTCAGAGCCTCTATTTTACTGGGTCAAAACAATACAATGGCCTTTAACGTGTTATGTTTTTAAGTCGTCAGCCATTACTGTCAAGTAAATAACAGCTATTTTAACGTTTAAAATAGGGAAACATGTCATGTCATGTTTTTAGGGTTCCGTACAAAAAATGAAAACAAAACGGAACCCTTCTAGGATCAGTAAGTTTATCTGACTGTCCGTCCGTCTGTCACGGCCAATTTGCTCCGAATCTACGAGAACAAATCAGGTGAAATTTGGTAGGATGGTGTAATCCTATGACTCAAACACGGATGTGCCTTTGCACATTTGCCTTTGCAAATATATTTTATTTTTAAATAAAGGTAATTTTCGGGGGACATAGAAGGAAATTAAAAAAAAAAGTTTTGCGGTCCTCACTGTTTCATATATCAAATGAAAAGGCTCGTTATGAGGATCTTAAATATATTTTTGTTATTATTGTAAAGTAAATAGTTTTCATTTTATTCATAAAAGAAGACGAAAGTTTACCATATCCCCAGGATCCCCAAAACTATTAAGCCTAAAATTAAAAAAAAAATACTAAATATATTTCATTGCTTAAAGATAACAGGAAAACTTTTAACTATTATATTTAAAAAATAAGTATGTACGGAACCCTCTCCACGTGACCATGTAGAATCTCAGCCCAGAGCCTGTATCCTAGTCAGAAAATCCATATCGTCTTTGACTTGGTTATAGTTTTTCACTCGGCCGCCATTACTGTCAAGTAAATAAGAGCTATCAAAACATTAACAATAAGATAACAACTCAAACACGATATGGTTTTTACCGGCTAGAATCTCCAGATCTGTTGGTCCTGGGATGTGATTATCTCAACAACAAACGGCTGGACGGACGAACGAGTGAATGTCCAAAACATTTTAGCGCGTGCATTCTCAATTAGGCAGCCTTATACGTTCCATAAGCCATGCTGCCAAATTGAAAATGCACGCGTTAAAATGTGTTTTTCACGCCACTGCTCGGAAATGTGGCGAAAGATGGTCTGTTCTTGGTCCCCAAAACAATCGATAGTTGTACATTGAATGAGCAGGACTACTATGAATTTAAACAGACCAACTATGTTAACATTGTTGGTCTGTTCCATTGACCAATAACATCGGTCCGCTGATCACTAATTCGACCAATCAGAACACACTTTGTGCTGCATATGAAATTAAATTGGCCAATGAGAAGTCGTTTTATTTTTTTAATAATATTCATCCCTTCACGGATAGGCAAAGGAAACAGATTCCATACAGCCATATATGTCTGCTTTTAATTATCTGAAAAAAGTTTTTGTCACGGTGAGAGTCGTCAGTTTAAAAAACGCCTTTGAATGACTGGCCACTAAGAACGGAACGGATAAAAAATGTATTATAAGATTATTTTTTTATTTCCTCGCAGTAGTCGTGAAAAGCACTGTGTTAAGCCTCGGCCGAAAGTGCAATAGATGGACTCGTACTTTCGAGGGCCTCCGCTACGCGTCGGCCCTCGAACTAACTCGTCCATCTATTGCTTACTTTCTAACCTCTACAACAATGTACTATTGTTCGCTCGGACGGGCGTACTTAAACTCACCGCTACGATTTCGCTCGTGCGTCCTGACCGCCTTTTTTAAGAGAACACCCTTTGGGCCCATTTAATAACGTATTTTGACTGATATATTATATCTATATTGACAAACTGATCGACATTTCAAAAGTTATTTAACAAGTTAAAGCTCTTACATTACCTGCGGTTACCTACATTAGCATCTGTAATACGCAAAGATCCACAAAGGCAAGCGCTTTCGAGGAGCTTTTAACGTGAAAGCTCGCGCCAAGTGCTTTAAATGAGTGTAAGAGAATTATAATGAGGATAGGAAAATCATAAAATTTTACTCTAAGATATTTGGTTTTATTTTATCACGGGAATTGTTTTGTAGGGGAAGAGGCTGATTTCAAAAAAGGACTTTTGACTTATTTTTGTTTGTTACGCAATATCTTTCGCCGAATTGTGTGATAAGTTATTTATTGTATCTTGTTAAAATGAGGTCGCTGGTTTATAGCTGTAGATAAAATATTTGTCATCTTCTTACCAGAAAGAGAGTGCGAGAGTGACATTGGTTTATTCGCAGCGACAAAGGCGAACATGGTACGAGCCTTGATTTATATTCATAAAATTATGCAGAAGAATAGTTGAGGCACATTTTTTTTAATAAAAGGGAAAGAGTGTAAGGTCTTAACAAAAAATGAGCCACAGCAATCTACGCTTTAAAATAAAAACAAAGCAAGCTTAAGACCTTCAGTCTAAGCCAAGTGTTGCTGTCATTAGGCAGCTTGCCGCCTGGCTACCAGTTGAAATAACTTTTTTTATTACCGTTTAAAGTGGGACTAAATGGTAATAGTCTTTGAAACCCGCCAAGATTATATTTCCTTCGTTTGCATAGGGAAATAATGTGTACTTACTCGTATAACAATTATATGTACAGTACCACAACGAAAATGTAAAGCACTTTAGTGCACTGTCATAATAAATACCAAACTGAACTCCAAATGACAAGTATGACAATAACAATGACAGTCACAGTGACAAGGTTCTAAGTATGTTCAACATTTTACCGTATAAGTCAGAGGTAAGGCATCTCCATACCAGGATGATGAGCAAATCATAATAATCATCATCTTAACTTACCGCCAAGTAGCAGTATTCGCTTTGTTTTGTTCCGTTATGGGGATAGCAACCAAAAAAAATACTATCATTGAGGCATTCTATCTTTTCCTTAGAATTGGCAACGCAACGGCGGTTTTAGAATTGCAGTCTTAAGATCGTACAGATCTCACTTACCATCAGATGGTCTGTGTGTTCGTTAGCCAATTCCATGCTTCAAATAAGATCTACCCGGTAACAGCAGAAATGCTACTTTTAATCTTGGCTTTGATCTTGTCTTAAAAACGAACCTGGGACCGCTAGCTTCGCAGGCAGGGTCACTACCTACTAGGCTAACAGCTTTATCAAGGGGTCGTCACGTAGTCTACTATGCACGGAATGTACACCAAGTTATTAATAGCACCATATTGTGTATCCAATCAAATAGTAGTTAATTAACAAACATTCCGACTCGGACAAACATATTAAGCACATACGTGTAATAATTCATAATTCAGCCAATTAGATCTATTACACATTCTACTGTTATTATGAATTAGGTGAGCATACTATGAACTTTGCTACTCGTGTGTTCATTGTCGACAATGTTTGTTAGTCAACAATTGTTGGAACAAATATTTTGTTACTCAAACACTCATATATAATCTGCCCTCAAGGTTTGTCAGAGAGCAAAGGAGCGTAGTATTTTGGAAGTGAAATTAAACTCTCGCAGAGCATCTTGTTTAGGGACTCCGATCATCGTCTTATCTACACGTGCTGCTATCTAGTAATCAATGTAAATATCTAATATGATATTGTATCAATATCTCTTGTCCCCAACGGCTTTGATTGGGCCAACTCTGAAGTATTTTCATTAAGCTAAGTCCCAAACAACTGATATTAGTTCCGAACTTTATTGACCTTCTGATACTTTCACAAATTGATTTCCGTGGATCCGTCTAAATTTAACACGTTATCAGAGTTGCGTTCCGTGTTGAATTTGCCTGTGTTGAGTCAGTAAATTGCATGATGTTCATTATAAATAATTATATACATACCGTTCTAGCGTTATAGTAGTAAGTATCTCGGAGACTCAAGCTATTATTCGCGATAATGTAATATAGAATAATAAAAAATAAAAAAAACACTTTCTTTAAATATTAAGTGTTTAATATTTTTATTAATAACAAAGATTTACAGAAATAACTAAATAACTAATAAAATAAAAGGAAATTTTTATTCTTACTATCGCATCAAACAGATCATGAACAATTTTGAATTTGGATATAATTTAAACGAAATGTATAAGTGGCCAGGAATGTAAAAAGGAGGTTACAATAACCTCGTTACACCGTCACGCCTTCTCCCCAGAGTGGGGTAAGCAGAGCTACAGAATTACCAACACCTCTTAATAACTTGTTGTTATTTTATAACCATATTTAGCACAAACAGGCTAAAATGTTTACTAGTGTATATTAGTGACAGGTTGCAAGCCCATTGCCTAACAATACCTTTAATACCTTAGTCTCCTCTTACGACTTCCACAGGAAGGCACGGAGTGGTACTATTCTAAGCCGCCAACCACACGCCATGATGGTCATTATTATTTCATTTAAATTGGTTTCTTGTTTAATTTATTAATAGCTGAATCTTAACTTTCTGGAAACAGGCACCGTTTACTTTTATAATCTTTAAGCATAAAAAGACTAATTAGTTCAGAAAAGATCGTGGAAATAACATTTTCTACGGTATTTTGTTTCTTGTCTCGGGGATAGCAGGAATTAAAAAGATACTTTATTATCTCATTCACGGTTCCATAATAGCAACTCTTCGAAAAAAAACATGCACTGATGACTTTCCTTTTTTAAATCGATGAAAAAAAAAACTTTTAAATTTGGTATTGATCTCCTAGAGGTCCTTTCTTTCCTATGAGTTTCAGAATATTTTAGCTCTTGAGTTAAATTTAAAAATCTAATGTCATTGAACGCATTCGTTTCGAAAATAAACAACGATAGTATGATTTCTTTCAGTTTCTTTAGAACAATGCTACAGGATTCATTTTGAGATTAAGCGTTTCTGTTTTATTTATATTTTGTACTATGGTTATTTATCAGTTATGTTAAGTAAATCTCAATAACAACATTATCCATTACACAGTTAAATCAAATAGTACTACCTAAAGCTTAATATCCACCTTCACCATTAGTATGATTAAATTCAGAACATTGAGTCGTATTATTGGATTAATATGGCATTGTAAGCTATTCAATCAATGGATATCCAATTACAGTGCATTGCATAGATTTAAGGCGATATTACCTAAGGCTGCCTTGATAAACCTAATTCAAAAGATCTGTTATATAGAGATTACACTTAATGTTATATTACTAATAGGAGAAAATCTCACCTTATTTCGTTGACCTGACTAAGGCATTTGATTTCATTAAACATGAAAAGCTATGACATATGTTAGAGTTTTGTATAATTTGAGTACCACTGCCTGCCTTGAGGGTAGCGTCATAGAAAAATAGAACCTATTGTATAGAAGTTAAAATAAGACCGAGTGCTACAGATTTGGCTATAGTACGAAAAAAATTGGTATGCCTCAGGGAAGTGCTCTTGGACCATTTCTCGACCGACGACCTTGCTGGTAAAATTCCTACTAATATCAACAATCAATGTGTCTCGTTTGCGGATTCAAATTAACAATTATGTTATTATTATTATTTGTATGTCTTTACCAATCACGGGACTATGGGAGTCCCGGACCTTTGGAAGGCGTACATGGAGCCGAAGCCTACACGCAGAGGCCCTTTAGACAAGTTTAATTTAGTAAAGTTATGGGACACCAATCGGCGATTGTCCCTGAGTTCAAACTAAAGAAGTATGCTCCCACGGACAACCACCGGTCAGTGTAAAGACTATTTAAGAAGGATGGGAATACTAATAATAGGTTCTATGAGTGAACTGATATGGATTGGTGATAACTAGGCTATTGATGAAACTACGGCGCCTGCCTGGCCAATGCTAATTACTTTGGTTTAAATGGCAGACGGTGACTCGCCAACTCAATGGAATGGACCTCCCGAAATAGCCACATATAATTATATAGCAGCTGTGCAGCAGGGAGGCAACAGTTCCAGAGGGGCTAAGGGTGGAGAGGTGCTTCTGGACTTTAAACGACCATAAAGTGCCCACTCACCACTTATGCAACACATCCACCCTTCGAGCATATAGCTCTTGCGACTCCACTCTGACCGGCCAATAAAGGCAAGCCAGAGGTGAGGGTCTGTTTCTCGTCATTGCACACCGCAGCCGGCTGGTGAAGGCAAGCGTGAGGTGAGGAACAGGACCTACCCTCGGGAGCACTCAGGTCCGTGGTGTCGCCACTCACCACAGCTCGCCACTAGCTGCCTTGCCTTATTATTATTATTATTTTTCATTATTTTTTCATGGTATTTAAAAAACCGATTTTACCGTTTTATTGATCAATTCACAAAAATCGACCCACTGAACTTAAAATAATATAGTTAGTATTCTGAAAGTCTGTGACTATGATTAAAACAAAGATAATTGGATTACGTCTCGCTTATAATAATTATTATGCAGTTTATGCAATGACTCGTCACATCGCACATCGTTCCGGGGCGTTTGGTTGGTAAATAGTGCTTTAGGTAGGATTTAAGTAGGGTCTTGGTGGCATAAGTGTTAATGCGCCTTTATTGGCCGGATAGCCAGAGATGTAGGTTCGACTCCTAACCTAAGCCCGACGATTTTATTTTATTTTAATATCGTATAGATTTTCGTAACAGACGTTTCTGTTAAAATGAAAATCTTTATAAAGTATCTTGTCGAACCCTGGACAATTTAAGTCTGTTGAGTGGGGACTCATTTGACTGGTCTTTTAATAGGGCGTTTATTATCACTGTTAGAAGAACTTCAGATTTAGCACGATATAATATCAAACTTTTTTCTATTTAAATAATACTCGCGCACCGAGAGTTCCGGACCGCTGAACCGGTATAATTTTATTCAATTTAAATTCGATTTTCAATTGAAACAGCGTTAACTATTTTTTCAGAGTTTGTGATAGCATCATACCAAAGACGCTTGTAAGTTGTACCGTTTTTAAAGAAAAAAAAAAAAAAAACTAGCTTTCTTTTACGGTACAAAAGGTACAGCTCTTTATTCCATGGTTTTCCTTCTCGTACGAAGCCTTGATTATTATTACAAATACGATCGATTAACCTTTACATTTTTATTTATTAGCAAAAAAATATAACTCAATTTAGAATCAGAATGTGTCTAAATAACTTCTCAGAGTCTCTAGATCGTTGATTTAACATTTCAAAAGCTAAAATCTCTTGTAAGAGAAATTCTAATCATCGCTCAAATAGTCTGCGATTCACATTTAAAGATTAAAGAAGTAAACGAACTTTACTGTGACCATCAATAAACAGAAAATAGTCGCAAATTGATTATTCACGGTCACATTTGGGATAAATTCTTTTCCATTTTCTAGATGTAATTTAATCAGTTGATTTGCTTTCTTTTCTTAGTCAAATCAAACGTTTTAAGTTAGGTTAGCTTAGGTTAGTATGTATATATTTACATATGTATGTATAGGTATATTTATCATGATTAAGTACCCGGTAGTACCTACAAACGTGAAGCTTAGTTTGGAACTAGGTCAACGTATGGAAGGGACTTTTTTGCGGGTGGTAGTACCTTTTGCAAGGTACGTCCGGAGTGCTACCACCATCTAATCCATTAACCTACCACCAAACAACAGTTATCGCATTGTTGTGTTCCGGTTTGGGGATAAGACAGCCGGTGTAACTAGGTTAGAGGCATTCCATCTTAGTAGTCAGGGTTGGCAACGCATTTGCAGTCTTAGGATTGCAGTCTTGTGAATGCGAAAGTGTATGGGTCACAGTTTCCACTTACCATCAGGTGGCCTGTATGCTCATTTGCCTTCTCTGTGCCATAAAAAAAAACAAGTCCGATTTCCACGATTTTCGAATATGTTGTTAGTTACTATAAAAAACAAGTTCTGTCAATTTCTTAATTTGTATCATTCTAATATATATTTTCTTCAAAAGAAAACATACGGACATAGTTTTTCATGATATCTACAACATAATCAAAAACCGTAAAAAATCGGTCGAGGTTTAAGAGGAGAATTAACGTTATCGCAATTTCTATGGAGCAGCAGGAGGCATTCCATCTTAGTCCTCAGGGTTGGCAACGCATTTGCAGTCTTAGGCTTGCAGTTTTATGAATGTAAATGTCTTAGGGTCACAGTTTTCATTTCATAACAGATGGCCTGCCATAAAAAAAAGATGGTCCTTAAATTTATTAAAAAAATAGGTTAAACATTCAGTAAGTTAATCAAACTTTACCCACAATTTCAGCTCACTCCAAATGGGCCCTGCACTTACTTTGCCCTATTTATCCACGGTTTCATTCAGAAGTTCTGATTGGACGAAATAAAAAGGAAATTGCGTATTACACTGTGTCCGGTCGCGAGCGGAGCAGTATACCAATAGTTACGCTGGAAATGGTATCAGCTTGGAATTACCGTTTTAATAGGATGGAGGCGAACTACACTCAAGAGCAATCAAAAACCGGGCAAGAGCATTTCGGGCCATGCTCAGTGCAGGGTTCCGAAGCCAACAACAAGACAGTAATAACTAATTTTCTAGATGATTTAGATGATTTTAGTAGGTATATACACTTTAATCGCCTGTATCTCAAAAACTAATGATGTTTACTGAGTCGTGATACTTTTTCTTTTGAATTCGTAAATTATGCGCTTTCATTGAAGATATTGTTCTGATTTTTAGGATTTGTAGTTTTGGCTGTGGAGGAGGGGAGGGGGGGGGGGACACTTGACTCTAAGCTTAATATTTCATAAACGGATCCCTTAATCGATTTTTTTTTTGTACAAACTCACAATATTTTTGAAAGAAATATCTAACGACACGAGAACAAAAAATATATCCTTACGTCACGTGTACGGGAGGTACAATGAAATAAATCAAGATTTTATTTTACCACTTCGTTTGCATGACTAATATGTATAATATATTCTTATTAAAGTACAGCTTTCCAGTACTAAGAGTCTCTGAGCTAGGCTGCTAGTATAAGGGTTCCTAGTTTGATTCATCATGTCAGCCGAAAGACGTCCACTGCTCGACATAGGCCTCCCCCAAGGCTTTCCACTCAGACCGGTCTTGTGCTTTTCGCATCCACCGCGGTCCCGCGATCCTGACGAGGTCGTCACTCCATCTTGTTGGAGGCCTACCTACAGCTCGTCTTCCGGTCCGCGGACGCCACTCCAGAACCTTCTGACCCCATCGGCCATCAGTCCTGCGAGCAATGTGCCCCTAGTTTGATTACGGAACCCTAAAGACCGATCAAATGCGAATTGAACTGGCGCACTGAGGGTTCCGTAGTAGTACACTTTCTATGAAAATTCTATAAAAAGTGACCAGCTTTCATGGCTCTTGACTATATTATAATCAGATTTGAATCTAATCAGCGCGAGACCAACTCTTTTCTTCAGGGACGTACTATCGAACCAACGGAACCCTGACCCACCATGGAACCTTGTCACAATGATTGACGTACGATTGTCGTATAGCTTCGTATGACAGTCCTAACGTCAATCACTGTGACAAGGTTCTATGGTGGATCAGGGTTCCGTTGGTTCGATAGTACATCATACCAAATCTGACGCGCTTGTATTTTTTACCGTTTTTACCGATACAACAAATATAAATATATGTTGAAAAACACTGTTCTTGTACCCTCGACTACCGAATATTATGCTATCAAAGAACTGATCTGATGATGGAGTCGGAAGGTGGCGACATGATCTCCGCTTTACTTAATGGTCTACCACCTTGTCTCATTAGTTTGGTCTTGATGAGCAGATAATGGCAAAAGCAGAAAGACATAGCAAAAAAAAATTACAACCAACAATATCTTGTGCGAAAATGACTTTTTGATAAAAACTTATTCTAACAAATAACTGTGTTCTTCTCAGCTCTTCACTACGACTATTTATGTGTCATTGGAGCTCATATAAAGATATCAAATAATATAATTTTGATGTAACGAGACCGCCTGAAAAAAAAATGTCGCAATAATTAAAATATTTATAAGTAAAATATTTTCTTGTCTAACTTACTTATTCTTCCATACTGACTTTGAAAAGATCCTACACGTGCCCTTTTTTTAAATGTTATTTTTAAAACCATCGCCCTTCCATTCTCTTTACATCTGTACCAACTCTATTGGCTCAGGCAACTTTTAATGGTAACTTCCTGCATCGTTTTTGTTCTGCGATACTTATTATTACATTTTATTGTTTCAATTTGCTAGCTGGGTCTTAAGCCGGGTCTGTGACATAGTTGCTTGTCTAGTTCTTTAACAGGAATCTAGGTTAAGTAGCTGGGGATAAGTTTGTTACGGATAGAGAGAAGATAGCAGTTGGATATTTTCTTAACCGACGGAACTTTTTTTTTAAAGTCCTATTACTGACATATTGATAATCCTCTAACAGTACTCGATATTTAACGATGGTTAAGTTAAAAAACTCTTGAAATAAAAAATTGAATTATTGCAGGCGGGGACAAACCAAAATTCACACTGTAGTTCTCACCAGAAAAATGCAATCCTAAGATCGCAATTGCGTTGCCAACATGAGGACAAAGATGGAACGCGTGAATACTAGTAATGTCTCTCGTTATTTCTCTTTCACACAGTAGAACAACAATGCAAACACTGCGGCTTGGCGGTAGGTTAAAGGATACGACTGATTATGTTAGTAGTGATCCGAACGGACCTCTCACATAAGGTCCTATTTACTACCACTACTTCTTAGTTTTTGCACTATAATTACACCAACAAGGACGGACGGACGGAGAGCATGGGATTAGGATAGGGTCCTGTTTGTCTTTCGTTCGATACGGAACCCTAAAAAAGCAATGTCACTAATTACGTTTTCCATCAGATTTAAAAGTTATGTAAGTGCTTTTAAATAACTAATCCATTAGTATAACAACAGCTGCTGACATTGTGTGTAAACAAATTTGCTAAAGTTTGGATGATAAGTGGTTCGATAATGTTTAAATATTTTGACGTTTAAACGGATTGTTTAAACAATATTGATAAATAATGAAAGTATATTTTGACCGATATTACGCCACGGTTATAATGATACCAGCGACCCGCCCTCGCTTGCTTTCGTTTCGTTAAAAGTTTCCGTGGCGTGGTTTAGGGGGATTACACGTAAAAAGGGACTTTGTTTTATACCATACAATATAGAAAGTTATAGTATTTATAATTATAACAGCAATCCAATGGAAGATGTTTTTTAGGTTGTGATGTATCTCATAAACAGTCATTGGTAGACAGTTGAAAATTTCAGAGTATTTAATTAGCATTGACCAAAAAAAAATATGTCACGATTTTTACATTTTAATTCAAAAGAATAGGTCATTTTTAGAGACCAATTTCATTAATTTTGTATTTGACCCAGTAATTTTGTTTTAATATCTTTATTTATTTAGCAGACATGTTATGGATGACATGATTATTTTAAATTTGGAAATGTATTTTCTAGTAAATAACATACAATTAAATGATGTCTAATGATAAAAAGTTATTGTAATAGTGCATTAAAACCTATTATTTCAAGCGGATTTCGCCTAACCCGTAAGATACACCTAGGAGGGCTTCAAGCCGAAAACGAAAGTCAAACAAAGGTTAAATATACTTTTGTCGAAATATCCGAAATAGATAAATATTTCAAAAACTTAATAATGTAGAACGGCTTTAAAACCTTATTCCTCGAAATGGTTTTCGAATTAAAGTAATTGTAATATTAACAATCCCAATTGCTGCTATTTTAACAAAGAATAAAAAAAAACACGGCCACTTTTAAATATCGTACTGAACCCCGGCCTGTGCGTCCGACTCGTTTATTCTCATTCGTATGATTCAATACTCAAATTACTCAATACCCAATCATTTAATGCATTCCGAGTTAACTTAAAAAAAAAAAAATATTGTCAAGATCAATAGTACCGTTATGCAACGGTACTTTAATTCGCTTAAGAGTATGGTGAAGCGATGCTATAATCGCGTAGCTGTCAAAAAAAAAACCATACAAATTTAGCTCCGGACGATAACGTTCCTCACCCCCTAAACCAAGTCCAATTTCCACGATTATTGAATATGTTGTAGTTATTATAAATATCTACGTCTGCACGTTACTGTTTTTTAAATTTTGTTTAATTCTAAGCAATATTTTCGTGGAAAGGAAAATGCACAGACATACATATTCAAAAATTGTATTTTTTTTACTAGGTTTAAGGGGGGAGAAACGATATCGCATTTTGTTTGGAATTTTTTAGCTTCACAGTCCTCTTAAGATTTTAAATTACAAATATAACAGAATAAAAATACCGTTCAAAATCCTAAGTAATCAAATTACTGAATTATTTAACATAGTACTATTTTTATAATTCAGTAAAAAACTTGGATTTATATGTAAAAAATACATACACGAAAGAATATTATTTTATAAAAACGTATCATTACCCAGAATTTTTATTTCATCGGAAGGCATTCCTCGCTGCATGGGTTAATTTATTTGGTAGTCACAACTCTAAGCTAACCTAACCTAATATACGTAAATTAAGGTTTATATATTCAAACGAAATGATGATTTACCATAACATCTGCGAGTGACATAAATTACAAATATTAAAAAAAAAACTCGTAAAATAAAAAATGTCCTTAAACAGAGACAATAGTAGATTGTTCAACAAGGGACTAAAACAAGCCATAATGACACGAGATGTTTAGCCACCCAAGCGAAGCGCGGGTGGCTATAGGTCGAGTGTCATTATGGTTGTTTAGTCTAGCGTTAAACACTCTACTTTTCACTTCGAATGCGAGAAAAAAAAAACTCTTTTATATTAGTAATCATTAATCGTGTTTCACGAAATTAAATCTTTTTGTAATAATTTTGCACCGTTGGCATTTTGAGGTTATTTCCACGGCCTAAAAATGGTCCATACACAATCTCTGAAAATGGCGATAATCCTCCATTCATTAACAACGTGATGTTTAAATGCTTGCATATTTAGCCAACAGATACAAACATGAAAATTATTTGGACCATGCCTAATAAAATAGAACTATCCCTAATATATTTAAATATATTTATATTAGTAATCATTAATCGTGTTTCACGAAATTAAATCTTTTTTTTAATAATTTTGCACAGTTGGCATTTTGAGGTTATTTCCACGGCCTAAAAATGGTCCATACACAATCTCTGAAAATGGCGATAATCCTCCATTCATTAACACCGTGATGTTTAAATGCTTGCATATTTAGCCAACAGATACAAACTTGAAAACTATTTGGACCATGCCTAATAAAATAGATTTTATCCCTTATATATTTAAATAGATTCATATTTGTAATCATTAATCGTGAAATTAAATCGATTAATTTATATTTTTTGCAAGAAAAATGATCCATATACAATCACTGAAAAAGGCGATGATTGGCAGTTTAACGGTTTCCAAAGTAAATTAAAAAGAAAAAGTACTTTAGTCCCTAGGGAGTAAAGTGTAGTTTTATTCCCTAGAGATTAAATACATCACTTTAGTCCGGCTATACAAGCCAATTGTGAGTCATTTTAGAGCCTGAGAAGTGAAAAAGTAATTTTGTATTACTTACATGTAACATACTTTGTAACACAGCAAATGTCTACAGATACAAATTTAAATTTATTAGACCGAGTAAATAACATTTCTTCATTTACGCTGTAGGAAACAGGTGCTGACGTGAAAATTTCATTTTCGCACGCAAGGTGTGAATAAAAAGTGTGAAGTTTTATTAAACCTTTGCTTCTGAATGGATTAGGTTTTTTTTTAAGAACTAATAACATTAAAAATGTTTCAAACTCTGTTGGATCAAAAAAACCTATTTATAATTATGATAATTAATGAAAATTCAAGATCTAGTTTTAAAACCGAAAAATTACCGAGCTTTAAACCGGTTACCGGTTTTTTATATTATGTAACTAGTGACCCGCCAGCGGCTTCGCCCGCTGCAAATTTCCGACAATCCCGGTGGTTTTTTTTCTTTCATACAAACCTTGCCCTGACAATAACGAATACAACCGAAAAAGAATCAGCCAAATCGGTTCAGCCGTTCTCGAGTTTTAGTGAGACTAACGAAGAGCAATTCATTTATATATATATATATATATATATATACAAATACGTTACAATATATATATATATATATATATATATATATATATATATATATATATATATATAGATTGTAAATTATTGTTTCAATAATTTAATAAAAATAAAAAAACTTTCACCATTAAAAGTCTAGTTTAAAGCTGTATGATTACGGTAAAACTTGGTCAAAATTCTAAAAGATCACACTTAAATCGGTTAATAATTAACTTTTTCAAACAATTCATAACAAAATGATGATTAACATTTATCAAATCACAAAGTTACAGGATGAATCAGTTTTATTAAAAATTCCCGTCGCGTCGAACAATTTAGTGAAATTGAATTTCAAATGAAACGCTCTTCATTTTTCGTTTGAACATTATTTTTCTCAATTTTAAAGTTCCGGTGAAATTGAAATGTTTCAGTCAAACAAATTGGAATATTCTTGAGTCATTAGGTATATACTTTTTATCTGGGAAAGGCTTATTAAATCCTTTTGTTTAAAGGTATAGCTACAAAAGAACTTTTAAAAACATGTACTAATTTAAGCGATTGAAAACTGTTAAAACGCGGTAACTCTCCATAATATAGAGATATAAAACATTTGTGATGTTTTATACCAAAACCGTTAATGCAGTCTGATCACAATAGAATGCTGTAAGTACTAAATGCCACTACCTCGGAACAAAGAACGAACCACTTGCAGCGTTTTGCTTAGTCTGCATCATCATCAATCAACACGCGGCAACTGAGTCAAAAATGATTGATTTCTAGCGTGAAATTTAAAAACCCTTAAACGCGGTTTTCCCGAAACTAGAGTTATTGACTTGCAGCGTTATGTCGTTAGACGGCAGCTGCTGGACATAGGCCTCTCCCAAGATTGGCCACAAGGACTGATTCTGCTCTGCTTGAATCCAACGGTTTTGCGGCAACCTTAACCGTGTCATCGGTCCACCTTGTTGGAGGCCTACCCACGTAGAAGTAGTCTAGTTCCTTCAAATTATTATTTACTAGTGACCCGCCCTCGTCTCCCTTCGGTTTATATGAGGTTCTATGCATAATACAGTATTTATTATACATAAAAACCGTCCTCTTGAATTACTCTATCTATTAAAAAAAACGGACAAAAATCCGTTGCTTGGTTTTAAAGATCTAAGCATACATAGGAACAGACAACGGGAAGCGACTTGGTTTTATACTATGTAGTGGTTTTATACTATGTAGTGTAGTGATAGGTGTGTGGCTATTCTGACACAAAACGCGTTTACAATCAAACATCATCAAGTTTTAAAAGTAATTGTTAATTCTGTGTCTCTACCTACCCCACTCAGGGAATGAAGGCGTGAGTTTATGCCTGCATATATATATTTGTTTATTTAATAAAATAATATGGTTATGTTGACAATTAACTCGTCGAACTGATACAGACCAGTTTGATAGTGAGATCATGCTGCAACCTTAATTTTCTGCTCTGCACCCAATTAAATTATAGGGAGATGATAATGAAATTGACGTAGTACGGAACTACGGACTGGGACACAATAGTCATAGATTTTATAGGTGAGAAAAAATGAAACGTATTTTAAAAAATAATCATAAATAAAATTTATAGTTAGTATACAGAGAGTAACAAAAACCTAATTGAATCAAAACGTTTGACGATGCAGAGAGCATACAATATTGGTTACGTTAGCTTTTTGTATAAAATACACTTTATAAATATTACGCGTAAAAGTTTTACTCTACTTAGTGAAACCAAAAATGTAACTTTCCCAAAGCAAATGCAAAAACACCGTGACTTTTATTATGCAATATATCATTTGCATATAAATTCCCACGAATATTCATACCGATGTAACGCATTCCCCTCGGATATTCATACATTTTTCCTTGTTACAGAAAATGTGCTGAAAACGGAGACGCGGGAAATTCCCAACGTGTTACTTCCAAATGAAAACATTCGGGAAAAATATGAAAGTGACATGAGAAATCATGTATGTTGAGAAGATTTTTGAAAACATAAGAAGTGAGACAGTGAAAAAAAAAAAGGAGGGAGTGGAAGATGTTAAATAAACTAAACAGAATTTAGTGCAGCTAAATGATGCAAGACTCTGAAACTGCTATTTTAGAAGATAATTTTGGAGCAAAATTCAAACAAGCGATATAAAGGTAAGCTCGAATTTTATTTTATTTAGTAAATTGGCCACATCTGAGCTCTTTTATTTGTTCACAATATTGGTAGTAGTGTAATATTTTTCAGTATAAGTGAATCGACTAGCGCTTCGGACAAGAATTCTCGTACCATTGCAAAGAAGAAATGTCGCAAAAAACTATAGCTAAAAACAAAGTCGTATCGTTAACAATAATGATGAACAGCATCTTCGTTTTCAGACGACCCCTGATGGAGCTAATCGGGAGTATTTTAAACTCCAGCCCCAACGCCACTGGCAACTCCAGCACCAATAGCTCGGGCAGCTCCAGCACCGAGGCCACGGGCGACTCCAGCACCGAGGCCACGGGCGTTGGCGAGGCATGGACGCACGACGTCTTCTTCAAGATCCGCGTCGCCGTGCTTCTCCTCATCGTCATCATGGCTGTGCTTGGAAACTTGCTGGTCATCGTCTCTGTCATGAGGCACAGGTATGTGTGGGTCCTTAGTTATATATATTTTATTGGCACTGGATAGGAAGCGATTAAATATCAGGGGACACGTTCACACCAATTGACCTAGTCCCAAACTAAGCTTTAGGCTTGTACAACGACATAAATACTTATATAGAGAAATACTTAAATACATACAAAACATCCACGACTCCGAACAAATGTTCGCACTCGACCGAGATACTGAGATTTGAACCCCCAGGACCGCTAGCTTCGTAGGCAGGGTCACAAGAAGCGCGTAAAATTGCAATACAAAAATACCTGTCTTCGTCTGGTCCTTCTTTAATCGTAAAAATAAGTATCATCAAATCACCATGACCAAAAACTATAATGTGTTAATTAACCTCACAAATTTCCTCAGAAAACTCCGCGTCATCACAAACTACTTCGTCGTGTCGCTCGCCTTCGCTGACATCTTGGTCGCAATGGTGGTCATGCCGTTCAACTTCAGCGTGCAATTCTACAACGAATGGCGCTTCGGTTCCATCATCTGTGACCTCTGGAACTCCTCCGATGTTTACTTCACGTCGACCTCGATCCTGCATCTCTGCTGCATATCCGTCGATAGATACTACGCTATCGTAAAACCCTTGAAGTACCCCATCAAGATGACTAAAAAGGTAAATGGTCTTTGCTCTAATCTCCTACTTCAATTATATGTTAATTATCATCATTATCATTCTTTTTTGCCGTAAATAGGAAATGGTGGCCGTGTCATTCGCGATATTTTAAAGTAAGGTTGCTGTATTATTATTATTATTATTTAACATTATTTTAAGTTTTATTTACTAACGATGCTTTCAAAATTGACCTATTTAAGCAAAAACACCGTCTTGCTTTTATCACTGAAAAAGAGATAAAAAAATAGTTTCCTCCTGAATGAAAACTTAATCTCTTTAAATTTAAGAGGCACCGTGGAGTAACCCCCAACTTATCTAAATTACCCTGGGAAAATGCTCTCGCGCGGGCCAATGAACGGTTAATAAAGTGCAGCAAAAAAGGGCTATTATGTCTGCAAAAGCAATCTAAAAGCCGGGATGTAGTTGGCAACAAAACAAGTACACCGTTGACCCAATTTGTACAAAATTTAGTGCTCCAATTTCTAGCACCATTACCTTGACAGGTATAATGATTTAGGTGCGGTTCTAGCCGCGCAAACCTGAAAATTGTATCTAAGTTTTGATTTACAGCATACGACACAAATTCGGTGCTACTTTAAAATGTAGTAAGGTCATTTTGGTATTAAAAAGGAACTGTAGTTGGTTTAACGTGTTTGGTTTTAGTTGTTTTATTTTTATAATGTTTTTATGAGTTTATTTATTCGAGTTTATTATTTACATTTGGAACATTTGGAATGATAGTATACTTGCTTTTAATTTACGTAGCATAAGCAACACCTTAACTTTTTGTTACAGATGCTTTTTGGTGCTTTGAGTGCTTTTCATTTTTATTTTCATTATTGGTCAATTCATAAATATGCCGAATCAATGTAATAAAATTAAATAATGATCCATATTGACAAGGAAATAATGCATGAAAATATTATTTTCTCATTGACAATAAATAATGCATGCCGAGCTGAGTTTGAAATGAAATAAACAAAGTAACAAACGTTTTGGCAGAATCAATTATGAGGTAGGAAGGAAAGATTTGAAAAAATTGTAGTATTTTTTTGCTTCCAGATGGCATACGTCATGTTGGCGGCAACATGGCTCAGTCCAGTGACAATATCGTACGCCCCAATCTTCATGGGGTGGTACACGACAAAAGAACACATAGAAGCGAGGAATAAGCCAGAGAATATATATAAATGCGAATGGGTGGTCAACAAGCCGTATGCTGTGATATCAAGCTCGATATCATTCTGGATACCTTGCACAATCATGATTTTCACATATCTGGCAATATTCAAAGAAGCCAATAGGCAAGAGAAGGCATTGCATGCTAGAGCTGGTAACGCGATGCTAATGCATAGACATTCGAGAGAAGTTGGTGATAAAAATGGTGCATTGCATATTAATGCAAACACGCCTACCAAAGATAGGAATTTACTAAAGATGAAGCGAGAACACAAAGCAGCGAGGACTTTGGGGATCATTATGGGAGCCTTCATCTTATGCTGGCTACCATTCTTCTTGTTCTACCTGTCGACTTCGCTGTGCCAAACATGCCAGTACCCAGAAGTGCTCACTGTTATAATGTTCTGGACTGGATATTTTAATTCTGCTCTAAACCCAATTATTTACGCGTATTTCAATAGAGACTTTCGAAATGCCTTCAAGAATACTTTAGCTTGTGCATTTTGCAGTTTTTGTAAGAGGAATGCGTTGGACTTAGATGCGATGGACAGGTTAGAAAGAAGGGGTTCAGGCCAGTTAAGGGTTCAAACGGCTACGAGGCGAGCGTCTGATTTGGCATCACTTTGAAAAGCAAAGAATCGTAAAGAGACTAAAGTTTGAGTCTAGTAGTCAACGAAGGCAGCGTACTTAGCAACTTGATCGGGACTAAGTCATAGATAGTTCAGTAAAGATGTGTATAGTCAACAATACAATTTACGATGTAAATATTTTGTCAGGTAGGTAGGATTTTTAATTCAAAAATGTTTGTACAAAGAAGTATTCTGGTTAAAAAAAATATTTTACATTTTGCGCTTTCTGCTGTAAAATACTTACATTTTCCTACACTTTTCACCTATATTTTATGCAAAGATGAGAATTTGTAAGAGTAACCTTTGTAGATGATTTGATTTCCTCAGTTTCTTGTCCATAGTATGTTTATTTATAAATTGATCCTTTAATTTAGACTGAATAGGATAAGAGGCCTAAATTTCCCTAGGTTAAATAGCATTATACCAAAGTGTTGTACATATAAAAAATAAAAGACATAATAATAGTTAGCATTTCAGGTCATAGACGATGTAATATATAAAAACGTAGTATGATAGTTAGGTATATTTGTAGACTAATATGTATATTGGTTTTTTTTTAGTTATAATAGTTAATTATTTAATCAATAATTAGATGAAAAATATCTTGTAAAAAACTAGAATTTTGTGTTACGATTTTAATTTTAGCTTTAATATTATTTAACAGTTTGTATTTGTAAAGAGGATTAATTTGATAGTTAGATAGAACAGTATTTAAAAATAATATGGGTTTTATTCACCGTACATTATTATTTAAATCTGTAGGATTTAAATGCCTTTTTAATATTTGGTGGTAGCAACTTGTTTATTTATAATTATATACTTTAGCTAATAATTATTAGTTTTTAATGTAGATATCAAATTATCTGCAAAATGCAAATTAAGGATGTAGATATTAGAAATCTTTAAGATACTGTCGTTAGTTTTAAAATTGTTTTATTTTAAATTTAATAGGAAGATACGGTTAAAATATGGGGACAAATAACGCTTCAATAGAAAAAAAAAACGATTTAAAATAATTATCGATGTGCTACATTTAACTTTTTAACAAATCCGTTAGATTTGGTGTGTCAGTGTTGTGTCAAATTAAATATGTTTGGAAATAAGTAGATTTTAAATAATAATTACATACTTACTAATAGAAATGTTCTGTACTGGCTTTCCTATTATCAACTTTTGCTGAGATCCTTTTTTGTCATCTTATTCTTTTCAACTTTTATCTATATTTTGACTAATACAACACAGTCACTTCAAAATGTTAGTGTAATAAAAGACCAACTTATAACGAATAGGTACCATTGCTTAGAGTCAGAGTATCGTTTATATTCCCTTGTCAAAGCAATGTACAATCGGCCAAATATTTTGGTCTAACACCCTAAGGTCGAATAAATGCCCGTCATAAAAAGGAAGGTTAAAAAATGAATGTGTTATTTGAAGAATCGACTTTAATGACATTTCATTTTCAAAAGAAGTAATGTCAACTTTTAAACATATGACCGACTGTACCTTCGTTTTACTTCTGTAAAACCTATTGATTTGACATTTTTGCATTTGTTTGGCCTCTATGATCAATCGCTAATATAAATTCAATGTGTCTTCCTTTTAAATAAGTAATTAAGGCTCAAAAATATTAGTGGTTTCAAGATATTTGATATTAAACTTAGGTATGTAACGATTTTTTAAATAAAAGTCATAGCCAAAATTATAGCAACATTAGTAAAAAATTTACGCCCTCTTGTTTAGTATGTGGTGTAATTTTAGGACTATTCATGCCTAAGATTAACACATTATTTAGAATGTAACATTGTAACATTATTTAGCAGTGACATTGTATCTTTAGATAATATTAAAAGTATTTCCTGAAATTATAAATTTTCCCTCATGAAATATATATAAACAATGTCGTGTGAGGGCCGTAAATTGTAAAAAAAGTAATAATAAATGGTTGTGACTTCTTTAGATGTACCTCGTTCTAACAAACATTCATATCTCTGACAAAATGTATTTTGTTAACTATTTTCTCCTAATATCTAGCAAATATTAATGTTCTTGAATTTTATTGTGTTGATATTACAAAACTATGTATTGGCTTAAAGTCTTAAAATATCAAATTGAAAGTATTAATAATGTTATTTACTAAAATCTTACTCATATTTTTTTTAATATCCGTCCAATGTTTGTTTAAAAATCATCATCTCTTAACTTTTAATCATCGGTGTATCGTAACTAAACGTATTATATGTGTTAGCTTGAAGTACTTTGTAGTCATGCATAAATGTGAAATTAATATTTATGTAAATATATGTCAGATTGTGTTATCATAGGTACTTATAATTTTCCGTATAACGTACGTATTTCATTAAAAATAGCTAAAATCCTGTAGTCTGGTAAAAATATTTAGATAATTGTAAACAACAGCAATATTATGTAATTTTAAAAAACAATTATAGTGCGTTAGATGTGTCTGTAAATGCAATAAAACATTGTTTTTTCTTATATTTCTCTTATTATTCACACAGATTAGGTCTAAGTCATCAACGACTTTAAACACAAGTTTATTTGTAAAATAAATGAATTTGAAATTTAGAAAATTCAGTTGCATCCTACTTTGGACTGTGATAGCTTAGAAGGTTAATTTTACTACGAATAGTTTGTGAATTTTGTTATTTTAATATTAATATAATTATAACTAAGTGGCAGTGTAACAACAGATTTTTTAAAGTTAATTAATTTTATGGGAATCATTAACAGTCAAAACGATATTAATTTTACTATTAAATTTATAGCTCATACGTACGGAGTTAAACCCGAGTCCGATAAAATTGATTTTGGTATCTAAAAAGCATAAATATAATAACATCTACTACCCACCCAAATATATATAATAATTATTAGTGAAAAAAAGCCATAATACTAGTAAGAGTAACGGTAGCTAAATGCATAATAAAATGCAAGCTTGCAACATTTATTTAATATGATAATTTTATGTATCACCCTAAATATCCCTAACAACGCTTGTCCTAAACATCGTTTGTCCTAATTTTCATTTGCCCTAAACTGCTTTTCAGATGAGTCAGGCAACTTTTTATGTTTTCCAATTGGTTCTCTGCCATTTCGCCATACAACGTTTCCCAAAATGATTCATTTCCCAACTGTTTCATTTGGGCAAATGCTTTTTTTTCTAAAACTGTAAATATTTCGGGTTTTATTTTAAACTTTCCTTACCCAACTTAAAGGATTCTACACGATGGTCCTGAAATAAATCCTGAAATATTTACAGTTTTGGAAAAAAAGCATTTGCCCAAATGAAACATTTGGGAAATGAATCAGCTAGGAAACGTTGTTTGGCGAAGGACACCTTTCCAATTATACCACAGTTAGATCAGGTTACGAGTTGGTTAGGTTATAACAACACTAAACAGTTTTAATATTTAAGCGGAAATTGCTTTAGGATAAATGATAATTGGAACAAACGATGCATTAAGTAGGACAAGTGACGATTAGAGATTCCATAGGGAACCATTTTTAATTTTAGCTAGGTCGATCAACGAGTAAGATGACGAATTGGTTCGCTTACAAGCCACTATAATCTAAACATATGAAATGTTTTGCCCTGAATGACTGACTGACTGGCTGACAGATCAACGCACAGCCTAAACTGCTGATCGTAGAGATCTGAAACTTAGAGGGGGTGTTCTTTGTCTGCATCCAATAAGAAAGGATTACCGAAATTACATTATATAACAGAATTTATGGAAGACGTGTTTCGTATTTTATTAAAATTCATCCTCTAAGGGAAAAAAAAAAAAAAAAAAGGAGTTGAAAGTTATTTTGGGGGTGATTTGCTTTGAAGTTGATATCAATACTCCTTAGTACTTTTGATTTACATTACATTTTATTTTGACACATGTTTAAAAACTCAATCCAATTTTATTCAAAAAAGGTTGAATTGACATAAAAGCTTGGTGCAATGCAAATATTCAAACCGCTAAGTCTAAAGATTCCATTTTTGGTACATAGGTTCCTTATGAGCTCTAAGGGTGCAGTAAGAAAGGATTTCCAGAAAATCAACCCCCAAAGGGAAGAAGTAGGGGGAGTAGCTAATTATACCCGTACAAAGTCGCTGGCGTCCTCTAGTAAAAAATAAAATGTTGTACAGCATGCAGTTACATGTGACATCTTACTTTGATCATCGTAGATCGAAATAGGTATAAAAATCTCAATCGTATGATTATAAAGCCTCACTAAACATACCTATTCAATTTAAAAAATATCTACTCATAATTTAGTAGTACAGTCTAGTATAAAATATGTGCAGCTTCCGATGAAATAAGGTGCAAAACTGTATACATATCTTTGTCCTCGACCGTAGCCTTTGAACGCTTCTATTTTTACCATATTTATGAGTATAATCAAGTAGTTACCAAAACGTTTTTTAACCGCATATAAGTAAATCGGTTTTTTATAATTATTAAATATCAAATAGTAATCCAACCGCATTAATTTTTAACTTAATGACCTTTTACCAAAAATCGGATTTGGCTGTCAAAACGTTATAACCAACTTTATTCACAATATAAAAGTTTTTTTTTTTCAATATGGCAAAATTGAATGCACCTGTGTCAGTTTGTGAAACATGACATACATTGTTATTTAAAATATTGTTTTAGTTTATTCAAAACTGATACATGGAGTGGTTTGGCTGTTAGGTAACCTAAAATAACCTAAATTGTGCGTGTAGTCAAATGCTTTTTGCAAAATAAACGAAATTTGTTTCGTACATAATACTATAATAATATGTTGTTTTATTGTTCCCCTTTTTAACTCCTGACGCTAACATTAAGGGAAAAACTGAACGTGGTTCTTCATCATTTGTCCGAATTTCAATTGACATAATTGTATCACTTGCCATAATATTAATTTGCCATAAAGGCATTTTTGTTTGAAACCGTAAACTATTCAGAATTGTTTTAAAACAAACCTAACCTAACCAATTGGGCTCTGAAAGGTTTACGGTTACAGACAAAATACCTTTATGGTAAATTAATATTATACAAAGATCAGATTGAAATGTGGACTAAAAGAACATGAAGTAATTAATATTGAAGAGGGCATGCTTCGATGGCTCGCTCATTCGGAAAAGATGGATGAAAGAAGATTTGGCAAAGATGGACGAAGAGATATACAGCGCGAATGTGATTGAAAGGGTCGGAAGAGGCCGCCCTAGGAGTACTTTTCGAATAAAATTGGAGAAATACTGGAAAAAGGCCGAATCTTACCCAAAACCGACGTGTGTGCATGACTCGATGTATGAATGTGGAAGAAGCGAAAGAGATCTGTCAATCCTAGCAGGTGGAAAAAAGTGTCTCTGCCGACCAATGGCCTTTGCATGAATCTGCTGAATATTAAAGCAAGTGATATAATTATGGCAAATGAAATTCGGACAAATAAAGTGATCCGGTTCAACGTACGTATCTGTGTGCCTGTTTGTAGCACCATAGCTCCCAAATGGACACTTGACTCTAACAAAAATTAGCGCTATAAAGCTTAATATTTCATAAACGGATTCCTTAATCGAAAAATTGTTGTCACAAACCTGCAATATTTTTGAAGGATCTATCCAACGACACCCCACACTATGGGGTAGACGAGAAAACAAAATTGTATCCCCACGTTTACGGGTAAGGGAGGCACAGTAAAAATAATGTTTTTCAATATTTTATTTTACGAATTTATTGGCGTGACTTATATGTATATTAATGCCAAATTACAGATTTATAGTACAATGGGTCTCTGAGCTAGCCTGTGAACGGACGGACGGAAATAATTTGTTTTCATTTTATTCAGTATAACATAGACTATAAATAAATGAACCCAGATATTTATCATAAATCCAGGAGCACAAACATAAGTACTAGTTGTACTAGTTGTAGTCCAGTTCATAAATTAAATTTTCATTGTGACAATTCATATAGGGCTGTTTAAATATGACATGAAATAGACAAGGGTACAAAAGTATACACGTATTTATGAACTAGACTGTACAACTTAATTTTGAGCCAGGGTAGGCATGAGGAGAGGGGGTGAGGTACGATAAATCTCTACTAGTCACTATTGCCCTTTCCAGACCTCCACCCTAGCTCAGGTCTCAACTACATTGTTCTATCAGCCCATCGGAATCCTAACCCACTACTGAACTGTGTCACGCAGTGACGCTATGATTCAAGTCGTAAGAAGTGTCAAACAAATTATTTATAATGTCACTGTAACAACTTTCTATGGGGGCTCAAGAATCCGATGGGCTGACAGTACCTACTTCTATACACCTGTCATTTTCTTATCAGCCGAGTTAGAAAGTGACTTTACAGCACGCCATTTAAGGCTTAAACTATTGTGATGTTAAGTGATTAAACAAATAATCTAGCTATAAACTTTCATTTTCAGATGGCATATGTCATGTTAGCTGCAACATGGTTGAGTCCAGTGACAATATCCTACGCTCCCATTGGCTTGGGTTGGTACACAACAGAAACGCACATGATATATCGCGCCAATCCTAACAATACAAACACCTGCTTATGGGTTGTGAACAAACCATTCGCGGTAATCTCCAGCTCAATTTCCTTCTGGATACCGTGCACTATCATGATATTTACGTACTTTGCTATATTTAGAGAAGCAAACAGACAAGAGAAAGCCATAGCTGGTCACACTAGACTGATGCAGAGGCATTCAAGAGACATGAATGATAAGAATATCTTGAGGATGAAGAGGGAACACAAAGCGGCGAGGACATTGGGCATCATCATGGGAGCATTCATCGTCTGCTGGCTCCCGTTCTTCCTCTTCTACGTCTCTACAGCTTTGTGTAGTACCTGCCAATATCCAGAAATAGTGTCTATTATTTTTTTCTGGACAGGCTACTTCAATTCGGTACTTAATCCTCTTATATATGCGTATTTTAATAAAGAGTTTCGGAACGCTTTCAAGAACACATTGGCTTGTACTTTTTGTAGTTTATGTAAGAAGGATACAATTGATTCAGAAGTGACGGAGAGGTTAGGGCGACGTGGCTCTGGAAGGATTGTGAGAGTTCAGGGATCCCTGCGACGGCGAGAGTCGGAGTTGACTTCAATTTAAAGAAGCAGGGATAAAACATGGATTTTGTTTATTATACTTTAAAATTAGTTTAAGTATTTTTATAGCACTTTCATAATGTTCTCCTTTTAACGTGGTTTAAACAAAACACTGAAAGGTTTATGGATGACGGTGACTGTTCATCAGGTGCCCCAGCTGCTCGTCTGCTTTTTACGGCTATAAAAAAGGAATAAGTAAACCAACATCAGCTATTATTTCTGCGGTTATTAACGCTTTCAGTCTGCCGTAATATCAAAAAAAGCGGCGAACTGCATCGTAATAGTATAAGAATTTTTAATTGTATGTGGTCGCCAATAGAGTACATAAATGCTTCGACCCAGATGTTTAAACCCACTTCTTTGTTGGATAACGATATAGTTTTGACCGATTGAGGTAGTATAAAACATTTTTAAGTAAGAATGAGTGAAAATGCTTTCGTTTTGTTAAATTATAAATATTTATGTTAAGATTTTATAATGCTAGTTTGTGACTGTTGACACACACGAATGGCATGTGTGTGGATAAAGATAATTATGCTTGAATGTTACAAATTTAAAATAGCTTGAAATGCAAGACTTTCAATTGTTAAGTGACATTGAAAAAAATAACTTACTTGTTATTTCCACAGACTCAGATTTTTAAAGCTAGGGAGTAGATTTAAGTTTACTTTTAAAGTCATTGGAAAAAAAATCATACTCGTAATATTTTATTTTTATAATTATACAATAATAATATATTATTGACCAGGGCCTCATTCAACACGGTAAAAACTATCGTTTTTGATCTGTTATCGTATTGTCACCGTTTTGATAGCTCTTATTTACTTGACAGTAATGGCGACTGACAGAACAATACCATAACAGATTAAAGACGATGTTTTTTACCGTCGGGAATAGAGGCCCAGGGGGCCTAATATAGCTGCGTTTATCGCGTGACAAAATGTGGATAACGCATCCGTCACTTTCGTACTTATTTACGTGTCAGAAGGTGACGGATGCCTTATACAAACTTTGTCACGCGATAAACGCAGCCATTTTAGGGCCTCTGCTGGTATGACGACGAGCGGAATATGGCCATTGAAAATATAATATAAAATAGCTTATGGAACTCGTTTGACTGTTATTTTAATGCGAATTAATTTGTGTTTGAACTTAAACTTACTAGGCAAAGATGGGTTTTTTTTGCTTGTAATTAATAAAGTCAAATGAGCAATAATATCAAGACATTTTGTATAAATACTACTATTAAGTGTATTTTTCAAATTTAGCTATGTAGATTTTCTGAGTATTAGTGTAAATTAAATATCTTTTTTTTTTTCTTAGTTCTTATGACGTCTGTATTAGTCTTTCGATATTTTTATTAGTTACCATCGGGATATATAACTTTAGTAATCGTGGAGTCAGTTTTAATTAGCGAGCAAGTTGCCGATCATTCCCAGTCTTCCAATACGCAGTAAATTACAGAAAACATTCCTTTTGGGAAATAATTTCTGTTTGAGAGCATTACGAATAATCTTTTGAAACGTTAAAATTTCACAATTCGAGAAACTGCTACTCGGTTTTCGATCACAATACCTAGTCTGGCCATAAGTTGTGGTGTCAAATAAAACTAATGTTTATTTCTTTAATTTCAGTACGTATAAAAATCAAAAGCTCATTGAATGTCTCTTTTTAAGAACAAATAATAATGAACAAAGAACAAGCAATTTCTGATACGATATTTTAGCATTCACAGCTGGGATCGATAAATTTACGCATGACTTTTCTGTGAATTTCACTTTTTGAAAACGCTTTAAAGTTAGTTTTTGTTAAACACGGACCTTTTTTTGTTTAACATTATAAACTTCCCATCTCTGTGTATGTTAAGAGACCAACATTATATTTCTCAACAAGACTCAATTTCTCAAAAAGAGATTTGGTGTGTTTTGCGTATTGCTGTAAATTGTCGTGAAATCGTAAAGTCGATTTAATGAGACATCAAGATTGACCGGTGTACAAGCGGATCTTTAGTTGCTTGAAATACATTTGAATCAGAATTTAAAGCTAAACGTCTGTTCAATATTTCACGCAAATTTGAACTGTCTACAAGAACTCTCACAAAAGTTGTGGCCGTTATCAGTATTATCGTCGTGCGTAAATAAACTATGATTTTGTAGTCCCGAATGGGAATACTTCAAGCTTGTACATCAAGCAATTGCAATAGATTAGAATACATTATTTTGATTTTTATTTTATATAAATCAAAGTTTTGATTAATATACAGGTTTATGTAAAACTCCTTTAATATTTTTTTAATTGTTACTTTAGTAACAGAACTTATGACCCGACTAGGTACTCAATACGTCCATGTTTTCGGTTTGACGTGATAGTTTGAGCTGATGCTAGACTAAACACCTGCTTTATCCATCACCACATAAAATGTAACAAATGGATAAAACCAGAATAAATCTACATAAAGACTATTCAAATTTCGTTACAAAAATGTACGCGTTTGACGTTAATCGACAGTTTCGTTACGGTGACAAACTCTTTATTAACTGGACATTTATTTTGGTTTTGACCCAGATACAAGTATCTCTATCTTTGCCTTTCGTATGTCAATAGGGCAATACAGGGCTCGTATTATAGCCAACTTTATCGCGGTGGTTAAAGCTTCAGTCACTCTCGCACTTAAATAGTGGTCAGAGGGTGACAGATTATTTATCCACATACACGACCATAAAAGTGATATTTATATCTTAAAATGGTATATGGGCCTAAGTACCGTAGAGACCCGTAACTTTGCCTATGCTACCCAACTTTGCCTAATTTTATACGTTGACATTCACAGAATATTTGAAGGACAAGCTGCGCATAAAACTGCAAATTACCGAGCGAAATACGAGTAATATTAAGTAGTTTTATGCGCAGCTTGTCCTTTAAATGTTCTGGAAATTTTAACTTATAAATAAAATTAAGCGAAGTTGGTTAAAAGTTACGGGGACTCTACAGTACTTAACGATAGAAAAAAAAATCTTCTTTTGATACGTGTACATATTATAAGATATCTCAGCTTGAGTTGTGATTATAGTGAATATAATTTAAGTAATACAGTTAAGTATTATTGCGTCTGTAAAAAGGTAATTCACGCAAATGTGTATTAAATCGTAAATTTAGAAAATTTCTAATATAAATGAAAATAACAGCAGAAAATATTTAATGTATTTATTGGTTACGAATTTAATTGATTGATATAAAAAAAATACGGCGAGTTTTTTTAATGGAAAATGTGTCTGAATAAATAGTGAATAAAAATTTGTTTATAACAGAAAGTTGGAATTTTAAGGCTGTATATTATAAATTGCTTTTTAATTATGGTGCCTTCAAACCATAATGACGGGTTTTCGTGCAGCTAATTGGGTTCAATATTAAAAAGAAATATATCAGTTTTTTTTCAATAAAAATTGTTTTTAAGTGGTTTATTATACGTAGGAACTAGGTATAAGAATAAACAAATTTTGTTGTTTTTGTTTAAATTGGGGACAAGTAACGCTTCAGTAGGTTAATAATAAAAAAACTTGTGTGATACTTTCTTAAATTAATTATAAATATATTTTTGGTTTGAATATTCGATTTTCGAATGAAGTTATCATAAATATAGGTATGACGTAGGTATTCATTACTTACCCAAAATTAAAATCACATTTTTTTATATATTGCGTTGTGGTTAACCAGCTTAAATATTATAAAAAAGACCAGTTTTTGTAACAGTTACTAACCTACTGGTGTTAACGGTAACATTAATTTTTAAATTAAGTTGTTAGTCTATGACAAGTAAAAGAGATTGACAAGGTTTGGACTAAATGCTGCCCAAAAGTGAAAATACCTGTAACCAGTTCCTTACGCTACCTCATACACGAATAAATAATTTATAATTTATTTAATTTATAATTTAGAGAGTAAAAAAATGGTTTAGTTTTGTCATTTTTAACTTAGCACTTTTGGTTTCTAAGGTTTTTTTGTGAGTGATAACGAAATGGACCCTTTGAGCGCCAACGACGCCTAATGGGGACAAAAAATATCGTGCCCACAACGCCACCGACGACTATACTGCCCTCCTAAATAAAAAGGACACATGTGTAATTTGTTGGTCAAAGTAAATTTAACCCTACTACTTAAGAAATAAGGTCACTAATAAAAGCGCGGTTCTATGGGACATAAGCCCTTTTGTCTAAGGAGGGCAGTATAGAGGTTGCTGTTTATGCAGTCATCAATATCTTCATGCTAGCAACAACTGGCTGTGGAGTGCGTATTATGTGCCAAGTTTGGTGTTTAGGGAGGGCTAGGCACTAAGACATTGTTAGGCGCTCTGCGCCATTCTTCGATCAAAGATCGATATCATTTTGAAAATCGAAGGCTTGTCTGCATACAAGATGAAAACAATTGTTGCGCTATGAAGTCAATTGCGATTGCGAGTGCGTTTTGCAATATGCATAGCCCCTCAGAAGTAAGTAAGAAATTTACATTGATGATTGATGATTGATGATTGAAGATTTACTTCTCAACAAAAGGTCATTTTTTTGATGACTCCTGGGATAGATCTTAAAGCGATTTAGTGTACAGCCTCGTATTACCGTAAGGAACATAATGCACTATGTTTTCATTCTGGGCAGCACTTGGTCCAACTTGGCCCAAAGATGGGCAATCTCCTTTTAAAGAGATTTTTTATGTAAAAATTTAGACGCAGTTATTTTAACTTATCGAACTATATGGAATAAATTTAATACTATTACTTAAGCAATAATTCTAGTCCAATCAAAACAGTGCAATAAGCAGTATTTTTAGCGTAGAAAAATATTTTTTCCTTGTTATCTGATTAAAATCTTTCAATTGTTAAAGTTGTTTTAAACTTTAAAAATATTTAAATGGCCGTCAAAATGTATGAACTCGTAATAAAATATTATAAAGTTTGTTTTAATAGGCCAGTTTTGTAATGCTTGTATGAAGTAAAGAGATAAAAAAAAACTTATTTATGTTTGAGAAACATGAAAAAAATGGTTGTAAACTAAATAATTTATACATATATATTTTTATCACCACTGTAATTCTTAATTATAATGTGTTATAATAAATAACATAGTATTCAATTCATGTATTATTAAGTATATTTTTAACAATGATGTAATTATTTATTTTCTCAAAAAATACTAAGTTATAAACCATCTTACAAAATAATGATGTTTTATTACCTGAATGTATTATCTCTTTGTATCATTTTCCCACTTGTTACCACCCAGCGTTTTTTTGTTCCCACTTTGAACCTTATTTAAATGTAATAAGCCAGCAAAAGAGTATGGGTGGTAACTGGCAAACGAGCACACAGGCCACCAGCTGTGAGATGTTAAGTAGACTTCAAATCTTAGGATTGAAATCAATCTTAACGTGAGATCTTTGATTCCTTTATTTTATTTGATTATAACGTATTTATAACATCATTTATAAAAAAAACATTTTTTTCTTAAATTTGCTTCACATAATTTAAACACGGTGACAATGCAATATTAAGGAGCGTACGCACTGAGAGCGTTCGTGTGAATATTCGGGTGGTGTGGACGTTCAGCCGAGCATTACAAAGCTTACGCGCCACTCGATGTTCGCGCCGAATGCTCATTAAACGCCGATGCTCTCAGTAAGGATGCTCTTAAGGTGGCGACAGAATCTACGCTATACTTAAAATAGACCCACTGTGCCTAAAACACACGAAATAAAACGTGCGTTAAAATAAAATTGAAATTTAAGAAGTATTTCACAAGGTCTACACACAGGCGATACCGGCGCGGCAGGCGACCGAGGCGGTGTATTCTTTTTCTTTTACGGTAAGGTGACACACTCAAAAATAACTAGACACTAATTGTAAGCGTAATAACAAGCTTCATTGATTTCAACCACAACGTCGCCCCAAAATTTAATTGACAGCTGCGTCAATGTATAGTCGTGGGATGAAAAGGTTCTTCTTTTGGATCTTAACAGTATTGAAATAAAGTTGAAAAGTAACGAACCTTGTCATACCGCGACTTTACTCAAGTTAAATTTTGGGACTTGAAATTGAAAGCATAAAGGTGAATTCACAATAGGCATTTCACCCAATCAGACGTACCTCACGAATTATACTACAATTTCTAAATTAAGCTTTGTAGACAGATGCAATTTTGCATACCCAGCCCTTCGGGTTACTGCCAATAATCAGTCAAATAGTG
Source organism: Acleris sparsana (assembly GCA_923062465.1). NCBI lineage: Eukaryota > Metazoa > Arthropoda > Insecta > Lepidoptera > Tortricidae > Acleris > Acleris sparsana. The sequence goes on along the minus strand of OV281307.1, from coordinate 13,088,243 downwards.
CGCCTAAGAAAATGGAAAAATTTGGTCATCCAAGATTTGGGCAAGACTATAACTATTGTTACGTACGTGAGAGTAGGTAACTGATAGAAATGCACGGAAACACCGATAATCAAAAGTAGACTTTAATAACGCACTCACTTAAACCGTTACAAAACAATTAACGCACAATAAACTTTGAAAATCGCTCGGGTCGCTCTTATTCGCACTGTTCGCTTTCCAATTAAAGACTGACTGTGCCCACAACCGCGGTCCGCCTTTTATAGTTTCCATGTTATTCCAGAACGCCTTCCATCCACCGGATCTTCCGGAACCATCGATGTAGTGTAGTTTGCTCCACCGAGGACGACCACCTTGCTACCTGCTCGCTCCGTTCACAATAACGACGTCCTTGGCACACGGGTCTGGAATGTCCTGCGCATCGCTGTCTCATTCCCGATCGGGTTATCTCTTTCGCTCTTAGTGGAAAATGAAACGCTTTACCACATCGGCGTAATAGTTTAGTAAAAATCGTATAAATGTAACGGCCTTCCAACGATCAAAAATTATAATTAAGTATGACATCTTCAATGTTTTTTTAATAATGGTAAAGTCAAAGTCAAAGTCAAAGTTCTTTATTCTTCAATTTAGGCATAATATAATGCACCTATGAATGTCAAAAAGCATTACCACCGGTTCGAAAAATAAAACCTTTGCCCCGAGAAGAACCGGCGTAAGAAACTCGGCAAGGTATATTTTTTTCAAGAAAAAGGTTTACATCATTACATTATAATTATAAATAGTTTACAATATCACGGTATTTTTGTACAGTAGGTGCACCTTTTTTTAGCGTAGATTACTCATGCAGGACGGACGACTCACTGCCAAACATCCCTATCCATGATATAATCGTTTACTTTATAATATGCTCGGGAAATTAGTTTTTGTTTTACGACAGATTTAAATTTAGAGTCAGTAAGTTCAGTAATACTTTTTGGAATTTTATTGTAGAATTTTACACAATTTCCCAAGAATGATTTTGAAGTTTTGGCCAGTCTATAAAAAGTGGTTTTGAGCTTTCCTGTGCTCCTGGTTGCTTTTGGCTTATCAATGTTCGTTGGGAAATTATGTAGATTCTTCCTAACAAAGATGATTATTTCAAATACATATAGCGACGGCAGTGTTAGAATATCTATTTCCTTGAAGAATTCCCTCAATGACACACGCGACCCCAAGTTATAAATAGCTCTAATAGCCCTTTTTTGCAAAATAAACACTGTACCGATATCCGCAGCCGATCCCCACAAAATAAGACCGTACGTAATTATACTGTTAAAGTAAGCGAAGTAGACCAACCGTGCCGTCGCTACATTGGTAAGCTGCCTTATTCTCCTGACTGCAAAAGCAGCGGAGCTCAACCTACTTGCTAACGCAGTTATGTGGGAACCCCACTGCAATTTAGAGTCTAATGTAATACCTAGAAAAACAGTTGTTTTTACAAAGTCTATGGTTTCACCATTAAGTTTAATATTTGAGGCTAAGTTTATATTTGATAAATTTGCTGATGAGAATTTTATACATTTAGTTTTATTTGGATTTAACATTAAGTTATTGGCAGCAAACCAGTCAGATATCATGGAGAGGGTATTGTTTGGTTCAATGAGTTCAGTATCTTTCCTATTTACCTTGAATAGTAGAGAATTTCAAACATGCGCCGAGTTCGCGATGACCACCCGTGGGGCTGCCGCTTGACAGAGATTCGGGCAAAACGGCCGCGCCTCTTGAGAAAAAATGACAACCGGGTACCCGGTCATTGCCGCTCGAAGGGTTAACTGCAATAATAGACATAATCATGTTGATTTTGGCAGCATTGTTTAAAACTAGGCCTAGTGAATAATTTCCTGTTTCTTTTTCACAATACCATTTAAATTTAAATTAAACAATAGAATACCTAACGTTTTAATTACAAATTCTGATTCGGATAGATACAAAAATAGATGAAATTGGAACTAATAAGTATTTTTTTATCTGGCATGTAAGTGCCAATTTTATTTAGAGTAATTTTTTGGTGGTCTTTTCCTTAATTCCAATGTTAGTGATAGATCTTCACCAGGCAAAATACCCATCAATTCTATACAGACAGACCAACATTTTCAAACCAACGACGTCCATCCTACCGTCATATATTTCGAAAATTCATAAATTCTTCCAAACTTCCTAATACTTCCCTACCTAACATCACTAAACCTTCCTATCTACGAAATACAACACAAATTCAAATGTCATTTTTATTTATGGGCTGCTTTGGTAATTTGTATTCTGACAACTTGGTCTCTTGATCATTTATCACATGTCAAGTTGGATAGGTTCTTTATATGTAACGGACGGGGGCCATAAATCAGAAGATTTGCATGTGAACTGTAAAATACCTTATGCATTCACGGCCAGACGTCCTAATTTCCATCCGAAAGGACTCCACGGGGAGCTGTTGGCACTGAAATGTAATTCTTGTTTTCAGGGAAGGATTTGGACTATTAGAGATTGATGAGAGGGTCTTTTATGGTGAAGTTTCAAAAGGTGAATGGGTCGTAGAAGAAAATGGATCGGAGCGTGCGGTTCGGTGGTTTAGACGTTTCAAATGAAAAGAAAAAGTTCTTACAGTAGAATAGAAAGGTATAATAGAGATATAAAAATAAACCACCGGCCCTAAATAACTATATAACGCTAACGTAAACGGTTGTCGAAAAGTGACAAAATGTATTTAGGGTAGAAGCACCGTTTGTGGCCACTTAAGTTTTAAATAAGATTAAAAAATAGTGTAAGATTAAAGATAATATTCATTAATTGTTAACACTGAAGATTAATATTCAGATAAAATATATAAATATTTTTGCTATTTTCATAATGATTTACTTATTAGTTAAAGTTTAGAGTGGCTAATAACGGTCTGGCCGGTACTTCTCCAGTAATTGACATAACCGCTCATGCAACTATCCAGCAGCGTATGTTATCCCCATATATTTTCATTACGATAGCGTTCTGTTTTTCTTAAAATTATAGGTAGGTACAAAGAAGAAGTAGTTAGAGCATATATACAACCAATATTGGAAATAAAATACCATGTTAAAAAATGTGATCAACATGTTGGGTATGATTTTTTTGCAGGTGACTATAATATTAAGATAATTATTAAAATAGCCTCAGAGCTTAATCCTGAAATACCATCTGGTTTTATCATGGTTATATGCTCGTCTAACCTAAAAATAGTAGTAGTAGTAGTCATACATTTCATATTGGAAATTACATTATTGTTATGTCCCATAGTTATAATGAATTCACAATAAGATCGTCAGTGTAAAACATATAAATAAAAAATAAAAATGACAATGCGTACAAAAGTAATAATAATAAAGAAACAGAATAAAACAGTAAAATAATAAAAAAATAAAATGAGTTTTTCAAACGTATCATATGGGCATTTCTTTAAAAATTTAGAAACGGTATCTTTTCCTCTGACTTAAGAAAATTAGTTAAATTTTTATAAAGACAAATGGTGGTATCTCAGACAAAACTCCCGTAGCAAATGCAAGCATATTACTAACGGGCGAGGATTGAATCTACTTCATATATTTAATTTGAGATACTGCTTATTGGCTTTGAGAGGTAGTATACAAATGTGCGACAAATTTTTGTAACTCAGCAGAAAAGTTAACGTTTCTTAATTTTAGTCCTTAACTAGGTACAAACTTTTAAACAAATGCCCATTTCCCACCTTTTTTATTTCGCAACATAATGTTTTATGAAATTTTCAGTATATAAAAGTAGGAGTTCAATTATTACTTTTCATATCATCTATAACATGATCGAGAATCGTGAAAATTGAACTAGGTTCGACAAAGAAACGTCATCGCATTTTGTGTTGACATTTTCAGCATCCTCCTCATAAACATCACCCCCCTTTTTGAGTGGGGTAAAAATAAATAGGCAGTCGAAACCACAAAGGAGTCATACATCATTTTAATTAAATAAACCCTCGATTCGGAATAATCTTCAATGATGGAGTGGGACAGGCTATTTTTATACGCATAGCCCTCTTTATAAAATTAGCTAATGGTCTATAATGGAGTTGGAGTTATTCCAATGGTATCTTATAACACCGGAATTATATTAAGATATTGATGAGTAAGAAACTTTGTGTTATTCGTTTTATTATAATTAAAAAATTGGTTAAGTGCGAGTCGGACTCACGCGCCGAAGGTACCATATTTTATACGAATATTATAAATGCCAACGTAAACTCTGTTTGTTTGTTGTCTTTAACAGGTAAACAGATTTAGAAAATATGTATAAGGCTTTTTTTTTGTTTAAAAATCTTTTAAAAAAAGGTATCATGATTTTATTCAAATAATTATAGAGGCGACATTATTAAAACATGCAACTGTGTTTCAAGCTCTATTGTACTCAGCAAAACTATATTCCTTTTTTGATATCGTATTGTCAACGTTACGATAAATCGCGATAGCGCGTACTGTTTGTCTCGGATACTATTACAGTCAAGTAAGAGCTATCGTAACGTTAACGATACGATATATTATAAGAGCCCAAGACTACCGGACAAAGTATATATAATATTTAGTCTCGTCAATAATGGGGATGCTGCAATTCAAAAAATCTGACTAAGCATTTTTTTTTAAATTGTAACTCCTATGTCTAGTATTATAATAAAACTCCCAAGTTGCGTTTATTCTTCGGAACACGGGAGGGGTAAGAATATACAACAATGCAGTGCTGCAAGCCCCCCAAATTAACCCAATCAGTGGCAGCAACATGATAAGCGACGCCTACTACTTAAGTATATTTTATATTCGATCTTTTCAAAAAACCAATGCCCGTCTGAAAGCTCATCCGTTTCTACCGAAAAAAAAAAAGTTGTATATATTCAAAATATTTATTCAGTAAATTGGCAACATGAATGCTCTTTTACACGTCGGTAATATGGAATGAATCTACTAGCGCTTCGGACAAGACCACCATTGCGGAGAAGAAGCGCAGCAAGAAACTCCAGCAGAAGGTAATTTTGTTCCATAATAAAAGTAACATTACAAGGTAATAAAGCAATAAATAATTATTCTAAAACTAACACCAATATAATCACAATATCCTCCGGTAGTCTTATCGTTCTAAGTTTAGTATCGTGGGCTCCCTTACTAATAGTATGTCAAAAGCAATATGTCTTTACTGAGTATAATAGACCCGAAAACGTGATGTCAAAATAACGAAGATGTGTGAAGCGACGCTGTACCTATATAGACGGAAGACCTAATTTAACTGGGAGGCTCCCTTTGACATGGTTAGGCCTTGCCTTTTATCTTTTCGTTGTTGAGGTGACCTATTTTTTCTTGGGATCCGTAAGTGTCGGAATCACTCCTTTTTACCCTACTGTAGAAGAAGGAGGATATAATGATACAGGACCTTCTTCACATTTTAAAACAAAGTCTCTGCCGCTGTCTGTTTGCTTACATCTTTCAAACTAGTGAACGGATTTTAATGCAATTTTCAGCAATGGATAGAACATGGCAAAGAGAAGGCAAACGAGCGAGAGGTAAGTAGAAACTGTGACCCATAGACATTCGCATTCACAAGACTGCAAGTCTAAGACTGCAAGTCTAAGACTGCAAATGCGTTGCCAACCCTGAGGACTAAGATGGAATGCCTCTATGCTCGTCATTACACCGGCTGTCTTATCCCCGAACCGGAAGTTAATAAAGAGTAATTCAAAAGGAAGGTTTTTATGTAAAGTTCTTTTTGTACGGGTGTTACGGGTGTAACTTACACTAACCGAAGCAAAGTGAGGGCGGGTCGCTAGTTAGGAACGAAAATAAGAATACTATTTGTATATTTCGAGCAACGAGGCCCAGAATTACAAATAAGTACCTTATAGACTAACATACATAACAATATAACTAACACCGAGGTGACAGATCCGCATGATCCTGTTCTGCCAATATTGCCTTCATGATTGCTGCTGGTAATTTGCCCCGAAACCACCGGAACACGACACCTTTCGGCCTGAAGTCAGGACACTCGACAGCACGCTTCCTAAAAACAACCTCTACCCTTACCAAGAGTTAAAATTACCGTACTCGCGAGTCGAATCCTCTGTCCCTTGCAGACCTCGACGTATTCTTATAGAGTGCGAGACACAGACTATCCATAGCATGAATAAAAACCGGGTTCTTACCGCAACGACGGTCAAGATCGAATTCATGACGATTTAGCGACATCGTCGAAATACTAGGAACTCAAGTTTATCGCAACCGAAGTAAAAACTTTACGAAATATATAAAGCTATTACACTCGCTATTCCTTTTCAACACAGTGGTTTTATGACACTCTTTCGCACTTCAAGCAACCCGTCTCTGGAATGCGCTCCTACTTCATATAAGACGAGCCTCTAGCTTTCTTTCAAGCGAATGCTTAAGCATTAGCTGGCACAAGATGTTGCGTAGAATTCTAGGCCATACCCATCATGGAATATGTTTTAGTCTCTGTTGTTGTATTTATAGGTTTATATATTATTGTATTTATTTTGTACTTTTATTTATATATCTAATATATGTAGGTAAGTATTATTATTTGTAAATATGTTATTTGCTTTGTTTTCTGTCTTTCTTTCTCTGTGCACCGCTTTTGTTAGTTTCTGTATGATTATCTCGTTGACTGATAGATAATGACATTAGGAATTAAGTACGCCATTTGTATTTTAAAGATATAGATAATAAATAAATAAAATTTATCTAAAATGGTTGAATGTTTTCCCAGCTGTATTCAATTTATAAAGCATCACATATCTATCAAGCCTTTAGGCTTCATCCAAGTTTACTCTTCTACAGACTCTCGCATTCAAAACAGAAACCTCTAACGTTTTCATCTAAAAACCGGTCTCCAGTGCCGGAGGGAGAAAATTTGTATGAACATACGTGGCTAGTGGAGCCGTTGGCACTGAGCTATGGGGGTAAAAATGGGTCAAGTACAGGTGGGGATGCACTCGTTAAGTATACCTATCTATGTTGAGGTAGGGGTGACGATATACTTGGGGATGGGATTGATTTTGAACCAATTCGGAAGATTGAAAGGTGTACATTAAGATGTGGAATGTACAGCCGACCAAATAATGAGGTATTTTAACGGTGACATATTTGTACGTTGATTAGAAGTATTTGTTACTGAGTCTTGGGTGTTTTCCATGTTACTATATAGGTATTTATGTCTCTATATATGTTTGTTTATCGTTTATTTATTTTGACCTTTTAAACCATGATGACTGACTAATTGACTGACCGCTAAACCTAGAGGCTTGAAATTCGAAATTCTAGAATATTTCTTGGGTAACTGAGAGGTAAAACTACTAAAAAAAGTTTATTTTCTAAAATCTACCTCTAAGCGAAATAAATGGGGAGAAAAGTTAGTTATAAATAGGAAACTAAAACTAACAAAAAAAAGTAAACAAATGATACAGTATGATATTCTGAAAGAAAATGAAATGTCTAAAACTACGTATAAACAAATACTCAAGTGTACCTTGCTACTCGTATCTAACTTAAGTACATTAGTTATAATAACATATTATTAACCATGTAAGAAATAAAATGTTTAAAATGTAACAACAAAGGCCATAAATCTGAGAGCACCGAGTTTTCGCCTACAAACTGGTTGGGCAGTTTGTAGGCGAAGAATTATTAATTTTGTAAAATGATGGGACACCAACCGGCGATTGGCCCTGAGTTCAAACTATAGAAGTATGCTCCCACGGACAACCACCGGTTACAGTGAAACTATTTAAGAAGAATGGGACAATTAGTAACAGGTTCTATGAATGACCTGATATGGATTGATGAACTAGGCTATAGATGAAACTACGGCGCCTGCCTGGCCAATGCAAATTTGGCTTGACTTTGGTTGAAATAGCAGGCGGTGACTCGCCAACTCAATGGAATGGACCTCCTGAAATAGCCGCATGTATATAGCAGCAGGGAGGTAACAGTTTCAGGGTAATGAGGGTGGAGAGGTGCTTCTGGACTTTAAACGTCCAAAAGGTGCCCACTCACCACTTATGCAACTCATCTGCCCTTCGAGCATATAGCTCTTGCGACTTCACTCTGACCGGCGGAGGTGAGGGTTCCTCGTCATTGAACACCGCAGCCGACCGGCGAAGGCAAGCGTGAGGCGAGGAACAGGACCTACCCTCCCCACTCATCAACAGCTCGCCACTAGCTGCCCTGCTGCCTTATTATTACTATTATTATTATACAAAAAGTCGCGAGCGTTAATAAACACTGTAGCGAAAAGCAAATACAGCTTGCCAAATTATGGTTTGTGAAACATTCGTGAACAGATAAACTAAACTAAATCGTAGTTTACAACCTCCGTGTTTGACCGTTACCGGGTGCAGCCGTGCCGGGTTGATTCGTTAATTTATGTAACTACCCTCGAACGCGGTAAATTGTCTTGATTGTAAACAGTTAAGGAGTAGTGTGTCTTAATAATTATAGTATAATTGTTAATTTATATTGTATGAATGTTGTACAAAATAAATATGCAATAAAACGATTATTGAGACATATAGTGTTGATCTGGGGCCATCTCTAATGTACATAAAATAAAAAAGTTTTTTTTTTTAATAATGCATTAACAGTTGATTTAATAACAAAAGTGTCTATGGGAACTATAAACAAGACAGAATAACTCACAGTTTTTGCATAAATTTATTTTTGTTCACATAAGATATTATAAGAATAATCTATCGCGCTTTAACGTGCTGTGTGCTGTGGCAGGAGAATATATTTAGTAATTTTCTACAGAATGTGATAAATTAATAAACAGATAAGCTAGAACTAGACTAAATCGTTGTCTGCAACCCACGTGTTTGACCGTTACCGGCTGCAGCCGTGCCGGGTTAATTCGGTAATTTATGTAACTACCCCCGAACGCGGTAAATTGTCCCGAGGGGCGCCACTAACCTCGTAAGGCTTGAGCGGCTTGATTGTAAACAGTTAAGGGGTAGTTAGTCTTAAAAGTATAATAATATAGTCCTTGAATGTTATTACATTAATGTCAAAAAACACGTTTTTGTGTTGATCTACGGCAGACGCCATCTTGAAATGAAGGTGAAAAAATATGCAGTTAAAAACCCCAGAAACCAAAAAGGAGTGAAATGTTTTTAATTGATGACTTTCAGCTGTCTATATGACCTAAGAGTCTTTCAGAAGCGTGAATAAGTAAAATTACTCACAATAAGCTCAGGGCCTCATAAATAAGCTCAGGGTCACGCAGCGTGCAATGGAAAGAGCTATGCTCGGAGTTTCTTTGCGCGATATGATCCGTAATACGGTAATACGCCAGAGAACCAAGGTCACCGACATAGCTCAGAGAGTTAGCATGCTGAAGTGGCAATGGGCAGGCCACATAGCTCGGAGAACTGATAACCGTTAGGGAAAAAAAGTTCTCGAGTGGCGGCCCCGCACCGGTGGACGGAGTGTTGGACGGCCTCCCACCCGGTGGTCTGACGACCTGGTTAGGATCGCGGGGAGCCGCTGGATGCAAGCGGCTCAAGACCGTGACTTGTAGCGCTCTTTGGAGGAGGCCTTTGTCCAGCAGTGGACGCCCCCGGGCTGATGACGATGATGATGATGACTCACAATTTTAACAGATTGTTCAGTATGTCTTTCAGGTAATTAAATATACTTACAAAGATTTTTGTCAGGCAAATCATTTAACTCTGTAATTTTCCTTTCTTGTCCTTTTGAAGGAAAAATAATATTGGACAGATAAGCTAGAACTAGACTAAATCGTAGTCTGCAACCCACGTGTTTGACCGTTACCAGCTGCAGCCGTGTCCGGGTTAATTCGGTAATTTATGTAACTACCCCCGAACGCGGTAAATTGTCCCAGGGGGCGCCACTAACCTCGTAAGGCTTGCGCGGCTTGATTGTAAACAGTTAAGGGGTAACTTCCCCTTATTTTTATATATTTTAATTTCCGTCATTAATAATTATACTTTTATTTTTAATATTTTCACCCATTGATTTTGAGCATGTGTGTACACGTAAATTTAATTTAAACCTTATTCTTTATAAATAGGGTGTTTTAAAAAACCCGTAGGTACATAGATTTTTAATTAGTAACCAACGTTAAGGGTCGGATTATTATTGAGAAAATGGGACATTTTCCTAGCGAACAGAGTGGGCATAGCTAGTTAAACATAAAATATTAGCTGTGCTATTATTATTAGCTTTAAGTTATGCTAATTTTATGTAATGTTGAAATAATAAGAGCTTAGTATAATTTGTAGTTTTCTAAATTATACCTTGCAACTTACATTACCGAGAAAAAAAACATTGATTCTGTAGTCTACAGTACGATGATTTAAACTGTTAGGTAAGCTAGCCTTTTTATTTATAATAAATAATAAAAATAAAAAGCCTTTTATTTCTTGCAAGTAAGGATGTTACAAAGTTAAAAGTAAGAAATATTTTATTAAAGATATTTTTGATGCAGGAACCCCTCCTCAGGTGAAGGTGAAGGCCTCCTCTAAGGAATTCCAATTTTCTCTGTCTTGAGCTATTTGCGCCCAGCCGGGTCCAGCTATTTTTGTTATTTCGTCTACCCATCTCGTATGAGGTCTTCCTTTGAGACGCTTGCCGTGTGGACCCTTCCACTTTGTTACCCTGCTAGTCCACCTCTCGTCTACCAGCCTTGCTACGTGTCCTGCCCACTTCCATTTTAGTTTTTTAGCGTAGCTTAGAGCGTCTTTGGCTTTGGTGATTTTTCTGATTTTTGAGTGACGAATTTTTTGCATTTTTTTAATATTCATCATGCTTCGTTCCATTCCGCGTTGGCAGGTAATAAATTTGTTTTTGACTTTGGCTGTATATTTCCCAGTTTGACATTTATTTATATTAATTTTTATTCATTTAAAGATCTTAAAAATATTTCTTATGACACGAATACTAACAGAGTGACTCAGACATGACATGGCAGCCAACATACTAAAGATGAATACATATTAGAAAGCTAATTATATTTTCAAGGAGTCGTCTAAATATATTTGGCAAGTGACATATGTTTTGAATGTTGAAGTCGTAGTAAATTAAGCATTAGCATAAGTGCATTAGTGTTTATTAGATTCGTATTAAGTTCTAGAAACTTCTATTTTTGAATTTTTCCCAACAATGTTAGTTTTTTTAGGTTCGGAGAAAGTTTAGCATATATGTGGCCTATGGGAGCGAGTGAGGGAGAAGTACAAACCCGAATATTGCTCTTTGTATTACTCCGTTAATTAACTTCAAAGCTCTTAGTTTCCTTTTTGGGGGAGGGGGTCTCGCTACACACACTACTATAAAATTAATTTTATAGTAGTACAGTAAACATTGATTAAATCTATAAGTATTATCATTCATGCCGTGCAGCATTACACCAAATAATTAATTATAATCAATCAAATTAATAAAATGACCATTTAATTACCAAAATTATTTATTTCTTAATTAACTTCGCCTTAAGCTCTCCACCCTGAGAGCTAAGGGTCGAATTAAACGCCGAGCGTGTCCCACGTGTAATAATTAATAATAATTAACTTTTAACTCTCGGAATATTTAAAATTAATTAATAATTTTGGAATCGCTGACATTTTCATTAAAACGAAGTGTTCAGAAGATTACTTGAAATAATCGTTTAATACAAGAATAGTTAATTATCTGAATAATTCAATATATTTGATTTGTGTGATAATCATAATAACAAAAATGATTATGATACCTAAAGTAATGAATAATTACGATATTGAAGCAGCATTTCCGTATTTAGTATTTACTACATTCTCCTTGCACGAACATTGAACTTTTTTCCCGTGACCACGGCTGTTGTAATACAGTCGAAACGTCGAGGTAAATGTTTATTTAATTACGCGATTAAGTACCGATTTGTATTTAAGTATGAACTTTATTTAAAAATTATTTAACCTAATATTTTTGTAAGGTCAATGTCCTTGCTAGAGCAGCATCAGGATTCGACCGTAAATGTGCAATAGGTTTATTATACCAAGTACACTAGTAGCTATTCAAAATCACTAAAAATCTGTTTATTCCTCTACGGTCATCATCATCATCATCAGCTGCAAGACGTCTACTGCTGGACAAAGGCCTTCCCCAAAGTTTTCCACAAAGATCGGTCCTCTGCTGCTGTCATCCAGCGGTTTCCCGCGACCTTTATCAGACCGTCAGTCCATCTAGTGGAAGGCCTGCCGACACGTCGTCTCCCAGTTCGCGGCCGCGATTCTAGAAACTTCCCGCTCCAACGGCCATAGGTTCTTCGAGCAATGTGCCCCGCCCCAGTGCCACTTAACGTTTCCGATTTGGTTGGCTATATCAGTAATTTTGGTTCTCCTGAGGAGATCAGCATTCCTGATTCAATACGGTAAGCTACCCTTTTGCTCTCCTTTGTTTTAGTAAAAAAAAAGAAGATAAAAGATAGAAATTTATTCAGTAAGTAGGCTGCTCGGGCACTTTTACACGTCATGAATCTACCAGCGCTTCCCAAGAGGAGACCACTGCTGAGAAGAAACGCCGCGAGAAACTCAGCAGTCAGTCATTTTTTAAACATATTCCATATTACAATATTACTTAGTCTAGCATTATATAAAGCTACAAATATTATGTAGGTATGTGTAGGTGAAAATTAACAGTTATAAACAAAACCATCTTAAGATTGTAGTCTTAAGAATTGTAATGTGTATGTGTCTCGAGATACTACTTACTTATATGTGGCTAATTCGCCCTTGCCTTGATAAAAAAACACTTTTTTTTTTATATATTAACTAAGTCAAAGCTTAATAGGACAGAATGCGTTAATCAAACATTAACGTTTCAACTTTAAAATGGCTAAAGTTCTAGCCTTATCCCTGTTTTACTTGAAATTTAGGTGCGTTCAGAATTTCTGAACAAAGATCGTCTCTTAAAGTTTTCAGAGAAATTTTGTTCGAGTTTAATATTTATAACGAGAGTAAACTGTTTGAAATGTGTCTTTCCAGATATCAAAAGTTGTGTACATAAATTAAAACAAGGTAATATCTTGTAAATTACGTGTAATACATTAAAAACTAATATTTATAATCAACTTCAACTTGCTTGGGTACACGGAGACATTTCATTTTTTTTCCATTCCATGCAGTGAACCTTTCAGACTTATTCTTTAAAAAAAAAACAATTGAATCGCAAAAGGTAAAAAGAGAACAAACTTAACAGCTTATAATTAAGACATAGTATACTTTATAATCAAACCTGTTGAATTAAACCTGTTCCTGTTGAAAATTGTTTTTTTTTGAAGAAGGGCAATGTAAATTCGTAGTAATCGTAGTGCCATTGTGCTGCGGGGTGAATGATTGAGATTCTAATAGTGTAGTGATTTTTAAAACAATTAAAGTTTAGCTTTATATTAAAATAATGTTTCCCTAATACTTAAATTATGGCCACCTTACATTTTCATGTTAAAACCTATTTGAATATCAGCCGATCGGACGAGTAAGAGATTAAGTACCTATTGAGAAGGGTGGCCATGATTCTGAGTGAAAAGATTTCATTTTAGTCACTGTCATAAAGCTTTGAAATCTATTACGTTATGTTCCTAATAGTGTAGTGAGTTTTTGTTGACTTTATTGCTACACGACCTCGCTGTCGTCCTATTAAGGAGTATCTACATACATCCTTGTATGAAACTTAATACATTATGTGCGTACGTAGCGTGCGCCGATGTGGAATTATGTTTGGACTTTAAGCATCTTACGAAGAACGGCATCTTAATATCTTAAAAGATTCGCAATATACCAAAAACAACTTCGAGTTTAGAACGACTTTTTATCTTTTCAATTACGTCACCTGCGGAAGCTGAAACTCGGATGATGTCTCCGTAAAATAAAGTTTTTTTTTTCAAATTCAGTAACTTTTCCTGTTATCAGAAGTGGAGGTGATTTGGAGCCATGGAAACAGCGAGTGAACTTAATATGAAAAAAAATCATTTAATTTTATTTATTTAAGTACAGGGTTTGTCATCTTTGACCTAACGCTAAACAGCAGTGTTTGCACTGTTGTGTTCCAATGTGATCAAAGAACTGGTGGAATGACTAGCATAAAGTCATTTAGGGATTTCCAGTTTTGAGATTTCAAAAATGTAAATGAAAGATCAATAAAAGGAAAAAAAGAACCCTTATAGGATCACTCGCGTGCCTGTCTGTCTGTCCGTTTGTCACAGCTTTGCTCTGAAACTACTAGGCCGTTTGGGTTAAAATTAGGTAGAAAGACAGACGTGTCACGTAAATAAATAAATAAAAAAATGGGGTGACTTAAAAAAAAAAGATTTGAAAACTATACTGTGTAACAAGTTACCTTAAGCTTCAGTTTTAAATGTTCTGCCACAACTAGGTACAGAATGTTAGCTTTAAGAAAAATGTATCATTTTGCAGAAATAAAATTAATTTCTTTCTTTCTTTCTTTCAAATCAAATGAAAAGGGCTAGTTGTAAAAATCTTTTTTTTTTTCATAATTTTAAGATAAATAGTTTTGATGATATTTAACAAAATAGGTGAAAATTGATCCAAGATTGAGCTAAGGACTTTGAATAAAATAGAGAAAATAGTTCTCTACCTACAGATTACAAGAAAATCTATACTATAACAACATAGAATATTTCTCAAAACGTACAGAACCCTCTCCACCCGAGCTAAACTCGCGCTCGCCTGGTTCTACCATTTTGTCACTCCGCTAAGCTCTGCTCAAGAAGCACCCGACCCCACTGACTTAGTGGCCCGTCGTATTCAATAGGCTTGTCTCCATTCCATCACTTCGCGGGTTCTATCTCCTGATTTACATTTTTATGAGTTCAGTATTCCTGGAGGAGATACTGTCACCGATACGAATAGCAAGCGTGTACTTGGGTTGCTTAGATATTTGCATAAATCAGAGGTTTTTTTCTGAAGGTAACAAAATGAGAACAAAGTCATAAGATAGAACGAAAAATTTTCATGATTAGGCTGCTCCTATGGAGATAATACATGGCTACCATGGACAAAACTTAAAATAATCTTGTAATACTATGATAAAATAAGCAATTAAAATAAATTATATTGTATAATTTTTTTATTAACTCATTACAAAGTTTCATTTCAATACACAAAATCATTCACTCATTCACTAAGGTTGATAATAATAATATCGGTAACAGAATGGAATAAATAACTTATGAATATATTTATATGAGATTAAATGCATTTTGCAAAAATAAAATGCAAACATACCTTTTTATTACCAGACTGCGGTAAAGCCCAAAAGGAGGGTTATGTGATTGGGTTGAATATATGTCGGACTCAATGTCCGCTTGTAACTGCTAAACGGATAACCCGATTTTAATAAATTATCTTCGTCTTAACCACTAGTGTCATAGGCTATATTAAAATTATTTAAATGTGAAATTGTTAAAATTAAAAATAAATACATGATAAGTAACATTACTTTGACGACATTATCCAAACGGCAGTTGGTTTTTTTAAGCTTGCTTTTCTTTAGACTTGTATTAATTATATTGACGGAAAACGGAACTTTTTTGCAATCATCTTTGGAAACCATTTTGTTTTTATCTTCATAAGAACAACACATAAAAAATAGGAAATCATTATGTACCTCGTCATATAAGGTTAAAAATTACCTGATAAATATCACGTTACAACACCAACATTATTTACGAAGTAATCGGATAATAACTTAAAGCATGTAACTCGAGGCTAAGAGCGGTCTAAGCACACCTTTACTTGCTTTGCTCGTGGTTCAAGCTTAATTGACATCCCTAAGCTTACTAAAGCTTTGTAATGAGAGCTTAAGAAAGGGTTGCTTTATGTGACGTTGTTCGGAGATTGAATTAAGCTCCGGTTTATAAGGGTGACTGTTTTAATGTTAAAAGTCAACAGTACACGCGCGGGATTTTTGTAAAAATACCAAAGTATCCTGTTTTAAGTCTGACGATAAATAAATAAGTATTATCGAGTATCCGAGTTACAAATTATATTATGTACTTAAGCTGTATCAATCGGATTTCATCTTGTTGCTATCTAATCTACTTTATCTGTAAATCAAGAGCAAATAAAATTACGTTCAAAGTCGGTAACCAAGTTATCAAACAAACTAAAGGTAACTGTTAATCCCGAGTAAGTAAGCTCATTAACTTAACTACATCAAATAACTTCGTTTTGTTGACTACGTTGATTGCAATTAATTTTAAGCAAAAGGGGACGGAATTAGGGTGGGTATCCACCAGAGCGACGGGGCGGAGCGTTGTGCGAAGATAAAAACCTTTAAGAGAGCTGCGAGCTAGGAAAAATAAGTAATCCTATTGGTGGGTTTTTAGGGTTCCATACCTAAATGGTACAAAAAGGAACCCTTATGGTGAGACTTCGTTCTCTGTCTGTCTGTATGTCATAGCAGGTTTCCTCAGGAACTACTAATGCTATCAACTTGAAACTTGGCTTAGTTATACAACTTACTTGCCTTCATCTGTTTTTAGTAAAAAAAAAAAAAATTTTTTTTTATAAAATAAGTAATTGAAAAGGTGTCTAGAATGGGGGGTAGAATAATGAACGTGGTTTGATTATAGCAATTGGGGTGTCATATGAAAGGGCTTAATCTGCACGTTTCAACACAATTTTTTTTTTTACTTTTCTGAGATGTACTTTTTGATTTATAGCCCAAGATGTACAGAAAATGACGGTTGCCCCCTAATCTCTGAGGTTAAAAATAAAAATAATAATAAAAAAATCAAATATTTTAAAGAAATAAAATGAAGTGTCATTAACAGTTTTTGATAAATAACAGCAAAGGTTGGACAATCTGTATTAAAATTTAGGCTTGTAAAAATGGACCTTGTTGCATAGAAAATAAATCACATAACAAAATGAGTATTTTTTTTGGGTACCACGCATAATATCTTAAATACGAAACCCTCGGTGGGCGAGTCCGACCTGCACTTAACCGGGTTTTTTCCTTGCACACCGCTTTGCAATCTCGCATAATTCTGATGGATACTCACCTAAGGGTGGCCACATCACCACCCACGGTACGGGGTCGTGAACGGGAAACGTTGCGTTTATGCAATGATCAAAATTAAATATAAGACGGCTAAATCAACTTGTCTCCAAGTGCCAAAATATAAAATTCAAACGAGTATCAAACTTTTTAGTTCATAAATAAAATAAAATAAATATGCGATAAAGTTCATGTCACTTTTCAAATAAATTAGAAAAAAATCCGGTTAGGATGAAAAAATACCTACTTGAAATAAATGAATATAAACGAAGGGAAGATAGCCCAATCAGACATGGAAATCGTTTCTGTCTTTTAAATAATTCATTATAGATAAAGAATGAACAATTAGCGTTTGCATATTCAAACACTTCTCAAAGCACGAATCACATTTGAGCATTTACTTCCAAATGTGTTACGAAGCTTCCTATTTTGTTACTAAAACTCTAAAAGTAACATACAAGTTTTTTTTTTTTTTTTAGTGAAGGCAAACGAGCACTCAGGCCACCTGATAGTAAGTGGAAACTGTGACCCATAGACATTCGCATTCACAAGACTGCAAGCCTAAGACTGCAAATGCGCTGCCAACCCTGAGGACTAAGATGGAATACCTCAATGCACCGATGATGATAATGATACATTTTTGAGGTTTCTTTTAACGTCTAGTTGTGCCGCTGCTTATATAAAGCTGTTAAGTAATGCTTAAAATCTTATTAACCTGATATTGGCGCGTTTGGAACAGAACTACTTAGTTATATAATATTATTGACTTAGATATCTTATCGACAAAACCTGTGTTATGGATGCTTTTTTGTTGTTTTGGATTTAGTATTTGTTTAAATCTTGTACCAGTAAATGAGACCACCTCAACAATCATTACCAGTAGTATAAAATGGACGTATAAAAATCCACCAACCCTCGCCTCCCCAACTCGATAGCCCATGTACCATAAGCAGTTTGACAGTTTTCGATAATCGTTTACGATACCGTAATGGTCATCCCACACCACAATGCTTCGGCACCACATCAGCACCGCGTCTCCTCAAATTGAAACATTTAAAAGTGGGCTTTGACTCGATTTAGTACGATACATTATTCAAGTTAAAGTAAATACAATTGGCTTGGACCTCGCAACGTCTACAAAGGAATACTAACGAACAAAAAAAACAAAACGAACGTACAAATACATTCGACAAAACGTTATTCCATACAAATGTTGCACTAAATAATGTTTTGACCAAACGATATTGACATTTTAATCAAGACACGAAACTAGAATGCAAAAAAAATGGGTTAAAAAAAATTGACCCCCCGATAATACAACCGTGCTAGACCGAAGTAGAATTTGGGCGTGACGTATATTTATTTCTAATATTACATAGAATACGAGTGAAATAATAATATAAAAAAAGAACAATATAATTCCACTGCCAGAAAACCTGTTTTAAAATATAAAATAAATGCATCCACAACACACATACACACGGTGATAAAACTTATAACATCATTTTGCGTCAGAGGGGTTAAAAACCGAGGCAACAAAAACCCCAATATGATAAAGTGGCTTAATCCGAAACACTTATTTACGTTGTAAAAATAATTCCTTTGGCCAATACGAAACCACCCAATATTTAACCGGAGTCGAATTCCCAGTTATTATTGATGGAACCATCCCCGACATCATTGAATCTCATCAGAGAGCAGAAATGATGAATGTTTGACATACATTGGCGTTTTTCCAACGAATCTATAAAACCAATAACCATTTTCAACTCATGTTAATTCTATGGAATGTAAACCTTATTATTTACACGTTAAAGTTCCACGCGACTGTAATAATTAAAATGGCAAATAGCGTGAAAAGGAAAGGAGGCATACTTCCATGAATGCGTTACGGGTGAAATAAAAATGTTTGTATTTTGCGTATTTTCTGAAGAAGTGTTGCTGCAATAGTACATTGTTGTAGAGGTTAGAAAGTAAGCAATAGATGGACGAGTTAGTTCGAGGGCCGATGCGTAGCGGAGGCCCTCGAAAGTACGAGTCCATCTATTGCACTTTCGGCCGAGGCTTAACACAGAACACAGTGCTTTTCACGACTACTGCGAGGAAATAAAAAATATATCTTATAATTAAAAGCAGACATATATGGCTGTATGGAATCTGATTCCTTTGCCTATCCGTGAAGGGATGAATATTATTAAAAAAATAAAACGACTTCTCATTGGCCAATTTAATTTCATATGCAGCACAAAGTGTGTTCTGATTGGTCGAATTAGTGATCAGCGGACCGATGTTATTGGTCAATGGAACAGACCAACAATGTTAACATAATTGGTCTGTTTAAATTCATAGTAGGCCTGCTCATTCAATGTACAACTATCGATTGTTTTGGGGACCAAGAACAGACCATCTTTCGCCACATTTCCGAGCAGTGGCGTGAAAAGTTCTTTTGTTGTGGTAACTGGAGGACGCCCGATTCTTTGTATGTGTAGAAATCGTTTTCCGCCGTTCCCCCTATTTCTTTCCCTTACGGGTTGACTTTTGGCAAGTCCTTTCTTAGTGGTCCCCTAGGATTCCCAAGGAATACTCCCTCCTTTCAAGTCCCTAGGTCTGGCACATTAGGCTGTGCGTTGCCAGTCAGCCGGTCACTCAGTCAATCAGTAATTTTTCAATAAGGACTTGACAGAAGCGCGTGAAGCTAACCCCATGTGCTATTGTTTTAATAGTGTACATCAATGAAACTTTGTTTATAACTTTTATCTTAGCACTAGAAATGAGATCTGCCGAGGCGTAACAAACTTTAGGGGTTCTTTCGATTCTTTATTTTTGCGAACTAAACTTGTACTTATATCATTCTATCGTGCTCTTGGGCATTTCTCGTTCTATCACTCGTATTTAACATCTGTTCACAGACAATATAGGTTTTGCAAAAACCAGTCGAGCTTAAAAAAGCCATATTTCCAAGCTAACCTACGGCATACACATCTTAGTCGTATGGTTTTATTTCCGTTAGATCCTTAGAATGTACGAACCGGGAGATTAGAAATTCTGCTGTTTCATTACTTCAGTGATATATGGCGTGGAAAAAGGTACGTTGGGGATTAATCTCCAATCTTGTACGTTTTGTTAGCTCCTTCATAACATGGCTTTAAGGTTTTAAATTGGATGGTTTATTTTTGCAAAAACACCAAAGGAAAGGTTTTTATTGCCAGTTTTTGTTGGAAATCTTTGATATGTCTGCAACTTGAACTACAAAGCGATATAGCTCTTAGGTGCTTCGAGGTTTGTATTTGCCTCTTACTCGCTCTTATACGCTCTTATTTAGAAAGAGTGAGAGAGACGTACAAACCCAAATCATTTTTTAAGTGCACAGACTGTAAGTTAAGTCGTTATCAACGTTTCTGGGCTTGCGTAACGACCTATATTTAAATTAAGGCCATGGCAAATGCACTACATTTTTAGATGTATATAAAGTTGACATAAGCGGTCGACGTGATCTGTCATCAGCTTACATGAATTCTTATTTTGTCGAGTTTTAAATATTGCTAACTTAGTGTTATGCAGACTACAAGTTTTGCAAATTTTATCTAAACCCGTTCAGTAAGAGGCCCTGAGGACTGTAATGGGATGCGTCTTTGCTAATAATTTCACCGGTTATGTTATCCCCACAGCGGCAGCGGGACAAAACAAAAAACTTAACATTGTGTAATACTAGGATTATAGTACTTTTCTTTTAAAGTCTTGCTGCAGTCAAACTGTCCTAAAAAATAAAACAGTTTTGCAGGGCTTTTGTTTATTTGTAATTTTTGTAGAGTTGGTTTAATAAATTACTAAAATAAAATAAAATAAAATAATTGCTGCTTGGCGGTGGGTTGTTGGATAAGATGGTTTAGCTAGATTTCATCAAAATCGGTTGGACCTTTTAAGAGATATCAGCTCTAAAAGTAGTTGCCATTATGTCGAAGCTTTTTACCTATTTAATATTTATACGTCCACTAGCGACCCGCCCTCGCTTCGGTTCGGTTTATGTGAGTTTACTGTAACACATGCACAGAATGTATTAAACACTAGCATCTGCCCGCGATTTTCGCCGCGTAAATGTAGATTATCTTTATTTCATCGAAAATTTTAAATTTTCCGTAATGAAAAGACGCCTGTGTTCATTCAGGGAATAAACTATCATTATTTCAATTTCATCAAAATCTGTCTTACCATTGCAGCGTGAAGGAGAAAAAGAAAGATAATTGATATACCGCTATAGAACCATGTCGTGTAAAATCTACGATTAATTCCGATGTAATTTGTGTTTCGTCACTTGACGCTGTCATTATGAGAGGGTTCCATATTCGCATAACAATCATCGAGGTAACACCTGCCAATTCTAGTAGCGTGCCTCATTAATATTAAGATTCAACATACACAAGCTCTCAAAAACCAAATAACAAAGCATTATAAACTCTCAGAAATTCCAAGCGCTTTCCTCTCCATATGCAAAGCAACCCTGTACTTTAATATAAATTTCACTTCTAAATTCGTTTAAAGCTCCCATTATTTCTAGCAAACTAATTGCCATAATAAAACCCCCATTCAAACCAGCCTGAGTAAACGCCTCGTTAAAAATATTAATGCGGATCAAGACTCAGAAATCCGCAGACTTATCGTGCGATCTCTCGCAAGATTCGAGAGCTCGTGGTATTTTTAAGTGGCTATTTTAAGACGGATATCGTGTTAATTAATATTAAGATATACCATAAATTATTTGGAGAACGGTTGTTTAAAAGACGCCTAGGGCGGGGCTAGTCGCGCATCCATGAGTATCGTTGCCGCGTGTCGTTTGCAGGCGCTCAAAGTTTTGCTGTGCTGGGTTAAATTCTGCCTTAGTTAGTTCTGGTTAGTAATAGTATAAGCATTTTAAATTGAATTTGGTCGCCAATAGAGTATATATTGCTTCGACCATTAAATTCGAGTTAGCGGCTTTCTATGGTATAACCCCAGCGTTGCGGGAAATTGTTAGACTGAATTTATATTTCGGCATTTGAGATGTTAATAGTTTTGACAAGTTTTAGGTACTTGATAAACTGCTATAAAACTATGTGCCAGTTGATTAACCCTAACTTTCTTTGTGTTGTTTCTTTTATTTTCTAATAGATTAGGGAAATCAGAATCTATTGGGGCATTTTTGCATTTTTTCGTTGGAGCCAAACATCTCATAATTTCACCACGGCTTTGCAGGGCATGGCGTTTAAACGCAGCCGCCTCCGGACCATTAAAGTTTGTTTAATAAACCCTTTTTAACTGTCGTTATTAAAAGTAATTTTGGCATTTTACAATCAGGTTAAAACCATTAGCTTGGCCAGTCAGGTAAAGAGCCTTAATATATCTCTAGCTTATTTCTAGGCAGCATTATTAACAATTTTTTTGTAGCTCTGTTAACCCCACTCTGGGAATCAAGGCGCGAGTGTGTGTATGTACGTATGTAATTTCTAGGCGATTAATAAAATATATACATAACCAGACCCAGTCCAAAACTATATATATACCAGCTGTCTACGCCCGGCGCTGCCCGGCTGTTTTTTTTTCATACAAACGCTATATATATATTTAGACCTACTGAATAATTATACTCACAAAATTTGTTAAGAATCGGTGAACATAGGTCACGTAGAGACCTCGTCGTGTTATTCTCATAGTCGTTATTTTTATTTTTAGTTTAGGTGACCTAACATTTGTAATAATTTTATTTTGCTAGATTTTAGAATTTATTATTTTTTACTTTACTACCTCATTATTACTTAATGTATCTTACTTTTAAGGATTATTGTTTTTATGATTGTAATAAAGACCTGCTGGAGTGTCTTCTCCACAATGATGGTCATGTCCGAAACGCTGCTAGATTCACTCTATTACCGACATGCTAAAGAGCCCTCATGTCTATTTACTGAATAAATATTACGAATTTTGAAGCCGTTTCGGATGAGTTTTATTACAAACAATGTGACACGACCATTTTTAGCTAAAATGTATGTACAAAAGACCACCCAAGACTCAGAACCAATGGCATCATTTAATCGTCCTATTAGGTAAATAAATTTCACCCGAGTATTCCATCCATAGCCTGCAGGTCTAAGTTTCAAGCGTCTTCCGAATTAATTTTCTGTGTCGCCGCCTACCTTAATTGCTCGTTCTGCACTCACAGTATCTTCGTACAGCCAAACCGCTTCCACCTCACACTTGTATATGTGTGTGAAGGCATGTACAAATAGGCTACACACACAAACATTTGACGTGTGCACAGTATTAATAAACCAGTAGGACATCTTCGAATAAACACATCAAGCGGCTTGTTTGTGTGCGTGGTCAAAGCTGAGTAACTGGTTTGGTTTAGCATTGCGGGATTTATCTATTTTTTTTATCAAAGCTCCTTTCACTCGACGCATCATTTCGCACATGTCTTACCTAACCTACGTGATTCATGAGTAAGATAACCTGAAAATATTAAGGATTCCGCACAAAATCGCGTTTCATGAAATAATACAATTGATGACGTGAAGTTCGATATCCGTCAAGTGACCGCAGTGTTTGAAGTCAAAAGTCTTTGACCAGTGTGTTGCCAGTGATGACTTACGGATCTGAGACATGGGCGCTAACAATGGGCCTCATAAGGAAGCTCAAAGTCACCCAGAGGGCTATGGAGAGCTATGCTCGGGGTTTCTCTGCGTGATAGAATCAGAAATGATGATATCCGCAGTAGAACTAAGGTTACCGACATAGCCCGAAGAATAGCTAAACTGAAGTGGCAGTGGGCGGAGCACATTGCTCGCAGGACTGATGGCCGATGGGGTCAGAAGATTCTGGAGTGGCGTCCGCGGACCGGAAGACGAGCTGTAGGTAGGCCTCCAACAAGATGGAGTGACGACCTCGTCAGGATCGCGGGACCGCGGTGGATGGCGAAAAGCACAAGACCGGTCTGAGTGGAAAGCCTTGGGGGAGGCCTGTCCAGCAGTGGACGTCTTTCGGCTGACATGATGAACCTAGGGTGACGGAACCAGTAATGGACAAGGACCAATGATGGACACTTGATTCTTGTTTTACAGACGAAGTTAAGACCGTATGAAATTGGAATTAAGAGTAAAGTGTCCATTGCTGGTACTGGCAGCTAAAAGTGTAAATCATTGGTGCCGTCATCCTACTAGGTATAACTATCCAGTGGGGCTACACAAGTTCCTATCGAATACAAACGTTTGGTGAAGATTGTCAAAAATTAAAAAGCTACCCAACTTGCTCGTATAGATACCGCCCTCAGACACCGACCTTTATATCGTGATAGTGCTCGTGTTGAATTCAACCTGTCAAAATAGTACCGCGTAACGACGGACAAAACGTCAAAACTATCACTATTCGATTAGCGGGAGTAATATTGATCACATTACAGCGTGATATAATCACGAGACTTACGTCAATTCCATACGTTTTTGTAAGTGACAGGTGATCACCAAACGCTAGCGTTCGTATTCGAAGGCAACTTGTCTAGCTCCGCAGTATTTACGTACTAAGTAACTACTGAATTTACTTTACTTTAAGTGTAAATTTTATTATAAATCGTTGATGTAGCTTTACCACGACATGCAAGATACGCAATCTTTAAGTGATTTGTGTATTTCGTATATATACAGTTAGATTTGAGACTCAAATTAGAAACGATGTAGTGTTTACTTGTTTAGGGTGATCAATAGACGCAATCAGTTTAGGCGTTTGAGTTTGTTTACTGTCAACTGTTTGCTGTGTAACATTTACGATTTAGTAGGCTTTGTTTATTATTATTTATTCAAATAGTTTATTAGCAACGTCTGTAATAAAACGCTTTGAACAATGAAAACATTTCTGAAAAAAAAAATTAAGATCATGTTTTTTTTAAATAATTTTAATACTCAACAGTTAGGTATAATGTATTATACCGCTAAATAAATGCAACAGTTTGGGTATTCGTTTGTTACTCCTTCACGCTGCAATGGATGAATTAATTTAAATGAAATTTGGAATAGAGATTGCTAATATCTTGGATTAAAACATTTTTAATATTAAAGATGATTTCACGTAACTACTTCAAAAACTATACTAGGTTCTGCGGGTGGTAGGACCTTGTGCGGGGTCCGTCCGGATCGCTACCACCATCTTATCCATTAACCTACCGCCAAACAGCAGTGTTCGCATTGTTGTGTTCCGGTTTGGGGATAAGACAGCCGGTGTAATGACTAGCATAGAGGCATTCCATCTTAGTCCTCAGGGTTGGCAGCGCATTTGCAGTCTTAGGCTTGCAGTCTTGTGAATGCGAATGTCTATGGGTCACAGTTTCCACTTACCATCAGGTGGCCTGTGTGCTCGTCAGCCTTCCCTATGCCATAAAAAAAAATATTATTTCCTTATTTACAAATAATAACATATGTATATCACATGATAGACAACAAACCGTATTTAAATTTGGAATGGTCCTATAGGCAGACCACCAATTCCTCCCAAGCTCGCTACACGGAAAGGGCCGGCCGTCTATTACGACCTCCTTTGTTGAGGGTTTAGCCTCTTTGGCAATGAGAGAATTTACTTGTTGGCAAATGTATAACGTCTTTTGCAAACTATGAAGGCACAAGGCACAATCTCATACTAAATAAACAAGTCCCAAACTAAGTTCTAGGCTTGTACCATGTACAAAGATCAACATATATCGAGAAATAGATAGGTACTTAAATACATACATACTTTAGGATATATTAACTGCCCACTCTTTTCCTTTTGAAGGCATGATTTTAATAACATAAATGTCCAGGAGAAGATTTAGATTTGCAAGTGAAAATAAGAGTAGAAAAATAACGTGCAGCATGTTATTAACAAGGTATAGTTAAAACAACGTAAAATAAAACAACCCTGTAATTTTTTTATTGGTGGATGACGTGATACGAAAAGTCACGTGATCTGACAGTGACGCGATTGGTAAAAACGAAACAAATAGAAACGCTAGTTAGCGTAGTGCATCTTCTCTAGTTTACGAAACATTTTTACTTATTACATAAAAAAACATAGAAAATACATCCATGATTCAGAAACAAAATATTCGCGCTCATCACACAAATGGATTTGAACCCGGGCCCACTACGAAGCTATGTCCTGAGTCATGGATGTTTAATATTTATTTAAGTACCCATAGAGTATAGAGCTTACTCAAATACTCAAATACTCAAATATTTATTGCGTTCCACAATGTGTTGGCAGTTGACAGGCTAAAACATAAACTATTACAGTTATAAATATATAACTTAATTATAGACCCTGTTGGGCACAGCAACATTAAGAGAGGGCTTAATAATAATTATAATTATTGCACATAAGGTATATAATGTAAATTGTATCAAATTTAATTTGAACTAGGTAATTAAAGTTAGGGACTAGGTCAATTGGTGTGACATTGTCCTGTGATATATATTTATTCCGAGTTTACAATATTCTTCTAAGGTATTCCAGAAAGTTAAAGCTATATTAATACTAATTTAAATCAAAATAGAAACACATACAAATACAAATTCCTTATGACATTTTGTAATAATGATTACCTACATATTAAGGAATTCTGGAATGTACACCATTGTTACACAAACATTAAACTAATACGTATTGTGTCGTTGTGTCTCAAGTCGTAAACTAAAATTAAATTCCTCCATTTTGAACCCTTTTCCGGTTCCCTGGTCACGGGAGAGATGTTCCCGTGAACCCGTGATCACGGCCGGAGTAGTTTCTAACGAACACGAGGTTTCATTTTAACTATTACACACTTTGAAGTATTATAGCGGGATAAATAATCATCCGAGCAATTGAAGTGAGATTTTAATTTCGTTTCATAATATAAGAGGCATGAATAAAGTAGAAAATATTGTATTTTGTTTGTATTAGTAGGATTTAAAATCAAAGAACCGATTTAAAAAATATATTGCTAAGAAGCTGCATTATTCTTCAGTAATAAAGGCGGACCGGAAGACGAACTGTAGGTAGGCCTCCAACAAGATGGACGGACGGATGGAGTGACGACCTCGTCAGGATCGCGGGACCGCGGTGGATGCGAAAAGCACAAGACCGGTCTGAGTGGAATGCCTTGGGGGAGACCTATGTCCAGCAGTGGACGTCTTTCGGCTGACATGATGATGATGATGATGAATAAAGGCTACTTTTCAACTGTGCTATTTTTATACATGTTTAAATAGACCAGGAGACAGTAACGCAAATTGACCTAGACCCAAAATAAGCTCTACATTTGATTTCGGTAGGTTGAGATTAGAGACTATAAGTTTGTCTATGGCTAAAAAAAACCAGTTAGTTTTGACGCTATTTTTCTAGTCAACTCGTCGGTTTCTAAGCCCATCTTAGAGTACTAAAGAAGGCAAACAAGTGCACAGACCACCTGATAGTAAATGGAAACAGTGACCCATAGACATTCGCATTCACAAGACTGCAAGCCTAAGACTGCCAACCCTGAGGACTAAGATGGAATGCCTCTATGCTAGTCATTACACCGACTGTCTTATCCCTAAACCGGACCACAACAATGCGAACACTGCTATTTGGCGGCAGGTTAATAGATAAAGATGGTGGTAGCGATCCGGACGGACCCTGCACAAGGTCCTACCACCGGCCTAAGCGTTAAAACACTACTGTTATCGTTGTCTAACCATAATACAAGCATAGAGTTTAGTTAATTGCTACGTTAAAATGTGTGAAATTATCCTTGATATTTATTATTGCTTAACAGCTAAGAAAATGTAAGAAAATATTAGTTGCTTCGATCCTGGGTATCATAATTGTTTGCCAAACAGGATAATTGGTCCGTGAGGTCCTAACGAACTGAGCCTCCTCAAACAAATTTTAAAGAGGCTTACTAAAGTCACGGGAGACCGAGGAGCTGGCATTTTCAACGTTAATTTGGCAATTATTATTTATTGAAGAGAACGTTGTCATAATCTTTGGTATAATGCCGCGAGTCCATTTATATTTAGTTGTCAATAAAATGGTAACAGGCTTAGTGAACAAGAGTGGCCAGGCGAGGGAATTGGTTCTACTTTTAGGTGGAGTAGTGGCAGGAGAGAGGTATGATTTCAATTTTCTTTTGTTTTAGATTTATTAACGAAAATATTGTATATTATTAAATATTTTTAGAGACTACTCCGTTAGTATCATCATGTCTAAGCAACACAAGTGGTCTAAAAAGCAACAACAATTGGTATGGCTCATTGAACCCCGAGTTCTTTTTATCCATAAGAAACGATAAACGTCTGTATGAAATTTATCATTTGAACTACAGCGACGCAGCAGTGTTCGCATTGTTGTGTTCCGTTGTGAGGATAAGACAACCAGTGGAATGACTAGCATTTTGATTTGAGCAGAGATAAATAAAATGGCGGTAAAGCGCGTGTCGCGAGCAACAGCTAAAGTAAAGAATAAAACCTCGCACCTTCCAAATCCGTCAAAGCGTTAAGCCTACATACATAATACATAAATACCCTCTTTTTGCGAAGTCCAGTAAAAACTAAAAGATATTAAAGCCTAGAAACCTAAAGATTACGATTTATCATAATTTCTTTGAGTTTTAACATTATTAAGGAGAAAACCAACAATTCATTACTTTTATATCATAAAAAAAGGTTTCACAGCGATAGAATTCTTACTTTTTTAATAAAGCATCGGGAAACAAAAAGTCAATTTCTTAGTGCCATCAGTATAATTAATCCTGGATACTTTTTAATCTGTTTTATCGAACGAGAACAGTTTTTAAGACTTCATATTTTGTAAGTGAGCAAAATGAGTGGTGAGATCTTGTACATAAATAAATAATTAAAAACAGCTGACAGTCACACCCATTGACCTAGTCCCAAACTGACCTCTAGGCTTGTACTATGGGTACTAGACAACGATATAAATACTTATATAGAGAAATGTATACTTAAATACAAATGAAATGTATAGTTATGCAGCGTCTTCTCATCCAAAATACCTCAGTGTCTGAAGACTAAAGTCTTCGAACAGTGTGTGTGAACAGTGTGTGTGTGTCCAGTGATGACCTACGGTGCCGAGACGTGGTCTCTAACCGTTGGCCTCTTGAATAGGCTCAGAGTCACTCAGCGTGCCATAGAAAGAGCTATGCTTGGTGTCTCGCTACGAGATCGAATCAGGAACGAGGAGATACGTAGATGAACTAAAGTAACCGACATAGCCAATCAGGTCAGCAGGCTGAAGTGGCAAGGGGCAGGCCACATTGCTCGAAGGACTGATGGCCGCTGGGGCAGTAGAGTTCTCGAGTGGAGACCACGTACCGGCAAGCGCAGCGTAGGGCGACCCCCCGCGACATGGACGGACGATTTGGTCAAGTCCGCGGGGACCCGCTGGATGCAAGCCGCTTCCAACCGGGTGAGGTGGAAATCTTTGGGAGAGGCCTATGTTCAGCAGTGGACGACCTATGGCTGAAATGATGATGATGATACTTAAATATATAGAAAACATCCATGACTCAGGAACAAATATTCGCGATCATCACACAAATATCTGCCCTTAGGACCGCTAGCTTCGTAGGCAGAAGCACTACCAATTAGGCCAACGCGTCATCCACCACTAACTGAACATGACTTAGCTGGACTTGCCTCAAACAATCAAAAATTATAGTATCTGACTGTCCATTTGTTTCTCATAACCAATTAATATTATCAAGATAATTATTATTTCATGTTGTTTTTTTCCTTTTATAATTGAATATAAAACGTGATCTTTGCGGTGAGTTAAAACATCCAATAAAAGCTTGTTACGGAATAGAATAGCAAAAGAAGTCCATAAAACTACAGCATCTTTAATTGAACTCGAGAACAAAGAAGAATGCTCAACCCATTTTAAAGTAAACAGAAAAAAGTATAAAGTAATAACGGTGTTGTTTAAAGAACACCATTAACACCCAGTTGCATAATAGAGTTGCACAATGAATTATTATAATTAATGGGCTGCTGACGGATGCAAATTGCGTCAAAATAATGTCAAACGATATCCGTCATATGGACAACAATTAATTTTAAAAAGACAGACCATTGCAAAAAGGTTAAAAAAAAACACATACTTTATGTAGCTAAAATGACCTCTCTACATATACAGACGTAGGAGACGTATTCGTAGAGTGTTATTGATTTATAACAAATACTGCATATAATTATTTTCATAAATATATTAGTACTCGAAATTTTATAATAGTTTTATCCATCTTCTGCTTTCGTCACCGTAATGCATTCGTCAGCCGCATTTTGCTTATAATACTGCTTGATTTCCAAAGCTTTCAAGTAGGTAGGTATTATAAAAAACAAAGTAGTCTTTATTGTGGACCATAAATATAATTAAAATCTGGGGATCTATTCCACAAATACAAAAAAATATACACAAAATTCTTTATTTCATAAAAAGCAGTTGATCACATGGTTAATGGATGGTGTCATGTTATCTAAAGCGAGAGGGACGTACATCAAACACGAGCGCTAGGTTGAAACTGTTTATTGTAATCCTACCTTCAAAATCATTCATAAGATATGACAATTCCCTTTTAAAAACGAAAAGAGAATAAAATATCCAAAATATATTTATAACAACCATGCAAAGCTATTTCATTATCAATTCATTACAATGCTTAAGTTTAATTTATTTATTTTTTTTATTTTTTTAGGTTGATATTTATTTCTTTGCATCTCTGTTTACGGAAAATCATTCATAAGATATGACAGATGGAGCTTCCCATTAAGCTAGATATTGCTTGTGTCGGGATTCTAATCGGTAAAACGGTATAGGTAGCAAATATGACCAGAAGGACCTGCCAAGATGCATTACGTTAACTAGCGTTTCTATTCGTTTCGTTTTTAACCCAATCGCGTCACGGTAGATGACGTGATACGAAAAGTCACGTGATCTACCAGTGACGGACAAGGTCCTACCCCCACTTGCTTGGCGACACCAGACAGTGGGTGAGACAAACAATCATTACAAGCCCCTATTAATAAAAATGTCTCGTCAATAATTTGCCTTCTACCTACCCCTTTATCATTCCCGGCAAAATATCACCGTTGAAAAGCGATTCGTGTCATGTCGCTAATCCGAGAGCCTTGTTGACACCGCTTTTTGATAATCCCGTGTTTTTATGTGTCAAACTTTTAGTCTCTCTACTTTTCATTGTTTTTTTTTTTTTCAATAAATATTTTCTTGCAAACGAATACGTACACGAAAATTTTCATAATATCTACAACATATTCAAAAATCGTCAAAACCATGTTTAAGGGGGGAGAAACGTTATCGCATTCTCTATGGAAATTTTTAGGTTGACAATCGTCTTAAAAAAACTCAAGACCATTTTTAACGCTGCAATCAAAAAGAGCTTCAACAGTGAGCCAGCGTGTGTATAATCGATAGTGCAACCATCTGCCACTCGCGGGAAGTTCACACGTATACCTACATACTGCGTACTTATAGCTCGAAATGCCGCGAAAGTTTGCAACATTGTCAGAATTGGAGCATTAAATAGTTTGATAGTGGAATTTTGATTAAAGTGAAGTTTGAGTTCGCGAAAATAACGTAGCGATAGAGGAATGTTTCTATTATGGTTTGACAACTAGTTTAAAATATTGCTTTATTTTATGAACGCAGGGATATTAGCTTAATTAGTGGTGGTAAGATTGTGCAAGGTATGCAATCATAGAGATAATTTTAAGCAACTGAACGAGTTTTTTTTCTTTTAACAACAGATCTTAGTTTGCCTAATAGTTACAAACTTGCCCAGAAAAAACTGACTGGTTGACTGATCGATCAACGCACGGCTGAAACCGCTGGAACTGGGGGCTGGAAATTTGGAGGGAATATTTATTGGATATGCTAGGGGTGCTGCTGACACTAATAGTTTGTTAATAGAGGCGGTAGGGGCCTTTCTCTTGTATGTGATAAAATTATAAAATTAGTTTTATCATGCTTTTAAAATGCAGTTAAATAAAAATATACCAACACGTTGGGCAAATTAAACGTTACCAGTAAACCGATTTTTAAAAAACCCTTCTGGTGTAAATTCTATAAACACCAGATATCTGAAATTTTAATATGCAAGGAAGTTTTAGAAACGTTAGCTTTACAAATTTGAAGCCCTTTTTTGCACAGACCCAATTAGAGTTCAGTTGTTTGCGTTCAAATGTTGTTTGTTCCACTAGTTGAACAGTGGTTGGTTGCCAAAACAAATAAAAGCAGTTTTCGCTCACCTCCGTGAATAAATAAAGGGTTAAAAAACAATTGAAAACAGAACATTAACTGTATACACTATTATATCGATAATTGAAAAGAAAAACCTCCTAAGTAAGAAATAAGATTTAGACAGTTTTTCTTCAGTGGAATAAAATTGTAGATAAGTATCTATTTTTCATGAAATTAGAGCGATGGGTTGTAAAAGAGAGTGATTTTGATATTTATCCACAGACATGTTATAAACGCCAGCTGAAAATGGCATAGAAAAAATCTCTGGTGTTCACCTTTCATTCAATGTTTTGTGAATGATATGCCTTATTTATAAAAGAAACGCACAAATTAAGTTGGTTTGCCCAATAAATCTTATTCCTCAAGATTGGGATCGCATTTGTTGTCTTACGATTGCAGTCTCGTGATTGCAAATGACTTAGAACCTTAACGCCCACCTATTATCAGCTAGCTTGAATGATTGTTAAACATCTGCTTTAAAAAATTAAAACGTAGATCATGAGTCCTTCAAGTTAGTGATACTTTCAACGTATCACTCCTCAACTTTGCCCATCGTTACACATACAAGAACGGTTACAAAGTTAGTTCCATCTCTCGTTGAGTTAACAGCTTTATAATTTCTAGTGATCTAATAACAGCGTCGAGTTAATTCGATAGAACTTCGCGAATACGTTTAGTTTTGCATATGGACTCGAGTTTCTGTCTTAACTAACGCGTTAGGAAACTTAAGCTAAAGTTTATTTAATAAGACAAAGTTACGAATGTAAAATTATCATTGTCTAGGTACCTCGTTAGGCCAACTACTAACAGTATTGTTTTTGTTCAATTCAGGGCTAGGCATTGACCCGAAACGAAAATCGATTACGGTTTGGGTTAGGGGTATCAGTTTATGAACCGGTTCATTTAAAACCGGTTTTTGTCAAAAATAACGTTCTGTTGAAATATTGATCCTGTGTATTGATCATTTTAATCGAAACTTTTAAAATAAAAATAAAATAAACATTAATTTCATGGTTTGATTGATAAGTTTTGAAGTGGTATCTTACCTACATAATTAAAACCATTACATTACGAATCAGCGAAGTTTTTACACCTATTCGCCTAGGTAGCTAACTTTTTCTGCCATTAGTCAATAATAAATTGCGAGAATATACAAAAACTATTTCTAATTTATTTTGTACCTCAATATAATTCTATTGGGCCTTGTTTGGGTACACAGGAAAACAAAAAAGGTCGTACATTACCCGGGGCCAAGAAGGTGAAATGTGATTTATCACGGCGATTCTTGTCCGGACATTTTTGTTGGCACCCATTTTTTTGTCCGGGATAAATGTCGCTTTTTGTTCTGGGGAATGTTGAATGGTTGACAAAAGAGTGGTTTTTTATCTGGGGATCCATGTTGGACATGGTTTTCTTTTTACCACATCATTTTTACGGTTCCTTACCCAGATGGTACCAACGGAACCCTATTTTAAGGATCCGCTGACCGTCCGTCTGTGTTTTAATCCGTTGCAGAAAAAAAATGTTTTACTATGGCCGCTTTTTTATATCACGGCTCAGTCAAACGAATACACATGCCACCTGATGGTAAGTGGGATCTGACAACCATAGACAAACGTAGAATACTCAGTTATAAAGGGTTAATAACGTTGAAAATATGACAACATGTGAAAGGAATAATGGTTTTGCGCAAAATAAACTATCATAAATCATAAATCTTTAAAATACCATCATCAAAAGACCCAAAACTTTAACCGAAATAATATTCACACCGAACATTAAAAAAGCACAATTTAATTAAATTCATTGTGCTGAATTTCATTTTCCCAACAGGTTAACCAAAACGTTCCCACCCGTCGTCACCCAACATGCTGCGACTAAATTGGCTTCTGAAAAATGTTGAAAATGTCAAATATACACGGAGTTTTCCAACCTGAAATATCAGTTACTCAGAACCAAAGTGATTCAAGTTGACTTTTATGTAACATACGATTGTGGTGATAGTTATTAGTATCTTATGTTCCAGAATTGCTTCTCAATTCATGTGATTTTATTTCAGACATTTTGTATTGGTGGCAAAGTACTGAAACAATCACTAATGATGAGCACATGTAAATTAGGTCAATTTCTGTCCAATAACAATGTCACACACAATCAATGAATACACAGTTACATACAAAATATGAGAACCACGAGAAATTTTCTAATAATTCATCATCGTCATCATCATTATCAGCCGCAAGACGTCCACTGCTGGACAAAGGCCTTCCCCAAGGTTTTCCACAACGATCGGTCCTCTGCTGCTGTCATCCAGCGGTTTCCCGCGACCTTTATCAGATCGTCAGTCCACCTTGTGGAAGGTCTGCCAACACTTCGTCTCCCGGTTCGCGGTCGCCACTCTAGAACCTTTCCGCTCCAGCGGCCATCAGTTCTACGAGCAATGTGCCCCGCCCACTGCCACTTAAGGTTTGCAATCCGGTGAGCTATATCGGTTACTTTAGTTAACATAAGTAAATTGAATAAAAATATAATTCAGTTCTCCTGTGATACAATTATCAATTATGCTAATGTACCATTTATACGCTAGTTTGAAATCAAGTCAGTTACAACAAGCACCATCTTGATAAACTATTTTTTTTATAGGAAACAAATTTGATCCCAAACTTGCGTTATCTTTCTGTCTTTCCCCTACTACTTTACAAAAAAAACAGCTTTCCATCACTCAGATTAAATTGTGTAATGAGCAAATATCTGTCGCACTGAACGTCAGTTTAACAGCGTCATAAATAAAGCCGACGCACTGTTAATACAAAGTGCTTTTAGCTCGGAGCCGGAGTCACCTGCGCAGCTGCTCATCTAGAATATCCACAGACTATTTAACTGCAGCTGAACTTTGCATTGCAAATCAGAAAAAAGAAATGTAATTGCTGGTTGTGGTGGTGGAAGATCCACTGCTGAACTTAGGCCTCCAACAAGATTGATCGATGATGTGGGGGTGGGGGTGGGGGTTAGGGGAAACCGTTGGATTCCAGCGGCGCAAGACCGGTACTTGTGGCAAACCTTGGGAGAGGCCTATGTTCAGCAGTGGACGTCTTTCAGCTGGAATGATGATGATGATTAAATGGTTTACATATTTGTAATTATTTCATTCGTGTTAGTTTTAAAATAATTATTCATTAATTTATTACCCTGTAATTTTACCTTTAAGTATAAAAAATGACCTACTGTTGGAGTGTCTCGCAGCGCGTCTTCTTCGCATTGATGGTCTTGTCCGAAGCGCTAGTAGATTCACTCCATATTACCATCGTGTGGCCAATTTAGTGAATAAATATTTTTAACTTTGAATTTTGAATTACCAGGACTTGAGATAATTTACATTAGATACATTTGCGGGTGGTAGGACCTTGTGCAGGGTCCGTCCAGATCGCTACCACCATCTTATCCATTAACCTACCGCCAAACAGCAGTGTTCGCATTGTTGTGTTCCAGTTTGGGGATAAGGCAGCCGGTGTAATGACTAGCATAGAGACATTCCATCTTAGTCCTCAGGCTTGGCAACGAATTTGCAGTCTTGTGAATGCGAATGTCTATGGGTCACAGTTTCCACTTACCATCAGGTAGGTGGCCTGTGTGCTCGTTTGCCTTCTGATGCGATAAAAAAAAACATACGGGTTCTATTTAGCATAGCTAACCGCGTTGTCAAAAATAATTCTAATTTATCCATCTCCATTACTATATTTATCCTCTACTTCTCACTCTCTTTTCCGGAGTGACCTATTGCTGAGTGTCCTTTTGAATTGCACGCCATTTGCAAACAATTAAAATTAAGTGATGAATACATAATGACAACAAAAAGCAACCTTAAAAAACCCGACTGTTCTTTCTAACCAATTTTGATTCATTATAAATCCTAAATAAACATTCAAAATGAAAAATGACTACAGAAACCTAAAGATTATTTTTATTTTAAAAAATCTTCCGCCGCCGAGCCGAGCCGGAGTCATCTGCGCAGCTCATGCGAAAAATGCGAACTGCTTGGCGGTAGATCTGAGGGTAAGATGGTCCTGCCACGACTAACTAACCTATATAAGGCCGACTGTACCATTAGTTTTAAACTGTAGTTATCTAGAGCGAGCGTATTACGAGACGAAGAGCGCCAGGTGTTTAACAGTAACGATAAAATGAAACAAACCGTCTAGAAATTTCCGAAAAGAAATTACTGTTCCGAATTGTTTTTATTTCCTTACAATCTTCAAAGTTAATATAAATTGGTTCAGAATTACATACCTTGGCATGGAGAAGGCAACAGAGGCCTACTCGGGGGTCTAATATGCCTGCGTTTATCGCGTGACAAAATGTGGATAAAACATCCGTCACTTTCTGACACGTATAAAACGAGAGTGACGGATGCTTTATCCACCTTTTGTCACGCGATAAACGCAATCATACTAGGCCCGCTGGTAAGGATGTACGATCCATAGATATGATTCTCAAGACTCAAACTGCAAATAGGTCACTCCGGAAAAGAGAGTGAGAAGTAGAGGATGGAGAGGAGAAGATGGATAAAGTAGAATTATTTTTGACAACGCGGTTAGCTATGCTAAATGGAACCCGTTTGTATTTTTTTATTTTTATCGCATTCAAAGCAAACGAGCACACAGGCCACCTGATGGTAAGTGGAAACTGTGACCCATAGACATTCACATTCACAAGACTGCAAATGCGTTGCCAACCCTGAGGACTAAGATGGAATGCCTCTATGCTAGTCATTACACCGGCTGCCTTATCCCCAAACTGGAACACAACAATGCGAACACTGCTGTTTGGCGGTGGGTTAATGGATAAGATGGTGGTAGCGATTACCAACTCTAAAAACTAAGATGGAATACCTGTTTTTAGCCCTGATTAGATAGAGTCCCACAGCTGAGCTTTGGCTTCCCCTTTTTCGGCATTCGTCCGGTCCCTATCAAGGGCATAATCCCGTCAGTTGCTTCAAAACGCATCCAAATCATCCCGCCGTCTCCTCTTTAGTCTACCTCTGCTCTGGTGGCCATCTTCACTATACCTGTTTGGTGGGTCAATTGATTTATTTACTAAAACAGAATTATTAGGGTAAACCAAAATAATTAGATTCCCCGTGTATTCAGTGGGCGTGTTGTTTTTTAATTGACAAGATTTCATATTTTCAAGACTTTAATCTTATTCGTTTTATAGATACTGTTTGGAAGCAGGAAGACACTAATAGTTTTAAATTTTCTCTAGAATGAATAATTATTTTATTATTAATTTATTAAGATGTACTTATTCTAAAAGGGCGTAACTTCATTTCTACGACACAATGGACGTATTAAGTAAGTCCAATCTGTATTAAAAAAAAATAGTGTCAATGTCAAATTTGAAGTATGCCAGCTTTTTTTCTCGTGAAAAAGGCAATGGTATTATATCTATTCAGGCATAGTATTGGTAAAACTCGATATTTAACTTACTTGTAATTTTGTAAATCAAGAAAAGTAAATCTAAATAAATATTTTGCCGTGTTCAGGAGGCAAAACCCTTTCGATTCGTATAGTAATTTGCGGGTGTCACCAAAATGAAATGTTGTCAATTGCTGTGGATAAAAGATAAACTCTATATTTTTGTACAATAAAGAGTTTACATACATACGAGTACATACATAAACTCAGATAATTATAATATCTGTTACTTTCTGTCAAGTATGTAAGTGTGGTACAGATGTAGTGCATAATTCCTTCGTATTTTCACGGAAACGTACGAACGTATCTTGCTATTTCAGTCTGTCACAGTACAAAAAGTACTGAGGTTGGCTGAAGTAGCATGACAAATACGAACATTTCCGACAAAATACGAAGGAAAACAATTATGCACTACATCTGTATTTTATCCACGGCGAAAAATGAGACTATAAAAAGGTCGCAGCCTGCATGCAAGCGTGCGAATGGCAATACAGCATACAGATAAAGGGCAGTATTATAATTGTATCTAAAAGCTGGGCCTCTATTCTTCGACAGACAATTTTTGTACCGCACTTTTGACATGTTATCGTATTGTTAACGTTCGATAGCTTATTACATGACAGTATAGCTCATGCAATTCACGATGGCGAGTGGGCTTTATTAGTGGTTGAACGTGTACATGCACATTGCGGTAGTGTGCGTGTCTAACGGAGCGATCAGTCACGAGCGCGCCGTCGCCATACCATACATTTAGACATACCTTAATAATCTGTGGCCGTCGCTCAAGTCACTTGTGCATATTGTTTCCACGACGATAACTGCCACGAAGTACCGTCAGCATGTCATTATGTTATTTATAGTGAGGTATAATAAAGTATTTTTATTCTAACATATGCTAAAATAAAAATAGGTATTTAATTTAGAACTGTGGGGCCTATTCGTGTTTATTGCGTCCCAAAACGTGGATAAAACATTCGTAACTGTCTGACAAGTATATAAGTGCGAGAGTGAAGGATGTTTTATCCACGTTTAGTCTCGCGATAAACACGGCCCTAATAAGCCCTCTGAAATAAATAAAAAACCTACAGATAGATTAAATTAAAATAAAATTGTACGTAATTTAAGGAAAGAAAATACGAAGACATTACAAATGATACCTAGTTACATCAATTTTGTAGAAGATGCAACCAAGAAGGTCGCTGCATATATGATTAAATAGTTCGCATATCACGTCAAGAACACAAATAGTATGTCGTTTTCAATGTTTTATCTTATTTTATATTGTTTGTAGGGACGAGCAATGGTCGCTAAAGTCTTTCACTTTCTTCAAGAAGAATAGAATTTTCTCTTTATTTATTATGCTTACCATACCCGCTCTCGCTGTCACGCACACTTTGACACGTATACAGATATGTGTTTACCACAAGTAAAGCCCACTCGCCATCATAAATTGCATGAGCTATAACACAAACTGCTCTGCTTAAAGTAAAGTGAACTGGCCCGGTCTTTGATCTGTTATCGTATTGTCACCGTTTTGATAGCTCTTATTTACTTGACAGTAAAGGCGGCCGAGTTATAAACGATTCCATAACAGGTCAAATACGATATTGTTTTTACCGCCTAGAAATCCTAGAATTGTAGCGGCCCAGCTTTAGTTTCTCATGGTTATTAAAATAATCTTATGAAATTTATGTAAGAAAAGTGCGAGAATTGATGATAAGTGTCACATGAAAAGTGTAAAGTGGCACTAGTGAAAGAATGAGTTGATATTCTTCACGTAAAGGCGATATTCCGTGGGTTGATATTAAGCGCATATTGGTCGAGCCATCGACTGGCTCGAGGCTGCCAAGCCGGGAGATAGGTTATGGTAACGACATAACGTATGCTCTACTTATTATTATTTATTTCTTGACTATTATTATATCTTATAATTT
Source organism: Acleris sparsana (assembly GCA_923062465.1). Lineage (NCBI taxonomy): Eukaryota > Metazoa > Arthropoda > Insecta > Lepidoptera > Tortricidae > Acleris > Acleris sparsana. The sequence goes on along the minus strand of OV281307.1, from coordinate 13,048,445 downwards.
GTTAGTAAATGGAACTTCTTTTTCTCTTCAACGATACGCACGCCGTTATTATCATGTAAATAAGAGCTACCATAATTTAGATTTTCAATTATGACGTCTAATAGTGGTTTAATACAAAGCTCAGGCCTTGTATCTACTTTATTTTAGTCCTTCTTGCATCGGCCTCGTAAATAAAAGTCTAACCTAATGACAACAATATAATTATGATACAAATCGTAGTAAAATAAACTCATACAATATGAAATACAGACCCTAAGACTCTATTCTCCTTGGTAAAACCATATTTCTTCTGACATGTACATATTGTATTGTCAACATTACGATACCCCTTAATTACTTGATAGTGCGAAAAGTCATGTTAAGTGTCATATTAAAAGTGTAAAGTGGCACTAGTATAAGAATGAGTTGTATTCTTTACGTAAAGGCGATATTCCGTGGGTTGATATAAGCGCATATTGGTCGAGCCATCGACTGGCACGAGGCTGCCAAGCCGGGAGATAGCTTATGGCAATAACATAACGTATGCTCTACATACAATATGCTCTACTTATTATTTGCCTTGCTTTATTATTAAAGGCCAGCTGACGGATGCAATACGCAGACGAAAGCATAAAATATATAAGACTTTTTATAAATTTTTGATTCGGTACTATTTAATGTAGTCATATCGATATTATGGATATCGTTTGACATTATTTTGACGTTATTTGCATCCGTCAGCCGATCATAGTTTATTATTATTAGATCTTAGAGGGAGTTTAAAATTGGCTGCTGTTTAAATTTGGAACGAGATGCCACCGCCACTGCAAGAGCCCATGTTTCTGCGAAAATACAAGTACATGGTTAGTTCAAACAAACCATTAATCAAAGCAAATATTACTCTTCCTCATAACGTTGTGTTTTATGGTGCAGCGCACTCACTCACTCTCAGGCTTACGCTTTGTTCAATATCGCAACAATTACTGTTGAAATTGTGACACGTCTTTTTTAACGTTAACAATATAATAATACTAAATAATATTTTTTTAATCAGTGCTACTAGCTTGCCTCAGACACCTTTCGTATCTCATTTTAAAATGTTTCCTGTAGGCGTTATCTTATATGTCGTATGTTTAATAGGTAGTTTTTTTTAACCCAGATATATAAGCCAAGTTAAAGTTTATAGTATGTGCACTACTTCTAAATAAATATAAACTTAACTACTAAAATCGAAACAAATATCGTCAACGTATAATTGAAAATTATTTCAATTCAATTCATTTCATATTTTCATTTATATGTATATTACTTGTTTTTTTTTTAATTCATTAAAGTTTGTACTTTAAATTCGTTAATACAAATATTATTTTAATAATTATAATAGTATCGCAATTTATTGTTATTACATTTATTACACCACGGTACATTATTGTAATTCGCTATTGGGAAAGCAAACCGGTTAATTGAGAGTAATACACTAATTTACTAGCTTCTGCCTGCGTCTTTATTCACGTAGAACTTTTAAATTTTCCACATTGAAAATAAGCCTATGTTTTGACGCATGGTATAAGCTATTTGAATTTGAATTTTCCTCCAAATCCTTCCATACCCCCAATGCAGCATAAAAGAGTAACAAAGTAACACACACAAACTTTAGCATCCATTATACTAATAGGATAAATTTGATTTATTAATATAATGGTGTAAAATTAAAACTTAATTGTAGAGCATACACCTATTCAAGGCGGTCGTTTCAGCCCCGACTTAAATCCACCGATGAATATATTCAGCCGAGCACTTCTGTGGGTCAGAGTGCATCTTTTGCAGGTGCAACGTGTAGTATTACATATTTAGAAGTAATACAGTGTTGGAAACATGGGCTCTCGTGCGAAATCTTGAGCATACAGTATTGTCTTCTGCTCCTTCGTCTTTCCACTGTTGGCAGAATGGTCGAGATGGTCACACGGTGGTACGTTTCACAATTCGCCGCTATTCCTCTTTGATTGCTGCTTTTCTCTTGCACTCAGTGCTTGGAGTGTTTAGTGCACCCCTAATCTGATCAGTCCAGCGCATAGGCAACCCTGCCCTAGCAGTGCCGTCCTGTTCCTTGAACTTCAATACGTTCTACAGATACAGTAACGGTGATGTAGCTAAACCATGCTTTGTACTTATCTGTCAAATTGAAACGTCACAATGACGGATAAGGAAAAAGTTTGGTTTAACTACACCACGGAGGCCATTTGCAATGTCAAAAGATGGCGGATGTGTTTGTTTTAGTTTTTATTTTTATGTATTTAGGTGTTCAAAGTTCTTTTTTGTTAGTGATTTGTACTTTTAATGCCTTTGTGTTGCACAGTGATAGAAGACTTGGACTTATTTCGTGTATCCTGGCATCTTACTTCTCGTTTCAAGTGGACTCACAGTGGTAAAGAGGTTAAAACTATCTTGACCTCTGTCCTACATATCACCGTACAACGTTGCCATCAATCTTCCTAGAGAAGATTGGATTGTGTTTTATTACTATATTGATTTATACTTATATATATACTTGACACTGGCGAAATTACTTCATAGTGGAAACGCCATATTCCCGCGGTAGTAGCTGTTCAAGTCGCCGCAAGGCAAAAAAAAAAACTAAACAACGGTTACTCAACGTTTATTAGTAAAATAATTATACAATGATAATCACACAAACAAACAAGGTTTTCCTAAAAAATGGCTTCTACTCGTCGCTTTGACACGGCGTATTTCGCCCGTGTCGAGTTTTAGAAAAACACCATGGACCTATTACAGAAAGTCCATGTATAGGTCGAATCACACGCGAATTGGTCGGTTATGAGTATTTAACTAGAACACTAGATGAAGCACATGTGGCTAGCTCTAAGCCCTTCTCTCAAGTCTGGCGATAGTCTTAATCCGTCCATATTTCAAGTGCCTAGGGTAAGTCTTAAGGAGGTGCGTACAATCAGTCGGTCATTCACTGAAGGTATTTTTTTCCACTCATTGGACCTAAATTAAATCAAAATCATTTATATCATTGAATGTAAATATTTCCCGTAGATAGGTTGCTCAGAATGAACTACCATGACCATGTGGTCAGCCATAGAGAGATTATAGGTACATTAATTAACTATTTACATTGAACTAAGCTTATTTATAAATATGAATATGAAACAATATTACTTGAACCCTTCTTATAATTATACATACATACATACATAAAATCACGCCTGTTTCCCAGAGGGGTAGGCAGAGACGACTTCTTTCCACCTGCTACGATCCTGACAAATGTCTTTCGCTTCTTCCACATTCATACATCGAGTCATGCACGCACGTCGGTTTCGGGTATTTAAGATTCGGCCCTTTTCCAGTATTTCTCCGATTTGATTCGAAAAAGTACGCCTAGGGCGGCCTCTTCCGACCCTTCCACTCACTTTCGCGCTGTATATCTCTCTCTCTTATCTGTCTCTTATCTTATAATTTAAATTTTAAACTTTATGGACACATCCCTTAGCGGGCTCATAACATCTACAAATATTCTAAGCTTGGACTTGAAATTTTTAATACTTCGCCCTATGCAATGGCGAAGTAATATCATTCTACCATAATTGGATTTGTTCATATTTTTACTCTTATTCGAAAACCATTTCGAGGAATAGGGTTTTAAAGCCGTTCTGCATTATTAAGTTTTCAAAATATTTATTTATTTCGGATATTTCGACATAACTATATTTAACCTTTGTTTGACTTTCGCTTTCGGCTTGAAGCCTTCGTAGGTGTATCTTACGGGTTAAGTTAAAACCGCTTGAAATAGTATGTTTTAAAACACTATTACAGTCACTTATTATCATTAGATATCATTTAATTGTTGTGATTTATTAGAAAATGCCAACCCTAATTTAAAATGATCATGTCTTCCATAAGATGTCTGCTAAATAAATAAAGATATTGGGTTAAATACAAAATTATTGAAACAGGTCTGTTAAAATTACCTATTCTTTCGAATTAGAACGAAGAAAACGTTCGTTATATTTATTGGTCTATGCCAATTATCATTTATGTATGTAGACGTCTGTTAAATTTGCAAACCAAACTCTTTTAAATTCTTAATTCCTTATCATCGCGCTTGTCCCCGCCACAACTGACATGACATTATACAGCCCCAGCCTATCCACTCCGGAATAAAAATGTAAATAGAAATGTACGGAGCCCCGCAAATGGATCCCTTATGAATTATTAAAACGCAATGAAAGGAGGGCTTATTATTTGTGAAACGGTCTCAGTAAAAACGCTCGCGATAATATCCTTGAATTTTGACAGATACTGTTTTGTTTTCTTAACGAGAAAATAAAAGTACAAATTGACAGAAGCGCTTGGAGCCTACCTTTTTTTTCACGGTGACGAAATCCATTACGCAGATGGCTTACCGCTGGGTTTTTAGATCACTAAAAACCCATAAGCCATCCGCGTCCTTCGGGGAGGTGCCACGCGACCACGAACAAGCGCATTCTGCTGTGGCACCTCGACGCCAAGGACTCCGGGAGGGTACCGTGGTTTGCTAAGACACCCACAGACTTCCGGTGCGCCCCGGTGGACGAAGGGGTCCCGTGGAGTCCCTAACCTAACCTAACCTAACCTAACCTAACCTAACCTAACCCCACGTGCTTCGTTTAGCCCACCGGAGTAAATACTCTTAACCGCACAATGGTTATCGTGTGTAATATCCATGTCCATTAAAACAAGGAGAGCAAGCTAATAATAAAAAAATAGGCTCTTAATTTAAACTTCTTATTTTTAACTCTGCGAAAGGTGTGGTTTTTTGGCCGATGGTAGTGTTCACAATATCCGGTCTAGTGCTAACTTTTCCCTTACCATTCCATCCAACAAGACTCGTAACTATGCAAAATCTTTCAAATTGAAAATAAAAAAATACGCGTTTAATGTCGAAGAAAAATCAGTGAGAATACGCACTATTCAGAGAAGAATCTATGATTTATTTACTGGCCAGAATTTATCAATAAGACACTAGACCTATTTTTTACATTAAAAACCAAATAAAGTTTTCTCCAACAGATTTGATGTAAAACATACCTTTTGGCTAAAAAGCTTTGCAACATAGGTTGCATAGATTGCCGTCTTGAGATTGCGAATTTTGTACCTATATAGGTCTCAGATCCCACTTACCATCAGGTTACTCGTGTGCTCCTTTGCCTTCATCATCATCAGCCTGGGGGCGTCCACTGTTGGACAAAGGCCTCCCCCAAAGAGCGCCACAAGTCACGGTCTTGAGCCGCTTGCATCCAGCGGCTCCCCGCGATCCTAACCAGGTCGTCAGACTACCGAATCATGTTACAATTCTGAACAAGTTCTTCAATATAACTTAGGGTTTTTTTTAAATATAATAAATGTAATGGATTTTAAAGAATGATGGGGGATTTTTTATGGACTCCGTTCGCACTCTCCAACAGCCACAGGATGCATGTCAATATATTCATTAACACCCAAACAAGACAAAATGTTTTTTTAATAAAAAAATAAAAAACAACGTGTTTATTTTTAAACAAATTCCAAACGATACGATTATGATTTAACATGAAAATCCATTAAATACATTATATTGCCAAGATCTATAAACTGAGATATGTTTCACTTCTTTTGGTGGGTGGGGACATTTCTGCCAACCGTTCTATAGTTCATATTTTTTTTAAATAAATGAATTGATATTATAAATGTAGGTATACTTTAAATACCCATACGTACATAGTCATTATATACGTACATTACAATATGTAAGTATTATTATGTGTGTTTTGTACACTTATTATAAATGTTTAATATAGTATATATATAGTATACCTTGAATCTGATATTGTGTGTCCTTAAGAAATAATGGTTTTTGTCGAGATGTAAAAAATACACGTCGATAAAGTCGATTGTTGTACTCTGTTGGTTTCCCGTATTAAAAAAGTTATGACAATTATTATGCAAAAATAAATTAAATACATTACTTTAATATCGAGCGGTTTTTTAACACTGAATCAGCTGTTTTTAACACTGTGCCTCAGGTATCTTGAATAACGTAGAATATGGCAAGTGCTCGTTACACTCAGCTCTTAAAGAAATATTTTTACAAGTCTCATTCTCATTACGACATTGCAATACCGTATCATAATGCCAGTCGTTAAAGAACAGGAGAGTGAACGTAAAAGTTTTATGTAATTTTAACCCAAACGAATAAGAGCAGTGTTATACGTGTTTCTGTATACCAAGACAGTCCTTATTGGCTTATTAATAAGGTCGATTTAATTTGCTACGAGCACTCAATATGTATTTGTCATCGTATCTCCTAAACCAATGAGCCGATTCGTATGCTTTTTTTTTTAAAGAAACCTAGTGTTATCTATATGGTGTTTAGTTAGTTGTTATAAAAATCGGTTGGGCTTAAGAGGAGTCTGAAGCTAAAACTTTCCATACAAAATGCGATAGCTTTTCTCTCCCCTTAAACGGAGTAAAAAAAATCGATTTCTTGATTATGTTGTAGATATTATGAAATACTAGTTTTATACGTTTTCCTTTTCAAGAAAATATATCTAAAAATGAAAAAAAAAAACAAATAATATGGCGGCTTGCTAACGGTTGTGCGAATTATGGTGTTCGTGGATATTCAGACGGTGTGAGATTAATACTTTGAACAGTCAATCTTTACAGTAGCTGCACTCTTTGGTACCCTGTGGTTTTAACGGGTTATGAGCGATGATGGTTATTAGATGCTTAAAAAGCAAGACGACAATCGAGTAGGATGTGTAAAAAGCAAGATGCCTATCAAGCAGGACGTCTAAACAGCAAGATGCCTAGCCGGCAGTATGCTTAACAAGAAACTTATAACAAGTAGAAAAAGGTAGGTAGGTTTAAGTTTATGTTAGTTCTGGAGCAGGCCCGGAGGGCCAAAGAGCCTAGAAATAAGAGCTCCGCGAAAGATAACAAGAAATAACATGTTTGAAAAATTTATGTAACAAATCATTATACTTTTTAGGCTTATTGCTTGGTACTCATTCATGCTTAGGGTTAGTGATCTTGCTTTGAACTCGCTTGGTAGGCATAATACTTAGGCATCTTGCTTTGTAAGCAACTCGCTCTGGCGGTTTTAACACCTTCGACAGATTACTGCAGCAGTTCAAATATAACGTTAATTTGACCAAGTACTAAAATAAGCTGCCAGTACAATTAAAAGAAAACACATGTAATATCACTCGATTACGTAAATTTCCTACGAGTACAACTTCTAATCATCTATTCTAACGATCGCCATCCAACGTAATCCGTAGATAGCAGCGTGAGAATAAATTAGCGTCACGTGGTTACATTGAGGTGTTATTTCTAAAACCGAACTCGCCGAACGTTGGTCACGTCCCTTTTTAACAGTGGCAATATTACTGACGAGTGAAAGAGAAGCCACCATAGTTTCGTATTAAGTGGATCGAAGTAACCCATCTAAAGCCTGCAGAGACCCGATAGTGGTAATTTACGTAATAGCCGCTCAATATTATGCGATCGGCATTTCCTGGAATTAAATTGAATTTTGATAAATTAAGCAATCAATAATAATATAAAAATTTGGAGTATGTTTAATAATAGTTTATGTGACTGGTATCATAATGAGAGACATTAAACGCTCGTGTGATCTTATTATGAAACTCGCCTTTAATTATGTGTACAGTCGCATACAAAACTGTATCTATATGCATTATTTGCAGTTTGATACCTGTACCAATACTTTAATGTGACCATTAAGATTGCATCTTCGATAACCAACACTCTAATGTTAACGTTAAAATACAACCACAGATCCAGGTTTCTTAATATTGAACATATTCTAGGAAAGTTATGATATGAATGTAACTAGCTAAAGATTCTTATGATACAGGTCAAAAGTCCAGCGCTTCCCAAGAGGATACCACAGGCTGAGAATAACCGCCGCAAGAAACTCAACAGTCAGTCTTTTTCAGGGTGTCATACCCAAAAAGAGCTTGGACCCTTATTGGACCTACGCTGTCCATGCGTTCTTCCATCCGTCCGTCCGTCCATTCGTCTTAAATGATTAAAACATATTCTTCAAACCATAATAAATAGCGGTTTTGATTGATTATTTTACCTATTTTATTGTAAACCCTAAAGAGAAACAGCAAATACTACGTTTTTAGTTGTTGGTAACGAATAGATTCCGTAAACTTCAAGTTTTCGAACAAAAGCGGATCAAAAACGTGACTTGTAAAATTTTCGTGTTCGAGTGTTATTCAGTATTTCACTCGCAGTATTTGAAAACGCTGAAAATAGTAAAATACTTAGCATAAGCGCTGAGGCGTTTGCGGAAAGACTGAGAGAATTTACATTTTTATATCCCTGAATACATCTTGGCGACATGGGTTACTTTTCGAGGTACTTCACGACGCACTGGGTTTTTAAACGCTTCTGTTATATTTTCTTATGTTACTAATAATTTGTTGCCTGTTTATATACGTATTGTCTAAAAAATAAAAACCATTTTCCAAAGGTCATCGGGTAGACAATGCCATTAGGCATTAAATTCACCTTTTGTACACATTTTTGTATTTTTTTGCAATAAAGATTCATCATCATCATCATCATCATGTCAGCCGAAAGACGTCCACTGCTGGACATAGGCCTCCCCCAAGGCTTTCCACTCAGACCGGTCTTGTGCTTTTCGCATCCACCGCGGTCCCGCGATCCTGACGAGGTCGTCACTCCATCTTGTTGGAGGCCTACCTACAGCTCGTCTTCCGGTCCGCGGACGCCACTCCAGAACCTTCTGACCCCATCGGCCATCAGTCCTGCGAGCAATGTGCCCCGCCCACTGCCACTAAAAGATTAAATAAATAAATATTATTATAAATTAGAAGGTTTGGAGGTTTGGATGTTTGTTACTCAACCATGCTACAACTATGTACAATAGAACTCCTGTAAGAGTGCGTATAATATTTAATTACCAAGTTTTATTATTATTAGATTGAGTATTCTCATTGAACTGCAGCTCAATACACTTAAAAAGAAAGAAAGATAGAAAAAACTTTTATTTTCTTACATCTAACACAAGTACAGAAAAATAATAACAAACATAGACAAAAATAAAAAAACCTTTGAACCAGTGCCAGACTTAGCAAAATGTTACTGGTTTTTAGGCCAGAGCTGGTCTTCCGCATGATACTTATTTAAATATTTTTCTTAGCATATTTTATCTACTTTATCTAATCAAGTATTCATTAGGAGGAGATAATAAACTGGCGCAAGAGTAGTTACAAGACCTTTGACGGTGCCAATTCTGTTCAAAAACACCAACACAAAAAACACATACATCCTAAAATCGTCTCTCGTGTCTATACCCTGTCTATTTAACAGAGTTAACAAAGCGTTGTCTCTGTTGCACTTTTGTATGAAAATGAAAGGGACAAGAAACTGCTAGTGGGCGTCATCAAACGCACGTCGATGGCGGGCTCGGCTTTGTTGTTAAAATATTCGTAATATTTCTCGTTATTTTTGTTTGTAGTTAGAGGCACCTCAAATAATTAACTTACTGATGACATGACATTGTCATGTCATGTTAATTCATCTATAAATCCTAATTATTTAATTTAAAGTAGTAGATAATAATATTTAAATATGTGCCCTGCAGTGCAGTGGGACGTATAATACAGGCCATATAAGTACAAGTATGGGTGATGATGAGAAAGAGAAGTAGTAGGTATATATATATACATAGAAATAAATCATTAAATAAAATAAATTAAATTTGTAACCAAAGATAAGCACTTGAAAGCGTCCGCACTGTACGAGCGACAGATGTTGACTAAACTTTGACAGGCATGTAAACCTACCTTGTGCCTGTGCATCGTCCTTATCGCTGACCAATCACGTGCATTCTCTGTTTTCTAGTATTAACTCTGTTAAATAGACAAGGTATAATACACTCGCGAACTAATAAAACGGGTCAGAGTGCGTTTTTCATACTAAAGAGGTTATTTCGAAGCCTTGGTTCCTCGCCAGGGGATGCTTTTAGTGAAATGTGATGATGAATACCTCGAGCATCGATACAGGACTTCCAGAGTGCCTAGGATACCCAACTGAATGAATCTGCGGTTAACGCCGGAATAGTGCATGTTCAGAAAAACATCTAAAATGACAATAAAATGTAAGGAAATCCAAGTGCTGACCCAAACTCTCCCGCGATTGTGCTGATCTGATGTGATCCTGATTGTGCGATCAGTTAGGTATCTTAAGAATTTTTGACCTCCTATATTGAACCTCGCAGTATCCGCCATTAAAACTCACTCAAAACAACCCCTGGCGATTAACCAAGGCTTCGAAATAGCCTCGTTTGTATGAAAAACGCACTCTGACCCGTATTATTTGTCCGCGAGTGTAATCGCGTCACAAGTCCCAAAGTGCCACAGCGAATGCCCGCTGCATCGATCACAGCAACTAACTCAGTTAGCCGTGTGTTGTGTTTTCGCGAAACAGGCTCTAACTACATTATATACCACTGCTTTAAAAGTGTATTTCTACAACTAACGCATAGTTTATCAAAAAGGAAGTAAAGGAAGTAAGAAGGTGACAGATGCCTTATGAAATGATTACCTTACATCCTTAATAGCCTGCCAGCGGATATAAGATCTGAAACCAACAAAGTTAAATTTAAACGTAAGTTATTCAAATTCCTTTGTCCATAGTTAGTACTTGTCAGTCAGTTTCAGTTAGTTAGTATTTAAGTCTATATTTAATATTACTCGTGCATTTTTATAGTTAAGCTGTAGAGACTCGACTTACTGATTCCGCAGTCAAACCGTGCAAGCGGTTTTGCGGGATATTATTTATAAGTTACGTACTTTTTGTGATTAATAAATAAATATATATATTATATATATATATACAAATTTACTTATTCCCAAACTTACTTTAACCTTATATTATGGGTACATTACACAACTTCATTTCTGAATAATTATAATATTGACAGCAGTAAAACAATAGTGTTATTACTATTCTTTCACACGCATCAAATAAGTTAAAAAACATTTTTCTGGGTTTAATATTTACGAGTACAATATAAACCAAATCCCTTTTAAGTAAACCACGCAAAAAAATAATAATCTTAAAATAAAAGCTTGTAAAACACGCAGCAGTTACTTTACTTTAAGTGCGTAAGTCGACTTAAAAACAAAATAAAGCTCAATCCGCAGAGCTTACGAACTTCATTCGATGAAATGAATTTTGAAATAAAAGTAACAAATTGTATAAAATTTGGGTTCCGTACCGAAATTATTATGGTTTGTAGGGTTCGGTATCCAAAATGGAAACTCTTATAGTTTCACCACTTTGTCCGTCTGAATATCATTGTAACTTTGTCGCACTAACTTTTAAAATGAAATAGCTGAATTTTGCTATGCTTTTGGACGCTTCTCAGAAAAAAAATACCTAGTTAAAGACTAAAATTGAGAAACGTTAACGTTTCCGTTGCGTTACGAAGATTAGCCATACCGCTATAAGACAAATGATGGTATCACAGACAACTCCTGTAGCAATTGCAAGCATATTACTAACGACTGAGGGTTGAATTTGCTTCATTTATTGAACTTGAGATACTGCTAATTGGCGTTCAGGGTAGTATAAATGTAAGACGAATTTTCTAAACGCAACGGAAAAGTTAACGTTTCCCAATTTTAGTCTTTAACTAGGTATTTTTTCTGAGAAGCGTCCAAGAGCATAGCAAAAAGGTCCTATCACCACTAATATTTATTCTTACTTGAGTGAGATAATAAAATACATGGGGAGCTTAGTATTTTCAAGTAGAAATTAAGCTAACAAGTAAAGGTACCCAACTGTCCGGCTCCGATTTTGTTGATTTTGATACATGTTAGAGAGTAGTTTAAAATAACAGACACGTATTTTGTTTAGCGGCCCAAACTCAACCTGTTGGGAGAAATTGACCTCCAAAGTACTGAAAAGTGACTAAACCCTCTAACTTACCTTTGTTATATCGGCTAAAACTCATATTTAATAAAAAAATCCCTTCAAAGATCATTGAAGATACACTTCCTGTGGTATTTTAAATATGAGTATTAGCCGATATAAAAAAACACGTGCTCATTATTTTTTCATCTTCTTAAGCATTTATAATCAAACCGCTATGAAACTTGCATTTTTTTTAAATATCTCTATACATACATATAAGTTAGAGGGTTTAGTCACTTTTCAGTACTTTGGAGGTCAATTTCTCCCAACAGGTTGAGTTTGGGCCGCTAAAAAAAAACCTGTCTGTTATTTTAAACTACTCTCTAACATATATCAAAATCAACAAAATCGGAGCCGGACAGTTGGGTACCTTTCCTTGTAAGTACCTAAGTATTACGCTATTGGTTTTAATAAAACAAAAACACAAGGGCTTTAAGCTCTTTAAGTACGCTTAGCTAGACGCTTTCAAGAAGGCGAGAATCCTAAGTTATTTTTTTGTTTTACGCCTGTATTAGACGTGGATTAAGTATCAAAGGGAAACTTTGGAATGGTTTCTAAGTTCGACAAAGGGGTGATGCAATCCTATCGAAAGAACGAAGTTTCAGTTTACTATTGGTTTTTAGAAGTTTCAAACTTTTATGTGAAGAGGTGTTAGGCGAGCAGAATTTACTAGAATACTTTGAACTCTATGTTTTTGAACTTTTATGTAAAAAGGTGTGTAAGGTTTACAGAGTTAACAATAAAATGTGAACTCTTTTAAAAGGCTCTTATTTATTTTTACCGTGCTGACGGGTATTTATAAAATACTGCCTTTTTTCAGATTAGCTTTATAACGGTCACATTGGAACATGTTGCTAAACTTCAATAACGTGTAGATACTAAAAAAATATAAGTCAAATATGAGTAATCTTAGCATATGCGGGTATATCTTTTGCGGGTGGTAGGACCTTGTGCGGGGTCCGTCCGGATCGCTACCACCATCTTATCCATTAACCTACCGCTAAACAGCAGTGTTCGCATTGTTGTGTTCCGGTGGGGATAAGACAGCCGGTGTAATGACTAGCATAGAGGCAATCCATCTTAGTCCTCAGGGTTGGCAGCGCATTTGCAGTCTTAGGCTTGCAGTCTTGTGAACGCGAATGTCTATGGGTCACAGTTTCCACTTACCATCAGGTGGCCTGTGTGCTCGTCAGCCTTCCCTATGCCATAAAATAATAATTAAAAAAATGATTTAAATTAATTGCAGTCTTGTTGATGCGAATGTCTATGGGTCACAGTTTCCACTAACCATCAGGTGGCCTGTGTGCTCGTCAGCCTTCCCTATGCCATAAAATAATAATTAAAAAAATGATTTAAATTGATTGCAGTCTTGTTGATGCGAATGTCTATGGGTCACAGTTTCCACTAACCATCAGGTGGCCTGTGTGCTCGTTTGCCTTCTCTATGCCGTAAAAAAGGAAGGTTTTTATGTAATGATAATTCTGGTTTATTATTTAAATTCTTTATTGCACTTAAACAACTACAAAACATGTTTGCATCAATATAGATATGCACACAGGCAAACTTATGCCATATGGGATCACTTCAAGTTAACTTTGGAGTAGATTAAATAAGCAAGGACAATGCAACAATGCATGTTTATGTACGGATGTCATAGAAAACTTACATAAACCGAAGCGAAGCGAGGGCGGGTCACTAGTTGGTATCAGTTATAATTTAATTTTGACTTGATTATAGGCAAAAAAAAAGCAGAAATATAAAATTTAAGAAGACTTAAAAAAATATTCGATATCGATAAGTATGACTTTGCAAATCAAATTAATAATAACCTTAAAACTACTAAGACTAAAAGCAAATAAAAATGAAAACTACCTACATATGGGAATCGTTCAGAAAATGCTGGCAGCATTGCCTCAGAGATGAAGAATAATAATTAATAGAAATGAAATGCTTAATGTTAGTGCGAAGTAAACGCCTGCATTTGGTCACAAGTTGCATTAGCGAAACGCTCTGAAATACTTCAGACTCTCTATTGAAGAGGGCAGATTTTATAGAACGCTTTCACACCTCCCAGTATTTCAATTGAAATAATCTCAAATAATGGCTTTATGTTCTTCAACGTGTAGAACGTGAAATGGAGTTTGGTTTGTAGATTATAACGTCGTAAGCGCCGAGGTTAATAATTAATGCTTACAGAATAACTAGAACATTTGCTTAAAATGGATTGTCAGAATTAAGAAGTTAATATATTATACCGGGTGTTCAATCCAAATGGGTCAGTATGGAGAAGTCGGAAACTATGATAGATAGCGAGATCTGTTCTTAGGAACCATGACGTCGATTTTAGATTTAATAATAATTACATTCAAACTTTTTTATTAACTCTCATACATAACCGGGAATCGAACCTGGTCAAAATCAATGTGTATAAATTCTGCAACTCGCAAGAAGCACAACACTAATGGAATCTTGTTTAAAGTATGAGAGTTAATAAAAAAGTTTGAATGTAATTATTATTAAATCTAAAATCGACGTCATGGTTCCTAAGAACAGATCTCGCTATCTCTCATAGTTTCCGACTTCACCATACTGACCCATTTGGATTGTACACCCGGTATAAACATAATATAACTAATTAATATTCAACTAGAACTAGAAGATGAGGAAAAAGTCAATTCTTGTTTTCACGTTTAACAGATTCGATAAAATAATATATTTTTAATATAATTATCTAAGGAAAAGACCGTCAGTCTGTAAGGGCACCTGACTCACAGTTCTTTTTAAATATCTTTTTTTTAAATAAATTTTAATTAAAAACCGGCCAAGTGCGAGTCGGACTCGCGCACGTAGGGTTCCGTACCACTATACATCTAAATAAATGTTTTTCTTTATTCTTTATTATATTGGAGTTGATAGAATGAAAGGTAAAATGCGGTTTACGATTTATAACGTATTAAAAAAAACTAATTATTAGATCTCGTTCATACCAATTTTCGGTGGAAGTTTGCATGGTAATGTACATCATATATTATTTTTACATTTATCATTCCCTTATTTTAGAAGTTACGGGGGGGGGGGGGGACACACATTTTTCCACTTTGGAAGCGTCTCTCGCGCAAACTATTCAGTTTAGAAAAAAATAATATTAAAAACCTCAATATCATTTTTGAAGACCTATCCATAGATACCACCGAATACATCTACTTACAAAGTTTCCATAGTATAGCTCTTATAGTTACGGAATAAAGTGGCTGTGACATACGGACGGACAGACGGACGGACATACATGACGAATCTATAAGGGTTCCGTTTTTTGCCATTTTGCTACGGAACCCTAAAAAATAGTAGTGCCGAGAACAGTGCTGGGTCAATACATGAAATTGGGCTGGTAGCTGAGTAGGTTTACAGTAGTTACATTTTTACCATGCTGAATTTGTTTAACTTAAAGTACGAGTATTATGTTCTCGCTGCTGAGGTGAAAAGTTGTAGGTATATGCAATACGAGACCAAAGTTATTTTCGTCTCGTGTCTTGCAATCACCACACGTACAACAAACCAAATTTGCTCTTTCGTTAACTATTATTCACAACAACTTATAAATACAAACATAAAATAAAAGTTGGCTAGTTGTTGTGAGAGGGTTCCAACTCAGCATGTGCCGGTAAAGCCAGCGCAGTGCTAGAAATCCATTGGGACCGTACAGTGACAATATTAGAATACAAACTATGAGTTTCTCCTAAACCTCCCGAGTCCCCAAGGTTCTTTATTGAGGACATAATGCCAAAGACAGTACAATAGTATTTTTTTTTATTGCATAGAGTAGGCAAACGAGCACACAGGCCGCTTGATGGTAAGTGGAAACTGTGACCCATAGACATTCGCATTCACAAGACTGCAAGCCTAAGACTGCAAACGCTTTGCCAACCCTGAGGACTAAGACGGAATGTCTCCTGTTTGGCGGTAGGTTAATGGATAAGATGGTGGTAGCGATCCGGACGAACCCTGCTAATTAATCACGTGATAAAAAAAAAAACTAATGCTTGGCCTAAACTTAACTAAACACCTAAATAACTGACTAATAAAATAGGCATAAAAAACATGTAAATATTGTATATTGTCTAGGGGACACGGTTTCTGTAGGAGAATGTATCGAAACTGTGGTGGTTGTCTTGCACTGTCATAGGAAAGTATATATATTTTTTTTAATATATATACATATTTTATATAATTTTTTTTTTTTTTTTTTATTACTACTACTTATTACTTCCCTATGAAAATTCTTAGTTTTGACACATTTTCTTGCACAAGCTACGCTTGAATGTCTTTTATTTTTTATTTATTTTATGTTAAATTCATTGTTTTATATCATGCTAGGTTAAGCTTTATAATTGTATAATATCATAAGTAGTACCTATTTTAAAAAACGACTGACTGTTGAGTTTCTTGCGGCGTTTCTTCTCAGCAGTGGTCTCTTGCGAAGCGCTGGTAGATTTTGACGTGTAAAAGTGCCCGTGCGGCCTAATTACTGAATAAACATCTTTTTTTTTTTTTAAAACAAAATATTGGACCAGAATTAATAAAGATTTAAGAATTATTGCGTACTTATATAAACAAAAGACCAAATGTACATATTAATAAATTAAAAAAACACCTACATAAATCTAATTTCGGAGGCTGCGCCAGAAAATGGGGTGGGAGGTGTGTACATTTTCCTTTTTCTGCAAGGCACCCTGTAATTATTTCGAGAAGGTTGCATCTAAAATGTTACTAAAATACGAGTAGGTATTGGGACTTTGGTTAAACTTTCATACCAAATGTATGAAGATTTTCTCAAACGGCCTTGGGAATAACCGTAAACCTTAAGCCTGTGGTTGCTTTGTATGCCAATCAAATTCAGTATTTATGTTCCCTTTTTAGAAAACAAACATGAATTTAATTTCTTGTGATAACAGAAACAGAATTATTAATTTATCTACTAGTTGATTATTTAAATTACGACTAGTTTATCGGGTTTACTGTGTGTTTATTGTTGTTTAGTAAATAGTCGGCAAGGTACAGTCAACAACACGAGTGTTTACCGGTCTAATATAATTAGGACAGGTTTGTTTCCCACGAGGTACCGTCCGCAGGGACGGATCCATTGATCGTTAATTTACATGTATTGGTATGCTTTAGAAATACAGGTTACATAAGTAAGGGATTGTTAGGCACGTTTAGTATAAAAGCAAGTAAAAACAGAATAAAACGAAGATGTTATATAGTTATTATATCTCATGAAAGCGGGTGGGCCATTCAAAATTCAAAATTCAAAATATTTATTCAGTAAATTGGCCACATGAGGGCTCTTTTACATGTCGGTAATATAGAGTGAATCTACTAGGAATTCGGACAAGACCATCATTGCGGAGAAGAAACGCCGCAAGAAACTCCAGCAGAAGGTCATTTTTTCCCATAATAAAATACAAGTATACTTAAAAGTAACATTACAAGGTAATTAAGTAATGAATAATTATTTAAAAATTAACACCAATAAAATCATTACAAATGTAAGCTCATCATTATCAGCCGCAAGACGTCCACTGCTGGACAAAGGCCTTCCCCAAGGTTTTCCACAACGATCGGTCCTCTGCTGCTGTCATCCAGCGGTTTCCCGCGACCTTTATTAGATCGTCAGTCCACCTTGTGGAAGGTCTGCCAACACTTCGTCTCCCGGTTCGCGGTTTAATGTAAGCTCAATAACATTAAATTATAAATAGTGACTAGGGTGGAATCTGCTTTGGCTTTTGAATTTGAGATATCGCCTATTGGCTAATGAGGGCCATTTAGTATGGGTACACAACCATAAACATACCTTATAGAGTTATAATTAATGTTTTTTTCGGTGTATGTTTTATGTGCTCAACTTCTAAGTGCGTACAAAAAACAATGAATTTTTTTTGTAAATAAAAACAGAAAAAAAAAATGTCTTTAATTTATATTTCGAAGTATTAAATACACAAATTCAAAATTTAATATTGCCGGCGGTATCTGAAGCCTTAAACTTAAATAAATTCTCAGGAAACCGGTAATTCAATAAGTACTCTAAGTATTGAATTACCCAACTTTTCGCAAATATACAAGACATGCATATACTTGTATCCGTTCCCTTTATCTGTATGAAGAATATGGACTTAGTTGTTTCTTGTTCTTCGGATGTAATAATTTAATTTGGTTTATTCGTGTTGGGAGTTCTCAAAAGTTTTAACTTGGGTACAGGGAATCCTAATCCATTACAACGTTACAATCTCAAGATGTTTTGGTTTGTAGTTGTTTTATGATATTTTAACTACCTAACGTGTTTTTTTAAAATAGACAATCAATATTATCCCTAATGATAGGCGACAGGTAGCAATTTTTCAATGAAAGTAAGAATAACGTGGATATCATTCTTTTTAAATTTAGCGCACAATTTATAAATTAAAAATGTACGCTGTTTTACTATCGAGGTTTTAAATGATGAAATATCAGTTTACATACGCACCTGTCACATCTGTTGAAGTAGAAAGGTCATTCTCTTTCCGTAAAATGAATCCTCAATGTTAACTGGAATCGATTGACAATATCAAAAATAGAAAAAATATGACAATTAACAGACTAACCCATATTAGTCAAGCGTTTGTTAAAATGACTTAAAATGCTACCGGTCGCCGATCAATAATTATCACTGATATTGGTATGTCAATATTATCGCGGATTTTAAAATGTTTGGATTTACTTTACGATGCTTGTGATATGAATCAATCAATGTCTCGTGAGATAATGGATAAGGTGGTGGTAGCGATCCGGACGGAAACTGCAAAAGTGAAGTTATTATAATTGGCCCTCGATCTTACCCTTATGTTATTATCCAAACAGCAGTGTTGGCATTAAAATAAAATTTGTAGTCCGAGATTGTAATCGTAATATTGCAAATATCTATGGCCTTCTGAGTTCACTTATTATACCATCAGGTGGCGTTTGCTTTCTACACGCCATAAAAAAACTGTAAGATATTATTACCGTCTAAGTTATTATATTTAATATATAACAACATTGAATTATAATAGTAACGCGAAAAAACATAATAGCTATATTATATAACATTACCTTTTTTATTTTTTATTTACGCAATAAGTTAAAACTACACGGCAAATAAGTATCCTAAATAAAACTTATGCTCGTAAGCTCAAAGTCTTATTTGTACTAAGTTCTTATTTTCCAAAGCGTCCCAAACTTTCAAATTTAACCCGGATGGTCGAACAAAATGCATGCTTCACTGAAGTGTCCAAACTTTGTAAAGAAAACTCCTAACTGGAACTTTCCAGCGCGACTGTACTTTTAGTTCCAGCGAGCGTGTTTTGTTCCCTTTTGAGTCCCGTGCTTTTAGTGTTCGGAAATGTTAAATGAGGTAAAAGTTGAAGTTTTTCTTTAATACTTTCCTTTTGTATTGAAACCTGTCGTCGTTATAAACTTTAATAGATAAGAACTACACTTTGGGTTAATTAACAAAACGTACGTAAACTCGACGACACAGTAATTATAGCAAGAACTGGGTATCAAAGGCACTAGCCAAAGTGCATAAATCGCGTTGCCAGAGAAAAATATCCTTATGAGCGGGGGTCTTACCTTTCATGCCGATGACGTCAAGATGACGAAATTTTAGACACCGAATTCTCTGCTTTCATTTAATTTTAGCAGTTGTTTAGGTATGTATCAACTGAGACAGATTTAAAAAAAAGGTAAGAAGCGGTTAAATGATTACAGTTAAATATAGTTTAATCGCAATCAAGGGTAGTAGGACCATCGCTACCACCATCTTATCCATTAACCTACCGCCAAACAGCTGAGCAGTGTTCGCATTGTTGTGTTCAGGTTTGGGGATAAGACAGCCGGTGTAATAGATTTATTTATTTAATTATATACACCATTACGGTAGCACAAGCAAATGCAAGTACAAAATATACAAAAAATAATAGTCCTGTTTGTGCACCAATTACAGGTGTGCAACAGCATTAGCGCAGTCAGGGATCTCTTAAACTAAAAACTAGGCATTTTTCACATTGCATAAAATTAAAAAATATATATATTGAATTAAAAAATATTTTTAGTTTTGAAACAGCACAAGACTACGATAAAACTAGTAAGCTACGTCTTACAGCGTTGATAGAATCGTAGTATATATCAAGCTGGTGAACACTAGCCAAGGAGTTGTATTGTGTTTGAAGCCGGAAAACTGGCAAACACTTACCCAAATTGGTTCTCGCGTGATACTAGCATAGAGGCATTCCATCTTAGTCCTCAGGGTTGGCAACGCATTTGCAGTCTAATGCTAGCAGTCTTGTGAATGCGAATGTCTATGGGTCACAGTTTCCACTTACCATCAGGGTGGCCCGTGTGCTCGTCTGCCTTCTCTATGCCATAAGAAAAAAACAAAATACCAATCACGGCAGCATTTTTTTTTTTCATCACTTATTATTAAGAATGGCAAATTGAGACCATTTTCATTTTTTAATGTCTATGCCATAATTCTATTTGTGACTATTTAATAATATTAATATTTATTAAAACATAAAACAGTTTTTTTAATGATAAATGTTACTCGATGATGTTTGTCACTGTCTTCTTAATCAAATGGTTTCATTTAAGTTTTAAATATGAAGTAGGTATATTTTTCTACGCGTCAATAGATAACTTAACTCATTTGTACATGATTAAATGATTGACGACTAATGGTTAATAATTACAATAAAACCATTTGGAATCAACTCTATGTAGCGTGACGTCATTTTTGCGTCAACTTCATGAAAAGTACGGGCCCTGCTTATAAGAATACTACTAGTTTACTTTTTTGTTCTAAGGAGAGATAAAGTGCATTGTGAGCTATAATGTTATACATTACGTGTTACGCAATGTATAAAGCATTATAGTTTAAGCAGTAAAGTAACGGTTTCAATTTAAACAAAGTGGAAAAGAACAGAGGTTCTGCTGCTAGAACTACTGCTACTGCTTTAGTGGTACGACCTTGTGCAGGGTCCGGACGCTGCCACCATTATTATTTTTTATGGCTAAGAAAAGACAAACGAGCGCACAGGCCACCTGATGGTAAGTGGATACTGTGACCCATAGACATTCGCATTCACAAGACTGCAAGCCTAACACTGCAAATGCGTTGCCAACCCTGAAGACTAAGATAGAATGCCTCTATGCTAGTCATTACACCGGCTGTCTTATCCCCAAACCGGAACACAACAATGCAAATATTGCTGTTTGGCGGTAGGTTAATGGATAAGATGGTGGTAGCGATCCGGACGGACCCTGCACAAGGTCCTACCACCCGCGCGTTATATTACGAGTATAATCAAAGAAACAAGTGAAATGAGTATTTAAATTAACTGTCACGGATTGACCAAACTATAAATAACCAATTAAGGTAAACGTCCGAGTGCTCAAAATATAAATGCTATAGTATGTTCATTTATATATGTAAATAAAACAATTTTGGGAAATGTGACGAGACGCCTACCCTAATTAAAGATAACATAATATAATTTTGAAATCATAATGACGCCTTTTGAGACGTTATAACCGGAAAACATCACTCACTACAAATTGTTAAATTTTAAACAAAATGTTCTTATAAAACTCTCTCACCATCAAAGGAATTTTCCGATAAACATTCCCCTATACTTTAGAATTTTCCGTCGAAAAAGCATAACTTTATACAAGTTCCCTGAAATATTTGTGCCAACACAACTAACATTAAAACACCCTATAACACTAGATCAGTTTTAAGAAATTTCAACTCTATCTGAAATATTATAAAGGTTCATTTTACTGTATGATATTAGTGTGAGTTACATAATTGTGTTAATGAAGAGTAACTTACTGCGTTTTAATTGGGAATGTCTCAAAGGAAGCTCAAAATATGCGGCTACTTTTGAAATAGTATTAAGTAAACAAGTCATTAAAGTACAGTCATATAATATTCAAATTAATTAATTTATATCTCAAGTTACAAGAAGTATTACTCGCTGCGATAATAGCTACAGAGTTTTTTATGTCACTAATAACCTTCCGTAGCGTAACTAGAACTTAAAATGGCCGTCTAACCATATAAATTGTTGGTTCCAAGTTTGCAGCCCCGCGAACTATGTTATTAAAGTGACCCGGGTATTACCCACTGGTATTCAAACTGCAAGGCTTTAATATAATTAATAGTGGTGTTATGGCATTATAGGGAAATATTTAGTTCAAACTCGAGTAGTACTGCAACTAGCTCATTTAGATTCCATTAACGGTATTAGAATGCAACACATAGTGTAACCATAACAGTTCTAAAATGAGCATTGCCATGGTTATAACAGTACTTTAATAACCTTTATAGCATTAGTATTACCTCAGAAACTACTCCTATTCCTCTCTGAATTGAGAATGCACGTCCTAAAATTTTATTTTTACGCTCTGACGTAACCGGTTGATAAGTTGTACGTAGAATTGTAACTTGGTCCTATATTCCAGGCACTAAAAACCATATCATCTTTGACCTGATAGCACGATTTGTCAACGTTTTGATAGCTCTTACTTACTTGACATAACACCTCAGAATAGAGAAATTCGTTAAGAGAATCACCTGTACTCAAACAGGGTCTAATTAAATATATATAAATCAAATAGTTTAAAACAAGTACGTCCAACTTTGAGAATTCAGTAATTAACGACAGAACTTTGGTATACTTGGGCAAGTTGATAATGTGATTGTACAGCCATGGAAATAGATGCGTCACAATGAAAACCCTTTGTTTTCAGTAAGACTGAAAGAGATAGCATGACTAAAGGGATATTATCGTGAATCGCGTGGGAAATGACATGATTGGAAAAGAGACAGCAATATGCAAAACTATCCAATTCCGTGAGCCAAGGACATTGCGATTGTAAACGTAGCTTCAAATTAGCCGGATTAACTACACATCACAAAATCAAAATAGAATGTTGTTACGCCAGTTATTTTAGGCGTCTAATTTTCAAAAGTGATTTTTAGTGCCTTTTTTTCAGTCTGTTCTGTGGTAGCTCCATCACATACTAGAAAAACAAAATTTCGACCAACTTACCGTTATTTTTTTTAGTCTGACCCCAGGACCCTCTATCAGATTACGCCATAACCTGAAAATTCATTTTCAGGAGTTTGCTGGACCACTTATCATTCCAGAAGCCATTCGTGGAATGGTCAGAAACTGAGACTATAAAAGGCGGAACGATTGCGGCTACGGTCATTCTTTACTTGGACCACGAACAGTGCGGACAAGAACGAACCAAGCTATGATCTGCGTATTCGTAGCTTATTGTGCGATAATTGTTTGTAACCAGTAAGTGAGTGCGTTGATAAAGTCTGGCTTTTAATTATTAGTGTAGTTGGGCACTTCAGTTATCCCATTATGTACGTTACACTACTCTTATATTATATTTCGTGGATACTTTCTTTTAGTATTTGTTATCTGTTCTTGTTTATATTTGTCACGAATAAATAAATGATTTTCGTTCTTTCTTTCTTAAATATATCCCATTTTTTATGGAACATAGTGTGTTGATAATGGCGCGTTCAATTTCATTTGACTGCAGTCCGTTTCCAGTCATCAACATAGGCCGCGTCCATGTTTCTATTATACTACGACGTTACATCCTCAAGATTTATTAATTCACTATGTAGTTCACCTACTCAATGTACTAGGCATCACAATATTTAAAGCTAGAAGAAAATAAATAAAAAACACATGTTTTGACTTCCTACCCCCACCCCGCCGGCCCCGGGCCCACGCCCGAGCGCTGCCCTGTGCGTCATTCGCTTTCTTTGTGCAGGCATTGCAACAATTCTCGTTTATTCGTTAATGTAATTAAGTGTTAACGGAGTGTTATTAATAAGTGTAGGTAACAGGATTAACTAGCGCTGACATGCCTAAGCGCAAATACAAGGATAAAAGACATCATATCGAAAGTAAAATAAGACGTCTACAAGGGCGTCTTGAACGTTACACGAAGTCGTCAGAGGATGAAGGTTAGTTATGATACTTAGTTAATAACTAATTATAAACATATTATATCCATAAAACCTAAAATTTGTGGTAGGAAAGTAAAATCGTTTATAGAACGGCTATTAATTTTAGACTATTATATCTACCCTCAAATTTGTATGAAAAGATAGCTGCACCTCCGTATTTTTTCCTTCAAGTATTCTATTATCTCAGAACATGTTGATGCAATACTTAAGACGTTTTTTTATGATAACATAACATGTAAATCTACTTGCGTTACGTATAATTAACGACAATACCTGATTCAAGTAGTCAAGCGATATAACGTGCGTATATCCAAAGACTTTAAAAACAACTGTTAGGTGTTTAATGAAAATGATACCTAATAGAAATAATTATGTTTATTTTTGGTTATACGTCGTGTCGTGCATACGAATACCTAAAACCTTAGCAGTCAAGCGTCGTAACGAGCTTACGTCCGACGACTATAAATATGTTTTTTCCTCCCAATCTTACAGATAGCTACGATTATGAATACGATCGATATTACCAGCCTTACTCACGTCCACTGCCATTATCGGCAAGCGACAGCGAAGGTCCAATACTCCCTCTATCTGATTCGGACAATTCAATAATTGCTACCAGCTTACCACAATCTGTCATAGTAACCACAAATACGGTGCCTATTACCGTACCAGCGGTTCAACCTCCGGTCGGAACTACCACCGCCATGGCACCACCTGCGCCTGAGTCTAGTGCCGGGGTAGCTGGGAACCTTGCCGCCGAACCCACACCAAGTACCAGTGACCAGACCCTTCCTTTGTCACATGACATCTTAGAAGCCCTAGGGGACCCAAAAAGAAAAGAAGAGATCTATGGACCAAAAATCCCCGAAGAGATATCTGAACGTTGGGGGCGAGTGTTGGTGGACGGATTGACAAAGGAACAGAAAGATAAGTGGAAAGACTTATTCTTAATTCCCGATAATTTTCGCTTGGCAAAAGCACCACGATTAAACCCTGAAATTATTTCAGTATTGAGTGAAGCAGCCAGATACCGTGACAAATTAATGGAGAAATCACAAAACCAGCTCGGGTTGGGTATAGCTGAGCTTTCGTATTTAACATCCACCGTGATTCGAGAAGATGTGGAAAAATTAGACATTCTAAAGAAGATTTCGGATTTAACCCAAATTTTCCTAGATCTCCATCACGAGGACACGAAGCGCAGACTGAAACTTGTAACAAGTTCGTTAGATAAAAAGTTCCTACATGTGGTCGCGGACGTCAAGAGGGACGAATACCTTTGTGGCACAAATTTGGGAGACAAGATAAAAGCCTGCAAAACTGCAGAACGATCTGGTTTACAAATAAAGCGTACCGACGCTACAACATCGTATACTACAAATAAGAGGTATCCACGCCAGCAGGGAAACTGGAGAGGCCCACCCAGGACACAAAGTCAGCCAGCACGCAGACCGGGTGGGCCGAGAGGTCGGTATGCGCCGCCGCAGAGCCGGCGCCCCCCTCCTGCAGCCGAGCGCCCTCCGCGGCCGCCATTCAACAACTCCAAGGCCCGGAGACCCTAACGGAGGTAATACCCCACGCGGGAAGGTTATATTATTTTTTAAACAAATGGCGGGCACTTACTAACGATGCCGTTATTCTAGAATACGTAAAAGGATTTACTATACAATTTAGTTCTGGCGTAGTACAAAATATTGTCCCAGAAAATGATAATTTTAGTCAATCAGAAATTAATCAACTTGGTTTTGAATTGCAAAAATTAAATAAGTTAGGAGCCGTTGTAAAGTGCAAAGAGGTGCCAGGACAGTACTTATCAAAAATCTTTCTTGTGCCTAAACCTGACGGTTCATACCGTTTTATTTTAAATCTTAAAAACTTAAATAACTTCATTACTGCCCAACATTTTAAAATGGAGGATATTCGAACTGTTACGAAACTAATGACAAAAAATTGTTTCATGGCAACAGTGGACCTAAAGGACGCGTACTTCCTAGTACCTATAAGTACCCAAAGTAAAAAATACTTAAGATTTAAATTTCAAAGTAATATATATGAGTTCCAATGCTTACCTTTTGGACTATCCCTGGCACCACTGATGTTTACAAAGCTCCTAAAACCGGTCGTATCGTGTCTGAGAAGTAAGGGCCTGATTATAGCTATATATCTCGACGATTTGATTTGTATTGGAAATTCACATGATGAGTGTCGGTTTTGTGTCTCAGAAACCGTAAACCTATTGCAAAAATTGGGATTTGTCATAAATTTTAATAAAAGCAAGTTGATACCTGATCAAACTCAAACTTACCTAGGTTTTGAACTTGACTCAAAAAATATGTGTTTAAGATTACCTTATAATAAAAGTACAGGAATTTTAGAGTATATTCAAAATATAGCTGTCAAAAATGTCGTATCCATCAGAACTTTTGCCAAATTGTTAGGCGTGCTTTGCTCGGCTTGCCCAGCCATTGCATACGGATGGGTGTATACCAAACAACTCGAACGGGCAAAGTTCCTTGCATTACGAGCCGCTGATGACAATTACGATAGTGTCATGTCAATCGGCTCTCATCTACAACATGATTTTTCTTGGTGGACCGAACATATCATGACGTCATCTAATCCCATTCGCGAAGGAAAATACGAATTAGAAATTTTTTCGGACGCGTCCTTAACGGGATGGGGCGTTTCATGTAACGGAGAAAGGACAGGCGGATTCTGGGACACAAATGAGACGAACAATCATATAAATTTTCTTGAGTTACTAGCCGCTTTTAATGGTTTGAAATGTTTCGCCAGCAATCTCAGGAAAAAAGAGATACTATTACGCATCGACAACACCACTGCGATATCTTACATAAATAGATATGGCGGTGTTCAATACGTACATTTAAATGACATTACTCGTCAAATATGGCAATGGTGCGAAAAACGACAGTTATATGTATATGCGTCATATATCAAGTCTAAAGAAAACGTGGAGGCCGACGAAGAGTCTCGTCGCTCTAATATTGACACCGAATGGAGTCTATCTAAGTCGGCATTCAACAGGATCACCGACACTTTCGGCTACCCAGAAGTAGACTTGTTCGCCTCTCGCATTAATGCTAAATGCCGAAAGTATGTATCGTGGAAACGAGACCCAGGTGCTTTTGATATTGACGCATTTACGGTCGTTTGGAGCAATCATTTATTTTACGCCTTTCCGCCTTTTTCGTTAATTTTAAAATGTTTGAGAAAAATAATTAATGAAAAAGCTACGGGTATAGTGGTTGTACCTTACTGGCCCAGTCAACCCTGGTACCCAATTTTCACAAAGTTATCTCGGTACGAACCAATTTACTTTAACCCAGGGCCTGAGCTTCTTCTATCTCCTTTCAGAACCCACCATCCACTTTGGGAACGCCTTACCCTGGTGGCGGCACTCTTATCCGGGAAGCGTTTTTAAGGCAGGCCCTAGATCATGATAGTATTGATATTATAATGGCGTCGCTTGCTGAAAGCTCGTTAAAACAGTATGATTGCGCATATAAAAAATGGTGGTATTTTTGTAAACAAAACAATGTTGATTGTTTCAGTGATAATATTCCTCTCATTTTAAAGTTCCTAGTGACAATACATCAGAACTGGAGCCAGTTATTCAACATTATGTACGATTCGCTCGGCACTCGCTCTGATTTTGGGCAAGGGTTTCAGTGAGGATGGACGGGTGTCTAGGTTCCTTAAAGGCATTTTTAAAATAAAGCCCTGCCTTCCTAGATACCAGTCAACTTGGAACCCTAACATAGTTTTAGATTTTTTAGGCAATTGGTATCCGAATCAAAATTTGTCAATAGACAAAATCACAAAAAAGTTGGTCGCTCTGCTCGCGTTGTCGACCGCACAACGTGTGCAGACGCTATCGCTAATTCGTATGTCCAACATCAGAGTGAATGCAGATAATATAGAGATTATCATAACTGATCCCATAAAAACATCGGCTCCAGGTCGCCTTATGCCGCGGTTAGTAATCCCTTTTTTCACTGACAAGGAACAAATATGTCCCGCAAATACGTTATCTTCTTACATCGAGATGACTCATAACTATAGAGGTTCCCCTAGTACTGACAAACTACTATTAACCATCAAAAGACCCGTACACAACGCTAGTTCGGGTACCATTAGTCGATGGATCAAGTCAGTACTCTCAGAGAGTGGTGTCGATGTTACGATATTCTCGGCTCACAGTACGCGCCACGCGTCCACCTCGGCAGCTAACCGAAAAGGATTATCTGTAGATCTTATTAAAAAAACCGCGGGGTGGTCGGGCAACTCGCTGGTGTTCGCCCGATTCTACAATAGACCAGTCCTAGATGAGGAAGATAATGATTTTGCCGAGGCTGTTTATAGGTAGCTGATTTCAGATTAATTACTGAAAAATTTAAAATAATTTAATTCCTGACATTAAAACGTAATTACTTATTGTTAGAGTAATTAAAAGGATTATTGTTTTGGAATATATATATTATAATGATCAAATTATCAAGGGTTAAGTACTTAAAATGATTTTTATATTTTTGTTGTTCAGTTTAATAAATACTTACTGATTGCAGATATGCATTATTATTATTTTCCTACATTTCGCGTAAGTCGCTAAACATCTACATAGTGAATTAATAAATCTTGAGGATGTAACGTCGTAGTATAATTGATGGTTAAACGAACTTACCTGAAGTGATGTTTGACCATAATTATACGAGACGTTACATCCGAAGAGATTTATTACCCGCCCTGCCCGATAACTTTTCATATTGTTAAAAGTTTACCCTAATTACGCGAAATATAGTATATCTCTGAAAAGAATGACGCACAGGGCAGCGCTCGGGCGTGGGCCCGGGGCCGGCGGGGTGGGGGTAGGAAGTCAAAACATGTGTTTTTTATTTATTTTCTTCTAGCTTTAAATATTGTGATGCCTAGTACATTGAGTAGGTGAACTACATAGTGAATTAATAAATCTTGAGGATGTAACGTCTCGTATAATTATGGTCAAACATCACTTCAGGTAAGTTCGTTTAACCATCAATTATGTCGTGACGTTTTCTTTACCGTCCGACAATTATCGTTTCTACTCTCTTTGTCGTTTATCGTTGAAGGACTCTCGTGTCTAGCTGTTCCCATTGGATGATCTGAACGATTCTGTCGTCACATTTCGCATTTTTTTTATATTCGACGATTGAACAAACTTTATACTTATAGAAAAAAAATGTAGTATCAGATCGGTATTTCTCGTGCGGTATGAAATACTTTACAATCCCCGCGGTTTTCCTTACAATATTTTCTAAAGGTGAAAAACTCGTAAAATACAAATTTAAATTATGCACAGCTGTCTCTGCTAAGGAAACTCTACTTAAAACGCACTGTTGACTTTTGCTGCTCTTCTGTGACGTGGATTTGTGTGGAGTAAGTGACGTATAACTTACAAGTTTTATAACATTATTTCAAACGATTTTGTGTACAATGTATTTATAACTGCGTGGTAGACACGGTTCACTAATGTTTCACCGAACAACGTTTGGTCGAATGTATCGTTTCGCAACCGTTTCATTTGGCAACCCACGTTTATTTCTGTAACTGTAAATATTTCAGGATTTATATAAAAACTAACCTAACCTAACCTATAGGGTCTTCGCGAAGGTACAGAAATAAATCCTGAAATATTTACAGTTACAGAAATTAAAGTGAGTTGCCAAATGAAAAAGTTGCGAAACGATATGTTCGACCAAACGTATTGAAACTCACTGAGACTATTAAAAATAAAATGTTGGTGACACTTATATCATTAAAATATTCCGTGTAAGTACAGTCAAGGACTTATATTGTTGAGCCACTATGGAACTGTCATAATGACAGCGTCAAGCCACATGAAAGAAATTACGCTAAAATTAATGATTAACGTTATGCGGCAGGTTTCCACAGTGGGTCAACAATTAAGTCCTTGACTGGACCACTTTTAACTCGCGTCGTAAAAACAGGGATGTCATGAGTTTAACGTGTGTCTGTGTATATGTCTATAGTATCGTAGTTGCTCAATGGATGGACCGATTCGGACGTGGTTTAAACTATTTAATTGGGACGGTTCCAAACTAAGTTTCATGAAAAACGGTTGGCCCGTTAAACATATATTAGTCCAGTATTTTTTTTATAAGAGTATAGTTTTTTATGACTCTTGTAAAGGTTTTAAAACGGCTCAACGAGTTTGCATGAAGTTTTCAAACATCTCAAAAGGAATTTGAACCAACATTTCAGTTTTTTATATAATGCAGAGTTTAGAAGGTATAAATATAATAGCAATTATAACTACACCAAATTAGACGCTTCTACTTACATTTTACCGAATTTACGATACAACAGATATAAAAATACTTTGAAAAAAATACGTTTCATGGGTACATGATAGATAGATAGATGATAGCTAATAGGTATATAAACTTTCTTATAAAAAAAGTTAGTAAATTCGTCATAGTAACAAGTATTCTGTAACAAAACGGACGGACGGACGGACTTCAGGTACGGAACCCAGAAAATTAAACTATCTCGTTACCGCATACATCTTTATATTACAACGCTCTTGCACCCGCTTCAGCTTAAGCCTTGAAACATTATTATTCCAACCACATCAGTATTCCAACCAGAGAAGCAATTCCGGAACAGTTAAAGCCGTTCCGAGACGGTTTCCTTCTTATACGTAATTACTCGTACAGTTTAGCTAACAAGATAGGAACTCTAAAGTTACATATATAAGTAGTTTCAAGAACAAATTAAAAGAGCTAGCTTTGTCGCTACAAATAAACGGTTGCACAGATCACTTTTTATGATATGGTTGTGTTTGTGGTTTATTTTTAACTATTATATTATTATTATTATTATTTTATTGTTGTGTTTGATAAATATTTAGTTATGAATGTAAGCAAATAAGAATGCGTTTAGAGCGCTAGATCTCACTTTGTTGTTATGTTGTGATTTATAAGTATTTATCTAGATTGTTTTATTATTTTAACTGTGTGTCCAGAATGTTTTTTTTTTATGTGATTGTTATATTTCATTTGTTGTTTGTTTGCTATCTTACCATCTCTTACGGGTCCAGCTGAAAATCAGCGCTGCGGCTCCGTGCCACAGCACATGCTGAGCTGGCACTCCGTTTCGGCTATCTCATTTTAATTTTAATTAGTTATAAATAAGTTACTTTTGTTTTTGTTGTGTCAAATGCATGTGTTTTGCAATGCATTTAATAGCCGAATAAATGAATCTATCTATCTATCTATCTATCTATCTACATATTATAAGTCTGTTACAAGCGAACAGTAATTACAAGACGTACACAGATCATTTTTAGGGTTCCGTACCAAAATGTTAACAAGGAATCCAATTTTTTTTTAACAGTTTTTCCCTGGAAGTTAATAAAACTATACTATCAGCTATCAACTTAAAACTTGGCATATTTGTTTTAAGTATAATCAATAAGAAATTATTTATCTAAATATTTTAAGAGGGGTCTAGAATGGGGGACTAAAATGAAAGTGATTTAAGTATATCAATTAGTATCAGTACTTTTTGATTTATAGCCAAATATTAATTAAAATATCTGAAAAACTCCTGATTTAAAGTTAATTATCAATTTATATTTTACGGGGCAAATAAAATGAATTTGTGAAAGTTTATAGTTCTCGAAAAAAAACTTTAAAGATCTGTATTAAAATTTAGGGTAGGCAAAAGACGAGTAGGTAGGTTTTTTCTCACCATATCTTAAATAAGGAACCCTCGGTGCGCGAGCCCGACTCGAACTTGACCGGTTTTTTTTGTAGAGAAAAATAGTTTACTTATTGTGTTAAAAATACTTGAAACTGCGTCGCTCCTCCATCTTATATTACTAATATTATAAGAAAATTTTCATGTTTGTTACTTAATCACGCTTCAACTATTAAATGAATCGGGATGAAACTTGGCATCCATATAGGTTATGTCCTAGAACACGACACAGGCTACTTTTTATTCCCAAAAAAATAAAAGATCTTGAGGGCATACTGGTAATGGAAATCTACGCGGACGAAGACACGGGCAGGTGCTAGTGCCACATAATTAAATAATAATGATAGTAAATATCACGGGCAATTCACACCAATTGACCTAGTCCCAAACTAAGCTCTAGGCTTGTACTATGGGTACTAGACAACGATATAAATACTTATATAGAGAAATACCCGTAAATAATAACAAATAGGAAACATCCAACAATCAGAAACAAATACTCTTGCTCATCACACAAATATCTGCCCATACCGGGAAGTCCGGGACTTGGACCCGGAACCGCTAGCTTATATTAATATTACTGTTAATTTTTAAAGTTAAAATTACCTACCCACTAATAACTTTCTGTCAAAAATTATACTTTTTTTTACAAAATATGTATCTGCTTATCAAGACTCTACTATTGAGTCCTAACACGGTAGGTCTACGTTAAGAATAGCGGAGATCCTGTCGCCACCTTCCGAATCCATCATCAGATAACCTTTATACCATAATATTGCATTGTCATGGGGTTTACATATGTGGTCCAAATTTCAGCCCATTCCGTTAACGGGAAGTGGTTCAAATTTCAATTTTTAACTTGCAATATTTGACCCGTACATACATACGTAAATAGCAAGTTTAATAAAAGTTTTTAAAAAAGAATGAGCTCGAAGGGAAAATAGAAAAACACACCTTAATGACCTTGACAGGGTGATGAACTCAAAAATATATCATAATCATATCATCATATCAACTAAAACATTTCTCCAAAACTAAATTAGTGAGCTAATATCTGTGCCTCCTGTGACAAGTGATACAAATCGAGTTGTAGCAAAATGCGGTTTTTTTCATGAATCAACTTAAAAAAAATTACGCATCTTTTGCTCCAACTCCCGTGTTCCTAGGCCTTCTAGTTCCCAAGATACATTCGTGTAAAATGATACAATTAACCACTTTTTTTCCAATTTTGAGTGTTTAATGCTATTTCTCTAGTTAAAACACTCAAAAAAATAAAAAAAAATTTTTTTTTGTGCCTAGTGATAATTCTAAAATTGTATTATTAATCACGATTTTCATTTACCTTTAAAAAGTCGTGTTTTTTGATATAACTTGAGTTGTATCATTTGTCACCAGAGTTTTCCGTTCTTCTTAAGAAAGATTACTTATTAAATTCCCTACACCTTATTAAAAAAAGTTGTATCAATCATCACCAGACCTCCTTTTTTACACTTTTATGTGTTAAATAATACAATTCGAGTTGTATCATCTTACACGAGCTAAATGGAGCTCAATCTGAAATGTAAAATGATACATAAAGTACGTTTCTTCGAATATCTCAAAATCTATACTAGTTATCAATATTTTTGTGAAACCATGTAATAAAGTCATATTATATGATATAAAAGGCAGCAGCAATTTAAAAAAAAATATATTCATGTAAGAGCAGTATTTTTTTAAAACTTGTTTTCGCTCTCCTGTAAAATCGTGTTTTTCGAGTTGTATCACTTGTCACAGGAGGCACAGATATAATACTGCAAATTTAAACTTTCTCACTTCAAACCCGCTTACGCTAAATTGCGGGACTTCAGCGCAAATTACTATTGGAGTAAATTTTGATCATTCGGATTCTCGGATGTTTTACGATCTGGCAAATTGGACTTGCGCGGGGCTGTTCCTGGCGTACAACTGTCAGTTCAGAGAGTTCGTTAACGAGGATAGTAACGATATATTAATAGTAATGGATACTCACACAGGTATACATGCTTACACAAACATACACACACTATAATATCACATGGCACTTTTTCCTCCTTCAACCAAATTAATGTTTTTATTTTTCTGTACTTACATATTCATCGAGCATAAGAAGCATATTTTGTATCATATGTTTGCGATTCGACGTCTGAACACGAGCGCCGGGCATCTCTGCCCAGCACATGCTGAGAGTGGGGTCCATTGCTTTACCTAGTTTCTTATCTCTTAAGTTAACTTTTTTTTTTCGTTTATTTTATAGGTATTTGCTAAATTTAAGGTTGTGGAATTCAAGATTATTGGTATTCGTAATCTTATGCTTTGTCTTAACACTGGGTGCGGCTCCACTGAGGCGGAGACGAGCGGAGCTGTGCCAATATTAACCAATAGAATCTAAACTAACGTGAGCAAGGCGCGCTCGACGTGACCGCACGCTCCTTCTATTGGTTAATATTGCTCCGCTCTGCTCCGCTCGTCTCCGACTTTGTTGAGCCGCAACCTAACGTAAACGATTTGACTGAATGGAATTGACGTAGGCGATCGACGCGCCCGTCTGACAGCTTACATCAATCGTATACATTTTTAACGATAACGAACGCCAAGTGCAGTCCAAATGTTTCGCGCCTCTTGAGAGTCTTTAAACTAATAGGTACGATATTTCAGTGGTGATGTAAACGGAAATACGGGTGATGCGTTTTATTGATCATAATAAATATTGTCCAAGTCAACCTTCGAATAAGCGGCAGTTCTATTTCAGTCAGTTCTAAATGTTATATTATAATGTCACTCCCGAATTTACTTTACCTTATTCTTCTTCTTCTTATAGTGCCTCTCCAACTAGTGAAGGTTGGCAGTCAGCTCCGCATATTTCTCTCGGTCTTTGGCGAGGTTGAAAAGCTCCGCTGCACTTGTGACTCCAGTCCATTCCCGAATGTTTCGCAGCCACGATTTCTTTCTGCGCCCGACAGCTCTTCTTCCAGCAACTGTGCCCATCATTATTAACACTACCATAAACTTGAATCGGATTACTTTAGCCTTAATTCTAACTAACAAGATTAAGTATACCGTTTGTACAGCATCTAGGTACATGCTTTACGAGCCAAGTAAAATATATGGCAAAAGTAAAAGCCTCTAAACAACGCTGCTGTTGGATTTTATCTGCGAACCGTTTGAGACTCGCTGGAATCGTAAAACTAGGAACGATTGAAGGGTTCCTTTGTATTAGAATCTTTATGCTGAGCCTCAAAGAGGATGGGCGAGATTGTTCTTCCAAGAATACTTTGATAGACAAGAGAGTTACGTGACAATTTGTTATTTCATGCGAATAATGTGGTAGCGATATAAACGGACCCTGAACAAGATCTTAATCACCACTATGTTAGTTTTAATAGTACATTGTGCATCAAGGGTAGTATGAAGGGAATTACTAACGAGAGTGTAATCCCCATACTGCCTGTGATACACACAATGGTTTTCATCACATTTGCGAGGAAAAAAACAAAGAGAAAACACTTTAACTCTGCAAAATATAAAGAAATAACTTTTGACGGACGGGAACGTAAATGGAAACGATTTTTTTTTGTGACCACAGATACTGCGTTTAGTTTCGACCTGGATTCGAGCCAGATTTAGCCAATTTGATAAAAATGTATAATTACTAAAATTAATGATAAATGTTGATATAAACTTGAATTAGGTATAAAAATAATGAAGTTTAATGAAGCGTAATCAAAAATACATTGCTATTTTATTTAAAACGTAAATGCTATAGCGAAGGATCACATTTTTGCAAAGGCAACTCGAATTTATAACGTTTATTTCGCATATCAAGGTACACCTTTATCCTAAACAAATATCACTCTTTCGGGGACTCTCACATTGACAAAATATTACACCTGTATCTTCCTCAACGCATATTGCTCTCAATAAATATTCTATTATTATTGATTTTGTTTATGGCGAGAAATATTTCAAGCCATTCTGCCGAGAATAAAAAAGGCAGTGTTATATTACGTCCTTGTTTATTTATTTGTATGTCACACGCGATAGTAAAAAAAGTGATAGTAAAAAAAAAAAAAATTGGTTTGTAAACTTAGCTAATTGCGGTCAACCGAGAGAAGTGACGTTTGCTTTGGCTTAGAGCGTATACAGGGTGGAAATGGCATACATACATTTAATAAGCTAAGACCACTAAAATAGTGGAAGTGGCAAATAATATAATATAAAAGAAAACAACTACTTTCAGCGGGTGGTAGGACCTTTTGCAGCGTCCGTCCGGATCGCTACCACCATCTTATCCATTAACCTACCGCCAAACAGCAGTGTTCGCATTGTTGTGTTCCGGTTTGGGGATAACACAGCCGGTGTAATGACTAGCATTGAGGTATTCCATCTTAGTCCTCAGGGTTGGCAACGCACTTGCATTCTTAGGCTTGCGGTCTTGTGAATGCGAATGTCTATGAGTCACAGTTTCCACTTACCGTCAGGTGGCCTATGTGCTCGTTTGCCTTCTATATGCCATAAAAAAAAATCCTAAAATATATATTTTAAAAAGTAACATGCCATAGTCGAAAACCAATATGAATTTATTTCTAAAATATATTCTGGATTTTGAGGTTTATTTCCAAAAATGACTATTCTTTCTTTAGTTACATTACCTACTTTCAATGACATGTTAAATTTGTAACTAATAAGACATCATGATGTAGTATGCCAATCTCGCCCTTATTGGTAGATTAATACTGCGGAGTCTCCGAATTTGACTTGTAAAACAGGTCATTTCTGGGCTATCCACTGAATAAGCGATTCCATTTAAACACGGTAGCCATAGCGCGGAGATGAAAATATTGTTTAAGTTTTTTTTTTGTAATCAGGCGACCATTTCACACCAACTGACCTAGTCGCAAACTATGTAAGCTTTAGGCTTCTACATGAATACTAGGGTGTCCTTTAATTTCCCCAAACAACGTTTCCGAAACTGATTCATTTCCCAATTGTTTCATTTGGGCAAATGCTTTTTTTTCCAAAACTGTAAATATTTCAGGATTTATTTCAGGACCATCGTGTAGAACCCTATATGTTAAGTAGGTTAGTTTTAAAAAAAATCCTGAAACATTTACAGTTTTAGAAAAAAAAGCATTTGCCCATTTGAAACAGTTGGGAAATGCATCAGTTTAGGAAACGTTGTTTGGCGAAACGGCAGAGAACCGGATACTAGACAACGATAAACATACTTATACTTACTTTAGAGAAATAATTACTTATTTAAATAAATAGGAAACATTCAAGAACTCTAACCTTATCACTCTAATCAGGGTCACTAACGCGCCATCAATTAATGAAAAAAAAAACCCTAAAATATTTAAATTCCTAAAAATATTTTTCTATCACGGTATCTATATTGGGGTGCCACGCTCCCCACGGCCTTTGTTAAAACTAGCTAAAACATTCAATGAGTGAATTAACTAACTTTTCGCTATACCCTCGGAAACTGTCTCATTTTCCAAAATCAATAGTACCTATCTACCCTGTGCCCGTCCCGAGCTAATTTCAAATCGATAGGTTGAGACATGAACTAACAAACAATATGCCAAAAGGGTGTCGGACCCTTATTTATTTCTCAAGAAATGTTGTTGAAAGTAGTGAAAACCTAAAAAAAAAAAAGTCAATACATTCATGCATAATGTTAAAGAATACAATATTATTTAATTAACCGTGGAGTACGGTAACCCCTTCTTAGTTATTTTAAAATGGTAAAGATTGTGACAAGAAGTATCTACTGTAATTTTTATTTTAGAAATTCAATTATTTTTTTAAACAAACCTATCATTTATCTTACTTAGAACAATCTCGTTTTTTTGAATTATTAGTCACTATAGTGCGACAGAAAAGAGTAGAAAATTAATAAAATGGAACTAAAAAATACTTAATTGTTGCCATGTTCACGCATTATACGTCAAAAATGTGACAGGGCGCCACTGTCTACGTAGTAGCGCCCTCATTTTTTCTACTCTTTTTGTCGCACTGTATTTGATCGTAGAATTAAATTCTTTATCCGAAAAAAATATCTCCTCCTTTTCTTACCCCCATTCTTTACAGCCTTTAATCTAAGACAAATTCGACGAATCACCTGCAAAATATATTCCAAGGCATCCGTTCGTACAGTATAAAGTAAAAGCAGTATGTTAATACATGAATAAAACATTATACATAATCTGATTGCACGGTTTTGAATCTAAATAATGTTTTTTGTTTGGTTACGTCTCTCCTTCGTTTTGTTGAGATAACGTGCGTAAAGAACTTGAGTTTTCTTCTTTACAACTTAAAAGACACCAGTAAAAAAAAACGGATCTTGTAAAATAGTGTTTTTTTCTATCAAGGACCGACAGGCCACCCGGACCATGTCATCCATAAAATGTCTGCTAAATAAATCAAGACATTAAAAAAACTATTAGGTTAATTACAAAAATAATGAAAGTGGTCTCGTAAAAACCAGGAGGTTATTTTTTTGGTCTATCCCAACTGTTTTTATTAACTAGATGGCGGTTGAGTTAGTAACAAATTATCATGTCAAAAGCAATATGGGTTTACCCAGTAGAATCACCTAGAATGTCAAAGCGACCCGCCTTATTTGCAAGCCAGTTGATTCAGTGTTCAGTGACAGAGATTGCCAAGAACTTTTTTTGTGAAATGTACTTTTTACATATTATCATCATCATTTATGACGTACAGAAGGTGGTTATTCCTTCGTTTCTTATTATCGTACGATAAGTCGTTGGAAAAATTTTGTATAGCGAATTTGTATTTTGGATATTTTCGAGTTTCCATGTATGTATTTCTTATAAATAATTTAATTAAATATAAATATTGGGACATTGTCACACAAACAGACTTACTCGTAGTCCTTAATAAACATATTGACTACAACGAGTCAAAAAGAATTCTCAAACTCACACTTACATTAATATTAATAATGACAGCTTCAACATTTATTTCAATGCATTCTTTTCTATAATAAATTACCTGACTCAGTTTTAAAGTTACCATTTCCAATACTTAAAAGTTACCTGAAAAAGTCGTTGATGTCTAAAGCTTACTATAGGGTCGAGGACTATCTAACAGATAAAAATGCTTGGCCTAAACTTAACTAAACACCTAAATAACTGACTAATAAAATAGGCATAAAAATATGTAAATATTGCATATTGTCTAGGGGAGACGGTTTCTGTAGGAGAATGTATCGAAACTTTGTATGTGGTGGTTGTCTTGCACTGTCATAGGAAAGTATATATTTTTTTTAATATATATTTTTTTATTACTACTACTTATTACTACACTATGAAAATTCTTAGTTTTGACACATTTTCCTGCTCAAGCTACGCTTGAATGTTTTTTGTTTTTATTTTTATTTTATGTTAAATTCATTGTTTTATATCATGCTAGGTTAAGCTTTATAATTGTATAATATCATAAGTAGTTTTAAAAAAAAACGACTGACTGTTGAGTTTCTTGCGGCGTTTCTTCTCAGCAGTGGTGTCTTGCGAAGCGCTGGTAGATTTTGAAGTGTAAAAGTGCCCGTGCGGCCTACTTACTAAATAAACATCTTTTATCTTTTTATCTTTTATCTTTTATTCTCAGTCTTCTTGGTAATTAATGTAACCAGAAACGAAACATTGTACAGGTTTATTGTATGTCAAATTAGGTCGCCACGTGACAGGCACTGCCTAATGTGGGACCACCAGCTAATTGTATCGTCTGTAATTTGTGTTCCTTTTTTAAAAACAAATTTTATTATTATTAATTATTATTAACTCAGAAACAAATATTCGCGTTCATCACTCAAATATTTGCCCATACCGGGAATCGAACCCGAGACCGCTAGCTTCGTAAGCACGGTCACTATCAAAATATAAGTAGGTTTCTTTATCGTATCGTATACTAGGCCAACGCGTCATCAAATGGCTAGATCTTCAGCAGATCTTTTTTCTCGCCGAAGTAAGATAAAACTGTACAACTTAAGATGAGTCAGCATTTAAATAAATAACGTATGTACAAATTCGACGAAGAGGTACTTACAGTCTGTGAGCATTTAGGTGCTTCGGGTTTGTACGATTCTCTTACTCGCTCTTAATAAGAGCGTTTAAGAGCGAGTGAGAGACACGAACAACAACAAACACAAACACGAAGTGCCTTCTACGAGCTATTGCACCGTAGGTTAGATACTCCTATAGCGATATACGTACGAAATGACGTCACTGACACTCGGAAAGAAAAAATATGATTCATGTGGCTCACGTGTGTACAGTCAAAGACTTAAATTTGTGACCTAACTCAGATCCAAAGTCAATCTAACATTCTACATAAGGTCAAGGTTTCTATCTCTAATGATACCTATTGACAACTTCAAGCACTTTTATTAAATGGGTCAATATTTCAGTTTTATGCTTTCGAATAATTGAAATAAGCTTCGAACTTGTAATAACTGCTTTTGCATTAAAGAATACCCTACCTACTATCATCCTGATCCAAAAAGTCATATAAGCATAAAACACCAACACTATCTTCAACCTTATTACTAAAGAATTAGAACTGATTTTCCTTTACCCAATAAATTATTCATAAGTCCTTACTATAAGCTAGCGTTTTGGCGAAAACTGTACGTACGCTGTAGAAACTTGACTGTTCCGTTTCAGCCTGATTTATGTGGACTTTATCTGAAGCAGCAGACTTAATTGCCGAGAGCGCGGGAGTCTATGGGTCTTTTACGTTTCATTTTCGTTCGAGTTAAAACGTGTTCTAAAAGATATAGAATACCTATACGATATGTTACCCTAGTAGTACCTAAGTGGTGAGTTGGTGACTCTGTTTCGAAGCTAACGGTCCCGGTGAAATCCCGATAAGGTCAGATATTTATGCGATGAGCGCAAATATTTTTGATGTGATAACGTATTAACCGGCTGCACGCACGAAAAAACGTGACTCATTGTCACGTTCCGCCGTCAGCGTACAAGCGAGAGTGCGGAACAAGTGACAGAGTTTATTGAAGTGACGTTATCACGTAAAATTATCTTCCGTAAACCGACTTTACAGACATATTCTTTTTCTAAGTCTTGGTTATTTCTTTGTATATTATGTATTTCTCTATATATGTTTATCGTTGTCTTGTATCATAGTACAAGCCTAGAACATCCTAGAGCTTAGTTTGTAGGTCAATTTGTGTGACATTGTCCCCTGACATGTTATTATTATTATTATTATTTTTATGGCATAGGGAAGGCTGACGAGCACACAGGCCACCTGATGGTAAGTGGAAACTGTGACCCATAGACATTCGCATTCACAAGACTGCAAGCCTAAGACTGCAAATGCGCTGCCAACCCTGAGGACTAAGATGGAATGCCTCTATGCTAGTCATTACACCGGCTGTCTTATCCCCAAACCGGAACACAACAATGCGAACACTGCTGTTTGGCGGTAGGTTAATGGATAAGATGGTGGTAGCGATCCGGACGGACCCCGCACAAAATCCTACCACCCGCAAAATTTACTTATAAACCTGAAAAAAATATATGGGAACACTGCTGCTAGGCAGTAGGTGGTTTAGATTGTTTGTTATTGTGTAATAAACAGACACCAATGCTAAATTTTCAGAAGCTAGTAATATTAGTTACTCAGTCAGATACCCGGTTTTACCTTTCTTCACTGCATATCCGAACTCTATGGAACAGAATTCATTCCCATCGATTTTTAACCCCCGACGTGAAAACAGGGGTGTTATCAGTTTAAAGTGTGTATCTATGTACATTGTGTCTGTAATATCGTAGCTTCCAAAAAGACCAATAAAGACGCGTTTTTTATAAACGTGTCAACGGGGATGATAAAGGGGAGGGGGGTTGAACTATTTAATAGTTTTTCATAATAAACAGAGTCAATGCAAATGTTTCAAAAGATATTAACCTTAACCTTACCTAACTTACGTAATTATTGTGAAAACACCGCCTCAGCAGAAACCAGCTTTTTATGAAGCAAAAATTTTAGATTAGAGAGAGAGTTTGATTAAGGTTTTGATAAAACAAGGGGATACCATCCTGGGTAAAAGTATATAGCTTAGTTTAAGGACTTGATCAATACAACACAAGTATTGAAAAAAATAATTGACTGTCAGATACCCCATTATATCTTTCATCACTACATGTCCAAACTCTCTAACAGGAGCTGTTTCCATCGATTTTGACTTCATGTTACTTAGTTTAAGATAACTTTCTGTATACCTGTACTTAATAGCAAACTCGAACCAAGCTTTGAGTTTACAGCTACAATCAATGCCAAGTGCTACCGATGGAGCCCAACTACTATAAGAATAAGAAGTGTTGGCACTGACTAAGTTGAAGACTGACTCAAGAAAACTTAGATTGGCTTGGAACTTCTAGTTTCTCTCGGGTTCTGCAATTAATATTAAAAAAATTGGTTTAAAATAAAATTGACTTTTACTCGATAACTAAGAGAGACTGTTTGTATGTTTGTAATTAATCGATATACTTCACATAGTTACTATGCTAAACTGGAAATGGACGGGCACAAATCAGAACAAAAGATGTAAGGTGCAGAGAAGAAAGAGACAAAGAGTTAGGCCATTAGGTACATAACAAAAATGGCGGGATGACATTGAAGCCAAAGCAGATAAAACCTGAACCAGGCACAAGACAGAGAAAGATGGCAACAGATGGAGGAGAAATGAGGATCTAAAATGGAAGACCCTTATTAAAATAGTATATAAGACTTACTCCAAGATTAGTCTATACAACTACGGCGTTTGATCTAGGTATAAAATCTTATTCTGATTTGGGCTAATGCAACCTCAGTAAAAAATATATTAAATCTAATTGTAAATTAAGTCTTATCAAAATAAAGGCTGTTTTATTTTATGTTTATGAGTGCGTATGTTATTTGTTTGTTTCCTATAGCCTGTAGAAGCCAGATGGATCAGATGGACGAATAACAAACGAAATATTGTTAGATTTGTGATAATCTCATTCAGAGGCATACCGTCTCAGTTCTCTGTGTTGGTATTAAGTCTTAAGTCTTGATAATGCGACGTCATTTGGTCTCAGATCACACTCGTCATCCTGCCTGTGCTATAGTTTGCCTCCATTATGCACTTAACAAGAGGGGCATGAAGCTTCGTTCTATCCATAAACTCTTTCTAGATTTCAATAACAATTATTTATTCCTCAGAAACCTTATTCCCAATTGAACAATAGGTAAACTAACGAGAAATGTTGCACAAAGCTTCTTCGCTTCTCTCTTCACTTGCACAAAAGTAAAGCCACACCCTAATACACTCACACGCCCTCGTAAGTTTTAAAAGAACATGGCCCCCGCCTAACCCTGTTTGGAATCCATTCCGGACCACAATGCCCTCGTTCCAGAAGCTTCGGCGACGGCAACTCGATTTTCCTGGGCCGTAAGCTTGTTAAGTCTGGCTAGGAAACTGGGCTTTGAACGCGTTGAGAAGTGGTGGAGGCGGCCAGGATAACTTAATTTTTGGAAACACGGAGAGTGTTAAATTTCGCCGATTTATGTTACGACAAAATGGTGTTAAGTCAATAAAGTAGTTGTGCTTAAGGTCAAATACAAGCCATAAATAAAATCCATTTTTTTTAATTTTAAACCGGGGCGGTTCTAACGTTTTGAGACCTTAATTTTATAATAGTGGGTTATGTATCCTATATTAATGTAAAATATGCAAGTTTTGAGAGTTGCTGGTAATTCTGTAGCTCTGCCTACCCCACTGTGGGAATGAAGTCGTGTCGTATGTGTGTATTTTTTTATTTATTTATCTTCAAACACATGCAAGACACTTACACATTGTTAATTAGATAATTGCGTTTAGAACTTAAGATGTATAGAAATGTCACATAAGCAGTTAAAAAGTAACTTATCATTATAATAAATGTATGTATGCATGCACATGATAGTGATAAATGTTTGGCTTTAAAGCTTCTACCAAACTAGAAGTTTTCCCGACTTAAGTTATGTCTAAGAGATTAAAGATTATACATAGAGATAATATATACAGTCATTTTACTAACAAAATCATTATTAATTTTAATCCGGATTCGTAAACTGATAAAATACCTAATACGAATTCAATCAGATTTGTTTTCATACAATTCGATTATGATGATAGTGTAGATCTAGATAGAGCCAGATGTGGCCTTATATTTATTTTATTAAACAGCCTTTCCATGATTTGTAACTCTATGGCTTATGAAAGGAAGCAAGTTTGATAGAAATTAAGTATGCTTCATA
This sequence comes from Acleris sparsana, assembly GCA_923062465.1. NCBI lineage: Eukaryota > Metazoa > Arthropoda > Insecta > Lepidoptera > Tortricidae > Acleris > Acleris sparsana. The sequence continues at coordinate 13,004,266 of OV281307.1, read as the reverse complement.
AAAACTAGAAAGTTGGTCGAGAAATCAGTGCACTTTTTCATTATTATTTTTCTTATTACAGCCTAGTTCGTTCTTCGGTACTCTTTAACTTGTTAGTTTTTTACTTGTTCTGAGTAGGGACTGACTGAAGTGTTTTGCTGAGTTTCGGAACAACATTGCTTAAGCCATATCGTAGAGGAGAGGCGATTTGGTATTAGTAGTAGCTAAGGCAAATTTATTTTTTAAGTTTGAACACGAAGATCGATCTCAGAGTTACGGGAAAGTAATAAATATTATTAACGTTGTTTAAAGAAAAAGCGACCGTATCGTAAACCACCGTCATGTTTATATATTTGTTATAGTTGAGTACTTGTACAGAAATTATAATGTACTGAGCCTTTGTTTTTTTTTTATGACAGAGAGAAGACAAACGCGTGCGCAGGCCACCTTATGGCAAATGGAAACTGTGACCCATAGACATTCGCATTCACAAGACTGCAAGCCTAAAGACTGCAAATGCGTTGCCAACCCTGAGGACTAAGATGGAATTTCTCCATGCTAGTCATTACACCAGCTGTCTTATCCCCAAACCGGAACACAACAATGCGAACACTGATATTTGGCGGCAGGGTATCGGGTAAGATGGTGGTAGTGATACGGACGGAACCTGCACAAGGTCCTACCACCCGCACCTACTGAACACTTCTGTCAAATCTTTCAGATAGCCCGTGACCACGATACAAGAATAGAATAATACCTACTGCACAGCGGTACAAAACCCTAAAAGCGCGAGTCTGACTCGCACTTGACCAGTTTTTTAACATTTATTAAAAACTGGACGTTTCGTCTGCCTATTTCCAGTCTGTATAAAGCACGTCAACCAGCTGATTGCAAGTTTACAATAGTACTAATAGATAACAAAAATAATACAATTATACCAAATGGCGTCCGATAGAGCACTTTTATCGGCTTACGATGTGTAACTGACGTGAGTGATCACGCCATTCGTTACGTTTACGAGCCGCGGACATGGCGCGAGTAGGAAACAAATCGGTCTGGTGTCGAGGGTAAGACTTATTGCAACTCGTTCAAAAATGGAAAAATAAAATATCAAGGAAAGACTAACTTTAGTGGTGGTTCGATCTTGTGCAGGGTCCGTCCGGGTCGCTACCACCGGGCCAAGCAGGTTTGGGGATAAGACAACCGGTGAAATTACTAGCATAGAGGCATTCCATCTCAGTCCTCAGGGTTGGCAACACATTTGAAGTCTTAGGATTGCAGTTTTGAGATTGTAGTCTTGAGATTTCAAATGTCTATGGGTCTCAGAACCCACTTACCATCAGGTGGCCTGGGTGCTCGCGTGCCATCTCATTGCCATACATCGGGGTTTTCGGTGCGGGAACGTTTGACATTAGTCAAAGATTAGGTATTGACTTGAAAAACAGAATGTACTCTAGTAGGTGTCTACGTCATGAATAATTAATTGAATAACATAAAACAATAAGTAATCATAGATATAGGTACTACAAAGTCAGTATCAACCTCTTCATTTAAGTCCCTACTTATTTATCGCTATCAGTAAATATTCATAGATATCGGGCGTCAAGATTGACATTATATTAGACACCTAATTGTCATACCGTACCCTTGTCTAGTTGATAAATCACTTGTATGCAATTGTATTCCGAAAATACTATATAATAATCAATACAAAAATGCCTCCAAGAAATGGCCTATCTGTTTATCTCTACTCTTTCTCAAATCATTCCCGCACCGAAAACCCCGATGTATGCTCATTGCCATTAAAAAAAAACTCTTACTAATTGTCCTAGTCCTAAACTTAGCTTTAGGCTTGTACTATGGGTACTAGACAAGATCCAAGATGGCCACATACACGTCAAAAATCTACCAGCTCTTCCCAAGAGAAGACCAGTGCTGAGACGCAGCGCTGCAAGAAACTAATAAACAGACAGATTTAATTTTTATATTACTTAGACTGGGTGCAAAAACAGCGTCAAGAGGTAAATGATATATTGCTTTTCTCTACGTTTCTACAGCCTTATAATCTAGCTAACCTCACTAGAAAAAACCGGTCAATGGCATGTCGAGACACGCCTAGTGTAGGGTTCCGTCGCCGTTACTAAAAACACAAAGGTTACGTAAGGTTTTACAGTAAACATAAACGGTAAGGTATTTTAGAGCTATTTTTACCAAAATAATAAACATTACTGATATTCATAACCTTTTAAAAAAACTTTTTTTGTACAAGGGAAAGTCATATTTAAGAACAATATAAAAATTGTAGTTTAAAAAACATTATTTTATACATCATCAATACATAAGTCACGGTAAATACAAAGAAGGGTCCACGGAAAGAACATGTCTAGTCACTTTTTTTTGAAAATTAGTTTTTGATCTCCAAATGTAGAGGACAAAATGAACTATTACTTACCACTCAGTTTCAGATATAAATCTTCATATAACTTGTATTTTTTCACTCTTAAAAACACCTCTACACGAAAATTACGTACAAAATGACATGGTTCCTAACTTTCAAATCGCGATATCTCAAAAAGTTACTAATGTGAATAGACATGTTCTTTCCGTGGACCCTTCAAATGTAAGATTTTATAAGTAACTAAAATGTGTTTTCATGATATAACTACAAATAACGTATTCTTTTGTATTACGTAAGCTTCCAATAAGTTTTTTTTTAAGGCATAGAGAAGGCAAACGAGCACACAGGCCACCTGATGGTAAGTGGAAACTGTGACCCATACAAGTACAATGCGAGGAAAAGCGAATTCATGGTGTTTAAAGCTAAAACTAAGGCTTACCACCCCGCGCCATCAATGTCATTATGCGGTACGCCATTGAATCGTGTGCAGCATTTTAAGTACTTGGGTCATTGGGTCACAGAGGATTTATCTGACGACATGGATATTGAACGGGAGCGTAGGGCGCTGTCTGTACGATGCAATATGGTTGCTCGCAGGTTTGCTCTTTGTAGCGATGAAGTTAAAGTGACACTGTTTAAAGCCTTTTGTCAGTCTTTCTACACGTGCAGCCTGTGGGTCAGCTATACGCGGCGGGCATATAGCGCTCTGCGCGTACAGTACAATGATGCGTTCAGGATGCTGTTTGGACTACCGCGGTGGTGCAGTGCTTCGACTATGTTTGCGGAGAGGCGGACCGACGGCTTCCATGCGATTATCAGAAGGAGATCTGCGTCACTGCTCCACCGCGTTCGCAATAGTGCAAACGGCATCCTGAGCACCCTACAAAATAGGTGGGATTCACCAATGTTGTGGCGCTGGATTGGGCTACACGTCTCAGGTGAATAGCCTATTTTCAGTGCTACTGCTTTGGATATTTTAAGGTAGTTTGTAAGTTTTATCTCTAATGTAGTGGTAGGCACTAACTTTAGCAATAAGTTCTTACTGTTACTAACACAATTATGGATGCGTAATCCGAAATAAAGATTTTATTATTATTCATAGATATTTATTAAATTTTCTGCAAATTAGGTTTTTTATAATAAACATTCAAATATAAAAGTAAAATAACAATACTAATACAAAAAATATACATTATAAAAAACCTAACCTACGGGTGCCGCCGGCAGCGGGGCAGGGCTCAAGCTACCGGTGGTTAGGGCTGCAGAGAGAGGAACCTCCTCACAATGCGTGCCGTGTCAAGGAGTACTGCCTTCTGTATCTGGCCCTTGATCCAGCCATCTAGCGAGAGTCTCTTGAGGTGTTGGTCGAGACTCTTCGCTATAAGACCGTTGGCCGAAACAACTATCGGGACAATGATCGTCGAGTCAACATCCCACATGGCGGTCACCTCGTGAGCCAAGTCAAGGTACTTGCTGAGCTTGTCCTTCTCGGCCTTCACGAGGTTCTCGTCATGCGGGATGGTGACGTCGACGAGCACTGCCCGGCGTTGAGATCGATCTGCCAACACGATATCAGGCTTATTGGCGACAATAGTCCTGTCCGTGATGACAGATCGATCCCAATAGAGCGTAGCACGACCATTTTCGAGAACTGGCGCCGCACTGTGGGAGCGCGTAGAACAAACGGTCGGACATGCTTGAAAATAAAATGTTTCACTTTCTTGCTGTTAAATGACTTTTTTGTAAACTTTAACGCTTAGACCATCATGTCTTATTATTATTTTTTCACTTATTTGCCTTGTTGGTGAATAGTACTCGAACAAACATCACTATCCGATAAACCCGTAAAACTCGACTATACTTCTAGGTACTATTTTAACTGTTGTGTAGTAGTTGAGGTCCTTTTTTTGATTTTATTACAAAGAATATATGTTTAAGTATCGCCACAACAAATAATATCTAGGTGTTTCATATTATAATTAATTATAATTGCTGTTTTATCATTCATGTAAAATTAAACTAGAAAGTCATGATTATAAAAAATGTGCCAAGCAATTCCAAGATACTAAGTATTACAAGTTATAAGTTAAAGATAATTTTAATACGCTGCATTTTAACCTTAACCGAACTTAGCCGAATTTTAGAGATATTTGCAATTGGAGGTCATTTTTCGAAAGCGCCTATTTAAAAGAAATAGCAATTTGTTTCTTAAATCTGCTAAGGCAGGCAGCCGAATAGAAATGCAGTTCTAACATCGAAGAATCGGTAAATATTTATTTATACATTAAATATTACGTTTTTTGTGTCAACCGAGCGCATGAATTAACTCCTTGATTTTTACAAATAAATAAATAAATTAACGGCAAATATTATAATTTGTACCTGGCACCACACACGCAAAATATCTAGGATTGCTTGCAATACTGATCTGATACATGCATTACTTTTACGGTCTGATCCGGTTATCTCCAGTAACATTAAAAGGACAACGAGAAAAAAACTGTTGATCGAAGCGCAGCCACTCATCAGTGAAACCGAAACCCAAATTATAGAGTATGAGTAACCTTTTGTAATTTTTTATATCATAACCATAACGGAGAAATGATGAAAATATGACCTTCTTTTCTTATAAATAACAACAATATCTACAATAATTATTTACTATTTCGACAGTGCGCCTTGTGTAATTTAATAGCAATCTCTTTAGATGATATAATTTTAAATTGTAGGCGTAATAAAGAAATATGCATTTTTGAGTGAATCCTAAGCACAGGACCAATAAAAAACTTATCAAGGGATGTTTGCATGCGACCAGAATAAAATACTGACAAAAATCTTGCGTTTTTATTTTTTTATTTTTTTTGCTATATAATCGGAAGACTATTCTTTTCCCCTATTAATATGTTGCTAAAAATGCACTATACTAGCATTTCGTTATAATTTAGAGGCCATAATAATAGCAGTTTATCTGCAATAAACAGTTTACTGTCGCGCACTCGCATGTCCGACCGGTTGTTCTACGCGCTCCCACAGTGCGCCGGTGCGTACTTATAGTACGGCACTTCAGAATCAACAAGATCATATTGAAGGGCAAGTTGTTGATGGATGATCCTGGCCACGAGGTTATGTCTGTGCAAGTACTCACCGTTGGCCAAATGCGAACAACCGGAAATTATATGTCTGAGGGACTCGCCGGGGCAACGGCACGCTCGACAAATGTCAACCGTGCCATCCCTCAGAATATACTTCCGGTAATTGTTCGTCATTATGACTTCGTCAGCAATTGCACAGACAAAACCTTCGGTTTCCCCAAAAAGGTCACCAAAACGTAGCCAGTTCACGGACGCTAAAAAGTCTACATCAGGCCTGGTTAGGGCCCGGTAGAAGCGTCCGTGTAACTCCGATCACGATACGCAGTGAGGTTAGTTTCTCCCTCTGTAGCCCCGTAATACGCTCGCATGCAATTTTCATTGTTAATTTGTGACCATCGCATGCGGCGCACTAAACCACCGGTAGCGGGAGCCGTGCGCGGGGCGGGATGCCCCGCTGGCCCCAAGCGTGCCGGCAGCGGTGGTCGCCCACGTCGCGCAGGTGGTCGCGGCGGCGGAGGCGGCGGCCCGCGCTCGTCGCTCGACTCGCTGGTGTCGGCCGCGGTGGCAAACTCGTCACCCGACGACGATGGCGAGGAGCTGGACGAGGCGGGCAGAGGTGGAGGGCGTGCGTTTGTGTCCGCTTCTTTCTGTCTCGATCTAGTTATCATATTGTTTTTGGTAGGAATTGTGACTTGAACTGTGACTGTGACATGTTGACGTTGTCAACGCTTAAGATATTTTTTTGTTGTGGTATTTATTTAAGTAGATATTATTCATCTTGTTGTGGGATGATGTTTGAAATAAATAAAATGGAAATACCACATAAAAAGAAACACAAAGGCCAAAAACTAAATTAATATAAAGAGAAAACTAAAAAGCACGACAGACAGCGATTATTATTATTATTATAGACATTCGCATTCACAAGCCTGCAAGCCTAAGACTGCAAATGCGTTGCCAACGCTGAGGACTAAGATGGAATGCCTCTATGCTAGTCATTACACCGTCTGTCTTATCCCCAAACCGGAACACAACAATGCGAACACTGCTGTTCGGCGGTAGGTTAATGGATAAGATGGTAGTAGCGATCCGGACGGACCCTGCACAAGGTCCTACCACCCGCAAGTTTCCCTCTATTTTAACCGAGGTAAATTTTGAAAAATCCTTTGCTTACATCATGAAAGGAACTTCTGTACCAAATTTCAAGTTTCTGGGTACAGTAGTATTGGCTGTGCGTTGATATCTAATTCAGTCAGGTTTGCCTTTTATATATATATATATATAGATATTATCGTTTTAAGTTACGGAACCCTAAAAAAACGATCACACTATGTCGAAAACTCCCGCCTCGTTAGCGAACTAACTTGGCAGTCTTGACACCAACTTGATATAACTCTTAATTGTCTAGTAACTAATAACTTTAACTACTTTTGGAGATCAAATAGTCCTATGAACGACTCTATTACATGTATGTATGGCTCATATTTGCTTAAGGAATGGGCTTGTTAAGTAGCAACTTGTATATCGTTTACTTGCTTCTACCCGCAGCTTCCTCTGCAGAATGGTTAGGCTGTGTTGCCCTTAAAAGAGTGGAAAGACACTCAATCTCCATTTAAATTGTTAAAATATTACATATTATTTCATATTACAATGGTACTACTTAGTGTAAGCATTATACAAAGCTAAAAATATTAAATTAAATATAACAACGAATACATGCGTAGTTCAGCAGGAAAACATGCGAAAAATCTTGGGAGAGAGATAGAGGGAGACAAAAAAAAACCTACTTGTGTATATAAGACGGTGCAAGACGACCAAATAAAAGTTTCGATATGTTTTCCTACATCAACGGTGTCCCCTAGACAAGATAAAGTATTTTTGCATTTGAACAAATTATTATTGGCTAATTCGGGTTTAGGCCATGCATTTTTGTCTGTTAGATAATCCTCGACCTTATAATGCGACCCTGTCTTGCGAACTAACCACCAACCAATTGACTAATTGAGTTAAATAACGAAATATATTCTCGAATGTATAAGGTCGAATGTTATAATAAGGGGCTTCTAAACGGGCCATGTTTTGCTGCAATTTGTGGCCGGCAACTAGTGCTATCTTACTCTTACTTCGTATGTTAGAGCAAGATGCGTATAGTTGCTCGTTTAGAAGCCCCCTAAGAACATGAACTTAAAATATCTGACAAGAGTGAAACAACGATCACGACATTGAGTGTCGACCGCTGCTTTAAGAAGCAAGGAGTGAAATGAAAAAGAGTATTTCTTGATACTTGAAAACTGCTGTAATAGTACATTATTGCCTAGGCACGGAAGTAGGCAATTGCGGGGCGAGGATTGGTTTAAACGGACGAGCTTGCGAGTCCGTTTAAAAATACGAGGCCCGCAATTGCCGTTCCTGCCGAGGCATATATAGTGCTTTTCTCAAAAATCGCAAGAATAAAATTATGTTGGAGTAAAGTACTTTATTAAGGAAAGAAATACCACACAATCTATACAGACAATATATTACCTACTCTTTACCGTCTTTTGTTTATGACAAGGAGAAACGCAAGCTTTTTTTTTAAAACTACTCAAGCTATTCGAGATACAGATAAAAAAGTTATATTCCGAACAAAATTTGGATGTAATAAGACTTGTGCCCTCATTTTATTAAGGCCGTTTTCACTTTTTAAAAAGTTAGATACTAGATGGTAATGAAATTTGTATGCAACATTGCGTGCTTGTGTAGCGAGCACGCAATGTTTTTTTTTTTAATTTGAGATCTGTCAGTAAACTATGTACTTCGCATCCCAATATATAGATAGTAATGTCAACTTTTCCTGTCATTTTTGAGAAAAATAATAATTTTTATTCAGTAAGTGGGCGGCACTGTTACTTTTACACGTCAAAAATGTACGAGCCAGCGCCTCGTTAGACACCACCTCTGAGAAGAAACGAATTGGAGTTTTGATTTTTATTTGAGCTTTCCCTGACGCGTCAGAAACAGGATACGGTAGCCGCAGTAATAGTACTGCTAACTAGATGTTAGTTACGAAAAAGTATAAAACGCAATGCAATAAACCACAATATCCTACATTGTTTAGACACCATTAGAACTCAAATTTAAACGGATTCGCCTTGAACATGCGATGTATTTTCTCGTTCGTCGAACTACACGCCATTCCCAGAAACTTAGTTTAACTTGTTAACACTAAATTGGGAGCGTTTCAAACCCTGCATCTGATTGATCGAATTGAAATTCCAACAGAGTTTCAAACAAATAAACTCTACCTGTAAACTATAATTTAACTGCGGTTACCATTTAACCATGTCAAACCAAAGAAAGTGTAGGGTTCACAAAGAAAAACCGAACTTAAAATGCTGTGAAAAAAAAAATGTGTTACGTGTCTCATGAGGGAGGGAATTTTTTTTTTCATCTTTGATCTTAGTCCATACTAATATTATAAAGAGGTAAAGGTTGTGACGTTGTAGGGGGTAATCTCTGGATCTACTGAACCGATTTTGAAAATTCCTTTACCAATAGAAAGCGCCGTGGTTCGTGAGATAGGTTATATATTATAAAAAAAAGTCCATCGAATTGGGCATGGGAACAGCTAGTGTGCCATATAAATATCTCTATGTCCCAATATATTCAGCTGTGTAAAAGTGACAGAGGACCAATACTTACTTTTTTTTTAATTAAAATTTATTTAGATTTAAATTAGAATAAGCGAGCGTTAGTTAAAAAAGAACTTAATTCTAGTTTCATTAGATTTCACCAATTCAACCAAATTTCTTTCTTTTCTTTTCTTTTTAAATTGAAAAAGTATAATTTTGAAGTGGTAATTTTAATAGCCAGATTTTAAAATTTCCATTTTAATGGGTTAACTAAGGCAAAATTAGGAATTAAAATCCATAATTGGTTCTTTAAGTAACTAATAACAAAAAAAAAACTGTTTTTTCGGTATTATGTAGGTAATTTTTTAAAGGAAACGTACACGAATTTTACTGTTGTTTAACTAATGTATAAAAAAACGAAATAATACCCTGACACACCCTTTCCATTTTGATGTATCGTATGACACCTACACGTTCTTAATTCATCATACAACGGTAGAAAACTTGAAATGCCTGAAGAAATGCCTCTATACTAGCCGTTCACCTGCGAACCGGAACACAACAATGCAAACACTGTTGTTTGGCGGCAGGAGCATAATGGCAGTGACTCGGACGATGCACAAGGTCCTTCTACCACTAAATTAATTAAAAATGTAATTTTAATGTTCGAACGAAATTAAACCTAATTAACCAACCCTTTAAAACTCATTATACAATGAACGGCGGCACTGTTTTCGCCGTAAATCCGGAGCGAGCAGACACCTGCAAAATATCGTCGCAAAAGGAAAACTTTTGACGTTTTCGAGAATTATCTGTAATAGGACGGGCACGGAGTAATAACGGTCGAGGAGTTGACATTTATACAGTGTGTAAATGGTATACTATAGTTACTTGCCCGCCCTCGCTTTAAAGACAGAAAGACACACATAAATACAATTATTCACTACATACACAAGAGACGCAGAAAAAAGTAAGAACAGAAAACAACAGAAAACAAAATAATGAGTGTGTTTTCGCGGCAGTGAATCGGACACTGGCTCAGCATAATGCTCCGCCAGCTCCGATTCCGATAGCTTCGCTTCATCTTATGTGAGTTATCTGTCACACCCGTTACATATTGCAGAATTTATTAAACAGAGGACCCTTCCTCTTGAATTACTCTATCTATTAACGAAAGGTCTATAAAGTATCTATAAAGCATGTATCTATTAAGGAAAGATATAAGCGTACATACAGAACTTTATTCCCATAAAGAATTTACAAAATTCACTTACATGACAATAACGATACACTGTATAATTTATTAGAACAAGCGCACAGGCTGTGCTTGTTAAGGAAAAGTCGCAATCACATTATTATCACATCACAACACAACACTGTTTTCAAATACCTATAATAATGAATTTCTTATTTACTTCTAGTATACTACATTATAAACTTGGCAAATATTACTTGGTATCATTGTTTTATTTAACGTTATTTAAAAATTAAGCAAACTAAACTGTGAAAAATTAAAAAAACGTGTAGTTAATAGTTATTTTATCTTAAACAGAATGTAAAAGTAACAGTCAAGCGTGTACATCATTAGGTATTCGTCATCATATTTTGTTAACATCTTTTATAATTTCTCTTGACCCTGAGTTTATGTAAAGATTTAAAGTAGTTTCGGCCATCCCATGTTGTTGGGGATTTTCAAATATCTGGGATGAAAAGAAAACTGTTAATACAGAGCATAATGCTATCTTCAGGATCCCAACATGCAAGCATCAAATTTGGTACGGTTATAAAATAAACCCTGAAGAAAAATAACAGATAGTAAAAAATGCGTAAGTTGTGTACGCGTTTTTTCGAATCAAAATGAATAAAAATTTGTATGTAATAAAACCTGATTTGCGGGGCAGGTATGGAACCCATGCGCGAGTCCGACTCGCTTTCAACCGGTTTTTTGCCCAATGGTTCTGTTAGTCATCTTCACAGGTTATCATACCCTGTTGCTCCACCCCTACCTGTCAGACAAACTCTGCAAATTAAGCCGATTTCCTGAGACACAACAAACGTCCTAATTTACCAAGTTAGACGAAATATTATAACTCGTGTAAATTGGAACGTTGATTTAGTAAAATATCTTGAATTCCATTCAGCTAATTGGTTGAATGCTCGGGGTTTCTCTGCGTGATAGAATCAGAAATGATGATATCCGCAGTAGAACTAAGGTTACCGACATAGCCCGAAGAATAGCTAAGCTGAAGTGGCAGTGGGCGGGGCACATTGCTCGCAGGACTGATGGCCGATGGGGTCAGAAAGTTCTGGAGTGGCGTCCGCGGACCGGAAGACGAGCTGTAGGTAGGCCTCCAACAAGATGGAGTGACGACCTCGTCAGGATCGCGGGACTGCGGTGGATGCGAAAAGCACAAGACTGGTCTGAGTGGAAAGCCTTGGGGGAGGCCTATGTCCAGCAGTAGACGACTTTCGGCTGACATAATGAATTGGGTGAACTGTTTTGTTGATTTAAAAGTTTAAGCACATGGAAGGAAACTTAGTACAGCCAAATATGCTCTGCTGCGACCCTAACCCATCACCATCTTAGCCTTAGCTTGCCACTAGACCACAGTGTTTGTGACAATCAGCAAATGACCAGCACAGAGACATTTTATATGAATTTCTCAGGACTGACAACGTATTAGCAGTCTTGAGATTGCCATCGTAAGATTGCTTGAGCCTGCCAATCTCTAAATCCTCCATCAGGGCTGTGTGCTCATACATTGGATTTCGAAATCTCAACAAGTCAAAAAATTATAATGGTTTATTTACTTTAGTTTTATAATGACACGAACGTTAAACTCTTTGTTAGTTGTTGTTGTTGCTAGTTAGTAAATTTTACCTTAACTCCCGTGATTCTGATTCCTTAATTAGTATCTTGACAGTAGCGTCACAAATTATTTATGAGAATATTATTTATTTCATTAAAAATCAAGAGTCTTTTGTTAAGAATTGTGATATACATAATTTAAATATAAGAAATAAATTAAAAAAAATGTGTCCGTAAGGTTTATAAATCATTTGTACAACTTACTTGAAAAAGTCGTTGATGTCTAAAGCTTACTATAGGGTCGAGGACTATCTAAGAGATAAAAATGATTTACCTAAACTTAACTAAACACCCAAATAAATGAATAATAAATTAGTCCTAAAAATATGTAAACATCCGCTCTTACAGGGATTTGAACCCAAGACCGCCAGCTACGTAAGCAGGGTCACTACCAACTACAAATTATACAGTTTATTTTTAATTGAAGGTTAAACATATTTATTAGTTTATTACCTACACCGTTCCCTTAATTAGCTATATTTAATGATCACGAGCTCGAGAATCTCAAGTTCATAAATGGGACTTAGTTTAGATTAAGCATCAGAGCCTTCGGCGTATTAACTATAAGAGAAATTTCACATAATGATGAAGCAAAACTTCTGACGTTACAAATTTCATGCGTAAGATAGATAAGAAAACGTGGCGCTACTAAACAATGGATACGAAGACATTTGAAAACATTGTAATACGTAATATTTTGAATCACTCAAAATCAGGCTAGTTTTTGTAGAAATACTTAGGCCGGTTAGGTTTCAATGAATCATGGATTATGGCCAGATAAAGCGATTAGTACTCTCCTACGGCTCGTACTGTCAGAAGTGTATTTTTCAGCAGTCCAGCTTAAACCTTTTCCCGCTACCAGCTGCAACCATTTTACAGTTTTTATTTAATTCTCTCATCTTGTAATGGTTACAAATTTATGAAGTCGTAGTGGACCAGTCATTGACGCAAGTAGATTAATGTCCATAAGCTTATCTTTGGTAAACACAAACCACGCTAATCTCAGAATCAATTGACCTAGACCCAAACTAAGCTCGAGGCTTGAACTAAGGGTACTTGGCTACGGTAAACATAACATACTTAAATATATCTAAAACTCAGAAACAACTAATATTCGGCTCAACACATAATATTTTCCCAGACTTACAGCAAATACCTACGCTCATGTACGCGTTTCATAATGCAACGATTAATCATATTAATTAGATCATAAAACAAAATATTATTTAAATTGTGGATAGAGGAAAACCAAAAAGGCAAGATGAGCTAGACCAGTTCTGCATAGATTGGCCTCTAACACAAAACAGAGTTAACTTTGGCAGGTTAAAATTAACCATTTGTTTATGCCTGTTGTTTTGTAATCCTACTTTAAAGAAAGATAAATGAACCAATGCTGCGCTAACATTACCTCTGTATTTTATGACGTATCGCAATGCAACAATGCAAAATATCAAAATAATGTAAAGACACTTTAATAGAGCATAGAGCAGAGAGCTTAGTATGGGACTAATTTAATTTGTTTGAAATTGTTCCCCTCCCTGACAAACTTGGATCATTGAGCAATGATTACTTTAGAAAAAAAGAAAGAAAGAAAATCCTTTACTCATGACATACTCAACAAAGATCAGATTAATACGTACACGAAGAAAGTAGCCCCGAAATGGTTTCAGCTCAGCGTAATGCTGGCATTAAAGTCAGCGCTGGTCTTTCGTTGGAACCATTATGCGAAACCACGGAATTAAACACAAGAAAAAAAAAAAAAAAATCGGAAGTAAGCAAGAAAAATAATTCCGTCCTATGGCGGAATGGGCAACAATCCCTTAGTCTCACATGGAGCAAGCAGAGAAAACAGCTGCAATTTCTCCTACTGTTTTGTCCTGCGTCGTAGAAATATCAGTAGTTATCTGATGGTTTACTTCTACACTGGAATATCATAATTTAAATACTGAACACATCGTTGAGACTATATAAGTGTTTAAAACTAACGTAAACGATTTTCGAAAACGAATTCACGTATGCGCTCGAGGCAACCGTGTGACAGTTGACGTCGATCCTATTCCATATTCCATTTTGGATAGCGATAACGAACGCCGAATGCATCTTGTCTAGGGCCCGGTGAGATGATGGTAGTATTCTGAATAGATACTCAACAAGGTCCTACCATTACTAACTCATTTTTATTAGTTAATGCTAATATAGGTACTCCTAATTTTTATCATTTAAGAATGTAATGTAATTCATGAATTTTACCTTCAACTTCTCTGGGCTACCCTCTAGTCTCGCAAGCATTACTCAAACCTCAGACATAATCCAAGTTTTACGAGAACCTACTGATTACGCCTACCGACTGCGCTGCTGCTGCTTGGTACATTTACAACTTGGCCCTAAAGTCGCGTTCACGATAGGCTTAACAGTTTAAAGCGTACTACATGAGCCAGGTTACACGGCAAATTAACTAATAGTAGAGATTTTAGCAAAAACTAGATGTATTTTTGGTTGCTGTCGACTGTAATGTTCTTATAAAAAAAAAAGATAAAAGATGTTTATTCAGTAAGTGGGCCGCACGGGCTTCGCAAGAGACGCCGCAAGAAACTCAACAGTCGGTCGTTTTTTTGAAATACTGCTTATGATATTATAATTATAAAACTTAACCTAGCGTTATATAAAACAATGAATTTAACATAAAATCAAAATAAAAAATATTCAAGCGTAGCTTGAGCAGGAAAATGTGTCAAAACTAAGAATTTTCATAGGGATTTCATCTCATAAGAGATTTCATAGGCTATAAGTAGTAGTAATAATAAAAAAGGGTGCAGACTCGTGGTCACACCAGTTTGTCACCCCAGTGCCTTTCGACGGAGCCCTGCCTATGGCAGGGCTCCTATTTCTGAGCGATTTGCCCTTCGGGCATCTTAAGATACCTAACGAACCTAACCTACCTACTTTTGCGGAATAAAAATGATTTCTGACGAATAACCGTAACTAAAGCGAATAGCACTGGGGTGACAAACTGGTGTGACTACGAGTCTGCCCCTATAAAAATAAATAAATATATATTTAAAAAAAAAAATACTTTCCTATGACAGTGCAAGACAACCAATACAAAGTTTCGATACATTCTCCTACAGAAACCGTGTCCCCTAGACAATATACAATATTTACATATTTTTTATGCTTATTTTATGTATTTTAAATCACTGATAAGCTTGCTATGAAAAGATAACCTTCATTGTTAGCTTAATAATGAGTAAACAAATGCGCTGTCGACCACTGCTAGTCTAAGGCCCGTATTAATAAACTGACCTCATATCTAATGCTCGTCTCGAGATACGTCAAACATGACAGTGTTTTAAGATTTGGCGTTTACTTTGACGTACCTTGTGACGGGCTTCACAGTCAAGATGAGTTTATTAATACGGCCCTTAGTCTAGTTCAAAATAGCTTATTGAGATCCAACTTAAAAGTCTAAAGTCGGTAGGTTTACGTTAAGTATACAACGAAGATTTAGTTCTTTCCGACTCAAGCCTCTAAACAGTTCTAAGACAAAATATTGCATTGTGACCATGTTCACATATGTGAAGATATTGCGTATAAAATTAAATACATATAAGTTTGATTTTCCGCACTGTAGCTCACTGCTTATGAAAATGGTATGGAAAAGTATTCTAGCGATTCTTCAGTGAAAATGGTCTTGATCGGAGAGAATGTGCAAGACGACCATTTTGAATTCAAAACTGATGCTTTTTTTTATCTCAGCAACCCACCCACTTTTAAGCCTAGTGTTGGCTGGAGAAATCTCGCGCAATCTCATGGAAGCTCGCTTAGATAACCGTGACTCTTTAAGAGGATTGTGAATGTAAAAAATTCCATACAAATTGCGATAGCGTTTATCTTTCCTTAAACCCAGTGCGATTTTTACGATTTTTACGATTTTTTAATATGTTGTAGATATCATGAAAAACCATATCCGTACGTTTCCTTTTGAATAAAATATATCTTAGAATAATACAAAATTAAAAAACAAAAAACAAAAATTGACAGACCTAGTTTTTTATAATTACACAGAGCAGGCAAATGAGCACACAGGCCACCTGATGGTAAGTGGAAACTGTGAACCATAGACATTCGCATTCACAAGACTGCAAGCCTAAGACTGCAAATGCGTTGCCAACCCTGAGGACTAAGATGGAATGCCTCTATGCTAGTCATTACACAGGCTGACTTATCCCCAAACCGGAACACAACAATGCAAACACTGTTGTTTGGCGGTAGGTTAATGGATAAGATGGTGGTAACGATCCGGACGGACCCTGCACAAGGTTCTACCACCCGCAAATTTAGGGCAAAATTAGCTAAATTTGTATGGAATTTTTGACAGCCATGCTATGGTTTTAACGGCGCTTCACAATGGCGAGCCATCGAGACTTAAATTATCGTCTCGCTTCAATTCAATGTCCGTTCACTGTGAAACATCCCACAGTAATATTACTCCTTAATGTGATCGCGCCCTAAGAAACAATTTTCTTCGACGTAAGTATTACACGAAAGTAAAGTGTTTGCCTATTTTCTTGGTTTTTATATTATTTTTCCTTGAACGAAATCTCACTAATCCTAATTCTTTGTTGTACGTTATAATACCTCGGAATATGTAAGACTAAAATCCTTTCTTGCTGGAGCTTGCAAAAAGTATACGTCGGACGAAGTGTTACTAGATGTGGCTTTGGCTATTTTTTATTTATAGACATGCTTTGTGGGGTCTATATCGGAATCCATAATGGTTTTTTCGCATAATGTATCCTATTGCATAAAATCGTTTGACCTAAAACGGTTTTTACAATAGATATGGTTTTATTTTTATTATTATAAAAAACTAACCTAATCTACACGACGTTTATTAAATTCTGCAATGTCAGCCTAAAGAGATTTACGCGAAAAATATATATGGGAAAAGATAATTATGCGGAAAAAAAATACGTTTCGTATGCCATCCGCTTTGTGGTATTAAAATAAATTAATATCAGGAGACAGTCTCACATATTAATTGACCTAGTCCCAAACTAAGCTCTAGACTTGTGCTGAGGGTACTGAAAAAGGGCAGTAAAAGAAAATTACCCTAACCTTCTTAGGTTAGTTGAGGCTAATTTTATCCTGGAATGTGAGAACATACCTTAAACCAAAACACATGAGCATAAAATGTGTTGGACAGTTTCCTCAACCGGAATAGGCTCTCAATATGAGCACATAGAGATCAAAAGGAGAGGCCCTCACGCGGCAGTGGGACACACACAGGCTAGGAAAGTAAAAAAACACAGTTCAGCTGTGTTAAAAATGACGTATTGATTATGACTGTTAGTCTGAAACATAGAGTAGGAGAAAACAAAATGAATCTTTACCGTGCAAGTTTTTTTACAATTACAACCACGCTTAAACATGTCGCTTCTAGCACGCATAAGGCTCAGTTTTTTCTGTTCACATTTGTTATTTTCCCTTGTCGGTTGGAAATCTTCGTATCGCGTGATGCCCAGCTAATGCTCGGCGGGAATTGAGCCTAATGTACTCTCTGCGATGTGAGTAAGATGTGACGTTGTTAGTTTGCAGATTAATAAGTTTCTGTCAAAATTGACAGTTTTGAAAACAGCAGTCATTATTAAATTTAATTGATTTTACGTAAGCATGCAAAAATTGCGGAAGTGAATGAATTTAAAAATTAAAAATTTGTAATCATTTATGTTATGATATTAAACATTAGATACAGAGTTTTTACAGCATTATCAATAATCAACTAATGCGTTTTCAATCTTAAGTCAAGAGAGGTTTTGTTCTGAAATTGTATAACTTGTTTTGTTTTTCTTTGTTTATGGTTTATGATGTTGCATGAAGGGATAACGATGGGCATGGGACACGTAGATAAATGTGCCGTCTTTTATGGGAACGCAACAAGAAACTTACGAGATAGTGCGTTACGAAAAAATGGTAGTAAAAGATATTTCGTGTCGATGGTGTAAGGACAGCTGCAGGGACTCTATTTTTATGTTGAGAATGTAATTATATTTTATTTTTATTTTATATGCGTTACAATAACTGACATAAATCATTATTATCTTTACATTCTCGTAGTGTAAAATGAAGTCGCTTCCGCTGTCTGATCGCTTATATCTTATAAACTACTCAACGGATTTTAATGCAGTTTGCAGCAATAGATAGAGTGATTCAAGAAGTAAGTTTTTTGTACCGGTGTGACAGAAAACTCACACTAACCGAAGCGAAGCGAGGGCGGGTCGCTAGTCAATAATAATTCGCTTATCTGTTTTTTTTAGAACATAAATTTATATTCATCTTTAGCTTTCCGTCCGTCTGTCTGTATAGCCGCTAGCACCTCCTAAAGCACGAAACGGATGTCCTTGGCTAACTTGGCACTTGGTTTATGAAAGAGGTAGCAGTTTTAAACTATCGATCAGTTTCCCAATTTCCTGAGTCGATACAAACCGATGGGCAAAAGGAAATGTAGCTTGACTATTCGTTTAACTGCAGCAACATTCTCTAAAATGTATTGAGTTTAGAATAATACAGAAAAGGCTGTAATAAATATACCTTGGCTGAGATGAGTTTCAAGTCACATCAAAATAAACGTAGTTATAGAAAAAATATATTTATGACATACATCTTAAGACGGGCTAACCTCCTGTTTAAAAAACACACACAATAAACCGAAGAGAAAAAGAAACGAAACGAAAGAGAAAGAGAAGAACAGAAGAGGGAGAAAGCTGTCAAATTCAAATGTAATAATGACAGATAAGGAAAGAGCAGAATTTCAAGCACACTTCTAGCTATTGTGCGTTTTTCAATTGATAATGGTTAGTGTTATCTTGGAAATGTACGTTATATTAGCTATCGCTCGCGAATCCGTCCATGTCCGTGTAAACACACACACACACACACACACACACACACATACACACACACTCGCGCGCGCACACTTCACAGTGAACATTTATTCAGTAAATCATACCGAACCAATATCACTAGTGCTCTTATATCTCTGCAATAATCAAGGCTCCGTATTAGGGTCGCTTAGTAGGTCAAACCACAATGCTCTAAGGGGCGGTCAACCATCGTCCATCTATCGTGGAATATTATAGCACTGTGCCACAGATTATAATACTCTGATTTACAGACGGTGCACTTGCTAATACAACGTTTTGGCATAGCATTTATTTCAACCACCTTTGGATCATAATAATAATAATATATGTCCGCAGGGCAGCTAGTGGCGAGCTGTTGTGACGACCGGCCGGCTGTGGGGTGCAATAACGAGGAACAGACCCTCACCTCTGGCTTGCCTTTATTGGCGGGTCAGAGTGGAGTCGCAAGAGCTATATGCTCGAAGGGCGGATGTGTTGCATAAGTGGTGAGTGGGCACCTTATGGTCGTTTAAAGTCCAGAAGCACGTCTCCACCCTTAGCCCCTCTGGATCTGTTGCCTCCCTGCTGCTTTATATATGCGGCTATTTTAGGAGGTCCATTCCATTGAGTTGGCGAGTCACCGCCTGCTATTTCAACCAAAGTAATTAGCATCGGCCAGGCAGGCGCCGTGGTTTCATCAATAGCCTAGTTCACCAATCCATATCAGTTCATTCATAGAACCTATTATTATTATTCCCATCCTTCTTAAATAGTCTTACACTAGCCGGTGGTTGTCCGTGGAAGCATACTTCTTTAGTTTGAACTAGGGGACAATCGCCGGTTGATGTCCCATAACTTTACTAGATTAAACTTGTCTAAAGGGCCTCTGCGTGTTGGCTTCGGCTCCATGTACGCCTTCCAAAGGTCCGGGACTCTCATAGTCCCGTGATTGGTAAAGACATACAAATAATAATATTAAACCTAACATACGTGAACCAAACAAAAATGACTGACACTCGAATCTCTGAGCGAATGTCGTTAACTTCAATTCAGCAGAGTTTTCGCATGGTGGTAGCGTAGAAGCTCCATCATTACAACCGCGAACATACCTGACGCGCTGCATATTCGAGGAAAAGCATTTCGTTCCCGGGCCATTTTTTAGTTGTCTGTATTTAATTTAAAGGACAAGAAATACCCTTCAAAGTTATATAGTTTTCATCGGAGATACACTTGCTATGTTTTTTTTTTTAAATATGTGTTTCAGCCGATAAGATAACAGGCGCTCATTATTTTTTCATGTTCTTAAACATAATAATCAAACCAGTAGGAAACTAGCAATTTTAGAAAAAATAAATCTCTATAGAAGTTAGGGTTTAGTCACTTTTCAGTACTTTGGAGGTCAATTTCTCCCAACAGGTTGAGTTTGGGCCGCTAAAAAAATACATGTCTGTTAAACTACTCTCTAACATATATCGAAATCAACAAAATCGGAGCCGGACAGTTGGGTACTTTTCCTAGGAAGTAGTAGTATCATTGTAATATGAAATATGTTAAAAAAATGACTGACTGAGTTTCCTGCGACGTTTTTTCTCAGCAGTGGTCTTCTCTTGGGAAGCGCTGGTAGATTCTTGGCGTGTAAAAGTGCCCGTGTGGTCGGTCTACTTACTGAATAAATGTCTTTTATTTATCTTTTATCTACTGCTGCGGACTAAGGTTGCGTCTATGCTTAATACACATGCAACTAAACGAATTGACGGTTCGGCCCCGACTAAGCCGGCTTGGCGCGTCCTATTGATTTTGCTTGTGATGGCTCGCGGCGTGTACAGACGAGGCACGCACACATGCCCGCACGATATACTTTTGTTTGAAGACGAACTACTGTTTATACTCTCTGCGCTTCCTTTTCTGCCGCATAATTTGTATTCATTCGCAGGCCAGCCCATACAAAAGTCACACCCAGAGATGCAAGCCGATGTATACTTAACCAATTTAAATCATATACCACAATGTCAGAGTGACGTAACAGTCACTATGGAATTTATCAAAGTGCCTTCATAAGAATTGAATTCTAACAATACTTTCACGTTGTTCTATAGCTTATGATTCAAATTGGTGTGAACTTGTAGTTTCGCACCTGTTCTTTTAAATTAATAATATTAGCGGTTACTAAAACTCTCTCTCTCGACCGGCGATCGAGCGAGCGAAGTCATACGAGCGGGCTCACTCGACGTGTGAAGCGGGTAAGCTGAGAATGCACGCTGTTAAAAGGCTGTTTAGCTTGACACTCCGACCAACTTTAAATTAACGGTTAATGATACGTAATATAAAGCGAAATTCTAGCCTGTCAAGTTTTACCTGGGTAGACCTCCCATTTTATCCCTGCTAAAGCTAAAAAGTTTGGGAACCTCTGACCTACATCACGTAAAGACAAAGGAATACACAAACACAAAGTAAACGATATATTCTCAGTTCATTTCTACTGTCATAATATGTTGTTAGTACTACCTCTAGTGTAAATATACTATATCTAACTATTTATCTGCATGCTCCTAAGGTTTAATTCGAAATTATTAAAACAGACCTTAACTTCTTGCGGATACAGTCCATAAGGAAAGGACATTGCGGAATTATTATAGGACGTGGAAACGATGCGAGTCGTTAGAGCTGCGTTTGAACGTTCCAGTGTTCGAGCGAGTGTAAGTAAATTAGTTACGCAAGTAGAAAATAATATGATTCATGCATGATGCAATTTTTTTATTGCACATAAATAATTTTCACTTGAGGAATTAAAAGACGAGCGTACTTACTCTTTTTTCAAATGCCGGCAACACTGCAATACCTCTCCTAGTGTTGCAAGTGTTCATAGATATGATGACTTCATATCAATTGATTTGATAGCTCGTTTGCCCCTTCTAGCATAAAGAAAACAATAACTCTTATACAGTAAATGTACATTGACGAACTTATCCCGTACATAAAACCATAGCCTTTTCTTGTCATCTTGGGGAAAACTTGCTATCAATTAAAGCAACGCTTATTTTTTACCCCCGATGCAAACAAAGGTGTGTTATTAAGTTTTACGTCCGTTTTTGTGTATTTGTCTGTACCTGTGTGGCATGATAGCTTCCAAAAAGATAAATAAATTTGGATACTATTATTTAAAGAGCTATTTCAACGAAGGTTGTTATTAGCTCTGAAAGCTATTTCTTAATTATATCGGAAGTTTTGATCTACTTAATGATGATTAAGTTATTAAACATACCAATAGATCGATTATCGTTCAATACCATACATTATTGATAGCATGGATTTGCCTGACCATGTAGATTTTGTCAGTACCGGTCTGAAACATAATATATCTGGTTACACTTACCACTTGGCACCAGGACTCAAGAGAAATTGCAGCAACATAACCACTTTGCATTGCTTTGAAAATGATGACCAAAATCATGTACAGATGTAGTGCCTAATTGCTTTCCTTCGTATTTTCACGGAAACGTACGAACGTGTCTTGCTACTTCAGTCAACCTCAGTACTTTTTGTATTGTGACCAACTGAAGTAGCGAGAAACGAAGGAAAACAATTATGCACTACATCTGTATTTAGCAAAAGAATAATAAGAGATCACTCGAGTAGTGTAAACGCAGCACTAAGATCCAGTTAACGCAGTGTGCCCACGGTAATTGTAGTTCCGTTAAGGGATCTGCTAACAAACATAACGTGGCAGTTAACGAGCTGGTTGTTTCACAGGTTAAAACCAACCTAGACGTTATGCTGTAAGAAATAGGATTGAAAATACATGAGGGAATGTTTGTTGTGAGCAATAAAGTCTCAGATTTTATTAAAGTCTCAGATGGCTTAGACTTTAATGTATTTCATGTAATAGTGGTTTGTTTTGTGTATCTGTACATCAGTTCGTGACGTCGTAGTTTCCAAACGAATGAACCGATTCATGGGTACCCTTTGTCTCGCATAATATTGTTTGTACGAGATGCACTTCCCATAACATGTTTTGCAGAAACATCTTTGGTCATATACATTTACTTTGCAAAACTATCAGTTGGCATAATAATAATTTGCCAGAATTTTAATTATCCGAATACGAGTATTAGTTGCGCCCATTTTAATTTGGCATGCTGTTATTTGCTATAATAAACATACGGAATACTTTTCATTTGTCAGAATGAACTGGGCAGAACCGACTTGGATAGGTTAGGTTAAAAGTTTTTTTTTTTCACATCCCTTAAAAATCCTATCAAGCAAGATTTGCATCATACATGATTGCTACCTGCTTGCCAATAAACTATTATGCGAATAAATTTTCGGTGAAACTAATATTCGATCACATGACTATTATTTTTAAAAATATTCTGTCAAACAACATTCTGCCTTTGAAAATTATGCGAAATGAAATTAAGCATGATATTTCGGCCAAACGTCAGTATGCGATACGAAATTATGACTAACAAATTTCTGCAAGACAACAGTGAACCCGATTCGTACCTGCACGGCAAAGAGGAGGTCTTCTTTTATAGCCGTAAAGGCAAACGAGCAGACGGACCACCTGATGGTAAGCAGTCACCGTCGCCCATTAACATCAGCAATGCCAGGGGCACAGCGAAGTGGTTGCCTTTCAATGGATATTCTTTTTAAGCCGCGTTTAAAGAACATGACGTAGTGCTGAGGAAACACCGTGGAGGGAAGTTCATTCTATAGCTTTAAGGTACGAGGTAGAACCAAAAAAAGTGTTTAAATTGAGAACCTATTATTTATCAAAACACCGTAACGTATTTTCATTCAATGAAATCATACAATCGATAAAGTTAAATTCCATAAAATGATGGGTTACCATTTAAATTTCGATCGAACGTTCACAAATTAGTCATTCACCATTGTTCGAGGATCTTCCTTTGTGCAGCCAGTGCTACGAGTGCTACGCTGTAGCCCGTAGCAGCATTTTTCCGCTACGTAGCGAACATCCACTGCGAACAGTGGACCTGATAATTATCAGGTCTATGGCGCTTACGTTTTCCGAGTTAAAAAGTAAAGTATTCAGAAAGGAACCCAACGGGACCCAATGAATATGTCTTAGCTGTCTGTCCGTCCGTCCTAACCTTTCACCAGCTCTATCTTTTTAAACGTAATAGCGGTTTTTCTTTTCAGAGTATGCGTTATTGTGGCGAATTAATAAATGGAGTCCCCACACAAGAAATATTTTTTGTTGTATCGAAAAACAGTAAAATATAAGCGTAAAATTTGGTATGACAATAACAAAAACCCTATACAAAAACAATTAATTCAAAAAATGGTCTAGAGTGAGTTGGGATCGCGCTGATTCGATTCTCAATCAAATAAAATCGGAATTTAATAACACCTACTGTGCGGTAGTGTGGAACCCTCGATGCGCGAGTTCTACTCCCATTGACCAGTTTTATTTCACCTAACATCTGCCAAAAGTATTTTCCATAATAAAGCTGTGAGCTGTATTTGTTCACATCGTAAAGGTAAATGAACTATTTCTTTTTATTAGACGTTCCCGTAAATGGCGCGTTTACATTAAGATACCGCAGTCGAGGAATCTGATCATTATCATAATGATACGTGGCTTTAGATATAGTTTAACAATAGATTCGGTACAAACATACATACACTCACGCTTTCATTCACAGATTGGAATAGGCAGACTACAGAATTACCACTAACTCTAAAGATTTTATATGTAAACATACATACATACATACATAAAATCACGCCTGTTTCCCAGAGGGGTAGGCAGAGACGACTTCTTTCCACCTGCTACGATCCTGACAAATGTCTTTCGCTTCTTCCACATTCATACATCGAGTCATGCTCGCACGTCGGTTTCGGGTACTTAAGATTCGGCCCTTTTCCAGTATTTCTCCGATTTGATTCGAAAAAGTACGCCTAGGGCGGCCTCTTCCGACCCTTCCACTCACTTTCGCTCTGTATATCTCTGTATATGTAAACAAAAAATAGAAAAATAGTTTGTCAGGGGGCTCCTTAGGAGTTTATGTTACCTATTGCCACTCGGTTAGTGTTGTATCCATGCGCATCGCCCGATGCACTTAATACGCACGCAAACAATCAATTATGTACCTATACAAGTAACGTCGGTTTAAATTAATTTCCAAAATACAGTTAGGGCCTATTTCACAATCAATACGTAAATTTATCTGCCACTTATAGTTAGCCTTCTCCTTGTCTATTTTCAAGTGTAAGAAAGAGAAAGAGGTAAATTTATTTGTCAAAATATGCTTTACTTGTCGATGGTGAAACAAGCGGTTATTCTATTGGAAACAAAATGATCGAAGTGCAAAGTTAATAGAATAAATGCCCAAACGTATTTTTATCTATTACTTTTTGTTGATAATGTGGCATTTTCCCGCAACATGATACAACCGAGTGAAAAATTTTAAAGTCGCCATTTACTATCCGTTTCAATATTTGTTTAACGAATCTAAAACCAATATGTAATTGGTTTAACTTATAATAACTTCACGGTTTTGTTAGTTGTTAAAACTGAAAGAGTTTAACATCAATACGGATAACTCAGGTCCTCTTTTTAAGAATTACAATGTCATAAAATAGAACCGAATTACGACGCAAGAAAAAGCAGACTAAATCAAATACTAAAACACTCTAAAAATATGTACATAAGCAAAAAAACAAATACAATAAAGATACAAAATGAACTATTGCAAACTTATCCCTTTACCTTTAAAAGGATAAGTTTGTATCATGTCATCCAGCTAAACAAGCAACTGAGAAAACTGAAAGGTAAAACTTGTTCAAATAATCTAAACAAAAAAGCCATAAAAAATACATTTAAATATCTACATAATAAAAACAGAAATATAAATCGGCATAGAAACTAAGTATTAGTTAATACTTCATCAATTTTAAGGAATCTACTGATTTTAAAATCGTTTATTTACCATTACAAAGGTTGGTCTATGTTGTTTAAATATAAGTTGGTTTTATAAGTCAGAGCACGCCACGTGTTGTTTGGTGGTTGGAGAAGAAAAGAGTGATGGCGGTGGCTTCTCGGCAGCTCCAAGCTTCCCGAAGGCTCCATGCTATTGGTCCGCAGCGCGGCTCATGTGATTGGTTAGCGCCTGACGCATGCGCGAATATTGACATATATGTAAATCCGCGAGCCGGCGAGGTGTCTCGTGGAAGCGCCGTCAGATGGCGCGAACAGTGATCTCTAATGCTAGCCGACAGCCGACTCCACAATGAGTCAGAGTTAAAAGTCAAGAACATCAAAACTACCGAACACTTGATCAAACCGTATCTACCCAAAGCTTTCATCTACAGCTTTTTAGCGGCAACAGGCACTTGAGTTAAAAGCCCTATACATCCCAGGTGCTTTAAGCCCAAATAAGCCCAACTGTGGCCTCAAACGATTTAAGAAGTCAAGAGGACCCGAGGGCTCTTAACGAAATTGGACTGACCCTCAATCAATTTTTAAGAAGTAAATTGGAGGGTTTCACGTATGATAAGTTCAAAGGGATTGACGGTGGAAGTTTGAAGAAATTGAAGATCTTGGCGACAGCTGATTAAATCACGGTTCTCTTTGATGAGAGAAATCATTTTGTTTTCTTTACGATTTTGTTTTTCTTTACAGCGATCAAAGGCAAAACAGGCTAACTGGCCACCTGGACCTTTTCTACAGGTTTGTTTGTAATCTTGATGCCCACTTATTTTTGTGGCAGAAAAGGTGGGAAAGCATAAACAATACGATTGCAATAGGGGTAAAGAAAAAATAGGCCCTAATAGAAAGCGGTCACCGTCGCCCATAACGTTAATAAATACAATATCATGTCAACAGAAATAAAGTTCTACTAATACCATTGAATTAGTTTAAAAAAGCGATTTCCTGTTTTAGATGATGTTGGTGACGTCTTTCATGTTTGGTCTTAGCAAATAAATAAAGTTTATAAATCATTTGTTGATCAATGCATTCATTTCTATAATAAATTACCTGACGCAGTTTGAAAGTTACCATTTCTAGTACTTAAAACTTACTTGAAAAAGTCGTTGATGTCTAAAGCTTACTATATTATTAGGGTCGAGGACTATCTAACAGATAAAAAAGCTTGGCCTAAACTAAGCTAAAAACCTAAATAACTTAATAATAAATTAGTCGTAAAAAATGGGGGGACACGGTTTCTGTAGAAGAATGTATCGAAACTTTGTATGAGGCTGTCTTGCACAGTCATAGGTAAGTATTTTATTTTTTATTACTACTACTTATTAGTCCCTATGAAAATTCTGATTTTTGACTCATTTTCCTGCTCAAGATACGCTTAAATATATATTTATTTTAAATTCATCGTTTTATATATTGCTATGTTAAGCTTTATAATTGTATAATATCATAAGTAGTATTAAATATTTATTAAAAAAATATAAAAAAACCGACTGACTGTTGAGTTTCTTGCGGCATTTCTTCTCAGCAGTGGTCTCTTGCGAAGCCCTGGTAGATTTTTGACAAGTAAAAGTGCGCGTGCGGCCTACTTACTGAATAAACATGTTTTATCTTTTATCTTATCTTTGAATGATTATAGAGATCTTTCTGACCATAATAACTGAAGAGTAACATTAAAGGCTACGTGTTAGACTGAAAAGCATGGGTTGACAGTTTTGAAACACCATAATAAATGAATCATATGTAAACAAGAGGGATACCAACTTAACTACATAGCTATGTAGTTAAGTTTACGGTGAGAGAAAAAGTCAGAGATATATAACTGCTATAACTCTCTTACACTCGTCTTAAAATGAAATGCATAAAAAAAATGGTAGTACTTTCAACTGAGTTCTCAAAGTAATCATAAAATAAATTCTTCTAGCCTTTAAAAGTCGAGTCAAGACCCTCATAAAAAGGAGTTTTAAAATATGGCATAATTATCATAAAATTTGATAACTCTATTAAAATTTTATTAATAACTAACGTACACCGATTACTTTCGCCTGTTAAACCCAAAAGGGCTAATTCGCCAGCAGTCCGTGAGCACTAAAATACCATTCGGTTTGTGCTTCTTTTTCACTCGTTCTCAAGAAGAACGTATGAGAGCGGGTTAGAATCAATTATATTTTTAAATAAGTATATTGTTGCAAAAAAAACATAATTTGAGAACAGAAGACAAAGTAGATGCGAATAATTGGAATGCCACACAAACGTTGCCGGTGCGTTGCGTCGTCGCCACGCTGTGATTTCGACATAGAGCGACGCAAGTGTTTCAACACATTTTGTGGCATGGCGGTCTAATTTAAATTATGGTACACAACGTAGCGGCGACGTTAGAAAGTTTGTTTAAAGTTATTTACATTATTAGCTTTTCACGTATTAATTAACTCTATTTAAAAGCATTTAAATAAAATATGAGAGGAATCTCACACAAATTGATCCACTCCCAAACTAAGCTGTAAAGGTTCAACCGCACCGCTGAACGGTGCGTATATTACGGTGCGTCCAAAACGGCGCCATGTTGTTATATGACCTTACCTTTACTAGACAAAGATAAACATATACAAAACAAAACAAATACTGAAATAAACATAAAAATATCTAAGACTCAGAAACAAAGGGCTGTCGGTGTCATAAGAGTCATAATACTATAATAACCCTTACTGAGACCTTGCGGCCAGTAGCTTCGCCGACGTCGGGCTTCACGACTATATTTTTAATAACCCTTCTCTCAAATGATATAATCTTTTAAATTGTAGCACCTTTGATATTGGTTAGTTATCAAAGTTCGAAGTAAATCATTAAAATGAGAAATTTAACGCACTTTGGTAAGATATTCCGAGATTACGTGGCTATTAACGAAAGATGTACGACCATCGAGTTATTAGAGTCACCTTGTGAAAGTTTATACAACATAATTAAATTAATAAAATATTACTTGATTGGTTTTAAATAACTTAGCAAAGGACCGTTCACACACTGAAATAAGAAATTGATTGAGATGGTTTTGAAACTGGTTAACCTTTTCATAATTAGAACCTAATTTACACAAATTTAAAAGGCTGCTTAAAAAACATCTACTTCATTTATTATAAAATAAATTATAAGATAAATATAAATTAAGTTAGTATTAAGGAACCAATTGTTACTATCAAGTTTAAAAGGACTCAGCTGCAGTCAAACTGTTTGACAGTTATGCAGACTATTTGTTTAAGAACAATATGTAATTTTTGGTTAATAAATAAACAATAAATAAGTAAATAATAATTTGTAAGATTAAACATTAATGTTTAGAAAGAAAATAAAAAACCATTGATAGTGGATCACCTGTTTTTCGCATTAATTGTTCGAATTACATTAAATTCGGATAATTTATTGAATGTCCATTAAATACATACATACATACATTAAATCACGCCTGTATCCCAGAGGGGTAGGCAGAGACCACTTCTTTCCACCTGCGACGATCCTGGCAAATCTCTTTCGCTTCTTCCACATTCATACGAACTGAACTGTTTGTTACAGAGAAAAAAAGAGAAAGCGTAGCACCGGTAAATATTTAAAAAAGGCAATAGAACCTTGTAGCAGTTGTTGAAAGACAAACACAAACATAGTAATACCACTGTAGTGATTTTCACTGTGAAGCTTGAGCACGATGGTTGTACCAAATCTTAATACAATTGTAAAGTGGAAAATAAAAAACTTACACTAATGGTAGGTTTAACAATTGTTTCATTGTCCATTAAATAACACTTATAACCTTCTAGCATAATTTATATAATGCTGTAAGGCGTATTTTTTAAATATAAATAATACACTGTGTACAAAGGGTGGGTTACAGTGAGTCACTGCTAACATGCTAGAATAAATGTTACACACATACATTGTTTTTTTTTTAAATTATAATTGTACGATTATAACACAATGTATACAGTATACCAAATTTCATAGATATTATCATTGACACTGCAAAAATTCATTGCACATTATTATATATATTTTTTTACCTTTGTACATCTCTGCTATATTTTTGACTATTTCATAAATTGATATCTCTTTTGTATTTTAAACAACGCTTACATATATCCCCATATGAATATTCCCATCAATTCTGGAGTCCCAGTAAAAAGGGTATAAGTCTCCTGAAGATCAAGTGAAAAAGGGTGTAAGTCTGGTACACTCACTCCGTTTATGTATATACACTTTTTCATTACGAGGTAAGTCAACTTGTACCATTTATCATTAGGACCCCTGACTTAAGTTATTAACTATTTGGTATTAAAAGGGCAAACGTTTAAGCTGCCTACACAATAAATACAAGTGTATTTCTCTAATTCTACTCTACTAAACAATAATTAGTCGAAAGGCCATTATGGAGCCAATTTTCAGAATGAACAATTAACTAGTCGTACTAATGAATTTTCAACTGAACGAGAATTGCTGGAATACGGAGTGGTTGAAGCCCGTTTACCAACGGACTCGCTCGCCGAACAAATATGGAGGCCTTACTACGTGTACCACGATTGTGACTTGCTAATTTTGCGATGAAGAACTGGTTATTTCCACATGCCCGCACTCTTTTGTTCGCACTGTGAACCGATGGAACATTATTCAACGACATTTTAGAACGCAAAAACGGTTATTTCCACTTGCCCGCACTCTTTTGTTCGCACTGTGAACTAATGGAACATTATTCAGCGAAATTTTAGAACGCAAAACCGGTTATTTCCACTTGCCCGCACTCTTTTGTTCGCACTGTGAACTAGTCTAATAGTTTTTCCTAGTTGTCCGCATTGCAAACACAACAAAGATAAATTTCCACTAGTCCACACCGCGCATGTTTTTTTTTATGTCATAGAGAAGGCAAACGAGCACACAGGCCATCTGATGGTAACTGGAAACTGTGATCCATTGGCATTCGCATTCCTAAGACTGCAAGACTAAGACTGCAAATGCGTTCCTAACCCTGAGGACTAAGATGGAATGCCTCTATGCTAGTCCTTACACCGGCTGTCATATCCCCAAACTGGAACAAAACAATGCGAAGACTGCTGTTTGGCGGTAGGTTAATGGATAAGATGGTGGTAGCGATCCGGACGGACTCTGCACAAGGTCCTACCACCCGCAAATGTTCAGGTTATAGTCACCTTGCTTTTCCCGTTTAAGAAAAAAATAATTAACTGTTTATTACGAACAATGAGGCCCATAATTACAAATAGTTATAGACTAACAATAACCTCTCACCTATTTGTCTGCACTCTATATTTCGCACTGCGGAGAGATAGTAACAAATTCCTATTAGTCCTCACCCTCAACACGGACGGTGCGAACTAGTGGGAATTTATCCTCCCATCTGTTCGCAATGCGGACAACTGCACGGGTAGCATAAGTTGTATTTTCTCGCTGGTCCCTCTGTGCGTCTCTATCGTTAATGACTAGATAAAAAGGGAGATCCATGCGACAAACAAGTCACGGGCAACTTGTCCGCACATTACACTTTTGTTCGCACTCTTGGTGGACAGATAGGAAAACTAATTCCCATTAGTCCTCATCTTTAATACGGATGGCGTGGACTAGTGAGAATTTATCTTCCACCTAGGCTCGTTTCTATCAATATCTGTCAACACAATAATGTTTTGACTAATATTTTATTCTATATAACTTTTTAAACATTGGCAATTTTCGTAGTAGGGTCCCCTGATTGGATCTCTCGAGGGAAACGCGGAGAGGAAAGCTAGATTATTCAATTCCTAGTTGCCACTAACTTTGTTACAGTTATTAGAAGCTTTTCCGTTGTTTTCACAGTTATCTTTACTTCATGAGCGAATCCATTCGAGCATTAATACAGAGGTTTTATTCTACTCTGTGTAACTAGATTGTTTTTGACTTGTTATCTTATCTTACTTTACAGTAAGGTAAGAATCATGGTTTTATCCATAGTTATTTTTAAGGGTACCATAGAGTAGGTAGGTACTGTTTTAGCTGTGGTGACAGGGTCCAGGGTACCACTATCTTATACTTTAACCCACCGTCAAGCAGCAGTGTTCGCATTCGTTTTGTTCCGGTGTAGGGATAAAACAACCGGTGAATTTACTAGTATAGAGGTCATCATCTTAGTCGTCAGGGTTGGCAATGTATTTGCGGTCTTAGGATTGCAGTCTTGAGATTGTAGTCTTAAGAATCCAAATGTATATGAGTCACAGATCACACTTACCATCAGGTGGCCTGTGTGCTCGATTGCCATCACCATTTTTTTAATTAGTTCTGTTAAAGCAACTGTTCTAATTTAATGCTCAACACGCCCGACACGCTGCGACCGCCTTTTATAAAGGATAACTGTATGGTTTTTTTACGGACTTGTTAAGCAAATAACAGCATTTTAAAATAAATATTGCGGGCAGAAATGGGATTTCATACGTTTATTTAAATCCTAGAAAGAAAAACAGGCTCTTATGTCTTCCTTTTTTAAAAGAAAACCCATAATTTCCGACCACGTTTTAGAAAAGGTTCCCTTTCACTTTAGTCATAATAATATTGTCAATCATAAGCCTGTACTTAATACTGTCTCTTTTACCTTTTTCTTATATTAATCAAAGATCAAATAAGCCTACCATTGTCTATTACAGAAGCAATTTGCCTCGTAGGGGTCTTATAAGAATATAATGCTTTAGATGCCATGTAAAGAGCATGATTATGGGATTACACATAGTGGCAAAATATCGGTTGGGAAAAAATCAAAGTAATATGACTTAAGTGTATTGGTATATATATATATTTATGGCATCGAGAAGGCAAACGAGCACACAGGCCACCTGATGGTAAGTGGAAACTGTGACCCATAGACGTTCGCTTTCACAATACCTCAAGGCTAAGACTGCAAATGCGTTGCCAACCCTGAGGACTAAGATGGAATGCCTCTATGCTAGTCATAACACCGGCTGTCTTATCCCCAAACCGGAACACAACAATGCGAACACTGCTGCTGGGCGGTAGGTTAATGGCTAAGATGGTGGTAGCGACCCTGCACAAGGTCTTACCACCCGCAAATGTGCATGTTTTTTTGTTTATATTTTGTACATGATTGTAACGTTATCATGTAGGTACATTTATTGTTTTATTAGTAAGTACTTTGTGCATAGACTATTATTATTTTGTATATAATGGAAACCAGCGACCCGCCCTCGCTTCGCTTCGATTTGAGTTTTCTGTGACACCCGTGCGTAATCCAGAATTTATGAATATTATATACCTCTTGAATCTTTCTACCTTTTAATGAAAACCGCATTGGAATCCGTTGCGTAATTTGTAAATTTTGCAAGGTAGTTTGGGGTAAGATCGGATCGGGTCAAGACCGGGTAATTCAAAATACTGCTAAACTAAAAAAAAACAAAAAAATACGATTTCTGGCTACACACCTGCCTAGGGTATCTTCTTGCGCTACATCTTAGGCAGTCGCAATTTATTAAAGAGACAGGTCGCGCGTAAGAGTGAGATCTATACGTCGAAACGGAGTTTTATTCCAAGTGTCGTGAAATGCAAACTTTCCCGTGGCCGTGGATTTCAACAACCAAGTTAGTTTTATCTATTTTTGTATATTTTTTGCACAATATTGTAATATTATTATAAAAACTCGTGTTTGTTGTATGTTAGAACTACGAACAACGGTTAGGTTAGCGTGTACGATTTAATCCGATCTTTTATCCTTTTGGGTCAAGATCGGACTAATTTCATACACTTTCAACATGGGAAAAATCGAACGTGGTAAAATTTCAATTTACTTTTTCTGGATTTATGAAGTATTTGAGAAAATTGTAAGTTCGTAGCGCGAACAGGAAAAGAGCGGATAAAAATATTTATGAACCATACGTCTAGGCAGAGTGTATATGGTTCATTTTAGAACATAGTACGATGTTACCCCGACAACGTCCGACGTTTCCCGGGGAAAAAATAGCACAAACTCTGATTTTGGACGTAAATTAAACATAAACTGCTGCTTACATGAAAAAAACAAAAATATATATTGAAAATATATATCATACTTATTTATAACAAAATACAACAAATCGTAGGGTTAATTTAAGAAAAAAAAACTCTGAAAGCTTACCAAAGTGTTGACATTTAGTCCGCTCTTACCCTAACACAGAGGGGCAGGCGGTGGAAAGCTACTTTATATTATACTAGGTATGTAATAAGCAAAGAGCTTTGTTATCTGTCTTTCTTTTTCTGTGCACCAGCTGTGCTCTTTTCTATTTGATTATTTGGTCAATGGTCAATAAGGCATTAACTCCTAAATGTGTTTTTTTTGTGAAATAGGAGTTAGTAAATAAAAAATCAAAAAAGGTCATGTTATTTAAAATAAAAATAAAATTATATTTTTACTAGTTATTTAGTAATTTGACGACTCTTATTATGAAACATGAAACTGCAAACTTAAAGTCGAAATTATTTGTTTTACCTTTGGAGCAGTAGTTTGATGTAAAAATAGAATTAAAAGCGTAATGTAATGAAATGAGAACAAAATAAGTATTAGGGTATATCTCGTCTCATTTAACCTTATTTTGTGTTACGTATAAATACTTCATTTCTGAAATTCCGAGACACAAAGCATTAAACGAACAAGTTCGAGACGGTATCTATGTCATTTTAATTACTGTAAAATTCGATGAAATTTGACAAACAATCTTATTAGAAAAGGGCAATTAAAAGTCGAATTCAACGAAATGAATAGCATTATTCAACTCAAATGACCGATTCGCAAATAATCTTTGCTCCAGCTTCAATTAATAGACTTAAAAAAGTAATTAAATTTAAAAGTATTTTAATGAGCCCCAAGTGTAATCAAAAAACTGTTTCAAATTTTAATAAAGAGTTTAAAATAAATTAATTTCTAGTAAAATGTATTTCTAAATCTGTTCAGCTGAAAATGGGGGGGGGGGGATCTTTTAAATTACCAAGTATTTATTTGATAAAGCTATCATGGTACTCGTCGGCCTATTCTGCATTTTTCTGACAAGGGGCTGTAAGGGCGCGTCTACATAAATCTAAGTAATATTTCGACACTTTTTTTGTAATTTGAAACTATAGTGGAAGGAGGACAGGATGTGCAACCTGACACCTGTCATTCAGGTAAAATTTACTTAGTACTTAATACGTTATTGCAATTCATTATAATGTGTACAGGTTGGAATAGTTAATTTTATGTGCATTTTGGTCCCTGTCGGGCACAGCCACAAAGGAGGAGGACCTATACATAAGAAAACCTCCTACTTAAAAAAAACATTCGTCTAGAATGGTAGAATTCGTGAATGTTTCGTAGTAAATTAGGAATTCATAATTAGGTTTACAATGTTACAATCTATAAGTATCTTCTCAAGCATATACAGGTACACCATACAACGAAATTTTCCAATGGATTCCACTTTACTTTCTTTGGTATTAGATCTTTTTTTTAATGGTCGTATTCAGTACAAAGTATAATAATTATGTTTGGTTAATAAAATACACTAACTGAATTATTATTATCTTTATTCCATTTTGAATTATAATCTCAAACCCGAGGGGTTATTGCCTAACGCACTGGCAATCGCAACCGTTTTCATTTTGAAAATCGAAGGCTTGTCTGCATACAAAATGAAAACATTTGTTCCACTTTGAAGCCGATTGCGATTGCGATTGCGAGTGCGTAAGGCAATAGCGAAGCCTTTCTAAATTAATATTTATAGTTTAATGTCATTGACCTTACATTTGTGATGATTTTAATTGTGCTAGTTTTAATTATTATAATCTTATACTTTATACTTACTATTAAGTATTTTTATGATTCATGATTGAAAAAAAAATCTTTTGCTGAGGTTTTTTGCGGCACTTCTCCGCAATGATGGTCTCGTCCGAAGCGTTAGTAGTCACTTCATATTACCGACGTTTAAAAGATCTTATTATGGCCAGTTTCTCGTATTTATTAAATATTTTTATAACAAACTTAAACTGTAAAAATATTAAGCATTTTCTACAACCTCTTGTTCGAACTTTGTACATATATACAGCCTTAAGATCTGAGATAGGATAGCACGGAAATATTACTTGTCTGGAGCGTAGTACCCTCCGTATTTCGTGGACGACACAAGTATACGTGACGCACTTGATGTGGTAATACGTCAAAAATGGAGAAGGCAACATAATTTTTACATTTCTCTTCATCCAAATTCTTTGGCAGTTTCCATTTTAGCCTTTTTACACTGAAAAGTGGCTGAAAAGTAAGCAAGCGCTATTCGCTACCATGATGACGCGACTGGCGATTTTGAGTTCGATTCCCCGTAAGGGCATATATTTGATATTTCTATGTATTAATATGTATTTCTCTATAAAAGTACCTTCAATTTTGCCTAGTATAGTAAAAAACTAGAGCTCAGTTCGGGACAAGGTTAATTTGTGTGAAAATGTCCTGTTTTTTTGCACTGTACCAGTATCACCCTCATTTTTTTTTATGGCAAGGAGAAGTCCCAGTGGCAGGCGACCTGATAGTAAATGGGATAAAACCCATAGACATTTGAATTCTTAATTCTAATATCTCAAGACTTCAATTGCGTTGCGAACCCTGAGGACTAAGGTGGAACGCCTCTTTGGTAGTCATATCACCGGTTGTTTTATCTCCCATTGAAGTCGGTTAACAATGATAAATAAGGGACCTCCAAGATTCGCGCGCCCGGTCCCTTGGTCCCTTGAGCCCGTATTTTCACTTAGCCCAAACCTCGGGCTCGATTCGACAACTTTATGATCTTTGATAAAACAGACCGTGGCGCGTACATTACACGGTGAATATTTTTTACGCGTATTTTGTTTTGACAAGCTTTACGAGTATTTAACGGTTTATTTTGGAATCTCCGACATTCATTTCAAAGAAAATTTTACTTTGCTGAATTTAAATTTCATCGATAGGCTCAGAGTTGTAATTTTTTGGTGGTCACAGGACTAACCTAACCTACTCTACGTAAACCATGCTTAAGGCATGAACTACAAGCGGCGCGGGTCAGGCGTGTGCCCCAAACCTTTTTCATACAAAATGTAAGAAAGGGGCAAGTTGGGAAATACATACAAAAGGCGTGGCGCGCCTACTGTAGGCGCGGAAAAGGTATGCCTTTGCCGCGTTCTTGTCGCTTTTCCTCGCCGCGCCTATAGACACGTCTAAATAAAAATAAAAATAAATGACAACTTTGAAGTCGATATCAAGTATTAATAATAACAAAGTCAGCCTGCATAATGGCTCACCTTACCTTATCGTCGCCTTTTCCGTATAATTTATAATCGCACCTGCAACTTTTCCACGCCTTATCGCGTCCTTGCCTGCGCCGCGCCTACGCCGCGCCGCTCTTGTGTATTTCATGCCTAATATAACCTAAAAACAATAAGATTTCAACAGAAATTAGTTTTTGAGGAAATTAAATTCCATGAAAAGATTGGGTAAAAGCAGGATAATTGCCCCACATTTTGAAAATGACGACGAATGAAAAGCCCTATTTAAAAAATAGTAATGTTGATAGTACTTTTTTAAAACCTGTACTTAAAGGCAACATTCGAACTATATACTAGCAAATAACAATGAAAATAATCAATTAACATCATAAAATTAAAAGTTACACGCTTAGAGAAATCCGATAATTTTGTAATTCGCCGTGTCCGTGTGCGATATCATTGGGCTTTTTATTTACCCACGACACATCCTTTGCACGCGGTTGCAACTTGCATATTGACTGCTGGTTGGGCGACATTCACTTAAAAATATTCCCTGTGGCTGTGTCATGTTTGTAACTCTTGATTTAAAAATCTATCCTCATGGAGCAACTTTCCCACTTTTCCCCTAGGTACATTCGATCGATTCTTACATATATTTTTCTTCATCTTACACAATTTGCATGACTCTCTTTCTAGACCCTTT
Source organism: Acleris sparsana (assembly GCA_923062465.1). NCBI lineage: Eukaryota > Metazoa > Arthropoda > Insecta > Lepidoptera > Tortricidae > Acleris > Acleris sparsana. The sequence continues at coordinate 12,966,489 of OV281307.1, read as the reverse complement.
TCTTTTCGGGCCTGATACGACTCGACGTCTACTTTTTCTTTTATTTGATCGATGAACGTTCTCCTTGGTCTTTATTTTTATTAATCAAATAATTACCAGCTTTTTGTTAGGGTTCCGCGAAAAAGGAGCATTTTGACGTTATAAGAGTGTTTCCTAAATAAAAGAAGGCAGATGGTATGGACGTACATGTTGTTATTATATTTTTGCAGATTTCGGGGACCATTTAGAATATATATAACTCTAACAAATGTGGTTTAGTCAGAAAAACTCATTGGTACATGGTGACAAGGGATTCGAACTTAGTACCTTACGATCGCACGATCACGAGTCAACCCCAAACCCATCCGTTTCACTCGTTTTTCGAGGCTATATTATCGGGAAAAAGGAAATAAAATAAACTATCTTCAAAATTCGATTTTCATAGAGGCCCCAAATTCGAAAAAGCACGTACATAATTACACTATGATTGCACTTTAAAAAAAAAATACGCGTTTTAACGCTGGAGTTAAACCAAAAATTGAATTTTCAATCCTAATTGGCTTAAATTATTGCTGTGGAGCAACATTTCAATTTAGCTGCCCTAGCACAGTAACATAGCATAGCCGTAAGGCCTACTGTCCACAAAATCGTAGCTGCAGATTCGTCATTGTACGCTTGCTTGCAGCCTACATGCAAAACCGCACAACTCTGTCGACCGAGCGGCAACGTCACCGTCCGTAATGCATGTCATACGACGGGCATGCATGTCAAGGAATAGCAGTGTTTTTATGAAAAATGGCGGAAACGGCCGCAAGTTTTGTTCAAATAAAGGGTGTACTCGTACGTCATTTTATATTGTACATCTTTATACATTTATTATTGTATATTTATACATCGTATAAATAATAACATGGTCATTAAAGTCGGTTTGAGTAAATAGATTAGTGCACTTTGTTAACAGATTATTTAAGTTAAGATTGTATTAGTAGTTATATAGGAATTGATCTGCAATATCTGCAGTTGAACTGTGCCTGTTGGAACAGATTATAATTGGGCCCTGCAACACAGGGAATCCTAGCGCAGGACCCAAAACCATTGTAGTCTTAAGTTAAGTTTTTCTGAATAAAGAGTTTTCATTTTTAATAATGTAACATTATCCGTTTCTTTACAATTAAATATTCTTTATGTACATCCATATCATAACTTCCCTATTATATGTTTAGAAACGATAAGCAAACAGCCTATATTAAGAAACCTGTATCTGTGGTTGCATTTTAATGTTAACATTAAAGTATTACATGTCATTAAAGTATCGGTTATTGATGTAGTTGCATCTTAATGTTCACTTTAAAGTTTCGGTGACCGAAACCACTCACCTATCGGTTCGTTTCATAAAACCACACTCGTGTATTAATGCCTCTCATTATGCACCAGTCACATAAATAACTATTTCGTGTTGTCGAGATTCCTTACGGAATTATAGTCTCATCAAATTTAGATAATAACAACCCAATATAACATATACATATAACGCATAATATAATAACAGGCCAAAATAACGTCTTCATCTTTGGACATCAACACGAATTAAAGATAAGTATTCTTCGTGGACGTCAGTACAGTCAAAGAATTTAATTCCTATACCACTGTGGACTATGTCAAAGTGACACTAAATAAAATCATAAGAAGTCTCTTGTTTTGATTGATTACGTCACTTTGACACAGTCCAAAGTGGTATAGGAATTGAATTCTTTGACTGTACATCGGGCTGCATGAATGCTGCACGCCGTATATTTGCAGCGTCTCAGCAGCTGCGCGTCGTGGAGAGTAGGCTTTGGGCTAGACGTTCGTTTTATTCAGTGACCGGAATAGGCACAGGTAACCAGCCATACGTCCTGATATCTGTTATGGATCGCTTGACATCGTTACCTGTGCTTGACATCTCGCTGGCCCAATATAATATTCTATGATGCACTTTTATCAACTTGAAATTTGAAGTTTGTTAGAGTGACACTAGGTCTAAATTGAAGTACCCCGACAATGTAACATAGAACCCTTTAATATCGGGGCAGCGATCTAGATGAAGAGCTATCCGCTTCGTAGCACTTAATTGGGCCTTTCTGCACTCATTGCTAATTTAACTAGTGTGAAATGAATTAAAAAGTGTTTTTGTGTTTTCATAGAAGATACGCTTTCTTTGGTTTTTTTTTAATAATTAATTTTAGCCGATATAAAAAAAACGCGTGCTCATTATTTTTTCATATCCTTAAGTATATAATCAAACCAATACGAAACATTTTTTTTTTAATTATCCATATAAGTTAGAGAGGGTTCAGTCACTTTTCAGTACCTACTTTGGAGGGCAATTTCTCCCAGCTGTTTGAGATTGGGCAGCTAAAAAAAAATGTGTCTGTTATATTAGACTACTCTCTAACAAATATCAAAATAAAAAAAATCGGAGCCGAAAAATTGGGTACCTTTCCTTGTTAAACAAACAAATATCTGCCCTTACCTGAATTTGAACCCGAGACCGCTAGTTTCGTAGGCAGGGTCACTACCAACTGGGCTAACGTGTCTTCAAAAATGCATCTTACGTCGGTGCGCACAGTTTTAGGAATAATAATCACCATAATTTAAATAATTATCTTTTCGCTGCATATTTAATCAAATACGTAGCAAATTGTTAACGAACAAGCAAAACATTTTTTTAATAAATTGAAATTCACTTAAAAAAAAACCGGCTAAGTGCGAGTCGGACTCGCGCACGTAGGGTTCCGTACCACTATACATCTAAATAAATGTTTTTCTTTATTCTTTATTATATTGGAGTTGATTGAATGAAAGGTAGGGCGGTTTACGATTTATAACGTATTTAAAAAAAAACTAATTATTAGATCTCGTTCAAACCAATTTTCGGTGGAAGTTTGCATGGTAATGTACATCATATATTATTTTTACATTTATCATTCCCTTATTTTAGAAGTTACGGGGGGGGACACACATTTTTCCACTTTGGAAGCGTCTCTCGCGCTAACTATTCAGTTTAGAATTTTTTTTTATTAGAAACGTCAATATCATTTTTTAAGACCTATCCATAGATACCCCACACGTATGGGTTTGATGATTTTTTTTTATTGAGTTTCAGTTCTAAGTATGGGGAACCCCAAAAATTTATTGTTTTTTTTTTATTTCTGTATGAAAATCTTAATGCGGTTCACCGACTACATCTACTTACAAAGTTTCCATAGTATAGCTCTTATAGTAACGGAATAAAGTGGCTGTGACATACGGACGGACAGACGGACGGACAGACATGACGAATCTATAAGGGTTCCGTTTTTTGCCATTTGGCTACGGAACCCTAAAAAAGCGGAATGAGTGAAAATGTTATGTGTTTCCAGCCTTACTCTGTGGTTGAAGTGTTCACGTTTGCACGTAGGACATAAACCGGGCCTGAGTTTTAGCGCCGAGCGGGTCTGGCATAAATTCTGATTACTTTTCTGCTGTTAAGTTTATTGTAAGTGTAGGAACCGCCTATTTAGTTAATTCTCTTTTTAAATTAACTTTATTCGGTGTAGGCATTTTCTTAGACTACTTCGTCTCGGTACTTTTAAAATCTAAGTCGAAGTTACGTTATCCTCTCTCTTCTACCCGATTAAGTCTTGAATGAAGAGTGAAAGGGACGGCTTCCATTGTTTTGAATTTTAGCTTTGTTCATTCAGACTAGTTATTTGAAACTACCCCGATGAAAAGAGATTGAAATACTCGTACGGACAATAAAACTAAATTTTTATAATAGTACTTCGTTGTCTATTGATTTCTCACTCACTCTGGCATAACACATGTTTGATGGATGTCAGAAAGAGTGTGACAGCTATACCTATAAATGGCCGAGTACTACCTTATTTTTAACGTAGGCTGTGGAGGCCATTTGCAACGTCAAAAGATGGCGGATGTGTACAATTGGTTTTAGTTTTTATTTTTGTGTATTAAGGTGTTCAAAGTTCTTTTTTGTTAGTGATTTGTACTTATTTGTTGCACAGTGATAGAAGACTTGGACTTATTTCGTGTATCCTGGCATCTTACTTCTCGTTTCAAGTGGACTCGCAGTGGTACAGAGGTTAAAACTATCTTGGCCTCTGTCCTACAATATCACCGTACAACGTTGCCACTTGCCACCAATCCTCCTAGAGAATGGATTGTGTTTTATTACTATATTGATTTATACTTATATATACTTGACACTGGCGAAATCACTTCATAGTGGAAACGCCCTATTCCCGCGGTAGTATAATTGCCGTCAAACTTCTTGAACATTCGGCAAGGTAGTGGGGGAAAGTTCGCGCATCGTACACATACGTGCAAAAAAAAGTACCTAATTTTTGTTACAGAATATTTTCAAATCTTAGGATAAATGATACAAGTGAAAAAAAAATGTTTATATTATTATTAGAATAACACTAAAAAATACAGGAAACTATTTAAAATAGATTAGTCTTGAACTAAAAAGGATATTCCTTCCATTAAGTCAATACCAGCGCTGGTACTAGGTCTTAGTTCAGGGGAGCTAAAGGGGCATAGGGGCATTTCATCTCAGTCCAGGGTGATCATGGGATTGCAGTCTTAAGAATACAAATTTCTATGGGTCACAGATCCCGCGTACCATCAGGTGGCATGTATCGAATGTCTTTGCCATAAAAAAAAATCCTGAGGACTAAGTTGAAACGCCTCCTTGCTTCACGCTTTCTCACGCCATAAAAGCCCTCGGTGCGCGAGTCTGACCCCGATTCGACTAGGTATTATCGGTTGCTTTTGCAACTCTTGCCACGGAATAGAAAAAAAAAAACTGGGGTGAAGTGATAACCAGCCGAACACTAAAGAAGCTAGAGCTTAAAGTATACAGACTTTACTTACCTACAGTATAAAAAACATAATTAACAGTCTTTTTGAGCTACACCGCAATAGAATCAGATAAGGAAAAATATCATCAAAGTCCGCAGTCTGATAAAAATAAAAGAAAAAACTCCTACCAATTTAACTTCCAAAGCGCATTACTTTCCTACTACTTAATTTTCATACTTACTGCGAGTTGGAAAACAGCTGTTTTGAAGAAAATGGCGTTCTCAAGTGTTGGCATGTTTTTATTTAAGTTGGAAAAAGTTTTGCGAGCATGCCATTACATTAATTTGAGGGGCTTGAAGAACAATGAAGGTTTTTTCTTAATTTAAGTATTTTATTATAGGTATAATATCTTAAGAATTAAAATAAGAATAAGATTTTTTTCACTTCTCATGCTCTTAAAATGCTACTTAAATCTCTGCGAATCGGGACTAAAGATCCTTATTAATCTCTAGGGATTAAAGTATTTTTTTTAATTTACTTTGGAAACCCCTAAACAACCAATCACGGTGTTTGTGAATGGAGGATTATCGCGATGTTCAGTGATTGTGTATGGACCATTTTTTTGGGTGTCGAAATAACCTCAAAATGACAACTGTGCAAAATATATAAAAAAAGGATTTAATTTCGTGAAACACGATTAACTATTACGAATATGAATCTATTTAATCATATTAAGGCCGAACTCTTTTATTATGCGTGGTCCAATTACTTTTAAAATGTTTTCCAAGTTTGAATGGTTTCGGGCCGTTCTATCCGTTTCCCAAAACACCCGTTCCCAAAACATCCGTTCCCATCACTACCTTTTCCTAAATAATCCGTTTCCCGATATAAATGTTTCCCAAAATGTTCTTCTGCCAAAAGGTACGTTTGTCTTGATATCCGTTTCCCAAAACACCCGTTCCCAAAACATCCGTTCCCATCACTACCCTTTTCCTAAATAATCCGTTTCCCGATATAAATGTTTCCCAAAATGTTCTTCTGCCAAAAGATACGTTTGTCTTGATATCCGTTTCCCAAAACACCCGTTCCCAAAACATCCGTTCCCATCACTACCTTTTCCTAAATAAAAATAGTGATGCCCTTATAGGATTTCTCGTGTTTGTCTGTCCGTCTGGCACAACAGCTCCAAAGTTCAACTTTCTTTTTCAGTTTACTTTTTCAATTCCTCGATTCGTGCACTGTGACCCAAACACGAACGTGTAACGTAAATAAATAAACGTAATTTAAACATTTAAAAAATATAGAGACTTGTTTCTTTCAGCAATTTGATAGTCGAATAGCATATTATTAGAGTATGCAGTTTTAGCTACTTATTACCAATAGCTTTGTACTACTAGCGTGGTCCATTTTGCTGTGAACGGTCATAAATATTGCGTAAGTCTTTGAAGAATGGCTATATAGGTAAATCAGGATTTATTTACGGGAAGTTCGTCAGAAACGGGTCTTTTGGGCATACGGGTATCATGAGAGTCGGATTTTTTGGCATACGGATGTTATGAGAACGGGTGTTTTGACATACTGATGCTATGAGAAACGGATATTTTGGCCTATGGTGGATTTAGGAAACTGTTATTTTGGAACGGATGTTTTGGGAAAGGATGTTTTGAGAAACGGATAGAACGGTCCGAAACCGTTTGAATCTGTTGGCTAAATATGCAAGCATTTAAAACATCACGTTACAAAATAACCGCGGAACTTTTTTTTCCTTTTTGTATTTTGAATAGATGTTCATAACTTAATATTGAGCGTACGTTGTTAAGATACTTACCTAATTGTTAGTTTTAATTGTTAGAAACTTTTTTTAAATAAATGTTGTAATTTTGTTTAGAACGTCGTTTTTTCCTCGCATTCAAAGTGAAAAGTAGAGTGTTTAACGCGAGACTAAACAACCATTAATGACTCCAACTACAGCCACCCACGCTCGCAAGCTCGCTCGCGTCGCTAAACATCTCGTGTCATTACCTATGGCTTGTTTTAGTCCCGTTGAACAATCTACTATAGATCAAGACGATTTATTATTAGTTAAAACCGGTATTCAGTTGTCTACCTAGTAGATCAACACTTCGCAGGTTAAGTAATTACTTAAAGAACGATTTGCCGGGACCCTGCCTCCCTGCAAGTTCGTTGCAAAAATGATCCAATCACGACTTGGCCGCAATCAATTTCATAAATTATTACACTTTTTTTCCTGTGTTTTGGTGATAATAAAATGATTTATCATTTTGATAATTATAATGCGTAGGAAGGAATAGCACGAAATATCGGCTAATAATTGTTTCACGTGACGATGTGCCCCGTTTGTATATCACCTTCTAACACACTAAAGTTACAGCATAAATATCTACTGACCTTGTCTCTTATAACGCTACTGACAAAGCTATTGCTATTTCCGTCTTACTCATGCTGCAAAGCGTATTAAATCACGAGGTCTATCTATGTTTCACGCGTAGCTCTGATATTTTCCAACTTAACTTTTGCGGTCAGTGGTGGCGCCACCGCCGGGCAAACCGTATGTTTTAGCAGGTAACAGTTATTAGTACTAAATTTGCCCGCGTTGTCGCTCAAATTGGTATGGTAAAACTGACAGTCGGCAGGGCCCTACGCCGCACGCCATCCATCCATTTTGTTTGTAATGTAAGTCGCCCGTCAAAGTTGGCCTGTCACATACCTTAATAATCTGTGCCTGTTGCCTTATTTTATCTTGCTGTGGAAGTTGAACAGCATTGTTTTAGTTGTGAACATGTTGGAAAGCGAAAAAGAGTTGTGGAAAGATGTGCTTGAAGCTTATAGAGAAATGTCATTCCTGTGGGATCCGAAAGACGGAAATTATCAAAACAAGAAAATGCGTCTTGAGGCCTATGAAATGATGATGCAAATATACCACAAAATAGATCCAAATGGCACTCTTAATGTTTTCAAGAAACGTTTGGAGAACATGAGAACTGCGTTTAATAGAGAAAGAAGGAAGGTACTTACGTGTTTGTTTTAAAAAAAGTTTCGCGGCATTATTTTTGTGTAGGTACCTACCCAAGAATTGTTTACTCAGTTTTGAAAATAAGCTACCTATGCTTACTGAATAACTCATCATTGTCTCTATACAAATACTTTTTAAGGTAGTATAAATACTTGGTTCTGAAGTAATCAAAGTTGTAATTTTTACAGACAATCTCATGTCAAGTTTGCAATTAGCTGAAGGTATATGATGATGGTTCCCTACTATGTTTTGTAGTAGCTAAATTAACATCTCCTGATCTAAAAATCCTAGTGATATTAGATTAAACCCGTCTATCTGTAACATGAAAGTGCTGAAACAAATGGGCAGATTCAAAAGTGATTATTTGTTATTGTAGCTATATTTGTTGAGGTGGTAGTTAGGTTGTTAACATGGTTAAATCTTACACACTATGCTCTAGCTTTATGAAGCTAGCTGTTCTGGGTTTGATTTCTTGTAAGTAGATTTGTTTGTATCAAACATACATTGTTTACTACCCGTAGCAAGCCTAGAACTAAATTTATAATAGGTCTATTTGTATAACATCTTGTGTTAAATACTGACGCTACATTTTTTTACAGGCCAAACTGTCAAATGCAAATGGAGGACCACCATATGTACCTACACTATGGTATTACGATCTATTGTCATTCCTAGAAGAGCCAAATACTTCAGTGTCAGATATGAATGAGACCCAGGAGTCGTATAGCTTTAACTTCAATAAGTCTAAAAACAAAATCTTTTTAGAAAAACGCATTTGTAAAGGGTTGAAGCGGGAACGAGAACGTAGTTTGAGTAGTTCTAGAAGTACACAAGGATTTAATAATATCGGTACAATTGAGTATTCTGAAGAGGTTAGTACAATGTTTTTTTACTAGCTTGGAATGTTTTAATGCAAATACGAATCATTTCTTATTTGTTATGCAGTGGTGGACACAATCTGGGTATTCTTGCATTTTTCCCATCAATTGCCAAAAAATTTGACATTTAAATTTTGACCATCAATTTATTATTAAAAAATATCATACTTAGAACCTTGTCATTGTCATGTGTATCATTTGATGTTCTGTTTGAACTTGCCTATGACAATGCACTAAAGCTAGTGCTTAACATTTTAAGTAAGTTTTATAACTAAAAATAAATTGGTTAAGAACTTTTTGATCGGTTGTCAGAATTGGAAACTCATATATTATGTAGGCTGTATGGGAAAAACGTAAGCGTCCCTAATGGTAGGAAAGAGCTAAAAATGTAGGCATGTAATGTAAACCGAATGATAATGTTACATGTTACCTAAGAGCTGATACGATAATACTGTCAGAAGGTGGCAACGGGATCTCTGCTGGACATTTGTAACATAGGCCCCGTAGCCCACAGAGACAAAAAATGTCTTAGAATATTATTATTTTTATTTAATTTACTTTGTATTAGAAAATGTTTTTTTTTTGTTTTCTGAGTCCAGTAAATGATTTTTGACTTTGTCCAAATATAATTAAATAATATCTTTTATTTCAGGACACTTCACAATCCTCTGAGCCATCTCAATCGAAGCGTAGGATGCAAAACTTATTAGAAAAGCAAGAAAAATTCATGGATGTCGCTAGCCAAATACTAACCAGGAAAGAAAAAGATTGGGAAGTTATAGGCAAGGCAATAGGTCTCCAGTTAAGTGGTTTACAAGGAAATCAGCAGACTATAGCCCATAAGTTAATATCTGATGCGATTTTTTATGGGAATATTGGAAGATTGAACTTGGACTCCTTTATACATGTTGATACATTCGGCCAGGAATCTACTTCGGATATTGAGGTTACTACTTTTGATGATTTATAATGAATAATTTGCTTTAGGAATTATGGAAATAAAATAAATTATTTTGAGTACCTACTATGTGTTTTATTTGTTATTTGACAGGACATCTTTAGAGGTGAAAAAAAAAACATGCTAGGCGTTTCATTGGTCTCAAAGCAACGGTTCGGTAGGTATGATTTGCGTCAAAATGCTTGGACATGTTTTCGTTGGTGCTGATTACCTCAGAGTCCTTATTAAATGAAAAAATATCCGATTTTTCCTTTGCCTCACAATATACTTAACTATAAAAAATAAAATCAGTTTAATTTTGGGACGGTTTAAGATGGACACAAACCTTAGTCCGTCACAAATTGAAAAAAAAGCGACAGATGTGCCATTTAAAAGTATATTTAAAAAAAAGTAGGGTCTAAGGTTATGTTTGTTTATGACGAGGAAGCTGTCAATTTTTATCATATATTTAGGACGCTAATTATCAACGAAAACATCCAAGCATATTGGCGCAGTTCATTCCTACCGATTTTTTATTTGTTTTTGATTTACTGAGAAAATACTTAAGTAAAAAAATCAGCGGAAGACTTAAAAAACAAAACCCAGCTTCATTCAAAATGACGTCATTCTGAATAAAGCTGATTAAAAAAAACTCCGTAAATAATAATCAAAACAAATAAGAAAAAAAATGTATGCTTTTGAGACAAACTTCTATGACCATGATGTTTCTGAGAACACCTTAATTTTTTTTTAATAGCGCGCGATTGACTTGCTATCACACTTGCACTCGCAACTGACAGTATATTTGTCATTCGTGTTCCATGGAAAACGAAGATTGCCGAAATCCATTCAAAAACTGATAATATTGTAAATACACTCGGGAGCAAACATACCGGGTCAGAGTGCGTTTTTCATACTAAAGAGGCTATTTCTAAGCCTTGGTTCCTCGCCAGGGGATGCTTTTAGTGAAATCTGATGATGAATACCTCGAGCATCGATACAGGACTTCCATAGTGCCTATGATACCCAACTGAATGAATCCGCGGTTAACGCCGGAACAGTTCCTGATCAGAAAAACATCTAAAATAACCATAAAATGTAAGGAAATCCAAATGTTGAACCAAACTCTCGCTGTGGTGTTAACTGATTGTGCGATCAGTTAGGTATCTTAAGAACTTTGGACCTCCTCTATTGAACCTCGGACTATCCACCACTAAACCTCACTCAAAACAACCCCTGGCGAGGAACCAAGGCTTTGAAATAGTCTCGTTTGTATGAAAAACGCACTCTGACCCGGTATTTTTGCTCCTGAGTGTAGTTGAAAACCTTGACATTACGAATTCGAGCTGACGACCTTCCTGCTAAAAACAAATTGATTTGTTCCAGAGTCTTCTAGTCACATATAACCCGTGATATGTTATACCTAAGTGTTTACTTATCTATTTAAGTATTAATATTACCCATAGTACCTACAAGCCTAGAGCTTAGTTTGGGACTAAGTCAATCAGTGTAAAATAAACCTTATTATTTTAACCCATAACGCTCAGTTGGAACCATTTCGTGACAACAGTAATTTTGTTGAGTTTTATCTGTCACAAATAAATGTTTTTTCTTTATTTTTCTAAGATGAATATGCTATGCCGGTTATTTCACCGCTCGTCTCATCCCCACACCGGAATACAACAACGCGAACACTGCTGCTTGGCATTAAGTTAAAGGATATCATGGTGCTAGTGATCCGGATGGCCTTTGCGTACGATCGTATATCACCGCTTAAGGGATGATTGAATTTAAATTACCTACATACTTATTATATTTGCTAAGAGACAAATTTCCTTAGCTTTATGTAATTGTTTCAGTACAATAAAGTGTTTACATACATTATATACATATGTAAGCTCCTTATTCAAATCTCTAAATACTTCGGCTGAATTCGTAATTTAGCCTCAAGCTGCCTATTTGCTGAGCGGCGTGTATGCACAGCTTTGCTCTGGTTTGTTCCTCTTGGTACCGCTGTGTTAGGTCAATAGCAGTCTAACATATAACAAAAACCGGCCAACTGCCAGTTGAACTCGAGTGGAAAGGGTTCCGTACAATTATTAATACTTTTACGGAGCTTTTTAAATTTATACAAAATATCACATTTGAAATTCTCACAGTACTCGTAAGACGCGAGTTGACTACTGCTAGCGCTATCTAGTGGTGTGTTTAGTGAACTATTTTCCGTAAGTGAATGTATTATATTGAGTTTACTAATTCTTAATTCTTATAGGTAGGTACTCCTGTAATCTAAAAGCAATAAACTACATAATGTATTTTTTTCAAAATTTTGTAATTTTTTCATGAATAAAATCAAATCTATTTATTTTCCAATAACAACAAAAATATATTTCAGTTTCTCATAGGTCTCATAATCTTTTATTTGATTTATTATGACACAGTAAGGTATGCAAACCATTTTTTTAATTTCCCAATTTGCCCCCATAATATGACTTATTTAAAAAAAAAATTAGGTACTAGAGTCTGTCTAATGAAAGCTGAACCTGGGAAAAAGCGGCAAATTCAAAAAATCTTGATATGGTATTACCGATCAATGAAGGAATAAACGATATTGATACTTTTATTATTTTATTTATTTTGGTGGGCACAAAGGAAGAGGAAACGCGTACTATATTTTCATATATATTATTACGAGTGCTATATTTTGATGAAAAGCACTTTAGGTAAAATACGATGACAGTGACTGGAGCACATTTGGTTTTTCGAAATATATTTGACATGAAAATATAGTGATCTGCACGTGTACCACAAGTTGTATTTTCTCGCTTGTCGCTCTGTGCGTCTCTATCGTAACAGACTAGATAGTAAGGGAGATCCGAGCGACAAACAAGTCACGAGCAACTTGTGCTAGTCGTGCTGTTGATAGATTTCATTGATACGAGAGGTTTTCGTCTGTGTCGCACACAGCATAATAAAACAATGATGATGAGGAATATTATATTCAACCTTTTTAATAAAGTAATTAGAGGTAACATTATTCTCATCACCCTTACACCTCTATCTAACGACAATTATATCTTGGAGAAGAAGCGCCGCAAGAAACTCCAGCAGATCATTTTTTCCAATCATAAAATACAATTATTCTTAAAAGTAACATTACAAGGTAGTAAAGTAATTAATAATTATTTCTAACAACACAAACTTAGTCGTTACAAATGTACGCTCAATAACATTGAGTAAATTAAAAATAGTGACTAGGAGAACAACATGACGAGGTCTCTACGTCAGGAACGATAACTAAAATAACTAACTGGAAAACAGGTTCTTGCAAGCGTGAACAGACAGGACCCCACTGACAACACCGGCCTTGTGAGGTCGCTTTTTTCCGGGAGTACTAAAGACACCGTTGTTTAATTTTCCCTCATTACTTATTCTTTTTAAAGATGAAACACTGATATCTGTAAGAAGAAAGAAAGTGTTAAATAAACAGAACACCATTTAGAAATACATTGTGTGGTTGCGCAGTACAGCCCCATTGTACAGTCCGACAGCCCTAAAAACATTTGGGTTTAGGTGAAATGAAATTGCATCAGTGAGGTTCTAATCGCAACGGTTTAAGAACAAGGAAGACTCATATAACCCGAACATCTTTTATATCTGGCCGATCAAAAATGACATTAAATAAATAGATAAGGTACTAAAGTGTACACATATTTATGAAATCGACTGTACAGTGTACATTTGGTTCATAAACAACAAAATGCTGTTTGCTCCGCAGTCCGCACACAGAAAATACATATCAAATAATATGTTTATGATATCTTTTAACTAAACACCTCCTTATTGTTTTATTGAAACTATGAGTGTCAGTTACATTAATCATCTGTCTATTAAATTAATTTAATAAAATTGTGAATGCTAAGAGATTCAACATGATATAGGGACAGACAATAGGTACCTACACCTATTATATAGGGAAAGACAATGATAATTTTAGTAATTACCGGTCATTGAAGATACTTCTTCCAAATATTTCGTCTGAGTCTGGCAGGCTAACTCAGTTTCCTCAACCTCTTTCAGCTGCTTTACGTTTTCCAGCACACTTTTGTCAACGTGCACGTCCAGGTTTTCTGAAACGAATTTAATTTCGTTTAATTTCTTAATCTCATCGTATAATAGACAGAAAAAGGTAAATTAAACTTAGGATTGCACATAGAGAAATAAGAAGTATCAAAATGAACATGCCGTACTAAAGCCGTACTAACCTATAAATTTGGTCACCGTAACTAAACAATTAATTTTTTGCATCAATAATGCTTTTCTTTCTTCTTGTTTTTCTTTGTACTTCTGTATAATAGTATACAGAATCTCCCGGACACCGCCTCTTATCGTCGACGGCATGATTACTCCGTATTTTTATCAATTTAGATCTCGAATTGACAAGTTTTAACAACAACAAAGTCCAAACGTCATATTAAATAGTGTTGCCAGACTCGTCAGCCAAGAAAAATCCAGGTTCAGCTTTCATTAGACAGACTCTATGCACATCTGTGTTTGGGTCATTAATTTACATTATGTCATATAATGTATACCAAATTTCAACTCAATCGGCCCAAGACAGTAGTTTCGTAGCAAATTGGCTGTGACAGACGGACGGACAAACAGAGGCACGAGTGATCCTATAAGGGTTCCTTTTTTACCATTTTGGTACGGAACCCTAAATACTGATATTTGTTTGTTCGTTTTTTATGCGCTGCTATTCACCCGATTGTGATAAACCAACACATTAACCTAGATCTTTTGTGATGCCCTTATTTTAAGGCATGGGCTTTGTTTGAGGCCTTTAAATTTGTAATATACGTTTGTATGACTGAAAACCTCAAGACTGTAAAATCTGGTTACAGAATTAACAACAAGTTTTTAGAGTTGTCGGTAATTCTGTAGCTCTGCCTACCCCTCTCTGTATGCAAATGCGTTGCCAACCTTGAGGAATAGAATAGGATTTTATCACTTTAAACAAGTAGTCCTTTGTGTTATAAATAACTGCAGCTTTCGCTATATACAATGTCAATTTCAGTACCTCATTGCATAATGTACTAAATTATTTGCAAGATATTATTATAAAAATGTAGGTGTCTGCTTATATAAAGAACTTGTTCCAGATTGATTGATTGACGTCTGTTTCCTAACGAAACAACGTCAAAAACTTGTACTGAAAATAACAGATAAATTTGCCTAGTGAAAGTCGTCATTTTCATCACTTACGGAGCAGAAGTACAGCGCGTTTAGTTTATTATTCAGTTTTTTAAAATGATTTTATCCTGATAATTAGCACATTGTTAACCAAGGGATGAAAGGCACCTATTTCACACGAGATATAATCTCGCCTTGCTCGAGCGCCTATATTCGAGTGTCAATTAAATGGTTAATTTTACCCAAGTTAAAAACTCTATTTTTCATGTCGACTATATTACACTTAGTAAAACTCAGTATAGTTTTACCGAAGAGGCTGTATAACATTTGAGCATGGCTCAGTACAGGCTTAGTTTTTTTAAATATCTTACTACGGGGAGCCTGTTATAGGTTTCTGCTACCGCACAGGTTTATTGCCATACACTCAGGAGCAAAAATACCGGATCAGAGTGCGTTTTTCATACAAACGAGACTATTCCGAAGCCTTGGTTCCTCGCCAGCCAGGGGTTGGTTTGAGTGAGGTTTAATGGTGGATACTCCGAGGTTCAATAGAGAAGGTCAAAAGTACCTAAGATACCTAATTGATCGCACAATCAGTTAACACCACAGCGGGAGAGTTTGGGTCAGCACTTGGATTTTATTACATTTTATTGGCATTTTAGATGTTTTTCTGAACATGCACAATTCCGGCGTTAATCGCAGATTCATTCAGTTGGGTATCCTAGGCACTATGGAAGTACTGTATCGATGCTCGGGGTATTCATCATCAGATTTTACTAAAAATATTCCCTGGCGAAGAACCAGGGTTTCGAAATAGCCTCTTTAGTATGAAAAACGCACTCTGATCCTTTTTTTGCTCCTGAGTGTAGTTCTTTTTTCAAATTACTTGAAAAGATCTCTTAAAGAGTATGTATTGTTTTTGTTTTTCTTTTATGCAATAAAGTGTTAATGTATATACCTACACACAACCATAACTAATACAATAAAGAACCAAATACTTCGATCCATAATTTCTTGGCATTTTCTTTCAGAAAAATTACGCAGTAAGTACCAAAGGGAACAAATTCTCGTTTGAGAGGACGAGATATTTTTCTTTATTTGCGCAAATGTGCAAAATGAGGGAGCGAGGAAACGTTTCAGTCGTGAAAACATGTTATTTCTTGTTATTCACGTTTATTCACAAGTTATTCAAAGCTTGTTATTCGGTTAAAATAAAGCTTAGGTGAAATAATCATGCTTAATTTTTCGGTACTTTTGTACCTACTTACTGTATTTTTTAGAAAATTTCAAATTGATTTTTGCTTAGGAATTATATTATTAAACCACTATACAAACACTAACATAGTATGTATTCATAATAATAAACTAATGATAAAGATTTTTCTCACGCGAGTCGATTTCGGGATTTTCTGGTCGGAAAATAAACCGTCGGTGATACCTACTGCAATACCGCGTAACTTACATATCAAATAAGGTGCAAAATTCACCTTAGCAAGTAGGTCAGTAAGGCACATTTTGCAACTTATTGAATTTGTTAGTTACGCGTTAATGCTGGATCACCGACGAAAACGCAGGATCGTCACAACTGATTTTAGAAAACTGACGGAATATTATAGAGTTGTTTTAGAGTTAGGGTCCGTCCACCATCTTATCCTGTAACCTACCGCCAAGCAGCAGTGTGCGCATTTATGTGCCCCAGTATGAGGCTAAGACTACCGGTGAAATTACTAAGTAGGTTGCATAGATTCCGTCTTAGTCCTGGGTTTGCAACGCAATTGGAATAGACCAAAAATTGTAACTCACGGTTTTTACATTCTAATTCGAAAGAATAGATAATGTTAACATAGCAATTTCATTAATTTTGTATTTGACCCAATAGTTTTGTTTTAATATCTTTATTTATTTAGCAGACATTTTATAGATGACATGATTATTTTAAATTTGGGTTGACATTTTCTAATAAATTACAACAATTGGATGATATCTAATGATAATAAGTGATTGTAATAGAGTATTAAAACATACTATTTCAAGCGGCTTTCGCTTAACCCGTAAGATACACCTAGGAGGGCTTCAAGCCGAAAATGAAAGGCAAACAAAGGTTAAATATACTTTCGTCGAAATAACCGAAATAGATAAATATTTCATAAACTTAATAATGCAGAACGGCTTTAAAACCCTATTCCTCGAAATGGTTTTCGAATAAGAGTAATTGTAAAAATATGAACAATCCCAATTGCAGTCTTAAGATTGAAGTCTTGAGGATGCAAATGTCCATAGATCTCAGGCCCTACTAACCAGGTGGCATTTATGTGTTTTCTATACATAATGTTAGTTTTTTATATGGCTAACGTTAGCGTTAAAACACATTTGTAACTGTACACGTCAAAAATCTACCAGTGCGTCCCAAGAGTGCGACCACTGTTGAGAAGAAACGCCGCAAGAAACTCAACAACACATTTTTTTTAATGTTACGTACTTGATACTTAACCTAGCATACCTAGTATAAAACAGTGAATATAAAATTAAAATATCATGCGTAGTTGAGTAGGAAAACGTGTCATAAATTTAAATACGACGGTGCAACACAACCACAAATAAAGTTCCGATACGTTCTCCTACAAAAACTGTGTCCGCTAGACAAGATACAACCAAGCAAGTTTTTACTATAGTTCATTATACCACAGGACTCAATACAATAAGTATACCCAAACGATTCGTTAAGTTCAACGATCGGTTGTTTTATAAATGCGATAAAATCTACGTTAAACGCGATGCGTTTGACGCCCATCGTTATTTTTATTCTGTAAACCAACAGCTTATGATAACAATTTTAGGTTGATTAAAATATTTAACTGCATAGCTAATTACAGGTTTTCACAGTTACACTTTTAGATCAGATACTTATTTACTGTGGTTACTACTGCGTTACATAGTGTTTGGTAACTCGATTATCAGTAAGGAATGGTTCAGTAAAAAAGTAGCAATGAATTATCTTTTTTTTTATTATTTGCTAATAATGAAGAACTAAGGTTAAACTGAAGTGGCAGTGGGCGGGGCATATTGCTCGCAGGACTGATGGCCGATGGGGTCAAAAGGTTCTAGAGTGGCGTACGCGGGCCGGAACACGAGCTGTAGGTAGGCCTCCAACAAGATGGAGTGACGACCTCGTCAGGATCGCGGGAGCGCGGTGGATGCGAAAAGCACAAGACCGGTCTGAGTTTAGTTTAGTTTAGCCTTGGGGGAGGCCTATGTCCAGCAGTGGACGTCTTTCGGCTGACATGATGATGATGATGATGAATTATAAAGCAGTTTTTTATTAAGTACTCTATACCTTTTTGAACAACACAATTTGACAATCTACGCTTGCCGTTTTCTACATTGCTACAATTGAATTTACATTTTCACAACTTGTTTTATGCTTTTAGGAATATCATCTTACGGATAAGTTTTACCAATAAACTGGATTTCAGCTTGGATAGTAAGGAAGTGTCTCCAATCTAACCTCCGACGCAGGTTTTTCTATGGGAGATAAATTTCTGTAAAAATGGCCAATACACAAATGTTGAAATTCCACGTAATTACCTCAAAGTGAAGTCTAATTAAATAAAGTTTAATATTGATCAAAAGACAATTTAATAAGGTATTAAGTAGCCCACCAAATGTATAGAAAAAAACTACGTTTATGACAAACACTCATAAATTCTCTCAGAAGACGCTGTTTAAAAAGTTTTAGGTGAGATGTAGGTAATATAAATGCGAGAACTTGAATAGTATCCACAGATTACTATAACAAATACACTGCTTAAAAATTTCCACAAAACATTAAAATAATCCATATTATGTGCTGCTACTTAACCGTGTGTGAATGACCGTTGTCGCTAGTGAGTCAAATGCTCTGTCCCTCGCAAACCTCGCAGAATTCTTATATAGTGCCAGGGACAGAGCATTTGATTTGCTAGCGACAACGGTAATTCAACTCATGGTATGGGTACTGATGTAAATTGATGTGCGTCAAACGCGTCGCGTTTAACTGAAGGTTAATCGCATAAAACAACCGAGCGCTTCACCACGGTAATCTCGCGAAACCGCAACCAACATTTAAATATAACAGCCTTGTTCCAATAATTGTACAACTAATTAGCTTTAAGCAAAAGCCGGTGATTTTAATCGAAAATTATACAATCCGAAATGAGCATTCGATTTAATAACGAATCAACGAACCAACTAGTACAATGAGTTAATTATTACCAGCAGTGTTATTCTCGTCAATAACTCGCAGTTAAATCGTCGATGAAATAACCGACAAGTTTTTGGCCCTGCGTGATTGTAGGCACGTACTTATTAACCTTGATAATAAAGTCAACAACAGAGCCTAAGGCAACAAACATAGACATAATGCTACTTTAATGTCTGAAATTCACAAAAGGGTTGTTAATATTAGGTTTTATCCTGACGTGTCGGGATTTGAGGACTTTGAATTATGTGACGACTTTTTAAGACTCATATTTGCAATCTCATGATTATGATCTTAAGACTGCAGTCCTACAAGCGGTGTAAATAAACTGATCTGTACCCTTACCACGAGTTACAATTACCGTACTCGCTAGCGAGTCGAATGCTCTGTCCCTCGCCCTTTATAAGAACACTGCGAGGTCTGTGAGGGACAGAGCATTTGACTCGCTAGTGACGTAAGGAATTAAACCCATGGTAAGGGTTCTGAGCTGAGACAAAAGATACGTCAAAGTAAACGTGACAGTCGAGATTACTTTATTATTATAAGGGCCTGATTCACAATCAACGAGTTAAATTATCTGCCATTTAGAGTTCGTTCTCTCCTTGCCTACTTTTAAAGTGTAAGAAAGAGAAAGGGCTAAATTTATCTGACAAATATGCTTTAGCTTGTCGATTGTGAAACAGCTAGGTGGTTAGAGTGAAAATGCGTTGGTAATCTTATGAACAAGGTAAATTGTCTCTATGCTAGTTATTTCACCAGTTGTTATGAAAACACAACAATACAAACACAATACCTAAGGATAAAATAGAGTTAGCAATCCGGACGGACCTTACATAAGATCCTATCATTACGAAAAATTCGTTGTGATTCGTCAATGAATTCCGAGCCGAGTTATTTGCGAGAATAACCTACCGGAGCGTTGTACTGCAAAATGGTTGAAGGCGAAATTGAAACAAATTACACAATACAGAATCACAGGGCTCAAAGTTCAATTGTTTCATTTGTAATTTTCCGAATTGTAAAGGTTACATTTTTTTTATTATATTGACATTAACAGAAATAATGAGTTTGGGATCATAACGACCATACATTGTAAAAACGACCAAACCGCACCTAGCAGAGGGCCCTGCCAAGATGCTCTAGCGTAGAGCATCAGCGTTTCTATTCGTTCCGTTTTTAACCAATCGCATCACTGGTAGATCACGTGACTTTTCGTATCACGTCATCTTCCAGTGACGCGATTTTAATTGTTATGCCATTGTGAAGTTATTTAAATTTGCAGTTCTATGGCATCCACGAGCATTCACGAGATTACACGATTAATCACGAATACATAACACTGCGGGGACTACATAATATTAAAGATGACGGATAAATGGATTGATTAGTTCGAATCACAAGGAGGTTATAGGTTAAACGTGATTAAAATATTGACAACTGGCATTTTAGAAATATTGCAGGATCGTTGTCATAATGACATACAGGTCAAGTTTAGACATCAGTATTATAAATTAACAAATTTTAAGAAAATAAGATGCCCAATAGTAGACCAATAGTAGACGTTGTTTAAACGTTGTCGTAGCAACCCTATTAAACGACAAAAATTATTGTGTTTAGTAGAATAGCTGATTGGGCGTTGTAATCACCAATAGTAGCTGTTGTTTAAATGTATAACCATAGCAACTAGACATGCAATTTGACTTTGGGTGAAGTCACTCTGTGGTCTGATTGGTAGTCATGGGGTTAGCCAATCGTTATTGTTGCATGTCATTTTGTTCTTCTATCATACGAAGACGTGCGAATTTCCTTATCTCGATATACGAGTAAAACCGACTGAACCCGATTTGTATTACACGGCTAAAATACGAACAGTGGCAAGTGGCATATCAATTAACGTCCGTGACTGTACCATTGACGCGATTGGTTTAAAGACGAAACGAAGAGAAACGCTAGTTAGCGTAGTGCGTCTTGGCAGGACGATCTGGTTGAAAAGACTGCTTCCCGAAAATCCCGCATCACAAGGTATAAGGTCTGTCTATGACACCCCTTTTGGGTTCACGAAGAAATAACTATTATACCCAAGATGTAATTTTAATTTATTTAGTTAACGCAAAATAATAAGTAGGACTTCAAGCGCGATCGAATCAAGGTAAACACTTTAAAAAAATCCCACTAAGGACGATGAAGTGTCCACGCTAAACAGCCGTGAATACCTGGCTTAAATCACAAGTGCTTTGTCAAATTGATCACTCGAACTTTAACTTAGTCTATTGTTCCTTCTCGCTTTGTTTCGCTTGATAATTGTCTCGTTTCGCTTTAGTGCAATTCTCGAGCAAAATCACTAAAATCTACAATACCTTTGGTTTCGCGGCTATTGTTTGAAACTAATTCAATCAATGGTTCTTGAAATGTAACAGAATACCAAAGCTGTTTATATTGTATTAACTAAAAGCGTTGACATCCTTTGATTATACAGCCAATTGAATCTTTGTTTTTGTTAAGTTGTGAGACGTTTTGGATTTTTGTCGACGCGTGAGCACATTAAAGCCTGTCCCAACAGGAAGGATAAGAAAACAATAGAAACGGTTTATTCGGTGATAGTAAATAAACATAACATAGAGTCTGGCATATTAAAATGAGAATGAAAAAAATGGCAACACTGTAGTGTCACCCCTTTCAAGTCAATCTAAGAATCAAGGGACGACACTACAGTGTTGCCATTTTTTCATTCTCATCTTTCATTTGCCAGACTCTACCAGATTCCGTACGGTCACGACTTTATTTTGTGTTACCATTCCAAAAAATATGCTTGTAGGCTTCAGTCACTCATTAGTCTCATTACAGATACCGAGTCCTTTGCAACTTATAAGAAACTCAACCTCATTGTTGTAGAATGTCAGATTGACTTTGGACCTAAGGGGATAATTTTAAGTCTGACTGTATGTATTTATTTCAAGCAGAATTTTCATTTAGGTTTTTTGAATTCTTTTTTTTTGTGATGCCTGTTACCGTATTTCTAAATCAATTTTATTTCATAGTTTCGACAGAGCTCGCCTTTACGGGGTTCGTGTTTCTAGTTGCCTTCGGGCCGGTTTTTAAACTTCTGTTTTTTTAATAATCCGGTTCGGAAAATATGATGCTGAAAAAAAGATGGCCGTGAAAAATGCAAATATCCGTCAAACAAAAAAATATTTAAAGAAAAATCTAACAGATTAGATTTAGCTTATTATTATGATCGTACATTTCTTTATAGCTGTAATTTTGTGCATTCTAATTAAAACATTTCACTACGATCTAACAAGTCTGTATGTACATACGAGTATAAATAAATAAATAAAAAATAAATATCAGGGGACAATGTCACACCAATTGACCTAGTCCCAAACTAAGCTCTAGGCTTGTTCTATTGGTACTAGACAACGATATAAACACTTATATAGAAAAATACACACATAAATACATATAAAAAATCCAAGACGCAGGAACAAAATATTCGCGCTCATCACTCAAATATCTGCCCTTACCGTGATTTGACCAGCACAGCGATAATAAAAAATCAATTAAATAAGTACAGTATCAAGTGTTTGTCTTATTAAGCTGTCATAGTACATCCTTGATTGGCCGACGTATAAAAAAACCAATTACTTTACTCTAAAAGTACTTAGCGAGCTTCCGACTTACCGTTCTTACCGACCGGGACTATTGAATACCGAACTGAAAAGCTTTTTCAATGTAGATCGCCTTTAACCATGTTCCGTCGTTGTAAGGTTGAAGTTCGAGACAAGCTTAGCGGATGATTCTCTATTAGTGAATTAGCTCAGTGAAGCTATAAACTTGAAGGCACAGCTATATTAGCTTGTCCGCATCTGTTTACTGTACAGTTGTTTGTGGACATAATAGAATGGGGATTGAAAAATTGATGGATTTGATTATATCAGACGGGACGTCATATGAAAGCTTAATCTGTTTTTTTTTTTTTATAATTTTAGGTGACTGTTTTTGATTCTTACCCAATAATGTACAAAAAATGATCCTCCTCCGGGGCCGGATGAGCGGTAGTGGTGGATAAGTAGAAAATATTACATATTCAACAGATGAAAAGTTAATTTAGTAGCAGTTTTTAGGTCCAGCAGATGTTTTTAGCTCTGCCGCACTCAGAAACATCTTCGACATCTTATTCTATTGCTATAGCAAAGGAAGTGACAGCAGCAACTTTAATTAAGCATTGAACTGAATTGACGTCTGCGGTAGCAGTACATGTGTTAAACCATCTACGCTTTACATCCTCAGGGACACAGCCTTGCCTTACCTGTCCCGTATTGGAAACTTAGCGCATTGGGAAACACTATTTGCTGGAAGAAGTGAGCTGAGCTATTAAGAATGTTTATTTATTTACCAATAATATAAGGAAGAACATGTTGAAATACGATTAAAAATTAAAGATATTTTCTTCACCCCACTCAGTTATAGATTTTAAATCATAATTATAACATTTATAATTATTATAAATTTAACTAGTCATTTTAAAAACCTCTGTATGAAAACTACATACGAAACGACATGGGTCCTCACTTTAATGTTAAGATAGATTAATCTTTACCTTTTTCAATTGTAATTTACAGTTTTCATCATCATCATCATGTCAGCCGAAAGACGTCCACTGCTGGACATAGGCCTCCCCAAGGCTTTCCACCCAGACCGGTCTTGTGCTTTTCGCATCCACCGCGGTCCCGCGATCCTGACGAGGTCGTCACTTCACCTTGTTGGTGGCCTACCTACAGCTCGTCTCCCGGTCCGCGGACGCCACTCCAGAACCTTCTGACCCCATCGGCCATCAGTCCTGCGAGCAATGTGCCCCGCCTACTACCACTTCACCTCAACCTTAGTTCTACTGCGGATATTGTCATTTCTGATTCTATCACGCAGAGAAGCTTTAGTAAAAAAAAACTGGCGATAATTTTGACAGGTAAAAAGTATGCACCAAAAACTTGTGACAAATTATTGTTACAAATCCATATTTATGAAGAGATATAGACAAAGAAGTACTTACAGAAAAAAAACTCCAAACACAAAACGTAAAGTCAAAGAATTAAGAGCCGTGGTTGTTAAATACTTAATTGTAATGAATAGCTAATAGTCTCAAGTTAAATGACGAACACTTGTTAAAGGATAACTAAATAGATCCAGTTAACGGCAAAAGAAGCGTCTAGCAGCTAATTACTAGTTAACGTAACAAAGTTTAATTAAAGAGAAAGAATTGCTCTGCGCTCTTTTGAAGAGACCTACGAGCTACTCCGGCAGCTATACAACTAAAATACTAATATTGTTTAGTTACTTAATAAAATGTAAACAAACCAAAGAAAGTCAAGCTTATAACGTATTGCACAAAAACACACTGCAACATAACAGACAGCACACAAAACGAAATTGAAAAAAAAACTCAGCGCAGCATGTTCTGCAGCCGGAGCATAATTTTTAATTTACTAACAAGGAAAGGTACCCAACTGTCCGGCTCCGATTTTGTTGATTTTTATATATGTTAGAGAGTAGTTTAAAATAACAGTTGATTATAAATGTTTAAGTATATGAAAAAATAATGAGCACGTGTTTTGTTATATCGGCTAAAACTAATAAAAAAAAAATACCAAAGAAAGTGTATCTTCGATGATCTTTGAAGGATATTTTTATTAAATATGAGTTTTAGCCGATATAACAAAACACGTGCTCATTATCTTTTCATCTTCTTAAACACTTATAATAAAACCACTATGAAACTTGCAATAAAAAATAAATACGTGTCTGTTATTTTAAACTACTCTCTAATATATATCAAAATCAACAAAATCGGAGCCGGACAGTTGGGTACTTTCCTTGTAAGTTGTACTTAGTAATTTACTAGGATAAGAATATTTAATCACAGATTTTTGATTAAAATTGTGAAGTAAGTAAAATTGGAACAAATGGTGACCAGAAGGCACGCGAGCACTCAGGCCACTTGATGGTAAGTGGGATCTGAGACCCATAGGCATTTGAAATCTCAAGACTACAATCTCAAGACTGCAATTCTAAGGCTTCAAATGCGTTACCAACCCTGAGGACTGAGATGGAATGCCTCTATGCTAGTAATTTAATTGGTTGTCTTATTCCCACACCGGAACACAGTATTCGCATACCACTAAAATGGTATGGATGGTAGTGCCTTGCCTATAAAGCTAGCGGTCCTGGGTTCGATGCCCGGTAGGTATGGGTATATATTTGTGAGATGGAGAGCATTAAATTTGCTAGTTGTATTGTGTATTTATTTGGGTATTATAAAAGGCTGAAGAAGCTTAATACACAGGTCAAGAAGTGTCAGATCGGCCCTTAATATTTAAAAAATACAAACGAATAAGTATATAATAAACCTTATAAATGAAAATAAATAATCATTAAAGTGCATTAAAATGTTCTAACGTTAATTTTTTTTACATCTTAGTTGCGGCCATTTTTAAAGTACGCGACCCATCAAACCAATCTGCAAAAATAAAACCAGTAAAATATTGTACGAGAAAGCGGCATAGAAACATCACTTAAAGTTGGCGATACTGTCTCGACGCTTAAGATCTACTTAAGGGCTTTCTTGAGTTCCAACTTAAGAAGATCCAATTAAGAGGTATTGGGTTGACAAGTAAAAATGAGGGTGTTTTTATAGATAAGCGACTTATATAACTCTATGCCACTTAACAGGTTATCGCGTTACAAAATGTGGATAAAAAATTCGTCACTTTCTGACACGTATGCTTAATCCTTACTCGAGAGTGACGGATGCTTTATCCACATTTGGCACGCGATAAACGCAAACATACCAGGCTTACAGGGGGACTATAGTCTAGTACTGGAACAGAGCAGTTACTTGTACGTGATTGGCTAAAGATAATCCGTTAAAGCTGCACTCACAATGGGGGTAATCATTCAGTCGGTTCTTGCATCTGTACGGTGTGGACGCGTTGTTTGTTTACCTTCTTGCAACTTATTTTCTATCGTTTGCTGTGATTTGGCTAGTGAAACGGACCGATGTAGAAATAAAAATAAAATCTCTATTCGAAAATACCGTGTCCGTAAAGTATATAAATCATTTGTTGGTCAATACAGTCATGTCTATAATAAATTACCTGACGTAGTTTTGAAGTTACCCTTTCCAGCACTTAAAATTACTTGAAAAAGTCGTTAATGTCAAACCATAGTATAGGGTCGAGAATTATCTAACAGACCAAAATGCATGGCCTAAACCCGAAACTTAGTCAATAATAATTTGTTCAAATGCAAAAATACTTTATCTTGTCCAGGAGACACCGTTGATGTAGGAAAACATATCGAAACTTTTATTTGGTCGTCTTCCACCGTCTAATATACACAAGTAGGTGTATTTTTTTTCTCTATCTCTCATCCAAGATTTTTGGCAACTTTTTTTTTTAATTTTTCTTAAACTAAATAGTACCATTGTAATATGAAATTATGTTTAAAAAGTAACTGACTGCTGAGTTTCTTGCGGCGTTTCTTCTCAGCAGGGGTCTCCTCTTGGGAAGCGCTGGTAAATTCTTGACGTGTGAAAGTGCCGGTGCGGCCTACTTACTGAATCAATGGCTTTTTATCTTTTATTTTTTTTGTCTCCGTAATATTTAATTTTCAAATACCATTGTGAACGAGTCCTAAGAAGATAATCTTTTGTTGCCGCCCACTTTGCTATCTGCCTCTATGTATTGTCCTTGTCATCTGGATGACATTATGCAATTGAAAGAAGTCTAATACTATATATATGGTTATATATGGACTAATATCGAGATAAGCAAGATGCAATGAGCTAGGTTAGTTATTTTCAATAAATGCTGATGACAGACCGCGTCGAATGCTTATGTCAACTCCATACATTTCGAGTCGATAGAAAAAATAAATGGCTATAAATACAAAATGGTTATAATATAATATAACTTTAATGTTTCCGGATTTTATGCAACTGATTTCAGAAATAAAAATAAGTTTAGTAAAAATAGGTATTATTATGAATTATGATTATGTTATGACACATTATGTATTTTGAACTTTATATTTTATGATATGATACGATCCCCTCAAAACACATACATAGGCGTTATGGTTTTTGAGATCCAGATCGCGGAAAGCTCTGCGTAATGACAAAACAAACAAACAAACACACTCTCGCATTTAATATTAGGATTTCAGCTAGGCAATGCCTTTGTTGCGGGTGGTAGGACCTTGTGCGGGGTTCGTCCGGATCGCTACCACCATCTTATCCATTAACCTACCGCCAAACAGCCGTGTTCGCATTGTTGTGTTCCGGTTTGGGGATAAGACAGCCGGTGTAATGACTAGCATAGAGGCATTCCATCTTAGTCCTCAGGGTTCGCAGCGCATTTGCAGTCTTAGGCTTGCAGTCTTGTGAATGCGACTGTCTATGGGTCACAGTTTCTACTTACCATCAGGTGGCCTGTGTGCTCGTCAGCCCTCCCTATGCCACAAAAAAAAAAAGAAACAAGAAAATACCTTGTGTTTTCTTTTCATTTGGTATTTAAATAATCATTTTATTCTTAACAACGGGGATCTTGTAAAACATGCGCCGAATCGTGAAGAGGGTTAAAGTGAAAGTATATTATTATTTGGGTTATACTTGTTTATTGAATACGTGGAATATTTAAAGGGTTGTCATTTTAACATTCGAAATATTCTTTACTTTGGAACTGTAGCCAAGATGCAAACATTACTAACGTTTTTCTTTTCTATCACTCAAAACGTATGGGATAACAGTTGACCACGTGGTTTATCATAGCGCACGAGAATGTCATCCCATACCTTTTGAGTGATTATAATGCATAATAACGAAATGCATAATTTCTTGAAACATTATGGGATAATTCTAACGTATTTGATTACTACTCATTATTAATTAAAAAAAATATTTATTTTAGTAGGTAAAAAGCTACCAGCGCTTCCCAAAACGATTCCAATACTGAGAAGAAATGCCGCAAAATTTTTAATAGCAGGTAAACTATGAAATAGACATAAAAATCATTTCTACTAATAATAATAATTTAACCTTACGTAGCTATTTAACCTTGTGACTAATAAATAAACCAATTGTGTTTTGAATATCGCAATAAAATCCATAATTGATGGAAAAAACCCACTTCTGTGGGTTAGGGTTTAGTTTAAAATCCATCCTGCGTCGCAGGACTAACATTACAAATGTCTTTTTTTCATTTATTAATTAATAATAGGAATAATTTAGTTGTTATTAGGTCGATCTATTGACGTGTCTAAGTAATTGCTTTAAAAATAAAAAAAATAACATTCAACTCGCATTCCTTATTGCAGTTAAGTTTGTAAAAAAACAATTTGCAGTTTGCTTCTTGTTGAAAAGCTCTCCTGAAATCGGACTTTTCATCGACTCGCTGCAAACCAACACTTCTGCGAAAGCTTAGTCTTTGTAGACTGGGAGCTTTAATCTCAAAAAGGCACTTGATTTTGCAGCAGAGTAATTTTATAAAGCCATAATCATAAAAAAGTTAGTAATTAGTCTAAAGGATTTTTTAATTTGGGTACTTTGCGAAAAATCTCGCAAAAATAGACCTAGTCCCAAACTTAGCTTTAGGCTTTTAGAATGTATAACAAACTTATTATATACAATAAGTTTGTTATACATTCTTAAATACGTAGAAAACAACCAAGACTGAAGAAGAAATACTCGTGCTCATTGCAAAAAATATTTAGCCATATTGGGAATCGAACCCGACAATTATTATTTATATCGGCTTGCATCCTTAGGTGTGACTTTTTTATGGGTAAAAGTGATCTCATTATAAAAAAACATTTGCAAGAATACTTTAAACTATTCTCATGCATAAAATGCGCTTCAGCTCCTGGTCCACGACGAGTTTATTTTCATTTTAACCAAGATTCTCAATTAGTTAATGTAAAGTTGGATTGTTGTCCAAACTACTAGAGTTCTCAACAACCCAAAAAGGATGCACTGCAAATATAAATTCAAAGCAAAATCAACTCTCCTCTATGATAAATGGCGTTGCATTAATTAAGGCCGATATATTGGAGATGTGACATTCTAGACTATAGTAGTAGACTCAGTTAGTTATTTAATTAGTACCTCGCCTAGTTTAGAACTATTGGTTGCATTATCTGGGTCTTCTCTTACAGAGAGAGATTGATCTTGTTACAAGATCTTTACAAGTTTGCTTGTTTTAGTTCTTGCAAGTAATGTTAGTAGTTATTTACTCAATAAATTAACTGCTATGCAACTGCTGTAAGTATGTCAAATAGGCAACAACCTGCAATATGCACCCTGAGCTTAAGAGTAAGTAGGTATTATTTAAGTGTGTAAATTTATATTTTGGTCCCAGGTTTTTGTCGACAAAGCAGTACAGCAAACAAAGCTGTAAGTAGGTACCTAACTCAACATTTATTTCGTGCGTACGAGCACTTTAGTTAGTTGGTTAATATTTCCGCGTCAGCGTTTAAAGTCAAAGTCTTAAACTGTCAAGTGCTTGAATTATGTCAATTCAGGACGACGTCAAAATCTTGAAACAAGTCAAGGTCGTAAAACGTCAAGGTCTCACAACGTCAAGGTTTTACAACGTCAAGGTCTCACAACGTCAAGGTCTCACAACGTCAAGGTTTTACAACGTCAAGGTCGTACAACTTCAAGGTCTCACAACGTCAAGTTCTTACAACGTCAAGATCTTACAACGTCAACTTCTAGCTTACTACTCTGATATTCGACGATCTAGGCAGCTTGT
Organism: Acleris sparsana; assembly: GCA_923062465.1. Taxonomy (NCBI): domain Eukaryota; kingdom Metazoa; phylum Arthropoda; class Insecta; order Lepidoptera; family Tortricidae; genus Acleris; species Acleris sparsana. The sequence goes on along the minus strand of OV281307.1, from coordinate 12,936,584 downwards.
CATTTCAAGACTTTGATATAAAAAGATGGTGGTGTTTTACTACCTGATCATTCTGAGACTTAGACGTATTACTAGTATGACATTCTACGATATAGGCAGCTTGAAATTTCAAGACTTTTACTTTAAAAGATAAAGATCTTGCATTATACTGCTGTTAGAGTTAATTGATATTTGAATATTGACGCTTGGTAAAGAATTTGGGCCCTTATTCTAGCCGGTAAAAATCATCTTTGACGTGTTATTGTATTGTTTTAACTCGACTACTACCTGTTCTTATAGTTCTTATTTACTGTCATGTAAATAAGACCTTTTATAACGTATACAATTATGTTAACAGGACAAAGACAATATGGATTTTACAGCCTATAATAGAGGCCGCCTACCCAATGGAAACAACGTAAACCTTATACCGAAATTGACTAATCAAAGAGTGACTTTACCCACGTATGCACACGCAATACGACCAAACTCAGTGAGAATCTCCTGTCGCTTCCAATAACTCGGCAATTCACACTAAGCATCAAACTTATTCAGTACCAATTTTACAATCTTCTACACAAAAGTGACCGTTTCTCGTGTCATTGGCATTGGCGCGTCAGCATACAAATGATCACGATAATCACGGCATATTCACGAGTACACTATGGAGTCAAATATCTGCCTGACGGAATCTCATCGGTTAGCAGTATGGCCGCAATTGCATTTCCGTGAATTTTGCATCGACTGACATTCCTGAGCGATAGGCATTCTCTAAAGCCTTTGCCACACAGCGCGCGTGATGCTTGCGGTTTATTTAATTACCTTATTGTACTGAGCGATTTTGTGTACGCATTGTGCCAGCTGTGGTATAAAGTAGAACCTCTATTTGGTGTTGCCTGAACACATTACTCTCGGACCTGACGACTTTTATTTTCTTATGTTTTAGCCTCTTACACTAGAGGGCGCTGTCAGTAACGCTGCCTTATCGGGGATCAGCAGAACACAGACACCATAGGGAGAAAAAGAAAACGTTGTTCTACCTAGATGAATCTGAAAATGTAACATGAGATATACGAGGGGTGATCCAAAAGTAATGATAACTAAATACTTTTTGCATCGATATACAATAATGAAATATAGCGTTACTGGCAGTAGAGACTCCTCAGTAATATTAAGAAAAAAAAATAAAAAAATTTTATTTGTCATTGAGTTTCAATTGTTTTTTCACGAGCGGTCGGAACAATAACGCAAAAATGGAGAAAATTGAGTTGAGAGCGGATATTAAATACTTCTGTTTAAAAAAAATGAGTACTAAAGACATATATGCTGAATTAGTGGGGACACTAGGGAACTCTGCTCCGCCGTATTCCACAGTAGCACGCTGGTCGAAGGAGTTTAACTTAGGAAGAACATCCACTCAAGACGAACATCGCGAAGGCCGCCCTTCTACGGCCCTTACGGAAGATAATGTAAAAAATATCAATGAACTCGTGTTAACAGATAGAAGAATGACTACCAGACATCTAGTTGAGCTCACGGGGATTTCGTATGGCAGTGTTCAAAGAATATTAACTGATGAACTACACATGAAAAAAGTCTCCGCCCGTTGGGTACCTAGAATGTTAACGGCCGAACAAAAGGAAATACGACATAAGATTTCAAAGTGTAATCTTGAAAAATTTCGAGCTTATCCCGATACTTTTTTGCGTCGATTTGTCACCTTGGATGAGTCTTGGATCCATCATTTTGATCCTGAGACAAAACAACAATCAATGACGTGGAAGCGACCCAGTTCCCCTACACCTAAGAAATTCAAGGTTGCAAGCTCAGTTGGGAAGATCATGGCTTCCGTGTTCTGGGATGCCGAAGGAATCATAATGATAGAATACCTCGAAAAAGGAACCACTATTACAGGCTCTTACTACGCTGCCAGATACGAAGATTGAGAGAAGCAATCAAGGAAAAGTGGCGGGGCAAACTTCGTGCTGGTGTCCTCTTTCACCAGGACAATACACCCTCCCACAAGGCCGGTGTTGCGATGGCTGCTATTCGTGATGCAGGCTTCGAAGTGCTTGAACACCCCCCATATTCGCCAGATCTAGGCCCCAGCGACTTCTATCTCTTTCCACGCCTGAAGGAAGATCTTAGAGGTAACAAATTTTTGGATGACAGTGAAGTGATAGCCGCTGTGGAGGCATTTTTGACAAGTCAAGAAAAAAAATTTTTTTTAAAGGGAATTCAAGGTCTAGAGAAACGATGGTCTAAGTGTGTAGACTTGCAAGGAGACTATGTTGAAAAATAAATTAGGTTTTTTTACATTTTATGTGCCTTTCATTCTGATTATCATTACTTTTGGATCACCCCTCGTAAGTTCTGAACACTATTCACATACTTGCTTTCTATAAAATCTTGGTTTGTTATGTCCTTGGCAGTTTAGTATATATGTTTGACATTTAAAGATGTATTGGATTTATTAGCAATATTGATGTTCCCTTTACGTTTTTTGCACTAAAGAGTGCATCAGGGCACTGGCCGTTATTAACTCTTACTGAAGTTGAACCTCCAATAAGAGTTAATAACGGCCATGTGTTCTAGAACCTCGTCCTGATGCCATGAAGGTGTCGGAGCATTCAGACAACAAGCTAAAGCGGTTTCCGACGCTGCAGCCTTCAGCACGGCCGCCTGAGAGTTTAAATTGTTCACGCTGGCTGTTCGTATGTTTGGCGGGGCCGCGGAGTTTCATTTGTTAGTTATTGTTGAATACCCGTTTTCTGCTTTTTAATATAAGATGGCTGGGTGTTTTGCAGTAGTTGCATCATTTAGTTTGGCTATTTAAGGGCCTGGATACATTCGATTGAACAACTTATGGCGTTTTGCGAGAAACGAAGTTATTATAGTTGGCGTTGGCGTTCGGTTAGTTTTGCATAAATAGCACCTGCCTAGCTTGATTCATATTTCGAATCGTCTCTTCTTTTCGGTTAAGGATGAAAAATCTCTCGTTCTTAACATACTTCCAATATCAGAACTCAGACCGCTAATAAATACATTGAGGGCAGTTTCTTCAGTGGTAATTTTGCGCTCTACTAATGTACTGTCTGTAACTTCAGCTGTTAGTTTTTCCAAAGTTTTGTGTCGCCATAAGTCGACGCGGTGGAAGAATTTAGTGGGTGATTTGTTGGATTTTTGAAACAACGACTGTAGTTCTATGTTTAAATGTCAAGGTCTTGGTTTGTGTGATTTTTTGAATTTGGAAACATTTTAAGTTGTGCCAATTGGAGAATAGCTGCGCGTGAACGTTGGAGGAATTGGTCCTGGTTATTTTGTAATTAGGTTTTGGAGTTGGAACGCTGAGTCGCAAGAGTAAACGATCTATATAGATACCTAATTTATACCAAGCTCGTTAGTGCTGTGTCAAAATCCGGTACGAGCTGTAGCGACATATATTATGGTTCGTTATGTTCGTTGTTATGGTATGTAATTTTCAATGTAAGGAGAATTTTAATGTGTTTCTTTTTACAGTTAGAGTTTGGATGTATGTTAACCACTTACCGCAATAACAGTACAAATGAGGCTCTCATCACGGATCGCTTCTGGTTCGGTGAGCTGGTTAGAAGCCCTTCAGGCACCGTCTTGGCTTTGGCCGGTGATGTATGACTATTTTTCATCGTAAAGAGAATTTGATTTAGATTACTTTTTAGAGATAGACTTTGGATTTTGTGATTTGGATTACGTAAGGAGATTGTATTGTGATGAAGGATTTGGAAACAGAGCAATCGTGTTTTGGCCTCTTACCGCAATAATAGAAGAAATGGGGCTAGCATAACTGAGCGCTGCTGGTTCGGCGCACTGGTTCGAAGCTCTATAGGCACCGTTTAGGCTTTGGTCGGCGATGTATGTCCGGGTCCTAGACATTAAACTCGTCTTCTGGCAGCTATGTTGCGGCTAGATCCTTCCCGTAGCATTTGTCCAGTCACCCAATTAAAATGTTGAGCATACTTAGAACCTTGTCGTTATGACTGCCATTGTTATTATCATACTTGTCATTTGAAGTTCAGTTTCAAGTTTATTACGACAGTGCACTAAAGTGCTTAATATTTTCGTTGCGTCGATCAGCTGAACGAAGGGATACTCGCTCACTTGACGGATAAACCGGGGAAGCTGAGAATTCACTCCTTAAAATGTGGTTTTTCAGCTCTGACGGGACAACTTCAACTGGCTGGTTAATATTTATGGCGTCGAGAGCAAGAACGACAACGCCACATAACATGGTACATGGTTTGGAGTCAGATCGTGTCTCAGAATAGATCATTTTTTCATAGCAAAAGTGTGTCAATGCCTCGCTGATTGTGTGGTACAGGTTTTAACTCCAATAACAGTCAGAAAGCCATATCAGGGCAGATTTTGAGTGTGGAATTAATCTGCTAATGTATGCTTTTAGGTATTACGTGCTTTCCTAGGTTTCTTGTCTAATCTCCTTTGTTCACTAACGAATTAATGCTTTAGTCGAATCTACAGAGTAAATAGAGTTCTGTGAAATTTTAACCTGAGCTTCTTGGATACACAATCATTTGAAGTTGTTTTATTAAACGTTCTGTTGTCCTAAACGAGATGCATTGTGAGAATCTTATGGATTGAATCGCGTTGCGTCGCGTCGAGCGCTTATGTATGGCTTATATTCCATACCATTTCAATTTTTTTTGAAAATAATTTACTTAAGCAGCCCCAGGTGGTGGTAGCAGTTCGAACGACGGCCCTGCACAAGGTCCTACGATGACTGAACTAGATATTAAGTTCTAAATTTATAATATAACCTTAGTTGATCTTGTTATAAAGGCATACTATGGAAAGGTTTATCCTCTATTGACATATGGTGTAATATTTTGGGGCAGCTCAACAAATGGTTCCACGTTTATTCTCCAAAAGAAATGTTCACGAATTATTTATAATCTTAAATCTATAGAATCATTGAGGAATGTATTTAGAATTAATAACCTTTTAACTCTGACGTGTATCTATATAATAGAAATTTGTGTATTTGCTAAATAATGTAATGACCGTTTCAGTAAAAAAGTAAGTGTAAGAAAAACCTGCGATGAAAATGAAAAATGAAAATGTTTTTTTTTTTTCCCTCAACTTAAGTCTAAATGACATCAACGTTTGGAACTTCCTAGTAGGTATATATAACCTGTGTCAGAAAGCTACACCAGAAGGCGGTCCGGAAGGAATAGGAAGGAGATTGCGATCGCAATATAAACATGACCTTTGTACAGTCAGGTACAACATAATAAAAAAAGCACCTTCGTCACTGGAATTAATATATACAAATATTTACCAGATAACATTAAGTCATTGGATGGTACACTATTTAAAATGACACTAAGAAATTGGTTAATATCGAAATGTTTCTACAACCTACATGAATATTTTGTGTATGAATGATTAACACTATTTATTTACTTTTTTTAGATCTTAAAGTTAAGTTACCTTATAAAATAATGTATGTCCGAAATGGGCCCATTGTTGAGTCTGATGTATTATTTATAACACTGATTGTACCTACACAGTTCGACAGTAGATATATCTTTATCTTTATGTTTATCTTTACCCCCTACGTAATGAATGAATATAAAAGCGCGTGTGGTTTTAACGTGATTCTGACAGCGAACAACCTCTATTTTAAAATCATACTTCGAACGTTACGCTTGCTCCATCACTTTCCTTCTACTTCGGTACGATTGGCGAGTGAAAGAAAAGGGTTATACATTAGCACTACTGTGGTGTTTGGGAGTAAGATCCCGGAGATGCGTCGCCATGTTTGACAATCTTGTTGTAGACTATGGTGGAGAGAAGGGTCGGGAAGCATGGTACGCCGCGTGCGTAATAGTTTTTCTTCTGGCCCTGGCTCCACGTGACGGGTGGATTTAATGATTGCCTGTATTTTTATAGTTAAACGAGAATTTGTAAACCATCTAGAAAAGGCTTTTGGTTCTCCTTGCCTGACTACCCTCGCCTACACCCGAGTTCGACCATCATGATGCTCTCATTACGAAACGTTGGGGTGGCACACAAATACATAAACGCACTATTAATCTATTTTATTCAAAGTATTCTTTGTCACTTTCTGTCAAATTAAAATATCATAATGTTTTGACGCTGCAAATATCAACCGTATTCTTCAAAACAAGCCTTTCAAAGCTTGTTTCTCATTTCACTTGTTTTATTAAGAAGTCTAAAATAATTTCAACTCCTGCAAAGGTATGAAGTTTGTTGTAAAAGGCCTGTAATAAGCAAATTTATCAAGAGCTAATGAACTAAAGGTGCGATGTGGATCGAGATAAGTAAAACAAACATCAAGGAAATATCTTAAACGTACCTAAGCATATAATAACGAATTTATAAGGAAAACAATCACTTGAGATACAGAGCGACTAAAATGTTTCATCATCATCATCATATCAGACTAAAGACGTCCACTGCCTCCCCCAAGGCTTTCCACTCAGACCGGTCTTGTGCTTTTCGCATCCACCGCGGTCCCGCGATCCTGACGAGGTCGTCATCGTCACTCCATCTTGTTGGAGGCCTACCTACAGCTCGTCTTCCGGTCCGCGGACACCACTCCAGAACCTTCTGGCCCCATCGGCCATTAGTCCTGCGAGCAATGTGCCCCGCCCACTGCCACTTCAGCTTCTGCAAATGTTTATGCCTACTTAATAAAAATGATCTGAGACAAAATGATTAGTTCTTATAATGAGTGGTTCTTAGTGTGGGACCAACATATAATCTATCCCATTATTAACATTTTTTTATTTTTTTGATATATGAATTACTTTTTTGAAATGCTATTTACCTTTGGATATTTTAAGGTGGCATGAAAAACACACTCTTTATCAAAATGCAAGGACAAAGCAATGGTTATTAAACTTTTCACACAATAGAAAAAGAAGGCTGTATTTAAAAAAAAACATACTTACTAAGTTAGCGTTTTTTAATATAATTTTAAGCAAGATTTTATAACTCCAAATCCACATCAGTCCTTAAAGTCCCAAAGACAGCACCAGTTAATTATATCTAACTTAATGAGTGGGGTAAAAATTTCCACCCCCACCCCTCACCTCTCCCACGGGTTAATTTAATTAATAGCAGGAAACTTCATTAACTTGTTTTGTTTTTTTTAATGAACGCTTTTACAGAACTTGAAAAGAGTATTATTTTTAAGCTTGGTTTTAATTAAGGGGTGCATGGTAATATTTTCCTAGGTAAAGCTTGACTTGCCTGATAAAAAAAAAAAATGAGTGAAAAAAGTACGTTGCCTTAATAGTTCAGTTGTACCATTACCCCAACTGCCCATAGTTTGATGTGTCGAATCTCAGTAAAGAAACGATTTGTAGCGCTTTTACTCTTGTTAATTAAATAATAACGGAAAAAATGGACATGGCAAAACCCGCGGCTGCATCCCTTTTATCAATAACTTGGACTTTTTATCAACTTAGGTCTTCAAGGACCTGTTAAACATACTCAAAAATGGCGGATACCCGACCTTTTGCATGGTAAATTGTATAATTTTATTGAATTATATAAGGCATAGGCCGCATCTCACCAAACTAGGACCAAGACTAAATCCGAGATTACTCTATACAAATTCAACCGCCTGGTCGAGTGCAAAATGTCAAGTCTAAATCGTAAGAACTGAGTTCAAAGTTTCGCTAAGGTTGACACTTGTCAGTATCATAATATTGCAAGGGAAAATCGAACTTGTTGTATCATGACGTGCAAATGAACTTCAACCGTAGGGTGGTAGACCACCTTTTTGGCCGATTGTAAAACCGAATTGACTTATCACCTATTATTATTATGATGGTGAAACAGACGCCTAGTTTATGCTCCAAAATCTTCATTATACTTACCCTTCTTTAACCATAGACGAATCAAGCAAAACCCAACTTTCATCACACCTTTTCACGACACGCCATAACTTCATAGGAAAAAAAACAAACTAAGAAACACTTGGAGATGTCAATGTTACTGAAACAACTCATGTATTTTCTACGTGACTACAAAGTTTCTCCATTTGTCCACCGGCATTGATAAGTTGGTGGAATTTGTATTCATCCCGCGTGTGGACCGAGGTGGCAGAATAAACTATATTGAGTTAGTATGAAAGACCTTTGCGGCACAAGCTCGTGTGAGGTGTGTAACGAATTCGTTGGTAAAACGCAGCTGCTTCAAAGATCTGAAACACTTGTAACTATACTCGAAAATCGATTTCAAGACCAAATCTGACAGTTCCCATCTTGATTATTTGGTTATTTTAAGATTATTGCACAAAAACATGAATGAGGACTCGTGTAACAAGTAATATTAGGTTAAGTTTTATTGATAAAAATACCTACACTTAAACTAAAATGCAGTAATCACCGTAAATGTGCGTCCGTTGAGGTTAGCTTTTGGTCTTGAATTAGTTTTTCGAGTTGAACTATACTCACTTAGACGTCACATAATGTAAATAAAATGGCGCTCACATATACACACATAAAACCCATTACTTAAAGGTGACTTTTGCCTTTGTTTCTAAAAAAACTTTCATACAATTGATTCAGCTGTCACAATCTACAGCTTTCTCGTCGTTCGTGCGAGCATTGCTTTGTGTTTGTATGCAGGGAGTAACAAAAGAACTCGCTCGCTTAGTTAGGCCTCGCTAAATAGAATCAGAGTGCGTCGCGCTGTAGGGAGGAGGCCGGTGGATGTTGAGCGATGGATACATCCATGGTGGGTCTAGTTGGTTTGGATTGTTTCTTACCAATAAAATGTTCTTAGAAATAACAGACGGAGGGGAAAATTATAAAGCCTTGTAGGAGCTACCTGAGTTTGTAAAAAAATACGTGACCCAGCCGAAATTTTGTCAAGCTTTGCCAGCTCTAAATAAAATATTTTTAATCCGGAAAATAACGTTTAGGTGTACCTATTAGTAGGTGTTGTTGTAAAGTGTGAAGCTAAAATCCTTAAGGTTTTTTTCTTGATATTTGATTGAGCAACAAAAGAACTTGCTCGCGTAGGCCTCGCTAAATAGAATCAGAGTGCGTCGCGCTGTAGGAAGAGACCGGTGGCAAAAAATCCATGCCATCAGGATACATCCATGGTGGATTTATTTGGTTTGGATTTTTTAACTAATCAGCTTATTGTAGATAGAATAGAAATAACATATGTAGAAGGAGAAACTACAAAGACTTTTAATGAAAACCGCATTAAAATGCGTAGGGTAGTTTGAAACATCTCAGTGTACGTACACAGACGGCGGGTAGCAACTTTGTTCAAAAATTCTCTATGCATTTGTACAAAATAACGTGATTCAGTCGAAACTTTCTCAAGCTTTGACAACTTGCACTTGCCATTTTTTTTCTGTTCTTTGTTATGTATGTCACGAATAAATTATTTTCTTTCTTTCTTACTATTTTGTCAAAAATACTTCGTAGAATGACGTTTTCTTCCAGTGTAACCATTTCAGTCTGTGCTTTTGCAAAACGTAAATCCTATGCAGTCTACAGATCGTAGTCTTGGTAATACATATTGGTCACAAAATCCAATTTCTATCATTATTAATTATCGAAGGCCGTTCAATCCATTTTCATTCTTGGATGTTAACTCCCATCACTAGTATTTACATTTTCCATTAGCTTTGTGGAACAAAAGGACGTTAGAATAAAAAAAAGAAATCCTTTTTTACATGACAACGCGTAACACCTATCATAGCTACTGGCCTTCTATTATACTCGGTAACCTAGCCTTTAACCTAAAAAAATGAATGATAATGTAGTAAGTGTGTAACGAGGCTGTTACAACCTCCTTTTTTACATTCCTGGCCACTCTTTCATTTCGTTTTAATCTTTCTAAATTCAAAATTGTTTATGATCCATTTTTTATACCGATCGATGAGATCACTCTGAGATTATCTTTCTGACGAGACACGGGTCCCGTGTCTCCCTATTTCATTACGTTTTAATTTATTTTTTTATAATAAAATAATTCTGTTACAATTCCATCTATTTACATAATATAATATTTTGACGAATTGCGAGTTATTTAAGTCTCCCAGATAGGTACTTACCATCCTACCGTCAGAAATGGTCTCAAAAAGAACAGTGGCCTTACCAAGATGGTTTAAGGGCGGTTCTTGCGTTTCGTTCAAATTTCACAAAAATTGAGAACCGATTTTTTTTTCGATTTTTTATAAATAAAAATTAATAAGAAGTTTCACGTATTTAAAAACAATCAAAACCAATGAAAGGCACCTTTATAACATAATTGTACTTATTGTAAAGGGAAGGAAGGTAATGAGCCCTAAGAGGGTAATGAAAATCGCCCGGAAGGTAATGAAAACCGAATGGAAGGAAATGATAGTGAAAGATGAAACTTATAATAGGTAAGTTTGGATTTGTTGAATGGATTAATAAAGTCATATTAGAGAGTATTATTTTTAATCAGCCTTTGAAATAACAAAACAAAAATACAAAATTCTAAAATAAACAGAAATAGGTACAAATTATTCTTTGGACATTCATTCAAAATCAACTTACAATCATATTTTTTTTATAAACAACAGAAATAAGGTAACTTTTCTTTATTAAGGCAGCCACAATTAAGTAACAACTTAAGGTTTTAATTTAGAAAATTGCAGAGCCTTTACATTGTTGTGCCCTTGCAGGGCATCGCATTTCCTAACCTATACCTAAGTTTTAACGATACTAACACCAATCTGTATCTGATCTATCCTATGTAAATGACAATGAATAAATGAATATGAATGGTTGGCACCGTTTTTACAGCCTTGTGATTGCAATCGTAGGATTGCAATCTTGTGATTACAAATGTCTACGGACTTTAGACACAACGACAACTAAGTCTGTGTGCTTGTTAGCCTTTTCCAAGCCATAAACAAGTGTAACAACAAGTATGCTTTGAAAACTGCTGTTTGAATAATGTCGCAACCTAATGTTAGTTTGCATGCCGCGCAACTTGGCGCCAAAAATCTGCCATGTTGATTTTTAATAATTTTAATATAGCCTATGACACTTTAGTAGTTAAGACGAATCTAACCACGTATATATATTGTTTCTTGTATGAAATTCTTTTACAGTTCTCTCGAGTTGTTCCGCCCGCAACGTGATACTTTGAAGCCTAAAATATTATAACTAACATAACGCCAACATTCCATTGCAAGGTTGAGAAAAATACTTAGCATATTAAATTTGATATAAATTCTTTTTCACAAAAAGGGCCGGAAAAGTTGACGGTACTAATAATTGATAAAAAAAAGAAGTTTATACAGTAAGTAGGCCGCACGGGCACTTTTACACGTCAAAAATCTACCAGCGCTTCGCAAGAGACCACTGCTGAGAAGAAACGCCGCAAAAAACTCAACAGTCAGTCGTTTTTTTTAAGTACTACTTATGATATTATACAATTATAAAGCTTAACCTAGCGATGCTATTGAGATGCGAAGTACATAGTTTACTGACAAATCTCAAATAAAAATAAAATACAAGCCCGCAATGTTGTATACAAAATCCATTACTATCTAGATTTTAACTTTTTTTTTAAATGACAAGTGCAAATACATCCATATTATATTCGAAACATAACTTTTTTATCTGTGTCTGGAATAGTTTGTGGTTTTCTTTTTTTCAAAAATGGCGGTAAAGAGTGATGGTTTTTTCACGTGAAGTTTCTGATTGTATGCAATTGAAAAAATGAGTTCAAGCGATGAACATTTTACTCAAACACAATTTGTTTCTTGCGATTTTTGAGAAAAGCGCTGTATTTGTTTTGGCGGCTCGCAAGCTCGTCCGTTTAAACCAATACTCGACCCAGAATTGCCTACTTCCATGCGTAGGCAGGCAATAACGTACTATTTATGGAATAAACAGCCCGGTGAAGATCGTCTCCAGTTCGGATCCCGTACTATTATTCCTTAAGTTATCAAGCATTTTCAAACGTAGTATCTAAGTAACCACAAAGTTGCAATACATTTAATTGGCAAAACTTAATTGTGCCTAGTTTAGCATGTCATCAATGTAAAATAACTTTTTATCTAAGTATGGGGATAAAGTAGAAACTTTCTTGTGTTATACTCTTTACATAGATAGAGTATGGCGTTTATATACGACTCTATTCTATAGTCTTTGACTTGTTATGGTATTGTTTTAAACATGTCCGCCATTACTGTCAAGTAAGAGCTATCAAAACGTTAACAAAATACCATAATATCGAGGCCATTTGCAACGTCAAAAGATGGCGGATGTGTAATTTGTTTTATTTTTTATTTTTGTGTATTTAGGTGTTCAAAGTTCTTTTCTGTTAGTGATTTGTACTTTTGATGCCTTTGTGTTGCACAGTGATAGAAGACTTGGACTTATTTCGTGTATCCTGGCATCTTACTTCTCGTTTCAAGAGGACTCGCAGTGGTACAGAGGTTAAAACTATCGTGGCCTCTGTCCTACATATCGCCGTACAACGTTGCCACCAATCTTCCTAGAGAAGATTGGATTGTGTTTTATTGCTATACTGATTTATACTTATATATACTTGACACTGGCGAAATCACTTCATTGTGGAAACGCCATATTCCCGCGGTAGTAGCTGTTCAAGACGCCGCGGGGCAAAGAAAAAAAAAATGTTTTCATAGCTCTCATTTACTTAACAGTAATGGCGGAAAAACAATACCATAACAAGTCAAAGATATCGTTATTAACGTTTTCAAAGACGTTATAGGAACCTATTTTTACCGCCTAGAATGTAGAGGACGTATGCGACTTCGTACGCGTAGAATTAGTTTCCCGCTACTCTCCCTATTTTAAGCCCTTAGCCCATAAAATATTTTCTTACAATTAGTGCTTACTTACATCATGAAAGGAACCCCTGCCTGTACCAAATTTCAAGTTTCTAGATACAGTTGTTTCGGCTGTGCGTTGATATATAAATATAAATAGAAATTAGTCAGTCAGGTTTGCGTTATATAATAATAACATGTGTAGTTCAGCAGGAAAACCTTTGTCTTGAAAAAAATATACCTTGCCGAGTTTCTTACTCCGGTTCTTCTCGGGGCAAATTTTATTTTTCAAACCGCTGGTAATGCTTTTTGACATTCATAGGTGCATTATATCATGCCTAAATTGAAGAATAAAGAACTTTGACTTTGAAACATACCAAAAATCTAACGGGAGAGATAGAGAGAGAAAAGAAAAAAGAAAAAATAGAATCAACTACTTATTTGTATATGAGTTATGAAGAAATCCCGAAATTAACATTTCAATTAATAGAGTTTCACAGTCAAAGCAATGCGATAACAAACTTTGCCGATGCACTATATAGTCAAACATCGTTTGGATTAAATGGAACACAAGCCTTACTTAGGATTCTCGATTAGAATGAGGATTCTGTTTTTCCGTAGATTTGAAGGAACCTGAAAGTGTGTTCTGATGCCTTTCAGGTAAAGTTTTAAAAGTTTCGATATGTTTTCCTACATCAACGGTGTCCCCTAGACAAGAAAAAGCAGGATTGGCTAGCTTCTTCATTTTTGACAGCGCAAAGTGATAGGTGATCACCAAACGCTAGCGTTTCTATTCGATGGCAACTTGTCGAGCCCCACATATGTAACCGCGCCATCTTTGTAATGAAAGCTATCAAGTTAAATAGAAGAACCATACTTATCTTGGTTTTGATTTTTATAACTGATGATTTTTGATATATTCGGGTAATTAACGTTAAAATAATTTCAAAAGGAAAAAGTTTTATGAAACCTAAAACTTCATTTAGCTTATCTAAGACATTATTTCTCGATTACGCCGCAGACTATCTAGCCACAGAACTGTCACTAAAAATATAACTGCTGGGCTATTAAATAGTCAACCATAGTTTAAGAATTGCATTGCTAATCAGTATTTTGTTGTATGTTTATTAGAAGTAATAATATTAGTTAGGTGATGTCAAAATGACTGTTTTACATTAACATTTTGTTTTTTTTAAAATTCTTGTTAAACATATAATTTTGATTATTGTATTCGTAGTTATCTAAGTACAGTGATTGCAAGCGGTTTTAAACATTTAGGACATCGTTAGTTTCTTTTTGTAATAAAAGAATTCTCTGTTTTCTAAGCTAGCTTTCAACAAATTATAGATATGACCCAGTCCAGCGGGACTCGTTATGACTTCGGCTATGGTTGGCTGTGAGTAATGTAAAAGCAGCAAGAGCACTTCAAATAAAACGCTTGCGCTGGGGCATAACAAGGTAAATTAGTTAAAAAGTAAATTGATGACATTTAATAGAAACACTATCTAAGATATATTTTACAAAGATAATACAGGTAAGAGACGACACAATTTAATAAAACTAATGGCAACTCTTAAATACAGAAACCTATTGATAGATTTTTAAACTCGTATGAAACTTGTAACTTGTGTTGTCGCTCAGTGCGTTATTTTTGTTAAATAATTAGTGGGAAGAGATAACCGCATAAAATATGTTATATGTTTTGACAAATTACATTTCATTTTGCTACTCATTTTATTTAACTATCATTATAACAAAAAAAAAGCAGAATCACCATTCTGCCGTTATGCCAAAGATGGCGGCCAACTGAAATGTACAGTTGATTTCATAAAATATGTGTATACTTTGTTTATTAAATGTCATATTTAAATTGCCATAATATGAATTGTCACAGCGATTAAAGTGACACGGTACTAAAGTGTACACATATTTATGAACTCAACGAAGCATTCTAGCCTCTATTGGTAACCACATTCAATTGAAAACTCTAATATGTTTACTATGCAGTTAGCCTAGTGGCTACTACTACTATTACTATTACGAAAGCAGCCTTTTTATTGTTAAGTGGACTTTCTTAAACATTATTTGTCAATGTCTCTTTATGTGTCCCCAGTTCTATCTTATTCCAGGACATTAAGTAAAGGCTCTAATAAAAAATCGAGCTTACGCAAGATTTCGAGTAAATCTACAGAGTTACTCGGCAAATAAGTTTGCAAAATGAATGAACCTAACCTATTTTTTTAAAAGAGGCATATTTTTACTCATTCCATTCAGAAGGCTTAAATAAGGGGAGATAATCAAGACTTTCAAAAGCAAAACTCCCTATGTAACACGCAATTTGACTTGTGACTATTTTAAATAATGATAACATAAGGTAACATCCACATTTAAGATTAATTTTGTAAATCGTTTCTCCTTTTTGCTGATTTTTTTATTATTATTTAATTTAGCTTTTGGTTGTGTTATTTCAACTTGTGTGTTTTCTCGCATGTAATGCAAATTCTTTTAGGAAGTGTTTCTCTTTGTTCCTTACATAGCATTCTGCTTCTATCTGAAAACCTGTAATAGGTTTTATGGTGTTTATGTTTAGTGAAATTTATCAGCTGTTGGTTTTACTATAATAAATAAAGAAATAAACGAAGCAAAGCGCTAAGTAAGCTGTTTTTTGAAAAAAACAAACAACAATAGCTTATGTCACTTCCATAAGTTTTCAGTCGACACCTGAAAAAATTACAGCCAACCATAAGAAATAAAAAGCTGTATTTTTGCTTGATAAAATATTTTTTTTTTTTGGCATAGAGAAGGCAAACGGGCACACAAGCCACCTGATGGTAAGTGGAAACTGTGACCCATAGACATTCGCATTCACAAGACTGCAAGCCTAAGACTGCAACTGCGTTGCCAACCCTGAGGACTAAGATGGAATGCCTCTATGCTAGTCGTTACACCGGCTGTCTTGGCGGTAGGTTAATGAATAAGATGGTGGTAGCGATCCGGACGGACCCTGCACAAGGTCCTACCACCCGCAAAACTAGATATATCAGCCAATGCTGATAGCTAACAGCAAGTTCATCAGTGGTTTAACTAACATTTTAGTTGTTGTATCAATTCAATGGATAAGTTCACCTTTAATCATTTTGTAACAGAGGAAAAAAACGAAGGAGGTTCTTAAATCAACCCGTATATAATTATGTATTTATTAAAATTAACCACGCATAACTTTTTCCAGAGTTGTCCGATTTTAAAAACTCTTTTGGTTTCATAGAGTACACTCTCGAGGTGATCGCATTGTCACGGGGTAACTCCTTAAATATTATAGACATACTTATCCTCCTAAGGCGCAACGAAAAATTCAGCATGTAGTTACTACGGCCCGTAGTCCTACCAGTAGTACTATTGTTTTATACTTATTCAGACCCAAGTACTTAGAAGACAATTATAGCAGGTTTCTATTAAATCCTTCTGGTAGGACCGTAGTAAGCTATTGGCGGGTTTTCTATTAAGTCCTACTGGTAGGACCGTAGTACGCTATGACTACCCAACTGTCGAAGGAGCTGGGCCTGAATAATATAATTTTAAGTACTATAGGTAGGACCTTGGGCCTTAGAAAGAGGTATGTTGGTATTTATTGTAACTTTTTTTTTCAATATGTGTATAGCATACGGCAACGTTAGCGGCGTTTGCGCTTCCATCTTGGCTTGGCCGTTAAGCAAAGCGTGGCGTGTTTGAAAAAAAAAACACCAATAAGTTCTACAAGAAGGGCTATTAGCTTAGACTTAATGAAAATTGGTTAAGGTTGAGAGATATCCTTTGGAAGTAGCGATCGCAAACATAACGGTATTTTTATCTACTTAATATTTGTTCGACAAACTCTACATTATTACTAATGGAATAACATCGCAAACTTTCGCCAATAGTTAGCAAGTTATTAGTTCGTATGTGATATCATACAAAGTTGGATATGGATCGCTTGCAAAGCTCCAACTAAGCTTTTACCAATCCGATGCATTAGAACTTTGCGGTGCGGATGCCGGTTACATTCAAAACTTTGCTATTTTATTAGTTAAGCTTTTGGCGATTATTCAGTGAATGCAACGGCATCAAAATTATAATGAGGATTATTTTAGCGGTGGTTATCTTGTGTAATGTCAGTTCAGACCGTGACAATGCAAGATATTTTGGCATCGAGTAGCCTGGAGGCATCACATCTTAGTAAACTGATCGTTAATAATCCCGTATTAATAAACTGATCTCAACTCTAGTGCTCGTCTCGAGCTGCGTCAAAAATGACAGTGTTCTATGGTTTGGCGTATACTATGACGTATCTTGTGATGGTCTCACAGACGAGATGAGTTTATTAATACGGCCCCTAGTCCTTAGGATTAGCAATGCATTTGCAGTAGTTAAGTTTTAAAAATATTAATTTATTACTTTATTACCTTGCAATGTAACTCACTTTTAAAAGGTAGGTAAGTATTATTGAATTTGATGATTGAAAAAATGATCTGCTGGAATTTCTTGCGGCGCTTCTTCTCCGCAATGATGGTTCTGTCTGAAGCACTAGTAGATTCACTCCATATTACCTACGTGTAATCCTTCATGTGGCCAATTTACTGAATATTATCTTTCGATTTTTTGAGTCTTGTGATTACAACCTTAAGAATTATAGTACGTAAATCACCAGTTGCATGTAGTTTTGCACAAAACTAATATGGAATTTAGGTAAAATTTCAAATATAGAATGTCAAATGGTTTATAAAGATGCGTAACAACTACATGCAACAGGTGATTTACTTAAGTTTTTCACCTATACCCCTCTATTAGCACGTTTTATAATTTTACAGCCTAGAATACGGCTTGATGGATTTTAACATAAGTAAGTACTTACCTGTAAGGTGTTGGTGGATTCGCCTTAATTTAATTATAATAATGTGAACTCATAATTATGTAGACGATGATATTAAAAATGCAATTTGATTGAAAAAAAGATATTTATGGGGCTGGTTACATTAAAAATAATCATTTTGAAATAGTCTAACGATTCAGAAAACACAGTTCCCAGCCTAAATTTAGTTTCTTGATTCCAACGCCATCTTTGAGCTGGCATCGGAACTAACAAAGCGTTCGGTGAGTTTCTTGACTGCAACGTGTTTGCTTGAAACGTGGAAATTCTAATAAGCCACCCTTCAGGTTTCGTAGTTCTTGAAAAATTGTACAGATGGCGTTTTTTCTAAGAGTCGCAGTCACGCAATGGATTTTATAATCTTCTTGAATCCAAGATCAAATTGTAAATAAAACATAAGGCAATGTTATTTTATGATTAAATCAATAGTGAAGAAAACTTATAACTTACCAAACACATTAACTGTCACTTAGAACATGTTGTATATTCGTACGCTCGGTCGACGACAGCGACAGACATCAGCTGAAGAGGAAATCAAGCCTTAAGCTGTGTTCAAGCTTACATAGCGTTCTTCCACCATGCGTTTCACTACGTACTGATTGCTTTTAACAGTGAAAATTGTGAGTGCGTAAGGCAATAGCACTTTTCTTTATCACATATCAAGAAAAGAACTTTCGTTGCCCTAATTGGCCGGCAACGGACCGACAACAGCTTTTTGAGTAGGTGTTGTTTATAGGTCGTGATTACTTCCCATCCGGTAATCCGCATGCTCGTTTACCTCACTTTAAAAACAAAACCACAGATGGTTCTGATCATGTTAAAGCCTCAACAGCGTCCTCAGTATGAAATATAACCGTGATCGGAATTAGGTGAGCCAAAAAACCTATTATTCGCAAGAGGACATAATATAGAGGTTACAACCGGGTAAAATCATAAATTTTTCACATCACCTATTCCGAAAGGGGACCTTTTTTCCCTGTTAGGAATGATCAAAGTGGCAGTTTTGTGTTGAAGGACATTTTGTTGCCAAATTTTAATAATTGTTGCTGAATTAAATAGTTTCCTGTTGTTAAATTTGTCAATTACAGCACTTTTAGAGAGTAAATAATTAAATTTGTTTCATCACTGAGATCTTTTATGAGAAAAGCAGTATGTGTCACACGGTAGCAAAATTATTTCCACCTTGAGCATTAACACTTGATTCCCTCACTACGCTCAGGATGCAATATACGCCTTCGCCGTAATTATGTCATTTTTCTCCCTCGTGACACAATCTAGGTACTATTTTCGATCGACATTAGTCGTAATGTGTCGTACATGTTTTTACTTACAATTTGGGATTTTACGGTATTTGAGGTCACCTAATTCCAATTACTGGATATACCCAACCACGCTGTTTTGTTCTACGACCAGTATTGTACGAGCCTGGGCGTTCAGTACCATATACCCGGGTAGCTATAGACACTAACTGCAACTTAGTAGTCAAATGATTCTATACTCTATTGGTGGCGAAATTAAGTTTAAAATTCTTGTACTAATACTATGCAGTTAGCCCCCTTCTTTGTTAGGCAGTGCAGCGTTAACTGGGATGTGAAATCTGTACGTTTGGCGCATTGACGTAATCGGTGCAGGTTTATACGTATAGCTTACTCTTAGCACGGTTGTACTAAACTTGGAAACCTAATTAGATTCCAATATACGTCAAAAAAATTACCAAAGATGTAAGATGATGATGTATGTAAGATGACGTGAATGTCACAGTTACACGTGTCATCATCATTGTGACGTTTCAGGAAAAACCAACCTTTTGGTACAATAATTATGTTAAAATAAAACAATATAAGTTATTAATAACAATATAAGTTATACGTATTAACAATATAAGTTATACGACCATGAATTTCTCCGGGACACTCATATGACTTTTAGGACGCTTTTTTGGTGGAGATATAGGATCATTCTCTTTGCTGTGAGAGGAACCTGGTACAGGCTCCATTTTACTTGCGATAAAGCAAAACCCACGAGCAAAACACAAACTTGAAACAATAACGAAATGAAACAACAAAAACTTAACAATGGAAATCACCACGGGGCGAATAGGTACAGAAAACATTCGAGCTATCCAAACGTCAGATGTCGAATGAAGTGACAATAGATGTTATGGCCGCCACAGAACCACCATGTCCACCATAAAGGTTACCACACATGTAATCGCACATAATGAGAATAATAATTGGTACCAAATGTTATTAAACCCTGAGTTATTGCCATTGTTATTTAAACTTTTCTCCTATAAAACAATTTTTTTAAATATCTTTTTTTGCGACGAGTATTTAAATAAGATTGTTTTTAAGAAGGAAATTAAATGTTGCCTTTAATATTATAAATAAAATAAACAGCTACCTATAACATTTACAGAAGTGAAAATTTACCGATCCACCTAATATGTCATTTTAATGGCAACACTTTTTTGACGTATGTTGGAATCTAATTAGGTTTTTTAGTATAGCTTGTGTAGCAGGATCTCAGGATGTAGATGCCTCTTGAGATGTGACTCAAGTTGTTGATTACTTAAGAGTGAAATTAAAGAGGTGATATCAAAGTAACTATGAAAATGTAATTGAAAAGCATGTTGTTATTTGCTCTGTTTGGTCGTTTTATCATTATTATGTTATTTTTTTATTAATAAGTATTAAATGCACCATGCAACTAAAGTAACTGATATAGCTCACCGGATTGCAAACCTTAAGTGGCAGTGGGCGGGGCACATTGCTCGTAGAACTGATGGCCGTTGGAGCGGAAAGGTTCTGGAGTGGCGACCGCGAACCGGGAGACGAGGTGTTGGCAGACCTTTCCACAAGGTGGACTGACGATCTGATAAAGGTCGCGGGAAACCGCTGGATGACAGCAGCAGAGGACCGATCGTTGTGGAAAACCTTGGGGAAGGCCTTTGTCCAGCAGTGGACGTCTTGCGGCTGATAATGATGAATTATGATGAAATACAACAATACTTTAAAATGAATTATTAATAACACTAATGAATAACAAAAATAGAAATGAAGAAATCCCGAAATTAACATTTCAATTAATAGAGTTTCACAGTCAAAGCAATGCGATAACAAACTTTACCGATGCACTATATACTCAAACATCGTTTGGATTAAATGGAACACAAGCCTTACTTAGGATTCTCGATTAGAATGAGGATTCTGTTTTTCAGTATTTTTGAAGGAACCATAAAAAAACTGTCTTTATAATGAACGTGAAAGTGTGTGTTCTGATGCCTTTCAGGTAATAGTGTAAATATTTATAATTATAGACTGTTTTTTAAATTCTAGTATTTAAAGTGTTTTTAGGGTTCTGTTCGCAATACGGGACCCTATTACTAGGACTCCGCGGTCCGTCTGTCTGTAAGCAGGCTGTATCTCATGAACTGTGATAGCTAGACGGTTGAAATTTTGACAGATGATATATTTGCTGCCGCTATAGCAAAAAAAAACTGAAAACAGAATAAAATAAATATTTAAGGGCCTATACAAGAAACGTGACTTTTTTGGCCGTTTTTTGCACGATATTAATAACGCCAATTGGTCTACTCTTGAAATGTTCACAAAACATATAGTAGTGTTCACTTTAAAAGTAAATAATTAAAATAAATTAAAATAAATATTTTAAGGGGGCTCTGATAAAACAAAGGTTTTTTTGCCGTTTTTTGCTAATGTTGTATATACATATAATGGTACGGAACCCTTCGGTTCAAATGTGAGAACTGGCGCGACTCCGACTCGCACTTGGCCGGTTTTTTAAATTATATCTACTAATAGTCATCTTGTGAGTGGGCTGTAACGATTGGGTATTAAAATGTTTTTTTTTAATGTGGATATAGAGAAGTACAACGAGCAAAAGCACCTGATGTCAAATGGCTTCCGTGACCCATAGGAATTTGCATTTTCAGGATCATGATCTAAAGACTGCAATCCGAAATGCGTTGCCAACCCTTAGGACTAAGATGGAATACCTCTATGCTAGTAATTTCATAGTTTTTCTCACCCCTACATTAGTACCCTTACCATGAGTTACGAAAACCGCAGTCGCTAGCAATTCGAATGCTCTGTCCCTCACACTCTATAAAATAACTGCGAGGTCTGTGAGGGACAGAGCATTGGACTTGCTAGCGACTACGGTAAAAGATTAAAGGTAAAAGAGGTTTATTCAGTAAGTAGGCCTTTTACACGTCACAAATCTACCAGCGCTTCCCGAGAGACCACTGCTGAGAAGAAACGCCGCAAGAAACTCAACAGTCAGTCGTTTTTTTGAATACTACAAAATTATGATATTATATAATTATAAAGATTAACCTAGCATTATATAAAACAATGAATCTAACATAAAATAAAAAAATAAATATATTCAAGCGTAGCTTGAGCAGGAAAATGTGTCAAAACTCAGAATTTTCATAGGGTAATGTTGTCACTCATGGTAACGGTACGGAACAACAATGCTTGGCAATAGATGGCGGTAGGTTAAAGGATAGATGGTGGTAGCGATCCGTCGGACCTTGCTCAAGGTCGTACCACCATAATTTCTCTTTTACTTTTCTCAAAGGTGTTTTTTCTGTTTATTATTATGATAAAGTAAGTAGGTATAAAAATATATATGTCGGAGAAACATTCACGCTGACATCATCATTAGTGGCTGCGGGCTTTGTGGGCGCCATGAGGGTAAAATGCGAGCACAAAACAACGATCACAAGTTCACAGTGATTTATTTTAAGTTAACACAATAGTTCTAATTAATTTAAATGAGACAGTTAAGACCGAGCAGCGGGTTCGGGGCACCGATCTTACTTCATATTTTAAACACTTAAAACGATCCAACTCGATCGTTAGCCCACACTTCAAAGAGTCCCAAACATAACTGCCCTCTAACCGACTCCACCAAGCAAAGATGGCGCCTCGACCCCGCTCGAGGCACATGCTCCGCTCTGATTGGTCATTACGTAGTATTATAATCAAATCATGACTTTTATTAAATTATTAAGATCTATCATTCTAAAATAATGTAACAAATCAATTTAAATTAAATTAAGAATTTTAAAAGTAGTTACAATGTAAACAAAAGCGATATTATCTTTTACGTATGTAAACAACAATCAACTTTACTCATAGCTTCCTCCGACACGGCCGTCCTGACTTATTACACGCCCTCGTGTGATGCTGAAGGCCGCGCATCATCTGCGGAAAAGAAAGAAATTCTTGTAAAGTTCGGCCACTCCTGACCAAAGAAAAGTCTGTAGGCCTCCTCGCTTTACAATGGCATACTCGCCTTACAATGGCCTCCTCGCCTTACAATGGCCTCCTCGCCTTACAATGGCCTCCTCGCCTTACAATGGCCTCCTCGCCTTACAAAAGCCGCCTCGCCTTACAATGGCCTCCTCGCCTTACAATTGCCTCCTCGCCTTACAATGGCCTCCTCGCCTTACAGAAACGCTACACCTCAACAGCCACCACGCCTTGCGCCCCTATCTACCATGGGATATCTTGTGAAAATAAAACTTAAATTCGCCACCCACAGTCGGATAACTAGAGATTTTAAACAAAATAAGTATTGTACAATGATCTTACCATCACTCTCATCTGACAAGCACGGATCCAGCTCAGTTGGGACATAGGATTGGGGGAGCGGACGTAAGCGGTCCCTCGCATACTTGTATGTACGATTACAGGTCAAACTCTTGAGATGATACCTGTCACCGTCCAATACTTCAATGACCTCAAACGGTCCTTTATATTTAGCATCCAATTTTGTTTGATTCCTTTCGTGATTTTCGATCAAAACGTAATCTCCTACAGAAAACGAAGTGACTTTTGCCTTACCCTTGTCAAACCGTGCTTTATCAAGGCATGCATTACTTTTCAAGAATCTATCAGCCTGTTCTCTAATTTCTTCTACATTTACCTCAACCTCGTGATCGTCAACGGATAATAAATTTAACGGTCTAGCTACTCTACCTATTAACAACTCTAAGGGGCTTGCTTTAGTAACTCTATGGATCGTACTGTTTATGGAGAGTTGGACGTCATCTAACGCATCTTGCCAGGATCTATTAGGGCTTGTTTCTACCACAGTTAACATGTTTTTGAGTGTACTCATTATGCGCTCTACCTGGCCATTAGCACGACAAGAGCCGGTCGCTATCAAATGTAACTCGATATTGTGATTGGAACAAAAATCTTTAAAATCTTTGTTCGCAAAACATCTACCCTGATCTGCAATAACACGCACTGGGGTACCGAAAAGAGATATGGATGCTTTGAGGGCGTTTATAGCACTGTCAGTGTTAATTCTTGTGGAATGCCTTAGTAACACATACTTTGTAAAAGCGTCTACGAGCACGAACACGTATTCCTTTTGATCATTTTTGCCACTGAGCTTGCCTGTAGCGTCTATGTGAATTGTATGCCAAGGAATATTTGTTTTCGGTATGGGGTGTAACTCTATCTGTTGTTTACCACTTCGCGACTTAGCTACTCTACACGTTATGCAATTTTCAACAAATTTTCTGACGTATTTTGGCATATTAGGAAACCAATAATGTTGGTATGCTTTTTCTAAAGTTTTATCCCATCCCAAATGGAGAATGGATTCATGAATATGATTTATTACTGACCAACGAAAAGCTCTCGGTACAATCGGTAGCCAAATGTTGCGATTGTTTCTTTGAATTTTTCTGTAGAGCACATTAGATCGCAATTCATAGATTCTACAACTCTCTAAGTCTAGATCATCGGTTTCAAGTTTAGTAATAATTTCATTTAATTCGGGGTCTCGTCGTTGTTCCGCTTGTAACCAATTCGAAGATAACTCAGCTATATTGACGCGTTTTTCTGCCACGTAATTTTCTCTACCTAAGCTATGGGTATCGCTAACGGCGGTGTTGTTCCCTTCGGACAAATGGTTTCTCGAGAAGAAATCAACGTGGGCCATTTTCCTACCCTCCCTGTACTGGATATCAAAATCAAAAGCCTGGAGGAAAGCCCACCACCGGTGCACTCTAGGTGTCAGGTCAACTTTAGTCCTTGAGGCTTTTAAAGAATTGCAGTCAGTGACGACTGTGAAAGTTCTACCATACAAATAATGGCGGAAATGCTTAACTGAGTTAACAACTGCTAGTGTCTCTAACTCGTAAGAGTGGTATCGAGACTCCGCGGGTATAGTGCGTTTACTGTAGTACTCTACAGGATGTAATTTTGAGCCAGCTCTTTGGAAAAGAATTGCGCCGTAACCTTCGCTACTAGCGTCAGTGTGTAACTCTATAGGTAATTCTGGGTCGAAAAGCATCAAAACTGGAGACGACGTCAATAGCGATATTATGTCCTGTCTAATTGATTCATGTTCGGCGGTCCAAGTTATTTTAGAATTATTGTTAGCTAACAGACGGTAGAGCGGTGCCATTTTAAGCGAGAAGTTATTGATAAACTGCCTAAAGTAGGACGCTAACACCAAAAATTGTCTGAGCTGAGTGACGGTCTGTGGTGGTTGGGAACTAGTTAATGCGGTTATCTTACGGGGGTTAGGCCTGATTTCACCCTCTGATATTTCATACCCCAAAAACTGGACTTGCTTCTTTAGAAAGGCACATTTTTTCATATTGAGCGAAAAGCCGGCGTCGCTAAGAGTTTTAAGTACAACGCCTAATCGTTCCAGCCCTTGTTCTACAGTATTCGCAGGTATGACGATATCATCCATGTAGACAATCGCATAAGAGTGCGCTAAGTCACCTAGAGCCGTATTAATAGCTCTCTGATATACGGAGGGGGCATTTCGTAGGCCAAACGGCATGGCAGTAAACTCATAATGAGCGTCCGGGGTAACAAAAGCGGTTTTCTCTATCGAATTCGACTCTACATTTATAGGAACTTGATAAAATCCACTAGCCATGTCAAGACACGTGTAAAATCGTGCACCCGATAACCTCTGAACTTGGTCGCCGATTAAAGGCAAGGGGTACCGGTCAGGAACTGTATTAGAATTTAATTCTCGGTAATCTATGCACATTCGGTCCGTGCCATCGCGCTTCTTTACTAAAAGTATTGGGCTAGAGAAGGGCGATTTGCTAGGTCTAATAACCCCAGCAGACAAGAGTTCGCTACACTTATTCCGTACTGTTTCCCGCTCTTCAGGGCTCAAGTGATATGGTCTCCGTTGTACGATTTTACTAGGATCTACTAGATTAATCTCTAATTCACCTGTCTTTACTCTACTAGTAGGCGTGCCTTCAACGAATAAGTTCTTAAAACTGCTAAGAAGTTCTATCAGTTGTGGTTTAAGGTCATCGGGTATATCGGTATCCACGTCCTGAAAGTGAGCCGTCGCGTTAGCAACATCGCAAATATTAACTGTAGAGGGCTTCTCGACTATAGTAAGCTGATCACTCGATATGTGCACTGACAACCCTAGGGCCAACAAATCGCGTCCAATCAGAATGTCATTATTTAGATAATCGTCAGGTATAATGTGAAATAAAATTTCTACGTCATGACCACTAAGAAAAACTCTAGATAAAATTTGCGAATCGCATAATACACTAGATTTTCCTACCCCAGTCAAAGTAACAATTGCACGCTGCAATGTACGGTCGGCCTTATAAGAAGCTGCACACTTTAGTACTCTGTCACTTTAACGTCATGTTTGAAATGATGGACTAATCTGTCAAAGGCGTTTCAGCGACAAGGTACAAAAGTGTGCACCCACTTATAAGGTTGACTGTACCAACAAGCCTGCGAGAGACGCTCTCTTTAATTAAGGAACAATCAGCACCGGAATCGAAACAAAACGGGAACTGCTCACCAAATTGCGTAATGGTTCCAGTGACAGGTCTCAGACCGCATACGTCCACTCGCTTCACAACGCTGGTTGCAGTGGCGGCGGGCTGTGCGCTGCCGCTTGCAACTGGCCATGTTCTTGAGCACCGCGATGCCACGTGACCCTCAGCACCACACTTGTAGCAAGTCACAACGGGCCGCGCAGTAACGGCCGTGTTGGAGCGCTCAGAATTCAGAGCTGGTTGCTGCTTGTCATGCGATCGGCTGAAACATTCAAAAGATTTATGACCTAACTTTCCACACGCGTAACATTTGTTGAGACAGCACTTAACCTAGGACGTTTATTGTCTTGCGTAGTACTTGCGACGGCCTTTGAAATCTCTTGGTAACTGCGTTTGCGATAAGAGAACGCCATTAGTTCACGTTGCATTTTACTGCGGGTAGTTATTTCTTCAGAAAAAATATTGCGTTGCAACCGTGGCTCGATTTGCCCCATGTGTGCGAGTATCAAAGATACCGCCATTTCTTCCTTGCCCAGACTACCCCATCGTGACATCAGTAAAGTGAATAAACGGCTTGCATAAGCAGCAAGAGATTCACCCTCTTGTGGTTTGCCAGTAATCATCTTTAACATCGTCGCAGCACATGTTTCCAATGTATCAAAGCGAGAAAGGAAAATTTCTTTAAATTCTATCCACTTCATATTGGGAAAAGCTATCTGAGAAAACCATGTTGCAGCCGAACCCTTCATAGCCCTACTAAGTATGAGAATCAATTTACTTCCCTGTATATCGCGATCCGATAAGCAGATATCCGCTGTTGCTAGCCAGGCCCGGGCATCAGTGTCAGCATCATCCGGTTGAAATTCAGGCAGCGTGATGCCCTTATCCTCGATTTTCGGTGGGTTGGTTAGCGCCTCCACTAGTAACTTCATGCTGGTTTGCTGCGCTTCGAATAACGCACGCCATCCTTCATTTGCCGCTGTCGGTTCGCTCACGTTTTGTGCCTGCACCGATCCCACTTCTGATGTCGGAGAAACATTCACGCTGACATCATCATTAGTGGCTGCGGGCTTTGTGGGCGCCATGAGGGTAAAATGCGAGCACAAAACAACGATCACAAGTTCACAGTGATTTATTTTAAGTTAACACAATAGTTCTAATTAATTTAAATGAGACAGTTAAGACCGAGCAGCGGGTTCGGGGCACCGATCTTACTTCATATTTTAAACACTTAAAACGATCCAACTCGATCGTTAGCCCACACTTCAAAGAGTCCCAAACATAACTGCCCTCTAACCGACTCCACCAAGCAAAGATGGCGCCTCGACCCCGCTCGAGGCACATGCTCCGCTCTGATTGGTCATTACGTAGTATTATAATCAAATCATGACTTTTATTAAATTATTAAGATCTATCATTCTAAAATAATGTAACAAATCAATTTAAATTAAATTAAGAATTTTAAAAGTAGTTACAATGTAAACAAAAGCGATATTATCTTTTACGTATGTAAACAACAATCAACTTTACTCATAGCTTCCTCCGACATATATTATAGTGTTTCTGGCCATTAACAAAGTATTCCAGACCATTTCGTTCAAAAGCAAACCGGTAATGTAAGCATTTGTTCCATTTCCCCCGGCAGTTGTGAAATCCCCCAAAATTGGGCTCATCAATCACTTTGATTTCCTTCGCTAAGGGAGTTCTTTAACTGCAATGTGTCGATTCTAGTTTTTTTTAACAGCTTCGCTTTCGTTTATTTCAGTTTTCTGTAACTCCCGTACGAAAACCAGAATATAAACGAAACGCGACTTCCTCCTTCCGTTTACCTTTTAAATTTTCCAGGAGGAAAAGAAGCCTATGTTAATTCAGGTTATAAGCTATCTCCATTTCACATTTTATCCAAATCCATCGCATACGCGTCGGTTATACTTTTTTTTAATATGAGTCCATACTTAGTGGACTCTATGACACGTTGCTTGTTGCAACTGAACTATTTAATCAGCCTCTGCAAGGGAATTATATAATTAAACATACTCGTGACATACATATCTGCATACAACCATGAAGGGCATCCATTCTACTCGGTTATACCATATTGTCGTTCATATGTTACTGTAACGTCAACGTTACGATAGCTTCACAGACAGATATACACATAGATAACGCAAATTCGAGTTTCCGAACACGTGAAAATTAAGAAAATTATTTAAAGCCAGATTTTCTCGTCTCTTGGTATGTTTTAGTTGGTAGAAAAAAATTACTACGGTTGGTTTTCATAGATTCAGGTGTTAACGTTATTTATATGTATTTATATTTGTGGATAGCTGTTATTTACCAGTAATGGCGACCGAGTACCTTCAAGTGAATCGTACAAAACCAAGACAAATCATAAATCAACTCAAGCGTCGAAATTATGACCATCGGTGCAACGTTTACCAAAGAACAGAGATCCATACATAATACATACAGATCGAAAACATTACATTCTTCGACAGTCGGTTAATAATAAACCAACAAATGCGAGAACTGCAAGAACTTTATAATTATTCCCTAGTAACTTTACGCCCGCTTAAATTCCATAATGAACACGAGTTACCATTATATGGAGATTAGCTGAATAAATTTAAGTATTTAGCATCTGCTTCCGCACAGTTTGCAGATTGGTAACTAGTTTCAACTTGATGAACCGAACATCATTGAATTTATCTGACATTATTTTAACGATTACGACTATGAAAATATGAGATAGTAAGTAGGAATAAATATCAGGGGACAATATTACACACAACATTTCTGGTTGTCATAGTCATCAAAGTAAACTCTAGGCTCGTACTGCCTGGGTATTAGTCGCGTACCCACAGAGAAGATACGAGAATGAGTACTGAAAGTATTCTGATTAAAAAAAAAAGTTTTACGGCTTTTCTTTACGTATTTAATATTGCGTGTTACGTAATGTATAAAGCATTAAAGCATTATAATATTAATTCAGAACTGTTTTAGCGTCAAAATGTTTTTTTTTAATGATAATATATGTGAACTATGAGAATCTATAATTACTCTTTTGTTATTCTGATTACTTTATTGTATGATATATATAATAAAGATTAACTTCGTGATTTCCGCGGTCCCACATATTATATTATTATTATCACTCTAAAAAGTTAACCACATGACGTTAAGACAGTTCTAATTGGGATTCAATACATATTTTAAGCTTTTTACGGTGACGGTACGGAATCGCAGTGACGCATCGTATCCGTACCATTTTTAACGCATGCGCTTCACACCGCTGCTTAACGGTGCGTATATTACGGTGCGCCATTAACGGCGCCATGTTGTTACTATGACCCCGACTTTTGTTTACGCAACCACACCGTGTTTTAAGCACCTTTAATTCTTTATAAAAAAAAACCGGCACAGCTACGATTCGTCGTGTCATGGCAATAGATACGAGTATACTTCAAAATAAATACACCTCGTTATAAAGGTACTAAAAGAACTTTTACATGTCAGACATAAAAGCAATATGGAATTATAAGAAAATTTTCGGTTTACTACACAACATTAAAGACATTTTTCACTTGAAATAAATTAAATATTTTATTGATAACACTCGTTACATGTCAGAGAAAAATAAGAATAAGTGTACAAAGCGGGTTGTACCTACTAAATTTATAATTGACAATTATTTAGCTTGAAGTTCATTGTATTAATAATATCATATTATTGTCGTTTTACAGACTTCTTGAGATCGAAGGGCTTTAAGCGACAATTCCACGCAAATTATCAATATATTTAGATAGATAGATAGATAGATCTTTGTTTTGCGGCATATTTCTTGTCATTTGTGTTGCCACTATGATTTCGCCAATGTCTGGTTTAAGGAGAGTGTTTTTTTTTGAAAAGGCGAATAAAATATAATTAATGTTTCGGTTTCATGACTAAAAATAAAAAACCCAGACGAGCAGTGAAATTTAAATTGACAGGCATAAAGCAACATTGCCATACTTTTTTTTACTTTTTTTTGTGTGAGATTCCGGTCGTCGAAAAATTCACAGCAAGTTGTCAAAAAAAATAACACCCGACGTAGCTCAGAGGGATTAAATCTCAATTTCGTTTTCAATGTGTTTTTAATCTCTATCTGAATCAAGGATTATCTTGAATTGAAATACAATATGGGGGATTACTGGATGTTCGAATCATTCACGTTATTGGAATTCGCTATGCAATTAATACAGAGAGATGCCCGCGAATTGATACGAGGTAGAATTCGCTTCCCGTTCTAACAAGGTGGTTACAACCTCCTTTCTTGATTCGTTCCTGGCCACTTTTATGTTTCTTTTATTGATCTAAATCGTTCCAAATTTAAAATTATTATGATCGATTCAGTGGGGCTAGACAAGTTGACATCGAATACAAACGCTAGCGTTTGGTGATCACCTATCGCTTTGCGTTGTCAAAAATGTAAAAGCTAGCCAAGTTGCCCTTGGTAGTGCTCGTGTTGAATTCAACCTGTCAAAATACTCCGGTGAACGACGGACAAAACGCCAAAACTATCACTATTCGATTAGCGAGAGTGATAGTGATCACATTACAGCGTGTCAGTTGTAACGAGTGATATATCACGTGGCTTACGTCAATTCCACAGATTTTATTAGGTGACAGGTGATCACCAAACGCTAGCGTTCGTATATCGATTAGATATCGATCAATATACTCATTCTTGTAGCAACCTTCAGAAATAACATACAGGGATCTCGGGTTTCATGCCAACTTATTATTAATTTATTAGTGCGCTTTTATATGCATAAATAATAAAAATACAATAAAATTCAACAAGAGATTTATTTATTCACAACTACACCAGGGACTCGCTGGATGCAGGCCGCTTTCAACCGGGTGAGGTGGAAATCTTTGGGAGAGGCCTATGTTCAGCAGTGGACGACCTATGGCTGAAATGATGATGATGATGATGACACAACAACCCGTCCTAACAACCTCATACTGTCAGGCCGTTATTTCTTTTTTCGTTCCATGGCAGAAGACTTTTAAATGTATTAGAAGAAGATTCAATAGATAAATAAATACTATTTATTTATTTCAATTTCACACGCAAGCTTTCAGCATAGGAGCCAGGACGCTCGCATGGTAATGGTATAAAAAACAATTTTAAAATTACTTCATCATCATCATCATCATTTCAGCCATAGGTCGTCCACTGCTGAACATAGGCCTCTCCCAAAGATTTCCACCTCACCCGGTTGGAAGCGGCTTGCATCCAGCGGGTCCCCGCGAACTTGACCAAATCGTCCGTCCATCTCGCGGGGGGTGGCCCTACGCTGCGCTTGCCGGTACGTGGTCTCCACTCGAGAAC
The DNA here is from genome assembly GCA_923062465.1 of Acleris sparsana. Taxonomy (NCBI): domain Eukaryota; kingdom Metazoa; phylum Arthropoda; class Insecta; order Lepidoptera; family Tortricidae; genus Acleris; species Acleris sparsana. The sequence continues at coordinate 12,904,675 of OV281307.1, read as the reverse complement.
TCTACTGCCCCAGCGGCCATCAGTCCTTCGAGCAATGCGGCCTGCCCATTGCCACTTCAGCCTGCTGACCCGATTGGCTATGTCGGTTACTTTAGTTCGTCGGTTATTTACTTACACAATAATTAATACTAAAATTCTTAATTATATATTATTATTGTATTATCATCGTTACCTTAATGCTTTATTATACTCGGGAAAAGCATATTACTTTTGGCATGTTATCGTATTGTCCACATTATGTTTAATCTATCCCAGTTCAAACCTAACCTACTTTACTGGTAGCAGTTCGTTCTAATATTATGCTATGGTATAATAATTCTATTATAAATTTGACGGAACTTATATTTTGCTACATAATATTCTGCCAAATTAATGTTATCCGTTATGACAGTTATGTTAAGTATACTATTATGCTAAAGTATCATTCGGCTAAAAATGTTTCTGCCATATTATTCTGCTATTCAAAATGCTGCCAAATTAATGTTATGCGTTATGCCAGTTATGCCAATTATGCTATTATGCAAAATATAATAATCAGTGATCGGATCTCGGATGCAATTTCCCGGGATTTAAGTCCGTTATCTTAACACGGATATGACTTACAATCCCGCGAGTCTCTTTGATATCTACATTTATAAAAAGGTGAATAACTTTTAATTGTAAGTAGTTTACACTATAAAAGTAATAAAATAATATGTAGTTAATAAGTTAATAACAACATTTTTACAGTACTGCATAGAAGAACTGAACGTAACGTGTACATCTTATCTTAATAGTCTTTTCATAAACAATCACCACTTATCAACCTCTTTTATTAAATGATATGGCTACTTGAAATAAGCACTCGATCTGAATGACAATGTCCGGGCTGACATTGTCATTCAGATCGAGCTCTACTTATCATATCACATTCTCATTAACGACAAATAATAATAATTTCAGGTATGAATATATTATAAATATATTAATAATAAAATAACCCATTTCCCAAAATCCCGGGAAATCCCGTGTCACATCCTTGTTAAGCATAACGTTTGAGGTCGTTCACCCCAAATTGCATCCGAGATCCGATCACTGATAATAATGCTAAAAATGTTTCTGCGATAACTGTTATGGTGTATTTCGGACAATCGATACTATGCAAGATGAAGGGAACCCGAAGGAAAGGCGTTTTCCAAGTTGCGTCCAAGTCCCGTGATCTTCTATTTTAGGTTTATCGTGTTTGCATCTCGTATTTCATGTTATATGTGTTGTCAACCTTACATAGTACGGTCGCCAACGCGTTTATGGCATTGGGATGGCAAACGAGCACACATACCACGTGATGGTAAGCAATCCTATGAGCACTGCCAACCCTAAGCAGTAAGATGGAACACGTACATACTAAACTAACGCTTTCCTTTCCAGAAGGTAGGCAGACCTACAGAAATACAAACAACTTTTAAAACTTGTTTATAATTCTGTGTTACCAAATTTTGCACAATCAGGCTAAGAATACATCTATGCTAGTAATTTCACTGGTTGTCCTATCCCCACACCGGAACAAAACAATGCAAACATTGTTGCTGGTAGTGATCCCGACGGAACTTGCATAAGGTCCTAAAACCTGGTGGAAGGCGTACAAATTCTTAGCTGTCCGTAGTCACCGCTCAGGAACCATTCAGTCCTAACGGCCATCAGTTCTGTAAGTAATATAGCGTACATTATTCGCAGAACTTACAACCACTAAACTGTTACACAGAATTAACGACCACTTAACGGTTGCAATTCGCTCAGCTACTTTAGTTACTCTGGTTCTTGTGATATTTGAGTGTAGCTCTTTCCATATTTTATTTTGACATTTGCGTTCTTAAGACTAAGTACAGGTGTAGTGCATAATTGCTTTCCTTCGTATTTTCACGGAAACGTACGAACATGTCATGCTACTTCAGTCAACCTCAGTACTTTTTGTACTGTGACCGACTGAAATAGCAAGACGCGTTCGTACGTTTCCGTGAAAATACGAAGGAAAACAATTATGCACTACATCTGTATAATGTTATTACCGCCATCCTAAGACTGCAATCCTGCTAATCCTGCTGCTGGGCGTTAGATTAAAGCATACAGATCAAAAAACATTTCTCAATCTTGGCCATTTGAGTAAAAAGAATGTTAAACTTTAAACTCAAAATAGCCAATTCTTCAGTTCAAATAATAACCCAAAAAGCTCAAAACTCTCATCAAAAAGTTAACAGACAAAATAAAGAACATGGTACCCACTTACCATAATAAAGAGAAAAATCTATGATTTTCAACTCTACGTTCTTGTGTCAAAGTTCATTTTCAACTAGTTTCCAAAGAAGCAAATTCAAAATGGCGAGCGGAGCCTGCGCAATGAAATTCGGTCTTTATACGGTGCTACATTAGGTTTATGTTGCGAAGATAGTACGGGATGCCAGATGCTACACGAAGGTTTTTTGCAAATGTAGGTCAACGCTGCAGTATTCTTTTAAGGCCTATCGCCTATTCTATTTACCTCACAGATATAAGAGACTGGTGACAACTCAAAATCTTAATTTGCAGAATAGCTCTCTATAGGTCTCTGGTAGATTTAAGTACAATAAATAAAAAATGTTTTGTAATCATGCCACAACACCCGTAAATAGGAGCCAGTAGGTTGAGGTTCCTGGACAACTACCCAGTGTCCAGTAAAGTTGAGGCATCTCGAATTTGGAATCAATAAGGGTCTCCCCACATGTATCGACGCGGAATCCGGCCGAATCAAGCCAATTGACGTTTGTTTCGCTCTTATTGCGTAGACATAAAGAGTTTTTGATCAGCTAACGCCGATTGTGCGTCGATAGATGTGGGGAGACCCTTAGTGTCCAGTAAGTAAGTACGGAAATTCCATAACATAATCATATTTTTTATTTTCTTTGCCCCGCGGCGACTTGAACAGCTACTACCGCGGGAATATGGCGTTTCACTATGAAGTGATTTCGCCAGTGTCAAGTATATATGAGTATAAATCAATATAGTAATAAAACACAATCCAATCTTCTCTAGAAAGATTGGTGGCAACGTTGTACGGTGATATGTAGGACAGAGGCCAAGATAGTTTTAACCTCTGTACCACTGCGAGTCCACTTGAAACGAGAAGTAAGATTCCAGATACACGAAAGAAGTCCAAGTCTTATATTACTGTGCAACACAAAGGCATTAAAAGTATAAATCAATAACAAAAAAGAACTTTGAACACCTAAATACACAAAAATAAAAACTAAAACAAATTACACATCCGCCATCTTTTGACGTTGCAAATGGCCTCCATAATCATATTATTTTAATTTGGAACTATCGTTACAGACTTGTGACAGCCTTCATAAAGGCTACAGAGGTAAGCAAGAAAAGGTCACATGTCATAAAATAATATACATATGAATGTTAAGATTTTCGCATTAACACCGTTTTAAAAAAAAATATTTGCCTTATAATTAAAATACTCATACTTATTTATACTACATGAAAACCTGAACATTTAACTCTACAGAGTTTTGCGCTTTAAGGGCCGTATAAACTCATCTTCACTGTGAGGCCCGTCACAACATACTTCAAAGTAAACGCCCAACCAAAGAACACTGTCATTTTCGACGCATCTCGAGATGAGCACTACAGCTGAGATTAGTTTATTAATACGGGCCTAAGACTAGAACATGGTCGTTTAAATAAAAAAGAGTTTGTCACTAACGAGGCCAGTGTTGCCAGGATTGATACTGTAAAAAAATTCTGGAGTAAAATATGTGTATCATATGGGGTTTTTTGTATAATTGATGGTAAATTTACTAAAAGTACTCATTTATTAACAATTTTCAATTCATTCTACTTGTTCCATTTTTCAGAAAAGCACTATTCATGCTTCGACCATTAAGACCCATCCTGGACTCGTATGTATAAAAGCCTCATACTCAACGAGGAAGGCTCACTTACTGGTCTTTACAACAATTTGCTATTATAAGTAGGTACTCTCCTTTTTTTTGCCAATGGGAAGGCAAACACAGACAAGTCACTAATCTTCGGTGATACTGCAATACCGCGTATCAAAAACAATAAGTATAATAATCATTTATGTAAGCCTTCACAAAAATCACCGTAGATTGACCCAGCTATAGTAAAAACCGGCCAAGTGCAACTTCCGTACTGTGACATAGTAGCTATTATATTATTATATTCAAATATGCCATTACTATTTTAAATTTCAACTTAAATATAAATATGTATAGCAATAAAATATTAAAATTATTCACGCTACTATAAATAGTTATTTTCATAATCGTGTTATAATAGAGAGCTTTTTAGTCGAGTACCGTGTTTAGGCCACGAAGCTTGCTGAGTGGCCTAAGTAAGGTACGAGATTAAAAAGCTTGATTATGACACTATTGTGAACAATACTTTTTGTACGAGTTCATTAAAATTAATAATTTAAGTCATTAATACAATCACCACCACATCGACATTTGTATCAAACCACGGCGTCCGTAATTGTTGCAGTACTGTGCTGTTCTGTTGGCTAAAAACTAGCCAATCACAAACCGTAGTTTTTTTTTTATGCCCTGGATACAGAAGCAGGTTTAAATAGATTTTTGACAGATGACGCGACGCTGCTACGTTCCGAAACGCCATAGATTGGCAATTTTGTATCGGATCGACTCTCCTTAAACAAGGACACATATTATTGAAATACGAAGTTCTATTTTCAATTTTTTTTCAGTTGTCTTGAGCGTATCGAAATGGTTATTTCGGTTGTTTCGGAAGTGTCAACGATGAAAAGAGTGACGTTGCAGTATTCTCTATGAAATCTTAATACAAAGATTTTAATCGACGAGTACAAAAATATTATTATAGATATTCTTGGGTTTTATTACTATTATTGTAGTTAAATATGTTATTGCCACATCTAGGTATATCTGCGAGAACCAAATAGGTACGTATGGAAGTGCTATGAAATATGATACTCTATTGGTTATATGACTGACTCCGCGAGAGATCAACTCTACTTATAAAAGCTTTTTACGTTTATTATCTCTCGTATTATACATTCTTCAGGTCGGGGTTTTTTATAGTTTCGTAAAAAAAAAAAATGCTTTTTTAGTGTTTTTTTTTCAAACAAAAATAAAATTCATTGAAAAAGAAGGTTTTGTATTGGTGCCTACAAATAAATATTAAAGTGTAAATTGGGCTCGTTTCAAAATCGAATTCAAATAATAATACAATAATACCTACTGTGCACTTGACTGGCTTTTTTTTACACATAAAATATTATATTTAAATAAACCTACCATTGATTGTCAATATTAATATGTCCTAAGTATAGGCATTTCTTGTGATGTGACCACCGATGTATATAAAAAATATAATGCCTCATAAGAATCACGAGACTTCGGATATCTTCGAAGTCGTAAACAAAATCAATAAACTGGGAACAAATAGCGTCGTTAGCCGTTGTTACAGCAGTTCCGAACTTGGCAGAAAAACAACAATCGCCTGAGGAGATACAACTTTGTAACTCTTTGTCTCGCTTATGTTTGTCTGGCGTTTGATAAAAATAAAACGTGGAGATTGATCGTTTTGATACGTTTCAAGATTTATCTGAGGCTATTGTTTCAAACAGTTGTCTATACTTAAGGATATTGGCATTATCAGGTGGCATGAGAGGGTAAGGTAAACGTCCTAGTTCACGACATGTCAAAAGAAAATATTTGTTTGCGTCGTGATATTATGTGCATTTACACAAAACTTTTTCATGTGTTTTGGAGATGTGCTTTACTTTACTTACTCTTGTCAAATGATTTTTTTTTAAAGAGTCAGTCGAATCGTACGAGTAAATGTCAGGTGCTTTTGCTGGCAGTATTTTTCTTTATTTTAAAATTGGCGTGTGATATATCAGCGCCAGAAACATATCTCATAGCTAGAATGAGGTGGTGATAAAGGTAATATCTTATCTTATATCGCTCTATATATATTATATCTTATTCACCGAACTGGAACAAGTACTAGCACAGCGACGAGCACTCGGACGTCTTCCTAGCCTATTGTTATATCGAAACACATATTCATCAAACGTGTGTTTGTTTGGGGTAAACAATGAACCTTCTTCGGCACTGGCTATAATAATATGGCTGTTTAAAACAGTACGAGTTATCTAATGTCTTCTAGAAATAAACTTCATTTGTTCTAAACGTCCCCTTAAAGCTAACGAAAGTAAAAAAAACCGCCCAATTGCGAATTTAACTCGCGTGAGCAGGGTTCCGTGATTACAAACGTATAAGGTTGTTGTTGTTGTTGTTGTATAAGGTTGTAAGAAATAATTAAGAAATAATAACTATGTTAACTACTATTATAATTATTTATAGGTACCTACTTACTTATTCTGTGAGCGAGGCGTATTTCATTCGCGCTGCATATAAACCTCTCACAGGTTTCCGAAGCGCGTCTTAATTTAAAAAGAATTGTAACTGCTGATTATAGTAAATAAAAAATATATATATATTTGATAGAATTCTTATAGGTTTTCCTGTAATCTACAAGCAATGAACTACATTTTGTATGTTATCAAAATTTTACAATAATAACTAAAATATATTTGAGATTCTCATAACAAGCCCTTTCATTGATATATGACACAGTAAAGTATGTAAAACTTTTTTTAAAATTTATTTACTTGTCCCCCAAAAATGATCCTTTATAAAATGAATATTTATTTACTATACACATCTGTGTTTGAGTTTTCAATTTACATTATGTGTACCAAATTTCAACTCAATAAGTCTAGTAGTTTCTGAGCGAATCCGCTGTGACAGACGGACAGACAGACGCACGAGTGATCCTATAAGGGTTCCGTTTTTTCATTTCTTGTACGGAACCCTAAAGAACACGATGTATAACTAACAAGAAACACTAGACATTAAACAACTTGAAGTTGTTCCACTTAAAACAGTCTCAAGCTGCAAGAGCTGTCCTAGAACGTCGGCAACACGGGCTTAACTCGTAACTTCTGAACAGAAATACTTCTGACTCGCTGTACCAGCTTTTAACTTAACCCGTTTAATACTAGTTTTCTTAATTAAGGACGGCATCTCCTATAAAACATTTAAAGCCTGACAAGTTACGTAAAACCCTTGCGATGTTGAGTTTAAATCAATCTAATTTCTTATACTGGCAACGTTTACACTTTTACTTAACACGTCTAAGTTATACAGTTACGTAGTTAAATTTGAGCCCCCCCACCTTAGATCCAAGTCAATCTGACATTCTACAACAATAAGGTCGACAACGAACATTTTAAAGAAATTAATATCTTAACTGTAACGTCTCAATTTATTTACGAGAATATTATTTATGTTATTAAGAATTTAAATTAAGAAATTTCTACTAGGAATATAAATAAAATCGCTATTCGAAAATTACGTGTCCGTAAAGCATATAAATCATTTGTTGGTCAATGCATTCATTTCTATAATAAATTGCCTGACGTAGTTTTAAAGTTACCCTTTCCATCACTTGAAAAATACTTGAGAAAGTCGTTAATATCTAAAGCGTATTATAGGGTCGAGGATTATCTAACAGACAAAAATGCATGGCCTAAACCCGAAACTTAATCAATAATAATTTGTTGAAATAATGCAAAATACTTTATTTTGTCTAGGGGACTCCGTTTATGTAGGGAAACATAACGAAACTTTTATTTGGTCGTCTTGCACTGTCTTATATATACACTAGTAGGTGTTTTTTTTTTGCTTTTCTCCCTCTTATCTCTCTCCCAAGATCTTTGGCATTGTTTTCCTACTGAACTACGCATGTTATTTCATATTATATTTAATTTAATTTTTATAGCTTTATATAATGCTTAGACTGAGTAATAGGAAATATGTTTGAAAAATAACTGACTGCTGAGTTTCTTGCGGCGTTTCTTCTCAGCAGGGGTCTCCTCTTGGGAAGCGCTGGTAGATTCTTGTCGTGTTAAAGTCCCGTGCGGCCTGCTTACTGAATAAATGAGTTTTATCTTTATCTTTCAGGTTGATATTCCTATAAGTAACAAAGGACTTGGCATCTCTAATGACATTGGCGACTTCAAGCATATTATTGCTGAAATGGATCACAAATTAACGCTCGTGACTGTACAAAAGTACACAAACACAAACTCAAATAATTTATGTTCTTTAATAGATGCATAGATCAGTACAATTATGAAATCCATTCAAAGCTGATTTTTTTGTGATTTTGTATAATTAAGCCTTACAGTTACATAAATAATCCATAACCTTAAATTAAAATATTGTTTTTTTTATAAAGGTTTAGTGTAAAAGTGCTGTCAATTTTAAAATGTCATTTTGTGAAAGCCCTTTGCTGTTGACCTTATTTGCCATGGTAAATTTTATTGCAGACTAGCTGTCCGTGCCCGGGGCCGCCCGGGTATATTTTTTTTAAACAATCCTTGTCTTGTTAATTACGAACACAACATAAATATATTTAAATCGTTCAAGCGAATCTCACCACCACACTAATAATATACTGAGAACTACTTCAGTCACGTGATAGTTATTTATGTGACTGCTGCATAATGAGAGGCATTAATACACGAGTGTGGTTTTATGAAACGAGCCGATAGGTGAGTTTCATAATAAGATCACACGAGTGTTTTAATGCCTAATTATGCGTACAGTCGCATACATAACTTTATCTACATGCATATCATAAGTTTTCTACAATATGTGAGAAAATTGTACCATGTTGCCTTGTATCTTAAAGAACCTGCATCTTAATGTTCACTTTAAAGTTTCGGTCACCGAAACTTTAAAGTGAACATTATGATGCAACTACATCAATAACCGATACTTTAATGACATGTAATACTTTAATGTTAACATTAAAGTGCAACCACAGATACAGGTTTCTTAATATAGGCTGTTTGCTTATCGTTTCTAAACATTTAATAGGGAAGTTATGATATGGATGTAGATAAAATTTAATAAAAACTTGCAAAACCATCTTTTATATTAAGAATGTTATTCACATTTGATTGAACGCCAAGATGATCGCGAAAAAAAGGAATTCAAGATGGCCCCCACTCACACAAATACAGGTTGATTAGTTTTAGGCTTGGGAGAAATTATAACAATAACCAATTACTTACATTTGAATACATTCGCAAACTATGTAAATGATGTTTATTTCGAGTGATATGTTAGGATAAATTGAAATGCGAAGCATTAATAATACGCTCTGTTATACAAATTGGCGTAGATTGAAATAGATATCTACCCTACTCCAAAAATAAAAATAACACGTCAAAATGCCAACCCCAACTTCCATAGCAGATAACTGTTAAACGGCTCAAATACTAAACTACCTAGCTACATTTTAAAATACTACGTCCGAATCGGTCTATCCGCTTGGGATCTACGATACCACAGATACTTTTCATGCTCGTAAAGTCCTTCTTTATGCTGGATAAAGGCTGCCTACAATCGCATTTTATGCACTAGTGCATAAAGTGTTCGCCATTTAGACTAAGACAATTTCATACATTTACTTTCAATTTTATTATTAAAAACAAGCTTTACTAACAAAATATTACAAAATCAACATATGACTTGGGAGTATTGAGTTCGACCACAGTTAAAAATCTCATGCAGAGAATTTAAAAAAAATTAGAAAAACAAATACAGTAACGGGAAAGAGGTTTTTGTCTATAGTTTTGGATTATTAATTAGGTAGTTGTTTTCTTTGCTAAGCTTGTGGTACGGAATTTAGTGAAGAGGTAATAATGCTCACACCTAACACACTAATAGAAAATCATGCAAAGGAACTTATTAAAAAGACATTGCCTCCTATTTAGGCCAAGAAAAAAATAATTATAATATTAAACATGAGTAAATACATTCTAATTCATGTAATTTTTTACATTATCACTGTTTTATTTCCTCGTAATCGAAGTGAAGAGCACAGTGTATAGCTTGGTGTTACAGCCCATTTTATCCTCGACTTAACTACCCAACCTCGCCTTTTGCATAGAGTTACTGAGATAGATGTTATAGAGTTATATAATTTCACCAAAGGAAGCATTTTGCTCTTGAATTATTTTAATAGAAGGTCTTAAATATTTAAAATGTTAGTTTAAGTTACTTGTAACTTCCTCATTTCACTGCCGCGTTTGGAATTATTTTGTTGAAGCAATGTAAATTCAAATACATATTTCATAATAACAGGTTTTTTAATAGTAGAAATTCAGGAACATGATAATATTCATTCCGACACAAGTCATCAAGAAAAAGGCAGACGCTCTTCTTTGATTTCCCGTGGGAAGATAAATCGATATGTTTTGTCTCTTGCAGGCACAACTCAATCAGACAATAAAGGAAAATTCACCATTTTGTTTAGATAAAGCAATTTGATACGAAACATATGTAGGAAAACCTTTACTGAAAATTTCAAGTTTATTTTGCTTCAAGAGTGCAGGTATTTAAAGTGTGCGTTAAGGAGGACGCTCCTATCCCCTCCACGCTGGCTGTCTAAATTTAGAACGCTGAATTTAGCCAAGTGTAAAGAGGGCTTTAGAAGTTTGGTTTTCTCATAGCTTAAAGGGATTGTAGACCTGAGTATATAATTTAATTTCAACTTGATTCCTCTACGCGTTTCCGTGATAAAGGGTCTGGCTGGACATACGGACGGACAATAAAGTGACCCCAAAAGGCTTCCGTTTTTTTCTCTTGAGGTACGTAACCCTAAAAACATGTGTTTTAATTTAACACATATAAACGACAATATTGCATATTGCATTTGGGTTTGTAAAGCTTGTTTTTTTATTCGACCTTAATATTGTTAAGTACATTTTTTACAGCAGTTCGTAACTTTTTTTTTCTTTGTTCCCTCACCGCCCGTCAGCGGCGATAAGTCAATTAGTACCTAATGAGCCGTCGAACACAGTTCGGAGATAAAATCGCTTTTAGAGGTCCGTAGGCATCCTGGGGTTCCTTTTCGATTAATCCTCAAAATTGGGGAAAAGATGCCGCTACGTTTTACCATTATACCAAAGAAGGCAGCTTTCTGCATGGTAATAGTTTAAGCATTTAAAGATTTATTTGATCACCAGTAGAAACGATTTTGCTTCGTCTAGTAGGCACTAGTTTCGGCATCTAAATTTTAAATAATTATTATTTTTATATTTTGGCTGTATAATCTTCATTCTTTACTATTTATGAATATTATTTTTATTATTACTGTATTTATGATACTCATTTCAACCTTTTGGCCAAAACAGTTACGGTGTCCACAAATGGTGCTTCTACCCTAATTTTCATGTTTATATTTTAGTCTGATTTTTTGTTGTGTCCTTGTGTTAGACGTAAGTAAATGAACTTTTCAGCTTCTTCTTTCTTCAATAAAGTATAGAGTACTTGGCAGTTAGCCGCCTTTAAAAGGACAGTGTTTACATTATATATATTTTTATTTACCAAGTTTTAAAAATATAAAATTTTTGGTATTATAATTATTGCATTGTGGATAAAATAAATAAAACCCTTATCCTACTCTTGACTTCATATGCCTTTTTTTCTGATAATTTATGTACCTTGTCGCTTTCAATCGTTTCACAATTTTGTATGACATTTCAAACATAACGTTACAGTGACAAGGTAACTATATAAATGATCACTTACTTTTTTAATTGGGTTAAATTCGGACTGTGTTCTCTAACTTTAAAGTACGGTTTACGGATATTTTAAATTAAAAAAACACGTTTCTTGCTACTTTTCATACCAACATTAATCGTTTTTTTTTGGGTATTATAACTTTACGGGAATTAACTAAAAGGACCGACTTAATAAATTATTCATCAAATTTATTGTTACTTATTATAAAAAATAGCGAAAAGCGTTTGTATACACGGTAGCGAAACGTTCCATCCTAGCCTATATTTTTGTTACGTTAAAAGCGAAATTAAAAAGCTCGCGTTCCGATTGGAAGTAGTTTTGGTCTTTCGTGATTTCCCATGAGACCATAGATTACTTACCGTGATTTTAGAACGAGGTTACATTTCTAACTGATATAATTTTACCAGGGGTAATCGGAAGGAATCGGAATTATTGTTAACTAGTCTTTGGTTAGTTTTATTTCATAGTGGCCATGACGGCTTGACGGCGTGATAGCCTACACTCAGGGGCAAAAATACCGGGTCAGAGTGCATTTTTCATACTAAGCCTTGGTTCATCGCCAGGGAATGCTTTTAGTGAAATCTGATGATGAATACCCCGAGCATCAATACAGGACTTCCAGAGTGCCTAGGATACCCAACTGAATGAATCTGCGGGTGACGCCGGAATTGTGCATGTTCAGAAAAACATCTCAAATGGCAATAAAATGTAAGGAAATCCAAATGCCCAAACTCTCCCGCTGTTTTGTTAACTGATTGTGCGATCAGTTAGGTATCTTAACAAATTTTGACCTCCTCTATTGAACCTTGGAATATCCACCATTCAACCTCATTCAAAACAACCCCTGGCGAGGAACCAAGGCTTCGAAATAGTCTCGTTTGTATGACAAACGCACTCTGACCCGGTGTTTTTGCTCCTGAGTGTAGTTGGTAGTGACCCTGCCTACGAAGCTAGCGGTCCCGGGTTCCATTCCCGGTATGGGCAACTTTTGTGTGATGACCACGCGTATTTTGTTTCTGAGTCTTGGTAGTTTTCTATTTATTTAAGTATGTAGCATAGTACACGTCTAGAGCTTGGTTTTTAGGTCAATTAGATAAAAAAAGAAACTGATTGAATATCGATCAACGCACAGCGAAAACTGCTCGTCGTAGGGACTTGAAATGTAGGCCCTATTTCTTGGATACCGTAAAAAATGCACTAAGAAAGGACTTTCTCAAAATGAACCCCTAATGGGAAGAAACAGGGGGAGAAGCGCAGAACTAATTCTACGCGTGAGAAGTTTCTTTAAATATTTATCTTTTAGTTGATACCTTCAGACCGCGTCTTTTGCGTTGACCATTCACATTTTTTTACTAAAAGGTAACTGAAGTGGTGATTGAAGAAATTGATTGAAAAAAAAAAAAAAAAAAATCTAATACCTAGACCTAGCAAGTCTCGAATAAAAACGTGTAAACGTAGCAACAAATGGTAAAACTCCAAACTTCCAAACCTCACGTATAACTTCAGACAAAATTTCAACAGATGTTCCCAAAGTTGGAATCTAAATTAAATGTTTCCAATACAAATTGGGGTTTATTTTGTTATAAAATTGACGTGGCATATTGGAAAATTTGGTTGAAGCTGGATTATTTAGTCTTTTAGATTAATTGTCACTAATATTCGCTGGTAAAAATATCTTAGCGCAAAATTTGGTTACACAATTAACAACTTGACTTGTTGGTTATTCCGTAGCTCTTCCTTCCCCACTCTGGGAATGAAGGAGTGAGTGTAATGATTTATGTTTATTAGATTAATTGGTAGAATCGGTCAAAAAGCAATATCGTATTTCATCTGTTACGGAATCGTTATTTACTCGGCCGCCATTACTGTCAAGTAAATAAGAGCTATCAAAACGTAATAATAAAATATAATAGTACATTGTGCATCAAGGGTAGTATGAAGGGAATTACTAACGAGAGTGTTAGAAGCCCGACGCCGAAGGCGGAGGGCTTTTAATGACTCGAGTTAGTAATCCCCTTACTGCCTGTGATACACACAATGGTTTTCATCACATTTGCGAGGAAAAAAAACAAAGAGAAAACACTTTAACTCTGCAAAATATAAAGAAATAACTTTTGACGAACGGGAACGTAAATGGAAACGATATTTTTTTTGTGACCTCTACCCCAGATAATAACTGCGTTTAGTTTCGACCTGGATTCGAGCCAGATTTAGCCAATTTGATAAAAATGTATAATTACTAAAATGAATGATAAATGTTCATATAAACTTGAAATAGGTATAAAAATAATGAAGTTTAATGAAGCGTATAGGTTTTGTGTAATGTAAGTTAGTCTATAGCTAATTTTTAAAGATGAAATTAGAAACCGATTTAATTTTTGGCTGAAAATTAAACCTCCTTAGTCAGAAATTATGTACGAAAGAGTTGCAAATTTTAAAAAGAAAGTAATTACTCCCTAGGGATGACAAACTCGCCATAATTCCCGCGGGAACAATTTAGGCCATTGTCCTTCTGTATACAGGCATGGAATAACACCATTTACGAGCAAGTGTAATGAAAAAGTAGTTACCTATTCTGCTGGGTTTTTTTTATTTTTTTTTATGGCATGTAGAAGGCAAACGAGCACACAGGCTACCTGATGGTAAGTGGAAACTGTGACCCATAGACATTCGCATTCACAAGACTGCAAGCCTAAGACTACAAATGCTTTCCCAACCCTGATGACTAAGATGGAATGCCTCTATGCTAGTCATTACACCGGCTCACTGCTAGTTGGCGGTAGGTTAATGGATAAGATGGTGGTAGCAATCCGGATAGACGGTAACACTTGACAACCTTATGATAGCTTTATTTACTTAACAATGACCACAGAGTTAATAACAATACCATAACCACGTCATAAGCAATGTTTAGGTACCCCGTAGAATAAAGGCCCTGGTGGGTGGTAAATCACGTATGGCGATAAAAAAAGATATGGCACGTGGCATGATAGCACGGCATTCTAGGCGGTAAAAATGATATAGTATTGGATCTGTTATGGAATTGTTTTTACTGCCATTACTTTTAAGTAAATAAGAGTTATCAAAACGGTGACAGCTATTTGCAACGTTAAAAGATGGCGGATGTTTATTTTGTTTTAGTTTTGTATTTTTGTGTAAAGTTCTTTTCTGTTAGCGATTTGTCCTTTTTATGCCTTTGTGTTGCACAGTGATAGACGACTTGGACTTATTTCGTGTATCTGGCATCTTACTTCTCGTTTCAAGTGGACTCGCAGTGGTGCAGAGGTTAAAACTATCATGACCTCTGTCCTACATATCACCGTACAGCGTTGCCTCATCTTCCTAGAGAATATTGGACTGTGTTTTATTGCTATATTGATTTATACTTATATGTACTTGACACTGGCGAAATCACTTCAATGTGGAAACGCCATATCTCCGCGGTAGAAGATGTTGAAGTCACCGCGGGCATACAATTTAAAAATAAATAACATGGTATCTTATCTTATCTTTATGGTGGGGTCCTTACGGATACACTTCGACCCTATGGGATCTTTTGTGTAATTACCCCTCTTTTAGCACTTAATCCAATGCAGCCTCCACCCCTTCCAAAAAGCGGATAGTGGAGTGCAATGGCAGTGCCTTGAAATCGTTCGGTTCTGGGTATCCACAACCGAGGATTTTCATTCTTACTCCGGCGAGGGCATCACATTCACACAATAGGTGTTTCATTGTCTCAGCCTCTTCGCCGCACATTCTACAATCTGTGTTGTCATAAAGGCCCATCTTTGCTAGGAGATATTTAACCCCGAAGTGCCCGGTAAACACTCCGATAATGTATCGAAGTTGTCTTCTGCTGAGTTTCCAAAGTTTCTTGGTCCAGCTCTGGTCAACTCTTCCTATGAAGAGCTTTGCATGCCCTAAGCCTACCGTAGTTTCCCACTCTTTTTGGTGGTTTTCTAGGGCGTTGTTGTTCAGGGCTGCTTTTATAGTGCCCGGTGAGGGTACCACAAATGGTTCAGGTCCGACGTATGCGCCCTTGGACCCACCCCTTGCCAGCTCGTCCGCGGCTTCATTTCCGGGATAGCCTTCGTGTCCTGGAATCCACATCAGTTTCACTTTGTTGTGTCTACCAAGTCTGTTTAAGGCTTGGATTCCATTGTAGACTAGCTTCGAGTCTACTTTAGGCGCCGTCAGCGCCTTGAGTGCCGCTTGGCTGTCGCTTAGGATATAGATAGTACTCTCCTGTAGAGACCTATCAATATTCTCCTGCGCGCAGGCAATTATCGCATACAACTCCGCCTGGAAGACCGTTGCGTAGTTGCCCATACTTATGCTACTGTTGTAGTCTTTGGCATGAATACCAGCCCCCGTACCGGAGCTCATCTTTGAACCATCCGTGTACCATATCGCGTTGTCTTCCTCCGATAGGTGCAACCCATCCTTCCATTCATCCCTTGTCGGAATGTGGACATTGAAGTTCCTCCGGAATACATACTTGGGCTGCATTTTATCGCAGCCCATCGTCAGTATTCTGTCTGGAGCAACATTGTGTGCCATTTTAGTGTGTCTGGTTCTAGGTGCTGTGTCGTTCCACAGGCCAGCCTCTTTCAGCCTTCGCAGTGACTTGCACGCCTCAGACTGTATGGCGATATGTAGTGGTGGGAGATTTAGTAAGACCTCCATTGCCACCGTCGGCGTCGTTCTGAACGCCCCTGTTATAGCCATGCAGGCCACCCTCTGCACTTTAGTTAGAGAGTCCTTGCATGTCCTCAGTGTTGTTCTTGGCCACCAGGCCAAGCAGCCGTACATAATTATGGGTCTTACCATCATGGTGTAGATCCACTTCAGTACTTTAGGGTTAAGGCCCCATGTCTTACCATATGCTGATCTGCACATAATAACATGGTAACTATTATTCCTTATATCGTGCATAGCGATGTGAGTTGCATGATGTGAAAAATAAGATATTAAGTGCATACAAAAAACAGCCATCGAGTTTCCGGCGTTTGGAGTTTGAGAAAGTCAATTCTTGGAAATTTTAGATTTAGTTTTTTACTTATTCTGCCATCCAAGAGAAAAAGTTAGTATAACAGAAGTTCTATTTAATAAAGTAAAACAATATTGCCTTTGAAGTGTTATGGTATTGTTTATGACTCGGCCGCCATTACTGTCAAGTAAATATGAGCTATCGTAACCTTGATAACGCATCTTTAGAATTATAGTGACCTAAATCACAGTTTTTTGATTTCGAGTTAGGCCTCTATAATAATAAATTTATGACTTGATGTCGAAAGCTGAAATGTTGAATATAACTAAAGCGTACGATAATACGTTAAAAACGATGTTGTTTTAGTCTTAAATAGAAGGGCTTACGAGTTCATTTAAGTGGTATTTTTTCCTTTTCCATGGTAAAGGAGAAAACTTTTTTTATTCTCCCATTTTTTTATGGAATGTAGAAGGCAAACCAGCCACCTGATGGTAAGTGGAAACTGTGACCCATAGACATTCGCATTCACAAGACTGAAAGCCTAAGATGGAATGCCTCTGTACTAGTCATTTAACCGGCTGTCTTATCCCCAAATCGGAACAACAATGCGAACACTGCTGTTTGGCGGTAGGTTAATGGATAAGATGGTGGTAGCGATCCGGACGGACCCTGCACAAGCTCCTACCACCCGCAACGCGCTTGTTTATGAGTAATTCTCTTGTCAGAGTGTCAGGGATACAAAGTATCCATTACTCTCTATCCATTGCTATTTCCTTTACCTCTCTATACGACATGTTCTTTATTACCCACCAGCACCTAATGTAGCTTTCTGACATGTATGTACGAGACGGATGCTGTATCCATTTTTCATTTGTTTCACGATGGGTGCCCCTTGAAATCTCGACAAACTTTTCATCGAATATCATTTCATCGAAAACGATTTATAGAATATTTAGTATAAATATTATCTCTTGTAATATTTTGGCTTCATCGACTATTCATTTTAAATTAAAACAATTATTAGAACAACGGTACAAGGATTTTTAAATGCTTAAAAATATATTTCATAAACTATTCAAGAGACACAACAACTCAATATTACTAAAAACTAGTTTGAATTGCAACACATTGTTATGCGACAGAGTACACATAGGTGCGACGACGAGCGAAGCGAGGAGGAGTGTGTTAGGTGAACTGCGACCTAACAGCGCGCGAAGCCAAGCGAGCGAAGCCGAGCGAGCGAAGCGAGCGTGCCGCGGCAGCGGCCGGCGAGCGTCAGAACCGATTTGTTTTATTTCTAAATAATATATTGGATAATTAAGTATGAAATAAAAAGCTGTCCCTTAAAGTATATATTTAATAATATTTCTAAACATTAAAAATCGGTGTTTGAAAAATACATCATTTAATTGTTCGATGTAAAGAATATTCGATCAAATGAAAATAAGCGAAACGTTGACTTTGAACTGAAATTCGATTAAACGTTTGTCGATATTTCAAGGGTAAACCGTTTCACGATATATGCAACTATACTCGACCGGTTATATCTCTGACGAAACAGTTTTGTATATTTTGCATTTTCATAAGTACTTACGCTCTATAAGTTATCATAGGTAGCTAGTCGAAATTCAAATTTATTTAATAGTGAACAACAAAATTAACTTCCTTTGCAAAGATGACAATCGAGTGTGTCAGTGAGTATTCTTTCAATTGTTTATGAATGAACATTAAAAAAAAAAAAAAACAAAATCAAAATAGTTTTATTACGAAAACACAAATTACATGGCAAAAGTTTTCCGGCGGCCCCACACTAGGCTATGCCTGTAACGTGGCGGCCTGATTCGGGTACCGTCAAAAGACAATGGTATTTTGCATGTGGTTATCAGACAAAAACGAAAGGCAAAAATAAAAGAAAAAAATAAAAAACAAGTAAGGTTAGGATGAAACTAAACTAACTTATTTGAACTCTGTGTGTGTGTGTGTGTGTGTGTGTGTGTGTGTGTGTGTGTGTGTGTGTGTTAAACTATACTTCTTAACAGCTGTTCCGTTTCATAGTAGTTAATACTTTTTAACCAGCTTGTAATCTTCTGTTTCGCTTCACGGGGAGTCGCTTTAGAGATGTTACATGTTTTAACAACTTTGTTGTAAATATATGGTTGAAGCACATGCGGAAAGCGTCGTGCAAAGGCGGTCCTTACTGAAGGCACAGGGATTTTGAACCACCGTTTATTTAGTAGGTCCGAGTATTGTTCAGAGCGAATGGTATTGTTATGCATTACAGTCGAGGCTTGTAGAATCATGAGTTATTAAAAAGGTTATTATGTTATATTACTATCTTGTACGTGACACCTGACGTCTTTTTCATATTAAATGTAATATTTACATTACGAAATATTAGATTTATGTTCACGTTGTTAGAGGGGTTTTTGAACGTGGTTTCTTGAAAGATGTTAACAGTTAAAGCCACCGTAATCAAGAAGGGTGAAAAACAACAGCTTACAAGTACAATAATTTAGGGCTAATATTCCATTTTTTTTGTACTGTTATAACAAGGGACCTACGTTCTGTTTCCTTCTAATATTCCTTAACGCAATTTTTTTAAAACGAACACAGATAATATAAACAACTTCAAAAATAATGTACATTAAAAACAAACAGCCGTTAAAAGTAACCCTACTTGTAAATTAAATATACGCTGGAACGTTTCATACAAAAATGGATGGCGTGAAAGATATTTCGCTTCTCAAATACGCGTTGATAATTTCTCGCTTGACTTTCACCTTTGTTTGATTCTCTGAACGCCCCGGGTTCTTGGATATTATACATTTTTCCTCTTGTCTCTACGTAGTAGACCAAATGTGGAAGCAGCGAGCTGTCCTGGATATTAGGTACTGTATGATCCGCCCTCGCTTCAGTTTATGCGAGGTTTTGTAACACCCTTACATTAATCAGAATTCATTATACATGAAAACTGCGTGACTGCGTGTTACTAGCATATTATGTTAGTGTAATAGAGATAGATAGATACAGTTTTTTTTGTTCAAATATCATTAGTTTCAAAGCTACGTCGTGATTATTATTTGCTGACACGTTTTATGTGTCACTTTGTAATGACATTTCACATTGCTTTAAAAAAACCTCGTATCTTAAATTTCGAGATGTACGATTTCAAACTTAAATGTGAAGAGATTTAAGTTTAAAATCGTACGTCTCTAAATTTGAAATACGAGGTTTTTTAAAAGTATTAACGATTTGCTTCTCTATTTTAGTTAACCTCAATGTATTTGGTACTATAATTTGACAGCAAATTGACATTGACATCATCATCATCATGTCAGCCGGAAGCCGTCAACTGCTCATAGGCCTCCCCCAAGGCTCTCCACTTAGACCGGTTATTTTAGAAAGACCTTATCTGTAATATTTATTATTAACTAACGGTATCTATGGAATTAACATTAGATTTGGACGTGTGATGAATTTACAATATAAACCTTACTTATCTCTTTTACAACTGTTCTATTGTTTTTGTTTTCGCTAGAAAATTCTTTTAAAAAGTTCCAGATGTTTATCACTTAAAATTAAATTACTGTTTTAAAACTGTACAAAATATTTTAAGTAAACCCTGTTAGCTTTTATTCCTTCCAAAGCTGCCATATAACACGCCCTAAGGGTGCCAAAGATTATTTTAAAACAAACTTGAATTTACGTTTTTGTTAAAATACTCCTTTTATGTTTTAGCGGTGTCTATTTCGGGATAATTTGTATTTTAGGCCGTTTACACGCGTTGACTTTTTCAAGAAATTCTAATAATATTATATGTTCCCTCTTTAATGACAAGACTAAATATATATATATTATATAGTGTGTAGTCTTGCCATTAATGAGGGAACACAAAATGGTGATGCTGCAATTCAAAAAACCTGGCCAACTATATTTTAAATTGTAACTCCGATGTTTAGTATGATAATAAGATTCCCAAGTTTCGTTTATTCTTCAGAACAGGCGAGGGGTAAGAATATACGACAGTGCAGAGCTGCAAGCCCCCCTGGTTGGCTTATCTGTGGCAGCAGCATGATAAGCGACGCCTCGTACTTAAGTATCTTTTATGATCGATCTGCTCAAAAAACAATTTCTATGTCAGAAAAACCACTGCTGCATTTAGATATCGATCTTGAAACTATAAAAAATAATGTTGTGCCAGGTGTTTGCATTATAGCATTGCCATTTCGTGTTCCCCCATCAATGGAGAGACTAAATATCGAACTAGGTTTATTGTCGTGGGCAAAACTATAATATTCCCTAATGCAAAATTGAGTTAGTCTGTCTATATTTGTAACGTTTTTACGGCAACATTTGGCATAGAGACAGATAAAGCTTTAGAAAGGACAAAGTTAATTTTAATCCACGAAAATAGTTCCTGAAAAAAAGTGGTGCTCAAATTGTACGAGATTTAATTATTTTTTGTGCGACGATTACTCCTCGTTTTTTAGCTTCAAAAGATAAAAAACGGACCTAAAGTATTACGCCAAATCCTTGGACCCTTTAGTGTGAATTACAGTGTACTACCCACATAAATTACAGTGGCGAGGATCAGTAGCGACCTTCTAAAAGGTTTAAGTGAAAATAATGGAATATAGGGGACTAAATTGAATTTATGTATGTCTACGAGTGTTAAAATGGTAGTTATTTAGTGTGTAATGTTGATGGAGGGTAAATAGGGGATTTTGTATGGACCCCCAAAACCCATGGAATGCATGTTGTTTTTTCGGCAAAAACCTGTTTATTTTTAAACAATATCCATACGATACGATCCCAGAAAACCCCGCAATAGGGCGTCATACTAAAAAACATCTTGTTAATTAAAAACTGTATACGAACATCCATAGATATAGGCATACATCATTATAGACACTATGTCATCATCATCATGTCAGCAGAAAGACGTCCACTGCTGGACATAGGCCTCCCCCAAGGCTCTCCACTCAGACCGGTCTTGTGCTTTTCGCATCCACCGCGCTCCCGCGATCCTGACGAGGTCGTCACTCCGTCTTGTTGGAGTGCTACTCCAGAACCTTCGAACCCCATCGACTATCAGTCCTGCGAGCAATGTGCCCCGTCCACTGCCACTTAAGTTTAGCTATTCCTCCGGCTATGTCGCTAACCTTAGTTCTACTCCGGATATCATCATTTCTGATTCTATCACGCAGAGAAACCCCGAGCGTAGCAACTGTGTAGAAGTAATCAAAACACCATGGTGGATTCAACATGAAACAATATTATAAAACAAAGATTTTATATCAACACCTACCAGAACCAGAACCTAGGTAATAATAATGAACGCGACACCAAAATCTATTAAAGACGCATTCACATTTGTCTGATGTGTTGTGTCGTGACGCGCCAGAACATGACGCATGCACAATAGTATGATCCGTTCTGACGCGGCCGCACCGCCGCCCTCCACCTGACTCAATCTGACGCAGACCGGGATGGCTTGTCATCAACTCAACATAATCCATCATAACACACTGCGTCGATACGACTGACACGTCACGACACAACACATCAGTCGAATGTGAATGCGGCTTAACTAGGAAATATTTCTGTTGGTTGGTGAAGACATTTCTGCCTATCGTTTTTTTATATTTGAGATTAAGTCCATTTTAGTTCAGTGTAGTATTAAATAAAGAATTATTTGCATACTGAGATTAAATATTAAATTATCAATGCTCATCATACAAAGAAATGTATCAATGGAATATGAATCTATTATGAATGAAATATAAATTCGATTTTCTAATATGATCATCACTTTTTTTTTATATAGAAGGCAAACGAGCTCACAGGCCACCTGATGATAAGTGGAAACTGTGACCCATAGACATTCGCATTCACAAGACTGCAAGCCTAAGACTGCAAATGCGTTGCCAACCCTGAGGACTAAGACGGATTGCCAAAAATAAAAAAAAAACAAAAGAAATTCCACTTTACGTTCTTTGCACTAGACCTCTATTTGAATGGCCGGACGAAAGGTCTTCGGGCCTTAGGAGGATGGTATTTCTCTTGAAGTATTTATTATCGACAAACAACTTTATAATTGTAACTGTAGCTGAGATTACTTATAACGTTATGAGTCTCATTATGACGCGTTAATACAGTCGGCGCAAATTAGAAGCGTCTTTGCTTTAACACCCCATTTTAAGATAGGCTGATGTACGAAGACATCTAACGTTAAAGTAATTCTTGATAATATTTGATTATTGGTTTTTGAAATTGAATGGCAGTAAAGATGTTTATTCAGCAAGTAGGCCTCACGGGCACTTTGACTAGCGCTTTCCAAGAAATCACTGCTGAGAAGAAACGCCATAAGAAAAGAACACATTTTTTGCATATTGCATATTGCTTATGACAATGTCAATACTAAACCATGAATATGAATAAATATAATAAAAATATCATGCATAATCGAGGAAGAATTCATTTTCTTTTATTTTATATCGTTAAGTTTAAAAGCTTACAGTTTTTGAGTTCAAAACTGCATTTGCCTCAATTCTTTTATTCCATTTTGTTTATAAAATCAAGATCATCAAACTAACATACTATAACTAAATGCAAACTAGCTTTAAAAACCAACTGCATTTTTAAACCGTTGTCGATATACTTTTGCTATTATTTATTGCATAGAGAAGGCAAACGAGCAGACAGGCACCTGATGGTATGTGGAAACTGTGACCCATAGACATGTTAAAGATTGACGTTTTGCCACAGTTCTTATTTCAATTTTAACAGTTAAGATATCCTATGTCACTTAGGATGGTTAAAGGATTCTAACGATACCACACACATCTATATCGGCTCAGGCGTTTAGATGTTACGGTGGAATAAAGAATCGTACACATACAAGAACCCTGAACCCTTTTTTGGGCAGTAGTGTAAAAATACAAATGGCGACTCAATTGAATTTGTACACTAATTTCGCTCGGTTGGTAAAAGGGGCCCAAATTAGATCTAAGATACAGGTTGCTTTCAAATATACAAATGGATCTTCTAAAATCAGAATAATTTACCTCCTCCATTTTTCACTAATCCCAGCGGAGCACTTAATTAAATGAACGAAATATAATTGCTTTCTCTTCGCGCCTCGCCTGTAAAAATTACAATTTTCGAGTCGCTGAGTATTAAGTAAATTTTGTTTTCGGTAAAAATAATGTGTATTTATTTATTTATTCGTTTGTACGTTTGATTATCCTGTTAATTTCCCAATAAAAACAAGCCGACTTTAGACTTACCTATACCTAACGTTTCTTCGTTTTTATTTTTTTGCCAATGTCGGTAAAACAGGCAGACAGCCCACCTGATGGGCAATGGTCACCGCCACCTATGGACATTATTTAAAACCATTATATAGCGGCCTTTTTATTCTAAATTAGCTGTCAAATTTAAATACTAATAGGGCACTGATATTAAACGTCATACACATTTCATCAATGACGACACATAATCTTTAATTACTTGATATAAGGTAAAACTTCATGTTCGGAACAGTAAGAGTCGGCTAATATTAATGATGAGATTAAAAAGAATTAATAATCGACCCCCGAACGTATAGTAAAAACATTACAGCCTGTATATATGCATATACATAAAACATATCAGGGGAACAAATGACACCATCTGACCTAGTCCCAAATTAAGCTGTAGGCTTCTAAAGTCAACCGCCTTCCGTCTCGTTTCGCTGACGAAACATCTAGATCAAAGTAAGAGGTACATTCTGTCCTACTTATCTACAAGCGCATGGTTAGGAAGAATTTTATTTAAACTTACGAGTTATTTGGATAATGTACACTAAAGGTCTAACTTTACAAAACCTATAACTATAACTTAACTAAGCTCTTATCTACGGTTTGAAATCGCTCAATAAAGTCCGGTTAAAGTGTTTTTGGTACAAAAAACTGTTTCAGGAAATCTACGAGGGTCAAACCACTTAGATCAGATCAACACCTGCGGGATTTAGGCGCCGTTCTTTTTTTTACGCGTCCCTTTACTAAGTTACAATAATCAACATGGTATGGATGTGGCATTAGCAAAGAATATTAACAATTGTTTTTGTTGATAGAATTTTCAATGGGTTTCCTGTAATCTACAAGCAATGAATTATATTTTGTATTATTTTTTAAATACTTGGCTCAGTAAAACAAAAATATATTTGAGATCCTCATAACGAGCTCTTTCATTTGATATATGACACATGCATAAGGTTTTCAAAACATTTTCTTAATTTCCTAATTAGTCCTTCAAAATTGACAATTATTAAAAAAAAAAACATGTCTTTGTTTGAGTCATCAATTTACATAAATTTACCAAATATCAACTCAATCGGTCCACATTGGACACACGTGTGAACCTATAAGGGTTCCCTTTTTTTATTTTTTGCTGGGAACCCTATAAAAGTGATGTCTTCCAATTTAAGTTAGTGATTCCCAGTGTGAGCATACATATATTTCTGTGATGTGTCTTGGATGTTTCCTATGTATTTAATTAATTATTTGTCTGTCATAAGTAAGCTTAGAGCTTAGTTTGGGACTAGGTCAAATTATTTGAGATCGTTCCCTAGTATTTTATAACATATGACTATATTGATGAAATTGTTTTGTTGTTTAAGATAATTATAAGGCATTTTATAACAGTTCAACAGTAAATACATATAAAAAGGAAGTAAGTTACATTATTTATAAATATAACCCCGGTAACTGTTCAATTTTCCCATTTTAAAAAGTTGGTTGGTATGACATACAAACTATCTCTGTAGCAAATATCACAAGCGGAACAAAACAACAAAAAAACTTACCGCCCGTTGCCCGTATGCTCAATTTCCTTCTCCGCGCCATAAAGAAAGAAATACTTTACCGCATCCAAACGTTCTAACCTCAACCACCCATTGACCCAAAGTTAAAAATAATAAGGTACTCCAACCCTTCGTGACCTCAACGCGTGGCACGCATGCCAATCAAGGACACTGCCTGACCTTTGAGGTCATTACAACAGATTTACTGTGAACAGAAATAACTTTACGTGTTTAGTTTTTAGGACAGATTGCACGATTCGATTTTGTTCGGCTCCCAATAGGGAGTGCCGCAAGGTGCATAGTGGGGCATGTTTTCCTAATACTATTAATGCAAAAGTTTGGGTGCTTGTGAGTTTGTATGTTTGTTAGTCAATGCCGAAACGGCAGAATTTAGAATGGAGGTAGTTTATGCAAAAAAAACAGTTTTGTGGAATAGTTGACGCGGACAAAGTCGCGGGCAAAAGCTTGTGTAATAAAGATGATGAAAAAATCCAAAATGATCTTAAGTATCTCATTTAATCATTCGACATAGCTTTTACACATCAAAAAGAATTATTAAATATTTATAAATGGCTTAAATAAGAATCAAATTAAAAGAAACCAATACTAAAGTTGAAAAACTGGAAACATTAAAGCTGTTATCCATGTGTTCTAAAACTCAACTGTAAATATCTCGTATACTCGTATACTCGGTAATTCCATGAGGAAAATGTAAAGCCCCAGAATAAGAGACAGACAAACAGATACAGACATAATTATCTTCGTAGATCTTGGGCTCTAGCTAGATCATAAAAAATAGTATCAGCCATTGGCACGCTCACACGGCTCTCGTTTGGGCCGAAATATTGAAATTTGATTTCTTTCGTGCCTTTTTACTGCTTCGCCTTTTTATGAGGGTTCGGAGGTCATTGCGATATACGCATTCGGTGTCATGGCGCCGTGAGTCGTCGATACTAATCGCCATATTATATATTATTATGCTAACTACATGTCCGCGCCCGGCTTCACTCGGGTGTAATAGTCATACAAAGCTTATAAAATATTCTTTATGACCTATTCTCATACCTACCAAATATATCTAAAAACACATAAAAATTGTTCAAGCCGTTTCGGAGGTGTTCGAAATACTGAAACATACTACACTCGTAATATTTATTTCATCACACTTGCTCGTAAATGGTGTTATTCCATGCCTGTATACAGAAGGACAATGGCCTAAATTGTTCCCGCGGGAATTATGGCGAGTTTGTCATCCCTAGGGAGTAATGACTTTCTTTTTAAAATTTGCAACTCTTTCGTACATAATTTCTGACTAAGGAGGTTTTATTTTCAGCCAAAAATTAAATCGGTTTCTAATTTCATCTTTAAAAATTAGCTATAGATGAACTTACATTACACAAAACCTATACGC
Source organism: Acleris sparsana (assembly GCA_923062465.1). Lineage (NCBI taxonomy): Eukaryota > Metazoa > Arthropoda > Insecta > Lepidoptera > Tortricidae > Acleris > Acleris sparsana. The sequence goes on along the minus strand of OV281307.1, from coordinate 12,877,742 downwards.
TTCATTAAACTTCATTATTTTTATACCTATTTCAAGTTTATATCAACATTTATCATTAATTTTAGTAATTATACATTTTTATCAAATTGGCTAAATCTGGCTCGAATCCAGGTCGAAACTAAACGCAGTATCTGTGGTCACAAAAAAAATATCGTTTCCATTTACGTTCCCGTCCGTCAAAAGTTATTTCTTTATATTTTGCAGAGTTAAAGTGTTTTCTCTTTGTTTTTTTCCTCGCAAATGTGATGAAAACTATTGTGTGTATCACAGGCAGTAAGGGGATTACTAACTCGAGTCATTAAAAGCCCTCCGCCTTCGGCGTCGGGCTTCTAACACTCTCGTTAGTAATTCCCTTCATACTACCCTTGATGCACAATGTACTATTGTATTTTTTGTAAGTGTCCTGGAATGAAGCATAGGAGCATTATGAAAAAAAAATCATTTTGTGTAATTGTTTGTGTAATTTATTTATTACTAACATGTACAAAAACAACTTAATTCTATCTGCTTGCATTATGGTACCCCAGAAAAAATATACTTAATAAAATTAAACATAGTGACGGCCATAAATTAAAACTACTTCTATTACATTATTATAACAGTATTATAGCTTTACAGATATTAAGGTTTAAATAATTTATTTCTTATAAGAATATTTACAATTCACTTATATGAGATTTAAAAGTAAGTTTACAATAGTTTGGTGAGCGTATTTAAGCGTACGTATTTACATTCACACAAAAAAGGAAAAAAGACATTAAATTAACAACATACATTTTATCAAATAAGATTTTAATTTTAATTTACTATTAAGACAATATGTATAATGTTATATATGTTTTATTTATTATAAACTATCTTCTGAATACTGCAGGACATTGAAATGAAACATAACTCCGTGTATTATTATAGGTTAATATTCCCGTTATAATCTCTAAGCATTTCGTTTAAATCTGTTGAGTTTTTTCGGAGCCTTTTTAAAACTAAATTTTAGACGGACAATTTTACAAAACAATCGTATAAATGTAATTTTTCTACTCGCGTAGTACTATGTGCTACTAACGATACCGCTATCGGTATTCCAATGAGGTCCACTGTGTGATCGCAACGTTGACATTTCATTATGAAACGTTTTACAATGTTCTTTTTATAAAATGTCATCTAGTGATGGCTTAAAACTATTTTGCTGCCGTCAGAAGCAAAGGTTAGCACCATTATCGTCTTTAAACCTGTAATATACTTGACAGTAATGGCGGGTTAGGCCGAGTTAAACACAATAGGCACCATAACGGAGAGGCTATTGCCAAACGCAATCGCAATCGCAATTGACTTCAAAGCAGATCAATTGTTTTCATTTTGTATGCAGACAAGCCTGCGATTTTCATAATGGAAACGATTGCTCCACTTTAAAGGCGATTGTCATTGCGAGTGTACTAGGCAATAGCGACGATAAAAGACGATAGGTTTTTATGCCAAGAAAAGAGTCTGCTCGCTTTTTGCAATATGCCAGATTCATTTGGTGTATGCAAGGATTTTAACCCTCTGCGACTGACGTGACGTCTATCAGACGTCACCAAAAACAATTCGTCATAATACAGGGTGTCCGGGATATAGTGGACTATTTTACAGGGCTAGATAGCTCAGCTCAGGAGTGGTCAAAATATGATAAATCATGTTTGGTAAAAGTCGCACCAAAAACGAGATATCTCAACTTTTCAAAATTTTGGAAATGCGGTACCCTGGTTCACCATTTTCGATGCCGTGGCCACATTTATTAGTATTTTTCAGTTTCGTTTGCTGTGAGAGATTGCTGATTAAATTTGCTATAAGACTTTATTAACGGAATCAATAAAAATTTAGCAGTTTTTTTAATTTTTCGAATCAAATTTTTTGTTTAGGAATCTGAGTTTAACTTGCGGCAAGTTTAACATCGCCCGGTGTAAAAAAAATGTACCAAGACTTGTAGTGCTGCTTTCCTAAAAATTGGCCTGGTTAATGGAGATTTTAAAATGATATAACAATTGAGTTTATTGATTACAGCAGCGAAGTTATTATTAAGTTTGTCCAACAAAGACTGAATTTTATCAAACTAGCGAATTTAATAAACGACTTTTACTTCCGTTTAAAATGAAGTTAAGTGATTTTAAATGTTGTAAGATAGTCCACTTTATCCCGGACACCCTGTATAGCGTGAAATAGCTCTGTATCGCTCAGTACCTTCTTTTAACGCCTCGTGGCATTATAAGAACCTTTGTAAAAAAAACCTGATTTTTTTACGTTGGTCAAGTTAATTGCATGTTAATTATATATTCCGAATTAAAATTAAATAATCATGCTATGCACTGAATAATCTATGCTTATCATTGAACAATTAGTATTTTTTCTATATTTTATCAAAAATGACGCCTGACAGACTCCACGTCGGTAGAATGTTTCTAAAAACGTCACCACAGGTTGCAGAGGGTTAGTTATAAAATTATTGTTTACGAAAGTAGTAAGGTAAGTAATAAGTATTTTTAGGCAAATCTAGTAGCAGGAATGATTCATATTCTTCATATTCTTGTTTCGAAACATTCTTGTGTCGGTTTATCCATGTTTGGACACTGTTTATTTTAAACTAAATTTTGTTCAGAAAAAATTGTTAGAAATGTAATTTCATTTTAAAATAGAGTAATAAAAAATGATTTTGTGTTTTTTTTAACAGGTACTCGTTTTTTTTATTGTACCTTTGTCAATTAATAATTTGATGGAAACGGAATGCGTCCCAAAAAAAATATCTGCCGAAAAAATAATATTCTGTCGAAATAAGTATAATATGACAAAAAAGGTATCAATTTTGCGGACAACAGGCTGTAAATTCAATGTTGACACCTTTCGACTTCATCATGAGATCTGCTCTTAGACGCCATCATATTTTATTTTATCCTTTTTGTCTTTGTATTCAAGCCCAAAGCAAGAAACAATTACTTGTAAGATTTGGGCAAACATACAAAACAAACACAAAAAAAACCGGTCATGTGCGAGTCTGACTTGCGCACCGAGGCGAGGGTTCCGTTTTTAAGATGAATATGGTCGGTAAACGGAAAAGGAATTTTACCAAGCCTAAATTTTAATTAAAAAAATTAAGATTTTTGTTATTTTTTCTAAGACTACAATTTTTTCGCGTAAAAATAAATAATTATAATAATCTTTAAATCATGTTTGTTTCAGATTTATTTGGTTCATAAACTTGGGAGATAAGGGGAGACGGTCATAGTTTTGTACGGAAAATTATAAAAAAAAATAAGCCCTTTTATTAGCCGTTTGCTATAAACAAAAAACTATAATTTTTCAACCCCCCATTCTAGAACCCTTTGCAAAAATTTATGAAAATATTTTCATATAGTTTTTACTGAAAACAAATGCGGGCAAGCAATTTAAACAACTATGCCAAATTTCAAGTTGTTAACTTCTATTGTTTCAGAGAAAAACTGCTGTGATGTACAGACAGACAGACACCGAATTCTCGCCATTAGGGTTTCTTAATTACCATTTTGATGCGGAACTCTAAAAACAAGTAAAGTAATAGCTTGTAATGAAAAATATTGCGATGGAGATAAAACATCAGCCAATCTTGCATTGGGCTCGCTCACGAAACCACCATGCAATGTGAAGATCGAGCAAAAACACACAATTTTTTGTTAACTATTTTTTTTTTATTATACTGGCCATAGTAACACTCTTTAAAAAAATACGGTTCAAGAAATACAGCAGTTGTTAACAATTTATTTTTATTATTTGTTATGAAAGCGGCAATACAAATAAAAAAAATCAACTGTCTGCTGAATACAGTTCATACAGCTTGCTGACAGACAGACGGACGGAGCCTAAAAATCATTTTCCCAGAGGATACAAATCGCTCAGAAGAGTAAACGCAGGCATAAAAGCTCCGTCACTTTCATACAAATATCCTATACCGCTTCCCCAGACCTGGTAAGCATACTCATAATATTCACCTACAGATATATTCGAGAATATATGAACGTGGTCCATGTAATACCTCAGATCAGTGAAGACTAAGATTCGTTCTTCATTATATCTTATTTCGAAGCAACCAACTCCCATTACATACAAATTGTAGTCAAGCAATGGCCCACCGTTAGGAGTGCAAGCAATTCGTACAAATCTATTAGCAGGACTGCGGAAACAAATGAATTTACCCCACCATTTGGGGAGATATTTGGAGCAGTCCTGGATTTCTGACCTTTGAACAACGGCGTAGTATATTTTGTAATTTTCCCTAATGTGCAGCAAGTCTTCGTAGCATGAGCCAGCGAAGAACATTGTTTCCGGTAAAGTCCAATGCTTGTCGTATAAGGTAGCTCTGAAAGCGTAGTGGTATCTGGCGGAAAGATATGGGTATAAGTACATCTGATCCAGGCTGTGGACTATACACAAGTCGTGCCTTGGCGAGTGATATCCTCTGGGCCCATGCCAATGTTCTGGATTGTTGCTGCGTGGTATCAATCTTCGGGCTCTCCAGACGCGATATCTGCAATTTTTGAATAATGCGTCAAATGTCTATACTTCTATGAACTTGTTATTGATGATGTATTTAGAGTTCACTTATTCTGCCACGCCTACACAAGAAACCAAAGGGATCCAAAGGGAGAACCTTTTGGTGCTTCCGCGCGTCCAACGTGAGATGGAGATGTTTGCACGTGACTAGATTGCAGCGTAAAATTCAACTTTACTTTAAAACCACAAGATTAATTTCAAAAACCGGCCATTTGTTATTCGCACTCGCGCTGGAAGGGTCCGGTACCATCATCTATAAACAATCAGGTTTGTTGGTTGTTACATTTGTTTTATTTTTAAAGTGAACATACAACTAAATATTATGTGAATATTTCTAGCATATTGCCGTCATTCATATAAAAAATCACGCTTTGTATGAGAGCCACACTTAAATATTTATTTTATTCTGTTTTTAGTAATGGTTGTTATAGTGGCAACAGAATACATCATCTGTTAAAATTTCAGCTGTATAGCTATCACAGTTTATGAGATACAGCCCGGTGGAAATCCTTACATTAATTATACCGAGTGTTTTTTTTTATTTTTTAGCCGGTTAAATTCCCGGCTGATACAAGCGAATTTTACAAAAAACATTTGAATGTAGCTATGCTCCCTTAAAGAAAATTGGTCCAATTTTAGAAACTAAGGCAGTTCCCCTCAATGGCCCATAAATATTTTTCACCTGTATAAGGATGTATACCTGTATGGAGTTCTAAAGGTGCCCCCTCTTCCTAAAGCCCAAATGCGGATGTCGTACTCCACATTTTTCCACGGTTCCAGGAAGTTGGCAGACGTTAGAGTCGTCCTCCGATTCAAAATGACTCCGACACCAAGATTAGTGAAGTCTGAACAACAAAAAAACACACTCAAAAAAATGTGAGCTAACCAAGAAAGGTTTCCTCGTAGTTGACATAAAATGAATACAATATTATAGTTATGATATTAGTTATATCAACCAAAACTTATAACAGCAGCAAGTTAGTGATTCCACTAACATCTTATCCCATGGTCTAAGGGACATTTCCTCCTACGCGACTGATATCAACGTCTTGATATAAGCAAAGCCCGGATGACGAGAGCAAAAATGCACTTTTCCAAGTGCTTAATTAAATATTCTATCGACATCGATACGAAAAAAAAAGAATCAGAAATTTATTGATCAAACTCTTTATCTTACATGCCAGATTGTTACACAATATTTCATCAGCTACCTAGGTGGAAGAAGTAGAAGTGGAACTGCGTGGTACAGAAGTAATTCATAACCACTATGAATTATTTAAATCTGCCTTGATTACAGTAGATTTAGAACGGTCCTTTAGTTGGCTGAAATGGATTTTATCCCCAAGGCGAGTTTAAAATCGGTAAATTTAGAAAAAATGCTAATTGTATAACTATAATATTTCTGACATCCAGTCTCCGTCCAGTACATCGTGGTTTTTTATCGACATCGACTTATAAAATGTGTGTCCTCGCACTATTGGGACGTCAACACATAATTTCTCCCGTCATCCGGGCTTTGTTCATAACTCTACCAGGCAACAATATCTATAATAATAATTATTAATAATTATTAATAATATAATAATAATTTATATAGAATCAAGGCGCTTTTGTACAATAATCACAATCTTGTTAGAAGCGAGCATTTTTTTTTCAGTGCCTTATCAAAAATTACAAAGGGAAACTCATTATTATAATAAGCCTAATATAGTGTCCCACTGCTACGCGAAGGCATCCTCTCTTGATTTCCACACCTTTCTGTCTGTGGAAATTTTCGGCCAATCCTACAGAAAACCGTTCAAGTCCCGCCATCTCCGCTTGGGTCTGCCTCGCCGTCTGTAGCCGTCCTGGGGGACCCACCAGGTTGCCGCATTCCACCTCTGTGGGTGCATGTGACAAACATGCCCGACCAATCTTACCCATATAGATCTGGTAGGCATAGTCTAAATGTAAAGACAAGGAAATTTATTCCCATTTTTTATTGGACTATGTCAAACTGACACTGTTAAAATCATAAGTCTCTTACGGTTTGATTGATTACGCCACTTTAACATAGTCCAAAGTGGTCAAGGAATCATTTTCCTTTGCTGTAAACGTACAAGTTTCTATTTTCTATCGATTTGAAATGTATGCAGGTGACATAAGTGTTTGATGTGGGCTTACGTAAACCCTTTTCATTCTGTTGATCGTTTAAAAAAAACGAGTTGACAAATGAAACTGTTGGGAAAAGATACATATTGCCAAATGATTTTCGCCCAAAGGCAGGATACCGATAAACTTACTTATTATAGATATACTAGCACTTTTCCGCGACTCCGTCCGCGTAGGAGTCGTTATTTCTACGTAAAAGGTACACGTTGTCCTTAATTCCCCGGTACTCGAGCTATTTCCATATCATTTTATTTTCAAATGTAGTTGAGCGGTTAAAGGTCTTCCCACACCTTAGACAAGTAATCGGCTTTCACCGAGTGTTTTACACCACACTTTACGCATTTAGCGAATACCTACGGTCGACCTTCGCGTGCCCCGTACTGCCGTCGAGACGTCAGATAGCCCTCGATGTAAAATTAAGGTTCTCCCCACACCTATCGACGCTGAACGGCTCTCGCCAGCTCTAATCGGCTCTCATCGTAGCCACTCGACCGTGGTCGGAACTGTTCAGCCCTCACCGGCGCCGATCGGTGGTACTCGGCGATGTAAGAATGCGAATGCGTGCGGTTGGCAGCTAACAGCGTCGTACGGATGCGAACAGTTTTAATTAATTAAATAATTTACTCGAAATAACTTAGTGGTGGTAGGACTTGGTGCAGGATTCGTCCAGATCGCTACCACCATCTCATCTATTGACCGACTCGCAAGCACCAGTGTTTGCATTGCTGTGTTCCAGTGTCGGGATAAGACAACCGGTGAAATTAATAGCATTCCATCTCAGTCCTCAGGGTTGGCAACGTATTTGAGGTCTTAGGATTGCAGTTTTGAGATTGTAGTCTTGACATTTCAAATGAGTTTGGCATTGTTTTACTGCTATCAACATAACAAATATGTTCAGGAACTTTATGATTGTGCAATGTGTCAGAATTTACTACTATACTATACTAATACTCTATTCTGTACTATACTATTACTATACTAATTATGGTGTCGTTGGCACTGTTAAGGCCCCGTACCGTGGAAAGGGAAAATCTAGTCCAGCTGATTATAATTTTACTGTCAATATTTATAAGTTCCAAAATTGAACTTACATATAGAATATCCACAGACAACACACAGACGCCGTCGATATTTTTGATCAACCCAATCCCACTGGGGAATCCAGAACTCGTAGAACAGGAACTGGGTCATCTGCCATCTGAACATGCTCTGGCGGGGTCTCTGGTCCATGTTTTCATCGCCAGAAATGGTGGAGGTACCCATGTCCCAGAAGCCATAAGCTTTGTGGAAGAAAAATAAGTTCAGGAATAGTCTGAAACCATAAATAATTACAATTTTAATCTGACACATAGAGTTCAACCACAGATATCACAGACATAAATACACATAGATGACGTAAACACCTCAATCTGTATGAAATACAACCGTCTCTTTTCACACAAACGAGACTATTTCAAAGCCTTGGTTCCTCGGCAGGGGTTGTTTTGAGTGAGTTTTAATGGTGGATACCGCGAAGTTTAATAGAGGAGGTCAAATGATCGCCAAATCAGTTAACACCACAGCGGAGAGTTTGGGTCAGCATTTGTTTTTCTGAACATGCACTATTCCGGCGTTAACCGCAGGTTCATTCAGTTGGGTATCCTAGGCACTCTGGAAGTCCTATATCGATGCTCGGGGTATTCATCATCAGACTTCACTAAAAGCATTCCCTGGCGAGGAACCAAGGCTTCGAAATAGCCTCTTTAGTATGAAAAACGCACTCTGACCCGTTATTTTTGCTCCTGAGTGTATGTGTATTTACTAATATCTGTGAGTCCGAGTTATAAGTAGTTTCACGTTTTTGTACTTTGCTGATTTCTAGGGTAAGTAGAGGATTAGAATAGGAGACGATCTTCACCGGGCTGTTTATTCGATAAAAAGCATTTTATATAAATTTAATATGGTGTAATACATGGATAAAGATAAGATAAAGAGACATTTATTCGCAACACAACAAAACCACATAAGATACATACAAATAGATCAAGACACAGATTTTTTTGCGAAACGGTCCCAACTCAGCATTCGCTAGCCGTAAAACCAGCACGGGTTTTCCGTTGGAACCGCTTGGTGAAGAGACGGAAAGTGACACACTTAACACAAAAAAACGTTAAAAGAAAAACATCAAGGATCAAATACAATCATTACGAACTCGAACGTCTTCAACGACCATAAAATGTATAGCCTGGTAAATTTGGCAACACCAATAAACAGAAAAACCTATAGTCTACGGAAACGTAAACAAAGCAAGCATATAGGTTACGTAACAATAACAAAAATGTTAGACTTAAATAATATAAATAAATGTTTTGTTGGTTTAAGACAAATAGGTTGGCTGTTTTTTTTTTGTCCAAGTATATAACTAGCTACAAATCTAGTGCATAATTGTTTTCCTTCGTATTTTCACGGAAACGTACGAACGTGTCATGCTACTTGCTTGCTCAGTACTTTTTGTACTGTGACCGACTGAAATAGCAAGACACGTTCGTAAGTTTCCGTGAAAATACGAAGAAAAAAAAATTATGCACTAGATCTGTACAAATAAATCAAAATTTAAAATTGCACTTTTTTTATACTTGATGATTAATAGACAAATTAAAATTACATACCAATCGAAAATACAACGCCTGTAATAGAATATGTAAACGTTAGGTTGAATATTTTTTCCCATCATTCAACTATTGGGTAGGCAGGTGTAAAGCAGGTTTAACTTGTGGTAACTTTGGTTGATGTTATAATATCGTTTTTAGCTATTATGTAATTGTACTGTTTGTACATAATAAACATTAAAACATTAAAACATGACCCGGAATCATTAAAACTGACTTAAAAAAAAACGGACGTAACATCGTCTAGTCATGAGTGAAGAATGCAAAATGCCTGTCTGTGTGCGTGCACAGTGAAGTTATTTCCACGCTGCTCTTTTAGAATTATCTATGCTCAATCACTGAAAATGGCAATAATCCTCTATTCACAAATTGTATTTGATTGTTTAGGAGTTTTCAAAGAAAAATTTATATAAAGTTCCTTTAGTCCCTAGAGACTAATAAGGAGCTTTAGTCCCGATATGCAGAGACTATCGTAACATTTTAAGAGCATTAAAAGTCAAAAAAATATTAATTAACAACGATAAATACCTTTTTAAATCCATTAATGTAGACAATTCACGACCTTCTGCTTTAAAATGAAGTGTCTCACTAAAATAAAATGATCTCCTAATATCATCAAAGTAAAATATTTTTGTTTATTTATTTTAACATTCGGTTGTTTACCAAATTAATGCATACTAATGATAATAACAATGTGAGTTGAGACCATCTCGTAGCTGTTTTCTTGTTGTACATTTTAGTCTGTTCTTTTTTATGTAAGTATGTCACGAATAAATGTTATTTTCTTCTTTCTAATTTGAATTAAATACAAAATGTTTCTGTTAATGCAATAAAAATAGCATATTGCGTGAAATATTTAAATCAATGAAACTTTATTAATAACTTTATCTTTGCACTAGAATATTATGAGGATCTGCCGAGTCATACCAAAACTTAGGGGTCCTACCCCCATCGGGGGTATGGGCAGGGGGGAAATTTACGCTGAATCGAATCAGACCATATGGATGAGGTAATATCCCTAAATTTTGATAGGACTCGGCAGATCCTTATTTATAGTGCCTTTTTAGAGATAAAAAGAAATTGAAATATTGTGAAAAACTTTCATGAATATTGCCTATGGCATACTCGTATTTGGTTCAATATTTGGCTCTGTGGTGCAAAATAAAGAGAATTCTATCGTGTAGTAATACGAGCGATTGGGACGAGAAACAGTACCCGGGTATGTGGTATGTTTATTCGCGAGAACAGCAATCGGCATCAATTAGTGTTTCTTTAGTAATATTAATAATTATGTAAACACCAGAATTTGACTCCTTTATTTGATCAACAAGAATGCAATGTTATTCTTAGAGCTGCCCACTAGTGGGCAAAATTACCGGGTCAGAGTGCGTTTTTAATACAAACGAGACTATATCGGAGCCTTGGTTCCTCGCCAGGGGTTGTTTTTTGAGAGGTCCAATGGTGGATACTCTGAGGTTCAATAGAGGAGGTCAGAAGTTCTTAAGATATCTAACTGATCGCACAATCAGTTAACACCACAGCGGGAGAGTTTGGGTCAGAACTTGGTTTTCCTTACATTTTATTGCCATTTTAGATGTTTTTCTGAACATACACAATTCAAGCGTTAACCGCCTATTCATTCAGTTGGGTATCCTAGGCACTCTGGAAGTCCTGTATTGATGCTCGGGGTATCCATCATCAGATTTCACTAAAAGCATTCCGTGGCGAGGAACAAAGGCTTCGAAATAGCCTCTTTAGTATGAAAAACGCACTCTGACCCGTTTTTTTTGCTCCTGAGTGTAATAATAACAATGTTTGATTAAATAATTAAAATACATTTTTTTTAAATATATTGTAAGGCTATTCTTTTAATGTATCAGAGAGAATAATATTTTGATACGATATTTACGATACATCGCTAAATTAGTTTTTGGTAAAACAAATTTACTTTTGTGTCTCTCTTTTGGACTTGGTAAATCTAACATTAAAAAAGTTTTTTAAAAATCATGCGCATTTTAAATACATACAGACATGGGAGAGGTTATGTAGTATAGGTCGTCAAACTTAAATCTTTAAATGTAGTCCAGGATATAATTAGTTACATCATCCATTCTCAAACAACTACTTATCTGACAAATTCAAATGTCACAACGAGAGATAAGGACAAAACATTGTATAGCTATACCACCGTTACTCAACGTTTATTAGTAAGGGGTTAGGAGTATAAAAAAACATTCATCTTTGTAAAAGGAATACTTTTAAATTAATTATTGAAGCTTGATGAATGACGGTAATGTTTTATTTTTAAGTCAAACGACTTAAAGAACATTGTTTTCTCCCCAATAAATATTTACACGCGTTGCAAAGTTGTAATGAACGGGCGAAAAACAAACCCTCGAGGGGAAAACATCGCCAAAGTCTTAACATGACAATTTCCAAGTTGGAAAGGCTTGTAGCTTTTTGGTACTTGGGCAGAAAAGTTATTTTTGTCCTTTGGCTGTAAGATGTTAAAAATAATGTGGAAGTGATGAATTTACGAGTCGAACTCGAGCACTGAGGATTCCGCACCTACGTCATATTTGTATGAAATAGAAGTGTCTGCCCGCCACTTCGGCGGCATAGATATCAATTATCGTTATTCCGTGAGGTCAGGTCTATGTGTTAATCCAGGGTACAAGCCATCTCCATTCCGTATTTCAACCAAATCCATCCAGCCATTGCAGCGTCAAGGTTATCAAACTAACACACACACAAACTTTCGTATTTATGCTATTATTAGTGGGATTAGAAACCCAATACAATACAATCAAACTGTCTTTTAAGTACGTAATCTTAAAATCTCAAATAATTTGGAAAAACATTTTATATAAATTCCACGATCTTAGTCTCGCTAGGAAACTCCTTGTGAAACTCTCTATTTTTTGGTGTACTACTGTACTCATCTCAAACAATAACCATGTGCGGAGGTTGCTGTTTAGGTTGCTGCGGCGGATGCTGAGGCCCATGCTGCCCATGCAACACCATCTACACGTGCTGCACGAAGATCTGCTAACCATGGTGTCTGCGGCACTTTCGCCGAAGCCAAACTTCATGTCGTGTTGAAGTTACATGTGCCGTTTTGTGGAATAAAAATACGTCATAATAAAGTCCTGCTACTGCAAGAATAGAAAACATTTATTTCGCTTAATTCTTGCATATTTTAATTCAAAGTAAACAGTGAGGCTAGACAAGTTGATTAACGCTAACGTTAACAATTTTTGGAAACAGAAAAAAATTGTAGAATTGACGTAGGCGTTTGACACGGCTGCCTGACAGCTTACGTCAATTCTATACATTTTTGATAACAATAACGAACACCGAATGCATCTTGTCAGAGCCTCTGAGCCGTAGCTTCACAACCTTAACGCTAAGTTTTCCTAGGGACAGTTTTTACGTAGTTCTCTTTATAAATATGTCACTCGTTATCTAGTTCCCATAATACTAGCCTAGCGCATATTTTAAGAATAGGTAAGTTTGTTTGTTTGTATGTCATCATCATCATGTCAGCCGAAAGACGTCCACTGCTGGACATAGGCCTTCCCCAAGGTTTTCCACTCAGACCGGTCTTGTGCTTTTCGCATCCACCGTGGTCCCGCGATCCTCTATCTTGTTGGAAGCCTACCTACAGCTCGTCTTCCGGTCCGCGGACGCCACTCCAGAACCTTCTGACCCCATAGGCCATCAGTCCTGCGAGCAATGTGCCCCGTCCACTGCCACTTCAGTTTAGCTATTCTTCGGGCTATGTCGGTAAGCTTAGTTCTACTGCGGATATCATGATTTCTGATTCTATCACGCAGAGAAACCCCGAGCATAGCCCTCTCCATAGCCCTCTGAGTGACTTTGAGCTTCCTTATGAGGCCTATTGTTAGCGCCCAAGTCTCAGAACCGATCACTGAGATTGTGCAGTGATATATTTATCTATAATTTCTTTTTACATTTTTGAAATAAATTCATACTTTCATACACATCCTGAAATCAAACAATATCTAAATGATACAATACTGCTGTTGCTGTGACAAGGTTCTATATAGGAACCAAATTAGTTGACTGTACAAAGTAATATTTATTTACTACGAACAAAGAAAGTACTTTAGTAGTTCTTCGAATCCAAACGAATCCGTAACAATGGCTGCTGGGAAGGGGACTAAAAGGCACGCTTACATCGCTAACCCCTTACAAGTATTTATGTAACAAGTTGGGAACTTTACTTAATTTAACCTTCACAAAATATCTACAAGTGGAAACTTGCTTAAAACAACGTGCTGCCAGCAAGGCAAGGCAGACGAAAAGGAAGTACACAGTCTCACAAATTGGTCTAGTCCCAAACTAAACCTTTCTCATACTTTTATAAAACACAAACAATAAACGTGCTCATCACACGAGTGACCGCGTGGTGGGACCGCTAGCTAACTTGGGTGTGCGCGTATCAATGCTCATAATAACGTCAGAAAAAATGTTTTTCATATCTCTAACTCTGAAAGTACGCCATTAATTGTTTATCATAAAAGCTGATTGGAACTGATGAATGTCTGCATCATGCAACCCTGTGGAAGAAAAGTAATTTAAATGAAGAACTATGTCAATGGATCTGGCAGTAGCCGAAACGTATACCTACAGCGTTTCTGTAGTAAATAGTAGTAAATCCTATAAATGGGTCTTACATTATTGCTTTTCAATTTAAAATATTGTACTTATAAACAGTTTTCTCATAGTCGACATAATTAGTAGAGTGTCAACCTCGGGTTTGCTAAAGTCACAATTTATTTCACTCAATATTTGTTCCAGTCGGCGTCGGTCCGTGGGGTCCCAGCGCTCGAAGCCTCTTCAAAGATTTCTTTAAGAGGCTCATTGACGTCACGGGGGACCGAAGAGCTGGCAGTTTCCTCGCTCAACGCATAAGTTTAACTGTCCAGCGAGGAAATGCTGCCAGCATCTTCGGGACAATGCCGCAGGGCCCTTTTTTAGATATAGCTTTTTATTTTTTAAATAGAATAAGATTTAAAAATGTAATTTTAGTTTTGTAATTTTTTAACTAAATTGTCTTACGTTAGTATATTAAATTAGTTTTCGTATTAAAATGTTTTAAGTTTGTTAATTATTGAATACTTTCACACTCGAAATATCTCGTGAGAATTAGGTGCCTTTCATCTCTTTTATAACAATCCACTAAAGTTGACTAAATCTGCTACCATGTTAACAATACGTTCACGAAATAAGTGTCACTTCTTTGATGGGACCAGTAAGGCTCGCTGGACAGTAATTCGTCGACGAATTTTCGACACAACCTTAACTTCATAATTTTTCAGATTACTAAGTGACCGTTATTTTTAAACATTTTTGAATTAAGAACTATTATTATCTCTTCTATACCTACGTTGTTAAAGGAAATATGTGGACAATTAACCGTTATTGGATAACAGTTTCAGCTAAATTCTTTTATTTAGCCAACAACCTTTTTTCAATAATAAAACGGAATCATTGTGAACCATCCTTAAACCATCATTGTGAACATACCTACGAATCGTATAATCCAAGAGACTTGCGAGAAAAGACAACATTCGTAACGATAACGAGGTATTTGAAAACGAAATAACGGCGACATCGTATAGCATATGCCTTCAGTGCTCGATATTCTTCCTAACATTTTTACACAACTAAAGCAAAAATGACACGTTTTGAGTTCAAGTTTCATAAACAGTCCCCGAAATCTAAAACTTGATAATAACTAGTGTAAATCTCCAATAACTGGCCACCCTCCCATAACTGGCCACCTCATACTAAAAATGAACTCTGTTACCTACAAACAGAATTCAATTTAGTATAACGTGGCCAATTATTGAAGGGTGGCCAGTAATTAACACCTTATACTAAAATGCATTCTATTCTAGGTAAATAAAGTTCATTTTTAGTGTGAGGTGGCCAGTTATTGAAAAGTGGCCAGTTATTAGCGATTTACCCTATCAGCCAACGAAACCCTGACCCACGATATAACTGTGTCACAGTGACGTTATGATTCAAGTCGTAAGAAGTGTCAAACAAATTTTATATTGTTAGTGTGACACCGTATTACACAGTTAATATTTTTGCAAGAAAAAAACCGATCAAGTGCGAGTCTGACTCGCACACGAAGGGTTTCGTACCAAATTACGTGTAAAATCACTTTTGTTGTTTACCTTTTTTTTTAGTTGTTATAGCGGCAACAGAAATACATCATCTGTGAAAATTTCTACTATCTAGGTATCACGGTTCATGAGATACATACAGCCTGGCGACAGTGTGGATAGTGGAGTCTTAGTACTGAATAGGGTCCCGTTCTTACCTTTTGGGTACGGAACCCTAAAAACACTTATTTTATTATATTACTAGAGGACATCCGCGACTTTGTACGCGTAGAATTAATTCCCCACTACTCCCCCTATTAACCCATTAGGGGGTGAATTTCCAAAAATGCTTTCTTAGTGCTCACTTACATCATGAAAGGAACCGCTGTACCAAATTACAAGTTTCTAGGTACAGAAGTTTCGGCTGTGCGTTGATATAATGTCAGTCAGGTTTGCCTTTTTTATATATACATATAGATAGATATACATGTCAAATTACTGCTTTGTAGTTTCTGAGTAAAACCATACAGACGGACAGACGGACAAGGCGAAATTATAATGGTTCACTTTTGTTTACGGAACCCTAAATAGGTTTAACATACACTGGACCGCAAAACTAAGTATCACACTTATAAAGAACATGTCATAAAAAGTGTGATACTTAGTTTTGCCGTCCAGTATATTTGTTCGATTATCTAACCGTTAACCTAAACTACCAAACCTTGGGTTCCCATTCAAGGCCCCATCGTTTGGCCCCCTGCCTAAAGGAAGGGGAAATGATAACAGTAACCTTGGCATTATTTTGGTGCCCGGGATCGGGTCGTTGGCCGCCATATTGATTTTTCAGAGTGCACCGAAGAGCGGGACGGATTTGCTGAGTCAGCCACTGTTCTGTGCTGAGGCAAACAGGGATAGCGAGTTATATAAACTGGGTATATTTCAGACAAAGGAGTTTATTTAATATGTCATTTAATTTATATGAGAACGCACAAAACTATTTTCTGCTAAACTCTCATGTTTTTAGGATATCTGAAACAGTCAAGACGTACGTCATGGCTACCAAAATAGTGGTGGCATGAACTTGTGCAGGGTCCGTCTGGATTGCACCACCATCTTATTCATTAACCCATGACTAAGCAGCAGTGTTCGCATTGCGCATCGCGCTGTGTTCCGGTTTGGGGATAGAACAACCGGTGAAATTACTAGCATAGAGACATTCCATCTTAGTCCTCAGGGCTGGCAACGCATTTGAGGTCTTAAGGCCGTATTAAAAAACTCATCTTGACTGATAGGCTCGTCATAAGATACGAGTAAACGCCAAACCATAGAACACTGTCATTTTTGACGCTTCTCGAGACGAGCATTGGAGTTGCGATCAGTTTATTAATACGGGCCTTAGAACTGCAGTCTTGAGATGGTAGTCTTGAGATTTCAAATGTTTATGGGTCTTAGATCCCACTTACCATCAGGTGGCCTGAGTGCTCGCGTGCCATCTCATTGCCATAAAAAACAAACTCATGCCGCGCGAAAAGCCTTTCGATGGAATTGAATTTTGCGTAATGATACGTTCGTAGAAAGGTGCATAGGTACCGTCCAGTATATTATGTATATGCACTGACTACAGGCAATTCATGACATTATATAATATAATAGGTGACGTTAGAGCTAACACCATCATGTAACTAGAATATGGGCAATGTTATTATTAGTCCTCATTTGCAATGCATTTCCAGTCTAACGATTGAAATTTTGAGTATGTAGTCTTCAGTTTGTAGTCTTGAGAAGGCAAATGTCTATGTGCCAAAGATCCTTCTTAATACCAGGTGGACTGTGTGCATGTTGTTTTATACAAGCCATCAGAAATACTTATTCAACAAATTTTACATTAAAAGACCATTGGAAAGGGGGTTTTATGACACTACTTGAAAAGGTCGTTAATGTCTAAAGCGTATTATAGGGTCGAGGACTATCTAACAGACAAAAATGCATGGCCTACACCCGAAATTTAGTCAATAATAATTTGTTCGAATGCAAAAGCTTTATCCTGCTTTTTCTTGTCTGGGGGACACCGTTGATGCAGGAAAACATATCGAAACTTTTATGTGGTCATCTTGCTCCATCTCATATACACATAAGTAGTTGATTCTATTTTTTTCCCTTTTATTTTCTGTCTTTTTCTCCCGTAAGATTTTTGGCATGTTTTCCTGCTGAACTACTGTTATTTGATATTATATTTAATTTAATACTTGTAGCTTTATATAATCCTAGACTAAGTAGTACCATTGTAATATGAAATATGAAATATGTTTAAAAAATTACTGACTGCTGAGTTTCTTGCGGCGTTTCTTCTCAGCAGTGGTCTCCTCTTGGGAAGCGCTGGTAGATTATTGACGTGTAAAAGTGCCCGAGCGGCCTACTTACTGAATACATTTCTTTTATCTTTTTTTTATCTTTTACTCTAATATTCTAGGACATCTGCAGGCAATGTTAGATAAGCTTCTATTTACAATACTCAATTTCTGCTATAATTAAATTTTCTTGTGGCCGTTTATACTTTTTCTGCACAATCATCATTTGTTTTATCATTTTCAACTCTCGTCCGTACATTGCTAGACATAGGCTTCTCCCCCGACATGCCACTGAGCAAGTTTGTTTTTGTTTCAGAGCAATGGCATACGAAAAATGATTCGTAGTCATTGCTCCATCTAGCTGGAGGGCGTCCTACACAACTTTTGCCAAGGCGTCATCTGCTTATTAAGACTAAATTAACGAAATCGGTAACTCTACGTTAATAACATCAAACTTCAAAATTCAACATATCAATTCAGTAAATTGGCCACATGAGGGCTCTTTTACACGTCGATAATATGGAGTGAATCTACTAGCGCCTCGGACAAGACCATCATTGCGGAGAAGAAGCGCTGCAAGAAACTCCAGCAGGTCATTTTTTCCCATAAAATAGAATAATACCTAAAGGTAACATTACAAAAAAAAAGTAAAGTAATAAATAATGATTTTAAAACTAACACAGGTATAATCATTACAGATTTAAACTCAATAACAATTAAAAATAGTGACAAGGAGAACAACATGACGAGGTCTCTACGTCAGAAACGATAATTGAAATAATGAACTGCAAAACCAGTCCTTGCAGGCGTAAACAGACCGGACTCCACCAGAGACAGCACCCGTTCACGAGTATGACGCGTATCTCAGCCATCAAAGATCCTATCGCAAGCATCCAACAACATCATCAAATCAGGTCAGCACGCAGTTCAATTAGTTCATAGAAGCATATTAAACTCTCAAAGGTTATAAGTGCAATACAATGCATACAGTAAATGTGCCTTTTTTCCGTAGGAAGGCAGCGTGGGTTTTCTTTTAGCGTGAATCAAATCCGATACTACTAGTTTCGTAGGCAGGTAGGATATGCGAAATAGCCGTGTTATAAATTTCCCAGCGTGACACAACTAATGACAAGTAGAAAATTTATAACCCGGCAAATTGACGTATCACGTCAAACTGGTTAATAATCAAATTCCTTGACTGTACATTATCAAATAGGCTATGCTTATGGTGACGGAACCAGTAATGGACAAGGACCAATGATGACGTTTTGGTGCTTATTTTACTTAATAAAAGATAAAAAAAAGATAAAATAATTTTTTTCAGTAAGTAGGCCGCTCGGGCACTTTTACACGTCAAGATACTACCAGCCACTAATTTATTATTAAAACTCACTCTATTTATTATTAGCTACTAATTTATTATTATTATTTGTTATTCATTTGTTTTGCAACAATATTTGAATTAAGAGTTAAGTGTCCAATACTGGTACACCATGAGGGTAACCCTAGTCGTTCAGTATTTTAACTTTTAATGCTTGTCGGTAATTTAAACTCTACGCATGTTAAATTCTTGAAGCAAGTAGGGATTAACTTTTGCATTAGCGACATACTCGTTTAGTTATTATTTACCGTACGATGTGTTATCTATGTCGATGTACTCCAAAGGTGGTTTTATAAATTTGTTGTTGTTAGTAAATTTTTGAAATAATTCTGTAAATTTAAACTGATCTATATGGTTTTGTTATAGGCAAAAAAACCAAATGAATAGTGATTAATCGTGATGGAAAGTTAAGCTAAAGATTCTGTGGAAAGTTCAAGGTTCCAATAATTATTTATGTAAACAAAGATATTATGACGTAAAATTACAGTAAACAACAGGCTTTCATTCAATTTCATGTAACTTTAAAAAATAATAATCAAGAAGTGTGTCAAGATGGTTTTCTAATCATTTCGACATCGATCTCTCCTTTTAAGTGGTACATAGTAGCATAAGTAGCTTTTTAAAAGTTAAAGTTTAAATTGCCTTAGCGGCAACTTAGAGGATCGCAAAGTAAGTGAAAGTGGGATGTTCCTAACTACTTTGAACCATTTTGATTGCCAAGAACTCCATTTGCACGGATTCAATTAGTGTAAAAAAAACATTGAATGAGTTTACAACATTTTTTTTTAAATATAAATACTCATGTGGGCAATCGAGCACACAGGCCACCTGACCGTAAGTGGGATCTGTGACCCAAAGACATTTGCATTCTCAAGACTATAATCGTAAGACTCCAAATGCGTTGCCAACCCTTAAGACTAAGAATACCTCTAGACTATTTATTATAAGTAGTTCTGGGTTGAGATTCTAGGGGATGGTCTTTGACCTGTTATCGTATTGACAACGTTTTCATCATCATCATCAGCCTATAATAATCCACTGCTGGACGTAGGCCTCTCCCATTGCACGCCACAGAGCACGATCTCTGGCCACTCTCATCCAGCTCTTGCCAGCCACCTTGTGAAGAACGTCGCTCCACCTAGTCTGAGGGCGCCCTACATTGCGTTTGCCGATCCGAGTAATAGCGGCCTAATTACAATACCATAACAGGTCAAAGACGATATGGCTTTTACCGCCTAGAATAATGACCCTAGAAAGTTGAAAGGCGTCAGGAAAAAAGCATTTCTATTTTACAAGCGACCCGTTTTCGCTTTGTTTCATTTTATGGGAGTTCTCTATTACAACTGTATATAAACTAGGATTATTAATACATAAATAATTTTGGTGAAAAAATATCTCACTGATGGTGAAAACCGCGTCAAAATCCGTTGAGTAGTTTAGAAGGAGTCAGCGAACATGCAGACGTCTTATACTATGTCACGATGAAAATTTAGCCAAATTAAACAGCTTTGGGAACGAAAATGTGACCATGTTAGGTAACCATTAGGTAGTAGGATAGTAGACAGTCAAATTGAAGGTAAGTATTGATTTTTTTGGTCTGAAGCCTACCCTTGGTTTCCTAATGAATATCTGATGAGTAGAGGAGGCCAGTGTAGCCGAGAGACCTGGAAATATTCAATTACATACAATTCTTATGAACCTTTTTGAAGGTCATTTCTACCTGCAGTATTACACAATGTACTTACAGATTCAAGCCATCACAATACCGAAAACAAGAATCAAATAACCGGTCGAATGCGAGTTTTACTGCCTATTTTTAGGTTAGCATTAACGTACAATGTTAAGGTCGAGGAAAAAGAACAACGAAAAGATCACATTTCTTGTAAAAGCGTTGCCATTTGTCTCTGCTCATCAAGACTAAAGCTCTTTAATAATATCTAGGGACTAAAGTCATTGTTTTCAAGTTTGAATCTGTTGGCTAAATATGCAAACATTTAAAGCGTCACAATACAAAAAAAGTAGATGTTCCTGTTGGCAAATATTAGGTATACCAAATTAAAAACTCGAGCGCATGTTTTCGTACTATCGTCTATAAATATGTAATTAATAATTATCTGCCATTATTCTTTCTTGTCAAATAAACCACTGACACCAGGGTATCAAGAACCATACATCATTCATCATTCATACCTTCACGTCCGTCTCCCAATGGGGTAGGCAGAGACCATGGAACACCAGCTGCCCGGTCTAAACATACAACTTTTGCTTCCTCTACA
The DNA here is from genome assembly GCA_923062465.1 of Acleris sparsana. Lineage (NCBI taxonomy): Eukaryota > Metazoa > Arthropoda > Insecta > Lepidoptera > Tortricidae > Acleris > Acleris sparsana. Next base: position 12,856,241 of record OV281307.1, on the reverse strand, counting down.
TTCATCAACCTCTTTTTTTTTTTTTTCATCATCCCTTCATGCAGTTTCGTTGGTTTCGATTGGGCCCTTATTCACATCATTATCAAATAAAACACTCGATGGCCTCTCCTTATTTACCAGTCACGTTAACTATTTAACATTCTCATTTTAATAGTAATATATACATTTCATACAGGTTAAAAACATTACTTCGGCAGAAGTAAAAATCATACACAATATTGTAATAATGGTGTCTCACTGTCTCCAAAAGCTGATCTAGTAATCATATCCAAATTGACGTCATCAGCACCAAAACTGCAACCCCTGATTAAAAGTGTTTTATTTACATAGTACTCATAAGCACTGCAGTGAAACTGAAAACAACCTACTGACACTTTTCAAGAGCAAGCCTTACTCCCTGTTAACAATGGCATAGACCATTAAGCATTCCACTCTTGACCCATATCTCGCATTGTGCCTCGGCCTTGACTCATGGTACGTTGCCAACTGGCCGGCCGAAATGGGAACTTTTGGCAGTCGCGGAAAATAACAAAAAGATGTATGGTGAGAAGGAATTATTTGGATCAGTTGGAATAATGATGGAATATTTTTAGGGCGCCAAATGCCCAATTGTACTAGTCTCGTTTGTATGAAAAACGTACTCTGACCCGGTATTTTTGCTCCTGAGTGTACTATGTCCTAATATTGGGTGTTTACCATGTGTATTAATATTACCATTGGGTGTTTTTTTGGGTGCGAACCATTCCGTGGTTACAGTTTTCTTACTTTTATAAATCTAAAACGAGATTTAATCGCGTAAAACATTATCTCGATGTTTCGATCGTATTGCAACGGTCGTGGTGAGCAGATTGAAGAGGGTTGGGGCTTATTTACAGTCTATCGAACTATCCGCACTTGGTCTTCATCATCATCAGTCCACATCAGTTCCACGCTCCACGTTTGCCGATTCCACCAGCCCATTTCGCAGAGAGCTATGTTTGTGTATGTATGTATGAACTTTAGTTTTCTGCCGAATTACTTCGTTCCGGATTCGATCCCTTAGAGATACACCAAGCATAGCTATTTCCAAGCCCGCTGAGCGAGTTTGAACTGCTGGATTAGTCGTGCCGTGAGTGGCCAAGTCTCAGCTTCGTATGACATCACAGGTAGGACGCACTGATCGAAAACTTATGTCTTAACACTTTGTGATATAGGCGATGAAAAGATCCGATGGATTTTTCCAAAAGCTGCCCACCTCTTGGCTTCCTTCTCAAAGTTGTTTCTGGTGGAGCATTTGCCCTAGGTACATGTAATCTGAAATAACCTCGAGGGTAACTCCATTTACAGAAACCGGTTCCGGACTAACGTATTCGTGCACTTGGTCTTGTTTTTTTTTTTATCAGAATACCCACTGACCGGCACACAGCACTCAGTGTCTACGGATTTATCCGACGATACATGACTGCGCTCGTACTTGATAATAGACTACACTAGATTTCACAAAATTGAGAGCTTGTATAGATTATCCCCATTGAAATTTTTGTATTGCCCAATTTCACGTCTACTGTAGAAATTCCGTTCCGAAGAGAGGATAAATTCTTATTGTGCGTATTAACCTGTCCTTTTTCATGTTTAGTCACAAACAAATATGTGTTTACTTCTTTCTTTATTTACGCCTCCTTCCTTGCTTGAGTTATAATTCACGTTCGAGTATTGTTTCGCGAACGTAGGTTCTAGACAAGATGCAATCTTAGAACGTTATCGCTATCGAAAATATATAGGATTGACGTAAGCTGCCGAACGGTCAATATGTAGACAGTTTTCGAAAATTGTTTACGTTACGTATCTTGTCTAAGGCTCCGGGTCTTTATACACAATGTTGATTATAGACTTGAGCATTAAGCGTTCGCTAGAACAATCAACGAAATGTGCTACCAATCGGTAAGTTTGCACCATTTTGTTGAGCGTTCAAGTAAATGCTCATGTCTATTAATAACATAAAATAGTAGCCACGACTAATTCTATTGTTTTAAGTAAGTGTATCTATCGATATACGCATCTAAGGAAAAGCTATTTAAGACTTTTTAAAACGTAATAATGTCTATCAGCGCTTGCTTACCAATCACTGAGAAGAAACCCCGCAAGAAGCTCAACAGTCATGATAATTTTTCGAATTGGATTTCTAATGTTGATACTTTGTATTAACAAATGAAATGAATTATTAACAAAGAAAAAGGGTTTTGATAGACAGACGAACAAAAAAGTATTATTTTAATGGCTCTTTTTATATATATTAGGCAAACCCACATTTTATACACTGTCCAAACCTTCAAAATCAAAATAGATGTTAGTGAACGCAAAAAAGGATATTAAATAAACATGGATTGCTAATGCTAGTCATGCAAGTTTATTAAGTTGAAAAAGACATATTTTATTATACCGTTTATAAACTTGGAAGTTTCGTATGCATAAAGCAATATCTGATATTAAAAACCTTGAGTAAAGTTATATAAAATGTAGTTCTTCATAATGCTTGTCTCTTAATACAGCGTATTTATTGCCTGTTGCAGCTGTTCATGCCTGGCATTGCCCGGGTTTCTTTTTCTTTCTTCTTAACTTGGCTTGATAATAATGTAACTAATACACACATATTGAACATAAAAATGAGCCAAATTGGTGAAGCCGTTCTCAAGTAGGTACCTAATGATGTAACTTAAGTACATTAAATTTTATTTACAGAGATTTATTACTGTTATACGGTGTGAGTGATTTCTTTAATATTTTATCATAGTGTTTAGACCACGGGCCTTTTGCCTGGACTTCCATATTTTTCTGTCATTTTCTATCAATCAAAAAAAAAACTAAAAAAAGCTTATTCCTTGCGTGAGAAGGAATATTAAAGACAGCATTGTTTACAACATTATCAAATATTCAGAAACTTTATGGTTGTGTCAGAATTTACCTGTCACTGCGTACGGTAGTACTGCATCGTCAAAAGTAGTGCTTTGCTCTAGTTTCATAAATGTTGGCAATTTGAGTTAGGATGAAACCTCTGTGTGCAATATTCCGAGCGCGTGAGTTTCCTCTTTGTTCTTACAAACTTTCGCTAGAACTCCCTTTACGTGCTGCAAGAATATCAAACGGAAAGAAACTGCTCCCTCTCAGAAGTTTACGGAACGTATTCTTTTGTGCAACAATGAATGTTCACAGTACAGGGAGGTTATTATGACATAACTATGCAGTTCAGTTTACGCTGAGAGAAAAGGACAGAGCTATAGATCTGCTATAGCTTTGCCCTTTACGCTCGCCGTAAAATGAACTGCATAGCCACGTCATAATAACCTCCCTGTACTTAAGTTTATTTCCATTTTATTAAATTCTTGAGTAGAAAATGCAAATATCAGTGGTTTTTTTTCACTAAATTCTTTGCTTGTATAAGGGCAAGTCGGAATCGTGCATCGAGGGTCCTGTACATTAGACTGTAAGAACTCTGGGTCTTGCTCTAACAAAAGGGTACGTACTTAATTCCAATTGAAGGACAATATTGATTTTTAAACATCAATTAGAATTGCGAGCGACGCTTCAAATGTGATAAAGGATATTATTGCAAAAAAAAATAGATTCCTCTCGAAAGAATATTTCCGAAACATTTAGTTATTTAAGCACAAGGTTGCGGGCACCGCTTGCGGTCAAGTGTTAACCTTTTTCTCGCTGTCCCGTCTAATACAACACTTGTCTATGCTAAATTTTTCTCTGTACACTCTGTCAAAATGTGGAATGAGGACTCGTTGAGTCTGAGAGAGTCCCCTACCGTTGGTTTGCTTTAAGGGAATCTTAAAAAATTGTGGCTATAGTAATAAATTTTATTAGTGTTTATAAATTTAATTTATTAATATTAAGGTATTTAGTCTTACATTCTCATTTTTATATAGATATCCGTTTTCATTTTCCATTAAAAAAATATTTTACTTGTTTTTAAAAAGTGTTTTTTACTACTTGTTCCCTTTCCATACTATTTTCAAGGTGATGCCATGAGACTATCTAAAAAAATACAGGGCTAATCCTCCGTAAGCCAAGGTACTTTTTAAAGTAATTCGCAAAAAAAAAAAAGTTTTTTGATGATTAAAAAAAAATTACCTGCTCAAATTACTGAGAGCTTTATTTTTTCTTTCAAAATTTATGAAGCCATTACTCAAAATGGCATTGTTATTTGTTACGTCCGCTATCTGACTACTTCCAAAAAAAGACATTCATAGTTCGAATAGTTAAGCTACCACAAAGGAATTATGACCGGAAATACGACATTCCTGAAAATTTCACAAAAATCGCTGAAAATACATTGGGAGTCAATTGGGTAGCCCTTGAGGTGCTCTACCTTTGACCTTCGTTGGATCCACACTGTATATGTATACCTAATTGGTTTTTAGGTAACTTTAGTTAGTTTGTGTATAATAATTAATAATATTATGTACCTAATTGAGTTTTGTATAAATATTTTTTTTTGTCCTAACTGATTTTTTGACTTATTCATGCGTTCTCCCCACCCAGTCATTCCAAGGTTGGCTAGAAGGGATCCCTTAAAGATTAGTTCGCCTTTGTACATAATTAAATAATTTATTTACATACAATTTAGAGTGTACTCAGGCTTTTTGCATTCTTATTTATGCCGTGCTGTAAGATTTTTCTTTTTGCCTTGCTTTTTGCCCAAATTCATTATTCTAAATAGGTTAACGACAAGTACCCTTCAGGGCCCCTTATATGGCTGCGTTTATCACGTGACAAAGTTTTGATAAGGCATCCGTCACCTTCTGACACGTAAATTAGTACGAGAGTGACAAATGCTTTATCCACATTTTATTGAGTTTGCTAGTGGTTAAATAATATGAAATAACTGGCATAATCCACTGATTGTGTTTAGTAAGGATCTTGATATGCAGGCTTTTGATAAGAGTTTCAACTAATCTCGAAAAAAGGTGTTTGAGGAGGGTGGTATTTTCCACTTCATTATCTTAAGACCGCATCAGACATATATCCGGTTTCTTTCAGACGAAAATCCTGCGGTTATTCGTAACAATAATCTGCATTCTGGTTACTCTCCAAACAATTTCATTTCACATTCCAAGTTCTGCAGTTTATAAAGGTCAGATACAGAAATAAAGTGGTCTGGCATTTCTGCCAAAAGACAAACTGTTGACACACTTTCGTGTGGATTGCTTGCTTCTCTTTCGTCGTATTCCGGATTAGTCCTATTCTTGTTTTGACACATTCTTGTTTCGTCGTTTTCCGTTTTTGACATAATTATTTTTGTTTTTGGACACAGTGGAACTACCAACGTAGACAAGGCCTTTGACTTTGCTTGCACAATAGGGCCGTTTGATATTGTACATAATTAAAGCCTCAATTAAAACCCTTTGTTTTTTCCATTTCGTAACGAAAGTTAACCATAATCGAAGCTAAAATGGCAATTGGCGTAAAGACAACTAAATTGTCATTTTAACCATCGAATGATTTAAGTATAATGATTATCGTTACGAAATGGAAAAAAAAAGATTTTAATTGAAGCCTTAACTGTCTTTAACTATTTGCGTTTTTGAAAATGGTCCAATAATAATATTATTAGAAAACAAAAGTTATAATTTTGAAGAAATAAAATAAAATAAAACAGAAAATATTAACATGAAACTTATTTCTGAGAAACAAACATCTTAGATAAGTTGACACAGCATATTAGTTTAACAATATAAGTGACAGACTCATTTTACTATTATGTTATCATCTAGATATATTAAAAACGGAAAGTGACAAAACATGAATGTGTCAAAACAAGAATTCGTCGAAACAAGACAATGTCGAAACCAGAATACGACGAATCAGGAATACGACCAAAAATGATCCTTTTAGAGTGGTAAGAGCATATGCAGGGGTCCACCAGATTTCTGCCACCATCTTTATTTTAAACAACCATCAAGCAGCAGTTTTTGAATTGTTGCGCTCATAAGACAACAGTTACTGTAAAAAATACTAGAATCTTATTCCTTAGGTTTAGCTATGCGTTTGTATTCTTAATATTATTGTTTAAACTACAATCCAGTTGCTCTGGGCTCTATTAATGTATGAATGTATAATGTATGTATGTATGTGTCTAAACTCTTTATTGCACAATTTCAAAACATGTGCTGTGTGCTCGTTTTTTCGATTTTTTTTCGATGTATTTAACCTAGTTAGTAGGTAACCCTGCCTACGGAGCTAGCGGTTCTGGGTTCGAATGCCGATTAAGGGAAATGATTGTGTAATGAGCTCGAGTAGTGTAAGTCAATTTGTGTGATATTATTAGCCGACTGCGGCAAAGCCCAAAAAGAGGGTTATGTTTTACCTGATATATGTCCAACTCTATGTTCCGTCGTAACTACTAAACAGCTGAACCGATTTTAATAAATTATATGTGGTTAGATTCGTCCTAACCACTAGAATGTCATAGGCTGTATTAAAATTACTTAAATGTGAAATTGGCGAAATAAAAAATAAATACATGATAAGTAACATTATCTAAAAAGCAGTTGTTTCTTTATAAAACTTGCTTTTCGTTAGACTGGTCTCCCGGACAAAAACACCCTAAAGATCATCCTAACTACTTCTACCTACTTAACATCAACTATGATTAACTGTTTTCTCCATAATAATTCATATTGTGTCGGTGACAATACTAAACAGAATAACTACCAAATTTAACAGAACCAAAATGCACCTTACCGATTAAGTTGGTAAGGTGCCTTTTGCTCCTTATTCGATTTGTCAGTTACGCGCTTTAGTATTACCGATGGTATCTCAATGCCAGAAGTAAGCAGACGTCGACCTTACAACACGAGGAGACGCTGTGGCGCCAAAATCCAGTGCCAAAATATCCAGCCGAATGTTACGTAGGGGTCAAGGTTCCTGTTTTATGGGAATCACGCTCTCGACGTGTTTTTTTTTTATGGCAATGGGAAGGCACGCGCATAATAAGGCGACCTGATGGTAAGTGGGACCCATATACATTTGAAATCTTAAGACTACGCCGAGCGTCCAGTGGCGCCCTCATGACGATTATTTTGTTTTCTAATAAACTAAAGTATTGTCTTGAAATCGATGGATGTGTTTTTGTTGTATAAATTAATACACAATTTATAGGGTATATAACTCAACTTAATAACTATTGGACTATGAGTGAGTAACTTAACGGAAAAAAGTGGCCACCTTTTCCCGTTAAGTTGACGACGCGAAGGTTAAAGGTTATTAAACTTTGTCTTATATGCTATACATTGTGTTTTCATTTGTACAACATAAATACATCATTGGTTTTCATGACAATACTTTAGTTTATTAGAAAACAAAATAATCGTCATGAGGGCGCCACTGGACGCTCGGCGTAGTCTTAACACTGCAATCTCAAAACTACAATCCTAAGGGCCGTATTAATAAACTCGTCTCAAAACAGATACCAGTCACAAGATGCGTCACAAGACTGAGCTTTAATTAATAAACCTATCTCGACACGTGAAATGTAATCCTCGTATCAAATGAGGCGATCATTTGTATGAGGAACTAATCCTGATCCTGATTATGGTCAATAGGTGACTTGAGACCATCTCAAAACATGAAAAAATGGCGGACACACTAAAACAAATGTGCAACATAGTCGAACATATGAGTTCTTTTTATCAGTTAAATCGGTTTAAATACAATAAAGTGTTATTTTTAAATTCTCAGAGGCTAATATTTATACCTAAAACGTTTTCAATAATAGTAATACCTAAATGTTAGGTTTCATTTTGCCGCTAAATAGGTACAATTGCTTTCAAAAATTGTGTGCTTTGTGTTGTGTTTAGGTATGTGAAATTATTGTGGGTGCTAGATAATTAATATTACGTATAGTGATTACGAAAGAGAACAAAATAATAGCCCGATATGTTGGTTTAACAACACATAAGGGTAACCCTGCGACATGAAAGAATTACCTCCACACGGACTCATTTCTCATAGGTAAGTAAATATACCGACAATTGACATTAATTAAGTACCTACCTAGTTATTTTATGTTCATTATGTGTAAATAAAAATCATCTGATCATAAATCTGTCAAATATTAAGCCAATGCATTTCTAGTAGATAATATGTAAGAGATATTAAAAGTAAAAACCTGCTATTTGGATCAGTAGGTAGACAGGTACCCTAACCTAACCTAGCCATCCAACAATTTAAACCCGATTTGCATCACAACCACAATGTGCCTAATATTTTACTTTACTGCAGTTTACCAAACCATTAAAACCTTATTAAAATATTTTGTTAATTATTGAAATTAAAGTATAACGAAACACTTCGTGAAACGTGTTGCCAAAGTAAGAGGAGGGGAGTGTTTTTGTTGACATTACAGAATTTACAGACAAGCAAGACAAAACAAGGCCGGCCGAGGCAGGCATAGTTAATTTTGTTATTGTTTGGTACTTAAATGAAAACTGAGTGATTTGTTTAAAAACTTATACACACAATCAACTAGTAGGTACTTAATAGCAGTGAGATATATACAATTTCGGGTCCTGACATAAATGTGGTGCAAAAAGTATACTTACCTAATTGTGAAAACGAATCGCAAACCACCCGTAGAATGTTTCAATCATTTTGAAGTGAAGTGATTAGATAGTGTTTATAACTTTATGTCGTTTTGTAGGTTGTCGTCAGACCAATAATGTGGAACTTGGGTAACATTGCAAGGTTCGTCGGAAATAATCAAGACGCCAAAAACGGTAAAAATGGATATTTTGAGAAGTCAGTGTTCACGAATCTCAACAGCCGGCCCCACGCAGTTGACGAGTTCAATTCGCTTGCCAATTGCCAAACAATATGTCCATCAGGTATAATAAAATTGTTTACAATGTTAACCAGTCAAAGATTTAGTTTTTAATGTACTTTACCTGTTCGAAATTATCCTTATAAAACAATGAATAAAGTAACTTCAGATAGGTAGGTATAAGTCAGGCAAAAGAATACCTACTCAATTTTGTTTTGTTCTAAGATAGGTAAGTACTTCATTGTAAAGATAATAGTTGTTTCATTGCTATTTTCATGCTACTGTGCATTCATACTGTGTACCCAAACTTACTATAAGTAGATAGGTTAAGTTATTTGCATTATGATGACACTGTTCAGGATGTCATGTCTTGTTCTACATAAAAGAGGTACCTAGGTACTATAAGTAAAGTTAAGTGTGTTGATTACTTCCATGATGCAAATCATTAATATGAGAAATATTAGACATGTAATTTTATTACCTAGTTTTCTAAAAGCCCTGGTGTAATAAGTTTTGTAATTCAGAAGTTCAATATATAATTTGTTTTTTTTGTATAATGTCTAGTCGACAAACATCTTGGTCTAATTTTGTTGGAGAATAGCGCTACATGATAATTGTAAAAGAGGATAAACACAGTTTATTACTTGGGCCTTACGCAGGTAATAGAATAGCTTCATCGAGTAACAAGTTAGCAGAGTCAGGTGTGTGCTATGAGGGGCTATGTGCAATATATTCATTGTAAAATTACCTACCTACTTTCTTTCTATTTAGTACCATTTTATAAGGATGAATTAGAATAAATATAATATCTTTTGCAGCTATGAAACAAGATGGTTAATAGTTTTTTCAATAAAGACTATATGGATGGTTTAATGATGAATCAGATATTTACAAATAATATTAGGTATTGAGTTTATTTTGAAACCTGTTAATATGTACCTATAACTGAGAGACTTTAATAAAATAAACTTGCTACATGCTAATAGTAGTTTTATTTATTGGTGAACAGACATGCAGGGTCCTTTTAAGCTTGAAAGTTAATTCATAAATATGCATAGGTACTCCTACACTATTTAAATGAGGAAAAGGAAAGTATTTGGATCCAAGATTCAGAGGCATAACATAACATAACAACAAGCTCTCTGAACTCTGTAACTCTTCTAGCAACTTCCTAGTGGCTATGGAATTCAGAAAGCCTGCGCTGAATATGTAATAAAACAATGTTACTTAGTTCTCACATTTATAAATAAATTACTTTTATAAACACCAAGTCAACAAGGATATGTGGTAATGTTATTGGATGTTGGTGTGTTTTGGTGTTTATATTGTATTTATGAATGTTTATATTTTTAATGAATACTGCAGCTAACTTTGATCAGTGTTCTCTGATTTTTAATATCTGAAGACCTAGGTACTTTAAAATAAAATCAAACTTGATTCCGATTTAAAATATCTGTTAACTTAAATTTATATATAAATATCAATCTCTATCTAGTAGGACATTATAAATTTAGGTTTAAAGATATTTAAAATTTACTAACTCTGATCTGAATAGGCCCAACTGAGTCGTAAATACTTCCACTAACTTTTAAGAAGAGTCGACGAAGTCCAGTGGCACACATTCTTTAATTAAATTAAATGTTACCATAAGTTACTTGTAATTGGAAAATCACAAGTGTACTAATAGGATAAAGTGTATGTATGTATAGACAAAAATATTGGAACGATTCCTTCCAGTGCTAACATATGTGTATTATAATTGTGAAAGGTGCTAACAAATGTTTGTACAATTAGGTGTTAGTTAAGTTTTATGTCACATCCATGTGCGCAATGACAGAAATATAGTTTAATTTACTGAACAGTTAGCACAAGTTATAGTAGTAGTAGTAGCAGTAGTTATAATCTATAAATAAACCAAAGCAATGAGTGAAAACTGAGAAAACACAACTTGTGCGAACTACTCTAATAAAACATGAAAAAATAAAACATTAAGGTAAATTGCATCTGAATTTTAATAAATGTATTAAAAAATAATAAAGGAATTATTCATTATTAAGCAGCCTATAATGTCCCACTGCTGGGCAAAGGCCTCTCTCCCTTCCTTCCATTTAGCCCTATCTTGGCCAGCCTCCCACTAGTCTTGATTGAAGGCATGAAGCTCATCTCGCGAACGCCGCCTTGGTCTGTCGCGACGCCGAATTCTATCCCATGAGACCCATTTGGTACACACTTTAAACCACAATAGTAAAGGAATCAAAATCAAATTAAACACCAGTTTTCCAGGGGCAGAGGTCGGCTGTACATAGTTAAAATCATCTGGAAATAACAAAAACAAAAAGTATAATGTTACCTACCTATTCCTACCTACCTGTTTTACACACTTTAACAGTTCCATAGTTTGTTCTTTTAATTTACATTCACTAAAAGCTTGACAATAAATTACGGAAAGAATATTGCTTATAAATTGCCTGCCAATGTCGAAACTATCTTTCATATTTATAAACTACCACTAAACTACATTCAAATAAGAATTTGTCAATTACATCTTGGTGATCATACCTAATATCTTTAGGTATGCCGATACACTGAGGCAGTCTGAGGACTTTGATTTATAATAGATTCCTATGTTGGTAGTGATATCCTAAGGTATGTAATAACTCAAGGATAATTTATTACCTATAGGTAAAATAAGACACCTTTTGGAAACGGTACAAAGTAAGCATTTGGCTTGGCCTGATTTGCCTTTCATTTTTCATCTTATGCAGAAGGAACCTATTCCAGGCTCCAGTCTCCGCGATGCTTGCTGTAGGGGTCGGCCTTCGTAGGACACATTTATTTTTAAAATAGATCCTCAGCCAGGTTGCCGCCAAGTTGGATTCGAGAAGCTGCACTTCTTCACCTTTATTTAATACTTAAAGACACTGAAGTTCACTTTAAAAACAAATTCGGTAAGAAGAACTCGTAACCTGTAAACTACTGTAAATATGAAGGAAAGAACCAAAGAAATTCGCGCTATGTGCGTTTCGTTTTTTCAATATTACAGAGATTTTAAAACGTAACATTATACGCACCTGATCAGCTTGAATGATAATAAAGGAAAACTAGCTTAAAATAATGTTTTTAAAATAATGACTTGATTTTGCACATGAACTTGAAAAAATATATGATGGTTTACGTATTTTACGTGTCACGTCTAAACGAAGAATCATGTTTTTTAAAACCATGCATAGTCTAAACGTTTCTCCGTTTGGTTCAAAACTGTCATTATTGGGGTTGGGATGGTGTTTATAATATTAGATCATGCATATCTAATCTGTGTGCATATCATCCGAGAGCTTCTCAAGATGAGTTTATTAATAAGCGACGATCTTAGCTCCAGGATTACGTATCGAGACAATGTCATGTGAGAAGCTCTCAGTTCACGTATTGAGACGAGTTTATTAATACGGCCCTAAGACTTCATGCGTTGCCAAGCTCGTAATTTCACCGGTTGTCTTATCCCCACAACGGAACACAGCAATGCGAACACTGTTGCTTGGCGGTGCGTTAACGGTTAAGACGGTGATAGCGATCCGGACGGAGCCTGCACGAAGTACTACCACCCATTTGAACCAGCATTGTTAAATTATTTGACGCATAATCTTTGGAATAATTGGTTAGGTTGTAGCTAATGTTTAAACACTAAAGTGTGCTTGAAATATGCTCAGTCCTTCTGTCGTTATGACTTTTGAATTTGACAGAAACGGACATAGAATACTTACTACTTAGTTTATTGTGCGTTTATGGATAAGGGACCTTTTTACAAAAGACTTAAGACTCTTGTATTGGTTGACATATTGCACAGAAAAAATATAAATAGCCATGAAACATGAAAATATTAAAGTGTGTTTTAAAATTCATTTTATTCATTTTTGTATTATACGTTTGAATTTTAGGGACACGGGTTCAATCTTAGATATGATACTGGTATGTTAAGGGCCGTATTAATAAACTCGTCTCAAAACAGGTACCAGTCACAAGATGCGTCACAAGACTGAGCTTTAATTAATAAACCTATCTCGACACGTGAAATGTAATCCTCGTATCAAATGAGGCGCTCATTTGTATGAGGAACTAATCCTGATCCTGATTATGGTCAATAGGTGACTTGAGACCATCTCAAACCATGAAAAAATGGCGGACACACTAAAACATATGTGCAACATAGTCGAACATATGAGTTCTTTTTATCAGTTAAATCGGTTTAAATACAATAATGTGTTATTTTTAAATTCTCAGAGGCAAATATTTATACCTAAAACGTTTTCAATAATAGTAATACCTAAATGTTAGGTTTCATTTTGCCGCTAAATAGGTACAATTGCTTTCAAAAATTGTGTGCTTTGTGTTGTGTTTAGGTATGTGAAATTATTGTGGGTGCTATATAATTAATATTACGTATAGTGATTACGAAAGAGAACAAAATAATAGCCCGATATGTTGGTTTAACAACACATAAGGGTAACCCTGCGACATGAAAGAATTACCTCCACACGGACTCATTTCTCATAGGTAAGTAAATACCGACAATTGACATTAATTAAGTACCTAGTTATTTTATGTTCATTATGTGTAAATAAAAATCATCTGATCATAATTCTGTCAAATATTAAGCCAATGCATTTCTAGTAGATAATTATGTAAGAGATATTAAAAGTAAAAACCTGCTATTTGGATCAGTAGGTACCCTAACCTAACCTAGCCATCCAACAATTTAAACCCGATTTGCATCACAACCACAATGTGCCTAATATTTTACTTTACTGCAGTTTACCAAACCATTAAAACCTTATTAAATTATTTTGTTAATTATTGAAATTAAAGTAACGAAACACTTCGTGAAACGTGTTGCCAAAGTAAGAGGAGGGGAGTGTTTTTGTTGACATTACAGACAAGCAAGACAAGACAAGGCCGGCCGAGGCAGGCATAGTTTAATTTTGTTATTGTTTGATACTTAAATGAAAACTGAGTGATTTGTTTAAAAACTTATACACACAATCAACTAGTAATAGCAGTGAGATATATACAATTTCGGGTCCTGACATAAATGTGGTGCAAAAAGTATACCTTTGTGAAAACGAATCGCAAACCATCCATAGAATGTTTCAATCATTTTGAAGTGATTAGATAGTGTTTATAACTTTATGTCGTTTTGTAGGTTGTCGTCAGACCAATAATGTGGAACTTGGGTAACATTGCAAGGTTCGCCGGAAATAATCAAGACGCCAAAAACGGTAAAAATGGATATTTTGAGAAGTCAGTGTTCACGAATCTCAACAGCCGGCCCCACGCAGTTGACGAGTTCAATTCGCTTGCCAATTGCCAAACAATATGTCCATCAGGTATAATAAAATTGTTTACAATGTTAATCAGTCAAAGATTTAGTTTTTAATGTACTTTACCTGTTCAAAATTATCCTATCTTATAAAACAATGAATAAAGTAACTTCAGATAATTATGTCAGGCAAAAGAATACCTACTCAATTTTCTTTTTTCTAGGTACCTCATTGTAAAGCTAATAGTTGTTTCATTACTATTTTCATGCTACTGTGCATTCATACTATGTACCCAAACTTACTATAGATAGGTTAGGTTATTTGCATTATGATGATACTGTTCAGGATGTCATGTCTTGTTCTACATAAAAGAGGTAGGTACCTACTATAAGTAAAGTTAAGTGTGTTGATTACTTCCATGATGCAAATCATTAATATGAAAAATATTAGACATGTAATTTTATTACCTAGTTTTCTAAAAGCCCTGGTATACCTAATAAGTTTTGTAATTCAGAAGTTCAATATTTAATTTAAACATTGTTTTTTTTGTATAATGTCTGTCTAGTGGACAAACATCTTGGTCTACTTTTGTTGGAGAATAGCGCTACATGATAATTGTAAAAGAGGATAAACACAGTTTATTACTTGGGCCTTACGCAGGTAATAGAATAGCTTCATCGAGTAACACGTTAGCAGTCAGGTGTGTGCTATGAGGGGCTATGTGCAATATTTTCATTGTAAAATTACCTACCTACTTTCTTTCTATTTAGTACCAGCTATGAAACAAGATGGTTAATAGTTTTTTCAATAAAGACTATATGGATGGTTTAATGGTGAATCAGATATTTACAAATAATATTAGGTATTGATTGAGTTTATTTTGAAACCTGTTAATATGTATAACTGAGAGACTTTAATAAAATAAACTTGCTACATGCTAATAGTAGTTTTATTTATTGGTGAAAAGACATGCAGGGTCCTTTTATGCTTGAAAGTTAATTCATAAATATGTGTAGTTACTCCTACACTATTTAAATGAGGAAAAGGAAAGTATTTGGATCCAAGATTCAGAGGCATAACATAACATAACATAACAACAAGCTCTCTAAACTCTGTAACTCTTCTAGCAACCTCCTAGTGGCTATAGAATTCAGAAAGCCTGCGCTGAATATGTAATAAAACAACGTTATTTATAATAGTTCTCACATTTATAAATAAATTACTTTTATAAACACCAAGTCAACAAGGATATGTGGTAATGTTATTGGATGTTGGTGTGTTTTGGTGTTTATATTGTATTTATGAATGTTTATATTTTTAATGAATACTGCAGCCAACTTTGATCAGTGTTCTCTGATTTTTAATATCTAAATACCTACTTTAAAATAAAATCAAACTTGATTCCGATTTAAAATATCTGTTAACTTAAATTTATATATAAAAATCAATCTCTATCTAGTAGGACATTATAAATTTAGGTTTAAAGATATTTAAAATTTACTAACTCTGATCTGAATAGGCCCAACTGAGACGTAAATACTTCCACTAACTTTTAAGAAGAGACGACGAAGTCCAGTGGCACACATTCTTTAATTAAATTAAATGTTACCATAAGTTGCTTGTAGTTGGAAAATGACAAGTGTACTAATAGGATAAAGTGTATGTAAAAATATTGGAAGGATTCCTTCCAGTGCTAACATATGTGAATTATAATAAGAAAGGTGCTAACAAATGTTTGTACAATTGGGTGTTAGTTAAGATTTATGTCACATCCATGTGCGCAATGACAGAAATATAGTTTAATTTACTGAACAGTTAGCACAAGTTATAGTAGTAGTAGCAGTAGTTATAGTCTATAAATAAACCAAAGCAATGAGTGAAAACTGAGAAAACACAACTTGTGCGAACCACTCTAATAAAACATGAAAAAATAAAACATTAAGGTAAATTGCATCTGAATTTTAATAAATGTATTAAAAAATAATAAAGGAATTATTCATTATTTAGCAGCCTATAATGTCCCACTGCTGGGCAAAGGCCTCTCTCCCTTCCTTCCATTTAGCCCTATCTTGGCCAGCCTCCCACCAGTCTTGATTGAAGGCATGAAGCTCATCTCGCGAACGTCGCCTAGGTCTGTCGCGACGCCGAATTCTATCCCATAAGACCCATTTGGTACACACTTTAAATCACAATAGTAAAGGAATCAAAATCAAATTAAACACCAGTTTTCCAGGGGCAGGGGTTGGCTGTACATAGTTAAAATCATCTGGAAATAACAAAAACAAAAAGTATAATGTTACCTACCTATTCCTACCTGTTTTACACACTTTAACAATTCCATAGTTTGTTCTTTTAATTTACATTCACTAAAAGCTTGACAATAAATTACGGAAAGAATAATTTGTAAGAGAAGAAGAGTAGAATAACTTATAAATTGCCTGCCAATGTCGAAACTATCTTTCATATTTATAAACTACCACTAAACTACATTCAAATAAGAATTTGTCAATTACATCTTGGTGATCATACCTAATATCTTTATGCCGATACACTGAGGCAGTCTGAGGACTTTGATTTATAATAGATTCCTATGTTGGTAGTGATATCCTAAGGTATGTAATAACTCAAGGATAATTTATTACTTATAGGTAAAATAAGACACCTTTTGGAAACGGTACAAAGTAAGCATTTGGCTTGGCCTGATTTGCATTTCATTTTTCATCTTATGCAGAAGGAACCTATTCCAGGCTCCAGTCCCCGCGATGCTTGCTGTAGGGGTCAGCCTTCGTAGGACACATTTATTTTTAAAATTGATCCTCAGCCAGGTTGCCGCCAAGTTGGATTCGAGAAGCTGCACTTCTTCACCTTTATTTAATACTTAAAGACACTGAAGTTCACTTTAAAAACAAATTCGGTAAGAAGAACTCGTAACCTGTAAACTACTGTAAATATGAAGGAAAGAACCAAAGAAATTCGCGCTATGTGCGTTTCGTTATTTCAATATTACAGAGATTTTAAAACGTAACATTATACGCACCTGATCAGCTTGAATGATAACAAAGGAAAACTAGCTTAAAATAATGTTTTTAAAATAATTACTTGCTTTTGCACATGAATTTGAAAAAATATATGATGTTTTACGTATTTTCCGTGTCACGTCTAAACGAAAAATCACGTTTTTTAAAACCATGCATAGTCTAAACGTTTCTCCGTTTTGTTCAAAACTGTCATTGTTGGGGTTGGGAATGTGTTTATAATATTAGATCATGCATTATCTAATCTGTGTGCATATCACCCGAGAGCTTCTCAAGATGAGTTTATTAATAAGCGACGATCTTAGCTCCAGGATTACGAATCGAGACGGTATCATCTGAGAAGCTCTCAGTTCACGTATTGAGACGAGTTTATTAATACGGCCCTAAGATGTGTTAGAGTGTCTGAGAAGG
Source organism: Acleris sparsana (assembly GCA_923062465.1). Taxonomy (NCBI): domain Eukaryota; kingdom Metazoa; phylum Arthropoda; class Insecta; order Lepidoptera; family Tortricidae; genus Acleris; species Acleris sparsana. The sequence continues at coordinate 12,838,674 of OV281307.1, read as the reverse complement.
TTACAGCTTATGCGTGTGGTTAAAAACCAAAGCTGGCTACTGCCTGCGACTGCCTGAGCAGCGGTTATTAATAATTTTATCGGCTCGTGGAAACTGTGACACATAGACATTCGCATTCACAAGACTGCAAGCCTAAGACTGCAAATGCGTTGCCAACCCTGAGGACTAAGATGGAATGCCTCTATGCTAGTCATTACACCGGCTGTCTTATACCCAAACCGGAACACAACAATGCCAACACTGCTGTTTGGCGGTAGGATAATGGATAACATGGTGGTAGCGATCCGGACGGACCCTGCTCAAGGTCCTACCACCCGTAATACTGGTATCATTTGTCTTTCCCAAGGCTAAAAATCTTTCTCTATACCAAATGTTACATCGATCGGTCTTGATGATAAATCGTGAAGATGGAATTGGATATGATGATGATGTTGAGGTTTTTAACAATACTAATTATTACAAACACATGTTTTTTGTTGTCTCTATAGAATCCTATCATAATGGCGCGGAAACTTGGATATTTGTTTTAACCAGCTGGTCAGTAACGCTATACATTTCCAAAAAGCATTTTCTTTTCGATTCTATTCGAACAGAACTCTTTCGGTTTTAGTAACCAGTTTAGTTTTTGCTACCATAATAGGTGTAGCAGCATACGTATTGTAAACAAATAAATGTTATGAGTTTGCGTAGGGTACTTTTTCATCTCTCCGTTTAGATCTACCTTCTGTTATGTATTTTATGCGAGTTCTGTGAAATAGCTATAGTTTAAGTATATCTGTCTCATGTGTGTGAATTGTATATAAGGAAATGCAAATCTTCAATAGATTTTAACTTATTATTACTTCATAGAATTCCAGAAATAGTTTTCCAAAACGCTCATATATTGCATAAACTGTTGTGCAATATATGAGATGAGTCGCTCTGTTATTTCTGCTCGGTTTGACCAATTTGGAATGAGGTCTTAAGTCGATATATACTTAGTAGGAAAATCATAATGAATGCCAAAATTTCATCACGAAAATATTTCCATAATTTAGATATATTTTCTGAACTTTACTCTTGTATAACTTCAGAAATGGCTTATCGGATTTTAATGGAAATTTCGGGACTTCTAAAATTATTTTATTTTAAATTTTCATGTATGGTCCATTTCAATTTCACGTTACAGGGTTCAAAGGTTAGGCATACAGTATAAATATTGGTCAAGGTATTACTGAAGCGAAGACAGGTCGGGTCACAAGTCATAAACAAAAATTAAATCGCTACCACCATCTTATCCTTCAACCTACCGCCTAGCGTCACAGCTCACATTGTTGTGTTCCAGCATCGAGCTAAGACCACCGGTGAAATTACTAGCATAGGTGAAAGGCATTCCAGCTCAGTCCTCAGGGTCGGCAACGTGTTTTTTTAAATTGAATTTTATTATATCTCACTTACCACCAGATACGCTGTGTCTTCCATGGCCTTATATGCTAAAAAAAGGTCTTTTATTGATCGAATTAGATTTTAATCAAAAAGTTAAAACAGTAAATCAGACCAATACAGTTATCATACCTAATTTGCCATAGGACAATAAACCGTGTGCTTTGTGCTGCAAAATGCAATATTGTCGTTCTGTCCCCAGAGGCCAGACGGGAATAAATTGGAGAAACAACAAAGGAATACTGTTTGTAGTCGTTATTGTGTAACTTTTATTGCGATGCACGATAGGATTTAAAAAGTTTAGCATTTGAGAAAACAATACAAAAACAAAACACTTTTTTGAACACCATAAGCACGTTAGAGGGATGTCACATCGAGCGTTGCCTGTGCCCTGTGCGTTGCGTCGTCGCCGCTGCGTTGTTTTACATATAAATTAAAACGACATGCCACACGATTCGTTGAAACTCTTGCGTCGCTCTATGTTGAAATCGCTCGTGTGGCATAGCTCTAACAGAACAAAAATACAATTAACAGAAAGAAAATTTACTTTTCACAGTTGTGTAATGGGATTGGGAAAGCAAATTTTATTTACTGTTTTATAATTTTATTATTGTGAGATCTTATTCGCTTAACAGACAGAGCTGGGCCTGTATTCTTCTCGGGAGCCATATTGCTTTCACATGTTATCGTTTTGTCATTGGGTTTTATGTAGGAGGACGTATGTATATAACCATTTTTAATGTGGTTAGTATAGAGTATTTATTATTTATTGCTCTTGTGATAAATCTTCGTCTTCTTCTTCTTATAGTGCCTCTTCAACTAGTGAAGGTTGGCAGTCAGCTCCGCATATTTTACTCGGTCTTTGGCGAGGTTGAAAAGCTCCGCTGCACTTGTGACAACAGTCCATTCCCGAATGTTTCACAGCCACGATTTCCTTCTGCACCCGACAGCTCTTCTTCCAGCAACTTTGCCCATCATTATTAATTGCAGGAGTTGGTAATAAATCTGAGTCTATTACATAGGAATGAATTATAATATCAGAGATCGCATAATATACATTTTATTTGAGTTGAAATATACTCGCTATAAGCTACAGTTGATTAGACTTTGAATATAAAAGCAATATAAGACATTCACAATACGGAATGAACACAATGTTAGCTGAAGCACCGCACGTTAGTCAGCTAGCGTAGCTCCGAGGTAATCGCGTTGGTCAATTTTCTCGCTTCGCTTGGTTCGCTCAGTTTGCTTGATTGCACAATTTGCACGGGTATTTATTTGTTTCAACTGTATGCGCAATAAGTCCTTATTTAGTATTTTACATTCGACTTGTATCCAGGGAAAAAGCCTTTGGTTTATCGAATTTGCCTATTTGTTACGGACCTTTTGTTCGTCCGGATTGCTACCACATTGACCCTGACCATTGACCTGATTTTTTGACCCACCGCTTAATAGCAAAATTTATGGTGTTTTGGTGTAACAATAAGACAACTGGAATGACTAGATATGGACGTTCCATCTTAGTCGTCAGTCGTCTGGTTGGCAATGCGTTTGTACTTGAGATTGCGTTATGTATATGGTTCTTAGCTCCCACTTAACATCATGTGGCCTGTGTGCTCTTTGGCCTTATATATGCCATCAAAAATCTAGTAGTAAAAGTTAAAGGGTGACTTGCATCTTTTAATTAAATCAGGTTTTAACCATTATCTCAATTACCTGACAGCTCCATAGATTTTGACTGAACAAAATCATACAGCAGACTTAAGTAAACTGGATTCTTATAGTGCTATTGTCCGTAATAGGTTGAGATAATCCTAGCTGTATATAATTTCAAGAATTTTTTTTCTGTGAATTTTAGTATTTGACATTTAATTGAACTTGATATCTCTACCAGACCGAAAAAAAAAGTTTCTGGTTTAGTTTCAGAGATATTGAACAATAAATGAAAAAAATAGTTTTAAATCTAAATTTTTGCTCAGTCTATCTACCATTTTCAGTTATAAAATTAATATTAAATTTTATAAACAATACTCTGAAATTTCCTCAAACTTTTATCATATATCTTATATATTATAGAAACAATTTCAAGACGCCTTGGCTCACAATATGCGGGATTTATAACGATTTTACATATCCACGGGTTTTCTATATAAACCACTTACTTAACGAAACGCGTCTTACTTAAAATTTTGCCTTGAAATTTGAACTTAATACCGTTAAAGTTACGGTATATTTTGTAAGTTCTTGATAGGGTAAGTTGTGAGGTTTGGAGGGTAACCGTTTGACACGGTTACTCGGGTCGGATAAGCTTCTTAAGCATAATTGAAACCGGCTGGGGATTGCCCGTCGTTTAAACGTGTCCAATAAATGTTATGTATTTTTACCCGGCTGCCCTGAAGGAGGGTTATGTTATGTTCCTCGAACGTATATTATAAGTAGGTATGTATTATTATTATTACCCACCGATGAATAAGTTAATTTTGTCTTAACTAGCAGAAAATTACGTTCTAAATGAAAAAAAAAGAAAAATAATTTATTCGGCACATAAATAAAAAACAGTTTACAAGGAAAATGACTTAACCTAATTTTTTTTTATTATGGCCAAAATGGTCTCCGCTCAGCATTATGCCTCTGAATGTTGGTATTAATACATCCACAGGCGCTGGTTTTCAGTGAGACCAGGGAGAGTAGATATGGCAATCGAAGGCGTTAAAATTTAAAAAATAAAAAAAAAGATATCAAATACCTAAAATAATATCCCTACTATTTTGAGATCATTTTAGAGAGATCAAAGTAAGCATACAATAACAAAAAATTAAATAAATCTTGTATATCTGTGTGTATGTGTGTAAGTTTGAGTGTATGTGCGTGTGTATGTGTGTGCGTTTGAGTGTGCTTGCGTGTGCATGTGCGTATGTGTACAACTGCTTATGATCCAGATATTTGAGAAGCTAATAAATAATTCTTGAAATGCTTTTTAAAGGTAGCTACTAATATAATAAATAATATAATAAAGTACGAAGAATTATTACTTTTTAGAAAAACACTATGAAACGTACTTACCGATACAATGTGCCTGGGTACTTACACTAACAACACAATATCAAAAAATCGATGGGTAGGGTTATTATAACAGTTAAACTGCTTTTCCTATTCAAGACATATATGGATTTTGCGGGTGGTAGGACCCTGTGCAGGGTCCGTCCGGATCGCTACCACCATCTTATCCATTAACCTACCGCCAAACAGCAGTGTTCGCATTGTTGTGTTCCGGTTTGGGGATAAGACAGCCGGTGTAATGACTAGCATAGAGGCATTCCATCTTAGTCCTCTGGGTTGGCAACGCATTTGCAGTCTTATGCTAATGTCTATGGGTCACAGTTTCCACTTACCATCAGGTGGCCTGTGTGCTCGGTTGCCTTCTCTATGCCATAAAAAATAAAACACTGGCTTAACAGCCATTTTTTAACTTGATTGAAAAACCAATTTGTAGTAAGTATGTTATTGTTTTATGTGACCGGGGATACTATTGTAGACCTTAAGTAATGTTATATTACCGTATATGCCTATGTATATGTCTTATATGCTATTTGACGGTTATAGTATGCTCGGTGCAGTCATCCTAAACCGTTGCAAAGTTCATTTTTAGTTGTTGCGCTAAACGCTGACATAATACAGACAAGTTTTTGTAGAGATTTCAACTAAATAGTTTATTATGTGAATAATTTAAGTCGGCTATTATGAGTTCGTAATTGGATGTTTAACTTTACTCCAAATATCATAGGGCTCATTTTTAAACTGTCTTTAAATAATTTCTGAATAAAATGAGACAACTCAACTTGTTGAATACGGAAAGTATACGGACTAAGGAGTTGGAACTTGAAGTCTGCTAATTAAGATAGGTTCAGGTATTATTATGGAAAAATATTAAATAAATATTTAGTGCCCCAAGTATTCAATGAAACAGAATGGGTAAGATAAAATATAGAATTAAGTAAAAGAAAAAGAGGTTGAAAAAGAACCTTTTTTTTCTTTATTTTGTATTTATTTAATTAAGTAAGTAGTAGATAAGAGTTATTTTACCTAGTTACTATGCCCAGGTGCAAGATTAGCTATAAGTTTGAGCGTTTTACTCGCCAACAAGCTGGATAACAGTTTGGCGAGCATGTAATTATTTATCAACGCATTTTTTTTAATTAATGAAAAAAACGGTATCGTAATTCAAGGAGGCTTTAATAAAGCCTATCGCACTCCTTGGAATTTTATACTCCGTCTCAGGTCTCTGTCCGTCAGTCTTTTACGGTTCCACTGCTAAACTCCTAAACCAATAAAAATATTTAACTCAAAACGTATTAAGTACGTAGATAAATATGTCGGTTAGTAATTCGAACTCAAATTGAAATGTGAGGGTTTAGTTATTTCATAAGGACAGGTGAAAGAAGAGTTACGAAATAGGCATGGCGAGCGAGAGTGAGAGGAGATGATGACAGTAAGGGACGCTCTAGACGGACATACAGTAATAATATAATACGCGATCTACTGAATAAGGGCCAAATTAAAAGCACCCGAAACCGAAGTACTAAGAAAAAATAATAAAAAAAAAAAATGAATAAATGTATATATTTTTTTTTTTTTTTTTTCTTTTCTTTTCTTTAAGTACCAAAAGGTTTATAAATGGTAGAGATTATTTCAACAAAAGTTTCTAAGTCCTATTATACTCCCCTGAAAACAAATTAGCTACGTTTTAAGAAGTGCAATAACATACAGTTTAAAGAGAAAAATATTTTAAGTACCTATTGTAACCTAAATATAAATGAGTAATTATCTAAATATAGCTAGCCCTCTCGTGTTGCTCGCCCTTGCAGGGTGTCACATGTACCTATTCTTGTTTGTTCCACCTTCAATTGAATTTTAATTTGAGTAATCGAACGTTGTCTGTTGAAGGCCCAGCCAGACCGGAATCCGCCGCGGCTCCGGATGCGGGTGCGTGTGTGCACGTTGCTTTTCACTGCGGTGTATAGTGAAATGTCGTATGAGAATTCATACTATACACCGCAGTGGAAAGGGAACGCGCACGTCACGTCTGCTGTCGGCTGGGCCTTTAGGCCGGTGTACATGGCGTTTCTGGCTACACCATTGGGAGACAGCCGAGAGGGTATGTATGTAGCTATCTACCTGCGCCTTTATTGGTAGCCTGAGAGAATACCAACCCCAATTTCTAAGTCCCCAGCCAATTATTAAATAATGCACAATACCCGGATGTGATCGTATCTCGGTAATTCAGAGAAACGAGTTTAAAACTTTGTCAGAATTATATACCTAACTGAATTAATTTTGAAGTAAGCTTTGTAAGTTTCTTTTTATGGCGTGGAGAAGGCAAACGAGCACACAGGCCACCTGATAGTGAATGGAAACTGTGACCAATAGACATTCGCATTCACAAGACTGCAAGCCTAAAACTGCAAATGCGTTGCGCAGTCTGAGGACTAAAATGGAATACCCCTATGCTAGTAATTACACTGGCTGTCTTATCCCCAAACCGGAACACAACAATGTGAACACTGCTGTTGGCCAGAGGGTTATGGATAAGATGGTGGTAGCGATCGAGACGGACCCTGCACAAGGTCCTACCACCCGCAACAGACACAATTAAATTATTAACTGTTACAGAGAATTTGGATAAATTCCGAGTTACTTCGTAAATAGACATGCGAAATGTGTCACTTAAAGGATAATGCCTCTTTAGTTCCCTAATTCAGTAAACCTCAATGTCTCATTTTATAAAGAATATTGATGTTTGCTTTCAGTGACTGATTGATTAAAATCAGTATTCGGGAAATTCGGATGTTGATAAAAAACATAATTTAAAGCCAATGAAACTCTACTGGAATAAAGAGTTAATTAATAAGTAAAATGAACAGAATTATTTAACTTATTTAAATCATTTATATGACCGTCATTTTATTTGTATCAATTTGTTGTTTTTTTTCTTTTTTTTTTTTATGGCATAGGGAAGGCTGACGAGCACACAGGCCACCTGATGGTAAGTGGAAACTGTGACCCATAAACATTCGCATTCACAAGACTGCAAGCCTAAGACTGCAAATGCGCTGCCAACCCTGAGGACTAAGATGGAATGCCTCTATGCTAGTCATTACACCGGCTGTCTTATCCCCAAACCGGAACACAACAATGCGAACACTGCTGTTTGGCGGTAGGTTAATGGATAAGATGGTGGTAGCGATCCGGACGGACCCCGCACAAGGTCCTACCACCCGCGAAAATTGTTTTAACAAACATTAAGTTAAAAGATAAGCTTAATAATAATCCAGATACAATGTATAAAAAGAACACCCTCTCTAGCAGGTTCAACCTTACATATCAGCTGATCAGGGTCCCATGGTCTCCATAGCAAGAAATTTAGTAAAAATAAATATTTGCGGCACTTGAAGGTTTCGGTCTCATCCGATCAATAACTAATTCGTAATCTCAATCCTTACTAATATTATAATCGCGTAAGTTTGTAAGTATGGATGGATGTTTGTTATTCTTTCACGCTGCAACGGCTGGACGGATTTAGAAGAAATTCGTAATGGACATTTAATTCCGGAAAATTTTAGAATTCCCGCGGGAATAACGATATTCGAAATCTAGTAGAAAGTAATAATTATGTCTAGTGTTAAAGAAGATTATTACCTATATTAAAATTGTATTTCTATTCTATTCAAAGTCTTTTTTCCTCAATTGTAAAAAACCATACAGGATTTTTACCCGACTGCGGCAAAGGCCAAAAAAGGGGTTATGTGTTTGACTTGTATATATGTCCAACTCAACGTCCGCTCGTGACTACTAAACGGCTAAACCAATTTTAATAAACTATAAGTGATTAGATTTGTATTAACAACTAGAGTGTCACAGGCTATATTAAAATTATTCATATGAAGAATTGGCAAAATAAAAGATAAAAAAAGATAAAAGATGTTCATTCAGTAAGTAGGCCGCACGGGCACTTTTACACGTCAAAAATCTACCAGCGCTTCGCAAGAGACCACTGCTGAGAAGAAACGCCGCAAGAAACTCAACAGTCAGTCGTTTTTTTAAATACTACTTATGATATTATACAATTAAAAAACTTAACCTAGCATTATATAAAACAATGAATTTAACATAAAATAAAAAACAAAATATATTCAAGGGTAGCTTGAGCAGGAAAATGTGTCGAAACTAAGAATTTTCAGAGGGAGTAATAAGAGTAATAAGTAATAGAAAAAAAAAATATTTAAAAAAAAATTACTTAAAAAAAAATACATGATAAGTAACATTACTTTGACGACATTATCCAAACAACAGTTGGAATATTTTAAAGCTTGCTTTTCGTAAGACTTGTTTCATAAAGTAATCAAAATAGTGGCGTTATCCGCTTAACAATAACATTCAATGACCCTCCATACATTTGGAGTCTCAGTAAACAACTTGAGTCCTAGGCTAGGCACGTTTCAATTCGTCCATTATTTATATTTTATCATCGCGGTTTGTGGTTCGTGACTTTTGTTGTCAAGGGCGCAAATTACTTATAAATTGTATTTTGCTTGCTGGGAGGAAAATCAAATAATTATTATATTTATTATGAAAAATACAAAATATTATAAATTATGGTCTGTGGTGGTCGGTGGTATAGTATTATATAGGGTTACCTAATGATTCGCCGACAATTATTTGGCAGATTATTGATTGGCAAACAACGTTTCGCTGAGTAACGGTACGCCGATGGATTTGTTAGTAGATCTATTGGTTCGCAGACTAACGTTTCGTAACTCAACCTTTAGCAGCTATTTTAGTTGGCTTTTGAGTCAGTAAGCTGAACCACTATTGGCAGAAATTCGTTTAGCCTATTAATCACTACACATTTTGAATGTTTGCTCGAACAACTGTTCGCTTTTAAACGGTTCAACTATTATCATCATTATCAGCCGCAAGACGTCCACTGCTGGACAAAGGTTTTCCACTATTATTCATCATCATATTAACTGTTTGCCACCTTTTCGTTTTGCACTGGAAATGATGAAATGTTTAAATTGACTTTGTTGTGTTTGTTATTTAATGGGCAGATAAAAAAAAATAACCTATCCGAGTCGGATCTGCCCTGATTAGTCTTCCATAAAAATGCAACAGTTGTACAGTTACTTAACTGAAAAAATGCCGAAACAAAAATCGACTGAACCTTAAATCTACTAAGCAATAATGATGGCATGTCACAACTCTGCTTATCATGTTTCGACGAAGAGTTGTTCGGTAAAATGAAACAATTTCGAAACAAACAATCGACTAAACGTAACTCTGCGTATCGCTTTACTTACTGTCTACCGACTATTCGGCGAAACAAATAATAGGCGTAACGAAATTGTATTATACCAAACGTTACTCGGCCAAAAGAAAGGTCTGCCAATAGTTGTCTGCGAAACAAAAATCTGCGTAATTAAACTCGGCGAAACGACAGGTCACCATTATATAGTATAATCTACGACGATACAATTCACAAGTTACTTAGTTTTCACTTCTATCGGCAGTCAGTCCCCAAAGACTACCCTGCATGTTTTTCTATTTTATCTTGATTTTAATCTTCAGTCTTAACTATTTTAGAAATTATTATTAATTTCACAGTGTTTTTGATACTCATTTCAACCTTAAGTGGCCAAAAAGGGTACAGTTGCCACAACCGGTACTCTCTACCCTACGAGTGCATAGCTAGTACCTAGCTAGTACAGTATTTGTATTGTCTTCATAATAACGGCGGAACTCGCGAGTAACTCATTAACGCTGCGAGAGCCTAATGACGTCTTTAGAGAAAAGAGATTAAAACATTTCTGGACTGTAAATATCACGTGTTTTTTGTAGGGCTTAAAACTTTTTGACGTTTTGATAAATAGGGTCTTTCAATATTCATTTAGCATGTAAATAGGCATGTTTAAAGAAAGAGAGAGTAGACTTTACGTACGGCCATGTACTTTGACAAAACATTTTAAAATAATTTCGGCTGCATCATTTCAACCTTTTTTTCAATCAATCAAATCAGCCATTTTGAACTTCGCCAATTCGTCTATGGTATTCTAGCCTCGTCTCCAACTTTAAATTAGGAAACTTACCCTCAGGAATTCCGGTAAGTATGCGGTTCGTAGCCAAGGACTTCAGGAAACAAGAACTTAACTAGTTTTTTTAAAAATTAACTGGCAGAAAACGGTTTTTCCAAGTTTCAGCAGAAAGAGGGTGAAGTTTTTAAGTTCTGACCTCGCATTTTTAACTTTGGAAACTTCTTTGTAAGTTTAATGTAGTGGAATGGATAGAAATTGAAGTCCTAATTGTACTCGGTAAATGTATATTTCTTTTGACATGTTATCAAGGGTTCAATTAAATTCTGTAAAAACTTATTTCCTCGACATTGTTATCGTATTGTTTTTAATAACTCTGCCATGGGGCTGTCTATACTGTAACACCTAATGTGAACAGGTGTTTGTTAAACAAGGCATGACCAGTTATGGCTCCAGTTGCTACAGAGTCTACACCCGTCATCACAGACTTCAAAGATAAATTCGAGCACGATTCAACATGGACCGAAGCACGGTCTAGAAAAAGAAACCGGAAAGTCGTCCGTAGATCCGTAATAAAAGGCAGTGGATCTACAGATTCCGAAATACAAACAATGGACCAAGTGAGGCGCATTCACGCGTGTTTCTTCAAGTATGACACTACAGCCGATAGCCTGACGCGATACATGAAAAAGAAAAACGAATGCGAGGGCTACAATGTAGCCCAATTAACTCTTAAACACAAATACTACGCTTCCTTTTGTATAACGGTACCTAGTGATAAATATGACTACTTCATGATGCCAAGTAGTTGGCCACCAGGGATTGAAGTAAGTGAGTGGTTTCGTCGCAGCGACCGGCGTGCGAGAAGCCCGCCTGTCGTCGCAGCAAGCAACACACAAGGTGAAACAAAATAAAAGTAATCGCAAAGGCCACCAAACTTGTTTACCTCAACAAATGCCTAGCCCGTCAGATATAAATATGAACACTAGTCCCAAAGGGACTACCGCAAGGCCTACCGGCCCCAAAACCACCGAGCTAAAGATGGATTCAAGAATTATAACAGTTATTCACCAAAACATCAATCGATTGAAAAATAAGACGTATAAGTTAGAGTGCGAACTAGAACTTCTGAAAGAAAAAGATGTACTTTGTCTATCCGAACACTGGCTGACAGTAACTGAAATAACATCTATTAATATAATGAACCTCAAACTAAGTGCTAAGTTTTGTCGAACTAACCACCTGGGTGGTGGGGTGTGTATCTTTACCAGATCTTCGCTTTTAACAATTGAACGTGAGGAAATAACCGAATTTTGTCAAGAAATGGACTTGGAAGCCTGCGCAACCGAGCTCGTCGGCCTGGATGTGATAGTCATATGTGTGTATAAACCGCCCCACCAACCAGGTGAGAAAAACAATTTTACTACATTCATCGAAAGATTTACCAAAGTGATTGAACTGCGCTTACTAAAACAATACAAAGTGATAATTATGGGTGATTTTAATATTGATTTGAGCACCAACACAAACGATAAAAAACTATTAATCGACTCGATCACATCTGCTGGGTTGAGATCTCTAGTGTCGTTTCCAACAAGGATATGTAAAACAAGAGAGTCCTGCATAGATCATGCATATTCTAACTTGTCATCTCACGAAATTCTAAGCGTAAATGCTTATGAAATGCATATATCCGATCACAAATGTATAATTGTATCTGTGTTAATCAATAGAACGCTGCAACGCAACAGCATTATATGGAAACGACTTTTCTCAGAATATAACATTTATCAATTTGACCAAAGCTTATCAAATCACAACTGGAACTCCATGTTAAATAAACCTGTTTGTATAAACTCACTTGTTAATTCAGTGCTGGATATTATCACTTATTATTATAATGTACACTTTCCGTTAAAAAAATACCCACTCAAAAGTACATCAAAGGGTTGGGTGAATGACCGAGTTAAAAACATAAGGTCGCGTCTACGTAACACTAAAGCAAAGCTATGTAGTAACCCTGACGATGATCAACTGTCTAATGACCTAGTAACAATTGAAACTCTGTACTTCAATGAACTGTGTAAGGCTCGGAGGGATTATATTAATAAGTCGATATCTAATAGCAATAACATCAGCCGTTCCTCATGGCGCATTATTGCAAACGAGACTGGCAGACATGGTAACAAAGGGGACGCCCTCGACATACTGATAAGCAAATCAGCTGGTCGGTGTGACGAGCAGCACACCGCCGCCGCCGTAGCGGGCGATCTAAACCGGTTCTATGTTAACGCCAACATAAACTCCAACGCACACAGTGATGTCTTGTCAGCCCTCTCCTACCTTAGTAAGTATATGTGTAAGCACGAATGTGTATTAAACGTTGATAAGTTTACGCCTCAACAGGTGAGTAAAGTTGTGCAAAAAATTAAACGCAAATGCTCCACCGACATCAATGATATGTCCACGCAGTTATTTGATTTGCTCCCGCCGTTTATTATAGACTTACTTTGTTCATTGTTTAACAAATGCGTAGAAAGTGGTTTATACCCCACTAACTTGAAAAAGGTCAAAGTTCAACCCATCTATAAGGGCAAAGGTGAAAAGCATATGCTGAAAAACTTTAGACCGATTTCGTTGATCCCGATCTTCTCAAAAATATTTGAGCGGCTTTTGAGTGACACGCTCATGTCTTATTTTAATAAAAATTTCATTTTAAATAGCCAGCAATACGCGTACCAACGGGGTCGCTCAACAATCGACGCAGCCCGCGACGTTATAGCTAGAGTGACGGGGCACCTGGACGGGCGACGGCAGGTGGCGGCTATATTCTGCGACCTGTCGCGCGCCTTCGAGCTGGTGAGCCACCCCCTCCTGTTGGCAAAACTTGATCACTATGGCGTCTGCGGCAACTTTCACAAAGTGATTAGATCATTTTTGGATACCCGTAAACAACTAACGGTGGTGCACGGGTCAAGGTCTGATTTATTGGAGCTTGGTCCCTGCGCTGTCCCTCAAGGTTCCGTAATGGGAAACAACCTATTTATTTTGTTAATGAATGACTTCACCACGGCTGCTAATGAAGCGGAGTTTGTACTATTTGCTGACGACGGGTGTGTTATTGTCTCCGCTGGGAATTATTCTGAATTAAAATTAAAATTACAAACTGTAATGAATAAAATTTCATCCTGGTTCTCAGCTAACGGCATGGTTCTGAATGTGGAGAAAACCAATATAATTCACTTTAGTCTTAGGGGCGTCACCGATCACACATTAAATATTACATGTAACAACCAACCTGTACCTCAGGTCAATCAGGTCACGTACTTAGGGCTATCAATCGACGCCGGTTTAAAGTGGTCACCCCACATTGACACCCTGTGTCACCGGCTATCCTCTGCATGCTTCGCTCTCAGCAGACTGCGCCCGAGCCTCCATCCAACCAATGTTAAAAAAGCCTACTACGGCTATTTCAACTCCCTCGTATCATACGGTATAGATGTATGGGGCTCCGCCGCTGAGCGTGATCGAGTGTTTAGACTTCAAAAAAAAGCGGTGCGCGTCATCGCTGGTGTGTGCTGGGATCACCCTGCTAGAGACTTGTTCAGAGAGCACAAGATATTAACCTTACCCAGCCTTTACATATTCGAGGTCGCGAAGTATGTTAGGAGTCACATCGCGCAGTTCCGCACCAACGCTGACGCGCACGGCTCCAATACCAGAAGGAGACATGAGCTGTCCCTGACCCTTACGCGACTTGCTAAGTCTAAAAAATGTCTTAAGTTTATTGGTCCTAAGATTTATAATAGAATCCCTCCAGCCATTAAAGAAGCAACTAGTTACGGGTCCTTTGTAAAATTGCTGAAGGCGAAATTGATTACCGATGCATTGTATTCCATTGATGAGTTTTTTGTAGTGTGAAATGTGACATTGACATGTAGACAATATTTAATTAATTAATTATAATAATCAAATAATGTGTAACAATTAATTTTAAATATGTAATGGAGTAATAATAATGTAACTAATAATCAAATTGACTTATAAAATGTAATATTTTATGAATAAATGTTTGAATTGAATTGAATTGTTGGCCATCGGAGTTGGGCTCTTTTGAGTAGTCCTAGCTTACGTGATAATCCGGGATTGATTTTCGGAAGGCTGAATTGCCTGCAGGTGTTTAGGTTGGTCCAGTAGTGTTGGTGCTTAACCTCGGTGATTTTGATTTTCGGCAGCCAGCTGGTCGGCAGGGGTAGAAATGGTTCAGAACCTATCAGTTCCGTTTCTGAACTCCTTCTCGCGAGCACGCCAGGTGCGTCGTTCCCGCGTTTTTTTTTTTATGGCATAGAGAAGGCAACCGAGCACACAGGCCACCTGATGGTAAGTGGAAACTGTGACCCATAGACATTAGCATAAGACTGCAAATGCGTTGCCAACCCTGAGGACTAAGATGGAATGCCTCTATGCTAGTCACTACACCGGCTGTCTTATCCCCAAACCGGGACACAACAATGCGAGCACTGCTGTTTGGCGGTAGGTTAATGGATAAGATGGTGGTAGCGATCCGGACGGACCCTGCACAGGGTCCTACCACCCGCAAAAACCCGCGTGGGTTGTTATGTCCTTTTATTCGCTGTAGGGTGATGGGGTTGATGTCCCATCCCTTGAAAAAGGCGTTGTGACATTCGTATATTAGCCTTGACGTTGCCGTGTAGCACTGTTGTCAGTCAGTTTATTAATATGGCCTTAACGGGTGCGCCAAAGTTGAACTAAATTTTTAATGTCGATTATCGGAAATCCGAAAATGTTGTTCCTAATAATTTACATCCTAATAATCACTACTCATAACTACTTTGTTCCTAACGCTCTGAATTCCTAATCATTCAACTTCATAATGTCCGTTGCAATAAACATCGATCATACTACTATTTGTTTTCCTATATTTTCTCAACATAACCATCTTTTACACTATTGTTCATTGTTATATTTGTTTTATGTAGAATGGTTTTTATTCCTAAAATTGCACATTATTATAAGTACATTAAACTTATTTATAATTGTAAAAATGTTATTTCGGTGTGGTTTTGTATGGAGCCAGACTTTAAATTTTCATAAATGCGATGTCTTATTGACACTATTTTTTTATAATTCTACCACATAGAATACGTTAAAATAAGCACATTTTACTTGAAAAACTTTTCTCTAAAGTTAATAGTGACTGAGATCCTAAGGGTCCGTCATTACGTAGGCAGTAGGGAATAGGGACTTAGTGGCAAAACCGACTCGGATCGCGGATAGGTTAGAAGACGAAAGCGGGAGCTTCGCTCCCGCTTTCGTCTTCGAGGTTATTTTTTTTTATAAAAGAGCAGATACATTACAATACATTCGGAGTAAAATTTTTTAGGTGAGCCAATATAGACCCAAAGAAAATATGATTAAGAATGTTATTTAAAAAAAAAATAGGAGTTTACAAAAAGTTACATCAGTGACATTAGCACTTAAAATTTTAAGAGATATGAGTTTTATGAGCTACGTTAATAGTAAAATAAATTGTAGGAACGAAATTTTTAGGAAAACATTTTTTAGGAGCAGTGATCATTAGGAGTACAAATCGTTAGGAAAATCAATTTCGGGTGATAAACTTTAGCGAAGCCAATATGGACCCGGCCTTAACATTGTATGGGTAAGATGCATAAGCGAACTGGAGCCCTGCACAAGGTCCTTTCAACACCAAAACGCACCCCACTTTAAACAGTTAGTAAAAGTTTAAGAATTAACAGCCTTGTTCTCTACAAACCATTTCCCGTCCCGTTTCTAAACTTTTTGTAACATAATTCAAATAGAAATTTAGAGCCCAACTTTTTGTCCCTAAATACTTCACCCAAGTTGAAATGTAGGCTGAATTCAACAAGGATTATTATGACAAATGTAATATTTCCTCTGAAGGATGAGAAAGGCATTATTCTTGTGTGAAAGCCCTTAGGGATATTATGTAGCATTTTATCTTATTAGACCAGGAGGCAACCGTTGGTAAACCTACCTAATCGTGTACTCGCAGAATAGGTAATAATATGTAATGAAAAAGTAAATTACGTTAAACAAGGTCTGTCTTGGCAGCTGTCTTGGCTTATACAATTATTAAAAACCACTAGCATTTTTATTTGTTTGTATGGGAAGACTTTACACGTAAACACTTGCAATAGCTCAAAGATTAACAGAGAGAGGTACCTTATGAACATACACTCAGGAGCAAAAATAAAGAGGCTATTTCGAAGCCTTGGTTCCTCGCCAGGGAATGCTTTTAGTGAAATCTGATGATGAATACCCCGACATCGATACAGGACTTCCAGAGTGCCTAGGATAACCAACTGAATGGATCTGCGGTTAATGCCGGAATAGTGCATGTTCAGAAAAACATCTAAAATGGCAATAAAATGTAAGGAAATCCAAGTGCTGACCCAAACTCTCCCGCTGTGGTGTTAACTGGTTGTGCGATCAGTTAGGTATCTTAAGAACTTTTGACCTTCTCTATTGAACCTCGCAGTATCCACCATTAAAACTCACTCAAAACAACCCCTGCCGAGGAACCAAGGCTTCGAAATAGTCTCGTTTGTATGAAAAACGCACTCTGACCCGGTATTTTTGCTCCTGAGTGTACCTTTTATGTTTTGGCCCATGTTGTTTTCCTGTTTTTACAATAATGTTTGAGTGTCCTAAAATCATACACACATATTCCATCGGTCCGCTTTTTAGCCTGCTAGTTTGTCAGATCTAAGGCTCACTTTTAAAAGTTAGTTTCATTTATTGTGTCCTTGCAAATTAAAATATTTTATCCCACTTCAAAAAAAGGAGTAGGTTTCTCAATTTGACCGTATATATAATTTTATAATTATATATTTTTTATGTGTGTTTGTGTATAATTTCGTCGTTTATGAACTGATTTTGATGATTTTTTTTTGTTGGAAAGGAGATATCCAAAGGGTGGTACCATGATAACGAAACCAGGATCTGATGATGGCATCCAAGAGAAATCGAGGGAAACCTTCGACAATCGTAGTGGCGACCAGTGCGTTTGTTGATTTTTAGTAACAAGTCTAGAATTTTTATTCTGGGTGTATCATTCGGTGAAGTGGGGGTGATGATGAAGACCACAGATGGCCATCGGAACTCCTCAACGGTACCTATTTCAAAGATGGCGATAAGATAGTTGAGCTACTACAACGAACATTTTAATTGTTTAAATATCACTACTACATTCCCAAGCTTGAAATAACTTGAAATTTCATATCATCTAAGAAGTGGGACTACGTAACAGCGTATTATGATCACTAAAAAGTATAAAATTAATTTTAAATGTTTTAAAAAACCAAAAACCAGCCTTCAAGTACGCAAAAAAATACCTACACGTCTTTTTTTATAATTCTTTTTCAGTTACTTTTTGTCTTGCTTTTCAAAGTAACCGAGTGTTATTGGTACTCGATCAGATAGGATTACCGGCAGTAGCCTTTTGGTCTATATGGTGACGTACGAGATAAAATATCCAATTTAAAAGGTATTCAAATAGGACTTAGTGTATTTTATTGGGATGGGCAATGTTTTATTATTTAAAAACATTCAAATGAAACTTTTAAACACCTGTGCTGATTACCCTTAATATTAACTAAGTAGGTACGTGTTTCACAAACCTCCTTTGCACTCTTTTTGCAGTCTCTGTAGCTCACGCGGCAGCTATACATTACACATAAATTATTTTACGTATAGGTTGTTGGAACCAATAATGAACAAGAACCAATGATGGACATTTTATGCTTATGTTACAGAAGATGAGATTCATTTATTTTGAAAATATCAATTTATATCTTTTTGATTTGTGAATTGAGATTTAAGTGTCCATTATTCACGTCATTCATGGGGGAGCACAAAATGACGATGTTGCAATGCAAAAATCCTGGCTGCGCGGAGGGCGACCTTCAACCACTTTATCCACTGTTTGAAAAATGCTGCAGTGGTTTTTCTTACACAGGAATTGATTATCTTTCTGATGAGCTTTGGTTTTTTGAGAAGATCGATGTTAAGTACGAGGGGTCGCTTATCATGCTGTTGCCATTGATAAAGCCAATCAGGGGGGCTTGTAGCACTGGCATTGCATTGTCGTATATTCCTACCCCTCCCCTGTTCCGAAGAACAATCGAATCATAGAATCACGTGGTTAGTAAGTGGTTAGTAGTAGGTACTTGATACCCTGTCAGGGCACTGCAAAAACTTGGGAGTCTTCTCATACTAGACATCGGGCTTTTGCTTTTCCAGGTTTTTTGCATTACCGCATCGCCATTTCGTGTTTCCCCATGAATGACGTGACTAGTCATATATTTATTTATTTATTTGGGGCATCAACAGCAATGCATTTTATAAAAACAGATTAAGCGTAATACAAAACAGTAAGCCAATAAAAGATGTGAATTTTAACAACTTGCATAACTCAGATTACTTAGGTATAGAAAAATACGAAATGTACAAAACTTAGTATAAAGATGTATTGGGTAGCGAGAGAGTGTGCGAGTGTGTGTGCGTGTGCGTGTGCGTGTGCGTTTGCGTTTGCGTGTGCGTGTGCGTGTGCGTGTGCGTGTGCGTGTGTGTGTGTGTGTGTGAGTTATGTATGTGTTTATATGTATGTATATTTATATCATCTGGTAGTCGTACTAGGTTTAGTGTCGAGTACTATAAAAGCTAAGATGGAATACTATTATGCTAGTTGTTTCACCAGTTGTCTTATCCCCACACCGGAATACAACAATGCTCTGCTGCTTGGCGGTAGGATTAAGGACAAGATGGTGGTAGCGATGTGGACGGGCCCTGCACAAGGCTATCTTAACTTGTTTTTAAGGTTTACATTATGCTTATTCTTCTTTGAGCTTAGATTTATATTTTAGTCAATATATCACCAAAGTTCCTATGGCTCCATCAATCACATATGAAAATAAATATACGAAAAAGAACCGTTATGGATGGATTTTTTGTTTCCATATTGTGTTTAATGTTATATTGTCCTTTTAGAAATTGGTTGATTGAACGTTTTAATTCTGTTTCGGTTTATTTGTCATTTATTTTCTAGTCACGTTTTGATACTTTGAATTTTATGGGGGTTTTTTTGCGTGATTTGGTTCTTAACCAACATTAGTTATGTAATATCGAAGTTGTGTATAATGACTACAAAAATGTTTGAGGTAAGTAAGTGTCCGCCATTTTAAGATAATTTTAAATAAGTAGAAGGGGTTCTTATATGTAAATAAATAACAAAAGTTATTATATATTTGGGTTTTTGAGCAAAGTGTTATGTAAAAAGAATTAACAAGACTTAATGCGCTACAAGTTGGTTTTGGAACTGTCATTTTTTATATTCCAACCTTCAAGGGCCTGTTTATCAAAAGCTTGTAGCTTGTAATAAAAGTGGAAGTCTCTTTTTACCCGACTGTGGCAAAGCCCAAAAGGAGGGTTATGTGTTTGGATTGTATATATGTCCGACTCAATGTCCGCTTGTAACTGATAAACGGATAAACCGACTTTAATTAATTATACGTGGTTAGATTCGTCTTAACCACGAGAGTGTCATAGGATATATATAAATTATTTATAGGTGAAATTGGTGAAATAAAAAATAAATACATGATAAGTAACAATACTTTGACGACATTATCCAAACCGCAGTTAGTTTTTTTTTAAAGCTTGCTTTTCGTTAGAATTGTTAATACATATTTTTGGAAAGAGTACAAGTAAGAAGCGTTTGATAAACGGGCCTCTGGTCTTTTTACTAGAATATAAATACAAGTAATTAAAATAATGATTGTTTAATATAACAACAATTGTATAGGTATTTTGGTTTATCCTGAAATATCAAGAGTCTAGCCGCAAGGACACTTTTTCACGTCAAAACGTCATAAATCCACGAGCACTTCTCGAGAGGGGACCCTTCTTAGAAAAAACGCCACAAGAAACTCAGCAGTCAATCATTCAAAGAGAAATGACAGTCGCTTTACCCACAAGTGCGTTGATAATAATGCTAAGAATTATTTAATCTAATGATATGTATTGGGAACACATATCATAAGATTAAATAATTCTTTCTTATTAAATGCCAAGACGTAAACGGTCTTATAACATTTCTATTTTCTATCGGCTCGACAAGTATAAATTAACACTGATCGACTACGTCATACTACACAATTTCTCGACTTTCGAAAATTGTTAGCGCTTTGCTTCTGAACTAGGGCCACTTTTGGCCGAAATACGTTTGGTCGAATGTATCATTTCCCAACCGTTTCATTTGCCAACCCACTTTTATTTCTGTAACTGTAAATATTTCAGAAGTTTTATATAAACTAATTTAACCTAACCTAAAGGGTCTACACGACGGTACAGAAATAAATCCTGAAATATTTACAGTTACAGAAATAAAAGTGGGTTGCCAAATGAAAAAGTAAAGTGTGATAAAAGCCTATTTATAAATAATTATAAAGTTATGTTAAAATCCAATTCTTTTTGCGAAACGAAAATTCTCCGAAAAATTACAATTTGCAGCATACCCGTCGAATAACTATCTATTTTGTCCAAAATACGTAGGAAATAAGAAAACATCTTCCTTTTTGTAAATGTATCGAACCCTTCTCAGCCACCCAACGTCCGTCCATCCGTCACCTAAAATTACTGGAAAACAACGCTGAGAAGAAAATCTGGGTAAAAACAATACGTTAAAACAAGAAACATGTTGGTGTTGTTGGTATAAAGTCAGGATCGAGAAAGGAAGGGCCGTATTAAAAAACTGGTCTTGACTGACATGCCCAGCTCAATTCATTAAACAACTGTCATCTCCAAGGTACGTATCATGAGACGGGTATTTTAATTAAGAGGATGGTGGAGCCAAAAAAATTATACAAAATGCGACGTTTCTCTCTACTTAAAGCTTGTTCGATTTTAATGATTTTTTAATATATTTTAGATATTAATTAAAAACTTCGTATGTTTTATAATAACTACAACATATTCAAAAACTCGTGGAAATCGGACTTGATTTACGGGGTGAGAAACGTTGTCGTCCGGAGCTTAATTTGTCAGCTAAGTGATTTAGTAGGTTTTTTGTCAGCTAAGTGATTTAGTAGGTTTTTTGTCAGCTAAGTGATTTAGTAGGTTTTTGTCAGCTAAGTGATTGAGTAGGTTTTTGTCAGCTAAGTGATTTAGTAGGTTTTTTGTCAGCTCAGTGATTTAGTAGGTTTTTTGTCAGCTAAGTGATTTAGTAGGTTTTTTGTCAGCTAAGTGATTTAGTAGGTTTTTGTCAGCTAAGTGATTTAGTAGGTTTTTTGTCAGCTCAGTGATTTAGTAGGTTTTTTGTCAGCTAAGTGATTTAGTAGGTTTTTTGTCAGCTAAGTGATTTAGTAGGTTTTTTGTCAGCTAAGTGATTTAGTAGGTTTTTTTGTCAGCTAAGTGGTTTAGAAAGGCGTAGATTTTCAATACTCTTAATAGAGCTCTTAATAGAATCACCAGAAAAAAATCACCTGTATGAACCTGTTTACCACAAGGCTATAGGTACCTATACCAAAAAAGTATACAATATACAACCATAATAATAATGTCATACGATGACATACAGTTACAAACTCCAAATAAATAGATTTATGAACAAATTGTCAAACAGCCTCTTACCTAGTATTTCTTTAGTGTAAAGACTTCCTCAAGCAATGTTTTAATTTGAGATTTTTGGCATTTAGTCGATATTGTTAATTTTATGTCATTAATATGTAACTTGATAAATAAAAATTACATAATTATTGATTGATTTAATGCTTTAGGTGACAACGTATTTATGCACTGCTTTTTCATAATCGTAATAATGTCTTTTTGGGAGCTGTTTATAAATAACCATTAATTTAAATAAATTGCACTTGAAGATATATTTTTTCTCGAAGTACTGTCATAATTAGAAGAAGCTGTACATCTTAGTAACTTGTCAGTATTACAGTGAATCGAATTGAATATACAGTGTGTAAAGGGTATACGGGCGTTTCTTTTAACTGTGGTTAGTATAACCCCTACTACTACTACCCTAATTAGGCAGCTGTTGTTAAAATTAAATTTAAAAAAAATTACCATACAAAATAATTTAACACGTAATATATAACGAAAAATGCAATCAACATTTTCACAAGTAAACATTACGTGCTTACCTGAAAGATGGACTTCGATGTACATTGCGGGTCGATAGTATGTTCAAAAAATAATAACGGTGTATACGTTAGCGTAATAAAAATAATTATTTCTGTTAATGATTAGTAGAGTCTTAATCAATGTCCAGTTTTAATAAACGCCCGTATACCATTTACACACTGTAGTATAGTTATACCTCTACTGTAAGCAGATTGACTTCCCAGGGAGCAAGGTAAGAAACGAGAAAAATTGCTTATCACGCCATATTCTGTGTAGTAGGAAACAAATATTTCCTCTTACCTCCTACATATCGTATATCCCCACGGTTGTTACAAAATCCAAACCTTATTACTTCGTAATACATTTGTTTCTTTTAGCTCGTTTATGTTGGACGTTTTTTGGATGAAAGCGGTCAAAACATACGTTTTATGGGGAATAAGTAAGTCACTTTTTTATCAATAAATTCAAATAAAAACATACCTTTTAAGAACATTGCAATTCAAAATATTACAAAACTTTTTGTTTATTTTTTGGCATGGTCCTTTTAAGATAGGTATACTTTTACATTTAATATCATTTGAGAAACCAAATACAACTACAGACATTAATAATACATTTGAATAATAATTTAAATATTTAATAAAAAAATTGAGTATTCGGTATTAAAAGCGTTCTAAGTTTAGTTGAACCTTCCCATTGGGAGTTGATTTTCTAAATCAATTTCTTAGTGCACCCAGGGGTGCTTAGATCTCTCTGCCCTAGGTCCAGTGGTTGAGGCTGGCATTGTCTGTAAGTTATTCAGTAACTGTAGAGTTTATAATGAAAATAAAATATCTGGAGAAAATTGTAAGCGAAACGCTAAATACGTAGGATAAACAAAATTTATATAATGGTACGAATATTTATTTAAAGTACTATTTTTAATCAAGGTATTGTTGTAATAAAATTAATCGGTAATTTGTTAATGTTAATCATAGTTAATTTTAATCGGCAACATAAGAATAGTGACAACTATGTAATAGAAAAGATAAGAGGAATAATTACTGGCTATTTCGAATGGATTTTTTTCTTCTTTGCCCCGCGGCGACTTCAAAAACTACCGCGGGGATATGGCTTTTCCACAATGAAGTAAATTCGCCACTGTCAATTATATATAAGTATAAATTAATATAGCAAAAAAAGTCAATCCAATCTTCTCTAGGAATAATGTGGGCAACGTTGTACGGTGATATGTAGGACAGAGGTCAAGATAGTTTTAACCTCTGTACCACTGCGAGTCCACTTGAAACGAGAAGTAAGATGCCTGATACACGAAATAAGTCCAAGTCTTCTATTACTGTGCAACGCAAAGGCATAAAAAGCACAAATCACTATTAGGAAAGAACTTTGAACTCCTAAATCCACAAAAATACAAAACTAAAACAAATTATAAATCCGCCATCTTTTAACGTTACAAATGGCCTTCGAATGGATTAACGGGTGAAACAATCCCTGGGCCTCTATTCAAATCGGTAAAAACAATATCGTTTTTGATTTGTTATCGTATCGTCAACGTTTTGATAGCTCTTATTTTATTGACAGTAATGGCGGCCAAGTTATAAACGATACCGCAACAGATTAATTACAATTTCGATTTTACCGCCAAGAATAGAGGCGCAGGTCAATATTGATACATTTATTTTAAGCAAAAAAACAAGTATCCATTAAAGCCGCTGCTTTCAATGTTTTGTAATATAAAATAATCACAAAGTACCAATATGATTTTTATACAAACAGAATGATATCATTATCCATTCAACCCTTTCGTCCCATAATCATAAAAACACAAAAGATAATACAAAATATCCATATCCTTGTAAAGGGTTATCTTAAAGATTATTCGATACATGATAAATCGAATTTCGTGCATTATCCTTGGACCTTTTCGGCAATCTTTAACCCAGCCATTTTTTTTATAAAATAACTTGCCAATGAAAACGTACTTAAGCCATTCTACTCAAAACAATCTTTCTTTTGACATGTCAACGTATTGTTTATAACTTGGCGGCCATTACTTGCAAGATTATAAAAGTAATGATTACTTTGATATATATATAAACCGTGTTTTTTTTGATTTACGATAACTTTAAGGGAACGTTCTTTAGGTCAAACAAAGTTAATTTCCCGAAGACAGACAAATGATAAGTCTAACGGTTTTAAAGATATTTAATTTTCAAATTTAATCAGTTAATAATAATAATAATAATAATAATAATAAATAAAGAGATAAAGTAAAGACATACAAATAATAATAAATATCAGGGGACAATGTTACACCAATTGATCTGGTCCCAAACTAAGCTCTAGGCTTGTACTATGGGTACTAGACAACGATATAAATACTTATATAGAGAAATACATACTTAAATACATAGAAAACATCCATGACTCAGGAACAAATAATCGCGCTCATCACACAAACATTTGCACTTACCGGGATTTGAACCCAGGACCGCTAGCTTCGTAGGCAGGGTCACTACCAACTAGGCCAGCGTGTCGTCAAAATCACGTTAAACTAGTGTAAAAGGCTCTTAATTGATACCAACAATTTTCTTTTAATACGTATGAGTAAAGAGTTTCCAATTGTTAGGTTTGTATACGCGTCAATCTAAAGTGACTTGTACCTGTCAAGTGTTATCTTTACTTGTGTGTGTATGTCACGCCAACATAGACGTATTTGACACTGATTATTAGCTAGGTAACTCTAAAGCAGCCATACTCAACCTTTTTTTTACAAGGGCCACAAACACATTTCAGTCATGGCGTCGAGGGCCGCAAGTAAAAATTATTTAGGTCTTAATTAAACGTAATTTCAAGTTAAACATGTAGTTACTTTATTATTGAAAAAAGAAGTTATTACAAAGGGGTTACCTTTGTTTCGCCAAAATATTTTTGGTCAAATGTTTCATTTACCCAAATTTTCATTTCCCAAAAAGTGGTTTCCCGTCGCAGTTGATTTGTTTTTTATGTAGTCACGAGTGTAACCTAACCTAACCTGTGTTTCGATATTCTGGATATAAAACAATAATACAAAATACTTTTTGGGAAATGAAAATTTGGGAAATGATACATTTGACCAAAAATATTTTGACGAAACGGCAGGCTCCCATTACAAAGATGTTTACATGTTTTAATGCGATTTTTGATACTGTGAACACTTTCTTAAAACTTTATCAAGATCTGGCTTGTCGCTACATGCTATCCTTATTACATCATCCAGATGAGAATCTGTAAGTTTGTTTCTGTAAACGTTCTTTGTGTATTTCATTTTTGAAAAAGACGATTCGCACACATACGTAGACCCAAAGAATGTTAGTAGGATTAGGGCACATCTTTGGACGCTTTTATATTTTTGGGGAACAATACTCCAAAAATCCACATATTCTTTGTTTTCCCTTTTTTCTTTAAACAGAACTTCTAAATTAGTATCGTTTTTAAAATCGATAAACTCATCAAACAACTCTGAATAATTACAATTTAAAACTGAAGCCAACTCTGAGATTGTCGTTGTTTCTAAATGCCATGGATTTTCTATAAGTAATAAACATTTTTTTATTTTTCTTAGATCTTGGAACCTTTTTCGAAATTCGTTTAATAATGCAGTGATATAATTTGAAAATATGGAGTAGTTTTTTTCCGAAATGTTGGTCTCGTCCTCTGTAGTTTTTGTCATAGTTGGAAAATTTTGCAGCTGTTTGTTTTGTATTTCTTCATGATAAATGCTTAGCTTTTCCTCAAATGCAAACACTTTATTTGCCATATTGGAGACCATATTATTTTCACCTTGTAAACTCCGATTGAGATTATTGAGTTTTTCTGTAATATCACATAGAAAGGCTAAAATACACCACCATTCATCATTTTGTAATTCAGGGTACACTTTATTATGCTGCTCTAAAAACAGTATTATTTCATGGCGTAAAGAAAAAAACCTTTCCAAAACTTTTCCTCTACTTAGCCATCGCACCGAGGTATGTAAAAGGACGTCGTTATACTCACTTCCCAGTTCTTCCAGAAGGCTTTTAAATCTTCTGTGATTCAATTCTCTTGCTCGTATATAATTGACAATATTGATAACAGTTTTCATTACAGCTTCTATTTCTGAATTAACAACACGCGCCGCCAAGTTTTCTTGGTGGATAATGCAATGAAATGTTATTAAATTGATTAAATTATATTTT
The DNA here is from genome assembly GCA_923062465.1 of Acleris sparsana. Classification (NCBI taxonomy): domain Eukaryota; kingdom Metazoa; phylum Arthropoda; class Insecta; order Lepidoptera; family Tortricidae; genus Acleris; species Acleris sparsana. Next base: position 12,811,751 of record OV281307.1, on the reverse strand, counting down.
TAAAGGGCCTTTAGAGTCTAAAGGCCCTTTTAGAATGACCAAAGATAAAAGATTTCATTATTTTGTTGTAAACTGAAAAAAATAATGTTTTTGCAATATTTAAAAATCTAATCTACCAATTAGTTTCTATAGATATACCTAGTAATATGCCGAAGTTATCGTAAATCAAAAAAAACACGGTGTATATTATATATATGGCATAGAGAAGGCAAACGAGCACGCACAGGTGGCCTGTGTGCTCGACCTTCTCAATGCCATAAAAAAAAAGAAAAAAAAATTTAACATTTATGATTATTCCTATGTACTGTTACGTATTAAGACAGACGGACATGTTGTTATTTATTAATGATTTAATTTTTATTATTCGTGATGTTTGCACCGAATGATTTGTTATTTTATATCGTCTTCTACGAGTATTATCAGAGTGAAAAAAATGTCGAAATACTAAAACATCAAAATGGATTTTTTGATAATTCTTCTAAAGTTTCGATAGGTTTTTTTTAAGGAAATGCAAGGATAATAAGTTTTTGTTTCCAGCGGTTTACGAAAACTGTGGCAAGAGTAGCTTCGATTTTCTTGTATTCAGTGAAGCGCTATTTTCATACCCATGTCGTACCCCCAACCGAATAAAGCGGTAAAACTTTTTACCAGACTTTTTATTTTATTGCATTTTTGAATTCCGCACATAAATATTCATCACGTCATTTTTTTTCATACTCGTCTGACGTATATTCACGGAGATATTTACACCAAAGTTTTTATTCGTCCGAAATTAAAATTACTCTTTGTCGCAGAATAAAACCAGTACAAGATATTACACGGAATCTGTACGCAGATAGTTGCCCGAACAAAGATGTTAAAAATTAAAACACCTTTATTCGCCCGAAAAAGAGGAGCACATCGATTTGTTCAACATTAAACGTCGTTGTTCTTACTGAATTAATATTTCACGCGAAACGTAATGAGTGATACAATTACAAAACAGTTCTGTTTTTAACGTAATTTACTTTTGTGTTTGCTATGTGAATAATTCTATATTGTAATGATATTTGCAAAACTTAATTTAAGGAACGTGGACGTATTTATTCATTATGACATGTCCCGCGGGGAGTCACCTGTTGTAAACATGTCGGTGTCGCCCGGCCGGCCATCTCTTATCAGTCGTTTTTTAGATCGGTAACGATGCGTACACGTGCGTTTTGTTTGTAGTGTGATCGGAAGACGTGAATACGACAGTGTTGTGTTATAGTAATTACGTGAAGAACATTTTGACAATATATTATGTCTTCTAAACGTGACCAAAACTTGCGGAATTTGCGATGCCGGCTAATGCTAAACATGATAAATGATGAGAGTGCGTGTAAGTACCTACCTAATGTATATTTTGCTAATTATTACTAAGCGTTTATTTAACTTGCCCTGTTAGTATATAGATACTGTCTATGTGTCCCTTGCGTAGGTTCTAAGTTTAAATTTTGGTAGTTATACTGCTCTTCTTTGACAAAAAAGGCGCATGTCTCATCATAGAACCGCGTATGTATAGGTAAATGAAGTGGAAGAAGTAGGTATTTTATTATAAGGGTAGGTAGGTACTCACTATGTGAAATGAAGAAGTATATCATCTAGTTAGGTAACTTTTCAAAGTTTACTTGAATAAAGCATAAGTATGTGTATATGACATTTGCATATGTGATAGTTTGTCATAGGTAGTACATACCTGCTTACCCTGAATTTGAAATTTAGAAAAACAAGTTGAATAGCTAATGATATTAAAATGGTCCATAACTAAGGATTATTTTCTTGACAAAACCAACCTTGCTTAACAAAAATAAATCCGTAGGTATTTTGGTAATCATTTAACACATAATAAGTTTTAAAACTTGTGAAAAATGTGTTTCTGTGATGACGTGGTTGGCCTAGTTTGTAGTGAGTCTGCTTACGAAGCTAGCGGTCTTGGGTTCGATTCTCGATCGGGGAAAATATTTTGTGAGATGAGCGCGAGTATTTGTTTCTGAGTCTTGTGTTTTTTCTATGTACCTATATAAGTATTATATTTATCTATACACGTATGTTGATCGTTGCCTAGTACCTATACCATAGTACATACAGTTCATTTTGTTTAAATGAGTAGGTTATAATGTAAAATAAAGGACTTGGTACATTGCACGTGGATTTTGAACCCAGGACCTCTAGCTTCGTAGGCAGGGTCCCTACTACCAACTAGGCTAACGCGTCGTCGTCGTCGTCGTTATAGTAGGAAGATTGCTTTTATCCGCGAATTCGTAAACCTGTAATGACAAAACGCAGCAAACTTGGGAACGTAGATTTGAGTAAACGGAGTTTGAAAGTTTCCATCTTTGATCCTTACAGAAAATTACATATCCTACATTAAAACATGCATCTTTCTACTATAACGACGACGACGACGACGCGTTAGCCTAGTTGGTAGTAGGGACCCTGCCTACGAAGCTAGAGGTCCTGGGTTTAAATCCCGGTAGGGGCAGATATTTGTGTGATGAGCGCGAATATTTGCTCCTGAGTCATGGATGTTTTCTATGTATATAAGTATATATTTCTCTATATAAGTAATTATATCGTTGTCTAGTACCCATAGCACAAGCCTAGAGCTTAGTTGGGACTGGGTCAATTGGTGTGACGATATCATCACTTCTCAAGGACTGCAGTTGGCTTACACGGAATTAATTCCTTTACCAAGGCCTTTATTTAACGACTTAAATAGTTTATGCTTAACGGAGGCCATACCAATACAATACCGAGACTTTTACAAAAAATTAGTTCCTCAAACGCAAACTTCAGCCACTACCGCTGCTGTTAATAGTGATGATGATTGTTCCGAGCAATTACGATTTATTTTGCATACTTTCTTAATAATATTTGATTTGAATAAAGGTAATGTGTGAATCAGTGCATAATTATACCTTTACTTAAAAGTTAAAATGAGTAACGAACATGCTAGACTCCAAAATTATTCCAGATTTTTAAATAACTAACTAGACTAACTAGAGCTCTTCTATGATGATTACAGTAGTTTATAGTAAATACAAATAAGAAAATACAATTAAGAAGTTTCCTGTTAAAACATATAGGTACTTTAGTAAGTATAAATAAATAAATGTTTAAAGATAACACTTCTATTTTTTGTGTGCACAGAAACTGACAATGTTTCTTCCATAGGACTTTGAACGTCTTATTATTTTAGTAAATCTAGTTAAAAGTATCTGTAAACTTATTTTTTACTAATCAAGATACGTATTCTGATTAATGAAGCTAATTTCATGTACCAAAAATACTTATTTAACGATTTTTGTTGTTTGTGTCTGTTTTTCACTAAGGTCCAGATAAAACTAAAGAAATAATTATAATTATGCTCTAATGTTAAGTATATTCACAATGAAAATTATTGTTCCTTAATAGTTCTTTAATATAATCCACGTTTTATTACTATACCCTTTGTTTTATTCTGATGATCCCTATAAAACAAATTAGGCAGCCTTTTTAAACCTATTTTAGTGATAATGTCACCGACTGAATAAAGCAGTACTATAAAAATACCAAGACAATAACTAGATAAAATTGCACGAAAAAGGACGTAAACATGTGATATTCTGCATGATTATGGCACCAATGCTGCTTAATAACGTATGTGTATCATTGTTACAAAAAAGTTTTATCAGCATATTTTGACGAATAAAGACGTATAAACGGTTATGAAAATTAACTCTGCATATTATGCTGGTGAATATAAATGTAATATGTATTTTATTTAATTTATAAAAAATTATGCAATGTTGTCTTAATGCGTCAAAACCATATAATAACTTATTTATTTCTGCGTTGTTTTTAATCTAAACAATAAATATTTCATCAGAAACATAAGCAATACGAGCGATTTCCCTTATTTTATTTTTCCTGTAAAGTAACGGTTTTGATATTACCGCTTTATTCGGTTGGGGGTACGATGTAACTAAAAGCAGAAGGTTTTTTATAACACACAAGCTGTCCGTGCCCCGCACCGCCCGGGTGTATATTTTTCATACAAACCTAGTCCTGAACTCCTGATAATAACGAACGAAACAAAAAAGAAATTATCTAAATCGGTCTGGCCATTCCTGAGTGGTGGCGTGACCAGGAGAAGCAGGGTTTTTTTAATGTATAGATTAATTTAATTATTCCGAAATAATTCAAAAGTTTAAATATTTAATCAATATTTAGTCAATACAATCAATGTTTATTTTTAGTCAATTTTTTTTTTTTTTTGGGAGACATTTTTTTTTTTGGCTTAAAATATACAAAGAACTTGTAGTTTTGGTCAGTAAAAAATAGTAGATAATAAGCAGATGTATTTGTTTCATCAACTTGTATGTAATAATATTATAAGTAAGAAAATGCGGGTCTTTTGCTTGGCACTACTAGATAAGCAAATTTTACTTAAAATACTAGTCAAAATGCTACCATATTTATTTTCTTTTTTAAAATATATACACGAGTAAGATGAAGGCTTTAAGTAAACAAATTTGCGCCTGATTTAATATGGATGAAATTGTGAGGAGCATAGATAAAATAAATAGCGTGCCATGTTTTTAGTTAAAACTTTAACACAAAAAGTATGTTTTATATAAAGAAACGCCAACGGATTACTTGTCAAGATTCGTTTTACTATCAAATTTTATATAAAAAATAGTTGCTAACGCGGTTTACTAAAAAAAATGATTCATAAGACAACAATGTTTGTAATATAGTTTATTTGGTTGTGCACTAAAGAGTTTACACACATAGTACCTATACGTGTAATTTAGTTTACTAGTATGTAGTAAGTCTTAAGTTCTTTTAATAACCATAAACTTAAGGAGAATAAATACCTACTCTACAAAATTGTTAAAGCACCGCGCTTTTTATCCAATAATCGTTTTAGAGTCTATTTTTCCAGAACAGGGGGTTATTATGGCATTGCTATGCCATTCTTTTTACGCTGAGAGAAAAGGACAGAGCTATACAACTTCTATAGCTCTGTCCTTTACGCTCGCCGTAAAATGAATGGCATAGCAATGTCATAATAATCCCCAGCAAGACTATTAAAGAATCACTCGAACTCTCAAAAGGGTTGAATGGGAGATCGTTAATGCAAGTATTATAAGGTCCTCTTTCCAAAGCACCCGGCTTTCAAAGCTTATCTTCAAGGATGACGCAGTTTCTCAGATTTGAATCGAAAACCAGCCCAATTTTTTGTAGTTTTTGCCAAGTGGTTTTCAATATATTTTATCGCTTTTGACTTGCTATCGTATCGTCAAAGTAACAATAGCTCTTATTTACTAGACAGTAATGGCGACCGAGTTAGAAACATTATCTACCAAAAAACGTTACAGGAAATATCGATTCATCCCGTAGAATAGAGGCTCAAGATATGTTTTTTCTTTGTCTTCAAGTAAAGCAAGTTGCCGGCTTCTTTTAAAAATTTAATCGTTGAAATACCTTGATGGTTAAAAAATACAAAATTAATAAAAACGAAACCGATCTACAAAACATTTTACTAATGACTATTATTGTAAATAGTTGCGTGAATAAATAAAATTCGGCAAACGTTACTTTAAATGAGTTTGACACGAACGAAGTCAAGCCAAAAAACTAAATTCAAAACCAATTCTCGATTCCCATTCCTTCCTGTTAAGGCAAAAATTGTTTCAAAGACAGAATCGATATCTGAAACCTGGCCTACTTGTCCCCAAAATAAACTCTCAGCCCAGCCGTGCGATGAATAAAATATTATTCCATCAACGTTTTTAGCCCAAGAAATGTTAATCTGATTATGTTAAAATGACTTTAAATTGAGAGCTCGAAGAGAGTGAATAATAGTGTTCAATTCGATTATTTTTATTACAGCGACAATTTGATTGAAGGCTCAGAATGACAATTAAGACGTTTGAAATAAAATAATATGATTTACCTAGCTTTTAAGAAGTATATTTATTTTAAACGTGTCGAGGTGATAATAAAAATATATATAGGCAATCCCCATTTCGGCTGAAGCATAGGTTTTTACAAACTGTGGAATGGTTTGTCGCCTGCGGTATTTCCGGACCGTTACGGCTCCAAACCTTCAAGAAAAGAGCGTACTCTCATTTGAAAGGCCGGCAAAGCACTTGTGACTGCTCTGGTGCTGCAGGTGTCTATGGGTGACGGTAATCGCTTTTCATCAGGCGATCCGTCTGCTCGTTGGCCTCCTATACCATAAAAAAAAAAAAATGCTGCCAAACAGCACCAGTTCTATGCTAGTGATTACAGCCGGTGTAATGACTAGCATAGAGGCATTCCATCTTAGTCCTCAGGGTTGGCAACGCATTTGCAGTCTTAGGATTGCAGTCTTGTGAATGCGAATGTCTATGGCCTCTATGGGTCACAGTTTCCACTTACGATCAGGTGGCCTGTGTGCTCGTTTGCCTTCTCTATGCCATAAAAACAAAAAAACATACAAGATAATTTCACATACTGATTGTTATCACACTAAAGTAGATCTCACATTTAGCCGCGACTTCATCATAGATTTAAACATAATTAAACATAACAAGAACAACATCATCCACGTAGAACGTTGTTATTGGCTATTTTATAACATGGCGCACTTAAAGGTCAGATGTTATGATAAGGAAGTAGAATTTATTTACGTAGTACTGTGTTTTTTTTAACTGCTACACCAACTAAATCCGGATTAAATTAGTTAACCAACTACGTTAAGTTTTCAGCGATCAGCTGTTGCAATAACAGTACCACCACCCTGATGCTAATCTGCAAAGTCAATATTTGTCCAAACTTCGCAATTGTGAACTTGGCCACGCAACTTAGGCAGCTGTTTGGATTTGAGAAGATTCAGTATAAGTTATAGTACACTAACAACCCTCCGTTAATTCGCTTCTGTTTGTCAGTTTTCTGTACGGTCACGGACTTGAACTGATGAACCACTACAGAACCTTATCGCATGGAACCTACGATTAATTCCGATGCAATTTCTATCTCGTCACTTGACGCTGTCATTATGAAAAGGTTCGATGGTGGATCAACAATTAAAGTCCGTGACCGTACCCGTATACATAAAACAAAATTTAATAAACATAAAATCTAGAATAAGAATCTGACGGACAATGAAAACTGCATCAAAATTCATTGCGTGGTTATTTTAAAAGTAATTTATATTATGTCGTATCGTGAAAACGGTAATGCAAGCGTCAGTTTTGGTAGGATTGTATGACATACCTAATTAACAGTGGAGCGGCAGTTTAGAACCCTCAGTGAATAAGACCGACTCGCATTTGACCTATTTTTTCATAACACTCGGGTAAAAAACAAATGGTCCGACGACACCGTCAGCAAAAAAGCCGTTCACAAAAAGTTTACTCAGAAAACGTCATGTAGTTACCTAATAAAAATCCTAGCATAATATTTTGTGTAACAACTCTGATGCGGCAGTTCGTTATGGAAGCAATCAAAAAGAGAGTAAACAGTGGCTGTGCCGGCTTCGTCGACTTCGAGCGCCTAATCTGTGCTCAGACTGAGGCATTCGAGTGTCGTGTCGAGACTTTCGTGACGTTGAAAAATAACAATTCTTATGTAAGAGAAGGTAAGAGTTTGATGACGCGTTGGCTTGGTAGGTAGTGACCCTGCCTACGAAGCTAGCGGTCCTGGGTTCAAATAACGGTAAGGGCAGATATTTGTGTGATGAGCGCGATTATGGGTTCCCGAGTCATGGATGTTTTCTATGTATTTAAGTATATATCTTTGTCTAGTACCCATAGCACAAGCCTAGAGCTTAGTTTGGGACTTCTTCTGCCCGTGATTTGGTCCGCGTAGATTTCGAATATCGTTATTCCCTCGGATTTTTTTTAATTTTCCGGGATGAAAAGTAGCCTTTGCGTTAATCCAGGGTGTAAGCTATCTCCATTTCATTCAAATCCGTCCAGCCGTTGTAGCGTGAAAGAGTAACAAACATCCTTACATCCATACATACATACATACTTTAGTTCAGTGTCCATTATTAGTGCCTTCAGCTAAAAGTATTCAACATTGGTGCTGTCATTAACCTACTGCAGCGGGCCTAGTATCCATCCGTCACTCTTGTACTTATACAGGGTTATTGGTAAGTCGACCTATTCCCGTTAGGAGGTGATAGGGGTGACTATTTGCGATAATTTTGACCCCCATATGCATTATGCAAAAGTGAACCATTTTTGAGTTATCGCGTTTATTCGTTTTTTTTTTAATTAGTCGAAAATTCAACTTGAAACATTTATTAAAAAAAAAGTATCAATTTAAATCTTTTTTTTTCTTCTGATTTACAAAACCGATTAAACACTGGTTATTTTTAAATATTAAAACAATAATTATCGGTCCAAATTTAAAAAAGCGAGACGGAAAACGAAATTTTTTCAATATTTTTTGCGATCTCTTTCCTCTAAAATGCCTTAAAAACAAAAAAAAACGTTATGAAACTTGGCTTGCAGATTATTTTAAAAACTTAACTGTTTCCTTAGCTCCCCAAAAACGCATAACAAGTAGAAAATTATTTTAAAAAAACCTGAAAAAATAATCATCACAAAGGAAGCGGGCGGAAACAAAAGTCACAAATGCAACTTCAAAAATTAAAATTAAAAAACATACCAAATTTAAATCATACATTTTTTATTTGCTTTTCTACAAGATGAATTTGTTGTTCCTATGCAAAATTAAAAAAATAATTATTTGTACACGTTTGAGAATGCGAGGCCGAAAACTAAAAAATACATGTTTTTTTATCAAACTCCAACATAAATTACACGAAAACAGAAAAATTTACCAATACATTTGGCGTGCAGATTACACATAAAACATTGACGTTTTTCCAGCTTTCTAACGAGCTATTAAAACTAAAATGAGGTTTGTTAAAGATGATCACAAAGGAAGCAACAAGGAAGTCACGTCCGAACAAAACTTAAAATTAACTAACTAAATCTATCAAAACTAACTGTTATACTCGTAAACACAAATAACAACATTAACTTATGTAAAAGTTACAAAATTAAAACTAATAAACAATTAAAATTGAAATAATCAGGATTTTTATAGTTCATTTTCAAAATGGCTACCTCCATTTCTTATTCTCACATACACATACATAACAGTTAGTTTTCATTGATTTAGTTAGTTAATTTTAAGTTATGTTCGGACGTGACTTCCTTGTTGCTTCCTTTGTGATCAATTTTTTCCAGCTATCTTTAACAAAATTCATATTAATTTTAATAACTCGTTAGAAAGCTGGTAAAACGTCAATGTTTTATGTGTAATCTGCACGCCAAATGTATTGGTAAATTTTTCTGTTTTCGTGTAATTTATGTTGGAGTTTGATAAAAAATAAATAAATATCAGGGGACAGGGGAAAATTTTGCATAGGAACAACAAATTCATCTTGTACAAAAGCAAATAAAAAATGTATGATTTAAATTTGGTATGTTTTTAAATTTTAATTTTTGAAGTTGCATTTGTGACTTTTGTTTCCGTCCGCTTCCTTTGTGATGATTATTTTTTCAGGTTTTTTTAAAATAATTTTCTACTTGTTATGCGTTTTTGGAGAGCTAAGGAAACAGTTAAGTTTTTAAAATAATCTGCAAGCCAAGTTTCATAACGTTTTTTTTTGTTTTTATGGTATTTTAGTGGAAAGCGATCGCAAAAAATATTGAAAAAATTTCGTTTTCCATCTCGCTTTTTTAAATTTGGACCGATAATTATTGTTTTAATATTGAGAAATAACCAGTGTTTAATCGGTTTTGTAAATCAGAAGAAAAAAAAAGATTTAAATTGATACTTTTTTTTAAATAAATTTTTCAAGTTGAATTTCCGACCAATTAAAAAAAAACCGAATAAACGCGATAACTCAAAAATGGTTCACTTTTGCATAATGCATATGGGGGTCAAAATTATTGCAAATAGTCACCCCTATCACCTCCTAACGGGAATAGGTCGACTTACCAATAACCCTGTATACGTGTAAGAAAGTGACGGACTGTTTATCTACATTTTGTCACACGATAAAATCAGCCATATTAGGCGTCCAAAGCAGCAGTGTTTGTTATGCATTTGCATTGTTATGTTGTGGTCGGGGGAAGATTACCGGTATGTTTTTATCACAGCATTCCATCTTAGCCTTCAGGTTAGGCAACGCATTTGCATACTTGGGATTGCAGTCTCAAGGTTGTAATATAGAGGATGCGATTGGGTATGGATCTCAGATCCATTTTATTTAGTGCTTGTGTGCTCGTGTTCATTCTATAGGTATGCCTTAAACTTACAATCTATAGGATCGTAAAAGTTCTTTCCCACACTAAGACAAAAAAAAAACAGCCGTTTCGCACTTTTATCACCGAGAACGCTTCTAACAATTCTAACTCAATTAGTTTATTTTTTAAAGAAGCTTGTTTTTTTAAAGGCGTCGTTGCTAGATTTTAATTTGCATTAAAAAGTCAGACGTAATCAAGTTCTGATTTGCTTGGTTTCTGCCTGTAAGTAGATTCTGGTTTCATTAAAGTTAATTAAATTGAGACTTGCTAAAAATACTCAGCATTTAATAAAGTAGTGATTATGCTAACTTGTTAAAAATATCCCGTTAAACTCATTTCAGAGCTGAAAAAACTTTAATAAGTAAAACGTTTTTTTAGGTTTCCGTAGCAAAATCGTGAAAGAGGAACCCTTTATTTACGAGTATTATGTACAAACAAACAACAAAGCGAGTAAAAAAAAAAGTTATCTTTTGTGAAATTGCTACTTTTAGAATTAATTTAATTTGATTAGGTAGACATGGATTTATTTTACTTGACTTAATGGTATTGATTTAATTTTGACATTGATTAATTGTGATTTATGTATTCTGATTTGTTTTTATTTTTATTTTATTTGATGTATTATGATTTGTTTTATTTAACTTGATGTAATCTGATTTGTATTTGGTGAATTATGTTTAATTATGAGTGCAATTACTTCAAATAAATGTTTTTTTTTTTTTTAAAGTAAACTCCTTTGCAATACTCATGTAACAAACAGTGGAGAAAAATCATTTTTTTTAATAGCTGTAAAAATAACCAAGGTACAAGCCAACATATACTTGTTCCTATCAGTCTCTAGCAAAACAATTTAACATGGAGTTTATAATTAATAGCCGACGTGTTACATGACGTCACACGGCGTATCGGATCTCTTTGTCTAACTAATCGCTGTCCAATTAGCAGTTTCAAAATGCTTGTATCATGCTTTTTTTTAATTTTTTTGATTTTCCTTGTTAATTCGATTATTTTAAATTGTGGACAATTCATATAATTATGGCAGTTTAAATATGACATCAAATAGAGAAGGTACTAAAGTGTACACATATTTATCAACTAGACTGTACCTAACCGATTATTTTTTTTGAGCCATGGATCTGGGCCCCACATAACAAAGCATTCAGTGCAAACATCACGAATAATGAGGATTAAATCATTAATAAATAACAACATGTCCGTCTGTCTTAATACGTAACAGTACATACGAATAATCATACATTTCACTGTTTTTTTGTTATGGCATGGAGAATTTAAACGAGCACTCAGGCCACCTGATGGTAAGTGGAAACTGTGACCCATAGACATTCGCATTCACAAGACTGCAAGCCTAAGACTGCAAATGCGTTGCCAACCCTGAGGACTAAGATGGACAGTCTCTATGCTAGTCTTTACACCGGCTGTCTTATCCCCAAACCGCAACACAACAATGAGAACACTGCTGTTTGGCGGTAGGATGGAGAAGATGGTGGTAGCGATCCGGACGGGCCCTGCACAAGGTCCTACCACGCACAAATATGTATGCGACTGTATAAATAATCGGGCATTAAAGCTCTCATGTTATTATGCAACAGTCTCATTAATAACTATTGTACTTTAAAGATTGACCCCCAACGAGAAACTAATTCTACGCGTCCAAAGTCAGAGGCGCCCTGTAGTCTATAATAAGTTAATTAAGACATTCTCATTAAGAACAGCGGGTGTCTGCCCAAAATTAATAAATACGTGTGAGAAAACACATAAATAATGGTATAATTCTGAACATAAACATGTTCCAGCAAACATGTGTGAGGTTAAGTATGATTAATGATCTCAGGTGAGCTTACACCGGTTCCGAGTTTAATCAAGTTTTGTGTAATATATTAAGATAGTAGTAGCTCAGCTACTAAACAGTCCAGAGGCCCTAGACAAGATGTATTCGGTGTTCGTTATCGTTATCCAAAATGAACAGGATTAACGCAAGCTGTCAGACGGTTGCATCGCGCGCGTACGTCAATTCCGTACATTTTGCCAGTTTCCGATAGTCGTTCACGTTAGCGTTACGTTGGCGTCTAGCGTCACAGGGCCTCTATTGGGAAGGCGGTGAAAACGATATGGTTTTTGACGTGTTAAGGCGTTGATTTGAACTCGGCCGCCATTACTACCTAGTTGATTAGAGCTATCAAAACGTTGCCAATATGATAACTGGTCCAAAACGATATGGTTGAAGGTTGAAGAATCTCGGTTCAGTGCAGGCGTCTTAAATAAAATGCATTTGGCAAACGTTATCGTTATAGGACTGACGTTAGCTGCCGGATATACATTTTATAAGGTACTTAACATAGATCAGTAAAGTTTTACATTACTATCTAGTAATCATCGTAAAATTCTAGAGTTTGATTTAGGACTAAGCTATTTCCTAAAATATTTTCCTCTACCTGTTTTATTTATTTAATTATTTTAAATTGATTGGCAACGTAAGCTTACCTCGTTCTCTTCAAAATCAAAGTTACTTCAAGAGAGGACGTGCCAAAATTAAAAGTTTAGGCATTCTATTTTTGTTTGCGTCATTAAAATAATTGTTTTTTTTAACCCCACACTTAAAAGCATTGTGATGCTGTAAACCTCCATAAAAAATATATAAAATATTTCCTAGAATGAAAAAAAAAAAAAAAAAAAACAGAAGCGCACAGACTTAGTTCTTTATAACAACTACAACATATTCAAATATGGTGGATATTAGACTTGATTTAGGGGTGAGAAACGTCACCTCCTGGTGCTAAATTTGTATGGATTTTTGACATCTACACGATTTAAGCGGCGCTTCAAAATCCTCAAAAAGATATCAGCTCTTAAAGTCATCGTTACATTGCGTCATATTTTTATTACAGATTCCTTTAAATATGCATACGTTGACAATAAGCCCAAAACATATAATTTACTTATGGCCGATGGGGTCAGAAGGCCTCCAACAAGATGGAGTGACGACCCCGTCAGGATCGCGGGACCGCAGTGGATGCGAAAAGCACAAGACCGGTCTCAGTGGAAAGCCTTGGGGGAGGCCTATGTCCAGCAGTGGACGTCTTTCGGCTGACATGATGATGATGATGATGATATAATTTACTAAGAAATTAATTACAAGGACGATAAAAGTTGCTGCAGAAACACAAAACCAATTAAAGTAGGTATAATTATCCCAGAAACATTTCAGTTTCCATTCAACTTTGACTATTAATATGTCTACTAACTCCAATTAATAACCGCTTCAGAAACAGTTAAATATAGATGACGTAGTTATTTCATAACTACTTCGATAGCATTGGAAATAGTTTATTTACTTATGAATGGTTTACGTGATTGAATCCATACTTCTACTAGCTTTTGCTTGTGACTCCGTTCGTCTGTCGGTAATCGTTATTCCAATTTTAAATTATCCAATCTTTCAAAAAATAACGTTCCGTATTCACGTGGACACGTGGCACCCTAGAGGTAAAAAAACACTAACACATTTTTAACATAGATTATAAACTGTTCATTGTAGTAGAAGTAGTAGTAACCTTTTATATCATACTGGAAATTACATTATTATATGTCGCATCATCATGTCGGCCGAAAAACGTCCACTGCTGGACATAGGCCTACCCCAAGGCTCTCCACTCAGACCGGTCTTGTGTTTTTCGCATCCACCGCGATCCTGACGAGGTCATCACTCTATCTTGTTGGAGGCCTACCTACAGCTCGTCTTCCGGTCCGCGGACGCCGCTCACAGTTATATGTCGCATAGTTATAATAAATTCACAATAAGATCGTCAGTGTAAAATATATAAAAAGTAAAAATCAAATAATGTCAATGTGTACAAAAGTAATAATAATGACCCAGAATAAAACAGTCATACAATGTCAAGAATACAATAATAAAGTAATTGAATAATGAATCAATATAACAGGCACATATCTAATTGTCACTTTATTCTTTAACCGACTATAGTGTTTTCGTTAATAACAGATTTTTGAACCGGCGACCAAATTTTTCATCAGAACATTCATTTTTTATGTCTGAGACGCTCATAGAAAGTGGGCCCTATTACGCGCAGGTTTTTTTTATGCATTGTATTCTAGTACCCTTACATAACTCAAATCTAGAGTTCAGTTTGAAACTAGATGAATTAAATGATAATATTCCCCTTATATTTATTTGTTTACTAACGGCGCGCTGGCTTAGTTGGTAGCGACTAGGTTCAAATCCCGGTTAGGGCAGATGATTTTGTTCCTGAGTCATGGTTATTTTCTATATATTTAAGTATATGTTCTCTATATAAGTATGTTTATCGTTGTCTAGTACCCATAGTACAAGATTAGAGTTAGTTTGGGGCTAGGTCAATTAGTGTGACATTGTCCCCTGATATTTATTTATTTATTTAATTAGTTGTGTAGATAAATACCATGATGCGGCACATTAAGTATATACCAACTGAAGAAGAATGATGACGGTTTTACCTGTTCGTATAGATATGATTTTTGAGCCCCCAAAGAGGCTGAGCGTTTATCCCGAACGGATCACCAGAAAACTCATACAGAAACACTTAACTACAACAAATCATTGTACAAAAAAAATGGTCATTCAGTTATTTTCATTGTTTAATTTGTTCCACGATTTAAATTTAACTTGTAAAGAACATTAAATAGTTATTTTTATAATCTTGTTATAATAAAAAGCTTGATTATGACACTATTGTGAACAATATTTTTTGTTCGAGTTCATTAAAATTAATAATTTAAGTCATTAATACAATCACCACCACATCGACATTTGTATCAAACCACGGCGTCCGTAATTGTTGCAGTACTGTGCTGTTCTGTTGGCTAAAAACTAGCCAATCACAAACCGTAGTATTTTTATTTTTTTTATGCCCTGGATACAGAAGCAGGTTTAAATAGATTTTTGACAGATGACGCGACGCTGCTACGTTCCGAAACGCCATAGATTGGCAATTTTGTATCGGATCGAGTCTCCTTAAACAAGGACACATATTATTGAAATACGAAGTTCTATTTTCAATTTTTTTTCAGTTGTCTTGAGCGTATCGAAATGGTTATTTCGGTTGTTTCAGAAGTGTCAACGATGAAAAGAGTGACGTTGCAGTATTCTCTATGAAATCTTAATACACAGACTTTAATCGACGAGTACAAAAAAATATTTATAGCTACAAATCTCTTAGGAAATCCAAATCTTATCTGCTTCGTCAAAAAAAGCTACGAGAAAAGATTTCTTCTCGCTAAAACGACAACAATAACTCCTGCCGAGCCTAGCAAACATACCACTTTAAAACACCCTATTTACTGAACGGGACAGCGCATACCACCCCAAACTAGAGCAACAGAGACACGAGACACAGCGTATCGTAGCGTTAGTAGCCTCGCTACAGTTGGTGTTCGTAGCGCTTGTCCGTAGTACGTCTACGTCGTAACCGCTACGCTCGTGATTTTTGAAGTTACAATAACGTTATTATCAAGTAATGAGTTTGGGTGACTTGGTTTTTTCTAAGTGATACTGGTTATGTAAAAAGTGGATAAGTTCGTAGCTGAGTTACCGACGTACAATATCATAGTGAGAGGAAATGCAACTGGGTTTCTTGGATTGGATGAAGGTAAAATATCATTATTTATATTAATTTTATGAATTAAAAAGTTACATGTATGTTAAAAAAAAGTTTGTGAAAGAAGTTTGTGTGTTGTTAAGTTTTGTTTTGTACGTGAATAGTTTTCATAGAAGGAAGCGCGAAAGTTGTCCTAAATTTAGATTGAAAAGTAAGCTAAAGAAGGTTATAGAAAAATCAAACGCAAAGTACAAAATTGTAGCACCGTTATTAAAAAAAAAAATTGAAATATTTTTACATTAATTTAATCTTAGTTCCGTTGCTTTTATTAAAATTATTCACGTGTTCAAAAACATTTTTCCATTTAAGTGTGAAATAATATACCTTCCTTTATTTATTCCAAAACAGCTCTTTCTGTTAATTCATTACCTTTGCTAATTATAACGCGTAAAATTATTATTTCGCTCAGTTTTTTAATTAATTTGCGAAAATGTTTACTCAGGAAAATATTGTAAAGCGTTTTAAATAGAAATAATTTCAGTATATTTTTGTGGCGTAACTTAATTAAGGCTGCCTTTTATTTAGCACAATTTATAAAACGCTAGCCTTAGTCCATAAATATAAAAATAAACCACCGAGATGCGCTCATAACTTTCGGGCGACTGCACGAAATTGGAAACTTCTTTTTTTTAGGTTTGTATGACCAAAACTAATTGAAATATCCACTGGGTTAGTCGGAAAATTGCAATATATATTTGCAATATATTTTTTATTTACCAAATTGGTTTATTTTAATAAATAGAGAGTTAACAGGTGAAATATAGTAAAACAACGGCCATAAGGTACGAATATCATTCAGTGGGTAATCAATATAAATACTCAAGAAAGCATAGGTTCCTACTTTACCCACAGAAGGAAATTATTATTTTTTAAATTATATTAAATTATAAGTATTTATAGCATTGGTGGATGTTTTTTTAAATCAGTAATTGAATCAACCAAAGGCCATGCCCAAAGCCCACAGAAATATAAAACCGTTCTTTTTTAGGCAAGAATTTGAAATAATTTAACATCGTCTACAAGAAGTAATTAATCACTAATCTTTTGAGAACTATATCTTATATTTTACTAGTTTAGTATCTTGGCAATAAACTTTAAATCAGCTTTGTAACTTTCACACGATTTTTCAGGCGTTGAGCCAAACACTTTTGCAGTTATAATTTTAGAAAGAATAACGCCAGACAATAGGTGTCTAGGATCTTTTTTTTTTCATACATTATAAGGCTACAGATAAACAATTTTATTTGGTAAACATTTCAAAAGCAAATCGGTTTTACCGAGTATAATAGAAACCTAGGTTACAATCAAAAACATAGCTTCAGTCCCCACACAAGGATTCTTTGTATAATGAAAATTTCAAGTTACAAGGTTAGTATAGAATGAAATTCCTGAGATTTATCTATCAGGTACTATACGTCTAGGCCTCTATTGGCGATGTTTTTAACTCGGATGCCATTACTGTCAAGTAAATAAGAGCTATCAAAACGTTGAGAATACGATTACAGATCTAAGTACCATATGGTTTTTAATCTCGGCCCTGCACTTACATTTTGTAGCAAAATTCGTGCCCGAGGACCGTTCCCGTATTCGTGGACGTGGGCCTAGTTGGTAGTGACCCTATGAACCTAGCGGTCCCCGGATCGATTCTGCAAAATTCCGGCAAATATTTTGTCTGATGAGCACGAATATTTGATTCTGGGTGTTAGATGTTTTCTATTCATTTATCTAGTATTTGCTTTGTTGCCTAGTATCCATAGTACAAGCCTAGAGCTTAGTTTGGGACTTCCTGAATTTGTGTGACACCTGACACATTTCTAGTAGTTGTAAGAATCAAATTAAAATCATTATTTGTTAGTCAAGGGCAAAAGCCAGTATAGAAACTTATTTTTAACAACTCAGTAAATGGTTGAGTTTCTATTCTATTTAAAACAATTAAGGTTTAGCATTTTATTAAAATAGTATTTTGTTTCCCTATTTATTACTAAAATTATGGTCACCCAACGTTTTCACGCTAAAAACTTAAAACCTATTTGAAAATGGAACGATCAGACGTGTATGAATTTGAGTATGTAGGGTGGCCATGATTCCGAATAAAATTAATTTATTCAATGTTTATTTGGATAAAAACCAAGTAATTGTCTAAACGCGTTTAAATCTATTACGTAATGTTTCTAATGGTGTAGTGAGTTTTAGTTTACCTTGTTGTTGCACGACCCAACGACGTATTATGTATCTAGGTGTGATACATCTGTTGGCTAAACAAGATACCTATCTCAGAGCCCTAGGGACAGAATCAATTAGGGACGAGATGAAACATGGAAGTGCTTCACTCAAGCGCACCGTGTTAGGGAGATAGCTAAACTGATATGAGGAATATGTTCCCCGACTATTGAAGCAATTTGAGCACATATCAAACATTGCAAATAGTACCTAATGGATATGTTTAACATTTTTGCAGTTTGTCTGCTTCGCTCTTAAAAGCGTTTCACTCTGGAAATGCCGGCGGAACTTCAATAGCTTTCGACAAGCACTTTGCCGTTTTAAAAGTTTTGCACTCATTTTTTTAGTAATCCGTAATTCTTCGTCCATCCCTATTATGCTAGAAATAGAACTTATATTCAACTTAAACGTTAAACCAGATTTATCTTTCTACGTTTATGAATAAGGTCTATATTGCGTAAGGAGTTTGAAAAGAAATGAGTCCATTTCCTTCGATTACCGTCTTAAAATTAATGACCGTATCTCAAATATTAAAACCAACTCAAAATCAACTCTATATAGCTATGAATAGAGTTGCGAAAGTAACGTAAGATCTGAACCAGAAGCGTTATTCTCGGAAGAGTAATATAGTGGGATAAAGGTTATATAAGAGCGCCAGGCCGAGCCGAATGAGCGCAGAATGTTAAGTAGCTGTATTAGAGTAATAAAGAATGTCTTTCGGAGTGCTTTAGGACGCGTTTGTCATAAATACTATCTCAGCTACTAAGTAGGCTAAGCCTTTTGACATAAGATTGCGATTATAATGAGATGCATTTGTTTAAGTTTTTAAGTTGAGCATTCACGACCGCTCCCACAAGCCGAATAGAGCCGCCAAACTGTAGCGTTTAAAAGTACTTGGAAGGGTCTGTTGGATTTCGAAATGGACGGAAAGCCAGCGCAATCCGAATGGAACTATCGTGAATGTCGAAATTCAACGTTGGAACACGCCACGCCTTGGCGCCAAGCTAAATGGCGACGTCGTCAATGCGTTCTCTGGCTGGCATTTTCCAATCAGTCTGCTTGTGTGATGTCGCACCGGTGAGGCGTGGCGTGGCGCGCCCGTGAATATGGTAAAAATATTACTCCCATCCAGTTGTATATACTCTATATTTCGCCGGCACAAACGGCGTGTCCGTGAATGCGCAGCTTTTAAGACATACATTTAACCCATCGCATCCAGTATTCACATTGTTCCATTCCGATGTGGGAATAAGACAATCAATGAATTTACTAGCATAGACGCATTTCATCTTAGTTCTCAGGGTTGGACACGTATTCGATGTCTTAGGATTGCAGTCTTAAGATTGTAGTCTTGAGAATGCCAAGGTCTTTGGGCCACAGATTCCACTTAACATCAGGTGGCCTGTGTGCTCGCTTGCTAGAACTGCACTAGGCTGACGACTAAGAATGCCTCTATGCTAGATATTTTACCGGTTATCCCCACACCGGTAAAAAACAAATCGAACAATGCTGTTTGCGATAGGTTAAAGGGTAAGATAGCAGTAGCAATTCGGACGGACCCTGCACAACGCCCCACCGAGTCTACCGTATTTCCTATAAAATAATGATAAGGTGTCATAAAATTAGATGCTATAAATTTATTTCCTATAAAATCACTAGCTATAATCATTAATCATTAATTTGCTATAATAGCCATTTTCTATGACGACGAATAGTTGCTATAATTTTATTATGTCTAACGTTCATCATGCACAACATTTAAAATCTATAATTGTGTTTTATAATATTAGTTCCTATAAACTGTATTTTACTGCAGATAAAAAATAACATAAACTGTCCAAATAATTTTAGAGCATCTAAAACTTGAAGGTATTAAGTGAAGATTATAGCAACGAACTGTTATACCATTTGAATGTAAAGCATTTGTTGTATAGCAAATGAATTTAGAGACAGTGTAAGTATAGCCATTGATTTTATAGTAACCAAGGGGCTGTTGTTTGATCAGTAGTTAAACTTACTAATCGTTAAAATCGTAACTAATGGTTAAAATCTTAAAGAAATGTGTAAAATTCAATAAGGTTCAGTTAATTACTGATCAAACAACGGGCCCGATGGTGATACCGGTCCTATCACCACTCAAAGTTTTTTTATTACCCATTTCCTTTGTTGTGTTATTGTAATAGTATTAATTAAAAATAAAACACACGCATTAATAAAAAAAATCCAACGTTATTTGAAAAAAAATCTAAAAGAAGACAATTAAATCACGACGGTGTGATCATAATTATTATGAAGCTTTGAAGTGTTTTCCTAGAATACCTGTCAAAAGTCCTGGCTCTTTGGAAAAAAAATCATTTTTTTCAAGACAAATAGTACTAAAAGCAGAAGAAACGTTCTTAGGGAGAGTTTTTTTTAAAAGGGCTTTATTTTTATTTTGACCTTTTACAAAGTGTGGTGCTATTAATAATAACTTAGCTTTTAGGACTTTTATGTAATTCCTTATTTTTATTTAAGATTAATTAACTATCAATTATACGTTATTTAAAAAAAGTCGTCATGATAAATATTTGAGGTTATGTGTCAAACAGTACTTATACTATGAAATATTAAAGTTTGTAATGATCATTACCTTTCGTTCGTCTGGTACTAAGCATTTTTTAATTTAAAAAAAAAAACACGTTTGTCTGGACGATAAAAAAAATCTGCTCGTAAGCTAATAGCTTCGATTGTGAAATTTCCATTTTTATGGCTCGCGTTCCATAAATTCTAGCAACAAAAAATTCTAATTGCCCCGCAATTAAGAAAAAAACGGACAAAGTCGAATCGACGTTGTTTTACCAGTCTGAGTGTCTGTTTAATATTCATAAAGTTAACTTCATTGTCCCTAATTCATGCTTTCCGACTCCGAAATTGAATTAATCTGCGTAAGCTCGGGTATGAAAGCTCTGAGACGAATTGTAAGCAACGTTTTAGAAATGAAAATTAAAAGTCTTTATAAAAAAAAAATATTTTTTAAATGTCAAAGTGTAAAGTTATTTTAAGGTGGACGCTAATGGTTTGTTTTTAAAAACAAAGACATTTTAATAGTGGTACGTAGATACTTGTCCATTCATTGCCCCACCACCAAATAGTAGCTCAGCTGCAGCAGTGTTCGCATTGTTGTGTTCCAGGGTGGGGATAAGAGACCCGGTGAAATTACAAGTATTTCACATTTCAAGTCTTAGGATTGCAGTCCTGAGAATTCAAAGGTCTATTGGTGTCAAATCCCACTTACTATCAGGCTTGAATGCTTGTGTGCTTTCTATTTCCCTTAAAATAGAAGTAGATGGTCATTGGTTGAAATTGACCGTCGATTGATTAGTTAGTGTTGAACGAGTAAGTTTAGCTGGTTGCGGAATTTTGATTAATCAAACAATTGATCAGTCTTTATTGATATTAGATCATTGTCGTATCAAATTGTCGACTGATTTATAATGTTTTCTTTCATCAATCGATCCTTAGTCATTAGTATGTTAATTGTTTTTTTTGGAAGAAAATTTAACCTATGTCTGGGTCTTAGATATCTCCATTCCTATCCAAATCCATCCAGCCGTTTCAGATTTGAAAATAGTAGCAAACATACTAACTCACATACACAAACTTTCCCATTCATATCAGTGTGAAAAGCAATTGAAGATAAACCCTACATATTAGACAGGTAAACACAACACAGGATCGTTGAGGCACTTGTCACTCTTCGTATTTTGGCCGTGTAATAAAAAATAGGTGTATCAAGGTGGCAAGTAAACCTTAAAGAGAATTCGAGAATTTATTTGAGAACTTCGATAGCGTGAGCAGAGGAGCATAGGTAGGTTTGTAGAGTTTTGGTCTGATTCCGTGATCTGAACACTTCCCTCGCAGTTTAGTGGCGTGGAGCAGCTGTGAAGAAACCGTTGGCAGCCCGACGGAGTACGATGTCAGGACCCTGGAGTCGGGAGTAACACAAGATGTGTAGCATCGGTCCTCCCACAAATTGACAGCTAAGTCAAGTATTACTACACAACCAACATAATGTTGATAATATAATAGAATTACTTTATTTTTGGCAACTAGGTCTATATTTACAAATCACTTACAGACTAACATACCTAACATACCTAACTACACTACATGCAAGCAAGCTTTACCTGACTGCAATTTTTATACTGTCGTCGATATAACTATGTTAATAATCGTCATTTTGCCGTTGTTGTTATTTCAATTTTAAAACTTTATCAACTGTATCCTATGTCACCAGGGAATGAAAGGATTCTAACGATACCACACACATCTAAATCGGATCAGGCGTTTAGAAGTTACGGTGGAATAAAGAATCGTACATACATTCATGAACCCTGAAAACATTATACTCCTTTTTTTGGGCAGTCGTGTAAAAACGTCGACAGTTCTTTGGTACTCTCACCACATGACTAATGTAATGTGAATTTAAGTGTAATTAAGCATGTTTATTTACAAAATGTAGAACAGGATAGCAGAAAACAACTGCATTGTTACACAGTTTTAGTTAGTTATACATAAATTACGAAGAGGAGCAACTGGCTTAACATTCCCGTGTCATGAATGTATATCTTTTTCCAAGTGTTCAACCGAAAGCAACGAAAATATTTTTTCCCGCGGTCGAAACGCTAATTAAACATTTCTAAAGACTCGAAGCGCCTGACAAGCCAATTAGTTCGTAAAACATTCTCTAAGTATTTGTCAGACACAAACAAACCTTTCATTTTGAGAACCTTTAAGATTTTATATTTTCTTGAAAAATATTTCCTGTTTTTTGTCCTAAAAATCTGTAGTAATAAAATAAAATTCTATATTTTGCTTACGAACTAAAAATTAAAAATAAAATTAAATGTATCATAATTATTTTGTCAAGGCACGAGGGCTGTTTGATAAGTCGTATTAAGAAGTAAAAAAGTTTTTTTTTATGAGCATTTTACATTTATATCTCAACATAGTCTCCTTTGAAGACCAAATACTTGTTCCAGCCAGTTTCCAATTTTTTTAACCCCTCCAAAAAATACATAACAGCATAACATCATCTTTATAAAAAAGGGACCTGCGGCATTCTCACGAAGGTGATGGCAGCGTTTCCTCGCTGGATAGACTTATGCGTTGAGCAATGAAACTACCTGCAGCTCTTCGATCTCCCGTGATGGCAATGAGCCTCTTCGAAATTTGTTTGAGCGCTAGGACCTCACGGACCAAGGGTCTCGACGCCGAATGGAACAAACATATATTCTGGGCCGAGACCACTATATTTTCTTACCTTGATGCTTTCGGCTGCTTCAGCTGCCGCACTAGCCCTATCCGGTGCACTACCCCTAGGTCCGGTGGAGATGTGACGGGGCTAGCGTGTCTACGCAAGTTGCATCCCACGCTAGTACCCGTCCCATATTCCACGGGACCAAGGACATTTCGTCAGGTCTCTTGCCATCTTTTTTACAAATGCTGGTCGTGCCGGCACGTTTATTGAGGCAAGAGACCGACGAATGATGTCATTTAGTACGGCGTGCCTGGAAAAGCGACCAGCACTTCTCTGGCAAGACAGTCCGTGAAGTCCAAGCCTAACGACGTCACTTCCGCAGGGGCACCAATGTGGAGCGCAGATCGGGACCCTGGTTAGGGAAAGTACCAGTGCTTGGCGAGGGATGGGCTTGAACCCAGTATCCAGCCTCTCTTGTACCGACTGCTAAAGTTCTAGCACGATGCACTGCGCAGCACTGGCTCAGAAGGAAATCACCAGTCAATTTACAAGCTATGTCATCCCAATACTTCTGCGATTTTGGGTTAACAGGAAAATTTTGACTGGGGCAAGCAGTTACCCACCCATTCTTTGCGTCCTCCAAGCCTGAAGTCTCATAGTCTAAAGGGCATTCCCTAAGGATTTTAGCTATGAGAATAGAAGAGCTATGGATGGATGAAAGGAAAGCTGGTAAAGCAATACTAGAAATGTATTAAATAGTATAAAATGACGTCACTTTCCGTGTCTATCTGTTTTTCTGTCAGTCTGTATACCCGCTAACTCTTCTAAACCACGCAACGTATTTGGATGCGGTATTCACTATCAGTTAGATATTTTTTCATGGAACGTATTTATGTATAATTCTGATTTATAAATGTAGGGTGTAACAGAAAACTCCGATAAACCGAAGCGAAGCAGAGAAAACCGTAAAGGTATTTTCTTTGCGTTATAGCTCTCATGCTTTTCATGATACATTGCGCCGTTGCAATATCTCTTGGCTAAAAAATGGTGAAACAACCCGTTAATGGATTGCTACAAGCATGCAGGTTAGCGACTAATGAAACAAAGCCTTAAGGCTACCCGTCCACTGAGTGGAGCGAGACAGCGGAGCGTTGACTGAAGGAAAACCCACCAATAGAGGAAGTGCGCTGGTTGAGGCTATAAAAATAAGGTATTATTTTGTGCAATATTTTGTATAACGCCTTATTAAACGCTTTCAATGTTAAAGGCGGTAGGATACATTGTTCATACTTAAATGTTATCTCTACGTTGCATAATTCAATTGAGCGTCTCGGTTCAGATGTCATATTTGACGTAACTAACAGTATTATTGGATCGTCGTGACAAAGGTACCCCCCTCAGCTCGTCTTCGATACAGAATATCATAATATTATTATACTGTATGCAGATGCATGATAACAGGAGCTGTATTCTAGATTGTCTTATTGTTGCTGTTGTTATGTTGTGTAGGTGGTACGAGCTTGTGTAAGGTCCGTTCTACTGCCAAACAGCAGTGATTGCATTGTTGTTTACCGGTATTTTGGGATCCTATCTTTATTTTCCGGATAGAAAACGCACATACGGTCTTAGGATTGCAGACTTTAGATTGTAGTCTGTATCTCCTTTATATTCAGGTGGCCAGTGTACTCTTTTTTTTATCTCTATGGCATAAATAAAGGACACGATTATTTTGTTGTAAGACTTTTGCACTTTTTGTGTATAATTAAATTACAACAAGCTTTAAGAAAACCCGACTAAATGTTTTGATATTTTTATTAAAACCGACTATTAGTGCTACTATGTTCTTATTTTTTTGAGATGGTCACATAATTAATCGTCATTTTGCCATTGTTATTATTTCAATTTTAACAGTTTAGGTATTCTATGTCACCTGGGGTAGTGACAGGATTCTAACGATACCACACACGTTTAAATCGGTTCAGGCGTTTAGAAGTTATGGTGGAATAATGAACCCTGAAAACATTACACTCCTTTTTTGGGCAGTCGTGTCAAAAGACTTTTAAGTGGCTAGGCACTCTGGGTACTAAACGACTATGAACATATTGATATAGACAAATAAATGCTTAAATACAAAGAAAAGAAGTGTTAGAAACAAATACTTGGTAAAGACAACTATTTCTGTGGAGAGAGCCAGTGTTCGTTTACGAGACATGGATGCCTTTAAAAAATAATATCATTGTTTAGTACCCATTGTAATAACATTCAATGTCAATTTTGTAGATTCTCACTTTCGTACTTTATCGCATTAACGTATTTGACAATCTGGTTTAACATTGCTTATTGGGCTGTAAAGCAACAAGGTACTAAGTGTGTACTTTTTACATTGACTGTAATAACCTAGAGCTTAGTTTGGGACTAGGTTAACAAGCTTAGGAGAGATGGTCCCCTTTTTGGTATGAATAAATTATTTAAGTTCAAATCTTGTCGCACAAAGGTGAAAATATTTCCCAAACATTATATTTCCCAAAAGACAGAGAACCTTCCACGCACTGTTCTGAATTCGCACCTAAAGCCACCGAATTTGGACCCGTTAAGCAGATCATGACTGTCCAAAAAAATTAGAAGTTGGCAAAAAAAGCTTGTCACATTACGATTTTTTTAAGTTATAATACGTATTAGATTGTGTTTCATTTATATGGGAATTTATAATTAATTAATACACAGATAACGCCAGAATAATTGGACCCTCGGTGACTGCTAATTGACATTCGCCATGTCATCCCTTATCTTATAGATTATGATCATATTGATCATTTGATGAATGATAGCCATTAGCATTATGGTTAAATTGATGACGCTCGAGTTCGGGAGTACCTGTAGTACTTACATTGACCACATTTGATTTCTACAAATATTTAATTTGAGGTATAGCCACACACGTACACACACGTTAGCCTAGCCTTGCTTACAAAGCTACAGGTCCCGGGTGTCGAATCCCAGCATGAGCAAATATTTGTGTGATGAGCGCGGGTATTTGTTTCTGAGTCTTTTTTTTTTATGGCATAGAGAAGGCAACCGAGCACACAGGCCACCTGATGGTAAATGGAAACTGTGACCCATAGACATTAGCATAAGACTGCAAATGCGTTGCCAACCCTGAGGACTAAGATGGAATGCCTCTATGCTAGTCATTACACCGGCTGTCTTATCCCCAAACCGGAACACAACAATGCGAACACTGCTGTTTGGCGGTAGGTTAATGGATAAGATGGTGGTAGCGATCCAGACGGACGCTGCACAGGGTCCTACCACCCGCAAGTCTTGGGGTTTTCTATGTACTTGATGTTGTCTAATAATTTGCAGTCTTGTGATAGTAGTCTTCAGAATGTAAAATGTGTATGAGTCTAAGATCGCACTAACCATCAAGTGGTCTCTATTCTAGGCGGTAAAATCCAAATCGTATTTGATCTGTTACGGTATTGTTTTCAACGTGGTCGCCATTATTGTCATGTATATAAGAGCTATCAAAACGTTGACAATACGATAACAGATCATAACGATATTGTTTTTACCGTGTTCAATAGAGGCCCTGTGTGCTTGTTTATCTGCATCTTGCGATTAAAAGGCTTATTTTTAGCTTACGATGATTTTAATGAGTTTATTAACAACATTACAGATAACTAATAGATACTAACGAAATAAATCGGCAGAAGACCTCAACGACCGTGGCAGCGTGTAAAATATTTGACTGCATTGTTACTGGTCTGGATGAGAGATACAAGGTGGCGAGTATTTTATGCGACTAGTCCAAGGCATTTGATGTGATCGATCATGGAATGCTTTTGGACAAGGTTGCATCACTACTGCATCAGTGATGTCAGCCGCTGTCTACTCACGTCGTTCCTGTCCGGTCGTGAACAGGCAGTTAAGTTGTCCGCAAACGGCAAAAGAATGCAGTCTACGAGCGGAAGTGTGGGTCTTGGGATCCCTCAAGGATCGGCATTAGGGAACACACTGTTCTTGATTTACGTAAATGACCTTCCGACAGCCATTACAGCTAGCCTTTCGGTGCTCTTTGCGGACGATACGACTGTCGTGGTTAGTACGCGCACGTACGAGCAGCTTAGGGGAGAATATTCATGGCGCGTGCCAACAGTTGCAGGCGTGGTTTTCTGCAAACGGTTTGGTCTTGAACTTGTCGAAATCCAATACCATGGTTTTCTCAGGCCGAAGTGCATCCCTTCCTCCGTGCGTAGCAAACGGTCCGATGCCGATATGCAATGAGTGTAGGTTCCTGGGCTTCACACTTGACTCTAATCTTAACTGGAAGTGCCATGTCGACAAATTGTGTAACAGACTGAGTGGTGCAGTCTTTGCGTTACGTAAACTGGGAAGACTTATTGCAAATGATGCATTAAAACAGGTTTACGTTGCTCATTTTCACTCCCTGATGTCGTATGGTACGCTCCTATGGGGAAACTCCACGGATGCCAACAGGATACTTATTATGCAAAAGCGTGCCTTACGCACGTTAGCCGGGGTGAAACCTAGGCACTCTTGCAGGGGCCTTTTCGTAACGTACCGCATATTGACGCACTACTCGGTTTACTTATTTCAAACAATAATGTTTGTCAGAAATCATATTTCATCCTTCGCACGAGTCAATATTTCAGGCAAAGAGCTCCGCAACAACGCGGTAACGGGCGTTTGAGAACAGTTTCCCGTCGCATGGCACTTGCGGCTAAGAACCCGCGTGTCATCGGTCCCACATTCTATGAGCGTCTACCCGCTAAACTTAAAAATGTAACATCCGACGAAGCATTTAAACATCAGCTGAGAAACCTTTTATTGGATAATCCATTATACTCTGTCGACGAATATATGCAACTTAAATTGTAAAATTATTACTGATATTTGACCTTTATTAGTTTTGTGTATTGACATCGGAAACTGACCATTTATTACTTGTTTATCATTGTTGTTTTTGATTATTTGAGTGTTATTATATTATTGTATTATTTTAATATTATTTTATCATTTTGTATTAATGATTTGTTGACGATATCAATGTAATTTCGTATTTTTTGACATGCAAATAAATAAACGAAACTAAACTAAACTAAACTAAATGCAATGTTTTTTTTTATATTTTAGAAAATGTAAAACAAGTTTAAAAATAAATCTATAATAAAATGCAAATTCAATGCAAAAACTTTTAATAGTTAAAGTTTTCACATAAAAGTTTTAAATAAAAACCTCTCGCAACAACTTCGTAAGTTCCATTTATAGAATGCATGGACACCTTTTTTACCTGCGTTCATTGACCTATTCGGGGTTAAAGCACACCTGAACGCGTACCAAATCCTGGATATAACAAATAAGGTTAAACCTCAAATTAATGTTTATAACGCATTTAACACGTTCACACGTTCGTTGCCACCAACTCCTACCACTTAGTGGTTTTATTAGAGAGATGGAGAAGGCAAAAGAAGCACCCTACACGACAAACCGAATACCTAATTACTAGATACCTAATTTAACCTATTCCCAAACTAAGCTCTAGGCTTATACTATGGGTACTAAAAAGCGAAGTTCTTAAGTGGCAGTGGGCGGGCCACATTGCTCGCAGGACTGATGGCCGATGGGGTAAAACGGTTCTGGAGTGGCGTCCGGGACCGGGAGACGAGCTGTAGATAGGCCTCCAACAAGATGGAGTGAAGACCTTATAAGAATCGCGGGAGCGCGGTGGATGCGAAAAGCACAAGACCGGTCTAAGTGGAGAGCCTTGGAGGAGGCCTATGTCCAGCAGTGGACGTCTTTCGGCTGACATGATGATACTTCCAAAGGGAAATCAATACTTGAATTAATAGAAAATATTCAAGACTCGGAAACAAATATTCACACTCATTTCACAATATTTGCCCTTACAAGGAATCGAAGCCGGACCAGCTAGCTTCGTAGGCAGGGTCACTACTAACTAGGCCAAAGCGTCGTCAATATTAAATGTTATACAAAGCAATAAACCAAAACCGACAATAACGCAAAATATTTCAACTTGGAAGCTAATCGTTTATTTTTATTTACGAAGGTATAAGATAAATAAAACTTTTAAATAGCTTAGTGTAACATTTCTTGGTAGCCTATTAAGCAATTGCCACAGCTTACGTAATATCAGCGGGCCTAGTATGTGGATAAAACGACATTCATTATCCACATTTTGTCACGCGATAATGGCAGCCATATTAGGCCCGCTGACCATCTATTCTACTAGATAAAACCACATTGCTTTTGACATGTTATCGTATCGTCAAAGTAACGATAGCTCTTACTTACTTGACAGTAATGGCGGACTGAGTTCAAAACGATACCATAACAATGTCAAGGGCAAAGGTTGTACCCTGTTAAACCTTATTCATAAATAACTAATAGCTTACGGCCGCACGCTTTTCCTAAAGAATGATGGGCAAAAATGTATGGAACCCAGCCCAATCGTCAATATAATTATAACTTATGTAGATTGATCCCACTATTTGCTGTAATTGTTGTAAATAGTAAAATCGGTCAAGCGTGAGTCGGATATACGGCTAATAGCGTTGCGACGCATGCGGGGCACAGCTAGTGTAGTGTTAAACGTATGTTTGAATATTTGAAGGCTGATAACTCTCTTCTCCGGGGTTTTTGTAGTTTATCCCCATATTAGAAAATGAAGCTTATGTAACTAGATTTCACGTGGTATATATGAGATTTGTATTGGTTATATGGGCCAATATACCCATCATTCTTTTTCATACACTAATTTGAAAAAGGAACAAGTTAATTGTCTCTAAAATGTATCCGAGTACGAAGGTAAATTATGCACTAAAATACGAGTGTCCTACAAGCTTGCTTTCAGAGTTTTTAAACACACAGTATGTCTGTAGCATCTTAGTATGAAACAATGTAGCTTCCCGCCGTCTGTCCATCAGTATGTACTCTAGATTTTTCAAACTACGAAATAGGCAAACTAATCCAAGAGGAAGGTTTTTATGTAGAAGAAATACTAAATTATGGAAGGGCATAGGAAACTCACATAAACCGAAGAGAAGCGACGGCAGGTCGCCAGTTGGATTTATAAATACAGTATGTATAAACATAGCTAACGATTTCCTTGTCCTTTTTTGCTTGTTGTAGCTCTGTTGTTCCTCGGGGTTGTGGCAGAATACCAGTGTTTTGCTCTGATGAGCAAAGTTATGCGCTAACCCATTACCCTTTTGCCCTGCTGCAGCGCACACATTCTTTTGGCATTTTTTTGTGTAACATTAGTGTCACTCTGCTATTCATAATTTTTGTCAATTGTTTGTGTGTTTTCTAGTTCGTAAATAAACGTTTTATCTATCTATCTATCTATCTATCTAAATAAAAATCTCAATTCCTTTTTCTACCTAAAACTTTGCAGTGTTTATTAGTTTTAATAGTTTTAATAAAAATTGGATTACTTGTTTCAGAGTTATTATTAGCTCTAAATGTAATATCGTTGGCTTCCAACGCTAAGTTTGACGTAGATATCTGTGAGTCCGTGGCACTATAGCTCCCAAACGGACTTTAGAATGATTCGGAAAAGTAGTTTAATCGGAATGGTTCTTTACCAGGGAGCCTAATATAGCTGCGTTTATCGAATGATAAAATGTGGATAAAACATCCTTCACTTTCTAACACATATAGGTACGAGAGTGACGGATGCTTTATCCACATTTGTCACGGATATAAATATCGGGTCGAAAATATCGTGGGTTTTTATCTATTCAAAAAGTTATTGAATGGTATAACCTTCAAAGTAAACCTATTTACCCGACTGCTGAATGAGGAGGGTAATTTGTTTATCAACCTATATATATATGTTTTTTCCTTTGTGGCGATTTTGATGATTCTTATGGCAATCGATTTGTCTTAATCTTGTGAGTGTCACTAAAGATATCATAGTAATTAAAGTCGACGAACTATGACAAATGAGGTATCATGGAATATGTATTTAAAAATCATCTTTAGGTTTCTTTCGTCATTTTTCATTTTGAACGATTATTTCGGATTTATAACGATTAAAGTTGGCCAGCAACAACAGTCGGGTTTTGAAAAGCTTGCTTTTTGTTGTTATTTCCAGTGACTGTACCTTAATGTTCTCTCTCAAGAGTATTGTCTAGTCCCGAACGTAAGCATGGGTTTTTACGATGCAGCAAACGTGCAAAGGCCTGTGCGCTCGTAAACTTGTTAGGAAACTATTCAGTAGCTATGTTACGGCTGCACCACTGTGCCTCACTACAGATACGAGCCACTGTACCTGACTAGAGATATAACGTGCTAGGAAATTTTCAAGCATCTACACGCGATAAAACGATATTGTCTTTGACCTGTCTCCACTCATCATCATCATCATCATCAGGTGCTGGACATAGGCCTCCCCCAAGGCTTTCCACTCAGACCGGTCTTGTGCTTTTCGCATCCACCGCGGTCCCGCGATCCTGGCGAGGTCGTCACTCCATCTTGTTGGAGGCCTACCTACAGCTCGTCTTCCCTTCAGAACCTTCTGACCCCATCGGCCATCAGTCCTGCGAGCAATGTGCCCCGCCCCCTGCCACTTCAGTTTAGCTATTCTTCGGGCTATGTCAGTAACCTTAGTTAAGAAGAGAAATAAGAGCTATCAAAACGTTTACAATACGATAGCAGACCAATGACGATATGGTTTTCATCGCGTAGAATAGTAGCCCTGATATTCAACTACCAATCATTTCACTATAGAAATGTTTGAAAGTGATCTCTCTGTCCGTTTATTTAATGCGTAACAAAAGTTCCTCGGAAAATCAAATCCTTAATGAAGAAATTCTTTTCTTACTTCATTCACTCCGCGGTAAGGTAAATTAAATTGAAGAGATTCCTTTTGACAAAGTAATCGTTTGGATGATTTAAATTCAATTCAAAAGACCATGAATCTTATCGTTGAACAACTAACGCGTAATTTCTTTACCAATAAATTATATTAAAGTTACTGTCTTTAATTTAGAAATAAATGCACCAAATTTTGTATTAATACTGTTATTTACGATTCCTGATTATAAATGAATGAATTTTTTACGAAGTTTTGTTTTACTGTCCGTCTCAAAGTTTGTCTTGGGCTGAAAAAATATGAACTGAACTGTTCCTGTATGTTTTATTTCAATATTTTCTAATACCTTAGAAGATATTACTACCATAGTGAAACGCAATAATAAAAAAATGCTCGGCTCAATATAAGTATAAATGCAACCACGTCAAAATCCGCGACAAAATCTAAGCGTACTGCGTAGCTGTTGTCACAGTGAATTTCAAGCAGAACATCAAACATACATGACAATTAATAAATAAAATAAATAAATGTCAGGGGACAATGTCACACCAATTGACCTAGTCCCAAACTAAACTCTAGGCTTGTGCTATGGGTACTAAACAACGATATAAATACTTATAAAGAGAGATATATACTAAAATACATAGAAAACATCCATGACTCAGGAACAAATATTCGCGCTCATCACACAAACATCTGCACTTACCGGGATTTGAACCCAGGACCGCTAGCTTCGTAGGCAGGGTCACTACCAACTAGGCCAGCGTGTCGTCAACAATGACAATGACATTCACAATGACAAGGTTCTAAGTATGCTCAATATTTTTATTGGGTTAATGGGTGACTGTACACACAAAAGGACTTTGTTTTTTAAAGATACCGGGCGTTCTTATACGTTCGTTTCGAAGGTAGGTAGATACTCTATGAAAAATAGAGTCGTGTTTAGTGAGATATAGAGGGTGCTTTAGCTTGCGCTAGTTTTAAAAATAGAACTAAAAGCGAAACGGTCGGTTATAACATAAAAGATTTTATTGTTGAAGTTTTGACCGATTAACCGGAAATTTTATTGCTTTAGGTTTTTATTCATGTACTTTTTATTACCGGGTATATTTTAGTGTTTAGTTTCCCGAAATTTTAGCTTACGTCAGCGCTTTTAAGTTCATTTTTACTCAATACAGTTTTCTCTTTTTCAAACGATCACGTAATTTGATAATATTCACGTCCAAAATTAGGACAATGAAAGGATTTCACAGGCTTTTATCGAGACAAAGCTCGTTAATATAAAAAGAGCTGAAGTGGCATTTAAAACCAGATTAGACCCGACACAGGACCCGCATTGTCCCGTAGATAATAGAAATTGAATGCTACCTGTCACACTCCAAAGTCTATTTTACATTTTAAATCTTCAGCTTTGGTAGATATTTTCGAAAAACTGGCTCGTGTTTACACGTGTGTGAACACCCTCTATATCTCTAGATATATAGGGTGTTCTAACCGAAAATTTGATTGCTTTCGGTTTGTACTTATTGATTCTTTACTACCGGGATTATTCCCATAGATAATAGAAATTGTACGCTACACGTCTCATTTCAAAGTCGATTCTGCATTTGAAATCTTCGCTTTAGTAGGTAGGTAATTTACGAAAAATAGAATCGTGTTTTGTGAGATATAGAGGGTGTTTCTGCTTGCGATGGTTATTTTATAAATAGATATAAAAGCGACATGGTTGGTTCAAATATAAAACATTTTATTGGTGAGTTTTGTTCGACTAACCGGAAATTTGATTGCTTTAGGTTTTTATTTATTGATTATTATTTCATTAAGTTTATTTTGCGTGTGTGTTTTTTTTACCGCAGGTTGCAGAAATTTTATACATCAATTTTGTACATAAACAAAGTCAAAGTCAAAAGTCAAAGTTCTTTATTCTTCAATTTAGGCATAATATAATGCACCTATGAATGTCAAAAAGCATTACCACCGGTTCGAAAAATAAAACCTTTGCCCCGAGAAGAACCGGCGTAAGAAACTCGGCAAGGTATATTTTTTTCAAGAAAAAGGTTTACATCATTACATTATAATTATAAATAGTTTACAATATCACGGTATTTTTGTACAGTAGGTTGCACCTTTTTTTAGCGTAGATTACTAAACTTCTTAACAAGGTATGTTGTTAAGTAACTCACTTATGAACTTTATGGACGAATGTTTAACGGGAGACTTTAAGTTGTCCCATCAGAGCTTACAAGCATTATTTCATTATATACTGCTTATTTTTTTTATTATCACTCAATATGTTTTTCGGTTCGAGTTGCGAGCAACTGGGTCGAATCCATCTAATTTTAATGGTATTATACATGTATTTCTGTAACAATATTTAAAATTACATACCCACTACACGTGTTTGGAGCGCTTCGCGTGTGTAACATAGACTTTAACTCCTTAATAACTGGAATCAGTTTTCAATCCAGCCCGTGTAAACAATACCTATACGTGACCAAATCGCTTTCCGCACGTCACGTTGACATATAAAACGTTTCAGTTCTAAGTAATCGTAACGTATTAAAAGTAAATTTCGTTTCACGTAACTTCTAAGGCTTTGCGATGATAATTTAAAAGTTATGAGAGAGCACGTTAACGATTGCATAAAATAAATGTATGATCTAGTGTATTATGATTATGTTAATTTGTTACGAACTATTTCGACTCCCAACTCGATAGGTTATTTATTTTCAGTGATGTTTATTTTTTACTATAACCTACATAATGTCAAAAACACTTTCGCATTCACTTATATTTTAGTAAATAAGTACAAGCATCTGTGTATTTTTAGGACTTAAAAACGGAACCTCATTCAATTTAATTATTCATTAAGACCTCAAAATCAAATTGTGAAGTCGTTTTTTTTTACATTGCTTTTCTTACTGTGTATTGTTAATAAAAGAACACACAAAAAACAATGTATAGAATACACAATGTCTTTTTTTATTACTCAAACACCCTGTAACTAACTGTAATAAAAAATACATCCAAAAAAGAGCTAAAACAGCTATAGATTACCGACATCATTAAACGAACTCTCATACAGTTCTGTAATCAACGAAATAAACCCTCTGTTCGGATGGAAATCGAAAAGGGAAAAGAAAATCGACGTTATAACGGTGAAAATGATTTTCATTCAAACGTTCATTTTCCTGAAATGAAATTTCCAGAGGTGTCCGTTTTACAGTATTGGATCGCATGAAATGGAATCCTTGAATATTATTTAATGTGCTGTAGTCGCACTTTTTGAGTAACTATTTAAGAGACTTGGAATTGGATAAAGTTACAAAAAGTTTTTATATATTCATCGCTGCCTTTGTTATGACGAACCTTATTTTAGCGTTGTCTTTGTATTGTTTATCATAACTGACAACACATTCTTTACCTCCTTTTTTTGAAACCGTTTATTTAATCAAAGTTAACTTTTTTGTTCATTATTATACAAGTATATATTCGTTTATTAATCATATTTAATATAAATTTAATACTACGTATATATTTATAACATATTTTTCCCAAACGGCAGGTTCCGCCTACGTAGCAGAAGTATTCCTAATATTGTCTTCCGATGTGCGGATAACACAAACGGGGAGATTACTAGCATAGAAGCATTCCATTTTAGTCCTCAATGTACGCAGTGCATTAGCAATCTCAGGATTACAGTCTTAAGATTGTTATCTTGAGAATGCGAACGTCACAAACTACCAAGTGGCATATGTGCTCATTTGCCTTCTCTGTGCGATAAAAAACTACGTTTTCTTCTTATACTTTCACACGTCAACTGCTAGTGATGGATGGATGCCTCAATAAGTAACATTCTTAATCATTCATTAATTACGATATTGATTAACTATTGAAACTTAACCAGTTTTAAACAATTTGCGACATTGCTAATAAAATACGGGAGTGAAGGTTGCGATCGACTGGATCGACTGGATTAACTATTTTTAATACTTCATACATAAGTTGAAAATACATAATACGATCATCCTGGGTTGCCTACCTTTATTTCGTCAAAATATTTTTGGTCGCTTTGTTTTCTGTAACCATATATATTTCAGGATTTTAGTAAAACTAACCTAACCTAACCTATAGGGTTCTACACGATGATGCTAAAATAAATTCTGAAAAAAATATATAACGTTGGTTTGGAAAATAAAAAAATGGGAAATTATATTTTTGACCAAAAATATTTTGACAAAACGGCAGACTCGACAATCTTGTATCAAAAAATGTCCCTTGAGCAAAGTCACGTAATGGGTGTCCCAGAAATTGAAAAATATTACGGAGTATTTAAATGCCCGTAATATAGTTTTAACATTCCGATAAGAATAATTAGTAGTAGGAGTTATAAAGGTTTTAATGGTACTGGTGAAGGACGCTACCTAACAAACTTTATTTGCGTCGAGCGCATCATAATTCCAAAATATCAACGCATTCAAAACAAATGTATCCTTTCTTATTCACTAAAGTATTTCTCGTTTTTCATTCGACAACTTTAGGTCTTAGAACTAAAAAAATGCTTTAGACCTAGGTTGTTGAAGCAGTTAATCAACATTTCAGAATTGTCACATTAAAATACCTAATTTACCTATATTTGAACTACCATCTTAATTACTAATTATTATTTTTCTGACTCCCTATAAACTACCAAGCACCTTAATAATAACAGCGCAAAAAACCCAGCGTAAGATATAGGGTGTTCCATTTTTTGTTGAAAAAAACCAGTGTTATTTTCCGTTGAAAAGATATAGTTTATGAGAACATGCTCTAGGGTTTATCACGAACTGTGACGGTATCTCAAGCGCGCGTCGAGAGGGTCGGGGACGATGAAAAATGAGACTCTGGTAAAGGGATCCGTACTGCAATGTCGGTTAAATATTTTCTTATTCTGTTTTACACAGAAGTATATTTATTTTTTATAAACCTACCACGGGATGTAGACACGTTGCTGTCAACTGTCAAGTCTTTAAGAAAATGTTTCTCGATTTCGGCAGATCGTTCGCAGAATACATCTTGTCTCTATCCTATAAAATTCCAAGCAGAGAAAAACCTTTATAGGAAGATACATCAAAAAATAGAAATGCTTATTGCTACTGACTTTTATTATAAATCGCAGAATGTAGAAATCCCAATCAATATAGGCGGATTTGTCGAATGAAAATGCTAAGAAAATTGCGTTTGGCGAACCGAAAAATTCTGTGAAAATAATGCACGAGATGTAGATGTCAGCAAAAAAGATACCGTCAAAATGGAACTGAATTATTAAAGAGGAACCCTAATAAAGAAAAAAATCCAACACCTTTGAGAATCTTTGCTCTTTGTCTACGAAATACTCGAAGCTCAGTCTAAATCCGCGGTGCTAAAATCGAAAATTGCTTGTGGCTGGATACATTTTTAACGTTACAGATTAGCCGACTGTGAATGAAGAGGGTCCCGCAGAGGTTTTTGGACAGTATTAATTTAACGGTACAAAGGTTTTGTTGAATGTGCTGAAATCAGATGTGATGCAGGTTAGCTGGGAAAAAAGGACGCTAATTCTGTAGAGACATTAATATACAGGCTGTATAATGTTCGTTCTGACTTATACAGTGTGTGGCCCAAAACCGGGGATAATATAAAAAACAGGGGCTCTATAGATCACCGGTAATTACATTATAATGGTCTTACCTAATTAAAATCAAAACTTAACTTTCAGTTTTTTTCTAACAAACTTAATCGCAAATTCAATGTAATGCAAACACCGCTAAATCTACCGCGTGTTGTCAATGGCACCCTGTACTCAGACATACCGCGTACCAAGTGACCAAGCGACGATATCGCGACGGGAAAATAAATTACCTACGATTTTTAACTTTATAGGCTCTTTTCTCCAAAACTATAGACTTTGGATTCTTGTGATAGTTAATTGAAATGTTCTAAAGAATCCCCATTTAATTTTTTCGTCCCGGTTTTGGGCCACACACTGTATATTAGTCAAAATATACAGTAGCCAAAATGTAAATTCTAACCTATATACTAGATCTTTTCTCCAAAATTATAGACTTTGTAATATTAGATTGATTAATTTGATTGTGATAGTTAATTGAAATGTTCTAAAGAATCCCCATTTAATTTTTTCGCCGCGGTTTTGGGCCACACACGGCGGGAACGGGTTACAGGATATATTCGGGGTGTTACAAATATTGCGTTTTTTTTCCGCAGAAAACAATCTATGAGAATAGACAAGAATCAATCTGCGGTCTATTAAAATATGTAAATGATGTGTGGTTTTTTTTCCCGGTTTTAATGAAGTCTTTGGCGGTGGCATCTAACATCGTCTAAGAAGGGTTTGTTCTATACTCTCATTAAATGAAGATTTAATTTCAGATTATTTATATTTCCTTCAATTACATTGTTTGAGCTGAATCAGTGAATGCTTACAAAGGTTATTTTAATATAAAAACGGTACATGAAATGAAGTTGTGTGTTTGATCAAGTTCTGTGTCAAGTACATTATTGCCACTAACTGTGATAAACATCTCATAGCGCAACTGAACCATTGAACTTTTGCAAGGTTAATATAAGGTTAGGTTAGGTTTAGACTTGTCTATAGACAGGTTGATTCTGGACCTTTAGAAACAGGATACCCCTTAAAATAAGTAACACGATTAAATCCTAACTAACACACATTTTAAATAACCTTTTTATTTTGTCTAAAACGCTGCCGAGCAAATAAGCAACACAACAATAACATCATTTAGGATCAGAAGGCGCCAAAGTATCGTATTTCCACAAAAACCTTTTAAGAACGCAATTTGCAAATTAAAAGGAAAACGTTTTTTGCCCTTTTACAATTGAACAATTAGAACCCGCTCTAAAACAAAACGTTTTTAAGCGTTTGGTTAACAAGAAAATTATTTATATTGTAATGTTTTTTTGACTCAGTCGCAATTAGTACAGTAAATAAAATAACTATTGTACCGTTAACAAGACGATAACTGTCAAAAACCATATAGGTTTGAGAATAATAGAGCTCTAGTTGGAAAACTATGCGCCTTACACTTGCGATATGCATGTATTGAGGTGACAAATGGTTTTAAAGTTTTTTTTTAAATTAATGGATGGAAGATGTACTCGTAATCGAACGATTCTGCGCATCGCTACTAATCGCATCGCTAATTCGCGCGATAATCGCGAATGTGCACAATATTGAAACTCCTCGTGCAATAATCATAGACTTAAATTATGTTTTTAATGTTAAGTTAAAAGGGACTAAGACCATTTTAGACGCAAAACGAGCTACCTAATCCAATTGCAGACAGTGTTACCGTTAGTCAGATTTTGGTAAAGCATGACCAGGATCAAATAAATTGAAATATAGGTTGTATACATAAATGTATTAAGCAATTTCGACCTCTGCCACAAATGCGATATGAAAGCGAAGCCAGACCGCATTAAGTTTCTCGAAACTTCCTATTACATTTATTGCTGTATGGTACACGTGTCGTGTAGGCTATTGCCAGTTTAGTGAATTCGAATAGAATTTTGCTGGAAGAGTTATAAGCAAACAAAAACATGAATTTAATTATATTGCGTAACCCAACATCATCATCATCATCATTTTATCGAATATAATTTAATCGAACGCTATTTTCTATTAAAACTATGATATTTTGAGAATACCTAAAAAAAAATCTTAGGTTAGGTTAAACTTGTGACTAGTAAACAAATTAACTCATGCGGCAATAAATTACTTTGCTTTCTCCGCGATTTTGGTCTTGTCCAAAGCACCGGTAGATTCACTGTATATTACCGACGTGTAAAAGATCATGTGGCCGATTTACTGAATAAATATTTAGAATTTAGAATTTTGATAAATTGAAAATTCTGCGTAGTGAGACGTTCGTTGAAAGGCGTTTCGATAAAATACCCATAATATTGATATAAATAGAGTGACTATGCCACAGAAACACAGACATACATATACTTCTTTGTATTAGGGGGTCAAAAAAATATTTGAGGATGCCAATGTCTCCAATATCCATGTCGCGCCAACTCCCGTGATAGTCGGAGGCTCTGCGCTCGAAGTTGTTGACGACTATATTTACCTGGGACAAACGGTCCAGTTAGGTAGGTCCAACTTTGAGAAAAAGGTCACTCGTCGTATCCGACTCGGCTGGGCAGCGTTCGGGAAGCTTCGCAGCACCTTTTCGTCCAAATTACCGCAGTGTTTGAAGTCAAAAGTCTTTGACCAGTGATGACTTACGGATCTGAGACGTGGGCGCTAACGCTAATGAGCCTCATAAGGAAGCTCAAAGTAACTCAGAGGGCTATGGAGAGGGCTATGCTCGGAGTTTTTCTGCGTGATAGAATTAGAAATTATGATATCCGCAGTAGAACTAAGGTTACCAACATAGCCCGAAGAATAGCTAAACTGAAGTGGCAGTGGGCGGGGCACATTGCTCGCAGGACCGATGGCCGATGGGGTCAGAAGGTTCTGGAGTGGCGTCCGCGGACCGGAAGACGAGCTGTAGGTAGGCCTCCAACAAGATGGAGTGCGACCTCGTCAGTGGAAGCGAAAAGCACAAGACCGGTCTGAGTGGAAAGCCTTGGGGGAGGCGCCTATGTCCACCAGTGGACGTCTTTTGACTGACATGAATGTCTCCATAGACCCATGTCTCACATCCGACTGACCATTATGCACAGATTATTAAGGTATTGATTATGTGGACTGTGTTGCCATCTCTTTGCGATAAAAAAAGGCAGCATCTCTACAACCAAGAAATCCATAGAGTTTTTATATAACCTCGTCCAAAATCAATCAAGAGGCAACTTTTTATACGTGTCGCCTTCTCGAGAAAACGGACGTTTATTTATATAAAATGAGAGTATTTGATTTTGTACGCTTGCCTTTAACGATCAAAGCGCTAAGTCATTTAAGAGAAATCCGCACAAATATTATATCGTTAAGATAAACCTTTTTTCGTAATTTAATGTGTCTTTTTTTTTAACGTTGAATGAATTAAGTAAACGTCTGTTAATTTGAGTAAAGACTTTTTTACGAGATGATATAACGGCAATGATCATACTGGGTGGAAAAACGAACGCCACATACACGGAACTTAAATATAACAAAGAGCAAGTTTTGCGCAAATGAGAGTTACTATTATTTTGGAAAATGAATAATACTGCATTATTGGATTTTTTTAAAATATACTCGCCCTTAACCGGGAATCGAACTGATCAAAATATGAGAAAAAAAAAAAGGGTTTATATACGGTCTTTATTTAATTTAAAGGTGTATCATAAAACACGACTTTATTATTTTGTCATATTTGGTCAGTTCGATTCCCGGTTAAGGCAGACGAATTTATGCAGTTTTTAATTATTTCTTAAACAAAAGTAAGTCTCCTTGGCGTAGAATTTGCTATTTCCAATATTTCAGGTAGTTACCGTCCATGTGGCATTCGTTATTCCCACTTTGTATAATGATTATGGCTTTCAGACATTTTTAGAATTCCGAACCTAAAGATAGATAAAAGATAAAAAAAGATAAAGATAAAAGATGTTTATTCAGTAAGTAGGCCGCACGGGCACTTTTACACGTCAAAATCTACCAGCGCTTCGCAAGAGACCACTGCCGAGAAGAAACGCCGCAAGAAACTCAACAGTCAGTCGTTTTTTTTAAATGCTACTTATGATATTATACAATTATAAAGCTTAACCTAGCATAATATAAAACAATGAATTTAACATAAAATAAAAATAAAAATAAAAAAACACTCAAGTGTAGCTTGAGCAGGAAAATGTGTCAAAACTAAGAATTTTCATAGCAACACGGGATTCTATTAATATAGCTACGCTGTCCATCCATCCGTCCGAACTTTAAACAGCTGTATCTTTAGAATCGGAATAGATAGCCGGTTTATTGTTGTTTCCAGAACATGTCTTATTACGGCGGATTTACTAAAAAAAAAAACAAAGTCAAATAACAAAGGGGGAATCCCAATTCAGGAAACGTTTTTTTCAACGTAATAATATTCTGGTTGTACCGTAAATAAAACATATAGTATGTCAATTGTTATTTCAATTAAAAAGTGGCAACACTGTAGTGTGGTCTCTTTCAAATCAATCTAAGAAACAAGGGACGACGCTAAAGTTTTGCATAGAAGCTTCAAATTTTCTACGATTATAGTACAAACCCTGAAGAAAAATAACAATAGAAAAAAATGGTCAAGTGTGAGAGGCTCGCGCGAAATCTTGCAAAATACTGCGGAACCCTCAGTGCGCGACTCCGACTCACACTTGACCAGTTTTTAAGCTACTTATCTTAATAGTACCGTCTCCTAAAGCCATCAAAAGGTTATGCAAATGCCTTTCCCTTCTTTGCCCTTGTTTCGCTAACTTTTTTATTGTGTTTTCTAAATTTTGGAGGACGCTTGCTACTCAGAGGCATATTCTACCCAGTAAAACCATATTACTTTTGAATATTTTAAAAGGATTGTGAAGCTAAACATTCCCATACAAAATGCGATAGCGTTTCTCTCCCCTTAAAGCAATTCCAATTTATTAATAACTATTAATATCTATGTCTGCACGTTTTCCTTTTCAAGAAAATATATCTTAGAACAAAACCAATTTAACTAAAGTAAACTGAGTATTAGCTAATGCTTAGTACTTGTCATTTACACTTGTCACATGTGTGTAAACATGTTGTATAAGTGCTTAGTATTAGTGCAACTGCAAGTGCAAGTAATTAGAAGCCGTTCCTATTTACTAAGCGACAAGCACCTACCCGCAGCTAAAAATCTACTAATACTTGTCACTTGTCGTGTGGTGTAAACATTTAATGACAAGTGCATTTTGATTGTGATTAGTAGATTACCTACTCAATGCTGCCGAACTAATACCATTCTCTAACACCACTGTGTAGACGGTTACTTGCCACTTGTCACTGTGCATATAAGTCCCTAACCACCTACACTAATGACAAGTACTAAACCCGTGTAAACCTAGCATATGGGTATTGACTTGTCGCTAAGTAACTAGGATCGAATTCTATTCACTTTAACTGTACACGAGCACTAATATTAAGCACTAATCAGCATGTTTACATATTGGGTGTTTAGTGGAAGTGACAAGTACTAATCATTAGCTACTAAGCCCGTGTAGACCCAGTATAATTACGTAAGTTTTGTTTGATTTATAACGAAACTATATAACTCCTATAGCATAATGCGCTTCTACGCTCTTCATCAATGGTCTTGCTGGTCTAAAATATTTGTAAGGTCTTATCAATAATATTCTCGAAATAAAACCTAACAAATCAAATGCTGCAATATAAATTGGAATTTTGCTGTACACATAAAGTGAAATCGGTAAAATTCAAT
The DNA here is from genome assembly GCA_923062465.1 of Acleris sparsana. NCBI lineage: Eukaryota > Metazoa > Arthropoda > Insecta > Lepidoptera > Tortricidae > Acleris > Acleris sparsana. Next base: position 12,768,033 of record OV281307.1, on the reverse strand, counting down.
CGAAAACCGAAATTTAAAACTCTTTTTCTCTTCATTATGTTTCTTTCTTATTATAAAAAGCAGAAACGTACATACCTAGTTCTTTATAATACCTACAACATATGAAGGGTCCGCGGAAAGAACATGTCAAGTTACCTTTTTTTTTAATGAGTTTTTAATCTCAAAATGTACAGGACGAAATGAACCTACCATTCAGTTTCAGATATAAATCTTCATATAACTTGTATTTTTTCACTGTAAAAAAGAAACGACGAACATTACCGACGTACAAAATGACATGGTTCCGAACTTTCAAATGGTGATATCTCAAAAAGTTACTAATGTGACTAGACATGCTCTTTCCGTGGACGCTTCATATTCAAAAATCGTGGGAATCGGACTTGATTTAGGAGACGAGATACGTTATCGCCCAGAGCTAAATTTGTATGGATTTTTTCGACAGCTGATTTCAGCGGCGCTTGGCAATCTTCTGAAGAGGATTGTGATTTGCTATCTACTCGCATATCCCAGAAAGTGTTTTATAAGAAAATTCAAATGCCATTGGTCAAATTGAAACGAACGCAGCCCCAACAAATTTGCAGCAATTTTGTATTCATATTGCCATTCCAAACTGAACATGCGAGTTTTAAATTCAGGTTTTCGATTGAATTTCACCGATATTACTTTACGTGTAAAGCACAATTCCAATTTATATTGCAGCGTTTGATTTGTTACGTTTCGGTTTAAAATTGATTTACTTTTATTTCAAGAATATAAGTGACATGACCTTACAAATGTTTTAGACCAGCAAGACCATTGATGAAGAGCGTAGAAGCGCAATGCTATAGGAGTTTTAAAGTTTTGCTAAAAATCAAACCAAACTTACGTGTAATTATACTGGGTCTACACGGGCTTAGTAGCTAATGATTAGTACTTGTCACTTCCACTAAACACCCAATATGTAAACATGCTGATTAGTGCTTAATATTAGTGCTTTTGTACAGTGCAAGTGAATAGAATTCGATCCTATTTACTTAGCGACAAGTCAATACCCCAACACAGTTTACTAAGCACTTCTCGCTTACTGACCGTGTTTAAACAGCTACGACAACGGCTTAGTGAAAAGTTGTACCTTTAATAAATACCTTTCTACTAATCTAATATAGGACTAAGCGATTAGTACTAATGACAAACACTAAGCCCGTGTAAATATAACATTATTCGGAAAAGTATGATTATTGTCTGATCGATGGGAATGTATAGAAAAGTAATTTGTCTCCGGCTCTTCGGGAGTCTCTGTTACCTATTGCCACTCGGGCGCTAGGGTTACTTCGATGCACGTCGCTCAATACTTTACGCACCCAAGAAAACGCGGCGCTGACTAAACCGGCTCGGTTCGTCCGGTTGAGTTTGCTTGTGTTGGCTCGCGGCACGTACGGTCGAGGCACGCACACATACAAGCCGTCTTATATAAATTTAAAGACGTACCACTATTTATACAGTGGTACTTAATGCCTACATAATTGTAAATCTCTACAAAGTATAAAACAAAGTCCCTTCCCGCCATCTGTCCCTCCGTATGTATGCTTAGATGTTTCAAACTACGCAACGGATGGGTGAATATTTGGGCGTTTCAACCGCCGTCATTGTTGTCTTCAATATATTGACGAAAACAATGATAATTACCAGCAACTTTTGATGTCAAAGTCAACGGACCCGGGGGTAGTATTAATTCCATTTAAAATCATAAGACAATTAAAAAGTTTAACTTGAATAATATGCGAAGACAATAATGACGGCGGTTAAAACGCCGAATATTCACCCGGATACTAATGCGGTTTCATGAAGATATAGAGTGGTATAATATATTCTGGTTTGTGTACGAATGTTAAAGAAGACTCACATAAACCGTACCCACAAAGGCGGGTCGCTAGTTATTCTATAAACTCAGTATCCTATCCCAAATCTTTTAGGTCAAATACAATATTCACTGAAATAACTGTTAGTAAAAATGATATAACAAAACGCAACCGTGTCCTAACATGATGAAATCAAACGCAACAGCTCGTCATTTCCTGTCCGTGACATTCCGACCGAACTAAACGCACAATGAACCCAAGCTCGATTTGCTCCACGTCAAATTTGAAATTGGAATTACTAGCGAATTGCCGCCTACAGCCTTCTAAAATTGAAGCTTAAATCTAACCTGCTGAGTGCCAATTTTGCTTGTCTCTGCGCTGTTATGTCATCTTGAGTTAGAGCCATCATTCTTATCTTTTTTATATTACTGGCAGGTAAGAAACCAAAGATAATTTTGAATTTGAACGTGGATTTCGTCGATCGTTAGTCTTTGGGAATTATAGGAAAATTACAACGATATTTAGTGGAGAATTCCTTGGAAAACGTTAACTATGAAGCTCCACAAGGATTAAAATAGGTAGACGTTTTTATCCAAAATGTTATTATGTCGTACTGAGCTATCGATGTCATATCCAATTAGAATAATTTCAGACAATCTCTAATAACTCACTTTTGAGCAAATATAGTTCTGGCACTGTAGCTTGGTGCCTGGAACATTTATCGTAACGTTCCTTTACACTTCTGGAAGTTGCCGCAATCGAAAATTTAAGACAGCATTTTTAGCGTTCCTTTCATTTCGATTGGACATCGTGCTACGAAACATATTAGGGCGGTATTAAATATCTACAAATAAAAAATAAACGAAATAATACATTGAAATAAATGTTTTTTTTCATACCTCCTTGTTTAGAATTTTCTTTAACATTGGTGATAATGAAAAGGCTTATTTTATTTGTTACCTTGGTTAGTTATTTTAATGTCCTAAAACGTTCAACTATGGCGCAAACCCTTCTTTATTAAGAAACGAAATAGTTCGATAAAACTGAACTTTGATCGATTTTTGAAATCCAGACTGAATATTGTTCGTCACTATTTCGTAATAATAACCGATGTCAAAAATGTGTCAGCCACACAAGCTATAGTTGTATATTTTATATATATTGTGTTTGTTAAGAAAATTTGCTAATGGCTATAGAGCTTAAACGCCACAGTGAAGGTCTTTTTGACGTCACAGCTAGTGCTACATAACGCGGTTGCAAACAAAATGGCGTCGCTCCGACCACTAGTTCAATGCGGGCGGAGCAACCATTGATAATATCCAATATTTTTTTCTCAATAAATTATCCAAAAATCACTTAAAATAAGCATGATTTTTAACAGAAAACCTTTTCATAAAATTCCGCTAGTTAATTGTAAGAACTGTAGAAGTAAATAGAGAACAGTTTTTCTTTTTTTTAACGGGGAAATAGCGGGGAAGAAATTTTACGCGGTAAAGTAGCGAGCGTCCTCTAATCAGCATGTAACTTTTCGCTGCAGGGAGCGAGAGTAATTTATATCTTCACTCCTTACACCCGTTTTGCATTCATCTGCATTTTGTAGATTTTTATTCGCCGCTTTTTAAATATGACTCAGACTGACGAATGTGAAAAGCCCGGCAAGAGCATGTCGGGATACTCAGTGTACGGTTCTGAAGTCGCTTCTGCAAAGATTAAAAACTATCTCAAAATGAATTTTCTACTTAAAATTATTTGGTGCGGTCTTAGATGATTTATACCTGATGCAAAGGAGAGTAATGTGCTTATCGGACTAAGTATAATATGCTTGTATGTATGTTTGTTCCTTTGTGGCCCTCTAGAAACTAAACGGATGTACCGATTTAAATGATTCTTATGTCAATCTATTTATCTCAGTCTTGTGTGTCACTAAAAACATGACAGTAGTACAAATTTAACATGGCGGCTAATAGACGGCATATTGTGGAAAAAAAAAGAACTAATTATCTTTCTTTTATCTTATCTTTTAGGATCTTTGATCATTTTTTTAATTTTGAATGATTATTTCGAATTTATAATGATTTGAAGTTGGTTAGCAGGTGTCGGGATTTTTGAAGCTTGCTTTTTGTTATAAGTTACAAGTAAGTAAAAAAAAATATTTTTTTTACTTTGCCCCGCGGTGACTTCAACAGCTACTACCACGGGGATGTATGTGGTGTTTCCACAATGAAGTGATTTCGCCAGTGTCAAGTATATATAATTATAAATCAGTATAGCAATAAAACACAATCCAATCTTCTCTAGGCAGATTGGGGGCAACGTTGTACGGTGATATGTAGGACAGAGGTCAAGATAGTTTTAACCTCTGTACTACGAGACGTAAGATGCCAGATACACGCAATAAGTCCAAGTCTTCTATCAATGTGCCAACATAAAGGCATAAAAAGTCACAAACAGAAAAGAACTTTGAAGACCTAAATAAATAAAAATACAAAACTAAAACTAATTACACTTCCGCCATCTTTTGACGTTGCAAATGGCCTCAATAGAAAACTTATTGGCAAAATGTGGTTATAGAATTAACAACCAATTGTTAAGAGTTCTTGTTAATTCTGTAGCTCCGCCTACCCCACTCTAGGATGAGGGGTGACGGTACGTATGTATGTAAAACCTTATTCTTCACGTACCAAGTTGCAGGCGTCCTCTAGAACGTAATGTCTCTTTAACAATCAAAATGAATATCGAAAGCGTAGTAGAATGAGTCCAATGCACTGCTTTTCTATAGGACTGAAGACAATGGCGATCCGCCGCGCCGCTTTGTGAAGCCGATGAATGAAGTGAAGTGAAGTTAATGTAAATGCTAAGTACTTACATTTTAATCAGGTCACTTTTGTGTAACTTGAGGAAGGCAAGCAAATCATCAGATTTGTCAGATAAACAAAGAAAACGCCAGTAAAAGTCATAAATTATTTACATCATATTAACATTAAAAAGGCAAGTTAAGCATATAAAATTGTATGTGATGACATGATGTGAAGTCATCAAAAATACCAAGAAAAGAGCAATATGGATGCAATAAATACCGTCCCAATCCCAACTCCGGAGCTTGTATTACCTACTATATACCTGTTAAGTAGAAGATCCGAAAAGGAGACGATTTGCACCGGGCTCTTTATTCGATAAAAAGTATTTTATATCAAATTTAATATGCTAATGTCAGTCCAGTATATAATTAATTAAAAACTTAAAAATAAACTTTGTTTAAAAAAATGCAATTGCTTGTTTATTAGGCAAATAACATACCAATCGAAAGTATGAATATAGCCTATAGAATTTGCAAACGTTAGGTTGACTATTTTTTTCCCGTCAGACTATTGGGTAGGCAGGTATAAACAGGTAAGTCGGTACTAATAATTTGCACCAAACCTAACGTTTACATATTCTATAGCCTTCATAATTTCGATTAGTATTCAATTTGCCGATTAAACAAGCATTTGCAATATTTTTTTTAAAATAAGAGATCCTATTCGGATCTTAGAACAGTCCCCGCCCCGTTGTGAAATGAAACAGCCGTCTGGCTGCAACATTATGCTGAGCGACCCTTTCAGTTACACGCAACGGTATTGTATCCCTAACTCTCTTTGTTAGAACACAATGTGTTTGCTCCAACGTATTTATTTTCTTTTTTCGCTCTTCTATTCGATAATTAAATTTCAGAAAGTACCCAGAAATAGTTTAATAATAGCATAATAACATTTAAATTGTACTCTTTCCTTGGCCAACGGCTTGCAATAGCTATCCAACGAGGAAATGCAGCCAGCATTATGGGCACCATTCCCGATGGCAATGGCCTAGGGGACATTTGTACTTACATGTCATAGTTACTTAGAATAAACGATAAAAAAAACGATAAGTTCCATATTTATATTCTATTCAATTGTATGTGTTTTACCAGTTGTATTAATAATAGTATGAGGTTAGTATACATTTAAATTTAAATACATGTAATCAGTCTTACTTTTTTTTCACTCTTTTCTTCAAGTGACTCTCTTGATTGCAAGTGAAAACAAATAAATGATAATCTGCAATTGCTCAAATTAACAGCCAATCGCATTACGCAATAAATGAAGCCATGTAAAATTATTGTGCGCTCATGTGTTGTTCAATTCATTAAATACACATGATTTAACTTCATTTGATTACGATTCCAATATTAAATTGCATTCCAGGAGAAAATTCTAATTATCGAGTATGTTTTATTCAAGAAGAATATTATATGGTGGTTCAAATAGAAGGAACCATGTCGTAACAATGTCAAAATCATTTCAAATTAAATCCAATTGATTAATTCCAATTCATTTAGACATATTCCTTCCTTAATTAGAAGAGGACGTGACTTTGAGCTCAGCCGTTAATTTTTACTTCAGACAAGTGTTTATTCCAATGCTACATACCTAATATGATTTTGTGTTGTAAATTTCCTACTTACTCAACATTACGAATATCTCCCTAGAAATATCATGTTTTAAAATCAAGAATAGGGATGTTCTGCCGGTGACTGCCGGCCGCATGTGACCCACTTTGGTCAATACCCACTGGTTTATACAATGGAGTTACAATATCGGTGCAAAGACGAATGGAGACATGTTGAATGAAACTAGAAAGGAGCGGAGTTACGATAATAATCTTTCATTAATATTTGTTAGACATGGGTTATAAGTTGTTACAATTTTAAAATTGATTACATTAATTTACCAGTAGGCATATAAATTAGTGTAGTAATGGAACAACCTTTATAAGTCCGGTGTAAATTATGTAAATAGACCTAACTTTGTCAACAATATTGTTTAAAGTTTGCAAATTAAGTTAGAATTCAGTTAGGATCAAATTGTCCACGGCCTTACGATATAAGTAACTTATGTTACTTTGCATAAATTAGACAAGCTAATCAAAAAAATCTTAAATGACTCAACTGGAAATGGATATTTTCAGTCATTACAGTTTTTTTTTTGAGTACTGTATAAACGAGGAAGTCATATTTTTGCTGTGTACAGACATTTTTACTTTCAAAAATAATTGATTTTAGGGAATAATAAAATGAGTTCACCGTATAAATCTCTAGATAACCGGAAACGCAATATTCACCGAACGCCAGCTGTCGACGCGACCCACTTCAGTCAATATCTACTGCATATTACAAAGAAGTTACATTATCTTTTCAATCTTTCATTACCACGGCTTAAAGACGAAAGGGGAAACATTAATTAAATCAAACAAGAAATGAATAGAGTAGCGTGGAAGGTGTTAGTCGTTTTTGTTTCAGGGACTATCAATTTTTACAAAATGAAAAGTATGTGTTAATTTCTTTAAGTTATTCTTGAATATTTGGCATCTCTGTTCCAAATTTATCTTGCTTATTTTAGCTGTAAAGGTGTGATTGATGTACAAACATCTTGTATGAGATTGTCCCTTAGTATTTATACATATAATTATCTATATCAACATATAAAAAGAAAAAAACTGGCTGACTGATTGATCAACGCACAGCTGAAACCGCGGGACATAATACGGAATATATATATATATGTATATATATATATATAATATACATAGGACGGAATATTCCTTAAATATGATAGCGGTGGACTAAAAAGGTACCCTATGTTTGTAAAATCATTCCCTGAAGGGTTAAAATAGGGGTTGACTGTAATGGCGACCCAGTAAACGACTACACGAGAACATAATCAAAAGCAATATGGTTTTATCTGTTAGAACAGAGCCCCAGGCTACTTGGAACAGTTGGATCACCCTATAAATATCGGTAAAATAAATGGATAACATGTATGTAGTACTTTTACTGTTTTATTACGTTTCATAAAGATAAGAAATTACTCACAAAATAAGTAACATTTACAAATTATTTTCTGTATGTGGCTATTTCGTTCAAAGTACTCATAGTAACGTCAATAGAAACCTAAGATGCTTACATGCTGACATCAATAATTTATAGATCCATATATTTTATGTAATGGATACGCGTCATACTCGAAAACGGGCGCTGTTTTTGGGGTCCGGTATGTTCACATTTGCAAGGACTTGTTATTCAAAATTATTTTAGTTATGGCTTTTGACTTAGATACCTCGTCATGTTTTTCTCAAATTCATTATTTTGAGTTTAATGTTGCTAGTTAATGTTAACGTTACTTTTGAGTAATTATCTATTATATTTTTATGATAGAAAGAATGACCTTGTGCTGGAGTTTATTGTGGCGCTTCCCGCAATGATGGTCTTGTCATATTACCGACGTGTAAAAGAGGCCTCATGTGGCCAATTTACTCAATAAATATTTTGAATTTGGAATTTTTAGAATAATGTATGGTGGTTGGATGTTTGATACATTGTTCAGATTTTAGAGGTAGCAAAGTAGAGTTAATTTACAGCTAAGAAGATCATAGACCATCGCACTCAGAATCAGTTATAACAGCGCCTAGGAGGCAAGGAATGGAACGGACTCCATCATCCACTTAGATGAATTACGTTCCGTTTCCATCGAAACGGCTTGTAGATATTGACGAAGGATCTCAAAAATCATTGTTATGCTGAAACAATGGCCGTTTCTGTTCTACCTACCCTGTTTTGTCCACGTATTCGTGTTTGTAAGGCTATTATTAAAGTCGTCGAGTTTCTTCTTCATTGAATATGTGACGGCTGTCTGTCAGGGTTTTGGTAAAATAATCTCACTTCGATTTAATTCATTAAATATTCTTCATTGTTTTTTCATTTAAATTATTCAGTTTTTTGAATTTTTAAAGCTAGCGGTCTTTATATCAAAATTAATAGTAGTAGTAGTTTTTTTGAAAAAGACTATGAACTAAAAAACAAAACACTGCCTTCAAAAACGCTAAAATAACGTCTTTTAAAATGGTATTGTAACTGAAGTCGGCTTTTGGTTAAAAATATTTTTAGTCGCCGATTTCTGTTTGACTAACCTATAGGTACCTAGTACCATTTTAAAAGAAGTAATTTTAAACAATTAAATTTTCTTAATTGTAGTCGCTTAACTGGGTCTATATCGAATGGCATACAATTATTAGTCATATCGTTGTGTCGCATAACGTCTTTTGTCCTAATAACGTGTGGCATACACTTTGTTCCGCATATTTTTGACTGTCCGAAATTGTTGCTCCTATTATCGTTTGTCCTAAATATTATGTGTCCTATCGTTTGATGTGGCTAAGATTCAACTGTCGAATGATTGATGTGCATAATTGTAATATTAGCCTGAAGGTAGAATACGTAACGATTCTGACTTCACGCCTAGTTTAGTTTAGGTGCTGTAATTGTAGCCAGTTTAATAATAGGCAAAATAATTATTAGGACAATTCATGTTAGGAATATTATGCTTTAGGTAATTAGACTCTAGAGTTATCAATATTAGGACAAACTTGCTTTAGGACGTTAAATGAGTATGCGCAAAAATTATTAGGACGAACGAGTAGTATGCCATTCAACAGTATGCCAAACATTCTCGGCCAAACATTTTTAGGACAAAAAACGTTATGCGATACGACAGGCGCCTCGCTCAACTATCTTAATTGAGATATCTTATCGCCCCCGCTGAAATCGGTACAGTTGAGGAGTTTCGGTGGCTATCTCTCATCTTCATCATCAGTTCCGCTTCAGCAAATAATAATTTCTGAATGAAAATGCTAGAGTTGTCACTAAAAATACTAAAATCGCTATATGTTTGCCTACAATATTTGAGGAGTTCCCTCAATTCCTCACTAATTCCCTCATCAGATCCTAGTTTCCTAATCATAGTACTACCTAGGTTCATAAACGACAAAGTTATCCGCCAACAAAAATTAAAAAAAAAAAACGTCGAATTGAGAAACTCCTTTTTTGAAGTCGTTTAAAAAAACGTTAAACAAGATTTACGGAAAATATTTCGCGACCCAATGATTTCTGATCATTATGTACACGACACATAAATAAGACTAAGAATGGAAAACGAGTTACAAGTACTTGTCTTGTAACACTTCAAAGGCCTTATGTTAAACCTGTCAAACGCATCATAACGATCCAATCCATTTACCATTATATTCGCGATCTTCAGACAAGATGTCTTCGGTTCGATTGACAACACAATGAAGCAATCTTCCGAGGAATATGTTCGTTTTGGCATCGTTATTCATACTCCATCAAGGGCAAATACTGGGCGTCAGACACAGGCGCATACACGAGTTTTACGACGATCAACAAGACAACATGTTTTGAATATGATAGTCTATATAAACTCACTCTCGATTAAATTACGATTTATTCTAAGAATAATAATTTACTCTCGTTTTGTAAAATTTAATAAGATTATCAACGAAAGTACGGAATAACGCACTGTGCGAATTCCATCTTAGTCCAGTTGGCTACGCATTTGCAGTCTTAGGCTTGCAGTCTTGTGAATGCGAATATAGCCTACCTATACCTAATATAGCCTACCTAACCTAACCTAATATGGGTCACAGTTTCCACTTACCATCAGGTGGCCTGCGTGCTCGTTTGCCTTCCCTGTGCCGTAAAAAAAATGGAAAGGGAAATATCCAAGCCGTTTCCTATATAAATGTCCAGTAAGTAACTTCGTAAGGGTTCCATATTACCGACGACGCTTCAAGTTTACTTCTCACGAGAGCAATAAAAACTAGCGTCACATTAATGGTAGGTTATTGATTTAGGAATATGACATTATTATTTAACATCTTATCTTTGTACCTGTAGTCATGCAAAAATATTAATAATTTGAATTTGAACATTAGATAGCAAACCAATGATGTTGAGTTTTATCAAATTCAACCAAGGTCGAGACACGCTCGTAAATCGTAAGAGGCTCCATATGCTGCCACGGCCACATAAATATCAAAACAGATGGCTTTATGTGCTTCCGCGCGAAGAAAGTGAGATAGAAATGGTTTGCCTGGTCTGCGTATCAAATAAAATATCCAATATCAAATCAAATAGTTGCTATTTATTAAAATTTAAAATGGATTAAATAAATTTATTAATTTAATATAATTATTTTTAAATCTAATTAAACATTAACCAAATTATAACTAAACTAAATACAAATCAATTAAAACTAAATAAAAACTAGAAAAGTGAGGGCCCCCGTGGCAAAGTACCACAGATGCTGGCAGCATTTCCTCGTTGCAATGCTAATACGCTGTCCGAGGAAGCTGCCAGCTCTGTGGTCACCGGTTGTTTCAATAGTAATATTGTTTTATTAAAATAATAGTTTACTAAAATTATTATTATTGCAATGCTAATACGCTGTCCGAGGAAGCTGCCAGCTCTGTGGTCACCGGTTGTTTCAATAGTAGGTAATATTGTTTTATTAAAATAATAGTTTACTAAAATTATTATTATTACCTATATATAAGTAGGTACCCAACTATAAAATCACAAAACATCGTTAAAATCGTAGGAACACGAAAATTCAACCAAAAACATGCCAAAAAGGTTACATATTTGAAAAATTTAAATATTATAGTTTTTATTTATAAACGTGTATTTACAATTCATAGTGTCAAGGAAATAACTATGTGTGCAACATGAGAGCAAAGTTCCCGACGGTCCTAGGTTTTAAAAAAAAAAAAAACTCAACCTCAAGGCAAAAATGAATTTTGCTGTCTTTCACTAGCAGCAACATCGAACTTTGCACAGTCTTTAAACAGCCACACATGCCTTTATGAAATTCTACGGTGAATAATACTGAACATACCCAAAGAACAAACACATGTCATATTCGACTAATGTGGCCTCTTAAAACGCCGCCCTAACGTATCATTATATCGCTCTCCAGTGCCACTTTGCCGACAAGTTAATAACAGAACACAGCAAGATACAAACTAATCGTAGGCAATATTGCCTTGACAATGTTAAATATATACCAGGGTCACTGTTCGATTAGCCGCTATCCAGCAAGGTTAGTACATAACAACCACACGCCATCGCTGGCCTTGGCAGTGCCGATTAGGCTACAATTTGTGGGTAAATGGGCAATATAACCTGTTAGATAACAGAATAGTGACCAATTTAGTTGACCTCTGAAGCGCAAGATGGCTGCTACTTAAAAGAGGTCAGGTTTTAGCTGTATTGAGTCTATTTTTATGTAAAGTCGTATTATTAAGGCATTGATTTCCTAAATTCCGTTAAACCTTTCTTCTAGGTAAACATAAAAATGTCTTTGAATTTTACTAATAAATATATTATATGTCATTTGGAAAGGATGGATGAAAGAAGATTGACGAAAGAGATATACAGAGCGAAAGTGAGTGGAAGGGTCGGAAGAGGCCGCCCTAGGCGTACTGTTTCGAATCAAATCGGAGAAATACTGGAAAAAGGCCGAATCTTAAGTACCCGAAACCGACGTGCGTGCATGACTCGATGTATGAATGTGGAAGAAGCGAAAGACATGTGTCAGGATCGTAGCAGGTGGAAAGAAGTCGTCTCTGCCTACCCCTCTGGGAAACAGGCGTGATTTTATGTATGTATGTATGTATATTATATGTTTGGTTAAATGTATCGTTTTCCCACCGTTTCATTTGCCAACCTGCTTTTTTTTCTGTAACTGTAAATATTTCATGATATAAAAAACGTAACCTAACCTATAGGGTTCTACACGATGGTACTGAAATAAATCCAGAAATATTTACAGTTACAAGAAAAAAGTGGGTTGGGAAACAATACATTCGGCCAAACATATTTTGGCCAAAAGACTCACTAATTTAGCCACGGTACCGACTTTCAAAAAGATGTTGGGCCCTAAAGAACCGGATATAATTAAGTGCATGAAGCGACTCTCTGGCAGCCGAGCTTACGTTTAATTTTGTCTTGGCAGCTCTATCATAATTCGGGCTCACTTCGCACTGATTCATAAATGTAATTTTTATTAATACTAGAAACTTACACATGGCTTCGTGGCTAGGTCACAAGTTTTTTATTCCACCTTAATCCTCTGTCAGAGGGTGTTTTACACCCAGTTAAAATACCTACTTGTACTTTTACTTGTGTATGTTACATGTATTAGCTTGCATCTCTTGATGACTTAACAACGGGAATCACTGAGTATAATAGTACTTCATACATACCTTCACGCTCGTCTCCCAATAGCGTAGATAGAAAATATGCAACGCTGCATTTATCAATCTCTTCATTTACGTACGTCGGTTACGGGTGCTTTTAAATTGACATGTCCACTCACTCTCGCTCGCCATAGGGTAAACGGCCTATACTTTGTATGAGTGGGAAGACTAGAATAATACATTATTGCCTAGACAGGGAAGTAGGCAATAGCGGGCCGAGTATTGTTTTAAACGGACGAGCTTGCAAGTACGAACTTATAAGGGTTCCTAGTTTGACTATGGAACCCTAAAAACAGACGAGGTGAGAGTAGAGCAAAATTAGAAACATTGCACACAAAAAATCAAAATCAAAATAAAAATATTTATTCACTTCAACTATCCGTTGCTGAACGCAAAGGTGAAAGATAATAAAATAGAATAAATATATATATAGCTTATAATAATGTATAATATCATCTTAAAAAAAGTGTAAATGGGTAAAAAAAAAAGTTATGGTGCTGTTGCAAATTAAATAAATTATCTATCATCTTAACTCCTCATTTAATTCTCAGCGCTATCATTATAACAGCATTAATCCTCCTTTCGTTCTTCTGTTCTTGTACTATTATTAATATTCTGTGGTATAGCTACCCTGATTGCACGCCACCGTCGCCCTTGGCCGATAGCCTTGATTGGGCCACAATTTGTGGGGGATTGCGGGTGATATGGCCCGTTAGGAAAAAATCGATTTGCTTGATAGAGGTTAGTGACGAGGTTAGGATTTATTTTGGGGTTTAGTGTTTAATTGATATGACATGTATACAAATAAAATCATTTTATTGTTTGTTTTTTAATGCAGTTTAAATGAAAAAAGGACTTAAAGGCTAATAAGGTTAATATTTTTTGTTGTACCACAGATAGTTAAAAATCAAACTATTAAAACCAATTCACGTTGTAAAATCCTGCTGTTTTTCGATATTCATTATAATTAGGTAAAGGCACGTAATTATTATAAAGTGAATCAAAGTTGACTTATTAGTGGGTTTAAGCTAACATCAAACTCCAAACTAAAATCGAAAATTCTACCGCATATTAAACGTTACCTTTCAGTTTAGCTTGAATAATAGAAGGCAGTTAATCTGTGTGGCGAGTCCGAATACTAATTAGTTAAACGGATTAACCGGGAAATGGAGGATTACGTTCCAAGAAAAGGAACAAGCTTAGTTAGTATTTTGAGCATAGAAGTTTCAAAGGTTTTTTTTATTACTGTTAAGCTACGCAAATTCTTAACAATTGAAAGTATATCATAAAAAAATATGTTCGGTTTGTTTTTTACGTTGGTCATTGTTCTAATTTTACCAACTTTATGTTTTGTAATTAAATCATGCATTTTAAATTTAGCTACAGCAAAACACACCTTTTGTAGATATTAAAATTCGGTCTAATGAACATTCGGGAAAAAAAAGTAGTTTTAGATGTGTACGTGATAAAAAGGGAACAAACTTTTTTTTTTAAATTTCTAATTAATTGGGATGGGTTATGATATAATTTAAGATGCTTTTTGTCTTAAAAACGAAATCTTAAATTAGCAATAAGGAAATACTTCTTGAAATGTATTTGTCATACAGCTAATATAAAATCCTACCATAACGATACCTAGGTTTTTAAATAATAAAAATATTACTATAATTTTGTCTAGATTATTGTCCCAAAACTTAAAAATAATTCTTATTGAATGACACTTCTACATGATACAGAAATCAACATTTAAAACGTTCGCCTATCAAATTCATTGGTAATTCCAATAATTCACACGCTCTGTCATAAATAATTAAAACGTCATGGAACTCAGTTATTAACTGAAAGTACCACTCAGAATAAAAACGTGGGGAGAAATGAACGAATCAGCGTTTTAATCAATGCCTTTATCATGGATATTGGCTGTAAATGGATTCCTTTATGCCTCGGCCAATGAAGATCTTAAACAAGTTTTCTGTTGGAAATAAAATGTAGGCCGAATTTTATTTATAACGTGCTAAATAATGTTTTTTTCATTACCTTTTCTGAATTTCATTATGCATTGGGCAAAAAAAAAAATATGGACAAAATATTTTCAAACCATTACGGATAAATTTCACTATCGGAGAAAGCAAAGAGGCATTCCATCTTGGTCCTCATGGTTGGCATTGGCAGTCTTAGGATTGCAGTCTTAAGATTATAGTCTTATGAATCCACATGTCTATGGGTCTCAGATCTCACTTACTATCAGGTGGACTGAGTGCTAGATGGCCTTCTATAAAAATGGATGAGCACGAGCGTTTGTTCTTAGATGGATATTTTCTACGTATCAAAGTATACATTATCTCTTTATAAGTACATTTATCGTTGTTTAGTACTCATTGTATTAATTATACAATGAGTACTCATTATATTAATTAGCTTAAAGCTTAGATTGTGACGGCCAATTTGTGTAAGATTCTAACCCAATGTTTTTTTAATGTTTTAAATAACAGTATTGTTATGGGTACCTATTATTCAACACTTTAAAAAAAATCATCTTTAAACACCTGAAAGCATTAATAAATGGAATCATGTATGCAATATTAATCATATTGCAATATCGTACGTAACAGCAGAACTGCATTGCACTTAATAGAACAATGTCGCTTCGCTGCAGTGAATTTCCAATTATGCAGTGGAAGATTTAGGAGACATTAATTCGTCGTTTCGGTGATTAATGGAAATTTGCTGTTTTAATTGTTCATTAAAATGTACCCATCCGTCTTTTGGTCATACAACTATAACTTCTTAAAACAGAGAGTAACTTCAAACGTACTAAATAAATTTCAATGTAGCTTGTAGAGTTTTTAATGGTCTTAGCTCTTTGCAAAGAAACCCAAAACATATATAAAGAAAGTTGTACAAAACACAATAATTAAGAAAAAATATAATAATACAAAAAGTTTTCCGATTTATCTCCTCATAAAGCTGGAATATCTTCGGGACTCGATTCCCGTGATAAACGAACTATTAACATACATACAAGTTTGTACGGAACCCTCAGGGCGCGAGTCTGACCTACACGGGTTTTTATTATTAACATTTACTTAGGTATCTTAACAAATAAAGTATGAAAGTATTTAATTAGGTTATATCTCTAAGCTTCCTATTCAAAGTCATTCACACGTTATTAATAGCTTTTCAGAAGCTTATTGATGACGGGCAGACACACGAGTGATCTTCCTAGATTAAATTGCATTCAAAGTTACAAATCACGTTTTAATTTGCTTCAGTTGAATAAGGTTAAATTTCATTCACAGTTTCTAAACGTGTTTTCATTTGCTTTTGATTTGAGTTGGGTCATAATTAGGTTAAAATAATCAATTCAAATTTACGGTTGTATAAAAAGTAGCTGCACAGTATATTACTTTGTCATTTTAACATCATGTTTGAAGGTATGTACTGCATATTCCGAAAATCGTATTTTCCAAGTGGCGATTAATACCATTCGCATATTTTACCACTTTATTTTTTCTCAAAAGCTACTTTTCCCGAATGACTTTCTAACCACACGCATATTTTCCCAGTATAATTATTTTTCAATTGGGTTCGTCCCCACTGCTCAACAATCATAAATATGAGGTAGGTTTAGGTTATGCTAGTTTTGCAGTAGGCCCGGAGAGCCAAAACCACAGAGAAATAGGAGCTCCGCTCAGGCGGAGCTCTTAGATTTAATTGTGATATAAAAAACATTGGTCAGGTGAGTTGGATGAACAGTTCAATTGAGCAGTCGGGAAGAAGGGAAAATAGATACAGTAGGAAAATAATATGCGAATGGTTGGAAAGCCCTTCGGGAAAAGTAACTATTGAGAAAAAATAAAGTGGAAATATATGCCAATGTTATTAATCGCCACTTGGAAAAAACGATTTTTGGAATATACAATACACTCTCGTTTGAAGTACTGCACTAATCTGTCAAACCTGTGTAATCTGTTATCTGTGAACAAAAAAAATATCAAGTTTGCTTTTGAGACAAATCTCTGTGCATGTTTTTTTTAGCACACTGTTAATAAATTGTTCCTGCTGTCAATTGCGGTTTTTGGATTATTGTTGTAACAAGAAATTTATAAAAATTACATACACAGAGGCTTTTTAACTTGTAATCTGAAAGCCGGCCGCCCAAATTCCTATCTTCTCGAATCAACGGAAAAAAGTAATTTATAGAAAAAGTTGTCCATTGGTGGTCCTAAATTAAGATGGTCTGCCGCAGTGGGGTATTGTTTTTATATTAAACTTTCGGCCAGTAAAATATCTCATGCAGTCACCGAACGAATCTAATCCCTATTTTACCTCATAGAGTTCTTTACCGTATGTCTCAGGGTTGGATTGTAGGCTTAGGATAATAAAAATACATATTATTTAAATATGATAATTAAATGGCGGCCCGTGTGTTCGTTTGGCTTCTCCCTGCTATAAATAACTGAAAAAAAATGGTTAATTTTACCCCAACTTCCTTATCCGCCCTTTAAACTTCGTTGCAACGGCCTTGGGCTGACAATCGATACGACGATAATATTTAAACACCTGGTAACGTCCTTCAATGCAGGTGCTGCTTTTACTTTCTTTCATACATTTTTAATTTTTAAAAGAGCTAGGCTAGCATGATACAGGTCTAACTTTTTTTCCGATAAGTCAATTATGCAAAAGTTTTGTCATTTAGCTATGGTAAATTGTTACTTGTTGAGCTGGTACTTTATTCTATTTGAAAATTCATTTATTTCATATGTCCCTTCAAATTCGACACTGCTGTTTGATTGATTGGAAATGCACCTAAGAATTCTTCGAAAATAGAAAGCGAGAGAACCCATCTGTGAAATTTCCCAATATCGACATTTGAACGCACGCACCATTTACAATGCTTTCAAATAACCTCTTACTTGGGCCGCTGCCAACTTATTCATTTCGTATGAATTGAAAAGGTAAAATGTATCTACACGAGGATTTGTTGCTTTGAATTGCTGTTTCTCATTTGGCACTCACTCTTGTATTATTGTAAAGTAAATAAAAAATGTAACATACTTTATAATACGAAGCGTAAATGTAAAATACAATGTTACAAAATAAGAATTAACGTTGACTATACATTAAAATTGACATGCAATGCCATCATAAAATACTATTATCCTTAAACCTAAAACATTCAAATATAATCCCTAATAACCGACATTTTCTATTCCTCCCCCCCACAGCAGCGTATTGCCAAATCCTAGTCACCAACTAATAAGTCATTCCGCAGCCGTCCGGACGCGCATTACCAAAACCTCACGTGGAGCATAAAATTTACTCCCATCTGGGGCCTGTGAACAGCCCATTCACTCGGTGAATAAATACGGCGTTTTTAAAAACGATGGGTATAAATTTAGTCAGTTATTTTTAGAAAGTTAAAATAGTAATAATAAGCTTAGGCAACTCGCGTTGTAAGAACTATGAAAATTGTAAGACCAATTTGTGGGATCGGCATACGCCTACCTGTATTCAGCATTCGGTGTTGCCGAAAATGAACTTACTTGTAATGACAATTAAGTTTTTTTGTTCATCATCACTCAGTTATTTTGAAATAATGAAGCTTTTATTTCCAATTAAATAATATTTTTAAGTCCGGTATGTACAAGTTACATAATAATAAGTAAACAAAAAAATACTCAACTAAATTTAATAAGTAATATGTAAATACATATATTATTTAATGTTCAACGTTACTTTTAACCATAACTTTACGTGTACCTACCTATATTTAAGAAAATGACAGAATGTTTCGTTTATAAATAAAGTAGTAACATTAATATTTTTTAACACTGGAAGAGACTATACAGGACGTCCTATAAATCATATTGTCACCACAACTTTTTTTCAATTTTGAATACGTCTATAAATAACGACTTATTTTCGGTACACGTTATAGTCCCGTATCTAAAAATCACTTTAATTTGCGATTCAGCCATGAAATATTATCGTAATTCTAAATTGCGAGTAATCAATATATATCGAAGCCACTAAAGCATTACTTACTTTAACTTCTTTTTTGTTTCGCAGAGTTGTATCTTTCTTTCTTAAGTTTATCAAAATTCTAAGTTATGTCAGTTTTCTTTACCTACTAGTAAAAATGAGGTAAGAAATGCTTTATTCCAGGTGAACTAATTTTGGTCCTGAGCTAGCAAAGTGCAAGGGGCTCTATTCTACTTGATAACCATATTGCTTTTGATATTATATCGTATTGTTTTCGGCCGCCATTACTGTCAAGTAAATAAAAGCTATCGTAAGGTTCACAAAACGAAAACATGTCAATCAATAAAGTTTTTCTGAGTAGAAATAGTCCCTCAGTTTTAATTATTAAACACAAATTTAATTATAATATGTTTAGTTATAATGTATACAAATCATAAAAGCAGAACTTTCCTAAAAAATAAAAAATAAACGTTCTCAAAAAACAACCGAAAACCTACTAAAATCTAAAATATTTTTGGTAACTACTAAAAACTTTTTAAAGAACAGTCACAATTTATGAAGTATTTTATTGTTACAGTGCTATTATTCCAAACTTATAATAAAACTTTATGCTTCACCTAGACATACATAAAACATATTAGAGAGTATATTTCACAAGTAACCAGGCTCCCACTCCCTGGTTTCCTGGCGCAACTCCAAAATACTCTGTATGCCAAATGAGGGTCAGATTTGACCTTCACCGCTTGGATCGATAGAGTATTTTCAACAGTCTCTGCTGCAGGAAAATTAGTTATTCCAGACCTATTATTAGTCGAGACTAATTGACGTTAAGAGGGCTATTTCTACGCTGTCATGGTAATTTTCTTTAGTATTGTGTCTAGATGATGAATTTGCTCAGTGCTTCATTAAGTAAATGAGTTGACTATACAGTGAAAGTTGAATATACTTTAAATAACTTCAAGACAATAAATAAACATCATCGCATTTTGCAAATATTATATACTAAAAAACTGCTACGAGGGCTGCTACTTATGTATCTGGAATAGGCAAAACTAGCTATTCGAAAATTCCGTGTCCGTAAAGTATATAAATCATTTGTTGGTCAATGCATTCATTTCTATAATAAATTACCTGAAGTAGTTTTAAAGTTACCCTTTCCAGCACTTAAAAAATATTTGAAAAGGTCGTTAATGTCTAAAGCGTATTATAGGGTCGAGGACTATCTAACAGACAAAAATGCATGGCCAACACCCAAAACTTAGTCAATAGTAATTTGTTCAAATGCAAAGGCTTTATCCTGCTTTTTCTTGTCTGGGGGACACCGTTGATGCAGGAAAACATATCGAAACTTTTATGTGGTCATCTTGCACCATCTCATATACACATTATATAAGTAGGTAGTTGTAGTTGTTTTATTTTATTCTTTTCTATCTTTCTCTCCCGTAAGATTTTTGGCATGTTTTCCTGCTGAACTACTGTTATTTGATATTATATTTAATTTAATACTTGTAGCTTTATATAATGCTAGATTAAGTTGTACATACCATTGTAATATGAAATATGAAATAAGTTTAAAAAATGACTGACTGCTGAGTTTCTTGCGGCGTTTCTTCTCAGCAGTGGTCTCCTCTTGGGAAGCGCTGGTAGTATCTTGACGTGTAAACGTGCCCGAGCGGCCTACTTACTGAATAAATTTCTTTTATCTTTTTTTATCTTTATCTAGCATTTTTATATAAAATATTCAACCTGCATGGTAGAATTGAACTTGTTTTAAAACTGGCCGTTACATTTTTTTTACCGTCTTTGCGTTTTTCTTTTGTTCGAACGATTTGGAAGTTTCATGTCACCGCAATAATGGGACTCTCACGGCACACATACAATATTACACGAATATATAGTTGTAAAAAAGATTTGTTGACGTAGGATCCCGCACAATCTAAAAATTTAACAAAAACGAGTTCATATCGAATGGTGCACAAAAATGTTAACAAAATACAACCATGGTGAGTCAAAAGCTGCTCACAACATTTACACAGGTGACGAATCCTGGATCTATGCGTATGAACCCGAAACTAAACAGCAGTCAACAGTGTAGGTGTTCCAAAATGAACCAAACCCAACTAAAGATACGTGCAAAAAGCACTCTGAAGCAAATGGTGGCGTGTTTTTTTGGAATTAATGGCCATGTGGCTACAATGCCACTAGAAAATCGGAATGGTACCATTTGCCCGAAGTCTTCCAGGAAATACGGAATTCTAACCAGCGACGTAAAATAGTTCTTACCATGACAATGCCAGCTGTCACACCTCAGCCGAAACAACTCGTTTTTTAGAAAGACAAAAGATCGAATTTACCGGTCAACCGCCGTATAGCCCTGATTTAGCACCCAATGACTTCTATTGGTCGCTGCTGGTAGATGACGTGATAGGAAGACTCACGTGATCTAGTGAGGTGAGTGGTTCAAAAACGAAAAGAATAGAAACGCTAGTTAGCGTAATGCATAATAGGCCAGGGCTTCTTGATTAACTAACCGTAAAAATATGTTTTTGTACTCGTCGATTAAAATCTGTGTATTAAGATTTCATAGAGAATACTGCAACGTCACTCTTTTCATCGTTGACACTTCCGAAACAACCGAAATAACCATTTCGATACGCTCAAGACAACTGAAAAAAATTTGAATATAGAACTTCGTATTTCAATAATAAGTATGTGTCCTTGTTTAAGGAGACTCGATACAAAATTGCCAATCTATGGCGTTTCGGAACGTAGCAGCGTCGCGTCATCTGTCAAAAATCTAGTTAAACCTGCTTCTGTATCCAGGGCATAAAAAAAACTACGGTTTGTGATTGGCTAGTTTTTAGCCAACAGAACAGCACAGTACTGCAACAATTACTGACGCCGTGGTTTGATACAAACGTCGATGTGGTGGTGATTGTATTAATGACTTAAATTATTAATTTTAATGAACTCGTACAAAAAGTGTTGTTCACAATAGTGTCATAATCAAGCTTTTTAATCTCGTACCTTACTTAGGCCACTCAGCAAGCTTCGTGGCCTAAACACGGTACTCGACTAAAAAGCTCTCTATTATAACACGATTATGAAAATAACTATTTAAGACAAATTGGACTTGACGATATCCTAAAAACCCTGTCAACCAACAAATTTGGTTTCTGAATTTCGCCGTTATTTAGCGCGTTCGAGTCTGACAGCTTCTTTTATTGCGTTTTGCCTCAGAATCGTAAATAAGGGTGATTATACCGCTATGGACGGAGGATAGTAATTCACAGGAGATTTATGGTATCCTTGTTTATTATAAAGATTTTTAGAAGCCGGTTCTTTATCACGTTCAGGCTTGGGGAACGGTGCTGTATTCTGAATCTTAAATGTTTGGGGGATTGAGTTGTTTTTCGTTGTGATTGTTTTTGTAAATAAAGACCTGCTTCGGATTGATGGAAATTTGGTTTATGTTTTGAGTGTGGTAATACTTTTTATCATATTGTAAGGTTGTTGTAAAAATTGTCTAGGTATATTTTTTAATAATTTTAAAATGTTAATGGGGTGATTTTCGGACAAAATGAAAATTTCGATCAAACAAAACAGCAGACCAAAGATTTTCGAAATATCGTTAAGTTACCCAACGGTTACCTATTATAAATTTGAAAAAATTTGGTCCGAAAATAATTTTCCTCTGTAACCTTTTAACTTTCCTGATTTGTTATAAAACTAGCCTAACCTAACCTACAGGGTTCACTAATGTTTCACCGAACAACGTTTGGTCGAATGTATCGTTTCGCAACCGTTTCATTTGGCAACCCACGTTTATTTCTGTAACTGTAAATATTTCAGGATTTTTATAAAAACTAACCTAACCTAACCTATAGGGTCTTTGCGAAGGTACAGAAATAAATCCTGAAATATTTACAGTTACAGAAATAAAAGTGGGTTGCCAAATGAAAAAGTTGTGAAACGATACGTTCGACCAAACGTATTTCGGTCAAATGAACGGACCCCAACCTACAGGTTATCTAGATATCTCTACATTTTGAAAAGTTAACCGATCCAGAAAAAAAAAAACTGACTTGAAAATTTCGGACGAACGAATCACCGGACAAAAGTTTTTCGAAACATCGATAGGATACCGTTAATTCTCTAGGCGTTAATCTAATCATTGTTTTTTACTATTATTTTGATAGTTTTTATACGCATGAGATGCTTTTAGAGTTTATAAGTCTTATAACCTTTTAACTCTCTAAACGATTTCCATCAACCCTTACTGTCTATAAGAAACCCCTTAAAAGTTTAGAATTGGTATGTTAGCTGACGCGCGCACAAACAGTTTTCCGGCCATAATGAGGACAAAAATCACTTCACACATGGGGCGCGTCAGAAATAGTTCACGGCATTCTGAATATGATTTCAGGTAGATATAACTGCCCCATCCTTATCTACTGGGTTTCACAGGTCTCCAGTGGAGTCAGATACAACAAATTTAATAGTCCTTTGTTTTTGTTTTGTGTTAGGGTTATCGGACATTGTGGCTGTTACTAACCAATGATATGGGGAATAGCCTGAAATAAATGATTCTATTATATTCTATTATATTCTGTTAACTACCAATCAACTATGTAGATGACACGTTACACAATTGGTAAAGGCCCTGCCTTCGAAGCTAGAGGTCGCGGGATTTAAGAGGCTTAAATCCTGTAAGGGCAGATATTTGTGATAAACGAGAGTATTTGTTTCTGATCCTTGGATGTTTTGTATGTATTTAAGTATGTACTTAGTATTATTAGCCTAGAGCTTACTGTTAGTTGGAGACTAGGTCAAACTGTGTGCGATTGTCCCTTTATATTTATGCCACGTCACAGATAAACAATAGGGTATCTTATAACACCTCTCTTTGATGTTATAATGATTGTAACAGAACTTTAAGAAACTTCCCTTCTCTGGTTAACCCTCGTTAGCCGGGAAAAGATCGTAGTGACCTTTTCTGAAGTTTTCGGTTAAACCTGTTGAATGTTGATAGAACTTCAACACATCACACATTTACTCCGAAAAGCTCTCAATCTCGAACTAAACCTCGTCCTAAGCTAACATTAAGTTTAAGTGAGAACTTAACACTGCGGGCAAATAGTAAACGTACACACGAACTTGGATTGAAGAAAAACACTCGGCAAACCAAGTGTTTTTCTTTAATACAAATTTGTAAAGATCTGTTGTCTGTATAGTTCTAAAGAACTACGTATCAACAACTTAGGATCGTATTTCTAAACAAATCTTGACGCTAATGGTCGCGAGTGCTCGGAACCCTGGTTTTTTTTTAACAGATCTTTTCAAATTTTTAGACAGATTTGAAAAAGAGTAATTTTAATGTCGATTCCGCTCAAACAATAATGGCGAGATGATGATCGTATGATTCCATTTTGTTTTTACTATTTACTATTATCTGTTGGTGATCATTCTCATTTCCCAGTCAGTTTGCTAGTCTGCGGGCCTAGTATGGATGCGTTTACATCGCGTGTCAAATATGGATAAAGCATTCGTCACTCTCGTACTTATTTACGTGTCAGAAGGTGACGGATGCCTTATCCACACTTTGTCACGCGATAAACGCTGCCATATTAGGGCGAGTGTATTTATTTATCCAAATCGTCCTGTCTTTTTTTTGGTCTGCCTCTACCAAAGATATGAAAAATATTTTTTTTATCAAGATTTATTCTCTGTACCATAATAAGGCAATTTTTCACTCTCTCCGCTTCAATTTACTCAAGGATTAATCGTGTCAATTTAGCTCTGCCAAATTATTCGTTATTGTTATCAATCTAAGCCCTAATTTTGCGAAAATTTAATCATAGCAGCTGACGCCGCTACTAAGGGTGCTGTATTAAACCCAGTTTTGTTAGAAATTAACTAGAACCTAAGGGGCTTAAAATTAAGTTCACTTTACTAGTTTATTATTCATATCAAACATAAATTGCAGAAAAATTGATTACGGTCATCTAAAAATAATGTATTTAATACAAATAGACAATTTTTTTCGACCTGTAACATACAGGACAATTTTACTATTGGACATGATTTCATTATAGATATTATTCAAGGTAGATAATTTTCCTTTTTGATCTATTTCAAATCGTCATTTTTCTGACTTGACGTATAATTTCGAGTGGTCGATTTTCCATTTGTACTTAATGAGAGTAAATCCTCCATAGTACTGAAGTGTGAAAGAGCCGACAGAGTATAGAATGAACGAGGTATAGTTAATGGGATCTGGGACCCTGCAATCCGAAGACCGCAAATACATTGCCAACCCCGAAGACTAAGATGGAATGCGTCTTGTAATTTCACTTGTTGTCTTATCCTAACACTGGAACACAACAATGCGAGCACTGCTGCTTGGTGGTGGGTTAAAGGATAAGATGGTGTTAGCAACCCGTACGGACATTGCACAAGTTCCTACCATGACAAAATGTACAAATAAAGTAAAAAACTTAATATCGCCACATCTATTGAATCATATTTATGATATTCCATACAAAAAAGAAATTTTCTATTGTTATATATTGTTTGAAGTTTGAAGTACTACTTACCTACTACTTCAGCAAGTCAAAGAGAATATTAGACTCGGCCACAAGAGAATGTCATTCTTCCCTATTCTGCACCACTTCACGTCAACTGGGTGTTTCAAGGGTGATCAGATATTTCTAGCCATCATCACTTCAGTAACGCTGACAGCAAATCTGAAGAACTTTTTTTCTCTTAACTTAGTTAAGCGGTTTACGATCCGTTTAATTACAGTGTCTCGTACACCGCCCGAATGATGCCTTTGCAAAATAACTGTGACATACGGACAGACAGGAAGTCAAAAAATCTAGAATCAAAACGTTTATTCAGTCAATTGGCCACATACGGGCTATTTTACAAGTGGATAATATAGAGTGAATCTAGCTTCGCACAAGACTCCGGGGAAGCGCCGCAAGAAACTCTAGCAGAAGATCAATTTTTCAAACATAAAATACTTAAAAGTAATTTACATTACAAGATATTAAAGTAAAAAATATTATTATTAGAACAAGCACAAACAAAAACATTACAAATTAAGGTACATTAAACTAAAAATAATCACTAACAGAACAACACGACGAGGTCTTTACGTTAAAAGCCATAACCGGAATAATTGACTGAAGTCCTTGCAGACGTGAACAGACCGGACCTCACAAACAGCACCTCTTCACGAGTTCGAGTATGACGCGTATTAAGGCAGGCGGACATGACGAAATTTAAAAAGTTCTGTTTTTACCTAAGCAGCCCATCACCAGTGCCCGCACTTTACGCAAAAATGACGTCACGCTACATAGATTCTCAATGGTTTTATTGTTAAATGGAATAAACAGCCTAAAAAGACTTTTCAAATTATGTTCACAAACGAAATTTTAAATTGACTTTATGATGCACACTCTGTTACAAAAATGTTTATTCAGAAAATACATTTTAACGGGGTAACTTTGTGCGTCCCTGAATGAAATTAATTTAAACTGTTGACCAAATTTATTTTCATCAGGAATATAACGTTAGTTGGCACGAGCGTTGCTACCCTTAAATTTAGCCAATTGCTGCTCTATGAATAAAGCCGTACGAATGAAAATTCTAATTTAATATCATGGTACTTAGGTACCTTCTTTTTTGCCGTTGGTTCTGCAAAATGCCTAACGTTGCTTGAATTATGTGCATTCTTTTCTATGTGTAAACGAATTTTAAATAAGGTTACAGAAAAAAATCGAAATACAAAAGAATTATTTACAAATCATGACCGCTTTTGTGACCGTTTATATACTCTTAAATCTGTATTAACAGCAAAAGGTGACAGCAGTAATATACGTTTTAATCTACGTAGGCTCCACCCGTTTCCATTACTTAAGTAAATTTACTCGTAGTTTTTATCATTATGTTAGTTATGTATAGGTATCTATTGCGCAGTGTTTACATATTTACAGGAAAGCAGCTGAGCTATAACAATCATGTGAAAACTTACTGTGAATGCCTGCCTTGTGGTTATCTTTTGATAATACGATAAATACGAAAGATGCATGACCACAACGCAGGTATATTTACCGTAAATCGCATATATAATAATATTATTATTATTATACATACTTATTCATTTAGTATAGATTTATGCCACACGACTCTTTTATAATCATTGAAACATTCCGCATCCTTTGTCAACAGATGGCGCGCTCCGCAGCGAGGTAGACCTGCGCGGGCGCGGCACCGAGCCAGCGTTCCTCCACGAGCTCCACTCGACGCTGGCTCCGCCCGCCGCGCCCGCCCACTGGCACCTCACCCTCATACTCATCCTCAAGGCCCTCGTCTTCTCCACGATCATCCTCGGAGCACTTTTCGGGAACGCTCTCGTCATCATATCGGTCCATCGCCACAGAAAACTCCGCGTCCTAACAAACTACTACGTTGTCAGCTTGGCCGTCGCGGATATGCTCGTCGCTTTATGTGCGATGACCTTCAACGCCAGCGCTGAACTGACCCAAGCATGGCTCTTTGGGCCTGTAGTCTGTGATATTTTTAACTCGCTTGACGTTTATTTCTCAAGCGCTTCCATATTACATTTATGCTGCATATCAGTAGACCGCTACTACGCCATCGTCAGACCTTTAGAGTACCCTGTTACAATGACGCATAGAACAGTCTGTTTCATGCTAGCCAACGTGTGGCTTTGGCCGGCTTTTATCAGCTTCGTCCCAATTTTCATGGGCTGGTATACAACAGAACAAGTCCGGCAATACAGAAAAGCCAATCCAGACGTATGCATCTTTAAAGCTAATATGATATACGCTCTGGTGTCTTCGAGCGTATCGTTCTGGATACCAAGCCTAGTGATGATATCAATGTACTGCAGGATATTCAGAGAAGCTATCAGACAGCGGGAAGCGTTGACGCGGACATCATCAAACATACTTCTTAATTCTGTTCATTTAAGACACACGTCACATTCTGCGCATCATTCACACTATCTCCACCCAGATAGACGGCCTTCAGACATCAGTCCTAACTACAGCACCTTTACTGAATGTCCTGAAGAGACAGAGTGTGAAACTAACATGGCTGTTGGGGATATATGTGCAAGTAAGGAGGCGAGTCCTCGTAAGTCTGTATCGGTGAACGTGAGCTGCGATACGGCGAGCTCGGGGTATTGTTCCGGAGGATCTAACAAGAGATCGTCAAGTGGCCAGCCGCCTACTGGATGGAGACCCAGCTGTTCATCAGCTGCGGCGACTAAAGACCTGGCGAAAGCTGCTACGGAGCTCAACTCACAAGGTAGGAAAACTTTTATTATTTATAGCATTTCAGATTTACGACCGCATTCAAAATTAAAACGTGCCTTAGTGACGATTTTTCATACACAAGTCTCTTAATTTACTCAGAGTACGGCGGTATGTCTTCTATTTATTGTAATTCGCTTAAGAGTTGAGGACGCGCTTGTCGGTAAAGTAACTAGAGATGGAAAAAAAAAACAGTAATTTACTGAGACTAAGAAGAAGAAGAAGAAGAAGAAGAAATACATTTATTCACCAACCATAAGACACGCATTATACAAATGATTAAAGAAAACACAGTGAAGGTAACAGACATAGCACGCAGTGTGACCTCGCGGTGGTGAAACGGACACTGGCTCAGCAAAATGCTGAGGTGTCAGACACCTACAGCGCTGATTGCTTGCCATTTTTTCTGTTTCTCGCTTTATACGACGCGGCATTTAGTATTTTATCACATTTGGCCAAAGTTACATAGTTTAGCTCTTCCTCTCCCTTTTTTTACGAAGATGGAATGATAATTTAGAAAATACGAGTATTTTACTATGTGATATGTCAAATCCTTCCTTATTCATCATTCTCCGAAACCTCAATTAATAATAATAAATAATAATAAATATCAGGGGACAATGTTACACCAATTGATCTGGTCCCAAACTAAGCTCTAGGCTTGTACTATGGGTACTAGACAATGATATAAATACTTATATAGAGAAATGTATACTTAAATACATAGAAAACATCCATGACTCAGGAACAAATATTCGCGCTCATCACACAAATATCTGCCCTTACCGGGATTTGAACCCAGGACCGCTTGTTTCGTAGGCAGTGTCACTACCAACTAGACCAGCACGTCGTCGTCGAATTATGTTTATTTTGTAGATAAATCATCCAAACGTCTAGGTAATAAAATGTGATGTCCTCTCATTTCGTTAAACAACGTTTACCAAACTGATTAATTTCCCAACTGTTTCATTTGGGCAAAAGTTTAAAACCCTATAGGTTAGGTTAGGTTAGTTTTAAAAAAATCCTGAATTATTTACAGTTCTAGAAAATAAAGCATTTGTGCAAATGAATCAGTTGGGAATTAATCAGTTTGGAAAACGTTGTTTGGCGAAACGGCAGAGAACCATAAAATGTACAAAGGCAAAGCAATACTCCCTTGATACGTTAAAATGTCTGCAGTAGTTATATAACTAATTGAACTAATATATTTCTCGAGAAATTGGAAGGTTATCGACGAGGAAACAATCTAAAACATAGATTCAGGAGCAAAAATACCGGGTCAGAGTGCGTTTTTCATACAAACGAAACTATTTCGACGCCTTCGTTCCTCACCTGCGGTTGTTTTGAATGAGGTTTAATGGTGGATACTTCGAGGTTCAATAGAGGAGGTCAAAAGTTCTTAAGATATCTAACTGATCGCACAACCAGTTAACACCACAGCGGGGGAATTTGGGTCAGCACTTGGATTTCCTTACATTTTATTGCCATTTTAGATGTTTTTCTGAACATGCTCAATTCCGGCGTTAACCGCAGATTTATTCAGTTGGGTATCCTAGGCACTCTGGAAGTCCTGTATCGATGCTCGAGGTATTCATCATCAGATTTCACTAAAAGCATTCCCTGGCGAGGAACCAGTGCTTCGAAATAGCCTCTTTAGTATGAAAAACGCACTCTGACCCGTTATTTTTGCTCCTGAGTGTATAACTTTGATGCTTTTCATTTTAATGAACGCTTGAAGAATGAATTATTGTATGACGAAATAAAAAAAAGTCTGTTAATTGCCTATCATTAGGTAGATAAACGTCCATACCAATTTCATTTTCATTGATACCGTGAGTAGAGGGTCAGAGACATAATGTCTTAAAATATCGTTATCGGTCTATCATTACGGACCATTTCAAATTCAAATCGTCATTGTCAATCGTCGTTTTCAAGTTCAGTACTATAATTACCTTTAGCCTTGAGTATCGGTAATTATTAGATCGATGTACAATTACGGTCATTTTTCTTCGGCCTGGCGGCCTGGTATTGTATATGAGTGTGTATTAGCCAAGAGTATCTTGGCCACGTGCTCAGGAACGACAGATACATGCTGCTGCAGTTGATCATGATTGGCAAAGTGGAGGGAAAGAGCACTGGGCGAAGGAAAAAATCGTGGCTGCGAGTGGACGTGTATTGCTGCTAACAGCTGTTCCGGCTGGCTGCGGATAGGGACGAGTACAAGAAGCTGAAGGCCAACCTTCACGATTGAAGAGGCACTGGAAGAAGAAGAAGAAGTATTAGCCAAGATGAAAGAATTGAATCGATATACAGTGAGTGGCCTAGAATTAGGGGATAATATTGAAAACGGAAACTCTCTAGGGTATCAGTATTTTTTCTAAAAAGATCTCATTTAACCAAAACCCATACATAACAGAATAACAATTTGAAGTTACGATTCATAATCCGTGTATTATAGCAAAACGATATTATCGCTAACGTTGTCAAATTGCCGTGTCTGGCCGATCTCACGTATCTTGAGTTACAGCAGTTACGCGTAACCAGGCTGATTCGTTTCTAAATACTGCCATCTATATACTACAATATTTTTTTTTACAATTTTCTTATTATTTTCCAAGATAATACACCATGAAAACTACTGTAACTATGTATTTTCACATAGTTGGTCACAGGTCCGTACTGTATCTTAAGTTACCTGAGAACAGCGCAACAAGAGTGAACCGGCCGAGTAACGCGTGTATACCGTATCTCTTCATACCTGACTTCGGCGTTACCAATCTAGTATGAACCTGTCGGGATCATTCAATCGCTTTCTCGGGCACGCTTAATTACGTGCTCCCGTACTTTTATTCATAAAAATAGTTGAAATTAACCTTATGTTAATGACAAATTATAAAAAATTAGTGGTTTAAGGAGACACGCTATTTTAGAGCTTTCGAAGCAAAATACAGTGCTAGATAACAGCAAATTAAGGATTCGTGATGCCGCAAGTTGCTATCGTGAAATAGGTGCAAGTTGTTATCGGGAAAAAGTACAGAATAACCAAGAAACTCATCAAAATAACGAAGAGGAGTTTATTAGACTGCAAACAAACACGGTTAGTTTAAAAGTTTAATTTACTTAAATAAAAACTTTTATATAACCTCAAGGCTTTTATATTTACTACTAGCTTTTGCCCCCGACGTCGTCCGCGTAAAAGAAAACTCCAAAGTTCTATCTCCATGCCAAATTTCATTCAAATTGGTTCAGCGGTTTAAGTGTGACAAGGTAACAAACAAACAGATACATACATTTACATTTATAACATTAGTATGGATTAGTATGGATGGATAGAATGATAAAAATTGTAATTGTAACTATACTTATGGTTATGGTTAATACCGTGTTTAAATATTATCTTCGCGGATGGAATTTAAAGGGTATTTATACTATTTATAGTGACGTTTGAAGTATCATACTTGACTAAAACCCTTTATAACTTTATCCCCGAACGCATATCAAGTAAGCCTGATAAATAATTAAGTATAATAAAGAATTATACTGTAATATACAGAAATACTGACAGAGAACCCATACATTAAAATCCACATACATTAGATCGGTATCTCCTAAGCGCAATCACTTGGGTAGCGCCTGTACCCGCCATTTTCGTGTATTTATAGATACAGCAGGTCGCGTTACCAACAATGTATGAAATTTTACAACTCCCATAATTAAAAATAGCTATAATAAAATTATCGATTGCAAAGTTGTATTTCTTTTTATCTCTTCTCGTGTGGGATTATATTTACTGCAAATGAAAAATAAAATAAAAAATATCCTTCAATAATTTTGCGAGATATGAAACGTTTCTTTTAAAAACTTTCAAACCCGTTTATCTCAAAACAGCTCTTTCAAAGATACGTGAGTTCGGCCAGACACGGCAGCAATGTCGTGGTACGAGGGAATTGTCAAAGAGACGTTCCGAGTAGCTCCGAATAAGTACGATTGAGCGGAACTATTGCATTGTTTGCATTACATTGAATTTACGATTAAGTTTGTTAGAAAAAGTCAAAAAGTAATGTTTTGATTTTAATTACTTGAGACCATTGTGATTGAATTATTTGTGACTCATAGAGCCTCTGTTCCCTTATTGTAGGCCACATACAGTACATTTTAACTTAGGCGAAATGTGAAATATTATTCTAGTTAGCCTTGAAATAGAGCACGGAAGGACAATGCTGGAGAATGGACAATTGAATAAAAAACAGAACATAACAATTAGTACTTACTTTCGGGAAACAAAAAAAAAACTACTATACGAGTACAAAGTACTAAATACGCAAACAGCAATTAAAACCTACAAGTAAAGGACAGTGGAGTGATGAAATAGAAAGCGATCCTACTTGGATCCACTGGCAAGGCAACTTGACTCGCTACTGTCTGATCAGTGTTCACTACTGTGGGGTTATTATGACGTATCTGCGCAATTTATTTTACGCTGTGAGAAAAGGACAGAGTTATGCAACGGCTATAGCTCCGTCCTTTACGCTCACCGTAAAGTGATCTGCATAGCCATGTCATAATAACCTCCCTGTACTGTCCAATTCTTGACCAATACACAAGTAGGAGTTTTTTTTTCTACCTCTATCTCTCTCTCAAGATTTTTGTCATGTTTCCCTGCTGAACTACACATGCTATTTGATATTATATTAATTGAATATATATAGCTGTATATAATGCTTAGACTGCTGCAGGGGTCTCCTCTTGGGAAGCGCTGGTAAATTCTTGACGTATAAAAGTGCCCGTGCGGCCTACTTACTGAATAAATGCCTTTTTTGTTTTCTTTTAATATAAATCGGGCTTTACACTCATCTTGTTGATTAAGCCGCAACTTCTTGAACTTTTCCTTGAATAACGGTTCATTCAAGGAAAAGTATCATAATTATCTAGACCGCCTCAAGCACCGTGGAAGTCCATTCCAATTGAACTGAGTGTAATATAGGAGTGAGTAAATAATCATCATCATCATCTTCCCCTTAGCCTAATCATTCACGGTCGGCGCAGTCTTTTTCATCCAAACATCTCTATCAGTTTTCACTCCCTTATTTTTCATCTATACATAATATATCAAATGCTTTGGCCTGAATGACTGACAGACGGATCAACGCACAGCTAAACCGCTAATCGTAGAGACCTGAAACTTTTGAGATTCGTCCCCCAAGGGGTGAAAAAGGGGTAGAAAGTTATTTTGGCGGTGATTTGCTTCGAAGTTGATATCAATACTCCTTAGTGCTTTTGATTAACGAATACATTACATATTATTTTGACACAAGTTTAAAAACTAAATCTGATTTTATTCAAAAAAGGTTGAACTCACATAAAAGCTTGGTGCAACGCAAATAGCCAAAACCGCTAAGTCTAAATATTCCAAATTTGATACATAGGTTCCTTATGAGGTCTAGGGGTGCAGTAAGAAAGGATTTCCCAAAAATCGACCCCCAACGGGAAGAAGTAGGGGGAGTAGCGGGAAACATTCTATGCGTGCGAAGTCGCAGGCGTCCTCAAGTTGAACTATATATGCCCGGTTTCTATGTTCAAGAAACGTATCGTTTTCCTTACGGGCCGTAGCGTTATGACATTTGCTACGTACAAAATGTGTCAAATTTTAACGAGGCGTCAGGAAAACGATTTTATTTCTTGAATATAGGAACAAGGCAATAGTAAATCATAGTAACCAGTAATGGACAAACCAATGATGGACACTTGATCCTCATTTTACAGAAGATAAGAGTTATTTATTTGTTTTGCAACAATCAATTTAAAACCGTTTGAAATTTGAATTAAGGGTGAGGTATGCATTACTAGTGCCTGTCAGCTAAAAGTGTCCATCATTAGTGCCTTTACCCTACATAGTCTATAATAAAAATAGAAGAATGATTAACAATTACAATCTCAACACTGCAATCTTGAGAGCCCAATTAATACATGATCTAAGCTGAGAGGTTCGTCGCTAGAGACTTCAGAAGTGACAGTTCTCTATAGCTCGACGATTACTTTGACGTACTATCAGCCCATTGGAACCCTGACCCACCATAGAACGGTGTCACAGTGACATTATAAAACAATTTGTTTGACACTTATTATGACTTCAGTCATAACGTCACTGTGACAGAGTTCTATGGTGGGTCAAGGTTCCAATGGGCTGATAGTACCTCGATTCAATCTCGAGATGGGCATCACAGCAAATAATAAGTTAAGTAAATATATATTTAGCTGTAGAAATATCCATCCTCCATCATGGTCAGGTTAACTGGAAGAGATCCCTTAAAGGGATAACTTCGCCGTTGTACATATTAATCTTAAGTTTATGTACGAATAAAGAGTTTACATACATAACATTAATACGGATCTAAAAGTGAAATTGGACTGTTAACCCTAAGGACTAAGATGGAATGCTTCAAAGCCACTCATTTTACCGTTGGTATTATCCCCCGCCCACACACAATAAAGTGAAAACTGCTGTAAATGTAGATATTAACAAGTTTTTGAGTTGTTGGTGATTCCGTAGCTCTGCCTACCCCACTCTGGGAATGAAGGCGTGAGTGTATGCATGTGGTGTAGATATTGATTAATATAATGATATAGCCAATTATGTATCGATCTTCTAAAACCTTCAAGCGGTCACTGTGAGCTAAGGTCACACGATTGGAAATAACTAGCCGACTTAATTTATTTTATGGTTTTGTATGATGAGCTGAATTGTTATTGGTTGCGTTAGATTAACTTTTATGTTGTTTTATTGGTGCGTCTTTAGATAAATGTATTGTTTTACGTAATCAATTAGAATTTCGTTGCATATACTATTGTACCATTTAAAGTTAATCCTAATTTTGAGTAAGAATTCTGAAAAGAGCAAGTTTTGAATACTCGACTGCTTTTGTAGAATACATATATTCACAGCTGTAGCATCAGAATTAAACTAAAAAAAAAAACAACTGATGTCAAACACTAATGATGACGACCATAATCACCAGTTTTTCTTCCTGTTGCGGGAGAAACGGGAGAATTGAATAATCATGAAAATGTATTCAAAAGTGGACAAAGTGTGCAAACCCCTAAATAACAACTAATAATTTTAACATTATTTGTACAAGTGGTCTTTTAGACAAATAGGAGCAAATGCGAGCGGCTTCATTAAAAACAGCAAGGTTTGAAAAATGAAACACTCTAACCCCTGTTAGACTGACTCATTTTTTTTGTTAGACTTTTTTTTTACTTTATATTTATTCTTCTTTGTCGGTATGTCTTTCTCTTTCTGCTTGTCTGTATATAACTCCTTAACTGTGCGATGGATTTTGATGCAGTTCACCATTAGTAAGATACTTTTTAGTTAGTATTTTTATGAAACCAATATAGGTCGGTAGGGGACGTCCTAGACGGACATACGGTGATCAGATTCGCGATGTGCTGATTAAGGGCCAAATCAAAAGCACCCGAATCCGACGTATGTGCATGAAAAGATTGATGAATGTAGAGGAAGCGAAGTGTATATGTTTGGACCGATGCACCTGGCGTTCCATAAGAGGGCTGCGAGGGCTGGTCGCTAGTTTACGTCTTATAACATACCGGTTCACAGATAGAGTATTAACAAAACAAACCTTTTTCTACGGGGACTCTTATTATTTTCCTTTTTTTGTTAGGAAATACGCAAAAATACAGCACAATACTCTGATAAAAAACCGGCTATCTTTTAGGGTTTACTGTATACAGCAGACGGACGGACAACGAACGCTCAGTAACAGGGTTAAAAGACAAAAAACCGACCAAGTGCGAGTTAAACTCGCGTGGAGAGGGTTCCGACATTTTTTTCAAAATTGTAGGCTCAGTAAAGTTGTTTCCGATATTAGGGGTCAATTTTCGTCTTCTTTGATGAGTAAAATCAAAACTATTTATATTACAATAACAACAAAAATATATTTGAAATCTTCATAACTAGCCCTTTCATTTGATATATGACACATAAGATATACAAAACATTAAAAAAAAACCAGTTATTTGCAAAGTAAATATCTGTGTTCGGGGCATCAATTTCCATATGTGTACCAAATTTTAACTCAATCGGTTCAGTAGTTTAGAAGCAAATTGGCTGTGACAGACGCACGAGTGATCCTTTTTTTTTACGGAACGTTAATAAAAGTAAAAAAAAATCTACAAAATTTCAAGGACCCTTATCTAATATAATCTGTAGTCTTAACTTAAATCCATGAAAGAACATAGCACCCGAATTTGTCAACTCTGCCTTATCTCGGCCCTTACTTGGGGAGTTTAATAGCAATTGCTGCAGATAACTTGGGACAGCGTTATCCGCCGCCATTTTGTTATGCGGAGAAGTTACGTCAATGAGTTATAGAAGATAATTTTATGTGATTAAAGTACTAATAATTTTCGTCTTCACTGACTTATTCGATTTTGGTTTGGTTTGGAATATTGTAACTGTATTATTTTCTTCGTCTTTTGGTAAACATCAATTAAAAAGAGCAATCGGTTTGGAATCGTGTTTGTGAAGAGAGGAAAAGTTTTTAAAGTTATTTCATAAAGTACTTATTTATGGCAAGGAGAAGGTACTCGAGCATTTAGGCTACCTCAAGGTATGAGGATCTGTGCCCCATAGACATTTTGATTCTCAACACTGCAATCTCAAGACTTCAAATTCGAACTAATTATGGAATGCCTCTATGCTAGTAATTTCACCGATTGTAGTGTCCCCACACGGACCACAACGATGGTGGTAGCGACCCGGACGGACCCTGCACAAAGTCCTACCACCACTTGGCGTGACATTTGAGGCGTATTATCTATCCTTAAATCTGGAAATAAATAAAGTTATTGAAATCAAACTACATGTCGAGGTTTCGCAATATCGCTCGACTACGCTTGACGTCGCTGCCGACACCTGAGGCCCCTGCCGAGATGCACTTCGCTAACTAGCGTTTTTTGGCAGGGCCCTTTGTCGTGTGATGTCACCACTATCGTCAGATAATGTCGAGTGAAGTCCAGCAACGTTACGCCGCTTCACCCGACGCCGCTGGCGACACGTGTTGCAGGACATTTATCACTAAGTAAATCCTTGGCTTATTGAGTAAAGATCACAGCAGTTTAACCTTTTTCAAACACCTCTTGCAACACTATTTCATTCAAGTTAAATTGCGTTGCGAAAAGGACACGGACAGTCAAAAGGTTAAAGTTGGCGTTCGAACGCAAAGTTACCTAATTTTCAAAACAATATGGCGCGCTTCCAACAACAGTAAATGCGCAGTTTGGAGTTTTGTTTTCACATGGGACCTCGATTTAGCTATTTAATTGACCTGTTTGTTATCTTATTGTTTTTCACTCAGCCGCCATTACTGCCATGTGAGTAAGAGCTATCGTGAAGTTAACAATACGATAACATTTCAAAGGTACTATGTTTTTTCCCAGTAGACTAGAGGCCTTGTAATCTTTAAAATGCTGCATCTTTTTACCGTGAACCTAGATAAGATGCATTTAGCAAACGTGACCCTTAAAAAATCAAATAGAATTAATAAATAAAATAGTAAATAAAAACCTATAGACAGTTTTTACCCGTGTGGATGCCGGTTTAGAATAGTGCTACTCCATGTCTTCCCGTGGATGTCGTAAGAGGCGAGTAAGGGAATAAAGGCTTGTAGTACTGTTAGGCGATGGGCTTGCAAACTGTCATTAATACGCTGGTAAACATCTTAGCCTAATTGTGCAAGATGTGGTTAAAGAATTATCACCAAGATTTTAGAGTTTTAGGTAATTCTGTAGCTCTGCCTACCCCTCTCTGGGAACGAAGGCCAAAGACCTCTCTGAGTTTATGTATGTGTATGTATGTAGTGTATGCATATCTAGGGACCATCTCTTACGATTTGACCTCGTCCCAAACTAACCTCTAGGCTATTACTAGACAACGATAAACATACTTTAATAGAGAAATAATAACATAGATATATAGAAAATATCCAAGGCTCAGAGTAAATAATATACTCGTGTTCATCACAATATTATTTTCCCATACCGGGATTCGAAGCCTTAACCACTAGCTGTAGGCAGGATCGCAACAGTAGGCTAACGCGTCGTCGAAAGGATTGACGTAAGCTGCCAGACGGTCGCGTCGAGCGCATATAATAATATGTCAAAAACATACATTTTAACACTTTTGAAAATCGCCGTCCCGGCTTAAGATCCTTTATTCGGCAAGTCAACTTCTATAACGTATTTAAAAAAACTAAAGCCTCGTTTATTAATGGCTTGATGAGTATCTAAAGATTGTATCATAGCGGAACCAGTAATGGACAGATCCATTTATTTTGAAACATTAAATTCATAATAACGTGATCTTTGAATTAAGAGTTAGGTGTGAATTATTGGTGACTTCTGCTAAAAGACGTAACGTTAAATGCGTCCTTTGAGTAAAGAATAATTAAAAACGCCTATATATTTGTATTTGTTTAGTCAAAAAAAGGGAAGAAGTAAATACGAGTAGGTATTATGACTTGTTTACAAGATATGAAACAAAAAAAATTCATGCGCAGAAATAGAAATTTCATGCGCAGAAATAGAAAGTTATATAATAATATGTGTTTACAGACCACCGTTGGCTGATTTTTGCACATTTGAATCCACTATGGAACATGTGTTAAAATTAGCATGTAATAGCCAGAAGCATGTTATAGTTTGTGGAGATTTTAATATTAACTTAGGTACTTGAAAAGTCAAATAATACCACTAGGTTACTAAGTTTATTTAAATCTTTTAATTTAGGTAATCTGTTCTTTGAACCCACTCGGATAGGTGTTAGTAGTGCAACTTGCTTAGATAATATTTTTTGTAACTGCGATTGTTTGGGGGCCATTCCATATGATTTCAACAAATTTGAATTAAAAAGTGTGCCGCATGACTTTTGATTTGAATAAAAAAATATAAAGGATAAAGAAATATTTAATTGTTTTAATTCTGACCATAGTGGTCAGAAGGCATCTTTCATCTCTGATTTTTATCAAAAACCTCACACAATAACTTACCGACCTATAACTAGTAATCGTTTGAAATTATTCAAAAATAAAGTTCAGAGTAATCTTTCAGTGTTGCCTTTTTCACAGAATGAATGTAATAGTATTTATAAAGACTTGTTTGGCGTAATTCTACATCAATTTAACAACAATTTTAAAATTAAAACTATTACTAGGTCGAAAACCAGATTTAGTGAATGGGCTACTGCAGGCATTCATAAAAGTAGAAATAGGCTTTATGACTTATATAGAGAGAGGGAGGACAATAAGAATGCTGATTTCCTAAATTATGTTAAGAAATATTCGAGGACCTTTAAGCAAGTTTGTTTAACTGCTAAGGCATTTTTTCTTAGTCTTAAACTCAAATCATCTGAGAACAAGGTAAAAACTGTATGGAATATTATAAATAGAGAAACGGGAAAATCAAAAACTCGTGATAATCAAGTCACCCTGAACACAGGTAGCCATCCAATCACGTCAAATAAAGATGTTGCATTAGCATTCGAAGATTATTTTTCCAACATGGCAATTAATACTACGAAATGTCTTAAATCATCCGCGGTTGAAGCTCAATCATTACTTTGCACTAATGTCAGTAAATGTAATATAAACTTTAAATTCAGCCCTGTAAATTCAGATTCAATAGTAAAGATATTTAAATCGCTTAGTTTAAAAAAGACTGAAGATTTGTGGGGCACATCAGTTAAAGTGCTCTTTCATATCATAGATGTAATTGCACCCCATCTAGCATTAATTTACAATAATTGCATATCAGAGGGGATCTTTCCAGATCTCATGAAATATAGTAAAGTCATACCTCTTTTTAAATCAGGCGAGATGAGTGATATAACGAACTTCCGTCCCATTTCCATACTACCAGTTTTAAGTAAAGTCTTTGAGAAACTAATGCTGAAGGATATGTTAGGTCACTTTAACAGAAATAAACTACTTAGCAATAACCAGTTTGGCTTTACAAGAGGTCGATCAACAATTGATGCGGCATCGGTACTCATTAAATATATATATAACAGTTGGGAAACATCTTGCGACGCAATAGGAATATTTTGTGATCTTTCTAAAGCTTTTGATTGCGTGGAACATATGACCCTTATTTTAAAATTAGAACATTATGGATTGTCCAATAAAGCTTTAAGCCTTATGTCTTCTTATCTAAGTGATAGAACTCAAACAGTTGTTGTAAACAAAACGCAATCTGTTGGAGCTACAGTGAAAATAGGATTGCCTCAAGGCTCTATTTTAGGTCCTTTTTTATTTTTGGTTTACATAAATGACTTACCACCAATAGTAGATGAACTTTGCGATATTGTACTTTTTGCTGATGATACTTCACTAATTTTCAAGGTAGATAGAAAAACCGTAGACTACAGTAGGATAAACGCCACTCTAGTTAAAGTACATAATTGGTTTATTAGTAACAACTTGCTACTAAATGCCAAGAAAACTAAATGTGTTAGGTTCGCTTTGCCTAATGTTAAACCGGTAGATTCTAGTATTTTTCTAAATAACGAGTGTTTGCTAATGGTAGATAGGGCGGTTTTCCTAGGCATAACAATAGATAAAAATTTGCAATGGAGTCCCCACATAGCTGCACTGGCAGGTAAACTAAGTTCGGCAGCTTACGCCGTTAGGAAAATTAGACAACTAACTAATGTTGAGACAGCTCGCTTAGTTTATTATAGTTATTTTCATAGTGTTATGTCTTATGGTATTCTGGTTTGGGGTAAGGCAGCTGACATACAAACTATATTTGTGTTACAAAAAAGGGCCATTCGTTCTATTTATAATTTAAATTCCCGTGACTCATTAAGAGAACTTTTTAAAGAAATTAATATCTTAACTGTAGCGTCTCAATTTATTTACGAGAATATTATTTATGTTATTAAGAATTTAGATTCGTTCACCAAAAACTCAGATATACATAATTTAAATACTAGAAATAAAAATAAAATAGCTATTCGAAAATTCCGTGTCCGTAAAGTATATAAATCATTTGTTGGTCAATGCATTCATTTCTATAATAAATTACCTGAAGTAGTTTTAAAGTTACCCTTTCCAGCACTTAAAAAATATTTGAAAAGGTCGTTAATGTCTAAAGCGTATTATAGGGTCGAGGACTATCTAACAGACAAAAATGCATGGCCTACACCCGAAACTTAGTCAATAGTAATTTGTTCAAATGCAAAGGCTTAATCCTGCTTTTTCTTGTCTGGGGGACACCGTTGATGCAGGAAAACATATCGAAACTTTTATGTGGTCATCTTGCACCATCTCATATACACATATATAAGTAGGTAGTTGTAGTTATTTTATTTTATTCTTTTCTATCCTTCTCTCCTGTAAGATTTTTGGCATGTTTTCCTGCTGAACTACTGTTATTTGATATTATATTTAATTTAATACTTGTAGCTTTATATAATGCTAGATTAAGTTGTACATACCATTGTAATATGCAATATGAAATAAGTTTAAAAAATGACTGACTGCTGAGTTTCTTGCGGCGTTTCTTCTCAGCAGTGGTCTCCTCTTGGGAAGCGCTGGTAGTATCTTGACGTGTAAAAGTGCCCGAGCGGCCTACTTACTAAATAAATTTCTTTTATCTTTTATCTTTTTATCTTTAATACCAACGCATAGGTAAGTTCAAATCAAAATCGGCTTTGTGGGGTTAACCTCAAAATGTATTTTGCTATAGATAGTTTTCGATTCTATCCCGACCATTCCAGCGGTCCTAAACATTTTTCAAAGATTAAACAAATGATTAAATAGACCTCACCACAAAACTAAAACCGCGTAAATGAATAAATGTATCATCCCCATGCGGTTAGCCAACGAGCTCTAACCGGTATTTGTCTGCGGTTCGCAAAAGGTCCCCTATATTTTAAATTTAAATATGCCCAAAAGTTCCTCTAGTTGCGTACATTTAGGGCTTTGTTTGGGACTGGAGAATAAATTTTCATTGGGAATAAAGGAAAACTGTCTTAATTGGGTTTGCAAGGCTCTGAGCAGGGTGTGATTAAAATATAAAAGCCTTTGTGGGCGTCTTTTGTCACAGCAGTCACGCAATTTGAACTGAGAACTTGAAATGAAGATCAATATAGGAGGCGTTGTTTCATTCAGTACTAATCAAAAACGTGAATAACACCTGAATTAATCTATAGTGATAAATGATAAGCATCTTGCATGTACCCGAACTGGGACACTGCGGGAATTATATATTTACTCCATTATTCAAAAACGCACAATAAACCTATTTTATTTAAAGTCTGATATTTGACCCTTGCTGCCAAAATAAAATGTGACAAAGACAAATAAAGACAAAGCCTGCTTTAAGCACACTTTAGCTATTTATTTGCACGTTTATGAAAGAATCTTTTACATTTCAATTTTTAAACGCATTAAAAAATAAATCAGCAATTTTCTTACAACACTTTTATGCTTACTAATCCTGTAGGTAGACAATTTTTCGCTTACATTTCCCTATCCATTTATAAAAAACACAAGTCATCACGAAAGTCACCGCGTCACTACAACGGAATTTTCCCATCATCTTCCTAAGTCAACTAACATTCAGCGCCTGACTTTTCAAATTCTATGTAAAATGAACTCACTTTTGAGTACCAGGGACTCAAAGGCCCAATAAAGTTAACCACAGTTTCATTAAACTTGGATTTAGCTACATAACGAGGGTTTTCGTCAGCGAACTGTCAAAGTGATGGTATCTGAATAATGGATTAGTCAGTCTGTCTACAGAAACTGAAGGGATATTATTAAAGTATTAAGTATTTTTGGGGTTGAAAGTTGTGGTTATCGGTAAAATGTTGATGACCCCTGATTCACTGTTAAATCAAAGTCATTCTCTGAAAGTTGTTTTTAGAATTATTACTTATTCATTTTTCTAAAAATCTTGACGACCTCTGGATTTTGTAAAGTTATTCGTATTTTGACTGATTATTATAATTATATATTTTAAGTTAAGTA
Organism: Acleris sparsana; assembly: GCA_923062465.1. Classification (NCBI taxonomy): domain Eukaryota; kingdom Metazoa; phylum Arthropoda; class Insecta; order Lepidoptera; family Tortricidae; genus Acleris; species Acleris sparsana. The sequence goes on along the minus strand of OV281307.1, from coordinate 12,724,686 downwards.
TAAATAAAGAAGATTAATAATATGTAATGTTCAATCTAGGAAAATAGGGTTTAACAAATCTTGGATACGTAGAGGGAGAAAAAATCAGTTAGACAGATTAAGATAAGATCGAGTAAAAAAGCGCCAAAATCCACTTTTTTTTGTATTATTTTAATTTTCCCTTCTCCCAACTTATTTGGGGTCGCCGCAACATGTCTTTTTCTTCCATACTTCTCTGTAAGTCGTCGTCTCGGTAGTCACTCCCTTTCTAGCCATTTTCATTTTAATTTTCAACTTTATTTTATTTTAATTATGAATTATTGTTGTTACAGAGGCAATAGAAATAATAAATAATAATAATAATAAATATCAGGGGACAATGTCACACCACTTGACTTTGTCCCAAACTAAGCTCTAGGCTTGTACTATGGGCTCTAGACAACGATACTTACAGAGAGAAAATATATACTTAAATACTTAGAAAACATCCAGGACTGAGGAACAAATGTTCGCGCTTGTCACACAAATTACGTAGGTTATTTCTCAAGACAGGGGGTTCAATTTGCTTTGACTATCAAATTTTGCATGCATTCTTTTTTATTCAAAATGGCAGAATACACATTCTGAAAATTTCAACTGTCTAATTATTACGGGTCAGAATTGGCCGACAGACGGACGGACAGACAGCGAAAGCTAAATAAAAGGGTCCCAATTGGCACCTTTTCGGGTACAGAGTCTTAAAATCCTATTAAAAATTAGGGTATCGAACCAACTATGCATAAATACAGTGTTACAGATACCAAGCAAAATTTCAAGCTTGGTTAGTTCATAATGTTCAGTAATAAGGGTTAATTTGCCCTGATTTTATTTATCGCCCTGGCTGTCAGCCAATTTGTTATCATGACTAAGTAGCCATTAACAAGAAAGCTGAGGGACTTGAAATTCGTTGCATTTAAAATGGAATTAAAATTGTGAAGTATCGTCATGACTACATTAACGTAGTTGCATTAGGACTTTTAATTGACTGTATACTACTTTGGCTACTTTATAATATACTATTTTTAATTAGACAAAGATTAAGACATTTATTGCCAGAGCAAAATAACTTTTTTTACGGCATGGAAAAGGCAAACGAGCACACAAGCCACATGATGGTAAGTGGAAACTGTGACCCATAGACATTCGCATTCACAAGACTGCAAGCCTACGACAGCAAATGCGTTGCCAACCCTGAGGACTAAGATGGAATGCCTCTATACTCATTACGACGGCTGTCTTATCCCCAAACCGCAACACAACAATGCGAACACTGCTGTTTGGCGATAGATTAATGGATTAGATGGTGGTAGCGATCCGGACGGACCCTGCACAAGGTCATACAACTCGCAAGCTCCTGTTCTGCATGCAATGTTACAATACAGATCGTTTTTCATTAAGAAATTCCCGAATGGAATAAAACTTTTGTCGAATAGCCACATTTTGATTAGTTTAGTTTAGTTGTAATATTACAATATTAGTTGCATTGCATGTCAAGAAATAATACGAAATTACATTGAGATCGTCAAAACATAAATATTAATAATCAAAGAATAGAATACAATAATAATTCATAAATTAAAACAATAAAAATTAAACATCTAATAATGGTCATTCGTCCGATGTCAAAATATGTACAATGAGTAATAAATGTCAACAAAATAATAAATTTACATTTCCATTTTCATATATTCATCCACGTAGTATAACGGATTATTCAATAAAAGGTTTCTCAGCTGATGTTTAAATGCTTCGTCGGATTGTAAATTAAAAAAAATAATTAAATAAATTAATTTAAATTATTAAATAGTAGAATTGATTATAGGGGCATTGATGTATTTGAATTTGTAAGATTGTAGATTTTAATTGCCAAATAGAAAGTTTTAACTTTGTAAATATTAGATTTCGACAGAGGCAAGTACAGCTTATCCTTGCATCTAGTGGATCTTGGAAAAACTTCAGCACGAACTCTATCTACTGTTATAGATAGAGTTAACTGGATCCAAGTAGATTAGTAACTTAACCTAGTACTTAAGTTTGTATAAGTAACCGGGTATAACACAAAAATGGTTTAACTTGTGAGCGCACTATTCGCCAACAAACTGTCCCCAGTTTGGCGAATTTTTTGTATACCTGCCTCTTTAGTGGTTACCAGCCTTTTTGCTTGACTCTGGCCGCATAGAAAGCGTTTATCGATATTCCCTCGGGAACTCTCCAATTTGCTGCGATAAGAAGTAGAATATTGCTGTTTTAAACTATAATCTATCTCTGTTCCTTTCATCTAGATACGTTTAGCCGTTCTGACGCGATTGAATAAATATCATCTTAACTTTCGCGTTCATAATATTACTAGCTTTTGTCTGCGACTCCGCGTACATTTCAATTATCCTTAATTCGGGAAAATTTAAATTTTCCGAGGTTAGAAGTGGGTGTATGTCGGTTAGTCTACAATTGTTGTGTTGCATACCAACCTCTCGTCTATGAATGATTTAAATGTCGTAAATTGTTTGATTGAAATTGTTTTTCATAATGTTGTTTGGTCGAAAAATAGTTTAGTATAACATTTGTTTGGAATAACTTTTTTTGCCGAAAGTTTTTTTTTATTACGTTGACCGTGAGGAGTTGACGGAACTCCGCTTTGACGGAGCTCCTATTCCGCGTAGTTGTGGCGCTTCGCGCCTTGACACAATTGTAACAAGTTGAGACTTAGGTGTTATAGATTTATTTCCAAACAATATTATAGATTTGGCCTTTTTGCCAAAACAATTTTAGACCAAAAGTGCTTAAGAAAATAAAATATTTAAGCAAAAAAATCTTTATGGTAAAAAAGAAGTATGCCATTCAATATTATAGGAAAGATTTTGGACCAAAAAAAAATAGCACATTAAATTTTAAGTCAGTCAAAGAAGTACTTTTTTAAGAATTTTAGTTCAATTTGACAAAGTTTTGTTTGAGTTTCGTATGCGAGTTCTAAACGCAACCGTGACATGAAACCGTGAGGCACTTTGAGAAAATCAACATAAAACCTTAAAACAGAGCTTAACAACGAAGCTCGTTCGAGCTCTTCACTAAGTCAAGGGGCTTTCTTAACTCGAGACTTGACACAACAAATGAAATTTACGGCACCAAATTGCATTTAAATTAGTAATACATTTATCCCGTTCCAGCGAGTTGAAGTTTACAAATGAGAGAATGAGATGGAATTAATGATGTGAGCTCGATTTATGTTAAGTGTTTTGGAAATTATTTAAGTCAGTTAGTGGGAACAGTTTCATTAGGACACAGATAAATCTTATCTATCTGAGCGTTGGCAACTCATTTGGATTGCAGTCTTAGGATTGCAGTCTTGAGATTGTAGTTTTTAAGATCCCACTTCATCATGTCAGCCGAAAGACGTCCACTGCTGGACATAGGCCTCCCCCAAGGCTTTCCACTCAGACCGGTCTTGTGCTTTTCGCATCCACCGCGGTCCCGCGATCCTGACGAGGTCGTCACTCCATCTTGTTGGAGGCCTACCTACAGCTCGTCTTCCGGTCCGCGGACGCCACTCCAGAACCTTCTGACCCCATCGGCCATCAGTCCTGCGAGCAATGTCCCCCGCCCACTGCCACTTCAGTTTAGCTATTCTTCGGGCTATGTCGGTAACCTTAGTTCTACCATCCTAATTTTATCCATTTACCATGCCACTATTCAACACGGTAAAAACAATATAATTTATGATCTGTTATCGTATATTCAACGTTTTGATTGCTCTTATTTTCTTGACAGTAATGGCGGCCGACAAAACAATACCGCAACAACTCAAATACGATTTGGATTTTACCGCCTAGAATAGAAGGGCTGGACTTGTGTGCTCCTTTGCGTTCTCTATTGGCCCTTCTACAAGTCGGCGGTTCTTGAGCGTAAGGGACGGAGCAATACGTAAGAGTGAGATGCAAGAATATGTTGCTTGCCCATGTTCCGCCGACGTGTAGAGGAGCGATAAGCCATACTAAATATTCAAGTGGTGGGGGAGTTAAAGGGATAATTTCGGCTTTGCACTTGCTTTTTTATGTTATCTCGTACAATAAAGAGTATATAGGTACATACATACATACAATGTCAACGTAGGTAACTATGTTACATTCACGACACAGCTAGCGTAGTTGGTAATGAACCTACGGCTCTTTCAATCCAAGGTTCGATTCCCGGCAAATAAATATGGTGACAAGCGCGAATATTTGTTCCTGAGTCTTGATTTTTTTCTATAGATTAGTTATTTATTTCTGTATAAACTTTAATTGATTAGGCAATGTAGAACCTTGTCGCACAAAACGACCAATTAATTCCTGTGTAATTTATATCTCGTCACTTGACGCTGTAATTATGCCAAGGTTCTATGGTGGATCAACATTTAAAGTCCTTGATGGTATAAGCCTTGAGCTAAGTTTGGGAGCAACCTACTCAAACTAAGAGACCATTAACTCATTCCTTAAACTTGTGTAAAATCGACACTAAGAAATAACTTAAACATAGGAGTAATTGAAGCTGTTATACACGTGCGGAACTGTCATTTTCATTTCACTCGTCCACAGTCTTATCCCTCGCTGCAGCTCGGTCCAAGGACACGTCGAGACTCGTGTAAAATAACATACTTTTACTCGCATAAAAATGTACTATTTTTAACTCCCGACGCATGAAGAGGGGTGTTATAATTTTGACCACTATGTGAGTGTGTGTGTGTCTGTCTGTATGTCTGTGGCACCGTAGCTCTTAAACGGGTGAAACCGAATTCAGATGCAGTTTTCTCCTATTTGAAAGCAGGTTTCCTACTGTTCGTTTTTAGCTATGTTTCATGAAAATATTTCTTCATCAAATTGTTATTTACTTATGTGACAGGTGCGAAGTTGCGCGCGGCGGGCAAGTCATGGCGGGCGGAACACAAGGCTGCACGTACGCTGGGTATCATCGTTGGCGCGTTCCTTCTATGCTGGCTGCCATTTTTTACTTGGTAAGTATGAAACTTTTTTTTTTTTTTGTATATAACTTTTCATTTGAAAGTATAAGGGCGACATATCATAGACCTACAAGAGATACAACTCCTCACTGCCCAGAGCATCCAGAAATTCGACGCAATGGGCCTTTGCGGTGAGCTCTAAACAAAGGGCTGCCACGGTAGATCAGCAATGGTCAAAGAGGCACACAAGGCCCATCCCATCCCCTCCAATAATAAAAATAAATAAATGATTAGCCGTTTAAGTGTGATTGAAGCACAAACATCCACAAATTTATACGAACTTTCTTTGAAGGGTTGAAATATGTTAACCGAGCTATTTATTAAACAATTGAATACGACTATACAAGACGAACAACGTTAGGTTTAAAAATAACACTTTCCAAAATCTTTATCAAATGATAGTTATTCTACTCTGAAATATATTTACGTAAAGTATATTCAAAGTAAAAGTTCCTTTTCCTTTAAAAATCCGGGGTCCTAGTGAAAAAGGGTGTAAGTCTATTACACTCCGTATATGTATGTACCCTTTTGTAGAATAATTTAAGTCGACTTATACCCTTTTTCAGCAGGTCCTCTGAATTAATGTTACCCTTTATATTCAACGTTTTATCATTTAGCTTCTAAATGTTATAAAACGTTCTCGCTCAAGTATAATAATCTAAAACACCTGTCCTTTATGAGGTGTGATGCGTAAAATGTCCTATATAAAGTACATGTTTAAAGTCATACATTTTATTTGAGATTTAATTTTTGATTAAATTTATTTATTTAGATTAAGATGTAATAATCTTACTTTGATATATTAGGCGTTTATTATAGTAATAGTAGTTTTATTTATACTGGTAGATATAATTATTAGACACATTAATCGTCTGTTTCGCGGCATGTTATAGGCAGAAGTTTACGTACACGTTTCACTACTAAAACAAATGTGTGTTTGTTTAACTGTAGAATTTCTAATGAATAATCCTGCCTACAAAGTTAGCGGTCCGGTATTAGTGACTTTGTTATTTCATCGAAATTAATTTCACAGAACGCTATTTTAAAATGAAGCCATGATGATTTCAGGATATATTAAACATTAATTACGTATGTTAATTTAGCTAAAACTTGTTACCAAAAAAGAAAGAATGATTTTCGATGAAATAAAAATGCTGCGTAATAATACCTTCGTTGAAAGGTGTTTCGATAAACATTATGCAACTTTTCTATGCTCTCTTGTACCTTGCTTTCTAAGTTTATGTTTAAATTGTCTGTGGATTTTAAAATACTTCTTTTCACCAGGTACGTGACAACGAACGTGTGCGGGGAGCCCTGCGAGCCTCCCGAAGTGGTCGTCGGAGTCCTATTCTGGATAGGCTACTTCAACTCGGCCCTCAATCCTCTAATCTACGCGTACTTCAATAGAGACTTTCGTGACGCATTTAAAAATACGCTCATGTGTGCGTTACCATGTTGTTTCAGCTGCTGGAAAGACACAAGTAACGCGCAGTTTGTATGATAATTTGAACTCTTTAGGGTTGAGATGAAAGTTGAAAATTGCAAGGACTGTATGGTTAGATATTGCTTTCTACCAAAGTTAACTACTGTGCGAATTATAATACCTCTTCAAATAAAGTTTGTATAGAGGACCAAAGAAATCCTTTACCATTTTTGAACCTTAACGTCCTACCAATAGTACTGAAAAGTGGTACAGGAGTTGTTTGGTTGACTACACAAGTAGCCTTCTGCAAGTTGCAGAAAATTACCAAAATGTTGAATTCTTCTCCGCACAACAAAAACCATTCTAGAAAAAATATATATATTGAAAGCTTAGAAAGTTTCAACAGATTGGGTAGGTTCTCGCCGGTACAGTTAGCTTTATTAATAGCTACAAACTTCAGTACCTTGTCGCTGTTACGCCTTCGATAGATTAGTGTAGCAGTTCAAACATGAAGTTAAGTTGACAAAGCACTTAAGTGTGCAGCTACTTATAACATGGATCCTTTCGATTTGGCCGGCATTTTTTTCTTAATTTTTGAATTGACTTACTTGCACAATAGTGACCTATTACGGTTTTTAATTAAATTGTATAGCTTTGATGCCCGTTTCCTTTTTTTTGTAATTTAATGCATAATATTCCGGATTTGAAAAATAGCATCGAATATTTGCGATTATGTAAACGACTACTAAGTCGCGGTAAAGTATACTCTTATTTAAGTATGTGTAAATAGAGGCGATATTAGCATAACTATAATTATAATAAATAATTGTGATTCACTATGCTGTTAGATTATTGTTCATTCAAGTATAGACCTAGTTGTTTTAGGAATAAATAATGTCGTTTGCGGCCAAGCTGCAAGAAAATATATTGTCATTTATAAAGCACATAGGACTTAGGTGGTTCTGTGTCTTTTCGTAAATTATTTGTATAGTAAATAGTGACGGCATATCCATATAAAGTAAGAAAACAGTCACACTGTAATTGACTAGGTATCGTATTTTTAAAGAGGTTGTAAAAATTAGTTGCTCAAAAAATGAGCCAAGTCCGAAAAAGGCAATAATTTGGAAATTGCAAGTATTGATGTCGTTTAGGTACAATTTTGTAATTTTTAAGATTATGTGTGTTGTTCGCTTGTAGTGTAAGTATAAATCTAATAAACCTAAATTTATTTTTTAAGTCATTTCAAATTTGTAAAATATTACCGAGCTATAGCTGAGGCTCAGAAATATCAAACCATTCAAGAAACAAACTAATTTCCAAGCTTGTATATTATTATTTCTCATTTTACAACACGAAAACTTACCCAACTTTGCTACTATTTCTTAGATATTTCCACACAACCCTAGAACTAGTAGTATAGTCATCAAATTAAAAACATGGTTGTTGCATAAAATACATAAAAAAATGTTTAGTCACGGAACGAACAAAACACAGATGTAAAATCGGATTTAAGTGCAAACTGACATGCAATGTAACGTGAGTTTGGTATCTAAAAATATGTAAGCAGAAAATTGTTTTATTCTGTAACAATTTGAAGATTAAAATATATCACTCATAATTATTCTTGCTTTTCAAAGAGACTGTTACGCGGGGAAAACTGCTTAAAATTATTTTCTTTCTTCAGTGCTCTTTTCTTCCAAACTTGGCGGAGACACTACCTTATTATAAGTACTTACTTCATACTTCATAATGATACTCTTCTATATCCATCGACAAAATAACTCAAATCATTTTAACAAAAGATTGTCATTTAAATATACTCATAATATTTCATCGTGATATCATAGTCAAATGATTAACCTCTATCACTGTAGCAAAACGGGTCATTATGATGTTTTTAGAACATGGTGATTGTCATATGCTCAATACAGTTAAAATGTCGTTTTAAAAATAGCTAACAAACAGATGATTAGATACAAAACTCTGAACTAACTTTTAATAGCGTATTATAGACTGGCATGCCCTTAAAAACCAAATATACTTCTAATTTATCGTGTGCGTGTTGAGCATTTTATTACAATATTCGCATGTGTAAGGTTTTTTACCGTGTGATCTATCAAGGTTAACTTTACTCTAAAACGAGTATTACTTATCTTTTTGCTGGGGTCCTCACGCTTCGACCATATGGGATCTTTTGTGTTATTACCCCTTTTAATATTTAGCGCTTAATCCAATGCAGCCTCCACCCCTTCCAGAAAGGTAACGGAGTGCAATGACAGGGCCTTGAAATCGTTTGGTTCTGGGTAGCCACAAACAGGGACTTTCGTTCTTATTCCGGCGACGCCATCACATTCAGACAGTAATTGTCTCATTGTTTCCACCTCTTCGCCGCACATTTTAAAATCAGTGTTCTCATAAAGAACCATCTTTGGAAGTATTACTTAAGGATTATTATTTTTTCCAACGTGAGGCGTGTGTGTGGATAGATATCAAGCTTAATTCCGATGTAGTCATTTTGGTTTTCATTTAAAAAGAGAATCTCATTAATATAATTCATCATCTCATTTATTTATATTTTAGAGAATGGTCTAAATATAACAATAACCCCTTTTAAAACTAATCTCTTTTACATGAATACCTACAATAAACTTGAAATAATTTCTCCGTCAAATTACTACATCTTACTTGAATTTGCTCTTCCTACGAGAAATGCAAAGTCAAATATGAGCATCTCTGGTGCAAACTCTGCATGCACTTCCAAGCACAAAACCAAGTCACTATGTACCAAGAGTTATTTGCTGGAGAGCTTGGCCACATACTTGTACCCACGTAAACTGACTTGACGGCGTATTAGTCTCTTTTTTTTTAAATAGAGGGGTAGAAAAAGTTCGTCTAGATCTGCCATCTATGGCAAAAAGGCAGTGCCTTTGTTTATACTGCGGGTTTTTCTGAACGTCAAAGCTAGCGCCCTACTTTTTAACCCCCGACGCAAATAGAGGAAGGTTGTAAGTGTCTATCTATCTGTATGTGGCTCATAGCTCACTAACGGGTGGACCGATAAGGACGCGGTTTTTTGAAATTGAAGTAAGTTTTAGGATGGCTCTTAGCTGTTTGTTAAAAATCGAATAGAACTGTTGAACGAGCCATTGTATTGCAATCAGTTTTTTTATGACTTAATGAAAATGCATTTAGCGCGTCTGAAAGAAGTTTGCTTTTCATTTGCATTTACTATTTAATCTTTTAATTGTATGGACGTTAAGCCGAGCATTACATGGCTACACGCAAACACCAACAAATCGCGATATACCTAACGCGTGCGTTATGTCTAGCCTGCTCATAAGCTTTTATCAACGATGGCAAATCGCAAAAAAAAACAACAAAATAAAAAATAAAAAAAAAGTTTTTTTTACTTACAATTAGTAATATAAACAATAATTTTGTCACTTACGTTTTTAAATTAATAACATTTATACATACACATGCACTCAGATACGCAAGACTCAGTTACTCACAGACACATAAATACACAAGTACATGATATCTCGTTTACGAACGCACGTGCATACATAATAATTATACTTTTAAACATAAAAATGAAAAATCTTTAGCATCTTTCAGTTTTTACCCCGATATATATAAAATACTACCGACCCGCCCTCTCTTCGCTCCGGTTTATGTGTTTTTTCTGCAACATCCGGACATAAAACCAGAATGTATTATAAATAAATAGCTTCCGTGAAAAAACTTTGTTTAATATAATAATATCATAAAAAGAAGAAGATAAAAATGTTCATGGTACACTACACAATTGAAAATTATTAAAAACAATATTATTATTACATCGTCCGTAACGTTATTCAACAAAATGAATTTAAAAAATGACTGTCATAACGTAAACAACAAAGTAATCTCAAACCAAGCAATCATCGCGAATTGTTCCTTAAACCAAAATTCCCGAATTTAAATAGAGCCTGAATCTCATTCATGGCATTAGGGAGAATCTTATTTCCTCGCAAGGTAACAAGTGTTCTTACAATGTCGGCCTGACGTTATCTATTTTGGGAACGCGGCGTCATTTGTTTTATTCATTTTTTGTCTCGAAAGAAATGTGAATATTTTACTGAATTTAACTTGGGTCTAAAGATGATAGCTATAATGTATATTGTACATTTGTCGTGATCTGTAGCTTCAGATGTAATGTAAGTGTCTACATTTATTAACATACTAGCTTTTGCCCGTGACTCCGTCTACGGGTATAAATTAGGGTTCCCCTATGGAATCCCTAATCGTCATTTTTCATAATGCATCATTTGTCCGAATTTTCTACCGGTTGAATTTTAATCATTTTAGTGTTGTTTATAATACAACCTTGATACAGTTTTCAGCAATAGATACAGTGATTCAAGAGGAACGGTTTTTATGTATAATAACTCACATAAACCGAAGCATTTGTCAAATGGTTTTCGGCCAAAAGCCAGAATACCAATAATAATAGATTTTAATCTGCCACCATTATTAAATGAAACTTTAAATGAAAATGTTGAAAAGTCTACTTTCAAATGATATATTTAGTTCAAATCTGAGAGCGAGCTCTTCATTGAAATAATAATTGTTTGTCGAAGTGACATGAAGTTCAGTATTTAATTTTGTTGTCTGTTTTATGAGACATTCTGTAACTAATAACTTGCTGAGTAATTAGAAATATCTAGGAATAGTTTCGTTTAAAGAATCTGATTAAATGAGTTAAACAGTGAACTAATTTTAATAATAGAAGTATTTTACGTTTTTTACTGAGCCTAAAATTTTGAAAAAATATTAAAATATATTTCTTTGCTTGTAGATTATAGGACAACCTACAAAAAATGTATAAAAAACATACTTATATACGGCACCTCGCGTTCAACTCGCACTTGGTCTGTTTTTCATTTACCATCAAATACACAAATGACACCAACCAATTTGTCTACGTGAAGTTGAAATATTATTCGATATTCCTTTCATCTTTATTCTTTTGTTTCTATATTTGGAAGTATAAGATCGTTACGTTCTTGAACTGTCTGCGACTCAAAGCTAAAAGAATTTCAATTCCAATTCATTATCTTTCAATATCGAATGGGTTGCCTTTATACTGATTTAGTCTCATTAAAAACGTTCCAGGCCCAGCTCCTAAATTTTCATATCAATCTGGCTCGATAGGGAGCACTAAGCGCTGAACGTCTTAATTACTCTCTGTTGTCTGATTCGTTTCATCGTCCAATGAATGCCTATTTTAATTAAACAGGATGAGTTTAAATTCATTTTGGATTAAAGTAATCGGATTTGTTGACAACTCACTGTATAAAAGAAACATGCTGTGTTTTTTTTATCGGCAGGATGTTAAAAAATAAATATGTCCCATTTTAAACTCATTTCAAAGGAATACTCTTGTTGCTTAGTATTTTAATACTAATAAATTAAAAACTATTTTTTTTCTGTCGAGGCCAGAATTTCGTTAGTGTTCGTAAAATTAAAAACACAACAATTTCGTCTTCACATGTTCGCATATTATTTCTACAATATCAACGCTTAATCACGCTTATAAATGTTAGATAGATGTCCATTATCGGTAGAGGTCTAGAGGGTGTTACTTAAAATGTGATTATTACTCGAGTTATTAGCAGTCTAATTTTAAATATTTAACCTACTTAGATAAAACTGTACAGATGTAGTTCTAATTTGCTGTAAAAGGGGAAAACAAAATACGTAATTATTAAGTGTTATGTAATTTAAGCTGATGTAGTTTTTAATTTGTACATAATAAATAATACAGTGAAAGTTGAGACGCAAATAATAAATCTTTGCATTTATAAAAATAACACGAACAAACAGATATGTTTTTTTTTCTTTTTCATAAATCATTACTATTTCATTGTAGGAATATATCGATGTGCTTTTAAGTTCTGTTGAGTGGCGCTTTACCCTGTTCCTTGACGAAAGGGCCCTCAGCTTAAAAGCTCTTCGAACAATGACCCATTCATTTACATTTCTCTTACTTTTTTCAATCAAGCCTGCAAAGGTTACACTTTGATGCCCTTTTAAGACTTTTAGCGCCAGAGAAGGAATTGCGACGTATAATTTGGAGTTAATAAGGTATTGTAAGGGTTGAATGTTATTCTGACAGTTTTGTAATCTTTTAATTGGTTTTTTTGTCATTAATTAAATTAAATTTATACTGTGAAATGATTTTTATCATCTAACTAAAATGTATTTTTGTGTTACTTTTAATTATTTGTTATAGCGTTATGATATAAAATACAATAAAGAAATAAAAATAAACAGATTTTAATGCACATTGCCAACAAATAATGATAATTATTTAAAAAATAGTAGTTTAGCAGTAAATTTAGTGTAACTTAAATGTTTGGCTTTAAGTATATATCAATACACTTAGTTGCAAGTTGTAAATAATTGTGAAGACTACGCTAAGCAACCAACAGCAATAATTTTTAAATGGCCATAAGTGGATAAATAATCGTGCATAATATATAATATACTATAATACTCAAAATCTTGTTGCAATTTCTTCGTAACTGTTAGAGATGTTTTTCTTAAAAGAGAACTTCGTGTATGTTATAGCTGTATTTTTAATAAAGTTTTTTTTGTCAAAATATTCCATCGTACTTTTTGTGAGAGTAAAGGCTGATACTAAAACATTTTTATGAGTAAAATATTATTGTTTTACTATCAGCTTAAATCTATCGTCTTTAATGTACAAAGAGTAACGTATAATAAACGGTTAAATCAATCAGCTGTTTTATTATTTTCCTATCCAACCAGACTAAGTTATTAAAACAATGGTAATCCGTTTTATCTGCTTTCACAGATAGACCGCTAAATCGATTTTCATTAAATTCGGCGCGGGGGCAGAATGTAAAGCATTATGCGGACTGTTTTTAAAGGAATAGCAATAAAAAGACTTTTACGCAGACGAAGCTGCTTCGTATCGAATTAGTTTCCCGCTTCTCCCCCCCCCCCATTTCTTCCCATTGGGGGTCAATTTTCAGAAATCCTTTCTTAGTGCACCCCTAAGGTACTCAAGGAATACTCCCTCTTAATTTTAAATTCCTGATTCCAGCGGTTTAGGCGATGAGCTGATCGATCTGTCAGTCAGTTTCTCGTTCTATGTATATATATTATCAATATTCATAATAGGTACATAAATAGGTGAAAAAACTTGTTGAACATAAAGGAATGTACGGTTACGGACTTTAATTGATATCACTATAGAACCTTTTCGTATTCTATCTCGTCACTTGACGCTGTCATTATGACAGGGTTCCATAGTGGCATAGCAATTAAACTCCGTGACTGTACTTATTTAAGTTATAAAACCCCATTAGTCAATGGCTACTGCTGATGTTCAAGGTCGGTCATACCACAAAGCCCCTAAGACCACAGACGTTTATAAAGAACTGGTAGTAGTAACAGCATTTTGTCGTATCGTATCTACGTCGCGTAGCACCGACGCGTATCATGATCGTTAATATGGACGCAACAAGATTGCGATCAGGCTACGCGCCGTATCTGAACGCTCGCGATCCTTGTTGCTACGCGTTTATTAAATACCACACACGCTCGCGATCGGATAAGCGTATCAAGATCGGTAACTCTCGATGGACATATTTTCATACTGTATCATGATACGCAGTAATGATTGCAAACAATGATACGTTGCAATGCAACAGGGATACATTGTCATCATACAATACGCTGCTACGCTACGGCTAGTATGGACGCATTTTTTGACCCGACAATGCAGTGCTAGTGATACAGTCGATAATGAAATAAATAAGAAAATACTCATCCCACCCCCATCCCATACCCATCTCCTACGATGCGTCAATAAAGCGTAAGCGTTTGCTTCCAAACTTTGGATACGCATGATCGTTATCACCAAAATGATTCAAATGTGAACCCTGCTTAAGTAAGTATCAGGACTAAGTTAATACAATCTACAATTAACATCCCAACTTGATCTATAAATACAACTCCTTACTTACCTAAGTTCTGACATGGCTTAATCTCGCGAGTCAGTAGGTCTGATCAAGTTAGACTAAGTAACGCCAAATGGGATAACTTACCTAATAGTTTTATTAAGCTGACGTTGACGTTGAGATACATCTCTTGAGATGGGTCAGTAATAAAGTAAACATAGTGATGGTAGGGTCCATGTGGATCCCTACCACCATCTTATCCTTTGACTTGCCGCCAAACAGCTGTTTTCGCAGTGTATAGTAAGGCCGTTGAAACTAGCATAGGCATCCTAAGTCCTCAGGGTTGGCAATGCATTGGCAGTCTTAAAATTGTCATCGTAAGATTGCAATCTTGAGATTCAAAAATTATACCTACCTACCTTCAGGTGGCTGGTGTGTTTTTTATTTATTTATACATAGAAAATAGCCTAGAGTCGGGAAAAGAAAAACTTGCGCTCGTCACACTAGTGTTTGAGGTTAGGCTTAGTCCCGTTACTTTTTGTCCACCACGAGTCCAAAACCCCCCAAAAGTAAATAGGTTAAGTTAGTTACCTCGTTAGGTATCATTAGAGGACATAAGGGCTAACCGCCCCTTAAAAAAGGGATCAGCGTTTACGTGTTAGTTCATATTGTATTTTTTTTAAATATTGTGTAGCTGTTACATTTGATTGTGCAATGTATCATTTTATCGAACTAATCACGTAGTTTAGGATTTTGTCTGTTTTTTTTATTTCATAGGGTAGGCAAACGAGCGCACAGGCCACCTGATGGTAAGTGGAAACTGTGACACATAGACATTCGCATTCACAAGACTGCAAGCCTAAGACTGCAAATCCGTTGCCAACCCTGAGGACTAAGATGGAAGGCTTCTCTGCTAGTCATTACACCGGCTAGGCCAGCCAGTCGGTTAGGTTGTAATAAAAAATACATTCCCTTGATGAATGAAACGTTTGTTGTAAGTTGTTTCGATAAAGTATGATATAAATATATTTATATTTATTGGAGCCGCGAATCAGAGCTTCGTCGAGTAGTAGTGAGGTGGTCCCACTGCGGAACCAATATTGACTCTTACAGGAAATAGAACGCAATTGGTAATTTCTATCTCTACGAGTTACCACATATAAATTTCTAATGGAAAATTTCGTCCTCTATTTTACTGTGTGGTTACTGTTTAAAAATAAAAATAAAGATAAAGAGACATTTATTCGCAACAAAACAAAACCACATTACACAGATACGACAATATCAAGACACAGAAAATTGTTGCGAAACGGTCCCAACTCAGCATTCGCTAGCCGTAAAGCCAGCACTGGTCTTCCGTTGGAACCGCTTGGTGAAAAAACGGAAAGACATTTAACACAAAACAACGCTAAAAGAAAAACATCAAGGATCAAACACAATAATTTGTTCCAGATACCCAATATACATATATATGGTTTGTTTAACCAATATTGCACGCTGATAAAATAAAATAAATAACAGGAGACAATGTTACACAAATTGAGCAAGTCCCAAACTAAGCTCTAGGCTTGAGAGAATATCAAAGAAGCAGGAACAAAATATTCAGGCTCATCATACAAATATCTGCTCTTACCAGGATTTGAATTCAGGACCGCTAACTTGGTGGTGAGGAAAAAAAAGTAGAATAAGGAGCCAGATAGGTAAAAACTCAACATACCCGTAATAATGCCATTGTGAAAAAAAAACAATGGCACTGTAACCCAAAAAGGGCATTACATTAATGACCCAACATCAACACAAAGGACCACAGACAATGGGAAAAGATACATCATTTTAATATTTTTTCTTTATTTCACGCCTTATTTACGACTTAGTTAAACGACCAGACGCTTAAGAAAGCCAAATGTTCTGAGGTACGAATAAATTATTCGCATTTACATTTAGCACTTTTGTTTGTGTACAGCTCTATGAAATGATGAAATTTTAGGGTTCCGTAGCAGAAATTGTTAGAGTAAAACCCTCGTAACTGCGGTTCTCCCTTGTCGGTTGTCGGATTCGATAAAACGTCGGATGTTCTGTTGGCATCACATTTTATATAAGGCTGTTCACGGCGCTTTTTATTTTATATGATGCACTTAGCATCTGAAATACATTATCGGATTATTATTTTTATTTGGGCGAGGATTTGCAAAGATGCTTTTAAAAATATTCAATCAGCATTGAGTATTAAAACTTTTTGTTTCGAACGCAAAACGACTGGAGATTTTGTAAATAAGATCGAGATAACATAAATGTTTTTAATATGCAAAACTTTAGACATTTAACTTTGTTGATGTAGCAAAAATATTTTCGTAACGCTAGGAATTTAAGACTTTCAATTATTTTACAAATCTAATATGCGACAAAAAAACGAGATCGGCCAAGAATAAGTGAAATAAAATCCCAGTACGGAACCCTACGAGAATTGCGTAACTAACACGCTCTATTCCCTTTTTTACACCCGCCATAAGATAAAAAATGGCGTGATTTACATTGCCAAATACGAAGGTCCTTCCGCCCATACTTAATAGGAGGCGATTTGTATCGAAAGAAGAATGGCCAATCGCACCGTTTCGTGTGTTTTATTTCCTAGAACGTTTGATATTTTTAACCCGTGACATACGAGTAAAAAAAACGCTTGTTACGTGTCAAGGCTTTTATTTAACTGTCTTTGTAACATTTAAAGAGCGTATTAAATAACGCATTTCAAGGTCAGTACTCAAAGAATATAGTGACGACTAGATATGTGCCTATTATATTGATTCGTTATTTTTATTACATTATTATTGTATGACTGTAGCATTTAAGCTATATTTTTTTGTTTCTTTTACTGTTTTACTCTGGGTCAATATTATTAATAAATTGTGTAAGACGATCTTATTGTGAATTCATTATTACTATGCGATATATAATAATGTAATTTGCAATATGACATAAATGACGACTACTACTATTACTACTACTACTACTACTACTACTACTACGACTACTACTACTCCTACTACTACTACTACTACTACTACTACTACTACTACTACTACTACTACTACTACTACTACTACTACTGCTACTGTGCTGCTGCTGCTGCTACTGCTGCTACTACTACTACTACTGCTGCTGCTGCTGCTGCTGCTGCTGCTACTGCTACTACTACTACTAATGCTACTACTACTACTACTACTACTACTTCTACTACCACTACTACTACCACTACCACTACTACTACTACTGCTGCTACTGCTACAATTACTACTATAAATTAAAAAAGGGCATAAGCATAAACGGAATATACTACACTTAAAGAAAAGAGCGTATATGAGATTTTCAACAACTCATTAATCAATTACGTTGATGAATTATGACCATGCCACCCAAAGTATTTCCAACATAGCGTTTATGACATCTTAGTACATATTGTATTCTTAGTTTAAAAAGCTGTAACCATTTATCTCCCACTTTACCTTGTAAACTAAATCATTCTATAGTTATATTATTACTAACTAGAGATTTAACATTGACGGAGTGACTATCGACGTCTAACGAGTTTGGCGGTCGAAACTTGACACCGGGTATCTGACTTCGGAATTCTAATTCGGTAACTTGCTTTAGGATTAATATAGACTAGGCGATTGATTCAATCGTTATTTTAACTGCGTCGTATCATTATGAAGTAAGCCACAACAATTATTTGGAACCAAATAGTCGTAAAATTTATTTGTGGTGTTAGTATGATAGAAACTTCTTCTTTTATATATATTACTACTACTTATTACTATGCTATGTTATGAGAGGGCTATGCTCGGGGTTTCTTTGCGTGATAGAATCAGAAATGATGATATCCGCAGTAGAACTAACGTTACCGACATAGCCCTAAGAATAGCTAAACTGAAGTGGCAGTGGGCGGGGCAGATTGCTCGCAGTACTGATGGCCGATGGGGTCAGAAGGTTCTGGAGTGGCGTCCGCGGACCGGAAGACGAGCTGTAGGTAGGCCTCCAGCAAGATGGAGTGACGACCTCGTCAGGATCGCGGGACCGCGGTGGATGCGAAAAGCACAAGACCGGTCTGAGTGGAAAGCCTTGGGGGAGGCCTATGTCCAGCAGTGGACGTCTTTCGGCTGACATGATGATGATGAATCGCTATTTTGTGTGGAGCTAGGATGATAGTAAGAGATAAAGAGATCCGAGAACGAAAGGGAATGCTAAGATGATTTGGTCATTTGGAAAGGATGAATGATGGAATTGAAGTGTTACGAAAGAGGTATGGGAGCGGGTGATTGGAGATTTAAGAAGGGGCCGCCCTAGACGCACAAACAGTGATAGATTCGCGATGTAATGAATAAAAGAAAAAGATAAAAAGATAAAAGATGTTTATTCATTAAGTAGGCCGCACGGGCACTTTTACACGTCAAAATCTACCAGCGCTTCGCAAGAGACCATTGCTGAGAAGAATCGCCGCAAGAAACTCAACAGCCAGTCGTTTTTTTTAAATACTACTTATGATATTATACAATAAAATTATAAAGCTTAACCTAGCATTATATAAAACAATGAATTTAACATCAAATAAAAAAAATAAAAACATTCAAGCGTAGCTTGAGCAGGAAAATGTGAAAAACTAAGAATTTTCATAAGGGCCAAATCAAAACCACCCGGAACCAACGTACGCGCATGAAGAGGTTAATGAATGAATGAATGTAGATGAGCGTAAGTTGTATGTTTCGACCGGTCCACCAGGCGCTCCATAGTCTCTGTCTACCCCATGGGGTGACCAGCGTGAAGGCATGTATGTACGGTCACGGAAGTCGGAAAATCTGCTTGAAGATGTCATTGTCATTAGAGATGCCAAGTGATTTGTAATTGATAGGAAACTCAACCTTACTGATGAAAAATGTCAGATTGACTTTGAAACTAAGGTGGGTGACAAGTTTAATTCCTTGACTGTATGTAGGTAGATGTATTATTTAGAAATTACTATTTTATCTTACTCCTATTGTAAATTTATGCGAAAAATCGGACGGATAGATGTTTGTCACTCAATATTACGCCGGAGCGACTGAGCGCATCTGGTTGAAATTTGGCACAGATGTAGACCTGAGTCTGGAATAGCTTATATCCTGGATAGGTATCTTAAATCATGAAATAAATCACTAATAGAGTGGAATGGTAAAATTACAAATGCGGGCAGAAGCTTTTGTTATAGACACAAAGGCGTGTTTGTTTGTTTGTTGTTTTAATGTTTCGACGCCTCAATCGATCGGCATAATAGTTTGTATAATATGTAGTGAAAAGAAACCCAGATCGAAGTACAAATAATAGTTTATTATCTAAACGACACTAAGTACAACACACTTGTAAATAAGGCTCGCGCGATATAGCATGAACGTGACGTTGTCCTGTTCCGAATAGCTGAGGCTTCGCTCTGCTTTGATAAACTGAGAAACTGAGAAAGCTGGCTCGCGATGGAGGGGGAAAAGAGAGAAAGAGACGGCAGATCGCTCGCCACTATTGCGTCTCACGCGACGTCGCGGCGTTTGCCGAAGCATTCACATGAGTTCCTCTTCAGTAAGTAGTTTAGCATTGGAGGCATACAAAGGGTACCCTTGATCTAGGAAAATTCCAAAAAGCAAAAAGAGTTCCAAAAGAATTTATTATATGACAGGTGTCGTAGATACGTGAACTAAGTCGCATGTAAAAACTAATACTATGGTCGCTTTATAATTTGTTTAAAAAAGCACAAGGATTATTTAAGCTATATATATTATGCCAGTATTTTTTCTCGATTCGTTCAAACAAATCCGAACAAAGCAAAAGTTGTTGGCTACACGACTCCGATACCGTGTATTCTTCGTTCTTTTAACGTGAAGATAACAAAGCTGTACACGTACAGTCTCACAAAATTCTTATCGCTTCGCAGGTCTGGAGCATTTATAGTCTTATCTGGAATTTGTTATACAAGTCAGTTTGTAAGTACCACGATGGCGTAATATTTACTGGAGAAGTCACTGATATTCAAACAGATGTCGTAATGACTGACTGCTGAGTTTCTTGCGGCGTTTCTTCTCAGCAGTGGTCTCCTCTTGGGAAGCGCTGGTAGATTCTTGACGTGTAAAAGTGCCCGAGCGGTCTTCTTACTGAATAAGTTTTTAAATCTTTTATCGCAAAGTCCATGGATATCTAATATGAAATAATATAAATATAATATAAGGCGGAAAGAATCATATCGTACTTGACCTACTTAATATGGTATTGTTGTAAACTTACATAAACCGAAGCGAAGCGAGAGCGGGTGGCTAGTAACTCTATAAAAGATAAAAAAGATAAAAGAAATTTATTCAGTAAGTAGGCCGCACGGGCACTTTTACACGTCAAGATACTACCAGCGCTTCCCAAGAGGAGACCACTGCTGAGAAGAAACGCCGCAAGAAACTCAGCAGTCAGTCATTTTTTAAACTTATTTCATATTTCATATTACAATGGTATGTACAACTTAATCTAGCATTATATAAAGCTACAAGTATTAAATTAAATATAATATCAAATAACAGTAGTTCAGCAGGAAAACATGCCAAAAATCTTACGGGAGAGAAAGATAGAAAAGAATAAAATAAAATAACTACAACTACCTACTTATATATGTGTATATGAGATGGTGCAAGATGACCACATAAAAGTTTCGATATGTTTTCCTGCATCAACGGTGTCCCCCAGACAAGAAAAAGCAGGATAAAGCCTTTGCATTTGAACAAATTACTATTGACTAAGTTTCGGGTGTAGGCCATGCATTTTTGTCTGTTAGATAGTCCTCGACCCTATAATACGCTTTAGACATTAACGACCTTTTCAAATATTTTTTAAGTGCTGGAAAGGGTAACTTTAAAACTACTTCAGGTAATTTATTATAGAAATGAATGCATTGACCAACAAATGATTTATATACTTTACGGACACGGAATTTTCGAATAGCTATTTTATTTTTATTTCTAGTATTTAAATTATGTATATCTGAGTTTTTGGTGAACGAATCTAAATTCTTAATAACATAAATAATATTCTCGTAAATAAATTGAGACGCTACAGTTAAGATATTAATTTCTTTAAAAAGTTCTCTTAATGAGTCACGGGAATTTAAATTATAAATAGAACGAATGGCCCTTTTTTGTAACACAAATATAGTTTGTATGTCAGCTGCCTTACCCCAAACCAGAATACCATAAGACATAACACTATGAAAATACCTATAATAAACTAAGCGAGCTGTCTCAACATTAGTTAGTTGTCTAATTTTCCTAACGGCGTAAGCTGCCGAACTTAGTTTACCTGCCAGTGCAGCTATGTGGGGACTCCATACAACGAACGATACAACGAACTTAAACCCTTAATTTGACTCAATTGCAAATTTTTATCTATTGTTATGCCTAGGAAAACCGCCCTATCTACCATTAGAAAACACTCGTTATTTAGAAAAATACTAGAATCTACCGGTTTAACATTAGGCAAAGCGAACCTAACACATTTAGTTTTCTTGGCATTTAGTAGCAAGTTGTTACTAATAAACCAATTATGTACTTTAACTAGAGTGGCGTTTATCCTACTGTAGTCTACGGTTTTTCTATCTACCTTGAAAATTAGTGAAGTATCATCAGCAAAAAGTACAATATCGCAAAGTTCATCTACTATTGGTGGTAAGTCATTTATGTAGACCAAAAATAAAAGAGGACCTAAAATAGAGCCTTGAGGCACACCTATTTTCACTGTAGCTCCAACAGATTGCGTTTTGTTTACAACAACTGTTTGAGTTCTATCACTTAGATAAGAAGACATAAGGCTTAAAGCTTTATTGGACAATCCATAATGTTCTAATTTTAAAATAAGGGTCATATGTTCGACGCAATCAAAAGCTTTAGAAAGATCACAAAATATTCCTATTGCGTCGCAAGATTTTTCCCAACTGTTATATATATATTTAATGAGTACAGATGCCGCATCAATTGTTGATCGACCTCTTGTAAAGCCAAACTGGTTATTGCTAAGTAGTTTATTTCTGTTAAAGTGACCTAACATATCCTTCAGCATTAGTTTCTCAAAGACTTTACTTAAAACTGGTAGTATGGAAATGGGACGGAAGTTCGTTATATCACTCATCTCGCCTGATTTAAAAAGAGGTATGACTTTACTATATTTCATGAGATCTGGAAAGATCCCCTCTGATATGCAATTATTGTAAATTAATGCTAGATGGGGTGCAATTACATCTATGATATGAAAGAGCACTTTAACTGATGTGCCCCACAAATCTTCAGTCTTTTTTAAACTAAGCGATTTAAATATCTTTACTATTGAATCTGAATTTACAGGGCTGAATTCAAAGTTTATATTACATTTACTGACATTAGTGCAAAGTAATGATTGAGCTTCAACCGCGGATGATTTAAGACATTTCGTAGTAATAATTGCCATGTTGGAAAAATAATCTTCGAATGCTAATGCAACATCTTTATTTGACGTGATTGGATGGCCACCTGTGTTCAGGGTGACTTGATTATCACGAGTTTTTGATTTTCCCGTTTCTCTATTTATATGTTAGATATTTAAACTTGACAACAAAAAAACCTTTTAAATCTCTGCTTTTTTTCCACCATTTCATCCAATAACACCTCCCAGATGGCTTGCCTAATGCACTCGCAATCGCAATCGTTTTCATTTTGACAGTTCGGAGGCGGGTCTGCATACGAAATGAAAACAATTGTTCCACTTTGAAGCCGATTCCGATCGCGAGTGCAATAGGCAATAGCGACGCAGGTTTTAGTTGTTAACCAACAGTATCGGATTTACTTCGCGTTGAAATACTCTTTTTTTAGTTAGATATGAATGAAACAAGGTATTAAATATATATAATTTATTTTGACGAAGGTAGTTATTCAAATTTAAAATAATTAAAATAATATAGGGTTTTGTTGTGGTTTGGTCGATGACGCTGGTAAAGTTTGGTAAAGATTAGTCGTTAAATTATGCTTAAACGCTTAGCTGCAGTTGTGGCTGAGCAGTTGCCCCCGCTCGAGCAGCAACACTCGCACGTGGTCACCTCGCCGGATGAACTGGCGTGGCCTATATCTAGGCCCGTACAAAGCACCTCCTGGAATAGCCCGGGAGTAGAAGTAAAGAACCCGTATGCAGGCAATGCGGTAGTTAATTTAGAGGTTGAGTGGGTTAATTTAAGAAAACGGTAATGAAAGGCGGCATGTAGATTTTGGAGGTGACTCAGCAGTTCGCTAGGCATAATGTGACAGCCACATGGTTTGTAGTCGATGCAGGAAGGCATTCAAGCTTCCAAACGCAGGTTAAATTTAAGAAAGCACCCTTTAATCCTTGCGGATAAATTATATAGTTAACAGCGCACGTTCCAAGGAGGTTTTGCTGGACATTCTTTAGCAAGGGAAGAGAAGTAAGAAACAGACATGTGGCACAAAGTTATAACCCCAAACTCTTTGTAAAATAAAGAAGAAAACTAACCTGTTGGAGGATAATAGCCTTGCTTACAGCTTGCTGTAACTAATGTCGACTCCGGAACGCCGTAAGGTCCGTGTAGACGTGGCACGAGTGTCCCTTAGGATGTCTCTGCTGGTATTTTAATAAATTTTAGATAAACACTCGACACACAGCACGGCATTGAAGACGGAAAGGGTTGTAGACACTTACTGTTGCTGTGATCACTGCCACGTAGATTATTTTTAAATAAGGTAAATACGAATTCCTACGTGGACTGCCGGTCACTGGAATATAAGAATTTGTTGTCAAAACCAAAACGATACACAATAATTATTCTTAAGACACATCAAGCCAAACGGCGAAAACACTTACAAGGGAAGCAAGTATGGTAAATATATGCTCCAATATGTAATAAAAGATCCGGTTAGCTCGCTGGCTCATAAGAAAAGAACGACAACGGAGATCATCTACCGAAATCGATATTGGATCGATTACCAGTTCCTAAACTTAATAAAACTCCACAGATCGGGGAAAAAAGACTAAACGTCACACGGGTACAGATACTAGTTAATTTTATTTAAAGGCAGCAAACTCGGGTTTTCGTCTGTCATTAAAATACGCCGGAATCCTGAAACGACTGAAGAATTAAAAGAAGACTAAAGTTGGACTACATGAACAATTTTGAAAATATTAATTTAAAACGACACTAATACAGTGACCTGGGTTTACTTACAAATGAGGAGAACGAAATATGCCCCTAGCAACACCGGGTGCATTTGCCACAGAGTCAGTAGTTTTATTGATACAGATTCACTAGTGGTTGAAGTGACCATAGATTGTAAGATTAAATCAAGGATACCAACCAAAATAATTTGTAAAGAAATGGAATAAATTGTGCATCGCTGAAGCGTTAATTCATGCCTGAAAAAATATACATTACACACCCCCTCAACCAGGAGAATTTTACGAAGAAAGGAACTGAAAGAGTAAAATTCCAGCTCGCCCTCGAGCTGAGTACTCACAAAACTAAAACAATAAAATCAGGTGAATCCCTTCTAAGGTTACCTGAATACTTTGACGGGGACTCCCGGCCCAGAATCACACGTCCTGCAGTACCTTGGCATCAATTGAGTCCGCGCGGCCGACGCTGGAAACAACTGCGTCGAGGCCTACGGTAGCTGCAGTAGAATAGTAACTAGAACTAGCAGTTACAAGTCACTAGAAGACCTTATAATAAAAGGATTTAAAAATAAATACGCAAGATAAAGCGTTATGGCAAGAACGGTAAGAATCCCACAAAGTATTGTAAGGTATAAAACGACGAAGCAACCATCCAGGTATCTGAGTCACTACCCGCTCAGTATCGGTACGTGTAGGCTTTATTAGATGTCACGATCCGCATCAGTGTAAAGGCTTATTTAAACCTAAGACGGTGCTGGTCAGAAAAGTTTAAAAAAAAACAAAAAAAATGTGTAAAAAGAAGGAATGTATTATAGTATATCCGCCAATAAAAACGACGGTAAGGTACTAGAGAGAGAGAGAGAATGCTATTCACGCGAAGCAACCATCCAGGTATCTGAGTCACTACCCGCTCAGTAACGGTACGTGTAGGCTTTATTAGATGTCACGATCCGCATCAGTGAAAAGGCTTATTTAAACCTAAGACGGTGCTGGTGCATGGCATGTGATGGAGGAGAGGAAAAAAAAAGTCTGAAAAGGGAAATAGCAAGTAGAAGAGAGAAGATGCGTCCCATATCGCAGTTATTGTAGAGTCACCACCCGCTCTGAAAAGAAATTGTGTAGGCTTCCTTAAGGTGTCACAATCCGCACCGGTGTAGGCTTATTCCTGCTGGATGGGGTCCAGGAAGAATCAATAAGCTACTAGAAGTAGTTAAAAAGACGTGCCTTCGCACACAAAAACTTTCCATTCAGTAATCATTCCATGTTTAATCCAACACCCAGGACAGCTGTTATCGATCCATAAATTTACCTTACGGTCCGGGGGTTATGTGTTAATTTAGTTAAATTGTAATATTAGGTAGCATTGGGAGAGACTGGCTTACAATCTTTT
Source organism: Acleris sparsana (assembly GCA_923062465.1). Taxonomy (NCBI): domain Eukaryota; kingdom Metazoa; phylum Arthropoda; class Insecta; order Lepidoptera; family Tortricidae; genus Acleris; species Acleris sparsana. Next base: position 12,698,683 of record OV281307.1, on the reverse strand, counting down.
ATGTGCCATTTTCCCAGTCGCTTCCCATTTTCATCCTCCAGTTCGTATACCAAGCGGGACACCTTCCGTATCACGCGGCACTTTTCATATTTAGGGGCCAGCTTTGCAGCAAAATATTTCCCAGCGTTACTCTGCTTGTATGTACGTTTCCAAACTTCATCACCTACATTGAATTCTATGTCACGCCGCTTCTCATTATAATACTTGATGTTACGATCGTGAGCTTTCTGCAATAACTCTCTGACGGTTGGATAAGTTTCTTTTAGTACCTTTATCTTATCAAAGTAATCGCGCCTAGAAGCGAAGATAATCTCCTCTACCGCTTCAGAGTCATTGTAGATAGTACCATCAGGAACGGCTTCACGTCCGTGAACTAGTAGGAATGGAGTGAACGAGGTAGACTCGTTTACGGAGGTATTTAGTGCAAACTGGATCCTTGAAATGTTAATATCCCACGTACGATGGTCTGATGCGACAAAAGTAGAGATCGCAATCACCACAGTTTTATTATAGCGTTCTACGGTATTAACTTGGGGACAATAAACTGGGGAATAGTGTAGTTGAGGAATGTTGTAGTTGGCAAATAATTTTTGAACTTCACCGCCAGTAAAATAGGATGCATTGTCCGCAATGATAGTTTGCGGAATGCCGTGAACCATAAATACATGGTTTTCCAACCTCTGAGAAATCACTTTTCCGGTTGCGCGCCGCATTGGAAACAGCATACAATACTTGGTAAAGCAACACACGACCACCAACAGGTACGTATTTAACTGTCTTGAAGGTGGTAAGGGTCCGACTAAGTCCAGACTTAGGCACTGAAACGGACGACAGCAATGCTTTGCGCTTCCCATGAAACCGGGGGTCGGGTGTTGACTATGCTTATACGCTGCACACGCTGCACAATTAGCGACAAACCTAACAACATCTTGGTACATGCCTGGCCAGAAGTAGCGGAGTTTCAGCCTTTTATAAGTTTTAGCTGTACCAAGATGGGCTGCTGTAGGAACCGAATGATTGGCGTGCATTATCTCATCGCGGAATTCCATTGGGATAACCTCTTTCCATTCGAATTCGGATATTAAAATATTCTTAATTTTTGTATATCTATACAGGCGACCGTCCTTTAATTGAAAATTGGGCACTGACCCTGGATTTGCTTCACATTTTTTATATAGTTTTAAGTACCATGCATCCGTAATGGTGCTGGTATCGATTAAATGTACCGGGACTGCTCTTGATAAGGCGTCCGGCACGACGTTTTCCGACCCACGACGGTGCTCGACTACGAAGTTATAAGGAGAAAGACGACAACCCCATCTCTCCAGGCGTCCTGTAGGATTTTTAAGGTTAAGGAACCATTTTAAACTCGAATGGTCCGTTATTATTTTAAATTGGCGGTCCCCTTCGAGATACGGCCTAAAATGTTCAACAACATTAACGACAGCCAGGGCTTCTCTCTCAGTGGCTGAGTAGTTCCTCTCCTGCGGCGTAAGTGAGCGACTGTAGTACGCCAGGGGGTGCTCTTCACCATTGGAGTCCTGAGTCAAGGTTCCACCAATTCCGAAGTCTGAGGCGTCGCAATGTACCGCGAATGGTTTAGAGAAGTCTGGACAGGCTAGAACAGGTGCAGTTGTCATGGCTACCTTCAGTTCACTAAAAGCTTTGTCCGCTTCCGGTGACCAACGAAAAGGTGGAGCGCCTTTCCGAGTTGAAGTTAATTGGTTAAGAGGCCCTGCTATGTTGCTGAAGTTTTTAATAAAACGACGGTAGTAAGATGCGGTACCAAGAAAACGCTTGACATCCTTTCGAGATGTGGGTATGGGAAAGTCGATAATGGCTTTGACTTTGTCAGGATCGGTGCGTAAACCGTATTCATCCACCACAAAGCCTAAATATTTAAGTTGCCTACGAAAGAAATGGCATTTTGATAAATTTATAGTAAGGTTAGCGAAGCGGAGACGTTCCAGTACTGTACGTAATAAGGTAAGATGCTCAGTGAACGTCTCGGAAACTATTATGATGTCATCTAAGTAAATAAAGATACGACCACTGTATTCCGGACCAAACAGGATGTCCATCAGGCGCTGCTGTGTCGCCGGCGCGGAAGTTAGGCCGAAGCACATGACTTTAAAATGGAATAAGCCACGAGCAGGAACTGTGAAGGCGGTCTTTTCCTTGGATGCCTGTGAATCAAGACCTATTTGCCAGAAGGCTGATTTTAAGTCTAAAGATGATAAAAATTTGGCATTTCCTAGTTGGTCCAGTATCTGGTTAATTAACGGTAAAGGGTAAGCATCGTGTTTCGAGACCTCGTTCAATTTCCTGCTGTCTAGGCAGAATCGTAAGGAACCATCTGCTTTAGGTGCCATAGTTACTGGGTTATTCCATGGGCTGCTGCTTGGTTCAACAATATCTAGTTCAAGCATTTCATCGAGCTGCCTGTTCAACTCAGCAAGCTTAGAAGGCGATATCATGTAGTAACGCTGTTTTATGGGTTTCGCGTCACCAGTGTCGATAGTATGGGTAAGCAGATGGGTCCTCCCTAAACCTTTCTCTTCAGAGGAAATGGTTTTAAATTCCTTAAAAATATTTTCAGCTTGAAGTTGGTCTTCGTACGATAAGGATTCTAATCCTTGTAAAAATCTTACCTCAGAATTAAGGGTATTAATATGGTCTTCATCCGACAATAAACAATCGTTACCCAATAAAGATAGTACGTCAGGAGCGATATTAAACGCTTTCCAAAAGTTAATGCCAAATAAAAGTTTTGTTGGTACCTCCGGTATGACATAAAATTTAACTATTGCTGTTGTCTCACTAACGGTGACTGGTAAGAACACATAGCCCAATATAGGTGAAGAGGAACCGTTCGCTGTTACTATGTGACTCACATCGTTTGATTTATGAATAGTAACCAAGTTCTCAAAGTACTTATGTGTATCACCACCAATAATCGACAGTTCCGAACCAGAATCCAGGAGGCCGGTATAGGTTACATCGTAAATTTTAACTTTAAGGTAAGGACGCAAATCATGTCCATTGACTAAACTATTATATTTTAAAATAGCATTGTAGCTTTCGAAGAATGACCTTGTTGTCGACAACCAGGACTGCCACTCGTCTTGAACTGCCTTATTCGATGGTCGGTATTGCAAAGCAGTCCCGGGTGGTGATTGTTTTTTATTAATCGTACTATTATATTTAATTTTAACTGGTGGGTAACGGACAGTCTCATCGGTCTTAAGGACTTGTAGTGAAGTATTGTTGGAATGTTGGGAAATTGAGAATCGGACTGGTTTTGCCATTGGGTAGATTTTATTAGTTGGGCAAGTTTCATTATGTGAGCTTAGTGACGGTTTATAGTTATTAATAGTTGACTTTGGGTATATAGAAGCAAATTGAGTTGATTTTTCCATTGGGTAAATTTTATTGGTTGGGTAAGTTTCGTTATTATGGTTGTAATATATACGGGTTGGGTAAGAAGACATGTTTGGGTGTAAATTGTTCAATGGGTAAATTTTATTTTTTGGGTAAAATGTATTATTTTGGTAAGTTTCATTATTTGGGTAAATATGGGTATATTTTCCCAGGGGAGTAGTAGCGGAATTGGGTTGGGATGTGGAGTTAATGGGTGCGTAAGCGTTAGTAATCGGGGACGTATGGTAATTAGTGGTATTAGTTGGAATGTGGTATTGTTGAAGGTTATAAACGGCCGGAATGGGATTGCTATTTACAAAAGCGGGAGGGGAGGGGATTGGTGTTTGGTTGTATGTGGAATTACTCATATCTGGGTAAGTATGCCTAGTAGTGGTAGTAGGAATGGTAGTAGTTAATACTGGGTAATTTAAATTGTTACCATTGTCTGTCTTATCCGATGTGGTATGGTTTTTATTTGAGGTAGTATACGTATTATTTTTATAAGTAATTGTTGGAAAAAAGAATCTAGTTTTGTATTGTATTTTAGGTTTATTTAGGTCCGGGTCAACCATACCTTGACTCGGAGCTATTAGTTTTTTGATTTATTTTGCCCGGAGGCACATTTAGGACAATTATTAGCTGTTACGTTATTCTCACCACAGCGGTAGCAGACCAGCCTGGGGGCTGCCCTACAATACCTTAGTGTATGGCCATCCACGCGGCAACGCACGCAGAAGTCAACAGGGGCACTTACTGAGGAAACTTTTATTGAAGTGTCTGGTTTGTAAACCAAGTCGTGAGCCAGTGACTTACTTACATCCCTGCTGGGTTCTGCGAAGCGTTCGGCGCGTTGAGCCGCCGCCTCAAGTTGTCGACAATGGTCTTTAAGTTCGTTAATTGATTTAATTGGAAATAAAGCTAATTGTTTAGAATAGAAAGGCCTTATATTTTGTTGCAATATACTAAGTTTCTCATTCTCAGAAAGTGGAGTTTCCAAGCGTGAGTAATAATTGAGCATGACACTGACATAATTAACTATAGATTCATCACGCCCTTGCGTCCTTGACCTAATTTCAACTAAAAGGCGTTCATTGTAATCTACTGGTAAATAGTCGCGGAGCAAGAGTTTTTTAAGGTCCGTCCAGCAATGGACCTGATCACAAATTCCGTCAAACCAGGAGGTTGCTTCATCTGTGAACAGTTCACATGCTGAGCGGAACAATGCTGCGTCTGAGATCTCTCGAGAAGCACGTACCTGCTCCAGCCTTCGCAGGAACGCCTTAATGCAGGACCTACCATCATATTTTAAGCCAAATTTATATACCGCATTATTACGCGTGGCTGCACAGGCTGGTGCCGCAGTAGGTGAAGGTGAAGTAGGTGCAGTGGCCTCGGGGTTAATGTCCGGGGTCAGTGCACTTTTGAAATTATCCATAATATTGTCCAATCGCAAAAGTAACTTATCCAACTGTTCGGTTAATTCGAGGTGCGTCGTGGATTCTAATTCGGAAGGCGATAGGCGTGTCAGACGGTGATAGAGGTGATGGGCAGTCGCTTGCACACGGTTAAGAACTTTTAAAGAAGTGTGCCGTTGTACTGGAGCTTGCAACAAAACATTTAGCTCCTCCATTTTAGATGCGATAAGTTGAAGCTCTTCACTGACGTCACCATCGTAATCCGCGACCTCATCAGTTGGTATCTCGGCATTCAATTTCTTAACCTGGCAGCGCAAGTCCATGACCGTAGCAAGTGGGATGCCAAGTCGTACTTTTACCTCATACTCAAGTTCATCTTTTTTTAATAAGTTAAATGCAATAGGACGTTCCTCCAATGTAAAATTCGACATTTTTTAATAAATATTATTTAAATAATGTGAGAGTAATTAGTTTTAATTATTAAAGTCAGTAACAGCGAACAGCAATATGGTTATAATTTAATTTAGAATAAGTAATATGGTTGTACTTATTTATGGTAGCGAACCACTGAGTAATTGTAATAGTTAAATGTAAAATTGTAAATTATATTTGTTAAAAAAGAGTAAAGTTAAGTTGTAGTTGTGACTTTCTGAAGTAAAGGGTATCCAAGGTAAAAAGTATGTTAAAGTAATAGCAAAATGTAGTTAAAGGTTATGAAGTTTTAAAGCGAGGGTAGAAAAATTTAAAAAAAACCCTTGAGGCTTTGGATGGAATGCCTCTTATGCAAGCTATGTTAGCCGGATATCTCGACCATCCACACCAGAACACAACAGTGCAAGCACTGCTGCTTACTAGTGGGACTATTGGTGAGACTGTGGTAATGACCCGGGCGGACTGTGCATAAAAGTCCTACCACCTGGAGCAAAAGTAACAAAGTGATATTTTAGAGATAAGTATTTAAAAAAACGAGCGTGATCGACCAATTACAGTAGATAACTAATAAATAGGTAACTCTTAACACTTAGATTAATTTTTAAATTTTGTTTGACACAGAAAAATTTAAACATAAAATGACATGGAACTTAGTACTACCTAGCTTCATCGACCACCATTTCCTTCATAAGGAGGGAATTAGCCAAACAACAACAAAATGTTCGGGCGCCACTGAAATACTCTTTTTTTAGTTAGATATGAATGAAACAAGGTATTAAATATATATAATTTATTTTGACGAAGGTAGTTATTCAAATTTAAAATAATTAAAATAATATAGGGTTTTGTTGTGGTTTGGTCGATGACGCTGGTAAAGTTTGGTAAAGATTAGTCGTTAAATTATGCTTAAACGCTTAGCTGCAGTTGTGGCTGAGCAGTTGCCCCCGCTCGAGCAGCAACACTCGCACGTGGTCACCTCGCCGGATGAACTGGCGTGGCCTATATCTAGGCCCGTACAAAGCACCTCCTGGAATAGCCCGGGAGTAGAAGTAAAGAACCCGTATGCAGGCAATGCGGTAGTTAATTTAGAGGTTGAGTGGGTTAATTTAAGAAAACGGTAATGAAAGGCGGCATGTAGATTTTGGAGGTGACTCAGCAGTTCGCTAGGCATAATGTGACAGCCACATGGTTTGTAGTCGATGCAGGAAGGCATTCAAGCTTCCAAACGCAGGTTAAATTTAAGAAAGCACCCTTTAATCCTTGCGGATAAATTATATAGTTAACAGCGCACGTTCCAAGGAGGTTTTGCTGGACATTCTTTAGCAAGGGAAGAGAAGTAAGAAACAGACATGTGGCACAAAGTTATAACCCCAAACTCTTTGTAAAATAAAGAAGAAAACTAACCTGTTGGAGGATAATAGCCTTGCTTACAGCTTGCTGTAACTAATGTCGACTCCGGAACGCCGTAAGGTCCGTGTAGACGTGGCACGAGTGTCCCTTAGGATGTCTCTGCTGGTATTTTAATAAATTTTAGATAAACACTCGACACACAGCACGGCATTGAAGACGGAAAGGGTTGTAGACACTTACTGTTGCTGTGATCACTGCCACGTAGATTATTTTTAAATAAGGTAAATACGAATTCCTACGTGGACTGCCGGTCACTGGAATATAAGAATTTGTTGTCAAAACCAAAACGATACACAATAATTATTCTTAAGACACATCAAGCCAAACGGCGAAAACACTTACAAGGGAAGCAAGTATGGTAAATATATGCTCCAATATGTAATAAAAGATCCGGTTAGCTCGCTGGCTCATAAGAAAAGAACGACAACGGAGATCATCTACCGAAATCGATATTGGATCGATTACCAGTTCCTAAACTTAATAAAACTCCACAGATCGGGGAAAAAAGACTAAACGTCACACGGGTACAGATACTAGTTAATTTTATTTAAAGGCAGCAAACTCGGGTTTTCGTCTGTCATTAAAATACGCCGGAATCCTGAAACGACTGAAGAATTAAAAGAAGACTAAAGTTGGACTACATGAACAATTTTGAAAATATTAATTTAAAACGACACTAATACAGTGACCTGGGTTTACTTACAAATGAGGAGAACGAAATATGCCCCTAGCAACACCGGGTGCATTTGCCACAGAGTCAGTAGTTTTATTGATACAGATTCACTAGTGGTTGAAGTGACCATAGATTGTAAGATTAAATCAAGGATACCAACCAAAATAATTTGTAAAGAAATGGAATAAATTGTGCATCGCTGAAGCGTTAATTCATGCCTGAAAAAATATACATTACAGCGTCTAGAATTGATCACTAAACTAGGCTAAACTATGGGTAACTTAACCGGTGGATAGCTGATCGTTACTAAACCGTTGCCATTAGCCAATAGTAATTACAGTTGTACCTACTTTCGTCAGATTAGAAGAAATTTATTTGAAAGGTTCACTATATTATTGGTCTACTCCTAAGTATTATTATATACACATCGGTAACTTAGCATTTGGGTAGCACTTGACAGATTAGTGATGAGACAAGTTTCCTAAGTGCCTTTTACACAAAAAAAAAAACCTTCATCGTCTTAACATATGACTAAGTAGGTTTGATCACAAGTTTAAAAACATCAATATCAATGGCAATGATATTGTCATTCATTTAGTCGTAATAATTATTACGAGACGTGATGCGAATCCGAAATCAAAGAAAACATCAATAAAAATACGCTGCAACTTTACAATAGAATGCTTTTTTTACCCATTATATCAGTGTAGTCGGGATTTTCTTACACAAAGTTGATTTTATCAAGTAGAAGACAGGCTGACTTGTAAAAATTTAGAAATAATATTGAAAGTTTATCACGGATGTCTTATATTCAATGATAGAAAAATATTTTTTTCTATTTGGTTTGATTTTCTCGACTCGTACAGGAATTGTGACATCACTAGTCTGTTAGAAACTGTCAAGTACTAAATGCCACGAGTTACCGATGTGTAAATTTATATATCATTATAAGTGGGTGTTGATAATAAAATTATTATTGTACAATGTATTTAATTAAAGTCGATAGAATGATGACGTATTATTTAATGATTACTTATTTTTTATCTAACGCTAAGCAACAGTTTTCGCATCGTTGCGTTCTGGTGTAGATATAAAACAACCGGTGAAAAAACTAGAATAAAGGCACTCCATCCTCGTCATCGGGGTTGGCAACGCTTTTGCGAACTTAGGATTGAAGATTTTCACGGACACGGATTCAAGGTCTAAATACGTGCCAGGCAACTGCGCGGTCGTGTAGCAAGAAAGTTAAAACTCACTACACCATTAAGAATGTAACGTAATAGATTTAAAAGCGTTAAGACATTTACTTTGATTCTTATTAATCAGGATCATGGCCACTCTATTCTCAATTTCATACCTTTTTCTTACGATAATGTTAGGTGACCATCATTTTAGAATTAATTAAATAAATATAACATTCTTTTAATAAAATGCTAACTTACTTACTTGCTAAAGTCAACAAGTTTAGCTATTCATTTTCTGCAAAAGTCATGATATTATATTTATCTAAAAATTGCATGCATTGAAAAGCAATCGCGTATCTTGAGCCTATACTATGGCTTCTAAGTTATTTAACATACCTAATTAAGAGCACTTATAGTGACTGCAAAGTGAGATAGCATTTCGAGATGTGATATAAATAACCCAAGATAGTGTCAGAAACATATTAAATTTACCAAATTAATCATTTCAAATAAGAAACCTATATGTAAAATCCTTTTTACCCTCAAATTAGGGGTGTTTTTGTTTTCAAGATGAACTTTTTCTGTATGTATATCGGTCTGGGGCATTGTAGCTCCTGGATGTGTTATGAAATGCATAAAAACGAATGTTCTAATTTTCATTTTGCCTAATACAAATTGCATAATCTCGATTCCAATAAACCATCGATATAAGTATTGTTATGCATAATAACTCACATAAACCGAAACGAAGCTAGGACGGGCCGCTAGTAATGAATATAATATTATACTCATACCTTGTTTGTTAACTTCCTTATGTTTTTATAATGCTTCTCACAAAACTTTGTTAATCTCACAAACAAGTTCTTCCAAGTCTGAGCACTGAGCACAGTCGTGAGCACGATTTCCTTAGTGTTGTTTGTTTGCGATGGAAGCTTTAGGTCCACGTCTCGATAGGACTGGGTAGCAAATACGACCAGATCACTTTTCGACTAAATCTCATAAAATTGCATTTTTTTCATTGTGTGTTACTCATAGTAATGTTGATGGAGCCCCGCATGGCGGGGCAACTATTCCTGGGCCATTTGACCTTCGAGCATTTGAAGTTACCTAACGAAACTTATTAACAGAAACAAAGTGGTCATTTTGCGACTAAGACTTTGTTACATGTAGTCTCAAAGTTAAGGTCGTATAGCGATCTAGGCACAAAGCGATGTAGTCAGATCAAGATGTAGTCGCATAGCGACCTGGTCCTATTTGCTACTTACTGCTAACGAGACGTGGACCTAAAGTTGCATTTCGATGTCATTTCATTTTTTATAGAACCTACACCTACAACCCTTGAGCTTAGGGACTAAGTCAATTTATCGAGCAAATTTTTGTAAGCATGTTTTTACTTTATGAAAATATTAACCAAATTCATAATCAATTCACATGAGACACAGTGATATTGATTTATTAAATCAAAATCGGATCAAGAATTTCGTTACGTTTCGGAAGCGAACAAATAATTCTTCACGTTATCTTAATGAAAATACGGACAAAACAGGTTAAAACATTATTTGGGCTAAACCTGCCTTTAAATTAGGTACATTTCATAGTATTATAATCTCTCAAAGGCACTGTTACGGCAAAAGACATACTTAATCTTCTTCTTTATTAAATAAACTCATTTTTCTTAAGCTGAAGCCGTGAAAGGTGCTATTCAACTCCCAGTCATATAACAGCTCTATAAGTGAAAGCACTTACACTAAGAGGAATGCAAGGAGACCTAGGGGACTTGAAGACAACTTTACAGAGATGCGCAAAGTTCTACCTGAATGGCAAATACCTTGTAGTTTTTTCGCTTTCCAGTGTGTCTCTTTCGTTATAGTTTAGTTTGAGGACTTATTAAGTTGTATAAAGGTTACAGATTTGCTACTACACGATTATTTTAAGAGTAACAACGTAGTTGCTCGCGTTTATACCAATTTATTATGAAAAATATTTATTGACAAAGAAAAATTTAAGCACTAAGCTTAATTTAATAAAATATGTTCAAAGGTAAGCTTAGTTGTCTATTACTAGGAAATATAAAATGATTATTTAACATTATGCAACATGTGATACACTCAGGAGCAAAAATAGCGGGTCAGAGTGCGTTTTTCATACTAAAGAGGCTATTTTAAGCTTTTAGCGAATTCTGATGATGAATACCTCGAGCATCGATACAGGACTTCCAGAGTGCTTAGGATACCCAACTGAATGAATCTGCGGCTATCGCCGGAATTGTGCATGTTCACAAAAACATCTAAAATGGCAATAAAAAGTAAGGAAACCCAAATGCTGACCCAAACTCTCCCGCTGTGGTGTTAACTGGTTGTGCGATCAGTTAGGTATCTTAAGAACTTTTGACCTCCTCTATTGAACCTCGCAGTATCCACTATTAAACCTCACTCGAACCAACCCCTGGTGAGGAACCAAGGCTTCGAAATAGTCTCGTTTGTATGAAAAACGCACTCTGACCCGGTATGTTTGCTCCTGAGTGTATTTGGTTAAATAATTGAAAAGTTGTGTAACATCAGGGTTCCCTCTATTTGGCATAACATTTAATGTCCAAAACTGTTGTAGCATAATGAACTTGACATAATCGTTATGGCAGAAAACTAATTTGGCATTAAAAAAAAAGTTTAAACTTAGTTTAAATTATAATAAGGTGGGGACTTCGTATTAAGTATGCAATACCTGTATCATAACAATTAATTGGCATAATTTGTAACATGCCGAAAATGAGTAAGTCCGAAATGAAGTTTGCATACTATTATTATGGCCGATTATTTTTAGCATATTATCGATTGTTTGAAACTGACTCATCATTACTGCTTCCAGAAAAGAAAGTTAGCTTAGAACTGCGACCATACCAAAAACGAACTGCTACCAGAAAGATTAGTAAGTTAGGTTAGAATTGTGATCTTATCAAAAACTAAATACTACCAAACAAACAAATTTTCAACACACTTGCTCAAAACGACCTTTTTATTCCACCGATTTTTGGCTCATAAACCTAGATATTAAACACGCGTGCTTTTTCAGTATAATACGCACAAGTGCCTTTAGTTTATTAACCCAAACAATTTACATTTGTAGCCTAGTACCAAGTTGTAAGTACGAAGAAGAAGCGATATAATTTAGTCGGGTTATACCTTTTTTTTTCTTAGCAACAAACAGTTTTTATGCGGCAAATAACATTATCTACATATTTATTTCAATAAATTGGTGAAATCAGCTTTATGACTAAAAAATAACTCAATTTCATTAAAATCATTTAATTTTTTCTGTAATTTGTATTTTAAACATGAATTATTACTTTTAAATTTGGCTGTTGTCCGATCTCGTTCGCGCCTTAGCCTTGCGCGCGCATCGGTATCGCGGCAAGAAAAAAAAACAACGCGCCAGCCGCCATTTTTCGTAAATAATTGACGGCTGTGACGAAGATAGTTTGGATTAATTATTGTGAAGTTTAATATTAACGAAAATGTAATTTTACCAACTGTTTTAATAATTAATTAAAATTTGACTAAATGAAGTCTTGTTTTTTTTTCGCAAGTGTGTTGAAAAACGTCGTATGTAACACGTGTGCCTGTGACCATAATATACGCGGCTTTCTTGTGGCGCACTCGCTTTCGCTCGTGCGCACACAATAGCGCCTTGTATACAATGGTCAACTTAGCACACTTGTATCATAATGTACTATTCTGCAACAATAGTTTTCGGCAATAAAAAAATATACTCATATAGTTAAAAATATGAGAAAATAATATTTGGACTAACGTTATTCTGCGTGATCAAACTATACGAATTTAAATTCTGCGATAACAGTTTATGCGCAAAGCCTAATTTGGCTAAATTATGCCCCGAAGAATGATTACTTACAAAATTATGCGAAAACAGGGTGATCCGTCACATGAACCAAGCAATTATTTTGAGCATCATGAAGAAAAAACTGTAAAATTTAGACCATTCTTTTTTTTCTCTGAAGATAGACCATGTCGATATGTCCGTCGGTTCCAACTGCGGATCAAACTGTCTTCTTACACGCAAATGTGTTCATGGTTGGGATCACCATCTACCTGTGATTGTTCCTTTGTTTAATTATAGTACACGTTAACAATTATTTATTTAGCGTTAAGGATGACATGTAATGAACATACCCAATTAATAATGATTATAACATTGCGTTGTGCATGAAGAAGATTTTAAGTTTGGACTGTAGTTTGAACAAGCGCGAGAAACGTCAGCATTCACAAAGGTGGTTACCGCTGCTCACCGTTACGCCTCAGAATTAACATCGGAAGACAATCTTACACAAATTTCTAGTCTCAAACTAAGCACCAGGCTTGGTTTATAGGTACTATTGAGAATATATACTTACGTCCACAGACTACAAACAAATACATGGTAAAAAAAATGGCATGTTTTTATTTGACTCTTTTTTTAACTGATCCTATTACGCCTCAGGTACATTCATCCACATATATAATGCTTACGTAACTCACAGACATTTATAACAATGAAAGAAAACTCTTTCGAATTTTCTAGAAAATAAATCTAATCCTCGAATAATTTAAGATCTAAAAATCGTACCATATAAAAATTTTACTACTACCATATAAACGTTATTTTAAATGCATCTTTATCGCTAAGTAGATGAGTTGAATTTTCTTCAGCAATTCAGAGGCTGTTGTGTTTTCTGTTGCCATGAAAAGAATTTTCGTAAGCTCGTTTCAAACACCTATCGGTGACATAACGTGAATTATTGTGGGACATGACTGAAGGATATCTTATTTAGATTTATTTTTATTTTTAAGGATTTTTATAGAATAACCGCGTTTATCGATCACGACGAATGAAGCCTGGAAAAACCGGTCAAGTGCTAGTTGGTCTCGCGTACCGAGGATCCCGTACCGTCGCAAAGTAGCTATTGTTATATGCCGATTATTGTATTTGTTGTTTTTCTTCAGGGTTTGTACCAAATGTGACGCTTTTATGTTTTACCGTTTTTAATACAACTAATAAATATTGAGGTTGAAGAAACACTTTATTATTTCTCTTTTTTATTGCAATGAGAAGGCACGCGAGCACTCAGGCCACTTGGTGGTAAGTGGGATCTGAGACCCATAGACATTTGAAATCTCAAGACAACAATCTCAAAACTGCAATCCTAAGACTTCAAATGCGTTACCCACCCTAAGGACTACGATGAAATGCCTCTATGCTAGTAATTTCACTGGTTATCTTATCCCTACACCGGAACACAGCAATGCGGACATTGTTAGTAAAACAAACTCGCTATCTATTACAGTTCCAAAGATACAGCTATTTCAATTTACGATGGACGGACAGACAGCGTAGGCATATAATAAGAGTCCCGCTGCGCTACGGAACCTAAAAAATTAAAAGTTAATAAAATGAAAAAGAAAGAGAAAAATATTTATATTTATATTTTTGTGTATATGGCATAGAGAAGGCAAACGAGCACACAGGCCATTATGGTAAGTGAAAACTGTGACCCATAGACATTCGCATTCACAAGACTGCAAATGCGTTGCCAACCCTGAGTACTAAGATGGAATGCCTCTATGCTATTCATTACACCGGCTGTCTTATCCCCAAACCGGAACACAACAATGCGAACACTACTGTTTGGCGGTATGTTAATGGTTAAGATGGTGGTAGCGATCCGGACGAACCCTGCAGAAGGTTCTACCACCCGCAAAAACACCCGCTGAATTGCTATTAGTAATAAAACTACAAGAAAAGAAGGTCCCAGCCTGTCTCACTCTAATGCGCTTGCGGGTCGATTGTTCTTCCGACACGTGTCAAATTGCACTAGCGTTGCAGCAACGTTAAGAGTAAAATCACATCGGGACAGACGGCGGGACGCAACTTCGTTTTATATATGTAAAAGTAAATACACATCTCATAGCCTATAACCGTACTAACAAACGCTCCTCCGGGACATAATGCTACCCTTTTTCTACAAAGGCCTTAAGTTACGACTACGTTCAGAAATAATTCCGTACACCTGTTTCCTAGGGATTGCATGTAGAAAGACCGTTTAGGTCCATTGAGATCTCTTACGGTTCCTCGGCGAGTTATTCTTCCTTTTACATTATTACTTGGTAAGAAAAAATAGTCATTACGTTTTAAATAGTACATCGTTAGCATATTTTTATTGATATGTTTAGTTCTATGCGTGTCATTCATTTACATTTTTTTTTTCATCACACTTGCTCGTAAATAGTGTACTAACATGCTAGAAAAATTGATCGTAAATCCAAAATAATACCCGCGGGCCTTTTTTTTACCATTACGCCCTATCGTAAGTAAAAGCTTTTTTTTTAAATATAATGCGCTCAATCTATCATTATACGTCAGGACCCCCAATTCTTGTGCCATAAGATATGAAATTTCATTCGAGATGAAATGTCAGTTGCATACAATTTTCTAAAAATCTCGCATATAAACTATTGATCTCGACTGTCACTAGAATCGGACTCCTGAACACGTTTCACATTATCTGTGGTAAGTCATAGAAAATGATTTAGTCTGTCGAAGTGCCGATAGTTATAATTTACAAGTACTGATAAAAATAGTGCGATTCAATGAAAATATTAATAAATAAGTTAAAAATATGATATTTTTTCTGATTTTATTTTTTTCCTCGCAATTGTGATGAAAAACATTGTATGTTACACGGGTGGTAAAGGAATTACAAAGCTCGAGTCATTAAAGCCCTCAGCCTTCGGCTTCGGGCTTCTAACAAACTCTCGTTTGTAATTCTGCCTTTACCACCCTTAATACACAATGTACTATTATAGCACTAAGAGGGCACGCAAGCATAAAGCCAAACTGATGGTAAGTGGTATGATATCTGAGTCCTATCATCATCATCATCATCAGCCTATAGCAGTCCACTGCTGGACATACGCCACTAACATGGCTTGCCAATTGGCTCGATCCTGGTCCACCCTCATCCAACCGCTCCTCACGTCGTGGCTGGCGGCTTAGCCACACTACGCTTACCCGTGCGTGGTCTCCACTCCGAAACCAATCTGGTCCAACGATCATCAGTTTTTTGACACATGTGACTGCCACTTCATGTTCCTGGCCTTCCGAGCTATGTCCACCACCTTCGTCCTATGACGGATAACTTCGTTGCGAGTCTTATCCATCAAGGACACGCCAAGCATTGCCCTCTCCATAGCTCGCTCTGCAAATTTTAATTTGTGAAGTTCCCACTGCCAAGGAACACGTCTGACGTCTGATGCATCCTATTACACATTTAAATTAATAAATCTCATTACGGAAAATGAGATGCTACTCTGAGGTTTTAGATGGAATTAAATTACAATCACTTAACATTATTAATTTGCAATTGCCCTATTACACACTCAGCTGTTTGAATGTGCAGGTTTACTCATGATGATTTCCTACAACGTAAGAACATCGGGTATTGTACTTAAGTTAGACCTCGGTACCTTACGATCGTGAGACGACCCTAAGGCCCGTATTAATAAACTGATCTCAACTCTAATGCTCGTCTCGAGATGCGTCAAAAATGACAGTGTTCTATGGTTTGGCGTTTACTTTGACGTATCTTGTGACGGGCCTCACAGTCAAGATGAGTTTATTAATAAGGCCCTTAGTCACCGACGCTTACGACGGACATAATATGGTTCATTTTATCATGAAATATCAATCAGTTCAAGAGGAAACATTTCTCAACAACTGCAGAGTCGTACAAAAAGACTAATTAAAAATAAATACAAGAGTGTCTCATTTAAAGTACAATCCTATCGAATACTCAGCAAAAGGAAACCTCTGAACAACAAAAACTCTTAATAAAACTTAAGTGTAATAAATTCAACATGGTCGGTTGAATGCTAGCAGATGCGAGCGTTTTTTGAAACATCTTTTACTGGCGGACGTGAGTGGCGTTATGATGTTTTTAAAGTTATACAGGAAAATACATTCGCGGGATGTTACCGCATAATGCTGCATTAAATTGTAAATTTTGTTCTTTGTGTTTCGCTGTTCTGATAACCATGTCGGTTATTTCACGAAAATTTACATGCGCTGGTATATTTTTGAGTAGTTTTCATTGTGTTTACATTTTGTTTGTTAGTTTGTGTTAGTTGGTTTTGATATTAATTACCTGCTCGTTGGTTACTTAAATTATTCAGGTACAGTATATTATAAAGAAATACCGGGTTTGAATCCCGGTAAGGGCAGATTGGTGTGATGAGCGCGGGTTTTTGTCCCTGAGTCTAGAATGTTTTCTATGTATTCAAGTATGTATTTCTCTATATGTTTACCGTTATCTAGAGTACCCATAGTACAGGCCTAGAGCTTCGTTTGGCTTTATGTTAATTTGTGTGAGAATGTCTCCTGAAGTTCTCCTGTTATTTATACCACTTTAATACATAGAAAACACCCAAGACTCAAGGAGAGGTACTCGCGCTCATTACACAAATATCTGCCCTTACCGAGATTTGAACCCCGGACCGCAAGCATTGTAGGCAGGGTCACTACCAGCTACGTCCATTGCGTCGTCAAGTACTCTTCATCCGTTACCATTTAATTGCTTGTAACTTGATAAGCAGAGGTCGGAATTTTCGTAGCATTTTTGAGCTGTCATAGGGACTTCTCGTTTATCGACTTCCGATATCCATGTGTTTATCGATAAATACATAATACAATATTTAAAATATGATTACGAGCAGAAGTAAACTACAGGCGCTCTTATCGCGAATGAGCGATCTCTTCGAGATGACCTTTGGATAACAGCTTTTTTGGAAATTATAAATAGGAATTAAAATAATAATATTTAATACTTTCTTTTAAAATAATTTGTGTATTTCGTATGCGTTTTAAAAAAAGTTCGAAAGAAATTGCATCAAGAATTGCTACCGATTATTTTCATTGCAAATTTCTAATTCAAATTTTTAGCTAATCAAAAGTTATCTGAAAAAAATCCCTCGTTAGCGATAAGACCGCCTGTTGTTTACCTCTACTTGAAGTCTTCTTTAATATGTTGTGTTCTATAATGTATCGATAAAAATATATATCAGGAAGTCGATAAACGAGAAGTCCCTATGACAGCTCAAAAATGCTACGAAAATTCCGGCCTCTGTTGATAAGTTTGATAGTTTATAACCACACACCGCATTGGGGGTAAATATGTACCAGTGCTAGTGATTTATTAAATGTCGACTAGGTGGCCTGTGTGCTCGTTTGCCTTCTCTATGCCAATGTCAATGGTAGAACTGAAAACTTCTCCTGACAAAAAGTTTTACAGTTCTATCATAACCATGACAAGAAATTTATCAACTAAAAGCTTATGATTGCTTAGTACCAATTAGCCTCATTTTACGGTATGTAAATAAAATAACAATACGTTGACGACTCTTGCAACACTCCCATTTCACTCTTACTATGTAAATCAAATAATGAACAGCAGTTCGTATGACACGGGTGAATATAATCAAACTGGGTATATATTTATTGGCTTAATCGTCTGTCCCGATGTGGTCGGTTGATAACAGTTTTTTGTAAATAAATAAATGAATGTCAGTGAGCAATCTCTCACAAATTAATCTAGGTACCAAACTAAGCTCTTGTAGGCTTGTGCAATGGGTAGACAACGACTTACATACTTGGATAGAGAAAAACATACCTACTTCAATACATAGAAAAATCCACGACTCAGAACAAATACACGAGTTCATCACATTAATATTTGCCCATACCGGGAATAGAACCTGAGACAACCAACTAGGTTACCGCGTCTCAATAAAACACTAACCTTATTTAAATTAGCTAACAATAGATGTTTATTTAATTACGTAATTTCAGCCTGAGAAGATGTTATGCGAAATATTTTATTACACACAATATACATTAGAACAATAGTAGTTTATGTAACTGATGTATAATGAGAGTCATTAAAACACCAGTTCATAATAAAATGCCACGAGTGATGTAAGACCTAATTATGTACAGTTGCATACATTATTTTATACACACATAATTATAAGTAGTCTTAGGTGGGTTCAGAAGCCGGCGACTTGACGACAAAAATGGCGGCGAAACAAACTTGTGCTGTGTCAGTGTCACGAATATGAAGGTTTTTTTTTAATAATAGACAAACTAATAAAGTCCCTATTCTTATGTACTGATACTAGAATTGGGCCTATTCAAATTGTGTTGGTTTTGGGAGATGTTCCAAATTTGAAACTCATTACTTTATTATATTTGATAACGTAAATACAATATTACGATACAGCTGTCATTGCTATAACCTACTACCACAAGCAAGTAGTGCTGGTCATTTCCCATGGGTATAATAGAGGACTTGTGATATGTGTTTAGACAAATAATTGCATATGCAATACATTTCAAAGGTATATTAAATCTAATTGGGATTGTTCATATTTTTACAATTACCCTAATTCGAAAAAAAATTCAAGGAATAGGTTTTAAAGCCGTTCTGCGTTATTAAGTTTTTGCAATATTTATCTATTTCGGATATTTTGACAAAAGTATATTAAACCTTTGTTTGACTTTCGTTTTCGGCTTGAAGCCCTCCTACATGTATCTCTCGGGTTAGGCGAAAACTGCTTAAAATAGTATGTTTTAATATATTATTACAATCACTTTTTATCATTAGATCTGATATCATTTAATTGTTGTTATTTACTTGAAAATTCCATGCCAATTTTAAAAAAAAAACATGTCATCCATATAATGTATGCTAAATAAATAAGGATATTAAAACAAAACTATTGGGTCAAATACGAAATTAATAAACTTGGTCTCTTAAAATTACCTATACTATTGTTTTTTTTTTTTGGTCTATGCCAATTCTGCAATGAAAGATATCTAACTCGCTCTTATGTATCTAGTAAGAAAGGCGTGTCAGATATTTTAGTCCAATGTTGAATATTGCTGATGACTGTACAGGGAACCCTGTCTGTATAAAAACGCCGGTCACGTACCAAATTAATACGTTTTCTGAAGTATGATGTATGGAGAAAGTATGTGTTAGTCCTTCGTAACCGGTTATATATTTTGGACATTTTGTAAATTATATTGTAACCGATCGTTTTTTGACACGACTGCCTGATGAAAAGAGTGTAATGATTTCAGGCTTCATGTATATAAGTATTTTTGTGAGTTTCTTGATTTCGATTTAACTTCTGAATGCTTTAGCCAATTTTGATGTTTTTTTTTAACGTCAAAAATCATATGGATTTCAATTTCAATTTCAATCATTTATTGCGTTCCACATTGTTAGTCTACAGGATATTATGTTAACTTAAGTTTTAGTTGTTAATAATAAAACTTAATTGTGGACCCTGTTGGGCACCGGAAAATTCGTGAGAAGAGGACGACTTGAATACTCGTATGTACAGTCTGTAAAACTATATATACGGTGCAAATTATAAGGAATCAATAATATACTTTACATTCTATTTATATATTTATGTATTGCACATTTAGTATTTTTGTTTATTTTAAAAAGGAACTGTATAGTACAATATAGGTATATGATGTAATTAATTTGTTTTTATTGTAGTTTTTCCTCTAAGTATTCGCGTAGCGTATAATAGCTTTTTTTAATAAGGAATTCTTTTAACAGTTTTATGAATGTGTAATGTTTTTTCTCTAATTTTATTTTATCTGGCAGCTTATTATATACTTTTATGGACATGGCATAGGTTGCATCAGAATCCATTTTAAGTTTACCTTGTTAAGACGGTAAAAATCATATGGTGTCTTGGTTTTGCTATTGTTTTTAGCTTGGCTGCCATTACCGTCAAGTAATTATTTTAATTATTATTTTATGGTATTGTTCTGACATCAGTCGCCATTACTGTCAAGGAAATAAGAGCTATCAAAACGGTGACAATACGAAAACTTACCGTATTGAATAGAGGCCCAAGTCAACGACGATATGTTTTTTACCGTCGAGAATAGAGGCCCTGTCATGTGGGGCTCGACAAGGTGCTTTCGAATACAAACGCTAGCGTTTGGTTAACAATGTCGCTTTGCGTTGTCATAAATTAAAAATGTTTTTTTTTTTATGTCATAGAGAAGGCAACCGAGCACACAGGCCACCTGATGGTAAGTGGAAACTGTGACCCATAGACATTAGCATAAGACTGCAAATGCGTTGCCAACCCTGAGGACTAAGATGGAATGCCTCTATGCTAGTCATTACACCGGCTGTCTTATCCCCAAACCGGAACACAACAATGCGAACACTGCTGTTTGGCGGTAGGTTAATGGATAAGATAAGGTAGCGATCCGGACGGACCCTGCACAGGGTCCTACCACCTGCAAAACAGTTGTAACGAGTAATATATCACGTGACTTACGTCAATTCAGTTCACAGCAAGATGGCAACTTGTCAAGCCCCGCTGTACTCTCGTTTCATTCGACGACCGCGCCCATTCGAAACAAACGACGACCGCCATTTAAATCAACAATTACTTTAATTCAAGTTTAATATCCAACTATTAATGCCACTGTCCGCGCGTGTTCAAATTTATATTCACACCAACTTACACGTCCAGTTTCAACCAACTGTATTGCTAGGCAGGTAAAGTTGATAGTTGTTTGATTGCGAGCATAGGTAAGTTGGTAGTGTCGGGATAAATTAAGCATTCATCACACGTAGCGAAGTTACATGGACGAAAGCAATACCTGGGGTTAAGGGTGATGACACATGAGTGGTAATACGATTAAATGGGCAATTTATATTAATTATTGTACTGGGCACTGAAAATATGATGTTTTTAGTTCCACAGTAGTCTTTGTGTAAGACATTTTTTTACTGGCTTTTACTCATGCTAATTTGCAAAAATAATCATATAAATTATGCGACGTAAAATATGTTATGACAGTTTTAGCAGCTTATTATGATAATAATAATAATACAATTTATTTCATTAAACAATTTAAGTGCTAATTACAACGTTGTTGATACCTTCTATTAAGTATGTAATACCTGTATCAGGACGCCTCGCTCTACCAAAATCTAGTACATTTATAAAATATAAGTTAAAATAAAATATATTAATAGCATAGTTTTAAGTTATGGGATGGGATGTTTGGCAGTGAGTCGTCCGTCCTGCATGAGTAATCTACGCTTAAAAAAGGTGCACCTACTGTACAAAAATACCGTGATATTGTAAACTATTTATAATTATAATGTAATGATGTAAACCTTTTTCTTGAAAAAAATATACCTTGCCGAGTTTCTTACGCCGGTTCTTCTCGGGGCAAAGGTTTTATTTTTCGAACCGGTGGTAATGCTTTTTGACATTCATAGGTGCATTATATTATGCCTAAATTGAAGAATAAAGAACTTTGACTTTGACTTTGACTTTATGAAAACTATTTCATTCGAATCAATTCATGTCTAGAGAATTACGGTTTTAAGTGGATGTTTTAATATAAGTTGCTAGTTTCATCATCATCATCAGCCTATTTTAGTCCGCTGCTGGACTTAGGCTTCTCCCATTGCACGCCAACGATCACAATTCGTGGGCACTCTTATTGCCAGCCACCATGCGATGATGGTCACTCCAACTAGTCTGAGGGCGTCCTAAACCACGTTTGCAGATTAGCGGTCTCCACTCAAGAATACGATAACTCCAGCGATTATCGGTTCTGCGGCACAAAAGACCGGCCCACTGCCACTTCAAGCTGCTAATTCAATGGGCTACGTCGATAACCTTAGTTCTCTGTCGGATCACCTCATTCCGGATTCGATCCTTCAGAGAAACTCCCAACATAGCCCTCTCCATAGCTCGCTGAGCGACTTTAAATTTGTGACCCAGCCCTATCGTCCTCGTTTCGGCTCCGTATGTCATGACAGGCAGGACGCACTGATTGAAGACTTTCGTCTTTAGGCTCTGTGAAATAGTCGACGTGAAGACTTGACGCAATTTTCCATACGCTGCCCAACCCAGCTGTATTCTTCTGTTGGCCTCTTTCTCGAAGTTCTTTTTACCTAACTGCAGAGTTTGCCCAAGGTAAACATATTCAAGTTGCTAGTATTGTGTAGTTAATTCCTAAAAGTGTATAACTAACCTCTATTTAATTGTAATTATCATGTATAATGGAAGTTATTTGTTTTTCTTAATTATTTTTTTAACGACTATTTATTTAATGGAAGCTTAGACTTTGCTAGAATAGTTCCTGAGTGTACTTTATTATTTTTGAAGATTATAAAGTTACCTGTAGAGTGTGTAAAGCTCCTTATATCCGATTATGGTACTCAAGTCGCGTACTGTTTGTCTGTCCGTGTTAGAGCCCTGAACTATGGACAGGTCTGGAATTGATGAAAGGGCTTGTTATTCTGGCATTTGATTTAGGAGTTAGTTTCCATTGTGTGGTACGGCCGGCCTTATAAACACATTAATACTTTATTCTCTAAAGTCACGTTTGGTCTTATCTACCTATCTGTCAAAGGCATTAAAGCGATAAGGTGCTAAAGTGTACGGTTTCTTAGCTACGGAAAACTTTGTTATTCCGGTTCAAATTTCGCAAGTAAGTTTGGAAGCAGCAAATAAAATACCCACTCGTATTGTTTTAACGATACAACGAAAAAAATATTACTATAAAATGAAATTTTCTTGAATGCGTACCCCCTTTATTATATCAGCTCTTTTTTTACACATATGCGTAAATCCACTGTAATAGTTAACACATCATCTGAAGAAAAAAAAAAGAATGGGCTATCTATTACGTGTTAAAAAATACAACTATCTCATAAGGACACACAGCGTAAGCATATTAATAGAAACCCAAAAATAGTGCGAACAGTGGCAGAAAAAAACATCATAGTTTCAATATTTAATTTCAGCTGTACTGACATAGGGCCTTCTACAAATATCTCCATTTTGTCGGTTTTTGGCTTCAGTTTAGACATAATAGAAGGAAATAGAAAGGGATGTTCAATATAGATACTTTAATCAATTCTAAATTTTGAACATGTTCCAAGCACCACCGACTTTGTTGATAACAGATTTATAACAAAAATTAGGTACAATAAGTCACGAATGCGTCTATGCATAATTTGGCATTAATTCACTCGTGTATTAAATGCCTTTCATTATGAAACGGTTACATAAATCCATTATTATAGTACAAAAGACCGATCGTAGTAATACTCGTAATGAATATTAGGAAGTTCAACCGACTCGACGCTAAACTGTGCTACGCGCTACGAGCGCTTCGATCGTAGCAAATATCCGCTACGAACCGTAGCTTGCTACGCGGTTTCTTGGCTCCGACACAATTTTACCGTGATGATATTATAAAGAAACAAGTTAAAATTAAATCTCCACTTTACCTAAAGCAGGGCAATATTTTATGCCCGCAAGTGATGAGTATACGTACAGTACCCTAAAGAAAATATTAAGCACTTTGTGCGTTGTCATAGTAAACTTCAAACAGAACATCAAAGGACACACACGACAATGGCATTGACATTTACAATGACAAGGTTTTAAGTATGCTCAATTTTTTTATTGGGTGACTGTAAGTGTGTTACTTTGATCCCTTGTAAAGGCTAAAAAGATGAATCGTGTATTTTAAACTACAAAACATGCATAACATTAAATATAATGTCTTCATTTCAATTATTATGGTATTAAAAAAAAACACAGTCTCCGCCGTATTGTTTAAATATATTTATAGGAAGTAGTGCTTCCGTCTCCTCATCTGTCTATAATTAATCTTGATCAACATTGCTGCAATAGAACTTGGCCTAAAAATGCTAAAACAACCCGTCAATGTATTGCTAGAAGCATGCAGGCTCTCGACCAATGAAACTGACCCTTGGGGAATACTGTTAGCTTTTTTCATCACTTGGAGCAAAAAATATCGGCCGCCGCCATTTTAGTAATGTGAAAGTGCTAGCTTTGAAATGTGAAGTGAAAGATAAATATAAGAATATTTTTCGATATATCTTCACTGAAAATAATAAGAAAGCTTTGGATTTGCGAAAAAGAATCATAGTTAAAAATTACTTGAAAAAGGCGTTATTGTCTAAAGCGTATTATTAAATAGGGTCGAGGATTATCAAACAGACAAAAATGCATGGCCTACACCCGAAACATAGTCAATAATAATTTGTTCAAATGCAAAAATACTTTATCTTGTCTAGGGGTCACCGTTGATGTAGGAAAACATACCGAAACTTTTATTTGGTCGTCTTGCACCGTCTTATATAGGTACACAAGTAGTTTTTTTTTAAATCACATTACTTTTTTTTGTATTTGTTGCTTTTATTCAGGGTTTGTGGTTTATATGTATATGCTTCCTTAGTAAAACGATTATTAATTCTAAGATATAAAAAAAAAAAAGTTTAATAGGATTAAATCCTGAAAGTTAATATTATTGGTTTATATTATTAATGTACCTTCATTACATAAATTCACCCCAATACGTTATAAGAGGTTGCTAAATGTATCTTTATCCGTCCTTTCTTCCAATTTGGCAACTTTAGATTGGCATCGAGTCGGGACGCGAGGTTTATCTCGATTTATAACACCTATAATATCCACACCATTTGCTATCGACAGAGTTAGAGGTAGAAGAAAAATGGGCAAAAAAAAATTACACAAGCTTTCATATTGTTTTAAAGTTAGAGCGGGTATACATGTGTATAATTTGTAAGTACTACTACTAGTTATACAAAAAAAAACGAGTTGTTAGAGTAATGTGTTTGTAATAATCATTTACTGGTACTACCTTGGTAGTTAAACTAGGTAAGTACTACCTAGCAATGCTGACTTTTAACAGTGAAATTATTATTTCTAGATACTTTGAAACCAATTTTATTCTATCTTATCTTACAGATGGGTATCTTACATACACTTCAATTCGAACCTTTTAAGATCTTTTGTACAATTACTCTCTTATGGATCCATCAACTTTTCCTTGTAGCTCGTTGCCAAGGTGACGTCTCCTGGTCCACTAAAAATCAGTTTTATTGGCAATTACAAACCCATTATTTGATTTACTGCCGGCCTTAGTGTGCTAGAAGTATATATTATAGCATTTTTTCTAAGAAACTCTATCACTTTTGTCTCCTGGCTTACGGGACAGAATAACAACAACAAAAAGTTGGTCCACCCGTATTAAGCTGTTCAAATGTGCAGGTTTTCTCACAATGATGTTTCTTCAACGTAAGAGCTTTGGGTAATAAACTTAAGTTAAAAAACTAATTGGTACAATACTAATTGCCACTCGGCTACTGATGCTTTCAACCAGTTGTATGTACTTACATGGAGAATAACTTATTATTTCTCAAGCAATAAAAACATACTAAAAAATACACAACTAATGCATCGTATACAGATCAAATAATCGCTAACAGTTTTTATTTATAGTTTTTATTCAGCCCATTGGAGAGCTTCAAACGGTTTAAAACACCCTCGTATTCAATAATAACTCGACTAATGCAGGATGTTCTAAAATTAAAAATAATAAGCATCAAAAACCCCCTTTATATCAAGTTATTTTTAACTTTTAGTAATGTTAAGTTTATGAGTTATTAAGGATTTGACTATACTACTATACGAGCTATAAATATAAATTAATTCGTGGTTTTGAAAAGTTATATCTTATCCTCAATTTCGTAGCAATGTACTAATTTACATGAATATTCCAAAATATCTATATTTTAAAATAAATCCATACTTGTCAAGCTTTGGAAGAATTACTCCATATACTTTAAACTTTGACTCTTTGTCCTAAAAGAAAATTGCTTGAGACTTAAGTGTCGTATCCCGAAAAAAAATGGCTTTAAGATTGTGATATTGTGTCATAAGCACAATAGGGCAGAAATAGGTTGAAAGACACCGCACGTAAAGTATGGAAAAGAAATCATAAACAAAAAATAAACTTATATTAAAAGAGGCCATTTTAATTTTTCATTTTAACTCAAGATTTTTTTCTCTTGAAAGCTAGTAATATAATAATTAAGCTCGCCAAGTATTTTTATAATATATAAATACTTAACATATTTTTTTATCATATTTTCCGTGCTGTATTTTTTTTCACCTTACGCTGATATATTTATGTCAAATTCTAAAACACCCTGTGTTAAGTAGCTCATAATTAATTTCACAAATCTTCTTGAAACCGATTCATTGAAGAATAACTAGTTTAAACTAGATAACGGCCCTTCAGTCGAATGGCGTCGAAACAGATTACTGCCCTCATAAGCTAATAGGCAGTATCTCAAATTCAATAGCCAAAGCAGATTCAATCCTATCGTTTTAGTCATAAGAATTCATTTGCTACAAGAGTTTTGTCTGAGATACCGCCATTTGTCTTAGCAGGGCAAATTACCTGTCATTTAGAACAGCCCCGTAGGGTACAACCCTCGATTTACTAATGCTCGACTATTTATTTTGAACGCCATGGTATACGGGTAGTTTTACTTCGAGTAAAACTATTGTGGAGTGATTTTGTAATGTTGCTGAGAGTTCGTGTAGTAGCTCCGTTAGCCGTAGTTAAACTAAGTCTATCTATTAACACCTAATGAGACAAGTTAGGTGTGACGCCGAGCGCAGCGAGGAGTGTTGAGTTGATTTGTGTCAAGAATTAGTCGTAGTTGTATGTGACAGATTTAGGAATTATTTAGCATTCTATACCACTTTATATACTAATCTTATTAGAGCGACTGGGTCGTGTAGAACTGACTTTCACCCCGTTATGAAGTCATATTTTTTAAATATTCTTGTACTTTATTTTTGGAATCAGGTCACGAAACACTTTCACTTGATACCCCAAATAGATAGAGATAAAGATGTTTTTTCTTTTTTAATACGTCAAAAATCCCCCTAAAAACACCGGTTATGACTCGAACCACTTAAGAAGCGTAATAAACAAGAGGCACAATTCCACAAGAGAATACCGTTTCCCCATCTACAAAATAACCCACCCCCACTGCAAATACATTTGCGATCTCAAGACTACAATCTTGAGCCTATATAACATGGAATGCCTCTCTGGTAAGTCAATAGTAAGCGTAGTATATTATTGGTAACACTTGTTTACTCCTTTGTTCTATAGATAATACCTTTTTTGTTATATAATGTGACTTTCGTGAACTAATTAAACATAAAATTAATAAGACATGGTCTATTTTGCAGGGGAAAACCATTATTATTGGTTTTATAGTCATCATTCGCTAGGTGTTGCCCGCCACTTCATTCGCAACATCATCATTTCAGCCCACATCCACCCCCTGCAGGGTAAAGGCCTCTTCACGGTCACCCTATTTTGCCCAAACTGTCTGCCAAAAGTCATCAGACCAACCAACGAGCTGATGGTCTGCCCACTGAATTGATCGGTGACGTAATTTCGGCTAACACCCTGTTAGCGCTCTCGACCACCTTCCATGCTCATCTCCACTGCATCCGCATAAAAATCTTTTTTTTCCGGGCTTGTTCCTAAAATTCTAGTTGGGATAGAATAATAATAAAAGTTAAAAGAGCAGCACGCCCTAGGCGAGATGAATTCGGCGTTCGTTATCGTGGTCCAAAATGTAGAGAATTGACGTAAGCTGTCAGACGATCGCGTCGAGCGCCTACGTCAATT
Organism: Acleris sparsana; assembly: GCA_923062465.1. Taxonomy (NCBI): domain Eukaryota; kingdom Metazoa; phylum Arthropoda; class Insecta; order Lepidoptera; family Tortricidae; genus Acleris; species Acleris sparsana. Next base: position 12,670,484 of record OV281307.1, on the reverse strand, counting down.
CCATACAGCGTTAAGCAAGTTGTCTAGGCTCACAGGTAGGGTAGAAGTACCGTTTGTGGTCACTGTACCCTTTTTGGCCAGTTAAGGTTGAAATGAGTATCAAAAATACTTAACACTAAAGATTATAAAGTTATATTTTTTTTTTTTAAAGAAAACCTACAGTTCTAGGCAGATAAGTAGTCAACCCTGACAAATTGCACGACCATGAAGTTTCTGACTACTAGCGTTGTTGGCAGCAGTAAAACAATGCTGAACTTAATTGTTGCGTGTGAAGGAATAGTAATAACAGCAATGTTTCACTGCTGTTAACATTATCCATATTCAGAAAATTCATGGTTGTGCATGTGTCAGGATTGACTTCTTACCGGCCGGGCACTATAGTGTTATAATAATATGAATTCCGTGAACTAATGAAAGAGATATTATTAACACGAAGTCGGGAACAACAATGCCTATTTCTTCCGCGTGTAAACAGAGTGTTTTGTTTCAAGCTAAATGAAAACGCGTTGTAAAAAGATGGTTCACTTTAATTCATTTGTTTATTAGAACTGCCTGCTTACTTCGCTTGACATTTCGCGACATCGCGCAACACGTTTTGGCACGTTTCAGACTGTTAAAGTGAGTTTGTTATTAAATAAAATATCTCAGTAAATATTTTATTGAAATACAAATTATAAGTATTTTAAATTTGACCAAAACTTCTAATACAGACTAAGCTAAGAATATGTCCATTAACACTTTTTCTATTGTCTCTTAAGGGGAAGACACTTCGTTAATGTGTTCTTTGTGTGTAGTACTCACTGCAATCATTTCACTATCACTACAGTAAACTAACTTATACAGTTACAGACTAAAACGGGTTGGGAAATGAAACGGTTGAGAAACGTTACATAATTTTGCCAAACAATTTTCAGCCAAAAGGCAAGATACCATAAAATCAAACTGTCATTTGCATGCCGTAAAAATCTAAAAGATTCTTACTTTTTAGGGTTCCGTAGCCAAAGGGTAAACACGATACCTTATTACTATTACTAACACTCAAACTGTAATCTCATGAACCGTGATAGCAAAACAGTTGAAATATTCACAGATGATGTATTTTTGCTGCCGCTATAACAGCAAATAGTAAAAACAGAATAAAATCAATATTTTAGTAGGGCTCCCATTCAACAAGCGTGAGTTGCTCGTTATTAATAACGGCAACAGGTAGTCGCTTGAAATATTTACTGAATACTTAGTTGTCTTATGTTGTACAGATGGTACGCAGCCCCGTCGTGCTCGACTCGAGGTTTTTTTATATCATGACTGGTATTGCATTATTTCGTCCCGGAACTCTAAAAGTGCTCTATTTGCTTGAGAATAAGCTGTAATTTCCGGTACGGCCGCAAACTTAACGATGAAGGGGCTAAGGGTGCAATATCACGTTTCATTTCGGTTTCGCGTCTGGTATTTACTTACTTCCAATGAATATTCGGTATCAAGTTTAGTTATATCTACAAGGTTTTTGGTTCAAGTTTACTAACTCGTATAAATTTCATCATCATCATCATCATCAGCCCGGGGGCGTCCACTGCTGGACAAAGGCCTCCCCCAAAGAGCGCCACAAGTCACGGTCTTGAGCCGCTTGCATCCAGCGGCTCCCCGCGATCCTAACCAGGTCGTCAGACCACCGGGTGGGAGGCCGTCCAACACTCCGTCCACCGGTGCGGGGCCGCCACTCGAGAACTTTTCTTCCCCAACGGTTATCAGTTCTCCGAGCTATGTGGCCAATTTACAGCAATAGAATTTATTGCGGATGGTAGGACCTTGTGCGGGGTCCGTCCGGATCGCTACCACCATCTTATCCATTAACCTACCGCCAAACAGCAGTGTTCGCATTGTTGTGTTCCGGTTTGGGGATAAGACAGCCGGTGTAATGACTAGCATAGAGGCATTCCATCTTAGTCCTCAGGGTTGGCAGCGCATTTGCAGTCTTAGGCTTGCAGTCTTGTGAATGCGAATGTCTATGGGTCACAGTTTCCACTTACCATCAGGTGGCCTGTGTGCTCGTCAACCTTCCCTATACCATAAAAAAAAAAAAAAAGGAAATATGCATCGACTTTTTACATCGCAATTCTCAAAAGTGAAATTATAATTAAAATCGGTTAAGAATTACGGATCATACCAGCATTTTAAACTCCTAATTAGACAGGGATTAGACAGAAAGACCTGGTAATATATACTGTGACGTCATGTATCAGGTTGACCATATAAACTCTATGTTAAATTCTGTTTTACTATTTTATTTATTTTAAAAAGTTTTGTAAGTAGGCCCTGTAGGCACTTTAACAAGTCTGAGTCTACCAGCGCTTCCAAAGAGACCACTGTTGAGAAGAAGCGCCGCAAGAAACTCAACAGGAAGCCGTTTTTTCCAAATAAAGAGATATCTTATATATACTAGAAAGAGATATCTTGGTTGTCTTTATAGTTATTCAGAAAATGATTTCTTTCACCTGTTTGTTACTCAGGTAACGTTTTATTGAAGCTATGAAAAAATCATGAATATTCCCTATTCCAATTCTATAGATGACTTGCTAGAAGACCAGTACAATAGGTTTCTTGCTTTAATCTCCCGATTTAGTCCCATGGGGGTCGAATTTAGAAAAATAATATATTCGTGCACCGGTAGGTACCCAAGGAATATTTCCTCTAATTTCAAGTCCTTAGGTTCAGTGAACGAAATGTAAAGATTAAAATAACAAAACTGAAAACAAAAAATACTATAACGTGTCAGGCAATATGGTTTTACCTAGTCGAATAAAGGCCAATATGGCTTAAGTGCCTGTTTTGAGCTCTAAATGGCATGAAAAAACTAACAAAAGTTGACATTTGTATTTTCCCAACCTTCGAAAAAGGAGGGATAACCTACGGCCCACCATACAACGAAATTTGTCAACGGAATATGAATCTATAACGAATGACATAAAGTAAAATTTCTAATCATTAGTCATTAAAACAAAATAATTTACACTTTACTTTCTTTAGTACAAGGAACCTCAGGAGGTTGTTAAAATAGTAAGACCACGTCTGTATTTTTATCATTATTGTATTCTTTTTGTTTGCCATTTTATACAATAAAGTGTTTATTTTCAAACATACATAAAACGACGTGACGATCGATTATTTTCAACATCGCGATTATCACCGTAATACTTTAATTTAAAAGCGAACATGTTCTTAAAGCGTGCTTCGTTACCTACAAACAACCACATAAAAAAAACCAATTGTTTTATTTGTCAACGTTTTACTGTAGACACTTCCACAGCCCTTACCATTCAACAAGCCATTAACAACAGAATAACTCAACAAAAACCATTTCGCATCTACTTCCATAAGCCCTCTTATTGAATCTCTACGGCAACCTATTTTACATCCACATACATACCAAGACAAACTACACTCTATCGTCAACACAACAGAGTAGTAAATCACTCGTTACGCTAGTGTGACTAGCAATACAGCCGTCCAGAAGAAAAAGGTAGTAAAATAGTATAAAGTCCATATCGTCGCTTTACTTTCTCAACCTCGTATCTGATCGAATTGTTAGATAGCAAAAGCACTCATGTCACCTAAAGAATAAAGACTACTTTCCTATCTAACTATTCGATCAGATACGAGGTTGAGAAAGTAAATGGACGATATGCACTTACGGCGTTTTTGTTTCCGTTGACAGTATAGTAGTCGAGCTTTAATGGAACTATTCCAGACGATTTAGTGTGAAGCGAGAGCTTCACGGTTGGCGTTATTGGATTTGCGATGTGATTTTTATGCATTAAACTATGGAATATGTTTTTTATCTGACTGTCTAGTTCAACAAGAACAGTAATAATGATCTTAGCGGAAAAATAAGACTTTTATTCTAGTTTGATTTACCATATCCTACTTTGATATCAACTGTGTACACGGAAAGAACATGACGTGTAGACGATAGATGGCGTCAGCATAGCCTCCGAGTATGAAAAGAGCAAGCGATCACTAATTTCGTGGATCAAAAGAAGGGTCTTGGTGGCATGAGCGGTAATGCGCCTGCATTGGCCCGGATAGCCCGAGGAGATGTAGGTTCAAATCCTACCAAAAGCCGACGATTTTTTTTAACTTTATTTATAGTTTATGACGTGGAGACTTTTAAAATAAAAGTAGTCCATTCTCAAAATGTAGAGTAGTAATAAAATATTACTAATTACGATATTTTTTTCAATATTTAAAACTACTAAATTCCTAGGAGATAAGACCGCAATCTGACTGCTATAAATTTGTCTTTTTTACTGCCTGGAACATGCCAGGTTTTGTCAGTTTATAATACTGCCTCGCAGTTCCAATTTCGCGTAGACTATTCAAAAACGCGCAATAGCTAAAGTTTTCTTAAAATATAAAATCTATAATTAGCACATTTTAATTTGACAGAAAGGGACAAGGGAAACTTTAATTAAAATAAGTTTTTTATGCATAACTTTGTTAGTATTTAAATAGTGAGACTGACAAACTTAGCGGTAAAGGATCATCACAAATTCTAGGTTTCACTCAAACGAGACAGTTTTCAAATTTGAATAAAAAACTTACTATGCTAGTGGGAAAAAATATTTTGATGTAACGAGTAAAATGTTCTGCAAAAATAATTATTAAAAATTAAAATGGTGACAAATGTTTTACAAAACTTTTTTACGTTTCACTTATTTACGGGTCTGTTGTTATTTATAGTTGAATTCTTTTTCACGGCTAACGTTTTAGTGGTTTCATACAAATAGAAAACCTTTATTTATGACATCAAAAAACCTGTTGAAAAATCCAGTTTTTATAACAAAGCTGTTTACACCCTGTATACAAATGCTTCAAGGATTAAAATAATTTCACAAGGTTCTAAGCATGCTTGACATTTTATTACCTCATATATCTCATATAATATACGTACTAGTAAACTCAGTACACTTTTTTGAGTTTGCGCTATCAAATAATAAAAACCGTTGCCAAAAACCACTCTTTTATAAAATCTATTTGTGCAACACCCTAAAATACCTGACATTGCAGATACGTTTCTATCTAGAAATGATAGAGGACACGCTCCGTATATCGCGTTAGCCGCACAGTGGTTCGAATTGAAAAAATGTAGACATAGGACCAGAAGGAATTTGCTTGTTTGTGATTTTTTAACTATAACCTTTCAACGTTTATCGTTATAAAAGAAAAAAAGGTAATGGTTAAATTCTGGTTTGTAAAGACACCTTTTTATTCCACTAAAAAACTTCTATTAGTTGAAGAAAAGAAAAGCAACAGAAAAGCAGAAAATCTCGGAACTAAGCGTTCAACTGTGAGCCGTCCCCGTAAAAAATCAGTTCCATATTCAAAGTAACTTAGTTCTGCTGTAATGCTTGTTTGAACCCGGCGAGCTCACGTCGATGACATGTTTTTCTTTAGTAAAAGTAAAATACTAAGTCCATTGTACAACATTCAAGAACATCTTATGCATTAAACAGCATTCAAGAACTAATGATGTTAGCTGCCGTGATTTTCTTTGTAAAGGAAAGAGTTACAAACTAAACTATGAATAACATTTATTTTTAAAAATGTAAAAATATTAATTTTAATATGCTAGTTTTAATATCGAAGATGATACCAATAGGAAATGACCTCCACCGGACTTTTTATTCGATCAAATTTAATCTGATAAGTAAGTATAATTATGGAGAATAGGTAGGCTGAAAAGTTTAAGTCCATGCACCTTTTTTCAAATTGAAACTGCATGTTAAATGGACAAATTACATAGCAATCGAAAGTATGAAGCCTAAGTTTGGTGCAAAGTATTATTATAGATTTACCAGCTGCTTTTTACGTGCCTACCCAATAGTTATGATGGGGAAAAAATAGTAACCTAACCTTTGCGTATTCTATCATAGGCTTTATACTTTCGATGGGTATGTAATTTGTCTATTAAACAAGAAGATGCAATTTAAAAACAAGTGTTTTTTAAAATATAATTAAGCCTACCTGTTCGCCATAATATTACTTAACATATTAAATTTGATATAAAATTATTTTTATGGAATCAACAGCCCGGTGACGGTCGTCTCCTATACGGATCTCTTACCAATAGGCCTAGCCCTATTTATTTTTTAAATCCTCAAATCTAAGTTTTTGCCCACCTGTTTCCAATGACGATCCACTGTGACCCGTCCCCGTATAAAAGCAATTCCATGTCCACGGCAACTTAGTTCTGCTGTAATGCACTTGTTCGAACCCGGCGAGATACAGCTTACGTTGACGACGTGTTTGTCTTTAGGTAAAATATACAGTTTCAGACAGATAAGTATGAGGTATATTAAATTATCGCGCTACCTCGCAATCTGTTTGACTTATATTTATTATTGTGTATGTGTGGTTTTATTTTATAAAATGATCTGCCAAACTGCGTATCAGTTTGTTAGCAGATGAATATGCCCATCACCATCATCATCATAATAATTTCAGCCAAAGACGTCCACTGCTGGATACCCACTGCCACTTAGATCTAGCGGTTTTAGGGCTATTTGGATTTCGTCCTAACCATTTCCACCCACTTAAAATAACCGACTATGTATGGTATAAGATAGGAGATTTACACCGGTCAGTTTATTCTATGAAAAGTATTTTATATTAAATGTAGGTACAGGTAGGATGAAAAAAAAAATTTTTTTTTTCAATTTTAAATGCTTGTTTAATAGACAAAATTTACATACTAATCGAAATTATGAAGCCTGTAGAATATGTAAACGTTAGGTTTGGTGCAAATTATTAGTACCGACTTACCTATTTATACCTGCCTACCCAATAGTTTGACATTGTGTGCATATTCTAAAGACTCCATACTTTCGATTGGTATGTAATTTGTCTATTAACCAAGCAATTGCATTTTTTTTAAACAAAGTATTTATATATATATATATATATATATATATATATATACTATTTATCGAATAAACAACCCGGTGCAAATCGTCTTCAATTCGAATCTCCTACTACTAGGTTGGTCTTAAAAACTAACACATGTAAAGCAAATTAAAATAGAGAAGACAAAAACTTCTTGTAAAAATACTATTTGCACTGATAGTTTCCTTTCAACTTAGTGGTTACCTATTCAGCGAGGAAATGCTGCCAGTATTCTTATCTCAGTTTTACTTTTCGTTTTAATTATCAGTACACTTTGGTTTTATTAAATCCCCAGCGCAAAAAAGGAGGTAAATCCTGTGTATCTGTGTATCTGTCTATGGCACCATAGCTTCAAAACGGGCGAACCAATTTGGATGCGGTGTTATTTATGAAATTCCGTTGAGCCATTTAAGAGATATTCGCTCTGAAAGAAAGAGTCACCGTTATTGCAGGGGTTTTTGTCTATCTAATAAAAATATAGGTGCAGTATTTACAGAAACTTAGGAGTTACTCCAGAGAATTTGAGCCCTTAATTCATACACAGTTTGTTGTTCAAGAAAGTTTGTGATGTCTCCAGTAGAAACCGCCGTTTTAATGAGAATCTGTGTACAACATTCTCCAATACAGCACTTATGCATAAAAGTGTATTCTGTTTAGCAAGTAAGATATATAATAAGTTACCCTTGACATTAAGAAACCTACCAGCAATTAGAATGAAAACTAAATTATTTAACTTACTTGTACAAAAATGTTTTTATTCGATCTCAGATTTTCTGCTCGAAAATTTCGAGGAGTAGGTAATAATGTATATCAATTTTTATTTAATTTTTTATTTTCATGATTAATATTTTATCTTGTAGTATATAGTATGTTTGAGAAATTCTCATGTTTTTGTACGCCATTTGGCAAAACATAGTGTTCCACCAAGAAAAAAAATTCCACCACTATTTTAGTTTTACCTATGTTTACAAATAAACACTTTGACTTTGACTTTGACTTTGACTTTGACAGTTTTTGCAGAATTCGCTACCAACCGACGATTCACAGACACAGGGAAAATCTAGCACATAGAAAATCGAGTTTACATTGCCTGGACAAATGAGACCTAACGTATCTACCGCGCTCTTTACGAATCTTGTGTTAGATCTAGCCTTTGCTATATCGATTACCTAGCACGCTATGGGCTTAACCGGGGCTAATGGCAAGCGAAAATCGACTTCAGTTAAATATATATCTTTCAATTAAGGTTTGGTTTATCACTTTCTGTCAGATGCAAAATGTCGTAATGACGGATAATACCCTCAGGAGCAAAAATAACGGGTCAGAGTGCGTTTTTCATACTAAAGAGGCTATTTCGAAGCCTTGGTTCCTCGCCAGGGAATGCTTTTAGTGAATTCTGATGATGAATACCTCGAGCATCGATACAGGACTTCCATAGCCTAGGATACCCAACTGAATGAATCTGCGGTTAACGCCGGAATTGTGCATGTTCAGAAAAAACATCTAAAATGGCAATAAAATGTAAGGAAATCCAAGTGCTGACCCAAACTCTCCCGCTGTGGTGTTAACTGATTGTGCGATCAGTTAGGTATCCTAAGAACTTTTGGCCTTCTCTGTTGAACCTCGCAGTATCCACCATTAAAACTCACTCAAAACAACCCCTGGCGAGGAAGCAAGGCTTCGAAATAGTCACGTTTGTATGAAAAACGCACGCTGACCCGGTATTTTTGCTCCTGAGTGTAGTTAGGCAGGTGGCGAGCATTTCGGTATATGATTTGCACATGTTTCACATCGAGGTGGAATGCAGTTTAGATCAGTACGAATTGATTTGTTCCTGTCAATTAAGGTCCTATGTTGCTGCATTTTCGCGTTACAGCGTATTAAAATTGCTTAAAATATGGAGTTATTAAATCATTTGCACATGTATGCCTCTCGAATTCATGGTAATAATCATCTTGGAAAGGAAGAAAATCGAAGAGGCAGACATTCAGGGCTCTACATTATCATGGGACGGAGTTGTAAAATTGATTTAAAAAAAGTTCTACTACGTCATTTGCACACGGTTCTCATTACGCCCACTCGATTTATTATAACTCCCTGAGTACGAAAAAACCTTTACCGACACTTTGCTCACAGATTTTTAGCTGAACAACTGTTTGAAATTTACATGGGACCCAGTTAACAGACCGAACCCAAATATTTCTGACGCATTTTGTAAATCGTTCCTAGAGATTAGTAGTTTTACGAGTTAATCCGTCCAGCCGTTGCAGCGTGAAACACAAACAATCGCATCATAATAATTATATTTAAATTTAGTAGCATTCGATAATTTAGTCGATTTTATCGAATCGTTATACAATTTCTTCTACCCCCGTCGACCCCACTAAGCTACCATAGATCCCATCATTAAACTAGTCTTGAATTATCGAGAGTGTCATTGAAAGTGACAATGAACTATTGACGACTCAATCGATATGACATACCCGTGAGTCGCCATTTTTTAACCCTTAACGCGTATCTGAGACTCTGTTTAAACAAAAGCTTGCCGTATGTGAATTTTGATTTTAGAATGAACTTGATCAACGACCAAAAGTTAATAGTTATTTGATCGCTTATAAGCATATACCGGATTGACAGGGGCAATGTACCAGTGCTAGTGATTCATTAAAGTCATTTAAATATCGACTAAGTTTATCGAAAACTTTTTTCCATACATATAATATGACTCTTACATTTTTTGCAAAAATAAGTCGTTGGTACATTTATCTTCTATATCTGAATGATCAGCTTTCCATGAATAAACATCTTTAACCGACTTAATAAAACAAAAATGTTCTCAATTTCAATGTTTTTTTTAATGGCATAAAGAAGGCAAACGAGCACACAGGCCACCTGATGGTAAGTGGAAACTGTGACCCATAGACATTCGCATTCACAAGACTGCAAGCCTAAGACTGCAAATGCGTTGCCAATCCTGAGGACTAAGATGGAATGCCTCTATCCTAGTCATTACGCCGGCTGTCTTATCCCCAAACCGGAACACAACAATGCGAACACTGCTGATTGGCGGTAGGTTAATGGATAGGATGGTGGTAGATGATAAACTTAGTCGACATTGAATGAATCACTAGCACTGTTACATTTTTGCCCCCGTCAATCTGATGTTTGCATATAAGCTTATATATCTTAGCATCAAAAATATTGTATAAAACTTAACATAGACATTAATGAAAAAAAAACCGCCAAATAAAATTGGTAAATACGTTTCGCTGGTGACTGAGGTGCAGTGCCATACATTAATGAAAGGTGGTCACAGTCACAGCAATAATAAATAATTATCTACCATAAGGTCTATAAGGTGAAAAATTGTGTGACGTTTACTAGAAATTAGACTAGAGGCATGAGTGTGATTGATATTTTTGATACCCAATGCTCTATCTATCTACATAGCCTATTTAGCATCCCACTGCTGGGTAAAGGCGTCCCTCTCATTTCTCCAGTCATCTCTTGTTCTGGCTAACCGTTACTAGTCTGGTTTGAATTTATCCACATCCCCGCCATCTTCTTGTTGCTTGGGATCCGGTGAGTGATCTTGCTCCATCGGTCCAGATGCATACGGCAAACTTGTCCAGCCCAGTTCCATTTCAGTATGGTGGTCTTCCTTCCCCATCGGCAATTCGAGTCCTAAAGCGCAAGTCGGTGTTTCAAATAAATATAAATATTTCAGGGGACAACGCCACACCAATTGACCTAGTCCCAAACTAAGCTCTTGGCTTGTGCTATGGGTACTAGGCAACGATATAAATACTTATATAGAGAAATAAATACTTAAATACATAGAAAACATCCATGAACTAGGAATTCGCGCTCATCACACAAATATCTGCCCTTAACGGGATTTGAAACCAGGACCGCTAGCTTCGTAGGCAGGGTCACTACCAATGAGGCTAGCGCGACGTCATAGATAATGCAATAGGATCTACAAATACTTACGTACTTACGTACTTACGTTGTGGTTGGATGAGTCATGAAGCTAAGCTCCTTTAAGAATTATGGCTATTATTTATATATGCATATGAATCACTTTCACTCCAAAGTTCATGTATTTATTACGGAGTTGTCCAATTTGGAAATTTCCAGACATCATGGCTTCTATAGATATTACCCTTCAATCAACTCTGTCTAAATTATTAAACATTCATTTTAATTTAAGGTCTTGGACTCAAGCGGTTCTCCCAATTCGTTTCGGTGGACTTGGTATTCGATGCTCTTCTAGCGTGGCACTGCCGGCTTTCCTGTCCTCCGCTTATGGTTCGTTGTCTCTCGTCAGTATTATTTTAAATCTCCCACAGATACTTGACGTTGAGATGGCGAACCTGGTGGAGGCCAGGGATGCTTGGTGTGAGTCTTGTCCCGGAGTGGATATGCCAGTCAAGAGGCATATCCAAAGAGCATGGGATACACCTCGCCTCGAATCAATTCATGCATCTCTTGTACAAAATAGTCCGGACGATTTAGATCGCGCCCGTCTCCTCGCTGTCTCAGCAGGCGAATCAGGCCACTGGCTCCACGCTCTTCCTTCCCGTAATATAGGCACAGTCTTGGACCCAAGCTGCTTGCGAATTGCAATAAGCTTACGGCTTGGAGCCAGAATCTGTGAACCTCATACTTGTACGTGCGGGAAGGAAGTGAGTGAGCTGGGACGACATGGCCTTTCATGTTTTAGAAGTGCTGGCCGTTTGTACCGCCACGGCACAATTAATGATCTGATCCGTCGTTCGCTTGCCACTGTCTCTGTGCCTGCTGTCCTGGAACCAGCAGGTTTGCATAGAGACGATGGCAGGCGACCAGACGGAGCTACGTTGGTGCCGTGGAAACTAGGTAGGGCACTGGTGTGGGACGCGACGTGTGTTGATACATTCGCCCTTTCTCACGTCCAGACAACCCGTAATCGGGCCGGTGCAGCAGCTGAACAGGCCCAAACCAACAAGCGCCGCAAATATTCATCATTATTAAATAATTACGAATTTGTGGCGCTTGCGGTGGAAACAATGGGACCTTGGTCAGCTGACATGAAAAGTTTTATTAAGGCCCTGTCATCCCGGCTCATCGACACCTCCGGAGACCCTAGAGCTGGCGCTTACCTTTCCCAAAGGATTGGGCTAGCCATCCAGAGAGGTAATGCAGCCAGTGTCTTAGGGACCATGCCGCGAGCGGACCTGCTAGAGGGGGTGTTCTTTTTATAGTGGTGTTTATGTTTAATTTTTAATATTTGAGTAGCTTAGTTTTATTTTATTTTATTTTAAATAAGTTTAGTTTTAACTTTAACTTTTAAATTTTAATGTAAAGTCCGTATTTATAGTTATATAAGTTTATATATTAGTTTATTTATGTGTATTATATATGTACCTAAGTTTATATATTCGTTTATTTGTTTTATATTTATTTATTTATAGTATCATCATCTCTTTTTGCTACTTTGGTGCAAAACTTGTATGTGTCCAACCCTATGCATTGTCCTTACTCATCTACTTCAGGGTTAGCTGGAAGAGATCCCATTTAGGGATAAGTTCGCCTTTGTACATTAGTTTAGTAACAATATTGTAATATTTATATTTTTGTACAATAAAGAGTTTACATACATACATACATACATACTTAGAATACTCCGCTTCATGGCTCTCTGGGAAACCTTAAGTTTGGTCTTCTGAATCTCTATAAGAGACCGGGTCTGGGGCCCGTAAGTTAGAATAGAGCCCAATATGAAATACGATACTGTTGCTAGTAATTGTACTATCAGCCCAATGGAAACCGGACCCACGATATAACTCTGTCACAGTGACGTTATGATTCAAGTCGTAAGAAGTGTCTAACAAATTGTTTATTGTGTCACTATGACACTGTTCTATGGTGGAACAGGGTTCTATTGAGCTGTTAGTATCTATCTCAAATTTTAATAGGCTATTTGACAACATTGAAAATATACTACAAATTGTGGTCATCCTATCTGATACTAGCGTAAAATAACGTATTTCACTTTATTTCACATTAAATTATGTCTATTTTTTTGGAAATTACACGAAATAATAAGGATATTTTTTTTATTTTAATCTGTGACAAAAACGCTATGTGATGTTAGAAATAATTTATAATCTGTGATATGAAGTCACATGCAAGTAAACACAACAAACCCCAAATTCACTTCATATGATAAGCTGTCAAATGAACTTGTTCGTTTACTTGCGTGTGACGTCACACTAGTCCGCCATAGATAGAAACAGCGTTTTTCGCGTTGTTTTGAAAATTTAAACTTTAACTTACATTTGTATTGATAATACAGTAGAATCTCAAGGAAATATCAATGTAGTGTGCTTTGTTATGTGATAAAAAATAATTTAAAAACGTTTTCTAAAATTAGTCAAATAGCCTATTACCAAAGCAGATTCTACTCCTTACTGTCAGCAAATGAGGTTGCTCACACACACTACAGGATGGTCCGTGGGAAACGCCGCTATTTGGTTCAGCGGGGCAGCCACAGCTATTCATAACCTTAATCAAGAGTAAATAGCCATTTTGCCGGTGATATTTCACCGTCGACCTTGTCGCCGTTGAAACTGAAGACAAACGCTTTACCATTTGCAATGAAATATAAATTTGTTTTCACTACGTAGTGACTTTAGTACTTGACTAAAAGTGACAAAATATGTTGCCTGAAGGTGGGTATAAGATTATTTTTATCCCAGCAAAGACAGCAGGTATTTGAAGGAAGCGATAAAAGACTTGTACTGCTTGTACGCATTTGTCCGAAAGTTCAGAAGTTGATTTTTTTTAACCCGTTTTGCTTTTTAATATTCGGCAATGTTTAAAGTGATAATACTAACAGAACCTGTGAGGTAGGCAAGGTTTGGTTTTATAAAAATATAGGAGAAATTAAGAAAAAAAACTAACTTTTAAAAATTCGTATATACCATACAGTTGGTAATTGAAATTCGACCTTGTGACATAACCATTGTTATTATCAATACTATCATCATTTGTACTAGAAAACTTCAGTTCCTAAAGATTTTCTAACAACTACAAAAAAAAAGTGTCTTTTTTAAGTAAACGTTAACAATATTGAAATACATCAAAAACAAGATTTTATCGGCAAAACTGAAATTCTGAATTATTATTTTCGAATATTCATTTGTCTGAATTTTCGTTTTCCGAAACAGTATGTTAAGCTGGAGCTATTTTATGTTTTATTCATAATTTAATTGCTATACTTAGGTTAGGTTAACTTAGATTAAGTTAGGTAAGAAGTCATAAAATAAAGTCTTCTATCATAATTAATATTTTATTCGGAAATATGAAAATTCAGAATTTTGATCAATTCGGAATAATAGAGTGTACTCACCCGGTTTTATCGTGTAGACTCACAGACCATCCCTGACGTCCTACGAACCTAAGTTAGTATTAACTTCCAAGCATATTAGCATAGAAAATGTCTTCCAACTACTTACGCTTTCAAGCTACGTGGCTGCTTAAATATAAACTTGAATGTGTTAAGTAACGAGTTTCGAAAGAGGAATATTTACTGAACTTTGATGGTAGAAAATCAGGTTTTCAAGTAGTTAAGTATCAAGTATCAAGTATTTTAAGACTTTAAAGGGTACAGAAATTACGTTAAAACTAGGGAAGCTACAGCTAAGTTTTGGTCTCAGCGACTTCTAATAAAGGATCCGAGTTCAACTAGGACTGAGTTGGTATGGTGAAACCGCAATAATAAGTTTTGCTGACTGTACCTTATTTTCTTGCATTATTATTACTTTCTTAGTAACAGCGACCTTCTGAATTTCATTAAAGCGATGCCTGAAAATGCAACGAAAATTAAAATTTTGTTGATTTATCTTAGACTTTTGACTGTGAATTTTGATTACTTTAGTGCTCAATACTTACAAGTACACGTACACGTTTGATAATTTTAGTACGGAATGTAATATACTAATAGGATCAAAAATCGCGCAATCTTTTACAGAACTCAGTGGGAACATTAATAAAAAACAGTCTCGGGGATCAGCTATTGCTATGGGAGCTCCTCAAGGATTAATTCTAGGTCCATTTGTGTTTTTGATCTGTACCATAACAGATTGCAGCTGCAGATTGTGTCACATTTATCTATCGAGGTAGCTTATAACTGACTTTTAGACATGTACGCATGACTTCAAGGTTTTTGATAAACGATACACTGCTATTTCGGGGATGTCTAAAAGCTATATTAATAAATTCACTATATTAGTATTTTGTATGGTCGTTGGCTTTCTTCATATTATAAATATACAAAATAGTTGCATTTTTTTGGTTTACATTTACTTTTAGTATAGCATAGGTACTTGTACGTCACCACAAACAGCAAGAAACATTTACATAGCAATGTGCATGTTTCAAGACATGTAACAACTAAGTCTTTGCATGCCAACTTTAAGAATATTCTTATAAGTTACCGAGATTTTCTCATAAGAAAGTTTTGCCATTTGAAAACTTTATCTTCTCGTCGTTACTGTGCTAACCTAAAGCTCACCCAAAAGCAAAATCGCCTTTCTTTTTTGAGCAGATTTAGGCAATATATTTATCTGTTTTTTTTTTATCCACCATAACAAACCATGCTAACTAGGCACTGTAGGTACTTTTTAATAAACATTACAAAGGTATTTACGTATATTACCTATCCTAAATAAATTAGGTTATGGTAATGTAACAACAATGTTTGAATGTATAATGACCGGATCGCCCCGGAGTTATAAACTTCGTTACGTTCATCAGTAACTGTTGAAAATTTCAGATTTTAATTAGAGATGTCCTAAATTTAAATTGGTAATTTGCTTGATTGATGAATAGGTGCGTGAAGGATTATCTGTTTAGGTGAGTTTAGGTTTTTCGACGACGACAGCTTGTATAATTTCGAGGTTTTAAAAATGTGAAATGATTTTGTGGTGACTTTAGGAACAGGAAAATGACCTATAGCTGTTGACATTTGTAATGTAAATCATTTTTAATTTTCAAAATGGCCGTTGCTCCGTAAATTGGTAGTGTAAGTACAGAAGTTGTGGTTGATCCTTTGTCATCGTTTTTTTGTCGGATAAGTTTCGTATTTATCTTGCTTTTTCACATTTTTTACACGGTGCCCGAGAGGATTTAAAAAGATTTTAACAGAGTATTCCTGGTCATATTTAAAGATAAAAATGTCCTATATTGTAGGCTGGATTCGGTTTTCGAGGTATTTCCATTTTTGTATATCCGATAGGTACTCACAACACAATTACTCTCGACGTATTTTGTGTAACCAACCTTTTTCTTTAATTAAAAGTGGTATGACTAATTTCCGATTTATTTTAAAGAAGAATCTAAACCATGATTTGATGAATCTATGCCCAAAAGGAGAATGACATTGTCTCTTGTACAAATAAAAAGAGATAGTTACCTACCAAACGTTGTCAGCTCGTCCTAAGACGCGTTTTACTGGAGAAGCAAATATTATATATTTATTGTGTATGGAAAACTTAAAAAATTTAAATGCATAATTCGACCTAGGTTCATATAACATTTATTACTCCTTATGACCTCAGGAATGCGAGGTTAGAATCGCGAATTCGCGGGAGCGCGGTGGATGCGAAAATCGCAAGACCGGTCTAAGTGGAGAGCCCTGGGGGAGGCCTATGTCCAGCAGTGGACGTCTTCCGGCTGACATGATGATGGTGATGATGATGATGACGACTAGAAACAAATACTCATCGCATATATGTATTTGAAAATAAAACAATCCTGAGACCGCTAATTACACACTTAAGTTCTATTTCTATGGTTAGGTCAGGATACTGTGTCGCTAGCCTAGTCGCTTATAGCTGATTTACATTGGTCCAGCAAAATGCCAGTAGAAGTAACTACATTGCGTCGTTACAATAGCTGTAGCCTCGTACGTGAAAACCAACTCGTCAATGTACTGCTACTGGCATGATTTTGTTCGACCAATGTAAGAAATCAGTCATTAGGGACTTGACTCGTGATCGTAAGTTCAAACCCCCGCGGTCACCATATTATATCTAATCGTTGACGAAGAAAGCTCAGACTCCAGACTCCTCCAAAATTCTGGAAGGAGTACTGGAGCTTATTACTAAAATATTTGGTAACCCAGGACCAGGATCACCACAAACTAGGCGAAATATGTCGTCAAAATTATGTTAAACTTTAGCTTAAGCTCCAATAAAAATCTAAAGCTCCAATTTTAAAAGAAAAACTGTGAACAACTTTGTAAAAACCGCTCGGAAGTTATCGGTAAAGTAAACGAGCCACAAACCCAGCCAAAGTTCGTCACAAAGGGTGTCGCATTGCCCGGGCCAAGTGCAACGCTGAGACTTGGCCGTTGGCAACTTGACACTTTATTTGTCATTATTTTTTTATAGGGTTTTACGTCTTTCTTAATGCAACTTCAGAAGTTAAGTAAACGTCTTTGATTAGAGAAGAAAAAATTTAAAAAAATGCGCTGCTCAAATAGGTACTTAACATTAGTAGGGTAAAGTCACCAGTGGTCAGCCAGAACCAGGTAGTCGACCTTATATGAGTGCGAAGAGTGGGAAATACACTCAAGAGCAAAAATACCGGGTCAGAGTGCGTTTTTCATACAAACGAGACTATTTCGAAGCCTTGGTTCCTCGCCAGGGGTTGTTTTGAGTGAGTTTTAACGGTGGATACTGCGAGGTTCAATAGAGGAGGTCAAAAGTTCTTAAGATACCTAACTGATCGCACAACCAGTTAACACCACAGCGGGAGAGTTTGAGTCAGCACTTGGATTTTCTTACATTGTATTGCCATTATAGATGTTTTTCTGAACATGTATAATTCTGGCGTTAACCGCAGATTCATTCAGTTGAGTATCCTAGGCACACTGGAAGTCCTGTATCTAAGTTCGGGGTATTCATCGTCAGATTTCACTAAAAGAATTCTCTGGCGAGGAGCCAAGGCTTCGAAATAGCCTCTTTAGTATGAAAAACGCACTCTGACCCGTTATTTTTGCTCCTGAGTGTATATACTTTGTACTCTTCCCACTCTTACAAAGAATAGGCACAGGCTAACTACAGGTCTCTGGCTGACCACTGTTGACTTTATTGATCAAGCAAAAATACTCATCTTTAATAATGGCTCTTTTGTTAATCGTCTTTGACCTGTCATGTAATTCCATAACAGGGCAAAGACGGTATATGGTTATTACGGCCTAGATTAGAGGCCCGGGCCTCGATAAAAACCAAATCCTTTTTCACCTGTTATCGTATTGTCAACGTTTTGACAGCTCATTATTAACTTGACAGTAATGGCGGCCAAGTTAAAAGCAATACCATAACAAGTCAAATACGATTTGGATTTTGCCGCCTAGAATAGAGGCGCCGTGAAATATTCAGTTGCGAACTCTGTAAGTAAACTATTTTTAGTGGACTGAAGTGGACTACCCTGCAAAAAATATATAAAATCGGTGTGTAATGTATATAGTGACGTCACCATACACAGGGATCGTTAAAGGACCATTTACCTTCTTTATCCTTTCAGAGAATTCCAAAGAGCGATTGGATCCCTGAGAAGTGTGCACGCTGCTTACTTGAGTAAAAAAGACGCCATTATTTATTTATTATTTACCTCTCATCTCTTTTTTTTTGTGATTAACGTATTGGTACTGAGTTTTGGGACTTTTTTAAATGTATTAATGTATTAGGTATATCTTTTATAGGCACCTATGTGTATTTTACAAGCCTAGGATTGGATCCTTGGGATTAGGTACATAAATAATTGTACCTTGAATTAATTTGTTCAATTAAAATCACACACACTTATTTAAATTATAATTATTGGGTGAATATTTGAAGATGAGCATATTGGAGGTTTAGGAAAAAAAACTAAATATCGACTCAGATGTGGATTTTTATCGGTTTTACTTATGAGTCAACGTATTAATAATACGTAAAAGCAAAAGGGACAGTAATTACACCAATATATATCTATATATTTCAGTTTTTTTTTTTCTGCAAACGGTAGTGAGAAATAATACGTACGGTAATGAGAATTTTATGAATGGTAATTAGTACGGATGAATGGTAAGGATAATTTATGAAATGGTAGTGAGAAATAACAAATTTGTTAAGGGAATTTCAAAAATGGTAATGAGGCTGACGATGATTACACAAAAAAAAACATTTTTAATCATCTTTTCAAAAGTCTTCATGATTTACTCAAAAATAAAAACACGATAACAACCTGCCACCATAACAGTAGCTGTTAAAAATTAAAATATTTAAACTCCTCATTAGAAATTACTAGGGGAAACTTAAAATTCGTAAGTTCAAATCAAGATTGAAATATCAAATACTTAAAGATATTTTTAACAAAAAAATCACTAACGTTTTATTAAAAATATATTGAAGTATTTCATATTTAAATCTTATTTGACCTTACTAATTCTAAGTATGCCTAAGTAATTTCTAATGAGAAATTTTAATATTTTCATTTTTAACGGCGACTGTTATGGTGGCAGGTTGTTATCCTGTTTTCATTTTTGAGTAAATCACGGGACTTGAAAATGCGAGTCGGACTCGCGCACTAAGGGTTTCGTACCATTATCTATAAAAAAACACGTTTGTTGTATGGGAGCCCCCCTTAAATATTAACTTTATTCGGTTTTTACTATTTGTTGTTATAGCGGCAACAGAAATATATCTTCTGTGAAAATTTCAACTGTCTAGCTATCACGGTTCATGAGATACAGCCTGGTGACAGACAGACGGACAGACGGACAGACGGACAGCGAAGTCTTATAGTAATAGGGTCCCGTTTTACCCTTTGTGTACGGAACCCTAAAAATTATGTACTTATTTTTTCCAGTATTGCTGATGAATTTATTAATTATTTACATGTATTTTTTTCATTAAACAGTATAAATATTATACTGATTCTCATTACCATTTCAAAATTCTCACTACCATTCGTCAAAATGAAATGGTAAAAAATGGTAATTATGAAAATGGTAAGGAGATATTAGACAATATGTCACCGTTAAAGATAATAAAAAAAGTTTAAAAACATTACACATATAGGATGCAAAAGCGACCCAATCGTACATATTTTAGTATAAAAATTGTATAAAAATCTCTATAAAACATACTTTTGGAGCCTCGAATGGTGTGGAGAAAAATATCTGACCAAAACGATTTCCGACTTGTGATTAGGTATTAATTTCAGCGCGAAGTCACTAAAAACGCGTGCGGCTCACTCCAGCCGCCAACGGGAACTGCCATCGATCGGCGCTTTTGATCGTTGACAGTTTAAAAAAGGCGCGAAGTATTTTTTTAGCTGGTATATTGTAACGAACGGTAGTGAGTTTCAGGCTCTGGGACATTTTTCTAAGCGATAAAAAATAACTTGAAAGTGTTCTTTAAGCCGTGTAATTGTAACGTTTACTAAAACTACTATTATATTATACAAATAATTGCGTAAACATACAGTCTTCAGCATAATACCGTATTATTTTTAACATGGACTATTCAAATTTGGGATTTGGGACACGACTGGTAGTGAGATTTGACGACTTTATGTATAAATTAATCATATTTATATTTACAATTAATATATTTTATATACTTTATTCTATAAAGCCAAAGTTATAAATTGTATAAAAACCATGATTGTTTAGATTAGGTAATATAATTTTAAATAGTTCTTTACTAATCGCCGCGTAATATGTACATCTTCAAATATTCACCCTATTCTGACTTAGTCTTTATCTGGATATACAATAGTCATGCATTATATAAAAATAAATAGTAAGTATTGATTTGATTATGTTTTCTTTCCAATATATTACAAATAATCGACAGTTTCTTTTTACATTGACCGGAAATTGAGGTCATAATTATCTTATATTCCTTATTCGGTTGTCAATGTCAAATACTTTTAATTTACTCATATTAAAGTACCTTCTCTGTATCCATCTTATAAATTCCATGTCAATTATTTTAAAATGAAACAAACATACTTAGTAACAAATATTACGATATTATAATATGTAACGATTCACAGCATTAAAAAAAAACCCCTCCCTTTTTTCTATTTTTTTTTAATTAGTACCCAGTGTACACTGACTATAGATTGATCGTAGGGTTCATGCATAAAACATTTCAGCAGCGGGTATAGCACCAACACCTACAAAACTAACACGCATTATGTCATGTAAATACGAGTATGACAGATTCATATTTCGGTGTTTGAATAGAGAATAATTTGGAGAGCTGTTAAGAAAAAAAAACAATAGAAAAAAAACAGCAAAACAATCACGTTTGTTTTATGGCAACCCCCTTAAATATTTGTTTTATATATAATTTTTAAAGTGCATATACAGCTTAATATTCTGTGAATACTTCAAGTCTACCTATTGCCGTTATTATTATCGAATAAGAAACGGCAAAAAAGTCTCGTTTGTTGTATGGGTGTAAATGTATAATTTGTTCTGTTTGTAGTATTTGTTGTTATAGCGGCCACAGAAATACATTTTCTGTGAAAATTTTAACTGTCTAGCTATCACAGTTCATGAGATACAGCCTGCTGACAGACAGACGGACAGCAGAGTCTTAGTAATAGGATCCCGTTTTTACCGGAATCCTAAAACGGGATTAAAAAAGCCTGAATTAAAAAGAAAACGCTGTGTACTTTTTATGCTTAAAATTTTGAAATTGCCTTTAGAAAAACATGGATATCATATTAGGACAGTCCGTAATATTAGCTATAGACCATTTTTTTTTTCTCTTTATTTACTCAGTACCTTTCTACTTTCTAAATTTGAAAAATAATGGAAAGAAAATGAAAAGAAAAACTTAGCTTCAGTATTTACAGACACAGAAAAATTCCAAACCTTGTCACGTTTATCATCATACTTTTCCTTTTCTCATAACAATCTCAATAATCTAGTATAAAAGCTACCAGCGCGTGCTTTTACCCAGAATTTGCACATTTCTCCTAAGTAAGCTCAATGAAAGCTTTGCATTCCGACTCAAGTCACAGTCGACCTTGCACTAAAAGCTCCGTCAATGCACTTCTATGTCACTGCGCGCGACGGAAATAAGCTCGACGTTAAGCAAATAAAGACAGTCACGTGCGAACAAAAAGGTTACAACATTACTTGTCACTCATTCAACTTTTATTTTTCTGCTATACAGTATGATTTTATTACCTTTTAAATTTCAAAATCTACTAGCGCTTCAACAAGACCATCATCACCGAGAAGTTATTTTTAAATATTATCGATTCTTCGAATATTCATTTCAACTAAATATTTCACTATTTCTAAAGATCGGGAGCAGTGGCGTTCATTGGAAGAGGCTTTTATCCAGCAGTGGACTAATACAATTAGTGATGATGATTATATGCAGACCTCAGAATATATTGGGCAAATTAATGACAGCTAATGACAGCTAGGGTTTGCCGATATCGATATACTCAAAATTTAATATAAATAATCCCTAATTCTCATTAATTTGTCCTAATGCATCCAAACTTACCTAACCGCAGGTATAATTAGAAAACATAAAAAGTTGCCTGACCCATCTGAAAACCAGTTTATGGGAAATGAAAATTAGGACAAACGTGGTTAGAGATTTCAAGGGATACCCGTCATTAAATCCACCTTATCATAATTTGCTCAACGGAAACTATATGAATTGTATTATATTTCGTTACACAATTAAAAATAACTTGTTTTCTTAATCACGCAGTAATTATTTTACTGCATTTAAAATATTTTAGAATCTTACCTTAATTTAATACATTTCACCAAAACCTGCTCAAATCAAAATGGCTGCCGACTTATCCGCTTACGAAAAATCCGCCCCGAATACGTTGTAACTGTAACTCCAAGGTAATTAATTTCTTTTGAAGTGGTTTTTTTCTGAGCCGATTATAGTACCTGGAGTTAAAAACTTTTCCCGGATCCTACTCAACTTGACGTACCATTCGTAAGTATACTTAAGGTCGCTTTTGTTAATTTTGTTACAAATACAGACTTAGGCATGCTTGCTTTTATGCCAGCCATCTTGTTTTCTCAATAATTAATTAGTAATGGTTTTTCCTTTGAATCACTAGAATGTTTTACTTTGAAATGATACATTATTGATTCACGGGTAGTTCATCAATTGAGCATGGATCTAAAAAGCCCTGTCTAATCATGAGTGAAGCATGCATAATGTCACTCAAGCTGTAGCTCGGCGCGTTGTCTTACCTAGTAACTGTGTGCGTGCGGTAAGTCGTGTATGAGTATAACGAACAGTGCCAACCTTGCATGCTTCACCCCTTTTCATTGCGACGTTCAGTACGTATGTTTTTTAGGTCCGTGCCATCGATTTGAAAAGTGAGTACCTAAAGATAACACGGCAGTAGGAACAAACAAGAGTTAGTTGATGAAGTGTCCAAAATATTTAACTGTATTCTCTTATTTGGGTAACCTCGCGGTCATATCGGTTGATCCATTAATTCGGCGACTGGTTGCGGGGACGAGGTCCAAAGAAACAGGATTAACTGGATCTTGTCTGTAACTGAGCTTAGGAATCACAGTAAAGGAAATTGTGGAGAGGCCTGAGGAAGCCTTTTGGCAAGTGTGACAAAAATAGATAGATAGCTAGATGAAACGTCTCTCTTCGATTAATAACAGATCGCTTTGTATCGCCTGGTAAATGATTTTCTTACCCACAAATCGCTTTTGAATTAAGTAGTGATTTTCATCTGTTCCGTCAAAACGTACCACCATTATAATAAGGGCGTGGATTTTCAATTACTCGTCGAGTGAGCGCGCTCATATGAATTCACTCCGTAGACAAAGAGAGAACAAATTATTTTTAAGAGAATTCGTTACTACTTAACATTGTTGTCTACCTTGACATATAATATGTTTTTCACTTCTCATGCTCTTAAAATGCTACTTAAATCTCTGCGAATCGGGACTAAAGCTCCTTATTAATCTCTAGGGATTAAAGTATATTTTTTTTAATTTACTTTGGAAACCCCTAAACAACCAATCATGGAGGATTATCGCCATTTTCAGTGATTGTGTTTTTGGGTGTCGAAATAACCTCAAAATGACAACTGTGCAAATATATTAAAAAAAAAGGATTTAATTTCGTGAAACACGATTAATTATTACGAATATGAATCTATTTAATCATATTAAGGCCGAACTCTTTTATTATGCGTGGTCCAATTACGAGTACTTTTATAATTGGTTTCCAAGTTTAAATCTGTTGGCTAAATATGCAAGCATTTAAAACATCACTTTACAAAAAAACCGCGGAACTTTTTTTTCCTATTTGTATTTTGAATAGATGTTCATAACTTGTATTGAGCGTACGTTGTTAAAAAAATTCACCAATTAATTGTGCAACTTTAGAAATTACGGACCAGAAATGTCATCATCATCATCCAGTGAAGAAGAATTAACGCCAGAATGGAGAAGAAAGCAAAAAAGGTGATACGAAATCTTTTGCCGCCAAAATCTAGTGGCATTTATTCAAAAACATACCAAACTTTTATTGATTGGAAATGTGGGACACAAATAACATCATAATTGTTAGAAACTTTTTTATAGTAAATGTTGTAATTTTGTTTAGAACGTCATTTTTTTCCTCGCATTCAAAGTGAAAAGTAGTGTTTAACGCGAGACTAAACAACCACAATGACACTCGAACTACAGCCACCCTCGCTCGCAAGCTCGCTCGCGTGGCTAAACATCTCGTGTCATTATGGCTTGTTTTAGTCCCTTGTTGAACAATCTACTATTGTTTTATATGTGTTGTGATCAATGAACTGTATTTATACTGTGACATCACGCCACGAGAACCAACAAGATTTAGTTAGCTCAACATGGAGTGTCCGAAACATTTAATTATATTCTCTTAGCCAGGTGCCCGCTTGTGCCGGGCACACCATTAATTAGCAGACTGGTTGCGGCGACGGCGTCGGTCTCTAATGCGAGCGGATTTATGTTTGCTAAGACCGCGGTCGGCTTGAGCTAGTTGAGGTAGAACTTGGCCCTTGTAACTGGGTTAGTCGAAGAAACACGCTGTTAAATTACGGGTTATTTTGACCCCTGACGCAATAAAACTGTCTATTTGTTGTTGCTCTGAAACGGGCGAACCGATTTGGATGCATTTTTTTCATTTGAAAGCTGGGTTTCTTCCGGTAGTTCTTAGCTTAGTTTTATGTAAATTGGTTTAGCTATTTAAGAGATATCAGCAAAGAAGGGGTCGTCATCATATATGGATTTTACATATTTAATAGTTATTACTAGGCGGATCAAACGTAATTGAGAACATTTTGCTTCACTTTTCATACAGGTATTTGCAGTTTTATGCGTATGAATATCCTAAACAATTCATTTCTTTTTTTTTGCTAAGTCTTTTTGTTTTTGTTATAAAATAACTTGATTATTTTGTAACACAGATGGAAACAGATTTTTTTTTTATGGTGCAGAACCTTAATTCTTCTACAAAACAAAAAAAAGGACTTGGCTTTACTCCTACACGCCCGCAATTCTCAGGAAAATTACACACAAAAAAAAAGTAATAATACCTAACATGAAAAATAATTTAACTAGGCACCAAACCGTTCCTAGACCAATGCAAGTAAAATAAATTCTTATAGACCATATAAAACCAACGACCCTAAAAGCCCTTAAAACAACCCTTTCACTTCCCTAACGCCCTGCAATTTCTACCTCTTAAAGGCAAATAGGTGCTAAAGAGCGCCCGGACCGACATTATTGCATTTATTAGTAGGTAAAGTGTTTATTTACGTGATGTTAGGCCATTTGCGCCTCCTCAGTTTTATTCACGGAATAAAATCTTCTACCAATTGCGCCATTCTACTTTTCAGTGTACACTTTTGTTATCGTCCGATAAAAAGTATACCAAAGTATGAATCCGCGTATACATATAATATAACATGAACTTGAAAAAGAAACTTGGTAACTCAGTGGCAAATTGTACTTTATCCATTGAAAAGGCGGGAACATCAGCGTCAACTGCGTTACAGACTTTATAGTTATTACAAATAACTTTCTATTAATTAGAATATTTCTAAATTATAAGTTTATTAACGTCCCTTTTCGAGTTTCAAGTTAGAAAACGCAGCATTTTTTAATAAAAATATTTTACTGTGAACGTGGCTAAAAATTATGTACAATTAAAAGTAGAATAGCCCATTTACCAACGCCGACGGTTTGTACAACTAAAGGGGATAATTTTGGCATTTGATAAACATTTTATTTTTTATTTCTACATTTATTTGATAAAAACATACAACTATACAGCATTATCAAGATGTAAATTAAATAAATAAATAAATAAAACAACCTTGCCTAATATGTACTTACGGAAGGTACACTGTTTTTAGTTTTTATTTTTAGTCTTTGTCATTATCGTCATCATGTCAGCCGAAAGACGTCCTGGACATAGGCCTCCCCCAAGGCTCTCCACTCAGCCCGGTCCTGTTCTTTTCGCATCCACCGCGCTCCAGCGATCCTTACAAGGTCGTCACTCCATCTTGTTGGAGGCCTACCTACAGCTCGTGTCCCCGTCCGCGGACGCCACTCCAGAACCTTAGTCTATCTGTGTCCAAAATTCTAGCTTTGTGATTACTTTCTAAGAAAAAATGAGTGTGACACAGACAGCTAAACAGACTTGGCCAAATTAAAAGGGTTCTTAGTTTGACTAAGGTATCCTAAAAGGTAACTCTTTGGCCCATAATCAATACGGCAGGTATTTGACAAGCAATAACCATCCCTGTGTCCATTTGATAAGCAATAAAGTGTCTTGAACGTTTTAATTCATTGATCTCAAAGCGGCTTTAGTTATTGAAGTGTAAAATTGGCAAAGGATCACCGAGGAGGTGAGACGCTTTGGAAAAATAACGAGAAAGAAAGTCTTCGGTGCCTAAGGGAAACGCTTAATAAGATTCAGTCGAAAACTCATTTCCAAGCGTTATTATAAATCCGGCCAAGTGCGAGTCGGACCCGCCCATCGAGGGTTTTGTTATCACCATCCGCTTGTTATATCGAATACCGAAATCGATTTTGAATCTATTTAGCGCGAGCCCAACCCACTTGACGATTTCTGTGTTTTTTTGGGTTGTGCTGTAATCGTATCACGTGTGTTTATTTTACAGAAAAACGTTTCTTCTGCGGCGGAACGTGTCTACGGTGCTTGAGTCCGGTTCGACATGACCAGTTTTTTTCCTGTCATTATTTACTTACCAGTATAAATCGAACGGTTCTGAATTCAGTGGTTCTACATTTTTCATCAGGCTTAAGCATGACATGTAATCCGAATTTCTACCCAATCTTTCAGGAGAAACCCGTTGAACTCATTATTGATTTATTAATTTTTTTAATCTAAATACAGTAGTGCTCCCCGTGAGCGAAGACCTCCCTTTTTTCCGCCATTACTCATTGTCACATGAAAAGGCCACTTGCTTGGTTCTGCCTGTAACAAGGACACAGAATTTATTAAACAGACAGACGAGACGTTCTTCCAACACTTTCAGGAGGCTGTTGCCGCAGCGCAGCTGTTTCGTTCTAATAAGTTAGTTAATACTCGTTTTAATAAGTTTGCACTAAACTTTACAAAAACCTAAAATTAGATCCATCTGTTCACTGTCAGTAGACATAGAGCTCCAAACGTCGTAGAATTCCGATTATTATTAAGAAATGAAAGTGCTAAAAGTGAAATTTGCACTCAAATTAACTCCATTTAGTTCATTTTAATGAAGTATTTTATATTTTTGTTTGAAGGACAACGCACTTATAACATTTTATAAAGTTAATTTGGAACTAAAAGTCATTTTAACTTGTCGTGTTGTCAGACAGACGAGAGTTAAGAAGCATTTAGTTTCAATTAACTTTATTATTATAATGAAGTGTAGTTTCAAATTTACCGAAAGGGGTAAAAGAAAAGACTAAAAGATTTGTGAAATATTGAATCGGGATTGTTTCATGAAAATTGGTAAGGCGTAAGAGATAACTTGAAAATAATGGGTTGTGTATGGGTTGTGTAGAATCTCAATCTCAATCTCAATCATTTATTGCATTCCACAATGTTAGTCTACAGGATATAAGGTTAACTTAAGTTTTAGTGGTTAATAATAAAACTTAATTGTGGACCCTGTTGGGCACCGCAAAATTAGTGAGGAGAGGACGACTTGAATACTCGTATGTAGAGTCTATAAAACTACATATATAGTGCAAATTATAAGGAAAATTATGACGACACGCTGGCCTAGTTGGTAGTGACCCTGCCTACGAAGCTAGCGGTCCTGGGTTCAAATCCCGGTAAGTGCAGATGTTTGTGTGATGAGCGCGAATATTTGTTCCTGAGTCATGGATGTTTTATATGTATTTAAGTATATATTTCTCTATATAAGTACTTATATCGTTGTCTAGTAACCATAGTACAAACCTAGAGCTTAGTTTGGTACTAGGTCAATTGGTGTGACATTGTCCCCCTGATATTTATTTATTTATTTATTATTTATCAATAATATACTTTACAAGTATATAAATCATCTATTTATGTATTTATGTACTGCACATTTATTATTTTTGTTTATTTTAAAAAGGAACTTATCTTATATTTTAATATTATACTGTATAGTACAATATAGGTATATGAAGTAATTTAATTTGTTTTTATTGTAGTTTTAATTATATAATACTAGCGACCCGCCCTCGCTTCGCTTCGGTTAGTGTGAGTTAATTTCTGTAAAACCCGTTCATGCTCCAGAACTTATTATACATAAAAACCTTCTTCTTGAATCACTTTATCTATTAAAAAAAACCGAATTAAAATCCGTTGCGTAGTTTTAAAGATTTAAGCATACAAAGGGACATAGGGACAGGGAAAGAGACTTTGTTTTATACTATGTAGTGAAGATGAAGCTTTTGAAATATATATCATGGGACTATATGGGCCGTATTAATAAACTCATCTTGACTGTGAGGCCCGTCACAAGATACGTCAAAGTAAACGCCAAACCATAGAACACTGTCATTTTTGACGCATCTCGAGACGAGCATTAGAGTTGAGATCAGTTTATTAATACGGGCCTTAGCGACACAAGTCTGGCTAGTCTTCACAATCCTTAGGCTTGCACTGTTGGTACTAGACAATGTTATAAATGCTTAATAAATATAGATGAATTAATACTTTAATCCGCGTACACAGAAAATATCCCAGAATCAGAAACAAAATACTCGCGTTCTTCAAACAAATATTTGCCCATAGCTTCGTAGGCAGATTCACTAACGCTAACGTTTCGTCATTCATAAAAAATAAAACTACATCTGTTCTATATAAATGTCAGTTAGAAAATTATCACTGTTTTTTTTTATGTGTAAGTAATAAATTCTGGTTTATGTACAGATGTGACGGAAAACTCACATAAACCGAAGCGAAGCGAGGGCGGTTCGCTAATCCTACTAATATTATACATTAGAATTTTTGGATGTTTGTTACTAATTGTTTTTTTATGGCATAGAGAAGGCAAACGAGCGCACAGGCCACCTGATGGTAAGTGGAAACTGTGACCCATAGACATTCACAGTCACAAGACTGAAAGCTTTAGACTGCAAATGCTTTCCCAACTGCCTCTATGCTACTCATTACACAGGCTGTCTTATCCCCAAACCGCAACACAACAATGCAAACACTGCTGCTTGGGGGTAGGTTAATAGATAAGATGGTAGTAGCGATCCGGACAGACCCTACACAAGGTCCTACCACCCGCAACGTTCGATTACGCTTAAACTACTTAACGGATCGCGATGAAGCTTGGTACTTAGGTATATAGGTCAGGTCCTGGAATAGGACATGGAAAAAATATCTCATTTCTACGGGAAATCAAATTAATCTGTAAAAGCTGTGAATTTGCTCACAAGGTGGCGCCACTTTGTACGGACTAGAAACAAAATTTTAAAGGTGAAATATCAGCTAGCCATGTGTCGGAGGTGTGTTTTTATTTCTGTTTACGTTTGTCATCCTGTAATCGTTTCAGTTTGTATTCACGGATGTGTGCGTGCTATGACTGTGCCGTCGTCCACGCAGGCAAAGTCGCAGGCTGAAGCTAGTAATAGATAAATTTGCCAATTTATATTTACTGCATTATTGAAAACTGTCCGAACAAAAAGGTACAATCAAAGAGTTATTAGTTAGTTCCACAAACTATCCAGAATATATATTTACTCTTGGTTTGGTTTAACCCAAAAGTTAATACAAACTTGTTTTGCTTAACTTCTTTTAACTTAATTCTGTAAGGATTCGCCTTTCAAAACATAAAGTTACTTAGGTGCAACTAAAAATAACAAGCTTTACTAAAAGTTAGTATTTTATCAATGTTACCTAAAACATTAAGAAAAATTAGCAATAAAATAAACGCATTCACGGCCAGTTCTGTTTTACGAACTTTCGTCAGGTGCCACATCTTCTGTTTTATACAGAACTTGTCTATTGTAAAAACGCACATATGCTCGCACTGGGTGAAAGTCGGAGACCGCTAGGGATGGGTCACATCGCGATGGTGCTGACACGGTCACGAAACCATTTTACGATGAAATGTCAGAAATGTGGACCCTCCGTTAGAATCCATGATCAGATCAGCTCTTAAAAACTTCACTGTAATTATTACAGTGCGTGTATAGGTACAGTATACAGGGTGGGCCTGTAACTAAAGCAAAAAACTAAAACGTAGATTCTACTCCTCAAAATAGACAACATTTGTTTAGCAACTTTTTAAAATCATAAAGTTTTTAGATTGTTCATTTTTCAAACAAAGTAAATAGTATTTTCAATGTACTTAAAACTCCGTCTAATTGACATCGCCTGTCACTCTAGTCACTCTACAGATATAACCAATTTCATAGTACCTACATTGCGTATTCGAATTAACTTTATAATGTAATAAAATTCAAACCGCAAGTTTTTTTTCAAAGTCGTCAAACATCGTTGCGTAGTTTGAGGAGAAGAAACTACGTTTTAATTTTTTGCTTTAGTTACAGGCCCCACCGTGTATAATCCAAAATTTAGACCATTTCAGTATCGAGATTACATATATTCTACTCATCAAAACCATATGCTTTTGACATGTTATAACTCGGCCGCCATTACGGTCAAGTAAACAAGAGTTAACAAAACATTGACAATACGATATCATGTCAAAAGAAGTATGGTTTTACCGAGCCGGAAATGAAATAAAAGCTTGTAAACAACAATGTTTCTAAAACAATGATAATCAAAGTGGAATAGTATAACGTAGAATATTTCACACTAGCAACACAATAGCCTTCATTTGTGTAAATCCTTTTGGGGCTGTTAATCACTAAAATCACTATAGTAAATAACGGACCGTTCGGAAGGTTCACAAAATGGCGGCTGATTGCGAGGTCGTCGCCATAGGGAATAACTTGTAGGTTAGTTTTGATTAGATTTGACTCATGTGACTACTTGTAACATTTTAGTGGTTAGTTACTGATTAGAGTTTTGTGGGAATTGGTGGGAAATTGCAGTGTTGGTGTTCTTTTAATCACCTAATGTTAAAAGAATTTTGAAGTGACATTTAAATAGAGTAGCTGTCAAAAAAAACATAAATTTAGCTTCGGGCTATAAGGTTTTTTAACCCCTGAATCACGTACGATTTCAATTATTTTTAAATACCTATAGTTATTATGTTTTTTGTTCAAAAACAAGTTTTTTATTTATTAATTGCTTAAAGATTTTTTTCTTGCAAAGGAAAACTTACGTAGTTTTTCATAATAAAATAACCGTCGTAACTATTGTCTCCTAGTCGCTATTATTAATTTATTTAATGTTATTGAGCTTACATTTGTGTTAGATTTAAAATAATTATTAATTACTTTATTACCTTGTAATATTCCTTTGAGTATTATTGAATTTTATTATCGGAATAAAATACTTTCTGCTGGATTTTCTTGCGGCGCTTCTTCTCCGCAATGATGGTCTTGTCCGAAGCGCTAGTAGATTCACTCTATATTACCGACGTGTAAAAGAGTCCTCATGTGGCCAATTAACTGAATACATATTTTGAATTTTGAATTGAATTATACACATACATACACTCACGCCTTAAGTCCCAGAGTGGGTTAGGCAGAGCTACAGAACTGCACAATCAGGCTAAGATAACCAGTGACAGGCTGCAAGCCCATCGCCTAACAGTACTACAAGCCTTTATTATCTAAGACACCTTTCATGACCTCCATGGGAAAGAGACATAACGTGGAGTGGCACTATTCTAACCCGGCAACACCACGGGGATTATATAATGAAATCTAATAAATCTCTCCTATCCTCGTAAATGCTTTTGTTCCAGAGTGAAATAAAACCTAAAATCACAAATCATTCCCGACATTAACGCTGAAAATATCCGTTTAAGTTCCAACTTTATTTTCACGGTCGGGGAAAACGAGGAAATTTTCAAATCGCTAGCAACCCTGACAAATAGTCCCGGGCAAACTGATTTATATGAGTATAGGGCGTTTTTGCGGCGCGTTCCCTTTTTAGTATTTTTATTCGACAGATTCGAGAGAGTCGTAACTGTCGTAAGAGGCGACTAAGGGATTAAAGGCTTGTATTGTTAGGCGATGGGCTTGTTACCTGACACTAATATACACTGGTATCTTGGCCTGTATGTGTTATAGAATTAACAACAAGTTGTTAGAGTTGCTGGTAATTCTGTAGCTCCGCCGACCCCACTCTGGGATGAAGGCGTGACGGTATGTATGTGTACGTTGAATACAAGGCGTCACATCAAATCTGGTACAATATTTACAGTAACTATAATAAATAAATAAATAAATAAATATCAGGGACAATGTCACTCCAATTGACCTAGTCCCAAACTAAGCTCTAGGCTTAGACAACGATATAAATACTTATATAGATCCATGACTCAGGAACAATTATTCGCGCTCATCACACAAACATCTGCACTTACCCGGATTTGAACCCAGGACCGCTAGCTTCGTAGGCAGGGTCACTAACAACTAGACCAGCGCGTCGTCAATAGATACAATATATTATTATACGCAGTGCTAATTTAAAAATAAATATGTGCCCTTTTCGTCAGAAATAGCTGATATGTCTTAAACGGCTCAAAAAACTTATACGGTGCCAGACACAAACCCATTACATCGGGGATTTTAAAAGACCGTCGTGATGTCTAGACAATGGTCAAGCCAGTGGACGTCTTCAGGGCAAAACGATGGTGGTGATAACACAAACTATAGTATTACGCAAATAAGAAGTCAATTTTGACACGTTGCACAACACAACTATGAAATTTCAGGACACTGGTAATGTATAGTAATTATTAATTTACTAGTATTATTAGGATAAAGTTTTTTTTTTTAAGTTTTTTTTTCCGTATGCTGCTTGTTTGCTTTGCGTATGTTGTTCCCGTGATAGTCAGAGGCTCTGCGCTCGAAGTTATTGACGACTATATTTACCTGGGACATACGGTCCAGTTAGGTAGGTCCAACTTTGAGAAAGAGGTCACTCGTCGAATTCGACTCGGCTGGGCAGCGTTCGGGAAGCTTCGCAGCACCTTTTCGTCCAAATTACCGCAGTGTTTGAAGTCAAAAGTCTTTGACCAGTGTATGTTGCCAGGGATGACTTACGGATTTGAGACGTGGGCGCTAACAATGGGCCTCATAAGGAAGCTCAAAGTCACTCAGAGGGTTATGGAGAGTTCTATGCTCGGGGTTTCTCTGCGTGATAGAATCAGAAATTATGATATCCGCAGTAGAACTAAGGTTACCGACATAGCCCGAAGAGTAGCTAAACTGAAGTGGCAGTGGGTGGGGCACACTGCTCGCAGGACTGATGGCCGATGGGGTCAGAAGGTTCTGGAGTGGCGTCCGCGGACCGGAAGACGAGCTGCAATAAGATGAAGTGACGACCTTGTCAGGATCGCGGGACCGCGGTGGATGCGAAAAGCACAAGACCGGTCTGAGTGGAAAGCCTTGGGGGAGGCCTTTGTCCAGCAGTGGACGTCCTTTTGTTGACATGATGATGATGATGTTCTTTGCTTTGTTTTATGTCTTTATGTTTCTGTCCACCACTTTTGCTTGTTTCTGGTTGATTATTTGGTTGACTGGTAGAGAATTCCGTTTGGCATTAAGACCATTTGTGTTTTTTTGTGCTATAATTATTAAATAAATAGCTAATAAGTTTAGCATTGTATTACTATTGTCAACATTATCAATATTCAGAAATTTCATGATTGTTTAATATTGTAAATGTATTTAAAAAAATCTTAATTTGATTTTAACCACTTTGAATAACCTATTTGCGATTCCGTTTCTCCACAGTCTACTTATTCAGGAGCTGTAGATAATGTTACAAAATGAAAAGACAATTAGTCTCCCTAAAGACATAGATTCCGTCTCGGATCACGCAGTTTCCATCCATTTAAGATAGCTCGAGACTTGGTTGAAATCTGTTTTCTATGTTAATAGTCTTGCATTGGCAAAGAGGCTAAAGAATACTAATGTTTCAAATAATATACGTTTTCGAATCAAATCGGAGAAATACTGAAAAAGGGCCGAATCTTAAGTACCCGAAACCGACGTGCATGCATGACGATGTATGAATGTGGAAGAAGCGAAAGAGATCGTAGCAGGTGGAAAGAAGTAGTCTCTGCGAACCACTTTTGGAAACAAACTTGATTTAATGTATGATGTTTTTCTCTGTTATATTTATATTTATATTTCTATAGATATTTGATATCTTTAAGTTTCGAACGCTCTTAATTGAAGGAGGCTGGTGTCTATGCACAGTAAAATATTTAAGGATTTTTGTACCTAATTTATTATTTTACAAAACGAATACATTTTTTTTTATATACATTAATTCGTTAGATCTCACTTGGAATACGCGTCTACCGTTTGGAATCCTCATTATTCGGTATATATTAACGCGTTAGATAAAATACAAAAGAAATTCGTTAGACGAATGAAATTTAAATTTAAATCTTTCAAACCGGAGGGCATTGAGTCCCTTCACGCGCGACGCGAATTAAGAGATCAAGTATTTCTGTTCAAAATTTTAAATGGGTCGGTAGACTCTCAAAATCTTCTCTCTAGCATTTCATTACGATGTCCTGATCGCAGAATGCGTTCTTTAAATGTTTTTGCAGTCCCATCCACTCGTACAGTGTATGCAAAGAATAGATTTATTGTAAGAGCATGTAAAAATCATAACGTTAAGTTTGTACATACTGACATATTCCACATGTCGATAAATAGATTTATCTCCGCCATAAAAAAAAAATAAGTGGTAAATATATTATATATGGTATTTATTATATGTAATAGTATTTAAATAGATTACTTAGAATACCTTTAGTTTTAAAGATAAGGTAGAATAGGAATAAGTGAAAAAAAAAAATAGAATTTGAAAAGTATTGTAAATGGTAATCCAGTCTCATAGTTATTATAAAAATATGAGGTTACTCCGTTTTGAGCAAAAAATGTAATTTAAACCAGTGGTGGAAACTTCTTTGGCCTATGTATATTCTGTAATGTATTATCTACATATGTATTATTTTGTGCTGTTTGTTTTCCTTAAATAAATAAATAAATAAATAAATAAATTAATAACAATTTGCGTACTTCATTAAGACCTCAACTCTACGTCTCAATATCATTTTGTAAGCATAAGTAGCTTTTAGTACTTTACGAATATTCAAATATTCAAATTGGCATGTTAATTTTGGTAGAATCTAGAATCTCTTTGGTGACTAGGTATTTTAATATTAATGATTCGTTATCCGCATTCTCAATTTCATGATTATCATAGAAATATTAGAGCGAAGTCAAACTAAGATTGAGCAAAAACCGCTGGCAAACTCACGGGCGAGGAGCTCTCGTTTTTAATATTACATGCTGTCTTCTTGCTGATGTTGCGGAAATTTCACCAGTTAATCCGCAAAATAAGTAACACTTGTTACTTCAACTCTATTGAAACAAATTAAGGTAGGTATCTGAACGTATTCTAACCTTGACATACGGCCTTGTAATGTTACGGTTATTTGATATGCAGGTCACGTGGACAACCCTTCAAGGGATGGCCCACAGGACCATAAACCAAAATTTTATGACGTCATCAAATCCTAAGTGTCACTGAACCTTGGTTATGTTGCCTGTTTATTTTATGAGGCATATTTTTTTAATTTTCCGTGTGAATTTCAAATAACAGTTAAATCCTCGAGTTTAACTACGACATTTCTTTTTGGTTTATATCTTTATAGCTCTGTAAAATATTGCATGAAATTTTATAACCTGATTTAAATGGAAAAAACGTTGTTAATTATTTTATTTGATAAAGTGATTTGAACAGTTTTCTTTAACTAATATAGATGCATACTATTATTTTTCACGACAGCGTCAAACAAGAGATGTTTTTCAAGTGTGTGTGTGTATGTATGATTATTTTATGGCACGCTCTATAGCCTAAACGGCTTGATGGATTAACAATGAGTTGTCGTTAGATTTTTTAATGATTTTTCTTTTTTTAAGGGGGTTAATTTCTTTTAACGTAATATATAGACGATAATATAAAAAAATGCAGTCAGTTTTTTAAAGCTTTTTGTTCAGACAGGTTTCTATGGTGTTTCTTTGTGTTGTTATTGATCATATCAATGCTCTCATGCAAATGCAATTCAAAATAGAAACACTACTTTTTTCCCACGAATTCATCCGCGTAGATTTTGAATATCGTTATTCCCACGGGAACTTTGAAATTTTCCAGGATAAAAATCCTATGTGTCAATCCAGTGTATGAGCTAGCTTCATTCCAAATTTCGTCTACATCCATCCAGCCGTTGCAGCGAGAAGGAGTAACAAAATTAACACACTAACTTTTGCAATTATAATATTAGTAGAATTCTAAAACTTACCGGATATTACGAAAATCAGAGTAGCCAGTAATGCTCAAATCATAACAATCAATCTTTTCTACAGTTCTACTTCATACGAAGAACTTTATTTGCTCATATATCTACTGTCTGCAATAAAAATCCTTTCCCCAAGTGCCGCGGGCAGCTGGCTCTTTGAGATATGAGTTGTTTGACGCGCGACTGATACCCGGTCGAAGGGAAACTTTTATTGTTTAGCCTCGAGCATGTTTGCTGTTAGGGAGGACTATAGTAGTGGAGACAAAGCGGGAAACAATTGAAAACACTTACAAAGAAGAACAAAATAAAACTAACATGGTTAGTGTAAATAAAATACCAGTAAAATACCAAGTTGATAGTGGAAGTTTGAAAGCCATGAAAACAAACAATCACAGCGATGAAATAGACGTAGTGTGAGTAATCAATGTTGGAGATGGAGTACAACTTTTAATTTAAGTATTGTAATTTGAACTACACAGAAATTAGTATTGTAACGTGAAGTATAAGTTTGAAAACTATAAACTTAGACAATTCCAGCGATGCAATGGAGATAGTGTTAGTAGCCGATGATTTTGATGAAAATGTAAAAATAGAAGAAAATGATGTTTAAAAATTGAAGTGACAATTTGAGACGTGAGTTGTTTGACGCGCGACTGAAAGTGGGAAATAATTGAAAATATTGAAGACGACGAATAAAAATAACATAGAGGTGGATGGTATAAATAAAATATGAGTAAAATACTAAGTAGCTTTGAGAAAGAGGTCACTCGTCGTATCCGACTCGGCTGGGCAGCGTTCGGGAAGCTTCGCAGCACATTTTCGTCCAAATTACCGCAGTGTTTGAAGTCAAAAGTGTTTGACCAGTGTGTGTTGCCAGTGATGACTTACGGATCTGAGACGTGGGCGCTAACAATGGGCCTCATAAGGAAGCTCAAAGTCACTCAGAGGGCTATGGAGAGGGCTATGCTCGGGGTTTCTCTGCGTGATAGAATCAGAAATGATGATATCCGCAATAGAACTAAGGTTACCGACATACGCCGAAGAATAGCTAAACTGAAGTGGCAGTGGCCGGGGCACATTGCTCGCAGGACTGATGGCCGATGGGGTCAGAAGGTTCTGGAGTGGCGTCCGCGGACCGGAAGACGAGCTGTAGGTAGGCCTCCAACAAGATGGAGTGACGACCTCATCAGGATCGCGGGACCGCGGTGGATGCGAAAAGCACAAGTCCGGTCTGAGTGGAAAGCCTTGGGGAGGCCTATGTCCAGCAGTGGACGTCTTTCGGCTGACATGATAATGATGACTAAGTAACTTGGCAGAGGAAATTTGAAAGCTATGAAAACAGAACATGTAACATGTGGCTACAGAATTTTTAGAGTTGTTGGTTATTCTGTAGCTCTGCCTACCCAATTCAGGGAATGAAGGCTTGAAGGTATGTATAAATGCAACAAGTAATCACGGCGACAAAATAGATGCAGTATCAGTAACCAATGTTGGAAAATGAATGATTATAGCAGATGGAGAAATTAGTATTTTTAAAGTAGATAATATACTTTTGAAAACTTTGAACTTAGACAATGCCAGTGATGCAATAGATATAGTGTTTGTAACCGATGATTTTGATGATAATGTAAAAACAGAAGAAATTGTGTTTAATTAAAGAAGTGACACTTTGGGATTTAAGTTGGTTGACGCGCGACTGATACCCGGTCGAAGGGAAACTTTTATTGTTTAACCTCATGTTTGCTGTAAGGTGGGGGCTATAGAAAAAGAGTAGTGGAAAATGTCAAAAATAAGATCGAACAAAACTGGTCATTAATAAATGAGGAATAAAAATAATCCATTTATTTAAAAAAAAACAGCTATCCCTTAGAGTTTAAAGGTTACATCTCTTTAAAGTTTGGACGGACGGACAAACAGTCATGTTCCCGCAGGCTGCCTTAGGATAAAAACTACAATGTAACCCGCTTTTATCCCCACGATATCCCCATCCTCACGAAACAACCCGAAAGTAAGAATTCCCTGGCGAGAAAGTTCACCTCCCTAATTGTCTAAATTGAACAAATGCTGCCTCATACCTTACCTTACTCTGCTCTGTCATCTTGTGGCAACACCTTAATTGATTCTGAAACTTGATGTGGGTACTTGGTGAAGTTACGATGTAAAGTTATTCTTGGGTATATTTCTTCTGCAGTTCATGAACTTGAGTTAATTATAACTTTAATGTATAGGCATTCAGAATGATTGCTTTCTTCTTTTTCCTTTCGGAGCTGCTAACTCTGAATGGCCACTAAAATCGGTCAAAATTGATTTTAAATCAATAAGGCCTTCAACAAACAGACTTTGTCGTCAACATTTACTCTCCAGAGAGAGATCTGTGGGTATCTAAAAGTGCGTTATATTTCGAGATGTAAAGTATACTATGTGAAAAACTAAGATATTATGATTTGTTTCTGTAAAAATTCTTCAAAGTTGCCATTTTTCAACGTGTCAAGGGATAATATTCTGATATGTATCAAGACTAATGTAATTAACTAGACTTTTTTTTAAAATGACATATAGAAGGCAAACGAGCACACAGGCCACCTGATGGTAAGAGGAAACTGTGACCCATAGACATTTGCATTCACAAGACTGCAACCCTAAGACTGCAAATGCGTTGCCAACCCTGAGGGCTAAGATGGAATGCCTCTATGCTAGTCATTACACTGGCTGTCTTATCCCCAAACCGGAACACAACAATGCGAACACTGCTGTTTGGCGGTAGGTTAATGGATAAGATGGTGGTAGCGATCCGAACCCTACCACCCGCAAAAACTATTATGTACAATATCGAACCTTATATGGTGAATTGCTTGGTGAGGTGCAATGATGCCAGATGGACAAAATTGGTTACTGAATGGTGGCTCAGGAATTCATTACGATCTGTGGTTAGACCACGTACCCGATATATGGATGGTTTATTCCGCACCTGCACTCTTTTACTGGATTATTACATTTGAATAAAGTTCAAATTGGCAACACAAAAGCATCAGTTGGTAACAATGGGAATAAGCCGTATGAGGGTTATGACAACCGTAAAATTATGGGTAGACAATGTAATGGATGCGGTTAGCGGGAGGTCATGGTTTTGACTTTTAGCTGGACAAAAAAGAGGCTTTTACCCTACAGAGAAGGAGGGGAGGGGACTGATGCAATTAATGTGGGAGAAAAATTTGGGTGGTATTTAACAGTCATAGATTTTGGTTCCTTAAAAACTTATTAATACTAACATTACATAAAATTTAAACTGACAGACTTTTAAAGTTTATATAGATAAAAAAAAAGTTACTAAATGCTATCTCACTCTTTGTGATGTCTTGAATAGTGTAATAGCACTCTTATATTTCTCATTACCTCATTACTTCCGCGTCTGAATTACCTGTCAATGAAATAATATACTTCTGAAATTATTATTCAGATGTGTTGAAGTAACAAGGGTATAATTAATACTTACGAGTTTCCTGTAAACATTTACTTTTACCTATTATTTGTAATCATAAGGAAGCTCAAAGTCACTCAAAGGGCTATGGAGAGGGCTATGATCGGGGTTTCACAGCGTGATAGAATCAGAAATGATGATATCAGCAGTAGAACTAAGGTTACCGACATAGCCCGAAGAATAGCTAAACTGAAGTGGCAGTGGGCGGGGCACATTACTCGCAGGACTGATGGCCGATTGGGTCAGAAGGTTCTGGAGTGGCGTCCGCGGACCGGAAGACGAGCTGTAGGTAGGCCTCCAACAAGATGGAGTGACGACCTGGTCAGGATCGCGGGACGGCGGTTGATGCGAAAAGCACAAGACCGGTCTGAGTGGAAAGCCTTGGGGGAGGCCTATGTCCAGCAGTGGACGTTTTTCGGCTGACATGATGATGATGATGATTATTATTTGTATGTCTTTACCAATCACGGAACTATGGGTGATAACACCTAGCGTCCAAGGTCTAGTTTTTCTATATTTAGCTTGTGACTTTAATTTAGTAAAGTGATAGGAAACCAACTGGCGATTGTCCCTGAGTTCACACTATGCGGGTAGAACTATGCTCCCACGGAAAACCACCGGTTAGTGCAAGACTATTTATGACGGTTAGAAACTAACTAGGTACTATTTATTTTATTTTATTTTATCCTCTGATATATTACACTTTTTTTTAAATACGCTCTTTGCCAAGCTGCGGTACAGATTTTTGGCGAATTATTAATTACCGTAAAGCAAATTTGATTGAACACCGCGATGAGAAACAAACCGGATAAAACACAGACATTGTTAATTGTCTCAAATGAAACCCAATAAAACTCACAAATACTCAAAGAACAAAACTGACAAACCAAATTATTTATTATTTCCAGCCAAAGCAATAATCGACTTAAAAACAACAAATTCGCAGCGAAGTCACTTTGTTATCAGAAAACGAGTTTGTTCAAATGGCGCGACGTGCCGCGAACAACTTTTTATTACATCCAAATACAATACCTGCAATACGTGAGCCAATTTTAGACAAAATTGAATGGATTCTACGGAGCGGGTTTTACATAGCGTATGGAACACCGGCGTGATCAAATTAGTTACTAAACGGACTAATAGTTAGGTAATTTTGCAACTTTTAGCAACACAAAACTCTGTTGTGTACTCTTTGAACGCATGCTAAACACGCAATAAGGGACTACCCAGGGCCAACGATCTTGATGAGAACAAATAATGTCAGAGGTGAATAAATAAACTCTAACTTGCAGTATTTTAATTCACTTCTGAAATTACTAGCTGTTTAACTTTGCAAAAAGATACGAATATCCTAAATATATTAAGAAAAATGACAGAAAATCGCGCGTCAAGGCTCGCTTTATATACTACTCAAAACAAAATAGGGGCCACCTATATATTTCTGCTTAATCGTAATTTATAAATACAAACTATTGATAACTATTTCCAATTATTGATATTACGCATCCTTCGCTATTTAAGCCTCATTAGTGCTAGTGTTTAAATTTAAATACTGTCCTTAAATACAAGTAAAATTTTGATTTAAAAAAAACCGAGTTCAGGTTAAGAATTCTTTGACATTAAATGATGTTGTATTCTCTAAAATGTCACTAAAGGAGTAATTTATTTTTGTCGAGTTGCCTAGTTTATTCT
Organism: Acleris sparsana; assembly: GCA_923062465.1. Classification (NCBI taxonomy): domain Eukaryota; kingdom Metazoa; phylum Arthropoda; class Insecta; order Lepidoptera; family Tortricidae; genus Acleris; species Acleris sparsana. The sequence continues at coordinate 12,628,357 of OV281307.1, read as the reverse complement.
GTTGTGTTAATAATGCCACGATTACGAAGACATATGGACCCGATAACTTGTACCAGGGCCGTCACAATGATAGCTGAAGGTCATTCGCAGCGGTTTGTGGCTTCCTCGCTAGGGTTTTCTCGGAGAGCCATCCAAAATGCATGGCATCGCTTCCAAGAGACTGGTAGTGTTGCAAGAAGACCTGGTTCAGGCAGAGTTCGTGTGACTACGGCCCAAGAGGATCCGGTCGTTACATCCGGTTAAGTTCACGACGGGAACGCTCAGTAACGGCTCGCAAGTTACAAAATCGCTTACGGCTTACGACGGGTACTCGTGTTAGTGACCAAACAATACGAAATCGGCTGCATGAAGACCAGCAATGGTCTAAACGACGTGTTGTACGAATTCCTTTGACTAGGGTTCATCGTGCAAGTCGCCTAAGTTTCTGTCGGCAATATTTGAATTGGGACATAAATCAGTGGGGATCGGTGCTTTTCACAGATGAGTGTAAAGTTAATTTTTTTAGTGACGATCGACGGATTCGAGTATGGACACTACGCGGCGAGCGATTTTCGGAAGCTTGCATCCACGAAAGTGATCGTTTTGGTGGTCCCAGTGTTATGATTTGGGGTGGCATTAGCGTACACGGCAAAACTGAGCTCGCCATCTTAATCAGGGCACCGTAACTGCTCAAAGTTACATCGAGGAAGTCGTCAGGCCTCATGTGGTTCCTTTTGCACAGCGAGTGGGTCCTGACTTCATCCTGATGCAACACAATGCCCGTTCACACACAGCTCGGGTTACTCGGACTGAACTTGAAAACTCTGGTATCTCGGTGCTACCCTGGCCAGCCAACAGTCCGGATTTTAATCCGATAGAACACCTGTGGGACCAATTAAAACGAAGGACTAGAGAGAGAGAGCGAGAGGTTCACAACCAACAGCAGCTCATTAACGCTCTGAAACGTGCATGGGAAGAGATACCACCTGAAAACGTGAGGAACTTGATTGAGAGCATGCATTCTAGGCTTCAGGAGTTCATAAACAAGCGAGGAGGACATACACGTTATTAAAGATTTAAAAAAATATGCAATTGTCTTTCCTTTTTTATTTTTTGTGAAGTGTTTTTATTTGGTGCTATGTTGATGATGGAATAATTTAATTTAATCTGGAATAATATGCTAACTTAATTAAACGAATTATTTGCCTAAACGAAAAGAAAAGCTTTGTTTTATTGTCACCTTATAAAAAAATAACACTAACTATTGTTATTTTCATGTTACATATAAAAGACTAAATGGCCCCTATTTTGTTTTGAGTAGTATATATACTGAATAAAAAATGCGTTACAGTCATAATTTGTTGTGTGTATATGTTTACTAATGCCCAGTTCCTATATTCAAGAAACGAATCGCTTTCCTAACGCCTCGTTAAAACTTGACACATTTTGTACGTAGAAAATGTCATAACGCTACGGCCCGTAAGGAAAACGATTCGTTTCTTGAATATACGAACCAGGCATAAGTTCATCTATATAGAGTAATTGAGTAAAAAACGAGAAGATATAATTTTTGCTAGTCATACAGTGGCCTTCAATCATGTTTGACATGGCTATAGCAAGCATATTATTATCTAGTAAGCAAGCAAGATGCAATTGCAGCATGTAGAAATATCACTCGGCGTCTTGAAAAGTCCACAATGAAGTAATTTAAAAGTAAGCCAAGATGAAAACGCTTCTAACGTTTCTGTTTTGTATCGACTCGATACATGAAATTAAATAAGCGGAAATCGAATAAAGCATTCACAACTCATATAATAAAGATACACACAAGCATACATACATTAACTTCGGTTTTTCCATCACGTTTTTCCTGCTCAAGCTACGCTAGAATGTTTTTTTTTATTTTTTTTATTTTATGTTAAATTCATTGTTTGATATCATGCTAGGTTAAGCTTTATAATTGTATAATATCATAAGTAGTATTTTAAAAAAAACGACTGACTGTTGAGTTTCTTGCGGCGTTTCTTCTCAGCAGTGGTCTCTTGCGTAGCGCTGGTAGATTTTGACGTGTAAAAGTGCCCGTGCGGCCTACTTACTGAATAAACATCTTTTTTTTTACTATTTAATATATTATGCCACTTGTTTTTGCAGTGGCTCCGCTGCCATCTGCTGCGTATTCTTCCTCCCGGTCACGTAACTGGAGTAGACTTAATTACCAAACTTGTGGGAATGAATTTCAGTATCGCTCGCCGAAGCTTTACCGTGACGGTTCGGCTAATGAGCTTTCGGAATGGACTAATTTCTTTACTTTTAAGCTGCGATTATCTCAAGGACAGCCTTTAATACTTACTTTTGCCTACAACTTTGCCTGTTCTTTGCAGCTCACCAGTGAAATAACTAGGTTAAAGGCATTTTGTTTAATAAAAAAAAAAGTTTAAGTTAAACAACAATATCTAGATTGTAAATAGGCTCAGTGCAAACTAATTTTGTCTTGTCTTGTGTAATTGGATACTACCCTCTAGCATTTTGTATACAATAACTTCTCGTACGTGGGTTAGAAGTTCCGGTTTTGGTCTTATCAAGAATTTTTACTAATATATAAAGTATTATGAAATGACAAAAATATTTTTCTATTTTGGTCTTTAACTACTATTTATGAACAATATTTTTAATGTTACAGTGTTTTTGTACCTCATTTTAACCTCAAGTGGCCAAAAAGGGTACAGAGGCCACTAACGGTACTTCTACCCTAGATACAGTCATACACGTAGACATCAAACATATGTTCACGCTTTTGCACCTTATCTCAATAGAATGAGGTGGAAAAATGTAAACATATCTTTAACTTCCACCGCATAGTTACAGACTTAGCTGGGGCTCTACTGTACTCAGTGAAACCAGATAGCTTTTAACATGTAATCGCTTTGTTTTTACCACAGCCAAGTAAATAAGAGTGAACATTATATTGATGACGCAATACCACTTATTTATTGACACATTTACTCGTCATTACAGTTTCCATCGAGCCGAGAAAACCAGTTTGATGCAATCTATACAAATTACTTTCACTAAAACACAATAGTAGCAAATACAGGACCAAATAAATAATATTTAATAATAAAATCTTATCTCAGTACACTCGATTGCTTATCATCCATCTTCTCACAGAATCGCAAACATTCTCGGCACACAGCTTTCCATGTCCAATCAAACAGTCGCGTTCGGGTCCCGATGCCAGGAGCGCGGGAGCGTTACAACATTTCACAAACAATAAGTTTTTAATAACAAGGAAAGGTAACCAACTGTCCGGGTCCGATGTTGTTGATTTTGATACATGTTAGAGTAGTTTAAAATAACAGACACTTATTTTGTTTAGCGGCCCAAACTCAACCTTACTTAAACTTACCATCAAGTGGCCCGTATGCTCCAAACTGAAAATTCTTGACTGGTCGTCCGACCAGTCGCCTATAACGTATAACGAATTAAAACTATCGCAAACACTCAATCCACACGGCGACGTGTGATTTTTCTTGATTCTCCTAAATCAGGGGCCATTCGTCACAGAGCGCGCGCTGCCTTCAACAAAACAAAAGGCGTCTACTGCATAGTAATAGTAACAGCATTTAAAATTTAATGCCGTTAGGAATAGAGTATAGAATGCTTTGAGTGCTACATAGTTAACCGCCTTTTTTTGGTGTTACGAAAGAGTCTTTTTGACCGGAATAATAAACTACACTAGGGCAGGTTTACAATGGTAACTTATATAACCAGTGACTCGGTTACCTAGTTGGTACTGACCGTACCTACGAAGCCAGCAGTCCTGGGATCGATTTCCGGTATGAAGGTTCAATGTTTTCTATTTAGTTTACTATTTATTTCCATATAGTAAGTATATCGTTTTTTTATAAGCTTATAATCCATATTTAGAGGCTTAGAGCTTAGTTTGGGACTAGTTGAATTTGAGTGAGATTTTCCCCTGATAATTTTTTTTTATTAATCTATGTACTTTTAAAATTATCTTGTTGCCCAAGTGGCGATAGAAAGCAGAAACGGTAGCAGCATTTATGTCTTCGCCAGGCTTACAAGGATCTTACTTACTTACCATCTTTTAGTATTAAGTGGTTGTGTTTGTATTAGGTTATGCTAAATAAGTTTTTGTTTCTAAATAAGTGTTTCAGTTGGACATAAAAGAGTAGAAGTTAAATGAGGGCGCAACTTTTTACTTTTTTATCTTATCTTTTTATTTTGTCTCTTTTGTGTCGCACTGTTACGTCGTTTTGTACTTAATCCCGAGTGAATGTGGGTCTCATAGTATTTTTGTTCTGTGTCAAGTTCTGTGTTATGTTTTACGTCGTGATGTATGCAGTTTGCCCTTAAGGCTTATTCACATATTGAGAGACGGGTACAGGCTGGAAAAAAGCGCTGTGCAGACCTGTCTCACAGCATGTGCTGAGTTCTGAACCTTTTGCCATAACTGTGGTAGACATTTTTAAAACATGTTATAGTTTTTGTAGGTTTTGTATCTATCTCAAGGAATAATACGTAAAACTATTATGCTCAGAGGGCGGGCAATCAATCTTTTTCAGTTTCTGTTTCTGTATTATTTTTTTATCTGTTTGGAATTCCAAAGATCATCCCCAACATACGGACACAATTTCACTCTTGTATAATATCAGTATAAGTATAAATAGATTATGTACAGTTCAAATCATGCAAGTAACATTTATTTTGAACCATTATTTGTTACATAATGAAAACTTGGTAACAATGCATATAATTGTTCTTAATGTATTCATCAAAACGTACAAACTACGCCTCAAACAAATTTTGAGTCGCGTCATTTATGTTTCAATTAAATTCGGGAACTGTTTAATTTCCCTATCTCTTCTATCTCCGGGCTAAAACTATCTCGGTACCAAATTTCATATCAATCGGAATTAACAAAATTCATATTTAACGAGCTGCACCTAAAGACAGAACGTACAATCATCTGTGGAACTCGCCCTTGATGTGAACATACATAAAGCAGATTTTTTTATACATGAAAACCGCATCAAAATAGCGTGGTTTAGGGGTTAGCGAATATGTATACAGATAGATAGATGTGGAAAGTAACTTATTTTTACACTATGCAAAGAGTTTTGACAACTCGAACCATACAATATTACTAAAGATTCTTGTCAATTTCCAAAATACCATATATTATCTTATGGACGTGTCTTTACTTTTTACTTAGATCCAAAGAAAAGCCTCCGCGTTCGTACCTTTGCTACGTGCGTATTAGTCGGCTTAGCCTGAAGGTAAGTAACGTGTAGCGTCACTGATATAATAAAATAAGAGATGGTTGTACGAAGTATAAGAATAAAAAAATAAAACAAATCTCAACATAAATGGTAATCCAAAATGAAAACGAGGAAAGAAACCAAAAGATAATATCAATGTTATCTCTTCATTTTTATTTTTTTTACAATATGGCACCTGGTGGCCGCCATATTGAATTTTGATTACCTACCGTCATATATTTAGTGGCACTCACAAGATTAAGACGAATCGATTGACATAAGAATCATCAGAGTTGATCCACGTGTTTAGTATCTAGTGCGCCACAAAGGAACAAACATACATACAAACATAATATAAAGGCTGATAAAGACATTACCCTCTTCTTACGGCAATAGGGTAAAAAGGCACAAAACAAAAATATACATTTAGAATAGAATACAAATGGTTTATTCGGTGCTAAAAATAAAATGAACATAACAAATACCAAAAAATAAAAAAACATAATAAAAGTAAAAACACAAACTTAGAGTACTTAATCTAAAATTAACACCGAAAAGGTTGCCACTCAGCATGGTGTCAGGCTTACTAGCCTTGACGCTGGTTTTCAGGGCCACCCGATTGAAGAGAGAGGAGGGCACTCCCAATCCATCTCACTACTATTTATTAAAAATAATGCTTAAACATTTGTACTTATTGTGTTTTCAATTCACATGGCACAATGATAAAATTGAATTTCACTATCTTAACTGTTGCCTCTTTCTCTTCTAAAGTTTACAACCTCCTTTACATTTCAGGCTGAGGTGGTGAAACTCTTTTCCTTTAGAAGTGAGCCAGGCAAACACACTTCTTATAGAATCTTTTAAAATAACACTTTTCATCACTTCCTTAGTGGTTGTTTCCCTTACCATCCGCGTGTAGAGAGCATTCAAAATTCAAAATTCAAAATTCAAAATATTTATTCAGTAAATTGGCCACATGAGGGCTCTTTTACGCGTCGCCAAAATAGAGTGAATCTACTAGCGCTTCGGACAAGACCGTCATTGCGGAGAAGAAGCGCCGCAAGAAACTGCAGCAGAAGGTCATTTTTTCCAAAAATAAAATACAATAATACTTAAAAGTAACATTACAAGGTAATAAAGTAATAAATAATTATTTTCAAACTAACACCAATAAAATCATTACAAATGTAAGCTCAAAGCTCAATATCATTAATTAAAAATAGTGACTAGGAGAACTACATGACGAGGTCTCTTCATTCGTCACGAACATCGAGTGGTGTGTAAACTTTGAAACGCTCGGCTCAACGTCCACCACCACTCGAATATTCACGCGAATGTTCTCTGTGGGGCCGCTCCTTTGTGTTATTACGTAAACTTCAATATAAAATATCAAGGAAATGTTGCAAATTGAGGAAGATATTAAAATAAGCGCTTGACGCGACCGTCTGGCAGCTAACCTTTATTCTATAGATTTTCGATAACGATAGCGTTCTCACAGTGCATCTTGTCTACGGCTACTGCTTTTAAACTACGTTTTTTATGACAAAGAGAAGGCAAACGAGCACGGAAGCCACTTGATGGTAAGTGGAAACTGTGACCCATAGACATTCGCATTCACAAGACTGCAAGCCTAAGACTGCAAATGCGTTGCCAACCCTGAGGACTAAGACGCAATGCCTCTTTGCTAGTCATAACACATTACACAGGCTGTCTTATCCCCAAACCGGAGCACAACAATGCGAACACTGCTGTTTGGCGGTAGGTTAATGGATAAGATGGTGGTAGCGATCCGGACGGACCCTGCACAAGGTCCTACAACCCGCAAAAGCTAGCTGTCATTAATTTGCCGACTAATTGTATTAGTCCACTGCTGGATAAAAGCCTCTTCCAATGAACGCCACTGCTCCCGATCTTTAGAAATAGTGAAATATTTAGTTGAAATGAATATTCGAAGAATCGATAATATTTAAAAATAACTTCTCGGTCCCCCCTTTTCTACTTAACTGTTTATTTTATTTTTTTATAATAAATGTGCACCTTGTGTTTCATAATTACGTCAAATAAGATTAGGTATTTAGATGCTTAGGCAATGTCAAATTATGGTTAATGATGTGCTATGCCATATGACTTTAGAACAAATGATATATTGATCGCGAATGACACTCCCTTCGTCACCAAAAGCCTTTATCGTCCCTTGGCCATTATTTAGAGGATTTATACCTTAAGGATAAGTTTACCCGCGCAAAGCCGAGGCGGTCGCTAGTGCGATAAACTGGTGGTCGGCAGCCCTCACTGAACTTATAAATATTTAGCGGGAGTTGAGCCCGGAATTAAGCCCCGCCTGAATAATGCCGTATTTAAACAGGTGGCTTATTCTGTATGAGTTCATTTCATCGTCGAAGCAATCTATTTTGACCTCTAAATTTAAGACACTTAAAAAAAACAGGCCATCGAGGTTTCTGTACAAAGGAGCCATTTTATTCTGTATGGGGAATACCCAAACACGTAATGCAACGTATATTAATAAAACATATGTCGATTGGTACCTCTAATTACAGTGGTTCTTGTTTTTTAACCGTGAACTGTGAATCTCAATGCTAATGTGAAGTTTCTAGTGGGCCCAAAATCAACTGACTCCTTTGTAACTATACCCGTTTTTACCCTTTGAGTAACGCACTCTGACCCGTTATTTTTGCTTCTGAGTGTATATTAAGAAAACGGTTGTACTGTAACTGAAACTCCTAAAGGGCTAGAGATACCCTACTTTGCCCTGCTAATCCAAATGGCAGCATATCAGATAAAACTCCTGCAGCAATCGCAACCTTATTACTAGTAAGAGATGTTTAAATTTGCTTTGGCGAATAAATTTGGGATTCAGCTTCTTGGCTTAGGAGGCCAGTACTTTTCTATTTATACTTTGGTGAGAGGGAGAACCATATCGATTTTTGTCGTCGAACGTTATTCTAAATCTCCAAGAGTCTAAATTGCTGTTCACGCGGGAAATCGTCTCGAACCCGTAACCGACCATGTTATTTTACGAGAAACGCAAACGCGATCGAGACGTTTTCTGCATTACAACTTACACTAAGGTCTCTGTACTTACTCGCTCGCCCTCGTTTAAGTAGAAACATTTTCTATAATTATAATTAAAACCCGACGCCGAATCACGAAGTCGCGTTATATAATAACCCCTCTGAGTTCTTATACGTAGGTGGGCGGAATTGTTGTCCTTAGACTCTCAGTAAAGACCTCGATCTTTCTGGATTCCAACTTTTCGCATGATTTACGGAGCACTTACTGCTATGGATAACTTTATGACAAATGTGACAGATTTTCATGATACGTGGTATAAGCGTATTCTTGAGACGCACGATTCGATATCTTTAAGATTTATCATTAGGTGTAAGCAAATAATTATGTAAATTAATTGGGGAGTTACCCTACTCAAATTATAAATGTGATAGTAACTATATCTGTCTGTCAGTCTGTTCGTTTCTTGCGGCGCTTCTTCTCCGCAATAATGGTCTCGTCCGAAGCGCTAGTAGATTCACTCTACATTACCGACGTGTAAAAGAACCCTCATGTGGCCAATTTACTGAATAAATATTTTGAATTTTGATGTTTTTGAATAAATAAATATCAGGGGACAATGTCACACCAATTGACCTAGTCCCAAACTAAGCTCTAGGCTTGTGCTCTGAGTATTAGACAACGATATAAATACTTATACAGTGTGTGGCCCAAAACCGGGGCGAAAAAAGTAAATGGGGATTCTTTAGAACATTTCAATTAACTATCACAAGAATCTAATATTACAAAGTCTATAATTTTGGAGAAAACAGCCTACAAAGTTAAAAATCGTAGGTAATGTATTTTCCCGTCGCGATATCGTCGCTTGGTCACTTGGTACGCGGTATGTCTGAGTACAGGGTGCCATTGACAACACGCGGTAGATTTAGCGGTGTTTGCATTACATTGAATTTGCGATTAAGTTTGTTAGAAAAAAACTGAAAGTTAAGTTTTGATTTTAATTAGGTAAGACCATTATAATGTAATTACCGGTGATCTATAGAGCCCCTGTTTTTAATATTATCCCCGCTTTAGGGCCACACACTGTATAGAGAAATGTATACTTTAATACATAGAAAGCATCTATGACTCAGGAATAAATATTCACGCCCATCACACAAATATCTTACCGGGATTTGAACCCAGGACCGCTAGCTTCGCAGGCAGGGTCACTACCAACTAGGCCAGCGCAGGCGCTAGCTTGTATCCCGTAGAAGAACAGGACAGTTGAAGTGATGAATAGCGATAAACGACCTACGGGCCTAGTATAGTGCGTTTTTCGCGTGACAACATGTGTATAAAGCACCCGTCACTCTTGTACTTTAAGTGTCATACAGTCACGGATGTTTTTTCCACATTTTGTCACGCGATAAACCCGGTGTACCCGGGTTCGTTTCACAGTAAGGACCCTTCTTTCTATGAATCAATATCCATGGTGCCACGGACCAATCTCAGACAAATCGACCTCGTCCCAAATTAAGCTCTAGGCTTGTACTATAGGTACTAACGATACACACACATACACATATTTATATTGATAAGGCTAGGCATAGATACTACATCTTTCCATCTGCTACGATAGAAAATACACATGCGCTCGTCACACAAATATTTGCCCTGAATCCAACCCGTGACCACAGCAGGCAGACAGGGTCAATACCAACTAGGCCAACCGCGAAATATCTATGTCAATCATTATCAAGGATCGGGAAAACGCCCGTCATTTTGAAAACATAACCCTGTTCCGTACAACAGAGACTTCCTTATGATGTTGATTAAAAATATTTTGAAGGTATTTTACATTTATTATACCATAATTCATATGTGTTCAGCGACAATATTATTAATTAATAACACTGGAATGGTTTTGGGAAAAAACACTTTTGGCGATCAAAAATAACGTTTTTTTTTTGCTTGTTTGTCCGTAACGACGTGAATTTAGGACCTATTTATGAGTCAAAAAAGTTCGCTCACAGTCTCCGGACATCATTGGGGCATATTTAATCGTTGAAGTTGGGTTACTGTTTGTCTGTTTGTTTGTTTCCCATTACATTATCGCTGAATACATATACATTATTGTATAATAAATAAATAAAATACCTAGTAATATTTTTATTTTACATCAAGGAAGTCTCTGCTGTACGGAACAGGGTTATGTTTTCAAAATGACAGGCGTTTTTCCTATCCTTGATCATTATCTAGGTCCAGAGATGGGACTAGGTCGTCTGAGATTAGTCCCATTATTATTTATAGCCAGCACAAATTATTTTTAATTGATCCATACACCATCCGATATTAACAAGACAGACCCTCGTTATCTGCATAATATTTCGACGTCATTATCGCGGAACATCAAAAGAAGTCCCTTATTTAATAAAATATACTGTTTATAGCGGTTTTTGCTTCAGCCCAATCGTAAAAGTATCTTAGCTTAGGGCGTTGATAATGTGGTTGGAATTTTTAGAATTTAGAATCTGTTTCCATCTCCGTTCATTATTTATCTTAAATGTGGGGAGACAACCATATCCTACCTGTTTGTTACTCCTTTACGCTGCAACGGCTTGACGGATTTGGATGAAATTTGGAATGGAGATACCCTGGATTTACAGCAGATTTTTCAAAACGGAAAATTTAACAGTTCGAAAAGGAAACACCATGGTCAATATCACGGGTAGAAGCTAGTAAAGGCGTGTCGGTTAGTATTTATTGCTTGTGACTCACTGTGAGTTTATTATTTTAATTTGGCTGAATTTTATGTTAATCTAGGTACTAAACCGATATGGAAATATCCAGTTTCGTACGAAGTTAGGTATTTTGTTATCAAGCTCATTATTGAGTAGCTTCATGCGTCCTAACAAACTACAATTTATCTGAAATAAAAATTGAAATATGAAAGTATATTTTTTATCCAGAAATTGTATTATATTAGTAGGATTTACATCGTGGCCCGTAAAGTGTTAGTTATCCCTCGGGCTAAAACGTAAGTAATTACGCTCCCTAATTCCCTCACGTTCGCGGTAACACAGAAGCATGTCATCAAGATAGAGGCCCATTCGTCTGCTATGTTCAGGCCCAAGGTAAATAAACATTACCATTCCATTTCTACTAAAAGGGTATAATCATTGGAATAGTTTTTTTTTTTTGCACAGATGAGGCAAACCAGCACACACCACCTGATTAGCATTTAGTTAGTAAAATATAATATTGACTATTGAGTCTATTTTAAGACCAAGACTATGGTACCTTTACGGTAAGATATAAAACTGCTATTATAAAAATAATTACTCTTTCAAAATTCTATAAACGTTTATTTTGATATTGTTGTAATCTTTTTCAAAGCCACGCAAAGCGTAACCAAAGCGTTGTGTGATAACAGTTATGTAACAACCTTAGCTGTGATGTGGAAACTCTTTTATAATAACCATTATATCATCTTAATTACTCAAAAAGACAAACCACAAGATTCTTTCAAAAAAATCCGAGTACCTAACTGTTGCCAGGAATATTTAAGATCGTATTCTATCGTTTGCCCGAATTTCATTTGTTATAATCGTATCACTTGCCATAATATTTATTTGCTATAAAGGCATTTATTCTGAAACCGTAAACCTTTTAGGTAATTTTTACATGCCATCATATAGATCCCTAAAGGTTAGGTTAGGTTGGGTTTTTAACAATTCAGAGTACCTACTTCACGGTTTCAGAAAAAATGCCTTTATAGCAAATAAATATTATGGCAAGTGACACGATTATAGCAAATGAAATTCGGGCAAACGATAGAGAACCATTTAAGATACTTATCATACAATATTATTGTATTATTTAAGCCTATTGACAACATTAAAGCGAGGCACGAGTATCTCAAAAAACGTTTATTATGTGACAGTTGCATAAATAACTGTTTTAACATCAGCAAGATTAAACCTTCCATCATGATATGACTTATACGACTGACATCACATATCAGAAAGATATGAGACCATCTCAAGATCAAGTTGATTCCAGCAGCAGCGGTTGATTTGACAGTTCTAAACTCTACCCAAATGCTCATAAACTTGTCAATGGCACTATATGGGAAAATAACAGTAGGTCTGTAACTAGATGACTTTCAACCTGACGTGACGCTTACGTAATGACCCTTTTGCCACACATCTGTATCTATAAACCGCTCGAAATTCTAAATTTGAAATTTGAAGTACATTCGATAATCTTTTATAAGTTTTTTGTGTATAGTCTAGTCGGTAGACGTGTCTATACATTATGCAATCCTGGATTAAATTCTTTACATGGTGTAAAACAAAGCCGATTCCCGCCTGTTGTCTTTTGATATCAGATTTCAACATTCAAAAAAACAATGGGTTAAATTGCTAGCTTCAAGGTATTACACGTTTTTAGGGTTGGCAACGCATTTGCAGTCTTAGGATTGCAGTCTTGTGATTGCAGTCTTGAGAATACAAATGTCTATGGGTCTCAGATCCCACTTACTATCAGTGGCCTGTGTGCTCGTTTGCCGTCCCCTTGTCATAAAAAAACCTTCTTTGTCAACATTTAAAAATATATAATTAAGTCAATAAAATGTAGGCTCAAAGGAACTCAATACAATGCTTGTGACAGCATTACGTATGCTGAGTGAGGGTCGTATTACCGTTGTGACGCGTTCTGCAAATTCAATTGTTTAAATGAATTACTTATCTTTGTCCCTTTTCCCTATTTTTATTTTCTTGCAACTAGATCGTACTTGTCTTTCACTCGCAGTTATCAGTCATTTTAATTTTATAATTTCGTGGGTGGAAAGTTTTGTTTTCTGTTTTTTTAAACACTTACTCTGCTTATAGTGTGTGTGTGTATGTGTGTGTGTTTGCGCGTTTAAATGAATTACTTATCTTTGGTCTTTTTCCCTATGTATGTCCTTGCAACTAGATTCTACTTGTCTTTCACTCGCAGATATCAGTCATTTTAATTTTATAATTTCGTTGATGGAGACCTTTGTTTTCTGTTTTGTGTATGTGTGTGTGCGAGTGTGTGTGTGTGTGCGTGCGTGCGTGCGTGCGTGTGTGCGTGCGTGCGTGCGTGCGTAGCTGGGTTCGCGAAAGAAGACAGTCCTCCTGGTGTAATGGAAAAGGAAATCGATTTTTTCATTGGCCTACTGTACTTTGATGCTATATTTATACGTTATAGTTAAACTTTCATATCCAGAGGTGTGTAATTTCGACATTTGCGTACAAATGGATGTCTCATATTGGATACGTCGGTTAACGTTTCGCCGTGACCTACATTAATTTTAATTACCGACCTATATTACGATTTGATTAATCTTCTTAATTTTCATTTATATGATTTATGAATTAGTTTTAAGATTTAAGACACAATTTGTTACTTGGTTACTTTCATACATCCACCAATAGAAGCTACACTATGCAATGCTATAAGAATGAGTAATGTCATTGGTGTTTTTTATTTCTTACCGCTCCCTCGCAAAGCTCTGGTAAAAAAGTCACATAACCGGTTAGACAATCCAGCGCTTACTGAGGAACTTACTTTTAATACGCCATTCTTTCGTACTCGTCACTCTAACAGTATTCTGTTTCACGTTCCTTTTGTCCACACCAAATACGCCCAAAATTCCCCCATGTTACGTTTAGCTAATTTATATAACAAAAAGTTTAACCATTTAGATCTATTTTTCCTGTCAAAAACATCTTTTAAATCAGCAGTTATTAATAGTTTCCGTTCGTGAGCCTCACACACACACACACACACACACACGCACGCACGCACGCACGCACGCACGCACGCACGCACGCACGCACGCACGCACGCACGCACGCACGCACGCACGCACGCACGCACGCACGCACGCACGCACGCACGCACGCACGCACGCACACACACACACACACACACACACACACACACACACACACACACACACACACACCTGTACGTAGCTGTTACGATGTCTTTATTTACTTACAACTAAACTACAGTACATGCATGTATATATCTGTAGTATGTATGTATGTATGTATGTAAACACTTTATTGTACATAAGAAAAACGAGAACAATACAATTATTAGAAAAGTAGTTGTTGACGCGCGGTTGTTGTGTAGTAGTTGTTGTTGTAGTAGTTGTTGTAGTTGTTGTTCTTGATGTATTACTAATTGTAATGTGCTGTTGATATCCTTAATAAATAAATAAATAAATAAATAAATAAATAACGGATTAACTAAGGCTTACGTTGCTTAACGCTTACAAAATTGCTTCTAGAAGTATTACTTAACTACATTTAAACAGATTAGAATAGATTAGATTATTAATTGCACAATATAATGTTACATCATAAATTGTACAGCATGCCAAATTATTTTAAATGACATTGCAGTCGTCAGAATTACAAATAATAATATAATAGCAATGAATAAAGACCTAAGTATAGTTAGAAGTGATGTCATGTTAATAATAAAACTAATTTAGTCCAGTGCTAAAATTTTCCCCATAGCTATAGATAAGTAGGTCGGTAGTAAAGTGGGTAGTTTTGTCATTGTAGTGTACATGGCGCAGCTTATATAAAACGCTGTGACGGCATCAACGTGTTAACTGTTCAATGTATACTGAATTCTCGCCTGTCACCAGTTTTTGTCAGAATAGTCAAAAAGGGGGCAGATAATAAGTTCCATTTCTAGTCCCATTAGTCCCAAAGCCCTACATAAACCCAAGCTTTAAATCCTATATCTTCACAAACAAAGTGGTTTGAAATGTGGAGAGCTGACCTTAATCCACGAGCAAATGCTTCAAGCGCCACTTGTTGATAAAATAGATGGCATTTCAAAGGGTTTTTTTATTTCATTAAAATATATCTTAAAGAAACCAAAAAAATAACATGAAGTGTTGACTCAATGATGTTTTTACCAATATTAGAAACGGGAAAGTTTGTCTGTTTGTCTGCTCTGTCTTAACGGAACTGATACTCAACCCATCAATTGATAGAACACGACATAGGATACTTTTCATCCCGGTAAATGGGACAGTTTCCGAGGTAATAGCAATAAATGAACTTCACGCTGACTGTGTCTCGAGCAAAATCTAGCTGGGTCGCAGGCAGAAATTGCCTCAACCTATACTGAATTGCTTTAGTATGTCATAGTAACAACCCAGCGGGCCTAGTATGGTGGCGATTATAGCGTGACAGAATGCGGATAAAGCATCCGTCTCTCTCGTACATAAGTATAAATACGTGTCAAAAAGTGACGGATGTTTTATGCACATTTTGTCACATGCAGCCATATTAGGCCCACAGACTACCTAAATATGGTCGTGCATATAGATGTGGATAAGCGTGGATAAAACATCCGTTACTATCTGACTACTATGTAAGTGCGAGAGTGACGGATGCTTTATCCACCGCGATTAAGGCGACCATAATACGAGCCCAGCTTATAAAAGTAACCCGGTTTTCTATTTTTAGAACTAAATGTCTAGATCTGTATTGGGGACTGTCTATTAAAAAGTAACCGTGTCCCAACTAGCCACTAGATTGAAACCCAGTGTTGGATAATTAAAACCGGCCAAGTGCGAGTCGGACTCGCGCACGTAGGGTTCCGTACAACTATACATCTAAATAAATGTTTTTCTTTATTCTTTATTATATTGGAGTTGATTGAATGAAAGGTAAAATGCGGTTTACGATTTATAACGTATTAAAAAAAAACTAATTATTAGATCTCGTTCAAACCAATTTTCGGTGGAAGTTTGCATGGTAATGTACATCATATATTATTTTTACATTTATCATTCCCTTATTTTAGAAGTTACGGGGGGGGGGACACACATTTTTCCACTTTGGAAGCGTCTCTCGCGCAAACTATTCAGTTTAGAAAAAAATTATAATAGAAACCTCAATATCATTTTTGAATACCTATCCATAGATACCCCACACGTATGAGTTTGATGAAAAAAATTTTTTTGAGTTTCAGTTCTAAGTATGGGGAACCCCAAAAATTTATTGTTTTTTTTCTATTTTTGTATGAAAATCTTAATGCGGTTCACCGAATACATCTACTTACCAAGTTTCCACAGTATAGCTCTTATAGTTACGGAATAAAGTGGCTGTGACATACGGACGGACAGACGGACAGACATGACGAATCTATAAGGGTTCCGTTTTTTGCCATTTGGCTACGGAACCCTAAAAAAACCGGCAGGTAATGGAAGGTAAATTTGGCGTAATATTTAAGTTTGAGTTATGTTTAATTATTTATTAGCGACAACATATTTTTATTTATTAATTATTTTAAATTTCAGCCAACATTACCTGTATTATAACTGTACCAACAGAACTGTAGGTTAACCGCGTGGATCATACGAAACTAACCACCCCATTCGGCCAAGGCCTGACCCCAACCACCAAAATTCCATACGTTTACTGCAAAAACACTGTTAATATGGCACTTGGATTAAACAAAAATCACTAGACTCTTAGTCCCGTATTAATAAACTGATCTCAACTCTAATGCTCGTCTTGAGATGCCTCAAAAATGACAGTGTTCTATGATTTGACGTTTACATTGACGTATCTTGTGACGGGCCTCACAGTCAAGATGAGTTTATCAATACGGCCCTTAGTCGACCAAGACCAAGAGCTTGTACGCACGCCAGATTACTTGTGCCCTGCTTTAGTCGGTTGCATCTTTTAAAAACGGTCTTAAGAAACTGGTCTTATCGATCCATATCCACATCCACACACACACGTACTCACTCACACACAAACAGCGACACTCCTGTATGATTTTGGTTCTTTTTAAATAGTCTTATTATTACGGTGCCCCATTCATCCCCACTTAAAACTAGCGTCACGGAATATCTAAACAATATACCGTGGCATAAAAAGCTGAGTGGAAACCATTCTGGGCTTGATGCAATTAAAGTAGAATATATATAGAATCTAGAATAGATATACAAATATCATTACATTTCATTTCTATACGGCTTAAAGCAACAACTATTAAAGAGATAAAAACCGCTGTCAATAAAGGCGACCTCTAATCCACAGATATCTCTTAAACGGCTGAACCGATTTGCATGAAACTTAGCTACGACCCCAATTGAACTAAGTTCATTTAAAAAAAACACGTGTAAATCGGTCTGTTCATTTAGGAGATACACAGCAACAGACAGACACATTCACGCGTTAAATGTACAAGATCCCTCTTTCTTTTTCGGGATAAAATCACGTGTCGTTTCAGCCAATGGACACAGAAACCCTTAAAGATTAAAGATCTTTTTACAGCGCCGTTAAACCCTGATATTCAGCCGAATAGAGTAATTGTAAAGTTTTACAGCGGAAAATTCACATCGATTTTTAACGGCACTTCCCGCCAACTTCAAATTGCTTTTTAGGGTTTCGTGGTCAACGAAGGACCTTTATAGTATCGCCGGGAACCCGTCGCATCGTCTAATGATTGTTTGGGGTACACTACATAATTCCGAATGATCAAAATCCCGAATTTAATTCCGTTTTTTTTTTTTAATATAGCTTATGAATCAAACCTAACCTTACCTATGTTTAGTAATTATAATATAAATTTAACAAGGCATTCGAAAAAACGTAATTCGGAATTTTAAGGTGTTTCCGTCTAACAGGCCTTTTGGACTGATATTAAAGAATTCAATGAATACCTATACCCTACCTACCTATTTACGTTACGTTAGATTACATTAGTTATTATAACCAATAAAAAAACACAGTTACAATTTTATTGTAAAAACCGTTTTCAACCAAATGATTTTCCACCATACAATACATTAGGACAAACAATAATTGTGCAATTTGACATAGACCCAGTTTCTCCAAGTCCGTCTGTCCTTTGTACAAGTAGTAAAAAAAAATATTTTGTTTTTTAAATGAAAGCACATATAACAAACTTAAAAGTAAAACTATAACAACTAAGTAAACTTGATTGCTGAGATACAGGCGGCTAAAGACACCAAATAACTTAAAATGGAAAATTAGTTCACACGTTTTTCGGGATAGTGTTTTGTGATTGTAATAACGGATGCAGAACCCGACACTGCATGTTCCGACATGTTCTTGCCTGTCCTTTAAGGATTTAAGGCTTAAGGATAAAATGTCTCCGCAGGAGTTGTTGATGAAACAATTTGGAAGAAAACTTAGTTAATTAAGTTAATTAAGACTTGGGTTAATTTTAATAGGGTGCAAATAAATACTTACTGTGAAGCTCGTGGCGTATTTTTGTTACAAATTGAACCTCTTTTTACGGTAGATTCAATAATGAGGAGTTTAAGCTTTTTAAATACGCCGGTATTTACAGGGAAACAAAAAAGGTTTTATTTAAATAGACCGCATAAGGTTGTTAAGGCTGTACCTTAATACGAGTATACACGGTGGGGCCTGTAACTAAAGAAAAAATTAAAACGTAGATTCTTCTCCTCAAACTACGCAACGTTTGTTTGACGACTTTGAAAAAAAACTTACGGTTTGAATTTTATTACATTATAAAGTTAATTCGAACACGCAATGTACTATGAAATTGATTATGTCTGTAGAGTGACTAGACTGACAGGCGATGTCAATTAGACGGAGTTTTAAGTACATTGAAAATACTATTTACTTTGTTTGAAAAATGAACAATCTAAAAACTTTATGATTTTAAAAAGTTGCTAAACAAAAGTTGTCTAGTTTGAGGAGTAGCATCTACGTTTTAATTTTTTGCTTTAGTTACAGGCCCCACCCTGTAAACGTAATTAGTTGCACATACTACATACTTACCTAGTCCGGTGATAAGTTCTGTTAGGTACTGACATTTATTACAATTAAATAAATAAATAAATTTGCATAAACCTGTCTATTAACCAAACCTTTGATTTATATAGAATATAAATTTAAACAGAAATTTAGCTTTGAATTCTGATAAAAATGTATACCAAGCAACTAAAGATCCGCTGTATACCGGTCAATTTTGATGTCTCATTAAATCGACTGTAGGATTAACTTGATTTTGCAGAAATACGAAAACACACCACATCTTGCTTTATAAGTTGGAATTAAGTCATGTTGAGAAATAACTATGCTCTCTAAACATACACAGAGCTCATAGTTATTTCTCAACATTATTATATAACTTCCTACCTCTGCAGAGGTAGGAAGTTATATAATAATATACAAAAAATGTTATTTGGTAAACAAAGACTAACTTTGAAAAGTTTTCAAAAGTGAAATTTACAGAAATGTCATGCGTCATTTCATCGATGCCGGCTGTGAATGTTAAATGAGATCGTGTCGGAAATTGCAGCGACTTACAAGAATGATTACTTGATCTTAAAAACGTACATGTATTAAGCTTTTAATTTTTATTCATATTGATGATAAAAAGTAAACATAAGTTAGTTTTATTTGACTCAGCCCTATCAGAAATTATTACCCGACTAGCTACACTACCTTCACACTCCTAGAAATACAATCAGATTTTCTTTTCCCGAAGCATTTTCAGCTGTACTTATTTGCGCTGCTGGAGTTAATCGTAACGTCGCCAATAGCGCTGTTTTTCCTCCGTAATGCCACGTAGTTCTACGTAAGCTTTATGTGAATTCATGTAACAACTATAGAACGGGAGGTATTGAGAATAAAAGGTGATGAAATAAACGTTAAACCAGGCAAATTAACGTCGTATCGTTGGGTTTTTGTGCAGAAAAATAATCAATGGGGCGGGTAGTAATTTATTTAAAATAGTATAAATAAAAGGTTCTTTGAAATCACATACTAACCTTAGGTGTTTTGTCAAGTAAATATTACTTCACAATATCTAAGCCTAATTTATATTACAATATTTTATATTTTATCAATTCGAAAAGACCTTTACGGGTGGTAGGACCTTGTGCAGGGATCGCTACCACCATCTTATCCATTAACCTACCGCCAAACAGCAGTGTTCGCATTGTTGTGTTCCTGTTTGGGGATAAAACAGCCGGTGTAATGACTAGCGTAGAGGCATTCCATCTTAGTCCTTAGGTTTGGCGATGCATTTGCAGTCTTAGGCTTGCAGTCTTGTGAATGACAATGTCTATGGGTTACAGTTTAAACTTACCATCAGGTGGCCTGTGTGCTCGTTTGCCTTCTCTATGCCAAAAAAAAAGACCCCACAAATATTATTAGTAGTTGAGTTTTTTTTCAAATCTAGTAGTTATTTTGTTTTAAATCAGTCATGAATGTCACTCATCAAAATCATAATTAAACTACTAGCAACCAAATTACTTCAATACAACTAACACGCAATACATGATACAATGATTACAATAGCTCGTATTTTCCAATATAATAGTGAATCGATAGCATAATTATTATAGTGAAACACTAACAACTCCCGAATCTCATTTTCAATCAACATAAAGCACAGTTAGCTCCCGGTCCAAACAAACAAACCAGCGTTACCCATAATTGAATAATAACAAATGATCGAACCGCATTGTTACGGCTGTGGTATTATTCAGATTAATTACTAGTAATTAATTAGTAGCTTTGATGTTGATAATTACTACCTAGTGTACTGTAAAGAAATTCAGTAAATTATTCTAGTTATGGCTTTAGTAGGTAGGTCTCCAACAAGATGGAGTGACGACCTCGTCAGGATCGCGGGAGCGCGGTGGATGCGAAAAACACAAGACCGGTCTGAGTGGAGAGCCTTGGGGAGGCCTATGTCCAGCTGTGGACGGCTGACATGATGATGATGATGAATGGCTTTTGACGTCCACGCCGCGTCGTGATGTTCTCGTAGTCATTATTTATTATTTTATTTTATTGACTTTACAACAGTAATGAGTTCATTTGTGCTAGTTATTATTATTATTATTTGTTTATTTATTACCTTGCTGTGTAACAATGATTGAAAAAATAACCGTCTATAGGAGGTTCTTGCGCTTCTTCTCCGCAATGATTATCCGAAGCGCAAATAGATTGAAGAGTTGAATCGCTCAACATAGTTTACCAATTCAGCAAGGAAATGCTGCCAGTATGTTTGGGACAATGAGCAGAGATCATTTTATTATATTTTAGATGAAGTATATTAGTTGTAGCTTAGTTCAATATCAATTGTTTTATTGTTAATTCAAATTTTCATATTTTAATAATTTACACACACACACGCGCGCACACACACACAAACCCACACACACACACACACAGGCACTCTCTCTCACACACACACATACACACACACGCACTCTCTCTCTCTCTCTCTCTCTCTCTCTCTCTCTCTCTCTCTCTCTCTCTCTCTCTCTCTCTCTCTCTCTCTCTCTCTCTCTCTCTCTCTCTCTCTCTCTCTCTCTCTCTCTCTCTCTCTCTCTCTCTCTCTCTTTCTCTCTCTCTATCTCTCTCTCCCTCACACACACACACACACACACACACACACACACACACACACACACATACTCTCTCTCTCTTACACCCACACACACTTAAGAAATGCACTCGCCACACATACTCACACTCGCTAACTGGGTATAATAGTCGAGTCGCTGTTGATATTAGTACATTAGATTGACCTACCTACCTGTCTTACTACACGTAAAAAATATAATCAACTGCAACGGTAAACACACATTTGACGAAACATTAGCCTACTCGGTAGTGACCTTATCTACGAAGCTAGCGTTCCCGTGTTCAAATCCCGGCAAGGACAGATATTTGTGTGAAGAGCACAAATATTTTTTTAATTAGATTTCTATAGAAGCAAGTTTATCTTTGTCTAGTATCCATAGAGCCTAGAGCTTAGTTAGGGACTAGATCAGTTTGTGTGCCATTGTCCCTGATAATTAATTATATTTTTTAATTAATTATTAATAAACCCATTAAGCTTTAGCGAAAATTTGTTTTGACTCAATTTTTGCTAAGCAACCGTGTCAAGTAACCGTGTAATCGGTGCCTTTACTAATCAAATTTAAACGTATACTGCAATGCTGTATAATATGCCTAAACAGGCAGACCAACTGTTCTAAAAGTAACTTATTGCCCTTCTCTCCATAGCGATTGTATTCTACTAGTCTATGATCAGTTACGGTTACCGACAGCGTCTTTGGGTCAGTTATATTATGATAATGCGTTTAAATTTACATGTTTATACTACGGTAAGGACCCATCCTGCATGCGAAATCAAATCCGCTTGGGAAGATAAAGGCCCTAACTGGCAGGAGTGTTTCTCTAAACCAAAAGCAAATATTTTATCTGAACTTAGTCCACTTACGCTATGTTTTTGACCCCCAAGGCCCCAACACAACAAAAACTGGAGTTTTAAGTTTTACGTGTATCTTTAAATCTGTCGTGGCTGGCCGTTTTCACTAAAGCGTACCTACCCAATTAAGCAACTTTAACTTTGTCAGTTTTGTGACAAAAATTAGCTATACAATAACGGGCGGCCGCAATGTATGGCTAAATTTCGTCACAAAACGGACAATGTTAAAGTTTCTAATTTGTTGTCCTTAGTTGGTTACGTTTTACTGAAATAGCAGATACGAGTATACTATATAGCAGATTCACTCTGTGAATTGTATGGCACATCCATAACCTTTGAGAGTTTTATATGCTTCTACGAATTCATTGTACATGTGTCTTTTCTCCGTAGGAGGACAGATCTGTCAGATTGTGGTACAGTCGCCCACACAGCTGAGCGACCATTGAAGATGAACAGAGAGAAAATGTCTCTGTCGTGCACATGACATTCTTATGGAAAATCTATATTCATCTCTTTCTACATTTTCTCACTTCCGTCTTTAATGGGCAGTTAAGTGTGTTGCTGTGTGTACGGTACGAGCTTATCATTTTAATCTATCGTCAATCAGCAGTGTCTGAATTTTTGTGTTTCGGAGAAGGAATTACCTACCAGGTGATTGACTTAGCTGGCAAAGTAATAACAGTCTTAAGATTAGAAACAAGACTTGGCTCAGATCGGAGGCCGTGGGTACGGTACGGAGATGGTATATGCGTTTGGGGTGAGAGGAAGTTTGTCCATCATATCTTTTGGCCTTAATGTCTGTGTTTACATAATGATTAATAGTTTTGCGCCCGATTTATGTTTTATATTACTGGTGACTGTACTAAGTTGGACTATTAGTCGACCATTTCTTGCGCTATTCTGTTCTGAAACAATTATTTACGCAGTAATAATTCGATAAATTGCCACTACACAAAAAAAAAGGATTATTGTAGAAAAACTTTATTGGATCATTTATCATAAGTACATTCTCGGGATAACAGATTGGTTACGTATCGATGCTTCAAAATAATGGCTTCGTCGTACGCCGCGTTTATAACGAGTCGTGTCAGGAAACCGTGTTTTTCTTTCTTTTTTTGTATATGCCATTGTAGTGTAAATTTGGTTGGAATTAAGTTTGCGCTCTTCTGATGCTTTTGAACCAAAAACCGTTATTAAACTGAGAAGTGGTACAAGCTTATCACTTAACCTACCACCGAACAGCAGTGATCGTATCGCGTAGTTAAGTCCCGTAAATAAGACAAGCACTGACTTGAGAAGCACAGAAAGATTCCATCTTAAGATTAGAATCTTACCATTAGGCTTATTATACTCATATTTCTTTTTCATGCCATCTACACCAATCACACCACTTGAATGAGACGGATTAAATAGTGACCTCCAGTAAGATGCCCCTCTCAAGCAAGATGCGTTACATATGACATACAACCCTATAGGTTGAGATGAGTGAGTCCATCACTACCAAATACACTCAGGAGCAAAAATACCGGGTCAGAGTGCGTTTTTCATACAAACGAGACTATTTCGAAGCCTTGGTTCTTCGCCAGGGGTTGTTTAGAGTGAGGTTTAATGGTGGATACTCCGAGGTTCAATAGAGGAGGTCAAAAGTGCTTAAGATACCTAACTGATCGCACAATCAGTTAACACCACAGCCGGACAGTTTGGTTCAGCATTTGGAATTCCAGCCTTACATTTTATTGCCATTTTAGATGTTTTTCTGAACATGCACAATTCCGGCGTTAACCGCAGATTCATTCAGTTGGGTATCCTAGGCACTCTGGAATTCCTGTATCGATGCTCGGGGTATTCATCATCAGAATTCACTAAAAGCTTTCCCTGGCGAGGAACCAAGGCTTCGAAATAGCCTCTTTAGTATGAAAAACAAACAATGACCCGTTTGTTTTGCTCCTGAGTGTACATGGTTTATAGAAATTAAAAACTTGTTATAGAACCTTGTTGTTTTATCAGGCGTTAAGATCATGAGTTTAAGTGTACTGTAAAATAATCTGTACTCGGGAAACAGTAATGGGGGTAGGAATGGGTTCATGTACATAATTATACAAATTGCAGAATCACTCAGTTTTTTCTCCGTACTTGTTTGGAAACACTGCCGTGTGCAATATTTATTTATTTTATATTGTAATTTTTTTTTTGAAGCCGGTCAGGTGCGAGTCGGAGTCGCGCACCGAGGGTTTTACCTCCGCATAGTAGGTATATATTCCGATTACAATTCTATTTTGAATCGAATCAGCGCGAGCCTAACTCATACTTGACCATTTTTCAGTATTTGTTGTTTGTCTTTAGGTTTTGTACTATAATCATATCAAATTTGACCCTTGCATGATTTGCCGTTTTTACGATACAGCAAAAATAAAAAATACATTAAAAAAAACACGTGTCTTTTATGGGGACCCCTTTATCATTTACTATCACTTAAACAAAAGTAAATGCAACGCATAAACAGATAATTCTGAAGAACTATGAACCCGCTATGTACGAGTATATACCAAAAGATACAAAGCTTTAAAAATAGGATGGACGGACAGTCTAGGCATATTTATTGGGTCCCGTGGGCCTCGCTTTGGGAACCCAATCCTAAAGATAAGAGATTTATATTTAAAATGTAACTTTTCTAGATTATAATTTGACTGTGTTGCCAGGTTTTCACGTAACTTAATAATTTTACAGACCATACAAAATATGGAAGAACAAAAGATGACAAGCCTTAAAATTAAAACAGAAAATGTTTAAAAAAACAAAACACCGCGAAGTCAGTCAAACTGAAGTTGGCGACTCACAATATTTTTAACCAAAAGCCGACTTCGGTAGGACTGACCTATAGGTACCTAGTACCATTTTAAAAAGAAGTTATTTTTTGCGATTTTGAAAGCGGTTTTCTATTTTTTAAGCTTCTTTTTTTGTTTTTTTTTAGATTTTTTGTGATCTAAATAAGCTGTTATCTAGTCCCACTTCTTTGTTAATTTGAAACTTTAAGACATTTCAAGCTCGCCGCAAGCAACGCCGCGGGATAATAATTTTTAAACAATTAAATGTTCTTCGTCGTAGTCGCTCCACTATCTTAATCGAGATATCTTATCGCCACTCTTGAAATCGGTACCGTTGAGGAGTTTCGCTGGCCATCTGTGGTCGTCATCATCAGTTCTGTTTCAGCAAATTATACTTTCTAAATGTTACTAAAAATACTAAAATCGCAATCCTGGTTTCCTAATCCTGGTAGGTACCACCCTTGGGACATCTCCTTTCTAACAAAAAAAAAAGAATCATCAAAATCGGTTCATAAACGACGAAGTTATCCGCAAACAAACATAATAGTACATTATGATACAAGTGTGCTAAGTTGACCATTGTATACAAGGCGCTATTGTGTGCGCACGAGCGAAAGCGAGTGCGCCACAAGAAAGCCGCGTATATTATGGTCACAGGCACACGTGATACATACGACGTTTTTCAACACACTTCCGAAAAAAAAACAAGACTCTTCATTAGTCAAATTTTAATTAATTATTAAAACAGTTGGTAAAATTACAATTTGTCGCATAAAAACTGTTTGTTGCTAAGAAAAAAAAAGGTATAACCCGACTAAATTATATCGCTTCTTCTTCGTACTTACAACTTGGTACTAGGCTACAAATGTAAATTGTTTGGGTTAATAAACTAAAGGCACTTGTGCGTAATATAATGAAAAAGCACGCGTGTTTAATATCTAGGTTTATGAGCCAAAAATCGGTGGAATAAAAAGGTCGTTTTGAGCAAGTGTGTCGAAAAAAAAAAAAGATATATATGCGGTCAAATTGAGAAACTCCTCTTTTTTTGAAGTCGTTTAAAAAGCAATGCGAATGGTCGAATTCAATTCTGTTCCGAAATTGCAAAGCTTGTACATTCAGAAATGAAACGTTAACTCTGAAAGGTGGATGCACAGTTTTACAAATTACGTGTAAGCCCATTTACAATAACATGAAGAGTACAATAGTGAATAAGGATATGAGTCTTCTAAAGATCAAGTGTAAAAGGGTTTAAATCTAGAATACTCCGTTCATGTAGCAGGACCGCAGAAGGATAAAAAATATGTTTTTTGTAAAAGATAATTGAGAACAGGAACTTAATAAAAATGTTCTGTCAAAAATCATGCTTAAATAAATCTGGTTGGCAGGTTAATTTGTTCAAAGATTTCAAACTTGATCGTTGCCATCTATAAAATAAAATTAAAGTAACTAAACTTCCTGCATCTTTACTAGTACTAACTGAAAGGGTATAAAGCATGACTAAATATACTTACGTTTTCCGTTAGGGACAGCAGATGCTCATTTTCGATATAGTTTTGTATGCATTGTTCTAGTCGGGGTTCTATTGCATTATATGCTTTTAAATACAAAGTTCGGACACGTTTCCTAAACACCTTGCGTATCGCATTACGTTTATCCATAACACAAAAGATAGGTGAAAAACGATTATGGTTTCCCGCCATTTTTTACTTTTAATTTGTAAGCGGTAAATGCGACAAATGTACAATACAACCATCGCGTTAGATAAATTAAAAAAAGGCACGGTGATGTTCGAACGCGTATACTTACATTCCAAATTCAAATTCAATTCGTATTCGAATGAATTAGCTCATATTAAAATTGAAATTGTCGATGTTTTATTGAAGTCGTTTTTAAACCGTTTTGTATTTAGAAACAAATTATTAGAAATATTGTATTTTCGTATTGAAGTGGATATTTAAATAGTAAAGAGAAAAAAGTTTTATACTGACTGCTTTTACCACATTCTGAATTAATCATGAAGGATTTTTTTTTTACGTATATTCATTAGTGAGATATTTTTACCCTGTTGCCCCAAATGGATTTTTTTGCAAAAAATATATGTTACGCAATATTAGATTTCGCATAAAATAAGTAAAATTAGAGGTTGTCCCTATGTCGTAAGTATTAAAAAAAAAAACTTGAAAAAAATAAAGTCAATTTTAAACACTTCATAAATGAGTTTGAACGTTGTTTTTTTTTTTGACAGTAGTTTATTATTAGATACATAATATATCCAAATTACAAAGAAATCGAATCATTAGTTTGGCTACAAAAAAATAAAAACATATTTTTTTCTTTCTTCTTTTTCTTCAAAACCAAGAGCATTTTAGGGTTAAAACTTCGTAAAATTATATCTTGTAATAAGGTTAATAAACACACGTAAGAAACCTACATTTTGAGCCAGGGGCAAATTTACATGGTAGATCGGCTAGACCCTTTATTTTATCTTTATCTCTTAATATCTGGATCATAAGCAGTTGTCCACATACGCACATGCACACACACTCAAACTTACACACATACACACACAGATATATAAGATGTCTTTTTTTAATAGTAGCGATTTTATTTTAGGTATTTAATATTCTGTTTTTTAAATTTTAACGCCTTCGATCGCCATAATCTAATGCCTGGTCTCACTGAAAACCAGCATCTGTGAATGTATCAACAACATTCAGGGGCATAAAGCTGAGCGGAGATCACAGTGGCCAAAATAAAAAATAAATTTATTTAGGTTACGATATTTTGCTTTTAAACTATTATGTATTTTTTATCCTGTCCTTTCGTGCGCTCGCAGTGGGTGATAGAGCTAATGAACATGATGAGAAATTAGTCGCAGCACTCGATAAACCGGAGCATCTGACAACAACATAATTGTCAGCACCAAAACCTGCTTTAAGGAGATTGGCGAGAGAGACGAAGAATGAATGATGGGTAAAGAAAACAGAACACCGGCAAATGCTTTCGCACAGCTAGCAGTTGGGTGAGTTTTATTTGGAACTGAGAAGGCTGGTATGGTCAACGCATGAACCAAGGTTACTCCTTAAATTACACACAGATACACATACATAAATACACACACACAGATACACACGTTAAACTAAAATACTCGTTTTTTAAGGAGGTTAAAAACCTCTAACTTTACTTTGCTTTTTGTATGAACTCCAATAAAACTTGAAGAAATTCGTCATAACAATAAAGTCAACTAAGGTCGGACCCACAAATCCCGACAATGTATGGAGGATCGAGATTAGGGGTCCAAACTCCGCAGATATGAAACTTATAAGAAGGTCATAGCTCCATAAAGTCGGTTTAAGCCATTGATTTCCGCTGACCTCGAGGCATTGGAACGTTTATTCGACCCCTGTGAGGGTTAGGTACACTGCTTACTTCAGACCAAATTATTTTAATAGCGGTAAGGACCTTGCTTTAAACTGACACGATTTTCACACACATTGAGGTGTCCTCGTGACAACGGCTAGTTTTAGTAGTGGTAGGATGTTCAGCAGGGTCCGTCCGGATCGCACTGTTCGCATTGTTGTGCTCCAGTAAGACAACTGATGAAATTAATAGGATGGCGGCTCCATCTCAGTCTTCAGGTTTGGCAACGCATTTGCAGTCTTTAAAGGCCTTCAATACTTTCTTGTAATACGCACCCATACCCACTTATCTGCTGCTAAGCAACAGGGTTTTTACCTAGCGTGGGGAAGACAGTTAGCCAAAAAAGTTGTGAGTTTATTTTGGGTTACGACGGGGCATAATCCTACTTTTATGTGTGTGTAGGTGTGTGTGTTTTAGTTTTTTTTTTTAAAACTCGTTTGTGTGTCTGTGTGTTTTAGTTTTTTACTCCTTTACGCTACAATGCTGCTGGCTGGACACTTTTCACTCAGGAAAATATAAAAGTTTCCAAGAAAATAATGATAATCTAAATCTACGCGGACGAAGTCGCGGGCTTCTGCTACTCTCCACTTCGTCCGCGTAGAATCAGTAATTCGCTGGACCCGTTTTGTGGACCATCCCGTATGATATTTTCGGGATAAAAGACAGTCAATCTATTAAAGAAGTTACAAACATACCAAACATATACACACACACACACACACTTCGCATTTAGTCATATTAGTGTGATTTGAAATAAATAGTACGAGCTCAGTGTACCTACACCAACACATGTACGCACAAGATAACGTTCAACTTTTTGCGGCGCCTCATCAGCGCCTCAGGAAATTGAGGAGATCCATCTCGAAAGTATCACCCAACTAGGACCAGCAAACCGACGGGTTACAGAACTTGTGTCTCCTCCATTGAACTGACGGCTGACATATTGGTTTTTGCTGGATGACCGCAGATATTCTGGATTTAATTTCTTGAACGCACAAATCCTTGTCAAAAACTAGAAGTAGAGTAATAGTACAGGTGTAGTGCATAATTGTTTTCCTTCGTATTTTCACGGAAACGTACGAACGCCTCTTGCTATTTCAGTCGGTCACAGTACAAAAAGTACTGAGGTTGACTGAAGTAGCATGACACGTTCGTACGTTTCCGTGAAAATACGAAGGAAAGCAATTATGCACTACACCTGTATTTGTCCACTGAATAGTCGTAGAAAAGTACAAAAATACTTTTGAGAGATTGAAGTTAAGCAGGGGGAAATCTTGTTGCCAATTTGCGACTCCAACGTTAGCTCAACACCATAACTTGCACATTATTCCTGAGTTTTGTATACATTTAATGTATTTTGGTTTTTACATGCTGCAAGCTCTGCCCTCCTAAGGCCAAAGGCAGTAACTTAGATAAAACTTTTGTTGCAATATCAACCTCATTAGTAACGGAATAGAATTAAAACTGCTTTGGCTAAAGAAAAGAGATACTGCGTATTGGCTTAGGAAGGCAGTGCTGCGGTCCACGACTTCGTCCACGTTGATCAACCCTCAGGAACAGTTTCCGTTGTAAGAGATAGCCTATAATATTAATTCAGGAGATAAGGTCTAAATTTCATCTTAATTCGATTCAGCCATTCCAGCGTAAAGGATTAACTCATTACAAACAGAGCACAACACATTTTTTTTTGTATTAAAACAATTTACAAATATTGAAATAATAGAGGCAAAGAGTTTAAACTATAATTTTCATCACCTCAAAATGAATTGAATTTAAATTTAAATTATCAATAATCCAAACCGGAGTAACAGAGTCCCAGTCTCATCACATGAAGGCATAATTGTACCAGTAATTGAACTCCATTGATTGACAACGTTAAGTGCTGTCAGTGTTTAACGATCAATCAAACCGTAATGCGCTACTGAGAATCGAATTATTGGCGCTCTGGGGCACGTAATTGTAAAGCGTAGGTCAATCTGTATGACCTTTGCGAGCTATTTATTTTAAAACTTGGTGTGAGATTTAGTATATTGAACGTTTAAATGTAATGAGTACAGTTGAACATTTTATTTTTCAACTAGGTGTAGCGTATGGTGTTTTTTTGTTTTCTTTTCCGGATCTCAATATTTTGCAGATTTTCCGATCTGTATTGGTCAAATTTGAAGATATTTCTATTTGCAGTTGTCGGCCCGAAGGGCTAAAGCACCACGGAAAAGAAGCTCCGCAGGAGCGGAGCCTCTAAATTTGATTAGATTAGTTAAATTAATTTCTGAATTGGGGAAAAACACGAAAATGAATATCAAATGCGGGAAAAGTCGTCTTGGTAAACTTATCAAATTAATACCATTTAACACAAAATGTTTGTTTAAGACTGTATAAACAGATCAGTCGCTTTATTCTACTAGGTAAAACCATATTGCTTCTGACAAGTTATCCGCCATTCAAGCAAGTAAAACCTATAGCAACATATCGTAGATTCAAAGCACCTGGAAAACCTTACTTTCCTTAAGCCGAGGCTTTTCTAGTCAAATAAAAACATGGTGTATTACCATGATCTTACGGGAGTCAACCTCGCTAATCCCGCTAAGCCTGGCTGTATGCTCGCAACCAGGTCAACGATAACGAACGTGTGAAAATAAGGCTTGATAAAAATGAACGAGCCCCGGGACGGCCGGGGAGTGGACAGACTAGCCTGCTCCACTTGGGGCTTTAGGCCTCCACACCAGAGATTAACGATGCATAAATTACGGTCCGTCAAAATTGACGCCACGTAATTAATATGACCCATATTTGTTTTCGCAACGTCACCGTATTGTACGCCATCTTTTAAATGGCGGGGACGCGACAGCTGGCTTTTGTTTTCAATGGATGCACTGGCAAATTGTAGTCAAAGGATTTGCGATACAATTGTTTTTGTAACAAGGTCTAGTTTGTCGAACTTGGCAATTAAATTCTCGAACGAAAGACTCTCAATGAAGGTCTCAATGTAGAAAGGTGTTATAGTTTAAATGAGGTGATATCTAAAGATATATCGTTGCTTTAAAATTCGGAATGTTATTTACTGTTTCAAATCAAACTATATTTGGTTTTGATTTGTTGCGCTTTTGTTTTAAGCAGCGATGTGGCAATCGAAAAGAGACAGGGAAAAATGCAACTTTTTAAAATTGTCTTTAAAAAAATTTTTGTCAATGTGGGACTTAGTTTCTGATGTATTGTACTTATTTTTAACAAGTAAATTCTAAAGAGAGAAAAATAATAAAACGCCCAATCAACTAAGAAAAAATGTTACAGGCTTTGAACATTTAATTATGTCACCCAAGTAAACAATTATATAGGTAACGTAGAATAGAAATGACTGTTTAAACAGAGAGGACCTAAATCGCCGGCATATAAGTCTACCCTAAAATAAAGATAAACCACTTTTAGCGAAGTCTTGCAATTTTGTTGCTATGTCTGTTGTATACTAATATTATGTAACTAACTTGCTGTTGCCCGTGACTCCGTATAGCCTATATTCATCACGGGTGATGTAGAATTCTAGTGGTGAAAGAATTTTTCAAATCGTTTCACTAGTTTCGGAGCCTATTCAATCAAATCTTTCCTCTTTATAATATTGCTGTAGATAGTGTAGACAAACAATATCGAAGTTATGCTGATGTAAGATTTATAAAGCTTTTTCGAACCGTAATGTTGACGTTTTACAAAAGCCGTTATCCAAGCTCAAATCTTTTCAAATTAAGAATAAAAACAGTACCAATATAATAAAATAGAAATGGTTCATTGGTTTCTATCACATCCACGGGACCCAGATTTGCCTCAACCTTTGAAGAGGATTGTGAAGCTAAAAACATTCGTTATAAATGTGAAAACGTTCCTCCCCCCTTAAACCTCGTCCGGTTATTTACGTTTTTGAATATGTTGTAGATATCATGAAAAACTATGACTATACGTTTTCCTTTCCAAGATTTTTTTTTTTTTTTTCTTAGAACGAAACAAATTTCAAAAACAAAAATAGAATCGTATAGAGTCTATACTATAGATACTATAGACCTAAGTCTTTATTATAAGTACAACATATTCAAAAAAAAAAAAAAAAGAGCGTACTCTCATTTAAAAGGCCGGCGACGCACCTGTGACTCCTCTGGTGCTGCAGGTGTCTATGGGTGACGGTAATCGCTTTCCATCAGGGGATCCGTCTGCTCGTTTGCCTCCTATACCATAAAAAAAAAAAAAAACCTGAAAATCGGACTTGATTTAGGGGGTGAGAAATGTTTTCGCCCGGAGTTTTTTTTTTTTATGGCGTAGGGAAGGCTGACGAACGCACAGGCCACCTGATGGTAAGTGGAAACTTTGACCCATAGACATTCGCATTCACAAGACTGCAAGCCTAAGACTGCAAATGCGCTGCCAACCCTGAGGACTAAGATGGAATGCCTCTATGCTAGTCATTACACCGGCTGTCTACAACCGTCCGGAGTCCGGAGATACAAATTTTGCTTGTTTTTTTTTTGACAGCTACGCGATTTTAGCGGCCCTTCAGAATCCTCTTAAGACTAAAGACTCATATAACGCACTTGGGGTTAAGTGGCCATTTACAAATTTGCATGATTTTTCTTATTGTCGTAGGTATGAATTGTAATAACTTTATAAGATAAAATTAAATATAACTACAAAAAAGAGAAGATACCGTCAGGGTCCTGATTTATGATTCAGATTACGTACATTTTACAGATTGCGTTTTTTACTTAGCATTTCCCTTAATATAATTCGTATGAATGAAACGTTACGTGTAATTCTCAGAACTATGAATACACGTGAACGATTTTTTGTACAGCGTAATAATGTTAAAGTTCAATGTCACAGACGAAACATCATAATTAAATATTTATCGAATTCTTTCAAAGTAAACGGAACACGAACAAAGACATCAGTTCAATATGAAATTACGTAAATAAGTGTACATTATTCTATGAAAAAATAACAATACCAGAATAAATAATATCGTCAAATACGAACCAAATTCAACCTTACCTCACAACTCACAAAACATCGAACATAACCCAATTTTACGTAAGCGTTATTCTGAATACAAAGCAAATACAATACAGGGACAAATAATGGGTGTCAGAGTGGAGCATATCCTTATAAAAAGGGTCTTTTACGCGCAATGGCAGGTTGGGAGTAATGGAGTCGCGGGATCGAAACAGACTACGAGGTTTATTTCTGTTATTTTACGTTTATGCGCAGTTTCGACGGAATGTCACGCGTGCTTTGGAATTAGATAAGCCATCAATCGCACCTTCAGAACAATAGTGACTTAACTCAAAATTTCAGCTTTCCAACTTTCTTCAACTTAGGTCACTATTGTTCTGAAGGTGTGCAATAAAGTTTTATAGCTGGTTTATTGATAGGATATGGGTTTGTAAAGGAATTGGAATAGACCAAAAAAATTAGGGGATTTTAAGAGACTAATTTCGTTAATTTTTTATTTGACCGAACAGTTTTTTTTAATATCTTTATTTATTTAGCAGACTTTATATGGATGACATGATTATTTTAAATTTGGAATGGCATTTTCTAGTAAATCAGAACAATTAAATGATATCTAATGATAAAAAGTGATTGTAATAATGTATTAAAACATACTATTTCAAGCGGTTTTCTGCTCACTCGTAAGATACAGCTAGGAGGGCTTCAAGCCGAAAACGAAAATCAAACAAAGGTTAAATATACTTTTGTTGAAATATCTAAAATAGATAAATATTTCAAAAACTTAATAACGCAGAACGGCTTAAAAACCGTATTCCTTGAAATGGTTTTGATAGTACTTGTAAAAATAATATATGTATTTAGTTGTAAGCAAGATCTGTGAATAAACGTATTATTATAATTATTGAAAAAAAAAAAAAATTGGATAGCTTAGTGTGGGATAGTAAAAAATGGCAAGAGACCCTCAAATCCACGTTACAAGTTGGACAGTTACTATTAGAAGATCCAGGCGGATCATGTTCCAAAGCTAGTCTAAAATAAATCAATTGCGTTTTTTACGTTTATCTTTTAACTCTTCATCAATTTTAATATAACTTGCGACCCGCCCTCGCTTCGCTTCGTATCTAAGTTTCTGTAACACCCGTGCATAAAACAGAATTTATTACACATAAAAACCTTCCACGTAAACCTATCTAATTGATGGTGAAAACCGCACCAAAATCCGTTGCGTTGTTTAGGAGTTAGCGAATATACACAGACTGACGCGGGAAGCGTCTTCATTTTGTACTAGGCATGCATAAATACAAAGATTATAATAGAAATGCGTCGTCACCTCACCACTCTACACAGCATCTGTCACCCTAACCAGCTGTGAACACATACAACTGTAAAACGACCATTAGGGCAGAGAGGGTCCGTTGTAAATGGCCGCCATTACTCTGATGCGGACGCGAGAAGCGGTGTGCCTGGCTTTTAATTTGATGGCCAGTGTACATACGGACACCTTGGGGACACGTCGGTCTTGTATATAAAGAGGAAGGTGTGTTATGTATTTACAAGCTTTTAGTAGAAATCGTTTATCGCTTAAGCCTCAGGAATTTAAAAAAAATCGGAAAAGTGCGAGTCGGACTCGCGCACGATAGGTTCTGTACCATACAACATAAGCAAAAAACACAAAAAAAAAAGACGTTTGTTGTATGAGAGCCAAGAAATATTTTTTTAATTTTAATTTAATTATTTATTTTTAAACTGAATATACAATTATTAATATCGAGCAAAAGACGGAAAAAAATCACGTTTGTATTAGCAATAAGTAATATATTTTATTGTAATGTATGCTTACGTATATATTGCAAAGATCACACTTAACTAGAACTTTAAAACGTGTTTAATAATGGTAAATTGGCTCGTTTGGTTTTGTTTACATCTTTACCAATTTTTATTGACACATACTATACTTTATACTTAACTAGCGTCACGCCCTCTGTTTATGTGAGTTCTCTGTAACGCCGTACATAATCCAGAAACTATTGTACATAAAAACCTTACCTCTTGAATTAGTCTTAACTATTTATAAAAACTAGCTAAACTGAAGTGGCAGTGGGGGACATTGCTCGCAGGACTGATGGCCGATGGGGTCAGAAGGTTCTGAGAAGGCGTCCGCGGACCGGAAGACGAGCTGTAGGTAGGCCTCCAACAAGATGGAGTGACGACCTCGTCAGGATCGCGGGACCGCGGTGGATGCGAAAAGTACAAGACCGGTCTGAGTGGAAAGCCTTGGGGGAGGCCTATGTCCAGCAGTGGACGTCTTTCGGCTGACATGATGATGATGATGATGATGATGATTGATAAAAACTGGATTAAAATCCGTTGCGAAGCTTGAAAGATCTAAGCGTACATACAGGCGGACAGACGGAGGGAAGCGACTTTGTATTTATACTATTTTTTTTATTATTATTTATTTATTAAAAACAATGTAAAGATATGTAACGTGTATGTTTAGTGTAGTTATATTTTAGTACAAAAAAGGCCGGTTTAATGATGAATCAGCATATTAAACCTCATTTCAAATTGGCAATTTTATTTGAATACAACACAAAATATCTCATAAATTCTATAAGTACATTATATTTAATTACATTGTAAAAATAACTAATATTAAATAAGACTAAATCTATATATACACTAAAACATTAAATCTAAGAATGGCCCCTGCGGCATTGTACCAAAGATGCTGGCAGCATTTCCTCGTTGAATGGCTAAACTTATTCGTTGAGCGAGGAAACTGCCAGCTCTTCGGTCTCCAGTGACGTCAATGAGTCTCTTTGACAATTCCTTAAAAAGGCTAACAGCACTAGGACCCCACGGACCAAGGGTCTCGACCCCGAATGGAATAAAATTATCTTCTTTAATAACATGTCAATAGCAATATAGTTTCAACGAGTAATATCGCAAGTTTGAATAAAAATTTGACACTTGCCACTACGTTACCCCATACAAAAGGTAACAAAGAATTCTTAGTAAATACGTTCACGAAGCTAAACTGAAGTGGCAGTGGGCGGGGCACATTGCTCGCAGGACTGATGGCCGATGGGGTCAGAAGGTTCTGGAGTGGCGTCCGCGGACCGGAAGACGAGCTGTAGGTAGGCCTCCAACAAGATGGAGTGACGACCTCGTCAGGATCGCGGGACCGCGGTGGATGCGAAAAGCACAAGACCGGTCTGAGTGGAAAGCCTTGGGGGAGGCCTATGTCCAGCAGTGGACGTCTTTCGGCTGACTTGATGATGATGATGATGACGTTCACGAAAGAAAATTTAGGACAATATTATAAAAAAAAACTTGATGTCGTCAATGTAATTACAAATGCCAAGTCGTAACTTATAGGAAACTCTACTTTATTGCTGTATCATGTCAGATTGACTTTGGACCTAAGGTGGGCCCTAAACATGTCTACACTAGTCTCAAAATATGGGTGTGGAGTTCTGGTACATACAAACTGTATAAAAAAAAACGGTATTATCATGACGGTACAAGCGCATACAAAATTAATTATGAAAATACCGAGACTGCAAAATGGATATAACTGTCAGACTCTAATCAGGTTGAAAATTCAATTGGATTTGAAAAATATCCCAGCAGTGCAACATTCACAATTAGATTGGAGCCAAACAGGTCAGATTTAGTGTTCTCTCATTTTAAACTGACGTCAAACTCGATTCTAGTCAACGAGAATAGACTTTGACGTTTATAAATTTAGATTCAAAGACGCGGTTACCTTCGGGGACGAAAGATGACCTATTGAAAAATATTGGCTCCCCAGACATTGGCGAAATAACTGCGGAATACCCCGGTTGAACACCATTTAATAAAAGAAGAAAAAGGTTTATAACCAGGGAGCGAAACTTTGATGCCGGTGACGTCATTATGACGCAAATTAACATATAGGGTGTTTTCATAAAATATAAATGACATATTAAAATAGTGACATAGATGATATCAGAAAAGTTCTTATTTTGCAAATGTTTCCAAGGTATATTTGAAGCTATCATGAAATTTGTTAAATCCATATTAAAATCATGTTGTGTCATTTTTGATCCTTCTCGTTCAATGTGCTTTTTGGTTTTTAAATGTGTTTCTATATTACTTGCTTTAGCTGTTAAATTTTGCTGACAGCAGGAGCAAAACATTTTTTCATCTTTAACAACCAAAAAAGGATACGTCTTCAAATACGGATGCATAGATTCCATGGCGACTATGGTCAAGCGATGCCTGTAATATGCTAGTTATAACAATTCGCAGTTCTTAAATTCACGAATAAAAAATACTATTTAAACGGATATACAATATTATTGTCTCCGACA
The DNA here is from genome assembly GCA_923062465.1 of Acleris sparsana. Taxonomy (NCBI): domain Eukaryota; kingdom Metazoa; phylum Arthropoda; class Insecta; order Lepidoptera; family Tortricidae; genus Acleris; species Acleris sparsana. Next base: position 12,590,191 of record OV281307.1, on the reverse strand, counting down.
ATTTTCTGATTAATATGACAAAGACAGTTAGGTGTCACTTTTTATAAAATATCCGTAAACTAAAGAGGCCAATAAGTTGTTAGTGATTATCTATAATGTAGATAAAAACACTCTGTATGAAGCTTGACGTCATACGGCTGTCACCGGCATCAAAGTTTCGCTCCCTGTTTATAACAAATTTGAAATTAGAAAACACTAAACCGACCGCTCATGGAGTAGCTCTCATCACTGGGTTGGGCACGCCAATACCTTCTTCCACTTGACAGGATACAACGCATAGCGGTTCAAATCCCAGCGATCTCTATACGTTCACTTTGCGTGCTGTATAGTCTTTAGAACGGGGAGTGTTCTGTAGAATTATTCGGACTTTTACCGGTCGCTGAGTTCCACCATCGAACTTCTTCCGCCGTGCGTTTCACTAGGCACTTTTTGCCTCGTACAGTGAATCTGTGGAACGGACTCCCGTCGGCGGTATTTCCCGCTAGTTATGACATGGATGCGTTCAAGAAAAGAGCTCACATCTCCCTAATTGGTCGGCAACGTACCGACAACTCTTCTTGGTGGTGTTTTTGGGCGTTGGTAATTACTTCCCATCAGGTTATCTACACGCTCATTTGCCTCCCAATCTTATAAAAAAAAACTCATTGTACTCTTATTAAACATTTTGTAGCCAACCAGTAACAATTCGCAATTTGGATTTACCATGTCACTGATTACTCGAAATTCAAATTTGAAATGTAATTCATAAACGATGAACGTTCGATATTCAAAAACAAAAGCCGCAACAATCAAAGCGATGTAATTGGACGTAGCGTTTTGCCGATCTCGTTTCACAGCGGACTCAGTGTAACAGTCAAAGGCATTCTGTTAGCGTCACTAGATTTTTAAATTACGAGCTCGTTTTTTTCGCTCAATGAACCACAAATAACAATTTTCTTGTAACATAACATCTCATTCGTTTCGTTTCGTTTTCGTTTCGTTTCATTTCGTTCATTCGTTTAGGAGCTACATGGAAAATACGATCCCTAAGACCTAAGACGGCAGCACAGATGCACACGTTAATCCTTTATAGCACCCTACCTTTTCTATAAGGGGTAAAAAAAGACGCAATTCCGAGCGCTACCTATACAAGTCAGTTACGATTCCTATTATTTGCACACGTTCACAGGCATTTCCAAACTCTGTTCAAAAGCCATGCAGCTAACCTGAATTAGCGATCGCAAACAGAATCTATAACAACATCGTCCGTTGACATTTAGGAACGTGGCCGGAATACTCACTAAGCATATTTGCAATCACGGCAGTAATTATCATTGAATTTTCATAGAAAAGCTACCCTTTTTTGTATATATTTAGGGTTCAGTATTTGATTATTTACGACCGCTTTCCGCGGTTTTGTCCGCTTTGTTATTTTCAAAGGCTCAAGTTATCTTAAAAATTCTACGTACCTACTTATTTCTGAGCTTACCTGGTGAAAACGTAACAAACGGTTAGACAAACACTTTTGCATTTATAATATTAGTAGGGATACAATACAAGCAACATTAGATGAGATTTAGTTGTAATTATAATCTTGTTTTTTTAGGCTCCAAAGTCAAACTTATAGTTTCCCTATGACTATCTGGTTTTAGTTTTAAAATAACCATTTATTATTACTTTATTACCTTGTATTGTAATGTTACTTTTAATATTTACTGTATTTAATTATGAGAAAAAATTACCTTCTGCTGGAGTTTTTTTTTTTTTATGGCATAGAGAAGGCAACCGACGACACAGGCCACCTGATGGTAAGTGGAAACTGTGACCCATAGACATTAGCATATAAGACTGCAAATGTGTTGCCAACCCTGAGGACTAAGATGGAATGCCTCTATGCTAGTCATTACACCGGCTGTCTTATCCCCAAACTGGAACACAGCAATGCGAACACTGCTGTTTAGCGGTAGGTTAATGGATAAGATGGTGGTAGCGATCCGGACGGACCCTGCACAGGGTACTACCACCCGCAAAAGTTTCTTGCGGCGCTTCTCCGAAATGATGGTCTTGTCCGAAGCGCTAGTAGATTCACTCTATATTACCGACGTGTATAAGAGCTCTCATGTGGCCAATTTACTGTCCGTTTGTCCATATCTGTATCCGAATCCTATACTGAGCATGGTCCGACATGCTCTTGCTCGGTTTTTGTACAACATTTGGCATTGCAGTGCATAAATGTTTTGTGTTAAAGTTTGAGGTTGACTTCAAAACTCCTAACGTTAACCATATTCAGGGCCTCGGTTCTTGGCACTAACCATATTGTCTATGGTATTGTTGTAAACTCGGTCGCCATTACTGTCAAGTAAGAGCTTTTCAAAACGTTGACAAGAAGTGGTCTCTGCGTACCCATCTGGGAAACAGACCTGATTCAATGTATGAATGTATGTAAAACGTTGACAATACGATATCAGGTCAAACACGATAATGGTATTTACCGAATAGAGGGTTTATTTGTTTGATTACAAACCCATTTCGACTCGCTGCAACTTCACGAGTCAATGGGAGCAACGATTTCCACTTCAACGGCTCCTATTTGAACACAAAAGTGGAACGTTCGCGTTTTGTTTGTATGACAAAGTTTAATTGCCATTGTTGGTTAGTTTACCGTTTTATAAGCTTAATATTTGCTCTAGATATGGTTTTTCTGTCCTAAATGTAGTATATGTTTCGTGTTTTAGCAAAGGCTTATGTCCTTTATGTTTGTGGAAGGTATGGGAGAGTGTTTGCAAAACTATTACAAGCCTACAATGTCTGTCACGGGTGTAACGTATGACTTTGGAAATTAATCAGCCTGGTATAAGTTATTACAGCAGTCAGCAGTTACAAGAACACTTTTGTACTCATTATAAAACCATAAAAATATGTTGATGGTCTAAATAGGATAGTTAGACAACTACTGAAGTTAGCAAAGTCAAAGAATATTAGTATTGTGCATATTGCTGCTGTGGTGATAGGACTATCCGGATCGCTACCACCGTATGGTGGTAGCAAAAGTATCCGCATTGCTGTGTTTTTGTCTGAGGATAGGACAACCAGTAACATGACTAGCATAGAGGAATTTTATCTACTACCAAGAAATCGAAACAAAACCTGAACACTGCTTTGCGATAAAGTTCAATTTTGAATAAAAAAAATTATGTTGGTTTAGGTCCAGTTCGGTTACCTGAACTGTGTGCAATTACATCAGGGTTTGGAACTAATTTGCAGCCTTAGAAACGAATAAAAAGTCACGAGTGAGTTATTTTAAAGTATGACACACCTGGCTCTTCAAAGCCACAATCTTAATGATAACAAAACGCTGTGAAACTGCTTTCGTAATAACCAGTATAATGCTTGTAATTACGTTAATCTGCCCATTGCCTAAATCGGAATTGGTCGAAGTTATCAATTTAAGGATAACGAAACTATTAAGATTATTGATGGAGAAACTAGAGTTGCTTAGGTATTATTGATCATTTGGGTTTCCATTTAAACAGTTTAAATTTTAACAATCCGTTTACAACTTGGCCACAAATTGTAAAGCGGCAATTACACTGAGTCGTCATGGCATGGCGAGCCGCATTAGGCGACCGATAGACTAGTGTAAAGTCGACGTTCGTTGGCCAAAGTAGTGTGGAACATGTCCGGCGACCGCATTAGGTGAGCAAAGTAGTTTATTTAGATGCTGCTTAGCATTATTTACAATTTCCAAACACTAACCCATGTGTTGACTAGGATAACTTTCAACACCCAAAACTCGATCAATCAAAATTCTCACATGTTTATTCCCCTTAACCTTCACGGTACAAAGTTATTTATTAGTAGGTATTGTTTGAAAGTCTATCACCCGATTTACATTGGTCAGGGACAGTGACAGAAGACAGTAGAGTAGTGTAAACCGATCGGACAGTAGCGAGTCAAGTTGACTTGCCAGGGGACAGTACTGCCGTCCTAAGCCAAAAAGGCAGTATGTCAGATTAAACTCCCGTAGCAATATCAACCTTATTACTAACCAAATAGAATTGAAACTGCTTTGGCTGTTGAATTTGGGATACTGCTTGTTGGCTTAGGAGGGCAGAGTACAGTAGTGTAAACCGATCGGACCGTAGCGATTGAAGTTGCCTTTACAGTGGACAGTAGAGTAGTGTAAACCGATCGAACAGTAGCGAGTCATGTTGCCTTAACAGTGGACCGTACAGTAATGTAAACCAATCGGACAGTAGTGAGTCAAGTTGCATTTACAGTGGACAGTAGAGTAGTGTAAACTGATCGAACAGTAGCGAGTCATGTTGCCTTAACAGTGGACAGTACAGTAGTGTAAACCGATCGGACAGTAGCGAGTCAAGTTGCCTTGCCAGTGTACAGTACAGTAGTGTAAAATGATCGGACAGTAGTGAGTCAAGTTGCCTTTACAGTGGACAGTAGAGTAGTGTAAACTGATCGAACAGTAGCGAGTCATGTTGCCTTAACAGTGGACAGTACAGTAGTGTAAACCAATCGGACAGTAGCGAGTCAAGTTGCCTTGCCAGTGTACAGTACAGTAGTGTAAAATGATTGGACAGTAGTGAGTCAAGTTGCCTTTACAGTGGACAGTAGAGTAGTGTAAACTGATCGGACAGTAGCGAGTCATGTTGCCTTAACAGTGGACAGTACAGTAATGTAAACCAATCGGACAGTAGCGAGTCAAGTTGCCTTGCCAGTGTACAGTACAGTAGTGTAAAATGATCGGACAGTAGTGAGTCATGTTGCCTTAACAGTGGACAGTACAGTAGTGTAAACTGATCGGACAGTAGTGAGTCAAGTTGCCTTGCCAGTGTACAGTACAGTAGTGTAAAATGATCGGACAGTAGTGAGTCAAGTTGCCTTTACAGTGGACTGTAGAGTAGTGTAAACTGATCGGACAGTAGCGAGTCATGTTGCCTTAACAGTGGACAGTACAGTCATCATCATCATCATTATCAGCCGCAAGACGTCCACTGCTGGACAAAGGCCTTCCCCAAGGTTTTCCACAACGATCGGTCCTCTGCTGCTGTCATCCAGCGGTTTCCCGCGACCTTTATCAGATCGTCAGTCCACCTTGTGGAAGGTCTGCCAACACTTCGTCTCCCGGTTCGCGGTCGCCACTCTAGAACCTTTCCGCTCCAACGGCCATCAGTTCTACGAGCAATGTGCCCCGCCCACTGCCACTTAAGGTTTGCAATCCGGTGAGCTATATCGGTTACTTTAGTTCTCCTGCGAATCTCCTCATTCCTGATTCGATCTCGCAAAGAGACACCCAGCATAGCTCTTTCCATCGCCCTTTGAGTGACCTTGAGCCTTCTTATGAGGCCCATTGTAAGCGACCATGTCTCGGATCCATACGACATCACTGGCAACACACACTGATCAAAGACTTTTGTCTTGAGGCACTGTGGTATTTGGGACGAGAAGATAGTGCGTAGCTTACCGAACGCTGCCCATCCGAGTTGGATTCGACGATTGACCTCTTTTTCGAAGTTGGACTTACCTAACTGGATTTTTTGTCCTAGGTATACATAGTCGTCAACAACTTCGAGAGTAGAGTCACCAACTTTGACAGGAGTGGGTACGACATGGACATTTGACATGATTTTCGTCTTGTCCATGTTCATTTTAAGACCCACTTGTTGAGAGACTCTACTGAGGCCATCGAGCATTGTACCAAGGTCCTCCAGGGTCTCAGCCATGATGACAATATCGTCGGCGAATCGAAGGTGAGTGATGTATTCGCCATTTATGCTGATGCCAAAACTCCCCCAGTCCAGAAGCTTGAAAGCGTCTTCCAATGCAGCAGTAAACAGTTTCGGAGATATTACATCTCCCTGTCTTACTCCTCGCTGCAATTGGATAGGCTTCGAGTTCCGGTCCTGAAGGCGAACTGACATAGTGGCGTTTCTATACAAACACTTTAACACCTCGATGTACCGATAGTCGATTTGGCACCGCTGAAGAGACTGCAGCACAGCCCATGTTTCGATCGAATCGAAGGCCTTCTCATAGTCCACAAACGCTAAGCATAGTGGCTGATTATACTCCTCGGTCTTCTGTATAACCTGCCGCAGCGTGTGGATGTGGTCTATGGTGCTAAAGCCTTTTCGGAAACCGGCTTGTTCGGTAGGCTGAAAGTCGTCAATCCTGCGAGCGAGACGATTCGTAATGACTCTAGAGAACAGCTTATAAACATGACTCAGGAGCGTGATGGGTCTATAATTCTTCAGCTGGGTATTATCACCCTTTTTGAAGAAAAGAACCACCACGCCCGCGTGCCATGCTTGCGGCGTTTTACCCTGGGCTATGACGGAATCAAATAGCTTCTGAAGAGCTTTTAAAACCGGTGATCCACCTGCTTTCAGAAGCTCAGCCGTAATTCCGTCATCACCCGGTGCCTTGCTGTTCTTAAGCTGTTTTAGAGCCACTCTAATCTCATACAGGCTAACGTCCGGGATATCTTCGGTGTAGTGTCGGGACAACCTAGCTCTTGGGTCTTCTGCTAGGTTGCTGACAGGTGGCCGTGTTGTCGTGTACAGCTGTCCGTAGAACTTCTCTATCTCTCCCAAAAGCTCAGGTTTAGACGATATGATCCTGCCGTTATCGGTCTTCAGCCTCATCAGCTGGCTCTGCCCAATAGACAAATCTTTTTTAAACACTTTAGAGCCTTTGTGTCGCTCAATAGCCTCTTCAATACTATTAGTATTAAATTGGCGTATGTCGCGGGTCAAAGACTTAGAGATCTGTCTATTGAGCTGCCTGTACTGAGAAGCATCTTGTGATGACTGCAGAACCATAGCACGTCTGTTCTCCATTAACTTTTGGGTAGAATCAGAGATTTTCTTGGTTCCTTTTGAACGGCGAGTCTTGAAAAACTTAGACCCGACCGTTTGGACAGTTTCCACAAACCTGTTGCAGTAATCATCCACGTCTACGCATTCACCTAGGCTTTCGAAGCGGTTTTTGAGTTCGAGCTGAAAGTTCTCGGGGTTTTGGATATGAATCGGTGCTGGACGGAGCGTTGATTTCATCAGGCGTGACCTTTCCAAGCGTACGTCGATATTCAATGTGCCTCTGACCATTCGATGATCGCTCCCGGTTTTGACCGCATTGATCACGGAGACATCATTGAATATTTGCCTTCTGGTTGACATGATGAAATCTATCTCATTTCTGGTCGCACCGTCGGGACTCACCCATGTCCATTTGCGGCATTCACTCTTCTTGAAGAAAGAGTTCATCATAAAGAGTCCCTCTTTCTCCATGAAGCCCGCCAGCAGCTGGCCACGGGAATTCCGACTTCCAATTCCAAATTGCCCCACTCTCAGCTCATTTCCGCTTCGTTTACCCAGCTTTGCGTTAAAGTCTCCCATGACAACGTTGTAGTGAGTTTTGGTGGAATGTATGGCTCTGGAAATATCCCCATACATTACCTCCACCTCATCATCGGAGTGCGTCGAAGTTGGAGCGTATACCTGTATGACCTTCAGCGAATACCGTTTGGTGATTCTGAGTATAAGGTAAGCTACTCTTGACGACACACTCTCGATCTTGACAACGTTGTTCACAAGAGACCTGTGGACGATAAACCCGACACCTCCCTGGGACAGTTTGTCGCCTTCCCGGAAAAAGAACAGGTTACCCGACTTAAGAGTTATCGTGTCCTCCCCCTGTCTTCGGACTTCTGATAAACCCACTATGTCCCAGCGTAACCTGCTCAATTCTTCCTCAAGTTCCACGATCTTCTCGTCAGCCCTCAACGTGCGTGTGTTATAAGTTGCCAGGGCCAGGGGTCGTCGGTGGTGGTAGCCATATCTCTGCCGGAGATTCTTAGCACCCCCCGCCCCGCCGTTACCGTGACCGCTACCGTAGCCAGGAATAGCGGGGCCGCCGGGGACTGGGGGCCGATTTATTGGTTGTGTAATATCCATGGTTGTTTTTTGTTTTTTCTCTTGGGAAGAAAATTACCATAATCGCCACGCTTGGCAGGCGGGTTGGCGATCGCAGTATTTCACCGTGTTCTGAGAGGACGCTGCTGCCCATCCTCCGGTGGTTCTGGGTGTAGTTTAAGGACATACCCGGGTCCGGGACAGTACAGTAATGTAAACCAATCGGACAGTAGCGAGTCAAGTTGCCTTGCCAGTGTACAGTACAGTAGTGTAAAATGATCGGACAGTAGTGAGTCATGTTGCCTTAACAGTGGACAGTACAGTAGTGTAAACCAATCGGACAGTAGCGAGTCAAGTTGCCTTAACAGTGGACAGTAGACTAGTGTAAACCGATCGGACAGTAGCCAGTCAAGTTTTGGCCAGAGGATCCAAATAAAATCACTCTCTATTTTTTCACTCTACTGTCCTTGCCACTGTTTTTGACCAATGTAAATCGTGCTTTAGCCTCATCCTTTGCGTTAAGGTTAAGCCAAACAAGCATAATTTTTTGAGTTATAATTTTTGTGTTTTCGGTCACGTAATTTTGTTTTTGAACAATGGTGCTCCCACACAGGGGTTATAAAATGTTATATAACTTTTTGAAACATGATTTCAATTATGAAATGTTTCATAATGTTACATAACGTTATGTAACTGCAGTATTGGAGTACCATCACGCGATCCAAAATACGTTCGTTTGGCTTCACCCTCAAGAGAATAATCCTTCTCGTAGCCATCCTAGGAATGCTAGCCATTTCACGTTCACATACCTACAAACTTTGACCCGAACTGCTTCCAGATAGTAGAAAATACCTTAAATGCTTCTTAATTGTAAATTGTAAACTGAAATTGCGTCAGCATGTATACTTACAAACCTACATAACATTTAAAGTTAGTTGTAAGGAATACGGGTAACAAGATTTTTTTTTCTTAACTAAATGCAAAATCTTTGTTTGGATTTCTATGAGTAGAATATATTTTGTATCCTGCTTATTCCTGATCATGTATTAACAGTAATTTAAGGATATTTTTTTATACCATATCCCGATGGTGGCAAACAAGCATACAACCTTCTTATAATACCTCGATAGTTGTAAAAAGCGCGGGGATATCTCGGCTCGCTTATTGCGCGATCCGTATAGACTCTTACCAGTGCAGCGGTGACTCGTGAAGTCTGACGAAGTAACCCACGTGATGGGCCCGACGGTATTTAACCAGCTTCCCGATACAATCACCTCGGCGCCCTCCCTGAACTCTTTAAGAGAAAACTCAAAGATTGGCTTCTCGAGCACACTTTTTACAGTTTTGATGAGTTTCTTACATTTTAACATGAATAATGGCGGTTATAGCTCAACCCACATATTATTATTATGATTCTATTGACTATTTGCATTATTATAAGGTATTCAAAATTATGAAACCGGCTTATTATATTATTATTATTGTTTTTCTTTCAAGTAAGAAGGTGTTTTACAATTATATAAATAAGCTGACATGTAATATAAAAATTAAGAATAATAGTACATTATGATACAAGTGTGCTAAGTTGACCATTGTATACAAGGCGCTATTGTGTGCGCACGAGCGAAAGCGAGTGCGCCACAAGAAAGCCGCGTATATTATGGTCACAGGCACACGTGTTACATACGACGTTTTTCAACACACTTGCGAAAAAAAAAACAAGACTCTTCATTTAGTCAAATTTTAATTAATTATTAAAACAGTTGGTAAAATTACAATTTCTTCATTTTCTTTACTTAAAGAAGACATTTTCGTTAATATTAAACTTCACAATAATTAATCCAAACTATCTTCGTCACAGCCGTCAATTATTTACGAAAAATGGCGGCTGGCGCGTTGTTTTTTTTTCTTGCCGCGATACCGATGCGCGCGCAAGGCTAAGGCGCGAACGAGATCGGCCAACAGCCAAATTTAAAATCTAATAATTCATGTTTAAAATACAAATTACAGAAAAAATAAAATGATTTTAATGAAATTGAGTTATTTTTTAGTAATAAAGCTGATTTCACCAATTTATTGAAATAAATATGTAGGTAGATAATGTTATTTGCCGCATAAAAACTGTCTGTTGCTAAGAAAAAAAAAGGTATAACCCGACTAAATTATATCGCTTCTTCTTCGTACTTACAACTTGGTACTAGGCTACAAATGTAAATTGTTTGGGTTAATAAACTAAAGGCACTTGTGCGTAATATAGGTACTGAAAAAGCACGCGTGTTTAATATCTAGGTTTATGAGCCAAAAATCGGTGGAATAAAAAGGTCGTTTTGAGCAAGTGTGTTGAAAAATATGATTATGATATTGTAGATGATCAGGATACAAAATATATTCAACTTAAAAACAATTGTCATATATTCATCTCATCTATTTCCAGTTATGTACAATACAACTTCCCTTCAATATTCGGATAACCCATTTCGGAATGAACCACTTCGCAATGAATCGAAGCGCTCGGAATATTCCGGAAGAATGCATCAGCTCTAGAGTGCGTGAGCCAATTTTTAGATAACACTCCACCTGGGGCGTGAAATTTATTCGCCGCCAACAGGAAAGGGTGCGGTCATAGGGGAAAGAGAAAGCGGTTAGCGTTTTATTCCGCTTTATAATGCGGTTGGAGACGCATTATTTATGTGTTTTATTTGTCAATCAGTAACATTCATGTGGACAAATTAGCTACTTTTAGCGTTTGGTTCTATTTTTAGCGTATGGTGGTTATGACGAACAAAACTACATAATGATACGATTGCTGTGTCATGGCTCATCACCTGGATGATTGAGTCTCTCAGGATAAACCCCAGTTTTCCCCAAGAATACCACTTGACTGATCGATTTCTTGGCCAATAAAAAACCGACATCGACAATATTCATCAAAATCGTTTGATCCGTTTTCAAGAACGCAGCCATTAACAAGGAATATTGCATGTATCTTCGTACTTAGGGTTGGCAACGCATTGCTGTCTTTATATTGTAGTCTTGAAATGCCTATGGGTCTCAGATCCTACTTACCATCGGGAAGACTGTGTGCTCGTTTGTCTTGTTTTTCGGCATGACCCATAGGCATTTTTATTATCAAAACTACAATCTTAAGACTGCAATCATAGGACTGCAAATGCGTTGCCGACCCTGACGACTAAGATGGAGTGCCTCTGTTGTAGTGATTTCACCGGTTATCACCACACCGGAACACAACAATACGAATGCTGCGTAGCGGTAGTTTAAGAGACAAGACGGTGGTGGTCACCACTACTTTTGTGCTTATAGCACGCGAATTCTGTTACTGGAGACACTCCTTTACAATGTCGATACCTGATAACATCGGCATTTAATCGATTGAAATGTAAGCGATTACACGCTCCCGCTTGCGCCTCTGAATGTAGCCGTGCACCCACACTCGCTAGCTACACAACACAGGTGACTGCGGTTAATAATTTATGTGGCCAATATCCGACGGAAGCGCTATCTGTCTCGCTCTCGCTCGGTAATTCAAGTAGACTAAAGCTGGGTTCGGTAGTGTGGTTTTTAAAAGATATTTAAACAGGTTTTGGTTGCAAACTTTAACATCTGACTAATATTTAACTATGTGCCAGAATTTGTGTGTTTGTCACTTTTTCACGCTGCAAGTGCTGGACTGATTTAGATGACATTTAGAATGTAGACAGGTTATAACCTGAATTAACACCAAAGTTATTCATCCTGGAAAATTTAATATTCACCCTGGAAAATTTTAAGTTTCCGAGGGAGGGGGGAATAACTAATCCTACGCGAACGAAGTCGCGGGCAGAAGCTTCTTAATCCATTATGCTAATTCAACTTCCTTAATATACTTACTATACATACTCTTACCGCAGTGTTTAAAGTCAAAAGTCTTTGACCAGTGTGTGTTGCCGGTGATGACTTACGGATCTGAGACGTGGGCGCTAACAATGGGCCTCATAAGGAAGCTCAAAGTCACTCAGAGGGCTATGGAGAGGGCTATGCTCGGGGTTTCTCTGCGTGATAGAATCAGAAATTATGATATCCGCAGTAGAACTAAGGTTACCGACATAGCCCTAAGAATAGCTAAACTGAAGTGGCAGTGGGCGGGGCACATTGCTCGCAGGACTGATGGCCGATGGGGTCAGAAGGTTCTGGAGTGGCGTCCGCGGACCGGAAGACGAGCTGTAGGTAGACCTCCAACAAGATGGAGTGACGACCTCGTCAGGATCGCGGGACCGCGGTGGATGCGAAAAGCACAAGACCGGTCTGAGTGGAAAGCCTTGGGGGAGGCCTATGTCCAGCAGTGGACGTCTTTCGGCTGACATGATGATGATGATGATGATGATGATGACATACTCTTACTAACCACACTAATATTGCGAATGAAAGCAACTATCTGTATCTGTCCGTCCGCTGAATTGATTCCGATGAAATTTGGTATGAAAATAGCTTAACACCGATGAAGAACATACATGGGGTACTGTTATTTACCCGCGATAAATAACTTCTACGCGGACGGAGTCGCAGGCATTAGCTAGTAGTTCATAAATGCGAACGAAACTCTGTTGGTTGGTTACACATATACCTACAGCAAAAACAATGAACAGATTTTAATGAGGGACTGCTACGATACTACTGCCCTCCTAAATAAAAAGGACGCATACGCAGTTTGATAGCCACAGTAATTTTTACCTTCTCATCTAAGAAATAAGGTCGCTAATAGATACGCGGTTCTGTGAGATATACGCCCTTTTTTCCAAGGAGGGCAGACTAGCTGTCCCAAGTTCGACCCCCGATATGTGTGTGTAATGAGCACGAATCTTTTATTGAACCATTGATATTTGCCATATCAGCCCATCGGAACCCTGACCCACTATAGAACTGTGTCACAGTGACGTTATGATTCAACTCGTAAGAAGTGTCAAACAAATTGTTTAATGATTTATTTATTTATTTATTTATTCATGAAAATACAATGTAGGCATTACAGGTAGGACACCAAATCGCTTACAATGCTAAATGAAATACACTCGCGGACTAATAAAACGGGTCAGAGTGCGTTTTTCATACTAAAGAGGTTATTTCGAAGCCTTGGTTCCTCGCCAGGGAATGCTTTTAGTGAAATGTGATGATGAATACCTCGAGCATCGATACAGGACTTCCAGAGTGCCTAGGATACCCAACTGAATGAATCTGCGGTTAACGCTGGAATAGTGCATGTTCCGAAAAACATCTAAAATGACAATAAAATGTAAGGAAATACAAGTGCTGACCCAAACTGTCCGGCTGTGATGTTAACTGATTGTGCGATCAGTTAGGTATCTTAAGAACTTGTGACCTCCTCTATTGAACCTCGCAGTATCCACCATTAAAACTCACTCAAAACAACCCCTGGCGATTAACCAAGGCTTCGAAATAGCCTCGTTTGTATGAAAAACGCACTCTGACCCGTATTATTTGTCCGCGAGTGTACGTACTAAATTAAATTAACAGAAATTATCTAACTAAATAAATCACAAAAGCCGATTATTTTACGCAGTAATGAGCTCCCGCTATTGGAAAACACGTCGGCATCCTGCCCCTGTACCAACGCATTTAGAAGCACAGGCGCGCGCGCGCCGGGCGCGTTGCCGGCGCGCCGCGTGCCCGCCTCCCGCGCCGCGAACAGCGGCCGGCGCCGGCGCCCGGCGCGCGCGTAGTTCGCGGGAACAAATAAGTGAACACCTTCCAGCGCAACTGGGTTATCAATTTGCCCTCTTAACAGAAGACAGTAATGTACTGCGAGATGTAGCTTACGCCTAAAATTAAGTGTCACGAGTCCAACCATTCCCGAGACAAACAGTGATGGGTAGAGAAAAGGAGGTAGGAAGGTGACACCGTTCTATGGTGGTTCAGTGTTCCATTGAGCTGATAGTAGCTTTGTAATTATTTATTAGCCATTTTCAGTGCTGATATGTATAGGTATCGATGACGAAGTATAATCTGTTTCTTGTACCCAGAGTAGGTACAAGAAGGCAAATCACACAAGCCAAAAGGAGGGCTAAGATGGTAAGCTGGGCATTCACCTGCGGGTGGTATGACCATTATATTGACATTAACCTACCGCCAAACATCAGTGTTCGCATTGTTGTGTTCCGGTTTGGGGATACGTCTTATCCGGTGTGATGACTAGCATAGAGGCATTCCATCTTAGTCCTCAGGGTTGGCAACGCATTTGCAGTCTTAGGCTTGCAGTCTTGTGAATGCGAATGTCTATGGGTCACAATTTCCACTTACCATCAGGTGCCCTGTGTGCTCGTTTGCCTTCCTTATGTCATAAAAAAAATAAAAAATAAAAACTCGACCAGGAGGCAGAGCACGCCCTGCCTCCGCGCCAAGCCAAATGTCATCGTCATGAATGCGTTCCATGGCAATGTTGTAAACAGTCTGCTCCGTGATGTCGCACCATTGAGGCGTGGCGTGGTGCGCCAGTGAATGTGGTCAAAATTTTACGCTCGTCAACTATACACCCAATCTGTCGCCGAGACAAACGACGCGTCCATGAATGCGCAGCTTTAGTGATGTCACCAGTTGTCTTATTCCCATACAAAAGAAAAAAAAGAAAGAAAAAAAAACATTTATTCACTACACACACAAGACACACAGTAAAATAAATAATTGAAAACAGTAACAACAATAAATAAGTAGTGAGTGTGTCTTCGCGGCAGTGAATCGGACACTGGCTCAGCATAATGCTGAGGTGTTAAACACCTGCAGCGCTGATTTTCAGCCAGCTCCGAGTGTGACAGGCGGACAGTACGCTAAACGAATAAAGTGTAATTGAGAATATATATATACACATACATACATGAACATACCATTAAACACATACTTATACATACCGGCACACAATGCGAACACTGCTTGGTAGGGCAAGGGATAAATAGTTTGATGAAGCTTTTTTAATTAAGTAAAGGAAATGGACCCCAGTTTGGGTGAGCTAATGGCAGCCTCTCGAGACTCCGTCTGGGTAATGCCAGAGCACCGAACCTTTGACCTTCCGCTGAACATGACAGCCGTACATAATTAAGCCCCCTTTAATGTATAGCGAACTCAGGAAATGATTAATGACGGTGTAAATTGCTTGTCGGGGTAAATTGGGGACATATACTTTACTTGCGTCGGCGTAAAGCGTAGGAGACAGCGAGTTATAATATATATTTTTTCCTAATTATGGCTTTTCACTCTAAGTTTTAACAAGGTGCATTTCGCCAATACGCTATGTCGAATTTATGACAGTCACATTAACTTATAACAGTTAAAACTCCATGGATATCACGTGAGAACAATTTTGAAATGTAATGAAATAGTTTATTTGATGATAGTGTATTTACATATAGGCTGTTTCGGTAAGTAACTTAATCATATAGCTGGCCGAGAGACCACTCCGCATGTCACCACTGTGACGCGTCGATTGATACGGCGCGTCACACAATCGAGGAGTGCCCGGCCTGGGGGCAACAACGACAAAACTTAATTTCCGTGGTTGGCGGCTACCTGTCGCTGCGTGCGCTGCTAACAGCGAAAGGTGCTGGGACACAATGGCTTCCTTTTGTGAATCCGTAATCGGGCAAAGGGAAGCCGCTGAGCGAGAGCGCGAGGAGGACCCAAACGCTGCCCCGCTCCGCAGAAGAAGGCAAGGAAAAGCGCGGCGGCGCTAC
The DNA here is from genome assembly GCA_923062465.1 of Acleris sparsana. Classification (NCBI taxonomy): domain Eukaryota; kingdom Metazoa; phylum Arthropoda; class Insecta; order Lepidoptera; family Tortricidae; genus Acleris; species Acleris sparsana. Next base: position 12,574,545 of record OV281307.1, on the reverse strand, counting down.
GCGCAACTGCTCCCTCCGCCATAGAGGTGCCCAAGCGCAAGGGTCGGGGAACCTTGTGCTCACGGGCCATTTGACTGAGGATGCCTCAGACTAGCGGAGGCATCCAATGGCTGAGAACACCGTCAGGGCGTCATCGTCGAGTACCATGAATTGATGCAGTGGTGCCCCAATACGACAGAGACGGCATCCCGTTAGTTTTTTAGACGGTAGCCTGAGGCTTCTGCTCTGGAGTCTGTCATATCCACCCTAGCCCCCGGCTAGAGATGAAATGCGTAAAGGCATTTCTCCAACGAAAAAAAAAGATTACATTTCATTTTTAAGGCATTTTTCCAACGAAAAAAAAAGGTATTTACATATAATTTTCATCTGAAATTCCGATACATTCTGCTCGGATGAGCATGCCAAAATCTTTAGTTGCACATATCTCTCGCATTTCATAAAAACTAAAGAGCATTGTTAAATCTTATACTAAACATTTTTAAAGATGGCTAGGCAGCTTTTTGAATATTTTCAGTCACATGAAGTAGGGATTGCGTGACGTTTGTTTTAGTATTGACTCTGGTGGACTAAACAGCAACACATGGGGTTGGTTGGATCCACGCGCTCCTGTCACATCCTTAAAATGATCTTATCCCCGCAAGATTAATAAATTTAAACGTAGAAACCTGTCTTAATGACATTATCAAGTCAAATTAAAGAACTTACACACGATAAAATTATAAAACTCCTATTTTTGTCACTGGGGTTAAAAATCACAGACCTTTTCTGGTTTAAATAACCATAACGCTTAGGTGTCGTAAATATACGTAGTATAATGTTTTATCAGACTAAGTTGATTCGTAGATAAAGGTATCTGACAGATAAATATTAGTAATTAATTTTCTTTTAATTTATAGAAAAAATACAAAATGAGGGTTATGTAACTGACCGATATTTTTATCTTGTTTTATTTTTATCTGGGAATTAAAAACTTACCCTCTCAATCCTAAACGCGCATAGCTAAAGTGTGCTGTAAATATACTCGGGCCTTATCGGTCACTGTGACATTTGAATTTAACAGAAAATGATAAGTATACTGTAGCTAAAATAGCTTTATGTTACGTTAATGAAAAAGGGGGCCGGTTAAATATAAATTTATTCATAGGAATATTCATGAAATTTTTTAACCGTTTCAATAAACGTTGATTCATGTACCAAACAGATCAGATTTTTTTTTAAAGTTCCTTTCTTTTTTTAGAAAAACAGTATTTAACATGGTGTATATATGACGTCACAGTGCATATCGGATCTCTCTGTCTAATCGCTGTCTAATCAGCAGTTTTAAATGCTCGTATCTTCCGTATTTCTCGGCCTATTTTAATTTTCATTTCAGTTTTGGTGATGTCTTTTACGGTATTTACATAATTTGTTGGGAAATGCGATTTAAAAACTCCACGCATATTCGCTAGATACTCAAATAGTCATCTGTTACTTGCACCTCCGTCTTGGGTCCGCTCTCCAGCATGCCGCTTCCAATTTACATCTAATCATTCCAATAGTGGGCACTGCCATCGTGTTATCAGTACAGCAGTCGTCCAACATCAAAAGGGCGCATGCAACATTACATGCATGAAACACACAACCTTTTATAGCTAATAATAAGGATACATTTTGCCGAACAAAGTTTGAGTGATGTGATTTTTTGCTGGTTTTGGTAACAAAGTAGTTAAAACCTGGTTTTTATAACTGGTTCAAATTCAAATGAACTAAACAATGAACGATGCCAATTAATGTTATAGGTTAAATGTACCTATTCAACGGTTTGAAATGCATGACTGCAAGCATGGGTAGTTATTGTGCGATTTGCAGCAGTTTGTCAGGGTTCATACTTTATGAGTTTTTTGAAACCTATGGGTTACGTTAAATGTATCGACAAAATATGTCGACAGTGATTATTTGTCGATGATCTAAGTGATATAAATGGTTGTCACGACAATAAAAGCACGCAGCCTTCTCTATTAATTATGACATTATCGTTATGATAAATACTGCAATAAGAAGCCAAACAAGCAAGCAATCAAGCAGCAGTGTTCGTATTGCTGTGTTCCGGTGTGGGGATAAGACAACCGTTGAAATTACAAGCATAGAGGCATTCAGGGTTGGCAACGCATTTGAGGTCTTAGGACTGCAGTTTTGAGATTGTAGTCTTGAGATTTCAAATGTCTATGGGTCTCGCATCCCACTTACGCGTGCCTTGTCACGGCCATAAAAAAAAGATGATTCTTAAGTTAATAATTATTGATTATTATATTTTGATATTAAATTAAAATACATTTAGGGGCCGTATTAGCAAAAGAAAATAAATATACTTGTTTAGTTCTTGAGAAGACCGGACCGGTTTGCGGGTGCAGGGTCCGTCCGGATCGCTACCATCATCTTATCCATTAACCTACCGCCAAACAGCAGTGCTCGCATTGTTGTGTTCCGGTTTGGGGATAAGACAGCCGGTGTAATCACTAGCATAGAGGCATTCCATCTTATTCCTCAGGGTTGGCAACGCATTTGCAGTCTTAGGCTTGCTAGTCTTGTGAATGCGAATATCTATGGGTCACAGTTTCCACTTACCATCAGATGGCCTGTGTGCTCGTTTGCCTTCAATATACCATTTAAAAAAAGGTACTTAACTTGTACTTGATGAGCACGAAATATAATGCCTGTCCTCCAATGGGGTAGGTAGTGGAGTGAATGGAAGTGAAATGAAATGGAACGCAACGTACCCCGATCCAAACACACTTACTTTCGCTTCCACTACATTCATAAAATTTATTCATGTACTTACCTCGGGTTCTCGTGCTTCTAATTTGGCCTTTGTTCAACACATCGTAAAATCCTTTCTGCAATATATTTTTTTACCTTTTTGATCACTGTATTTATGTCAGTGTATAGGGTGGCCCCTGCTCTTCACGCTCTCTCACTCGCCATACCTCTTTCGTGAATCTTATTTCTTCTATCCTCTCTAAATGGCTAAAGGGTGAATATTTGGGCGTTTCAACCGCCGTCATTGTTGTCTTCAATATGTTGTCGAAAACAATGATAATTACCAGCAACTTTTGATGTCAAAGTCAACGGACCCGGGAGTAGTATTAATTCCATTTAAAATCATAAGACAATTAAAAAGTTTATCTTGAATAATATACGAAGACAATAATGACGGCGGTTAAAACGCCGAATAATCACCCTAAACCATCCTACAGATTTTTTCTATCATAGCATCTGTTAATTAAAAAATAAAGATTCCTACTGAAGAACCTTCTTTTATTTTAGGTTGGTTAAAAATGGATGATTTTGATTGCTTCTTTCAAGATGTAGTGCAAGATAGATAATAATCAGCATAGTCTAATTAAATCAACATTTCGTAATCTAAACAAATATCGTGTTCAAAATGATTACGAATATCATAACCATTTCATTTTATGTCAGTTATTAGAAAATCATAGCTCGGTTTTTTAGTGCACCAGACGCGTGATATCCGCCATCTGTACTTGTGCAGAGATCTCCGGATAATGCAATGGATGCGTCTAGACGGGGAAGTCCAATGGGATTGCTTCACTCTACTTTATTCGACTGAGTTCAGATTGTGGACGTCAGGATGAAGTAACGTTGATTGCTTTTAGACAAGAGCTTTTTGCTTGTTTAGAAACTACGTGGTTTTCTTTTAAATTTATATCAATAGCTCTATTACGAACATTTGTATGATTCGTGACGTTATCGTCGTCTTTTCTTTTCGAGAACGTGTTCTGAATATATTTACTCTGCCATCATTTTAGCGTTGTTTTTTGTTAAGTGTGTCACTTTCCGTCTCTTCACCAAGCGGTTCCAGCGGAAGACCAGTGCTGGCTTTACGGCTAGCGAATGCTGAGTTGGGACCGTTTCGCAACAATATTTCTGTGCCTTGATATTTTTGTATCTATTAATGTGGTTTTGTTTTGTTGCAAATAAATGTCTTTTTATCTTTATCTTTATATTTATTCATTATATAGGTAAAATATACAGGATTTCTTAAAAATGTTTCAAGATATTTAACAGTGGATAGGCGGATTACTTCAATCATCCCTATATTGGTAACTTTTTTAAAGTTAATATTTGACTGAGTTACAGACTGATTTACCATCGCCTTTCCTGATGATGCTCTCAGTGTGCCGCATCTTACATACTTCATTCATAACATGTGTCACAACGTAATGTAAATAAAGAAGTTGTTCCTTATCAACAATATTTTTAATCATGGTCAACAGCTCCGTGATGGTGATGTGAATGAAAAGACGGTAAATATTAAACTTACGATTACCATAACTAAAATAGCACTTGTTCTCGTACATTAAACTACTTTTACGAGATCATAAATCATGGACACTAAATTAACAGAAATAAATATGAACCATACCCGCGTGATCAGAATCGTGCGAACCCCGCAAATATCCTGAAAGGTTTTCAAGACACCCTGTATACCGTGACTGTGTGACTCACGCAGAGATAACGCACAACCTAAACCACTGGACTATGACTTAAAGGAGGAAGTATTCCTTGGGTACCCTAGGTTTTTGTACTAGGAAAGGATTTTACGAAAATCAACCCAAAGGGAAGAAGTAAAGAAGTAGCGGGAAACTAATTCTGCGCGTACGAAGTCGCGGGCACCCTCTATCTTCTTTTGCGAGCAAACACTATTAATATAATAATTAGAATGAATATACCGAATAATCACACAACACGAAAGTGAAGTTTAATTTCACTTATTCACAAACTATTTCTATATTGATAGTGTCTTGCGCTGTTTACCAGAACATTAATTTGCCGAGGATCTTACCAACTATTTATAAATGGCTCCTTTACGAGTCCCTGGCCTGCTATGATATTATCTTACGCAAGTGTGCCTGACGTGTGTTACTGTCAGCATTAGCAATAAAGGCTAGAATAGAGTGACATCACCGCTGGCTCTGATGAATTGTGTAAACGTTGAGGAGTTCAATTATAAATCCTACTATATTACACTCAGGAGTAAAAATACCGGGTCAGAGTGCGTTTTTCATACAAACGAGACTATTTCGAAGCCTTGGTTCCTCACCAGGGGTTGTTTTGAGTGAGTTTTAATGGTGAATACTACTAGGTTCAATAGAGAAGGCCAAAAGTTCTTAAGATACCTAACTGATCGCACAATCAATTAACACAGCGGGAGAGTTTGGGTCAGTACTTGGATTTCCTTACATTTTATTACCATTTTAGATGTTTTTCTGAACATGCACAATTCCGGTGTTAACCGCAGATTCATTCAGTTGGGTATCCTAGGCACTCTGGAAGTCCTGTATCGATGCTCGGGGTATTCATCATCAGATTTCACTAATAGCATTCCCTGGCGAGGAACCAAGGCTTCGAAATAGCCTCTTTAGTATGAAAAACGCACTGTGACCCGTTATTTTTGCTCCTGAGTGTATAAATTTGAATCTTGAGATTGTTTGTTACTCCTTCACAATGTAACTACTGGACAGATTTCAATGAAATTTGGAATGGAGATAGCTTATACCCTGGATTAACGTAAAGGTTACATCCCGAATATGTTAAAAGATCCTGGGGGAATAACGATCGTCGAAATCTACACATGATAAAAAAATGGCGTTAGTCTATGACGTCATAATTGTTTTAATTTTTTTAATAATATACCTGTTTATTTCCCATTTTTACGGTACCGTAAATAAAAATAATATTAATTATCTAAATTAAATCCTAAGAATCCTGGTTGTTGTTTTTTTTATAAATATTGCTAAAACTGTTCTTAAATACCTAGGTTATTATGCCCATAAAGCTTTGTTGCTACACTCCGAGCATCCTGTATATTGGTAAAATGAATAATAATATTTAAGTAACTTACTGCTTGCTTTACAAGTACAACCTAACATTATCCAACGAACAAAGCACCTTTTAGCTCCCCACGCAAACATTTTAAAATGTTTCCACCGGATTTCAGCAAAGCCTGGGACGGAATTATGATTATCCCGGTGTTACAGTATTCCCGGGATCCAGACACAGCCCGGGGAAGCTTTTTGAAGTCGAAAACGTACGATGTCACATACAGTGTGCCATCAACAATGTTGATGCGGCTCAAGTCTGGCGAACGTGATGGCCAGAAAAATATTTCAAGGATTTCTTATTTTAAAATTTATGAAGGCCAGGTTCTATATAAATGGTAATTCGATAGACTTACTACGAGGCTACTTTAAAAAAAATGATTTTATAATGTCAGTCGAAATCAGATGGTCAAATAGAAAAATACTATTTTTTAATTTACTGATTGAACATTTATATTTAATTCATTTCTAATATTAATAATGCTATATACATTTCAATTAACTGTCAATACATAGGTAGCTGTTTTTGAAACAGTAATAATTACCATATTGAACGTCAGTTAGTACCTATCTACGAGTATGATGCAAAGCAGTGAAAGTTCAAGTTTATTCGGTTTTGCATACTGTTTTTTATTTCAGTGTGGGTACATAGATACGTAGCGTAATCCTGGTTGGTTTTTACAAGAAGGTCTTAGTCATTACTTTAGTCGGTAGCTGTATACTTATAGATAACCTTGACTAGTAAAATGTATTCAAGGTGCCTTTCCAAGTTACATTGACACAAAAGTTATACCTTTCGTAGCGACATTTAAATAGTTTACTTACCTAAGTATAAATTCTGAACAAAGACCTTGCTTCTAGCCAAATATACCGGGTGTCCCTAATAATAACGCCAAAACTGAGAAGGCTGATAGAGCAGCTATAAAGCTATCGTTTTACCCCTATGTATGTTCAGCTATTTTTACTAGTTTCGGAGATATGTCCATGTTGCGAAAAATCATTAATTTCATGTTGTAATTCAAAAGTTTTTCAGTGGTATCTTGCATAATTAGAATAATTACTAATCAGGGAATTTTTTAAACTTATTTGCCCGTTTTCTTTTTTAATATTTTTTAAAGTAATCATAAAGTTGTTATTTCCATACAAAGTGAAAAGCAAACACTGGGACACCTAGTATGGAGAAACAAACTACACGTCATTACTCAAAAAAATGAGTAAAAAAAAACTAGCAAATAGGTTTAAAAACATCGCTGATTTGTAATGATTCTAATTATGTAAGATACCACTGAAAATATTATGATTTTTTTTTTTTTTTTTGCGACATGGACATAAGGAAAGGTTATTTAAAAATCACATTAAAATGATCAATATCTCTGAAACTACTAAAAATCGCTGAGCGTACACAGGGTTTAAATAGATAGCTTTTTAGCTGCTTTAACAGCCCTCTCAGTTTTGTCGTTGGTTTTAGGGACAGCCTGTATACTTATTAGGTCTAGCCACGGAGTGGGTTAGCCACTCCGTGTAGAAGGATTTAAAAAAAAATCGCATGTCAGCAAACCCTCGTTTCCCTCTGATGTTTGGTGCCTAAATGGCATTTATTAGTTTAGGCAGGTAGGACGCAGTGCACAGATTAGTAACGGTATTTAAATAATATACCACTATTAAGTAGGTACTTTACCCGCCAAGTGATTCGGTAAAAAATCTTCGGAGCAATGAAACCGACCCAAGTCCAAACTTTAAGTAAAATGCATAATCGAATTTTAATGCCTGGAAGAGGAACTAGGTGTGCTTGTCATGTTTTTGGAACTGACTTGATGCACAAAAAATTGTTTGAAGTTCAGAGTAAGAGGTTGTTTATCCATAGATTCGGCCTTAAAGTCCTTTTTCAGCTTAGTCCTCACAGTTGAGAATACGTTTCCAATTTTAAGACTATAATCTTACTCAAACCTCAGTGGCTCTAGCTTAAATGCTTTCAGAGAACCTTATCCTTATCGAAAATGTATGGGATTGACATAAGCCGGGCGGTCGCTTCGAGCGCTTAACTATGTCAATTACACACATTTTGATAGTATTTAACAATGGCTTGTCCAGGGATACAGAGCCTGCTCCCTATCAGCTTAAGTGGCTTGTGAGTCTGCTTAACTTCTTTGTGCCTTGAAAAATTCGACAAACACAAACAATACAACGGGGATTTACAGTTTGATAACAGACAAAAGTACGACGGTAAGTGTACCTACTGTTTTTATAATGATGACTGTGACCTGTCAATACCGCGTCCTCTCGACGCGTCAACGGTAACTCCGCCCGCCGCTAACGCCCGGGTAATTTATTTACTCGGCGCTATTGCTCCTATTTCGCACTTTATAAGCCATTAGAACCCTGAAACTGACAGTCAAATATTTTTTTACTGATGTTATACATGTGTTAGTGTTTTTTTTTTTCTCTTTTCACTGTTCAATGCCTCAACCAATTCACAAGGTATCTAGACAGGTAGGAAAAATCCTGGAAATGGACTACTTTTACATATACGAGGAAATAACGATATACCGCTCCACGAGTCACTAGCGAAAAATAGTAATTACATAAACAAGTACTAATATCCAATAAAATCATATCAATAAAACATCCGAAACAGTCATTTACACTGTGCACCAAATTAAAAATGTAATTATGATAGCCATTTGACGGTCCTGTTTTTTGAATGTTTACTGTGACCTGCCAATACCGCCCTCTCGACGCGTCAACGGTAGCGCCCGCTGCTAACGCTCGGGTGAATTATTTACTCAGCGGTATTGCTCCTACGCTTTTTATGGACCATTAGGATTCGGACAGAAACCTTCGACCATACAAATCTGGTTCATGATTATTAATTATACGTGTTATAGAGCGTCTCGGTAGCCTGCCTAGGAATGTAGCAGTTTCGGGTTCAATTTCAGGTAAAGATATTAATAGAATAGAAAAATGTTCACTTTGACTAATCAAAGACAAGGGTAAATATTAAAATATACAATGACGTAATAAAACTTCTTCTTAGCTCCTAACAAGCGACAATATTATGGTGTCCACTCAGCAAAATGGTCGTCATGAGAATGTCAACCTGGGGGGTTTATTATGACAAGGCTATACAGTTCATTTTACGGCGAGCGTAAAGGACAGAGCTATAGCAGTTATATAGCTCTGTCCTTTTCTCTCAGCGTCAACTAAATTGCATAGCAATGCCATAATAAACCCCCTTCGCTGGTATGGATAAAAAAATGTTTGATAAGCGCGAGTATTTTCCCCTGAGTTATACATGTATTTATTATGTGTGCATGTGTGTGCGTGTGTTTTTTTTTTTTTGGAGTTATGTCAGGTTGTGTGAAATGATCTCCTTTTTTTTATACATATTTAATACAGAGATCACTGCCATCTGACCTCGCTATTTTGTAAAGGTTAATCCACGAAGAGCAACAGAATTATGGACGCACATTTGCTTACGGGTCGACCCACTTAAGCTTTATCATTATTTTGTATCAAGCCGCCACACAATCATAACATTTTATAAACTGGCAGATAATTTCAGAAAACAAATGAGTACGCTTTTTAACCAACTTAAAAAATAAACATTGTATACAGCATTAATGTTAAGGTTTATAAATATCAAATTGTGATTGTAAATATCATATTATTTACTCTTTTCTTTTTAACGCGATATTGCTACAAGTACAGTTTTGCGATAATTGTCACATCAAAATATTTAGCGTTTATTATAATTACAACTATAATTTAAAAAAAATACTCGACGCATATTCCTTGAAATTTACGATTTTTAGGCATCAGTTTAGCTTAAAAACACAAAAACACAGAATAAATAAAAGACAATCCTTGGTATTGAAATAATTTTATTAAAGTACCGTTTGTGTGGCTGCCGGCTTGGCAAAAGACATTGTTATAAGCCTTAAGTGGGTCTATTGCGGACACCTGAAGGGTAATGGCGACGTTTGAGTTTGTACCGGAAATACCTACGTTCTCACTCTCGAGGCTTGCGAGGAGAATATTAACCCGTTTCCGCCCATTACTTCACTAATTTCACTTCAGGGGGTTATTATGACATGGTTATGCAGTTCATTTTACGGCGAGTGTAAAGGACAGAGCTATATAACTGCTATAGCTCTGTCCTTTTCTCTCACCGTAAACTGAACTGCATAGTTATATCATAATAACCCTGAAATAGTAAAATTATGTCGTGGAAATTTCCGTTTTAAAATGTGTCAGAGATAACATGTTTATCTTTCTGGTGTTCAATCTACTCTAAATGTTTTTTTGTTATTGTTGGTATCGTATCGTTTTTGTCATCGGCGGCCATTACTGTCAAGTAAATAAGAGCAAGCGTTGACAATATGATAAAATGTCTAAGGCAATATGGCTTTACCGAGTGGAATACAGCCCATGATGTGATAAACTCGAAATTTCAATAGATTTTAAAACTGTGGAGTAAAGGGTGATGGGCAATTTTGTATGGACCCCGTCCCCCCCCCTCCAACAGTAACGGGCTGCAGGTCTATAATGTTCATTAGGACCCAATAAAAGACAAAATACTTATCTTCGTAGCAAAATCAATGGGATTTTTTTAATGAAAACAAAGGGCCAGGCAAGGCAAATCATCTACAAACGTGTTCATTTTCAAACAAATTCCATAGTTCCATACGATAAGATTATGATTTTTCAAGAAAACCCCATACATATGGTGATCGTCGCCATAGAAAAAATACATCATATTGCCAAGATCTATAAACTGGCACATGTTTCATCACTGTTGGTGGGTGGGGACATTTTTACCCATCGTCCTTTCGTATATTATTTTTATGATATCGTGAAAAAATAAAAAGCTGTTTCTTAAATTACCAAATATTTATTTATATAAAATTGAACTTATTCTATTATGTAATAAATAGGTTTAAAATTAAAATGTTTTAAGCAAAACAGGGTGACGTAAACATTGATATCCAACTACAAATTAGTTATTTATGTGACTGGTGCATAATGAGAGGCATTAATACACGAGTGTGGTTTTATGAAACGAGCCGATAGGTGAGTTTCATAATAAGATCACACGAGTGTTTTAATGCCTAATTATGCGTACAGTCGCATACATAACTTTATCTACATGCATATCATAAGTTTTCTACAATATGTGAGAAAATTGTACCATGTTGCCTTGTATCTTAAAGAACCTGCATCTTAATGTTCACTTTAAAGTTTCGGTCACCGAAACTTTAAAGTGAACATTAAGATGCAACTACATCAATAACCGATACTTTAATGACATGTAATACTTTAATGTTAACATTAAAGTGCAACCACAGATACAGGTTTCTTAATATAGGCTGTTTGCTTATCGTTTCTAAACATATAATAGGAAAGTTATGATATGGATGTAGATAAAAATAGTTAAAGCCAAGTTTGACCAAAGGAGCCATACTCTATACTGTTTTTAAACGTACATTGTTCTCGTATTATTTTTAATGTCAAGTTAATAAAAGCTGCCACAGTGATAACTATACAATAACAATATCGTTACAGTCGGTATAAAATAAGACCTCAGAGACCGTATTCTACTGTGTAAAGCTATATTGCCTTTGGCATGTTATCGTATCGTCAACGTTGATGATGAGTGGGGACGCCGCCGAGGCAGGCGGGCGGTCGTGTGGCTCTCCATTCATTCCGCCCAATGATGATGAGTGGGGAAATCGTCAACGTTACGATAACTCTCTATTTACTCGACAGTAATGGCTACCGAGTTAAAAACAACGCGATAACAAGCCAAATGCAATATCGGTCTACAGGTGAGAATAGAGCCCCCATTTACTCAAAAAGAAACTCAAAAAAAAGTTGTTAGTTAGGTTAAAAATTAAACTTAGTATAAGAATATGGTCCCGTCGGAGTGATTCTCGACCTTAATGACGGGGGGCGGAGGGTCCCTTTCCAACAGGTATTTCCTTAATTCTATTAAACCCACGTTGGCTAGGTTGCACAGCACTGCTACGATGAGTACCCTGGAATAGATTATATAAGTTTATTAATTAGATTCAACAAATTGTCGGTGTACTGCCTTTTGGCCGAAATACGTTTGGTCGAATGTATCGTTTCGCAACTATTTCATTAGGAAACACCCACTTTTATTTCTGTAACTGTAAATATTTCAGGATTTATTTCTGTACCTTCGTGGAGACCCTATAGGTTATGTTAGGTTAGTTTTTATAAAAATCCTGAAATATTCACAGTTACAGAAAAAAACGCGGTTTGCCAAATGAAACAGTTGCGAAACGATACATTCGGCCAAACGTTGTTTGGCGAAACGGCAGAGAACCCAAATTGTCACGATGTTTTTAGAAATTGGTATTTTATTCCTGCAGGATCCTCCTTTCATGTTATTGTCTAATAATATAACACACACACTCTCACAAACCCACACACGCATTTGCGAGCACACACAGACATTTTAAAAATATGTGACGCATCACACATGCGGCACTGCGTCCTTACGTCAGCGCATATTGAGTGTTTAAGTGGTCGATTGAGCTCTTAATTATCGCGCATTGAATCGTTGTCTTTATTGTTGTATAAGCGAAGCTATGCCTTTCCAAGCTCTTATTTTACTTGCACTGTTCGTATTTACGTATAGGTAAGTTGTCAGATTCAAAATTCACATGTCAATTTTGAAGCAGTTCCCGTTAATTCAATGGGCTGAAAGTGGGGGGTCAACATCCATACGAGTACCATGTTTGCATGCTGTATGAATCGCGAGCCCACGCTGTGATCTGATCTGAGTTACACGTATTTTTACCAGTTTCCTTCTTTCCCAGACAAGATTAAAGAGTCAGGACAAAGAGAACGTTACATGAAATTTACTTTTAAAGCACACCAAGTCGTAAGCGACCGAAAATACGACACCAGTAGACGTATACAGATTGGGTGAATACTTGATGGGCGTAATATTTTGACCACATTCACGGGCGCACTACGACACGCCTCAACGGTGCGACATCACGGAGCAAACTGATTACAACATTGCCATAGAACGCATTAATGACGATGACATTTGGCTTTGTGCGGAGACATTTGGCTCCAACGTTGAATTTCGACATTCACGATAGTTTCATTCGGACTGCGCGTCGGCGCGTCGCGCTTGCTTTCTGTCCATTTGGAAATCCAACGGACCGCGCCAAGTACTTTTAAACGCTACAGTGTTGACATTCACAGATTGATTTGCGCTGCTCTATTCAGAGCTCTTGTTAGAGCGGTAGTGTTTTGTTTTTTTTATGGCATAGAGAAGGCAAACGAGCACACAGGCCACCTGATGGTAAGTGGAAGCTGTGACCCATAGACATTCGCATTCACAAGCCTAAGACTGCAAATGCGTTGCCAACCCTGAGGACTAAGATGGAATGCCTCTATCCTAGTCATTACACCGGCTGTCTTATCCCCAAACCGGAACACAACAATGCGAACACAGCTGTTTAGCGGTAGGTTAATGGATAAGATGGTGGTATCAATCCGGACGGACCCTGCACAAGGTCCTACCACGCATCCATCGATATATCTACCACTGCAACTTATCTTACCAATAAGAGTACCCAATGGTTGGGCTCGCCCGGTAGAACTCTAGCACGATGTACGACTGAGCCAAGTGGTCTTTGAGCCCTGACGAGGCGAAGTAGATCCCGAACATCAGCAGCACCGTCAGGCCTAGCACAGCCGCGATTAAGTTACTCCAGAAACAACCTGAAGATGAAACAAAGTTAAATATCAGGTTACTCTTTACATACATTACTCACGCCTTTGTTCCCAGAGTGGGGTAGGCTACAGAATTAGGTACCAATAATTCTGTAATCACATTTTACACAAGCATACTAAGATGTTTAGCAGTGTATGTTAGTGACAGGTTGCAAGCCCATCGTCTAACAATACTACAAGCCTTTATTCCCTTAGTCGCCTCTGACTTCCACGGGAAGACATGGAGTGGCCCTATTCTAAGGCAGCAACCACGCGGAAAAATATTGCTAAATTACTTTAAGCTTTTTAATTGTCTATAAGCATAAACTGTGTATGGCATAGTCTAGTTTTGCATACAATAATTTCGAGTTATCCTTATGCATAACATTGAAAAGCCGAATCGGCGCAAGATTTTTGTTTTCCCAAATATTATATCCAGACATAGGAATCCAGGGGGCAAAACTTTATGATAGGTAGGGAGTTCCTATATCGATAAACTCAATCATCGATTCTTGTTCTGTATACTAGTGATCACTCCAAGTTATGTTTGTCATATTTTTTTCTTGTTAAATTGTATAAATTAAACTAAATGATGACATAATTCTCACCTTCTTTTTTTTAAACGACTTTTGAAACTTTACCCATCTTTTTTTTTTTCTGTATTACTGTCCCATTTACTATAGTTAAAATAAACGATCAGAATTTGTTCCAAATTTTCGGGCGTTAAACGTCTCAGTTTTTTTTTTTAAATATGCTTTGTGAGCTTTATACTTGTGTTCAGAACAATACTTACCAAAAAAATATACATCGCAGGGGACGATAACTAGTTATTATATGGAAAAAGCATTCATAATTGAGTTTATCTATATAGGAACTCCCTCCCTGTCATAAAATTTTGCCCCCTGGTTTCCTATGTCTGATTATAATATATCTAATTTCGGAGTACCGCATACCTACTAACAAGCCATCGGCCAATATTGGCCTTTCAATGCATCGTGTTAGAACACAGACTTTTCTTCACAGATTCCGGACTATGAGGTAGCCTGATTTGTTGAAGTAAACTAAGTCTGTGGTGCCTTTTAAATGGTCTACATGACGTAGAGAAAAGCTATTTAACTAACAAGGAAAGGTACCCAACTGTCCGGCTCAGATTTTGTTAATTTTGATATATGTTAGAGAGTAATTTAAAAAAATAACAAAGAAAGTTCGATGATCTTTGGAGAGTATTTTTTATTAAATATGAGTTTTAGCCGATATAGTAAAACACGTGCTCATTATTATTTCATCTTCTTAAACATTTATAATCAAACCACTATGAAACTTGTTTTTTTTAATATCTCTATTTAAATTAGAGGATTTAGTCACTGTTATTTTAAACTACTCCCTAACATATATCAAAATCAACTAAATCGGAGCCGGACAGTTGGGTACCTTTCCTTGTAAGCTTGCAGTGGCTTATACTTTATACTTACCAAGCAGTCCAAAAATAGGTTCTGTAGGATTCTTAGTAGAGTTGATAATGGCCAGACCAGCCGCAATGACGGCGAACAGCAGCTGCAGGAACAGAATCACCAGGAGACTGACGTAGAACGCGAACGATATCACGGCGGGATCATTTGCTGGGGAAAGAAAATAACATTTATTTACGGGAGATACTCGTACATAATTAAATCAATATTGACTAAGTATGATCAGTTCTCCACGGTAAAACAATATCGCTTTTGACATGTTATGGTATTGTTCTGAGCTCGGCTGCCATTACTATCAAGGAAATAAGAGAGCTACGTTGACAATACGACGACTCGTCAAAATAGGGTTTAACCATGTTGAACTGAGAAAAATAATATTCCACATTCAATGTCGCACAAATTGACTCCGCCCGTATCTCAGTAAATAGGTACTTACAACATAAGTACATACACAACATCCCTCAGGAACAAACATTCGCGATCATCCTACAAATATTTGTAGTAACCAGGGATCAAACAGGGACTTCTAGCTTAGTGGACAGGGTCACTACCCAATATGAAGGGTCCACGGAAAGAACATGTCTAGTCACAATAGTAACTTTTTGAGATATCGCGATTTGAAAGTTAGGAATCATGTCATTTTGTACGTAATTTTCGTGTAGAGGTGTTTTTAAGAGTGAAAAAATACAAGTTATATGAAGATTTATATATGAAACTGAGTGGTAGGTAATAGTTCATTTCGTCCTCTACATTTTCGGATTAAAACTAATTTTCAAAAAAAAGTGACTAGACATGTTCTTTCCGTGGACCCTCCATATATAGGCTTAATTAAGAAGTCGCCTGAACGACATCATCTACGTAAATGTGTCGCAGACACACACATGAAAACGCATGATTTGATTTAGTTATACTTACGTGGAACCGCTTCCTCAACCGTGGTGACGGCACCGCATGTGGGGTTCGGCATTTGTCCCTGAGCTAAGGCTCGCACCTGTCACATAAATAGTTTATTTACTGGTGCAACCTTATTAAACAAGAAACAAGTGAAACAGAAAGCAGTTTTTTTCTAATTTCAGGATGTTGAAACAGACTATTCAATACAGAATGTTCTTGACCGTAAATGGTTAGTTCATTAATGTTATTCTTTGCGGACTGTATGACAATCCATGTCAACCTTATGGCTACCTGACCTACCTGATGGCTCTGTGATCCGAGACCCACCAAAAAAAAAAAGTTACTTGCGCACGGTATGACAATTCATGTCAAACCTTATGGCTACCTGACCTACCTGATGGCTGTATGATCCGAGCCCCACCAAAAAAAAAGTTACTCTAACTAACTAACTGCTCCGTTTTCTTCATCATACACATGCATACTGTTATAAAAAAATTCGACCTGTCGTGTTTACCGTTGTGGATAAAACACCTGTCACTTTCTGACCAGTATAAGTACGAAAGTGACCGATGCCTTATTCAGCTATAAAGGCGACCTTAATACGTCGCGAAAATGTGTTACAACGTAGTTTAGAAACCCAAAGAAACCTAGCTAGTTCACTTACTTCCTGAAGTCTAGCTTCTCTTTCAGTTTTACAGCTCAGGGCGCATGCATTTTCCTCAGGAACGCATGTCACTGCAAAGTAAAATTAAAAATTGAAATCTTTAATGATTCACTGCTGCGCTCAGAGACGTCAATTAAAGTTAAAGTTGCTGCTGTCACTTTCTTTGCTATAGCATTAGAATAAGACAACATGTCACTTAACAAGCATTAAATGGACTGTTTAGGTTAAGTAGTCCAAATAATTAGTAACTGTTATTATATTGATCCTCTAGTTATCAATGATGAATGACTACCATCACAAGACTGCAGTCCTAAATTCGCAAATGCGTTGTGAACTCTGAGGACTTGGAATGCGTATGCTAGTTATTTCACCGGTTGTTTTATCCCCATACTTGAACACAGTAATAGAAATACTGCTGCTTGGCGGTGGGTGATAAAGATAGATAGATAAAACGTTTAGTTTAGTGAAAAATAATAATATCCAACGAACTTCCAGACTAGGTACCTACAATCTCAATGGCATGAGTGGCTCGCACCAGTACAAAAAAGGCCATGGCTCAGCATCAGCTCTAGAGAGCAAAACACAGGTATTCTGCCAAAGGTAGGTAAATAAAAGGGTAAGAAGGTGGTAGTGATCGAGACGGACTCTACCCAAACTTACCACCGCTAGCCGAAAAAGCTAGGCTAGGTTGGAAAAATCATGGATGACCTTAGCTCAGGACCGGGCAGTTTTGCGTGACAATGATCTCTACCCTGCATTGTCAAGATGTTGACTGGAATGATATGATGATGATGATGATGAAGATGATGAAGAAGATGATAATGATGATGATGACGATGATGATGATGACGATGATGGTGATGATGATGATGATAATAGGTACTTACTAAACAGGGTACTGAAGGTAGGAGTCTCGAAATTGCGCAACACCAGCTCGCCTCGAAACAGGCCATACTGGAGGTTACTGTCCGCAAACTGCACATCAGTTGTTGCAACTGAAGTTATCTGAAACAATCATGGCGATAGCGGACTGTATTATTTATAAGCCACTGTAGTCACTTGTCTAGAAAAACATTGACGTGACTAATATAATCGTTGAAAGATTGGTGACCCTAGTTGCCTACGAATCTAGCGGTCCTGGATTGGATTCTTGGTTAGGCAAATATTTGTGTGATCGTACGGTATAAAGGTTTCAGTATTCATTAATTAATGAGTCCTATTTGTTGACAGCAGCAAATCAATGCTGAAATTATTTGTTGCGTGTGAAGGAATATTATTAACAGCGTTATTTACTGCTAGAAACATTATTAATGTTCAGAAACTGTACGGTAGTGCATTTGTCAGGGTGGACTACTTATCTACTTAGTACCTGTAGGTAGTAGGTTGTTATAAAATAAATAAATATCAAAGGACAATGTCACACCAATTGACCTAGTCCCAAACTAAGCTCTAGGCTTGTGCTCTGGGTACTAGACAACGATATAAATACTTATAGGTAGCTATAGAGAAATATAAACTAAACGCAGTGAAAACATCCATAACTAAGGAACATCACACAACTATCTGCCTTTACCGGGGTTTGAACCTAGGATCGCTAGCTTCATGTTCAGTCATAACATAAAGAACAACATAGTAACAAGATGGGCTAAGCTCCAGTATACAAAATTACTTACCCAGCTATCACTGGAGACTGCCACAACAATGAGAAGTACACTTAATATTCCCGATAGAAACGCCACGAAAATATATCCGCGTCTTGTCACCGCCATGTTGAATGTGATACCGTCCGTTATCAGTTGATAATGACTAATGAGCAATACTTAATAGGAATTTTATCTATCGATAATTTATTAGTTGATTTCATTGAAAGGTATGTTGAGGAACTGTTCCCCGTGAGTTGCATTTTATTTTGACGCATGTGAGATAAGTTTAATTGGGGTAATTGAGTGCGTGGGGAAAGTGCGTCTACCATCAATCGCTCTTTTTATTATTTAGGAAAATTACAGGCTTACATGATGATAATATAACTAAGCTAATGCCTAACCTTTTTAATAATAAACCTATAGTTTCCTGTATTTAACTAAATTATGATTTAAAGTCCAAATATACGAGAGATATGAAGTAGAAACTGGCCTATTAACCCGGGTACTCACGCCGCGTAGGTACACATCACGTTGTTACGTGCAACAGTTACAGTAACAGCTCGCTAGTGAGTATCCGGCTTTATTAGACAATAATTAGGTGTATTTTGCATCAACAATTTTTATGAATAAAGTCTCGGTAAAACAATATTGCTTTTGACATGTTATCGTATTGTCAACGTTGTTTCTCTTAAGGTAACTGTACGGAATTACGGAGTATTAAGGCATTTTTGACTTTGTAAGCTATTTCCAGTAAAACCTGAAATCTTAGCTAATTGAAATTGGTTTACTAGTAAAGATTGGATATCAGAGTATAGAATGTTATATAAAAATTATATATTAAACTGTGTTTTGTATAATTAATAGTCATTTTTATGAACCTCTTAAATGTCCGTTATTACGGATTAAAAATAGTCTCTGTCGGTTATTCCGTAAATGCGTGCATGTAAATCCGGTAAATAAAGTTAATGCCCCTTTCCTGCCAAATTAATGAAGTAGGGAATATAAATTAAATAAGACGTGATCAGAAATGAAATAGTATTACATATTTGACAAAAAGATTTATTTTAATTTTAAGAGGAGACGGGGGTGAGGAGATGCTGTCCAGATTTTTTTAGAATAAAATTAAAATGCGTATATATCGTCTTAATTTGTCGGCCTGTAATAAACCCAAACATTGAAAATCAGTGGGGCTAGACAAGTTGCCATCGAATACAAACGCTAGCGTTAGGTGATCACTGTTGATTTGCGTTGTCATAGAAACATTAATGGAATTGACGTAAGTCACGTGATATATAACTCGAAATGCGCTGTCAAAAATTAAAAATTAATAATGAGTACACGTGTCTTACGTCAATTCCATACACATTTCTATGATAATGCAAATCAACAGTGATCACCTAACGCTAGCGTTTGTATTCGATGGCAACTTGTCTAGCCCCACAGGTCGTATGATGTATAGATAGCCCTTTCCATAAGCCTATTTATCTATGTAAGTATGAGGTCAATTGTTAACAACTAAGAATTTTCATTCTCATTTAGAGTCGGAGTAGAAAAGCAGATTTGGTTGAAAACATTCCAATTTACCCCTGTCTCCCCTAATTTTGCTGGGATAAAATTAGGAATGATATCTTCCCAGTTGTCCCCAGTGGAGATGAATAGGAAAAATCTGATTCTGAATCTGAACCTAAATTTGTCCCCATTGGGACTGATTTAGATTCTTTAGGGACTAATGGAAATAAAACCAGAGTGTCCCCAATTTCCCCTAAGTGTACGATCATAAAAATCGGCTTTGTGTTATATATTTTAACTAAATATAACTCGGAAAATACTGAGTAATCATTTGAAAACATAAGCACAACTACGCAATTATTTTAACGCAATTAGAAGCACAGCCAAAAACATTGTTAGCAATTGCGGAAGTCATAAAAGCAGATGTTTTTAAGAAGTACGTCTTTTCCACGTCCTGAAACTACTTAAATTATATAGTAATCTATTCAGATTAGTAGATGTACTATTAAGTATATTAAAACATTTTACTTTAGCAATATAATTCAGCTATTTAGCATGAGCAATTCTTGTCGTAAATTTTTACGAAGTAGGCAAAATTGATTACTTTAGACACCGTTTTTCATAACAATGGTCCACAAAATCGTAAAACGTAATTTCATCATGTGAAAGTTTGCTAAACATCACGCTCGTAACGGCAAAGTTTGTTTGACTCTCTTATCTGAATTCCCGGTAAAACATAAAAATAAAATCCCTTTACTTTCTTTAATTGCGTAATTTTGACGCTTTTCGGGACAAGGTTGATTTTTGACGTATGTAATTGCGGCAATCAGTAAATCGACCGTAATTTAATAAATACTCACTGAATTTTCATGGAAATTTATTTACTCAGTTTGTTATGAAATTCTACACAATTATTAAAACAATTTATAATGAAAATGCTTACCCATTACTTGTAAAATCCTTAATAAAATCCGTTGCTTCACTTACGCACACGCGTCTACTTCCTATCGTCTCGGCGGTTTGACGCGGACTTACCAAAAGAGATTACGTAATAACATACCATATGTTCACAGTTCGTTGACCTCTTGTTCATTTGACGTAATATTGTCCACACTTGATACGTATAATTTTTTTTTTGGAAATACTTGATAGTTTTCTTATTTTTGG
Organism: Acleris sparsana; assembly: GCA_923062465.1. Classification (NCBI taxonomy): domain Eukaryota; kingdom Metazoa; phylum Arthropoda; class Insecta; order Lepidoptera; family Tortricidae; genus Acleris; species Acleris sparsana. The sequence continues at coordinate 12,553,565 of OV281307.1, read as the reverse complement.
CCCTTAAGTGATAAATTCCGGAATTCCGTACGTTTACGGAATTCCGTACAGTTACCTTATTTACTTGACTGTTAGCAATAGGTACCGTAACCATGTCAAAAGCAATCATGGATTAAAGAGACACAGTTCTAATATTGTGTTGCTCTGTATTTTTATTTATAGACGACGCACTTTCCCCTAACACACGTGCCGTACACTTGACTTGGGGCAAGTAATGGGGCTGTCTGTGCGAAAGAACTTAAAAAAAGGCTTCGTTAGACACATTCTCGACACGTTTCGCAGAGTTGAAGCATTCGCCTTTGGAGAAACCTGTCGGAGCATTATTAATAATCAATACTAAAGGCATCATCATTGTAAGTACAGTAGCAAACGTGGGTGAACAGTTCGAAGAGCTCGAAACACAATTTTCAAGAGAATAAGAGCGTGTACAGATAATTTTAGGCTCTTCGACTGTCTATATACACTCAGGAGCAAAAATAACGGGTCAGAATGCGTTTTAGACACTAAAGAGGCTATTTTGAAGACTTGGTTCCTCGCCAGGGAATGCTTTTAGTGACATCTGATGATGAATACCCCGAGCATCGATACAGGACTTCCAGAGTGCCAAGAATACCCAACTGAATGAATCTGTGGTTAACGCCGGAATTGTGCATGTTCAGAAAAACATCTAAAATGGCAATAAAGTAAGGAAATCCAAGTGCTGACCCAAACTCTCCCGCCGTGGTGTTAACTGATTGTGCGATCAGTTAGGTATCTTACGTACTTTTGACCTCCTCCATTAAACCTCACTCAAAACAACCCCTGGCGAGGAACCAAGGCTTCGAAATAGTCTCGTTTGTATGAAAAACGCTCTCTGACCCGGTATTTTTGCTCCTGAGTGTACTTCAGTTACTGACTGTACGTATTAAATTTAAATAAGATTTCTGCCTCATCTCGCCCCCATAGAATTTGTTTAGGTACTTTATAGGTCTTCTAATGATCGAAAAAATTGTGACGAAAACAATCCAGTTATGAATTTTATTCTAGCATTTCTTTTTAAATCCGTTAAGCGGTAGCTACTCTGTCAGTTTTACTGTTTGTTTCTTATGCTTTACATAACTAAACCGGTTACCGATGAACTAACTTTGATGAAATTTGGCCTGGAGACTGATTCCCGGGTAGAACATGGTACTTTTATTCCCGCAAATTCCCGGACTTTACGCAGACAAAGTTGCTGGCAACAACTAAGTGTAAATTTTATTATATTAGTAGTACCTAATCTTATTAAAAGAAACCGCATTAATACTTTGTGATAATTTAAAAAGATAGTAAGTAATATAGTTTAATGGATATATATTACCTATTATTTAAACAGCGGTGATTAAAGAACGCCTAATATTTCTGGGAATCAATACCTCACATTGATAAGTGTATCTATCTACGTTTAAAATAGAAAACATTTATTATATACAGTGCGAGTAAAATTAAAAGAAGCGCCAGCGCATACCGGCGGACGGCAGGGGATTTTTCCCTATAAATTTCCTCCACCGCAATCTCCCGCGCTGCTATGAGGTCGGTCTCAAAGCATTGAAATTTATACCTCATTTCAATTGAAATAGCATTTAATATACATCGCTAAATTTAACATCCTCTGCCGTCCCGTCGTCCGCCGGTTTGCGCAGGCCAAAATCCAGACACGGACGGAATGGCGATATAACAACGTGCGGGCTCTTGCGGGCGTTGAGGGAGTTGCGGGCAAAAAGCTCGTTTCCAATAATAGTTAACACTGAGGTTCTAATTTACTCGGTAAAGCTATATCAAAATAAACATTACTTTTGTCATGGTATCTTATATCGACCGCCATTACTGTCCAGTCAATAAGAGCCATAGTAAGAAGTCATCTCAGTATTCACTCCCTTTCTGTCCCTTGTTAGGTCTCCCCCTTCCAATATAAGCCCTCCACATTAGTGTTTCAAACTCTCTTGACACACTTTTATTTTCCTCATAATATGCTCATACCATAGCAATTTACAGCCTTGGCCAAAGCTGTTGAGCACCCCTGCGTTTTTTTAAGTAAAGGTGAATTTATATGTTTTATTACACAAGGTTGTATATCTATCGGAAACATTAGTCATATTTATTGACATTGAAAGAAATTCCTAAAATATATACAATGTTTTGCACCCGTTCAAACACTTTTTTATATTTTACGTCTATGTGTATTTTGGCCAAGGCTGTAAACCCTTTCACTTAAACTGGTCTACAGCAAATAGAGACATGACATGATTACAATTTAAAACAATATTACACAATCATACAACTAAAACAATGTTAACAAATGATTTATCTATAAGTACGGCACTCACACAAAAACTGAAAATGATAGCGTAGGCGCATTACATTGTCGTTCATTAAATTCTTGATAACTCTTGTGAATTATCTATAACATGCAGTAGGCCATTGATATGACGTTTGCCATATAGTACCTATTTGTTTTTAACCTGGCCGCCGCCATGACTGTCAAATAAATAAGATCGTAAAGTTGGCAATACGTTAATATGTGGTTTATATTGTTATGATTACAATAGAGCGCATATTTTCTATACACTATTTGTTCAATCCATTTCCCAAAATCGTTATTGTTTCTTAGATTCAGAATTTCCTTCTATTTTTTCCCGAAATAGGATTGCTATTTTTTTTACAGTGGCCTTTTCCCGCTGTCCTGAAATCAATTTCACAATGTCGACGGAGCTCCGCTTTAGCGGTGCTCCTATTTCTGGGTGCTTTGGCCCTTCGGGTTTACTGTATAACAAACATAACCTAAACGATATCGTATGTTTATTCACGTCATCTACATTGCGGTTTATTTCCTCATAAGGAATAAAATACAAAATATGATTTCAATTTTATTTTACTCCATGCGGAAGCGTTGCGATATAAAACATAACTTCATAATTAATGATTTCTTATAAAATATACAAGTAATACAACATCTTCACTTCAAGTCAGACATCATGTTTGTAGCTCTATCTCTTACTGGCACTTAAAAATCTCATTTGCTTGAGTAAGAAAAGCAATTTTTACTCGAGTTTGTTTTTAATATTAGGTATACAATTTAACTGTGTCACTTGAATCATTTTTAGCCCATTATTATGGGTAATGTAGAGAGCAGTCAAACAATGCAAAACTTGTATGTTGCGCGTGAAGGAATGGTACCTAATAACATAATTACTTTACTGCTGTTAACATTATCAATATTTAGCAACTTCATGGTTGCGCAATATGTCAGGATTGACTTCTTATCTGCCTAATAGTGTAGCGTATGTACCTAACACCTAGTTGACATTAGTTTTCTATACGCAGGGCTGGGCAAAATACACGCTTTGATTTAATTAAAATACAAATTACAAAATACTATCTCGCTAAGTAAATGTATTTGAAATAAAAAATAAAAAATACAGTATTTTAGCTATTTTTATTTGAAATACAAAATACGAAAAAAAAATATGTATTTTGTCGTGAAAAAAAAACCGTTTAAGAATGGAAACGTCAATTGACCTGATGGATACTTGACACTGACAATTTGCGGTTGCCATTTTGCTTACGAAAGCTATCGAGCGCTATTTTCTCCGGAACGCACCCATTAATAAGATCGCTAAATGAAGGTGAAATGTATTTATGTTAAAATGTATTTAGAAGCCATAATTATATGAAATACTCACTACCATATCGTCGTCAGGTATTTCAAATAACAAATTACATTTTGAACAAGTAATTTAAATACAAAAACCCAATACGTATTTGTATTTCAATTTACAAGTAATTCAAATACTGCCCAACCCTGTCTATATGCAGTGCCTTTGTAAAACTACAATGCGATAGCTCCTAAAAAAAAGCCTTTTTTATTTCTATCTCACTCGCTCTCGTTTACTAATACGAGCCTGACCGACTTTTCCCGAACCAGAAAGACTTTATAAGACCTCTTGCTCATACTACATAAACACAATTCGTCGCTCTTTTAAGCAATGCCATTTCATTCCGATTCAAATTAATATTACTCTCATTGATAACAAATAAATTCATAAATAAATATCACAATATACAATTACACTCGAAGCATGTGTGCTGATTTTAATGCTGAATGTACTTGACAGACTGGTGTTTCTATTTGACATGTAAAAGATTATTAATCAAATGACATCTTGATAAAGGTGAGTCTTAAACTACGACTTAGAAAAATAACTCCCACGTCCCAAATGTTGTCTCCAGTTCATTTATTCACAAAAAATAATGAAACAAGTAAGGTTGAATAAGTATAAGGTTAGGTTAGGTTATGTTAGGTTGAGTAAGGTTGGTATGTTGTTAAGTCGCCTTAACATCTTGAAATATATCCAGGACTAAGCCAATCGTCAAATATATAAAATAATCAATTACATAAAAGACATTATTTATGTCAAATATACAACATAACTCCCTTAGGTAAGAATAACTATAACTTCATAACAATATTATAAAGCCACATCCCTCTATCCCTCTTTTAATCTATGCGATTGCAACAATCTTCGAAAGCAATGGTTCAATTTGAAGCATAATCTGCAGTATTTACCTAATTTATTTTTAATGGGATTTTACAAAATGTGCTAAATTGTTTTTCTCGCTACACTCGTCGTCGCACCTAAATTGCGTCTTAATAGGATATATAATTTACCCGAATCTGTAACTTGCAAAATTTACATAATAAATATATTTTTATAAGCTTTGGAAGCTTTTACACTTACGCTTACGCTTTTAAATCTATAATTTTAGAAATATACGCCACTACTATTTATTAACCTAATATTACTCGACCAAATCCAATAGTGGTACACATTAGTTACTAATTTTTGTACTATTACAATTCACCTTTTAGTTAATAATTTTAAAGAATTTTAAACTGACGCATCTAAACTACGAGTAAATCATATGCTGTTTATGATCAAACAAATTCGTTTATTTGATCTGAAACAGAACAAAGTTTATTTTAAGCTAATCAGACATTTCAAAAAAAGAATATATTTATAAGTACATAATATAAATTATGATTAAAGAAGGTTCTGGAGTGGTGTCAGCGGACCGGAAGACGAGTTGAAGGTAGGCCTCCAACAAGATGGAGTGACGACGTCGTCAGGATCGCGGGACCGCGGTGGATGCGAAAAGCACAAGACCGGTCTGAGTGGAAAGCCTTGGGGGAGCCCTATGTCCAGCAGTGGACGTCTTTCGGCTGACATGATTGATTGATTGATGATTAAAAATGTACCACTTTCTCATTATCTTGACTCAATAACAACATCCCATCATAGATCGATCGCGCGATCGATATGATGTTTATTTAATCTATCAATGTCATTTAATTCCGACCATGGAGTCTTGTAGCAGTTATGTATATAAATATAAAACCAACTGACTTTTTGGCAAATAAACGCACGCACGACCTAAACGGCTGAAGTCAAAATTTGGAGGGAACATTACTAGGGTACCTACCCTTAGAGTGCGTTAAGTTTTTTTAATCGGCCCCGAGAGGTAATACGTGAATTCGTGGGAAATTAATTCTACGCGGACATTCAGAGGGTCCTGCCAAAACGCTAAGTAGCGTTTCTATTTGTTTCGTTTTTAAACTAATCGCGTCACTGGTAGATGACGTGCTACGAAAATTCACGTCATCTACCAGTGACGCGATTGGTTAAACGCTAGTTGCAGTGTATCTTGGCAGGGCCCTTAGGTGTGACGGTGGAATGCTTACGGTACCGTATAGAGGTCGAGAGCGAAGATGGCTAGTGATATTGATAGGTTAGCGACACGATATTCAGAAGTTTGTGCGGGTGGTAGGACCTTGTGCAGGGTCCGTCCGGATCGCTACCACCATCTTAACCATTAACCTACCGCCAAACAGCAGAGTTCGCATTGTTGTGTTCCGGTTTGGGGATAAGACAGCCGGTGTAATGACTAGCATAGAGGCATTCCATCTTAGTCCTCAGGGTTGGCAACGCATTTGCAGTCTTAGGCTTGCTGTCTTGTGAATGCGAATGTCTATGGGTCACAGTTTCCACTTACCATCAGGTGGCCTGTGTGCTCGTTTGCCTTTTCTATGCCATAAAAACAAAAAAGTTTCAAATTTCACGGGTAACAGATTACAAGAGGAAGTAGGGCGGTACATTAACAAGCTGAAAATAGCCAGGTATATGAGAAGCTGAGTTCAGATTTTCTTAGCTAACTTCTGACGGCGACTTCGTCCGTGTAGATTCCAATTATCGTTGTTCCCTCGGGATTTTTAAATTTTCCGGGATGAAAAATAGCCTATGTGTTCCTACAGGGTATAAGCTATCGCCAATTCAAATGTTATCCAACTTCCTCCAGCCGTTGCAGCGTGAAGAAGCAACAAACTGACACATAAACTTTCGCGTTTATATTATTAGGATATTAATCATTAAGTTATAAGTGCTATTCTTGGTGTGTGTATAACCTACCTATAGTGCAGTGCAGTGAGGTGAGAATCGCTTAACACCGAGCGAAAGAGAAAATATACCCGAAGGTCGTTAAAAGAAGTACTTAAACTGGTATGACGAGCGAGAGTAGAAATTTTGGAAGGGGCAACGAATTTAAATTTATCAGTTTGGTTTAGCCTGTATGTTGGTGCATCATTCGTTCTTTTTGTGTTATATTTATGCGTGTTATTGTTGTGAATGAAAGTTATTCTGTCTTTCTTTTATCTTTCATAGTCTAAGCGTATCCATACAAATGCAAGCTGTTTTGAATTACTCCGCGTCAGATGACATATTTATTTTAGCTTAAACTTCGTGCCTATAAACCCCTGTGCACAAATCACTTACATCCACATTACTAATGCCCGGTTCCTATATCCAAGAAACAAATCTTAACCCTTACGCGTCAAAAAAAAAATTTACACATTTTGTACGTAACAAATGTCATAACGCTACGGCCGGTAAGGAAAACGATTCGTTTCTGGAATATAGAAACAGGACTTTACTATTCATTCGAATTGTCACTGTCAATGACTAACAGTATTAAAATTAAATTTGTTAGTTTTTTTTTATCTAGTTAAAAATAAACTATTTTAAAATATTCCTGGGTTTCAATAATCCAGGGGGCCGAGTCTAGATGCATAACGTTAAATTGGCGATTGCTGAAAATCTACAAAATGTATAGAATTGGCGTAAGCTGAGGCACTTGTCAAGATACATTACCAGTGATCGGGGAAAACGGTGCAAAACTTTAACAAAACTTGTAAAGCTGACATAAAGGACAACTTGCAACCAAGAAAAACAACAATATAATTAAAAAATAAGAATAATATTGGCAGATTAGTGTTCAATTTAACTCCATATCAGAGTCTCTGATTTGGTGTAAGGATTATTAATAGTTTCATGGTTGTAATGTAAGTTTTGTTAAAGTTTTGCATCGTTTTCCCCGATCACTGTACATTACGCTAACTAGCGTTTCTATTAATTTCGTTTTTAAACCAATCGCGTCACGGTAGATGACGTGATACGACGAGTCACGCTAACTAGCGTTTCTATTAATTTCATTTTTAAACCAATCGCGTCACGGTAGATGACGTGATACGACGAGTCACGCTAACTAGCGTTTCTATTCGACAAATAGCGTTTTTGTTTCTTTTACCAGTGACGCGATTGGTTTAAAAAAGAATCGAATAGAAACGCTAGTTAGCGTAATGCGTCTTGGCAAGGGCCTCTGATGACCAGAGGTCGGAATTCTCGTAGCACGTTCGAGCTGTCATAGGGACTTCTCGTCTATCGACTTCCGATATCCATGTGTATATCGATAAATACATAATACAATATTTAAAATATGATTACGAGCAGAAGTAAACTACAGGCGCTCTTATCGCGAATGAGCGATCTCTTCGAGATGACCTTTGGATAACAACTTTTTGGAAATTATAAATAGGAATTAAAATAATAATATTTAATTGTTTCTTTTAAAATAATTTGTGTATTTCGTATGCGTTTTAAAAAAAAATCGAAAGAAATTGCATCAAGATGTGCTACCAATTACTTTCATTGCAAATTTCTAATTCAAATTTTTAGCTAATCATAAGTTATCTGAAAAAATCCCTCGTTAGCGATAAGACCGCCTGTTGTTTACCTCTACTTGAAGTCTTCTTTACTATGTTGTGTTCTATAATGTATCGATAAAAAATATATATCAGGAAGTCGATAAACGAGAAGTCCCTATGACAGCTCAAAAATGCTACGAAAATTCCGGCCTCAGCTGATGACAGATCGCGTCGACCGCTTTGTCAACTCCGTACATTTCGTCGATAGAAAGCAGATACGTATGCAGCGTTTGCATCTTGCCTACGCCCTCAGAGGCCACAGCATAGGTTGTCAAAGGTCTCCCATGGAATCTCTAATAACGTCTGTGCTAACGCTTCGTTTGTCCGAATTATTGATTGTCCTTAACTGTTTTTAACTTTTTAAGCTTTCTAGAAAATGGGAGCCCTTTGTTTCACATAATTAGTTTTAGGCCGAATGTGTTGTTATTCATAATCATCGCAAGTCATAAAAGTGTTTTTTAATCAAACGGTTTATATTTTAGGATTTTTGAAATAAAATAAACCCTGAAATAAAAACAGTTTTCAGTAAAAAACACTTCATGATTTGCTATAATTATGAATACCAATACAATAAGACTACTTTTTTTTATGTGAGCCAATATGGACCCTCTAAAAACACCTGCAGTTAGGTTAGGTAAGGGTGTATAACAGTAAAAAACTCTAAAATGGAATTAGGATAAAGGATGCATTAGGACAAATCACGATTAGGAATTTAAATATAGATCCTTGTTGAGGCTATTGCACTGTACCTCTTTTTACACTTAAAATATCATTGTATTAACATTAACACTTACAAATCTAAGCACTGCAACACATCAGCCAGACATTCGTTACCACTACAAAGCTCTTTTAACCTCTCTAACTGGCCAGAACTGAATCCAGAATGCCTCGCAACTACGCACAACAACCTTCTATCACTGAACGACATCCTAACATCTCCATTGTTGAGAAAATCTTGAAATATTCCCCAATAATCTACTACAGAACATCTATGGAAACCCAGTTTCAAAATGTAGTAGCACAGTGGGATAATTTTTCGTATGTCTTTGTTTGAACTGGCGGATACTAAGAGAGATAGAAGCACGTAAGGTAGTAAGTTGGAGGAGATCTTTCCTTGTAGTAAGTGGCAGAGGGCTTCAAAGATCCAACCGCTGAGCACTGGTAGCTGATCTTGGGTAACTGATGTTTCAAATACCTGGAAAGTATTAAATTGTAATTATGATGAGATTCAGTTGAAGAAGATAGTTTTCAGATGAAAAAGAAATCATCAACATTCATAAACGCACAATAAACCAACTTTAGTTGAACTATTCTTTGTTCCCTTTTGTCAAATTCGAACGTCTTAATATCAGATAAGGACAGTCACTCCAGCTATTGCGCATTTATGAATAAAATGGTTAGTGTTTTCAATCCACGAATGCACGTCTCTGTATTTAAATTGACGTTGAACAAGCACTAACATGTACTAAACCATCGCCGAAAGAAAAAAAAAACAACTTCCAATAATTCCTAATAAAGCTTACCTCAAAAACAACTTCAGCATTCAACACCCCGCTCTCTATCCCTCTCCCTCTCTCGCTTATAACCGCCATCTTCTGCTTCTCGCTTTCCTTACAACTCTCCAGAAACTCGATCACAACTCGACTCAAAGTCGCGGCCGGTGGTAATGTCTCTCTCAGGAAGTATTTCAACGCCGTCGTTATGATTTGCTTTGTTTCTGACTCTTTACATTTTCTCAGTAGTTTGTAGAGGAGGGTGATGCGTTCCATTGAGTTCATGAGGATGTCTGGGTCCATGTTTGAAACGTCTGAGGTTAGTTTTGGACTTAGGAGTTTGTTATCGGCTGGAAAAAGTAAACGTTCTGAGTTAAATTAATTTAACAGTGACATTACAAAACAATTTCTTTGACACTTCTTACAACTGACAGTTGCTCAAAAAGTGATACTTTTCGTAGCTGTATATCGTGCGGAAAGTTGTTTTTTTTCGAACTAGTGCTTGTTACGTCTCCTATTTCGCACTAGTGCGTTTTACTTTTCCATTTTTTTTAAATATACTAAATAAACTAGGCCGTGCATCCAACCATAGAGTTTGCATGTTTAAATAAAGCACCAAGAGCGCAGAGGTAATTGGGAGGGTAGCGCGGTGCGGCGCAGGGCGGGCGGGCCGGGCGGTCACACCACGCGGGTTGTAGGTGAGGTAGGTACTTCTAATGTTTATGCTTTCCTAGTATTTTATTGAAAGTATTTAGGTAATTTCGGACAGTGTGTGCACACGATAAGCTCACTTCAAAGGTGCGGGGGAAGAGGAGAGATACACAAATACCCACATACACATATACACAGATACATATTTATTCGCAAAATGTATTAAAAAACGTCGTTTGGTACACGTGCGGAACTGTCATTTTCACTCTTCCCGAGTCTTGCCTCTCGCTTGCAGCTCGGGCCAAGACAACTCGGGGCTCGTGTGATATGACATACTTTCCGCACTTGTATCAAAATCGACTAAGGCGTCTAAGTGACACATTTTTAATTTGACGTAATCTTGAGATTTTACTAAGGCTGAAACAAGAGATACCACCTAGAGTTTCATCGTTTGTTTGGTAACGTACCTGAAAACAAATGCACCATAAGTATCTGCAACGCATGCCGCTCAGAGTATTTGCTCGTGTTGTCCGTCAGTTTCTCTATCACGTTGTTCTTCAGTTCTTTCGGGAGCACTTGCTGCCGGATTGTGTTCGCTATGCCCTGAAAAAAAGATAATACTATGAGTAAAACACTAAGGCACTTGATTAAAACCCCGTGATTATATCCGCGTAGAATTCGTTAACACGTAAAAATGAATAGTATAATACGAAATAATAAGTAATCTTAGTATCCGCCTGTATTTCCGCTAACTCCTGCTAAACACGCAACAGGTTTTACTTCAGTTTTAGATAACTTTTCACGGAAGGTTGCATGTTTTACAGCAAACTCACTTAACTGAAGCGAGGGTAGGGCGGTTTGCTAGTGGAGAATAAAATAGTCTTCATCAATTTGTAGCCATCAGTTTCTTCTGCTTTTTAAATGTCTTTAAACCAATTCTCGCCTTGGCCTGTTGGACATTGCTAGCGGAAGTTCGTAGTTTTTTGGCCACATCCCTGACAGATGAGTCCTTTTTACTGCTAAACACTTGTGCGATCTTCCGATCTAAGTTTCGATCCACAGGCCCCCTTTTTCGACCGCTTTTTGGAGCATCGTAAAAAGTACATTCCTCACCATACTTTCGAATAGCCGTACGTACGGCTCCGATGCTTACTCCCACAGATATCGTCAACTCTTTGAGCGTGATGTTAGGGATTGTACACCATCTGTGCACGATCGATCAGTTTTCGTTTTTCTGGAGAAATGCCCCGCATTTCGCGTATTTCGCACAAATACACGGTGACGAATGGAAATATTTATTGGTAAGTAAGGAAACAGCAATAATAGATCCAATTTTTTTTCTAATCATTATTACAAGAAAAAAGGTAGCACTGCAAGTTTGTGCTTATACTTTCTGAAACACCCGATAGCATAGCCAACAAGTTTGGCGTGCGAGTGACACATTTTGTATTTAACGTAAAGCGGTCAAAAGGTTAACGACATGACTGTACTCAGAAGTTAACTTAACTAACTTTGACTCTTCATGTGCAGTCGTGTTCATAAATATCAGTACACTTTAGACAATTCGTATGGCAGTTTAAACATGACATTAAATAGACAAGGTACTAAAGTGTACACATTTATGAACTCGAATGTACATATCCATTGAAGCTCACCTTCACAACGAGATCGATGCAATAGTGCCTTGGCTTGGCCAACACGAAATCAACAGCTAAGTTGACGAGATCCGGGTGTCCGAGCTCGATCAGCGCGAACAGCACCGTCCAGTATAAGCTCTGTTCATACAGCGATATTCTGGAATTACAAAAAATACTATTCTGTGAGTAACCCATTTAGGTTCTTTTACATGTCTGAGTCTACAGGTACATTTAGAATCTCTATAACGTCACAAATACCTATGAGACTAACACGCTATCGGCCCATCGGAACTGCCTTATCCACCACAAAACTGTGTGAAATCAAAGTGACGTTCAAGTCGTAAGAAGTGCCAAAGAAATTGTTTTATCATGTCACTGTGGAAACGTTCAATTGTGGGTCATGGTTCCATTGGGCTGATAGTAGATAACAATGCAAAACTTAAAACTAACACCGAGGTGACAGAACAGCGTGGTCCTGGTTCTCTAATGTCATGGTCGCTGCTGTTGTAGCTGGTATTCGGCCAGAAGTCAAGACACTCGACAGAATTGATACAGTCGGTCACAGTTTGATGGAATGACCCTATGCTATTAAGTTCACCGACTGTCGGAAGTTCCTGAACCTGGTGTCCGGCAGCAGGTGCTGGCGCGTGTAGTGCGCCAGCTGGCTGACGAGGTCCTGGTAGGCGGGCGCCCCGCCGGCGCGCTTGGAGCCGCCCAGCTGCAGGAGACAGCCCTGCAGGGCGGCCTGGCGCAGCGGCCCGTAACTCGAGGATAGAGACTTCAGGAGCTTCTGGTGGACTGCTTGTAATTCCTGAAGGGAAAAACATGTATGATTCAATACAAACATTTCAAGGCATTTGGGTTTAAAATCTTTATTTTAATGCTTTGAGCATTCAGAAAATAAAGAAAACTTTTCGCACTAGTGCAAAAAGGTTATATTTTGATTTGATCTATGATTTAAAGTTAGTAGTGGTAGTAATTCAATAATTAATTCTGTTTTTTTTAAATCTGTTTTGTTTTCTAAAAAACGGTTTACTAATTTTTTGCGTTATCTTATAACTCACGACGGTTATTTTAAAACTTCGTCGTTCATTACTTATTACAATCAGTAAAATGGTTTAAAAACAAATTGTATGGGCAACAAAAAGACGTGTGACCATTGTCATATTTTAACAACATTTAATATTCATACACTTTCAAAATATGACAATGGTCACAGCTCATTCGAGTATCGTGTGTCCTAAATCTAATATCTTTAAACGAGCAATTCTTGCATAGTATAAACTCGTATAAATTCTGAATCTCGGAAACGACTCCAAAGATTTTGATGAAATTTGAAATATAGGGGTTTAAGGGGGTGAAAATTCGGAAAATTTTGTTTTCAATCCGAGCGAAAAGCTCGTTCTCCGGTTACTTTTACATTACGGATCTTAATGATGTTACACAGGTCTTGATCCTTTAGATTTACAATTAATATTTACCGTTTAGTTACAATATTGCGTAACTAACAAATGTAATAAGCTGCAGTGCGCCTTATGTAACTTGTTCGTTAGGAATAATTGCAGCATCACCATTATACCTGCGCGTCGTGTCTCTCGACGCACATGGCGCGCTGCATGGCGGCCAGCAGCGCCCGGCTGGCGGTGCTGTACTGCGCGGCGCCGGCGCTCACCATTATACCTGCGCGTCGTGTCTCTCGACGCACATGGCGCGCTGCATGGCGGCCAGCAGCGCCCGGCTGGCGGTGCTGTACTGCGCGGCGCCGGCGCTCACCATTATACCTGCGCGTCGTGTCTCTCGACGCACATGGCGCGCTGCATGGCGGCCAGCAGCGCCCGGCTGGCGGTGCTGTACTGCGCGGCGCCGGCGCTCACCATTATACCTGCGCGTCGTGTCTCTCGACGCACATGGCGCGCTGCATGGCGGCCAGCAGCGCCCGGCTGGCGGTGCTGTACTGCGCGGCGCCGGCGCTCACCATTATACCTGCGCGTCGTGTCTCTCGACGCACATGGCGCGCTGCATGGCGGCCAGCAGCGCCCGGCTGGCGGTGCTGTACTGCGCGGCGCCGGCGCTCACCATTATACCTGCGCGTCGTGTCTCTCGACGCACATGGCGCGCTGCATGGCGGCCAGCAGCGCCCGGCTGGCGGTGCTGTACTGCGCGGCGCCGGCGCTCACCATTATACCTGCGCGTCGTGTCTCTCGACGCACATGGCGCGCTGCATGGCGGCCAGCAGCGCCCGGCTGGCGGTGCTGTACTGCGCGGCGCCGGCGCTCACCATTATACCTGCGCGTCGTGTCTCTCGACGCACATGGCGCGCTGCATGGCGGCCAGCAGCGCCCGGCTGGCGGTGCTGTACTGCGCGGCGCCGGCGCTCACCATTATACCTGCGCGTCGTGTCTCTCGACGCACATGGCGCGCTGCATGGCGGCCAGCAGCGCCCGGCTGGCGGTGCTGTACTGCGCGGCGCCGGCGCTCACCATTATACCTGCGCGTCGTGTCTCTCGACGCACATGGCGCGCTGCATGGCGGCCAGCAGCGCCCGGCTGGCGGTGCTGTACTGCGCGGCGCCGGCGCTCACCATTATACCTGCGCGTCGTGTCTCTCGACGCACATGGCGCGCTGCATGGCGGCCAGCAGCGCCCGGCTGGCGGTGCTGTACTGCGCGGCGCCGGCGCTCACCATTATACCTGCGCGTCGTGTCTCTCGACGCACATGGCGCGCTGCATGGCGGCCAGCAGCGCCCGGCTGGCGGTGCTGTACTGCGCGGCGCCGGCGCTCACCATTATACCTGCGCGTCGTGTCTCTCGACGCACATGGCGCGCTGCATGGCGGCCAGCAGCGCCCGGCTGGCGGTGCTGTACTGCGCGGCGCCGGCGCTCACCATTATACCTGCGCGTCGTGTCTCTCGACGCACATGGCGCGCTGCATGGCGGCCAGCAGCGCCCGGCTGGCGGTGCTGTACTGCGCGGCGCCGGCGCTCACCATTATACCTGCGCGTCGTGTCTCTCGACGCACATGGCGCGCTGCATGGCGGCCAGCAGCGCCCGGCTGGCGGTGCTGTACTGCGCGGCGCCGGCGCTCACCATTATACCTGCGCGTCGTGTCTCTCGACGCACATGGCGCGCTGCATGGCGGCCAGCAGCGCCCGGCTGGCGGTGCTGTACTGCGCGGCGCCGGCGCTCACCATTATACCTGCGCGTCGTGTCTCTCGACGCACATGGCGCGCTGCATGGCGGCCAGCAGCGCCCGGCTGGCGGTGCTGTACTGCGCGGCGCCGGCGCTCACCATTATACCTGCGCGTCGTGTCTCTCGACGCACATGGCGCGCTGCATGGCGGCCAGCAGCGCCCGGCTGGCGGTGCTGTACTGCGCGGCGCCGGCGCTCACCATTATACCTGCGCGTCGTGTCTCTCGACGCACATGGCGCGCTGCATGGCGGCCAGCAGCGCCCGGCTGGCGGTGCTGTACTGCGCGGCGCCGGCGCTCACCATTATACCTGCGCGTCGTGTCTCTCGACGCACATGGCGCGCTGCATGGCGGCCAGCAGCGCCCGGCTGGCGGTGCTGTACTGCGCGGCGCCGGCGCTCACCATTATACCTGCGCGTCGTGTCTCTCGACGCACATGGCGCGCTGCATGGCGGCCAGCAGCGCCCGGCTGGCGGTGCTGTACTGCGCGGCGCCGGCGCTCACCATTATACCTGCGCGTCGTGTCTCTCGACGCACATGGCGCGCTGCATGGCGGCCAGCAGCGCCCGGCTGGCGGTGCTGTACTGCGCGGCGCCGGCGCTCACCATTATACCTGCGCGTCGTGTCTCTCGACGCACATGGCGCGCTGCATGGCGGCCAGCAGCGCCCGGCTGGCGGTGCTGTACTGCGCGGCGCCGGCGCTCACCATTATACCTGCGCGTCGTGTCTCTCGACGCACATGGCGCGCTGCATGGCGGCCAGCAGCGCCCGGCTGGCGGTGCTGTACTGCGCGGCGCCGGCGCTCACCATTATACCTGCGCGTCGTGTCTCTCGACGCACATGGCGCGCTGCATGGCGGCCAGCAGCGCCCGGCTGGCGGTGCTGTACTGCGCGGCGCCGGCGCTCACCATTATACCTGCGCGTCGTGTCTCTCGACGCACATGGCGCGCTGCATGGCGGCCAGCAGCGCCCGGCTGGCGGTGCTGTACTGCGTGGCGCCGGCGCGCGCGGCGCTGAGCGCGATCAGCTGGGCGGCGCCGGCGCGCCACTGCGCCGCGGCGGTGTACACGTCACCGCAGTAGATCAGGCTGGTGAGCAACGCTACGCGCGCGGCTAACCCAGTTGGAGCCTACGAAGAAAGGTTTTCTATACATTCACTGCCAACCCAAGAACCAAATTCCTAACCACACGCCGTCGTAGCGCCAAATAGTACCCGACAATCGGGATATAAACATTAAGACAAACAATTTTATATTAGGTTCACTCATTTTTCAAATATTTTTTATGGCATAGAGAAGGCAAACGAGCACAGGCCATAGCGATAGCTTGCTAGCTGCCTACATGACTTTTAATAAAGCCAATGCATTTGACAAGCTTAACTCATCCCATATTGATATTGCTACTGTAGAGAAACAACAAATATACGTCGTTCAACACCTGTCACCGAGGAACAGGGCACTCCAGGCACAAGCTCAAACTTTGAAGAGGGAGCAGGGTTTCAAGCATTTGTGGACCCGCAATGGAAGAATTTTAATGAGGAAGGATGATGCGTCGACCGCCATTTAAATCAAAGATTTTGAGTTTTTAGCCACACTTAGAGAGTAATCGCAAGTACCTGTTACCGTTATTTCTCTTTATTACAGTTTTCGATGAAGAATTTAGAACTCAATTTAGCATTTACTATCAAAATGCTAGAAGTGTAAGGGGCAAACTGCACGAATAGTACTTATCATCCCTAAATATTAGTTGCGACATTATTGTAATTACTGAAACTTGGCTGATTGAAAGTGTTTTTGATGCTGAAATACTTAATGACAATTATGTAATCTATCGAAGAGATGACATAGCTCTGGTAGTTCCAAGTCTGAGGGTGGCGGAGTGTTGATAGCAAATTGTAAAAAAAAAACATCTAGACAATCTGCATACGAAAGCATCCATGAAAAACTTAAGGTACAAGTTACTACCCGCTCTAACAAATCTTCACACGTGTTAAATATTTGCGCAACTTATCTACCCTCTCCAGTTTCCTGTGAGCGTCTTATGGACAACTTGGATTGCATCAGCAATGCCATTACCTCAATAGGCAATGGCACGACAATTTTTATTGGCGACTTCAATGCTGGTAGTATTTGTTGGAGTCCTGATCCCAATGACTGTGAATCATCAGCCGCCGTCGTGGATTCTTCCTCAACGGGGCTACATAATGGCCTGGCAGACTTCATGTCTCTCCATGGTCTTAGACAATTTAATCTTATTAAGAATGTTGATGATCGTCTTCTAGATATCGTTCTCTGTTCTCATTACTCAGTCTTGACCGAGCTAGCTGATCCTCTCTAGGATCGACCCATACCATCCCCCTTTGAGCATCACGACTAATTTTCCCGTTATTAGTTATTTACAGAATGTCAATGTGAACAGACGAAACTTTCATGTAGCAGATTACTCAGTAATCAACAAAGAGCTAGAGTCAGTTGATTGGGAATCGACCTTGAACAACTCAAATACCGTTGACGAAAAGGTTACTGCATTTTACTCTATATTGGAGGATATGATCGCAAATCACGTTCCTCTTATCAAATTAAAAAAGGGTAATATCCTGTCTGGTACACAAGAGAATTAATTAATCTAATTAAATATAAAGATAAATTGCGGCTCAGGTTTAATAAGTTCAAAACCCCAATTGATGAATTCGAGTTCAAGGCTGCAAGAGCTGCATGTCATCATCAAACCGACATTTGCTATGCCAGGTACATTAAGTCTGTTAAGGATTCTATTTCAAATAATAACATGAAAGCTTTTTGGTCTTTTATTAAGTCTAAAAGGCAGAATAAAGGTACAATACCCAGCGAAATGATACTACACGGAATCAAGTTTTCGTCGCCTAACTCTATATGTAATGCATTTGCCGAACACTTCCCCTCTGTCTACGTGTCGAATTTAGGACATGTCAACAATTCCGTTATATCTACTCTTCCACCTCCGAACACCACTGAAGAAATAAAGTCCATGCATCACCAGCTTTTAAAAACCTTGATAAGAACAAGGGGGCTGGACCTGAGTGCATACCGGCTGTATTTGTTTATAACTGTGCATCAAGTTTAGCTCAGCCTGCTAGTATTATTTACAATTATTCTCTTAACTGCGGAGTTTTCCCTTCGCCATGGAAACTTGCTCATGTGATACCAATCTCTAAAGGTGGTAATGCCAGTAACATCCAAAACTACATGCCTATTTCACTCTTTTCAATTTTCGGCAAAGTATTTGAATTTTTAATAAACACCATCCTGACCATTCATCTTAAACCACTGCTAGCCCCTCAGCAACATGGTTTTCGGAGCAATAAATCAACTGTGTCCCAATTGGTGCTACACGTGTCTGAACTAACGGAAGCCTTAGACAAAGGTCATCAAAATGACGCTGTATATACATACAGATATTAGCAAGGCATTCGACAGAGCTGATCATGATATACAAATTTATAAATTAAGTGCCTTTGATGTACATGGCAAACTTCTTGATTGGTTTTTAAGCTACCTTTCTGCCAGGTCTCAAAAGTTTGCGCTAATAAGTCACAAAGTTTTGAGGCTCCCTCAGGGGTACCCCAAGGTTCACACTTGGGCCCCACATTATTTTTAGTGTTTATTAATGACATGGCTGAAGTGATTCGCCACTCATGTTTCTCGTTTTTTGCTGATGACTTGAAAATATCTACAGTGATCAACTCTCCAGCGGACTTCCTTCAACTTCAGGAAGATTTAGATATCTGGATGGTCTGAGCGTAACAAGTTGCCATTAAACACAAGCAAATGCAAACACATAACGTTTACCAGGAAACGGTGGCCTATTATTACCTCATACAACATTAATAACCTGGCGCTTGAAAAGATTTCTAGTATCCGGGATCTTGGTGTTACCTTGGACAGCCAGCTTTCTTTCACGGACCATATTAACAAAATGATTAAAAAAGCATAAAGGCTTCTGGGGTAATTGTAAACACTTTAAAAACATTGCTGCTTTGAAAACTTCATATTTTGCCTTAGTCCGCAGCCAGCTTGAATATACCGCTAATATCTGGAGTCCGCAATATAAGTGCCACGTGAACAGAATTGAGAGGATTCAGAGGCGCTTCTTGCATCTGCTTTCGGTACACCAACGTAAAATTTCTTCGTTACCCTCATATTCAACTAGATTTAATTATTTTAATATCACACCCCTAGAAACCCGTCGATGGATCTCTGACCAGATATTGCTTCACAAAATTTGTAATGGCACAATAAATTGCCCTCAGCTTCTTGAAAAAATTGGGTTCACTGTACCAAGGCTTCACTCCCGCTTTTCAAACTACAGACGTTTTTCTTTGAAACCACCCAGAAAAAAACTTGCACAATGTTCTGAATAGAATATGCAGCGAGCACAATAAACTTTTCAAACAGACAAATACTGAGTCGATGTCCATCTCTCAAATTAAATTTAAAAGTTTATTACATATTTATAAGAAGTAGTTGGACGCCTGTTAGTTTTAAAGTAAGCGCTTTATAGTTATAGCCCCTGTTTATTTTATTTAAAGTGATATCTCGTTAATTTTATATAGTGTATGTTACTTGTTATTTTAGTTTACTAATATGGTTTGCCTTATAGTGAGACTTATCAAAAACTTTTTATAGATAGATTTTTCTATATTTTTAAGAAGTAGTTTAATAGTTTAATATCCACGGTTTGAATTACTTGAATTTAAGCCCAGAAATGTTTTATGTATGTTTTATATGTGTTTTGTTTTTATCTTTGTCATATTTTGATCAAAAAAAATTACGTTATGTACGGTTACTTAGTGCTTAGTGGTAGAACTTCGAATGTTAAGTGTGTTAGGTAGTGTGTTATTGAACCGCATCGGCACTTAAGCGAGTGTTTTTACGCAGGTTGAGTTTGCCTATAATTGGGTAAACACCCTGGCGCTCTTCTTTACTTAAATAATTCTAAATTTAAGTTAATGGTGTTATCTGTTGGAGAACCTAATAATTAAAAAAACGGCAAGCCTAAGACTGCAAATGCGTTGCCATCCCTGAGGACTAAGATGGAATGCCTCTATACTAGTCATTACACCGGCTGTCTTATCCCCAAACCGGAACCCAACAATGCTAACACTGCTGTTTGGCGGTAGGTTAATGCATAAGATGGTGGTAGCGATCCGGATGGACCCTGCACAAGGTCCTAGGACCCACTTTATTTTTACTGTATATCAATGATCTCCCAGACATAACAGAAATGGATTGCACACAGTTTGCGGATGACTTGTCCATCGTGGACCCATGCCGATATTCAGAAATTAGGTATTCAGAAAGTCTTATTTTGGCTTCATAATAATAACTGGCTTTTTAACATAAATATATCGACGTTTATGCAATTCAGTAACAAAAATGGGAAAAAAACTCCCTCTGACAGTAACATACGACGGTCAAATGATAAGAGAATCATGTCAAACAACGTTTCTCGGCATTACTCTAGATGACAAGTTCTCTTGGATAGGTCATATTGACCAAATGTGCAACAAAATTAATTCCTTTGCTTATGCGCTATGGCGCCTCAGAAAAATTAGCACAAAGCACATTGCTATCCAGGCCTACCATGGGTATGTATGCTCGTTGTTGAGATACGGCATCATACTGTGGGGAAACTCGTCGCAGGCTCATAGAGCTTTACTCGCACAAAAACAATGCATCCGTTCAATTTGTACTGTAGACGTCTTTACATCATGTCGACCACTATTTAGGGAATTGAAGCTGCTGACGGTCCCCTGTATATATATTTATGAAATATGTTTACTCGTAAGATCCCAACCTAATTTATTTAAAACTTATAAAGACCAATGCAATTTCAATACCAGGTATCCTGATAGATTGGTTAAACCACATTCAAAAACAACATTATTTAGTAAAAATATTAACTGTATGGCAGTGAGTATTTACAATAGATTGCACAACGAAATAAAAGACCTACCACTGACTAAATTTAAAAATGTACTAAAAAAATGGCTTACCCCGGAGTGTTTTTACTCTGTAAACGAATATTTCGACTACTATGTTTATAAATCGTAATGTGACATGGTTTAACTTATTTAAGTAGTATTAATGTTGACAAATTAGTATTGTAATTAAGATATTGACATCCTGTAAATAATTCATGAAATTAATAATTTATTCTATATATTAAATTTATTGCCTTTAATTTTTTGCATGCCATGTACTGGCGAAATGTGTACAACTCTGTAATTACTTACCAACTGATTTACCCCATTTTTGCATAAATAAATCTTTTACTTACTTACTTACTTACTTACTTACTTACCTACCACCTGCAAAAATATTGTACGTGCGGAAATAATAAACTGTTGAGACTTATTTCTTGTTATCACTATTGTATGTAAACAGTTAAAATACAAAATATGTATATTTCTATTTCCATGCGATGCACAGGGATACCGTACACAGTACTAACCTTAGCATCTAACATCTGTGACGTCACATCCATCAGCAGCTGCAAACAGCTGTTGACGTCGATCTCTTTGTTCTTCTTCGTTCGTTTCACTTCTTTCCTCACGAAATATGGCGCATAGTCTATTATATCTGTAAATAAACTCGAATATGAAATCATTTTTACGTCAGTTCAGGAGTAATGGTTGAGTTCATTCTGCAATTCCGATTTCAAGATTCGTGCAAATATCAACACTTGTCGGTTTGTTTATTTTTGAGTCGGTTTGTTAGAAACATAGACAAGTTATCAGAGGCAAGAGAAATGTGGTAACGATAAACATCCAATGATATTTATATTTAAAAAATACAGTTAAAAAATAAAATTTTAATTTACCAGCCGCTAATTTGAGATAATCAGCGTTGTATTCAGCGCAATGGTATGCTTCGTCATGGTCGTTTCGCAAAGGGATTCGCTCCAAGTTTATGTTTTCAAGTTGCGAGTAAAAAGACGTTCCTACCAAGATGCTTCGAAGACGTTGTATCCTGAAAATAAAACACCATTATACTAGCCGAACGACATCCAATGCTGAACATAGGACTTCGCCAAGGATCTTCACGACGCTGGCGATCGTCAACCTTTTGCAGAGCAGAGACCATTTTTTTGCTAGAAGAAGCCACCACATGTTTTACGATTCTGCTGGCTACTAGCAACTGTGTGATCT
Source organism: Acleris sparsana (assembly GCA_923062465.1). Classification (NCBI taxonomy): domain Eukaryota; kingdom Metazoa; phylum Arthropoda; class Insecta; order Lepidoptera; family Tortricidae; genus Acleris; species Acleris sparsana. The sequence continues at coordinate 12,531,294 of OV281307.1, read as the reverse complement.
GCCAATCACTCTTGAAACTGACCTAAAAATAATTTAAAGACTACCAAAGCTCACGCGACAATAGTACGGCTCAGTTTTCTGGGTACATATCTGATAATCCTGCTGGCCACGCGCAACTGTGTGATTCCCCGACCTTTCTAGAACTACACTAATTGCTCAACCATCACTAGGCCGACTCATTTCTCTGGGTATATGTCTGGCGATTCTGGTGGCCAGTCCTATAGAGCTACCAGACCCATTAACTCTTCGAACAGACCTATGAATCACTTATACACTAGCAAGGCTCACCCGACACTAGTCCGGCTTAGCTCTCTTGGCACATGTCTGGCGCTCCTGGTGGCCACGAGCAACTGTGTGATGCCACGAACGGCCCAGTGGGCTCCATTACCCTGAAGAGCTCCTAGAAGACCCACCCAGATCTCTTCGAACTGCTTCTTTGAGGACCACCCTATCAGGTTCACTCTGAAATTAGAAACGCAGTGAATGATAAATGTTAGCATTTACATATATGTTAATTAGAGTTCCGGTAGCCAAATGACAAAAATATACCCTTATAATTTGTATGTCTGTCTGTACATTCGTATATCAAAGCCACTTCACGCATTCATATGTTTAAAAAAAAAGTTACCTGAACAAAAAAGCCTCCAAAACGTCCATGTCCTGAAAAGCGTGCAGGGGTAAGTCTATCTTATGGAGTTGGTCTTTCTTCCACTGGACCTCAACAGAAGACCAAGCAATGGGAGGTATCAGCGCCATGTTGCTGACTATATCGAGCCTGGAAATACCATCATCATAAAACACTAGGTAACTCACTTTAGGGAAACGAAACAATTGCGATATGTCTGACATCGGAAGAGTTTTACAAACGAAATTACTCATATTTTTAACAGTCACTAACAATTTTAAACATCAACAATTCAACATCCAATGAACATTTTGGTATTGAAATCAAAATCTTCAAACTTTCATTTCGTTTGTATTTAAATCATCATACAAGTATTTGCCCCTACCGGAAATTTACCCCGGGACCTCTAGCTCTAAATGTCAGCCACATAACTTTAGGCAACTCGTCAACTTTAACACTATCTGTACTATTTCTTATGTCAAATGCATCAAAAATTAAAGTATCCTTACCATCACCATTACCAATTTAATATTTGCTTGTAAACGACTTACCGAGATAAGCTAACAAGTAGTTTTTCAATAGGTTTCCTGTAACATTTGTCTAAAACTTCACTCGTCCTGTTGCTGTAGAAATTATTTTCCCAATACTCAATAAGCGTGACTAATTTGTCCCCAATAATTATAATATCAGGTTCCGGTGTTTCCTCTGTTTTTATGAATTTCTTTAGTGTGATTGGTTTGGTGTCCTGAAAAACCAATATGAGAGTAAAGATGATTGTTTTCTTCTATCTAATTTGCAACATAAATAAATGTATTATTATTAACAAGACTAAAACAGCATATCAGTCTAGATAGATCTCTCTATCTAGCTTGCTATCGGTCACATGGCTAATTATAGTATTAAATATAATGAATTAAACTAGATTTTAAATAAATATAACTCATGAAAAAAAAAGGTAATTTCGACGTTGTAATTGTAAACGTACCTTGACTAGATATTTGAAAATCGCATATAAGCAGCTGATCGCCGATTGGATTCTATTGACATTACTGTCAAAGTTCAACCCCGTCCAAATCTCCTTACATCCCAGCGCCTCCGCCACATTGTCAACTGTAAATATGATGACATTGTCTACTACAATGTCATCTGTCACTGTCACATTTGTCCTAAACGACACATCCGTGTGAACAGGGCTTTCAACTAACTTTTTATTTTTAATCAAAAACGTCAAATACTGCAGAGAAATTACGGAAAACGTAGCAATATTCTTTGCTAAGGAACCAGGAAGTATGGACTCTAAGCATTTCTCTAAAATATCACAATCAGTATCGTCAATAAGGTTTAGAGTTCTTTGGAGCGCATCTAAGAATCCTTTCAAAATCGTTTGAACGGTTACGAATTCTTGATAGAACAATTTATCTTGAAACACTTGATGGCATCTCCTTGTGTATTTGTCGATGGTTTGTTCCACAGTGAGATTAAAATTCTCTGATTGACTTAAAGGTCTGTTTTGTTTAGGAAACAGTCTTATTATTTCCGTCAAACTTTTGTCAAAAGCTATTACAGCCACTTCATATAATTCAGACATAGGCGGAGGAACCATTTCAGTGTCGTCTTCAGACAATTCCAAGTTTCCAAACTTTTCTTTCTCATTCACAGGGATGAAAAATTGCGATTTGGATTCCTTCTCGCTGTTCTTAAACACTTTTAAATTAACGACATTCAACTTGTTGCTGTCCATAGAAGAAATCATCTCCTCGTGTAATCTTATCATCTCTCTTTGTTCTCGTATATTGTCTCGCTCTAATTCTTTACTTTCGTACACAGAAAAAACGTTCAGGAAATCTCTTAGATAACTATCACAGACGAGTTTGAAGAATGGGCTTAGTATTTTTCTGTCAAACTCTGGGCATGATATCACGGTAGACAGTTCGTCTTTTGACAGATTCATCAGGAGTTCAGCTAGCTCTTTATGTTTTGGTACTTTGGGAAGTGTGCAGTCTGTTTGACAACACCTGAAATTGAATGAGACATGATAATTAAAACAAAAACATGTGACTTTACTTATCTATTGTAAATTATATTTGAGTGTTGTGATTCAAATGAAGATTCTGATTTTCTAATGCAGCAGTAATTGTAGATTATGTAGTTAAACTCCCTTATGTTTGCCATTTGTACGTTTCACACATATTTTGTATTGAAGTTATAAATAAAAAACAGAAAAAAATGTGAGAAGTGATAAACACCTTTCCTAACTCGGTTACCATTATTAGCATAATTCAAAAATTAGTTCCTGCATTATAGTATTCGGTCTTTAAAAACTTACAAATAAAGCATATTTAATCTCTTTTTCATAAACTCACAATAACAAAAGAATGGTTCAAATATAGTTTGTCCTTATCTTTCATCGTGACATTTGAATTTGACAGAAAGAGATAAAGCACACTTTAACTAAAATAGATTTATTGTACGTTTTTGAAGCTTTAAAGCTAATTATCTAAACCATAAACTCAGTCAGTGAGTCCAGCTCCACTACTAGCTGTCAGTATTAGTGTGTCACTGACCTGCTCTTGACCTGGTTGACTCGCCACTGGTGGTCCACGCCGGTGGTGACGATGTACTGCGGGTTGACGGCTCGGTCTTGAGATAAGTCCAGTGGAGACAGATCGAACACCGTCGCCGCTAGCGAGTTCAGCTCCACTACTAGTGACGAGTAACTGTGTGACGTGTAATATATACTTTATTTAACTACGTATAAAAAGTACGATTTAAATGCATTCGAATAATGTATTTTTTTTTAGTAATCAAAAATGTTTGTGTGGCGTGGCAGTGACGCGCATTTCGTCCGAGAAAAGCGCAAATAAAAGTGTTTTCCGCCTACTTAATTTTACGTACATTGACAGAGTAGCTAGATGTGAATTTACCCAGTCTCGTTTTTACCCATTCGTGGTTTACTCGGTCGATAAACGCGCATTTATTAAATTGTAGCTTTTTCCAAGCCTCATTCTTGATTGCCTATTTCAAATATCAACCTTACAGTCGACGGGAGGGCGGAGCCCCACCCTCGCGGAGCTCCTGTTTCTATATGCTTTAGCCCTTAGGGCCTACTGCAAAGCTAACAACACCAACCTGGTCCATTGTAATATCAGTAGGATAATATGCAATTAGGAGAAATTCATAGTGGAAAATTTGATTTGATGTAAAACGCGATCAGGTAAAATTATGAATGGGGAAAAATACGACTGAAAAATATGCAACGCGAAATAATCGAGTGACTTGATAATACTATACAAGCTAGCTACTTACCGAACATAAACTTTTTCTCGCTGCAATAATTCCAAGGCTACTTGTACGTCTTCTTTCGTCAATTGCATGTTTATGTCTTCGACTGGCATGTCTTTTAGTAATCTGCATCGTTCTATGGCTAGGTTTGCAAATCTATAAAGGTACAAATACACATAATAAGTTTCTTAACAAAGCCTTATTGGCTAACAATACTCAGTCAAACTGGTCAGTGATCTATGTATGAAACTGATCTTAGGTACGAAGCTAGTCTTATGAAAAATAATAAATGACAGTTTTTATTGATTTGATGTTCACTTAGGACTTCTCTTAAGAAGGGTGGGTGTTAACAATAGTAGTTTGACACAATGTATTTTATGCTTGCTATAATTTATGACTTTTGTATAGCCAGGACAGGGCAGTTCCCAGTATTTAGAGAAATTTTGGTAGCAAACAATATTAGTGACTTACCGAACTGCGATTGCCGGTTCCAACTTGCCGATGATGCGGCAAATTAGAAATATCAAAGCTCCGGACTGACTAACGTGAGACAATGATAGCATTTTGTAGATGTTCAGAGCAAATTCATCCTGCAACAACCGAGAACAATACCTTACTTTGGGATGAATTAGAATGATGCTCATTGCGCCCATTTTGAGCATTTTCCAAGATTTTATTTTTAAATGTGAAGTAGGTACAGTCACGGGCAATAATATATTATGTTATTGGGTGCAAAAATATCTGCTACGTCTTTATTACTAGAGGTATAAGAGAGTGTTAGATATTTTTGCGCACAAGGTTGGATAATATATTATTTCTGGTGACTGTACTAATACAAAGTTTTCTCTACTTTGTAGCTACCGCTCATTGTCAATTAAACTTGCGAATAACGTGTCGCTACAAATTAATTGAATTAAGTTCTCGAGTGGCGGCCCCGCACCGGTGGACGGAGTGTTGGACGGCCTCCCACCCGGTGGTCTGACGACCTGGGGCCTATTGCATAATAAAGTACAAGCTAATACTATTAGTGATTTTGGTTGTAACTTGTACTTTTATGTTGCATAATAAAATACGAGGGATAAATATACAAGTGAATAAGTACAAGCTAATAATATTAGTGATTTTGGTTGTAACTTGTAAATTATTGTTGCATAATAAAATACAAGTTATAAAATACAAGTCAAAAAGTATTAGCCCTAATAACTAATATTATATGTAAATTTTATTAGTTTTGGTTGCAATACGAGTCTAAAAATTCCAATTATTAGTTGTAACTTGTATTTATTACTACTTACCTTAGGACCACGGTAATTTTGAATTACAAGTGATTTAGTTAAAGCCTAATCAACGAAAAATGTTTAATATTTTGCATTTATCCGACGATGACGATGATCAATATCTAGTAACCCGACACCAAAAGGTATATAAGGACAGGATCAACTTCACTTTTGAAAATAGTGCACACTTTTACGAAATGTTTCGAATGAAACCTATTAAAGCCGAACGTGTGCTGCAAGCAATTTCAAGCGACATTAAGTTGAAAAAAAAAGGTGGTGCTCTTTCTCCGAAACAGCAATTATGTACTACACTTCATTGGCTTGGAACTGGATGCCAATATTATTCTGTTGGTGCAGGTCATGGCGTTGACAAGTCTACAGTTTGTCGAACTGTTCATCGCGTTATTAACGCTATTAATAGAAGGTTATTTCCATCGATAATTATATGGCCACACCGAATGGGAGACGTAGTGCAAGAGTTCTATGAATTATATAATTTCCCGAATGTAATTGGTATAATTGATGGAACACTCATACCAATAGACGCACCAACTACTAACGAACCAGCATTCGTAGACAGAAAAGGAGGCCATTCGATAAATTGTATGATGGTATGTGGACCACAATATCAATTTTTTTATGTAAGTGCCAATTGGCCGGGTAGTGTGCACGATGCACGAGTTCTTAGAAGGAGTAGTCTCTACAGTGCAATGGAACAAGAAAACATATTTCCAAATGGCGTTATACTTGGAGACTCGGGTTACCCTCTAAAAACGTGGCTAATGACACCGTTACACAACGACCCAAATAGCGAGGGTGAAAGACGCTACAACCGAAGACTCAAAGCAACAAGGCAGATTATAGAGTGTTCCTTTGGAATATTAAAGGAAAAATTTCCCTGCCTGAATCATCTAAGAGTCAACCCAAAATTTGCAGCAAATATCGTTGTCTGCTGTGCAACTTTGTGCAACATTGCCCGGGAAGGTGAAGATTTGGAATCATTCACTCCACCAGTGGAACAAGAAAATCATCGAAATGTAAATGATGAGGCTCCTGCATTGAGTGCACTTCGACGCCAACAAGAAATAATACAGTCTATGTCATCATAAATACTTAGTATTAAATCTTGTTAAAATGAAGATGTAGGTCAAGTTGTTTGAAACTTATTAAATATATAAATAATCATTATGGCTTATACTATGGGTAGCTAGGGTGATGGAACCAGTAATGGACGAGGACCAATGATGGACACTTGATTCTTATTTTACGGAACATAAGGGTTATTCATTTGTTTTGCAACAATCAATTTAGGACCATATGAAATTTGAATTAAGAGTGAAGTGTCCATTACTGGTGCCTGTCAGATAAAAGTGTCCATCATTGGTATCGTCACCCTACTATACAATGACAAACATACTTATATAGATAAAAAATTCATGCTCATCATTCTCATCAAACAAATATTTGACCTTACCGGGGATCGAACCCGGGACCACTAGCTTTGCAGGCAGGGTCATGATAGACTAGGCTAACTACGTCGTCATACGATTGGATTTACTACATGGCTAACATGACATCGTAAGAAAATACCTAAATTAGCTCTTAAATACATAAATTAAATCCAATCATTATGAAGTTTCAAAAATTTGACTTACAACTAATTGTACGATTTTCTAGTGAGTCAGGCTTTTAATTTGTTGATGTCTAGCTATATGTCATCCATCAATGTACTATTAACTAACTTTTTAAGGAAAAAACATTTATTTTCTTAACTTTTATTAATAAAGAAATTTGAACAATCGATGAAATTCATTGTTTTTATTGCTGAAGTACACAAATTAATTATTACAAACGTCAATATTGTGACTATTCCTGATCTGTATACGCGGTATCCGTATTATTTTGATTATCGGATGTAGATTCTGGAATAAACACAGCTAGTGTAAATTGCTCCAAATTACTTGTAAACTTGGATCTTGGGAGCCCATACCGTAATTCCAAATCCAAAATTTTTAAATCTTTTAGGTAATTATCTCGTTCAACATTTTTTATTTGTAGATCTTTTAATATGTTTTCTTTCTCCAAAATATCTAACGTTAATTTCATTTTTTTTTGTAATAAATCTTTGTTTTCGTTTATTCCTTCTCTTCCTTTCCAGTCCCTTTTTAAAATGTTGTTATTATTTTGTTTAAGTTCGGAATTGATTAATGTCTCGAACGTATTATCTACTGTCTCTTGTAGGGTTTCTTGTATCTTTTGCTCAGAATCTAGGTTCAATTCAATTTGCAGATGCTCATCCACGCCTAGACCTTCTAAAACTGGTGACTCTTTTCCGAGTATATCATAAACGAGAACATCAATTTCATTTTCTTTACAGTCGGGCCCTCCTCCAGAGCCTGTTTTTTTAGCATTATCTCGTTTCTCCTATAACAAAAGATTAGTCAACTTTAAAAACCCGGCTGCTTATTTTTATATACCTAGACGACAATTGCATAACAGTTTTTATGATATAGCCTGTATATGTTAGTTTTTTTAATCAAAGTATCCCTTGCGACGCTTTGCCGAATTTAACGACCCTATTTGCATCGAAATCGTACCACCAGACCAGCCTCTACGAGTGAACTAAGAACCTTAAAAAACTACCTCATTAAATCAATAAAACATTACACTCCTCTTTTAGAAGTCGAGTAAAAATATGATATGATATAGATATAGTTGTTGTAAAAAATGTATATTGTTTATAAATTAACATACAGGCTAAACAAAACTTATATGTATAATATACACCTACATACCTACACCTATTGTTGAATAATAAGTAATAATGGTAGTTGCACGCTTAGAAGACAAGTTGTAGGTACTTACCACGGATAATTTTCTCACATTTGCCCACCAAACATCACGAACATACGCCCAATTCTTATTTTCTCTGATAATCCCCAAGCTTTGGGCATATGCACCGATATTTCTCCAGGCGTTACTGCGAATATCTTTAGTGACCTTTGTTGAAAAGGGACCGAACAAGACATCTTTCTGCTCCTTAATTTTACTTAAGATGCACATTTTCAATTTTCTTTGTTCTTCTCGCTTACCACCCATTTTCGAAGTTAGAAATTTCAGATAAAGTTTTACGTTGACGTTTACTGTTCCCGCCAATATTTCTTTTTTAATTGCAAAGTCCACAGATGGGCAAAGGTTTACCTCACTCAGCCAACTTGTTTACTTGTAATTTTGTGTTTTGCTGATAATATTAGTACACTTATTACAAGTTAGTAAAAATACATTATGCAACAAAATTTATTAGTACTTGTAAATAATGATGAATTTACTTGTAACTTTCACGATATTATTAGAAATTTATGCAACACAATTTTCTAATATAATTAGTGAAAACACAAAATAACGCAGCTTGTAAATTTTTAACTAGTAACTTGTATTATTTTCTAATTTTATTAGTCTAATTATGCAATAGGCCCCTGGTTAGGATCGCGGGGAGCCGCTGGATGCGAGCGGCTCAAGACCGTGACTTGTGGCGCTCTTTGGGGGAGGCCTTTGTCCAGCAGTGGACGCCCCCGGGCTGATGATGATGATGATGATGATGAAACTGACGTTTGTTGTGTTGTCAGTTTTTGAGAGAAAATAAATATAACGCAAGTTATGACATGACTAATCAATAACCATGAGGCCATCTTATTTTAGGCAAGTATCTTGATAACTTTTAACGGCATAAATAATGCTAAAAAGCACACAGTCCACCTGATGGTTAGTGGGCTGCGATGCCTATTTAGACATTTTCAATCCCAATGTGGAATAAAGTGGAAAGGATCTACGCTACTAATTTCACCCCACAACGAAACACAACATGAACACTGCACGCAGGTCAAAAACAAGGCAGTGACTAAATACCGTAATTTTTCCCTTTTTTTAATATTTAACAGTACCTGCATGGAGTTCTGGCAGCGACACGCTATACACTGCAGCAGCAGGCCGGATGCATTTGCATTCTCCTGCACCCTGGCCACCAGGCTTTGGGCCGCGTGCGACCCGTACTGCCGGACTAGTATATGCACGCGATTGACTAGCAGCCATGTTAGGTGGACCGCTTCGGAGAGGCCGTTTTCTACCTGAAAAGTTATTAAAGTGAGGAAAACACTTAGCATCACATTCAATAGTGTCATTATGACATTTGAATTGGACAGAAAGCCACAGTGGATACTTTATGAGTTTACATGTTTACAAACTCATGCCTTCATTCCCAGAGTGGGGTAGAAAGAGCTACCACACCACCACATTTAACCACATTTGGCACCATTAGGCCAAGATATTTAGTGACAGGTTGCAAGCCCATCGTCTAACAGTACTTCAGGCCTTTATTCCCTGAGTGGCCTTCTTACGACATCCACTGGAAGACATGGAGTGGCACTATTCTAACGCGGAAACCTCCACTTTAAATTATCAAAATGTCCGTTATTGATCACTAATTAAGTTGACGCTCAATCTTTTCTTAAATCTCTCACTCCCTCTCAATTTTTCATGGAAAATAGCGGTGTACTTACGAAATATTCGCAGTAAGCGAGCGTGCAAGCGGTTTGCAGCGCGTCCGCGGGCGAAGGGCTTGAGTCCCCGCTCCCGAGAGGCAGGTCTCGAGCAAAACCCACCAGCTTCTGCCAGTACTTGTGGGATACGAAGTTTAACCTGGAAAATGTTTCGTTATCACACTTATCACTTATCAACCTAAACCGTGAAAAGGCTTCGCGATCTAAGACATCGGTTCAACAATGGTTGATTATGCAACCGTCACGTAATGAAGGCTTTTGACATACGAGTGGCAAAGTCAGGACACAATCTTAAATTAATATTATTATGCGTGTATTGAAATTTTCTGGAGAAAAGTACAATTCACATAGGAAATGTAAAAATACCTGTCATTTTTGTTGTTTGAAATCGCTATAAGATAGTGAGGATTTAGCAAATATTTAACGTTATTTTAACCTGTCTACGAAAAAGCAGAGGAGACCTAGAGGCCCTAGAGGCTCGAGATGAGGACTTGTGATTGCAAGGTACCTAGTTAACATTCCAGTTGCCGCCACATACAGAGGTTTTCTTACTAAATTACACTACCCGAGTGCTTTTTTGGTACCCGATGACCACTATAGTACTATGGGTACTATAGACCACGATATAGATACTTGTATAAATGGAGAAATAAAAACTTAAATACTGATTTGATAATAAATGTGTAACAGGGTTAATTGCAAATACTAAAAACGTGAAGCGCACGGTTCTTCCAGACTAACAGACGCAGACTAACCTTCCGACGTTTTTTGACGAACGTGACTTTTAACTAACCGCCATTTACTAAACGTCCCCGGAAAACAGGACGTTACAATATCTGACCTTACTTTTTACGAATTCGGTAGGCACGGTAGCAAGACCTTTTCTCTTTCAACCACAACGTTTAGAACCGTCACAAAAATTCTTCAATTGAACTTCAATTAATACGACTGCGAAGGGACTCGAATCGATTGATGTTTACATGCTACTCATGACGCTTCCTTGAACCTCTGACATACTGACCTACATCATTAACAAAAGTATTGAGACTATGACTTTCCCAACAGACTGGAAAATTGCTCAAGTGATCCCGTTACCAAAAAAACAGAACCCTGCGAATCTGTCCGAACTTCGCCCTATAAGTATCCTTTCTTGTACGTCTAAGATAATAGAAAGGGTTGTTTGCGAACAGCTATCGGAATACCTGGAGAAAAACAGCATCCTAACCTGATTTGCAGTCGGGTTTTCGCAAGGCTCGGTCGACAGTTACTGCGTTACTCGACGTAGTCGACAATATCCTAGAGGGTCGGGGTGCTAGTAAAAGTACCATTATGGTTCTTTTAGATTTCTCCCGGGCTTTCGACTGCATAAGCGTGCCCTTGCTGTTATCTAAGATGTCCTATTACGGGTTTGATGTCAATACGATTGATTGGTCTAGCAGTTACTTGTCCGCTCGTGCGCAGGCAGTTGCGTTGCGTAGGATGGATGGTCTCTGTCGTCCTCGCTTTGTCCTGTGACTAGGAGAGTGCCGCAGGGTTCGATCCTGGGTCCCCTACTTATTATATTGTACAGCGCTGACATTATTTACAGTATATAGAACAGTAGATACCATCTTTACGCGGATGACCTTTACTTCTCCAGCACACCGTCGGCCACGTTAGCCGCCGTATTTCCTCTTGGTCGGAGAAAAACTGTTTAGTCCCAATCCCAGCAAGTCGAAATATTACACTCCATTTTCTGAGCTGTCGTGTAATAACCCAACTCCAGTCAACTCACCTGATCAATAAATGCGACCAATGTACAGTCAGCAACGGCGTGCGATGCGCCGCCCGCAAACAGATCAAGTTGAGCAGATCAAGTGGGATATTCTCCTCGGGACTGTATAGACCTGTGTTGAGACCGCTTTGCTCGTTGTGGAGAATGTTTTGGGCCGTTTTAGCTGTTAGGGGGAAGAGGCAGCCCGCTGAAATAAAAAAAAAATCAGTTTTTATGTAGGTTCTTTACAAGATACCCTATAAGGTGCATTCAATCTTACTTGTCCTCTCCTATTTAGTAAATTCTTTATAAACGCAGAATGCATCGTGCTTGACTAAAACGGTAGTTATTTCGTAAATGAAGCATCTTGAGACGACATTTTCCCAGTGGATTGTTTTTTTATCCACTAAAATTAATAGGTCGAGGGCAGAACTTCGTGAATGGTTACCAATTTAAAATTGATAAATATTATAGTGAATAGGTAATAATACTAACCTAAACTTCTGTCAAGATGAACAATTAACTTAATTTGCATTGTAAAGCATAAACAGCTGATTAAGATGTCTGTTAAACTGAATACAATTCAAATTCGACATTTTTTTACGAAACAAATCAACTCTTCAAAAACAAAAACCAATTACTCACGCGTCAAATGCAGCATATGTTTCACTTGCACGATGATATTCACACACACAGAGTACAGCAATCCATTTTGGCTGCTCTCATCCTCCTCTTTACAATCCAAAATGGAGTCGTGACAATTATCCACCTCGGTGATCGCAAACGTCAACGTTTTAAACAAAAGCCTGACCAAAATGACGTCAGGAGACAAATTAGCGCAGTTTTCGTTGACGTTTTGGACGTTTAGTGGGTCAACGTCGGGTTTGACGTTAAAGAAGATGGACTGGGGGGATATGTATGAGGACTTTAGGTAGTTTATTGATAGGAGGATCTCGCTTTCTGGTACTAAAACGAGCACTTTGCGAAGAAGCACCATTATTATTGAGAGGTACCGGAGTTTTAGTTTTCGTGGTGTTGATGCCTGAAACACAGAAAAAGAAATATAGTACGTACTTTTACAGCAAAATATTTAAATAGGCCAAAATGAAACGATTAAGTTTTTAGATATGGTTTGTGTTGCGTTAGTGATTAAGAAATATTAATAGACGAGTTCATCACAGTAAAAAAATAAATATAAAATTGAAAGAAATATTTCGAGACACAGCAAAAAACCTACAATTCCAACACGCAATATATTATTCATATCAGACAGACAGAGAGAGAGAGAGAGAGAGAGAGAGAGAGAGAGAGAGAGAGAGAGAGAGAGAAAGAGAGAGAGAGAGAGAGAGAGAACTAGACTTATTTTTGGGAATAATTTCACAACCTAAAAATGGCACCCCAATTGAATTTTAAAAAATACTTAGTCCCTAGAAACACAAGATGTTACTTTTTTCCGCCAATACACAGCTTAGAAGGATTTTTTTGAGCATTGGAAGTACTTACCAAATCAGGCGGCGCTTTAAACAATATCTTCAACAGTATCTCCACTCGGCTCTGTTCCAACAGCACATCCTTATACACGGAGTCCAGAAGCCTCTCCAGCGACGCTATGGCGTGCCGGGTGTCTATCTCTATGGACGTCTGCGCCAGGAGGTTCAGGAGGGTATCGCTGGCGAGTTCCGACCAGCGATAGTAGCTCTCTGGGTGTTCTTGGGAGAGACAGAGGACGCATGATACGAGCTCTAGAACCTAGAAAAAAGGTCAAGTTTGAGCTCTCTCAATTTTTACTGATGCATCTTTCGGAATTTAAATATTCATGCTTATACATGTTACTACTATTGCCAGTACTTTAGTCGCAAGTAAGAAAATGGCTCACGTACTGAGAGTTCCTTACCAAACGATAATTAAATGATAAATACATTTAAAACATTTTTCATTTTTACGAAAACAGAAATCACGTCATTGCTTAATACTGTCAAGAAAGTTTCAGACTCAAATCAATTCTAGAAAGACAGACAAAGACACAAAGACCGTATCCACAAGTACAAAGAGATATAACCACTTCTTCACCTTTTAGCATTGTAATGAGATTCAGAAGTGGATAGCTCTTTGTAATCAACTAATTGATTAATGTCTACTATTCTGAAAAAAGTGGTGAAACAATTGTGTTATATTTTCGCGCATTGCTCGCGAAAAGCACTATACAAGATTCAGGAGGGAAGGGCGGTTGCTGGACTCGTATATAGAGCGGCTTCGAATGCGTTTCGGTCACGCTAACTCATACTAATCCCGCAACAGCAATTTTCCCGGTCTCTCCAGTAATTTACTATTTCATTCCAGAATTTTCAAACTAAAATAATGAACAACTAAAGCTGGAATCCAAAAGATTAAAAAAAGGATAAAATAAATTTATTCAGTAAGTAGGCCGCTCGGGCACTTTTACACGTCAAGATTCTACCAGCGCTTCCCAAGAGGAGACCACTGCTGAGAAGAAACGCCGCAAGAAACTCAGCTCCTATACTATGCTCACCTTATGCTGGTGCATAGTTTTCTGCAGCATATAGAACAGCACCTCCCTCGTGGCCTGCGCTTCTTGTTGCTGCTGCCTTCCCAACACGCTGGCACCTGAAACAGTCAGATGTACAGTTAAATAACATCAAATAGTTTACCGGTAAGTATACGTCTGGTCTGGCTATCACGGGTTGATTGAAATCAAGGTTCAGATTTTAACTACCAACCAATACCTATCTATACATATTATAGAAGAAACTAACTGGGTAACTGATCGATCGAATCACAACTGAAACCACCGGGTTTGAAATATAAAGGGAATATCCATTGGATATTCTAGGGAATAAACAGTTGAAACTTTTTTTTTGAACAACTATATATATAACCAACAAATATTTGTTCCTATCTCTTTCTAGCAAAACAGAATTTAACATGGACTTTACATAGCCGACGTGTTATATGACATCATACGGCTACTAATCGCTGTCTAAGGGTGCGACTCTACTGAGGCGGAGACGAGCGGAGCTGTGCCAATATTAACCAATAGAAGGCGCATGCGATCAGGTCGAGCGACCACGTTAGTTTAGATTCTATTGGTTTAATATTGGCACAGCTCCACTCTGCTCCGCTCGTCTCCGCCTCAGTGGAGTCGCACCCTAATTAGCAGTTATATATTCATATTCCATTAACAAATTTCGTCATATGGTGGGCCTAAGGAAGATAAAAAATAATGTTTTCCCAAATGTAATGTTTTTGCAGGTGGTAGGACCTTGTGCAGGGTCCGTCCGGATGTTTACCACCATCTTATCCATTAACGTACCGCCAAACAGCAGTGTTCGCATTGTTGTGTTCCGGTTTGAGGATAAGACAGCCGGTGTAATGACTAGCATAGAGGCATTCCATCTTAGTTCTCAGGGTTGGCAACGCATTTGCAGTCTTAGGCTTGCAGTCTTGTGAATGCGAATGTCTATAGGTCACAGTTTCCACTTATCATCAGGTGGCCTGTGTGCTCGTTTGCCTTCTCTATACCATAAAAAAAACCTGGAAGCCTTTAATCGACTATAGTATTGTAAAAATGGTAACCTACCACCCATGTTGCTGAACACCTTGACTGCTACTGGTTCCAAGCCAGCGATGCACTCCAAGTGGGCTCCGGAGGCCATGAGTCCGTCACACAGTTGGATTAACTATAATAAATACAAAATGATGGAGAAACCTCACAAATTATATGATCTTGAAACCTATTAGATTTATATCCTCTTATTCATAAACGTGCAATAGCTAGTGTAGTAGAAATATCGTCCACTTACTTTCTCAACCTCGTATCTGACCGAATAGTTAGATAGGAAAAGAACTCATGTACCCTAAATAATAAAGACTGCTTTCCTATCTAACTACTATTATATACGAGGTTGAGAAAGTAAATAGACGACATGCTCTGTCCCTATCTGTCATTATGATATTGGAGTTTAACAGAAAGGGACAAAGAACACTTTACGTAAAATAGGTTTAATGTGCTTTTTTGAATCAAGTATGTAACAAAGAACTTTTAAATAAAAAAGGTCCCGAAATAATAGCGACCCCTTGTGTCAGAGCTGCTATCTCTTTAACGGCCCAACCGTTTCTCATTAAACGTAGCTAAGAACCAACCTAATTAAAATAGCTATCTATTTAAAAAAGCAGCATCCGAATCAGTCCATTTGGGAGTAACGATGAAAGAGACGGATAGACACGTTAAACTTATTATAACGCTCTGCTTGCTTTAGGCGTTGAAAACTATTTATATCTATAGTCCGTGTCATTTGAATTTGCCAAAAATAAACAAATTAGTACTGAATAACACATAACCTCAAACATTCATTAAGCGCATTTATGTAATCTGTAACTTAATGTGAAAATAAAGATCAAGATTATTTATTTTAATTTTTATGGCAATTATGATATAAGTGGGGCTGAGGCCCATTGACATTCGAAATCTCAAGACTACAAGATAAAGATAAAAGTCATTTAGTGAATAAATCATATCACTTGATCTTTAAAAGCACAATGATTATCGAGTAATAATGGTAAATTGGTTTGTTTGGTTGTGTTTACATGTTTGCTAACTTCAATTGGATCAGACTGTACCCTCCTGAGGTTCCTAGTACTAAAAGTACACTCAGGAGCAAAAAAACCGGGTCAGAGTGCGTTTTTCATACAAACGAGGCTATTTCGAAGCCTTCGTTCCTCGCCTGGGGTTGTTTTGAGTGAGGTTTAATGGTGGATACTGCGAGGTTCAATAGAGGAGATCAAAAGTTCTTAAGATACCTAACTGATCGCACAACCAGTTAACACCACAGCGGGAGAGTTTGGGTCAGCACATGGATTTCCTTACATTTTATTGCCATTTTAGATGTTTTTCTGAACATGCTCAATTCCGGCGTTAGCCGCAGATTTATTCAGTTGGGTATCCTAGGCACTCTGGAAGTCCTGTATCGATGGTCGAGGTATTCATCATCAGATATCACTAAAAGCATTCCCTGGCGAGGAACCAAGGCTTCGAAATAGCCTCTTTAGTATGAAAAACGCACTCTGACCCGGTTTTTTTGGTCCTGAGTGTAGTTCAAAATACGGCCATTCAAATAAAGATCTAGTGCAAAGGAAGCAAAGTGTATTTTCTTTGTTTTTGATGGGTAACGATCAAATTAGAAAATTGACTCTTTGTCATTCACATTCCATTGACTTTCGTAGTATGGTGGGCCGCAGGAGGATACAATATGAAAAAGTGGAAAGTTTTGTATTTTTGTGTGTTTGTAACGAAAAAACGAATTAATTATTTTACCAATAGAGGCTACTTTTTATTCCGAAAAAAAATAACGATTCCCGTGGGATGACAAAAAACGAATAAAGATGTGTAATTAGGGTGTGGGATGAAAAAAATACCGGACGAAGTCGCTGGCAGAAGCTACTCATCAAATAAAAATGAAATCGAGCATTGCCTACGTTCTTCCTTTGCTGACTGATTGAATGACTTGAAAACCTTATTTTTTTTAATTCTACTGGTTTCAGCGGGCCGCTTCTTTCGTTCGAGATATTTGAAACATCTCAGTAGATATACAGTCGAAAATAATATATGTATACACTTTTGCACTGTTTTGCAATGACTGAGTTGGGTAAATAATGTAACATTTACCTTTGGAATCTCTATGATTTGCTTCGTATGGTGTTTCGACGATGACAGTTGCACCAGAAACATCAATATACTGTTAACTAGATCACAACAGTCTCTGTAACAAATGATCCTTAAATTAATAACTTAAAAAAACACAGACAGTATAGTTTTGGTTTTTTAAAGTGGCCTGATCTGCTTCACACATCGGTTAGAAGATCGAGCCACTTTCAGATTCCAATTTGACACATTTTGTAGGTAACAAATGGCAATTATATAATTATTCTATTGGCAAACCAAATAAATAGAAGACTATCATTACTCACGGAATCTCATGCTGTTCCACATACTCCAACTGCTTTATGAGATAAGCAATGAACACTTGTTCACTGTCCAACATACAGTAGTTTACTCTTAGTGTAAGAAGTTGACTCAGCAAACTTAGTACGCGGCATTGGAGAGGTATGTCGTTCTGCATTGTATAACTCTGGAATAGGAAAATATGTGGAGTTAAATAACTTCCATGCTCATATTTTTTTATTAAGATCTCTCGCTAAAGCTACTTTCTCGGGAAATTGTGTAATTTTCCGAGTAATAAAGTACCCTAGGACTATCTATAATCTCTAATACCTAGTTTAATGAGTCCCAGTCCAACAACACTTCATGTGCATGTTGAACCGTGAAGACGAAACAAACAAACAAAGCCCGTTTCGTATTTACAATATTAGTTAGGTTTGGCACGTTAGATAGGTTTTTTGTAGATGACAGCCATACTGCAGAATATGGATTCATCTCACACGTCGTCAGTAATCCTTTTGACCGTTTCTTCGTATCAATAAAAAAAATGAAAAATAGAAAAGTGTGGAAATTGTATAAGCAATTTTTCGCTAGCCTCCTATTTCTTTCCATTGGGGGTAGATTATAGATTTTTTATATCATATTGCACCTCTATGGTACCCAAAAAATATCCCCTAATAAGGTCCCTAGATCCAGTGGTTTAGGCTGTTCGTTATCTTTATAGATATTCAATTTCTATTTGCTTTCGTTATTTACTAAAGTAAAGCAACCAGAGACAAAAACTCACCTTTAAAGACTGAATAACCACCGGCTCAAACAGCCTAATATATCTCTCCAATTCCTTCTTATTCGTGCTCCACTTTCGATCCATTTTATTCTTCGAAAAATTCTCCATATTGATCAACATCTTCCTCTCTTCAACCATCCCCGGATTCTTACAGTCCAACGCTAACTTCTGACTACAATTAGAACTTATACTATTCCTTCTAGATTCACTCTGTATAGGATTAAGAGCGTTGATCATCAACACATCATCGAAGAACGATACTTTTTTGTTAACTTCCGGTGCATCCTCTATCGTCATAAAATCATGGTATTCCGTGATCATATTTGTACCGAATAAGCACTTTAGCAATTGTGTGACGCAGTAGACGGTGAGGTCGGATCGCAGAGGCATGATTACTTTTAGATAGTATAGTAGTTCTTCTGTGACGCCTCCGAATTCGCGCTCGGTTGAGAGCTCTAGCTGTATAGCGAGGCAGTTTAGTACTGTTGTTAGGAATTCGTGGAAGATGCTGCTTTTTGGGTCTAGGTTTATCTGTTAAAGAGAAAGTATATTTTAGGGTGAAATAATGTTTAGAATTGGGACATCATTTTTTTTTTTTTTTTCAAAAGCGCTTTCGAGAAAATTAAAAGAAGAAGTTTATGATTCAAAGTCGTTTTTCTACAACTGATTGGTACCTATTTTACGTTTTGAATTTTAGGTTAATTAATTATTATATTAGAAAAGAAAATTCATCGAAACAAAATGGATCAAATAATTTCCTAAACAGGTCTGATCAAAAACGTCATCATCATCATGTCAGCCGAAAGACGTCCACTGCTGGACATAGGCCTCCCCCAAGGCTCTCCACTCAGTCCGGTCTTGTGCTATTCGATATAGACATAGATTTTTGAAGTACCTACAAGACGTCACCCTGAACATGCATCTCGTCATTGCTTTGAAAAAACCTCGTATCTCATAGTCCGTGACGTACAATTTTAAACTTAAACGTGAAGATAATTAAGTTTAAACTCCTACATCTCGAAATATCAAATAAGAGATTTTTCTAAAGTAGTAACGATCTTGTATCTTACATTATATTTTTTACCTTATGATTGGAGTACGTAGCCCTCAGATTCTCGTACAGCTTCATATAGAAGGGTTCATTGAAGAAGTGTCCCGCGAAGTTAGCGCGCAGGCTCGCGGCCGGGGCCGGGAGACGCCGGCGCAGGCCTTTGTCCTCAGAGTCGGGAATGCTGGACTTACGGGGTTGGGGTTCTGGAGTCGGGTAAAAAACGGGATATCATGAAAATAAAGCACCTAAAAACGTCGTGCATGAACAGGTTGATGAATGTAGAGGAAGCGAAAGTTGTACGTTTAGACGATGCACCCGGCGTTCCATGTTCTCTGCCGCACCCATTGGGAGACAGGCGTGAAGGTATATGTATTAAAATAAGAATCAATCAAATCGGTTGGTCAACCGATTGGTTGAGAAATTGGTTGATACTTCGATTTCGAGGTAAATAATTGACTTTATAACAATATGAAATTACCTTTAATTTACCTGTCTTGCTATGAGGACTTGACAATTACGAGATATTTAGTTTATTCGGGTTACCTTTGTTTCGTCAAAATATTTTTGGTCAAATGTATCATTTCCCAAATTTTCATTTGCCAAACCGCTTTGTTTTCTGTAACCGTAAATATTTCACGATTTTATGAAAACGTAACCTAACCTAACCTATAGGGTTTTACACGATGGTACTAAAGTAAATTCTGAAAAAAATGTATAACATTGGTTTGGCAAATGAAACATTTGGGAAATGATGCATTTGACCAAAAATATTTTGACGAAACGGCAGGCTCCCAGTTTATTCAGTTATAGAACAAATATACTGACATGACCAACGACGACAAAAAGTAAGAAAATAGTATGAATTAATAAGGATCTAAGACTTACCTTGTGACTTCCTCCTAACAGGACTGCCGGGCAGGGCAATACCGCTCTTATTCAAATGCACGTTAGGATTAACATCCTCTATCAAATGGACCAGCACATTCAGCATTTTGAGAGTAACTTGCAAGAACTTCTCGGCCATTTTGGCTACTCGGTCATTATCCAAATGCCGCCATTTTTCTTTTGACTGTGAGTCCGGCTCGAAAATGTCTGATGTTGTTTTGCGAGCCATTATATTGTGTATGTCCACTGTAATATAAAAGTTTCAATACATTGCCACTGTGGAACCACTAGTTAAGAATTATTACATAGTTTCTTGTTTTTGCTCGCGTGATCGCGCACACCCTACTGCTAATTAGAGATAAGATCGCCTGTTGCTTACCTGTGTTATTTTTTATTGTACTCTTTCTATGTCATGTGTTTGTTTGGTGTACATTAAAGTGTTTTGTATTGTATTGTTTTGTAGAGTCGCTTTATAAGTAGCTGCACGCTTTAGTACTTTGTCGCGATAAGCGATTAACAGATTAGTCACTAATCATTAGTGCAGCAATTCGCAATATGACGTTAAAGTGACACAACCGACTAAACCCTAAATTTATATGTTTACTACAGAACGCCCGTGACTTTATACGCGTAAGATTAGTTTCCCTATTGCAACTTGATCTAACAAAACTTACCCGGATATACGAGCCTGCAAATATCAAGAAGCAGCGTCCTTCTCGCCACACTACCGTTACAATAATCCAAGTTATCCAAGCAGTAGCTCAAGATGCCTTGGTCGGAGTATGCAACTTTGTGTTTCCATGGCAACCATTGTTTGGACACCGCTTGCAGACATTCGAGGAGACCTAGCTAAAATTTAGAATTAATAAGATAAACAAAAGTTGCTTTACAATGATATTACTTTGACTAATAATTAACCTAAAATCCATACTAATAATACTATCCATACTTGATATTATAAATGTGAAAGTAACTGTTTGTCTGTCTGTCAGTTACACTTTCACGGCTAAACCGGCTGATTTGGATAGGTATAAAGATAAGAAGAAGGACAATAGGGCTTTTTATTCGCGATAAACGACTTCTACGGACGGACTCGGGGGCAACAGCTAGTAGTTTATGTCCTTCTTCGGGATCTAAGCTATCTCCATAACGAATATCATCGAAATCGATTCATCAATATAGCCATGGAAGATAGATATAGTATGGAAATGTATAGTATACTACCAGTATGGATTAGTAGACAATCATTTACTTTAAACGAAAGGTAAAAATATCATATTTCAATGAAATGAAATGAAAAATAATTTGTTTGCCACATAAAAAAAACCGTTTACAAGCAAAATGTCTTAACCTAAAAATGGTCTCCGCTCAGCTTTATACCTCTGAATGTTGTTAATACACGCCCTGGTTTTCAGTGAGACCAGGGAGGGAGGGATTTAATACATGAAAGATACTTCCCGGCCAAAGTCAGGGCGGGTCGCAAGTAATTAATGTACTCATCATTATCAGCCGCAAGACGTCCACTGCTGGACAAAGGCCTTCCCCAAGGTTTTCCACAACGATCGGTCCTCTGCTGCTGTCATCCAGCGGTTTCCCGCGAAATTTATCAGATCGTCAGTCCACCTTGTGGAAGGTCTGCCAACACTTCGTCTCTCAATGTACTCACCGAATAAAATTTACAATTGCAAGCGACCAATCTCCACATCAAATCTCCCACTAGTATCCTCAAGCTACCATCTTCCTTCAAACGTTCACCAGTATTCAACTCATCGGGAAGATCACAGTAAAAGTACATGTTTCTGACTAGGTTAAGGGAAAGCCCTTTGTGGTTGAAAGTGAAGAGATCACTCTGTTCTTTGGTCATTTGGGCCAGCATTGTGGTGGGGGTGTGACGTTTTGGTATGAATATCTTTGGTATGATGCTGAAAGAGAAAGGAGCGAGGTTAATTATTCGGCATATGACATGAAGAAGGCGAATAAACACACAGGCCACCTGATGGTAAGTGGAATATGTGACCCATAGACTCCCCGCTCCACTCTGCCGTGGTTCCCCGCGCCCTTTACCCCGCGGGCGAGCACTCATTTAAGTGGTCAACCTATAGTTGCGTTCGATCCATTCATCGCAGCTCTATCCCCAGAATTTGAAGTAGAAGTTGGAGTTGACAAGTTGTACTTACTTGGCAATCGTTTGCGCCGCGGCTTTTCTTACTCTCTGGTCCTGATCGGCCAGCAGGCGAAATAGGGTGTCCATTATTATTTTACTTTTCATGTGATACCCTGGATACAGCAGAAATAACCTGGAAAAAACATAAATATATAAGATATTTTTAAATAATAACTAAATGAAAAGCAAGCTTAAAAACCAGACTTCATTTGTTGATATTATTATTAAATCCGTTTATTAATGCTACTATATTCATATATATTTAAGATGTTCACATTAAGACCTTTAAAGCAATTTTTTGTTGTTAACATAAATAATTGACATTTTGCCATTGTTGTTATTTCATTTTTAACAGTTTAGGTATCCTATGTCACCCGGGATGATGAAAGGATTATAACGATGCCACACACAGTTAAATCGGCTCAGCCGTTAAGAAGTTACGGTGGAATAAATAATCGTTATACATACATACATGAACCCTGAAAACTGTACAGAGAGAGATCCCTTAAAAAGGCGTCTCGCTCCAGCTTGTGGAAGGTCTAATATCGCTACGTTTTTCACTTGAGAACTCGAGACCTTATCGGCCACCTAGGCCTCCTGAAGTCCCTGTATGTACATACAAGATGAACACTTACTTCTGGTACGGCAGCCTCTCATACAGCTTGCACAAGTTGACTCTGCACAGCCAGTAGTTGTTCCCTTCCACGTCAACGAGCGCGTTCACACAGTCCCATAGAAGAGGCCAAGGAGCGCCAGAACTTATAGCAATGGCGGTTTTTGTCAAAGCTGTTAATGTGTGGTTCACTGTTGAATGAATCTCGTCGGTGAGGCCCTAAAACACAGAAGATACACTTTACACGCACATAAAAATTATAGTCTATGATTTAATTTCTGAGACAAGCTTTTGTTGCTGGCTGTACTTTGGGCATCATCTTCTTTGTAAATAATCTTGTAAGGTTCAGTGTGCAATAGGATGTACATAATCAAGGCCATTTAATTTGAACTTTGTTGCAATGGGAATAAGGTTTATTTTTTTATCTTCATAAACTGAATAAGGTATTGTCGAACAAACGTAATTGAACTTTATTGCCTTGATAGTAGATTCAAAGTCGAACTCATAAAAAGCTCCGTCTTTGTAGTATGGTGGGCCTTACGAGGAAGGATGTCTGGGTGTGCACTTTTTATAACGCATAAACGGTTCAACTGATTTGGATACAATTTAGCACTGATAGTAGCGATAGTTCATGCCCTGGATTAGCACCTTAAGATACTTCATCTCCCGGAAAATAGTTACTTTGTTTCAAGGTGGGCGCATCAATTCTTCCGCATACGTACGTATCATACAAAACAGGCATTTTCTATAGGCAAAATCGGTGCTGGATGTGACACCACCCATAGATTCCCAGAATAACTTACAACGTAATCTACGCGGGCAACATCGCAAACCCTCGTCAGTTTTAAATATAAGTCGGAACACCACGTTACGTTTCCACCTTACTTAGTGTAGTTATTTTGCTACTAAGCCAGAAACTATTGTGTTAATACTTGGGCAGTACTTGCTTAAAAATACATACCTTCAAAATGATCTTGACCAGTTTTTCAGCGCTGATATTATCACTGACGTCCTTCGGCAGAGCACTAACGTTCCTCCACCGATTAATATCGCCATGGGCCAATTCTAAAGCCGAGCTCAAATAATTCCCAATACACACCCTCACTAACCCCCTAATTTGAGGATCACTATGTCCCTCCAATAGGACAAAAACATCAGACATATGCTGAAACTCAAAATCCTTCATCGACTCTTTGTCATCACTGACATCCATCATTTCTGGAGCATCTTTACTTCGGACCTCGTCAGTCCTTTTCAAAATCTTCTTAACAACTTCTTTCTTAACTGTATGGTTATCTAAATTGGTGGTAGATTCACCAAAATGATCAAACTTTATATCTAAGTCTATGCTAGATGAAAGTATGTCACCACTGCTAGACATTGGGTAGCCGGTAGTAGGATCATTACTGCAGCTCATATTTGAATTAGTAGTGAAATTACTATTAGTCATATTTGGGTTAGTGCTATCGGTCAGTGCGCTAGCTAATAATTCATTTTTTGGATATACTTTGCTATCCAATATGTTGCTTTGGACGTCTTTAGATGAGCTCTTCTGTTCTACACTGTCCATAGATTTCTCTAGAGATTTCTCCTTTTTGGATATCTGTTGCGATTGTGATTGGCTGTCCATGCTCCTGTTAAGAAGGTCCTGCGTCAAGGAGTCTGTTAAAGAGTCTTGGTAGCACACGTTTCGTTCTAAAATAAAATCGTTTATATGGTCTTGATTGTAATCTGTGCCTTCCGATGACCCTAAAAATGATATTTACATGTTTTAAGGTAAGTTAGACAAAGACAATATTAATAATACTAAAACACAAATAATGCCAATGTAATAACGTTACTTAATTAATAAATTAATAAATATTTTGGGACAATGTCACACTAATTGAGCTACTCCCAAACTAAGCTCTAGGCTTGTACTATAGATACTAGACAACGATATAAATACTTATATAGAGAAATATATACTTAAATACATAGAAAACATCCATGACTCATCACACAAACATCTGCCCTCACCGCGATTTGAACCAACTAGGCCAGCGCGCCGTCGAAAGTAATGTGTTCACTTCAATTATAATCAGTAAATCCATATTACTTTTGACATGTTATCGTATAGTATGTCGTCTATCTCATCATCATCATCATCATCATCAGCCCGGGGGCGTCCACTGCTGGACAAAGGCCTCCCCCAAAGAGCGCCACAAGTCACGGTCTTGAGCCGCTTGCATCCAGCGGCTCCCCGCGATCCTAACCAGGTCGTCAGACCACCGGGTGGGAGGCCGTCCAACACTCCGTCCACCGGTGCGGGGCCGCCACTCGACAACTTTTCTTCCCCAACGGTTATCAGTTCTCCGAGCTATGTGGCCTGCCCATTGCCACTTCAGCATGCTAACTCTCTGAGCTATGTCGGTGACCTTGGTTCTCTGGCGTATTACCGTGTCGTCTATCTATCGTATCTTAACTCGGCCGCCATCACTGCCAAGTAAGTAAGAGCTATCGTACTGTTGGCAATACGATAACATGTCAAATGTGGTTTACGTGGCACGATAGAGGCAGTTCAAGGGTTTCCAGTGATGCAAAAGGGGTAATTACAAAATTACAATACGATTTTATCGCATTTTTTGAACTAAATATGAAAATACCGTAAAAGAGATCACCAAACATGAAATTAAATTTAAAATCGGCCGAGAAATACGGATGATAGAAGGATTTTAAACTGCAAATTAGCTGGTGATTAGACAGATAGATCCAATTCGTGTGACGTCACGTAACACGTCGACCATATTAACTCCATATTAAACTCTGTTTTGCTAGAAAGAGATAGGAACAAATCTTTGTTGGTTATTTGTATAGCTAGTCAAAAAATGAATTTTCTTAATTGTTTGTTACATAAATCAGCATTTACTGATGTTGTGAAAAGAAGTCGTAAATATTTCCTATTACCTACAAATGTCCATGAACTTAGAGCCACTTACATACCATCGGAACAACAGTAGACAACAAAAAAAAACTTACCAGAAATGTTATGCATTTTGCCGTCAGCATCTTTGTCCAGATATACAGTGATGGCTTGAGGATACAATTGAAGTATTTCAGACAAACAGTTCAGAGCTGAAGACTTTACCGACACTCTGATAACTCTGAAAGAGAAAAAAAACTTCAAATATTTTGTTAAGTTATTGACGAAGAATTCAATAAACAGTCAATTCTGAACCTCCAAATAAAAATAGGGTATTTTATTTATAAATAAAACTAGCGACCCGCCCCGATTCGCTTCGGTTTATTTAAGTTGCCTGTAACTATATGTATATAATCCAGTATTGATTATACACAAACACCTTGAAGATTGAAGAAAACCGCAACCTTTAGTCTCCCTTAGGCAAAAAATGTTGCCCACCCTTTCTACACTAATTTTTAAAATTGATGCAATCTATGATTTTCGGTGTCCTTTCATTTCGCCAAACGACGTTTCCCAAACTGATTCATTTCCCAAGTGTTTCATTTGGGCAAATGCTTTTTTTTTCCAATAATGTAAATATTTCAAGATTTATTTCAGAACCATCGTGTAGAACCCTATAGGTTAAGTTAGGTTAGATTTTAAAAAATCGTCAAATATTTACAGTTTTAGAAAAAAAAAGCATTTGCCCAAATGAATCTGTTTGGGGAACGTTTGGCGAAACGGCAGGGAACCATGATTTTCTATCTCCCCGAAAATTTAATTAAGATTAAGGATAATTTATCTCAAACTTAATTTCTGGAGAAAAAAAAAACAAAACATACATTCTGAACTCAGTGGGTTAAGACAGGTAAGCCGTTGCGCAGTTTGAACTATTTAATTTAAGCGTACATAGGTACAGAGGGACAGACGGCGGGCAGCGACATTGTTTCAAGCTGATGTAAAGCTAAGATGACGCCTGTGATCGCCTAGAATTAGATTTCAGCTACTCCTATTTATCCTTTCGGAAAAATTCTCAGCTTCAGCGGTTTAGGTTGAACTTTGACCGTCAATCAGAAAAATCAGTCAAGGTTAAGTATTCAAAAAAAAACTTATTAAATTTCGCGAATATAATACAATTAAAACCTTACCTGTCAGATATAAGGCCTCCTTTGTTCGCTGTCAAAAGGAATTTCGAGGCAAGTAATCTTGCGCAATATTTCAGAGGTATGTCATCGTCTGTTGAGGCTCCAATATTCACCTGAAACCAGGAAAAAACAATAAAACATACGCGTAAAATTAGTTTTCTCCCCTATTTTAACCCTTTGAAGGATGAATTTACAAAGATCCCTTGCACTCCTTTGATATCCAAGGAATATTCCCTCCATCAAATCTAGATCCAGCCGTTTCGGCAGCGCGTTGATCGATCAGTCAGCCAGTTTCTTTATGTAGATAGGTATGGATTATTTTCATAATTGGGAGATATTTTGGACACCCTAAGAATACAAAGACGGGTCATACACTGCTCTTTACAACGTCCCTTTCCTGAATGATGCCATCGTGATGAAAGGGGTAAGTATAAAAAATCCTAGCTCAGTTTTCAATTAACTCGCCGCTCAAATTGACACGTCAACTGGTTACATTACGAAAGCGGATAGGACATGCTTGTGTGTGTAGATGCACGTAGAAGTTGTCTCTGTGTGATTGTCGCCGTAGTGTGCGTGTCTATACGTGTTGAAACTACAAGTATGACCAGCCGCTTTCGTGAGATAAAGGGTGAATATTCGGGCATTTCAAACGCAGTGATTGTAGTCTTCAATATATTGACGAAAATAATGATAACTACCAGGAACTTTTGATGTCAAAATCAACAGACGCGAGGTAGTAAATTCTTTCCATTTAAAAGAACAAGCAATTTATAACGTTTAATTTGAATTATATGCGAAGACAATAATAACGGCCGTTAAAACGCGGTATAATCAACCTAAAAGAGCTGTAACCCAAAATGAATTATTGAGCATAATTAAATTTAAACTAAACAAAGAACGACAAGAACGACTGACACGTTGACATGTTCAACATTTTTGGCTGAATCTAGGTACAATTAAGTCATTAAGTGAAAATGAAGTATTAATTGATGTGTAAGTTGATCGTACCCTAATGCAGGGGACAAAAGTCGTATGTGTGAAAAAGTTTATTCACCCTACCTTGACTCCACTATCTATGTGCACATGGTCCGTCTGATCTTCCTTCTCTGTATCCTCGATCTCCTGCAACTTCTCAGCCAAGTCTTTGTGGTAGCTCAGCAGTTCCTTGGACACGTGTTCAGGGTCCACTTCCAAGTCCATTTCGCTGGCTGGAGAGTCTGGGGTCTGGGGTTAAAGACAATTGAATGATGATACAGTTTGTTTGTAGTGTTCTGGAGGTTCCAGGTTGGATCCTGAGTAAGTTAAAATGTGTACTGAGGACGAATATTTGTTGGTGAGTCTTGGATGTTTATAGGGTATTGAAGTACCTATTCAAGACTCCAGCTCAGTTTGGACTAGGTCAAATTAATGTTGTGAGATTTTCACCTACTTTGGTAGTGATTTCATCTGCGTAGAAAATATATTTGTCATAATTCTCAGTATCAGAATCAGAATCTTTATTTGTTAAACAAAGGTGTCATACCCAATTTTCAGTTTGCATGCAGCATGCAAAGTACTTTTACAAATAGTCAAATGTTATAAAACAGTAAACTAACAAACAATAAATTCCATCTCATGTCAAATAAATTCTAATTATGTAACAGTTTAGTCTAATTTAAATTCTCTGCAATGGAATAATAACATTTGTTAATTAATAATTCGGTAATTTTCTTCTTAAATAATTTTAAATCTAGTTTAACAATATCTTTAGGTATTTTATTATGGATGAGGCCATGCCGAGTAGGCTAGTGGCTAAAAGGGCCGTTTTCCCCGCGGGAGCTTGAAGCTTGTGCTGGTACTAAATAAGTGGGGATTGCATTTTATGAACAGAGCTACTTCTAGTAACACAATGATGGCAACGTGAGAAGGTCCATTCTCCAGCGTCGCTATTGCCTAGCGCACTCGCGATCGCAATCGACTTCAAAGTGGAACACTTGTTTTCATTACTGTAATCAGTTCGGCTTCACCAGAGGACGATCCACAACTGACGCAGCATCTGTACTCATTAAATATATATATAATATTTGGGAGAAATCTTGTGATGCAATAGGAATTTTTTGTGACCTTTCCAAAGCTTTCGATTGCGTAGATCATGAGACTCTTATATTAAAATTAGAACATTATGGTCTGTCAATTAATTCTCTAAATCTTATGTCTTCATATCTTAGTGATAGAACACAAACGGTTGTGGTAAACAAAACACAGTCCATGGGAGCAGCTATTAAACTAGGTGTGCCTCAGGGCTCTATATTAGGTCCTTTCTTATTTTTGGTTTATATTAATGACTTACCACGCACGGTAGATAACCTTTGTGATATTGTGCTATTTGCTGATGATACATCATTAATTTTCAAAGTAGAACGAAAATCCGTCGATTACAGTAGGATAAATGCCACGCTAGGTAAAATACTTAATTGGTTTACTAGTAACAATTTGCTACTCAATGCTAAAAAAACTAAATGTGTTAGGTTCGCTTTGCCTAATGTTAGACCAGTAGAATCCAGTTTATTTCTAAATGATGAGTGTTTGGAAATGGTAGATAAGGCGCTTTTCTTAGGGATAACTATAGATAAAAACTTACAATGGAGTCCCCATATAGCAGTACTAGCAGGCAAATTAAGTTCGGCAGCTTATGCTGTTAGAAAAATCAGGCAACTTACCAATGTTGAGACAGCTCGCTTAGTTTATTATAGTTATTTTCATAGTGTTATGTCGTACGGTATTCTGGTTTGGGGAAAAGCTGCTGACATACAGACTATATTCGTGTTACAAAAAAGAGCCATTCGTTCTATATATAACCTTAACTCCCGTGATTCCTTAAGATTAGTATTTAAAGAAATTTGTATCTTAACAGTAGCGTCACAATTTATTTATGAGAATATAATTTATGTCATTAAAAATCAAGACTCTTTTGTTAAGAATTGTGATATACATAATTTGAATACAATAAATAAAAATAAAATTGCTATTAAAAAATTTCGTTTCCGTAAGGTTTATAAATCATTTGTAGGTCAATGCATTATTTTCTATAATAAATTACCTGACTCAGTTTTAAAGTTACCATTTCCAGTACTTAAAAGTTACTTGAAAAAGTCGTTGATGTCTAAGGCTTACTATAGGGTCGAGGACTATCTAACAGATAAAAATGCTTGGCCTAAACTTAACTAAACACCTAAATAACTGATTAATAAAATAGGCATAAAAATATGTAAATATTGTATATTGTCTAGGGGACACGGTTTCTGTAGGAGAATGTATCGAAACTTTGTATGTGGTGGTTGTCTTGCACTGTCATAGGAAAGTATATATATATTTTTTAATATATATACATATTTTATATAAATATATATATTTTTTTATTACTACTTCTTATTACTCCCTATGAAAATTCTTAGTTTTGACACATTTTCTTGCACAAGCTACGCTTGAATGTTTTTTATTTTTATTTTTATTTTATGTTAAATTCATTGTTTTATATCATGCTCGGTTAAGCTTTATAATTGTATAATATCATAAGTTTTAAAAAACGACTGACTGTTGAGTTTCTTGCGGCGTTTCTTCTCAGCAGTGGTCTCTTGCGAAGCGCTGGTAGATTTTGACGTGTAAAAGTGCCCGTGCGGCCTAATTACTGAATAAACATCTTTTATCTTTTTTATCTTTATCATTTCGTTTGCAGATTCTCTTTCAGAGGTTATAAACAGAGCCCGGATTTTTCATGGCAAAACAAAACACTATTACAATTTGGCTAGTGATAGAAACATCATTTTATCGATATCGAGTATTATGAGCCTAATTACGATAGTGTTTTGTTTTGCCATGAAAAATCCGGGCCCTACGTCTGTCTACGTCTACTACGTCTGTGCAAAAAAAAATCACCGTAACGACAGTAAAAACCAACTCACTCTTGAATGTATAATTGTAGCAATAGAGAAACAATAAGAGTAGTACTGCCGTCTAAAAGCAAAAGGCAGTATAAGACTACGAAGTCCTTATGCAGATACCCCCATGTTGAGACGGCACAGTATGAGTTACCTGTATGGAGAGATCCTCGACGCTGAGGCTCGGCGTGTGCAGGTGCAGGGCGCCGCGGAACATGACGTCCGCGTCGCGCTCGGGCGCCGCGCCCGCGGCCGCGAGGGACGCCAAGCTCGACACACCTAACGCGACGGCTTCATATACAGTCAATAGCAACGAAAACGGGTCAGTTTTTATTGAGTTACCATTCAAATTGACCCGTTTTCAGTGCTCCTGAGTGTAGTTTAGAATTTTAAGATTCACATATGTCTTAGCCATTCTATGCCCATGTCATGAGTCATGCTCATATCAGGTGTAGCTCAATGTAAGCTCTCCATTTCTAGACGTCTTTGATGGTTTCATGCAGTTAAATAAGTACAGTCAAGGAAATTGATTCCTGGACCACTTTGGACTATGTCAAAGTGACTAAATAAAATCATAAGAAGTTTCTCACGTTTTGGTTGATTACGTCATTTTGACAGAGTCCAAAGTGATCCAGGAATCAATTTCCTTGACTGTAAAATCCCCCCTGGCTTGATATTATAAATTTTTATTTATTTACTCTACATCTGTACAGTAACACAGTATTAATAGTTCTCGGATTTCTATCGATATTATACTCTATCTCATTACAAATACCCTGGGCCGATATTCTAAGCCATAAAAACTATGATATCTTTGCCTTGTTATCGTATTGACAACGTTTTAATAGCCCCAATTCAATTCCAATGGTTAATATCATAATTCTGAGATTTACATTACCAATCTGGTTTGTGAATTTTCGGAATGCAAATATTCGGAATTATATAATTTTCGTAAAAAAGAAAATTCGCAATTAAATAGTGTTCCCCTCCTGTTCACTTGACATAACAAGACAATGGCGGGCACGTTAAAACAAATAAATACCATAACGGGTCAAAGACAGGCTATTCTAGATTGAGGCCAACGATAGACGGCCGAGTAATATTAAAACATAGATTTTTCTTTATCTAGGTATTTACGTCGCGAGGTAATACTAACTTATGTTCCTCCTATGCCTCTTCTCCTCCCTGCTATCCAAGCACACCTTCCTCGGATGTTTCTCAAGCAATGCCTTCCTGTATTCCCCCTTGGCTTGGGACAGCAGCGTCGTCAGACACTCGAGCACAGCGTTTTGTATGTTGTGTTCAGTTGTCGTGCGCTCTAGGTAGTGTAAACATAGGTAGTATAACTGTAACAAATACAAACCATGAGTCATTGCCAACCCTGAAGGGGCTTTATACAAAGCGTGTATGTAAAAAAAAACGGCCAAGTGCGAGTCGAACCATAGTGTGTATAGCCAAGTTTAAGTGTTGCCATACATTTTAGTTTCAGACCTCGCTGTGTCTTTACTTCAGTTCCGTTCACGGCTGATGGGGTACCATGATTACTTGATCGGAACCAGTAAATTAATACAAGTAAATTAATAGCCACGGTCTGAACCAGTTCCGTACAAGTATTTTGAATGCCTTGTATGGAACCAGTTCTGAAACTCCGCTTCTGTAGACGGTCGAAGGGACATTGTAGACTAGAATCGTAGATATTTTGTAAATAGTTTTTTTAAATTGGAAATATTTTTAATACCCATTTGCGTATCTCAAGCGATAGATGAGAAGTAAAAATTTCGATTTACAAAATATTTCAACATTCCACTTTCTACATTAAAAATAAATCAGACATTCCAATTTGCCCGTCACAAATACATATCGACGGTTCTGTGACTCAACCTCGTATATTGAATAAAGTCCAGTATAAACTGACACGCACTAAGTATGCACAAGCGTCCTTAGTGAGTGTCAGTTTATACTGGACAATATTCTATATACGAGGTTGAGTCACATAGCCGGCGATATGTAAAACAGAAGTATTATACCTTATCTACCTTAATGATCCTAACAATACCTCTAAGTAATCCTGAACTCCGAACACTTCGTTCTCGGCGAATTTGGCCACGTCATTGGTCTGAAATATGGCCTTGACCACGCAAAACCACGCCATTATCACCGTGTTGTCAGTTGTTGTCGGCCACAGCTTCTCTGTAAGGAAATAAAACAACATTTTAAACAAAAACAGCTCTCTATGAAAATTTAATTCAGCTAAATAAGACAGATTGTACAGTTGTTATATTCACGAAAGCGGGTGTGTCATACGCACATTACGGTGACGCTTAGGGATGACAGCTACGCACTCAGAGACAACGTGCATGTAAGTACATCTACACACACAGGGCAAACCCGCTTTCGTGAGATAAAAAACTGTAACCGCCTCTAAAACTGCCCTCCTAAGGATCAACCTTATTACTAACAAAAGAAAGTTACATCTGCTTTGGTTATTAATTGAATTTGAGATACTGCTCATTGGCTTGGAAAGGAAGATAATGTAATAAATAAAAGACATTTCGTCGGTGCTACAATGCCGCGTAAGTAACAAATTAAATAAGGTGCAAAATACACCTTAGCGCGTAAGTCAGCAAGGTACATTTTGCATCTTATTGACTTTGTTACTTACGCTGCATTGCAGAATCGTCGACAATTTGCAGTCGTGGGGTTGCAAATATCTATGGTCCTCAAAGCCCACTAACCATCAAGTGGCCTGTCTGCTCATATTCCTTCAAGGCTAAGGCATAGTTCTGTTCAATATAGCAGAAAATTCACCAGGCACACTGCGATGAAAAAGTCAATTGTTCATTCTTAACATAGACTCGTAGAAATTCCTTAAACTCGCATCAGAGGATTAGAGAGAAAACATGTCTATGCTTGGATAGCTCGGGGGGACATACAACTCCGTATCCTGCAATTTGATTTACCGACAATCGCGTCGCGAGCAGTTTCTCATTCTATGCGCGCAGTGATAATATAAACCCATACGTCACATTTCTACGACCGAATTATCGCTCGTCGAGAAATCGTGGTTGGCGCTAGGCATTAAAAAACCGGCCAAGTGCGATTCGGACTCGCGCACGAAGGGTTCCGTACCACTATACATCTAAATAAATGTTTTTCTTTATTCTTTATTATATTGGAGTTGATTAAATGAAAGGTAAAATGCGGTTTACGATTTATAACGTATTAAAAAAAACTAATTATTAGATCTCGTTCAAACCAATTTTCGGTGGAAGTTTGCATGGTAATCTACATCATATATTATTTTTACATTTATCATTCCCTTATTTTAGAATTTACGGGGGGGGGGACACACATTTTTCCACTTTGGAAGCGTCTCTCGCGCAAACTATTCAGTTTAGAAAAAATATATATTAGAAACCTCAATATCATTTTTGAAGACCTATCCATAGATACCCCACACGTATGGGTTTGATGTTTTTTTTTTATTGAGTTTCAGTTCTAAGTATGGGGAACCCCAAAAATTTATTGTTTTTTTTCTATTTTTGTACGAAAATCTTAATGCGGTTCACCGAATACATCTACTTACGAAGTTTCCATAGTATAGCTCTTATAGTTATGGAATAAAGTGGCTGTGACATACGGACGGACAGACGGACGGACAGACATGACGAATCTATAAGGGTTCCGTTTTTTGCCATTTGGCTACGGAACCCTAAAAACGGCACACACACAGACAGACACTACATAATTCCGAAGAGTCATAATCATAATCCCCAATTGATCAAAATTCCGAACCTAACCTACGGATAACAAATAAATTATACTATATTTAATCTAAAATAGCTCCAGGGTGACATCGGTGTTTCCCTTACAAAAATGACTCATAAAGCACACTTACGGAATACAGCGCAGCACACGTCAGGCAGCGCACTGTCTCTGTGTGCACACAGCTGAGCGACGCACGAGGCGGCGGCGCGGCGCACGCTCGGCTCAGGGCTTTCTACATGGGCCAACAGCGCTGTGGAGAGCTCTGAGGAAGGAGTTTATCGTAGATATTAAGTTGAATTGATGTAGTGATACAGGTAATGTAAAAATGATATGGAATAAAACAGGATTGATTTGAGAACGCAGGATCTAGTGATTTAGAATAATTTGACACCTACAGGCAACGGTACTTTGTACTTAGTAAATATATTTAGCACAGAACTCACACCATGACATATGTTCCAGGCACCCAAATCTAGTATGGACTTAAAAATATATGTAAAGAGCAAAAACGCGAAGGGATAGTTTCTCCTCAGTACTCTCCTGTTTTTAAAGTTTGTAATGTGTTTTAGTTTTTTGTACAAAAAAGAGTTTCCATACATACATACAACCATTAATGGACTCTCTGAAAGTTATTTAGTGGAGATATTAGACAACACTGATTTTTACAACACAATTGTTTTTTAATAAAGTAGTGATAACTCTACGTACCAGCAATCTCCTCATCAGTAGTATACTCCGCAAGTGCTGTCAAAATCCGATCCAAATTATTCTCCAACGCTTCCAGAGTTAGTTGAATCTCGTTTCCCCGTCTTACTATCTGACTAAGCTTGGGGAACAACATTTGAGCTTGAGTCCGGATCTTCCCCACTCCTGGACGGAGCCAACACTTGCCGAGGCAGATGCGCGTAAGAGCTGCTCGTATCCATCTTGAATCAAGGAAATTTTTTTTAACCAACGGAAAGAAAACCAATTTATTTGTTGATTAAATAATTAACCGCAACAAATACCCCTTCTACCTCCCATTCTCTCCCCTTTATCATTACTATACCTACTATACCTCTCCTGTGCTTAGACATGGATCCATGCTCAAAATCTTTTCGTATATTTTTTAATTTATTTTTATAGACTAGGGTAAAGTCACCAGTGGTCAGCCAGAGACCAGTAGTCAACCTGATATGAGTGCAAAGAGTGGAAAATATATATTTCGTACTCTTCCCACTCATACAAAGTAAAGGCAGAGGCCGACCACAGGTCTCTGGCTGACCACTGGTGACTTTACCCTATATCGTAATTAAAAGAGACTAGGTGCAGTGTTCACCAACAATTAAACGGACGGTTTGCAGTTTAACGGTTGTCAAATGTACTGACTAACAGCTGATTAAACATTGATTCATTTAACCATCTGTTAAATTGGTTGGTGAACTCGGCCCTAAAACTTGGTATTTTTTGACCTCCTGCATATGAGAGGTTAATATAACTACTAAGCAAGAGCAATGTCTGAACATGTTTTAATTTTACAAAATATGTTACGATAGCTCTATTTTACTTTACAGAAATGGTGGCAGAGTTAAAAGAAAGATGAAAACAAGTCATAGACAATTTAGTTATACGGAGCCCTGCTCAAATTTTTACAGCAGCTGTCATTATAAAGTTTCCTTGTTCTATTTGCAATTATTTGTTGCTTGTAGTAAAGAGGATTGTATTGTATTTTCGACAGGTTTTCCACATGATAATTAGGTAAGTATGTAGTTAGGCAATTAGCAATTAAGTAATTAACTGTCTAATTTAAAACATTCATCAAACTAAGTCATTATCACACAAAATAGTTGACTTACCGAGCATTTTTTGTTTGATCAATTTGATTTTGCAATATTATATTAGTTTTGTGGGAATGAAACGCAAATCCTCCCACCACAGCTCTATTCAAGGCCTCGTCACCGACCAGTCGAACTTCCGCCTAAAAAGAGTAACATTACATCTAGTATTGTAAACCATAGGTATATGTCAGCTTCTTTATGTAATGAGTCCAGGCTAAAATTAATTGATGAGCGTAATAAGTACCATTTCGAGTTAAAATAAACGGTACTTACGCTGTCATTGCTTGCGAGAGACAGTAACGTCGGTATTGCAGAGTGAAGCAAGTTTCCATAATGTCTTGCGCAGTTTTGCCGACTGCCCAACGCACCTAGACATCGTCCCAAAGTCCCAGCTGCTCCCTGAAGTTCATGACTCCTGAAAAAATAAGAATAACACTTAATTTTTACACAGGAAATACGTATTTACCAATAATGGGCATGAACTCACTTCGCAGAACCTTCCACAGATTTCAAGTATTCTAAGGCCTTCTCGGCCTTGTCTAGCACGTTCATGGTTGATTTACATTATTGAACGTGTGCTTAAGATATATTGCGCATATTTAACACCGGTTAACACTGGAAAACAGTAAATACCCTTGCGGAAAAACGCATAACAAACTTGTGATTCCTGTGAAAATCAATTTGTTATAATGACGTTTCTTCTGAAATGGTTTCGTTCGGAAATCGGTCTTGTGATATGTGTTTCATATTTCCATATTTTATTATAATTAGAAGAGTTGTCCAGAGAATCAAAATATATTAAAAGGGCAAAGGCAAAGGCAAAATACATGCAAGTCACTGTGTGGAAAATTGATGATTAATTAAGAATTTACATAACGTTTAGTTTGGCCCATAGTGCAACCAACCTTTAACGTCTAATAAATTTTATCGATTATAATTTCGATGACAGTTCAGATGTTCGGTATCGCGCTCTACTGTCCTTGTCCTACTGCACAGACTACTACGGGATACTAACGTTCCTACTGACTGTGCTGTATTGTGTTTATCAACTTATTCGTATTTTATTCATTTCACGCAAAGAAAAGACTACTAGAACATATATTTTTAAAGCGGTTGTCTAGCTATGAGTAGATAGTGGCACGATAGTGGCGATATATTTGATCAAGAAAAACAAACGGAATTCAGTCGAATAATATAATGTCCTCTGCGGGAGATCAGGAAGTGGATATCATGTACGGATTGAAAAATGTACTGTCCCAAATTGAGGCTGCTGTGGCTAGAAGAAGCAAAGTTAGTACATACATAATATAGATCAGATTGAATAGTTTATTCTGACACAGGTTTCTTAGAGACAATTGTTTAAATAACCTTAATAACTTCTTTTCAATGTTATCATAAAGTGAATGTAAAATTGAATCGCTATATGCATATACCTACAGCTAATACGTCAAATATTGTGTTGCTAAATTAAATATGTTGTTTTCACCTTCCAGGATCTTCCACAGGTTGTACCGAGATTAGTAGCCGTTTCTAAAATTAAACCTGCAGCTTTGATTATTCAAGCTTATGATGCTGGGCAGCGTCATTTTGGTGAAAATTACGTCAATGAATTAGCTGACAAAGCTGTGGATACAGAAATTCTTAATAAATGCAAGGATATCAAATGGCATTTCATAGGGCATTTACAAAATAATAAGATTAACAAACTCCTTGGTTCGCCGGGGTTGTTTATAGTAGAAACTGTAGATTCAGCAAAACTGGCTGATAAACTTGAGCAGCAGTGGCCTAAGTACAGAAAAGGAGAAGAAAAGCTGAAGGTTATGGTGCAAGTTAATACTAGCGGTGAAGAAGGTAAGAGATTTATTGATTTTGTTTTTTAATGTTTAGTATGATGGAAAAACACAAACAGTAACACTTTTCCTATTTATAATATCACCAAGTTACCAAGACCAAAGAAAGAAAATATTTGAATAATTGTGAACCAACTCAAGTGTTTATTTTTTTTACTTTATAGCGAAATAGTGTATGTATGTAAATACCTTTAAAGTTGTCACGTTTTTCGTTTCAATATAATACTGTAAGACCTCTGTAATTACCATGGATGCAATAAAATTATTCAGATATTTATTAAATTTTCTGTAAGTTAAGTTTTTTACAATAAATATTTAAATATAAAAGTAAAATAACAATACTAATACAAAAAATAAACATTATAAAAAACCTAACCTTCGAGTGCTGCCAGCAGCGGGGCAGGGCTCAAGCTACCGGTGGTTAGGGCTGCAGAGAGAGCAACCTCCTCACAATGCGTGCCGTGTCGAGGAGTACTGCCTTCTGTATCTGGCCCTTGACCCAGCCATCTAGCGAGAGTCTCTTAAGATGTTGGTCAAGACTCTTCGCTATAAGACCGTTTGCTGCAATTATTATTATGATTATGATTATTAAGTAGGTAGGTGTTGTTGACTATCCATGGATCCCATTGCCAGATATGGATGAAATTTGAACGGAAAACCCTTAAAATTACAAAGGAAAAGGTTATAACAAATAATAATTTGAAGTACTTAATTCTATTTTCTTGTTTTCAGCTAAGAATGGAGTGCCACCATCAGAAGCATCAAATTTGGTCGACCATGTTTTGAAACAGTGTCCAAACCTAGAATTTGTTGGATTAATGACAATAGGACAGTATGACTATGATGTGTCCAAAGGCCCTAATCCAGATTTTATTACCCTTGCCAGTTGTAGACAAGAGGTGTGCAAAAAGTCTAACCTAGATATTAAAGATGTTGAGTTATCTATGGGAATGTCTACTGATTTTGAACATGCGGTAAGTGCATAAAAATAGACAATTGTCTCACATCTTAAAAAAATGAAACTTGCAAAACAAAGAAATTGAAACATATTTTGTTTGGATGATATTCGCGGAATTTAAGTGGATTAATAAACTCGAAATTTTGTTGTTGTTTGTGTATATAAAATCAAATGTAAGCAAAACATTCACTACTTTTCTGTTTGTTTCAGATTGAGCTGGGAGCAACCACAGTCAGAGTTGGGTCTGTAATTTTTGGTGCTCGGCCACCGAAAAATAAGTAGTTGTATATATAATTACATTAATTTGGTAATGGATAAGACTAACTCTGGCTAGCTGTGTGAATAATACTATTAGTCAATCGCGGGCTTCCAATATGATATTTGAGCAATCACTGTTGAGTTGTTTATTAAAAGTTGAAATAAAATACAGTACAATTTAGTATGATGCAATTATTTTTTATAATATATTGACCCTATTGTGAGAACCATGTAGAGTGGTCCTTATGCTGAGAATCATAAGGTTTAGTATTTTATGCCGCGCTCAAACGTCAAAGTGACGTTATATTTCGTTCAGAAATAAATCTTGGTACGGTGTGATGACAATATCTTTTCGATCTTGTTTTTGAACGGAACCGAGCCTCCCACCATTCATCATAATTGTGTGAAGAAAAAAGAAATTAGTTTCCGAACGAACCGATTGACGTACGCACGCGTATACATTAAAAGTTTTTTGTTGTATTTTTTTACTTTATATCGAAATAGTGGGAAAATATTTTGTTAATACCTTCAAAGTTGTCACGTCGAACAGTTAAAAGTATTAAGTTAGTTAACAAACGTTACGTGGTTAAAGTGATAAAAACGACGCGTTTTACTTATTTATCTCGGTCAGAAAGTTACATCCCATCCTGAGAGTTGAAAGTTTTAACAAGGCCGTTCGTATTCAGGTAAGTGGGATTCAAGGATAAAAATCTTTGACGCTCAATGTTTACAGTAGTCATATTATTATGTTAAGAAGTCACGGAATTCCTAACTAGTTTGAATCATCAGTATGTTGTCATCTAAGTACCCATTTCGGAGTCGTCAACTCAAAAACTTGTTAAATTATTCGTCCTTCTAAAATACCTAGTAAAATGAATAAAATGCTTAGTAGTGCCTACTGACATAAACCTGCTTTTTTATTTCATTTGGGTGTACCAAAGCCCCAATGACGAGAGCAAAACTACACTTTACAGTGCTTAGTTAAATATTGACTATTCTATCGACATTGATACGAAAAAAAAATCGAGTCAGAAATTGATTGATCAAACTCATTATCTTACATGCCAGATTGTTATGCAATATTACAAGAGGTACCTAGGTGAAAGAAGTATAAGTGGAACTGCCTGGTACAGAAGTAATTCATAACCACTATGAATTATTTAAATCTGCCCTGATTGCTACAGTAGATTTAGAATGGTCCTTTAGTTGTCTGAAAGGGATTTTATCCCCAAGGTGAATTAGTTTAAAATCAGAAAATCTAAAAAAAATGCTAATTGTATATTACGAAAACTATATAAAATATTAAAAAATAGGAAAAGTTCATATTAATTTTGTTTACAACTATAATATTTCTGACATCCAATCTCCGTCTAGTACATCGTGGTTTTTTACGACATTGACATCATTTCTCCCGTCATCCAGGCTTTGTTCATAACTCTACCAGGCTACAATATCTGTTAAAGTAGTATATCAAATTATGAACTCTATCCAGTGTGCTCACACTATGTTTTTTGTATAACTATACAGATATATGTTGAAAATTCATATTACCATTAAATTCCCATTGACTTTTGACACCTTATTTTAAATATTAGTTTTACCAATTACATAAAAAAAAGCTCATGCAAATGCACTTAACCTGAAACTAAACTCTAGGCTTGTACTGACTTAGTGCAGCATATCAAGCAAACATTACTTTAATTTTGACCGAACATTAAATTATGGCAATACTAGTGCCCTGCCCTTGCTTTGCTTCAGTTTACATAAACCAGATTTTAATATACATGAAAACCTTCCTCTTTAATCACTAAAAATCAATAAAAACCTCAATAAAATCAGTTGTGCAGTTTAAAAGATCAAAGCCTTCATCATAGAGGAACAGATGGCAGGATGAGATTTTGTTTTATACTATGTAAAGAAGATACACAAACCTATTCTTTTCTTCGGCAGCCTTTAGTCTGTAGGTTTTTTGCTTCATAGTGGAAAAATGCTGCTATGGGCTAGCGAAGCTCCTGTAGCGTTGCTGTTACTGAATCTGATAATCTTACATAATTATTCAGCCCAATGAAACCTTGACTCACCATAGCACTGTGGCACAGTTACATTATCATTCAACCCCCTCGAGACCACCCCCCAGACCATGACCCCTCGACCATGACCATGGGTGTAGCGTCACGTCCGAAACGTCAAGGTAATAATTAATTAACGCGATTAAGTCCCACGTAGTAATAATAATGATTATCGTTCAAGTCGTAAGAAGTGTCAAATAAATTGTTTTCCATTAGGCTGACAGTCTATAAATGTTTTTTTTTTGTGAAACAATTTATTTTTGTCCATTAAAGAGTTTACTTTCCTAGTTACTTACTTACATACATACATAAATACCTTCTTGCCTGTTTCCCAATGGGATAGGCAGAGACTATGGAACACAAAATGTACCGCGTTTCAAAAAATTCAAAAATCAATTTTTTATTCTGTAAATTGGCCGCATGAGGGCTATTTTACAAGTTGGTAATATAGAGTGAATCTACTAGCGCTTGGGACAAGACCATCATTGTGGAGAAGTGCGGCAAGAAACTCCAGCAGGTCATTTTTTCCCATAATAAAATACAATAATAATTAAAAGTAACATTACAAGGTAATAAAGTAATAAATAGTTATTATAAAACTAACACCAATACACAATCAATTTAAACAATTTGTGTCAGTGTCAGTGTGTTCAATCTATTTGTTAACCATAGGTAGTTTTATATTATAGCAATATACACTGACCTATTATCTCTCGTGCAGCAATTTATTTGAATGCCCACTGGTGAGTGGTGGGTATAGGTATGCCTACATGTTCTCTAACCTTGTTAAATTGTTATTGTAGCATCAATACTAACAATTACCCAAATCCCCGACCACATCAACAACCATTGTCTGCAATCTAAACATCAAGATAATTGCCCATACAACTTCATGATGCTCCCAGCGACCTCCCATTACAAAGTATCATGTTATGCAAATCTCAAGAATATTTCCTTCTATTGTGTATTTATCTATGATTTATCTGTTAATTTAAATGTTTTTAATGCTTTCTTAATGTTATATTCTCTTACACAATTTATTGCTTAGGTATGTGATAATGATAATGTAAAGGGG
This sequence comes from Acleris sparsana, assembly GCA_923062465.1. Taxonomy (NCBI): domain Eukaryota; kingdom Metazoa; phylum Arthropoda; class Insecta; order Lepidoptera; family Tortricidae; genus Acleris; species Acleris sparsana. The sequence goes on along the minus strand of OV281307.1, from coordinate 12,488,547 downwards.
GATCTAGAATTTGGTTGAGGGAAGTCACAGGTTCCCAGAATATATTCTGAACCACTTGAGTTCTAAGAAATATGTCTCAAAATGTGTTTATTGTTCTTGTAACAAGGCTCTGGAGGTCGTGACCTCCATACCCCCTGGATTCTTGCTTAATGTACATACACAGGTTGTTTTGCACACAAGATATGGTTTGACATTAGTAAAAAACCATTGTAAAACCATATTGCAGCTTTATAAAAAACTAAAGCATTTGAAGTTTATTTAATTTGTCCTTTAGTTTCCTGATCTGTTCACCTTTGTTTATTGTCTAGATGTCTTTGTGATGCTAATTATTCATAGCCTTTCCTATTAATATTGTAAGTTAGCACCTATATTATATATAGGTAGGATAATTTAGTTACAGCTCGCATCTCACTTCAATATTGAAATTATACATTATAATATTTATAATGTATTGTCTAATGTTATAGAGTTCTAGCTGTCAAGTAAATAAGAGCTACTATAATGTCAACAATATGATTACGGTAGAGATGCAAGATAAACTGTAACAAAGTGGAATAGAAAATGAATAAATAAAAAGTCAAAGTTAAAATGCACAGTAGGTTTTGACGTGTAAATAAGAAGGTTTTACTCTGTATTGCTTATCATCTATGTTTGTGTTTTCTATTCTTTTCTTTTCTATTCTATATAGGTACTATATTAATAGCATACCTATTACGTTCTAAAATTTTAATGATAATGTGACTCTTTTTTACTGTGCTCAAGAAACCAAATACATATCTACAATGTTATATGAGCTTTCTGTGACAGCATTATATTAAAGTGGCTTAAGAATTAAAGTCCATAATTTTAAATTAAATTGTGGATCAAAAATACTAAAACAGAAGAAAACCAAATAAGTTTTAGATACCTTTTGTATTTAAGATATTCTAATCAAATTTAAAATGTGTCAAAAGAACGGGTCAAGTGCGCTATCTGCTATTTCATACGGTTCAAAAGATACAGTTTAGACAGACGGACGGACGGACGGACAGCGTAGGCGTAGAAAAAGAGTAATACCCTTCGGCCACGAAACCCTGAAAATAGGCCGTCTAAAAAGGCTTGGTGTTAAACTTGGCGTTTCTTTGGTAGCACATGGGAAACATTTCCTATCTTTTGAAATGAATACATTTGGGGGTGAGGGGTTATCAGTACCTACCTACGTTTTAGTAGGTACGCTCGATGCTAAATTTCAAGGCTCTATGTCTTCGGGAAATACCCTATAAATTTTGATGAGCGTCTCAGTCAGTACCAAATACTAAATAATTTGCAAGAATAAACTTACTTACCTACTACAACATAATCTTTCGCGGGAAAAAAAAGTTATGAGGCCAGGCTGTTAGTTCTCGGGTCGTTCGAGATGAATCTCTATCGTCAATTTGCATGGAAGGTCCACCTCTATGGAATTCATCTCGATTACGACCGAGAATCGCATCTCTGAATGGGTTCGAATAAATGTACACTGCAGCTACTTGGTTTTTTCTTCGCACTTCTCCGGACGCACTGGGGAGTTGCCGGTAGATCACTACCGGCTTGATTGACTTCGGTGAACTGCATTCCGGTGTTGGTGAAACCTTGCTCAGTTGTGATTTAGGTACTTTGCTGTCGCGTGCCAATGATTATACGTAGGGTGCCTACGAGTATACATATAGGTATCTTTGTTTTGTGGCTGCAAATAATTGTTTCTGAGAATTTCAAACCGAGGTATTTATTGCATTTTGCTATGAGTACCTACGCGCCTTGAAGCACAACCTAATTAATGATTATAGATGAAGTGTATAATCAGATGACATCGTATTTAATCTCATTAGTTCGTATTTGTCTTGCTTTCGCAATTAACTTAGCGACGGGTATCAAATCTGAGTGAGAAAGGAAGATAAATGCGATATTTTCCTGCCATAAATGATTGTGTACAGATGTAGTGAATAATCCAGCTAAATAGTGTTTACAAAGAAACTTAAAGAACTGCTGATATCAAAATCTTACTACACCATTAACGAATTTGTGAATGAAAATAAATAGTACAGTAAGTCGTCCTCTCCCATCTTTGCGGTGCCTATCAGAGTTCATAATGAACTATTCTAGTGTTAACTTCTAAGCTAGCAAGTAAGATCTATGTAAAACATTATGATTGCAATAAATGATCGAAAATTGAAAAATTGAAATCCTTTCCCATCGTTTTTTGTCGGATAAGTTCTTATCTTGCTTTCTCAGTCGGGTTATTGATGGATACTGAAGCTAATTGAGAAAGCAAGACAAATACGAACTAATCCGATTAAATACGATGTCATCTGATTATAGATGTTTATTCACTACATCCAGGGACCATTATTGCTATCGTATTGTCATCGTTGTGATAGCTCTTATTAATTTGAGAGTAAAGACTAACGAGTTAAAACAATACAATGGAAATACGTGTATAATAGTGTAGAATAAAGCCCCCGTAGCTATATTTGTTCGGTCGAAGGCACTAATATCTATACGGCGCATAGACCTTATTATTAGTGGCATAGGAGCGTGTAAATATTTTTGACACCTTGGGAACAAATAAACTAAGCAAATCTTGTGTGTCTAACAAAATTGGCTCCACATGGCGTTCATGGTTTTACCAATTAGCAAGAACTAGATACACTTGAGGTAAATCTTATGTTGATTTAGTTTAAAGCACAAAATTGCTCGAGCCCTGTTACGAAGAGATGGGATAAAATTCTCTGCTAATTGTTTGCGGGAGTAATTATCAGTTTTCTTGCGTTGGGAAAGCGTTTTGTTTGTTTATCGCTCAACACTTTCATTGTGAAGTGCTTGGTTTTATATTCAGTTCATCAAACTTAAAGAAGATGAAGATGGTGACTTGAGATGTTGAATGATTTAACGCAAAGCGTTTGCAATACGCATGGCGATTTGATAGAAACTCGTTTTGCAATTTATGCAATTAATATAATGGGTCACGTCGGGCAGCCTACGTCAATCCACAGAGAGCATCTTGTCTAGAGCTACTGTTAGCCTAGACAAGGTGCTAACACTACCTACTAACGATTCTGTTTTCTATCGACTCGAAATGTATGATTTTTGATATAAGGGGTCGCCGCGATCTGTCATATAAGGCCCTAGTGAAGATGCTTACGCTAATAACGTTTTTCTTTTCTATCACTCAAATGTACGGAGTAACAGTTGACTACGTGTTATATGGCAACGCACGAGATGACGAGAATGCCATCCATACATTTTGAGTGATAGTAAGGAAAAGCTAGGGCCTCAGTTTTTGTCAATGCTTCTTACTGTTTTCGAAAATCACTAACGTATATCTATTTCGTAACGTATTTAACCTGTATCTTATTGGAGTTTTCACGTTATACTCAGTAATAACTTTTCCATCTCAACTTTTACGAGACAAATTAGCTACTTTTATAACACTTAATTACTACAATTAAATTATAAACTTGAAGTAATTTGTTCATCTAAGTACAGTAAGGCGTTAAGTTATTCTATGTAGTCCACTTAACGTTTAGTACTTTCCACTTTCTACTTGTATGTGATTCAGCAGTATGCGGGATTTAGTATTACAAGGGCCTATTTTCGGTGTTAACGATATAGTAACCGTCTTTCTATGTTGACAACGCGCGTAACATAGTTAGTAGAGAACTTACCTACGAAGCTAGCGGTCCAGGGTGTGATTCCACACGTTTTCTCGTGGTCCTACTAATTTGTCCTACTAGTCAAAAAGTGAACCTAGATTTGATCACTAAATACTAATTGTGGTTGTAAAAGTAGGTAGGTTAGGTTCGTTAGGTATCTTTAAACGCCCGAAGGGCAAACCGCCCAGAAATAGGAGCCCTGCCGCAAGGCAGGGCTCCGTCGAAAGTCAGTAGGACAAAAATAGTAGGACCACGAGAAAACGGCCGTGATTCCCGGTATCGTTAACCTCCTGCCGCCAAACAGCAGTGTTCGCATTGTTTTTTCACAACCGGTGAAATTACTAGCATAGAGGCATTCCATCTTAGTCCTCAGGGTTGGCAAAGCTTTGCATTCTTAAGACTCACTCACTCACTCACTCATGTCAGCCGAAAGACGTCCACTGCTGGACATAGGCCTCCCCCAAGGCTTTCCACTCAGACCGGTCTTGTGCTTTTCGCATCCACCGCGGTCCCGCGATCCTGACGAGGTCGTCACTCCATCTTGTTGGAGGCCTACCTACAGCTCGACTTCCGGTCCGCGGACGCCACTCCAGAACCTTCTGACCCCTTCTCCCCCCCCCTCCCCTTCTTTGACCTTCTTAAGACTGTAGTCTTGAAAATGCAAATGTGTATGGGTCACAGATCCCACTTACCATCAGGTGGCCTGTTTGCTCGTTTGCCTTCTTCATCCATGACATAAAAAGGGTAAATATTTGCTTGATGAACACGAGTATTTGTTTCGAAGTCTTAAACAAATAATCGCGTTCATCAAGCAAATAATTACCCTTATTATGGCATTTAAAAAAGAAACTATATTAACGTATGTACAGAAAATATGTAAACATTGTACATTGTCTAGTGGCCACGGTTTCTGCAGGAGGATGTATCGAAACTTTATATGGTTCCGAAGCGCTGTAGATGTGCCTGTGCGACCTACTTACTGAATAAACATCTTTTATCTTTATCTTTTATATCTCTATACATATTAGTATGTTTATCATAATTTAGTACCCACAGTACAAGCTAAAGGCTTAGTTTTAGACTGGTTAAATTGGTGTAAGATTGTCTCCTGATATTTATGATAGGCACTTTACTTTGTCATCACCATCATCGTGATCAGCCGCAAGACGTCCACTGCTAGACAAAGGCCTTCACCAAGGTTTTCGACGACCGACCGGTACTCTACTGCAATCATCCAGCGGTTTCCACGACCTTAGTACTCCTTTACTTTGTAGTATTTACCAAATGCTCCATATCTCACATTCCGCATATAAAATCAAAGAGATTCAATGAAAGTTTTCGATAAGTAACTACGAAATGAAGTTCCCAAGAGACAATGCTGAAGACCAAGGGCTCTGTGGAATAATGATCGAACCGTATTGAAAGGGAAAGCGGCGCTTTCTTTAACGACAGTCGAATTGTGAAGTAATGGTTTGTATAAAATTCTGGTCACAAATAAGAAAAAGTAAACTCAGTTTTGGATAAGTTCGCCTTGTATTTTTTTAAATATTTATTGCATTGTTTTGGTTTTTCTTTTGTACGAGTATATTAGACGTAGAGCCGTTGTATTTATCAATTTATTTATATCTATATTTTATAAAAGGTTGCCGTGTCTGAGTAACTAACACTGGGGCTCTATTCTAGTCTAAAACGATATCGCTTTTGAACGCTATCGTATTTTCAACGTTATATGGTAGTTCTTATTTATTTGACTTGGTTGAGAGTTTTACTGTCTAAAATAGGGACACTGCTTGACGACAAAGCAGCATCTCGTAAGAAAAAACGGTTGTAAATACTCGTAGGAGTCGTAGGTGCCTACGACAATGTTTTTTATTTCAATTGTTGTAGTTTTACAAAAGTATGTGGTTGGTACCCCTTTTTAAGTATGTAAACATACTTGTGTTAAGGAACATCGCTCTTTCTTAATTGGCGTTAGAATAAAAATAAAACTAAGGGTAACAAATGGTTTTAAAATAACATGCAGAACACAGAATAATATGATGAGCATGTAGGTCGTCCACCCGCCCAAACATGGCCACAGAACACATAATAATAATAACCTCGAAATAACCTCGAATTTCCTTTAGATGAGGTAGTATCTTTTCAGTTAGTTGATCGATATTTCTAGTCTTTGCTTAGCTGTATTTTTCTCTTTTAAACCTCAAAATTACCTTTAGTTAACATGGTTATTAAGGTTTGCGATGTGAGCTATATTAGTTACTTTAGTTCCTGCGGATCTCCTCATTCCTGATGATTGCTGATAGGGCACATTGCTCGTAGAACCGACGGCCGTTGGAGCGGGAAGGTTCTAGAGTGTCGACCGCGGACCGGGAGACGAAGTGTCGGCAGGCCTTCCACTAGGTAGGTCGCGGTAAACCGCTGCATGCAATGAGAGCATCAGAGGACCGATCGTTGTGGACAACCTTGGGGAAGGCCTTTGTCCAGCAATGGACTTCTTGCGGCTGATGATGATGATGATGATCATGATGACAAAGGTGATGCTTCAGTCGTTTTAAAGGAGTACGAAAATTATTGACAAAGTTGGAGATTTAGTAAAATAGTAAAATGTAAAACGATCTCGATTGAGTTAAATTTAATACAGCTAATCCTTCCTACATCGCGTCAAAACCACTAAAAAACCAAGTTTCCTTTGTCATTATAATAGTGGTTTAAGCAGCCATTGTTCATAATGTATTATGTAATCTTATACGACCATACAAGCTTAAAGTGACTCGTTTTGGCGTAATTACTGTGGATGTGTGGACGGTGTTCACACACTGTGACACTTATGTGTTTTAATGCGTTTCGGTTAGTAGATGGTCGAATGTTATAAATATTTTTTATTTTAACATTTATTAATTGTAATTTTTTGTTGTAAGTTGTTTTGGGAGTTGGCCAAAAGTTGGAAACAGAAGTTAATCTTAGGGATACTGCTTATTTATCAAACATAAATTTGGACTCTCTAAGGAGGTAACGTGGAAAATTATGAGATTTTATATCATCAATATAGAAATTACGTAGATGAAGTCGCAGGTGAAAAGCTAGTTCGCTAATCAAGTAATTGAAAAGTCATTTTTTTTAGTTGCCCAAAATATATATGTTCCTTGCTTGGTATTTTGCCTTTATTTTTTTGTTAACCACTTCCTGTTAGTTTTTATATGAATATAATAGAATAGTTTATTAGTAAATTACATTTTTGCTCTTACGCCCAAACTATAAAATTGATGTCAGATGTTTTAGAGACCCTGACTTGTTAGTTATATTTGACGGCGACTGAACCTAGTAAAACAAGACTATCGAAAACGAAAGACCAATCCTAATGGCCAATGGCGAGGATTAGCAAACATTGCCCCCATTGTTTGCCCGTCACACCTGGCGGTTCCCAGCGATTTTGTCAGCGGAAAATCCGAAACAATCGTTTTGTACGCTTCCGATGTCATAACAGTTAGTCTTCCGTACATTGCGGCTCGTTAACTCTATCTTTTAAAAAAGAAACTTGCCCACAACTTCTGCCTGCGACTTGGATCGAAATCTACGCGGGATTTCGATTAAGTATTGTTATTCTCACGGGATTTTTTGGAATATTTAAGGTCCCACGATGCACTGCACGTCATAAAAAAACTTTTGTCATTCCTTTTTCTTCCACTAATTATTACTCAAACTCATATTTTAATCGCTGTCTCAACTATTATAATAAGAATTTGTCTCGTATCGATATTTTTAGTTCCAATAACAGACTATCGTTTAAAAAGCTTATTGTGAAACATTTCTCAAAAAAATGTTTTAATCGTGTCGATTAATAGTCATCTTTATTACCACTACTAACTTGCAAACTTGTCAATTTATTAATTTACTTCTACCGTTCCTTTATTCAAAATTCAAAAGTTGTTATCATTTAAGTTATGGCACTCCAGGTCTTAACATTAATTAATATTGTAAACATCTAACACATTGTGACTGTTTGATGCCTAAATAAATTAAAAAAAAAAAAAAAAAAATATTTTTGAGATAAAAAGTAGCTTATGTGTTAATACAGGATAAGCTATCTCCATTTCAAATTTCATCCAAATCCGTCGAGCCGTTGCAGCGTGACGTAACAAAGTTACACGCACGCACTTTCGCATTTTATAGTATTAGTAGGATTAAATAGATAAAAACCCGCGAAATAATGTCGTCTCTTTCTATCAAAGCTGATCTCTTAAACTGCTAAAGCAATTTTCATGAAACCTTGCTAAGAACCATCCCGATTAGACCAGCTTTCTTTAAAAAAAAACCGCGTCCAAATCGGTCCATCTGTTTGGGAGCTATCGATGCCACAAACAGATACACAGAAACGTACGGTCACGGACTTAATTGAGGAACCACTATAGAACCTTCTCACATTATTCTTCTCGCTTTAAATTCTATCTCGTCACTTGACGCTGGCATTATGATGTTCTTGATGGTACGTTAAACTTATAACACTCCTAAGCTCTTTTTGTCGGGGGCTTAAAAAAAGTAGACTTCATTAATGCCCCATTAAGGTGAAATAGAATAAAATAATGAAGGATACTATTACTATAGACTACATCATATAGTCCGTCGAGGAACTCAGCGGTTACGCTGAATAAAAACGTAACTGAATATTTTTAATTAATGCATGCTCAACACGTATCAAAGATCATCATCGTATCTTTTCCTCAAATCATCTATCATGAAAGATGCTGTTTCACACACGCAAACATCTTCCTCCAAAAAAAACAACTTTCTTCAACGCTAATAGAGTCCAAATTCAATTACGCAGTGACTATTGCACGCTAACCACGAAGAAAATTGCAAGTGAAATGGCGGGTAATTTTGTTTCGGACGCCGTTAATGATCGTTACGCTTTTATTCGAGAGCGGCGATGGATTTCTAAAACATTGGCGTAACATTCTGAACAATCATTTCTATTTAAGTTGCTTCTTGTTTGATATGACCACTCTTACTAGGAGTGCACCGGGGGTTGCCAGTTTAAATTATTCGGCCAGGTGTTTAAAATTATACGAAATTGAAGGTCAGGTTACACTATCTGATCGTTCATGTAGAAGCGCATTAAATGCCAGCTACCCTTACAATTTGTATCTCTGTCTGGTTGTCATATAACTTGGATTTTTTTAAATATCCTATTATACACTCTGGCAGCCCTGCCTACGAAGCTATAGTAGTCTTGGCCTCTTGGGTTTGATTCGTGCCTTACACCTGTCATTGTCAAAGTGATAAAATAGAGGCCTCGCAACCATTAAAATCGACAGTCCGTTTCCAAAGGTCCTCTCTTTCTCGTACTTTGAAAGTATGAAATGAATTTCTCTCCACAATGTTTCCTCAGCACTATGTATGACGTATCCACCTTTAAACGTGGCTTAAAAAGGGCTTGGCTTGCCCTGGCACTGCTGATGTTAATGGGCGACGGTGACTGCTTACAATCCGGTGGTCCTCTCGTTTGCCTTTTACGGCTATAAAAGTCATCACACAGATATTTGCCCTTAATGATCGAATCCCGGACCACTACTTTCGTAGGCAGGGTCACCTCAAACTGGGCTAATACCGAAGTCAAAATTGGCTAAAAACCGCTATAAATTTCACCACCTGACCTCCAAACTTCGTAGATGGCATCCCTGATGATTATTTACGTTAAACTAGTTTGTTTTTAATCTAAGTGCGTGGCTACCTCATTAAAGTTATTTATTTTTAATTTTTTCAATCGGGACGAATGGCGGAAAAGTGGGGAGGCCTTTGCCCAGCAGTGGGACACCCGACTAGGCTAAAAAAAAAAAAATTTTAAACGGCTTCCTGAAAGGAAGAGTTTCTCAATTCGACCGTATATTTATTTATGTTTGTTCGCGGATAACTTCGTCGTCAATGAGCTGATTTAGATGATTATTTTTTTGTTGGAAAGGAGATATTGAAAGTGTGGCACCATGATAAAGAAACCAAGATCTGATGAGGGGATCAGTGAGGAATTGAGGGAACTCCTCAAATATTGCAGGCAAACATATAGCGATTTTGGTATTCTTAGTGACAGCGCCAGCATTTGTATTCAGGAAGCATCATTTGCTGAAGCGAAACTGATGATGAAGACCAAAGATGGCCACCGGAACTCCTCAACGGTAAAAATTACTATGATTTTCCCGCGGCTAACGAAATGTTAAAGTTTCATATCAACCAAGAAGTGGGACTAGATAACAGCTTATTATTATCACAAAAATGTTTTAAAAAACAAAAAACCGCCTTCAAAAACGCAACCGACCGAACCGAGTTCAGTTGGACTAGCCTATAGGCGTTTTAGAAGGTGGTTTTTTTGTTGTAGCTTTTTTTATTTACTCTCAAACCAAGTTACATATCGACGGTTCTGGGACTCAACCTCGTATATAGATTATTGTCCAGTATGAACTGACACTCACTAAGTACGTGAGTGTATACTTAGTGTGTGTCCGTTTATACTGGTCATTATTCAATATACGAGGTTGAGTCACAGTACCGTCGATATACTTTATTTGTAAGATGACAGCCATAACAAAAAATTGACTAAATATAGGTATATCAGAATATTATATTACACACGTTTTCAATAATCTTGATAACATTTTATGGCTTGTTGGAAATACATAAACCATAAAATTCAACATGGTTTTTACTAGCCTATAATATTACAGCGCCTTTATTCGAGGCAGTACAATCCAAATCGTATTTGACCTGATAACGTTTGTTTTTAATTCTGCCGCCATTACTGTCAAACCGTTGACAATACGATAACTTGTCAAAAACGATATGGCATTACCGTGTTGAACACACGCCCTAACGTTCATGTTTTTTTCAATTACATTTATTCTCTATTTGCACTCTCGAGATGTTTAAAGGTTAAGCAGTTTTCAGGACAGTTGTCTAAACACCTGGGGCTCTACTAAACAATACTATAGTAATATGTGTAGAGACAAAGTAGAATGAAGCCCCTGTTAGACTAAACGGAATGCAACCGAGCCAATAGGTTAATCACCCAGTCATTGATAGCAATTCCATTCACGGATCAATAAACAAGCTGCGGTGAATCGATTGCATTGTACAGTTGGCATCTCGACTGTGAGGCTAGACAAGTTGCTTAACGATAAAGTAAACTATTTTCGAAAACTGACAAGATGTAGTGTTAGCTTATCTAAGCTAAGATAAAAGATAAAAGATGTTTATTCAGTAAATAGGCCGCACGGGCACTTTGACACGCCAAAATCTACCAGCGCTTCGCAAGAGACCATTGCTGAGAAGAAACGCCGCAAGAAACACAACAGTCAGTCGTTTTTTTAAATAGAATTATAAAGTTTACCTAGCATTATATAAAACAATGAATCTAACATGAAATAAAAATAAAAAATTCGTGCGTAGATTGAGCAGGAAAATGTGTCAAAACTCAGAATGGTCATGGTCATAGGGACTAGACAGTAGAAAAAAAAAATGTACTTACCTATGACAGTTCAAGACAACCACATACAAAGCTTCGATACATTCTCCTACAGAAACCGTGTGCCCTAGACAATATAGGTACAATGTTGACATAATTTTTCAAGACTAATTTATTATTAAGTTATTTAGGTGTTTAGTTTAGTTGAGACCAAGCATTTTCATCTGTTAGATAGTCCTCGACCCTATAGTAAGCTCTAAGACATCAACGACTTTTTCAAGTAAATTTTAAGTACTGGAGATGGTAACTTTAAAACTGCTTCAGGTAATTTATTCTAGAAACGAATGCATTGACCTACAAATGATTTATAAACCTACTATTTCTATTTTTGTTTCTATCTATTATGGAGTTGACGTAGGCGCAGTCTTACGTATATAATTATAACGAACGCCAAATACGCCGTCTTCATCAAAATATTTTTTGAGGCAAGCTTCTCTGTGCTGACTGTTTTTTGTTTCATCAGCTGATTATCCAGAGTTCCAGACCGATCTACAGTGGGTCTAGAAGACGCAGGTCTACCTAAGGCAGTTAGTATCCGCGGGAGTCTAAATTCTAGTTGGTAATAGGGGCATTGGTGTTTTTAGCCGGTGCGAGCCCGGCAGTACCTGGGCCCTCCATTCCCAGGTCTCCGGAAGGGATTTTCACCTCTGCCCCTTTTTCTTAAGCAAACAAAAGCAAGGACTTTTGTCTTTGGCCCCTCAGGCGATTACCAAAAAAAAAAAAAAAAAGGCAGTTAATAAACTTCAACAAACGAACAAACGGTTATCATAATTAACAGTACGATCGTTAATTATCGGCCACCATCGGGCACGGGCCGTTAGCACAGTGGGTCCGTTATGCATACGAGTTACCATGGTTTTGATAGAGGCCGATACGTCAGTAGTTTGCGCTAGGCTTTATGGGGTAATTTTAAATTTGTAAAGGGGCTTCTAAACGGGCCATGTTTTGCTGCAATTTGTGGCCGGCAACTAGTGCTATCTTACTCTTACTTCGTATTTTAGAGCAAGATGCGTACAGTTGCCGGCCACACATTGCTGTGAAAATTTTGCTCGTTTAGAAGCCCCCTAACGCTGTATCTTTACATGTGTATCGGCTTTAAGGGCATCACAGACTTACACTGACTAACACTCCCGATAGCCTTTCAGTCCATCGTATTAGAACACATTTTTCTCTACTCTCTGCAGGTTAACTGTTAGTTAGTTGCGGCTTTATGCAAATGTTCCAATCAACTTTTGGGTCTAATTACTTTTGTTTCGGGAAATGAAATTTGAATATCGACGGTTCTGTGACTCAACCTCGTATATTGAACAATGTCCAGTATAACCTGACACGCACTAAGTATACACTCGCGTACTTAGTGAGTCTCAGTTTATACTTGACAATATTGTATATACGCGGTATTTTGATACAAAGGAGGTGTTCTTGAAACCTCCTTACACTTTTGTCAGACGTTGTGATCTATCAAGCTAGATTTTCACTATCGCCTCTAGTATGGTATCTAGCCAAGCCTACCTAGTGGCTAATGGCCGTTCTAACATTAAAACCGCGAATAGATCAAGTTACGAGTTAGAAATTGACATTTACCACGTACTAAACGTGTCTAAATCTTATTTAAAGTAACTTATCTATCCGCAGATGGAGACCGGACATAAGTGTGTCGCCTTGAGTTTTATAACTCTATAGTCGGGGAATTTTATTGTTTATTACTTTGACATAACACGAAATTTCAGTGGTCAGCTCACAAACCTAAAAAGCCATTAGCGCAGTAAACTAGCATTAAACATATGTCGTTTTGGATTTACGCCATCACACACCGGTGGGCATCCATGCTTGCCGTACCGTGACGATAGCCGTTAAACAGGGGAATTTGAAGTACTTATTGGTATCAGAACATAGTTCAAAATCAAAAGTTTTCGTATCCCTGCTTTTTCCGGATGTCAAACGTTTTTTAAGGATGGTTTTGGAGTTGGTTGATTCCACTCCAAAAAACCGGGGAAGAGCATGTCGGAACTTGCTTAGTGTAGGGTCCCGAAGCCGTTACTAGAAAAAAATTAGACCTCGCGACAAACTTAACTATGCCGTTTGTGAACTGTAATCCCCATACATCGACGCGGTCAGTTTACCATGGTGTTGCAACACAGCAAATAAGTTTTCGGTAGGTATAAACATTTAAACCGTTGTTACTCAAGACCATTGAAGCCGTGCCGTGCCGAGCCGTGCCGTGCAGTCGTGATAATTTTCCTATAAAATTCATAATATGTGCTTTGATTAAAGATGTATTTCTGATTTTTTGTATTTGTAGTTTTGGCTGTAGGGGGGGGGGACACTTGATCTTGACTCTAATAAAAACTAGCGCTTTAAAGCTTAATATTTCATAAACGAATCCCTCAATCGAATAATTGTTTCAACAAACCCGCAATATTTTTGAAAGACCTATTCAATTACACCCCACACTATACGTGTATTTTATTTTACCAACTTTGTTGGCGTGACGTATGTTAACACATACGTCACGCCAACAAAGTGGTAAAATAGTCATGCCAAATTACAGCTTTCTAGAACTAAGGGTTTCTGAACTAGGCTGCGGACGGACGGACATGGCGAAACTATAAGGGACTGTTTGACTACGGAACCCTAAAATCGAGCCTACTCATTTCCCAAACGTAGACACCTAAAGATGTATTGTACCTAAAGATGTATTGTATTTATCTTGCTTTCTAAGTTGGCTTTTTGAGGGGTACCGAAGCTAATTGAGAAAGCAAGATAAATACGAACTTATCCGACAAAAAACGATGGGAAAGAATTATTCACTACATCTGGTAACGCATTATAATTTTTTATTTTGTTTTTATGGCAAAGGGAAGGCAAACGAGCACACAGGTGACACAGGCCACCTGATGGTAAATATCAGGGGACAGTGTTACACCAATTGATCTGGTCCCAAACTAAGCTCTAGGCTTGTACTAGATCAATTGGTGTAACGGTAAGTGCAAACTGTGACCCATAGACATTCGCATTCACAAGATTGCAAGCCTAAGACTGCAAATGCGTTGCCAACCCTGAGGATTAAGATGGATTGCCTCTATGCTAGTCATTACACCGGCTTATCCCCAAACCGGAACACAACAATACGAACACTGCTATTTGGCGGTAGGTTCATGGATAAGATGGTGGTAGCGATCCGGACGGACCCTGCACAAGGTCTTACCACCCGCAAAACTGCACTTGCGATTTCTCTGATGTTGCCGGTGTTTATGCGTCGAGGTGATCGCTTACCATGAGGTGGACCTACCTCTGCCTCCTTTTCTTCATAAAATAAATGGAATTTTACTCTGGAAGGGGGATTTGTATGAAGATTGTCTGTTTGCCTTTATTAGGGGAGCCATGCGTGCGTGACCGGAGGGGAAAAAAACGACGTGTTAAGGTTAATTTACATTATTTATCGTTATTAGTTCATTTGGTGCCACGGTTGTTGATTCACGTGCAAAATGGACGCCGTGCGGAGTCGTATGGTTTTTATGGCGTTGTAGATTATGGAAAAAGCATTACCGGTCTTACATTTTAAGACTTCTGTCTACTGTCTGTATGCTTATCATTCATTGAAATTTAATCTTGTACCGGTTGGGTTTCTTGCATATGAACGTTTTGTTTTTACTATTACAAAGTAATTTAAATTCTGTATTCTATCCAAAGTGACACTAGTAGATTCCATATTACTACGGGGGGGTTTCCGTGACATACTATAGCAGTTCAGTTTAGTTTAAGACGTAATAGAACTCAAAATTGAATAAATTACTAAAAAGTTTTTTTATTGGTTGTATACGTAGATGATATTACCTATTATACATTCGTCGGACTCGCTCCATCTTTGAAATAAACAAAAGACTATTGAGATTCTTGCGGCGTTCCTTCTCAACAGATCTCTTGGGAGACGCTAGTAGACCTGGACATGTAAAAATGCCTACAGACTTAAAGAATAAAGATTTTCATTTTAACCATCCAGTGAAATCAAGCATTGGCATTCCATCACAGTCCTCTGCAACATCAAATGTTTTCACCGCTGGAAACGCGAAACAGAAACAGCTGTATTTTCAATTAATATTTTATCGACGATCTGTAATAGAAACTGTGCGTGTAACTCGTGGCATTTCAATTACTCTATCGCGAATCAGACTTTCCCATAGTGCTCTATTATGAATTAAACATGACGGCGCGATCGCGCAGGCGCGTCTGTGCATCTAAGTTATAGGTCTGGTTGAGTTGGTTGGAGATTGTTATGATATTTTAATCAAAGAGTAATCGAATAAAGATTTAACTATTGATGATCGATGGATTGGAAAATCATATCAATATTATAAATGCCAGAGTTTGTGCGTTGGTTTACTCCTTCACGCTGCAACGGCTGAACGGATTTAAATCATATTTGGAATGGAGATAGCTGAATTCCTTTGGCACCTAAGGTTGTAAGTTTTTTAAATCAACCCCCGGGCAGAAATAGGGGGAGTAGCAGCGGAAACTAACTCTATGCGGATATACTCGTAAGGTCGCGAGTGTCTTCGAGTGGGATATGTAGGTACACTATTAATGTCACTATCAGTATTGTGGCTTGAGTCATAATAATAACTAATAACGATTAACATGTAGGTATATTATATACGAGTGCCTACCTGGGCCTCACTCCACTTAGGGTCGTATTAATAAACCCATCTTGACTGTGAGGTCCGTCACAAGATACGTCAAAGTAAACGCCAAACCATAGAACGCTGTCATTTTTGACGCATCTCGAGACGAGCATTTGAGTTGAGCTCAGTTTATTAATACGGGCCTTAGGTTAAGCTCGTCTTGCGTCCTAGATCTACAAGTAATATCCAAAAACAAGACTTCAGGTACTTTTCCACGAAGATGAGGCGAGAGGAGAATTTGAATTTGTATGGATATACTTAATTCAAAGTGAAAATGTTTTTTTAAAAGAATATTACTATTATTGTAAGTTGTGAGAGATCCCTAATGGCAAATCGTTGTCAATTAAGACATACTTACACTTAAAAATAGAAATACTAAACTTCGTCATTTACTTACTATGACGTCATCCGATCCACTACGATATTCGATCCTTCTCTAAAATATCAAATGTTGCTGACAAACTATCAAATATGTCCATTAAAAAAAAGACAAAAGAACCCGTTTCTATTTCAAAATGAAGTCAGTATGATACCAGGTTAATAATGTAGGCTTAAACGCGTCGCGTGTGATCCTAGGCTAATAATTACTAACTGGTTCCAATCGTGTAGGAATTAAGGTCGAGATTTGAATGGTTGCGTAACGTGCTCGATATATCCGTGTATGTTGACAAACTAGTTGGTTTTAATTGACTAAGTGATGAGTTGCATGTGGCCTTTATATTAAGAGGCAACCATTGCTAAATTCTGTAGTGTTCCGCGATAATGTTTGCTTGAAACTGGCTAACGAGAAAACACGATTAGTGTTTGAAAAAAGATGCAAATGCCGTTGTCCTTTTGCATGGACTTATCCCGAGTTTTAATTTAAGCGACTCAATTTACGATTATCGGTCAATTTTATATAAAAATACCACTGTTGCTTGTCACTTCTGAAGTAAACATGTTATATATATATACGTATTTAAGCTTACGTAATACCATCTTGTTTTGCTATTCTTAGTCTAAGTCGCTGGGCGTTGATTCTCTTGAATAAATTAAGCAGACATAATGCAAAGCTAAGGCGTTCGTATTTCAAATACTTAATTACTTACCTTAATTTACCACCTCCAGAACGTCCAAAGACTGCTAAAAATTTAAATTAAACGCATTCATTCACTCTCCGTGCAAAATTAATCGCCCCAAGATTAGCAATTCAAATACACAATTAGCTAACACTAACGAACTTGACTTTTACGTAATCAATTTTCTTTCTTTGTTACAGAGTTTCCATCGACGTGTGAATCGACGAGAAAACCGAACAATGGCGTAACCTAACCTCAAAAATCACACACATTAGAAAATCACAATTGGCGCGTAAAAACCTCCGCCATCTTGTTAGTTTTAAAATGTGACGCAACGCCATCTAGCGGCTGATCGGTGAACTTGTTAGTGAAAGTCAAAATGAAGTTGAATTTGTTTAAGCGGTCTATGATATTCGCGACGTTTTTCGGGTCGTGTTTGTGTATTGCGTTGATAGTGGCGTCTTTGGGGACGACGCATTGGATAGATGCGCGTGCGAGGCGTACGTCGAACCCTTTGGACTCTGAGGGTAGAATAAGTTTTGGATTGTTCGAGGGGCACAAGGAGCTCAACTTTGGATATGGATGGAGAAGCCATGACTTTAGTGGTAAGTTTTGAACTCTTCTTATACGTGCTATTATATATTCCATTTGCAAACGCGAATTTGCTGACTTCACAGTTGTGATAGCTCTAAAATTCGTATGCTGAACCTAACTTAATTGGTGTAAGTACAATTTTCTCAATTACAAATTAACTTCTTTCACCCCGTGCTTACGATCGTAAGATTATGCTGATTATTTCAAGATAGATTTTACATTGTTCGATTGATAAAGCAAAGCCCAGCATGTGTGTTCGTTGACCTCTTCCATTCTTTATTACGTCACAATGTTTTACAGTAGCCGTTAACCCAACAAAGCCGCTCATAATAACACGTTAATTAAATTAGACAATAATAACGTCAACAATTAACGTTATAAATAACGACCGTTAGCCACATCAAGTATCAATAGTATTCCTTGCCAAGCTATACTATTCGCATAAAAGTTGGACTCCTCTAACAGAGTCCTAAGCGCTGAATTGAATCAACGCTTCCAGTTCAATGCCCGTGTGACACAACTATCGTGATAAATTGAATACTATTGTATGCTCGTGGCAACGAACGTATTTCCAACAGATTACGCAACTATCTTTTGACAATAGACTATAATCCAACGCTTTATTCTTTTAATGCTGCGTTACAAAATGCACCCAGAACTGGTCTTGTTAGATTAGGTTTGAGGACACTGGTCGTGCAACTATGCAATAAGGTGGGAATCTTATGCAATTTCAAGCAACTTTATCTATACGAACATATTTGATTCGTTATATAGGTACCTACGGTAATCAGCTAGCCTTATTAACATGCTAGCATTGAGATGCTAGTCATTTCACCGGATGACTCGCCGTAGAACATCAATGTCTTGTCTTGTGATATCAGAGGCCATGACATGGTTTACCAAATCTTATCAAGTTCCTCGCAGTGAACGAGACGGAGATCTGTAACTGCTATAGCGCTGACCCATTCACTCTTTAAAACTTGACTGGATTTGTCATTTCATAATAGTCATAGTATACATAGAAAAATAGTTCGTCTCCGGGCCTTTAAGAGTTTCTGTTACCTATTGCCGCTCAGGTACTAGGGTTGCGTCGATGCGCGTCGCTCGATACTTAATACGCACGCAACCAAACGCGACGACGGCACGGTCCTGACTAAACCGGCTCGGTCCATCCTGTTGAGTTTGCTTGTGGTGGCTCGCGGCGCGTACGGTCGTGGCACACACACATGCAAGCCACGCGATATACTTTTGTTTAAAGACGAACTACTGTTTATGCTACGTACAAAGGAATGGAAAGTGGCAAATGAACCATCGGCAAGTGCGTATACTCTTATATAAAGACTCTTCTTGTTTCTGCGACGCTGGTCCTTTTGCTAGAAATTGTAAAAATAAATAGTGCATGTGATAACTATGTAATGTAAAGTGAAACCCAGGTTCAAGGATGGACCACCCTCATCGTGATGCTTTCTTCCCCTATCAACCAGTCGCATAAGACATATTTCATTGCTGCTGCGTGGAATATTGCCCAGGATTCATTTCCAGGTTAAGTTTAAACCACAATCATCACCTTCTGATACTATGGGCAACTTGGTATAAGGCACCTGTTTAATGTACCTGCACAATGCAGATGTAAACTGTGCAAAGAAACAAAAGGCAACAACTGGCATATACACAGGTGACATGAAATCTTAAGCCACAAACGCACTAAAAGCGAAAGCGGCGCGGTGCGGCGCGTTCCCATACTAAAAAGCTTTTCAAAAGCATGGCGAAGGCGTTTTTTGTATGTTGGCGGCTTTATCGTTGACTTTGAGAGCGCATTATCCAATGAATGAACGTTATATAGTCGTATGGTAATTGTTGGTACAGTAGCTAGTGTGGTGTGGTCATATGAGGGTCGCCTCTATCAGGCAAAAAAAGTTAAATTGGCACCATGATCGAATTTCACTCAAAGGCGACATTAAATATTGTGTCCACCTGCAACCACGTCAATTTTGCTCTGTCTGACAGCACTGTCAGACATTTCTCGCTGAAGTTTTCTTGGCGTATATTGTTTAATGCCATGGAGAAGCCAAACGAGCACACGGGCCACCTGATGGTATGTGGGATCTGAAACTCGAATCTTAAAACTGCAATCCTAAGACTGCAAATGCGTCGCCGACCCTGAAGTGAGGGCTAAGATAAAATGCCTCTATGCTAGTCATGTCACTATCTCATCCCAACTCCGGACAATGCGGACACTTTTGCTTGGATTTACATGAAAGTATAAGTAGAACACAATTACATAAGAACAAACTCGTGGTCAACGGTGTCGCTTTGACGCGCGCCATATTGTCTCCTGCTACAGCGATCCGGGTGTACCCTGCACAAGATCCTACCTCGAATAAAACGAGGCCTTATGTCTATGGTTCCAGTGAAAGCTGGAACGCACCCAGCCTGTCGTTAGGCCTGGTACAGCACTACTGCACAGCACTGTCGGACATCTTTCTCAGAAGTTTTCTTGCACCTGGAAATGAAGACTTATGTCTATGTTTTCAGTGAAAGCCGGAACGCATCCAGCCCGCCGTTGGGCCTGGTGTGGCACCGCCGCGCAACTAGGAGCCGCGCTGGTGTCGTGTGGCGGCGCATGCGTGCTCGCGGCGCTCGGGTCAGCCGCGCGTGCGCGCTGCGAGCCACGGCCACTGCTCGTTAGCAACTCGCTTGCAGGTGAGTCTTAGCTAAGTAAATATAGAAAAGGTATCGTCCTACAAGTCCGAAGGTCTGTTTCACAGCTGTTTTATTTGTTCGAAAATTAATTTTCCTTAACCCTTTTCAGTGTTTAAAGAGTTTATTTTTATCCAACATGGGTTTGCATTTCACCTGATGTTACCTAACGACGAGGTCGAGGGTGGTACCTACACGCTTAACCAGAGAAAAGCCTATTTACTCTTGCCTTGAAATAACAATATGTACCAGGTATGTAGGTTAGGTTAGGTTATATCAATCCAGGAAAATTCAACGGTTTCAAAAAAAAATTATTTTCCGTTTCATGATAGTTCGGACAAACGAAACAGTTGGTAACTTAAATTCGACCTTGTGGTATCCTTTACAAAACGGTATATATTTTTATGCTCTCGCAATCACAATCGGCTTCAAAGTGGAACAAATGTTTTCATTTTGTATGCAGACAAGCCAAACCTTCGATTTTCAAAATGTTAACGATTGCGATTGCGAGTGCGATATATAGGCAATAGCCCCTCTGATGCTAGGTGGTAATCTGAAACGCATAAACATTTTGATTATCAACATAACAATGTCATGACTGAAAAAGGTTGGAATTGCGTTGCCAACCCTAAAGACTAAGAAGGCAAGGCATGCTTCTTTAGTAAACATTATAGCTCATTGGACCTTATTGTAAATCAGTACACTTGAGTTTTTATTGGTTGTTTAACACAGTCACGTGGTTTAGGTTTGTTTACATTTAATTAAATACCTTACCAAATGAAGTACGGTCACGAGCGTTAATTTGGGACCCATTTTAAGAAAAATATGCATGAAGTCGTCAATGTCATTAGAGATGTCAAGACATTTGTAACTTCTAGGAAACTCGACCTTATTGTTGTAGAATGTCAGATTGACTTTGGACCTAAGGTGGGTCCCAAATTTAATCTCGTGACTGTACTATCAGCCCATCGTAACCGTGACCCACCGTAGAACTTTGTCACAGTGACGTTATGATTGAAGTCGTAAGAAGTGCCAAACAAGTTGTTTTATAAAGTCACTGTGACACCGTTCTAAAGAATTCACAAATAACGTAAATTTTCTATCTTTTCAGTACTCTTCACCCTCGGCGCCATAGCGGTATGGTTGACAGAGTACTTCCTGCGGCTGCAGCATAACGTGATGTCAGACGAAGACCTGGCCAACACCTGGACGTCTGACGGGGCTGCTGACCTTGGGATATCATTCTGGTAAGACTTCTAGAGGAGATACTTCATCAGGTTTATAGCGGCTCGGTTGGCTAATGACGTGATTATTCGTTGAAGAACTGGCTAACGAGATTCTGAGTGTCTGATGCTACTGCTAAATTTTGAGACCTTATTCTAGTAAGAGTTCTAGCTGTTCTATGTATGGGACTCTTTAAGCCCATAGCAGTTTGGCAGTAAAGTTGGCTCATACTTCTTGTAGTACACGTCGTTGTATTTGCCGTTACACTGGCTATCGTCTTGATGCTGAACCTCTGATGGGAATGCTGCCCTTAGGATATCATTGTGGTCAGAGTTCTAAGTTACACAGTTTATAATTAAGAGGTTGAATTGCCTCGCAATGCGTGCAACTGTGCATGCTCCTTAATCTCCTTCAGCATATAAATTTATTTAATTCAGCACAAAAACGTTCTAAAAGACCCAAAGGAGCAAGCTGCAGGTGAACTCTCAACCCTCTGATTAAGAGAATGTTGTACCATAACTTTTTATTTTCTTTTCTTTATTAGGGAAAACAAACAGCATACAATAGTACATAAAGTTATGACAAAAATGGGTAGATCACTAGCCAACAAAGTTTTCACTAATGTACACATACACATTTGGAATCAGATTCACAAAGTCAGTCACACCTGCGCTTTGTGTCCAACGCAAGGTTCAAAACGAAGTAATTAAAAATTGAAAAACATGAGAATATGTACTTAAGCCTATCACTCGGTTTAGTTTAGTGCAGTTAAACTAGCTGGTAGTGACCCTACGAAGCTAGCGGTCCCGGGTTGGATTAGCGAGAGTATTTATATCGGAATTTTAGGATGATAAGTGTTTATCTCTATAAGTGGGTTTATCGTTTTTTAGTACCCTTAGTATAAGCCTAGACCTTCATTTGGGACCAGGTCAATTTGTCTAAAATGGTTTCTTGATATATTTTTTATTTTTATATGTATTCAATCGTCCTTTTTTCCCCTTTCAGGCTTGTAGTGGCAGCTTCCATATCCGCGTTTGTGAATAACGTGTGCATACTGGTCGCGATGGCTGACGAGCGAGACGCCGATACCATCGCGCCTGCTCTAGAGGAGAAGGTCAATGGAGCTATCATGCTGTATTGACCTGGAGGTAGAGCATTTTCTTAATTGCTGGCAATAACAATTCTGTACAGTAAATAACAATTAAGTACAAATAATTAAATTAGGAGGCTTAACATTTTAGTCTCTGACGAGGGAAACGAATGGGGCAGTCGAAGTTTTGAAAAGTGCTTAGTTATTACTTTCTAATAGCGAAGATCGCAAATTAAGAGGTTTGTGACGCGCCGCTAAAATAGCGTAGCTGTCAAAAATAATCCATACAAATTTAGCTCCGGGAGAAAACGTTTCTTACCCTCTAAATCAAGTCCAATGTTCACGATTTTTGAATATGTTGTAGTTTTTTTTTTATGGCACAGAGAATGCATACGAGCACACAGGCCACCTGATGGTTAGTGGAAACCGTGACCCGTAGACATTCGCATTCACAAGACTGCAAGCCTAAGACTGCAAATGCGTTGCCTACCCTGAGGACTAAGATGGAATGCCTCTATGCTAGTCATTACACCGGCTGTCTTATCCCCAAACCGGAACACAACAATGCGAACACTGCTGTTTGTATTAACACTGTCGTTGTTGTTATAAAGACCTATGTCTGTACGTTTCTGTTTTTAGTTCTTTAATTTTGTTTTGTTCCAAGAAATAGTGTCAAAGTAAGAAATGGTGAAAATCGGACGAGGTTTAAGGGAAGGGGAGAGAAACGCTTTCGCATTTTGTATGCAGAATTTTAGCTTCAAAATCCTCTTCAAGGTTGGCTCACCATTTTCGATCGATCACCGTGCAGTTGCGACCAGATAGTCGATAGATCAGCCGAAGATTAGATTCGTCGACGTCGATCAACCATTGATCATAGTCAGTCATTCTCTTGTTGTTAGCGGGAAACTCGTTTATCAGGGTTCCCGCTAACGTTCACGTAGGCATCCGATAAGAAAGGATTTTCCAAAGTTGTACCCCTAAGGGGGTGAAAAAGGGGGGAAAAGTTTGTATGGGACAACGTGATTCCTTGGTCCAATCTACTTCAAATATTGCCTTAACATTCTTTAAAAGAATTGATGGAAGAGGAGTTTCGTATTTTATTGAAATTCATCCCCTAAGGGATAGATTTGCTTCGAAGTTGATATCAATACTCCTTAGTGCTTTTGGTTTACATTACATTTAATTTTGACACATGTTTAAAAACTCAATCCGATTTTATTCAAAAAAGGTTGAACTCACATAAAAGCTTGGCGAGTCTAAAGATTCTAAATTATGAGGTGCAGTAAGAAAGGATTTCCAGAAAATCGACCCCCAACGGGAAGAAGTAGGAGGAGTAGCGGGAAACTAATTCTACGTACGAAGTTGCTGGAGTCCTTTAGTCTATATATATATATATAAAAGGCAAACCTTACTCACTGACTTAGATATCAACGCACAGCCGAAACTTCTGTACCTAGTAACTTGAAACTTGGAACAGGGGTTCCTTTCATGATGTTAGTGAGCACTACGAAAGGATTTTTCGAAAATCAACCCCCAAAGGGAAATAGGGGGAGTAGCGGGAAACTAAATCTACGCGTACAAAGTCGCGGGCGTTCACTAGTATTATATATTAAGTTAACAATAAATATTATTTATCATTTATCTACTCTGAATCCAACCCATCCCAACGAACCCGATCGATAGATCATCGATTGTCTGTCGGTGGATCAATCAATCAGTTAGGCGATTGGATTTGTTGACGTAATTCGACGATTGATCAATGTCGATTCAAGCCATTCATTGACTTTCGATTGATTGGTGTGGTCATTACCTACCCAAGTTCGCTCACTTGCTTGGCAGTATCCGTCCAGTAAAACGCGCGTGTTACTGGAAGGATACTGCATGTGTTAATTGGCATTTAGTCACCGCTGATTTTTGGTTTTACTGCAAGTATACTACCAAGTCAGAATAGTGGCTTATAACTATTGGACAGTGTCCAAACTTATAATTTCCCTCTTATTGCTTACAAGGTATCTATGTTTTAGGGTAGTTGTAGATGACATAATCTCGCTAGAATAATATTTTTTAATAATTTAGGGGGTAACATGCAAACCTTCTCAATAATTAATGGTGTTTAAATAAGTTTTATTTATTTTCAGATATCCACAATGGTCCTCAGAAATATTTCCAAAATCCGTCCATTTTACGCGATGCTTTAAAACTTAATTACATTGTATTTTAATTATAATTATTGAAGAAGGCTGAATGTTTGGTAGTAAGTTTATGTAATAATTTATATCCTGGATAATTAAGCGTTAACTAAGTTTGCTAATATTTAAACTTTTTTGTCAAGTATCTGGTCTTCTCTGTATTAATAATGTAGGTAAAAATTGAGAGTTAGACCCATATTGTCTCTATTACTTTCAAAATAAGTTTCATTTTTGTATGACCTACAGGTCTACCATTCAACATAAACAAATGGGTTGAAAGTTACTGGCAACGTCTAAAATAATAATCAAATAGCGTCTTAATTCATTGTATGTACCTATGTCTAAACTAATTTGGATAATGTTTTCTATTAACTTGACGACGCGATGGCCTATCTTGTATTTGACATGTTATCGTATTGTTTATAACTTGGCCGCCATTACTGTAAAGTAAATAAGAGCTATCAAAACGTTGGCAATACGATAAGAGATCAAAAACGATATGGTTTTTACAGTGTTAAATACAAAACCCTATTATCAATATAGGTTTTGTTACAGACAAGTTTAAGTACCTACTAATCGTAGTCAAATGTAAAAATGCACAAAAGATCATCTCGAAATAAAATAATGGAATTGATTATTTTTTGAACTAGGTAAGTTTTCAAGTCATTTCTTTCATTATCCTTTATTACCTCATATTTTACTGTAGATAAAAAACTTGAGCCGCAAATGCACTGAGGGCGTTGACGGCGCCGTGCGGCGCGTTCCCATACAAAAAACTCCTCCAGCGCGTTTTGGAAACGCATCTTAGTATAGGAACGCACCGCGAAGCACCGCTTACGCTCAGTGCGGCGGCTTTTTAGAGCTATTTAAAAATGCCTTACTGTCAATGTTGTGTACTTTGTTTCCGTCCAAAGGTAGAAATGTCAAATAATTGACAGTATACGTGATAAATCAATATAAACTCTAAGCCTTAAACCCCGACACTAGCAAAGTTGTCCATGGTTCTCTGTCGTTTCGTCTAACAACGCTTCCCAAACTGATTCATTTCCCAACTGTTTCATTTGGGCAAACGCTTTTTTTTCTAAAACTGTAAATATTTCAGGATTTTTAAAAACGAACCTAACCTAACCTATTGGGTTCTACACGATGGTCCTGAAATAAATCCTGAAATATTTACAGTTTTGGAAAAAAAAGCATTTCCCCAAATTAAACAGTTGGGAAATGAATCAGTTTGGGAACCGTTACTTGGCGAAATGAAAGGATACCGTTGTCCGTATAAAAAGTCATTCTGAAAAAAAAAAGAATTGAATTGTACAGTTATGTCCGAACCCTATATTCAAACCGCGAACAGATAGGCTTACTTCGGATTAAAATTTGATACATTTTGTATGGGCAAATGTCAAAAATGCCACCCCGAAGTAAGCCATATCTAACCGCAGTTTGAATATATAGAGTTCGGCCGTTAAAAAGACATCCTGTCGTCGTTCCAGTTCAAATTATAACCTCAAATGCAAGAACAGGTAATAAATTGTACTGCAGACGTGAAATAAGCACCCCTTGTGCTTCTGTTTGGTCCACTAGAGTAAATACTCTTTTACCGAATTGTCTTCGCATGTGACATACATGGACTTAATTAAAAAGTTCATGGTGACTAAAACTCGATATTGGCGAAACACACCTTAAGTCGTAAGTCATAAGAAGTATTGTACTACGATGAACGGTGTCAGGACTGACTTCATGTCTTTCGCCGTATACAATATATAGCGTGTAATTTTTCCTTAATTCATGGTTTTTATTTCTTGTTTTAACAAGATGTAGTTCTCCAATATCGAGTTTTTTTTTTATGACATATAGAAGGCAAACGAGCACACAGGCCACCTGATGGTAAGCGGAAACTGTGACCCATAGACATTCGCATTCACAAGACTACAAGACTAAGACTGCAAATGCGTTGCCAACCCTGAGGACTAAGATGGAATGCCTCTATGCTAGTCATTACACCGGCTGTCTTATCCCCAAACCGGAACACAACAGTGAGAACACTGCTGTTTGGCGGTAGGTTAATGGATAAGATGGTGGTAGCGATCCGGACGGACTCTGCACAGAGTCCTACTACCCGCAAAAAGTTTTAGACAATCACCATGAACTTATTAGAGAAACAAGTCCATGGATATCGCACGCGAGGACAGTTGTTAGGTTAATGAGTATTTTACTCTTGGACTGAACAGAAGCACCTGGGGTTAGCTCCACGCGCTTCTGTCAAGTCCAGTGTGTAATTTATTATGTTTGAGGTTATAATTTGTACAGTTACTGGCAGCGTTTGAAGTAAGGTTTTAATGAACTCTTTTGTTGAGATTTTTTGTGGTTTCTTTCTAACCTCGAGTTTAACATAGATTCGTCACGTGGTAAGGTTTTATTCGTATTCGTTTTTTAGTCGTGCCATTAGAATAAGTGAATTTGTACGAATCTTTTTCTAAACTGTTGTGTAATAATTTTCTCGAATAAATACTAATGATATTTATGTTTGTTCCTTATTTATGCCTGATGCCTTTTTCTTCTCGTGACACTAGGTATCAAATGAATCCAACGCAATTATTAGTGCAAGAAAAAGTCTAGTCAGTCGTTCGTTTTTTTTTAAATTGCAATGAGAACGGACACGAGCACGCGGATTTAAAAACCACGTGTGTGTGAGAGATTCATTTGTGTTTGACGTAAGTCATTTCAAACGTTAATGGCCTGGCAGCGACTGCGCGGCGGTGACGAGCGGCGAGCGGTAACAAACCAATGCAAAGAGGTAATGGTATGAAGCATTCAACTAGTCACCAATACTACCGTCGTAGCTACAGTGGTAGAGACGATTTCTATGGATTTATGTTTACAAAATAAAGCATAAAGTCGCTTTCCGCCATCTGTCTCCCTGTATGTAGGCTTAGATCTTTCAAACTGGGCAACAGATTTTAAAAATGCGACCCGACCGCTGCAATACGGCAACGGTACGGGATCGCAGTGCAAATCATATCCGTACCGATTTAATCGCATGCCCTCCACACCACTGCTTAACGGTGCGTCAAAAACGGCGCCATGTTGTTACTATGGCCCCGCCTTTTGTTTACGCAACGACACCGTATTTTACGCAGCGGTGTGGGCATGCGATAAAAACGGTACGGATACGATGCGTCACTGCGATTCCGTCCCGTAGCCGTATTTTAGTAATAGATTGAGTGATTCAAGAGGAAGATTTTTATGTATAATACATTCTGGATTGTACACGGGTATTAAAGAACACTCACAAAAACCGAATCGAAACGAGGGCGGGTTGCTAGTTTGTATTATAAAAAAAAACATATCAGGGGACAATGTCACTCCAATTGACCTAGTCCCAAACTAAGCTCTAGGCTTGTACTATGGGTACTAGACATCGATATAAATATTAATATATACTTAAATACATAGGAAACATCCATGACTCAGAAACAAATATTAGTGCCCATCACACAAATATCTGCCCTTACCGGGATTTGAACCCAGGACCGCATGCTTCGTAGGCAGGGTTACTACCAACTAGGCCAGCGCGTTGTCGTCGTCGTCGTACCTATATAATGCCAGACTTAAGTATACGGTACTACTGCCTTACATAAACGCCATATTAGCTTTTGTCCGCGACTTCGACGTACTTAGAAGTTCTCAGGAACTGTCCGATATTCTGGGATAACAATAACCCTATGACCACAGAACAGAAAAAACGGTAGAAGTGTCAAGTGGGCGTGTGTGTATTTAGATATTTCTAAAATAGCAAATAAATCCAGAAGCATGCCTTATTGTGCTATTTTGGAATGTAAAAACGATAGCCGCATCAAAAACATTTTCGATGGTGGCGTGTTGTTTGATAGTTTGAGTACCTATTGGCGACAACGGTCTGATACTACGCGAAGCTCATGCCACTTCCACTGTTTTTCTTATTCCGTGCCTATGAACTACTGGGGTATAAACTACTTACCCGCTTTCAGTTAAATACCTGCTCGTTTTATTCACTGCAAAAATTAATAGTTCTAAATAATTCCTAAAAAGCATTTTCTTTCTTCAAAAATTAATGTCGTATTTCTAACATAATGATTCTACAAATATTTTAAATTTCAGAATTTTACCTTCACATTCATATTATTAGTATCGATAGATAATTATATACGGGCGGATTATTTCATGTACGAATATTCATATACTTACGAACATATACCTAAACAAATAAACAAATTTGCTAGGTAATAACAAGGATGTTTACCGATACGCTCAAACTTGAAGCGCCGAGGGCTTTAGGCATCTCATAAAACAAGTTCAAAGTTACGTTAACCTTCTCTTTCTCGCAATCAAGCAAATCGTTGAGAGTAAAAGGGATAAAGGAGTTAAAATTTTACTTAACTGAGTTTACATTTCGTTTGAAATTACATCGCTTTATTTGCTCTGCGGAAATTTGTTGGTTAGCAAATTCAGTGCCAATTGCTGTAAACTCCGTACAAAATGGAGTCAATATCAAAGTTCCAGCGATGAATCTGTTATGTTGTAATTTGCAACGGAATGGAATATATTTATAATTTTATTCTGAAGCTGCAAACTTTTCTATTAGAATTTCTTTATGGCCTTTAGTGTATTTATAACCAACTTTTCAGCAGAGGTAAAAAGTAGCTTGTGTGTCTCAGATTATCCAGCTACCGCAGACTACGTGTGCGCAAAATTGCGTCTAGGAGAAGTTTTGTTCCTACGATAAAATAAAGGCATACGTCATACAAGGAACAGTAACATACCTGGGTATCTTGCATTTAAAACAATTGGTTAGGATTAGGATTAGCAAAACAACGTTGCTCTAATTAGAAAATGCCTTGCGTAGTTCAAATATTTAAATGTCCCAGGGGTTTGTACCTAATGGTACGCATAACACCGTTACAGGTAATTTTAGTCTTTGAAAATCTCTAAATATTTAAAAAATATGCCAACAAGCCTGCACTTATATGTAATAAAAAAGGGTTGACTTTTAGACATTTTTTTTTGACGAGCACACAGGCCACCCGATGGTAAGCGGAAACTGTAACCCATAGACATTCGCATTCACAAGACTACAAGACTAAGACTGCAAATGCGTTGCCAACCCTGAGGACTAAGATGGAATGCCTCTATGCTAGTCATTACACCGGCTGTCTTATCCCCAAACCGGAACACAACAGTGCGAACACTGCTGTTTGGCGGTAGGTTAATGGATAAGATGGTGGTAGCGATCCGGACGGACTTGGCACAGAGTCCTACCACCCGCAAAACATATACATACATATACTACTACTACACTCAGGAGCAAAAATAACGGGTCAGAGTGCGTTTTTCATACAAACGAGACTATTTCGAAGCCTTGGTTCCTTGCCAGGGGTTGTTTCGAGTGAGGTTTAATGGTGGATACTCCGAGGTTCAATGGAGGAGATCAAAAGTTCTTAAGATACCTAACTGATCGCACAATCAGTTAACACCACAGCCGGACAGTTTGGGTCAGCACTTGGATTTCCTTACATTTTATTGCCATATTAGATGTTTTTACGGAACATGCACAATTCCGGCGTTAACTGCAGATTCATTCAGTTGGGTATCCTAGGCACTTTGAAAGTTCTGTATCGATGCTCGCGGTATTCATCATCAGAATTCACTAAAAGCATTCCCTGGCGAGGAACCAAGGCTTCGAAATAGCCTCTTTAGTATGAAAAACGCACTCTGACCCGTTATTTTTGCTCCTGAGTGTACTTATACACTAAAGTAGGTATCTAAGTCACTATCAACGTACGCTATACTTAGGTTACTAACGTTCCAATCTACCATTCGATATCAGTAAACTGTTTCTAAAAGCGCGATTCGTATGCCGACTCTCGCCGAAACATCAGTGAGCCGGGCACGCGTAGAAAAACCCTTGCGATTGAATTCATACCTGGCTGTATGCGTACAGTGCCATCGTCATTGTATTTTCTTTACCGATTTAAAAGTTGCGAATTCTTCGACTGTTTGTAAAAAAGTCTAAATTTTGCGGTTTGGCTGACCTGAAAAAATTAAGTAAACAATGTCTAAGGTTTTGGTACGCTACGGTAGCTTCTGCCCGCGACTTCGTCCTCATTGACCTTCCAACGGGAACAGTTTTTTTACAGGATGAAAATGTGTTAATGCTGGGAATAAGCTAGGTAGCTTACGGGCTTGGAATGGAGGTCCATTCCAAATCTAATTGAAATGCGTGCAGCCGTTGCAGCGTGGAGCAGTACCAACTTACACATACACATACGAACTTTCGAATTTAAAATGTGATATATTTATTAGACAAATCCTGCATAATTTTACCATAAGTAAATAGGTCTAGTACGTTTCCCACGTAGATTTCGATTATTGTTATTCCCTCGGGAAACTTAAAATTATCCGGGATAAAAAGTAACCTATTTGTCAATCTAGTGTATAAGCTATCTCCATTCCAAATTTCATCCAAATCCGTCTAGCCGTTGCAGCGTGAAGGAGTAACAAACTAACACACACACACTTTCGCATTTATAATAGGTATTAGTAGGATTATATATTCGTTATTATTTATCCACCAGGCATAGGCCGCCCTAGGCGTACTTTTTCGAATCAAATCGGAGAAATACTGGAAAAGGGCCGAATCTTAAGTACCTACCCGAAACCGACGTGCGTGCATGACTCGATGTATGAATGTGGAAGAAGCGAAAGACATTTGTCAGGATCGTAGCAGGTGGAAAGAAGTCGTCTCTGCCTACCCCTCTGGGAAACCGGCGTGATTTTATGTATGTATGTATGTACGGTCAGCTCCATAAGTGCATGGACACCTTAACGACGATAATCGTGTGCGCCGTTGAGATCACGTTCTCAAAAATTGAACTAGATGGCGCTGTTAACGACCCTAGTTTAGTTATTGTTTAAAGGTGTAGCAATGTAATTATTTACTTCTTACTATCTGAATCGATAATTCGACCGTTCGTCTGAATGAGTTGCTGGCTTAACAGGTCGGCGCCTCGCCTGAATCGCGATATGATTCCACGGGACGGGAGTTCAAATATGACTGGGGCAAGAAAGTATTTTTTATTACAATTTAATATTACGGGATAAAATTATTGATTCTAGTTTGATTTAACGATTTATTTATTTAAAAAATAATTATTTTTAACCAGAAATGATGAAACTTGATTTTCAAGATAAACATATATTTATTTATTTTACAATAAACCAGTAATCGCATTGAATAATGGTTGGTGGTTATAGAAATGATTGTGGTTCACTTACTTTACATTTAATACATTTTTAATTGACAACAATATGCAAGAAGGAAAAAAAAGTTAAGACGAATTGTCAAAATCAATATTCTGTTAACGATATTAACGGTGTTAACTATCACTTATTACAAAAAAGTTAGACACTTCAGACACGTCTTAAATGACAGATTTCTATGAACTGACATTTGATAAACACATGTTCAACGACATGTTTGTTAATAACACCGTAAGTTTTTAACAATAAAACAACCACCAACCGTATTGAGGTAATAGCTTAAGTATTCGTTTCCGAAATCGGAAAGTGGATTGAAGCTTTACCAAAGTAACATATAGTGGTAAGTATAATGTGAAACTGGAGACCGGGTTGCCATAAAGGTTATACGCTTAGGTGCTGGTATGTTTTACATTGCAGTTTTTATCACTTACCTTAGTTATCAATTATTGAAAGTACGAATAGCTAAGAGTACGCTAGTGTATTTGGTTTGACCTTAAGTATATAAAATAAGGTAAAAATTAATAATCACAAAG
The DNA here is from genome assembly GCA_923062465.1 of Acleris sparsana. NCBI lineage: Eukaryota > Metazoa > Arthropoda > Insecta > Lepidoptera > Tortricidae > Acleris > Acleris sparsana. Next base: position 12,456,000 of record OV281307.1, on the reverse strand, counting down.
ATATAGAAAAAAAATGGGTTTAGGTTTTGTTTTAAATATTGAGTTAAATTAGGTGTAACCCGGTCTCCATTTTCAAATCATAAATCATTTATTTGTTTGTCCAGCATAGGTTTATACATATAGATCTTTAATACAGTTATGAAATTATGTCCCTTTATGCTTCTCGGCATACAAACATGCTGTGCAGCGCGCCTAAACTAAAATAACGTAAACATATTCACTAACATTCAATTCTATTACACATATTGCGTTTTATCAAAAATTACATATTTAAACCTCAAACTCAATTTAGTAACTAGTATAACCTCCGTTCTGGTCGATGACAGCTTGCAAGCGGAAGCGCATTGAGTCGACGAGATTCTTGCACAGATTTGAACCCCGGATACTGTCCCATATTTTTAAACAGTGAGCCTCCAACGCTTCTGGAGTTCGCTCATTCTGGTTTTCCCAGCGTTGGACAATAATCCCCCATAAATTTTCTATGGGATTCAAATCCGGCGATCTGCTAGGCCAAGGAATAACGCTGATGTTGTTGTGCTGGCCAAACCACTCCCGCACGATACGCGAACGATGCACCGGACAGTTATCCTGCACGAATGTAATCAGCGGCGTTTCTTCTTCCGGATATACGGTTCGTACTGTAGGCAACATGGTCTGTTCCAGCACTTCCACATAGTTTGCGCTATTCGCTCGACTAGGTATCCTGACTAGCTCACCTGGATCGGCTGAACTCATCCACCCCCACATGTTCACTGTTATACGACCAGATTCCATATTGGGCACTACGTGTCCGCTATCGTATCGCGTATTATTCCGACGCCACAAACTTAAACGACCATGTTGGCTTGATTTAAAAGTTTTTTCATCGGTAAAGATTGCACCATTCCAGTCGAAATTCAAGTACTGTGTAGCGAACTCCAACCGTGCTCTTTTATGATTCTCCGTAAGTAAAGGTTTGACGGCATGCCTCCGATAATGCAAACCCTCGCCATGAAGAGCACGACGAACAGTGCCCGCACTCGTACCGAATAAGCCGGCGTAATGGTTCGTCGGTATGAAACCATTTTCCTCATACTCGCGTTCCATGGCTTGACGCTGCGGTGTGTCTATGAGACGTAGTCGACCCGATCTTTGACGTTGGAGTAAAGTTCCCTCCTCTTGGTATCTTCGTACCCATAAAACAACCGTTTTCCGCTGTAGCAAAAATCAAACATTTGAATACATAATAGTAAGTAATTTATTAGAAATTAGTCATTTTTATTATACAAGACATATTATTAAACACATCATTATGGCTTCTGCTGGGTGTATAAATATAAAAAGAGGAAAAAAAATATTTTTCAAAATTATTCTTGTCTCACCCGGGAATCGAACCAGTTAAAAAATCACTCGCTATAATTAATGTTAAATTTTACGATCTTTTTTATTTCTAAGACCAAATGTTTATTAGGGAGATTTTATCCTGAACAATAATCCTATCGATAACCAAAGAATGAACAAAGTTTAGTGTAACTGGCCTCTACTCCTAAAGATAACAATATTGTTTTCTAAGGAAGTGATTTTGTAAATCTTTTGAGAAATAAACATGACAATACAAAAAAAACTAGTTACTTACGTTTACACCGGTATCTCGAGCAATATCCGACACATTTTTGCCTTCATTGTAGAAAGCAATTATTTGTGCTCTCTTGACCATGTCAATATTACAACGAGAACTCATTATAATCGAATGATCGAACAACAGTGAATATTTACCAAAGAGGAAACAAAGAAGCAGCGAACGAAAGAACGAGCAGGAGTCTTTGTGAAATCCTAACAGGTATTTATTAATCTTCAGACTACCCTAAGTGTTAATATAAATATATTTGTTGGGAAATAAGCCGTATAAGTAAACAAAGATATACTTAATTTCGAAGATATAATTAAACGTTCGACGGTCGAGTGGCATAAGGGATCACTCGCAGTCCCCGTGTTCGCGGGTTCGAACCCAATCGATACAATTACATCTGTGATGAATGTTTTTGTATTTGAAATTTGTAATAAGATTGGATTGGAGATTCGAAACAATCGGAACATTCGGAACATTGGCTGTCACTAAATAATAATAAAGTATAGGAACGTGTCGTGCTTACTTAATCTGCGGTAAGCGGAAATTAAGTTTTTCATATTTAAGGTAATTCAACGCCATCTAGTAGAATATTACTGAACTAGTGTAAATCATAGATAACTCAGCTTACAGTATGACCAGATAGATGGCGTAATGTTTTGCCTCATAGGAATTTGTTTGCAATCTGTCCATGCACTTATGAAGCTTACTGTACCTATTTATCCACCAGGTAAGCACTGTACGAACGCACGAACACCCTGTACGACGAGGCCGACTACTTATAGATTTCTTTATTGCTCCCTTTTTATAAAGGCTCCCAAACGTAAACCTGACCTTTCCCCCCCCCCCTGTAAACCGGTCGACAATCCAAAAAGTTGTAATTTGCGAGTAGCGTGGAGAATTTAAAAGACTTTTTAACCCAAACGGACCCCGATTGCAGAAACCCTTTTGAATTAAGATATTAAACAGTGCTTTTTATTTCTAGCTAGCTTTCTTCTGTGACTTTGTGAGTGTAGAACTCTGTTTGCCGCTTTTTACACGACTGCCCAAAAAAAGGAGTGTAATGTTTTCAGGTTCATGTGTGTATGTACGATTCTTTATTCCACCATAACTTCTAAAAGCCTGAGCCGATTTTAATGTGTGTGGTATCGTTAGAATCCTTTCACCATCCCGGGTGACATAGGATACCTAAACTGTTAAAATTGAAATAACAAAAATGGCGTAATGACAATTATTAACATAGGTAGGACAAGCTTCAATGTAGAGAATGGCATTTGAGTAGTTTATTAAAGTTACGGTTGCTTCTTCTGTTATTATTTAACGGTGAATATAGAGACATATGTTTTCTGTCAAATTTGCATAATTATCTTACCGTGTACTGTCGAGTATGTATACACTTTAGTACGTTGTCACTTAAATCGCTTAATACATATTTATGAACTCGACTGTACATGTTTTTAACAATTCCACTCAAATAAAGGTTTATGTAACCGTCCTGTATAATCAAAAGCAACCCCGAACAACTGCGCGTCGCTCGAGCGGTCCGCGTAATGACAAACCCTGGAAGTTCTAGTCAAGGATGCATTGCTCCACATTTTTCACAATATAGATCTGTCTTCAGTTTTAAAATATCTGCATTGATGGCCTCCCTATATTCTTCTGTAGATGCGGTAAAAATAAATAAGTTTATGAGCCACCAAGTCCTGGCGGCCACATATAACATATACGTAGTTGTTATAAGCTATGTTATCCCAATCTTAAGTTATTGAAAAATGACAAAAAGTAATATATTATCAATGAAACAATAACTGAAAATTAAAACTAATATTAAATAAGGCTGAAGATAGATAAGAAAAATAGACTAAAATATTGAATCTAAGAATGGCCCCTGCGGCATTGTACCAAGGATGCTGGCAGCATTTCCTCGTTGAATGCTAGTAGGCTACACTTATTCGTTGAGCAAGGAAACTGCCAGCTCCTCGATCTCTAGTGACGTCAATGAGTCTCTTAGACAATTTCTTAAAAAGGCTTAGAGCGCTAGGACCCCACGGACCAAGTGTCTCGACACAGAATGGAATAAAATTATATTCTGGGCCGAGACCAGTATATTTGCCAATCTTAATGTTTTCAGCCTGCACCAGCCCTATTGGAGGATCGTGGGAGATCGGGGCTAGAGTCTACACAGGTTGCATCCCACACTAGCACCTGCCCCATATTCCACGGGACCGAAGACATACCGTCAGGTCTCTTGCCATCATTTCTGGAGATACCGGTCGGCTCTAATAGGGCCGGCACGTTAACAGAGACAAGAGACCGATGGATGATGTCATTTAGTGCAGCATCTCTTGAGAAGCGGCCAGCTCTGCTCTGGCAAGAAAGTCCGTGATGTCCTAGCCGATCGACGTCACTTCCGCAGAACCGATGTGGAGCCCAGACCGGGATCCCGAGGCGAAGGCAAACTGAAAGTCGGAGTGCGTTAAGGTCAAGGAAAATACCAGTGCTTGGCGAGGGATGTGCTTGAAGCCAGTATCCAGCATTTTTTGTACCTACTGCTAAAACTCTGGCACGATCCGCCTTGCAGCACTGGCTAAGCAAGGAATCTACAGTCAATTATGGGCGTATAGGATTTAAGGGCAAAATTTTGACCAGGGCAAGCAATTAACCAAGCTTTTTTTGCGTCCTCCAGGCCCAAAGTGTCATAATTTGTGGTGGTGTAGATTTTTTCCTATGAGGCTAGAAGAACTATGGATCGACGATCTATTAAGCTATTTTATTAGTTTGTAGCACGTAGACGTTATAGGTACATAATATAAGCCTTGGGGAGGCCTATGTCCAGCAGTGGACGTCTTTCGGCTGACATGATGATGATGATGATAAACATTTAAATATTAAATCGGTCACCTATGTGAACTGCGAAAAATGTATGGCTGATTTTTCGTTCGACATAATATTCGATAAATATGGTTTGGAGTTTTTCTACCGATTTGACAAATTATCTATTCTCTATGTGTCCAATGTAATTATTTGATAATTTATATATTTCCCATTTCTGATTTTAACTCAGTATCATTTTCCCAATGTAACGACTCGGTTTATTAAGTTTAGCCATTTTTACAAGCAAGATTTTCTGGGCAGTATATAAAAACCTTCTCGTCGATTCTGCCCTGATTCTCCTCTTTGCATTTTCTGGATAGTCCAAGCAGTTCTTCACTCCGCAGCAGCGACTTGTGCCTTACAAGGCGCAGGTCAGGAGTACAGCTCGCTCTGGGCTGGAGCACCTGCCTATCAGCTCCACCCTCTAGCTAGATACATCCAAAGGCGTGCCGTCCGCATTGTCAACGATCGTACAGTTTCAGACCATATAGAAATGCTAAGCCTCCAGAGAGACTTTGCATCTCTCTGCATTTTATACCGTCTGTATGATGGGGAGTGTTCCGAGGAACTGTTTAGACTGGTGCCAACAACCTCGTTCTACCATCGCACTTCTCGTCACCGGCAGGATATTCATTCCCATTTTCTTGAGTGACCTCGCACAACTACGCGCCGGTTCTTTAGAACGTTTCTAGCGCGTAGTATTGGAATTGGGCATGAGATTCCTGCTGATACTTTTCCAATGCGCTACAATATGGGGTTTTTCAAAAAGGTTATAATAAAAATAAAAATAAATTATGGCATTGAGAAGGCAAACGAGCACACAGACCACCTGATGGTAAGTGGAAACTATGACCCATAGACATTCGCATTCATAAGACTGCAATCCTAAAACTGCAAATGCGTTGCCAACCCTGAGGACTGAGATGGAATGCCTCTATGCTAGTCATTACACCGGCTGTCTTATCCCCAAACCGGAACACAACAACGCGAACACTGCTGTTTGGCGGTAGCTTAATGGATAAGATGGTGGTACCGATTCGGACGGACCCTGCACAAGGTCCTACCACCCGCAAACTCAGAGACTAGCAACGCAATGGTGACACCTCCGGCGTTGCAAATGTTCATAGGCGGCGGTGACCACTTGCCATCAGGTGGGCTGTCTGCCTGATTTCCCAATTTTTGGGCTGAAATGAATATTTGACGTAACGTAGCGAAATATATAATTTAGCATGTGCATTGTTTCGTGAACTGTATATCCACATCTAACATTTTACCAATCTTGCTCCTTCAAAATGTAATGACATCTCAGCCATCGGGACCCATCTTACATTGATGGAACTCTCGCATGCAAAACCTCAGTCTTCCAGAATTGTGCTCGATTCCTTGACCAAGTTTCCAATCGATGAGTCGAAGTGAAATATTAACGAGGCGAGGAACTATCCTAACGTTACATTATAAAGTGCAACTTTTTTCAATACATAAATAATAATCAAATACAATATATTTATTGCATGGCTATATGTATCAAGTATAATATGTTAAGGTGTTAAGTACATTTGTGACAGTAAAGAATAGGCAGCTATCATCATCATCATCATTATCAGCCGCAAGACGTCCACTGCTGGACAAAGGCCTTCCCCAAGGTTTTCCACAACGATCGGTCCCCTGCTGCTGTCATCCAGCGGTTTCCCGCGACCTTTACTCGTATCAGATCGTCAGTCCACCTTGTGGAAGGTCTGCCAACACTTCGTCTCCCGGTTCGCGGTCGCCACTCTAGAACCTTTCCGCTCCAACGGCCATCAGTTCTACGAGCAATGTGCCCCGCCCACTGCCACTTAAGGTTTGCAATCCGGTGAGCTATATCGGTTACTTTAGTTCTCCTGTGAATCTCCTCATTCCTGATTCGATCTCGCAAAGAGACACCCTAACAAGGCAGCTATAAAACAAACAAATTTATAACAAGCTAATAATTAGTCAAGTTACATTGAGTAACATTAATGTTGTAATTAGGAAATAATTTACGATAAAAAGTGGTTTATTAAGATATAAAAAGAACAAAATCTGTAGTATCTAACTATTTACATCTAATACACCTTTTATCATTCATTTTGCACTTAAATAAAGTTAGTAGTAGTCTAGATAGTTTCTACAAATATTACAAAATGTAAGTTTTAAATACTTACTTATCATTTTAACCATATAATAAGGAGAGCATAATAATAGGTGCAGCGAGATTCTTTGACTCCACACAGTCTGACCAACACAAAACGTAAATTGATATGTCCATCGAACCATTTTGACAGATCTTGATTTTAGGAACAATATCGTGTACAGATGTAGTGCATTGTTTTCCTTCGTATTTTCACGGAAACGTACGAACGCGTCTTGCTATTTCAGTCGGTCACAGTACAAAAAGTACGGAGGTTGACTGAAGTAGCATGACACGTTCGTACGTTTCCGTGAAAATACGAAGGAAAACAATTATGCACTACACCTGTACAGTTATTCCCTCCTTCACTTGTTTTATCATAGCGAAATAAACTGAATCCAACACTATTAAACAACTCGTCAATCTATTTTTTAAACAATATTATAGCTGTCTACACAGTGCAAAGTTTACAGTTTAGCCGCACGGGAATATGTTCCCTATGCACATATTACTAAATAGTACCGATGACCGGATATTTTTTTGGGTTTTTTTTTTTAAATGAATCCTTGAGATAGATTTTCATCGCCTACAAAACATCAAATTCATGAAAATCGTTGAAGCCGTTTCCGAGATTCAGATTAAAATATTAAACAAGAATTGCTCGTTTAAAAGTGTTAGATTCAGAGGATATATACAAGAATTTACTGTCATAGGTAAGTATATATTTTTTGAAAATTCTGAGTTTTGACGCATTTTCCTGCTCAAGCTACGCTTAAATATATTAGATTTCTTGTTTTATGTTAGATTCATTGTTTTATATTATGCTAGGTTAAGCTTTATATTTGTGTTATATCATAAGTAGTATTTAAAAAAAACGACTGACTGTTGAGTTTCTTCTCAGCAGTAGTCTCTTGCGAAGCGCTGGTAGAGTTTTGACGTGTAAAAGTGCCCGTGCGGCCTACTTACTGAATAAACATCTTTTATCTTTTTAATTGCTCGTTTAAAGCTATTAGCATGTATTAGATATAAACGCCGCCATATTTGACTATGAACTATCCTTGCAAATGACAATGATAAGATAAAGGACCCAGCCGCACAAAAGCGTCAAAGGAAATAATAACCTGCATTCCGTAGCGTGTCATTTACAGTGAAATGAACTCGTATACGCGGCGTCAGACTGGATTGCCACCACTTTGAGCTGGATGACGCTGAAGAGAGACCTAGTTTTGATGCAACGGGGGCCCGTTCTACTTTCTTATTTTTGCGTCAACTGCGTTAAGGAAATGAAATACAAAAATATGTGTGAAACTATAAGACATACGAAAATCTGTTCTTTGGAACACGTCATCGATTTTAGTAACAAGGAAAGCTGCATTCATACATTTAATAAAAACTTGTACTCAGCTCGAGAATCAGACCCGGTTTGTAAAATAAAACTACACTCAGGAGCAAAAATACCGGGTCAGAGTGCGTTTTTCATACAAACGAGACTATTTCGAAGCCTTGGTTCCAAGCCAGGGGTTGTTTTGAGTGAGGTTTAATGGTGGATACTGCGAGGTCCAATAGAGGAGGTAATAAGTTTTTAAGATACCTAACTGATCGCACAATCAGTTTACACCACAACATTTTCAAAGGAACCAAGTTCGCCTGCGCACGTTGTGCAGTAGGATAGTGACGAGGATCTTGTTGTCTATGTATTGTATTGTATGTTGTAAATTGTAAAGTACTTTAAATCTTTCCTCTAAACTAATTATAAATTCGTCGTTCATCGCGAATGTAAATGTAGGTAGATATGCGCAGGCGTCACAAAAACGTGAGAACTCGTAGCGATGGAGATCCGAATGACGTCATCGGCAGAAATACTGGTCTCCGGCGCAGATATGCCGTACCAGTGGACGCAGGGTTCACACGATCCGATAGTTAGTAGATCCTGCAAACCGGATTGTGTATTCACACGGCCGCCCGGTTTTGTATTATCCTCCGGTCCTGTAAAACCGGAGTCCGTGTGAACACACTGTTTTTAGGCGGGCGCTCGCCAGCCCCCGTTTCCGAATTATCGGATCTCGTTTTTTGCAGGATTCTTGTTCAGAGCTTGTGTGTATGCAAGTGTAGAAATACTGTTGCCACTATATTGGATCTGGCATGTTATCGGAGGACCGGGCCGATTTATTGCATATTTTTAGAACGCGTGCATTGAAATCCTATTGCCACTAAATCGGATCCTACAAAAAAACAGTTCCTGCAAAGAATCGCACGTCTCCGTGTGAACGAGCTCCATTCAAATCAATACAAAGAAACAGATCGGTCCGCTCCGTACGCTCCGATTCCGAAAATGTGGACGCGCAGCTTTAACCGACTTCAAAATAACAAATAAAATGAAATTTATGAAAATATAGAAAGGTAGAGCAAGGCTCAGGTAGGTAGTTAGGGCTGCAGAGATTGAAACTTCCTTACAATATGTAGTGACGTGCTTATTTGTGCGAAGAGCGCGAGTATTTGTTTTTGAATCTTGGATGTTTTCTATGTATATCTCAACATAAGTATGTTAATCGTTGTCTAGTACCCATAGTACGGCCACGGACTTTAATTAACATTGACCAAAAAAAAAAAGTCACGGTTTTTACATTCTAATTCAAAAGAATAGGTAATGTTAAGAGACCGATTTCGTTAATTTTGTATTTGACCCGATAGTTTTGTTTTAATATCTTTTCATCACACCTGCTCGTAAATGGTGTTATTCCATGCCTGTATACAGAAGGACAATGGCCTAAATTGTTCCCGCGGGAATTATGGCGAGTTTGTCATCCCTAGGGAGTAATGACTTTCTATTTAAAATTTGCAACTCTTTCATACATCATTTCTGACTAAGGAGGTTTAATTTTCAGCCAAAAATTAAATCGGTTTCTAATATCATCTTTAAAAATTAGCTATAGACTAACTTACATTACACAAAACCTATACGCTTCATTAAACTTCATTATTTTTATACCTATTTCAAGTTTATATCAACATTTATCATTAATTTTAGTAATTATAATTTTTTATCAAATTGGCTAAATCTGGCTCGAATCCAGGTCGAAACTAAACGCAGTTATTATCTGTGGTAGAGGTCACAAAAAAAAAATCGTTTCCATTTACGTTCCCGTTCGTCAAAAGTTATTTCTTTATATTTTGCAGAGTTAAAGTGTTTTCTCTTTGTTTTTTTTCCTCGCAAATGTGATGAAAACCATTGTGTGTATCACAGGCAGTAAGGGGATTACTAACTCGAGTCATTAAAAGCCCTCCGCCTTCGGCGTCGGGCTTCTAACACTCTCGTTAGTAATTCCCTTCATACTACCCTTGATGCACAATGTACTATTATTTATTTAGCATTATTTACATGATTATTTTAAATTTGGAATGGCATTTTCTAGTAAATAACATACAATAAAATGATATCTAATGATAAAAAGTGATTGTAATAGTGCATTAAAACATATTATTTCAAGCGGATTTCGCCTAACCCGTAAGATACACCGAGGAGGGCTTCAAGCCGAAAACGAAAGTCAAACAAAGGTTAAGTAATAAATATTTCAAAAACTTAATAATGCAGAACGGCTTTAAAACCCTATTCCTCGAAATGGTTTTCGAATTAGAGTAATTGTAAAAATATGAACAATCCCAATTGTTGATCCACTATAGAACCTTGTCATGGTGACAGCGGCAAGAGACGAGATAGAAGTTACATAGGAATTAATCTTAGGTTTAGGCGACAAGGTTCTTTAGTGTTTCATCAATCAAGTCCGTGACCGTAAAAGTCTAGAGCTTAGTTTATTACTAGGTCAATTCGTGTGAGTTTGTTCACTTATATTTATTTCTTTCTTTTAAAATCTGACCATTAATGGCAGCCATTTTCAAGTCGATATAAAATTTCGTAAAGAAAGAAAGCCAAAAGAAACAAATGAAAAACCTACCAAAATCATGCAGACTGAATATATAGCTTAGGAAAGTTCTAGTGAAATTTCGAAACGTGTTCAATCTGTTATCTGCGTCATTATTTATATAAAATGCAATATTTTACCCGTCACGTTTACTATCGCACGATAAGTCGCTTGAACCCAAGCGATTTACAAACAAAAGAATCGCGATGAAATATTGCCTTAAAACTATTTCATACAAGAAATTCATGTGACGTAAAAAATAAACTGGCTCTTTATTCTACGCGGTAAAACGTTACTATATACCTTTGATATGTTATCGTTTATCATATGGTTCTTAACTCGGGTGCCACTATTGACAATTAGGTATGTTTTACCTTGTAGAACCAGCCCTGAACATATTAATATTCATTTAAAGTAGAAATAATCAGATCAAATGGGACTAACTTGTAGGGTGTCATTCGCGATACATAAATCGTTTGTCCTAAAGTCATATCCCATAGCAAGTTTGCCTTATGTAACGTTTGGCATGACATAAATTTGCTATAATTACTGTTTTGTCATAACGTTTTTTTGACCTTAACAACATTATCTATAATTTTAAATACCTAAGCGTTTAAATACCTATTTATTTTTGCACTAATTATGAAATTCATAATGCACGTTTATTTAATAAATAAATAAATAGTCAGAGCAGAAAAGAAGACAGAAGCAAACCCCCTAAAATGGTCCTAACAATATACCGGTAGCTTCGTTAGTTACATTGTATACCTCAGAGCGAAAAGTAGAAGCCCCGCCTGGCGGGGTTTCGTTGACTTGCTGACAGGTGATCCTCTCCTTCAAAACCCCACCCCCAACCCCCTATATTATGCTATGACTGCTTGAAGCCAAATGGAGATTTCTTAAATAGTGTCCATATTTTTACTTATACTACCAAAATATTATATTTAATATTTTTTTAGGTTGTAAACTATTTTATTTCTCGTCGTTTTCGCATATAAACAAGATTAAGCTACAATCTTTAAAAACATTACCTAAAAATATAACGTATAATTGACACATAAAATTATTACCAACACGGAACCTCGAGCAGTTTTCTCCGTGTTCCATTTTCAAAGTGGATAATTATGCAGCCAGCACCGAGCCAGCTGAATATGCTGATTGTGTAATCAAATGTGTACGCAAACGCTAACTCTGTGGGTCCATATTCGCATGTCACTGGAATCTGTGAAAAAGGTATTTTTTTCCAATGTTTGGCTTATTGAATAAAGAGGTTGTTTATGCTCAGTGATTTGGTAATTTCGAGTTTTTAACAAAGTTATGCTGTGTTAGTAAATTTGTGATTGTCTGTTACACAAGTTAGATGAAGATTGTAGAATGACCAACAAACATAAATAAATAAACTAAATGGTTTGATAAGCCTATTGTTTGATCAGTCTGTAGCCAATTTCACCAAACAATGATAAATGTTATTCAATCTTAATCGACTGGATGTTCATAGATTTTGACAGTTGTTGGTGGAATTCGAGATAATAGTTAAAAGTCAACCAATTGTTCTAAGCCTGAACCAAGTGTGTCAATTCGTTCGATTTTTGAATTTTTACTATTAGTTCAGTTAACTACTGATCTAACAACGCCCTTACAGCGAGGCTCTATTATAAACGGTAAACTAAGCTTTTGATATAAAAGTGTTGTCACCGTTATGATAGTATTTAGTTGACAGAAATGACGGCTGAGTAAAAAACAATACGATGAAGGCTCTCACAGACTACGCAGATACGATAAAATATCTGTATTTATCGTAAAAATTCTTTAAGCACCGACATAATATATGGAAAGATGGTGAGAATACATTGAGAATATTATCTGCGTATACAAATATATCAGCATATAACAGGTAAACGTATTATAAGGTATATTATTGTATCTGCGTAGTCTGTGAGAGCATTAACATGTCAAAAGCGATATGGTTTTGCCCAGTAGAATAGACGCCCAGTTTTTCATATCATGTAGCTTATCTCATTGAAATAAGGTGTAAAAGTGCATACATAGCTTTGCCCTGACTGGTACCAAGTACTTAAGTAGTGGCATTACAAATGAGACCACCGTCTATTTCCACCCTAATCCAAAACCGTATTTATCAGATTGTCCTACATTCATAAAGTTTACCGTAAAGTTTTTACTCATGCCAATATCAGTGAAATTCTACCTATATTGCAACCTCAAACTAAAATTGCGTTTTCCTGGCACTACGCCAAACATCGATTTTAACAGTTTACCGGCGACTTTTACGATATCATCGTCGCGTTTCTTACTGCCGGTGAAAATGGCAGCTACTTTTTTTATTGTCACCTGGCGTAGCGGTTGCTACGTGCTACGCTGCTACGACGTAGAGGGTTTTATGTTTTGTCTCTGCTAAATAGATATTAAGTTTACTTTGGATATCGGAGATTATACGTGATGGGAGTTTTTAAAGTATTTTATTCGTGTCTGAAATGATTTGAACCAGTCTTGTTGTCAGAATAGGCTGAATTTTGGGCACGCAAAAGTAATACAATATTGTGGTGTCTTATGATCTTTAACTATGGTCTTTAAGTAGAATCACCGAGCATTGGCTCTTTGAGGATTTTATAAGAATGCAAATGCACCAGTGCATGAACTTGTCAAACATAATAAAGTTATTTTTATTGGCATAGAGAAGCACATGATGGTAAGTGGGATCAGAGACCCATGGAAATTTGAATTCTCAAGACTACTTACAATCCAAAGACTTCAATCCTAAGGCTGCAAATGCGTTCTTAAGCCTGTCGATTTAGATGGAATCAGTGATGCTAGTCATTTCACCGGTTATCTTACTACAACACAACAGTGTGGCAGCGATCCCGATGGACCTTTCACAAAGTCCTATGACCACTTAGTTTGTTAACAAATAAATTTAATTATTTTCTCAAATCGAAGAGAAGAAGAGACTCACTCGCGTACTTATGCATTATCGACTATCGTATATCGATCGATCGTTTACCAGTTTGTATTGTATAAGTGACGCTAAGGACGTCTTAACTAAAACGTATATTTCTGCTAAAGTGACAAAGTAAGGTGCATTATTTAGTCTTCAGCTCAATGCTAAGAGCTTTGAGTTTCTAAACGTAACGTATGAACTAAAATAGATTTCACAAAAGAAAGGTAAGAATGGTTTTAAAACTTAGACGATTTATCAAATATTTATGAGTTTTCTTTCAAAATTTAGAAATTCATTCACGTTCGCACAATTCTAATGAAAATGGTGTGACCAAAAACTTTGAAAGTAAATCCGAGTGCTACATTGTAAAGAGAAAGTTTTCTTTTAAATTCGAGTACTGAGACTTTACTACTATTTTTGTAAACCTCTTTAGGAGTCTGTGATTATTATTGGTGTTTTTTTTTTCAGGATATTTAAAAAAAAAAAATATTCCTTTCGCAACAAAGTAAAGTATCTCGCCTCATGAGGTACTTTTTCTGTATCAATCAAATAAATAAAAACACTTAAATATACGCTAAATACAAAAAACAGGTTTATAGCAACAAGGACACAATATCTTTGACCGCTCTTCAAAAAAATCGTGTTTGCATAGAGACACGTATGTTCACGGACGTTAGCTTGCTACACATTTCAAAGAAAATCTGCTTGAAGATGTCATTGTCATTAGAGATGTCAAGTCATTTGTAATTGATAGGAAACTCAACCTTATTGCTGTAGAATGTCAGATTGACTTTGGAACTAAGGTGGGTGACAGATTTTATTCCTTGACTAAAACTAGTTTTACTTTTTTATTCAATTTAATGAATAAACAAATAATTATAGCTAATAATAACTTAAGGTAATATGGCCATATGTTAAAGTAATTTGAGGAATTATCAGGAATTTACAAAAAATAAACACATTTTTTTGTAGAAAGACCCGTTTTTTTTGGTGGCCTTTTCGTTTTCTTTGTTTGATACAGGGATTAAAAAACCGATAATTTCATCTCAATACAACTCATATCAGGCGAGATATTTCACTTTGTACCGATAGGGTTCACAAAAATCAATGATTTAAAAAAAAAAGTAATAAAATAATGACACCAATGTTTTTTATTACATTTTTGTCAGTGAAATTGCATCTACTTTCATCCTTATTCCTTTGTGCACTTTATCGAGCGACAAACTGTAACACACAGCGATTAAAGCCAAAAATGTGGTGTACAACCCTACGGTTGAAGTACATTTGCACTTCATGAACAAGTTCGGTTTTCCCGGTGGGTTTTGAAGTGTAAACTTTAGCGATAATTAGACCTCACAGAAACTTTTGTCAAAAGTTGTAGAGCACTTTATTGGCCGACCGTACAAAAGTGTACACATGTTCATGAGCTCGACTGTACATACTGTAATCCTCGCCACGTTATCATGGTGTAAAATGCGCTGCGGCCAGAAATCGATTTGTTTTCCTATTTCGTTGTAAACGAGGGTCAACTCACGGTAGCCGGGTACAGTCACAGGGAGCATTGGCTCTTGAGTAATAAGATTTAAGTAGACCGTATCTTCAGGGCCTTACCACCACTGAAATAAATAAAAAAAACATTAGAAAATTGAAAACAATACAAATGTTGGGTCCTCCTATGCATAGGAGCTGGGTATGCATAGGAATATAATGTTGAAGGCCTCGATGTTCCAGTAACAATAAGAGGTTTAACAAATTCAATTTAGCGTTAAGTAGTTAGTTAGTATTTGACAACAGATAATAACAATAATATTATATTACTGCTCTCGCTTTGCTTCGGTTTAAAATAATAAAACATAGCCTCAATAAATCATGAATTATCGCTTCATAGCAGTGAAAAGTTACAAAATCGGTTCTTTAGTTCTAGAGATTACTCGCAACATGCAAACAAACAATCATTTCGGGTTTTTATTGCATGAATTGAGCCAATATATTAGTAACACACACCTTTACTGTCAGTTAGAAAAAAAAACGGTCTGAAAAAGCTTTTTGAAGTGTTACGGATTTTATAAGTGTAGATATTTTTTTATATAAAAGATGTGTAGGCTGAAACTATGGAACGTCAGCTGCCTTCTAACCACATCACCCTTCAGGTGTACATTAAATCAATTTCCCCCAAACCGTTCGGTAATCTAAGAGGGTAGGTAGCCCCAGCGCCCGAGGCCCCAGATGTGAGCTGATGCAGAAGGCAGCTAATGGAAGGTAAAATACCTTCGAATTAACCAACAAACACATCTTTCACTGGCATTACAGCTCAGCTTTGGTGGTGAGGTATTTTTATATTAATAATATAGATGTAGGATAATGTAGAATCCTAATGGAGAAAGAACTTCACTCAATTTCAAATCTATCTACAAGACTCTAAATAATGTATAGAAACAAATCTTTCCTATTTATAATATTAGTGTAGATGCAGATCGTAGATATGTGTAATTCTTGTTGAAACATCGACTACATACATAAATAAAATTAGGTATTGAGAGAAAGACTCTACTTATCGGGCAGTAGGCCTAGCCAAGATGCTAAAGCTTCTATCGTTTAATGTCTTTAACATCGTAATGTCAGTCATATTATTCAATTAAAAATGATTATTCGAAGAAAGACATAAATACTGAATTACGCTATGTGACTCTACGAGCTCTCAAGGTTTTAACGGAATTTTCTTTCGCTAGCTTTTTCGCACTCGGATTCGTGCCGTAAGAGACTGCGTTTTCGCTTGCAGTCACTGTGTTTATTACGCTAGTACAGGGGTCGCCAAACTACGGCTCGCGGGCCAATTCCAGCCCGTGGGAAGAAAGCGGGTGGGGGAAAGCCCACGATCCGGCACGAGTACGATTTTATAAAGCTACAAGTAACTGGTAATTAGTTTTATAAAACCCGCCCCTGATGCTAATTGGTCATAATCATAGCCACGCATGAACATAATCAACACCAAGTGCGTTCGTTATGCTTTATCTAGGTACCCCGTGAAGCCTAAGACTACTTAACTAATGCTAATGTATTACCGGGTAGTCATTACCCCACGACCAGCCATTAAACCAAAGTCTTGGTCCGCACGAATTTATATTAAGTGAAGTTATGCACGAGTCAAAAAGTTTGAAGACCCCTGAGCTGGTATATTAATATCCATGGGCCGAACCTGCGGACAGATAGGCTTACTTCGGATTAAAATTTGACACAACATCTTGTACCGGCAAATGACAAATTTTAACCCGAGTATTCGGTCGTTAGGGACCTTTAAAGATCCTCTTTCGATGATTGCAATTCGTTAAACCTTTAAGCTTAAAGTTACTATCTAACTAAAGCATCTCCAATGTAAATTATACTGCCACTACTAAAATATAGCAGTAAATCAGTAGCGAGCGTGAAAACTGTTTACTTTCGTTTTGGTTTGATGTTATCATGTTATTTTGTTTGTGGAAATGATATTTCCTGAGAAACGGGACAAATATACGAGATATTATCCTGTTTCAGGCGCTTCCTTGAAACGGGTTGGGTGGGAATAAAGTTTGTGCTGTGTTTGTGGTATGAAAATGAATAAAATGTAATACGAAGAGACTGGACAAGTTTGAGAGCGGGTACCAACCAGGAGATCTGTTGATGTGTACACATGCAAGCGCGCGTTTACATATTTCCGTACGAACGCGCGTTGCGAGGGCGTCAGTCGCGTATATCACTAAAATAGAGATTGATCACTTTGATACAAATTATGAAATCCAAAAGCGACCAGCTGTAATTCGGACATGGAAAGTCTAAATTTATAAAATAGGGTAATAAAAAAACGTAATTGGGAGAAGGTGATAGAAATTTTCAGTGATTGTTATGATAATTTGGGGAAGGTTTCTGAACCGAGCCTTTGTGGACACCCTACTAACGCTCGCTGAACGCCGTGCTGAGCGCAGTGTGTGTACGCTGTCAACGCGCGCTCAACGGAGCGCCGAGCGCCCAATTTGTACCCGCTCTAAGAGCTAGTACACATTAGAACTGATGCTCGGCGTTGCATTCTGCGCGCGTTGGACGCGTACATACAGCGCGTTTAGCGCGGCGTTCGATAAGCGTTACTGGGGTGTCCATACTAGCTCAGTTCGGAAATGGTTCTAGGCTATCATTCTCCATTTTGGTGAAATATGTGGCCACTCTACACGAAACTCGAAGCGCGCGGTTGATGCCCGCGCAACGCGCGTCTGTACGAAATTATGTGAACGCGCGTTTGACGCACCTTTCTTACCTAGAAGCGCGCGCTTGCATGTGTACACATCAAAGAACTCCTGATTCTCAAAACTCGCGTTTGAAAGCGCCCAATATGTACCCGCTCTGAGGGTACCAAGTATTTGTGTGATGAGCGCTTGTATTTCTTCCTGAGTCTTTGGTGTTTTCTATGTATATAAATACTAGCTTTTGCCCGCGACTTCGTCCGCGTGGCGTGTTATAAAAGAGAGATCTTGGTGTGTGTGAGAAAGGTTAAAAAATGCTTAATTTTATTATTTTTAAATGAGGTTATTTTATAAGGAGCCTCTAACTCGCAGGGGAATTTTTAACTTTGCATTCACTAAAGTATATGCATGTCAAATTTCAAGCATCTAACTTATGCAGTTTAGATTTTTTCATACAACTTTTTTTTCCCACTCAATTAATTTTTCAAAATACAGCCATAACTAAACTTTATATTTACTAAGGTATGCATGAATGCTAGATTGAAAACATCTATCTTACGCGGCTTAGATTTTTACATACAAAAGTTTTTTCCCAATAACTCCCGTTCCCGTGGAAATTTTGCAATATCGCGTTGCAAGTAAGCTTTACGTTTATTAGGGTACCTGCATGCCAAATTTCAATCATCTATCTTACGCGGTTTAGATTTTTACATACAAAAGTTTTTTCCCAATAACTCCCGTTCCCGTGGGAAGTTTGCAATATCGCGTTGCAAGTAAGCTTTACGTTCATTAGGGTCCCTGCATGCCAAATTTCAATCATCTATCTTACGCGGCTTAGATTTTTACATACAAAAGTTTTTTCCCAATAACTCCCGTTCCCGTCGGAATTTTGCAATATCGCGTTGCAAGTAAGCTTAACGTTCATTAGGGTACTTGCTTACCAAATTTCAATTATCTATCTTACGCGGTTTAGATTCTTACATACAAAAGTTTTTTCCCAATAACTCCCGTTCCCGTAGAATTTTTGCAATAAAGCGTTGCAAGTAAGCTTTACGTTCATTGGGATACCTGCATGCCAAATTTCAATCATCTATCTTACGCGGTTTAGATTTTTCATACAGAAGGACTTTCCCGCTAATTCCCGTTCCCGTGGGAATTTCGGGAATTCCTTTCTTAGTGCACCTCTACGGTACCTAAGCTACGTTCCTTTCAAATTTCAAGTGCCTACGTTTAGCCGTTTAGGCTGTGCGTTGATATGTCAGTCAGTCAGTCAGTCAGTTTCTCCTTTTATATATTTAGATTCATTTCTCTATATAAGCATGTTTATAATTACCTAGGTCCAATAGTACAAGCCTAGAGCTTAGTTTACGAACTAGGTCTATTTATGTGATATTGTCCTCGATATATATTTATTTGGGAGTATTGTGAGGTGTAATTGACGAGATTAAAGTTGCTTTTGGCATGTTATCATATCTTCAACGTAACCCTAGCTCTTATTTTCTTCCTCATGCTCGGAAATGTTAACCTAGCCAAGGTAAAATTAAAACCAAAAAGTTATTAATTACTTAATTACCAACGGCAGTTTTTTTAATGGCATAGACAAGGCAAACGAGCACACAAGCCACCTGATGGTAAGTGGGAACTGTGACCCATAGACATTCGCCTTCACAAGACTGCAATCCTAAGACTGCAAATGCATTGCCAACCCTGAGGACGAAGATGGAATGCCTCTATGCTAGTCATTACACCGGCTGTCTTATCCCCAAACAGGAACACAATAATGCGAAAACTGTTTAATGGATAAACGGTAGGTTAATGGATAAGATGGGGGTAGCGATCCGGAAGGACACAACGATCTGCCACCCGCAAACCTGCAGTGACCGCGGAAATGTATGCAATTTCATTATGTACCAGGTATTTACTTTTTATAACCATTTTTGGACTAGGATAACTACAGCCAAACAGTCGTACAGTCAAAGTTCTTCCATTTAAATTTAACTTTTTTAAATCCCATAGACTAAAAAGGTTAACATTTTCGAACAGAATTTACAGCGTATTTAATAGTGTACCAAATAGTGTTACATTTATTTCGTATTGCATATAAATAATATTTAATAGTATAGGTATTTCAGTTTCATACTAAGTCCTCCGCTCTTCGAAGAGGCTCATTGACGCCACGGGAGACCGAAGAGCTGGCAGTTTCCTCGCTCAACGCATAAGTTTAACTATCCAGCGAGGAAATACTGCCAGAATCTTCGGGACAATGCCGCAGGGACCCCTTTTTAGATATATCTTTTTAGTTTTAAAATAGAATAAGATTTAGTCCTAGTACCTTCTTCCTTCTTCTTCTTCCACAGCATTTATTTAGATGCCCACTGTTGGGTATATGCCTCTCCAATTCTTTTCCATTTTGCCCTGTTTTGAGTTAGTCTGGTCCATAGAGGGCCAGCATTCTCTCTAATGTCATCAGACCATCGAGCTGGTGGCCTGCCAACACTTCTCTTTCCCACCCAGGGCCTCCAGACTGCAACGCATTTACTCCATCTATTGTCATCCCTACGAAATAGGTGACCTGCCCATGTCCATTTGAGTTTGGCAACACGGTGCCCCACGTCAGTGATTTTAGTGCGTGCTCTTATGGTCTCGTTCCTGACCTTATCTCGCAAGGATATTCCGAGCATCTTGCGTTCCATTTTCCGCTGGGTAACTTTGAGCTTTTATTTTAGACCTATGGTCAGATGCCATGTTTCACACCCATGCGTCATTACCGGCAGAACACACTGGTCGAACACTCTCGTTTTCAGTGTCTGTGGGATGTTAGCCTTAAGCACATGGTTCAGTTTTCCAAACGCACCCCAGCTGAGCTGTATTCTGCGGTCTATTTCGTTCTTCAATGAATCGCGGCCTATTTCGACTATATATGTATAGAAATATGACTTTTGTCCATGATGATGGCGACAATAATTGTTTTTCGAGTTAGTTTTGGGACTGTATTTAATATTAATAACTAATAACAATTGTGTTAAATGTTCGCACATTGTTGGAGAAAAGCATTATACGAGCCTCAGCCGGGAAGGGCGATTGCTGGATTAGTCCCAGCTGCGCTAACTTATACTCGTCCCGCAACGGCCCTTTTCCCGGTCTCTGCAATAATGTACTGTTTCTGACCTATTGCAAATGGCCTTTATTGCTGCAAATCTGCGCCTCTATTCTTGTTCTAGGCAGTAAAAACAATATCGTATTTGACCTGTTACGGAATGGTTTATAACTTGGCCGCCATTACTGTCAAGAAAATAAGAGCTATCAAAACGTTGACAATACGATAACAAATCAAAAACGATATTGTTTTTACCGTGTGAAATAGAGGTCCAGCTATTCTAAAAGGTTGTATCCAATATCTAACACCGTGTATGTACGTTTAGAGCTTTAGGCACTGGTCCCACCGCCGGCTACTGACTATAAGCTAGTAGAACTATGAACTACAAAAGACTGGGCGAGCGGCGAGAAGCGAGTAAAGTTTTGATAGTTTTGACGCTCGGCAGGCATCGGCGAGTACCGCTGAGCTAGTTTTATAGTCGATAGCTTTTATCGCTGCGGTCAACTAGTAAACAGCGGTCTCACCGCCAGATATCGGCGAGCTCGGCGAGCAACTAGTAAAATTCTGTACTAGAAACAGTTGACAATCGGCGGGAGGCTAGTAAAAATTCTATGGAATTATAGCTTACTAGCCGGGCGTTGGGAGAGTGTGAACAGCGAGCGATGAACTATAAATATATATCTCACTCTTTTATTTACATTTAAGCGAAAATCTTTTGTTCGTTTCTTGGGCTAGAAAAAAGTCGATAGTTCATATCTCACTCGCCGGCGGTGGGACCAGTGCCTTATAGACAGTCATAACATATACATAGTTCAGTTGTTTCAGAGGAAACCCCGTACAGGCAGCAACTTTAAAACTTGTCAAAGTTAGTTGTTTGTGGAACACCTATAAATAACAGAATATAATACAAAATAATATGATTTTGTACTGTCATGGGAAATTGAGAATTCAAGCAGCACTGGCTATGTTCCAATTTAGTTGAGCGTATCTTGCTTATATCCTTCTTCTTATTATATAAGTAATTTGTGGTGAGAGTACCGCCCAAAGATCTGCCGAACTTTTTAAAGGAGGAATTTTCGCTGAGGGGTGTTATATTTTGGCAATTTCGTGGCCGCTGGCTAGCTGACACTGCGATGGTGTTTTATTTAGTATTATGTTAATGTTATTATTACGCCGATGTGGTAAGGCGTTTCATTACCCACTAAGAGCGAAAGAGATAACACGATTGGGAATGAGACAGCGATGCGCAGGACATTCTAGACCCGTGTGCCAAGGACGTCGCCATTGTGAACGGAGCGAGCAGGTAGCAAGACTAGCAAGGCGCAGAAACGAATAGTCTCTATCGTCCTCGGCGGAGCAAACTACATCGAACGTCCCGGAAGATCCGGTGGATGGAAAGCGTTCTGGAATAACATGGGAACTATAAAAGGCGGAACTTGGTTGTGTGCACAGTCAGTCTTTACTTGGAAAGCGAACAGTGCGATCAGGAGCGACCCGAGCGATCTAAGTCTAAGTCTTCGAAGTTTTTGTGCGATAATTGTTTTGTTACGGTTAAAGTGAGTGCGTTATTAAAGTCTACTTTTGATTTTCGGTGTTTTCGTGCATTTCTATCAGTTACCTACCCCCACGTACGTAACATTATGTATATAATGGTTATGTATGTTATTCTGTAAGGAATTTATATGTATAAGCCTTGTTGTCTGAAATATAGTAAGTATAGGTACGTACGAGAGCATTATGACAGTTGCATACAAGTTCTAATTCTAATCATTGTTTTTAATACTGGCTTTTAAAAAAAAAGAACCAGTGAATTGTCCCCGTGATGCGCTTCGGATGAGTATCATTGCGGAGAAGAAACACCGCAAGAAACTCCAACGAGAGGTAATTTTTTCAATCATAAATCACAATAATACTAAAATTCGTTTTTATGTTATTATCATACCAAATTTCACCGATAGCGCTTCAGCAAATTAGTTGTGAAAGTATAACAAACAGACAAAGTTACATTTACATTTATAATATTACTAGCTTCTGCCCGCGACTCTGTTTAGATTTCGACTATCGTTATTCCCTGGGGAACTTTTAAATGTTCCAGGATGAAAAGCCTAAGTGTTAATCCAGGGTATACGCGTGCTCCATTCGAAATTTCATCCAAATCCGTCCACCCGTTGCAACGCGAAGGAGTAACAAACAAACATACAAAGTTTCGCATTTATAGTATTGGTAGGATACTAGCTTTTGCTCGCGACTACGTCCGCGTTGAAGTCGAATTATCCCTCGGGAATTCACAATTTTTCCGGGATAAAACTAGCCTATGTGCTATTCCAGATTACTAATAATTATCTCCATGCCAAATTACAGCCAGATTCGTTCAGCCATCCTGGCGTGATTGAGTAACAAACATCCATCCATCCATCCATTTACGGGTGGTAGGACCTTGTGCGGGGTCCGTCCGGATCGCTACCACCATCTTATCCATTAACCTACCGCCAAACAGCAGTGTTCGCATTGCTGTGTTCCGGTTTGGGGATAAGACAGCCGGTGTAATGACTAGCATAGAGGCATTCCATCTTAGTCCTCAGGGTTGGCAGCGCATTTGCAGTCTTAGGCTTGCAGTCTTGTGAATGCGAATGTCTATGGGTCACAGTTTTCACTTACCATCAGGTGGCCTGTGTGCTCGTCAGCCTTCCCTATGCCATAAAAAAAAATCCAAACTTTATCATTTTATAGTAATAGGGGCTGGTTTTTCAATCACCAGATGACACTATTTGACTTTATCCTTGTCTTTCATATGACTTTTTTACCGAAAACTTAAACTGTCTGGAGAAACCAGCCTAAGCAGGATAAAGTAAAATATCCTTTGAATCCAATCCACTGTTTCAGATACTTTTGTTCATTTCGTTTCTGCTGCTTAACATAAAAAGTGCTACAAATTTAAATACCTCTTCACAATACCAACTTTCCTTTGAAATTTATTTATAGAACACTTGCGCAAAAAGCCGTTACAGCCGCCATGTTGACTCATTGTTCTAAATTCAAACGACATCGGCCCGGAAGCGGCGCGCTCCCAATATCCGGTATCGGGAAAAACTTCCAGTTATATACAGACGTGTGAGAATATTGGTTGTAAGGAATTTAAATTTGTTTTGTGCAAATTGAATTCATATTCAAAGCGTATACTTAGGTATTATTTTGCCTGGCTGGCAACGGGTAACCTATCGATGTTTCGAAAAACTTTTGTCCGATGTTTCGCTTGTCAGAATGTTTTATTTTTATAAATTTCGGACAAACGAAACAGCGGACAAAAGTTTTTCGAACTTGAGATTAAATCGCGGAGAAGAAAAGCCGGAAGAAACCAGCAGAATGGTTACTTTTTCAGTTATAAAATACCAAACGACGACTCGCTGGCCTAGTTGGTAGTGAACCTGCCTAGGGAGCTAGCGGTCCTGGGTTCAAATCCCGGTAATGGCAGATGTTTGTGTGATGAGCGAGAATATTTGATCCTGAGTCATGGATGTTTTCTATGTATTTAAGTATATATTTCTCTATATAAGTATCACTTTAATACCTAGTCGGTTCATAAGTTCTGTCACTGAGATTTATTACAATTTAAAATAAAATAAAAGAGTTTCATAAACCTGTAGTACATCAATCAAAACCTAATTATAACTAAACTAAATACAAATCAATTAAAACTAAATAAAAACTAGAAAAGTGAGGGCCCCCGTGGCAAAGTACCACAGATGCTGGCAGCATTTCCTCGTTGTATAGCAATGCTAATACGCTGTCCGAGGAAGCTGCCAGCTCTGTGGTCACCGGTTGTTTCAATTAGCCTTTTTGTCATGTCTTTAAAAAGGCTAATGGCACCAGGTCCCCACGGACCAAGGGTCTCGACGCCAAAAGGAACAAAGTTATATTCTGCACCGAGACCCTTGTACTCTATATAAGTATTTATATCGTTGTCTAGTACCCATAGTACAAGCCTAGAGCTTAGTTTGGGACTAGGTCAATTGGTGTGACATTGTCCCCTGATATGTATTCAACTATTAGTTTCATTACGAGATGATAAAGTAATAAATAATAATAATTAAAACTACCACTGATAAAATCATGACAAATGCATGGTCAACATTGAAGTATGGTTTAAATAGACTAGAAATGAAGAAGTACAAGTTGTTCAAGATAAAAACAGGAATTCACTTTTAAGGTGTAAGTGCGCACTAAAGAAACAATAACTTTACAAAATAAAATAAAACTGCATACTCAACAAATACCACACTACCATAACCCACTAACAATACCACCAAAGAAAAGGATAAATTCGTAAGACCACCTTCCACCTGCCACCTTCCCGAACACATGGTTGAGGGAGGCGATGTCTGAGATACGCGTCATACCCGTGAACGGGTGCTGGTGGGGTCCGGTCTGTTCACGCTTGCAAGGACCTGTTTTTCAGTTAGTTATTTTGATTATAGTTAATGAAATCACTAATTTTAATTTAATGTTATTCACTTTACATTTGTAATGTTACTTTTGAGTATTGTTGTATTTTATGATTGGAAAAAATGATCTTCTGCTGGAGCTTCTTGCGGCACTTCTTCTCCGCAATGATGGTCTTGTCCGAAGCGCTAGTAGATTCACTCCATATTAATGACTTTTAAAAGAGCCCTCATGAGGCCAATTTACTAAATAAATATTTTGAAATTAATTATGACCTGAATCCCAACAAAACCAAGTAAACTATTATTATGTTTCACGTCAATACGCTTATCGAATTAAATTTCATCGATTGTATCATTTCATCGAAAGCTATTTTCTGCTAAAATCATGATGTTTTTTTAGGTTATGTTAGACTTTGTGACTACCAAAAACAAATGACTCACGCAGTGAGAAATACCTTTCAATGAAATGAAAATTCTACGTAATGATAACTGGTCTACCAACATACGGTTGAGGTTCATTTGTACGTAATGATCAGACATAGGACTTTTTGTGGCAAAAACGTCAATTAACAAGGGAGTTCCTCCCAATGTTAAATTTACGTTAACTGTTTCAAATGGGTCTGCTATTGACTGCCATAAAGTTAAAGTTTCGATTATTGTTTGCCAAGTCGTTTTACATTATACGTATTAATAGTCATAATGTTTTTAGTCATACTTTTGAAGAGTATAAATTGGAATGTCAATTATTGCGGGTCATATTTGTTGGAAGTCATAAAATTCATAGTCATACCAATTTATGTCATAATAGTTAAACTTCATAATGTCAAAGGTAATAATAGAACTTGTAATAAATGTTATTAGGTCAAAACTTGTTAGTCATATCAGTATTGTGGGTCTCTATTGACTGCCATAAAGTTAAAGTTTCGATTATTGTTAGCCAAAACGTTTTACATTATACTTATTATTAGTAATAATGTTAAAAGTCATAATATTGAAGAGTATAAATCGGAATGTCAATTATTGCGGGTCATACCAATTTATGTCATAATAGTTAAACTTCATAATGTCAAAGGTTATAGAACTTGTAAGAAATGTTATTAGGTCAAAACTTGCTAGTCACAAAAGTACAACTTATACAACTGACAATAGACATGTATGATTAGACAGGGTCGACGGAGCTCCGCTTAGCGGAGCTCCTATTTCTGGGTAGTTAAGGCCTTCGGCCTTGACGCAATACTAACCTAACCTAACCTATTGATATAAATTTATCGTCTAAAGCAAGGATTTTTTGATATACGTTCGAATTATAAAGCGTTATGATCTGAAATTTTGATGACTTCCGATAGTTATGAACATAAATAATATGGGTACAAAAGTCTGACTTTCAATAATCGAACCAATAAATGTATGGCAGTCAAAGGGATCCCCAGTACAACACATACAACTTGAAGTAACTAACGTTTTTAGGGGCGACAATTACAGAGCAACGATTCGTCGTTATGATCAATCTGAATCGATTACGTGACGATTCATATTGCGATTGAAATTTGGATGGGATATTGCCACACACTGCAATCCATCGCTCGATTTCAGTATGAACCGACGGATTGTAACGACGGATCGTACCGTGTATGGGGCCCTTAAACTGTGCCTGCATAGTAATATAATAACTAAGACAAATAAAGCGGGTAGGAAGTATTGCCGCGTAAACGTACCTACATAATTTAATGTTTCGTTCACTGTTTAGTATTTGCAATCATGTCGGGCGAAAGTAACCCAATTAATACTCTTCAAAATTATGACTTTTAACATTATGACTAATAATAAGTATAACGTAAAACGTTTTGGACAACAATAATCGAAACTTAAACTTTATGGCAGTCAATAGAGACCCCTTTAATACTTTCGAAACATAAAAAAAATTTGTAATTAACGTTTGGTAGAAAAACGGTATGAATTAAAATAATTGATACTATAAAAAGTATGTCCTAAAATGTGTCTGACTCATTTTAAACATGCCTTTGAATGTTATAGGGTTTTAGGTTATGACTTTTGTATATTATAATATTTTACATTATGGATAATTAACGTTCGACTTATAAAGCGTTATGACTTAAAAAAATTATGACTTCCGATAGTTATGAACATAAACAAAATGGGTACAAAAGTCTGACTTTCAATAATCGAAACAATAAATGTACGGCAGTCAAAGGGATCCCGTTTCAAATATGTACTGACATTTCATTAAGTTTTCGACCATCGATGATACATAATGATAGATAATATTTAATTTAAGTAATTCATAGGAACACTTTTTTTTTTTTCCTAGCCTGTATGAGTATCCCACTGCTAGGCAAAGGCCTCTCCCCTTGATCTCCATGAGTCCCTATTTGGGGCCTCTTCCGGCCAGTTGTTGAGGAATGCGTCCAAGTCGTCCCGCCATCTCCGTCTAGGCCTGCCCCGTTTACGCCGCCCATTTTAGTATAGTTTAGTTTAATTTTTACTTTGTATCTTACACAAAAACTTAATATTATACGTTATCTCATAGTCATAAGGTCATAACTATCATAAGAAAGTACAATTTATCGATAAACTAATACCGTTCGGAAGTCCCTAGAACAATTTTTTTCGTGCCACAACAAACTCCTATGTCTGGTCATGATTCATGATTCAACAAGTTCGACTTTCCCTTGCAATAATAATGTGACAGTGACAAGTGTCGAGCGCGTCAACCTTAGCGATGATTAGATCTCGCATAAACTTTTGTCAAAACTGGTAAACCGCTTTCCTGGCCGATCGTACACCCGCTACTACGCTTGATATTAAGTTCCTCGTAATATTTGTAATAAATACTCCACGTAGCGAGGTGAATTCATGACGCGTTGCAATATGAGTCTTTACCGAGGGTGAAATCTACGGCCCGTTCGCGTAACAAGAGTGAATGGATTAGGTATAATGTTGTCGGCCATGATTATTGTTAATTACAATGTGTTTAGGGTCGTAGTTATCTAAATTCATAACGTATCTATTTTTTAAGAAACTCTTAGGCAATGGGTTTACAACATGTCACTGCTGGAAACATCTTAGCCTAATTGTGCAAAAATTGGTAACAGAATTATCATTAAGAGTTAAGAGTTGTAGGTAATTCTGTAGCTCTGCCTACCCCACTCTGAGAACGAATTTATGTATGTGTGTATGTGAAAAGTTTACGGTTTCGATATAGTCGTAAAAATATGACTACCACTGATCATGTGAACAAAGTAATTATGATCAAAGACAATTGTGGGAAACTAGCACAAACATACGTAATAGTTAATGTTTTTCAATAAAATACGAGTTAAAATATAGTGTTAGTAACTGATAGCTATTAAGAAAATGGCAATACCTGGGGGGTCATAATGAGATAGCTATGCAGTTCAATTTACGTCGAGAGAAAAGGACAGAGCTATAGCAGTTATATAGCTCTGTCCTTTTCTCTCGACGTAAATTGAACTGCATAGCTATCTCATTATGACCCCCCAGAACCTCTATTCAACACGGTAAAAATAATATAGTTTTTGACCTGTTATCGTATTGTCAACGTTTTGATAGTTATAATTTTCTTGACAGTACTAATGGCGGCTAACTTAAAAACAATATGGCAACAGGGGAGAGGGCCATTTGCAACGTTAAAAGATGGCGGATGTGTAATTTATTTTAGTTTTGTAGTTTTGTGTATTTATGTGTTCAAAGTTCCTTTTATGCCTTTATGTTGCACAGTAATAGAAGACTTGGACTTATTTCGTGTATCTGGCATCTTACTTTCAAGTGGACTCGCAGTGGTGCAGAGGTTAAAACTATCTTGACCTCTATCCTACATATCACCGTACAACGTTGCCCCCATTCTTCCTGGAGAAGATTGGATTGTATTTAATTGCTATATTGATATATACTTGACACTAACGAAATAACTTTATTGTGGAAACGCCATATTATCTCCGAGTTAGTAGCTGTTGATGCCGCTGCGGGGCAAAGAAGAAGGAAAAGACGGTAACAGGGCATTTTTTCTGCTGAACATTGCTTTTTACGTGTTATGGTATTGTCCTTAATTTGGTAATGAACATCATGATGATATTGATGATGATAACTATCAGTAAACAATTTCGTGTGATAGTTTGTAATCGAAAGAGAAATAAGTAACAGTAACGAGCACCATAGTCAAGCAAACGGGTTGTACCTTCATTCGCGCTTATCGGTACGACTCGAAATGCCACACCGGTTTATCTCCTGTTAAATAGTTCCGTACTGAGAACACTATATTGGACTCATTTTACATGTAAATCTAGATGCTTGGCACCGAATGGTGACGCTTTAGTGGCTTGTATATAGTTCACGAATTTACTGTGTGATATCGTTATTGTGTTTGAGTAGGGACAAACGAAATGGATAATGTTAAATGTTATTATTTGTCGAAATGAACTGCCTGCGGAAGTACTAACTTTGGCAGCTATTCCAAAGACAAAAAATGCATTGGACCTCTATGCTACTCGGTCAAACAATAATACTTTTAACTTGTTATCGTATCGGAAGGGGCTGCCGTAAGCGTACTTTTTCGAATCATATCGGAGAAATACTGGAAAAGGGTCCAATTTTAAATACCCGAAACCGACGTACGTGCATGACTTGATGTATGAACATTCATACTGCTGCATAAATGCTGGTTTACCACATGGTAGAAGCGCATGAGATTTGTCAGGATAGTAGCTGGTGGAAAATGTTCGTATTAAAAAAAAGATAAAAGAAATTTATTGAGTAAGTAGGCCGCTCAGAAGAAACGCCGCAAGAAACTCAGCAGTCAGTCATTTTTTAAACATATTTCATATTTCATATTACAATGGTACTACTGTAGCATAGCAAAGCTACAAGTATTAAATTAAATATAATATCAAATAACATGTCTAGTACAGTTCAGCAGGAAAACATGCCAAAAGTCTTACGGGAGAGATAGAGAGAAAAGAAAAAAAATTAGAATCAACTACTTATGTGTATATGAGATGGTGCAAGATGACCACATAAAAGTTTCGATATGTTTTCCTGCATCAACGGTGTCCCCCAGAAAAAGCAGGATAAAGCTTTTGCATTTGTAATGCTACTTCAATCAAAGTCAGTACTTTTTGTACTGTGACCGATTGAAATAGCAAGAGACGATCTTACGTTTCCGTGAAAATACGATGG
This sequence comes from Acleris sparsana, assembly GCA_923062465.1. Lineage (NCBI taxonomy): Eukaryota > Metazoa > Arthropoda > Insecta > Lepidoptera > Tortricidae > Acleris > Acleris sparsana. Next base: position 12,425,531 of record OV281307.1, on the reverse strand, counting down.
AAAACAATTACGCACTACATCTGTAAGTATGTACGATGTCTATTACCGTAGGTATTGTCAACGTTATGATAACAGTCATTTACTTGACAGTAATGGCGGCCAGGTTAAAAAAATACCTACGAAAAACCATCATACCTCAGGGCTCGGACAAGTCATCGCAGAAACTGATATGGACACGGGACAAGACTACTATAGAGTCGCGACTTAAGATTATTATTTATTATTATCTAAAGCTGATATATTATTATCGTAATTTATAATTTAACATTTGAACTTTTTAGTCGCATATCTGTCATCGGTTTGTTCCAGACAATGCAGAAGTTAATGGTTGCGCATGTGCAATGCAACCATCAGCATTAAAAAAAATGTTAATGGAAATACCTTCACACATGTATGGTGAATTTTGGGTGGCAGTAATAAATGTCATTGAAAAATATAATTAAATAATATTGTACATAATGCGATTCTATTGATCTTGTTCTATTGCCGTCTTGCGATTGTTACGACTTCTACCAAACATCTGCGCAGCTGTCGACCGCAAATATGCATATGCATAAAATAGAGAACAGAGTATAGACAGTAAGTCCATTTTTATAGTAGGGTTTCCACTCGTAACTTCAGCTATATAAAAATACACAGGTCGTCACAACACAACAGACATAATATTCGTACAAAAAAAAACATAAGAGCAAATTGAGAAACTGCATTATAACAAAAATATGTTAGCCAAAATGTACTTATCACGTACCCGCTTTTATTCTGTAACTGTAAAGATTTCAGGATTTTTATAAAAACTACCCTAACCTAACCTATAGGGTTCTACGCCATGATACTGAAATAAATCCTGAAATATTTAGTTACATTTTGCCGAATGATTTGCCATATGCCAAAAGGCAGGATACCCGTCAACGACGCCTGCCTTTGCCGTTCGCTGCTGCTGTCTGCGGTCGGCTACGGAAAGTTGTATAATGCCTTGGCAATTCCAATGCTAACAATAAGATGGAATGTTTCAATGTTAACTTATGATATAAAAATAGATCAAAGTCTACACGTCAGCCATTACGAACCTGCCGTACTGTTTTTAATATATCTAATGCGCAATATTCACAAGGCTATCAAAAATAATGACAATACTCCGGTTTTATTTGTCATTTAAATGGGGTAATTCTCTGTGACGTAACTGCGTTGATGTCGACTCTGAAGTGAGTCACGGACCATTAATAGGGGTGTTATTGTCGATCAAACCTAAAACCGCTGTTTTAGACCATCATCCTGAACTCAAGGGGTTCCTGCTTGGAAAATATTTTTTGCTCAATAACAAAATCATGTATTTCAACATTGTTTAATCTAAGAGAACGTAATAATAAGCACATTAATTATGTTATAGTAAATTGTGTATTAAGGGCGGTAAGTAAGGAGTTACGATCGATGCTCTAGTAGTTGACTTATAACAGTTGTTAATAAATCAGTCTTGCATAGAAGATTCTTTAATTCGTCTGCTATACATACTACAGTTTTCTCTGCATATTTTTTCATATCTGCCTTTTACTCTCCCCAGATTTATATCAAAGCATAAAAAAACGATATGGAATAATACCCCAGGGTTGCCACATGTTCGGTCAGGGTTGTCCGCGTAAATGGACATTGTTTTAATGAGTTGGCCACATTCGGTTATGTGGCTGTATGATGTTACGGTTGTTGCGTATTTCTGTTTGATTGGCAAGATATTATAATATAAAATGAATTTTTAAATTTGATTATGGTGTTAGTTAAATTATATTCATTTTATTAAATCTAGCTCAAATTTTAATTGCGTTTATTTGGAAACAGAAATCTAGGAACCTGATGTGAAAAAAATACTGTCCACTTTGAAGTGTTAATAAAAAAAATACTAAGACAAACACATTTTTATAATCATGCCCAAGGGTCTCTTCAACACGGTAAAAACTGTGCAGGGTACGGGGGGGGAGACGAGCGGAGCTGTGCCAATATTAACCAATAGAAGGCGCGTTCGGTCACGTCGAGCGCGCCTTGCTCACGTTAGCTCAGATACTATTGGTTAATATTGGCACAGCTCCACTCCGCTCCGCCTCTATGGAGCCAGGTGCGGCTCCACAAAAGCGGAGACAAGCGGAGCGGAGAGGAGACGTGTAGGAATCGACCAATCATATTAGTTGATATCCACATCTCGTCTCCGCTTGGCTTCAGTGGAATCACTTAACTCTTTTCACAGCTCTGCGCCACTCAGCTCCGCTGGCGTCCAGCGATCAAAACTCTCGCAAACCAAATCCGCTCCATATGAGCTTTTACAAGGTACTGGTTAAGACTTAAGATCCATAATAATTAAATAAATAATTATCAGGGGACAATGTCACATCAATTGACCTAGCTCCAAACTAAGCTCTAGACTATGGGTACTAGACAACGATATAAATACTTATTTAGAGAAATATACACTTAAATACATAGAAAACATCCATGATTCAGAAACAAATATCTGCCCTTACCGGGATTTGAACCCAGGAACCCAGGTAGGGTCACTACTAACAAGGCCAGCGCGTCGTCACACCAATAAACTAGTATTTTTCGAACCGTACTTCCCAAGCCCTGATCGTGTCTGGAACTACTGATTGAACAACTTAACAGCATAATACCATTAATACCAAGAAACTAAAAGCAAGCTCAATCTACACTCAGGAGCAAAAAAACGGGTCAGAGTGCGTTTTTCATACTAAAGACGCTATTTCGAAGCCTTTGTTCCTCGCCAGGGAATACTTTTAGTGAAATCTGATGATGGATACGCCGAGCATCGATACAGGACTTCCACAGTGCCTAGGATACCCAACTGAATGAATAGGTGGTTAACACTGTAATTGTGCATGTTCAGAAAAACATATAAAATGGCATTAAAATGTAAGGAAATCCAAATGCTGACCCAAACAGTTAGGAATCTTAAAAACTTTTGACCTCCTCTATTGAACCTCGGAGTTTCCACTATTAAACCTCTCTCAAAACAATCCCTGGCGAGGAACCAAGGCTTCGAAATAGCCTCGTTTGTATGAAAAACGCACTCTGACCAGGTATTTTTGCTCCTGAGTGTACATTAACAGATACGTGAAGGTACAAGTATTTATGACCCCTTCTCTCTCAAATAAATGTTCTTATAGTAAAAGCCTGTCATAAATATCGGTTAACTTAGGCAATGCTATCTTTCAGCCAGCGATGTCGAATCGAAAAATTGGTTGTTAAAGAAAATCACCAGAGCTGACCGAACAACCGAGATCAAAGACCCCTACGAGCACGAAGTTTGAACGCAATGATAGGTCAAGTTAGACTTGTAAGTGCGTCAACGATAAGATCCTCAAAAGAATAACACCGTTGCTTCTAAACGTGTCTGGAATGTAAACGTCCAGTTCTCGGACATAACTCCCACTTAATAACTACGATACAATATTAAGTAAGACCTTGTGTTTTTATGTCCAACTGTCAAGTGCAATGAAAGCCGGTGTATAGTGGTGGTAGGACCTTGTGCAGGGTCCGTCCAGATCGCTACCACCATCTTTTCCATCAACCAACCGCCAAGCAGCAGTGTTCGCATGGGGATGAGACAACTGGTGACATTACCAGCATAGAGGCATCCCATCTCAGTCTTCAGAGTTGGCAACGCATTTGAGGTCTTAGGATTGCAGTTTTGAGATTGTGCTCTTGAGATTTTAAATGTCTATTGGTCTTAGATCCCACTTACAATCAGGTGGCCCACGTGCCTTCTCATTGCCATAAAAAAGGTCACTTTGTATTGAGTTTCCATATAAAGTGATCCGTTTACTCTTGAGTGTAGGTTCCGCCCGCGACTTCATCCGCGTTGACCATTCCCACGGTAACTGTGTATTTTTTAAATAGCAATGGAGAAGGCGAACTAGCGCAGAGACCCTCTGTCTGATCTGTGACCTATAGACATTTGCATTCTCAAGACTGTAATCTTAACACTGCAATCCTAAGATCGCAAATGCGTTGCCAACCCAGAGGACTAAGATGGAATGCCTCTATGTTATAGTAACTTCACCAGTGGTCTTATCCTCACACAGGAACACAACCATGAGAACATTTTGTTCCTAAGTCTGTATTTCTTCTGTATAAATATAACTGTTTATCGTTGTGTTGGTACGCTTAGTATAGGCCTAGAGTTTATTTTGAGACTAGGTCATGTGAAAGAATGTCGTCAGGATATTTAAATATGTCTATTTATTAGGTACGGTCGGCCAAGAAAGTGGTCTACCAGCTTTGACAAAAGTTTCTTTGAGATCTGATAATCAATCCTAGTTTAACCGACGTATGACAACTAATTTATGCATTTAATCAAAATTGCTCCAGCGTAACATAGCTTTCGGAAAAATGTAAATTCGGACAAAAGTTGTAAGGTTCACACTTGTCACTGTCATAATATTATTCCAAGGGAAAATCGAACTTGTTGTATCATGACGTGCGATTGAACTTCAACCGGAGGGCGGTAGTCCACATTTTTGGCCGAATGTACCGTAAACTGGGGGTACTTTGATTTACGGGGTAACATTGTCCACCCCAAAAACTATCTTTAACATTTAATTATTCTATTATATGTTTCATCAGGACTAAGCTACTCATACAGTTATATAATTACTTCAACAATTTAAGAAGATAACACCTAAAACACTTATCGTGTTAAGGTCGGGCGATGTTACCCCGTAAATCAAAGTACCCCCAGTTTACCGTACTCTAGTTTAAATTTTATTTTCTTGCACATTATTTATCAAAGGAAGAAGGAAAATTCTTTCTAAATATTGAATACAAAGAAGATCTTTATTTTAAGGCACTTGTCCCACCGCCGATGATAAGCAAGAGCGAGCGACCAACTATATGAATATTCAATAAAATTCATACAATTGTCCCTTTTATTGACACGGTATCTATGTCTTTTGTTTCGGCCAATTAGTGGAGAGAGTTCTCGCTGGAAGCGTGAACAGCCAGCGATCAACATTAATTATCTGTGTCTCATTTATTGACACGGGATTTATATCTTTTGTTTCGATAAACTAGCGGAGAGAGTTCTCGCAGGCAGTGTGAACAGCCAGCGATGAACTGTTAATGTTGTGTGTCTCTTTTATTTACACAGGATCTATATCTTTTGTTCGTTTCTTGAGCGAGAAAAGCTAAGCTAATCTTATTGTCGCCGGCAGTGCGACAAGTACCTAAGGCGTTTTATATAAAAAACACTTCTCATTTCCCAGTTTTCCTTACAGAGTGCACAATATCCGCTTTTACTTAAGAGGAACAAGGAAGTCTTCTTATTTGAGGAAGCTGCTAGGAAATGTCGAGAGGAATGGATATTTATCGTTTAGTTACCATGGTAGGTACTCTGTCATAATGACAGCGTTAAATCACGATAAAGAAATGTATTTTTGGTCTTTCTGCGATATGGTTCCATAGATAGTAGGTCGAAATAAAAGTACGAGGTGGTTTTTTTTTTTTTTTAATCTTATTTTTAGGAGCTTGGTCGTTGTAACGATCATGTCGCTCGTCCGTGGTGGTTGTCTAAGTCTACTGGTAGTACACACAATCGGTTTTTGTTTTTTCACAGAATTAATCACGAAAGCAATAATTGGAAGGCTTCTTTCATCTGTAAATGTGCTTCGCCATGTCCGTCCGTCCGCAGTCTAGCTCAGAGACTCTTAGTACTGGAAAGCTGTAATTTGGCATGAATATTTATATTTGTCACGCAAATAAACGGGTAAAATAAAATCTTTTAAATCATTTTTGTAGTATACCTCCCCTACACGTAACGTGGGGATGTTTTTCTTTTCTTGTGTACCCTATAGTATGGACTGTCGTTGGGTATCTATTAAAAATATTGCGGGTAAAGCGCAAATTTTTGTTAGAGTCAAGTGTGCCCAGTTAACAACGATACTCGGGAAATATAACCCCCATCGAGCGCGTGGGGGATCGCTTTGTAATTGTAATTAGTGCAGCAAAATATCCGGTGGCAACGCTCTAGGGCGGGGAAAATACATCGACAGTTAATCGAATATCGGTGTCGACAAGGTGCACGGTTTGTACAAGGTTTTAACTACACGATATGTATTTTAGGAGGTAGGTGTGTTTTCTTTTAATAATGATGGGCAAAAATGTATGAAAACCAATCACCAATATTATTGATACCATTTTTTGCTGTAATTGTTGTAAATAGTGAAATCGGTCAAGCGTGAGTCGGATACAGGAAATAGCATTGCAACGCATGCGGGGCACAGCTAGTGTAGTGTTAAACGTTGTGTGAATATTTGAAGGCTGATAACTCTCTTCTCCATGGTTTTTGTAGTTTGTCCCCGTATTAGAAACTGAAGCTTATGTAACTAGCTTTCACATGGTATACATGAGATTTGTATTGGTTATATGGGCCAATTTGCCCATCGTTCTTTGCAATTCGGTTTGAACTAGTCCGGCAATAAATCTTGTGATGAACGCGAGCATTTGCTACTGAAGCTTTGGTTTGTTTATGTATTTAAGTGTGTATTTCTTTTCAAATGTTACTAACTATAGTCAAGATCAATTAAAAACGGTCACTTTGTTTAGAATTACGATAGAAAGTTACCCGTTTTACTAACTGCAAAGCAGCGGCTAACTGCGACTGACTGCGATGTAGGAGCCAAAGCATTATATACTCTATTGGTAACTACTTTAAATTTAAAATGCTTACACTATTGCTTTGGTAGGATCGCAGTGTAGCCGAAGTACTTACAAGCCTAGAACTTACTTTGGGACTATAATGTCCGGCCGATAATACGTCAATCCTGACACATTGCACAACCATGAAGTTTCTAAATATAGATTATGTCGACAGTAGTCAAACAATGCTGTTATTACTGTTCCTTTACGCGCAGCAAATAAGGGTCGCCCCAGACATATCGACGCGGAATCGGCTTGAGCTGAGTTGGTTTTATGTCCATTCAATAAGAGCGAAAATGACATCTTTCCAAACTAAGATGAGTTTTTAATATTGTCCACAGATAATAATACAATTTTAAAATGTTAATAAATAATAAATGTTATTCATATCGGTAAGCCTTTTACGCTCCTGCCAGGATATCCAGGGACGAACATCGAAATACAGTTATTATATTTTATTTTATTTTCGCACAAACCGTACTATAAATTTACAAATAATACACAATTAGTTTACGAACTTTCACATTAATATTAAGTAGGATTTTTTTCTTTTTCCTCATTCAGATAAAGTTGTTCACTTACTTTATAACCAGGAGTTCAGAACCTGAAATGGATCTGCTCCAATGGAGGAACATCAGCCTTTAGATATCCAACGAATAATCTCCAAATTTAAAGTCTCTAGGGTCAGCGGTATCAGCTGTCCGTTGATAGATCAGTCATTTTCCATTACTTATCGATAAACACAACACTAGCAAAGTAAGGCTACCGTGTACCGCGTCTGACGTTAACTAATGCGTTGCACGGCCGAACTCGATACCTTAGTTGTACCCTGGTGGTTGCTAGCAAAGTAATAAATACGTATTTCTCTACTCAAAACTAACTGTTGCTCTGGAGTCCATTTATTACATCATCATCGTCAGCCGAAAGACGTCCACTGCTGGACATAGGCCTCCCCCAAGGCTTTCCATTCAGACCGGTCTTGTGCTTTTCGCATCCACCGCGGTTCCGCGATCCTGACGAGGTTGTCACTCCATCTTTTTGGAGGCCTATCTACAGCTCGTCTTCCGGTCCGCGGACGCCACTCCAGAACCTTTTGACCCCTGCGAGCAATGTGCTCTGCCCACTGCCACTTCAGTTTAGCTATTCTTCGGGCTATGTCGGTAACCTTAGTTCTACTGCGATAATCATCATTTCTGATTCTATCACGCAGAGAAACCCCGAGCATAGCCCTCTCCATAGCCCTTAACATACATACATATAATCACGCCTCTTTCCCGTAGGGGTAGGCAGAGACCACTTCCTTCCACTTGCTACGATCCAGGCAAAGTTCTCTAGCTTCCTCCACACTCATACACGTGCGTTGGTTTAGGGTACTCCCGACCTGGCCCTCTCCTAAGTCCCCAATCTAATCGTGGAAGGAAGTTGGAGGTTGATAAAGATAAAAAAGATAAAAGAAAAAATAAATTTATTCAGTAAGTAGGCCGCTCGGGCTCTTTTACACGTCAAGATTCACTGCCGCGAAGACACACTCACTACTTGTTTATTGTTGTTACTGTTTTAAATTGTTTATTTTTCTGTGTGTCTTGTGTGTGTAGTGAATAAATGTATTTTTCTTTCTTTTCTTTCTTTCTTTCTTTCAAGATACTACCAGCGCTTCCCAAGAGGAGACCACTGCTGAGAAGAAACGCCGCAAGAAACTCAGCAGTCAGTCAGTCAGCAGTTTTTTTAAACATATTTTATATTTTATATTACAATGGTACAACTTATTCTAGCATAATATAAAGCTATAAGTATTAAATTAAATATAATATCAAATAACAGTAGTTCAGTAGTTCAGCAGGAAAACATGCCAAAAATCTTACGGGAGAGAAAGATAGAAAAGAATAAAGTAAAATAAAATAGAATCAACTACTCATATATGTATATATGAGATGGTGCAAGATGACCACATAAAAGTTTCGATATGTTTTCCTGCTTCGTTGTTCACACTAACGCGGTGCACATGGAAGTCGCTCAATAAAGTTACATACTTACCGCATGTGCTTTGCAAAACTCAGATTGAGATTTTTTAAATTGCATATCTTAACAAAATAAGGTATTACCGTAAAAGAGATCACCAATCGTGAAATTGAAATAAAAATCGGCCAAGAAATACGGATACAAGCATTTTGAACTGGTAATTGGATAGCGATTAGACAGAGAGATCCGATATGAACTGTGACGCCATGTAACAGGTAGGCCCTTATAAACTCCATGTTTTGCTAGAAAGAGATAGGTAGAAATCTTTGCTGGCTTATATCTTGACTATTTCTACAACTATAAAAATTAAAATTAACTGTTGGTTACATAAAGTCATGAAGCTAATTGCTTTCCTTTGACTCGTCGAATCGTCAACGGTCCCAATATTACGGAAAGGTAGCCTTTGGAGCTGCAAAGGGATTTTGGATCACTTTGCGTGTTCTAAGGTAAGGGCACCTATTACCGCTCCCCCCAAAATCGACACCAATTAACGCGGTATTTTTAAAAATGCGATTTATGATCAAGTCGATTTTATCACTAAGAAACTTATGTTACACGAGCAAAGTGTAGTTTGTAGACTACCGGTTTTTTTAGCACTAGTGTTTATGCATCAAATAAACAACTTGCAAACCGCCAGTATCCGCGACGCCGGCGCAGGAGCAGGTTTTGCCATACAAACGCGAGATGCCACACGTAAGTAAACCCACATTTTATTTAGTGATTTGCGTAATAGTTGTAATGACTATCCTAATGCTAAGATTTTTAAATTATTGTTTATAGTTTTCTTTGCGACTTCCAAGTACTATTTTTGTGTGTTTTTGTCTGGAAATACGTTAAAATTAGAATATTAAATACCGCGGTAATCGGTTTCGTTTTTTGCTATGGCTCCTTAATCCGAGGTATGCCACGGTAATAGCAAAAATGGTACTTTAGTTTCAATGGCCTTTATTATTTATATCTGCTGTTGGTTATTTTTTTTTTTAGTGCTATAAAAAACTTTATATATCTAAGCAGTTAAAGAGCAATTTCCGTGGTATGAAAAATACTAATAAAGGCCTTATTTTTTACTATAAACTTGTGCACTATATTACTTGTTTTCATAGAAACCCTTAAATGTTTGAGTCGTTTATATATAAAGATATAATTTAAAGATATTCTTTTAGTTTTACGAGTTTTGTTTTATTAGATGGTTAAAATGTTAAGTTTTTATTTGTTTAATAAAAGTCACGATGGCTTAATTTTTTTATGGGTCGGAATGAGGTTTTATAGTACCGTGAATTTATCCTATTACCGAGGGTAAGAAAAGATAACCCTCGGTAATAGGATGTATGGGAACCTAGTTCCGAGGTATTTAGATTTTCTATGGGTCGGAGTTAGGATCCCATACTATCTCCTATTACCGTGTGACAGTAAATGAAATATCAATTTTAGGGTACCGTAGTCCGGATTACTTAATAAAATTAAGATGTTTTTGATAGTAAAGCTTACCCTCTTGGAAAGTGTTGTATTAACTGATGGTACAACGCTTATTTGGTAGACTGGATTTTTATATTAGTCTGTCGAAAACTGGAATAATAGTATTAAGTGTATGTTTTTAAAGGTAAGTACTGTTTACTCTTCCAATTGCATTACAAAGGGCACATCTATGTTATTTATTTGATTTTTGTTCAAACGAAGACTGATTACTTATTTAAAAAAAATATATAATAAATAATGTTGATTTAATACGCAGGTTTAATTAAAAATAAACTTTATCCACTTTTAAATGTTGTATTTAAGTAGATTTACTAAAAACAAAATGTTAAATATTAAATGTACGGAACCAAAAATACATTAATCCTCTACCCACGGTAATAGGAGCCTCATCCGCGGTAATAGGGTCAAAGCCCGTCCAATACCACGGTAATAGGAGAATCCGACTTTTTGGATTTAATATTTATTTCATCCCAAATAATCACCTAAAATGAGGTCATAAAGGTGCAAATTAAAAAGTTCAAACAACACACTTTTATTAAAAAAAATCTTTTGGTCGTTAGGGTGTCTTGATTCCCTTAATTTTTGGCTCTGATTTGAAAACTACCTTAACTCCCACGGTAATAGGTGCCTTTACCTTATAGGCTCAATCACGGGGAATGCTTTGAGGAATTATTTAGCTTTGTACTTACAGCAGCATTCTCTTATAGAACAGTTCATCTGTACTACCTAGAATCATTCAAATCGACTAAAGTCCGTTTCCAAAGGTTCTTAAATTCCTGTCTCGCACATTAAAGCGGCGACTTGAACAGCTACTACCGCGGGAAAAAGGCGTTTCCACGAAGTGATTTCGCCAGTGTCAAGTATATATAAGTATAAATCAATTTAGCAATATAACACAATCCAATCGTCTCTAGGAAGATTGGGGGCAACGTTGTACGGTGATATGTAGGACAGAGGTCAAGATAGTTTTAACCTCTGTACCACTGCAAGTCCACTTGAAACGAGAAGTAAGAGGCCAGATTCACGAAATAAGTCCAAGTCTTCTATCACTGTGCAACACAAACGCATAAAAAGTACAAATCATTAACAGAAAAGAACTTAAAACACCTAAATACACAAAAATACAAAACTAAAATAAATTACACATCCGCCATCTTTTGACTCCTCCTCCCCTTCCAAAACGCGGCTTAAAAAGAGTAAGTATACACTGACAGAAAACAACTTCGCTGTGCCCCAGTCTTTGCTGGGGTGTGATTCTCTCAAAAACGCGGCCGGACGAACGATCGAGTGAATGTCGCAGCGACGAGTTTAAGTAGTCCCGTCAGAGCGACATTTTAACGCGTGCATTCTCAATTTGGCAGCATGGCTTCTGTCGACAAGATTGAGCGTGTAAGGCTGCCTAATTAAGAATGCACACGCTATAATGTGTTTGTTCCCGTGATTTTTATGGGCGACGGTGACCGCTTACCATTGTGGCCCGTGTCCGTCAGCCTTTTACGGCTATAAAAAAACTTCTTAAAACTTTAGCTATAACCACGCAGGCTTTGCGAAGGGCACAGGCTTCCGCGGCAAAAACTTGAGCATTAAGTACGTTAGCAGGCCGCCGCCGTCTGAACCTTTAATGAGAGCGTCAGCAAAAACAACCTACAAGTTAAGTTAATAGGTACAACATGGATCTACTAGATAAATACCACCCCCCCCTCCTTCCTTCAGAGCTGATATATCTTAATCGGCCTAATCTATTTTCATGAAAGCTAGCTAAAAACCACCACTAGAAGACCATCTTTTAAATAACATCCCTGTTTTTATGTCGGGGGCTAGTAAAACATATATTGTGTGCGAGTCATTATATTCGCCTTAGCCGTAGGCGAAGGTACGTATTTAATTCAAATATTTAAATTTGACGATGCGTTTGTCTAGTTTGTAATCACTACGCCTACGAAGTTAGCGGTCCTGCGTTTGATTTGCAGTATGGGAAAATATTTGTGTGATAATGGTGTATTTGTTGGATGTTTTCTATGTATCTCTCTAAAATATGTTTGTTTATTGTCTAGTACCCATAGTACTAGCCTAGAGCTTAGTTTGGGAGTGGGTAAATTTGTGTGACATTTTCCCCTGATATTCATCTATTTATTTAAATTATTTTCGTAACCAAGTTAAAAAAGGTTTAATGATCTTTCATCTTCACCTGACAACACTATTAAACTTAAATTTAATTCATCTGATCACATATAATAATTTACATAGAAAATAAATCTATATTACAACTATTGACTTTTGCTTGCTAACTCTACTCAATACACGAGCGTGCCTCGCGTGTTCTCTATCCGGTTACGATAACCGACACGTGTTTGAACCGAACCGGTTCCTATAAACCACCGATTACATATTTACAAACAAGGGGTTGATGCCTCAGGCTAATTTGTTTCAAGCTCGCGTTTACATTTGAGTGAATGGGGCCGTTATTTATATCAACAAGGTAAAAACCTGTACACTAGGTTTAGTTGTTGTGAATCTCAGGAAGCGGTGCTTACGTAAGTTAAATAAAGTTAAAGTTGTAAAGGAGCAATTTTTTGCTGTATGGGGAATAGGTCCACAAGCACGTAATGCATTATAAATAAAACATATGTCGATTGGTACCCCTTAACCTCTAATTACAGAGGTTAAATTTGATTAACCGCGTCTAACCAGAATGCTGAAAAATGTGACTGTTTAATTATGAATCTCAATACAAATGTGAATCAATAAACGTAACCGCCCAAAATCAACTGACTCCTTTATCGAATCAATTGTATAATCAAATCATACAGCGTGTGGCAGTTATTGCGTCGCTACACCGAATGTGGGTAGCGACCCTAACATAATAACAGCGTCAAGTGACGCAATAGAAATTACATAGGAATTAATCGTAGGTTTCATACGACAAGGTTCTATGGTGGTTCATAATTTAAAGTCCGTGACCGTACCTATTAATAATGAGACAAAATGCTCAATAATAAACACGTAATAAACATCACCTAATATCCTAACCACGTTGTGGACTATATAATAACCTTTATACGTTATACAACAAAAAAAAATAACTATCATGGCTACAATTATAAATCATCTTTGATAAATAAAAAAATATGTTTTACAGGATATAAAAAAGAGGAAAAAGAAAGAGGCAAAAAAACGCTTAAAGTCAACCACTTTTGAATGATTAAACGTGAACTTAAACATTTCTGAACGAAGAAAAGTGGGCGACTCGATTAAAACTTCTCTAGAAAGAAACCCACAAACACCTTTCCTCACAGTTCATCCTTTACGAAAATATACAGGAAAAGTTCGGAAACTGCAATAAAGGCATAAAACATCATATATTATGCCGTTGCTCAGTTTTATGGCCCATGCTAGTTCGTACGCCGGTCATGCTTCGATGCGTGCTAGGACTGCGAAGAGTGAGCGAAGGTGAAACGGTATGATTAAAATTATAAGTATAAATGAAAACCACTGATACTTTTCGGTGACTCCTTATTTCGTTCCTGATATCTTTTAAAAGGCCAAACCGATTTTATGAAATCTAGATAAAAACATTTGCTAGAAAACCTAGTTTTAAATGAAAGTAGGTGTTGCTGTCGACTTTCCTTTTTTGCAGTCTTTATCTGCTTATCATGACCTAACTAGTGAGTCCCAACACGGTGGGCCTACGTTTAATATAGCGGAGATCCTGTCGCCACCTTCCGACTCCATCATCAGATCACCTCTTAGATACCAAAATATTGCATTGTCATCGGGTTTACATACGTGGTCTTTTTAGCCCATTGCATTCATCATGTCAGCCGAAAGACGTCCACTACATAGGCCTCCCCCAAGGCCTTCCACTCAGACCGGTATTGTGCTTTTCGCATCCACCGCGGTCCCGCGATCCTGACGAGGTTGTCACTCCATCTTGTTGGAGGCTTGGGCTCGTCTTCCGGTCCGCGGACGCCACTCCAGAACCTTCTGACCCCATCGGCCATCAGTCCTGCGAGCAATGTGCCCCGCCCACTGCCACTTCAGTTTAATTATTCTTCATTGCATTAGGCAATTTTTAATAAATTTACTTTTACATTTTGACAGACAACTTTCAAACATACAAATAGTGTAAGTGAAATAAATGTTTAAATAATTTTAAACAGACACAAACAGACTATTGCTCAACTGAACCAGTGGTATAGCCCTACCGAGTGGGTTTAAAAATGGACTTGGACAAAACGAATGTGATGTCATGTTTAGAGGGGGACTTTTGGTGGCATATCGACCATAACATGGTTCTAAAATCCATGGAGTTGCTATTTCCTAATTATTATAAACCACTTTGATGTTAGCATTCAGTATTGTCATAAAATACCTACTTATCTAATATATAAAGTTCTCTTGGACAGTGTTTGTAATAAAACTCTTCCGAAACGGCTTGACGGAATCTTATGAAATTTTGTGCTTATATTCAGTAAGTCTGAGAATAAATAGGACATTGTTCTATGCAGTTTTATTCACGATGAAGCGCTTTACTAGACAATTTACCATTCTGATTAAGTTACATATCTTTAAAAAAAAAACAGCCCTTAAATCGGTTCATTATTCCATACCTCTTTTCTGGAGGGGGTTAAAAAATGTATAGTCAAATAAGAGCTTGTAAAATATAAAAAAACAATTAACAATTTCAGAGATCAGCAATACGTTAACATATCAAAAGCGATATGGTTTCACCGAGTAAAATAGAGCCCTAGTTTTTTTTTTTTACCAGCTTAGGTTTGAACGTTAAAAAGTTGGTAAAATTTTACTGAAGCTAGTTAACCTTAAAAGAACCTTAATATTGCTCACTAGCGTCGTTGAAGTAAATATATTTTAAAATTGCGTTGCTCCTGAAAGAGACTTTTAAGCTGAATTTCAAGCATTTTTGCACAAAATGGCGGTGAGCGAGGAGATATGAAGCAGCTCGAAGATTATGAGAAACAGTAGAAAAGGACACTACAGCAGAACCACTTGAGTTTAATTGTAAAAAAGTATTCACAAAGGTAACCACTTCTGTGTGTGGGCGACGGTGACTGCTTGCCATCAGGTGACCCGTCTGCTCGTTTGCCTTTTACAACCATAAAAAAAGAGAATAGTCTATTTTCCTCATATTTTCCTATATTTATTATATTTATCTTTTTATTTATATAGTTAGTTATTAATCCAATTTAATATTATGTAGTATATTTATACGTCGACGGTAGAAAGCAATTTTGTCGTATCTAGAAAAATCGTTTTTTTTTTCTTTGCTTATTAGAAACAGAAAAAAAAACTGCGAAGAATGGTCCAAGTCTCGTATTTCTCGGACGATTTTAATTTTAGATACGACGTCGAATTTATACAAACTTTTTACCCAAAGCATTACCTGTAATGTTGTATTTAGGACATTATTTGTTATTTAGTTTTGATAATTAGATACATCAAAATTACTTTCTATGTATTTTGATGTATTGAGATAAAATGGTTACGTTTGGTGAGTTTCAAATAGTTACCACAAAAGTTTGTTATCATAAAAACATGAATACGGAGATACAGCAAAATTGACGCTTAGATATTTGTGACACTTATCTGTGGTTTTATTTGTACCTACTTACTTACAACAAAATTTCCCAATTTACTTTTAATTGTCTCTAGTTGCTTTAAAATGAATGAACTACAATTGTTGCTCTGTGATACATAATACCAAAAATTTTAAACTATTTTTTTGCTAGATTACATATACAGCGAAAATGCCGCAAATAATTCAGAAGAATTTTCCACATCCCATATATAATGACTTCGAGATACAACATAATGGCGTTCCGAGACTAAAAAATGTTTTGCTGTATCTCGTAAAAAACCTATGTTATACTAACTTTAGAATAAATTTATTGTATCTGCCTGAATTATCATTATTTTCTTACATTTTTTTATTTAGGACATATCTCTTTATCTCTATTAGTTAAAGAATTATATTTTTTCAAAGTGTTTTTTTTACTCTGGTGTAAACCTCTATTTTTTAGATACGACAAAATTGCTTTCTACCGTCGACGTATTTATTTGCTATTATTATTCTTATCTTCTTTAATTGTTGTACTTTTAGCCATCCGTTGTTATATATCGTGTATCGTTATTATATATATCTATCTCTCAATCGCTCAAAAGTTAACTGTAAAAGATTCCTTAAAGGGATAATTTCAACTTTGTACGTACCATTCCTGATTCTGTTTCTTTTTTTAGTTTGATATTTTCTGTTTCTGCAATAAACAAAACATAAATACATTTTTTTTCATACATACATGTAACATTGTGTTCGTAGTGTAGCCTGCGCGGTACCACGGTAGGATCCCATGTTAAATTTGTACGTGGGGGATCGCACCAGGTGATCTCGGTGGATACCGCGGCAGCCTGCTGTACTATCTCTCTCTACCAGCACCGTCCCACCCTGCACACTGGCATATGTTAATGCGGCTTCAGTTCCGCGGGTTACCTCGAGTCGTGCTCGACAAGACGTGCGAGCGTGAACGACGTACAATCAACGTATATGCGACGTATCTTGTCTCTTAAAATGGGTTTGATCCACTATTTGACGACGCGTTGGCCTAGTCCTGTGTTCAAATACCGGTAAGGGCGGATATTTGTGTGATAAGCGCAAATATTTGTTTATGAGTAGAGTTAGGACTTTTGGTGGCAAATTTTGGTTCCAAAATCCATGGAGTCACTATTTCCTAATTATTATAATACACAACACTTTGATTTTGACCTTCAGTATTTTAATATTTCAAAATTCATTTATTCGCTATTCGGCCGCACCAATTTAAATTAATTTTGGTATTGAGGATATCTCTGATGTGAAAGCGTTACAAACAAGCAAATATTAATAGCTATGAAATAACCGAACTAAATATGTATTTAGTTCATTTTTGAATATGATAATACCGAAGGTGATCAATGTGTTATGTATTATAATAATTAGGAAATATCGACTCCATGGATTCTGGAACCACGAAATGCCACCAAAATCCTAACCCTATTTATGAGTCATGGATGATAAGTATTTATATCGTTGTCTAGTACCCAGGGCACAAGCCTTGAGCTTAGTTTGGGGCTAGGTAAATTTTTGTATCGAGAACGCATACGAACACACAGGATTACTTGATGGTAAGTAGGATCAGAGACTCATTGATATTTGTATTCTCGAGACAATCTTTAGCCAAGAGCAGGACAGTGCTCCATGAAAGTAAGCGTACGCTATCTAGAAGATGGACGACTGAATGAATAGCACATAGTTGGTAATTTATGATAATAATAATATTTTGTGATGAACGCGAGTATTTGAGCCTGAAATATTTTCTATATATTTCTCTAGACGACAAGTATGTACAAGTGTGTTTATTTATTTAATCTTTATCCCAAGAAAATACTAATTTAAGTACAAAAGGTCAAATTAATGCCTAATGGCATTCTCTACCAGTTGACCTTTGGCAAATCAGAAAAAAAAATGTAGGCGGTGTAATATTGTATGAACGATAGCATCGGGTTATCGTTGTCTAGTACCTATAGTTCCATCCTTGAGTTTATTAGTTTGGGGTTAGGTAAATTTGTACGAGATTGTCCCTCTATATTTATAATGGTTAGTTAAAATCTGTTTGTAAACCGGGAAATATGTAGGTACACTTATACTTTCACTCTCGCAAAGTGCTTGAATGTCACGTGATGACTTTATCTTATCTTTATCTTTATTTATCGTTCTCCTCATTACTTGTATGTGACAATTTCACGATCTTTCTCGCGAAAGTGTCCATAAAAGCCGTCAACACCCCATCAAGAACACTTTTTATTATTTATGTACCGGCAGCTTAGAGTACAAAAAGGGTACAAGTAGGGTGGTTATACAAAAAAACCGGTCAAGTGCCAGTCTGACTTGCGCGCCGAGGGGTCCGTATTAGATAATATCGTTGGAAAACGCAAAAAATACTTTTTGTACTCGTCGATTAAAATCTGTGTATTAAGATTTCATAGAGAATACTGCAACGTCACTCTTTTCATCGTTGACACTTCCGAAACAACCGAAATAACCATTTCGATACGCTCAAGACAGATGAAAAAAATTTGAAAATAGAACTTCGTATTTCAATAATATGTGTCCTTGTTTAAGGAGACTCGATCCGATACAAAATTGCCAATCTATGGCGTTTCGGAACGTAGCAGCGTCGCGTCATCTGTCAAAAATCTATTTAAACCTGCTTCTGTATCCAGGGCATAAAAAAAATAAAAAAACTACGGTTTGTGATTGGCTAGTTTTTATCCAACAGAACAGCACAGTACTGCAACAATTACGGACGCCGTGGTTTGATACAAATGTCGATGTGGTGGTGATTGTATTAATGACTTAAATTATTAATTTTAATGAACTCGTACAAAAAGTATTGTTCACAATAGTGTCATAATCAAGCTTTTTAATCTCGTACCTTACTTAGGCCACTCAGCAAGCTTCGTGGCCTAAACACGGTACTCGACTAAAACGCTCTCTATTATAACACGATTATGAAAATAACTATTTAAGTTTTTCGTTAATTTTTACAGAACTGTAAAAAATTACATATTGTATGTTTTGCGTAAAATAAAAATAAAAATAATTATATAGTTAATGATCTTTAAGTATTGTTAGGCGATGGGCTTGCAACCTGTCACTAATATAATTATACACTGGTAAACAGCTTAGCCTATTTGTACAAAATGTGGTTACAGAATTATCACCAAGTTGTTAGAGTTGTTGGTAATTCTGTAGCTCTGCTTACCCTAATCTTGGATGAAGGCGTAATGGTATGTATGTATGTATGTTTCTTTGAATAAGGAATTTTTCAAAGTTTTTGCTCTATAAACTTCGGAGTCAGCGGGGGGAACGGTCATTTTTGAAGTGATAACTTCTTGTGGGAGGGTAAACCACTTCGTTACGCAATATGAAACCCTTTTTTCTAATCCAATCTATTTCATTTATTAACCTCCCCTAGTAAATATCCTTCAAATATTTCGAAGAATAATTTCATATTGTTTTTGTTAAGTATTATGATTATTGATGACTTAGCCTAGATTGACTGTACAGTTATTTTTACTATTCGTGAAATCGCCGCTAATAATGCTTATAAACCACATAAACCTGCATAGCGAAAGGAATGATTTCCAGCACTTGAAATAAGAAATGAATAAAAGACTTAAGTGCTCTTTCAAGTCTAAAAGAAAGCCGTACAAGTTCGCTAACTTTTCCAAACACTCCGGCCTTTCTTCCTTCTCAGAGTCTTATAGTTTTAATGTTCCCTACACGCTTTGGCTTTGAACGTCAACAAGTACCTTATTGCTTTCACGTCATTTAAAACAAAAATCGTATGAAAATGTTTAGGCGTTTTGAAGTTACAATTGAAAATATAAATATTATTACTTCGCACCCCGGGCTCCCCTACTTAATATTCTATTGATTCAATTTTATATCATAGCATTCAGTGATTTAGTTGTTTTCTTCAAAGAACATGTCAGTTTGATATATCATATACGTACACGTGCAGTTATGGTATTCATAAGTCATATATACATACAACAGTACTGCCTTCCTAAGCAGTATCCCAAATTCTATAGCCAAAGCAGTTTTAATTATATTCTGTTACTAATGAGGTTGATATTGCAACAAAAGTTTTATCTAAGTTATTGCCTTGAGCCTAAGCACGGCAGAGTAACAGTCGTATATTCTTTTAGTTAGGTTCTTTTCTCAAAAAAATCAATAACTTCAGTAATTAGGAGCCAGTACGACAGCTAAAGACTTTAATAAAGGCTAAATTTAAACGCGCAATGCGGTGTGTTATTTACTCCTCTTTCGTGGCTTTTACGCCCTCCCTTATTTTAAACTAATGATTACTTAGTGGTTAATGATCTTAAACGTTATAATAAAGTTAATAATGAATCATATCTTAGCCAAATACTTAGTTCTTTCTTTGTGATATCATCCCTCCTTATGACAATTCATTTAACAAAATGTTAGGGTGTCTGTCATAGCCATTTTGCTCAAAGATTATTTAAACTTTTGGGCTATAGTTAGCAGTTTTTTACAAACGTATTTTAGGTTCAGCACTTTAAACATGTACCATCGCCCACACTGTTAACTGTCCATCGGCACACCTTATGCTTTTAGTAATAAGGTCCACCGATGTACAGTTAAGAGTGTTGCTGATTGTATGTACATACATACCATGAAGGAACTTAAATGTTTAGCAGTTCGTCAACTAACCGTGTTATACATTTCCCGACGCGATGCGAATTAGTCGTCTGTAGGGATTCAAAAGGTCTTTGATTTACAATAAGTGAAGCATATAATTATTTATGGATATTATTGAGACATCCCAATAAAAATCGAACTTTTCTACCTCAGGGAGGGTAAAAAAATAAAATACGTACATACATACATATCATGGAACAATGTCACATCAATTGACCTAGTCCCAAACTAAACTCTAGGCTTGTACTATGGATACTAGACAATGATATAAATACTTATATAGAGAAATATATACTTAAATACATAGAAAACATCCATGACTCAAAACAAATATGGTAAGGACAGATGTTTGTGTGATGAGCGCGATCATCACACAAACATCTGTCCTTACCGGGATTTGAACCCAGGACCGCTAGCTTCATAAGCAGGGTCACTACCAACTGGGCCAGCGCGTCGTCAAAACCAAAATAAAAATATTAATAAACCAGTACCCTGTAATAATACACCATCTACACGCCCCCCCTCCCGAAATACCGGTCACAAAGGATAGGGCCGACGGCGGCGTAATACCGGCAATCCTCCTCTTCTGCCCCGCCTCAACTGCGGGAAGAAGTTTTCCTCACCCGCAGTCAACCCATCACTTCCCAAGCAGGCTCAAAGGAGGCAACTTTGAGCGACCTCCACTGCTCCACTGCTGGACGTAGGCCTCTCCCATTGCACGCCATTGAGCATGATCTGCGGCCACTCTCATCCAGCTCTTGCCAGCCACTGCGAAGATCGTCGCTCCACCTCGTCTGAGGGCGTTATACACTGCGTTTGAGGATCCGCGGTCTCCACTCAAGACCACGATAACTCCAGTGGTTATCCGTTTTGCGGCACATGTGGCCGGCCTACTCCCACTAAAGCTGCTAATTCCACCACCTTAGTTCTCTGTCGGGTCACCTCATACAGATCTGATCCTTTAGAGAAACTGCCAACATAGGCCTCTCATTAGCTCGCTGAGCGCTGGCCCCGGGTACCTCATAGCTTCTTGGGTGAGCACCCCACGGTTTTTAAGCCCCACCACCGCCACCACAAAGTGGAGGGCGGGGTTACGCAATAAAACCTTGATTTAACTCGTGATTTTAATTTTCTATACAACCTTTGACATAGTGACAGGGAAAAATCGAAAAGAAGAAACCTTACGTCAAAAAAACTTCAGTTTAATGTTAAAATTCGCTGTAAAAATACCGAAATTTGAAAAATAAATTATTCGTTGGTTAATTAGCCCTGGTTTCCCTCGGAGCGGTAAAGTAAACCGTGTGGGGAACGCCAGTTCGACTTGTATATAATTTAATTATAAGAGTAACAAGCTGGCATAATGAAGGTCATGGACAAGCTGCCAGCTGTCATCAGCTGCTGCTTTTGCTGTTTCCTCAGGGCAGGAACAGTCATGATCGCTTTAACTACTTTTGTGAGTTAACTCTTAGCTTATCTTATAACGTAGCCTTATTGGTTGAAGGTGCTCCAGTGGAGCAGGGTCCCTCATCCCTGCCACCTGACCTGAACCTGCCGCTAGAACGGTTTAGACTGTCGTGTTCCAGTGTGATGATCACCGGTGAAGCGACTGCAGAGACGCATTCCATCTTAGTCCTCAGGGTTGGCAACATGCCAGATGCATGACGATGCGTTTAGCCTATTTAGTATTGACCCTGTCTACGAAGTGGTCTTAGGTTCGATGGGTATGGGTGATAAGCAAGAATAAAATACTAACGAAACTAAGGTGTGGAATGTATTCTATGTACACTCGTGGACAAATAATACGGGTCAGAGTGCGTTTTTCATAAAAACGGCTATTTCATAGCCTTGGTTCCTTGCCAGGAGTTCTTTTCCAGTGAGGTTTAATGGTGGATACTCCAACGTTCAATAAAGGAGGTCAAAAGTTCTTAAGATAGGTACCTAACTTATCGCACAATCAGTTAACACCACAGCGAAAGAGTTTGGGTCAACTGTAAACCGATTGTGCGATCAGTTAGATATCTTAAGAACTTTTGACCTCCTCTATTGAACCTCGGAGTATCCACCATTAAACCTCACTCAAAACAACCCCTGGCAAGGAACCAAGGCTTCGAAATAGTCTCGTTTGTATGAAAAACGGACTCTGACCCGGTATTTTTGCTCCTGCGTGTAGTCCCAAACTAAGCTCTAGGCTTGTACAGTCGAGTACAAAGATAATGTTGGACATCGTGATAGCCTAGTTGTTAGTGACACTGCTATGTTAGGAGTTCGATCTTGGCATTGCAGATGCATTTCGTCAAATCCACTAGGAGTCATACATTTTTTCCAATCCCTTAGATATTCGGCCTTATCTTCGCTCCTAATGTGACCCACACGAAGGGCTTCTGGGATCTCACGTTTGTCTTGTCCAACTACTCCGATGCGACAGAGGTAGCCGTTCAGGTCATCTTGGGCATTGCCTCCATCTTCCTCTGCATCGTCAGCGTCATGCTGATGGTTGGAGCTCTCTGTGTGAGTATACTTAAGTTTTTTAATCTTCAATCAAGATATTTATTTATTCAAACTAAGCAAAAGACGTTTATTCCGATTATTCCCAGGAGTTCCGTGGAAGAAGTTCCGTGGCGGAACTAGTGAGATTTTTTTCCTAATAGTTGCGCACAAAAAATCATCCGTGCATTCTCATAGATATGGGGCCAGACTCGTCGTCACACCAGGTTGTCATACCACTGCTTGACGGAACCTTGACTGCGGCAGGGCTCCTATTTCTGGGCAATTCGGTCTTCGGGCATCTAAAGATTCCTAACGAACCTAACCTAACAAATTTCTGAACAAAAAGTCTTACTAGTTCCGCGACGGAGCGGGAAATAAGGTACCTTTTACAGAACTCGTAGGAAAAAAGTCTCGCTAGTTCCGCCTCGGAAGCCTGTGAGTCGATTTTTAAACTCACTGATGAAAAATAAGTTAGAGGTTGATCACTTACTTAAAAGAGTGCTCGCCCGCGCGGTAAAGGGGAGCGGGGAGTATGACGACAGAGGGGATTAATACTCAAAATATTCAATTGGCTTTTAACGTGTACGAATATTTTATAAAACAGAATTAGTCCCGAATTCTGCTGATACTTTAATAAAAGTTCACTTATTACGTACTGTTTCATATTGTTTAATTAATATAACGCTTTTTCATTTTAATTATCGTTATCAATAAATTTCGTCATACAAAACAAAAAACAAACATCTGTTACTTAACCACTATGACGTATCATGAGAACTTTCAACTGCACAAAATTCAATTCTTGTGTATCAAACTACGCGCACTTTCCGCCTCTGCCCCGCCCTCGGTCCCCTCTGTCGTCGTAATTCCGCGCCCTTGTACCGCGTGGGCGAAAATCGGTGCTTAGGGTATGTTATCATTACACGCTACTGACCTGTGCAGTCAGTCATAAATATAGATATCATCATCATCATCATCGTGTCAGCCGAAAGACGTCCACTACTGGACATAGGTCTCCCCCAAGGCTTTCCACTCAGACCGGTCTTGTGCTTTTCGCATCCACCGCGGTCCCGCGATCCTGACGAGGTCGTCACTCAATCTTGTTGGAGGCCTACCTACAGCTCGTCTTAATATAGATATACAAGTTTTCAAAGACTCAAAAATATCTACATGCCCCTATGCCACTGATAATAAAATCCATGTTAACATGTTTGGCGTGTGGGCCGTATAGTATTAGTGATTTTGATTGTACCTAGTCAGTCAACTACAGTACACGCGTGAGTTCATATCCATCGGTGGCTGAAGTGAAACGCTGCAGCAGCTTCCCCTGCCTTCACCCGTCGCGCCACATTCACCTGAAGTCTAGTCGGTCCTTGACGTGTTCACGTGACTACCTATCCTCAGGAATTTGTTAGATCATTTACACAAGCGATTAAGAAACTTAACGTATATGAAAAAAAGCTATGTGAAAATCTGCTACTATGAAAAATGATTGTTGTGAAAAAGATCTAACAAACATCCTCGGGATGGACATGAACTCGCGTGCGTACTGTACAGTCGACTACAAAGAGAAGCACCACTATGAACCTTATTATAATGCAATAACCTTATTGCCCGAGTCGGGAACGAGCTCATCAGACAACGTACGCAAGTGGTCGACGTGGGCCACCGTGTCGCCAAGTTAAAGTGGGCATGGGCCAGGCATGTGTGCTGACGACACGAGGAGCGATGGAGCAAGCGCGTTCTGGAGTGGAGACCCCGGCTAGGCAGGAGAAGTGTGGGCAGACCACCTGCCCGTTGGTCCGATGACATTAAGGAGACAGCAGGCCAAGTCTGGACAAGGGAAACGGATAACAGTTCTAGATGGAGGAAAATTGGAGAGGCGTACCAACGGTGGGCGAATACACGTTGATGAAGAAGAAGAGAGAAGAACCTTATTGCCCATAGTGGACGCATTTCTTTGTTAGTGACTGCGACCTCAAAAACATCGTCTGTTTGTGCTTTCAGAATATGCCTCATTTGATTGAGATCTATCAATGGGGCGCATTGCTGTACAGCGCGGTTATTACCTTCCTCTTCCTCGTTCTGGCCTGCTTCTGTTTCTTCGTGAACACCAACTGCGTGATGGCTGGCATTGCCCTGCTCGCTTTGATTGTGATTGTGTTAATAAGTGAGTACTAAAACAAATGTCCTGTTCTCTAGTTAGTTTTAAAAAAAAAAGTACCTGTCACGGCACAATTCCTTGTTTATATATGCAGGAACCTAAATGTTGCTAACCCTATGATCGATTCCTTTTCCGCTATATTCTTATTTGGACACATTTCGTTTTCATTGGAATGTCATAGTTACATAAGTACATACACATAAATACATACCTTTACACCTGTAATCCTAGACTGGGGTAGGCAGAGCTACAGAATTACCTAGAACTCTAAAAACTTGTTGATAATTCTGTAACCTCATTTTGCACGTTTAGTCTTAAGACGTTTACCAGCGAATATTAGAGACAGATTGCAAACGCATCGCCTAACAGTACTACAAGCCTTTATTAGTGTTGTTTTAACAAAATCCTAACCTAACATAACTTTAATTAACTGGTTTACAGCCGATTTAGATAACTTTTAAAGTTTTCCAGAAATAACTGGCGTTATCTGAATCAGATGAGAACTAGTATATTATGGCAAGTAATGACTAGGACTTTCAAAGGTATCTTTTGCACCTTAACAAGGGTTTGTTAGATAATTTTCACAAAAACATTATTTCCATGAAGCGGTATTTCCTTTCGCATTTTTACGCATTCTTAATTTGTCCCAATTTCATTTCTCCCACTCCGATTTGATTACCATCGCTTTTGTTCGTCCAGTCACATTTATTCCCAATTACATAGTAATGTAGGTAGGTTCAGGTAACGTTAGCTTTGCAGGAGGCCCGGAGGGCCAAACAACCCAGAAATAGGAGCTCCGCCGACTCTATCAGATTAGATTTTTGGAATTAGCAAAAACACGACAGTGATAATTTGGTACCAGGAAAAGAGGTGTCTGAATAGAAATCGTAAGGCGAAAAAACACGACTGTGAAAATAAGCTGCTGAAAAAAAAACCCGACTGCTATACACGAAAAGAAAATTTTCTTCATAGAAAAAATGCGTTTGAGAAAGTTTTCTAACAAATCTTAATAGGTTACTTACTGGAGAATTTTTTATACCAGAACAGATAAACAAAAAATAATAATAGGCATACTGTGTGTTGATACGAAGCAATTGACGCCCATGAGGTGGAGTAACCCTAGTTAATCTAACGTGTGACAACCCTAACTATAATTAACACATAAGCATTTCATTTCATATTATAATATTAAGCACTCACTGTATTGTCAAGTAGTCAGTAATAAAGAAGCCTTTCTACAGTACGGTTGCGTTTCGTATTTATCTCTCCCCGCACCACACCTCATGGCGACCCTGCCATGCGGCGCCGGTGTGACGCCGGGCCGCCGCGTATCGTGCAAAAACTGCTGACGGACACATTCCGTCACGTTGACAGCGGGCTCCGTAGCTCATTGTGAATAAAATAATTAACAACGTTATAACCTTGAACGATGTGCTCGGGACAATTGTGCAATGACGGGAGTGCACTATTGAAATTTGAACAGACATTAACGTTCTTCGCTCACTTATTCCTAGCCGTTGCCGGACTCTGTGCAGTACTCGTGACCCTTGTGTGTTTGTGGCGTCGCAATGGGAAAATCATACAGTAAAACCGAAGATAAAGAAGTCATCATAGCGCAAACGACAGGCGTAGGAAGAAACGCGGCAACTGAAAGTGAATCAGAAATACACGGACTACAGCTTAATACTACACTATTGGTTGTAATTTTGGCAATTATAGGCATATTCGCCTCGCTAATACTGTATAAGAAATACAGGGAAAGCCAACACAACTGGATGCGGAAGACCATAAATTCAGAAATCATCCGTCGGGTTCAACTGAGGATGTCAGGAAGGAACCGCCAACCGGCAGATGACGAGGAGCAACGCTAAAATCATGCAGTCACAGTGATGGAAATAATTAAATGCCGTACAGTGAGTGGTAGATAATAAGAGGTACCGTAACAACATAAAATAGTTAAGAAGTAGTAATAACAATTACTTTATAATAATTAGTTCATGGCATGTGAGCTAGAATTAATATTTTTAAGGCTCCATGAAATACAAGTAGATTTAAGGAAACTGGGTGTAAGGAGAGAAAAATATAAGGAATTAGTTAAAACTAAAGTAGAGTTAGCAGATAATTATTATATGAATTATCTAATTATCGTACAATGTACAACAAGTAAAGACAAATCACCTGAACTTTCGGGTTATAATTTACAAAAACTTATAGAAAATATTGAAACTGTATATGCTAAAATAAAAAATTATATCATTTGTGAAACGAGTATCAATAAAAGTACAAATATGGATACTTTTGATATAAGAACGGCTACTAGCTTGGTAATGGTAATGGACGGTAAAGAGGAAACAACAGAAAAAATAATTGATGGTATTGAGATGTATGCAAGTTGCTTGAAAGATGATGCTAGCAAAAAATTGCTGATTGATTTTGTTTTGAAAACTAGACTTACAAAAAAAGCAAAATTGAAATTACAGAGTACTTACTCAACATGTGAACAATTAATCACAGATATGAAACAAAAAAATACTTACAAGAAAATCAGCAAATTCTTTGTTAACACAGCTTAGCAGTATTACCCAAAAAGAGTCAACTATCTCAGAATATGCAGAAAAAATTGATCAACTATTCGTAGATCTTACAATCTCACAAGCAAATTCAGACAAAACGGCATATGAGATTTTAAGTCCTATAAACGAAAAACTAGCTATCAAAAGATTTGCAGATGGACTAAGGAATAGGCGTCTTAGTACGATCATCTCTGCACGAGATTACACAGATCTCAAAGATGCAGTACGTGCAGCCGAGGACGAGGAGCTGGCGCAGCCATCGTCGTCAAATGTGGTACTCAACTTACGAGGTAAGCCATTTTACAGATCCAACAGGGGTCGAGGATATTCGCGTGCAAATTACCACCAAAACCCTCCTCTAAGTTATTCATATACCCCTAGATATAACAGTTCGTATATAAGACCTACATACACAAATAACCGCGCAAATTCCAGATATTTCGGAAATACCAGAGGTTTCGGAAATTCCAGAGGTTTCACTTCGAGACCGACCCGGAACAATAACCGGTACAATAACCGATACCCACGAGGTAATCAAAGACAAATATTTAATGCACAACAATCGGAACCAGATGCATCGCTATACAGGTCACAAAATTTAAATCAAGAAAGGAGTCAGTTTTTTCGTGACTAAAAACTACGTATTTACATGCGATAACAACGTAAAATATATAACACTGAATCTCGGTAGCAAGAAGTGTTCATGGTTATTAGATACAGGTGCATCTCTATCAGCTATAAATAGGCGAGTATTAACGTCGCAACATACACGAATATATAACGATAACATTGTCATAAATGGTATAGGAGGAAAAATTTACTCAGAAGGTTATGTAATATTAACATTAACAACGAAAGACAACATAACTTTCGAACATAAGTTCTATATATTTGATTATTTACCATGTAAAGCTGATGGTATAATAGGATTAGACTTCTTGTCAATCAACAATGCAAAAATAAATTTAGAATTATCATTTGTCACATTAGAAAACAAAGATACAAATTCAGAATGTACCATAACATTGTATAGTTTACCAAACATAGCGAATGACTTTTTAACATTACCCCCACGATGCGAATCTATCCACTATATACAAATAGAACAAAATATTAATGAAGATTGTGTTATTTTATCAAAAGAATTAAATAAAGATGTTTTTCTAGCCAGTTTGATAGTAACTCCAGTAAATAATGTCATACCAATTCGAGTACTAAATACCAGCGAGGAAACAATAACTTTACCATCTTTTAAACCAGAAATATGTCTATTGAGAGATTATAACGTATGTTCGTTTAACAAAAGTAATATAGACGTACAAAGAGCAAAAACTTTGTTATCGTTAGTGAAACTCGATCACTTGCATTCCAAGGAGCGTGATACGATAGAAGCAATATGTGCAAAATATGCAGACGTATTCTACTTACCAGGTGATAAGCTCACCACTACTAATGTTTATGAACAGTCAATACAATTAAAACCGGATGTTTCTCCTACCTACGTAAAGCCTTATAGATTACCACAAAGTTTGAAACCAGAAATAGATAAACAGGTACGTCAAATGTTAGAAGATGATATTATAGAAGAGACTAATAGCGAATGGTCTAGCCCTATACTTTTAGTACCTAAAAAAGTAGATCAAACAGGAAAAAAAGGTTGGAGGTTAGTAATAGATTATCGAAAATTAAATAATACAATCCAAGAAGATAGATTTCCTTTGCCAAACATATGTGATATTTTAGACTCATTATCAGGATCAGTATACTTTTCTCATTTAGATTTGAGCCAGTCATACTATCAAGTAGCTTTGACACCAGAATCACGAAAACTTACAGCATTTACTACAAGTACAGGTCAATACCAAATGAAAAGACTGCCTATGGGACTGAAAACAAGTCCTAGTGCATTTTCAAGAGTCATGACAGTTGCCATGTCTGGCCTAACATACGAAAAATGTTTTATTTATCTAGATGATCTCGTAGTATTCGGAAGGAATTTAGAAATACACAACAAAAATTTAATTGATATTTTAGAGCGAATGAAGAAAGTCAATTTAAAACTAAATCCAAATAAATGTCAATTTTTAAAAACAGAAATTTTATATCTTGGACACATTGTGTCGTCAAATGGAATTTTGCCAGATCCAGACAAAATAGCAACAATTCAAAAATACCCCATACCAACAAACTCGGATGAAGTTCGAAGATTCGTAGCGTTTTGCAACTATTACCGTAAATTTATTTCAAATTTTGCCGAAGTAACTATACCTCTTAACAAATTATGTAGAAAAAACGAAACTTTTAATTGGACTCAAGATTGCGAAAAATCATTTAGGTATCTACAAACAGCAATAATGACCCCACCAATATTGCAATTTCCTAATTTCTCTGAAGATAATAAATTTATACTACAAACAGATGCATCAGGCATTGCGGTAGGATCAGTTCTCTGTAATAGTGATATGAGACCAATAGCATATGCTAGCAGACCCCTTAATAAAGCAGAAAGAAACTATCCCACCATACAAAAAGAACTAGTTGCTATTGTGTGGTCAATTAAATATTTCAGGCCATATTTATTCGGTAGAAAATTTACAGTTATCACTGATCATAAACCACTAGTATACTTATTTAGCATGAAAGATCCTTCCAGCAGACTTTTAAAATTTAGATTGACTTTAGAAGAATACGATTTTAACATTACTTACGTAAAAGGAAAAGAAAATGTAGTAGCTGATGCTCTATCAAGAATTATTATAACATCTGATGAATTAAAAGAACTTAATACAAACATGATAACGGTAATGACAAGAGCGCAAAAGAAGCGTCTTGATCAAGTAGTAGACACAGAAATTACACAAATCTCTAATAAACCCACCGACAATTGGCACGATCAACCAAGAGTCGTGGAGATATTACAGATTCCGTGTGGAGCAGTGGAAATGAAACTATTAGATGGAAAAATAATAAAAAAAAATAAAAAAGAAGGAAAGGTCACTATGGAAAACGAGTGTTTCTCATACGTGTCAAAAGA
Source organism: Acleris sparsana (assembly GCA_923062465.1). Classification (NCBI taxonomy): domain Eukaryota; kingdom Metazoa; phylum Arthropoda; class Insecta; order Lepidoptera; family Tortricidae; genus Acleris; species Acleris sparsana. Next base: position 12,394,800 of record OV281307.1, on the reverse strand, counting down.
TAATATGTTGTATGTTAATACTGATTTCAAATCACATTTTACTCGAGCAGAATTTGTGAGGAAATTAAGTGAATTTTGTAATAAAATAAATATCGACAAAGTATGTATAATTAAACAAAATGATAGCGCGCAATTTATAAAAGATATTATAAGTGAAGTGAGAAAAATGGAAACATGGACCGGTCCACGGATATGTATTTTAAAAGAAATAAAAAGAGTATATGACAAGGATGAAATAAAGTTAATTTTAAATGACTACCATTTGCTGCCTACAGCTGGACACGCCGGTGTACGCAGAATGGTCAATAATATTAAAAGACAATTTTACTGGCCAGAACTAGAACGTGATGTACAAAACTTCGTTACCAAGTGTGACAAGTGTCAAACAATGAAATATTCGCGAAATATTAAGCAACCGATGGTAATAACCACCACAACGTCTAGTGCGTTTGAAAGAATTTTTATAGACATAGTAGGTCCCTTAGATAGAGATATAGATAACAATTCTTATATTTTAACTGTACAATGCGATTTAAGTAAGTTTATTGAAGCATATCCACTTCAAAATAAGGATACGGTTAGTGTAGCTAAGGCATTAGTTAAAAACTTTATTTTAAGGTTTGGAATTCCAAATACTTTAGTATCAGATAGAGGTACTGAATTCATGTCATCCACTATGACAGAAATATGTAAGTTGTTAGAAATAGAAAAAATTAACTCAACCGCTTACCATCATCAGTCAATAGGAGCTTTGGAAAATTCTCATAAGCATCTAGGAGCATATCTGCGTATACAAAGTGAAAAACACCCTGAAGCTTGGAGTCACTGGATACCATTTTGGTGTTTCACCTATAATAATACTGTACATTCTATTACCAAGTATACGCCTTATGAATTAGTTTTTGGTAAAAAGAGTAATATACCTTGCAGAATTGTCAATGACGTAGAACCAGTGTATAACCCAGATAATTACTATTTAGAACTTAAGTATAGGTTACAACTAGCAAGTAAGGATGCTAAAGATAATCTTATAAAAAACAAGTGTATTCGAAAAGCTAATTATGATCAAACAATCCACCCATTCACTTATAAAAAAGGTGATAAACTTTTGGTAAGGAACGAAAATGTAAATAAATTAACTCCAGTTTATCATGGACCATTTATTGTAATACAAGACATGGAACCTAATGTAAAAATATTGAAAAATAATAAGGAAGATATTATTCATAAAAATCGAACTAAACCATTTTGTAATTAACATTAAGACATAGAGAAGTAGTCATATATAATATAAAAAAAAAAAAACATTTTTTTTTTTTTTTAAATTACCCCCCGAGATGAGGTGGAGTAACCCTAGTTAATCTAACGTGTGACAACCCTAACTATAATTAACACATAAGCATTTCATTTCATATTATAATATTAAGCACTCACTGTATTGTCAAGTAGTCAGTAATAAAGAAGCCTTTCTACAGTACGGTTGCGTTTCGTATTTATCTCTCCCCGCACCACACCTCACCCAAGACTGCCTTACAGGTGTAGTGCATACTCGTAATTGCTTTCCTTCGTATTTTCACGGAAACTTACGAAGGTGTCATGGTATTTCAGTCAACCTCAGTACTTTCTGTACTGTGACCGTCTGAAATAGCAAGACGCGTTCGTACGTTTCCGTGAAAATACGAAGGAAAACAATTATGCACTACATCTGTACAACGCGTCGCCCGTCTTTTCTAATTTTCATTTTTATTTTTAGTGACTATGTACTTCATTCTGGTCGCAAACAGCCTAAGGATTTCCCTTGAATTCCTCTCCAGTACTGACCTCACAAATCTTTGAGCTGGACGACTGCTCTGTTGCTGTTCGGAGAGTCCGTGTTGTACATATGTTCTGATTGGAATTAATTGTTAATAAAGTTGAAAATTTAATTGTATTTTATTTGGGATCACACAGAATAAAGGGCAAAATGCACGCTACGGAAGCAGATAATCTCGGCATAGAAGCTTTAGGTCTACATCTCATTAGGACCAAGTGGCAAATACCGGACTACATCGCAATACGACCTGATCGCTTTGAAACATCGAGTTAGTGTTCCCGAGGACTAAAAGCTTTTAGACCTAAATTAAAGCCTATCGGTTCTCTTTTAGGGCTATGCTAACCCTTAATAGGGCAGGGACATAAATATCAAAATAAAATAACTTTAGCGTATAAATCGACTATTTAATGTAGCTACAATCAACATGTCATAAAGAAAAATATTTTCAGGAAATTGGTTTTCCTGAAAAACAGGGTGGTAAATATATGACCGTTGCCTTTTAGCAGTTCTTAGAAAGCGGTAACTATTTTGCCATTACCCTGTGGTACTGCTTGAGGCAGTTGTATCATCAAACTGCTGATGCATGTGTGTACCGTCTTCGGTTATTAAATGGAAGCTTTTAAAGCACGGTGTGGCACATAAAGCCACTTTACACACGTCACATCGTATCCGAGATCGTTTTTGTTGCTTTTTAGTGCTGCAGAATCGGCATCTTGTAAATTTTTTTTGGTCTTCCGGATAGTGCGACGATGCATTTAAGCGGATTTCGTTCGGTACCCCAAAAACTCCACCTTTTTTGTTTTTAAACACGATGTCAGACATTCTCTTTTTGGTTGTAAATCCGTCAATTAAGCCACGTGCCAGTCGAAGTCTATAGTCGCGATGTGTATGTACTCCTTGCTTGTGTACTTTTAAGTAAATTAAGTAAGAGTTTATGACCGCAGCGTCGAACATAAAATAAAATAATCGCATCCAGTTACGTCGTGATTTGCGGCCAATGGGATATGACGATCGAAAATGGTCGAAATGATCCACTCCACCCATATTCACAGTATAATCAGCAATCGCAGTTGGTATTGGAATGACTTTCTTGGAACCATCCTTTTGTGTTCTTTTGACCGAAGATAAGGATTTGGGAGTATGTGCTGTGGTGAGAACGTTTACTAATTGTGTATCCATCCACTGTATCATAGACACTGGTGACCTGCTCTGATATGTGAATTCGTGTCGTGCAAGTTTTTCTTTTCTTGTTTTGTTTTGAGGCAGTATACTTTTTGGAAGGCCTTTACGATTGAGCCTTACTCTACCTACGGCGTATATGCCTTTCTTTGTCAGCAAATCCATCATAAGAGGAACGCCGGTAAAAAAATTGTCAAACGCTATCAAGGTGTTGGGTGGCACCCCTTCACACAGTTTCATGACAACATTGTAGCCCAGGCCATCTTCACTGGATGCGGCTGCGTCATCTTTCCCAATATAAATATCGAATTGATATATATATCCTGTCGAAGCATCACAACGGGCCCATATTTTATATCCCCTTTTAATGGGTTTCATAGGCATGTACTGTTTCTAAGTACTTTTTCCTTTGAATTTAACCATGCATTCGTCAATAGACTGGTTACTCGACTGTGTACATTTATTTTGAAACACGGGATTGAGAGCGTTTATCATTGGGCGTATTTTATAAAGTTTGTCGTAATCTGGCGATTGTCGAACTGGTTCTTGACTATTGTTATTTATGTGAAGGTTTTCCGTAAGTTTCTTAAACCTTTTACATGTAAATGTTCCAGATATATCTGGGTTATTGTAAAAGGGATCTGAAGACCAGTACAAGTTGCAATCAGGCAAAGGATTGAGACCCATTAGAATCAAAACGCCCAGAAACGCCCGAATCTCAGCTTTATGTGTAGGATTCCAGTGAAGAGTACCCTTTTGTCCAGCGTAAATATTAGTTTGTTCCACAAGCAAGTCGCAGAGAGCATCAGGAAAGAAATGATCAAAGAAACTGACAGGCTGTGTTTTATGAGTAAATGTCATTGGATTATTAAAAGTCATCGGTCTGTCGAACTTGGGTACGTAATGTTCTGGTAACTGTGAGGACCACTGTTGAGCTGGTATTATACAATGAAACCTACTTAAATCTATATCTTCAGGTAGATCTTGCCTGATGATAGGAGACTGAACCTGTGTTGAAACTGGGAGACTACTAGCCACAGCATTTGCATCTTCATTGTGTATAACAATTACTCGAGGCATTTCTTCACTAGGCTGCGGCTGGGTTGTACCTCCAGGGCTAGAGGTGTCGAGAGGAGTCATAATCGAGGAGTAAGACGAGATAATGGGGGAGTATATGGTCTTTGAACTTCCTCAATCTCCATAGTCACGTAGTCAACTAACTCTAAAATATCATCTGTAGATTGGTCTTGGGTCCCGTCACATGTTTTGTCTATATCTTTACCTGACTCTGAAATGTATTGTGAAGTATTTTCTAATGATATCATAATGTCTGCCTCTCTGATATCGTCTCTTGTATTGTTTGTAATCTCCTCATCAACATCTGACGTCAAAATTTTTGACAGGCCTCTTAAAACTTGATCATTGTAATTATGTTCATTTATAAAATTTGAAATATATCCTGTATCATCTTCTGAGTCACTTTCAAGACTGGAAAGATCATTTTCCAGTATTTCTTGAATGGCCATGTCGTTAAGTGCTTTTTTTCTAGACATTTTCCCTGAATACAAAAAAAAACATTAAATCATATAATTGTTGTTCCGCAGTTTTATGATTGTTCCGGGCAATGGTAAAGTATTTACCACCAACTTTGAACTACCGTTCTAAGCCGCAAGAATCTACAATCAAAGTTGATTATTCGTGCTTTGTTAGATAAAATTACCCACTTCTACAAGAAAACAACAAAAACCACTTACCAGAATCTTACTTGAACAAACTGCTAACATGTGCCCATTAAACTTAGAAAAACGTTAGATTTTCGATTGTTTTGATTTACACGGCAATCACTCTTGTTTTGACACTTCTTGATATTGCCAGTAAATTTTTTTAGAAAAGAAAGGTTATCACTGCGTTCATAAAACAAACAGGATTAGCAACAAGTCAATATGTGTTTAATCTGTGGCCTTAATCGTGAAGTGGTAAGTATTCGTCCAGTGCCCTATTAAGGGCTAATAAAGCAGGGCTTTCAGACGTCATTTTAAAGAGCCTATGAGCCTATAAAAGCCTTAAGGCCTTTTTGGTGATGGAGTTTTTTTTTTACTAGTAATTTGCTTATGTCAAGGCTAAAGCTATTTTTGAGACAGCCTGAGAAAGCCATCATTAATTATGAAGTATTGTCACGCTATCCCTATACCAGTAATAAGTGAGTGAAACCGAGGGCGGATCTAGTTTTGAATAATGGTAACACTAATGTACCTTTCAGAAAAGTATGATGAAGTAGTTCAAAAAAGGCTGATGACAGAAAATCGATAATTATGGTCGCTGAACTTGCCTTGCACTAAAAAAAAGTATAGATAAGTAATACTAATAATTCTTTGGGACCAAAAGCAGGGCAAGATAGTTTTACCAACCAAATACCAAAGCTATAAAGGTGACATGCAAACAGTAGCCACAACAAAAACCAGCAGTAATAGGGTAAAAATTGGAATATTATGTTGCCAGGTCCAGCGCTAACAAAACTCCACTTTGCAGACGATGCGCAGTGACGTGTAAAGTTGGATTTTTATTCCTACAAAATAAATGTAACCAAAGGTGTTGCCGTTAACGTAAAACATTTGCAGCATTCAAAATATTTATACTCTCCACATTTATAACAAATCGACTTTCTATAAAAAAAACTCTATGTATAATAATAATTATTATCACGCTGAAAGAATATAATTTGTTAGTGGGAAACTTTATTTTGCTATAAATTCCTTTTTGTATTAATTTAAAACTACAATACGGTTTTTGTATACATTTATTTATTGCACTGGTATCATTAACTCTATACACCCGTGTCAACAACACGACCTCACTCACGAGCTACGCTTCAAAATTCGCGCTCCCTTCGTAATCGCTTTCCAGTGACTCATTTTTGCGATTCCAATTTCATTTATTTCTCAAATTTATTTTTAAAATTAAGGCTCGAGCGAAATGATAACTTTTCTTCATTGTTTTTTTCATTCAACGCTGCGTGGTGCAACGTGTTCTGAATTCTCACAATGAAATGTGTACCTTTTCGTGTAGTAAATAAAGTAAATCTAAAGTCGCATGTGCGCGCAGCGTCGCGTCGCGTCGCGTCTTGGTGTGAGTTGACCCTTAAACCTATCATAATACTCGTAGAAAAAAAAACTCTAAACATGTTGAAAGCTTTTTAAAAATACTTATAATCATGTATCATTTCCTTGCCTTGTTTGAGAAAAAGCATTATTTATGCCTGGCCGGAAACGGGGATGGCTTGACTAAGATGTTAGCAGACAATGCAAACCATCTCGTCAGGCAATCCCCTACTTTCCGGGCCTATGCAATAATGTACTCATACATGGAAGGGCATTATCAGTTTGTTCAATAATTGTTCAGGAATATAATCATTCATTTATGTGAAAATTTTAGGTATTAATAAAATAATAAAAAACTACTATTTTACATTCAGTCAAGGAATTAAATCTGTCCCCCACCTCAGTTCCAAAGTCAATCTGACATTCTACAGCAATAAGGTTGTTTCCTATCAATTACAAATGACTGGGCATCTCTAATGACAATGACATCTTCAAGCAGATTTTCTTTGAAATGGGTAGCAAATTAACTTCCGTGACCGTACATGCATACCTTCACGTCTTCATTCCCAGAGTGGGGTAGGGTGAGCTACAGAATTTCTAACAACTCTAATAACCTGTTTAGTAGTATTTTAATTATTGGAATATCTTTTTGTAACCGCCATAAGATTAAAATAAAAATAAAACAAATCAAATAATTATTTTATCTCTGTAATCTGAGAACCTCACACATACATAGTTACACTTACACAATGTTAATTAAAAACCATATAAAAACGAACATATTACAACAAAGCATAGTCAGGCCGTGCTATAACGTCTTCGAAAAAATCATTGGTATTTTACGGTTTTTATGTTGAGTGCGTAGCATTTATAACAAACACTGGGCAATGCCATAGTTTTTTAAAGAAGACATGGCACTAACTGCGGACTTGGTTCTGAGTTATTTTTTGTTGAAATGAAAACCCTAAGCCTACGAACCGAGTTCCCTATATGTGTTGGCAACGGCAGCAAAATACATCCACACTGGAACAAAAAAAAAGTTTAGTCCCCGGCACGAAAGTAAACCTAAAACACGAACAAAAAAATAGATGTCACTGAAGGTGCGGTGAGGCAGTCCAGCTGCACACTCTGGTACCTTGTCACTTTAACGCCTTAAACAGATTAGTACAGCAGCTCAAACATAACGTTAAAGCAGTCTTATTATTACTAACAGTGGCCGGTTCGTGTTCTTCAGCGGGACAACGATGAGGGGTACGCGGGGAAGCGGGCGGCAGAGTCAGCGAGCGCAATCTCCCTTAGTTTGCGCTTAGTGTGTTACTTGTAACAAAATGTAATCCCTGCCGATGCCTATCTTGCATGTGCATAATGGTTTATAGGATTTCTTATGTTTTAAACTGTAAATCATCATTAAGGTTTGATATAGTAGTTTATGTGACTGTAAATAATGAAGGGCAGTAAGCACGAGTGTGGGTTTATATAAGGTACCTATATAATAACATCACACAAGTGTTTTAATGTATAATTATGTACAGTTACATACACTACTTTATCTACCCATATATCATAAGCCAACATGATGCATTCAGGAGCCGCATATTATGACCGGCATCGCGGCGTTGTTTAGGGCCACTAACAGTACCGGTAAACTGGGGGTACTTTGATTTACGGGGTAACATTGCCCGACCTTAAAACGATAACTGTTTTAGTTGTTATCTTCTTAAATTGTTGAAGTAATTATATAACTGTATGAGTAGCTTAGTCCTGATGAAACATTTAATAGAATAATTAAATATTAAAGATAGTTTTTGGGGTGGGCAATGTTACCCCGTAAATCAAAGTACCCCCAGTTTACGGTAATTATTTTATGACGTTAGTTGTTTTGTCAGGGATATCAGGAGGCGTCGCTGAAATATCCATATCATATTGATCGCTCATTTTATGGTTTAAATTCAACAAATCGAACAATTTTATACAACTAAAAAAGTTTTAACCGGTAATAGCGGTAATGAAAATATTGAAAAGTTTTCTGGCAGCTGTCATATTTTTTTTAAATCAGAGATCGATTTCGAACTAAACGTCATCTCGACTGATATTAGAATAGAGGACAAAACAAATTTCTTTGTTTTTCAGAGATGTTCGAAATTTGAATGAAATTATATTATAGAAATCGATGTTATTATTTAGCAATAATAACACTTTGACAGATAAAAAATTTGTTCTAACAAAACAGTCTATTTTTATGGTGGTCATAATGTGCGGTTCTTGAACGCATCACGGAGGGTTTATGATAATATTTGCATAGATAAAAGAATTAAAACCATCGATTTCCACGAGGCGACGGGTTAGTTATTTTTTCAATCACAATATATCTAGGATAATAATAATACCTAGGAGAGGAAGGGGGGTAAAAAACTTTGCGCGATGTAAAAAAATACAAAAGCTTAGTTAATTGTTTCAAGCGAGCGGTTAAAAAGCGAATCAACGCAAAAAGTGAATTGACCCTTACACGAAAGCGAAACGACCCTTAAACGAAATATTTTTATACAGATATTTGTGTAAAGAGTTCTTTTAGTGAGTTAAACAGACTTTTAACTTGAAATTCTGATACAAATGTCTTCCAATCAACTAAATATCCGCTTGTATACCTGTCAATCTTGATTTCTCATTAAATCGACTATACAATTTCACTCAATTTGCAGCGATACGAAAACTGGAATTGAATCTCGTTGAGAAATATAATGCTGGTCTCTAAACATACACAGATAGGAAGTTTTCGTTTCTCATGCTCGTAAAGTCCTTCGTTATGCTGCGTATAGGCTGCATAAAATAGCATTTTATGCACTAGTGCATAAAGTGTTGTCATCATCTAGACTAAGACAATTAAGCCCTACAACCAGACATACGAGGTGACTACATTAAATAAACTTGTTATAAGAAATCATTTACTTTAATTTATTTCCTTTCTATGTTGCATCTAACAAAAAAATATTAAAAAATTAAAAAAAAAGCATTATTAACAAAAACATTACAAAATCAACTTAAGACTTGGCAGTATTGCGTTCGACCTGAGTCAAAAGTCCCATGCAGAACATTAAAAAAAAGAAAAAATAAAAAATACAGTGCGGGAAAAAGGTTTATGTCTTTACTTTTGGACTATTCATTAGGTTGTTGTTTTCTTTGCAAAACTTGTGGTGTTACGAATTTAGTGAAGAGGGAATAGTGCTCAAACCTAACACACGAATAGAAAAAAATGCAAAAGAACTTATTGAACAGACATTGCCGCCTAAATTCAAGAAAATTGATTTAAATCGCATAAAAATTTCAATGTTTGGAGAAGCGGCAAAATCCATGAAAGTTTTTTACATTATCACTGTTTTATTTCCTCATAATCGAAGTGAAAAGCAGAGTGTAGAAATCGGTCTTAAAACCATTTCGACGGTTCTGTGACTCAACCTCGTATATAGAATATTGTCCAGTATAAACTGACACTCACGAACTAAGCGAGTGCATACTTAGTGCGTGTCAGTTTATACTGGATAATGTTCTATATACGAGGTTGAGTCACAGAACCGTCGATTTTATCCTCGACTTAGTTATCCTACCTTGCCTGCCGGCTTGGATGGACATAACTCTTGGATATTTTTTTTTGTTTTATGCCCTTGTTGTACAATCTACTATTATAATATTAAACAAGAAAGTTCCTAGGTAACAAAAACTAACATTAAAGCGTTTTCAGAAGTGACATTTATAGAAAACTCTTGGGAAATTTTATCGATGCCGGCTGTGAATAAGATCGTTTCAGAAAATGAGGATTTAGTTAAGCTTTTAACATAAGTTAGTTTTATTTGACTCAACCTTAGTAACAAAGCACATTTACGGCCTGGGTTGTAAGATTGTATGTATTCTCCTCTTCCGATTTTGTATTTTTATTTTATTTACAAACCTAATGACATAATATTACATAGTGTCAACATTTAACAAGTATGGCTAGTAATAATTCATAATACTTAAGGTAAGGTGTGGTTAGTGCATCTACGGGGCAAGCGCGTTAAACCAATAATATCTCCTAAAAATATATGATTTGACGCACTTGCCCCATAGACGCACGTACCCCAAGGTGGGGCAAGAGCGTCAATGGGGTCTAATCATATATTTTTGGGAGATATTATTGGTTTAACGCACGTACCCCACCTTACCTTACCTAACAATATTTATACTGTTTAAACATACATACCTTCACGCCTGTAATCTCAGAATGGGGTAGACATGTTTAACCATTAAAATGATAACAATAATAAATAAAGGTATGGCCAGACAGGTGGCTAAAATGGAAGAACAAGTTAGGGACATCCCAGACGTGGTCATTATAATCGGTCCTATAGTTTAGGAGCTGGTGGAACATAATATTGTTTTTTTTTAAATAGTTATTTCGTTGCGTTGCTTTAAATTTTCCAGAGTCCAACCAATCCTGGGGTAAGTTGGCAAAAAAATTTAAACAAATTAAGGAACCACTTACCGGCCAGTTTTGTCATCAGCCCTATGTAGATGAAGCCCACACTGAACCAGTCTATGCCATTCAGGATGCACATACTAAATTCATTGAAAAAACACTCGTAATACGCTAAGTTCACCGTAACGAACGAGAGAACTACGTTTAACACTGTTCCCCATACAAATACTATCACTGCATCGCTCGCATCCTGAAATAAAATAATAAACGATAATAGCAGGATCATTAATTGCAAAAAAAAAACTCCTGTACGGCGGTATGGTGGCCATTTGGAACCGTCGGAAAAGTCTTGGATCAATTTTTTTTTTAGACTTATTGTTTCGCATAATTGTTTTGGCATAATTTGTATTGGCGTAATATTACTGTCGCATAATAATGCTTTGGCATAGTACTTTTCTTAGCATATTACGCTATTAGAACAATTTCAGTTGGACTAATTTGTATTAAACTAATACACATACACATTATGCATATTTTTGTTTGGGCTGATAATTATTTGTCATATCTGTCTTTAACTTTGGTATCAGTTATCTAAATGAGTCACGTTAAGTATATTATTATGCTAATATGATATCCAGGCGCGAAGCGCCCAAGCAAAGCGGAATAGGAGGTCCGTGCGGACCTCCGTCGACTTCGCTTTAGTTCCTGAATAATTTTAGGACAATACTGTTACGCATTTTGTAATTATGGCAATTAATTATTATGAGTTTTGGCGTTTATGCTATTTGACGTTAGTCTTGATTGCAATTATGCTTACTGTATTTATGCTTTTTAATGTTATGCGTAAAAATATGTGCGTAAAAATAATTATGCTCATCGTTATTTCGGCTAAAAGCAACTATTATTTATAACAAATAATTTTACACCATCCAATACAGAACCCTACTCGACGATTAGCTGTGCGAAAATTAGTCTTGTACAAATGGTTCAATTGTTTTTTTTAAATTGGTGTGTGTTCGTTGGTATGGCGGGCTGTAAGTTATAACGGAGAAGTATGGTAGGGTAAAGTCACCAGTGGTCAGCCGGAGACCAGTACAATGAATGTAAGTAGCATAGTTGACTTATCTGCCTAGGACTGTCAGCTTTTATGGTATTGAGTAGTTTTTTCTACATAGGGTGATGGCACTAATGTTGGACTCTTAACTATTAATTGAAATATTACAAAAAAAAATGAATAAGCCTTATCTTCTGTACCAAATCATTTTCAGTCATCAGTTCATTACTCGTTCCATCACCCTAAGTATAGTAAAACCAGAGAACCTAATCATAATACTTATCAGTGTGACTTGATACATATACTGACAGATGCCAGAAATTGTATGAAAGGGATAGACAGCCGAGTAGGTACTATTTAATACTCTGTTAGTAATAACTAGAGTGCGGAGTTTTCATAGCACTGCAAGATGAAGGGAGCTGTGGAGTCGATATTAACATTAAAATTCAACTGTTACCCATACTCATACTCATACGATTATTTAATTGCATTTTTTTTAAAGTTATAAATATAGATAATAACTTTCACTTTTAATATTCATTACATTATGAAATAATTTGTAAATGTTTTTCTTTTTTATAATCCTAATATTTAATTACTTAGCTTAGCAGCTTTACTCATGGGCTCAGGGCGAATATAAAAGCATTTTGTAATTAAATTAATAAATAAGTATGAGTAAGAGTTGAATTTTAATGGTAATGCCGACTCCACAGCTCCCTTCATCTTATCGTGCTATAAACACTCCGCACCATAGTTATAACGGTTTCGGACCGTTCTGTCGGTTTCCCAAAACATCCTTTGCCAAAACACCCGTTCCAGAACAAAGTTTATTTAAAGACCGTATGTCAAAACACCCGGTTCTTTTTCTGCCGTTCAAAGACCTACGCAATATTTCTAATATCGAATCCGTTTACGTACTTGGCGATCTCAATGCTAATCCTGGAGAACTTTTTTATGACGAGCTAAAGTGTTTTTGTACAGACCAGGATTAGGTCTGTGCGGATGTTGAATGGTTAGGAGCTTATTCTCAAACCTACACATTCGTGAGCGAAGCGCATGCGTCGACTAGCTGGCTAGATCACTGTCTCGCCACTAGGTCGGCCGTGAGTTTGGTTACGAATGTGTATGTGAAGTACGGAGTTTCGTGGTCGGATCATTTCCCGTTGGTTATAGAGTGTAATCTACTTTTGATTAAACCAAAAATATTTAATAATGGTCACACGTCCTCGAATAACCAAGTGATGTGGGGTGATCGTGAAGCTAATCAAATCGATAGCTATGGTAAAGAATGCCAAAATAAGTTAAAACTCATCGATTTCCTGACGATTTGCGTATGTGTTGTAATAAGATGTGTAGCGAAGTGAGTCACAGAGTTATTGTTGATAAGTTATACCGGGATATAATATGATGTGTTTTATCTCGGCTGCCTCATTAGGTAAATCACGCAAGCGTGCTAATAAGAACAAGCAGATAATAGGTTGGAATAAACATGTAAGCGAGGTTCATGAAAAGACTCGCAATAAATTTAAACTATGGCTATGGGACGGGGAACCCTTGTCTGGTCATGTCTATGACGAAATGCGCGAAAGCAGAAGGATCTTTAAGTCTCGTCTGAAATGATGCTAAGACACGAAGAGCAAATTAAGTTTGACATGATTGCGAATCACCATTCCAGGTAGGATTTTAGGAACTTCTGGAAAAGCAGCAATAAGCTAAACTATAAGCCAGAACTCCCAGGGAGTGTTGAGGGATTCAGTGATCACAAATGTATAGCGGAAATGTTTAAGCGTAGCTTTACTGTGGAATCACCACTGGGGCCAGCACAGCGGGTTGAGGTGTTCGATGCGGGACGGCGTGACACGGAGTGTTGTAATAGGTTTACAGCTAAAGAGGTTTCTAAGGCCATTAAATCCTTGTCGAGAGGTAAACCTCCGGGTCACGACGGACTTAGTGTTGAGCACCTTAAACATGGCGGGCCTCATTTGCCCCGAGTACTCGCATTGCTATATACTTTTTGTGTCAACCACTCGTATGTACCAGCAGAAATGATGAAGACTGTTGTGATACCAGTTATAAAGAATAAAACAGGTGATGTTAGTGATAGACACAATTACAGACCGATTTACAGACAGTTTGCTAAACGCCCGGATTGATCAATATATCGAACTCCACGATAATTAATTTGGTTTCAAACCAAGCCTATCGACGGAAAGTGCAATCCTGGCGTTAAAGCAGACTGTCAGGTGCTATACCGACCGTCACACTTCTGTATATGCATGTTACCTGGATTTGTCAAAGGCATTTGATACCATTTCTTACGATATTCTTTGGCAAAAACTTAAAGATATTAACATGCCGAATGAAATCAACTGTATTTTCAAGTAAAGTCGGCGGGTGCTTTTTCTAATTCATACAGGCTGAAATGCAGGGTGAGACAAGGGGGGTTGACCTCTCCAAAGCTCTTCAATCTATACATTAATGCGTTAATAGCCGAGCTCAGTAGCACCCATGTTGGCTGCCATATTGACGGAATTAGCGTCAACAACATCAGTTATGCAGACGACATTGTGCTGCTGAGCGCGTCTGTGTGTGGGTTGGAGAAAAAGATAGGTATATGCGAAAAATACGCTTTTAGCCATGGGTTAAAGTACAATGTCGGCAAGAGCCAGTGCATGGTTTTGAAGGTCAGAAAGAGGGCTGCACCAGATGTGCCACTTATTAAACTTAACGGAGTAGAGCTCGAAGTAGTGACACAATTTAAATATCTAGGGCATCTGGTGACGTCTGACCTTAAGGACGATGCAGATATTGAACGGGAGCGACGAGCATTGTCAGTGAGAGCAAACATGATCGCCCATAGGTTTGTGAAGTGCTTCGCTGCGGTAAAGGTAGAGCCTACTGCACGCCTTTATACACGAGTGGCCTTTGGGCAGATTTCACGCGAAGGCAATGTAATGAGCTTCGAGTTCAGTTCAATAACGCATTCAGGGTGCTGATGGGGCTGCCCTGGTTCTGCAGCGTGTCAGGGATGTTCGTGGATGCGCGGGTAGACTGCTTCTACGCCACGATGCGCAAGCGATGTACGTCTCTGGCGCGCAGGGTCCGGGCCAGCGCCAACAGCGTGCTGGGTATGATTGCTGACAGGTTTGATGGTTTGTATCTAAATCACTGCCGTATGATACATTTAAATACGAAGTGTAATTATATTAATTGATTGATTTAAGTGAATTGTATATTTTATTGATTTAACTTTATTAACTGACATAAGTACACAATGCAATTTCTAATTTATGTTTTAGTTTAGTTTATTTTATGTGTGATTTCAGTTTAAGTATGGACTGTACATTGTCTGAAATAAACTAAATTTGGATTTGGATTTTGATTTTAAATGTTCATTTAAGCCCACTGGACTCCATTAATGGATTTTGAATGTACAAAATGTCCACGTCACCCCTTTAATGGATCTTATCAATGGATCCTAGTGGACGGAGGGAAAAACCACATACCACTCGTATTAAGCAATTCGGCAATCATTGACGAAAGAATCAAGTCTTTATATTTTGTAGTAACGTTTAAATTGTATTCATTAATTTACTTTATGCGTTCGTGTTTGGATCACAGAAATGGGAACGAGTGTTTTGGGAATCGGATATCAAGACAAACTGTCTTTTGGGAGAAGCACATTTTGGAAAACGGATTATTTAAGAAATGGTAGTCACGGCAACGGTCCTTTCGGGATTAGGTCTTTTTGGGAAACGGATATCAAGCAATGGATGGAATGGATCAATGGATATCAAATTAAGAAAATGGCAAAGAAAGGAATGGGTTATTTGGGAAATTATGTTTTGGAAAACGGACAGAAAGGTTCGAAATCGTAATTACTAGTACTACTAATATGGCTGAGTTTGTTTGTTTTCGGAAAAGTTAAAGTAGGAGTCTTTAAGTAAAGTCAGCTACTTTAATCGTTTGTGCCCCATAATCTGAACAAGTTCCACGCAGCGTAAGTGACGTAGAAAATATAACTCATTGAACTATGTCCCTTATGCCTCTTCTACACGTCTGCACACGCATCAATCGGTAGATCAGCACACGTATCCGCAAATAAATTCGCTATCCGTCCATACATCATCTGCGGTCGTTAAATACCTACAACAGACGCGCAAATTACACCCTCTACACGTCCGCCGATACATTCGCAGATAACATCTGCAGACGTAAAGAGGAGGCATTTCACTACACCGAACTTGGCAGATTTAAACAGCTCATCATACGGTCTCTGTATAAATAAATATTATCCCTTGCTTGGGGTCAAACTCAGAATCAATATTTTCATTATTTTACCATCATGTTTGTGACGAGGAGGATTATGCCAAGAACCATGAACATAATAAAGATGATGCTGGAGAACCCGAGAACGATGGTGGGTATTTGCGGCAAAATTAAACCAGTCTCTGAAATAATAACAAAGAAACACTCGTAAATATCACGGGACCACTCACACAAAGAACCTGATAGAATTGTTTGACAGAAAGTTATGCTTAAGTATCATTTTTAAATCGAAACCTAACTAACGAGGCCAAATTGGGTGGCTCTACGTTAAGGACAGCTACGACTCTATTGCCACCTTCCAACTCTATCATCAGATCAGCACTTAGATACCTAAATATTGCCATACCCTCTAAACTTGTTTTTTTTTTCAAATCATAGACATTAAAATCTCGAAAGTAATTGCTTTTATGTTCATTTAGTTATAAATATAATCATACATCGGGGTTTTCGGTGCGGGAACGTTTGACATTAGTCAAAGATTAGGTATTGACTTGAAAAACAGAATGTACTGTAGTAGGTTTCTACGTCATGAATAATTAATTGAATAACATAAAACAATAAGTAATCATAGATATAGGTACTATAAAGTCAGTATCAACCTCTTCAGTTAAGTCCCTACTCATTTATCACTATCAGTAAATATTAATATTTATCATTATCTCATAAGTTTTGGTAGTAAAGCTAAAGTATCTCCTACATGAGTTAAAATAAAATTGTATCATAGTGTGTAGGTATACAATTCGCAGAGAGGTAGTTATTCATTAGGCATAATATGATTTTTCTCAGACTGGCCTATCTGTTTATCTCTACTCTTTCTCAAATCATTCCCGCACCGAAAACCCCGATGTATGGTTATAATAGTCAAAATATATTATAACAAATAGATATAGGCTTAGTTTACGTTAGTCTTGAAGCAGGCCCGAAGTGCCATTACCCAGTAGTAAGAGCTCCGCATTGCAGAGGTCTGTCGACTCTATTAGAAGTTTATTTTAGTCATTTTAAAACACCTTTATTCTGTATATAAAGCTCTAAGCGCTTCATAATTTTCATGTCATAAATTTTCGGGTTAGGTTTTAAAATTATATTTAATTTTCATGGTCCTTGACCCAGCTGCGAATTATGTAATGTTACGTAATTGTTAATCTCTGTCCTGTCATATATAAGATAAGGCCTAGTTTAGGTTTCGTTTTTTAATAGGCCCCAGAGTGCATAACGCTGTGTAAAGCGGTGTTTGCACTGCACGACGGCATTATTACATTATGTACTTAGTTACGAAGGAACGTTCTATCTGTTTCTTATTTTCTTTTTAATATATTTTTCTTCAGTATTTTTGAAAATTGTACTTTATAGTAATCAAATTTTTTTCATGTACAAATTATTCAATAATGTAATAATTTTTTTAAGTGAAAATTATTGTCTTTATTTATATTAAAAATAAACATTTGAGATTAAATAAACGAATGAGTATGAGTATGAGCAAGAGTTGAATTTTAATGTTAATGTTAATGTCGACTCCACAGCTCCCCTCATCATCGTCATCTTACCGTGCTATGAAAATTCCGCACATTACTCATAACTAATGAACTTACCGGTAATGTTCAAGTAACCAATCTTGAGGCTTTCGAAATCCACCACAGCATTCCGTTCCGGCTGTAAATAATGAATTCAGTCATCAAATTAAGAACTAAAAACCGCCATTAAAAACGCAAAAAAACACTTCTTTTAAAATGCAAAAACGGTTTTGGTTAAAAATATTGTGAGTCGTCAACTTCATTTGGACTGACCTACTTATTACCTGCCATTTTAATTTATTTTTTACATTTTTTTAAACGCGGTTTTTGGTTCTTAAAAACATTACATATTAGAGTCTGGCAAACGAAAGCTGTCCACAAAAAAGGGCAGCAATTCAAAAATCAGCAGCTGGATAAGCTGGATTAGGCGATACTAACGTAGTTGATATTATTTTATTTGGCAGAAATGTTAAATGATTGTTTCTATCCATCAACTCCGTTTGTTTAGTGTACAGACATTGATATCTGCTGCAGATATTTTGAATTGCCGCCCGTTCTTGTGGACAGCTTTCGTTTGCCAGACTCTATTGTACTGGCAGGTAAACTAAGTTCGGCAGCTTTCGCCGTTAGCAAAATTAGGCAGCTAACCAATGTTGAGACAGCTCGCTAAGCTTATTATAATTACCTACATATTTCCATAGTGTCATGTCATTTTCGGGGAACAAATTAGTTAATTTAAAAAACCAGTTTTGCAAACCTTACTTAGTTACTGTACATACGTATATCAAATAAAAGGGCTTGTTGTAAGGATCTAATATTTTTTTTGTTATTATTGTAAAATAAAATATGTCTTTATCAATTCCGCAATTGGTAAAGACATACAAATAATAATTTAAAAAAAAGCATCGTCTAAAATTCTTGCCATCCCATCTTTTATTCGTACAATGGATTACAAATAAATACTTCTTAAACCAGAGAGTAACTTTAAAAATACTTAGCTAATTTTAAAGTAAGTTGTAGTGTTTTAGCCACCGAATATTCTTTACAAGGGGTAACTCTTTCCAAAGGAACCCAAAATCATCCATAAATAACTTGTTCATTGTGAATTATTGTGTTTTATACGACTTTCAAATTATTAGATCTTTCAAATTCGCTTAAAAGCAGCCACGACAAATATATTTTAATTGAAATTCGTTTAGTATTTTTGAAGTTATTTACTCGTTTAAGAAGTTATATAATTTGTTTGCAGAAATTCTAATGGCACTGATTATTACAACTTTTTGAAGTAATCACTAAGTAAACTAAAGTCGCCGTCAATCGAACTTGAGAACGATGTAAACAAATTAGTACTGTTTGAGAAATAACTTCAAATATTCACCTTATTTCAATTGAAAAACGTATAATTAATTATTATTTCATCTTAAACTTAATATGAAAATAATCATCTAATGTTTAAGTCGAAAGTCTTCGACCAGTGTGTGTTGCCAGTGATGACTTATGGATCAGAGACTTGGCCGCTGAATGTGGGCCTCATAAATAAGCTCAGGGTCACTCAGCGTGCAATGGAAAGAGCTATGCTCGGAGTTTCTTTGCGCGATATGATCCGTAATACGGTAATACGCCAGAGAACCAAGGTCACCGACATAGCTCAGAGAGTTAGCATGCTGAAGTGGCAATGGGCAGGCCACATAGCTCGGAGAACTGATAACCGTTGGGGAAGAAAAGTTCTCGAGGGCCGCCGCGCACCGGTGGACGGAGTGTTGGACGGCCTCCCACTCGGTAGTCTGACGACCTGGTTAGGATCGCGGGGAGCCGCTGGATGCAAGCGGCTCAAGACCGTGACTTGTGGCGTTCTTTGGGGGAAGCCTTTGTCCAGCAGTGGACGCCCCCGGGCTGATGATGATGATTTATTTATTTATTTATTTATGATGAATGTTTACATCATTGCAAAGACCTCACTTGATCTTTAAAAGTACGTGATTATCGAGTAATCATGGTGAATTGGTTCGTTTGGTTTTGTTTACATCTTTTGCAAGTTCTATTGACGGCGACTTTATGTCAATCTTTCGAGTTTTTGGTAGGTCTACCAAAAACTTGAAAGATTATCAAAAGCATTAAAAAAAAGTCACGCTACTACCGGACAACAAGTCAAACTCAGCTTGATCAGTATACTCAATCCCAAAACTCCTGTGATCTGCAAATGATACAATGAAATATAATAATTTAAAAAAATCTTATTAATGTTCTGGTGGAAGCAAACGGATCACGCAAGCGAGTTCTGAAGCAATTTGTCATGGTAATCTCAAGACAGCTAACGCGTTGTCAATCCTGAGCAGGAAAGATGAAATGGCTCATCATCTTCACTTTCCGCCGGATGCTGCAGTCAATAACGCTAAATCGGACTTTCCACTAAATATATATCCACTTTATTGTAAATCAGCTTTTAGGGCCAGCAAAGACGGAATGCATTTGAACAGCAACCCAGCTGAAAAATGGCAGTTTGAGGGCAGTTCTGATGCAGTTGACGTAACTGAATCAAAACTACAAATAAACTGCGCCGTCGGTTTGCAGGTGGCGTGCTGACTGCGCAGTTGGTTGGTTTGGTTGCTGTTCAAGTGCAGTCCGTCTGTACTGGCGCTAAGGCTCGATAACCGGCATGCTTTTCATGATACATTACGTCGCTGCAATAGCCCTCGGCTCAATAATGTTAAAACAACTCGTCATTAGATTGCTACAATCATTTGACCAATGAAACAACATTTAATGCAGGGCTCCGTAGCAATTTGAGACATACGTGATAAAAGTGTGTGTTGGTTGGTGGTTTTAAAACAAGTTAAACTAAAGCCGGCTACTCACACACCTGCCGCAGGGGCAATATTGGAATCGGACTCTTAATTACCTCCTCAATTGAGATGTGTATAGGCAAGTAGGGTGTGCTAGGTTGCCGCATGCGTAGTAAGATTAGGGAGATGCCAATTAGTTAATTAGCAACAACCGCGTTGTCTATTATTGGTGTTACCATAGCCAGGAGCTCTTTAAAAGAATCAATATCCATTTGCAAAAAGTTTTTAAGATAATCTACTTCCAATTCATTCACAATATTCGTGTGGCACAATTCGATTCGTTTCTGCGGCCGCTTCTTTTTTTTTTTCGGTAGCACCACAGAAAGAGCAAAGGCTATACCAATCCATTGGTGGTGTTTCGACAATACTCGAGCCATTCCCATAGACGTGCGATCAGCGGGACGTTCACTTACATACTGAACAGCAAGTTTGTGTGTAGAGAATAGCCAAAATTACTTTGACCGCTGTGCGAGCGGTATTAACCCTGCGGCAGGTGTGTCAGTAGCCAGCTTTACCGTGGCCTGCCAACATGGACGTTCACAGTGGAGATATTATCATGTTGATAAGGCGTCTATTTACCCAATTTAACTGGATAATTTTTATGAGTGGACATTTTGTGAAAAGGTTTTATTGAGAAGGAAATTGCGAAATAGACAATTTACAAATGGGACCTTATAACAATGCGCCTTTAACAAAGTTTTGATGAACCAAAATCCTGGTGTCTTGAGACAAAACTACTTTACTTACCAAAGAAAAAATTGCTATAAATATCAACGCCATTCGGTTCTGTAGTGCATAACAGCACGTTGGAACCTCTGGAAAAATATCGCACATTTTGAAGTATTTATTTTTATTTAAAGTTAAAATGAAAATATAGTGTAATATAAACAGTAAATTTACTTCATTGTTGACAACCACAGACTACTAAGTTGACAACTAAGGGATACCACAGAGAGATACTAATGTACCTATTTGTCATTGTGTTTTAACAAAGACAAAAAGTTGTTGTTTTTGCACAAGACAGTTAAAACTAATACAACTGGACTACAACTGGAGAACATACCGTGAAGATTGTATCTCTTTTTGTTAGGGTGACAAAACAATAACCACCGCTCGCAATTTAGAATCAGGTCGTAGCTTTGAGTTTGACTAACCTGTTTATTAGCATTTTTAGCCATGTGGCAATGAATTAAAGCAGAGTACGTAATCTAGTTGGAGTCTATCCAATCTGACTCTGCAATAGAATAACCTGGTAACCACGTGTAAAACTTTATATGGCTATATTTCCTATCTGTCTATATATGTGCGCTCTTTGCGTAGTGGGTGTGAAATGGATTGATAGAGTAAGGAATGAAAACATCAGAGAGAAATGTGGACTAAAAAAATATGTAGTGACCAATATTGAAAAGGTTATGCTTCGATGGTTTGGTTGGGTTAGGTTAGGTTAGGTTCGGAAAGGATACAATGGTGGCCGTGCGGGGACGTGAGGGCGGCGTTGGTGGCAGACCTAGTTGCCGGCCGCATCCGACAACTGGGTCTGGAGGTGTCCCTCCCGAAGACAGACGCTATTGTCTTCGGGGGGGAGGGGATGGCGTCCGCTTAGTGGGACGACCATCCCTGTGGCAGGAAAGGCAGTCCAGGTGAATGGTACCTCGGCCTCATCCTGGACTGGAGGTGGGATTTCGGGGAGCATTTCCGCCAACTTGCTCCCCGGGTGTTAGGCGCCGCGTCGGCCCTGTGCCGCATGTTGCCAAACATGGGGGTCCTCAAATGCCATGCTGACGCCTGTTTGCAGGCGTAGTGCGCGCTACATGGAGCGCCAATCTGGGCCAACACGTTGTCCGCCAAGAATAAGGCGCTCCTAAGGAGGCCCCAAAGAGTGGTGGCCTATATGACGGTGGCACCTGCGGCCGCGAGTGTCTTGGCCTGCACCTGAGCTAGATGCTCAGGTGTAGGCCGAGACATACCAGAGGAGGGCGGGGTTCCGGGGGTGGAGAGGGCCCCTCGAATTACGGAGTGGCGCCTGCGGGACCGGGCAACAAGCGTGATTTAATGTATATGTAAATCTTAGTAAGGTGCAGTTGTTAATGTGATGGTGATGTTGAATTCAGCAATCTAAATACCTTAACAACAGAAACTGAACCAATCTACATGGGTAAAATCAAAGATTAAATTACATTTACTAACATTAGGTCAAAGTAAAGTTTAAGCTTCAATCGCAGATGATTGAAGGCATTGGGCTATGGTGGAGAAATAATCTCCGAACGCTAAGGCCACGTCTTTGATTGACGTGATTTATTTGTCACCCTTGTTTAGGGTGAAGTTCTACATTTATCCCTTTCTCTTTATTAAAATATTCCACACAGTTTTAGCCTTAGTGTCAGAAGTTTTTCGTTTAAGACTCAATAAATTGACTTAGCAGTTAATATTATCAGGTAATCAATTCTTAACATAATCTAAGACATCAGGTCTTCCTCTTCCTCTGTCTATAAAGTTCATAAAGCCTTTATTTCTACTCCTACAGTAAATATTATATAGCCTACAGAAGCCCATTGACTAAACTTAGTTGTTGACCCAGAAATAGTTATCATCATAAAAATGTAATTAAATTGATTAATAATTACGCCAAAGAAGTCTTTAACTATAAGAATCATTTTGAGAAAAGGATAATCTACAGATATTACTTACTTTACTACCAAACCACCCTTCTAAATAGAAAGGACGAATGCGCCATGTGATAGTCAAAGCAAATTTAGCCCCCATGTCTTAAGAAATAATGTTACTTATACATACACGGTTCGATGAGACCAACGCTCTTTTATCTTCGCAAGCACAAGTTAGCAGTGTGTGCATTTAGGCTACGCTTACCAGTATAATCGCTGCCTTATCGGCGGAAGGATGTCGGTTCATTTCCGCTCGCAGCCTCGGTGCCATTTGCCCTAGGATGAGAATATTACGCAGGCCGGGGGCGGTTTGACACATCTCAACTAATATCAGACCTTAAAATTATAACAAATGTCATGTGATAACGCTATATTTCGTTAGTGATTCAAGTTTTGTTTAAATTCATAATATTTTTCATCACACTTGCTCGTAAATGGTGTTTTTCCATGCCTGTATACAGAAGGACGATGGCCTAAATTGTTCCCGCGGGAATTATGGCGAGTTTGTCATCCCTAGGGAGCAATACTTTCTTTTTAAAATTTGAAACTCTTTTGTACATCATTTCTGACTAAGGAGGTTTAATTTTCAGCCAAAAATTAAATCGGTTTCTAATTTCATCTTTAAAAATTAGCTATAGACTAACTTACATTACACAAAACCTATACGCTTCATTAAACTTCATTATTTTTATACCTATTTCAAGTTTATATCAACATTTATCATTAATTTTAGTAATTATACATTTTTATCTAATTGGCTAAATCTAGCTCGAATCCAGGTCGAAACTAAACGCAGTTATTATCTGTGGTAGAGGTCACAAAAAAATATCGTTTCCATTTACGTTCCCGTTCGTCAAAAGTTATTTCTTTATATTTTGCAGAGTTAAAGTGTTTTCTCTTTGTTTTTTTTCCTCGCAAATGTGATGAAAACCATTGTGTGTATCACAGGCAGTAAGGGGATTACTAACTCGAGTCATTAAAAGCCCTCCGCCTTCGGCGTCGGGCTTCTAACACTCTAGTTAGTAATTCCCTTCATACTACCCTTGATGCACAATGTACTATTTCATTATGAGCCACATCGAAATCGTATAAGTACAAAGGAATAACGGTACAAATTCAGCTTAGCTGCGCTCTCGCCCTTTTCATTACCGCAATCTGTATAACCTATCTATGGAAAATGTCTCAATATAATGAAATAAATGAATTTGATTTGATTTGATTTAATGCTTTAATGCACGTATGTATACCCTGTTCAAACTTACTTACTTGAAGTAGTAAACGACTTTCTAACCTCGAAATGCAACTCTTTTTGTATGAAACAGCTAATTTAAATAAAATAAAGCAATCGCGACAATACATTGGCCAATTGATGTCCAAAATGTTTTCTCAGTTTACTTTGTTGGCGATATAAATGCGGTTTTAGCCAAAACAGGTTCATTTTGAGGTCAGAAAGTTGTTTACCATGCAAGACAAGTGAGTAAAAATTATTAAAAAATGTCAGATTTAATAATTAGCCTATTAACTATTTTTTATTTCTTTATTATCCTTGTGAATCTTGCAATCAGTGGAGAGACTATAAGCAGATGTGTTTAGTGTTTAGTGTCCTGAGGCATGTTGAAGTCACTCCCCTGTAGGAGCCACTCTATCGGTAACTGGTTTTTTAACCTAATAATAATAAATTTGATACTAAACCTTATGCATAGCCAATACGATCCATGTCGGATGCACGCCTGCGCCGATCAATCGATATCTTTGTAATTGCCTGCGGCGTCTGCAATATTGATGAGCAGGGCTATGACTCTTGGTAGCCTGCCGTAGCTCTAAAATCCACGGAGTATTTACTTTCTTTTTCCTGTTATTTTTTTAAATAAGGTCAGGGGCACGTTTTATAAAGCTACAAGTAACAATTTTACAGGTCTAAACTGGCAACACTGCTCAAATAGCTGGTCGTCATTGGTCGAGGTTGTGTCAAATGGGAACTTGTAACCTGTAAATTGTAAATTGTAACTTTATAAAATAAGCTACAGATGGGGCAAGGGCGTCAACGGGTTCAGTGCGATGAACCATATATTTTATAGGAGATATTGTTGGTTTGACGCACTAGCCCCTTAGACGCACTTACCCCAAGCTGGGGCAAAAGCCTCAACGGGGTAAGTGCGACAAACCATACATTTTTGGGAGATATTGTTGGTTTGACGCACTAGCCCCGTAGACGCACTTACCACACATTACATTAAAAAAAAAAGACATTTTTTTACAAGCTTTTATTTAACTATGTATGTTTGTAGGTTGTCCGTCAAAATTTGCAAGTCAACTTTCATCCAGTTCTCGATAGTGGAATGGGATAAAGTTAGACCACTTAATTATGTAAAATGCTTGACAATCAAGGAGCTGATCTGATGATGGACTCGGAAGGTAGCGACAGGATCTCTGCTATACTTTACGTAGACCCTCCGTTTACGGACATATTCGTTTGGTATTGATAAGTAGAGAATGACTTCGCAATAAAAGGACAGTCGGCAACGAAAGGTTGTCCCAAAAATGAAAATGACAAAATGATAGAAACTTATATTGTTATATGTATAAGCTAAGCGTGTTTTTTTTTACTTATAGTAGGTACCTTAGTTAAAATGAAAATTACAATTAATTGTTTTTTCTTTATGGCATAGTGAAAGCAAATGAGCACACAGGCCATCTAATGGTAAGTGAAAACTGTGACCCATAGACATTCGCATTCACAAGACTGCAAATGCGTGGCCAACCCTGAGGATTAAGATGGAATGCCTCTATGCTAGTCATTACACCGGCTGTCTTATCCCCAAACCGGAACACAACAACGCGAACACTGCAGTTTGGCGGTAGGTTAATGGATAGGATGGTGGTAGCAATCCGGACGGACCCTGCACAAGGTCCCACCATCCGCAAAGCACACTAAAAACTGTAATACGATACATAGTAGGGAAACAATACAATGCATACAGATGTAGTGCATAGTGGTTTTCCTTCGTATTTTCACGGAAACGTGCGAACGTGTCTTGCTATTTCAGCCGGTCACAACACAAAAAGTACTGAGGTTGACAGAAGTAACATGACACGTTCGTACGTTTCCGTGAAAATACGAAGGAAAACAATTATGCACTACATCTGTACTCTAATCTTGAAGTTGAATATTTATACTGAAATCGACTCCATGGATTTTAGAACCACGACATCCTAACAAAACTCTTAACCCTATTGTATACATATGTATATGTATGTAGGTAAACTCCTTATTGCACAAAAATATACATGTTACAATATTGTTAGTAAACTAATGTACGAAGGCGAACTTATCCCTAAATGGGATCTCTTCCAGCTAACCCTGAAGTAGATGAGTAAATACCATCAAAATAGGATAGCACAGCAAAAATATGCAAAATTTTGGTAAGCACATTGCGTGGGCTTGGACACAGTATATATCAGTTTTGCACAAACAGTAACATAAAGATCGCATTGCAAAATTGTTTGTTTTCATGTGTTTGAATGACGTTCGTTTATTACGTCTATTACGAGTATTACGACTTCGAAAACATTCCACAGATAATAAAAATTGAGCTTTCTAAATCTTAGACGAAGTATACCAATTTTTCTAAATATTAGCTCAGCCATTTTGTCATAATAAGTATTACAGTTGTTTAAGAAATTATTTCAAATAGCAATAAGACTTTTTATCATGAGATGCTTCAAATAAGGTCCATAGAAGATATATTAGTGACAAGTTTTTAAAAAGGAAAAAGTTAATTGTCTCTAAAATACCGGTTTTGTATGAAAATAACCGGTTTAAACCGCTCATAGCCGGTTATTTGCATTCCGTAGTATCTGAATAGGGCGGCAAGTATGCTCCCTTTCCTTTCTGAAATATTATCGAATAAGTCTTTATTATTATAAGAAGACTAGTCTACGGGTTCATATATAGGTGAATAACTAGCGCCCCGAAACCGGAAATGAGCGCGTCCTTCCGGCGATAAGGACGGCTCCGCGAGCGTTGCGGTTGGCTTAGTAATATAAGTAAAGATGGCATTTTAAGATAAATAAACGATATTTCTCAATAACACTCGATTTTTTAATTCCTTACGGCATTATTTTGAACTCGGCCGCATTTACTCTCAGGTTAATTAAAGCTACGAGTATCAAATGTTGACAATACGTTAATAGGTCAAAGACGATAATATGGTTTTTAACCCCTAGAATAGAAGCCCTGTAGATTTTAGGCGCATATTATTATTATCTTTGGTTTTTGCACTGTTGATGCGTAGGCCTTCTTTAGCCGCGGCTTTCTTCAAGTCATCGGTTTTGGACTGGAGATGTGCTCTTGTCCTGAAAAACCAACACAAGTCATCAGCGAGTGTCGTCCAAGATTTTCCCATCCACCCAAGGTATGTGTCTTACTTTCTGGTCTGTTACTTTGCACATGACATCATCCAAATCAATAAGGAACAACAACGGTCACAGCAAACATCCCTGTGATACACCAGAAGAGACCGGGGTTGGATCTTTAAGTCCGGTTCTATGCAGTATGCGGCAAGAGGAGACATTTTGGTCACTCGTAACACGAATACGTCCCGGAGTTCTGAACACATTGAAGCTGTTACGTAGTCAGCCAACCGTCTAGCCAAACAACTCCGACGGCCTTGGAGATGAGCCTCTGACCAAGGTCGCACCATTGGAAGCTTTGTCAACTATCTAGCGGGCTCTTAACGGTTGACAGTAACATTACAGTACATGCCATTGAACATGTTAATCTTTAAGTTTATGTATTTTAAAAGCATTTTTTGTATTTTTTCTGCAAGAAAGAGTTTACATATAGTTGGTACAATGAATACTGTAACTTGTTTATTTACGTGGATTTTATTTTATGTAGAAATGTAACCTTGATGTTCCCTTTGAACGGAATGTAAACACAAAATCCCGGCAATCCTTTCTTTTCTCTAAACAATTTTTCGACCGATTTCCCAGCAAACAATACTTCCCTTGTAAAATAAACCACGTTACAATAATCACGACTTTATTGCTAACTCCAGAAAGTAAAAAATATTTAGCTATCAAATTGCACATGAGCCTTTTTTAAATAGAATGAAAATAAAACACCACGCCTTTTATGCTGGTACAGTGTTCTTATCGTGTTTCGAATAAGGTTGGATTTGGTTCGCACGAGATGTTTAAGTAAATGTAGTATTCAGCTGATGTACAGGTTGATCTTAGCTACATTATGTTACGTGACGTATGAGTTAAACTGCTTGCGTTTGCATCCATTGTCATGTGTAAGAAAGTCCATTTAAATGACAATCGAAACTGAAATTTAAGCTCACACATGTACCGTTGCTGATTTTCACTTTTTATGTCAGATGACTACAGCAAAAAAAAAAAATACAATAGTACCTAGCGACCCGCCCTTGCTTCGCTTCGGTTAGTGTGAGTTTTTTGTAACATCCATACAAAAGCCAGAACGTATTATACAAAAAACCTTTCAACGGAGCGCGCAAACCGCGCGAAACTTTTCTCTTGAATCATTGCTAAAAACTGCATTGAAATCCGTTGAGCAGTTTAGAAGAACTAAGCGTAAAGGCGGCGTTTCTAGCCACTGTAGAGATTAAGAAATTCCTCAGTATTGGAACTGCGACGCTAGACAAAATGACGTGTAACGCTAACGTAAGACGAATATCGAAAACTTTCATAGTACATTGTGTATTAAGGGCGGTAAGTAAGGAATTACGACCGAGGCTCTAGTAGAGTCTAGTAGTTTCTGAGTCGAGGTTCGTAATTCCCGTACCGCCCGTGAAACATACAATGTTTTTCATCACATTTGCGAGTAAATAAATGAAATTATAGGGCAGAAAAAACTTATTTATTAAAATTTATAGTCACTGTACAATTTTAGATAACATTTTAAAACAATTTTTCAATTTCGTGTAAACTCCTTGCTTGAACTTGCATGAACGGTGTGCTGCGCTATAAATTAAAAAAAAATTACTTACCGACCTAGGTTTTCATGAAAAAAAAGGTCGAGGGTTTTATATGGGGCTTACGGCCCAGTTAACCTGTATGTTTAGATACTGTTTACGTGAAAGTGTGATGAAAAATAATTTCTGTCCACGTCAATCCTATATTTTTTCATAACGATTAGGTTCTCTCTTGCAATGCATCCTTTCTAAGGCCACTGTGATGGGTATTTTCTGTTCAGTAAGTAGATAATGTTGTGTTCTGTAAACCACTTGAATTTGAATTTGAATAATGCCCATTTGCTAGTAATTTCACCAGAGCCTCTATTCAACGCAGTAAAAACCATATCGTCTTTGAGTTGTTATCGTATCGTCACCGTTTTGATAGCTCTTATTTTCTTGACAGTAATGGCGACTGACGTCATAACAAGTCAAAGACGATATGTTTTTTACCGTGTTGAATAGAGGCCCTATTGAGAGTTTCACATTGTCACATTCGTGTGAAATTACACATTAATAATACAGCAATCTCAAACAATTAAAATTAAAATATGATTATTACTAAGATAATATTTTAAAATAATCAGTCATAGTTAATATATTTTTCACACCACATGCTCGAAATTGCCCAATTATATATCATGCAAACGTCATATAAAACAAGCCATTATGACCATCGGCTAACCAGCGGGTTATAATGAAATTCAGTACAATATTATAACCCGGCGGGTAATAATGAGATTTGATTTGCTGTAGGTTTCTATGGAACTTATTTGAAAATCGAACTGGCCACTACAAGCCATATACGCAAAACAATGAAAATAAAAGAAAAGCCGCGTGTGTTTCAAAACGATGCAGTATTAGTTAGCAGGAGGTTGAAGTTGAACTATTATAGTTTGGATAAAAATGTCGAGTGACGCAAGCGAAAGTGATTTGAGATTTGACGTTGTTTCTAATAATTAGCTTTGCTTTTTATTATCTTGCAAGAGGTGAAAAAAGTAGAGAATCATTTTTTGGGATAAGGCTGTTTTCGTCTTGGGCGAGCTTGAATCCCTCGCTTTACCCAGGATTCTATTTTAATTACTTGTAACACCCTCGCTCCGCTCGGGAGTTGATATAACTGGAGTCCTTCGTTTGCTCAGGATTCAATATCGCGCCCGTGACATAAAACAGTGCTTTATACTCTCGGTGTATAATCTACTATAATTATAAAACAATGAAATATGATCGTAATAAGCAACTAGGCTACGATTTTAAAACTGCGTTTGTTACTAAACATTTTCAACTCTTATTGGATGGGAGTGGAAAGGATTCTACCCAACTAACTGCAAAGAGCTTATTTATTTTACTTAGAGATCCGTAAGAGGACTAAATGTTGAAGAAAAAACCTTTATAAGAAAAATGTAAAAAATATTATAACTTAAATAGTATTTAATTAAATACGTACAAAGAAACTAAATATTCTGTCTTAATGACAATAGAAGAATAACTTAAATGAGATTAAACCATTACAAACGATGTTTGCACCCGAGTTTTTGACATTATAGAAATTAACCTTTATTTCGATCGCTACCACCATCATATTTTTTAAATTCAAATTCAAATTCAAATTCAATTTATTGCATCCATGGTATTTACAGTGGTCTTCAAGAGTATTATAGTGCTAAACATGGACCCTATCAGGGTATAGCAATATTAAAAACTAAATAAAAGATATAACAAAGACAGTAATATACTAAAGAGTTACAAAATATAAAACACAATTCTTAAATATGTATATAATTAATTATTTTCGAAGTATTCTTGCAGTGTGTAGTAACATTTTTTAATTAGGAATATTTTAAGTTTGTAGATAAAAGCGGTATACGTTGGTTCGGCTTTTAGTTCTTTAGGCAGGCTATTATAAATTTTGATACACATTGCATTTGGACCTCTACTGTACATTTTTATTCTAGCAGGGACCGATGAGACCAACCTGTTTTTGTGTCTTAAATTAAATTTATGTGTGCAGTGGTCCTTTGCCTGAGAAAACAGACTGTTTTGGTTTCGGACAAACTTGCATGACTCTTGTATATAGAGGGAAGGTAAGGTTAATATATTTAGTTTTACAAAATGCGATCTGCATGTCTCATCATTATTGATATAAGTCAATATTCTTATGCATCTCTTTTGCAACAGGAACAGCTGTTTTGCGTTTGTACTGTTTCCCCACAGTACAATCCCATAGTAGAGCCACGCCTGTGCAAAAGCATGATAGGCTGTGAGTGCAGTTTTCAGATCAGTTGTTCTAATAATTTCTCGTAGGGCATAGGCAAATCTAGAAAGTTTTCCAGCAACTTTATCTATGTGGCTTTTCCAGTTTAGGTGTTCGTCGATATTAATCCCTAGTAACGTACAGGTGCTTATTAATTCAATTTTGTTGTTTAGATAAGAGTAGTTTACTTTTATATTTTTTCTTTGGTGGGGTCTGAATTGAAGTAAATTAATTTTTTTGAAGTTTAAACACAAATTATGTTCCTCGAGCCATGTTATGACTAAATCGAAAGTGTTATCTAGACTCTTTATTAGGTCGTTATTATGATTACTGGGGATTACTATGGAGATGTCGTCTGCATAAAGAAAACATTTGATATTGTTTGTGGTTATTATCTTAGGCAAGTCGTTAATATAAATTATGAACAAAATACAGCCAAGTACACTACCTTGCGGTATAGAGCAAGTAGTGCATATTTCTTGTGATCGTACCTTAGTTACCTTGTTTATTTTGGTATCGAAGTAATCGATTTCTACTATTTGTTTCCTATTTTTTAAATATGACACGAACCAATCATGGAGTGTACCGCGAACTCCTATGCCGTAAAGTTTATTTAAAAGGATGTTGTGCTGAACCCTGTCGTAGGCCTTGCTCATATCTAGGAGCAATCCAAAAGCATATTTTTTATTATTTATTGACCTCAATACTTCCTCTATAAATTTGTAAACTGCTAATGTCGTCGATCTTTGTTTCCTGTACCCGAATTGACAGTCGTCAAATACGCCAAACTTATCGCAGAACGAGCACAGCCGTTTGGCCACGATCGTTTCAAAGACTTTCGAAAAAGTGCACAGAAGGGCTATAGGACGGTATTGCTCGGGATCAGAAGAATTATTCTTCTTTGGGATAGGTTTTATAAGCGAAATCTTTAGTGGCTCTGGAAATACTCCCGTTGCAAGGGATTGATTTATCAAGATTGAGAGAGGGATAGTAAGTTCATCGACACACTTCTTAACAAGGGTTGGAGGTATTTCATCGATGCCGCAGCTGTTTTTATTTTTTAATTGGATTATACACTTGTGAACTTCTGACGGGCTAACTGGTGATAGGAAAAATGTGCTGCTAGTCGGGGTGTGCACTGGGCGGCCCCGAGGCTGGGCCCCTGGCGGGTGCGCTCCGACCGACGCAAAGTAAGAGTTAAAGCAGTTTGCTATACTATGGGGTTCATCGGTAAGTTGATCATTTATTTTTATTTTAATATTTTTCTTGGTTTTCATATTGGTTTTATTTGTTTGTTCACGTATGATTTGCCAGACGGTTTTTATTTTGTTACTAGACTTTTTGAGTCTTTTAATATTATGCAGCTTCTTTGATATTATTACGGCCTTTTTTAATATATTCCCGTAATTCTTACAGTGTTTTTTTAAAACTAAATTGTTAGTTTCGCATGTAACAATTTTGAGTAGGCGTTTATGTTTACATGACTTTTTTATTCCAGCTGTTAGCCATTGTTTTTTTGGTTTATATTTATGTTTAGTTTTTCTTACAGGGATGCAACGATCGAGCAGCAATTTTATTTCAGCGTGGAAACTATCAAAATTTTGGTGAATGGTTTTGTGTGGGGTAATTATATTATACCAATTTATTTTTTGCAACTCTTTCTTATAATAATCTAGATTCTTGATTGAATAAAAACGTTTAGAACAAGATATTTCGCCCTTGTCACTTTTTGCATTATTTGAAGTATCAGGTACGGAAACTATAACACCTTTGTGATCTGAAAAGCCAAGTTCAGTAACATCAACCTGAATGGTGTTTACTACGAAATTTGAAAAAATAATATCCAGACATTTTGCAGATGAATTTGAAGTTCTTGTGGGTACCGATACATGTTGTTTCATATTAAACATTCTGAACAAGTTCAATAACGTTTTTGATTGAATCGTTGCCCTTAAAACATCAACATTTAAATCTCCTCCAAGAATAATATTTTTCTTTCCGTATTTTAAATTAACATAATGCAACAACTTTTCAAGGCATTCAAAAAACAAGTCGGGGAATCGGTTGCTGTTAGGCCAATATATAACTATCAATATTAAATTTAATTTGGTAATTTCTATGGCACACGTCTCAAATATGTATTCTACACTCATGTTTTTGATATCTAACAATTCAATATACTCTATACCGTCCTTTAACAATACACATACTCCCCCACCTTCATAATTTGATCTACAGTAACAAGTTGCCAAATTAAATCCTCCTAATTTCAACAAATCAATTTTTGATGTTGTAATCCATGTTTCAGAAATACATAACGCTTTTATATAAGGCCTTTCATCTATAAGATCATCTACTAGATGTATTTTGTTTCTTAAGCTACACATGTTTTGATACAATATACTTAATTGGCTGGGTTTAGTGACGAAAAAAAGCTTCGACAGATGGCGTTTGACATTGCGACGTTTCATTTGACGGCAGGATTTTTTCGGCTACATTGTGTTTGGGAAAAAAGTCTGTAATACGTTTCTGAATGCAAGTGCCGATAGAATTGATGTTACGATTGCCAGTACCGTGTAAGTCTCGCTTCTGAAAATAGTAAGGTATTGTTCCTTTCTTGTACTGTTGTATTATTGTATCTGTTAAAGGCGCCTTATACACATCTTTACATCCTTGCTTGTGGTGCCTATGAGCTAGGTATTTATTGTAATAGTACTTTGAATCAATAAGAAAATTAATTTTTGAACAAAACTTATTCATAAATTTAGCATCTGAGCATTCGAAGTCATCTAAGGGTAGAAATGAACAGTTATCAAAGTTATTACAATGTAACTTCAAGGTGACATTTAGCTTTTTTTCATTCAAGCACAAACTATTCTTTACTCCTGTTACAATAATAAATGGTTTTGAATGTGATTTTATGAAAAAACAGAGTTCTGCCATCATTTTTACAGGGTTACAGTCGTAATCACCTATGTTAATAATGATTACATCTTCCGTGGTAGCATTTAAAGTGTCCTTTGACTTTAGAATGTCTTCGCTTCGCGCACAGGGTTTGATGACCGACTTAACTTTATACTTGCCGTATGTTGATTTTTCCCTAGAACGTAGCAATCCAGAAGCTAGTCCCGAGCATATTTCCCCTCC
This sequence comes from Acleris sparsana, assembly GCA_923062465.1. Lineage (NCBI taxonomy): Eukaryota > Metazoa > Arthropoda > Insecta > Lepidoptera > Tortricidae > Acleris > Acleris sparsana. The sequence continues at coordinate 12,360,481 of OV281307.1, read as the reverse complement.
CAGAATGTAAATATTGTTGTAGGTTTCAACGTCTGGTGTAACAACTGTGATACATGGAACATTTGGTACAATTTCTGGATCGTTACCTTCCCGATTTTCCACTTTATTTCCAGCCATTACATCCATGCTTACTTTTTTTCCTTCTTTACCTAGGCTAATATCTGCTTCTGTGATACATGGAACATTTGGTACAATTTCTGGATCGTTACCTTCCCGATTTTCCACTTTATTTCCAGCCATTACATCCATGCTTACATCATTTCTTACTTTTTTTCCTTCTTTACCTAGGCTAATATCTGCTTCTGTGATGGGCACGAAACTAGATTTATTCAACTTAAGACCCTTTGACGGCTTACTTGTTTTGGGTGTGGATGTACATATAGCTTTCAGTTGCTCAATTTGGAAACTGAGATGAGTTATCTGCTTCTTTAATTCATCATTTTCAATGAGTAGTTTCGTGGTAAAGTTATCCGAGGTAACTAGTTTATCTTGAAGAGTTTTATTTTTGCCTTTAAGTGATTCTAGCTCACCTTTAAAGTTTTTACTGAGATCTGGGCAGCTTCTGTTAAGCGTATCTTGAAGATTTGAAATACTGTAGCTTTCCTCGGCAGATAAAGAATCGAAGGAGTTATGTATAGGTAAGTTATATTTCCGCATAGTAATATTATCCGCCGAATTATGAAGTTCTCGCTGTTCTTCGATTGCGCTTCTGTCCTGCGACCCTTGATGTTGCCGCTGCTTCTCGGGAGAAGAAATCGCTGGTGAGCTATCCCCCTCGACGTTTGCCCCTTGACTGTCAGTGTATTGATTATTGGTTGATGAAGTTGCTACCTGTCGTTTTGAAGAAATAGGTGTACTCGTTTTTTTTTTCTTCTGTTGTAGTATACTTTGCCTGCATTTCATACAGGCCCATGCCGCTTTGCGCTCTTTGTTCATCAAATTATAAAGTTTCTCGCTATTTGTACATGTTAAGTCGAATGAACTATTGCACTGTGAGCAGACAAGGAAATGTTTACTTTGTATTTTCTCATTGCATTTCGCACAGATTGGCTTGGATGCCATTTTAATAAGTGTTCATATGCCAAATGAAGATAATTGAAACGTACTTAGTCTGTTTAAGGTTTTACTTACCTTGTTATTTTAATATCCATATACAGTTACTGCACCTTGTACCAAGATATCACTGTTATCGCTCACGACGTTTACGAAGCGGTGGTATTGTATGCCTCGCGCGCTTCAAATCGCATCGACGCGTGTTCGACGCGTGTCTTGGTACGGGGGCACACAGTGACCCAGCTGATTTGAAGCTACTCGCCGGCCGGTTTAGCGATGAGTCATAGCGCTCGCAGTAACTTAAAGTTACCGCAGTTATTTTTTAACTTTGCACTGTGATATCACTACACGTACAACGGTGATTTAGGAAATAATAACACTTTCAAAAAGCACTGCTCCTTGGCTTAATATTTGCCGAATTAGGTAACTTAAGATGCCGTATTTATAATTATTTGAGAATATTTAACACAGAGCCGCTCTCAATTACTGCGCACTTGGCATAGAATCCTACCTCTAAGCACCAGAGTTCGCATTGTTGTGAACCAGTGTGGCGATATGACGACCGGTGAAATTACTAGCTTAGAGGCATTCCATTTTAGTCCTCAGGGTTGGCAAACGGATTTGTCTTAGGATTGCAGTCTTAAGATTATAGTCTTAAAAATCCATGTGTCTTGGGTCACAGATTCCACTTACATTCAGACGCCTTCAGCATGCCATTAAAAAAATTGATGCTTGATTTCAAAATCACCGTTATAAACGTCAAGCATTCACAAATCAAAAACTGGTAAAAGAATTTAACCTCTTTGAGACCATGATAAAAAAAACTCGCAAGTTAAAAAATCGCTGGTAAAAGATAAAAAGATAAAAGATGTTTATTCAGTAAGTAGGCCGCATGGGTAGTCCGCAGTCATTAGTTTTTTTTAAATAATACTTATGATATTATACAATTATAAAGCTTACTCTAGCATTATATAAAACAATGACACTAACATAAAATAAAAATAAAAACAAATATATTCAAGCGTAGCTTGAGCAGGAAAATGTGTCAAAACTCAAAATTTTCATAGTGTATATTCATTTTCAAAAATTATACTTACCTATGACAGTGCAAGACAACAACATACAAAGTTTCTATACATTCTCCTACAGAAACCGTGTCCCCTAGACAATATACAATATTTACATTAATTTTTTAAGACTAATTCTCATTTCGGTCATTTGGTAAAAATTCATAAGCTCGACATAAACTGGCGAGCAGTCCCGCGTCCTTTTAGGTAAAACACAGAGTTAAGTAAACATACTACTCGTATCAGCCCATCGGTACCCTGACCCGCCATGGAACGTTGTCACAGTGACATTATCAAACAATTTGTTTGCCACTTCTTCCGACTTGAATCATAACGCCACTGTGACACAGTTCTGCTGGGTCAGGGTTCGTAGCTGCATCGACGACAAAATCTGTGACTAAAATCACAGGGCACGCACGAAATGTAGTTTATAAGGACTGATGGAACTTAAAGTCGCCGTATTGTCATGTGTCGACGAAAATACGGACATGTTGTCTTGTAAATCAACTTGCCCGAGTGGTTTATCCGCCATGATCTTTCACTTAGAATTTATACAGAACCCGCCATTGGAAACTTACATTCTCGAGTTTGTTTCTCAAAGGCCGGCTGTGTGAGTGCTTCCTACTCTGCAGATCGTTTTGTTTCCGTTTGTTTGTTAAGAACAAGTCAAGCTGGATTCTGAGTCTAATAGAGTTTTATTTTGTAAAAGGACAATATTTATGTAATGGACAATATTTTGAAATTTTAAAATTTTATGATTTTTACCCAGTTTAATGAAGGGTCGGCGAATTTATGCCGAAATAAGTTCGCAAACTGGCGAAAGCATTCACCGTTTTTAGGGTTCCGTAGTCGAACTAGGAACCCGTATAGTTTCGCCATTCGTCCGTTTAGTTCCCATACCTACTCGTAACGTGGGGATGATTTTTTTCCTTTTGGATTCCTCTATGGTGTGGCGTGCCGTTTGGTAAGTTTTTAAAGATATTGCGGGTTGCGAAAACCATTTTTCGACTAAGAGGTTGGTTTTATGAAATATTAAGATTTAAGATGCAAATGATATCAACGTGAAATTACTAACATAGAGGCTAACTGCTCTACAAAAAAAATGTAGCCTTAGCATTGCAGTCTTAAGATTGTAGTCTTAAGAAAAAAATGTCTATAGGTCATAGATCCCACTCACCATCATGTGGCTTGTGTGGTCGTTTGATAACTCCATAAAATACTGATTAATGACTTTGCAGCCAAATATGGACCCATTAAGTGGATCTCTGCGATATGGGGCAGAGATCCAGGTGTACTTGTTGAGCTGCTCTGGCGTGACGCGATCTAAATATACCGCGTAGAGTTAACAACCAAAATAGGCACCATTTGAAAACAAGTGTATTTTTTTAAAATAAGTTAATAGTCATAGGCCACCTGATGTTAATTGAAAACTGTGACCCATAAAGATTCGCTTTCACAAGACTACAAATGCGTTGCCAACCCTGAGGACTAAGGTGGAATGCCTCTATGCTAGTCATTACACCGGCTGTCTTATCCCCAAAATGGAACACAACAATGCGAACACTGCTGTTTGGCTGTAGGTTAATGGATAACATGGTGGTAGCGATACGTACGGACCCTGCACAAGGTCCTACCACCCGCACATCCCCACCCCAAGCCTAAGTTGGTGGTAAGGAGCTAGCTATGTATTTTTTTGTATAGGTAAGTAAGTTTATGGTTGTCTAGTACGCATAGAGCTTATTAATGTGAGATGGTCCCCTGATATTTATCTATTATTATATTTATTATTATGTTGGGCAAGTGATACGAGTATAAGTGAAATTTAAAAACGTTTTGGCTGAATGAGTTGTGAAGCTAAGCTACTATAATGATTATAGTTATTATTTATATATATACATATATGTATGTCACACACATGTGTGTGTATTGTATAGGTATCTCAGTTAATATTCATTAGTTTACTTTGTATTTGTTTATTTTTTTAAATATTTATTTACTTCATCCCCTTTTGTGTACTTTTTGTCCTCATCTACTTTCATCATCATCATCATGTCAGCCGAAAGACGTCCACTGCTGGACATAGGCCTTCCCCAAGGCTTTCCACTCAGACCGGTCTTGTGCTTTTCGCATCCACCGCGGTCCCGCGATCCTGACGAGGTCGTCAGTGGGGTTCCCACATAACTGCGTTAGCAAGTAGGTTGAGCTCCGCTGCTTTTGCAGTCAGGAGAATAAGGCAGCTTACCAATGTAGCGACGGCACGGTTGGTCTACTTCGCTTACTTTAACAGTATAATTACGTACGGTCTTATTTTGTGGGGATCGGCTGCGGATATCGGTACAGTGTTTATTTTGCAAAAAAGGGCTATTAGAGCTATTTATAACTTGGGGTCGCGTGTGTCATTGAGGGAATTCTTCAAGGAAATAGATATTCTAACACTGCCGTCGCTATATGTATTTGAAATAATCATCTTTGTTAGGAAGAATCTACATAATTTCCCAACGAACATTGATAAGCCAAAAGCAACCAGGAGCACAGGAAAGCTCAAAACCACTTTTTATAGACTGGCCAAAACTTCAAAATCATTCTTGGGAAATTGTGTAAAATTCTACAATAAAATTCCAAAAAGTATTACTGAACTTACTGACTCTAAATTTAAATCTGTCGTAAAACAAAAACTAATTTCCCGAGCATATTATAAAGTAAACGATTATATCATGGATAGGGATGTTTGGCAGTGAGTCGTCCGTCCTGCATGAGTAATCTACGCTAAAAAAAGGTGCACCTACTGTACAAAAATACCGTGATATTGTAAACTATTTATAATTATAATGTAATGATGTAAACCTTTTTCTTGAAAAAAATATACCTTGCCGAGTTTCTTACGCCGGTTCTTCTCGGGGCAAAGGTTTTATTTTTCGAACCGGTGGTAATGCTTTTTGACATTCATAGGTGCATTATATTATGCCTAAATTGAAGAATAAAGAACTTTGACTTTGACTTTGACTTTGACTCCATCTTGTTGGAGGCCTACCTACAGCTCGTCTTCCGGTCCGAGGACGCCGCTCCAGAACCTTCTGACCCCATCGGCCATCTACGTTAACGTCAGGTAATTTGCTTTTGTTCATTTGTTTGATTACAATATTTTAATATTTATACTTTGATCCAATACAGATCCATACATACATACATGTACAGATAACTAAGAACACACAACTGTACGTAAATTATTTGAGTCCTGGCAATTGTCAAAGTTGGAGTAGTTTTGTCGACTTGGAGCCGGCACGTCTGCTAATGAACTAACTTGTTACATGATGGTCTAGTCAAAGTATAATAAACTTCAAATTAGGTATTTGGAGGAACTATTTGGCATCATGGACAAATTTCAAGCATAAGAAGTTACCATTCAAAATCTAAAATGATGAAATGATTTTTACACGACTGCCCAAAAAAAGGAGTGTAATGTTTTCAGGGTTCATGTATGTATGTATGTATGTATGTAACGATTCTTTATTCCACCAAAACTTCTAAGCGCCTGAGCTGATTTAAACGTGAGTGGTATCGTTAGGATCCATTCACCATCCCGGAGACATAGGACACCTGTTAAAAACTGTTAAACTGTTGAAATTGAATTAAAGCAATGGCAAAATGTCAATTGTTTATGTCCACAAATTAAAGTTTACTAATTATTACAATATGGGTATCATTTGAAAGGTCTTAATGTGAACATCTCAAATATATAAGGAAATAGTAGCATTAATAAACGGATTTAATATCAATATCAAAAAATGCAGTCGGTTCTTAAAGCTTGCTTTTAATTTACTTACTAAATATCTAATGAATTTTTCAACACACTTGCTCAAAACGACCTTTTTATTCCACCGATTTTTGGCTCATAAACCTAGATATTAAACACGCGTGCTTTTTCAGTATATTACGCACAAGTGCCTTTAGTTTATTAACCCAAACAATTTACATTTGTAGCCTAGTACCAAGTTGTAAGTACGAAGAAGAAGCGATATAATTTAGTCGAGTTATACCTTTTTTTTTCTTAGCAACAAACAGTTTTTATGCGGCAAATAACATTATCTACATATTTATTTCAATAAATTGGTGAAATCAGCTTTATTACTAAAAAATAACTCAATTTCATTAAGTAATTTAATTTTTTCTGTAATTTGTATTTTAAACATGAATTATTACATTTTAAATATGGCTGTTGGCCGATCTCGTTCGCGCCTTAGCCTTGCGCGCGCATCGGTATCGCGGCAAGAAAAAAAAACAACGCGCCAGCCGCCCTTTTTCGTAAATAATTGACGGCTGTGACGAAGATAGTTTGGATTAATTATGTTCATCGCCGACATTCACCCAAGACAATGAAATAATTAACAACATTACACAAACCGTAATGCCAAATAAAACTGTCCAGTACCATTTTGAAAATTGTAATTTTACCAACTGTTTTAATAATTAATTAAAATTTGACTAAATGAAGTCTTGTTTTTTTTTCGCAAGTGTGTTGAAAAACGTCGTATGTAACACGTGTGCCTGTGACCATAATATACGCGGCTTTCTTGTGGCGCACTCGCTTTCGCTCGTGCGCACACAATAGCGCCTTGTATACAATGGTCAACTTAGCACACTTGTATCATAATGTACTAATACCCCACTTGTTTTTTTATTTTACTTTTTTATTGTGTCTGGTTGCCGCTATGTTGAATTTTGATTATTGTCATATCTTTACTCACAAGATTAAGATAAACCGATTGACATAAGAACCATCAAAATCGGTCCACGAGTTTAGTTTCTAGAGCGAAACAAAGGAACAAACATACAACCATATTATATAGGCTGATAAACGGTTTACCCTTGTTTCACCGACACTCATTTCATAAAACATATCACTTTGCAGAATTTTCGTTTCATAGAAAACTATTTTCTCCTGAACCCTTGTTGATTTGAGATTATCTTGTGATGGTTACAAATCTAACAACATAACCTACGAGATCATAATATTTAAGATAACCTGAGAAAACCAGCACAAAATAGCTTTCCATGAAACGAAAATTCATTAAAGTGATACGTTATGAAATGAGTGTCAGAGAAACAAGGGTACACCCAGTCCCTATTTCACCATATTGTCAATTACCCATGACAGGTGACAATTCGGTATACATGGCAAAGGCTCACGTTGATACATCACTGGGTTTCATATAAGCGCCATGTACACTGTAATGTCACCTGTCATTTTCAAGATGGTGAAGAAGGGGGTGATATTACGCAGCAGTTTGCAATTAGTTGTTTTAAGGAAAATAAGTAGGTAATTAAAAATGAAGAGAATTGAAACGAGCGCCTTTCATAATAAGATCACACGAGTGTTTTTAATGTCTAATATTACATAACCTTATCTACATGCATATCTTATGATAATTTCAATACGTTAGAAACCTGTAACTGTGGTTGCCCTGTATCTTAATGTAACTGTATCTTAACGATTACATTAAAGTATTGGTGACCGATACTTTAATGTGAACATTAAGATGCAACCACGTCATTAACCGATACTTTAATGAGATGCAAAAACGCAACCCTTCTTCTTCTGCAGTCGGGTAAAAAGGCCCAATTCTACTGGTTTCTTCGGTCTACGTTGTAATTTTTCACCCCATTGGAATGTCCCCTGACCCGTGCTCCTGTCTAATATTATAAAATGGAAAAATACGGCCGCGGCTCACCTACGCTCCGTCTAGACGCAAATATAATGATATGATTACTTTGAGTTCACAATTTGTATGATTCTAAGGAGAATAACTAGGCTTTTTTAGCAAAATTAAAGAAAAGTAATATTGGAACTTGTGCATAAAATGTTTATTTTTAATTAAATTGTACCTTTTCAACAATGTATTGTCAGTTTTTTTTGCGGTATGTTATAATTATCATATTTCTAATATTTTGGCTGTTTAAGAAAGTTTTATATTTTTTTACATATTATTTAACTAAGATATTTAGGGATTAAAATGCATTTAGTCGCAATAAATTGTTCTGAATGTAAACAATCTAGTGTCCAACTTTAACTTTAGATTTAATACTTTTGGTGTTACGAACTTGGCCCAATTTTTAAGTTGTTTTGGTGGCATTATTTTAACTCTACCGCCATTACTGTCAAGTAAATACACGCTATCGTACCTAGTAGATTAAGGGTCCCGTCATAACGTCAACAATTATTATTAAGATCTCAGAGCAAGATGGGCAAACGAATACACAATGAAGGCCCTGGTGATGCTTAATTAACAAACTTTATATGCGCGCATGATTTAATTTATTTCTCATATTTTTTCAGGATTGTTGTTTAAAGTTATGCAAATATGAAACCAGCAGTTATTAATTAACTTTCAAAGTTGTCATCTATGTTAAAGTCGAGTTACATAAATTACTACAGATCTAATATATCTTACTGTTTACCATCAAAATATACTATGACATCATATACATAAGGTTTAAAATGCAATAGGGTGATGTTTGCTAACTTTGAGTTCGCACAAGAAGCGTCATCGTCGTAGCTCTACGAAACTTTTAAGCAAAGTGCTACGCTGTAGAGTGCTACGAGCTGAAGACACACTGCAAGATATCATAGCGAGGCGGTAATCGATTCGAGCGTTATGATCACTTTGATTAACCTGGTAGTCGCGACTAAAATTATAAGACCGGCTTGACTTAAAACTGAGTAGGTGAAAATGCAACTAAACACCTAGCTCATAGGGTAGGAAAGGCAAGAAAATGTGGCGGCGTAGCAGGAACAGTTTAATTTAGCTCTTCGATCAGAACCGAAATACAAGTAATATCGATTCTGTTCGAGCGGAATCGAAACAAAAATGCTCTATTTGAAATGTATGGCGTTTCAAAAGAGTTGGTTAAAAATTTAAACAGGTTCCTGAGCCCTGAGTGTAATTGTCAAAAAAAACTTGATATAAAGATAGGGTAAAGTCACCAGTGGTCAGCCAGAGACCAGTAGTCGACCTTATATGAGTGCGAAGAGTGGGCAATATATCTTTCGTACTCTTCCCACTCATACAAAGTATAGGCAGAGGCTGACTATAGGACTCTGGCTGAACACTGGTCACTTTACCCTAACTTGAATCTCATAAAAGGATATAGGGTATTTTTATAACCTATAAATTTCTCGTGCAAACTATCTCCATCCCACGTTCTTCACGCGAAAGCACGTAAGGCTATCCCTTTTGGTTAATGCGTGGTCTGGTCATTATATATGGCCTCTTAACTCCATTGTAATTAAAAATCCTTGTCTTACAATGGTTTTGAAACCACTCTGTCCTTTTCACTTGTTATTTTTCTTCCTCACCACCTTTCTCTCATTATCTCTGTTCTTACTATTAGTATTAGATGCGAATAGGAGACGATTTGCACCGGGCTGTTTATTCGATAAAAAGTATTTTATATCAAATTTAATATGCTAAGTAATATATGTATGATGAATGGTGGAGTCCAGTATATAAATAATAATTAAAAAAAACTTTGTTTTGTTTGCAATTGTTTGTTTATTAGACAAATTACATACAATCGAAAGTAAAAAGCCTATAGAATGTGCAAACGCTAGATTGACAACTTTGTCCCGTCAAAGTATTGGGTAGGTTAATTTCAACCAAACCTAACGTTTACACATTTTATAAATAGGCTTCATACTTTCGATTAGTATGTTATTTCTCTATTAAACAAGCATTAGCAATTTTTTTTAAAGTTTATTTTTAATTATTTTTTATAAAAAATATAAGTACTGGACTTGTAAATTTCCTATTCGCTACATGTTATTTAGCGTATTAATAAATAATAAATAAATAAATATCAGGGGACAATGTTACACCAATTGATCTGGTCCCAAACTAAGCTCTAGGCTTGTACTATGGGTACTAGACAACGATATAAATACTTATATAGAGAAATATATACTTAAATACATAGAAAACATCCATGACTCAGGAACAAATAATCGCGCTCATCACACAAACATTTGCACTTACCGGGATTTGAACCCAGGACCGCTAGCTTCGTAGGCAGGGTCACTACCAACTAGGCCAGCGTGTCGTCGTATTAAATTTGATATTAAATACTTTTCATCCAATAAACAGCCCGATGCACATCGTCTCCTATTTGGATCTTAGACCATATGCTCTTCCATAGTTTAACTGTGCAATCCTACGACTCTTCTATATTTTTTAATTGCGCAAAACAACATTTTAACGATGCAACCTTGAAGACGGCCCACTATAGATTGGCGCCCAACGTGTAGCTCCGAACTAAAGGAAAATATCTTCCAGTGGAATCACAGGTTACTCCGTCCCACATGCTTCGAATATCATTTAATTTATTTGGCTTGCCAAGTTTGCATGAAACGGAGGATGTTTGGAACTCAAAGTTTATTAACTAGGTATGACTTGTACGAGTGTTCTTTATATTGGTAACTAGGTGGTGCCCGTGACTTTGAACTCGTAAAATTATTTTTGCGCTTCTTCCCCTTTTTCTTTGAGTAGGGGTTGATTTTAGAGATTTTTTACTATCTTCAGAAAATTTCCTCATAATTTCAAGTTCCTACGTACAGCAGTTTAGGCTGTGCATTGCCCATTAATCAGTCTGTCTTGAATGAGTTTCATATCTATAGATTTTCGGCTAGCACCGTCCACGTCCGAGGTTCTGCTCGCAAGCCAGGGACAAGACCACGCCTAAACCATCAAGTGCCGCAAATATGCTATTTTAAAGCCAAATTACGAATTGGCTGCACTTGCTATGGAAACGTTTGGCCCGTGGTCATCTGACACCAAGAAATTTATCAAAGAAGTGTCAGACAAATTAATCGGCGTCTCTGGCGACCACAGGCAAGACTCCTTTGTTGCCCGAAGACTGAGCATCGCAGTGCAGCGGGGCAACGCTGCAGGTCCTCGGCACGATGACGCAAGTGGGTGTAATGAAGGGATTATTTTTTAAGTTAGCTGTAACTTGTACAAATTTAATAGTTTAGTTTTATTCAATTTGTTTTTATCATAAACTTTGTATTTTTAAATAATTAAAAACAAATTACTGCGACTTTGCGAGACGAATCTTATTTTTTCTGAAAGCTATGTAATATAAATGTATGCATGTTAAAACAATTAAAAAAAATATTTCTTCAATTGACTTGGACGAATATGGCTATTTAGCTATAACATTGGCTGTTGACTCACTCTGTACCTTTTTTTAAATTAAGTTTTCATACCGTTATGGCGTTCAATAAATAATAATTGTGTCGTATTACAGAGGTGATTATAAATTATAAAAACTATATACCTAGTATTCCTATTAATATTTAAATAAAACTAAATACGAAGACTTTTTTAAGCGATGTTTATAAGTTGGCATTTTGTTTTCACTTCAATTTGAACACCGACAAAGTCAAACCTTAAAGGTCGATGCTACAGACGAAACAGACTTTACTAGAAGCCTGAAATATAGATACCATATTTCATCCCACCTGAACAATAAGATGTTTCTTAGACGCGATATAACTTTTTTGTTTTGTTAACAAAAAATATATTTCCAGTGTTTGTCTTTATATTGTTATCACGCGAGATCTAATATATAAATACTTCGGAAATTTAAGTGAGAATTCGTGTTTTACTGCACGATTTTTTTACGTTTAAATTAGTATGATTGGTTTTATTTATAGTATTGTTTTAATTGTATTTTTGCTTTTTGGAATTTTGTGTGTGCATTATGGCTTACTTTTAATGAGTGAATAATGCAGAACCATAATATCAGAATGAATAAAGGTGCAAGCCGGTTCAAATTGATTGAAGGTCATCAAATTTCAACCCAATTTTACTAATAAAAGTGAATCATCCGAATAGGAGACGATTTGCACCGCGCTGTTTATTCGATAAAAAGTATTTTATATCAAATTTAATACGCTTAATAATATGTGGCGAATAGGTAGGCTTTAAAATTTCTGTCCAGTACCAATATCATTAAAAAAATAAAAAATGTTTTTCTTTTTAATTGAGAATGCTTGTTTAATAGATAAATTACATACTAATAGAAAGTACGAAGCCTATGGAATATGAAAATGTATGTTTGGTGCAAATTATTAGTACCGACTTACCTGTTAATACCTGCCTACCCAATAATTCGACGGGAAAAAAATAGTCAACCTAATGTTTGAATATTCTATAGGCTTCATACTTGATTGATGATTGGTATGTAATTTGTCTAATAATAATCAAATGCATTTTTTTAAAACAAAGTTAACTTTTAATTTAATTATATACTGACATTTTCAGCCTACCTATTTGCCATATAACAACTATACAAATAAACAAAAAAAATATATAAATAAACAGCCCGGTGTAAATCGTGTTTTATTTGGATCTCCTACTACAAAAATAGAATGCAGAAGGTTTATGAACCAGGCTGCCATTTTAAAAAATGCTACGACTAAAGTCACGTGTCCGTACTGCATTTAAAGATTGTCCTAGTGCTAAAAACACGCTAAAACAAAGGAAACCATTAAGAAAGGGAGGTCATTACAACTGTATCCTTAAGAGTCCTTACGGAATAAAGTGTTTGTTACATTTTATAAGTGCGCTTTCGTGATTACCACATTCTGCCCTCTTTACAAAATGAGCAGTATCCCGAATTTAGTAACCAAAGCACTTTTAATTCTAGCATCTTAGTAATAAGGTTGGTATTGCCATGGGGGTTTTATCTCAGATAGTGCCTATTATTTCCTATTTACACACGCGAAGCTTTTAATGCTAATGTATTTGTATATGGGTTCTATTCTACTGGGTAAAACCATATTGCTTTTGACATGATATCGTATTGTTTTTAAATCGGCGGCCATTACGGTCAAAGTGAGTAAGAGCTATGATAACGTTGACAAAACGATAACATGTCAAATATGTGTGCTAAATGGTTTTTACAAGTAGAATAGAGCCCCTAGTTATTTACACCATCGTTCATATATCGTCCATTTATTTTCTCAATCTTGTATCTGATAGAATAAGGCTTGTTCATGCAACAAAGTAGTCACCAAAAGTTGGGCTTACATAATTGGATAGATAGATTTTGCTATGGTAATACATCATCGCGCTGGCGGCGGCCGCGCCTGCTGGCCGAGCCGCGCGCGCGCACGCAGCTGGCGCGCCGGGCTCCTATAGCGAGGGCGCTGCGCACATTAAACCGTGTAACGGTCGAGGTTGACCTATTCTGTTGTTCTCTGAATGAATTCACAAAAATAACTTTGTATATTTTATGCTACTGTAACGAAGATTAGTAGTAAGTAGTAATGTTTGTTTAGTAATAATAATAATATTTAATCCACACTGTCGAATTAGGTTAGCCTGTAAGGATAGTTGTGTGTATATATATAAATAAATAAATAAATAAATAAATATTTCAACAAAGATATTGTCTAGTTTAAGAAAAATATGATTTACATGTCATTGAAAAGAAAAGGACATCTCCATGCGTCAACTCATAAAAAGACAAAAAATATCTAAGAATGGCGTGCGAAAAATTAAACAAATGTTTGCGGACTTTAATATACTGGGTGATCAGCCAGGTCGAGGTCGCAGAAAAGGCTGCGTTAAACTGAAATTGGACGAGGCAATAGTGGCGCCGTTTCGTCAAATTCCATCGGCGAATACGCGAGATATAGCAAAAAAGTTTCAAACTGCGGTCGGAAACGTGCATAACGCCAAAAAAATCAATCAAATTTACAGACTAATAAGAAACATAAAATCCCAAAGAGCACTGCTATTCAGCTTGAAAGAGTAATCTTGAGCGAAAATATTAAACAAGCTTTTAATAAAAAATCGCGACGGATGCATACTTATGGATGATGACCATATAAAAAAAAGACACGAGAACGATACCAGGATTTACACCTATTTCACAAGAACATGAGCTCGTAGTTTTTGAAAAAACCATGTCATTGTAAGTGGGATCTGTGACCCAGAGACATTTGCATTCTCAAGACTACAATCTGGAGACTGCAAACCGAAGAACGCAAATGCGTTGCCAACCCTGAGGACTAAGATGGAATGCCTCTATGCTAGTAATTTCACCGGTGGTCTTGTCACCTAATATGGCCTAATATTTACTTTGATGCGAATTGAGACGAGAACCGGACTCGTTAGTTTAATATAAGTCTTAGAGCCGAATTAATAAAATGATCTTGGTTGAGATGGCCGTCTCAAGACATGACAAAGTAAAGGTCAGGGGCTCTGGTCTACACACACATGTTTGCGTTTCGTCAACGTTACCATGGCTCAATGGCTCTTATTTACTTTACAGTAATAGTGAGATTAGAAACCTCGTCACTTACTTCGTTTCTAATGTTGTTTGAAAAATTGCCCATGTGCAATACGTAGGGTTCAATTCATCGAACCGTGTCAATATCGAGAAAGGCACGAGCGCGTAATTTATACGTACTGACTATCAAGTTAGGTTCGCCAGCGACTTAACTAATAAGTTATCAAAAAAATGTTTGAGCATATTTATACTCATATTCAAAAGCATTTCTCTTTGAACTGCATTTGTTTTTATATCAGTCTATGACAAAAATAGCAAACACATTTTTCGTAAAGTTTTTTCTTTTTACTTATTTTTACGCGTGAAATCATATTTGCCGTTAGGTCTTTGACATTATAGGTACCTCCAACCTTTCTCACCTTTCATATTATTACTAGCTTCTGCCCGCAACTTCGTCCGCGTAGATTTATTACTCGTCATTCCCTTGGAAACATTTACATTTTAACAATGTGTAAATATAGGGTATCTCCATTTCAAATTTCATCCAAATCCGATCAGCCGTTGCAGCGTAAAGGAGTAACAAACTTCCGCATCTATAATATTAGTAGGATACACAAACCTGGGCAGGGTTTCTATTCTAGGCGGAAAAAATCATATCGTCTTTGACCTGTTATGGTATTGATTTGAAGTCATCCGCCATTACTGTCAACTAAATAAGAGCTATCAAAACGGTGACCATACGATAACAGCTCAAACACGATATGGTTTTTACCGTGTTGAATAGTGGCACTGTTTTCGTATTGTCAACGTTTCTGAGGGCTCGGGGTTTCTCTGCGTGATAGAATCAGAAATGATGATATCCGCAGTAGAACTAAGGTTACCGACATAGCCCGAAGAATAGTTAAACTGAAGTGGCAGTGGGCGGGGCACATTGCTCGCAGGACTGATAGCCGGTGGGGTCAGAAGGTTCTGGAGTGGCGTCCGCGGACCGGAAGACGAGCTGTAGGTAGCCCTCCAACAAGTTGGAGTGACGACCTCGTCAGGATCGCGGGATCGCGGTGGATGCGAATAGCACAAGACCGGTCTGAGTGGAAAGCCTTGGGGGAGGCCTATGTCCAGCAGACGTCTTTCGGCTGACATGATGATGATGATGATGATGAACGTTTCTATGGCTATTATTGTCTTGACAGTAATTCCGGCAGAGTCAAAATACACGTCAAAGACTACAATAGTTTCTACCGTGATGAATAGACTGTTGTTTCTACTGGGATGAAGTTCTACACGGTAAAACCTTATTGCTTTTGACGTGTTTCAGTATTGTCAACGTAACAATAGCTCTTATTTACTTGACAGTAATGGCGGCTAACTTAAAAACAATGACATAACACGACAAAGGTTTGTTTAACCGAGCTAAATAGAGGTACTATTCAAGTTTCTGAATCAAAAGAACATATTATTAGCTAATTAGTGAGAGTTATTATTAGAGTTAGGACTTTTGGTGACAAATCGTGGTTCCAGAATCCATGGAGTCGCTATCAGCCTACCTTCAGTATTTTAATATTTCAAAATTCATTTATTCCTTATTCGGCCGCACCAATTTAAATTAGTTTTGGTGTTGAGGATATCTCTGATGTGAAAGCGTTACAAACAAGCAAATATTAATAGGTATGAAATAATCGAACTAAATATGTATTTAGTTCATTTTTGAATATGATAATACCGAAGGTCAAAATCAATGTGTTATGTATTATAATAATTAGGAAATATCGACTCCATGGATTCTAGAACCACGAAATGCCACCAAAATCCTAACCCTAGTTATTATTGTAGAACAGAAATGGAATGAGATAGAATGTTATTCAAATAATTATTTCATTAATATACTGGTTCGAGACAGGTCGATAGTTTGTTTTGGGAAGTTAAGCGCGAACTGGTTTATAAAGACAAGTTCTCTGAGAATAAAAATGTTAATTCGTAGGTTCGATGTTTAATTTTTAGTTCGTCTGTCTGTCCTACCTTTAAAAGGTTGTATCTTTTGAACCGTATAGACAGCGTTTTGTTTTTGTACAAAATATGAGTTATCGCAACTGATTTACACGTATCATAAGGTAAAATAATAAAGGGCATATAGCATATTACGTATAAAATGATCCCAACCCTAATTTTTACCACTAAAATCAAAATGTAAAATTAAATGTTATCTCAGATTTGCTGTCTTTTTTATCTACTTAATTACCCACACATTATTGCATATCCTTTATTATTTAGGTACTGGTTTCCATCATATTTTTAATATAAATACAACGGCTCTTATTATAAGGTAAGATTTGTTAAAAACTTTTTTTTTCGCTGGCCTAGTTGGTAGTGACCCTGCCTACGAAGCCAGGTCCAGGGTTCAAATCCCGGTAAGGGCATATAATATTTGTTCATGAGCCATGGATGTTTTCTATGTACTCATATTTAAGTATATTTTTCCCTATGCAAAAACTAATACGATTTGGGGGCCTTCAAAAAAACGAGCCGACTCTTTTCTTAAACGCCGGCAGCGCGGCAGCGATTCCTCTGGTGTTGGGTGTATTTTTAAGGGTTTCGATGATCACTTACCATCAGGTGACTCGCTTGCTCGTCAGCCTCATTTTTTCATATACAAATGGAATTTATAAAATAAATTATGATATTTATTTATTTTATAAAGTCCATTTATCTCGCAATAAAACAGAACCCCATACTTGAGACAGACAGACTAATTTAGCTTCACTAAAACACACTCTCCATTCTCCGTATTGATATCTATTTTTGTCATTAATTAGTCGTTTTTTTGTTGCTATTTTAGGAAAATATTAATTCTACGGAAATACTGCAGTGGCTCTATTCTATTCGGTAAAAGTAAATTGCTTTTGACATGATATCACATTGTTTTAACTCGACCACCTAAAGCCAAAATAAAAGTTATCATATCTTTGACATTACGACAACATGTCAGTAGCAACTTGCTTTTACCGAGTAAATTATTCTAAAGATAAAAAGATAAAAGATGTTTATTCAGTAAGTAGGCCGCACGGGCACTTTTACACGTCAAAATCTACCAGCGCTTCGCAAGAGATCACTGCTGAGAAGAAACGCCGCGCCGCAAGAAACTCAACAGTCAGTCGTTTTTTTTAAATACTACTTATGATATTATACAATTATAAAGCTTAACCTAGCATGATATAAAACAATTAATTTAACATAAAATAAAAATAAAAATAAAAAACATTCAAGCGTAGCTTGAGCAGGAAAATGTGTCAAAACTAAGAATTTTCATAGGGAGTAATAAGTAGTGGTAATAAAAAAATAATTATAAAATATATGTATTTAAAAAAAAAACTTTCCTATGACAGTGCAAGACAACCACCACATACAAAGTTTCGATACATTCTCCTACAGAAACCGTGTCCCCTAGTTCTATTACTACTATTCTACTTTTGTTAAGCCAATGTCGCTTTTAAATCGTAAACATATCGTCACTGGTAGATCACGTGACTCTTCATTTTGAAACCATTCAATGGCGTCACTGGTAGATCACGTGACTCTTCGTGTCACGTCATCTACCCGTGACGCGATTAGTTAAAAAAGACCCGAATAGAAAGCCAGTTAGCGTAATGGATTTGGTCTAGGGCCTCTGGGAAGTTAAGATGCATAGAGTCTGTGCGGAAAGAATAGAGTCGTAGGATTTGAGGGCGCCTGTGCTATTTAATGATTTTTGTTTCGTAAATCGACATAATTTATAGTTAACGTAAGCTGTCAACTCCATACATTTTTGAGTCGATAGAAAACAGAAACGTTAGTAGAGCCAGCCACCGGTATGTGTACCTTTCTTAACTTTTTACCCAAAGGAAGAGATATGATTTATTATGTATGAGGCTTCAAACTGGTATTTTTGCCAGTTGCCAGTTGAATAAGTATATTACTTAAAATGAAATATATATTTAATTTCTAGATCACTTTGGTCTATAGTTGGTTATCGTTATCAGACAAACATAACTTGATTTGATAGCGGGTATTCAAAAAAATCATTTATCATTAAAAATATTATAAAAATATATATTTCTTATATCGTTTCGTTGTCTCTTAACCACGCGCTTAGCCACAACGAATATCGCCATGCTACAGGCACGTCGATGTGTTTTATCTCTTTCCCCCTAAGCCATATTGAACCTGAGTTAATGGAGCAGGTAAACGTGCTCCGATCCTCTAATCAGTGCGCCGGAGCCGAACGATTTCGTCACAATGCACAAAAGCGGCGATTTATGTCTTATCTGTCTCGCCCAGACACACCGCGTAAGACGCTTAATGAGAGAGGAACAATATGCCGGTACACTGAAGAATTCTTCGATGTTAGAAAGATAACATTGACATGTGATTGCTTGAAAGGTTTTTTTTGGTTTCATTGGGGCTATAATAATACTTTTTGTGACTGGTTTATAATGAGAGGCACTTACGACTACGCTGACAAAGTCGCAAGTGAGAAGAAATTAAAGGTTACTTTATTCAAGTATACCATTCCCCCCATAAAAAGCTTATTTTATTCACTGAAAACAGCGAATAAAAAGCACTTTTAATCACTATTTTGGTGTTTGAATTTAGAACACACCAATATATTCGACATCCATCTCAATGCTATATACCTCCTTGCGCAAAAAATACGCAGTAAAAAACTCCTTTGTAAAGTATACTCGACATACAAACTACTTGTGCAAATAACTCCTCGAGGTTTGATTGGTCGACATTAACGACAAGGAGCGAAGCATTAAATTTTTTGTGTTATTTGCTGTCACTAGTAAGTTGTATGTACGAACACAAAATATCTTCAATTTTTCGTCATTAAATGTGTATTTTCGCTTCAATCTTTCTTTTTGTAGGCATGGTATAAAGTATAGTATGCAACTCTTGAATAAAGCGGATTTATATCAAGGGCCATGAATCACTCGCGTCTCTCAGGATTCTAACACTTGAATCACTCGCTGCGCTCGTCCTGCGGTTGTGATTTAGTCGTTAGTATCCTTCACTTGCGCGTGAGTCATCTATGGCTCCGCTTTAAACCGTCCTTAATTCACTAATTGCATAATATACTATTATTAGCTGAATAAATAAAATAACCTTTCATTGCTTATCCATTACTTTTATTATACGATTCCCGCAATATTATCGAAATAGCGCCAAGTGTTGGATTATTGCCGTCGAGGGATATGAACAAACACTAGTTGGCGGACTAACTCTAACTAGAGAAAACAGCAAGAAATGCCTACGAGCTGTTTATCTTGAGACAACAACCTGATTTTGATTTGGCGAAAATACTAGTGAAAACGGTAATAAAATCGGTGATATTGCAGTACCACGTAACTAAAAAGTTAAATAAGGTGCAAAATAAACCTTAGCAAATAAATCAGTAAGGTACATTTTGCAACTCGTTGAATTTGTTAGATACGCGATATTTTAGTATTACCTACGATTTAAGTCTTCTGAAGATCAAGTAAAAATTTTTTTTTTTTTAAAGTCGTTGTCTGTGTGTTACCAAACTAGTGAGTCCTAACACGGTGTGTCTTCGTTAAGTATAGCGGAGATCCAATCGCCACTTTCCGACTCCATCATCAGACCAGCTCAAAGATACGATAATATTTCAATGTTATCGAGTTTACATAATTATTGTCATCAATTTGCGAAGGAGATTTTTTTTAATTTCCAAAAAGAGAGGCTCCAAAGCAGGTACATAAATTTAGGTAGGTACAATAACGAAATGAAAAGCGTGCTTAAAGAACCCGAAGGACTTCATTTCTTGATATTATTATTAAAGCCGTATATTAATGCTATATTACACTCCTTTTTATGGGCAGTCGTGTAAAAATACAGGATTTAAGAATCAAAAGAGAATAATTTCGAGATTTTCTAATTTTCTAATTTGCAACGTGTGCAATGCTCGCTCGACTTTGCCTTCTATTGTATAATATTGGGACAGCTCCGCTCGTCTCCGCCTCAGCGGAGCCGCACCCAAGACTGGAATTGCGTGTTCCAAAACATGGGTCCCTAGGAGGCTGAATGATCTTTGGTCAACTATTTTGGTTTGATGTTAGATCGTCGAATTTTCGTTTTATAAGTCGCAAATCGTAGTTCTAGAATCCATGGAGTCGCTGTTTCGTAATTATTATAACATATACACACTTTGATTTTGGCCTTCAGTATTGTCATATTTCAAAAAGAACTGAATTGATTTTTAGTGCGGTTTATTCATACCTACTAATTCATATTATTTTATTTTGTACGCTTTCATAGCGAGATGTCTTCGCACCAAAGTTCATTTAAATTGGTTTGATGTTCAATGAATTGATTAATTTTGGAATATGAAATAGTGAAGGTCAAAATCAAAGTGGTATGTATTTAATTACAGTAATTAGGAAATGGCGACTCCATGGATTTAGAACCACAATATGCCAGCAAAAGACCCAACACAGAGGAATTTAATGTTTTTAGTTTTTAGTATTATTTATTGTGCGCGTCGATGGAGAGTTGACTGACGAAATAGATATTGAAAGAGGAGTACGACAGGGCTGCATTCTTTCACCTACCTTATTCAATTTGTATTCAGAGTCGGTAATCACGGAAGCTTTGGAGGACCTAGACTGTGGAATAAAGATGAACGGGCGTGTCATCAACAACATCCGGTATGCGGATGACACGGTTCTTATAGCGTCCACAGCAGCTGATTTGCAGGTGATTGTTGACCGAGTTAATGAGTGTAGTATGAGAGCTGGACTTAATATGAATGTCAGTAAAACTAAGCTCATGGTAGTCTCCAGAAATCAAAACGTTAATTCAACTATTGCAGTCTCTGGGCAAATAATAGAACGAGTGTGCAAATATAAATACTTAGGTACATGGCTGACAGAAAACTGGGAATGTGGTCTTGAAATAAGAACCCGCATCGAAATAGCCCGGTGTGCCTTTAATTCAATGAAAACGGTTCTATGTAATCGTAACCTCAAGATTTGTTTGCGCACTCGTCTCCTACACTGCTACATATGGCCCATAGTTCAGTAC
The DNA here is from genome assembly GCA_923062465.1 of Acleris sparsana. Taxonomy (NCBI): domain Eukaryota; kingdom Metazoa; phylum Arthropoda; class Insecta; order Lepidoptera; family Tortricidae; genus Acleris; species Acleris sparsana. The sequence goes on along the minus strand of OV281307.1, from coordinate 12,338,993 downwards.
GGATGTGAGTCTTGGACAATGAAAAAGGATCTTGAGAAACGTATTGAAGCCTTCGAGATGTGGGCTTATAGGCGTATGTTGAGGATAAGTTGGACGCAAAGGGTAACTAACGAGGAGGTTTTGCGTCGGGCCCAGCAGAAACGAAAGCTTTTGTCGGTCATCAAGAAGCGAAAAACCTCGTATCTCGGGCACGTGCTCAGGCATGACAGATATCAACTTTTGCAACTAATTATGATGGGCAAAGTTGCTGGTAAAAGAAGAGTTGGGCGAAGAAAAAAGTCGTGGCTTCGCAACATCCGGGAGTGGACTGGAATTACGAGCGCGTCCGAGCTATTCCGCCTCGCAAAGGATAGGGACAAATTCCAACAGCTGATAGCCAACCTTCACTAAGTTGGAGAGGCACTTTAAGAAGAAGAAGAAGTATTATTTAATCGTATTTAGTTTAGTTATAATTGATGTACTCTTCTTATTAAAAATGAAACCATCCAGCATAACATTTTCATTTATAATAAACACAACTAATGTCACAAAATACGGACATCTTCAAGAAAATATCAAAAGCCACAATCAAGAACAAGCAAATTATCCCGTCTCTCCGTGACGTCGTCTGAGGCGGCACAGCGACAAGTGGAAATGAGACGTCACTTCTAACAGGATTCCGCGCTTTCATATTTAAATTGCCACTCGTGACTGTAAAGGTGCTGATAGAGTGTCCCTCAGCTCCGCGTCGATGCTATAATGAACATTATCATTTTGTCATTATGGTATTGCATAAATCAAGAGGCGAAGTTTAACGTTACACTGGAAGAGCGGTGGTTCTTATGGCACAGGGTAAACTTAATTTAAGATCAGCTGCTTCTACTGTTGTTTTTTTGTGTACAAAGTTTTTTGTGATATTAAGTATGATTTTGTGACTGTCTTATTTAACAAATTTATTATTATTATTATACTAACTGGTAATTCCTTTGACACTCGGCTTTTTACATTACCTCTGCGATGCATGTATATTATAAGCAGATTGCATTATGTGCTAGAGAAACCCTAATAATGTTTGCTACTCATGCTAAAGTTTTTGCAAGATCCACTAGATTCAAGGATAAACTATGTATACTAGCCTCTCTCAAAATCTAATATTTTCAAGGATAATTATTTCCATAATGACTAAAAAAGAAAACACGCCGTTCGGAACTTTCTTGATGAAAATCGATCTGTGTGGTATTGCATGCCTAATTAATGTAAATCTTGTCTTAAGCACATCGTTTTCCACGAACTAACTACTATGCTCTGGCAACAAATGTCTCTGTGTTTGTGTTTGTGAAACAAAGGTCCAAAAAACCAATTCTACTCGTTCTCCGAGCGAAAAACTGCTAGTCACAATTTCAAAGGAACTCATTGTGGTACATTCACGCAACAGTTCAGAGATATTTTTTTATACACTTTCATGTTTTTCTCTGTCGCTTTGTCCCCGACGTAAGCTTTGGAACAATTTCTCTATTATGTAAAGTTTTTCTCACGAATGCGAGTGTCGAGATGGATATGTGGTTTAACGAATGGATAGGATAAGAAACGGTACGTTAAGGTTTGAATGTTACGCCGGTGATAGGGTAAATGGAGGAGGAATGAAAGTAATGTCAAGAGTTTTGATTAAGTCTGAATGTGGAGTGTTAAAAAGCAAGAGGAAAGACTGAAAGAGATGGATGGATTATGAGATGATATGAGTAAGAACGGAGTTAAAGCTAACATGGTGGATAACAGGGACGTGTGGTAGAATATGACATGCTGCACCGACGCCAGAAGATTGGGATAAGGGTAAGGAGTAGATGATGATAACGTTTTTGTGTGTTACAAACTCACCTAAACTAAAACGAAGTGAGGGAAGGTCGATAGCGTATACTTATAATAAAACACAAAACGACAATTGTTGAAAACTATGTCGTCATTGCATCAAATATTCTTTCAGACGAGGCGAATTCTGAAAGAAATGCTTTCAAAAGAAAGTGAATCTAGCATGAAAAATGCAAGCCGATATGGTTATTTTTGAAGCCATGGAGAATAGAAGAGATTGGAGAAGGATCGAATGTCTAATAGACATTTATTTACATTGTAAATATTTAGTACTATCTTCGTCTTTGCAAGGTGTATTAATTTGTTTTCTATTGGGGTAGCTTTAATTTTATCGAAACACCTTTCAACGAACGTATTATTGCGCAGAATTTTCATTTCATTATAAGGCATTTATCACCGCGTGTGGTGTTTTTTGTTACCCACACGCCTAACCGAACCTAACGTAATTATGTTTAATGTTTAAGATCATGAATAATGATGGTTTCAACGGAAAATAGGGTTCGATGAAATGATACAATCGATGAAGTGAAATAAGATAAAAGATAAAAAGATAAAATTAATTTATTCAGTAAGTAGGCCGCACAGGCACTTTTACACGTCAAGAATTAACCAGCGCTTCCCAGGAGGAGACCCCTGCTAAGAAGAAACGCCGCAAGAAACTCAGCAGTCAGTCATTTTTTAATCATATTTCACATTACAATGGTACTACTTAGTCTAAGCATTATATAAAGCTAGAAATATTAAATTAAATATGTACCAAATAACATGCGAAGTTCAGCAGAAAAACATGCCAAAAATCTTGGGAGATAGAAAGAGAAAAAACAAAACGTACTTGTGTATATAAGACGGTGCAAGACAACACAAATAAAAGATTCAATATGTTTTCCTACATCAACGGTGTCCCCTAGACAAGATAAAACTTTTTTGCATTTGAACAAATTATTATCGACGAAGTTAATTACTTATTATTGACTAAGTTTTAATATTCGATGAAAGTGTTGGTTACCTTTGCATTTTCATGTACAGTCAATGTCATAATAAACTATATACGTATATACGTTCACTTGACGTCAAAACTATCTACATCCATCCATTTCTATGACAATAAGGTCTATGTTCACACATATTTATGCTTTGGGCTGTACAAGTAATTACAACATATGTTGTTTCTGTCGAAACTTGAAAAGTCAGTTATGTGAGCTTCCTCGATAGAGGGTTGGTTTCACTCTAGAATCCTTTATAAGAATTTTTTTTTAGTGAACCAGCATCTCTGCGTTAGTTGGCTCATTGTTGTTCCCCTGATAATAGTGTAATAGACAAAAAGTAGCGCCTGTTTCTCGTTCTATCCATCTAAAAACCTTCACAAAAAAACCTGTTTTAACTTAGTAATAAGAATTAATAAAATAGTAAACATTTTTTTGTGATATTGTTATATTTCAATGTAATCATTTAGCAATTCAGTAGAGTAATACAGCGAACATCTTTGGCACAATGCCAGGATTTAAGGTTAAGTTGAGTTTTATGTTATAGCATAATCATAATTCCCCGCTACGGTCTTGCTTGCAGAGTAATTTCCATTCTACCCCATTCAGAGAATGTTATGCCTAAAATTTTTAGTTCGGGTTTTTAATTTTTTATAGTATATGACGTTTTTCATCATAATTAGTGTTAGTCATCATAATGTCGAAAGTCATATTAAATAATTGAGAAAGTGTATTCGATTCTTATTTGTCAAAAGTCATAATAAACATGATCTATCGTAATGTATTTACACATAATATTTGTTATAGCAATGTTAAGGACTAAAGGTGTTTTTTTTTATGGCATAGAGAAGGCAAACGAGCACACAGGCCACCTGATGGTAAGTGGAAACTGTGACCCATAGACATTCGCATTCACAAGACTGCAAATGCGTTGCCAACCCTGAGGACTAAGATGGAATGCATCTATGCTGGTCATTGCACCGGCTGTCTTATCCCCAATCCTGAACACAACAATGCGAACACAGCTGTTTGGCGGTAGGTTAATGGATAAGATGGTGGTAGCGATCCGGACGGACCCTGCACAAGGTCCTACCACCTGCAAAACATACATAACATTTTAGTGCTTAATGGTTTAAGGATTTTTTGCAGTAATATTACTGCATGAATTTTAAAAAAACCTAACATTAAAGACTAGCCCTCTAAACCTAACCTAAACGAGTTGGTTTTGCATTGACAAGACTTTTGCTCGCTGCTGTTGCTAACTTCTGACTTACAAAATTCGATACATAGTACATTGTGCATCAAGGGTAGTATGAAGGGAATTACTAACGAGAGTGTTAGAAGCCCGACGCCGAAGGCGGAGGGCTGTTAATGACTCGAGTTAGTAATCCCCTTACTGCCTGTGATACACACAATGGTTTTCATCACATTTGCGAGGAAAAAAAACAAAGAGATACCACTTTGCGGGTGGTAGGACCCTGTGCAGGGTCCGTCCGGATCGCTACCACCGTCTTATCCATTAACCTACCGCCAAACAGCAGTGTTCGCATTGTTGTGTTTCGGTTTGGGGATAAGACAGCCGGTGTAATGACTAGCATAGAGGCATTCCATCTTAGTCCTCAGGGTCGGCAACGCATTTGCAGTCTTATGCTAATGTCTATGGGTCACAGTTTCCACTTACCATCAGGTGGCCTGTGTGCTCGGTTGCCTTCTCTATGCACGACCGACGAACGGGAACGTAAATGGAAACGATATTTTTTTTGTGACCACACTACCACAGATAATAACTGCGTTTAGTTTCGACCTGGATTCGAGCCAGATTTAGCCAATTTGATAAAAATGTATAATTACTAAAATTAATGATAAATGTTGATATAAACTTGAAATAGGTATAAAAATAATGAAGTTTAATGAAGCGTATAGGTTTTGTGTAATGTAAGTTAGTCTATACCTAGCTAATTTTTAAAGATGATATTAGAAACCGATTTATTTTTTGGCTGAAAATTAAACCTCCTTAGTCAGAAATGATGTACGAAAGAGTTGCAAATTTTAAAAAGAAAGTCATTACTCCCTAGGGATGAAAAACTCGCCATAATTCCCGCGGGAACAATTTAGGCCATTGTCTTTCTGTATACAGGCATGGAATAACACCATTTACGAGCAAGTGTGATGAAAATAAATTTATGGGTGATAAAGGGATCCATATGTAAAGTTTTCAATCAATTTTTTTCAAACCTACTCCATTCCGCCCCATTCCATTGCCAATCCATTGTATTCTACTACCAACATATCTCTACAATTCATCAAACCCGGAATGCTACGTACCACATACATTTTTCTAGACTTATCGCCCCAATCGCCTGCAAATGTAAGTTGGTTCTGTTCTAATTCGCACAAAGGAACAAACACGGGAATCATGAGAGCGGGATAAGGTGCTCTGTGGGGCTCTGTGGGTCGACAGGGGATTACTGGGTACTCAAATGCTTATGAAGGAATATAAGTGCATGGGGATTTTCGTGGATGGCCAAGTCGATGATTTGATACGTTGAGGGATAGGTAGGAATGAATTTATTGTGTTCTTGGCATCTATAAGTATATCCAAAGGGGTAAAAGCTGCTAATATTTTCGGTTTATTGTTACGGAAATTTATGTCCTAATTTTATCTTCGTTTACTAAACATGACTTAAAAAAAAAAATGTTTCAAGTCGGTTTTTTAGACATACGTACAATTTATATTTCTGTATTTTTTCATATTGTGAAATCATCTATAGAGGTATACTTAATAATAATAATTATACTTTGACTTCAAAAGCAATTCATCAATAAAATTAACACGGAGCAATATCTCAACCCAGCCCTGCGCTGCTCGCGTCGCATCACATTACACTCCACTAATATAGGCTCGATGTAGCGTAATGTGTCGCGGCCACGCAAGCGGTCATTGGGAAACGGGTAAACAGGGTTTAAACAGGGTTCTGCAGGTTATAAATTAAATAAATATTAATCGATAGAGCGGCACGCAGCAAACTATTTCGTATTCGATTCCGAATTAGGACAGAAAACTTTATGAGAAATGTTTTATTATACCTATATGTATTTAACAAAAACTCTGTCGTGCATCGAATATTTTTATAAACGCGTAATTCGTAATTCTGCTGATGTGACACAAAAAACAAAGTCCATTTTGTTCCCAACTTATCTATGGAATATAGTTATTCCAATCTTCAGGTGAAAAAAAATACAATGTTCAAATGCGATTCAGGTCCAGGTTATCCCTGCCGTCTTCTGGATGGTCAAACTGAAAGTTCTTAGAAAATCAAAAACTGATTAAACTAGCAAGTTGACGTCAATACATCGCTGCATCCGATGGAACCACTGACAAAAGCACTTTACCCACTCGTCTTTAGGGGTCTCTTCGAGGGCTTTTTGAAACGCAGCCACAGCTTCCTTGGCGTCTATAAAACGTTTTCCTCGAAGTTTTTCTTTTATTTTCGGGAATAAATAAAAATCGCAAGGTGCGAGGTCCGGGCTATACGGCGGGTGACCCAGTAATTCCACGTCTGACGTCGCCAAATAGTCGATCGTTCGCCTGGCGGTGTGTGACGAGGCGTTGTCGTGGTGAAGGAGGATCCTACTGCGAGGTTGTTTCTCCCGAACTTTTTCCAAGACAAGTGGCAAACAATTGTTAGTGTATCACTCTGCAGTAACTGTTTTTTGATCCTTTGAAACAATTGTCGCGTAATGACCTGTCCTTCCGAAGAACGAGGCTACCATCTTTTTTCCCACGCTTCGACCTCTCTTCACTTTAGTTGGCAACTCCTCGGAAGGAAGCACCCACTGAGCAGACTGTCTTTTGATTTCGGGATCATAACAGTAAATCCAGCTTTCGTCACCCGTAAGTATGTCGAACACAGCATTTGAGTCACCTCCGTTAAATCTTAAAACTATTTCACGGCACCAATCAACATGACGGAGTTTTTGGGCCTCGGTCAAATTATGAGGCATCCACCGGGCACAAAGCTTCCTGACCGCTAAATGTTCATGGAGGATTTAGTGCACTTGACTCATACCGATGCCCAAGCTTGTACGCATCTGCTGATAGGTCACTCTTTTATCAGTCTCTATCATACTTCGTTGCCGTAGAAGGCCGGCCCTCACGCAGATCGTCGGTGAGATTATTGCGACCACGTTTAAACTCATTAAACCAATTGTAAACAGTAGCACTAGATGGGGCTTCATCGTGAAAGGCCAATCGTAGTCTATCATAACTTTCTTGTTGACTTAAATGACATCGAAAGTCATAAAAAATCATTGCATGAAATTTTTCTCGCGTTAAATTCATGTTGACGTGACACAGACAACTTTCAATTTGCCACCAAATCGTAAAACAAATGACAAATGAATAAAATACATACTCAATAATATTGGCAAAAAATTCCATTTTCAAAATTTTAACTTATTTTTTTATTATATTGTTTACAAGTGGCCAGATCTAAAAACTTTCAGTGTCGCCCTCGTATAGGTACCTAATTAAAAACGATTTTTTTGTAACATAAACCTATTCCGTTTTATGACTAGGTTCTTTAGATTTCTGTTTTTTTTATGGCATAGATCAGTCTAACGAGCACACAGACACAGGCGACCTGATGATAAGTGGAAACAATGCCCCATAGACTAAGAGTGCAAATGCGTTGCCAACCCTGAGATCTAAGATGGAATGCCTCTATGATAGTCATTTCACCGGCTGTCTTATCCCCAAACCGGAACGCAACAATGCGAACACTGCTGTTTGGCGGTAGGTTGTAATGGTGGCATTATAGAATGTAGTCTCAAAATCAGGGTCTATCTATGTATCTAACTATACAAAACGCAAACCTGACTGTCTTATATATCAACGCACAGCCGAAACTACTCTACCTAGAAACTTGAAATTTGGTACAGGTGTTCCTTTCATGATGAAGCGAGCAAAAAGGAAGGATTTTTGGAAATTCGCCCCTTAAGGGTTTAATATAGGGGGAGTAGCGGGAAACTAATTCTACGCGTACGAAGTCGCGGGCGTCTTCTATGAGATAGATATAGGAAACTAAGCGAGATAAGGATGAAATATGAATGCACGTGTAGCTCTGACACTTCAATATACTCGTATGAGGCTTTGTTGTCACTTAGGCTTACTTGAAACATTTCTGTACCTTGATTTCTTCTCAGCTTATCTCGTGTACCTCCGGACTGTTTCCATCTGTTGCCACCTACACACTTTTATTACCTTAATACTGGTGAATACATTTCAAAGTGGAAACAAAATGTGCGTCGTTAGATAGGGACCACCTGACTTTCCTTTCGTACCATTTCAATTATCGAATGAAAGCGTTGCCTATCTTCCAAAGCGAACCAAGCAGATTGGACGTGGGATCTATTGTCATGGTAACGGCAGATCAGCCGTTCTATTGCTTTCAGAGTTGCTCATTGCTCTGATAGGGATTGGTAGGTATCTACATAAATAGTGATTGTTTGCATTTCATGTCTTCAAAACGAATTTATAACTTTGTGTATTATTGCTATTGTGTGAAAATAATGATGAAAAATAATGTCTTTTTCTAGTCCTAGCTAAATTGGAGGCAATGCTTGTTGACTGCCTTATTAAGCACCCTGGAGACGATCAATGGCGATTGACAATGTCTTACGTTATTGACAATGCCAATCGAAGTGCAATTGACGTAGTTTCAATCGACAGTTCAATGTTTGCACCCTCTGTCGTCAAAGAGATCAGACGTGTTTATGTTCGCGTAGTGTTCGAAACGATTGTTAATGACTCGGTGAAACGGTCAATTGGCTTATCATAAATCAAAATTGTCATCATTTGCCTTCAATCACGTAGTTGCGCTTGATAGTCACTTCAATTGGATTCGTTTACGTTCTATGTCGATTGACAATCACGACGTAAAATTGACAATCGCAATTGATCGTCTCTGGGGTGCTTTACATAGCCAAATACGGGTATTAAGATCTTATCTAGAATCAGTTAAGATTACTACCACCATCCGCCTTTGAAACGGTTTTTTTTTGGTTTGGCAATAGATTATCGGCAAATTTGCAATCTTATTTATTTATTTATTTGAAAAGGTACATAATACAGACAGCAATCTAAATTAGAAAATTAAGGATATACAGATACCTAGATGTTATATTATAACCAAGATTACAGTCCAAAATTATGTGTACACAGCATGGTCAGTTACAGTTGTATAATTTAAAAATAACTAAAACTAATTAAAAATATACCATTAACAGAAAATAACACTACAAATTGCGCTAACCATTATAAATATCTGTACCTACGTAATTCGCTGCCCGCCTTCGTTTCAAACATGCTTTCATTTATTTTATCTACATGCATGTCATAAGTTTTCTACAACATGTACAATATGGCCTGCATATTGCATTTTCATAATTTAATTTTCTGTTCTTCGGAACTATTCGAAAGTTCGAAACAAATGACTAACATTTAATTTAGGCATAATATAATTCACCTGTCAATATCAAAAAGTATAACCTACCTGCATTATTCGATAATCACAACCAAATATGATTCCTTATTTTTTTAATGTTCGAAATTTGAATGTGATTAAAGTTTTGGCTACCTATAACTACTGTAATTTAAAAATTACGATGCTACCACAGATACAGGTTTACTAACATAGGTCATTTGCTTATCGTTTCTGAACATATCATAGGGAAGTTATGCCACGGATGTAGATAAAGTTATGTAAGCGACTGTACGCATAATTAGGCATTAAAACCTCCATTAATGCCTCTCATTATGCTCCTGTCACATAAATAACTATTGTTTTTCGTTACCTCGTTTTAAAACGGAACCCTCTTGTTTACGCTTTCCTTTTCCCCGCGTGTAGTAATAATTCCGTGTAACATGTTGTAACACGCCTTAACATGGTTGCATGCTTAAGCTGGCCTTTGCCTATTTTACAAGACGACGAACCCATTCAATCAGTTCTCTTTTAACCCAAGCAAAAAAAGGTGTGTAATAAGTTCTTAACGTTTTAAATAAGGTAGTTTGTAAGGTATATTAGGGATTTATGGGACTGGCATGGCTCTTGTGATGCCAAAGCCACTTTAAACAAATAAAGATTTAAAAAAAAAACCAAATCGTATCTCACTTACGAATTGACCAATAGGAAATTCATGACGTTTTTTTCCCAGCTTCAATAAAAGCTGATACATGTAACAAGCAGTATAAGCTAACATAGATTTGTTCCTATCTCTTTCTAGCAAAACAGAATTTACATGGAGTTTATATTTATAATAACGGCTAAAATAAAGTTTAATTTCTGCTTTTGTACAAGCCAAAAGCTTATTTTGTTTGTCAATTTAATTGAACTTTATGGTGTTTAATTAGATAGAACTGTGTAGGTACGTGCTGTTCATCCGTGGCATTACGGTGGTCAAAATACCTACAATATACAGGGTGAAATAGGGATCGTTTTTTTCTGACTCAGTAAACGATTGCGATGTTACCTGTATATATTTCAATTGAAACAGAGATAGTTCGGTATTTACGTATTTTAATTAAAAAACGTTAAGTAATTTAAAACGCGTGGTCAACCTACTTTTCTAATTACAACCTCTTTGAAAATACAAAATAATCGTAGTAGCCATCGAAGGAATTTTTCTTATCTGTCTATCAGTATCGTCATAACAACCTCTTTACGTACTTACTGCGATGATTGTTAAGTACATGCACTTGACATAAGATTTCTTCGGAAACAGAAGGGTGACCATGATCTCAAATCATCCCAGTTTTTTTTTATTATTTGCTGTACTGACTAAAATAAGTCGCAGGAATACTGTTAGTCCTAACCTATCGTTATCCTTAGGGGAAAGTAAGATAAATGCGTCTTTCTTGCTCCACGACCGAATATTTCACCCTGTATATTGTAGGTATTTCGGTATCTTAAACACCTAATAAACAACTCGGAATGAATAGCCCTGCTCTTTTGATCTCATATAAACCCCTTGATCCTATATAATATCGACCCAGCGGATGTTGATCTTAATCAGGGGTGCTATTCTTAATCGTACGAAAGATAAATCAAATAATTAATATCAGGGACGATTTCTTACAAGGGCATTGATATCTATACAGTCATCGCGTCAAATATATCTATACACGGCCTTTATTGCCAGTGGCATAAAGGTGCATGGATATTTTTGACGTCTTGGGAACGTATTTATTTATGCCCTTGACTATACTATGAGAATCAGACAACAGTAGAAAAAGGTAGGGTAAAGTCACCAGTGGTCAGCCAGTGACCAGTAGTCGACCTTATATGAGTGCGAAGAGTGGGAAATATATCTTTCGTACTCTTCCCACTTATACAAATATAGGCAGAGGTCGACTTCAGGTCTCTAGCTGACCACTGGTGACTTTACCCTACTTATATATCATTTTCGACTCAAAAATACAAAAAATGGCTTGTACTGGGAATCGAAATTTCGTAGCCAGGGTCACCAGCTACTAGAATAGGTAACTGCGTCGGCGCAGGATATTACATCAATAATATATAATAATCATGGATTTTAAATGACTATTCACTTTAGAACTCACGGCTAGCATAAGTTGCCGACTTGTTTGTCGTTTGTCCCTTTCTATCTAGTCAGTAACGATAGAGACGCACAAAGCGATAAGCGAGAAATTACAACTTGTGTCAACACCTTTAATCTCTAGCTAGACAGACTGCAGTCCATCTCGATTTAACTGACAAATTCTCAAGGGATACGGAATAAGACAGCTGATCCTCAATTTCATCTCAACTTTGATCCAAGATTTCTAAGCTTATTGTTTATGCATCGAAAACATTTTGCATAATTTGTCTTTGTAGATTATTCTGGCATAAATTCGAGGAGAATTTCAATATTGCCGATCGAAAGGGCAGTGTTATTTTTTTAAATAGCTCGTCGTAAATTCGTCGACAAACATACAGATGTAGTGAATAATTATTTCCCATAGTTTTTTGTCAGATAAGGTCGTATTTATCTTGCTTTATCAGTTGGCTTATTGACGGGTACCGAAGCTAATTGAGAAAGGATTATTCACAGATTGACCCTTGAGTGTGTATAAATTATTAGTTACATATCGTATAATGAGACGTACGAATGTGGTGGTAGGATCTTGTGCAGGGCCCGTCCGGATCGCTACTACCATCTAATCTTTTAACCCACCACCGAGCAGCGGTGTTGGCATTATTGTGTTCCAGTGTGGAAATAAGACAACCGGTGATATTACTAGCATATAGAGATACTATTTTAGACCTCAGGGTTGGCAACGTAATTGGAGTCTTAGGATTTCAGTTTTGTAAATTGACAGGTCTATGGGTTCCAGATCCCACTTACCATCTACTGGTCTATGCTCTCGTTTTCTTTCTCCATGCATGTGATGCCTAAGATCGCCGTCAATAGAACTTGCAAAAGATGTAAACAAAACCAAACAAATCAATTCTCCAAGATTACTCCATAATCACGTACTTTTAAAGATCAAGTGAGGTCTTTGCTTCGATGTATACACTAGATCATTATTTTCATATTAAGTTTAAGATGAAATAACTATTCATTATACGTTATTTTTAATAAAAACACGCTTGGTGACTTTTGAGGTTATGTGTCAAACTACTAATTTGTTTACATCGTTCACAAGCTCTATTGACGGCGACTTTACACATTTGCATTCTATGAATATCAGGGGACAATTATATTATTCTCATGACTTCAATCTTAAGACTGCAACCCTAAGATCGCAAATGCGTTGCCAACTCAGGACTAAGTTGAAATGCTAGTAATTTCACTCGTTGTCTTAAAATCTAACCTAAAAATATGAACATAGAAAACATAGAAGTGCGAAATTCTAATAAACCTTTAGACAAAATAACGGTTCATAACACTAAATTACTTCTGGGTAATTTTGAACTGTAAATATAGCAGCCGGACTTCAATACACAAATCCAAACAAAAATATGGCAAACAACCAACACCCACAACCACAACAATCTGCAGTCACGAGCCACGCGAAAATATTAAGTCCAGCCGCACCCGGTATAAATAGGGGGTATTTCGGGAACATCGGTCATAATACATCGAGTCGTGCTAAGAACATAACTATGGGCATACATTTGTTCATACTTTTCCTCGTTCTCCTGTTGTCTGCTTGTGGTAAGTGTTTTCAAGAGGCCACCTATGCTAAATTATGTAGTGTTCCGCGATCTGGATCTCAACAACCATAACGCCCTTGTATCTGTTCTTTGGATATATTAAACTTGCTCATATTTGCTTGAGACTGGCAAACGTGAAATCACGATTAGAAACCAAATTCTCGATAGTTTTCAAACGGGTCAAGATATGATTTATTGACCGTCTGTTAGAGTTTCTTGTGGTGATTCTTATCTGCAATGACCAAGTCCAAAGCGCTAATCCCTACATATTATAAAACAAAGTCGCGTCCAGGCTGTCTATCCCTCTGTATGTATATGTGTCTGTCTGTCACGCTTAGATCATTCAAATTACGCAACAGATTTTAAAGCAATTTTCATCAATAGATAGTGTGATTTAAGAGTGTATAATATTTTTTCGGGTCACTAATATAGTTTTATTAAATAAATATTACCAACGAGTAACGAGAACGGATGTGTCTAATTTACTGAATTAATAATGACTTAATATTTAGATGTTGTATATTTCCCTACATAATTATTATTATTGATTCAATAAATACTTTTAAATAAAAAAACAAGTTCAATAATAATAAAATATAACACAACTAACCTATAATATAAATCCCTTCATTACCCCCACTTGCGGCATCGTGCCGAGGACACTCGCAGCGTTACCCCGTTGCACTGCGATGCTCAGTCTTTGGGCAAAAAAGGAGCCTTGCCTGTGGTCGCCAGAGACACCTATTAATTTGTCTGACACTTCTTTAATAATTTTTTTTGTGTCAGATGACCACGGACCAAACGTTTCCATAGCAAGTGCAGCAAATTCGTAATTTGGCTTTAAAAAAGCATATTTGCGGCACTTGATGGTTTGGGCGAGGTCTGCGGCGGTCCCTGGCTTGCGAGAAGAACCTTGGACGTGAGACGGTGCTAGCGTATCAACACAAGTGACGTCCCACGCCAAGGGACGACCAAGATGCCACGGTATTAAAGTGCATCCGTCGGGTCTCTTTCCATCAGAGGTAGACAGGCCAGTGGGCTCAAGCGAAGCTGGAAATGAAATTGTACTAAGAGCCCGACGGATCAAATCATTTATCGACGCATGTCTATAAACTCGACCAGCACTGGATTGACAACATAGACCGTGACGTCCTAGCTCGTCGACTGCATTTCCACATCGGCAACAAGGATGTGGCTCGCAGACTTTAAGACCGAGGCGGAGGCACACTGCAATCCTTAAAGTATTAGGATCCAAAAGAGACCCTAGGGTTCGTGAAGGGAGAGAGTGCAGCCAGTGACCCGACTCTGGTTCGGAAACTGCCAATATACGGGCCCTCTCCGATGGATTTTGACTATTTTCCAAAAGATTGTGATGGCAAATTTTGACAGAAATAAGGTCCCATGCTGCTTGGCTAGTTTTTTCGACTGGCAAGTTCTCACCCGGGTTACAGACACGCCAAGCATCCACTGCATCGGACAAGCACGACACCTGAACATCAGTGGGGTTAGAAAAGTTAAGAATCTCACTGATGAGGGTGATTGTGCTGTGGATCGATGAGAGGAAAGCTGGCAGTGCCAAGTCGCTAGTAGCCCGAATGCCAAGCCCACCGTACTTTACCGGGAGGGTTGCTTGAGACCAACTGTTAGGTGAGTGTAAGATGTTCAACATTTTGCTACATGTTAATTTTAAAATATTATCAATCGAGTCTGACAGATGAGGAAATTTACATACTGGGCTACATCGAAGAATGTACAGAAATTTAGGGGAAAAGAGGCATAATCGTAATATAAAAATGGCAATATGAGGCGAGATTTTGTACAGTAAATCTGATGAATCATGAAAGTTTTTTAATTTAGAATTTATAGTATAGGGGATTGCATCTTCGAAAATAGGGGCCCCAAGCAGAGAAAAAGTTTCCTTGGTCAAAACGGTGATATTAGGCGAAAGTGTATTAAAGTTGTGGATTATATCATCGCGAGCGTCCACTGAGAGCCTATCTGAAACGACTAACTCACACTTATTGAAATTTAAAGAAAGACCTATGTCAGAAAAGCGGTCTTTAAGTGTGCGAAGGTCCCCTAAAACTGAAGAGGCTTTTCCCCCTAAAGTGCCGTCATCTAAATACAATAAGTATTGATGCCTAGACTTTTTGGGAGTAAGTAGGTGAATTTGAGTAAGAATTGTCCCAAACATTTATTTAAAAAAATATAGGTATCACCTGTATAGGTGAGTCTTGGTTTACCGTATTTAACGAGCTTATGACAGCATAATAAAATTCTAGGTTCCTAGTGAAAAATATCTATAATCTGTTTCTGTACCAGCTATCACTTCAATAGGTCGAACGATGAAGACAACACCAACAAACAAAAACACTTTCGCATGGATTATGCTAATAAGTATCTAAAAGTATAAGATCTTTGCAGAGGGCAGGCAGTTCCGGAGAGACTACAGCTACCACCCTGAAGCTGAAGGCTGGTTCAAGCTGCACCAGATCCCCGCCACCTGGCGGGACGCGCGGCTGCGGTGCCACCACGAAGGTAAGTCTCGTCCACGGTCAGTGAGCTCTTGTCGTTCTATAAGGATAAGGGGGGTTGTGAGCTACAGAAGAGGACAAAGCTCTCACAACCCGCCAGGTGAAGAGTGGAGTCCAAGGCCCACGGACATGGCATACATCTCATTCATTACTGTTTCCAGGAGAAAAATATCGCTATTCCCTGTGTTCAAAATGTCTTTTTTATGAAATTGTATGATGGGTTTTAACGACAAACAGACGAATATCCTACTGATTGTTCGAAAAAAATCTCTTTATGCTGTAATTTTCAGAATCTTTGAACTGCCTTTAATTTAAATAACTCTCGCCGTGCCCGCAGGCGCTGTGCTGGCGTCCCCGGAGGAGCGCCCCGTGCTGGATGCCATGAAGACTATCCTCGGCGCCGCCAAGATGGCGTGCGGCGTCTACACCGGCACCTCCGCCACCTACTCCAAGGGATATTACCATTCCGTCCAAGGTATGCATACCTGAGTGCATACATATCTGAGTGCTACATTGAACATGTCAAACTTACATCTTCTAGATTATTTCAGTCCAGGTACTCATTCTGTACATGTATGTAAGTAAGCATCATAAATCTGGCATAATTTTATTCTTATATTAAGAATTGTATTGACAATTCGTTTGACAGGCACTCCTCTCACGTCGTTCCAACACTTGCTGTCCTGGGCTCCGGACGAGCCCGACAACAGCGGGGACGCCGAAGGCTGCCTGCTCATGCTCCCCAACGGCACCGTCGCGGACGTGGCGTGCTCCGACCCTCTTCCCTTCCTCTGCTTCAGGAAAAACACCAAAAATTTAGTCACAAACTG
This sequence comes from Acleris sparsana, assembly GCA_923062465.1. Lineage (NCBI taxonomy): Eukaryota > Metazoa > Arthropoda > Insecta > Lepidoptera > Tortricidae > Acleris > Acleris sparsana. The sequence goes on along the minus strand of OV281307.1, from coordinate 12,322,584 downwards.
CGGCACTGTAGACATCAGTAAGTGTCAACGTGATCTGATTTTTCGACATCATCTTTATTATTTTCCAAGTTGTGTGTTTGGTGAGATGCTTCAGTACTTCTTACTCTGTCATCTGTCTTGTTGGTGCACATGACGATTATTATTTTTGTGCCTTACTTGAATAATAAAATAACTCGACTTTAATCTCGAGGGCTAGGTTAAAAAAAAATTGGTCTGTTTCAGCTGTCTATTTCATAACTACTTTTAATTACGACTGACATATATTTACAGACTACAGCCTAGATCTGAGCCTCGGTAGCTGCTATAAGTTCCACCAGGAGCCTCAGACCTGGTCGCGAGCTTTCGCAACGTGCTCCGGCGAGGGAGGGCACCTTGCCGTCATCAACAGTGACGCAGAAGCCCAAGTTATTAAGGACCTGTTCGCCAGATACCCTGCCGCTTCTATACAGTTCATTAAAGACTGGGCGTTTGTCGGGATTAATGATTGGGGTGAACATGGGATGTGGCGCACTGTGCATGGTAAGTGTCATGAGAATCCACTTAGAGCTTCGTATTGTTCGTGGAGTTATGGGACTCAATTCTGCCCACTCCGTTTCACGGTCACGGAAGTTAATTTGCTACCAATTTCAAATAAAATCTGCTTCAAGATATCATTGTCATTAGAGATGCCAAGTCATTTATAATTGATAGGAAATTCAACCTTATTGCTGTAGAATGTCAGATTGACTTTGGAACTAAGGTGGGTGACAATATTAATTCTTTAACTGCATGTAAGTAGTCTGTTTTAAAATTAGCAAGTTTATTTTGAACCAGTTCCCGTTAATGGAAAGGGCGGAAATTAGAACCACATAAAATAGGTTATTCCATTGAAAGTGCAATGTTATGGTATCGAAGAGCTGATCTGATGATGGAGTCGGAAGGTGGGGACAGGGTGTCCGCTATACGTAACGTAGACCCACCGTGTTTGGACTCGTTATTTTGGTCACGATAAGCAGAAGACTCTGCAACGAAAAAGTACAGTCGGTAACAAAATCGTGTTCCAAAACATGTTTTTTTAACGGAACTATATTGCTTCGTTATGCAGGTCAATCACTGGTGGATGCTGGGTTCAACAAGTGGTTTGCAGGCCAGCCGGGCAATGAAACGGCATTTCCCGAGTCTTGCGTCTGCATTCACCGCTCCGCGCTCTTGGGAGACATTAGCTGCGCCACATCCCTTCCATATATCTGTGAGAAGAGCCCGTTTACTTTGGTGGACGAAAGCGAATAGTTTATATTCGAAATAAAATATTTCGGCCTTTATGGTTACGTTACTACAAGCAAGCTATTTAAATTGTATAAAAAAATTACATGTCAATAGTTTTATGCGTTTACTTTCTTCCTACATAGTCGTCAACTGTTCATCAAAAACAAGTAAAAACTAAGTAAACTTTAAGTACATCACAGATCCTATTATAATATGAATAAGCTTCAATGTATAGAACTATTTATCTACCAGCCACGATTTGCCTTTATAGCGTGACAAAATGTGAATAAAGCATCTGACAGTCTCGTTCTTATCAGAAGCTGATGAAATGTTCTCCCTGGTGAAAGTCAGGGGATCACGCTGGGGCCAACCCAATTTTTCATAATGATAAACGATAAGCAACGCTAATTGTCTGCTTTTCGCTCATGATAGCACTTATGTGCTTTTGATGTGTCTTTAGATTGCAAGATCTTGCAAGAAGACATTCATGCTGTTAGGATTTGAGCTCAAAGTACCAAGTAGCTTTAGCATGACCGAGTTTCCACTGAGTAAAAACCATATTTCCGTTGACGTGTTATCTTATTGCCAACGTTATGGCGGCCGAGTTATAAATAATATCATAACGAGTCAAAAGCAATACGGTTTTATCTACGCACATATCATAAGCCCTCTATTATGCGGTCAGAAACCGTGGGAAACGACCAGCATTATTACAACCAATTTTAGTATGAGAACTTCGTGTCTAGTAGGTAAAACCTGTACCTACTGTAATGAGTTTAAATTTGGAACAGCTGTCAAAACTCAAGAGGGTCTCTATTCTAGTATCCATAGATATTAAAACAGTTATCGATACGTAAAGTCAATGTAGTATGTTTTTCTAATATAAACCGCGCGACATTTGATCTCGAGTGACATGAGAATAGGGAATTCATTCGTTTGTCTATGATTTAAAAAAAACCCTTCATATTCGTGACACTGACACAGCTTGTTAGGCCGCCATGTTTGTCGTCATGACGTCGGCCTCTCAACCCATCTTAAAGTACCGGTAAACTGGGGGTACTTTGATTTACGGGGTAACATTGCCCGACCTTAAAACGATAACTGTTTTAGTTGTTATCTTCTTAAATTGTTGAAGTAATTATATAACTGTATGAGTAGCTTAGTCCTGATGAAACATTTAATAGAATAATTAAATATTAAAGATAGTTTTTGGGGTGGGCAATGTTACCCCGTAAATCAAAGTACCCCCAGTTTACGGTACTTGTGTTTTAAGGCCTTTTATTATGCATCACTTGCATAATCTACTATTACCGTGTTAAATAGAAGCCCAGGTAAATGTAAAGTTATGACCTTCACGAGATCCAGAATTCCCATCGAAGTCCCTTACTAAGGAGATTAATTAATTATAAAGATTACTAGAGGACGCCCGCGACTTCTTACGCGTAGAATAAGTTTCCCGCTACTCCCCCCCTATTTCAACCCCTTAGAAGGTGAATTTTGAAAAAACCTTTCTTAGTGCTCATTTACATCATAATAGGAACCTCTGTACAAATTTCAAGTTTCTAGGTATAGTAGTTTTGGCTATGCGTTGATATCTAAGTCAGTGAGTCAGGTTTGCCTTATATATATAGATTCCTTTATACATTATATAGATACAGATAGATTTTTGTCAAACGAATACCTAAGTAATAAAAAAAAGAAAAAGCATTTGTTTTTTTAAATTCCCACTAGAAATACACTTGATGACCATCACAAAATTTAAAAAAGAGAAGTCTTCATTGAATATTGCAGTTCAAGGTAAGTAATTGCCGTAAAAGAAATAAAAATCACGCCGTCAACTTTTTCGTTTGAACTTTTTCATCACACTTGCTCGTAAATGGTGTTATTCCATGCCTGTATACAGAAGGACAATGGCCTAAATTGTTCCCGCGGGAATTATGGCGAGTTTGTCATCCCTAGGGAGTAACGACTTTCTTTTTAAAATTTGCAACTCTTTCGTACATAATTTCTGACTAAGGAGGGTTAATTTTCAGCCAAAAATTAAATCGGTTTCTAATTTCATCTTTAAAAATTAGCTATAGACTAACTAACATTACACGAAACCTATACGCTTCATTAAACTTCATTATTTTTATACCTATTTCAAGTTTATATCAACATTTATCATTAATTTTAGTAATTATACATTTTTATCAAATTGGCTAAATCTGGCTCGAATCCAGGTCGAAACTAAACGCAGTTATTATCTTTGGTAGAGGTCACAAAAAAAAATCGTTTCCATTTACGTTCCCGTTCGTCAAAAGTTATTTCTTTATATTTTGCAGAGTTAAAGTGTTTTCTCTTTGTTTTTTTTCCTCGCAAATGTGATGAAAACCATTGTGTGTATCACAGGCAGTAAGGGGATTACTAACTCGAGTCATTAAAAGCCCTCCGCCTTCGGCGTCGGGCTTCTAACACTCTCGTTAGTAATTCCCTTCATACTACCCTTGATGCACAATGTACTATTCTTTGATTGGATTTGAATTTCGAATCTCAAGTAATCAAATTTAAATTTAGAACAAGGCCAAAGCGTAGGCGATTTTAATGGTTTGCGCCATTTTTAAACGACTTCATGTGATTACCAGTTTCTAAATTCAAATTGCAACGGTAACTGTTGTTTTTTTTTTTATTTTACGTTCGTAGATTGAAGATAATCTGTTTAACTGCGGTAACAAATACAATGCCGACGTACAGTCGGCTAAAAAGCAAGTCAGTTTAAGTTATGTCAACAAAAATAAAATTAACATGCAACCTTTCAGGCAAATAGCCCCCGTTATAGAGCTACGGTAAATATAAGCTACCTGAGAGGGCGTATCGAGTGGGATGCGACTGAAATAGCCTGTCTGTCGAGCTAGATACCCTAGATACCGTTGGCTTTAAACCTAACTCCCACAATAGCAAGCTCTTCGGGTTGGGATACAACGTCGGAGGAAAAGCCATATGATTCATATGTATCTACAGTAAAGCCAGCGTTTTAAGCCGGGTACTCACTAGCCGTAACTGCAGCTGTTGCACTTAGTACCAATTTCACCAAACGATGTTAACCACTTAACAGACGATTAGAGCGTTAACAGCTGTCAAAATGTTTGAACTAACAGTCGCTTAGCATTGATTAAATTTAAAATCATTCGCTGAAATTGGTACAGTCAGCTGCAGAGAAAACTAACCCCCCCTGCATACAAGTTGCCTTGCAAAGGGGGTTACATTTCTCTGCAGCTGACCGTACTTAACATCGTTTATGGTAAAAATTCAACTATATGAAAAAAAAACACGATATAAAAAAGGAAAGAGTACAATTAATTTGCAAATATAACAAAACATTAGATATTTTTTAGGGTTCTTACTAAAATGGTATAAAAGAAACCCTTATGGTTAGATTTCGGTGTATGTCTGTCTGTATAATTAAAAAGTTACTTTTCATGCTCTTAAAATGTTACTTTACTCTCTGCATGCACATCGGGAGTAAATCTCCTTAAGGGACTAAAGTTTTTTTTTAATTTCTTTGGAGTTCCCTAAACAGCCAATCGCGGTGTTGGTGAATCGAGGATTATAGCCATTTTCAGTGATTGTGTATAGACAATTTTTAGGGCGTGGAAATAACCTCAAAATTATAACTGCGCAAAAATATAAAAAAAAACGATTTACGAATATGAATCTTTTTAATTATATTAACTATGAATTCATTTTATTATGCATGGTTCAATTAGTATTAAAATGGTTTTCAAGTTGGAACCTGTTGGCTCAATATGCAAGCATTTAAAGCGCACTTTAAAAAAAAAACCGCGGGACAAATTTGTAAGGAAGTATGTTATAATCAGTTTTGTAATTTTGTATAAATAGAACAAATTATATTTTATATTAAGATTCGTCAACTGCGTTCCTCAAAAAGGAATGTAAATTGCTTTACTACCGTCCAGTTACGCCGCGGCTGCAGACAAGCAAGCTTCAAAGATAATTAAGTTTTAATACCGAAAAGTAACAAATATATTTCATAACCAAAAAACCGTGTTGTGTTTTTCGAAGCGGCCGAAATTATACTGTAACTGTAAAAGAAAGACAGGATGTCTCATTTCATTCGTAAGTAGGTACCTACCGTAAATATTTCTTACATTTCATTTACATTGCCATTGCATACTTTGTTTAATTTGCACCAGCGTCACTGTTACCTGTGAAACATGAGATACACAATTAGATATCGCATGAGTGCGATGATAACGGGTAGCTTAATGGCAGGAATGGCGAGCACCGGTATTTAGGCACGCTGCGTCTTTGGGGTACGCAATTTGCAACAACTATTTCATCATCATCATCAGCCCGGGGGCGTCCACTGCTGGACAAAGGCCTCCCCCAAAGAGCGCCACAAGTCACGGTCTTGAGCCGCTTGCATCCAGCGGCTCCCCGCGATCCTAACCAGGTCGTCAGACCACCGGGTGGGAGGCCGTCCAACACTCCGTCCACCGGTGCGGGGCCGCCACTCGAGAACTTTTCTTCCCCAACGGTTTTCAGTTCTCCGAGCTATGTGGCCTGCCCATTGCCACTTCAGCATGCTAACTCTCTGAGCTATGTCGGTGACCTTGGTTCTCTGGCGTATTACCGTATTACGGAACAACTATTTATCTCTTTCTAAAGTAATGTTCGCTACCAAGTCTTTGTCTGTAAAAATATGGTAACGTAGCAACTGTTAGTAATTGGCGACGGGTTTTAAATGCGTTTTTTATGATGAAACGTCGTTTTTTTCCTCGCATTCTAAGTGAAAAGTAGAGTGTTTAACGTGAGACTAAACAACCATAATGACACTCGACCTATACACGTGCATATATAGTTTAAGTAAATACTATAGATGACATAAGATAAACTTTATAATATCCATGTGTCCCCAGCCTAACGTGACATGAGAGCCGGCTCGAATAGAATTTAATATCTAACTATTTGTGATCCATAAAATTCTAGCCGTTTCCAAACAACCTCTTTGTGATATTTCGAGCGATCTCATATTATGAAACCTTTTGAATGGGATTTGAAATAAACATACTAAGTTTTCGCTGTATGCATCTTTTGCATAAACAGAATCAGCGATTTTTTTTTTTTTAGACTTGCTAAAAAGTTGGTACGTTTTGTGTCTGCATATCGCGCGGAAAGTGGGATTTTTCACACCACTGTTCTATTTTTCCATTTTTTACCCTTAATTGTTTAGAGTGCAATGTAATTTTTTATTAGACTAAGAACTAAGTAAAACCGTCTTTTTAATTACTGTTACTCTTTTGTTTATGTATTTTTCACAAATGCATTTTAATTAATTATTTGATTATTACACGTGCAAAACTATCATTTTCCGCACTTGCATCAAAGTACGAGGGGCGTTCAATAAATTCTCGGTATGAGAAGGAAAACAAAAGCATACGATTAGTGTTTTATTTTTATTTTTCTATACATTCCCCCCAATGTTTTTACACTTATAAGATCTATCAATTAGTTTTTTTAACCCCTCATAAAAAAAATTGTCTTTAGTGTCAAAATGCACCACCACCGCTGCCTTCAACGTTTCATCATTAGAAAATCGATGTCCACGAACATCCTTTTTAAGGTTGCGAAACAAAAAGTAGTCGCTGGGGACCAAGTCTGGACTGTACGGCGGGTGAGTAATAGTTTCGAACCCAGATTCAAGAACAGCAGCCTTGGCAACATGAGCAGTATGCACGGGGCGTTGTCATGAAGAAGCAGCACTATTCTGGTCAATTTTCCCATCCTCTTCTCTTTGATTGCTTCCCGTAATCTTTAAAACTTTTCTTTATAATCTATTAATAATATCTCTTCAGCAGAAAATGCTTCTGGACTTTGAGCATTTAAATGAGATAGACGAATATTTACTTCATTTTTGGACTGGTGTAAATCACACCCAATTCAATGACATACTAAATCAACTCCATCCCTTCAGGAAAAGTCCCAGACACGGAAAACAGACTTAGCAGTGTATTTATGCAAAATCAGAACTGGTGAGCCTGGAGTAAGATTGGCATCCATTTTTGGCATGGCGAGACAGTCTCACACATAAAGTTATAAGGGAATGTCTGTCAAACGATTACGTCCCATTTCATCTGGGTTTTGATCATATTACCCGAGACGAAATTTTCATAAGAATAGGACATTGCCTTACCACGTTTTTGGTACAAATGAAAGAGACAACGCTAGATATCTGTGACGGAACGTACTTATATGCGCAAAAAAGTACTTTATTTTAATTTTAAAGACGCAGTTACAGTTTACACAATAATAAAAATCTCATAAAACCATTTGTAATAGTCGCGCAGACGGATACGTTATTGACGTTAATGGCCCATATGCTGCCACAACTTCAGATGCAACGATAATGAAGCTTGTACTAAATAGCCATGTTGGTCCAGAAGAAGCTCCTATTCTGTGGTCTTTACAAGCAGGTGATATCTTCGTTTTAGACCGTGGCTTCAGATGCCATGCAAGATTTGGAAGCTTGTGATTTCATATCACATATACCACCATCCAAGAGACGCAATTTAGCACTGAAGATGGCAATAAATCAAAACTTATAACTATACCTACCTATGACCTATTATGTTATTTATTTTTAAGTATTGCTAATTTGTTTGAATGCTATTTTTACGACGAACCTTAACGGTGATAACTCTAGTTTTGTATTGTTATTTTTATTTTTATTTTGACTTCTTATTTATATTTTTGATTATATTAATTTTGTGTATATTTTTTGACGATTCCAATGAAATTTCTTGTACTTTTGACATACTAACATGCAATGTACATTGTGACTTACTTTGGAAAATAAATACCATTCATTCATTCATTCATTCATATAATCCGATGGGCGGCCGAAACTAGCATAGAGGCATTCCATCTTAATCCTCAGGGTTGGCAACGCATTTGCAGTCTTAGGCTTGCAGTTTTGTGAATGCGAATGTCTATGGGTCACAGTTTCCACTTACCATCAGGTGGCCTATGTGCTCGTTTGCCTTCTCTATGCCATAAAAAAACGGGCGTTTTAAAAGAGATTAAGATTTTAAGAAATACCTATTTTAGTCAATCAGCTACTAATGCAATGACCGACTATGCCGCCGCACTGATTAATACGCGCACGCAGGAATCATTATGCTGACAGCCTATATACAGATGCATTTATTCCAATTATAAATACAAACATCCACAAATCCAACCTGCTGGCCGACTACGTAAATGAAAACCACCTAAATTAATTAAATGGTCGTTTGAGACGTTCGAGATAATCTCGAACATTTGTTTTTGTATTTGATCCTTGATGTTTTTCTTTTAGCGTTGTTTTGTGTTAAGTGTGTCACTTTCCGTTTTTTCACCAAGCGGTTCCAACGGAAAGCTACGGATACGGCTACGGTTTTCCGGCTAGCGAATGCTGAGACTGACCGCAACTTTTTTTCTGTGACTTGATATTTTTGTATCTATGTAATGTGGTTTTGTTTTGTTACGAATAAATGTCTCTTTATCTTTATCTTTATATTTGTCTGTAAATTACTTTGATTTGTGGACCTATCACTTGAAGTTGGCACGTTCAATCGTTCATACTATGATGAACGTAAGAGGGACTGATGCTTATATAATAGAAGTGTACAGATATCCCAATCTCATAGAAATCAATGGGATAGAAGATATGGTTTTACTTAGGGGTCGCATAAGCCCACGGCATGTCTGATCTCGGACATATAATACATATTAAATATGTACATTATGTAAAATGGGAGAAACGCAGTTGTTGAATATTATTGTTCTTGTATCCAAGGACGGCGTACTTTGGGCAGTTGTGAGCACATTATAAGTATGGTCTATTACCTTAGCCTTTCAAGGTACGAAGGGCTGCGACAGCCAGCTGGTTTTTCGGACAACATACCTTATAGAATAAAACGTGTGAAAATAAAAGTGTTGTTCTTTTTCAATATTTCATGCCGTTCATTATTATGTTTTCTACCTAACCATAAATGATTGATTTAACGCTGACGCAAATGTATCGAACTTAAAAATATGCATATTAAAAAGAAAATATATTTATTCTGTTTTATTGAATAGATATTTCATTCCGCAAACTTTTTGACCTCCCTTCGTAAGATCTACATTTATTTATTTATTTCCTAGCCTGTATGAGTGTCCCACTGCTGGGCAAAGGCCTCTCCCCTTGATCTCCTTGAGTCCCTATTTGGTGCCTCTTCCGGCCAGTTGTTGAGGAATGCGTCCAAGTCGTCCCGCCATCTCCGTCTAGGCCTGCCCCGTTTACGCCGCCCATTTTGCGGCACCCACTTGGTGGCTACGCTAGCCCACCGGTCCGGGTGCAAGATCTACATAATCAAGGTAATTTAATCGGGTGCCCCTTGAAATCTCGACAAACTTTTCATCGAATATCATTTCATCGAAAACGATTTATAGAATATTTAGTATAAATATTATCTCTTGTAATATTTTGGCTTCATCGGCTATTCATTATAAATAAAAACAATTATTAGAACAACGGTACAAGGGTTTTTAAATGCTTAAAAATATATTTCATACTCTATTCAAGAGACACAACAACTCAATATTACTAAAAACTAGTTTGAATTGCAACACATTGTTATGCGACAGAGTACACATAGGTGCGACGACGAGCGAAGCGAGGAGGAGTGTGTTAGGTGAACTGCGACCTAACAGCGCGCGAAGCCAAGCGAGCGAAGCCGAGCGAGCGAAGCGAGCGTGCCGTGGTAGCGGCCGGCGAGCGTCAGAACCGATTTGTTTTATTTCTAAATAATATATTGGATAATAAAGTATGAAATAAAAATCTGTCCCTTAAAGTATATATTTAATAATATTTATAAACATTAAAAATCGGTGTTTGAAAAATACATCATTTTAATTGTTCGATGTAAAGAATATTCGATCAAATGAAAATAAGCGAAACGTTGACTTTGAACTGAAATTCGATTAAACGTTTGTCGATATTTCAAGGGTAAACCAATTTAATCTGAACTACGATGAAATGGGAATAAATGAACGTAAATGAACTTTATTGCCTTGATGGTAGATTCAAGGTCCCACTCACAAAAAACTCCCTGTTTGTAGTATGGTAGGCCTTCGAGGATAAGGCCGACCGTACCGTCTATAATAATATGTGGGATGTCCTAGTCTCTGAGGCCATTATTCTACTTTGTATTTAACCTATGGTTTTAATATTGTCGTATTGTCAAGGCTACGACAGGACGACCTGTATTCTAGGCGGTAAAAACCATATCACCTTTTAACCTGTTATCGTATTGTCAACGTTTTTATAGGTCTTATTTACTGAGGGCGCAGCATGTTTCCTTCCATTCATCCCTATTAGCAGTCCAACGTTCACTACCTTCTTTCCATGTCCTAGAAAAGCAAATATTATGTTTTTTATGCTTTTTATGGATACTCTTTGATGTAATGATGACCACAGTCGCAAAAAAAGTACCGACGTAACCTGGTCTAATCATGAGTGAAGCATGCAAAATGGACTCCCAAACAGTCACTCGTACTTTGGTTTGGCGCGTTGTCGTACCTAGTGTATTTGTGTGCGTGCGGTAAGTCGTGTATAACGAACGAAAATGCCGACCTTGCACGCTTCACACCTTTTAAGTATTGACCAAGTCACGGGCAACAGCTAAGTAGCACATTATAAGATTGTAAACTGAAATTTATTAATAGAAAAAATACCAGTAATTTTAGATTGTTTTACACAGTTTTATTAAAAGTTTAAATCTCCCAAGTTCTGTGGTAACGCCTATTTAAGATGCGCAGGTTCGAATAATGGGCAGAGTTGCACAACTCTGGTGTGCTAAGTAATAAAGTTATTATTAAATTCTCTAGCGAGGTCGCAGCCTGCGAGGTCCTTGACAAGAACAGAAAAAAAAAAACAAGTTTTTCTCAAAAGATAATTCTTTTAGGACTAGTTTTGTTTGTACATTTTGCACCGTCTATCTGCTTTACAAAACTAAAGTAATTAAAAACGTCAACCTTAAGTATATATAGTGAAAATCTTGTTGTCATTCTAAAATACAATAATGTTGCATTGTCGGGCTTACATTTTTTAAAAGTTGTAGCTACACGCCAGACGCTGCGCCCCGATTTTTTCTGTCACACGAAACAGTACACTTATCGAATTCGGTGTAGTCTTTCGGAAGTTATGCACTTATATACCTACATAAATTTCGGCGATTCCTCAACGAAGGACGCTCGCTTCGCCTCAGTTTATATGTTTTCTGTAACACCGTTACATAATCTAGAATTGATTATACATAAAACCTTCCTCTTTAATCATTTTTACCCTATTGACGAAAACCGTTAAAATTTTCGTTAAAAACCTTTAAAATCCGTTGCGAAGCGTAAAAGATGCGTATAGAGAGGGACAGATGGCGAGAAGCGACATTGTTTTACACCATCTAAGGACTAGCGACGTGTGCCCTTCGCTTCGGTTTATGTGTTTTTCTCAAACATGCTCGGAAAAAACGGTTTTCCGATTGAAAGACAAGGAGGGAAAGAGCCTCATTTTACTCCTAGGAGTAAAAAAACCATATAAAAACACTTTCCGTCCATGTCTATATTTTTCTTAAAAATGCTGTCAATTTGCATACAAAATCAAAAGGACCAAGACAAAAATTCCAAACAGCCAAGGTAACTGCCCGCTTTTTAGCACAGTGCGTGTGTTTCTTTATGAATTTGCATTCCAATTTCTATAGTTAGTATTTAAAAACAATTGACAGTCGGTAACATTCGTTCATTCTGCATAATTAAATTACTTGCTTTTTAAAAATGTATTTGTATTATTTCCTCACATGTTTGAGAAAAGCATGTATGCCTCGGCGGAAACGAGGATTTCCTGACTCGTATTTTAGCAGGCCTCGCTATTGCTCGGCCTGCTAACCACCTCGTCAGGAAAACCCTTACTTTCCCCGCCTAGGCAACAATGTACTATTTTTTAACACCCGTGCATTAAGTAGAATGTATTATACATAGAAACGTTCCTCTAGAATCACTCTATCTATTGATGAAAACCGAATTAAAATCCATTGCGTACTTTGAAAGATTTAAACCTACATAGCCCTTATGTAGGTTTAAATCCGACGGCGGGAAGCGACCTAAGTCCTCAGAGTTTGCAACGCGTTTGGAGTCAGGATTGTAGTCTTGAGAATTCAAATGTCTCAGATCCCACTTCCAGTCATCAAAAGACATCTTGCAATCGCCTCCAACTTTTAAAAAAAGTTGACCAAATATAAAAAGTCAAAAATAATAGACAGACATTAATATACCTTCTGACAATCGACAGTTCCTAACTTTTATTTCGTAAGTTGTAAGTAACTTTGACACATTGTTAACTTTGTCTCGGTTCTTTACTTTTTATTGCTTTTCTTTATGTCACCAATTCAATCAATTTGTTTTTAACTTAGAAGAAAACATCACTTAGTAAAACTTGTTTCGAACTGATTACTTCTTATGGGAGGGTAAGCCGCTTCGTTACGTAATGCGTTACGGCGCCAGCATAGAGGTAGTGTGCGAGGGTCCCAAGAATGAAACACTGATTTCTACTACCAACTATATCTATTGCATATAAATATGTATAGTACAATCTAAATGACTTAGGTTAGGTCATGAATGCTGGGTGACATATCACCATCGAGTTAAATCGCGGGAACAGCGACATCTAGTGAACATTTTGGAACTAGTTATTTGTAACAAAACATGATCATATGAGACTAAAAGTTTAACAGACATAACCAACATAATTTTAGAATCCATTTCAGCATTTTTGTATTTTTCAAACATGAAGGATAACCTTCGCAAATGCGTACAACTGGTGCCATCTGTTATGAGCTACTGTAAAACTATGAAATAAACAAAGATTTGTTATAACGATTGAACAGGTAGGAACGCTTAGAGGGAGTATAAAAACAGCAAATAGAATAGTACTCTTCGCACCTGTTACAGGTATTCGAAATTAACAACTTTCTCGGCTTAATTTAAATGTATAACTTTGCCAGCAAATTGCAGCTTAGTAGTAACAAGACGCGGGAATATGGACAGACGGACATGGCAAAACTATAAGGGTTCCTAGTCTTACGGAACCCTAAAAGGGCATTTTTCCACATGGGTTTAGCCTATTCAAGTCGTTTTATAGCTTAAATAATTCAGTTATTCCGCGTTATGTTCGGCTGAAAAAGTTCTTCGCCGTTTTTTGCTCGAGAACAAAAAGTCCACCTGTTACCGCCATGAATTATAATGTCTTGTAAAGGCGGCGCAGATGTAAAGAACAGCTTTTGCGTTCTGTTTTGAAGTATACAATCACAATTAATAGGCCTGGGCCGAGATTCTAAAGATAAAGATAAAAAAGATAAAAGAAATAAGTAGGCCGCACGGGCACTTTTACACGTCAAGAATCGCGCTTCCCAAGAGGAGACCACTGCTGAGAAGAAATGCCGCAAGAAACTCAGCAGTAATTTTTTAAACATATTTCATATTACAATGGTGCTACTTAGTCTAGCATTATATAAAACTACAAATATTACATTAAATATAATATCAAATAACGTGCGTAGTTCAACAGGAAAACATGCCAAAAATCTTACGGGAGAGATAGAGAGAGAAAAAGAAATAAGAAAAAATAGAATCAACTACTTATGTGTATATAAAATGGTGCAAGATGACCACATAAAAGTTTCCATATGTTTTCCTGCATCAACAATGTCTCCTAGACAAGACGAAGCAGGATAAAGCTTTTGCATTTGAACAAAATTATTATTGAGTAAGTTTCGGGTTTAGGCCATGCATTTTTGTCTGTTAGATAGTCCTCGACCCTATAATACGCTTTAGACATTAACGACCTTTCAAAGTACTTTTTAAGTCCTGGAAAGGGTAACTTTGAAACTACGTCAGGTAATTTATTATAGAAATGAATGCATTGACCAACAAATGATTTATATACTTTACGGGTATGGAATTTTCGAATCGATCTAGGCGGTACAAATCATATTGTCTTTGATCTTTCATTGTATACTTAAGTAGCAATATTTTTCCACCAAAACTAAAACAAACGGTACTCTGCGGCTTTTGTATAGAAAGAAATTACTGTGAAAATCTGTCACATTCAGTTACCAGAATTGGTATTGATATTTCGTTTGATATATACGTATTTTTCCTTTCACAAAAAAATATGAAAGGAAAAATACATGTAAAGATCAAACGATTAATTAATAAATATGAGTCCATATTTTCATGGCAGAAGCAAGAAGGACTACTCGTGTGTGACTAATGTGGTATGTGTAGTGTAGAGATGCAACGAATTTACGGTCAATACTCGGTATCCGGATACCAAATCTAGATTTCACCCGGCTGAATACCAATACTTAGTACATTAGTATTTAGGTTAAAAATGGGGAATGACATAAATCAAAAATCACGTAATTAATAAAAATATTTTAATAATTCAAAAGTTTAAATTGAATATGAAAAATTAACAAATGGCAAACCTTTCGTTTCTCGGCAACTTTTGATAAGAGATAATTGCATTGCCATACAAGCGTGGCCGGTGCGTTGCGTCGTGGTCGCAACGCTGTAATTTAAAAAAAAAGCGACGCATTTATTTCAACGCATCGTGTGGCATGTCATTCCAATTTGTATGTAGAATGCAACAGCGATGACGTAGCGCACTGGCAACGCCCGTACTGCCCTCCTACGGAGAAAAGGCATAAGTGCAATTAATTAATTGATACATATTAAACTCTCAACGGTTACAATAAGGTTGGAAATGTTATATAATTCATATAGTAGATGCGCCTTTTTTCCGTAGGAGGGCAGCGTAGCACCTCTGAGGGCCCTAACAAGACGCGCTACGCTAACTAGCGTTTCTACTCGTTTAGAAACGCTAGTTATCGTAGCGCATCTTGTTAGGGCCCTCTGTTACTCTAAACACTGTTACATGCTTGTCTTTAGTTTCATCCCGCGTCTTGATTCTCAGCCCTCGGCTATTATAGCCACGCCGAATGTACGGTATCCGGTATCCGGCCAAACAACTATTCGTGGCATCTCTAGTATAGAGGTTACGTCGGAAAACTAGCGAAGAGCTGGACCATTAAACTTTGGAAACTCAGCAGAAGACCACGGGCTAAACATCAATGCTAGATGGACCTTTATAATTGTAGAATGTGCGGCAAGAAGTTGGAAACAATGAGACACTTACCGTGTGAATGTGATGACCTCGCCGGAATGAGAAAAAAAACCCTTGGCTATGGCTACCCAAAACCAGACTATTTCAAGGCACTGCCATTGCACTCCACTATCCGCTTTCTGGAAGAGGTAGATGCATTGAATAAACCGCTAAATAAAAAGAAGGGTGATCACGAAAGATTCCATAGGGTCAAGGTGTAAACGTAAGGTCCCCACTAATAAGATAAGATAAGATAACTAGTGGCGTGGCTGTTCTAGGAACTGCGGCTGCCATACACTTTGAGTTAATACGAGATGTACCCAGCACGTGTTCGCCCAACTTACGAGACCCAATAAAATACCTTCATAACTCCCAATAAAATACCTTCATAACTCCCAATATTTGCCATTCAATATTAAATCGTAATTGCATTGCTATCTGATTCAATTTGGTATTCAAAAAGCAATTTCGTTTACGACTTTTCGTCGAAGGCGCATCGTAACGTTACGGTTTTAACCGTTGTTTTATGAATTCGAAAGGATTCTGATGGAAAACGTATAAAATAATCATTTTATTATTACTTGAAGTTTCGGACATTTTTTTTTATTAATGACAGTGTTTATTAGATATCTAAATAAAACCCCCGTTATAAAGGTGACTACTTTAAGAGCTGATATCACTTCGATAGCCTGAGCGATTTTCATAAAACCTATGAAATAAAATAAAATAATTTATTTGCATAAAACGGGTTACATCATGATCTTATTATTTATGTCATACAGTACAGCCGCTCAGCCTTTAGTGGCATAATTTTTTTTAGTCCTTATAATTAAATTAAAATTAAAATGAGCGAACATAATGTCAAATGTATATAATAACAAAGTAAATTATTCATTTTTACCGAAAAATTCATTCGTTGAGTTTTAACATTCCTCTTGTAACCATTGTCTAAGTTTGCCATAAAACATGTTCCCTGTTAAATTTGTTATAGTCTTAGTTTAGTTTAGTTTAGTTTAAGTTCAGCATTATATATTTTAACCATGCTGTTTGGGTTCAGGTAACTTTAATGGCTTTTGCGTAATAGTTCGGTTATTGTGATTGTCTTTCATTATGAATAGTTCCATGTGCTTTGTCACAAAAGTACACGCCTTTAAAATGTATAAGCATGTAATCGTAAGAATCTTATTTATTCGAAAAATAGGTCTGTAGGTCTTAGACCCCCTATACAACGTTTTTGTGATACGAATACTCTAAGGACATCTTTCGCGTTGCCCCACATAATAATATCATATCTAAGGGCGGAACACACGTTCCCCTAAATAAACAAGCAAAGCTGCTTTGTGTTATATTACAAGTCTTATTTTCTATAGAGTAAATACAAAGTTATTCATTTTGCTACATACTGCTTTAATCTGCTCATACCAGTCACAATGTCTGTCAATACTAAGTCCTAAAAGCTGCTGTCAATTTTCTCGTTTTTTGGGTTTCCCGTCGCATGTTATTTTTATTTCTAAATCTTTGTTTTGCTTTTTCAGTTAGTTTTTTCAGTGTTTAAGTTTAAATTATTACTTCTTAGCCAGTTAACTGTTAATTATCTCTTTCAACTACAATGATTGTGTCATCAGCAAACAAAACTGTTGGATAATTAGGAGCACGGGGAGGTCATTAATATAAACTAAAAACAGTAACAGCCCTAAAATACTACCTTGTGGTACTCCATATTGATTTGCTTTAATAGATGAGACAAAATTCTCAACGTTTCTGTTTGCTTTATTCATTTTGGTTATCTCAGTGACCTGACAACGATTTGACAAGTAACTTTTGAACCAATTTTCCGCCGGTCCACGAACTCTATATTTATGTTACTTAAAGTCATGATCCACAAAGTCGAATGCTTTGCTTATGTCAAAAAACAGAGCAATCGTGGGTAATTTCTGTAGTAGAGTAAAAGTGGCTAACGCAGTCGATTTACTCGCCCTAAAGCCATTCTTTTCCATTGGAAAGGCTTTATTTTTAATCTAAGAATTTTTGTAAACGTATATAGAAAACCTTTTCAAAGATCTTTGATAGTACTGGAGTTAACGTAATTGGTCTATACTTTTTCATGTCTGGTTTTGAACTTTTTTTATGAAGGGGTTTAACAACAGAAAAAAATATTTTGTTTGGGAAAATACCTTGTTCTATGGATAAATTATAACGTGACATAATGGCTCCGCAACGAGATGTGCAATATTTATTACAGCAACTGTATTAATTTTATCATAACCAACGAAATTAGTGCTACGTAATGAAATAATCAAATAAAATACCTTTCAGGTGTCGTCGGTTCTAAATAAATACTGTTCAAATTACTAGGATTTGTTTTACAAAAGTCATATTTACAACTTTTAGTGTCATTTGAATTATCGGTTAAATTAATGAAATAGTTATTAAATTCCTCAGCAATGTCAGTACCAGTAAATATTATTTTGTTATTTATTTCTATTCTATCAAGTTCTGAGGACTTTCTCACAATACCTAATTTAGCTCAGAACCACCGTTAGAAAACCTGATTATATATATTTTTAAAAACCGCATCCAAACCGGTTCATCCGTTTAAGAGCTACAGTGCCACAGACAGACTTTCGCACATACACCCACACACACACAACAGTCTATAATACCCCTCTCTAAGTTAAAGGGGTTAAAAATGAGCAAAATCTTTAATAAGTAGTACGTTTTCTTTATTCTTTCTTCAAATTGGAAAAGTTTTTTAATCTCACTCACTTCTTCTTAATTACGTTATGATAAGATTAAATTCCGTTCAATTTCTTGATTACATCCGGCTTCAAAACAAATATGATTTGGATGGTTTCTTATAGGATTATTTTTTATAATTATGTATATTGAAAAAGGTGTATGTGACGCACCACAATGGCTATTCAACTTGTTCATAGACAAATGCTTCACAGATTTGATCGAAAAGATTTGTGGGCTGAGAATGAATGAGTTACTCGTCAAGTGCCTTCTCTATGGCGATGATCAAGTAACAGTTGCATCGTCGGATGAGGAGTTGCAGGAGATGGTAACTATCATGAGTGAGGCTTTAGAAGGAAAGGAGACGAAGGCGAATGTAAGTATAACGAAAGTAATGGTCTTTGAAAGAGAGGAATATAGGACGGAGTGTGATATCAGGATTGGAAATAAAAGCTTGCAACAAGTGAATGAGTTTGCATGTTTGGGATCGATGTGTTCAAGAGATGGGAAATGCGAAAGGGACATTCAAAGTCAAAATGCTGAAAACAAGGCTAGTGGAGCACTGCATACCTTTGTGAACAGTCATAAAGTTTCAAAGGAAGCTCGTTTGGTGGTTCACAGGGGGGTGCTAATTCCGACACTAATATTTGGCGGTGAAAGTTGTTTTGGAAAAAGACACATGGAAGTAGTATTATTGCACTAGAAATGAGAGTGTTGAGAAGTATGGTTGGGGTGAAGAGAACGTTGTGTGTTAAAAGAAGATGCAGTGACAAGGATTAATAGAGGTATGCTGAAGTGGTTTGAGAGACAGAGAACTGAGAAAACAGATATTTGAGGCAAGGGTAAATGGGTTGGAAGGGGCGACCAAGGCGAATGTTCTACGATCAGATTGGGGACTTATTAAGAAAGGGCCAGGTCAGGAGTACAAGCTGACCCACGTGTATGAAGAAAGCATTCCACGCGAAACGGTGTTTTAGTAGGTTAGGGTTATGTTATATTAGGATTAGGGCAGGTAAAATGTAAAACTTATTTACTCTTGATTATCTGGCGATTTATTCTAAGAATAAACTTTATTTTCGTTTCCCGACCCTTAACCAATTACATTTAAAATGACAGGGCTGTAAGTATACACAACATTTTCATTCGCTGACTGTACATAAGACCTTTAAGCATTCAAAAGTTCATACAAAATTATACTCTTTAGAGAAATCAACGAGTATTGTGAAATCGTTCCCTACGGATAGAAACGAGTTCAAGAAGTCACTTTATGTGTGAAATGTGATTTGATTCAGATCACATACCGCTGAAGCTCGGAATTTATATGTCTGAAAGAAAGTGCCGATGTAACGTATGAAAGGAAGTTATTTAGAGAGAAATGGAGTTCCGTCGAGAGTTCGAAGATTTTTTAGGGTTCTGTACCCAAAGGGTACCAACGGGACCCTATTATTAGAGCTCCGCTATCCGTCCGTATGTCATAGGGCTATTTGAAACCGTCATAGCTAGCCAATTGACATTTTTACAGAATGTGTATTACCTATGCCCACTAAAACATCGAATAATAATAATGAAATCTAGTTAAAAACGGTCAAGTACGAGTCGGACTCGCGCACTGAGGGTTTCGTACCGCCGCATAGTAGTTTTTATTTCCCGATTTTGATTCCATTTATAATTGAATCAGCGTGAGCATAACCACACTTGACCGTTTTTTAGTATTTGTTGGTTGTACGGTCAAGGAATTTATTTCCTTTACCACTTCGGACTATGTCAAAGTGGCGTAATCAATCAAAATGTAAGAGACTTCTTATGATTTTATTTACATTATCACTTTGACATAGTCCAAAGTGGTATAGGAATTAAATTCCTTGACTGTACCTACTATAATCATACCGAATGTGACGCTTGTATGTTTTACCGTTTTAACGACACAGCAGAAGTAAATATACATTGAAAAAAAGCCTTTCTTGTATGGGAAACGTCATTCCCTACTGCTAATTCTTTAAAAACAATTATTAGCAGGGTAAATCTGGAATAACAAAAGCTAGCTATTATGGTTAAAATATAGGACGATCGAACAGACGGATGGACGGGCAGCATAAGGATATTATTAGAGTGTTATTGGGTACGGAACCTAATTACAATTATATGCCCCAATATAATTGTACTACACAAGGAACGTGCCTTTTTGTTTCTTTTTGCTTGATCGTAATATTACACGGAGGCACGGAACCCATCGTGAGCCAGTCTGACTCGCGCTTGGCTAGTTTTTACTAAAATTTCTTCATCAGCAAAAAATTTAACAAAGCCTCCCGTGCTCTCGTTACAAAAGGATACTGCCATTGTGAATATGCATGTCCAGCAATTCTGCATATCAATGCCTTACGAAAAGATTCTGCGGAGTTAAAATTCTGCATAAAAAGCCCCGGCAGCCCGGAAAAACGAATAATCTGGCATATGGGTATATTATGAACCGTATAGTCGTGATCCAAATGTGAAACCAATTAAGCATTATTAGATAGATAGATATCTAAGATGTCACAAGCGTTTGATAAGGCATGGCATGACGGCCTGCTATGTAAATTGAAAGCTAACATCTCGCATAATTACTACCCGCTTTTTAAATCTTATCTCGAAAATCGGTGTTTCACGTTTAAACTGGGCGAAAACCAATCAAAAATGGGTATAATAGGGTCCGGCGTCCCACAGGGAAGTGTGTTCGGGCCCGTGTTGTACGTTCTCTTTACAGCAGACCTATCCATAAATGACTCCTCGACAATAGCCACGTTCGCAGATGACACAGCTGTTATAACTTCCCACGACAATCCAACGAGAGCGTCAGAACTGCTACAAGACAACTTAACAACTATCCAAGCTTGGCTTAGAAAATGGAGGATAAAAACAAACGAAAGCAAGTCCATACATGTCACTTTTATAACACGAAGAGAAACCTGCCCACCTGTAACTCTGAATGGTATTGACATTCCACAGAGAGAAGACACAATACCTTGGCATGCACCTCAATCGCAAACTAACTTGGAGAAAACATATTTTTACCAAGCGTAATCAATTGGTATTTCAGCTGGCCAAAACGAATTGGCTGTTAAACAGAAAATCTGCCGTTAGCCTAAAAAGCAAACTAACAATTTACAAAGCTATAATCAAACCAGCTATTTCTAATATAGAAATTATACAAAGATTCCAAAATAAAATATTACGCTAGATACCTAATGCTCCATGGTTACCAATGCCGCCACACATCGAGACTTGGGAATTCCCCTGGTAAAAGAAGAGATTAAAAGCCATAGCACAATATACAAAGACCGCCTCAAAATCCATCAAAACAGCCTAGTGCTACATCTTATGCCTGATCAACCTCCGCCTAGAAGGCTAAAACGCAAAACCCGGCTGACCTAAAGTCTAGGAGTCTTAAAAAGTGAGATGCAGCAATGTGAGCATACTCCGCAGGATATCAGAATAAAGCAACACTGCCAAAATAGAGCTTATTGTCCCAAATATAAGGACAGCTCGCACTAATTAACGAGAAACAAAAAAAATAATTAGATAGATAAAAACCAACGATATAGATATACACTCGTGGATAAATAATACGAGTCAGAGTGCGTTTTTCATACAAATGAGGCTATTTTGTAGCCTTGGTTCCTCCCCAGGGGTTGTTTTGAGTGAGGATAAATGGTGGATACTTCGAGGTTCAATAAAGAAGGTCAAAAGTTCTTAAGATACCTTACTTATCGCACAATCAGTTAATACCACAGCGAGAGAGTTTGGGTCAGCATTTGGATTTCCTTCGGTACTCTGGAAGTCCTGTATGGATGCGCGGAGTATCCATCATCAGATTTCGCTAAAAGCATCCCCTGGTGAGGAACCAAGGCTTCGATTTATAGTCTCGTTTGTATGAAAAACGCACTCTGACCCGTATTATTTGTCCACGGACGTAGTTTCCCATAGAACATTATATTGCCATACTTGAGTATGCATATGCTAAGGTCAGTCGATTTTTTTAACTTCTCTTACAGCGTATGTGAACTTGGAAAGCTTACTTTTTACTTATTTTAAATATTATATCCAATTTATTTTCGCGTCAAATCGTCTACATAAGCTTTATCCACCTTGTCTACAGGAGTAAAATTTAAAGCCAATAGTCACCGTTGCCCTCTCTCCGCACCTCATGCATACCTCAGCTCTTAATTAAGTTGTATTGTATACCTCGGTACAGAAATAAAAGCTGATTATTTGTACAAATCCAAATTGAAAGTAATTAAACAAAAATTTAATCATTTATCACGAAGCCGACCCAATCAAAAATAAACCGACGATTGATTGTACTTCACCCTTAATCCGTCAATCTCTCTCGCTTCAACACCCACAAGAGGAGGGGAGAAACGAGAACCACATTTGAAAATTTGATAAATAAACACTCAATTTGCTATCCATTTCGAGGGAGTGCCTAGGTTGGAGACGCAGTGTCAGCGATTTTAAACGTAAAGTAAGACTAAATACCATATTTTGGAGGGAAATTATGTAAGCGTGCCAGTTAAATTTTATATTGGCACTGGAAATAAGGATCTGCCGAGTCCTTCCAAAATT
Organism: Acleris sparsana; assembly: GCA_923062465.1. Classification (NCBI taxonomy): domain Eukaryota; kingdom Metazoa; phylum Arthropoda; class Insecta; order Lepidoptera; family Tortricidae; genus Acleris; species Acleris sparsana. Next base: position 12,299,759 of record OV281307.1, on the reverse strand, counting down.
TAGGGATCCTACCACGATGGCAGATGACGTATGGGAAGAGGGAAAATTTTACTAGCGTAATTTTACATGTATTTTTGTTGCGCTGATAGCCTGGTAAATTAGTTCTTAAAAGGGGGCTACGAGTAGCTGCCGTCCTCGTGCAAGCTATTTGGGGGCTGTTTTTTCAGGATGGAAAATAGGGGAAAAAATGTATATGATCAAAAAATGAGAAAAACGGGACCTTCTTTGTGCCCATGGTACAGTCAACGTCATAAATAAGTGATCATTTATGTACCTTGTCACTTTAACGTCATGTTTGAAATGTCATACAAAATTGTGAGACGAATGAAAGCGACAAGGTACATAAATGATCACTTATTTATGACGTTGACTGTACAAGCGTAGAGCTTAGTTTGGGACTAGGTTAATTGGTGCGATATTCTTCCCCTGATATTTATTTAACTCTTGTGGGATCGCTATAACTAGAGCCGCTGCCTCATATGCTCCACCATCGCGCCTCGCATAATCGTTGCTTCATTATAGCAATCAGCTTTCACAGGAATCTACTAAACCCCGATTCTGATTTATTTGTTTTCATACGACTCGTAAACGGGTGCTGTCTATGGGGTCCGGTCTGTTTACGCTTGCAAGGACCTGTTTTTTTAGCTGGTTATTTCTGTAATCGTTCCTGACGTAGAGACCTCGTCATGTTGTTCTCCTAGTCACTATTATTAATGTTATGTTATTGAGCTTACATTTGTAATGATTTTATTGGTGTTAGATTTAAAATAATTATTTATGACTTTATTATTGTATTTTATTATGGGAAAAAATGACCTTCTGCTGGAGTTTCTTGCGGCGTTTCTTCTCCGCAATGATGGTCTTGTCCGAAGCGCTGGTAGATTCACTCTGTATTACCGACGTGTACGCGACGGCCCTCATGTGGCCAATTTACTGAATAAATATTTTGAATTTTGAACTTTGCTCTACAAAACACAGCGTTAAGTGTTACTGTTACGCTTCATTTGGTCGAGCAATTTTTAGGGTTCCGTACCAAATGGTAAAAAAGGAACCTTTATGGTGAGACTTCGGTGTCTGTCTGTATGTCCCAGCAGTTTTTCTCTGAAACGAAAGAGAGAAGCTATAAACTTGATACTTAGCATAGTTGTATAACTTGTTTGCCCACATCTGTTTTAAGTAATAAGGGGTCTAGAATGGGGGGTTGAAGTGATTTCACTATAGCAAACGGGGTGTCATAGGCCTATGTCCAGCAGTGGACGTCTTTCGGCTGACATGTAAACGGGGTGTCATGTAAAAGGGCTTAATATGCGCATTTCAAAACAATTTTGTTTATTTTTTTTGGTTTATTGCCAATTTGTACAAAAATGACTGCCCCCCCCTTCAAAGTTTTTGTGCAGTCAAAGAATTACATTTGTGACACACCTTAGTTCCAAAGTCAATCTTACATTCTACAGAAATAAGGTTGAGTTTCCTATTAATTACAAATGACTTGGCATCTCTAATGAAAATGACATCATCAAGCAGATGTTCTTTGAAAATGGGGGGGGGGCATTTGCAACGTTCAAAGATGGCGGATGTGTATTTTGTTTTAGTTTTGTATTTTTGTGTATTAGGTGTTCAAAGTTCTTTTCTGATAGTGATTCGTGCTTTTTATGCCTTTGTGTTGCACAGTAATAGAAGAATTGGAATTATTTCGTGTATCAGGCATCTTACTTCTCGTTTCAAGTGGACTCGCAGTGGTGCAGAGGTCATAACTATCTTGACCTCTGTCCTACATATCACCGTACAACGTTGCCCCCAATCTTGATACAGAATATTGGATTGTATTTGATTGCTATATTGATTTATAATTATATATACTTGACACCTGGTGAAACAACTTCGTAGAAACGCCATATCCCCGCGGTAGTAGCTGTTGAATTCACCGCCGGGCAAAAGAGAAGAAGAAGAAGGGTAGCAAATTAACGTCCGTGACTGTACAAAAAGATCTAAAAATCGATTCGTGCTATAATTTAGGTAAGAAGTAAAATGAAGTTAAAATAATTTAACAGTCAGAAGCGACCTATGATATTGGGTAAAAAATAAAGTTCATAATGAAATAAGTATTTTCTTTTCCGCTTTACAACCATATTATCTTAAATAAGGAACTCTCGGTGAGCGAGTCCGACTCACACTTGACCGATTTGTTATTTCCGTGATAAAGCTTAGCTGATTTAATGCAAACGCATGCAAACTAGATATTCAAATGAAGTTAACCAAAATCCTAAATGGTCAAGATATTAATTCAATACCTGCTGGTACTTTGAGGTAGGGGCTGATTGAATTGATGGCGCGGCGCAATCGACGCGGGAAAGCGAGCACTTGGAATTAATCCATACCTCGAGTACGATTTTTTGATGAAGATGCAAACGGTGTTCGTTGTCGTCGGACATAGGAGTTTTTGCGGCACGAATAAAATTGTCCTAGGGACTTCCGAAAGATATTAATTTATCGATAAATTGTACTTTCTTAAGACAGTTATGAGAATGAGATAACGTTGTTGGGATCATAGAAATAGAGCCACTTAGTACTGAATTTCCATAGAAAGTGGCTCGATTTCTTTGGTCCCAAGTATACTAACCTATTATACAGTATAAAGTCCATTTAGGTCGATGTGGCGTATGCAACATTTGTTTTATATAATTTCAAAATGATTTAACGTTTCCAAATAGCTTAAAGTTTATTTTTATATAAATTTATTTAATTACTATAATAATTATTATAACCTTTCAAATCTTAACTTAGCAAATGTAATAACAAAACGCAAATTCGGCTTCTCCCTACCACTAAATTCAACGTTTCCGTTACTTCAAAATTATGCAAATTCACTCTCCTTACCACCTCCGACCTGCTTAGGCACTATTTCTCTTGGAACCAGTTACCTAGTAAAATAATACAGTACATTCAAATCAAATTTCATTTAAAAAGCTGTTAGGCAATCCTCTCGTGAGCAGTCTGGGTTCCGGCAGCTACAGTCGATTAAGAAACAAAAGTATGCCTAACAATTACTTAAATATCACCTATGATTAAATTACCTCGATGGATAGTGATCAGCATTTTAGTTAATTTTTATTCTATGAAATGTCACTTTGAAATAAATGCTTATTTAAACCGGTTATCGATACATTTAATATCGGAAGGAAGTCCGTTTTTAACTGACGTTTTTGCCACAAAAACTCCTATGTCTGTTTATCGTTATCCAAAATATTGATTGTCAGAGGGTCGCGTCAAGCGCCTACGTTAAATCTTTTTCTTCCAAAGGCAAGAGAGTAATCAAGAGCAAACCCATTAATAACATCAACTAATAAAAACATACATTTGTTAGTTCATTAGAAAAAAAACAATAAAAATAATGAGGGTGCCACTGTACCTGAAGTACGCTCGGCTCAGATTTAGTAAATTTAGTCTAGATGCAATTGAAAACTATAAAAAAAGTATAGTTTGGCACAAAAACGAGTAAACGGTAGCAATACATAGTCATCATCATCATTGCACAACATGTTTTGTAAATATTTTAGGTGTTAATATTATTTGGAAAGGATGGATGAAAGAAGATTGACGAAAGAGATATACAGAGCGAAAGTGAGTGGAAGGGTCGGAAGAGGCCGCCCTAGGCGTACTTTTTCGAATCAAATCGGAGAAATACTGGAAAAGGGCCGAATCTTAAGTACCCGAAACCGACGTGCGTGCATGACTCGATGTTTGCATGTGGAAGAAGCGAAAGACATTTGTCAGGATCGTAGCAGGTGGAAAGAAGTCGTCTCTGCCTACCCCTCTGGGAAACAGGCGTGATTCTATGAATGTATGTATGTATGTTAATATTATTTTTGAGACAAATTTCGCTCGCTGACTGGACTGTACTTTTTTCCTACGTACTTAGTTGTCAATTACTCCTCAAGATGAATTTAACAGGATCAAATTCTTCTTTAAGAATAGCGGAGGGCCAAAATTGTTGGACAAAAACACATTAAAACACAACAGACACAGATAAAGATAAGACTAGATCAAAATTAGAAACGCTGTAGTGCGTACTAAACCGGCGAGTTGCGAGTTGAAGTAGTCCCATCAGAGTGCACAAAACACTTTTGAGCGTGCATTCTCAATGAGGCAGCCTTATACGTTCAATCTTATCGACAGAAGCCTGCTGCCAAATTGAGAATTCACGCGTACAAATGTGTTTTGTGCGCTCTGACGACTGACCGAGCGCCTTTTTTAAGAGAATACACTATTTTTTACTATATTGTGAAGTCAAAAAGTACTCAGCTCAGCATGTGCTGCAGCCGGAGCATAGTGCTGGTTTTCAGCTGAACTCTGGTGTTCATCTATTCGTAGCTGAATGTGAATGCGTGGTGAGAGAAAATATGTACGTATAAATAAATATAGCTAAGGTTAGGTTAGGTGATAAACAATATTATCTGGTAGAATATTACCTGTAAGCATGAAACATAAGTATCTACTTGCCACTAATAACCATGGCTGTCTGGAACATGACTCAGAGTATTCTGCACTAAAACCCATTGATCATTCCTATAACACCAAGGCTATGGCGACTGGTAAACTATTCGTTCTTAGGATAAATAATTACTATGGGGACAGAACTCTCAAAAAGCGTATCCCATACCTACTCAATAGTTTGCCTGAAGCCATTAGACGTGAGAAAAATAAGAATAATTTTAAGAGACTTTTAAAAAAGCATTACCTACTACTTATATAATAATAATATGTATGTTTACTACTGTTACTGTGTACAGCGTAGTTCTGCTATTTAATTAATTTAAGCCTTACCTAGAGACTGCCGTTCCCACAGTCAAACTGTTACTCCAGTTTTGTGTGGCAATGTTCAATTTTTAATTCTTTATTAATTTTGTACTTATTAAATAAAAAATAAATAAATAAATAATATGCACTTTAAGGTGTGTCTTGCTTTTTGGTCGAAAATCATTTGGCAAAATGTATCGTTTCCCAACCGTTTCATTTGCCAACCCACTTTTGTTTCATATTTTTGCCAGAAGGCAGAAAACCATTTTTAGGAGATATTGTTGGTTGGACGCACTTGCACCGTGGACGCACTTGCCTCACTTTACCTTATTGTACAATATTATTACTCTCAAAATCCTAAATCCCGCCAGCGCCTGACTTGGCCCGCAGTCCGCAAGCGGTCGGCTGTCACACCACTCGCTCCCGAACCTCTCATCAAATATTAATGGGGTCTAATAAATGGAAGCCAATTTGAGGACAGCTGTTATGCGGTGGCCGTTGTGAAAACGGATTTGATAATTCATTTCTGATGTGCCATAGTGGTCGGACCTTGTGCAGGGTCGGATGGAATCGTTTATACCATTCTACCCTTAAACCTGCCGCTAAGACCACCTTTACAAGGTGTATTATGGAGAGTGTGCCCAGAAAGTACATGACCTCATCCCACCCTCCACTTTCTCACATCGGTCTTCTCGACGCCGGGAGGGCTTCCAACCACATATAGTAGAATACCCAATGGTTCGCACGCAGCGGTTAACTGCGTCGTTTCTTATTCGCACTGCCAGGGAGTGGAACGCTCTCGCTGCGTCTGTATTCACTTATATGACAAGTGAATAGGCATTTTCTGGGTAAGCGTGTACCACCTCGACCTCATCGTCACTTAACATCAGGTGAGACTCAGGTCAAACGGAAACCCATTATTGATAAAAAAGAAGATTTCACATTGTTGTTCCGGTGTGGGGATAAGACACAGTCAAATGACAAAAATAGATGCAGTCCGTTTTAGTCCTCAGGGTTCGTCCGTTACCAATCATCTCGTATTTTATTGAAATACCTTTAAATTAACATATATCATTAGTCATTACGCAGAATTTTCATTTCATTGAAAGTAATTTCTTGCCGCGTGAGCTAATTTTGGTAGTCACAAGTCTTACCTAACCTAATTAATGTTTAAGATCTCCTGAAAATATCATGTATTTAGCAGAAAATAGTGTCGAATGAATTGATACAATCGATAAACTGATGGGTTGCCGTTGTGTTTGATGTCTTGAGAATGCGAATGTTTACTACGGCATCAGTAATAGACAGGGACTGATACCAGGGGTTGGATACTAGATTCTTAAATTCTTATTAATCAATGAAGATAATTTTGCAACTTTTGTTTTCAAAAATATTGTACATAGTTAAGGACAGTTAAGGCCTCAATTAAAATCCTTTTTTATTTTCCATTTGGTTTCGACCTTGTGCAGGGTCCGTCCGGATCAGCAGCCAAGCAGCAGTGTTCGCATTATTGTGTTCCGGTTTGGGGATAAGACAGCCGGTGTAATGACTAGCATAGAGGCATACCATCTTAGTCCTCAGGGTTGGCAACGCATTTGCAGTCTTAGGCTTGCAGTCTTGTGAATGCAAATGTCTATGGGTCACAGTTTCCACTTACCATCAGGTGGCCTGTGTACTCGTTTGCCTTCTCTATGCCATAAAAAAAAACAACGATAATAATGTATACTTAAATCAAAATTTAGCTGTCTTTTACGCTAATTGTTATTTTAGCTTCAATTATGGTCTACTTTCGTTACAAAATGGAATAAAATTAAGAATTTTAATTGAGGCTTTAACTATGTACATTTTTTTTACAAACGGCCCAAAAATTGATTTATAACCGTAAGATCTTTGAATAAGGAATTAAGTGATAGTTATTAAGACTTGTCACTTTAAAGTGCCTGAGAAACCTTTTACGATCAGGTGGCCTGTGCATTCGTTTGCATTCTATCCACATTAAAAAAAACATAATATATGAAAGTACATTTTAAAAGTATTCCAACTCCACCATTACAATGTCAGAATAAAACTGACGCAGATTTCACGGCGTGACGGATTGAATGGCAGCTGAGATTGGCATTTATTTTTACATACACAACATAAAGGTTCGTCACGTTTCAACTCTATTTCAATGCTGTAAAGGTGCAAATATAACAAATAAATTCATACCGAGACATACTGAGTAGGTATTTTTGCAATATTCAAACCGTGTATCTTATTTCATTCACTGACGTTGACAGTTGACAGTTGACAGATGGCAATTTGGTTTATATTGCGAAACCCACGAGTTCCTAAATCGCTGGCATCACTGCTTTTCATACGAGGTACGCAATGTACGATAAAATGTCACTTGGCAACAGAGTTTTACAAATTTTATCGGTGTAAAAAATGCTGGGCCAGACAGGAGCGCGTGGAGCTAACCCCATGTGCCTCTGTTTGGTCCACCAGAATAAATACCCATTTAAAAGGATTGTGAATCTAAACCTCCTCTGATTTTGACGATTTTTGAATTTTGTACATATTATTATCATGAATACCTATGTCTCTGCGTTTTCGTTTCCAAGAAAATATTTCTTAGAACAAGACAAATTTAAAAAACAAAAAAACAGAAACCTAGGTTTATAGAATAACTATAACATATTCCAAAATCGTGAAAATTGGACTTGATTTAGGAGGTGAGAAGCGTTAACCCCCTGAGCTAAATTTGTACGGTTTTTTTTACAGCATTCTATTTTAGAGTCGCTTCGCAACCCTCACATTGTCCTCGCGTGTTATATTATTATCCATGCACTTATTTCTTGAATACGTTCGTGGTGATTGTCTAAAGATCGTCTTTGGTTTAAAGAAAAAAAAAACAATTGAAAGGGTGATGGGCAATTTTGTATGGACCCCGTCCCCCAACAGTAACGGGCTGCAGGTCTATATGTTCATTAGGACCCAATAAAAGACAAAATACTTATCTTCGTAGCAAAATCAATGGGAATTTTTTAATGAAAACAACGGGCCAGGCAAGGCAAATCATCTACATACGTGTTCATTTTCAAACAAATTCCATAGTTCCATACGATAAGATTATGATTTTTCAAGAAAACCCCATACATATGGTGATCGTCGCCATAGAAAAAATACATCATATTGCCAAGATCTATAAACTGGCACATGTTTCATCACTGTTGGTGGGTGGGGTCATTTTTACCCATCGTCCTTTGATAACGTGGTAAAGCTAGTTGGTAGTGACCATGCCTACGAAGTTACCGGTTGCGGGTTTGATTCCCGGTAAGAACAAAATATGTGTGTGATGAGCGTGATTAATTTTATTCGTAACTAGGTATGTTTGTTTTTTGTTTACTTTTTTACAGCATTAACCCAACGCCAAGCAACTGTGTTCGCATTATTGTGTTTGGGTGTGGGGATAAGACAACCGTAAGAATAGCATAGAGGTATTCCATCTTAGTCCTTAGGGTTGGCAACGCAATAAGGTATTTGACTAATGTCTAAAATAAAATAACTCTATCACTAAATCAAGCATTCAAAAATACACGAAAAAAACAAAGTTTTCGCTTATTTTTGCATTTTAGTCTATTTTTAATTAATAAAAAAAATGTCCCTTCACAAGGCAGCTTTTCATACAAACTTCATAATAACACCTAATAATTCGGCCGAATATCCGGTTCGGCAAAGTTTAAACCGAATAGTATTCGGTATTCGTCTATTCGGTGAAACAATTATTCGGCGCAACTCTAAAAATAATACATAAATTGTAACAAGACAAAGTTATTTTTTCTTTGTTTCAAAATTGATAATGGCATTTATTCCCACGAACGAAAGCCTCATGAAATTAGTGACAGCCTAAAATTAAACTCAGCTCTAGGCTTATTGATATTGTCCCATTTCATTAATTAATGATTTAACACAACATAGTTATACGGCAGAACACCTGTCTATCAGTTCCTAAGCCTATTGGTAATTCCAGTGTGGGATGTCTATTACAACTCACGAGTCTGGAATGGCGCTCGCGGCTCGTTTGATGCTAAGTGGTCCAGAATACGGCTCCATTGTTGACACGTCACGATACTAACTTACTAATAAACTGGTGTAGTTAAATCATGCTTTGTCCTTATCTGTCATTGTGACATTTGAATTTGACAGATAAGGACAAATCATGGTTTAGCTACACCACCGTTACTCAACTTTTATTAGTTAGGGGGTACAGGTGTAGTGCAAAATTGCTTTCCTTCGTATTTTCACGGAAACGTACGAAGGTGTCATGCTACTTCAGTCAACCTCAGTACTTTTTGTAATGTGACCGACTGAAATAGCAAGACGCGTTCGTACGTTTCCGTGAAAATACGAAGGAAAACAATTATGCACTACATCTGTAGTAATAAAGTTAATGTTATAAATCTAAATAAAATAACTATTTTAATGAAAAGCATGGTTTAAAAACCCGACTGCGTTTTTTGATATTGTTATTAAAGCCGTTTATCAATGCTACTATATTCTTATTTATTTGAGATGGCCACATTAAGACCTATATTGTAATAATTAGACTTTTTTTGTTGACATTAATAATTGTCATTTTGCCATTTTTGTTATTTTAATTTTAAAAGTTTCGGTACCCTATGTCATCCGGGAAAGTGGAAGGATTCTAACGATAGCACACACATTTAAATCGGCTCAGGCGTTCAGAAGTTATGGTGGAATCAAGAATCGTTACATACATACATATACAATGAACCCTGAAAACATTACACTCCTTTTTTGGCCATTCGTGTAATTAGACTAAATTGAGATAGACCAAAAAATATAACTCACGGTTTTTACATTCTAATTCGAAAGAATAGGTAATTTTAACAGACCAATTTCATTATTTTTTTATTTGACCCAATAGTTTTGTTTTAATATCTTTATTTATTTAGCAGACATTTTATAGATGACATGATTATTTTAAATTTGGGTTGGCTTTTCTAATAACAATTCAATAAAAACTAATGATAAAAAGTGATTGTAATAGTGCCATTAAAACATACTATCTCAAGCGGTTTTCGCCTAACCCGTGTGATACACCTAGGAGGGCTTCAAGCCGAAAACGAGAGTCAAACACGGTTAAATATTATTTTGTCGAAATATCTGAAATAGATAAATATTTCAAAAACTTAATAACTCAGAACGGCTTAAAAACCTTATTCCTCGAAATGGTTTTCGAATTGTACTTGTAAAAATATGAACAATTCCAATTATACTAATTTGCGTTATATCTCGACGTTTCGATCGTGGTCACGAGAAGATTGAAGAATCTCAATCGGCATGATGGATTTTTATCCACCCATCCATTGAATATATTTTAAACACGTAAGTACTTGTAATTGGCTTAGAAGTTATTAAGATTAATGTAATATTTTATTATTTGGGTTGCCATGGCTACTGCTAAAAAAAACGGCAAGAGCATGTCGAAACATGTTCGGTGGAGGGTTTCCTAAGGAGTCCATATTGCCATTCATAATTATTTTTACTCATAAAGTATTGTAATTCATAATTTACTATCTCAACAACTGTTACTTTTCCATCAACTTTGGCGCACCCTTTCCTGAGTCGTTCCTACAAACACAAAAAACTATTTCGAAAAACAAGAAATATAAACTAATTTCCTATTCAAAGTTACCTCAGGAACCAATCAAGCCTGCATAGTGGTGATAGCTTTCCTTTAAAGTTATATGCTTTTACTAAATATATTTTTCAGATTTTTATTACTTGCGGTTTTGGCTATACTGCACGTAACTAAACTCTCAAGCTAATATTTCCTAAACGGTCCCCTATTACTAAAAATAATAATTAATATCGTTTCACTAGATAAAAGTTATGCGGAACTTGAAAAAATAAAATTCCGACGTATCGAAATATCTCGTTTTTGAAGTTGGTAAAACGTTGCAATTTTATGTCAACTTTGGCGCACCGGTGGACCGTCACCGCAATCTTATATATCGAGTTTAAATACAGCTCTTCCTACAAACGTTATGATCGAGCGTCGAACTAAACTCACCTCGTTTTACTCGTACAGTCAAGGAATTAAAATTCTGACCCACCTTAATTCCAATGTCAATCTGACATACAGTAAAAAGATTGAGTTTCCTATCAATTACACATGACTTGGCATCTCTAATGAGAATGACATCTTCAAGCAGATTTTAATACCGCCACGTTATTAAAAACCACTCCCACTCTTCGTCCCATTGAAAATTAGTGCCGTGGCTTACGGCGGCATCGAAATTAAAAAGCCTCTTATTGGTTAATGGCACTGATAAAAGTAAGTTTTTTTAATGTTATTTATGGCAAAGAGCTTAAGAGCTATCGTAATATTTACATTACGAAAACACGTCAAAAACAAATAAGCCCGATTTACATTGGTCGGCCATTTGCAACGTCAAAAGATGGCGGATGTGTAATTTGTTTTATTTTTTATTTTTGTGTATTTAGGTATTCAAAGTTCTTTTCTGTTAGTGATTTGTACTTTTAATGCAAAGGCTTTTATGCTTTTGTGTTGCACAGTGATAGAAGACTTGGACTTATTTCGTGTATCTGGCATCTTACTTCTCGTTTCAAGTGGACTCGCAGTGGTACAGAGGTTAAAACTATCTTGGCCTCTGTCCTACATATCACCGTATAACGTTGCCCCCAATTTTCCTAGAGAAGATTAGATTGTTTGCTATATTGATTTATACTTATATATACTTGACACTGGCGAAATCAATTCATAGTAGAAACGCCATATCTCCGCGGTAGTAGCTCTGTTCAAGTCGCCGCGGGGAAAAAAAAAGCGTTTGTCAGGGACAGAGGACAGTACAGTATTGTAAACCGATCGTATGGTAGCGAGTCAAGTTGCCTTACCAGTGGATCCCAATAGAATCGCTTTCTATTTTATCAATCCACTGTCCTTGCCACTGACCTTGACTAATATAAATCGGGCTTAAGATCGTGAAGAATCTCAGCCTATACAGTACTTAGTGAGATTAGACACCCATAGACAATTTCCACTCTCAAAGTTACGATCTGAAGATTACCAATGCATTGCCAACCCTGGGGACCAAAAACAGAGGCATCTATGCTAGTCATTTAGTTCCGGTTGCCTTATCGCCAAACCGGAACACTATAATGCAAACACTGCTGCTTGCCGGTAGGTTAAAGGCTAAGATGGAGGTAGCTACTCGCCATCCGAAAGGACCCTACATAAATACCTACCACCATGTATGTTCATTGTAAATCTTGTTTAGTGTCATATAATGTACTTTCGTTCTTTCTTTCTTTCTTTATTATACGTGCAATGGAAACGTGTACACAAGCCCTATTTCCTTCAACAAGGATGTGCAAACACTGGTGTCTGCTGTTAAGCTTCATTTGCAGCTTTAAGCTCCCCTGAAAGCTTTTAGACTACTAATTACGAGTTGCATTGCTTTGTTACGCAGTTCTTTTAAATGCAAGTGAGAAAATCTTTACAGAACAAAAGAGACCAGCAACCCGCCCTCTCTTCGGTTTATTGAGTTTTTGTTCAGAAACTAATTCTACGCGTACACAGTCACACACGCCGTCTAATTAAGTATACGTAAAAACCTCCGTGAAAAATATGTAACTGTTGGTGAAACCGCATGATTTTTTTTAGTAGTTTTTAAGATCATCACGAACATACAAACAGACGCGGCGGGGGACTTTGTTTTGTGTAGTGATCACAGTACCTATAGTGATGGTTATTGTTCACTTTAGGAATGTGTGAGTTTGCCTTTGTTGTGCTGTGCGTACAATAAAGTATTTTGAACACATACATTATCCGACTGCTCATGGAGGGTAGTGATTGCGGAAGGAGGAGGGGGTAATGACTTAAACCTATACATAATGATGTATGTTGGTACATAGTGTATGTATGTATCTTCGTGCCCTTTCAGAGGCTGAACCGATGGCCCAATTTCAATAAACGAGTCGATGTCGTGAGTCACTATGTACCTTTGTTAATGTAACCTTTGTCCATCGTTTTCATTTATAAATCCTAAAGCCATTCCCGCCTGAATTCTAAGATTTAGTCTAACCGCAGGTGTTTTATAAAACTTAAAAAGTGGTCAGACTCAACGAAATTATTTTCTCAAAGGCTGGCAGCGCACCTGCGATTCCTCTGGGTGTTGCGGGTGTTTATGGGTCGCAATAAACACTTACTCGCTTACTCTCTGTCTCCTTTTTCACATAAAAATAAGCGTGAGACATTACGAGGAACACCAGCTGTTAACTTTCAATTATAATTTAAAAAAGGATTAACATTATTTCTACTTCTATACCACTGAAGTGCAATAAAGGATTATGGGCATGTTTTTCCTGCGTCTGTATTAGGGTTGTAAAAAAACCGTTTTTTTTCTAACTTGAAAAAAAACATGAAAAAAAACCGTGATAAAAAACCGTTTTTTTTCTGGAGTACGTTTTTTTTCAAAAGTATAAAAATTCAAAATTTGCAAGGCAGTTAACACTTTTATACGGTTGTTTTACTTTTTTAGACTTTATGTTAACCATTAAACCAATTTAATTTAACAACTTTGATTAATAACAACATAAATGAAATCTGTAGTGGGAGTTATCGCAATTTACTGTTGGCAACACCAACGGCGACCAACGCCTCTCGTCGCCGCATCGGGGAATTCAGGGATTCCCCAAAAATTGTTTGTATACTGAACGTTCACATCTCGTCGCGGCATCGGGGATTTAAATAAATCACGAAAAACCGTTATTGTGGCATATTTTTGTTTATCTGAAAAAAAACCTAATTTAGAAAAAAAACCATGGTGCCAGGTTTTTTTTCATGTTTTTTTTTCATAAATTTGAAAAAAAACTTTTCGTTTTTTTTCTATTTGCAACCCTAGTCTGTATTCCCAAAATCGTTTTCAAAGCTAGAGTGAATAGACTTTTTTTCTGGATAAGCGTGCATCACCCTCGACCTCGTCGTCATTTAACATCAAACTAGACTGAGGTCAAAGTTAAACCCATTTTTGATAATCAAAAACCAAGGGAAGTGTACCACAGATTACATGTTGCCAAACGTTCTAAATCAGTTACCAAAAAATATTTTAAACAAATTGTTGAATGCAAAAAATAGTAGACAGGGTAAAATTGTACTAAAATGTCACTATATATCCAGTTACAAAAATCAGAACTGACTGATTATTATAAATTAGTGTCAGACGACTCACTGCTTACGATTAAGCCACACAGGCTTCTGTAAGCATTTTTGATTTAGGTTGATCAAATTTCTTTTAAATTTAACCATAAAAATAAGAATATAAAAAAAAAACACCCTTAAATAATCTAGAATTTAGAAAACTTCCTCTTGAATTTCATTACTCTATCTATTCATGAAAACCGCAGCAAAATCCGTTGCGTAAAATGTTTGAATGTAACAAATTACGAACAAACAAACTCAAACATAAATACAAGATGGCGGTATATAAGGCTGGATATTATTAAATTACCTTGACATGCACATACACTTCCAATCTTCGGTAAAGTTGGCACAGGGTCCAAGTTAACAGCTTACAAAACAAAATGTCTGCCAAATGTGTTCGTTATTTGAATTTCTATATAAATATTAATCCCCGAAGAGTGACAAACAGTTGAGAAAAAATATTTTTCTCAAACATGCTCGGAAAAAACGGTTTTCCGATTGAAAGACAAGGACGGAAAGAGCCTCATTTTACTCCTAGGAGTAAAAAAACCATATGAAAACACTTTCCGTCCTTGTCTATATTTTTCTTAAAAATGCTGTCAATTTGCATACAAAATCAAAAGGACCAAGACAAAAATTCCAAACATCCAAGGTAAGTGCTTGCTTTTTTAGCACAGTGCGTGTGTTTCTTTTTGAATTTGCATTCCAATTTCTATGGTTAGTATTTAAAAACCATTGAAAACATTCGTTCATTCTGCATGATTAAATTACTTGCTTTTTAAAAATGTATTTGTATTATTTCCTCACATGTTTGAGAAAAGCATTATGTATGCCTCGGCGGAAACGAGGATTTCCTGACTCCGCTATTGCTCGGCCTGCTAACCACCTCGTCAGGAAAACCCTTACTTTCCGCGCCTAGGCAACAATGTACTATTTTGAATAGCTGTCAAAATAACCAAGGCTTCGTCGTCTTTGACTTGTTATGGTATTGTTTTGACGTCATCCGCCATTACTGTCAAGGAAATAAGAGCTATCAAAACGGTGACAATACGATAACAGATCAAACACTAAGTATATGGTTTTTGCCGTGTTGAATACAATCCCAAGATGTATGCCAACAAAGATTTGTTCCTATCTCTTTCTAGCACAACAGAATTTCATAGAGTTTATATGGCCGATCTCTCTATCTAAGGCCGATCTCGGTCTCGACCAACGGTCGACGGCTCGGTCAGCGACCGATGAAATCAAGCCAATCTGTCCAATTAGCAGTATTTTTTTTTGTATCATCCGTATTTATTGGCCGATTTTAATTAGAACAATCACTTTTGATGATGTATTTTATCTCTCTTTCGCTCGTGCCTCACACCTGCTCTCAAGATTGAGTAATCGCGTTAGCGAGGCGCCCAGGGACCGCAATCCTGAGACCGAATATAAGACACCGCCGTCACGGCTTCCCGGCGGGAAACGCGAAGTCAGTTATGAACTTATAAGTACAATAAACGCGCTATAAAGAGTGGCTACCAGCTTTGGGTTAGGGTGAAACTGGGTAGACTTTAATTTAAAAAAGCGAAAGAGTTCCTCAAAAATAACAATGAAATAAAACACCTTTAGTTAGTTTTTATTACTTTAAAAGGTGATTTTAACCGCAAAGACTAAATGCATTTGACCGACGACGGGTTAAAAAATAGTGCTGTATTTTGCCATTAGTCTGGCGTGAAATCATTATCTTAAGTTAAGGTTTATTATCTTGCAATTGAAGTGAAATGTTAGCCCTCTTATATAAACTCACTTTAAAAATATTTTATTTAAAGTATTCTTTATCCTATTCTGTCAAACTCAAATATCATAATGACAGAAACGGACAGAGCGTATTTCAGGCACACTTTAGTTATTGCGCATTTATGAATAACAAGGGAAGTGTTTAACTAGAGACGAAAGTGCCATAATGACACTCAAACTTGCTTTGCTCGGGTGGCTACGAGTAAACATCTCATATCATTATGGCCTGCTTTAGCCTCTTGATAAACAATCTACTACTTTAATATACGTTTACGTTAGGAGATGTTTTATTATGCAGTAGAATGAACCTTGAACTCCAAGGCCGTTTGAAGACTCCTGAGGGGTTTTTGAATGAACCATTACTGTGGCTTTACCCGTCACCCCCAGCAGCGCAATTCGGACCATCAGATTCTAAAGCGCGGGCGCCGAACACAAGGAATTCAGTACATTGACTCAGCATTACTTGTCTCTGTTACTCGGGCACTGTGATACTGTCATCGCACTCGCACAGCGACATTGACCGTCAGTATCATGTCATGTCATGGCTGTAGTCAGTAAAGGTCGATGTATGAAATTATTTGCCGTCCGTGTTCGTACTTTACTAAATATCTTACAAATACTTTTTAAATATAATAGCTTGATCACAACTATTATCTCCTGAGACTCCTGAAACGCTTTGTGAATAAAATACTTTTTTTTAAAAGCAGTCACATATTGGTACCATAACGAAGAAGGCTTTTCTTTTGTTTGCTTCTTTAGTGTCAATAAATACATACAAAAAATAGTTAACCTAAATGTGTCTTGATTTGGCTTCGCACATTCAAACAACGTTGTGCGAACACCAGTGCTCGCATTGTTGTGTTCCGGTTTGGGGATAAGACAGCCGGTGTAATGACTAGCATGGAGGCATTCCATCTTAGTCTTCAGGGTTGGCAACGCATTTGCAGTCTTAGGCTTGCAGTCTTGTGAATGCGAATGTCTATGGGTTACAGTTTTCTACTTACCATCAGGTGGCTTGTGTGCTCGATTGCCTTCTCTATTCCATAAAAACAAACAGAGACACTATGCACAAAAGTTAATTATTTTTAAATGAGACAATGTCACTATCCATATATTTTTTTACGTGCGATTAGGAATTTCAAGATTTTAGGTTACCGGCCAGCATTAGTACCATTACTAGGTACCAATTATGAAGTTGGTCAGATATGCATCATGAACGGTCAAAGTCTTAAATATCACGCACGTGTTGCCATGATAATATGAATACATATATTTGACGCGATGGCTGTATAGATATTAATGCTTTCGACTGTAGCATAAAATACTCGAATATTTCTCTACTCCACAAGAAAAATCTCTACGAGTATCGTACGACGTGTACGAGGATTATTTTAGCACCAATTTAAACACACCGGAACCCTCTCAAGCCAAACTCTTCCATCTTGAGAAACACTCAAGAAAATGGGTCACTATACCTACAAATTTAAGAACTAAGTGAGCCGTATTCATTGCTCCAGAGTGTTCTACCAAAGGTCAAGTGTCGGAAAGGTTTCCGCAAACTGAAGTTGTTATAAAATTCCTGGAATCTTTGAGTCAATATTTTGCCAAGGGATTTTGTATCAATATTTATGAGCAGAGTTCGTCAAATAAGCAGTTTCTTAGAACA
The DNA here is from genome assembly GCA_923062465.1 of Acleris sparsana. Taxonomy (NCBI): domain Eukaryota; kingdom Metazoa; phylum Arthropoda; class Insecta; order Lepidoptera; family Tortricidae; genus Acleris; species Acleris sparsana. The sequence continues at coordinate 12,282,285 of OV281307.1, read as the reverse complement.
GTCTAATAATACTTTATGGTTACTGATATTTATAACAAAATGTACGTGAGACAGGGAAAAGTTTTCGGAAATCGGAGAGTGGGTTGACGCTATTTCTGGAATAAGGGATCAACCTGTCATAATAATGGTGGAAGAGCTGTTAAGGATTGTTGAATAGGTGTTTGAGTGTCAAAATATTATTAATACCCGTATCTTATCATTGCGTTGGGTTAGGAGTTATATTTTTTTCAACACACTTGCTCAAAACGACCTTTTTATTCCACCGATTTTTGGCTCATAAACCTAGATATTAAACACGCGTGCTTTTTCAGTATATTACGCACAAGTGCCTTTAGTTTATTAACCCAAACAATTTACATTTGTAGCCTAGTACCGAGTTGTAAGTACGAAGAAGAACCGATATAATTTAGTCGGGTTATACCTTTTTTTTCTTAGCAACAAACAGTTTTTATGCGGCAAATAACATTAAAATTTGACTAAATGAAGAGTCTTGTTTTTTTTTCGCAAGTGTGTTGAAAAACGTCGTATGTAACACGTGTGCCTGTGACCATAATATACGCGGCTTTCTTGTTCACACAATAGCGCCTTGTATACAATGGTCAACTTAGCACACTTGTATCATAATGTACTATTACAGCTACCTTGGAGACCTAAGTATTTGACATTTGACTTTGATTGCCATCATAAATCAATCGTTGGATCGTATTAATGAGTCTTGCAAAAGGAATTATCTTAGGTTTTATCAGAATCAGTGGAGCCGTTTAATAATTATCGGCTGTGTAATTATAATTATAGTTTTCAATATGATAGCGGTAGGAAACATGCCAATCCGTGGGAGCTATAAATAACCAAATATCCAATTGCCCAAGTCCCAAACTAAGCTCTAGGCTTGTATTATATATAACAAATATTCGCGCTCATCACACAAATATCTGCCCTTACCGGGGATTGAACCCAGGACAGCTAGCTTCGTAGGCAGGGTCAATACCAACTAGGCCAGCGCGTCATGATACCACACAGACAAACAGTTACACAGATAAACACAGTCATTTAATTTATAACGCCCCCTTTTTTGTGGGGGCTTAAAAAGGTTCCATCTTGTTTACTCGAGGGACCGCAGACGTTCATTTGTCCGCAAATATATGATAAATTAATATCCAGAGAGTCCCCTAGCGATATAATATGCGAATCCATCCTGGAATTGTTCCCGGGTGCGCTGTTACGAAATGGAATGAATATATGAAATGGATAAGCCCAGGGTTTTAATGGAATGAGATATCCTGTAGTAACGAAAGTGGATTGATTTAATTGGGTACGAATGCGAGAATCTGGCAATTTTAACTCTGATCTTGTAAAAGCTTAGTTTTTTTTTTTAAATTTACATTTATTCCAACAATACAATTCTTATTCTTTGAAGCCTGCTAAAGACGATAGAAAACAGAAGAGGGAAAATGATAGGACACTTGTTACGACACAGTTGAGTTGGGCAGTTTTCGGGAAGCTGAACTGCGTATTGAAGTCCAAAATTCTCCAATCGCTGAAAACGAAAATGTTTAACCAGTGCGTTTTACCGACTATGACGTACGCATGTGAGACATGGATACTGACTACTGGGATGATCCACAAGCTCAAGGTGACTCGGCATAACAATCTGCACCCGAGTCCGGAACGAGCTCATCAGACAACGCATGCAAGTGGTCGACGTGGGGCACCGAGTCGCCAAGATAAAGTGAGCTTGGGCCGGGCATGTGTGCCGACGACACGACGAGCGATGGAGCAAGCGCGTTCTGGAGTGGAGACCCCGGCTAGGCAGGAGAAGTGTGGGCAGACCACCTGCCCGTTGGTCCGATGACATTAAGGAGACAGCAGGCCAAGTCTGGACAAGGGAAACGGATAACCGTTCTAGGTGGAGGAAAATTGGAGAGGCATATGCCCAACGGTGGGCAAATACACGTTGATGAAGAAGAAAGTCGAAGTTGCTAAAGCGAGGACGTACATTGATCTTTACTGTAGGGCGGCATAGGAAAAATGTTTACGTTACAATCCATGATGCCCGTAGTCAACTGCGCAAGTGCGGCAGCAATACCTCACCTACCGCCAAGCAGCAGTGCTCTCAGGGCCCGTATTGACTCATAATTATTTTTATTCATAAAGTGTTTAAGTCATAATCATCGGAATTTACGCATTTCATTCAGTGACTGTGACTTTTTCAAGATTTTAATAAATCAAACCTAACCTAACCTAGCCTTATCTACACGTTGAATATTTAAGAACTTCTGAAAAGTTCACGGTTCCAACGATAGTAAAAATTATGAATAATAATTTTATGAAAACAGAATGTTTTTAACAGAAAAGTTATGTGAAAAAAGGCGCTTCCTTGTTCTCATTAATGTGTTCGTAGGGGGACGGTGAAATTACTAGCATAGCGGCATTACATCTTTTTCCTCAGGGTTAGAAGGGCCTCTGCAGTTTTTATCATTGTAGTTTTGTGAATGCAAACGTTTATGGGTATCAGATTCCACTTACCATCAGGTGCTCTATGCCTTTAAAAAACATTAAGCAAGAGTGACATAGACAAGTAGATACCTAAATGGTAAGTCAATGTGGCAAATTATTTTTATTCAGTGCCCTCGCGTTGCGTTACGTTTTATGTGTTGCTCTTGATAATACTCGTACATAGTCCCCTGGTTTGCTCGTCGTTAGCCTGGCTGTTATGTGCTATCAAACCAATTTCATTTTTGTTTATATTGACGATTTTATTACACAAATGATTGATAAGGTTAAGGACGCTATCCCAGAATTTTACATATAAAAAAAGAAACAAATATATTCTCTACTAGACGATGCCGTAGGATAGTAGGGACGCTTTTAACAAAGATTTCTGTGATGAGCACAATTACCATTATAGTAGGAAATCTGAATAGGAGACGATTTGTACCGGGCTGTTTATTCGATATCATTTAATATGCTAAGTAATATATGGCTAATAGATAGGCTGAAAAATTTCAGTCCAAGATATAAAAAAAAAAAACAGACAAATTACATATGCCTATAGAATATGCAAACGTTAGGTTGACTTTTTTTCCCCGTCTGACTATTGGGTAGGCAGGTAAACAGGTACCTAAGTCGGTACTAATAATTTGCACCAAACGTTACATTTACATATTCAATAATTTCGATATGTAAGTTCTTTTTTTTTGAAATGATATAAGTACTGGACTGAAATTTTTCAGCCTACCTTTTCGCCACATTATTTATCGACTAAAAAGCCCGCTGCAAATCGTCTCCTATTAGTATCTTAGACCATTAATATAAGTTTGTATTATTCTGTATACTTCAATTTTTGTTTAACGCATACATAGCAAAAGCCTAAAGCTAGTTTGGGACAAGATCATTTATTGTGAGGTTTTTAGGTACCCCTTTTTGTTTTATATTTAACCTGAGAGGAAAACCGAGACCAATAACTTCACTACACTTCACTTCACTACAAACTAGGCTGACCTAACCGCGGCGTAATCATAAATAGGAAATTAGGGAGGTTGAAAAGCTATTCTGAGCTCCATTCAACTTCCTGTCTGGGTGATACGCAGAATAAATGCCAACAGCTATTCTACCAGCATTTCAATGACCCATTGCATTTCTAATGAGCGTTTAATAAGGTCATAGGGACAATTACGGACGCTTTATTGACTACGAGAGGCGTTCAATAGATTCTCGGTTTGAAAAGGAAAACAAAAGAACGTGTGGGCTTCAAATTTACTTTCTTTTTACTGTCAATGAATGACTCTTACCGGCCAGTATTAAGAACTTTACTAAAAAGGTTTACAAGATACCAATACCAAGGATTTATTGAACGCTCCTCGTAGCTGTGTCCGCGACTATAAGTGTTTGATGAAGAATGCCTTGCCTATAATGGAGCCGTGAAAAAACGTATTTTTATGAGTTTAATGGGGTGACTTTTAAAACTACAAAATGAAACTCCACTTACTTTGGGAGTACGTGTTTTAAAATTTACTTTGATGTGTTTTTTGTTACATGACTAAAGTCCCATACAAACTACAGCCCCCTTTTTAGGGTTCCGTAGCCAAATGGCAAAAAACGGAACCCTTATAGATTCGTCATGTCTGTCCGTCCGTCTGTCCGTCCGTATATCACAGCCACTTTATTCCGTAACTATAAGAGCTATACTATGGAAACTTTGTAAGTAGATGTATTCGGTGAACCGCATTAAGATTTTCATACCAAAATAGAAAAAAAACAATAAATTTTTGGGGTTCCCCATACTTAGAACTGAAACTCAATTATTATTTTTTCATCAAACCCATACGTGTGGGGTATCTATGGACAGGTCTTCAAAAATGATATTGAGGTTTCAAATAGATTTTTTTTCAAAACTGAATAGTTTGCGCGAGAGACGCTTCCAAAGTGGAAAAATGTGTGTCCCCCCCCCGTAACTTCTAAAATAAGGGAATGATAAATGTAAAAATAATATATGATGTACATTATAATTATGTACCATGCAAACTTCCACCGAAAATTGGTTTGAACGAGATCTAATAATTAGTTTTTTTTTAATACGTTATAAATCGTAAACCGCATTTTACCTTTCATTCAATCAACTCCAATATAATAAAGAATAAAGAAAAACATTTATTTAGATGTATAGTGGTACGGAACCCTACGTGCGCGAGTCCGACTCGCACTTGGCCGGTTTTTTTTTACCTCCTAATGTCAAAAGCAATATGGTTTTACTGAGCAGAATAGAGCCCTGATATTCTCAATAGTTCAGCATACAGTTCTATATAGGCAATGCAATTTAATCGGTTATTAACCGGTTTTGTATGAAGATAAAATAACCGGTTAAAACCGGTCCTAGCTGGTTATTTGCATTCCCTAGTTCTATGTCACATTAGTATCATTCTTTTACGATTAGCTTAGCCTACAAGAACATAAGCCACCAGGTAATAAGCGAAAAATACGTAATATAACAATGTTTTTTTATTCTCAAGAGATGAAAATGAAATAAAGAACAAAATTTGAATAAAATTGCCTTTGTCATAACAAATACTCGTATCTCTTGGGAGTTCTGTTATAAAACAGAGTTGTTTATAAAAGTTGTCAATCCTCCTCGGGGTAATAGAACTTTCTGGGGTAATGTATTACTCTCTAATGAGTTTAACCATCGGTCTTGTGTGTTACTGTTTAATTAGTTATAATTGTTTTATTTCATTTTGTTTTGATTATTGCTTTAGTAAAAATATTATTTTCAAAATTATGAGAACAAATCAGATGTTGACATATGTATGTAAAACCATTAAACTAGATATCTAAAAAAAAAACTGCGTCCAAATCAGTATATCCTATACGGTGCCATAGACACACAAATACACACCGACACACACTGACGACGCAGTTAGAGCAGTGACCCTGGCTACGGAACTAGCGGTCCCGGGTTTAATTCCCGGTCAGGGCATATATTCATATATTAACCTATATAAGTGGGACTATTTGTCTTTGAGTCTTGGGTGTTTTTTATGTATTTATTTCTCAACACAACAGCTGGAGAGTTTGGGTCAGCACTTGGATTTCCTTACATTTTATTGCCATTTTAGATGTTTTTCTGAACATGCAAAATTCCGGCGTTAGCCGCAGATTTATTCAGTTGGGTATCCTAGGCACTCTGGAAGTCCTGTATCGATGCTCGAGGTATTCATCATCAGATTTCACTGAAAACATTCCCTGGCGAGGAACCAAGGCTTCGAAATAGCCTCTTTAGTATGAAAAAGGCACTCTGACCCGTTATTTTTGTTCCTGAGTGTATTACTATAATGAATGCACTGTTGGTAAAGAGCCGACCTTTACAAGTTTAGCGGCACAATCGCATGTTATTGTTTTTCCTGCTTATTGAATACAACAGCTCAAGTCCAAGCTTAAAATCTTTGATATGTGTTACCAATAGATATTACTTCCGGGTGCTAGGACCTTGTGCAGGGTCCGTCCGGATCGCTACCACCATCTTATCCATTAACCTACCAAACAGCAGTGTTCGCATTGTTGTGTTCCGGTTTGGGGATAAGACAGCCGGTGTAATGACTAGCATAGAGGCATCATCTTAGTCCTCTGGGTTGGCAACGCATTTGCAGTCTTAGGCTTGCAGTTTTGTGAATGCGAATGTCTATGGGTCACAGTTTCCACTTACCATCAGGTGGCTTGTGTGCTCGTTTGCCTTCTCTATGCCATAAGAAAACAAAAAAAGTAAAAATGGAACTGGTACATAATGAACTGACTTAAAGTACAGTCAGCGTCATATATAAGGTAATATTCAAAGTGCACAAACTAAGCTTCAGGACTTGTACTATAAAATAAAATAAAACATTTATTCGTGACAAGCAGACAAACAAAGAGGAACAAAATACTGCCATAGACAAAAGGCAACAATAAACATACGTATAAAGAGAAATGCGTTCTTTAACACCTACATATAGAATATCCCAGACTAGTAACAATAGGTTCAGAGGCAGAATCTTTATCAAATAGACTAATCGTCTGTTAAAAAACGCGTTGCCAATTAAACAACTTAAGTCGTTTGCGGTACTTATATTTATTTAAGTTTAGTTATCACTATAGAAAAGCTCATTTAACTCGAATGTCGAATGCTTTTCACGAAATGTTCTGGTGGAACTTTTATTATAGACAAAACGAGTCGAATGCAATTTTCCAGCCCGCTAGTTGGTTTGTGTCTAAAAAGAGAAAATTGGCAATTTCGTGCAATTTTAGGGTTGTGACTAAAAGTTAATAAGTTTTTGTTGCTGACTGTACTTATGTTGTACAATCATCTGCTTACCTGGAGCAAACACACGTAATTGTACCAATTTGGAAAATCTACGTTTTATACATCGGAGTTCCTATTGCCACTATCTGACTCCATCATTAATGATAATTAAATGTCCATGTTTTTTTTATGATGTAAAAAAAACGTGTACGTCTCGGGACGCCCGACAGAAGTGTTAACTCAAACTAATTGAGATGAGATGAAGACTGGTAGATTCTTGACGTGTAAAAGTGCCCGTTTAGCCTATTTACTGAATATTTATTCATTGATTATTTTGTCTTTTTTTTGACGTCGCAGCCCTAAAACTAAACTAATGCGCACCATGCTAATCCAGGGTATAAGAACCAGTATCTTAATTCCAAATTTCATCTGAATCCGTCTGTCAGGTGTTGCAGTGTGAAATAGTAACAAACTAACACACACACAAACTTTTGCATTTATAATACACTCAGGAGCAAAAATAGCGGGTCAGAGTGCGTTTTTCATACTAAAGAGGCTATTTCGAACCTTGGTTTCTCGCCAGGGAATGCTTTTAGTGAAATCTGATGCTGAATACCCCGAGCATCGATACAGGACTTCCAGAGTGCCTTGGATACCCAACTGAATGAATCTGCGGTTAACGCCGGAATAGTGCCTGTTCAGAAAAACATCTGAAATGGCAATAAAATGTAAGGAAATCCAAGTGCTGACCCAAACTCTCCCGCTGTGGTGTAAACTGATTGTGCGATCAGTTAGGTATCTTAAGAACTTTTGACCTCCTCTTTTGAACCTTCGACTCGACCATTAAACCTCACTCAAAATAACCCCTGGCGAGGAACCAAGGCTTTGAATTAGTCTCGTTTGTATGAAAAACGAACTCTGACCCGGTATTTTTGCTCCTGAGAGAAATAACTATACTAATGTTTAAATTCATATTTGGAAATGTCTTTTGATTTATACTGTATCTATTTATCCCGCTTAGTGAGGGTATGTAGGGGTCGTACCCTAAACCTTACTAAATGAAGGGATGGAAATATCAGATAGGTTCGGTGTCTTAGTTAATTCTCTATCCCGACCGTTGCGGTTTGGAATTTGTCTTTAGATAATTAAATTAGGGTATGATCCTTTTGATTAACGTCGTTTGTAATCCAATAGTTTATTGTCAACAATGTCGATGTTCTTTGCTATACTTTGACTTGATAATGTCTATATAATTATTTATATCGTTCTCTAGTACCCATTGTACAAGCCTAGAGCTTAGTTATGGTCTAAGTTAATTGGTGTGACTGATATTTATGAATTTACAATTCTTCCATGACTTTATTCTTCAATTCTACAAAATTAAATGGATTTCTAAAGTTTTATAACTAATTCATCATCTTTTTTTAATCTCACTCATTGTTGTGGCGATATTTCCGGTACGTAAAAACAAAACAGCGGGAGACTTAGACATTTATCATCGCGCGTTAGGCGGGAAATGGAAGTGAAAGTGTACTTTAACTTTGGACAGCTCCATCATTTAAAGTTATAATGCATGTCCGATCCGGAGTGAACTTGTTTGTTTTATTTTAACAAAAGGAGTTTGCAGAGTGAAATTTACTTTTGAATGAATATTCAAAAATCTGTTAAATGTTCGAAATAATTTAAACGTAAAGTTGAACTACTTATCCCGAAGATGACAACTTGACAGAGCCTCAATTCAACACGGTAAAAACTATATCGTGTTTGAGCTGTTATCGTATTTTCACCGTTTTCATAGCTCTTATTTTCTTGACAGTAATGGCGGCTGATTTAATGACAATTCTATAACAGATCAAATACGATACGAGTATCGTCCTTACCGCCTAGAATAAAGCCCTCTATTCCCGACGATAAAAAATAAATCATTTTTGGTTATGGTATGAAAACGGTGAAAATATGATAACACCTCAAACACGATACAGTTTTTACCGTGTTGAACAGAGGCCCTGGCCGCCATTACTGTCAAGTAAATAAGAGCCATCAAAACGTCAACAATACGATAACAGCTCAACCACGATACAGTTTTTACCGTGTTGAATTGAGACCCTGGCCGCCATTACTGTCAAGTAAATAAGAGCCATCAAAACGTCAACAATACGATAACAGCTCAACCACGATACAGTTTTTACCGTGTTGAATTGAGACCCTGGCCGGCATTACTGTCAAGTAAATAAGAGCCATCAAAACGTCAACAATACGATAACAGCTCAACCACGATACAGTTTTTACCGTGTTGAATTGAGACCCTGGCCGGCATTACTGTCAAGTAAATAAGAGCCATCAAAACGTCAACAATACGATAACAGCTCAACCACGATACAGTTTTTACCGTGTTGAATTGAGACCCTGGCCGCCATTACTGTCAAGTAAATAAGAGCCATCAAAACGTCAACAATACGATAACAGCTCAACCACGATACAGTTTTTACCGTGTTGAATTGAGACCCTGGCCGGCATTACTGTCAAGTAAATAAGAGCCATCAAAACGTCAACAATACGATAACAGCTCAACCACGATACAGTTTTTACCGTGTTGAATTGAGACCCTGGCCGCCATTACTGTCAAGTAAATAAGAGCCATCAAAACGTCAACAATACGATAACAGCTCAACCACGATACAGTTTTTACCGTGTTGAATTGAGACCCTGGCCGGCATTACTGTCAAGTAAATAAGAGCCATCAAAACGTCAACAATACGATAACAGCTCAAACACGATACAGTTTTTACCGTGTTGAATTGAGACCCTGGCCGGCATTACTGTCAAGTAAATAAGAGCCATCAAAACGTCAACAATACGATAACAGCTCAAACACGATACAGTTTTTACCGTGTTGAACAGAGGCCCTGGCCGCTATTACTGTCAAGTAAATAAGAGCCATCAAAACGTCAACAATACGATAACAGCTCAAACACGATACAGTTTTTACCGTGTTGAACAGAGGCCCTGGCCGCCATTACTGTCAAGTAAATAAGAGCCATCAAAACGTCAACAATACGATAACAGCTCAACCACGATACAGTTTTTACCGTGTTGAATTGAGACCCTGGCCGGCATTACTGTCAAGTAAATAAGAGCCATCAAAACGTCAACAATACGATAACAGCTCAAACACGATACAGTTTTTACCGTGTTGAATTGAGACCCTGGCCGGCATTACTGTCAAGTAAATAAGAGCCATCAAAACGTCAACAATACGATAACAGCTCAACCACGATACAGTTTTTACCGTGTTGAATTGAGACCCTGGCCGGCATTACTGTCAAGTAAATAAGAGCCATCAAAACGTCAACAATACGATAACAGCTCAACCACGATACAGTTTTTACCGTGTTGAATTGAGACCCTGGCCGGCATTACTGTCAAGTAAATAAGAGCCATCAAAACGTCAACAATACGATAACAGCTCAACCACGATACAGTTTTTACCGTGTTGAATTGAGACCCTGGCCGGCATTACTGTCAAGTAAATAAGAGCCATCAAAACGTCAACAATACGATAACAGCTCAAACACGATACAGTTTTTACCATGTTGAACAGAGGCCCTGGCCGCCATTACTGTCAAGTAAATAAGAGCCATCAAAACGTCAACAATACGATAACAGCTCAAACACGATACAGTTTTTACCGTGTTGAACAGAGGCCCTGGCCGCCATTACTGTCAAGTAAATAAGAGCCATCAAAACGTCAACAATACGATAACAGCTCAAACACGATACAGTTTTTACCGTGTTGAATTGAGACCCTGGCCGCCATTACTGTCAAGTAAATAAGAGCCATCAAAACGTCAACAATACGATAACAGCTCAACCACGATACAGTTTTTACCGTGTTGAATTGAGACCCTGGCCGGCATTACTGTCAAGTAAATAAGAGCCATCAAAACGTCAACAATACGATAACAGCTCAAACACGATACAGTTTTTACCGTGTTGAACAGAGGCCCTGGCCGCCATTACTGTCAAGTAAATAAGAGCCATCAAAACGTCAACAATACGATAACAGCTCAAACACGATACAGTTTTTACCGTGTTGAACAGAGGCCCTGGCCGCCATTACTGTCAAGTAAATAAGAGCCATCAAAACGTCAACAATACGATAACAGCTCAAACACGATACAGTTTTTACCGTGTTGAACAGAGGCCCTGGCCGCCATTACTGTCAAGTAAATAAGAGCTATCGAAACGTCAACAATACGATAACACCTCAAACACGATACAGTTTTTACCGTGTTGAACAGAGGCCCTGGCCGCCATTACTGTCAAGTAAATAAGAGCTATCGAAACGTCAACAATACGATAACAGCTCAAACACGATACAGTTTTTACCGTGTTGAATTGAGACCCTGGCCGCCATTACTGTCAAGTAAATAAGAGCCATCAAAACGTCAACAATACGATAACAGCTCAACCACGATATAGTTTTTACCGTGTTGAATAGAGGCCCTATTCTACTGGTTAAAACCGTATCGCCTTTGACTTTTCAACACTGTTTTGATACTTGGAAATCCATTACTGTACGCTTTTTGGCCACACTCACCTTATCTATGTGGAATCAGCTCTCGCCGTCTGTATTTCCAACCCAATACGACTTGGGGGGCCTCAAAAAGCGAGCCTATTCTTTGTCTCTCTGGTGTTTCGGGTAATTTCTTGCTTGTCTGCCTCCTTTTTCAGATAAACATAAATAAATAAAAATACCATAACAAGTCAGAGGCTATTGTTTTTCTGTGTAGTATAGGGTTTACCCTGAAAATATCGAAACACACTTCATAGAACGTTTCACTTCACCGAATTTTCATTTCATCGACAGGCTTCAACGTGCAGGAGCTTTATTTTTTTTGTGGTCACAAGTGTAACCTAACCTAACCTACGTAAAGAAAAAGATAACCTGAAAACTATAAAGTTTCAGCAGAAATTAACTTTAGATGAAATGAAATTCGGTGAAATGACACATTCGATGAAAGTTTGTCGATATTTGAAGGGGCTCCCGTAGAGAGAATAGGCCTCTATTCAAGGCGCTAAAACCATATCGCATTTGACCTGTTATGGTATCGTTTATAACTACTCCACAATTACTTTCAAGGAAATAAGAGCTACCGTAACATTGACAATACAATAATAGCTCAGAGACGATATGGTTTTTACCGCCTTAAGTGTTCGTAGGCAGTTTACGCCGAAACACGCTTGAAATAGCTACGAGCGTAGCGCCACGTGCTACGCAGCGGCGAATGTATTAATATGTGACGTACGTCTGAAAAAAAATTCGGAAGGCGTTTTCGACCTTACAACCAGGATCCCTATTCTATTCGGCAATACCATATTGCCTTTAACATAATAATATTGTTATCGTATCGTCGACGTTACAATATGGTTTAACCCAGTTGAGTCCATAAATATGTGTACATTTTTGTACCTCGTCACCTTAATCGCTTTGACTATTCTAACTAGTTTAAACATGATATTAAATTGACAGGGTACTACGTACACACATTAATGAACTCGACTGTACGATTTTGTACGTTATCTGTTTGATGTAATGTTTAAACTGCCATTATATGAATTGTCACAGCGATTAAACTAATAAGGTATTAAAGTGTACTCGTTTGAATATAGCTTTCAAGTTACTATCCCTGTAAATAACGTCTCAATTCCAATTGTAGCTAAAAAAACGTCTCAAATGCGTTACTACGCCTCAGGGAAATTAGAAACCGGCTGATTCTTGTCCCTCCACTTTACATCAGAGCTGATATACCAAATACTCCATAACGAGTCAATATTGTACTGAATCTATGCCTATGGGCGCTGATTGCGGATTAATACAACCGTCCGATGTAAGAGGAATGTAAAGGTGGCTGGCGTTTACGACATTCTGATTATAGTGAACATGTAATTTGTATTAAAGTATTTATACAAAAGGCGTAACCACCAATCTTTATAGAGTCCTTTTTGATGAGAAAGGTTATATTGTTCGTGGGAAGAGTAATGATGACTGATGAGCTACTCAGAGACCACTTAGTGAAGTCTAGTTGTTAGACTTAGGACTTAGGTATACTAAGAGAACTGGAGTGAATTTCGATTTGGTGAAAATTATCTTATCTTATCTTATCTTGTTGGCGGGGTCCTTACGAATACACTTCGACCCTATGGGATCTTTTTTGTTGAATTACCCCTCTTTTAGCGCTTAATCCATGGAGTGCAATGGCAGTGCCTTGAAATCGTTCGGTTCTGGGTAGCCACAACCGAGGATTTTCATTCTTACTCCGGCGAGGGCATCACTGTCATGTCACTTTGGATCTTTATTCGGTTTGCCTTTCTCTTCAACTATACGATGCAACACCTTAGTCAGTAGTGACCCTACGAAGCTAGCGGTCCCGGTTCGATTCCCGGAATGGACAATTTTGGTGTGATGAGCACGAGTATTTTTTTCTGAGTCATGGATGTTTTCTATGTATTTAAGTATTATATTTATCTATATAAGTATTTATATCGTTGTCTAGCACCCAAAGTACAAGCCTAGAGCTTAGTTTGGGATATTATAGTAGTAGAGCATTGATTTAATATACACTAGATTTAACGTCAATGCTTAAACGGAGTGACGGAGCAACTGCTCTCGAATTCCTTCCGAGATTAGTTGGGCTGTCAGTCGCACGCGATGCGTTGACGGGTCAACATGCCTAAATGCTCTGTGAAGAAGAAGTGTAGAAATAGTTTTGTAAGAAAGTCGAAAAAGGATGGCATATCTTATTTTCGCTAAGTACCCGTTAATAGTTTTATAATTTAATGTATTTGTGGCCAAATTCGCCTTCTAATTAAGAAAGGTGATGATGTATGTAAAAAGTGGAACATAGTTAAAAATTGAATGAATAGAGTCGCTTATTGATTTTTATTTTACAATGTTTTACGCCTACTTATTTTTGCGGTCTATAATATTAATTAAACTTCTTATAAATTACTATAAATACATAGATCTAAGAATAAAAAATACCTCGTAAATGCTCCTTATATTGTAAATTAAATAAAACTGAATTGTTATTCGAGATTTCCAAAAAACGAAATTGAGCGAGAAAAATGGCGGAAAATAATAGCAAATGAAATGTTGAGTAAGCCCGTAGATCAAAGAAGTTTATTAAGTTATTTGTACGGGTAAATCGCTGTTACTTTTTTTTCGTAGACACGCAAAGTTACAGCTAGGTTAGATTTTTTACCTATAAAAGTTATTTTTTATCAGTCTAGTATTAATGCGTTTATTTGAATTTATTTTAAAGAACCAAGATATTGCAAAGGTAAAGCACAAAAAAAATACAGGCTTTGATACAGGCTATACAAGGTGTTTTATAAAAAAACTCTGGCGAACATAGCGTTTTTTTTTAATTAAAAAAATGGCATTATCTCAAAATCCGTGAAACTTCGCATAATAGTAAATGTGGTCAAAAATGTTCAGAATGACTCTACCTATCATCCCTTAAAACCACTACTCTCTACTGGCAAACACCATGTATTAGTATTTTTGTTCCTTAATAAGTATGTATATCGTTGTCTAGCACCCATAGCACAAGTTTCGAGCTTAATTTGGGGTTAGGTCAATTATTGTGTAATTGTCCAAACATAATTATTAATTTATTAATATAAAATTGAGAAATGCGACTCCATTCTCCGTTGTTCAATTTTGACGTTAATATTACGATAATGGCCACTTAACTAAAAAGATTTCAATATTTTGAAACCTTAGTTTGTAAATTTGACACTTGACAGCTAGAACATTGAGTTCATTTCAGCATGTTTTTTTTTCGTATTACAGGGTTAAAAATTAGCGATGTTAGCTTCGTATCGGAATTCTTATATTATCTGTAAATGTCATTTTGGCACCGATTGTTACGACATTTTGTTCGAGATTGTGTATCTAGTGTATATTAAATCAATGTAGTAGAGTATTATCGTTGTATTAGCTTTAGTTTTAGGCTTATTATTATTGGCGTTTTTTTTTATGGCATAGGGAAGGCAGACGAGCACAGACATTCGCATTCACAAGACTGCAAGCCTAAGCCTGCAAATGTGTTGCCAACCCTGAGGACTAAGATGGAATGCCTCTATGCTAGTCATTACACCGGCTGTCTTATCCCCGAACCGGAACACAACAATGCGAACACTGCTGTTTGACGGTAGGTTAATGGATAAGATGGTGGTAGCGATTCGGACGGACCCTGCACAAGGTCCTACCACCCTGATACGATTACGTAACCAGTGATAAGTAGCCTAATTACTTAAAGTTAAAAAATGAAACAAGCCGCCATTTTCATCACATTTTATTGATTCAACTTTTTACACTCCTTAAAATAAGTTATTTAATGTTGTACATTTTTTAACACATTCTTTTTACATACAAAACTAATCGTGCTTTGTCCTATGTTTAGTTGATATAATCTTTTATTATTTATTTCTTTTTTTTTTTTTTTGGCCATAAATTTGTATGGTCATTTGAGACGTTCGAGATAATCTCTAACAAATTATTGTGTTTGAACCTTGATGTTTTTCTTTTAGCGTTGTTTTGTGTTAAATGTGTCACTTTCCGTTTTTTCACCAAGCGGTTCCAACGGAAGACCAGTGCTGGCTTTACGGCTAGCGAATGCTGAGTTGGGACCGTTTCGTAACAATTTTTCTGTGTCTTGATTTTGTTTTATCTGTGTAATGTGGTTTTGTTTTGTTGCGAATAAATGTCTCTTTATCTTTATCTTTATCTTTATTTTTGTACAAAATTATAAAATAAATGGTTTTGTAGTGCGGTAGTGCTCTTTTTAATGATATTTCACTGTTTTAAAATATACGAGGAAATCGTAAGAAACTACTGCCCTTTTATCACAGCTTCAATACAAACTGGTTCATGTAACAAACGAGTGTGAGAATTATGGAATAGCTATAAAAATAATCAAGATATAGGCTAACAAATAATTATAACTAGCTCTTTCTAGCACAACAGAATTAAACATGAAACTTATATCGCCGACCTGTTACATGAAGTCACAGTGCATATCGGATCTCTCTGTCTAATCGCTGCCTAATGAGTAGTTTAAAATGCTTGAATAATTCGTATTAAATGGCCGATTTTAATTTTAATTTCACTTTTGGTGATCGCTTTTACGGTATTTTCAAAATGCCATTAAATAAATCGATGCATCTTCCATATTTAATTCCTAATTACCCACAGGGCTGTTTCTTTTGAACAATTGTTTTTACGAAGTGTGTACTTGTTAAGTATAAGCGTATAACACTATAGCTTCTACCCGAGACTTCGTCCGCGTAGAAGTCGATTATTGCTATTCCCTCGGGAACTTTAATATTTGCCGGGATCAAAAGCCTATATGTTAATCCAGGGTATAAGCTATCATCATTCCAAATTTCATCCAGATCCATGCCGCCGTTGCAGCGTGAAGGAGAAACAAACACACACACAAATTTTCGCATTTATAATATTATATAAAAGGATTGGATATACTCAACAAATGATAAAAAATAAATTTAGGGGTAAGGGTTTATACAATTAATTATTTTTTTCATAATTTTTAGGCACAGTCTTGATATTGTACGGTACGGAACCCTTCGGGTGCGATATTTAACAAATAACTGAATATAAAAGAATAAAGCTCTTTTATAGGCCAACATGAGCTTAAAACAATAGAGAGAGAAATATTACATAATTTTTATTCTGAATTTCATTGTAACGCATAAGTTAATAACTAATTATGTGTAAGATTCAAAAAGGTCCATTGTTTATAAAGCGTTGATATTACATTTTGTATGAATACGCGTTATGAACATTCTGCAGTTTAAATATTTAATTACATGAAATAAAAAAATCACAAAATTTACGTACTGCATTTGTTTATATAGCCGCAATCGTTTTTTTTCCTTCTTTGCCCCGCGGCGACTTCAACAGCTGCTAACGCGGGGATATGGCGTTTCCAAGAAGTGATTTCGCCTGTGTCAAGTATATATAAGTATAAATCAATATAGCAATAAAACACAATCCAATCTTCTCTAGGATTGGGGCAACGTTGTACGGTGATATGTAGGACAGAGGTCAAGATACTTTTAACCTCTGCATCACTGCGAGTCCACTTGAAACGAGAAGTAAGATTCCAGATACACGAAATAAGTCCAAGTCTTATATTACTGTGCAACACAAAGGCATAAAAAGGACAAATACACAAAAATACAAAAATAAAACAAATTACACTACCGCCATCTTTTAACGTTGCAAAAAGCCTCCGTCGAAATAGTTACAATGTGCTGTAAATATGCACTGGCCTTATCTGTCACTGTGACGTTTAAATTTGACAGAAAGCGACAAAGAATACTCTTGACCAAAATAGGTTTATTGTACGGATATGAATATTGGGGATGATGTGAAAGATGATAATATTCATACTTTTCTTATATTTTTGTAATTGTGTGAAGTTATAGGTTTGTATTATAAAAAAAAACTTTTACAAGTATCACGAAAGCTAAATTCTATAACGAAATCCTTATTTGACATTTTATTACCTGTATCTAGGGTAAAACGCCCTTTAAGTGGCTCCCAAAATGCCAGACATTAACACCTATTTATTTATTGAAGGATTTTCACAACTGACACGACGCCATAAGATTTAACGTGCCGATAATTGGGGGGTGCCGACAATAGTGTGGTTTACCCTATGAAAGTATAGTGTAAACCGCCCATATTACGCCACCCTAAGCTGTTTCTACCCAGAGCGTTAGTACGCGAGCATTCAACGAACTACGAATGCCGTTAACGAGTCAAGCAATCGTTTGGCACGTCATCTTGCATTTAAATTGGACATGATAGAAATACTGTTGACGTTGTAAACGTTATAGTAGGTATGTTTGCACGTAAATACAATATTTTATTGAACAAACAGGAAAATATCAAACAACAAAATAGACAGAAACGCAATAGGTATGTACAATGGCGAAGTTATCCCTTTAAGCGATCTCTTCAAGTCAACCTTTGAGCTATTGCGATATGTTATGTGTACAGTGAAAGGGAGAAGGTTCATAATTACGTTAATAATAAATACCGAATTTAAATACCAAGATTAGATAAATAAATATGGGTTTACTGTCAAGTGAATACAATGAAATATCAGCTGACCCAAACAAAGTGGAATAGATATTTGTATTCTGCGCGCTTAAGTGTCCAGCTGCTCGAATATTAGATGACTCTTCGTGGGAATACACTTTTGCTGGCTCTACTGTTCCGCGATTCTGGATAACGTAATCTTTAATATCTGCGTAGTCATTATTTTATATAAAATTGGCTCCCTACCGTCCAGAGAGACCTTTTAAAAGGCCTTCTGAAAATTTTATTATAAACTTTCATTGACCGTATGTACTGATTTCGACTATCAACATCTTTGCACTAGGCGGAACGAAGTACAATTACAGGCTTGTGTCTGTGTGCGTGCTTTGTAAAGGACCCGTGCAAATGAATACAAATTACGCGAAAGAAAGGGATATTATCATATTTTGTGGCCTAACTCAAATGGTGGTTGCGTTTTCGCGTACTTATTTGAAATGTTCGACAAATAAGTAATCATGAAAACATTGGCATTATTTTGTCATCGCAGCGTCTTTTTCTTCTAAACTTCCTTATCAGCTGTCATCTCAGTATTCACTCACATGATTTTACGACGCCTCCACCCGTGATGGTGTGACAACCTTAGTCCACTTCTATTAATGTTATGAGGGTGTTGGGACGGGCCTTGTGTACCGAAGCGATCAATGCTGATGTGTTGTGACAGTCCTTTGTTTATAACTCGCCGCTAAGGCCCGTCGCGTCCAGGAATTTCCAAATGCTTGTGGCAGTGAGGAGTTGTATCTCTTGTGGATCCGTAATCCGTAATATGTCACTGTAGGCAGTTGCTTCTGTTGCGCATTAGTGATCCGCATGAGCCGAGGAGTGATTCGCTGTCTCCTCTGTCTCTTGGCAGAACCTGCATGTTACATCTGGTTACATAGCCCCACTTCCCACTTGTCTATCACTATTTTTTTTTATGGCATAGAGAAGGGAAACGAGCACACAGGCCACCTGATGGTGAGTGGAAACTGTGACATTCGCATTCATAAGACTTCAAGCCTAAGACTGCAAATGTGTTGCCAACCCTGAGGACTAAGATGGAATGCCTCTATGCTAGTCATTACACCGGCGGTCTTATCCCCAAACCGGAACACAACAATGCGAACACTGCTGTTTGGCGGTTGGTTAATGGATAAGATGGTGGTAGCGATCCGGACGGACCCTGCACAAGGTCCTACCACCCGCAACTCAATTTTGAAATGCTTGGGACAGTGAGGAGTTGTATCTCATGTGGATCCGTAATATGTCACTGTAGGCAGTTACTTGTGTTGCGCATTAGTAATCCGCATGAGCAGAGGATGTGATTCGCTGTCTCCTCTGTCTCTTGGCAGAACCTGCATGTTACATCTGGTAACATAGCCCCACTTCCCACTTGTCTATCACTATTATTTTTTTGTGGCATAGAGAAGGCAAACGAGCACACAGGCCACCTGATGGTAAGTGGAAACTGTGACCCATAGACATTCGCATTCACAAGACTGCAAAACTAAGAGTGCAAATGCGTTGCCAACCCTGAAGACTAAGATGGAATATTCTCAAACCGGAACACAACAATGCGAACACTGCTGTTTGACATATTATGAACCCAAAGCCCTCATCGCGTTTGTCTGTATGTTAGCGATAATGTCTAAAACGAATGAAAGGATTTTCATGCAATTTCCCCATCAGATATTTTTTTACGGGAGGTTTTTATGTAATAAACTCTGGTTTATATACGGGTGTTACAAAGAACTTTTTCACCCGAATACTCCTTAATTTGCTTTATTGTTCCATAAGTATCTTCAATATCAGCGGAGTTATGTTTTATTTGATTTTGCTTACTTGGGTATCAAGAACAAAGGCAATAATCTTATAAACTGCTTTTATAACTTCAAAGAAACGGATAAATACCCAGTTCTGATGTTCTTTCTTCGGTATCTTCAAAGTAAATATTTGGACAATCTTGGGTCACGAATGTTTCGCTTTTTTAAGGGTTTCTTTTATTTCGCTTAGGGAATTATTTCTTGCGTTTGTATGTCCTTGTGTGACTTTCTCTCCTAGTTGCAAATTTCTATCAAAAAGAAAATCGATGTCGAATGATTTAGAAGTTACTAATTTATTAGAACTTTCCATTGACACTTTTAGTAATCAGTAACCAGTAATTTATTGCAATATCATAATATTCATAATGTAACAAAGGTTGGTTTATTAATAGCCATACAATTTCAACAGTTCATTTTAACACTGCAGTATTAGGGAGAGCAGGAATAACTGTACAGTCAAGGACTTTAAATCTTGAGCTACTATGGAAACCTGTCATTAACTAATATGACAGGGTTCTATACGTTCTTTGACATAGAGTCAATTGATAAGGCATTCAAAACTTTAAATGCCAATAGGATGACCCTCACGCAGTCACGCCTAAGTGGTTGTATTTCTATTATGATTCCATATCTGAACAAGAAATGATTTTATGGAGACCGTTTAACTTCTTCCTTCGATGACGACCAACTGGACTAATAAGGACAGTCAGCAACAAAAGTACTAGGCGAAAACCTCAAAATTATCTATACGTACACAATTTTATCGTCGACAGAATAAGAGCGTGTAGAGATATAATTTTGAGCTCTACACGATGGCCCGTCATGAGCCAACGTAGGGCCGAAGTTATGCGTAAGAGTGAGATACAAGAATATGTTGCTCGCTCTAGGATGTAAATGTGTCTCTTACGCCCGTCCATGATGGGCATCACGCTTGAAAAAATCAATTTCATTAGAGATACCAACTCATTTGTAAATTAAAGAAAACTCCACGTTATAGCTGTAGAATATCAGAGTGACTCTGGATCTAAGATTCATACATTTAATTATTTTACTGTACAATATCAAACTTCCCTAGTAATAACTCAGTTTGACTGTACCATTTATAACGATCATTATTCAAATGGATCCCTAAGCGGTATTTGCAATTGCATGCATTCTTATTTCAAATTCTTTTACGTTAACGGAATCCAATAACGGAACGGTGCTTATTGAACGATATATTCCTGACGGGAATTCCGATGTTATTGCTCGTTATATTTTCACAATTGTTTGATTCTCGGGTTGTGAAGCAACTAATTATTTATGCATTTGCACTTTCAGGGTTTTCCGGATTGAATTTATAGTTAACATAATCTAATTATTAAAATACCATGCAGGAATTTGTGTAACCCTAAAAAGTTAGGACTTATTATAAAGGCAAAAAAACCAATGTGTATACGCAGTAGACATTTATTTGTGTATTATCCCATGAGAATTATTTATTATGACATTAATAATCAAAATTACCTATAAATGTACCCCAATTTGGGTGATAGTTTACTACTGTACCAACTAGGGTAAAGTCACCAGTGGTCAGCCAGAGACCAGTAAGAGTGGAAAATATATCTTTCGAACTCTTCCCACTCATATAAAGTGTAGGAAGAGGCCGACTATAGGTCTCTGGCTGACCATTGGGGACTTTACCCTTGTAACATTATATTACTTTATGGGTTACCTAGGTTACTCTGTATTTAACATGAATGGTTAGGTAAATGATATAAAAGGTAAATACTGGACCCGCTATCATGTTTTGGGCCACACGGTAACAATGAATATGATTGACAAATACTTAAAAGATAACTTGTTTTATTAATGGTCTAAGATAGGAATAGGAGACGATTTGCACCGCGCTGTTTATTCTTGAAAAGTATTTTATATCAAATTTAATACGCTAAATAATGTGGCGCGTAGGCTGAAAAATTTCAGGTACTTATATCATTAAAAAAAATGCTTTTTTAATGGACAAATTACATACTCATCGAAAGTATGAAGCCTATAGAATATATAAACGTTAGGTCTGGGGCAAATTATTAGTACCGACTTACCTGTCTATACCTGTCTACCCAATAGTTTGACGGGGAAAAAATAGTCAACCTTACGTTTGCATATTCTATAGACTTCATAATTTCGATTGGTATGTAATTTGACCAATAAACAAGCAACTGCAATTTAAAATATACACCGTGTTTTTTTTTAATTTACGATAACTTTAAGGGAACGTTCTTTAGGTCAAACAAAGTTAATTTCCCGAAGACAGACAAATGATAAGTCTAACGGTTTTAAAGATATTTAATTTTTAAATTTAATCAGTTAATCACGTTAAACTAGTGTAAAAGGCTCTTAATTGATAACAACAATTTTCTTTTAATACTTATGAGTAAAGAGTTTCCAGTTGTTAGGTTTGTATACGCGTCAATCTAAAGTGACAATCTTGTACCTGTCAAGTGTTATCTTTACTTGTGTGTGTATGTCACGCCAACATAGACGTATTTGACACTGATTATTAGTTAACTCTAAAGGCCCTTTTAGAATGACCAAAGACAAAAGATTTCATTATTTTGTTCTAAACTGAATAAAAAATTTTTTTTGCAATATTTAAAAATCGAATCTACCAATTAGTTTCTATGGATATACCTAGTAATATGCCGAAGTTATCGTAAATCAAAAAAAACACGGTGTATATATAAGAACTAGACTGAAATTGTTCAACCTACTTATTCGCCATAATATTACTTAGCATATTAAATTTGATATAAGATACTTATCATCGAATAAACAGCCCGGTGCAAATCGTCTCCTATTCGGATCTCCTACTATACACAATTGTTCAATTTTATGCCGAGAGTATCGAAATATGTTTCGCTGTATTTACCTAACATTTATATTTTTTTCTCATTAAAATATGCGCTATAGCCTTTCCCCGTATATATTCAAATTGAAATACACTGTACACATAAAACATGTATATCTACAAAACATTTAATTCGTAAGGACCCGTACATTAATACCATTACATTAAGGATAATATCAGTTCCTATTTACATGGGATTCACATCGAAAATTGATCTATTTTTTGGCACTAGTATTGCCAATACCTTAAACTACAGATATGTCAACGTTTAATAAATTCAGGTTTTTTTTTACACTAAGTGACAACTTACGAAGCTTAAGCATAGGGTAAAGTCACCAGTGGTCCCACAGAGACCAGTAAGCGACTTTATATGAGTTCGCACTCATATAAAGTAGTGGAAAATATATCTTTCGTACTCTTCCCACTCATATAAAGTCTCTGGCTGACCACTGGTGACTTTACCCTACCATTTGAAGTTTTTAACACTTTTTTTATTAGATATTGATACTGGCATGAAATGTAGCCCTTGTTTCCAATTCAATGAATAAATAATTTGAATCTGATGAGGATTCCTTTTTCAAACATGCACCAGGTAAATACAATTTTGTTTTTAAAAGTTAAACTTAACAAATAAATTTGGTAAGGCACAGTCGCTAATATAAGTAGATGTACATTTTAGGGGCTTGTCACTTTAAGGTTACGTGTGAATTGCTGCACTAATCTGTAAAAAGCCTTGAAGTGACAAGGTACTAAAGTGTGCGGTTACTTACCTATATAAAGTCGACTGTACCAGGTTTTTACCTTGAATCCCTATCAGATCTCACCTAATTCTAATTCATTGATTGTGAGCCTTAAAAAAAAGTGATTTATTTTTTTATCATTATGTCAGTAAATGTGTGCAAATGGGTTTCAATTACATTCATTCTGTTCTATCAGAAATTAGTAACTTAATTAATTACTGTGTAGCTTGAAGTACACTCAGGAGCAAAAATAACGGGTCAGAGTGCGTTTTTCATACTAAAGAGGCTATTTCGAAGCCTTGGTTCCTCGCCAGGGAATGCTTTTAGTGAAATCTGATGATGGATACCTCGAGCATCGATACAGGACTTCCAGAGTGCCTAGCATACCCAACTGAATGAATCTGTGGTTAACGCCGGAATCGTGCATCTTCAGAAAAACATCTAAAATGGCAATAAAATGTAAGGAAATCCAAGTGCTGACCCAAACTCTCCCGCTGTGGTATTAACTGGTTGTGCGATCAGTTAGGTATCTTAAGAACTTTTGACCTCCTCTATTGAACCTCGCAGAAGAGAACCTGCACCATTAAACCTCACTCAAAACAACCCCTGGCGAGGAACCAAGGCTTCGAAATAGTCTCGTTTGTATGAAAAACGCACTCTGACCCGGTATTTTTGCTCCTGAGTGTAATAGCAGCAAAACATAACTAATCTACATACAAATTCTAAGAAAACCGATTGATGCGTTAACAATTTACTACTAGGTGTATTCTTATAACATATTTACTTATTATTGTATATACAGGGAATTTTAACGTACGAAATACATTTATCTGTCTTAAATATACACTTTATATATCTTTTATAGTGCTTATTTTAGGTATATAAATAGATATTTAACTAATTACAAAGATCACAGAACAAATCTAAAGGCGAAGTAGGACCTAGAATAGCAACAAATCAAATCGCTACCTTCAACTAAGTAAACTTACCTTGTATTTGAAGGTAATTACTTGATTTAAGACGTCACTCTTGGGATTAAGGAAACTAAAGGCCGTATTAACAAACTGATCTTGATTAGGAACAAATTATAGAGAACTATCATCTCTGACGCATCTAGTGACGAGTGATCATTCAATATCAATTTCTTAATACGCTCCTTAAAGCGCTTTCTCACTGCATCCGTGAAAGTAAGTTTGTTTTTTGGTTACCGTAGTAGCTCACAGTTTCTTTGCGTCGCATCTAAAATTTCTTACATTTTCTCTGGTCCCTAAAGAAAAAAAGTTTGCCCATCGCTGCAGATAAGCATGGCCATAGAAAAATATCTGTTCTATTTTCACCGATGCAGTGTGATAACTAGAGTTAGGACTTTTGGTGGCAAATCGTGGTTCCAGAATCCATGGAGTCGCTATTTCCTAATTATTATAACACTTTGATTTTGACCTTCAGTATTTTAATATTTCAAAATTCATTTATTCGTTATTCGGCCGCACCAATTTAAATTAATTTTGGTATTGAGGATATCTCTGATGTGAAAGCGTTACAAACAAGCAAATATTAATAGGTATGAAATAACCGAACGAAATATGTATTTAGTTCATTTTTGAATATGATAATACTGAAGGTCATAGTCATAGTCATAGTCATAGTCATAGTCATATACTTTATTGCCTTATGTTGTGTTTACAAAGATGTTATAATAAGTTAAATGCTCTAACATAAACCCTGGGAGGGCACTGCAATGTCAAATACAATACACTTTCCTATATATTTAAATGTCAAGAATTATTATTACGAATTATTACATGCCATTACTATTAACTAGGTGTGTACGTATACTAATTATCAAAAAAATCTTTTAAGTCATAATAACATTTTAACATCAAATATTTTTTTAACTCATTACAAAACGTGGCCTCTTTTACAATATTTTTTATGTAGAGTGGTATCTTGTTGTATGTTTTAATCGCCATGTGATGGTTACCCGAGCTCACAATTTTTAATTTAGTAAAGGAACTAATTAATTTATTTCTCTTCCGTAGGTTACGTTTAATGATGTCGTCTCTTTCTTTTCCAAATATGTTCTTATGTCGTCTTACAAATTTACAGATTTCATAAATATATATTGATGTCAGGGTTAGAATACTTAAATTTTTAAAATGTGGTTTACAACTTTCTCTGTCTGTTATGTTTGCTAAAATTCTTACGCATTTTTTCTGTAATACAAACAATTTATTAATATGCGAACTATTGCCCCATAAGACGATACCATAGCTCAATCTCGAATGAGCATATGCATAGTATGCAGCAATAGCCGTTTTTAGGTTAGTACATCTTTTTAATTGGTATAGAGCATAGGTAAATCTGGCTATTTTGCCTGAAATTGTATCCACATGGGATTTCCAACTTACACTCGAATCAAATTCTACCCCTAACAAATTACATGATGTGACTGATTCTATCTTGTTGCTATTATATACGATGTTAGTTTCGATCGATGTTTTTTGTCGTGGTTTCATTTGTATTATTTTAGTTTTGTCCAGATTAAGTTTTAGATTATGTTCGTCCAACCAATTTGTTATTTGTAGTAGACTATCCTGTAATTGTTGTTTTAAATGAGCACTATCGTTGCATTCGAAAATTACTGTTATGTCATCTGCGTATAGAACACTATGATTATTGATCATTTTTGGCAAGTCGTTAATATATAACAAAAACAGTAGACATCCCAAAACACTGCCCTGCGGTATTGAATTGTTCGCCATTAACTTTTCGGATCTAATATTCATTAAGCACCGACTCTTGCAATCATTGTACTCGATATCCACAAACTGTTCCCGGTTTTTTAGGTAAGACGTAAACCATTTATGGGGCAATCCACGGACCCCTATTCCCGATAGTTTATTTAGTAGGATTTCATGAGACACTCTGTCATAAGCTTTACTCATGTCCAAAAGCATTGCCACAGCATACTTACGTTTGTTAATAGTTTCTAATATTCTTTGGGTAAATTTATATAATGCAAGAGTAGTCGATCTGTGTTTTCGAAATCCGTTCTGGCGGTCATCATAGATATTGAATTTTTCGCAAAATGAATTTAATCTACTAGCCATTGCGGATTCAAACACTTTTGAGAATGAGGATAACAACGCTATAGGACGAAATTTATTCGGGTCGTCGGTTGCTTTAGTCTTTGGAATAGGTTTTATAATAGATATTTTGAGCTGATCGGGGAAAGTTCCTTCAGAGAATGACTGATTAATTAGATACGTCAAAGGTTTTATTAAATCATCTTTGCATTGTTTGATAAGCATCGGGGGGAACTCATCAGCTCCGAAACTCGATTTATTTTTCATTCTCTGAATAATATTACTAATTTCATTTTCATTTACTAGGTTAAGGTCAAAATCAATGTGTTATGTATTATAATAATTAGGAAATATCGACTCCATGGATTCTAGAACCACGAAATGCCACCAAAATCCTAACCCTAGTGATAACGTTGTTGCACGTGTATACACGTCATAATCACATATACAATAGGGTCTAGTATTGGCTAGCAAGTATTTACAACTCTATATTATCAACATTGGTTGCACTTTGACATCTGAGATCCCGATTTTCATTCGATTTATTACACGAGTACGCTATGGATTGACAAGATAAGTTAATTCAGTTCACTGTCAACTAAATCAGTATCACCTCTTATTACAAAAAATAAGCATTCAATGGACCACGGACTTTCATGCCAAAAAAGCGCAGGCCGCTTCTCTAGACACGCCGCGCTCAATGACATTATCCGCCGGTCTTTTGCCTCCGTCAACGTTCCCGCTTTACTGGAGCCAACCGGTATCGCTAGGGATGACGGCAAGAGACCTGACGGTATGTCTTTAATTCCGTGGAGTATGGGGCGAGTGCTGGTGTGGGACGCTACTTGTGTAGACACCCTAGCCTCGTCACACCTCCGCGGAACAGTAAATAAACCAGGCGCGGCGGCTGAGGCGGCCGAAACAATGAAAAAGAATAAGTACAAGGGTCTCGGCGCAGAATATAACTTTGTTCTTTTTGGCGTCGAGACCCTTGGTCCGTGGGGACCCGATGCCATTAGCCTTTTTAAAGACATGACAAAAAGGCTAATTGAAACAACCGATGACCACAGAGCTGGCAGCTTCCTCGGACAGCGTATTAGCATTGCTATACAACGAGGAAATGCTGCCAGCATCTGTCGTACTTTGCCACGGGGGCCCTCACTTTTCTAGTTTTTATTTAGTTTTAATTGATTTGTATTTAGTTTAGTTATAATTTGGTGTTATAAATTAATAAAGGATTAGGTATTCATTGAGGACTACTCTTTTGACGATTTCATTATGACAGAGTTCTGTAGCGGCGCAACAAGGTAAATTCTTCGGTATCTGTATCTGTCTGTATGTATAATGTTTGTGTGGAATCGGTGATCCCAATTGGATATTTTATTCAGACGTGGCTTTTAGGGTTCCGTTACCTATAACGACTCTACTGTCCGTCTTTCTGTCTGTCACCTGGCTGTATCTCATGATCCGTGATAGCTAGACAGTTGATATTTTCGCAGACTAATGATGTATATCTTGATGTATTCACAGAATATTTAGTTGTATCTTACACTATTTTCCTAGTCCTAAACTAAGCTCTAGGCATGTACTATGGATACTAGACCAGGGTCATCAACTCATCATCCATCAGTATTGTTCTATTGACTCTAGAACACATGAAGATAACAATCCTCAAGTGATCCTATTACTGTCTAAATTGTCAACAGAAACTTCCAACTCCATTTATTATTGTATTTACTATCCTGATAATGAGAATCTCGAGACAACAATGGAAGGTTAATGCATCTTAAATGCATTATCGCAGGTTCCCCGTGGACTAAACTTATCTGTACTCTTTTAATTTTGTCAGTACAATTTATACTTAAATTGTAGGTAAAAACCATTTTAAATAGAAATCTGTGATTTTTTTACCTGGAAACAGCATCGATTGCACTTTTTTATTGCCTCTCTCTTAGTTACACAGCTTTATACCACACAATAAACTTGAAAATTCCTAATCCATGTGCCATGAATAAATCCTATTATTTCCGCGAAAATATAATAATCGATTATTTTTCAGCTCAGACTGATGGTCTAAAACAAATATCAATATTCGGAAAATTGTTTTCTACACTTTATATTAAGAAAAAAATGCAAGAGCACAAATGTTTATTTTACAAGCGTGTTGGCTGGTAATTTAATTCCCATATGTTAATCGTATTTTTAACATATCGGAGTACTGTCAAGCACAGACCTCTCATGATGAAGGGAAAATTATCGGAAATTTCCACGAAGTGCTGATGGCAAGTTATAGACTCCCGGATTGCCACAAACTGCGCAAACTGACCGTACATTTTCGTATAACAAAGTTGGGACTTCTCGATCAGTCGGGTCTACGCCAACCTCTTTCAATTTATTGTAAGCATTTACCACAAAACTTCGTTTTTTTTAAAATTTGAATGTAAATTTCTTACTGCGGTAATTTTCATTACAATTCAAGTGTGTAGTTTAAATTTAAAAAAGTTTTATAACCCGTTTTTAAAGGCTGTAGCAAGACAAGGCAAGAAAAAGTGCCCTTAATATGCGCTGCTTTTTTTTCTTTAATTACTTGCAACTAAAAGACGAATTTACAATCTGCTCCTACTTTGAAAATGATTTGTATAAACGGTAAGTTGGTGCGAACTCGTATGGAGTATGTACAATTACTTAAAAGTTTGAAACTTCGGCGGTGTAGGTCGGTTTATATGGCAGCTGAGGCTGATAGCTCTCATTAAAATAATACGGGGTTCATTTATATTAATAACCTCTTAAAATTTAAATCTTTCTATTTACGATATTAAATGTCTGAGTTAACTGGGATCACGAAATGCAAATTGAAAACAATTTTATTACTACACAGTCGTATAAAAGGCAAACCTGACTGACTTATATATATATATATATATACAGGGGTTCCTTTCATGATATAAGTCAGCACTAAGAAAGGATTTTCCCAAAATCGACCCCAACAGGAAAAAATAGGGGGAGTAGCGGGAAACTAACAAGTCATGTCAGCCGAAAGACGTCCACTGCTGGACATAGGCCTCCCCCAAGGCTCTCCAGACCAGTCTTAGAAGTCTCGTGCTTTTCGCATCCACCGCGCTCCCGCGATCCTTACGAGGTCGTCACTCTGCGAGCAACGTGCCCCGCCCACTGCCACTTAAGTTTAGCTATTCTTTGGGCTATGTCGGTAACCTTAGTTCTTCTGCGGATATCATCATTTCTGATTCTATCACGCAGAGAAACCCGGAGCATAGCCCTCGCCATATCCCTCTGATTGACTTTAAGCTTCCTTATGAGGCCCATTGTTAGCACCCACGTCTCAGATCCGTAAGTCATCACTGGCAACACACACTGGTCAAAAACTTTTGACTTCAAACACTGCGGTAAATTGGACGAAAAGGTGCTGCG
Source organism: Acleris sparsana (assembly GCA_923062465.1). Taxonomy (NCBI): domain Eukaryota; kingdom Metazoa; phylum Arthropoda; class Insecta; order Lepidoptera; family Tortricidae; genus Acleris; species Acleris sparsana. Next base: position 12,252,372 of record OV281307.1, on the reverse strand, counting down.
AAGCTTTCCGAACGCTGTCCATCCGAGTCGGTTTCGACGAGTGACCTCTTTCTCAACGTTGGACCTACCTAACTGGACCGTTTGTCCCAGGTAAATATAGTCGTCAACAACTTCGGGCGCAGAGCCTCCAACTATCACGGGAGTTAGCGCGGCATGGACATATTGTTTATTGGACATGACTTTCGTCTTGTCCATGTTCATTCTCAAGCCCACTCGGTCGGAAGCTCTACTGAGGTCAGCGAGCATTGCACTGAGATCCTCCATGGTCCTCCATGACTTCGATATCGATAACTAATAAGTAGCAAACTAAAAAGTCGCGGGCATCCTCTAGTTATTACACATAACCCCTTATGGCATACTAAATTGATAGCAATACTTTCACGGTCTTTATTGTATGCCATAATTATGAATTTTTAGTCATAAATTGTCATAATTATCGCTAGTTATAAAGTATTTTGTTGATAAAACAAACCTAAACCTACGTAGTTTTATTTAAACTTTACTCAATCAAGAAATTCTGAGAAGATTACAATTGCAACGATATAATAACTGTCTTCCAATCATTATGTAAACAAATACATTATGATCAAAAATTAGATACTTTCGAAATAAAATGTAAATACCTTAGAACTTTTACGGATGTCTCAATCACAACTTTGCATGCGTCCCTAAGTTCTCACATGCATTGAATCGATGCCTGCCTGCCAATCGATTTTCATAACTGCTAAAACTAGGTCACTCTGTTGCTACTAAATATTTTACATGCAAAACTCAAACAAAATAATTCTCCATCGGAAAGGGAGGCTAATGTCAAATAGTTTGTTGCCAACATGGATCTATTTTTACCTTTACTTATTTACCTTTAGTGGCGCTTTAGAAACTTAAATCGTGGACCGATTTTGATTTCATTTTTATTTTCTTTGCCTCACGGCGACTTGAACAGCTACTACCGCGAGAATATGGCGTTTACACAATTAAGTGATTTCGCCAGTATCAAGTATATATAAGTATAAATCAATATAGCAATAAAACACAATCCAATCTTCTCTAGGAAGATTGAGGGCAAAGTTGTAAGGTGATATGTAAGAAAGAGACCTCTGTACCACTGCGAGTCCACTTGAAACGAGATAGGTACACGAAATAAGTCCAAGTCTTCTATTACTATGCAACCACAAAGGGATTAAAAGTACAAATCACTAACAGAAAGGAACTTTGAACACCTAAATACACAAAAATAAAAACTTAAACAAATTACACATCCGCCATCTTTTGACGTTGCAAATGGCCCCCCGATTTTGATGATTCATATGTTAATCGAATTGTCATGTTGTGAGTGTCACTAAAGATATGGCAGTAATCAAAATTCAAGCATCTGGTTGCCGCCTTTGTAAAACAGGGAAAAAAAAGTCGACGAACTATGTCAAATGGGGTATCATTCAATTCGTATTTTAAATCATCGTTAGGTTTCTTTCATTATTTTTTGTTTTGAATGATTGATGTAGGATTTATAATGGTTTAAAATTGGATAGCAACAGTCGGATTTTTGAATCTGTTTTTGTTATACCTTTTTGATATGGAGCTCTAGAGCTTAGCTCTAGAATTAGAGTTAAAATAAGAAAAGTCATAAATTTGTGGTCCTATTCGTAAGAACATCAAATATAACTGTTCTTAAAATGGCTTACGTTCTCACAAACAAAACCGTAAAGAAGTTTTGTAGTAAAACTTCAGTGCCTACCACAAAAGTCTGAATTTTATCATCATTGCTGAAGTACAGTCAACACCAAAATAAGATATCAAGGTCTTTGTTTTCTGTGATTCGTTTTATTAAATTCACCCATTAGTGTTGCTGGTAGCCTAGTAGATTATTTTGATTTTATGTTGATTTTAGGCGATGGGTAAGTATTTACCTAGTAAGTAAGTAGTTTATGTCAATATTTTTTTACAACAGGAACTGTATTTTCTTGTGTTTTATGTTGGATCTTTGGTATGTAATACAGTTAGAAACACACAAATATAACTTACGTTAGTCAGTGTTGTAGTAATTTATGTTTGTATGTATCGCAACATCATTAACAGAGACACTTCTGAAAACGTGCTTAAACTATCTGAAAGTTTCCAGCTCAAGAGCATTGTTACTGTGACACAGATCGTGGGGAGGTCGCTTCGTTATTCTAGAGAATCTACTAGCTTGAAGTTTTGAGTGCCCGCTTCCAAGATTTCTTTATAAAATGATCCCAATATTAAACCGTTTTTAGCTTCGGCACTGAAAGGTGCTAACATGAATATTAAAATACAATAACAACAGAAGTAAAGACGACTTTATTATGGTTGTAGTATAAACCAATGTCGCTTCCCGTCGTCTCTCCCTCTGTATGTACTACCAGCCCATCGGAACCCTGACCCACCATAGAACTGTGTCACAGTGACGTTATGATTCAAGTCGTAAGAAGTGTCAAACAAAATTGTTTTATAATCATTGTGACTTTGACCTGCTTTTTTATGCAGTTCTCACCACCAAGCATATATTTTCACAGAAGGCTCTCATGTAGGTATAATACATTCTGGTTTATGCACAGGAGATACAGAAAACCGAATCAAAGCGAATGCGGGTCGCAAGTTAGTTGTTAGCTATAATATTTAAAGTATTGCAAACAAATCCTTCCTCACGCATAACTTCCTAGTGCGACGTAATGTTGACGAATGTTTGAAATGATTAAAAAACCTGGACTATTTTTTCACTACCTACTGTCTAATTCTTATAAAATTTGCAATAAAGGATACTATACCCCTTTAAACTGTTTACGCAAATAATAACTCAAATACTCAATCTGCTCAATAATCTAAGATGGTAAGTTAACAGTCCCAAAAATTTCACGTCGCCATTTTGTCTTCCCTCCGCAGTTGACTTTGAACTGTCAAAAGAAAACAGAACCCTCTCTCAAGCGTCTCAAACCTACCATTACCCGCTCCGTCAATATCCCGGATAATGGCGGCCGTTGAAACAACCCCTTTATCGGGTGTACTAATGAATTCTAATTTAAATTCCAATTATCCTTGCCATCGAGAAGAAAATAATCACCAAGGGAAGAGGAATCTATTATTAGGTATAGAAGGCCAAGGACGCGCTTATTGCTCCAGAGCAATCTACTCCAGTGGAAATATTCTAAGAATTCCATTAATGGTATCCGATGTTGTATTTCTAGAGCGAATGACTTACGATGAACTGCGTAAATATAGGTTTCTATAGAATTTGAGACCATCATTTATTTTTTACTGAAAATATTTTTGCAATCATCCTCAGCTTGTTGAGATTGATGGGAGGGGATTTTCAGCTTATTCCACGAACTAAAACTGGTTCAAAATTAACTAAAAACATTTAAACTGAATATTATTAAATAATATAATAGAATAGAATAACTATCATCATAATTATCATCCTCTTGTCTTCTCTTCCGTGGTCGGCGTAGCGGTTTTTTCTTCCAGACCTTCTCAATATATAGTCGCATATTTTCATATCGCCATTCCCTCAACAATTAACTAGGTATATGAAATCAATTAAAACTTGTAACCAAATGGTAAGGCGCGATTTCGTGGATGAAAACAAAACACTTTACGTCTCGGTTGAAGATCGCAACGGATTAATTCATTTTGATGATGACGAAAGCTGGTTTATTTAATTTAGGGAGAAATGCCTCAAGTCAATTCCGCTTACCAAAATAAGATTTGATATTATAGCCTCGGGCTATTCTGTAGGCCCTGTCGTCTAAATTTATCGTTAAATTTATTAGTTAATAAAAAGACATAACGTTAACGTAGAGGCTAAAATAGCACTTCAATTATTATTTTTCCTAAATTACAAAACGTATTATGGGTTTTTTTTTACTTTAATAATGAACGGTTTTTCTTTAGATGTGATACCGATCACCAGTACGATCGCTCTTACTCTCGCAATAAAGATTTTTCAGATATTTTTGAGATTAATGTTTGATAACATATTAGTGCCGTCGACTGTACACTAAAGGAAACTGAAAGAGGCACATTATTTATATTTTTTTGTACCAATAATATTATATCTTATTGAGATTGTGACAAGAGCGAAAGAAGTACGTTTCCATTTCTCTACATCAATACGTCTACGGTGAGGTCTCAACATTATTTATCTATTTCCTCTTTACTAATAACGCTTCGCTTCGGTTTTAGTGATTTTACTGTAAAATCCGTACTTAATCCAGAATTTATTATACATAAAACCGGGCAAAGCATGTTTAGGGTTCCGACTTACTGTAAACAAATTAGACCTCGCGACGAACTTAACTTTGCCGTTGGAAAACTGTTATCCCCATACATCGACATAGGTCGCGGTCAGTTTACCAACACCGCAAATTAGTTTTCGGTAGGTATAAACATTTAAACCGTTTGTAACTCAAGAAGCAATGAAGTCTGCTTAGTCGTGATAAGTTTCTTTTTAATTTCATTAAATATGCTTTCATGTAAGATATTTTTCAGCTAGCAAAAAATGGCGCTTTAAAGCTGTTTTTTTTTAAAAACCTATCCAACCACACCCCGTACCCCATACCTGTATAAGGTAGACGAGAAAAGAAAATACATCCGCACGTTACGAGCAGGGGAGGTATGTATAAATGTTTTTCAAGATTTTTTTTTGTTGGCGTGACTAATATGTATATTCATGCCAAATTTCAGCTTTCTAGTACTAAGAGACTCTGAGCTAGGCTATAAGGGTTCCTAGTTTAACTACGGAATCCTAAAAACCTTCCCCTTGAATCACTCTATCTATTGCTAAAAACTGCAATCCGTTGCGTACCTTAAAATATCCAAGCGTACAGACAGCTTGATCGACATTGTTTTATAATATGTAACGATAAAGATGAATTTTATTTCATGTTGGTTTTGCTTCTTCTTTATCAAGAGGAAGATTTATTGTGCCGTTCAAAATTTCCTCGCGTGTTTAATGTAAGTCGGAAATGTTCCACCAAATGTCACGAGACTTGTACGTACCATCTGTTTCCTGGATCCTTACTGGAGATGAAAATCTTTACTTTGTTTCTCTTCAAAAATATAAAAGAAATTTTACTTGGAAAAATATTACACATGAATAAACATTCTTCGCAAGAAATGTTGTTTTGTGTGAATAATTAAATTAAAAAGAATGTAAGGTAACACCGTATTACTTTTGACATGGTATCGTATGTTAACGTCACGGTAGCTCTTTACTTAACAGTATTAGCTACCGTAAAAACAACGTATTCGGAATGAATTCTCGACAAAGTTCAAAACAATATTGAATGTAATAAAAAATCTGTTTTGTTTTTTTTATAGTAAACAATAGTATTATTAACAATGTTTAATGCAAAAAACAATTTACTCCTTTGCGAGCCGCTTTGCGACAGTTCGTGGAACTTTGTTCATGGCTGACTTAAACACAGATGCCGACATTTGCCCAAAGAATCTTCGATTGGGCGAAGTTCTGGGGCGTTAGGTGGATTTGCTAATTCTATAACATGTTAAAACCAACATGATTTTTCCGAGTAGAACAGCGCCCCAGCCTTTTATGGTCACCTACATCACGCATAAATAGAGATGAAGCAACCACCACTCTCGCACTAACGTTACGTCGCACTAGTTAGAAAGTGACACGTGTTTTATCCCGTCTACCCACATTGATAAACACGAATAATAGGCTTGCGGCACAACAGGCGCTGCAGTAGGTTTATTTAGAAGCCGTCCATTAAGGTAAGAGTATTTATAAAACACGAGAATAAACAATGCTGAATCTCCAGGATTAGTCCACAGTTCTGCTTCGCTGCTCAGTTCTATTCTACCGCATATTGGTCGTAACTAACAAATTGAATAAGTTGCAAAATGTACCTTACTGACTTGCTTGCTAAGGTGTATTTTGCATCTTATTTAATTTGTTACTTACGACCAATATGCGGTGGTGTCACCAACGTGTTGCTTTTATTTTAAGGCTATTCTACTTTTCGTTGCCTAAAATGGAATTAGAATTCAAGATCTATTCTATAAATTCGTAGTTATCTTGAGATAATTTTACACCAGTCCCACGTTAATTTACAACCAGATCTCACATTAGGTGTATTGTAAATATCTCCCCTATTTTTGCTCTTGTTGTATATAAAACACGAATTTGCTGCTCAATTTACCACTTCGTTACCAGTCTCCGCGTCCCTTTGCAAATAACAACTACTGCGTTACTATTATGGCCTTTTTTTACCTCTCACACAATTGCGGTTAAAACATCATTCAGGTATGTCGACCAGAATCTGAAAATTGTGTACATTTCTAAGGTCATCCATTTTTGTTGAAACTTTAGGCATCGAGATGTAGAAAGGCCCTTTAACCACTGACTACCAAAAGACGGTGGTATTATGTTAAACGTGTGTGTATATGTTTGTATATCTGTGCATCGTAGCTCACAAACGGATGGACCAATTTGGTTGCAGCTGTCAAAAATAAAACTTGATTAATTGGGATGATTTTTAGCTAGATTTCATGAAAATCAGTTGCGCCTTTTAGAGATATAATAGTGAGCTCTAAAAGAAGTGGTCGCCAATATATCTTGGGTTTTTATATATTTACTGTTTATTACTGTTTAAAAAAAAATACATTAAAGGTTCTGTGACTGCCAAAATTCTGTAAAAAACCAACGTAAGTAACTCTAATAGTCTAATGTATAAGTATCATAGAAAAAAAAAAAGAACAATAAAAAAATGAACATCGAATTTTTTATCTTGTCAATTCCTCGTGGACAAATTTACTTCATCATACTCAAAAACCTATTTCGTTAAATCTTTTTTTAAATGCGTCTTTTATTTCAAAACATTAACTTTATCCCATTTCCTTCATTATTTTCAATAATCAAATCACAACCGTACCTATACTTTTAAACATTTTTCAGCTTAAACAAAACTTTAAACATCTATATTACTCATCCAAACCAAATCCGTGAAGCGTTTCACAACCTTACCTCTTAACTATAACGTCATCAAATAAAATACCCCAGCTGAATAACAAAGCTGAACCAAAAACCAAACTAACCACCACTTAAAAGTTTTGCACACGCATCGAAAACCACTCTTAACGCCACAACAGCAGAGATGAATCACGACCCTGTTGTAGCTAGTTCAGAGTTTATTTTAGTCGTCGTCCGGTTTGAATGATAAGGCCTTTCGGCCCCTAAACAGTTCTTCTGATGGATGCAGTTATGTTATCAACATATGTAAACTTTCAGATGAGAAAAGTCCAGTTCAAATGTGTCAATCTGGTCGTTAGCATTTCAGGGTGCATTTTGGCTTGAAGGATAAGGCCTGTGACACTCAATATTGGCATGCCTGTCGTCTATTTAATGCAGATATTCATATTTTTTGTCAGTAACAGGTATAACAGCTTTAATATTATAAGGCCTGTTCACTGGAGGCCTACATGAGGTCTTTTTAATTCAACTGTTCATGGGTTCAAGTATTTATTATCTCTCACATGACCTTATTATTGCTGCTCAGTGTTAGTCATCCTTCAGTTTGAATGAGGCTTTTCAGACCCTGAACAATTCATGTTTCGAAACAAGCTCAAACAAAGTTACAACCATGTATTCCAAGTCCAAGATTCACTTTAGTCATCGTCCAGTTTGCGTGATACGGGCTACTGGCCCTGAAACAGTTCTTCTAAGGACGACCTGATGCAGTTGTTCATTAATGTCACACGTACTAAAAAGCTCAAACAAATCACAACCTTGTCTTTACTATTCAGGGTTCATATTAGTCGTCATCTGGTTTAAACGATAAGGTCTATTAGATCCAGAAAGGTTGACTTGATGCAATTGTCCATGAATGCCATTATGTCAATACTAGCTCAAACGAATCACAACCTTGTCTTGAATGTCGAAGGTTCGCTTTAGTCGTCGTCTGGTTTGGAGGATGAGGCCGGTTGAGCCCGCAGCAGGTCCGCCGAGGTGGACTTGATGCAGTTGTTCATGTGTATGTCCGACGAGACGTTCGAGTGGTGGTGGTCTCGGCGCGCGCGCGGGCAGGCGCGCCGTGCTATGTCACCACATAGTGATCTACGGACAAACAAGGGTGTTATATTATTATTTACTCACATATTTAAAAATAAAAACATTCTCCCTTTCCCACGTCCAGCTAACCCGTAATCGGGCCGGTGCAGCCGCTGATCAGGCACACACCCTCAAGCGTGGGTCAATTCATCATTATTAAATAATTACGAATTTGTGGCGCTTACAGTGGATGGAGACCATGGGACCTTGGTCAGCTGATATGACAAGCTTTATTAAGGCCCTGTCATCCCGGCTCATAGACTCCTCAGGAGATCCTAGAGCTGGTGCTGACCTCTCCCAAAGGATTGGGCTAGCTATCTAGAGAGGCAATGCAGCCAGTGTCATAGGGACCACGCCGCGTGCGGACCTGCTAGAGGGGGTGCTCTTTTTATAGTGGTGATTATTATTTATATCTTTAATATTTGAGTAGGGTGTTATACTGGTTATACTACACTTTCTTATTATAGTTCCCGTTAGTAAAAAGGCCACTGGCGATGTAACTGCACAGCCGCACATTTATCAACGAAATTTGAGGTATGAAGGGGGTACTTTGCAGTCGCAGCCTCAAAATATATTTACGCATTCGTCTACTGCAATACTATATATGGCCTATACTTCTGTATGGATGTAAAGCCTGGATCCTCAAAGAGCAACTCCGAAAACGTATAGAAGCATTTGAAATGTGGGCATATAAACGCATGTTGGCCATAAGCTGGACAGACCGAGTGACCAATTTTGAAGTTCTACGTCGAGTTGGGAGGAAATGTGAACTAATGCAGACCATCAAAAGAAGAAAAGTTGCCTATCTAGGTCATGTGCTTAGGCACTCAAGATACGAACTCCTGCAATTAATAATGATGGGCAAATTTGCTGGAAGAAGAGCTGTCGGGCGCAGAAAGAAATCGTGGCTGGTGCAGCGGAGCTTTTCAACCTCGCCAAAGACCGAGAAAAATATGCGGAGCTGACTGCCAACCTTCACTAGTTTGAGAGGCACTATAAGAAGAAGAAGAAGGTGGGGCGGTGGAACTCTCTTTTGCGCGTTACAAGTAGTAACCAGAATCTACTCTTGGTAGTAGTAGTAACTTACTACTACTACCTATAGTACTTTTTTTTCTGGAATGCACACTTTGATTACGAGAAAGACGTTCATCAGATTCACTAAAATACTATAAAAGGCATATAAAGCTCTGAGGGCCTGTCTAGATGCATTAACCAATCGCGTCACTGTTAGATGACGTGCTACGAAAAGTCACGTGATCTACCAGTGACGCATTTGGTTAAAATCGAAACGAATAGAAATGCTAATTAGCGTAGTGCATCTTGACAGGGGGCTCTGGGACAACTTAGCCTCGCCAGTTAAATATTCCACGAATTGAAAAACCGGACATGTCTTGTGAAAATTTACATGGATAGAGTCGCAGGCAAAACCTAGTAAAACATAAAGGTAGATTCACAAAGAGGTACTACACGCAATGAATTAGCTACTATACATTTTTTTTTTATATAAGTGGGAGGCAAACGAGCATGTAGGTTACCTGATGGGAAGTAAACACCACCGCCCAAAAACACCATCAGCTCAAGAAGAGTTGTCGGTGCGTTGCCGGCCAATAAGGGAGATGTAAGCTCTTTTCGTGAAGGCACCCATGTCATAACTGGTGGGAAATACCGCCGAAGGGAGCCCATTCCACAGTTTCACAGTACGAGGCAAAAAGTGCCTAGTGAAACGCACGGTGGAAGAACGCCATTCATCAAGGTGATGTGACATCGCATGTACAACTGTCTTGACCAATAAGAAGCAGCAAAGCTAGATAAGGACGGACAGATTACACTTCTAACTGGCGGTGATTTTAGGTTAATCTTCATATAAATCACCCTGCTTATTATACTCAGTGGCACATACGTTCATCAGTATTGTGTCATTGCTTTGAAAAAACCTCGTATCTTTTGTTTCGCGTACAATTTTAAACTTAAACGAGAAGAGAATTGAGCTCAAACTCATACATCTCGAAATATTAAATACGAGTTTTTTCTACAGTAGTAACGATTATGTCTTATTAGACCTGAGCATCTGTCACTTTCTAATTCACTAAAGTAAAAGACAGACGCGACCTAAGCCGTTGTTAACATTAGTTAAGTACACATATAATGAAGGTCTCAAAAAGCATTTCTAACTATACAAATAGTTACAGTGCATTAGAATTGTTGCGGGTGGTAGGACCTTGTGCAGGCTCCGTCCAGATCGCTGCCACCATCTTATCCATTAACCTACCGCCAAACAGCAGTGTTCGCATTGTTGTGTTCCGGTTTGGGGATAAGACAGCCGGTGTAATGACTAGCATAGAGGCATTCCATCTTAGTCCTCAGGGTTGGCAACGCGTTTGCAGTCTTAGGCTTGCAGTCTTGTGAATGCGAGTGTCTATGGGTCACAGTTACCACTTACCATCAGGTCAGGTGGCCTGTGCGCTCGTTTGCCTTCTCTATGCCATAAAAAAAAAAAAAAAAAACACGATTTTTGGGGTTATACTTCTTCTCTCACTCGCACTTATACGCGTTTGTTCTAACTAGTTTATTCTAATTTATCCGAACTCGATGACAAATGATTTTGTAAGAGCATTGCACTTCAATACAGTTATTAAATAACCATTTAGTTGTATTACAAATTATATAAACAGTCAAAGAGTTCCATTTTTTATTATTATGATCGTACCCCTCAGAACGATATCTCAGCTGCATAAAAGGCACATGTAAAAATACTCTATCTTTTGATATATGTGAAACTGATGTAAAAAGAATACCGCCTTACGAAGCAAAATCTAACCTATTTACCCGAAATTGGAGAAAGCAATATCACTTTCTATTTCAGGATAATCCTCATCGAACATTTTCATTTCATTTACTAAAGCTCGTATCATCCATGCGATGCGATGATTAGTATTTCGAACTTTATGTTAACGACTGTGGGTAGCTTTTTGAATGTAACGTTTGAGATAGCTAAAAAAAGCGGTCTTCGTAATCCTTTGACGTGACAAAGGCAATAATCGTTATTTCATTATTTCAAAGGCATAACATCAAAAGGAAAGATGGGAATTCATATCTTGATGACCCATATTTGAAATGAAATGAATTGAATGTTTATTTGCTAGAATGCAATACATAGGTCTCTGATTATAAGTAGAACAGGCATTCATTCGATAAAGCGCCATGCAAATTTAGGTTAGGTCATAACTCATAACGTCAACTTAAAATCTATCCAATTATTAATCCAGATAACCATTTACAAAAAATATCAGCCCACATTTTTGAGGTCATAAAATTGTTAATTACGATCTATACACCGTGGGCCCGAATAACCCGACCAATTTTAACAATCGATACTTGAGCCTATTTGTAGAATATAATGGGTATAATATGTAGTCCAATAACGCATAATTTCCGAGATTTTTATTATTTAAAAATCAATTCCATAGTTAATTAAATTTGAACTCTGTCACCTTAACCTAAAGCATTATTTACTAAGAAAGATTCATGTTGTAAGTAGCAATATCATCCACATACAACATAAATTAATTAATCAATTTCTTATTAAATAATGCTTTAGGTTAAGGTGACAGAGTTCAAATTAAATTAACTATGGAATTGTTTTTTAAATAATGAAAATCTCGGAAATTATGCGTTATTGGACTACATATTATACCCATTATATTCTACAAATAGGCTCTAGTATCGATTGTTAAAATTGGTCGGGTTATTCGGGCCCACGGTGTATATTCATTCACTTTGTAGAAACAAATGTCAAGGAGCCGACTCAGTAACTCAATTTTGAGTTTTTTGCCCTTGAAGCATTATTATTTGAAAAGGAAGGGCATTGTATACAAAACCTTTGTAACACGGGTGGAACCTTAAATCTGCGATTTTTGTCATTGGGGGACGCCTGACATTTAACTGTGTCGTATCGCCAACGTAGACTTCCCGACCTCCAAAAAATAAATAGTTAATACAATCCTATTACTAACAGGATATAGTAGAATCTTCTTTAGAAATAATTGCATTTAAATACATTATATCGATAAAAAGGAACATAATTTTCCAACGAACATTGATAAGCAAAAAGCAACCAGGAGCACAGGAAAGCTCAAAACCACATTTTATAGACTGGCCAAAACTTTAAAATCATTCTTAGGAAAGTGTATAAAATTCTACAATAAAATTCCAAAAAGTATTACTGAACTTACTGACTCTAAATTTAAATCTGTCGTAAAACAAAAACTAATTTCCCGAGCATATTATAAAGTAAACGATTATATCATGGATAGGGATGTTTGGCAGTGAGTCGTCCGTCTTGCATGAGTAATCTACGCATAAATTTACCTACGCTTAAAAAAGGTGCTCCTACTGTGCAAAAATACTGTGATATTGTAAACTATTAATTTATAATTATTATGTAATGATGTAAACCTTTTTCCTGAAAAAAATATACCTTGCCGAGTTTCTTACGCCGGTTCTTCTCGGGGCAAAGGTTTTATTTTTCGAACCGGTGGTAATGCTTTTTGACATTCATAGGTGCATTATATTATGCCTAAATTGAAGAATAAAGAACTTTGACTTAAGGAATATGCTTTTACAATTTTAGCGTATCTAATATGTAAAAACGCATATTAATATTTATTTAAAAAAATGATAGTTAATTTGTGCTACTTAACTCTGATACCAAGTTATAGCTGACCATACTAAATTAAGTCAAAAACAGTAATTCGGCCAGAACCTTAACCAATTCATGCGTCAGTTGGAACTATTGTATTTGATAATTAATTACAAGCAATCACATAGAAAGTAATTTATAAAAAAATCAAAACGAAAGGAAGAAATAGTTTCATCGAGTGACATAAAGCGCCTTATTCATATATTATTATTACAATCACAAAAATATGGAAGCAGTTTTTAATAGGGAACATACTGGCACATGAGCTCTGCTATCAGACCTGTGCTACAGCTAAAATCTGGAGCCTACATCAAATCATCGGTCTTTTGTGGGCAGCCTGCCAACATTGCGCCTTTTGGCGTCACTCCAAAACCTTTTCTCCCCGTAAAGCTGATGCTGAATAATCTGAATTGTAAATAAAAATAGCAACTTCAAAAGACGTACACAGGGTAGGGACTAACCTACAGCATGAGTCCAGCGTCTTCCGGAAGGCAGCCCTGAAGTCTCGGTTGAAGTAGGCATAGATCAGGGGGTTGAGAGCTGAGTTGAAGTAGCCCACCCAGAAGACCGCAGCCACCACGGGGGGTGGCGATGGGCACTGGTTGCCGCACAGTGCTGTTATTATATACCTGGACAAAAAACATTACACACCTTAATTATACCTTGACTGGAGGACATACTCAGTTTGTTAGAGCTAGAGACCGATATAATTTGTAGAAGGGTTACTAGTCATATTTCCAGTGCATTTTCGGGGCACGTTAAAATTATGTATAATCCTAGAATTGGCGTGGCGGTGGCCAAGATTAGGTCACAGATCAGTGGGCAGACCATCAGCTCGTTGGTCTGATGACATTTGGCAGGCAGTTGGGAAACGATGGATGGCGTTAGCACAAGACCGGGCTAAGTGGCGTGAACATGAAGAGGCCTTTACCCTGCAGAAGGTGGATGTGGGCTGAAATAATGATGAAAGTTTGCTGAAAGCTATGCTCTTGTGTTGGTAGAGTCATTTCCATTCTTTCATATTCCGAGCCTTCTTTAAGACACTGTCACGACGGCTGTGTAGATATTTATAATGCTTTCGGCTGTATTAGGCAATCACTGGGCAACACCCTAGGCCTTTTTTTACTATACCATAGGGTTTGCACTCGCGGGACCAGTGGGGCTAGACAAGTTGCCATCGAATACAAACGCTAGCGTTTGGTGATGACCTATCGCTTTGCGTTGTCAAAAATGAAAAAGCTAGCCAAAATCGTGATAGTGCTCGTGTTGATTTCAACCTGTCACAAGTCCAACAAAAGGCAAGCTTTTAAAAACCCAACTGCTGATTGGATAATGTCAATAGAATGTTGGTTATCATGGTTTTTTTTCCGCCAATTTCACATTAAACAAAAAATAAAGTACCCAGTGATACTCGCGGCGCTGAGACCAATCTAACAACACCTCATTTGTGGAAATTGGGCCACCCGTTCAGCCTTTACAAGCGGACATTGAATCGGACATATATACAGGGCAAACACATAACCCTCCTTTTGAACTTTGCCGCAGTTGGGTAAAAATAGTACCGCGTAACGACGGACAAAACGTCAAAACCATCACTACTTGATTAGCGCGAGTGATAGTGATCACATTACAGCGTGTCAGTTGTAACGAGTGATGTATCACGTGACTTACGTCGATTCCATACATTTTTGTAAGTGACACGTGATCACCAAACGCTAGCGTTCGTATTCGATGGCAACTTGTCTAGCCCCAAATAGGCCAGAACCGGGATTTTTAAGACTAGCCTATTTAAAATGTGTCCCGAAAATCCCGGGACTACAAGTATGTAGGACTCTCGGGAGACGGAATACGGGATACGATAGAAAATTTTACACTATCTATAATCCGACGCGGTTTATTACGATTTATTTAGTATAGGTACTAGAATCCCATGGGACCTTTAAACGTAGTTGATTGATTCTAACGCCCAATAGAACTGACTTTAGCACATGATTAGATTAGGCGTAGCCCCTTGGGTGTTCCAGTTTGGAGCTGTCAACCCAATTTTAAGGGTCACATTTGGGAAATGTTATCTTCTCGTCAAATATATGTATCCATCCGACTAGAGAAACATTACAATATTAATACGGATGTTTGAAAAGAACTCTAATGATGTACTAGCGACCCGCTATTGCATTGTCGGGTTTACACATGTGGTCCAAATTTCTGAATATATTATTGCACTAACGGGAACTGGAAGACTTACAAATATACGAACAGTGCAAGTTAAATAAAAACTTGTAAAAAGGGTAGGGCGCCACCAAAGTTGTAGAGGGCGCCACTGTCGTCATAGAGAGGCGCCACCAAGCGCCACCAGTCTACCATACTCTGTATATATTGTATATCCTCTCACTAGGGCCTCAAACCTTACCATAAAAAGAATGGAAGCCAGCAGGCCAGAAACGCTGACATGATGATGCCGAGGGTCCTGGCGGCTTTCCTCTCCCTCTTCATCTTGCTGCTGGCCATGGGCTGCATCTGGATGCTCTGGCGCTCACGGATGGCGTCGCCCATGGTGATGCCGTTGATCTGAAGGTGTTTGTCCAGTAGTAGTGCCGCTACTTTGCTCCTAAAGGAACAAAGTCATGGTTGAATCGCAGAATAGGTAATAATAGTACTAACGTAAAGAATGATCACATTCGAACAAAACTGCTGTTTAGGTACGAAATGATTCCTAATTATGCCTTCTCTCTCTGACGTATAACACGTGCTCTTTCGTGTACGCTAGGGTAAGTGTGTCATTCGCGTCACCCAATTACCATGCAGAGAAACAAAGAGAATCAGGGTGGGCCATTTGCAACGTCAAAAGATGGCGGATGTGTAATTTGTTTTAGTTTTTATTTTTGTGTATTTATGTGTTCAAAGTTCTTTTCTGTTAGTGATTTGTACTTTTAATGCCTTTGTGTTGCACAGTGATAGAAAACTTGGAATTATTTCGTGTATCCTGGCATCTTACTTCTCGTTTTAAGTGGACTTGCAGTGGTACAGAGGTTAAAACTATCTTGGCCTCTGTCCTACATATCACCGTACAACGTTGCCACCAATCTTCCTAGAGAAGATTGGATTGTGTTTTATTGCCATATTGATTTATACTTATATACAGGGTTATTGGTAAGTCGACCTATTCCCGTTAGGAGGTGATAGGGGTGACTATTTGCGATAATTTTGACCCCCATATGCATTATGCAAAAGTGAACCATTTTTGAGTTATCGCGTTTATTAGTTTTTTTTAAATTAGTCGGAAATTCAACATGAAAAATTTATTACAAAAAAAGCATGAATTTAAATCTTTTTTTTTCTTCTGATTTACAAAACCGATTAAACACTGCTTATTTTTGAATATTAAAACAATAATTATCGGTCCAAATTTGAAAAAGCGAGACGGAAAACGAATTTTTTTCAATATTTTTTGCGATCGCTTTCCACTAAAATGCCTTAAAAACAAAAAAAAACGTTATGAAACTTGGCTTGCAGATTATTTTAAAAACTTAACTGTTTTCTTAGCTCTCCAAAAACGCATAACAAGTAGAACATTATTTAAAAAAAACCTGAAAAAATAATCATCACAAAGGAAGCGGGCGGAAACAAAAGTCACAAATGCAACTTCAAAAATTAAAATTAAAAAACATACCAAATTTAAATCATACATTTTTTATTTACTTTTGTACAAGATGAATTTGTTGTTCCTAGGCAAAATTAAAAAAAATATTATCTGTACACGTTTGAGAATGCGAGGCCGAAAACTAAAAAATACATGTTTTTTTATCAAACTCCAACATAAATTACACGAAAACAGAAAAAATTACCAATACATTTGGCGTACAGATTACACATAAAACATTGACTTTTTTCCAGCTTTCTAACGAGCTATTAAAACTAAAATGAGTTTTGTTAAAAAATTGATCACAAAGGAAGCAACAAGGAAGTCACGTCCGAACAAAACTTAAAATTAACTAACTACTTAAATCTATCAAAACTAACTGTTATACTCGTAAACACAAATAACAACATTAACTTATGTAAAAAGTTACAAAATTAAAACTAATAAACAATTAAAATTGAAATAATCAGGATTTTTATAGTTCATTTTCAAAATGTCTACCTCCATTTCTTATTCTCACATAAGTTAATGTTGTTATTTGTGTTTACGAGTATTACAGTTAGTTTTCATTGATTTAGTTAGTTAATTTTAAGTTATGTTCGGACGTGACTTCCTTGTTGCTTCCTTTGTTATAAATTTATTCCAGCCATCTTTAACAAAATTCATATTAATTTTAATAGCTCGTTAGAAAGCTGGAAAAACGTCAATGTTTTATGTGTAATCTGCACGCCAAATGTATTGGTAAATTTTTCAGTTTTCGTGTAATTTATGTTGGAGTTTGATAAAAAAACATGTATTTTTTAGTTTTCGGCCTCGCATTCTCAAACGTAAACAGATTTTTTTTTAATTTTGCATAAGAACAACAAATTCATGTTGTACAAAAGCAAATAAAAAATGTATGATTTAAATTTGGTATGTTTTTTAATTTTAATTTTTGAAGTTGCATTTGTGACTTTTGTTTCCGCCCGCTTCCTTTGTGATGATTATTTTTTCAGGTTGTTTTTAAATAATTTTCTACTTGTTATGCGTTTTTGGAGAGCTAAGAAAACAGTTATGTTTTTAAAATAATCTGCAAGCCAAGTTTTATAACGTTTTTTTTTGTTTTTAAGGCATTTTAGTGGAAAGAGATCGCAAAAAATATTGAAAAAAAATCGTTTTCCGTCTCGCTTTTTCAAATTTGGACCGATAATTATTGTTTTAATATTGAGAAATAAGCAGTGTTTAATCGGTTTTGTAAATCAGAAGAAAAAAAAAATTTTAATTGATACTTTTTTTGTAATAAATTATTCAAGTTGAATTTCCGACTAATTTAAAAAAAAACTAATATACGCGATAACTCAAAAATGGTTCACTTTTGCATAATGCATATGGGGGTCAAAATTATCGCAAATAGTCACCCCTATCACCTCCTAACGGGAATAGGTCGACTTACCAATAACCCTGTATACTTGACACTGGCGAAATCACTTCATTGTGGAAACGTCATATTCCCGCGGTAGTAGCTATTAACACTCACCGTTGCACTGGTATAAAGTACGGCTAATGAGACGAGTTAAAGAAAGTAAACAAACTGACCGTTACTGAATTATATTGCGATAACGAGTGATATTATTATATCTGTCGTTATTTCTCGTATGCAATAATATCTTCAGTTGGTCGATGACAGCTGTCGTTGCGTAATTCGTGGTACAGTAGGAAAGCTGACACGATTTAAAATAAAAATATTTGGGACTCCTGAGAGCTTGTTAACCTTTTTTATCTCGTCTCGTTGGCCTTACTTTACTCATTCTAAAGCTGCACGACGCTATCTAATCTAAATAAATTGGTGGGTTGCTATGACGACGCAAAACTCTGCGAGTCGCAACTCGCAATCTATTTCGAGAGCGGACTCCCCCTGGTTGAATCTATGAGGTGTCAAAACCGGGTCCCAAGTTACAGATAGTGAAAGACGGGGATATGTAACTGCTATAGCCCTTTTGATGCGTAGAACTACAGGTTTTTGAGCATCATAAAAAATGTAAAAGGTTTGGCTGCTCGAAAGATAAAAAATATGGTAGCGTCCAAAATACAGTGAGCAAATCTATGTAAGAAAGCAAATGAAAAAAAAAAAAAGAGACTTTGTAGGTAGTCGAAATAAAATACTTGTTTCATTTATTAATGGTTTCCTTTGAACACATAACATACAGTTGTTTTATCTCACGAAAGAGGATGCGCCATACTAGTAGTCGTGACACGTATAGGCACGCACACTACGGCGACGCTTATCAACAGACATACGAATCCAGGGGGCAACATTTCATGACAGGTAGAGAGTTCCTATATCGATAAACTTAATTATCGATGCTTGTTCTATATACTAGTGATCCTTCCAAGATATCATCATCATCATGTCAGCCGAAAGACGTCCACTGCTGGACATAGGCCTCCCCCAAGGCTTTCCACTCAGACCGGTCTTGTGCTTTTCGCATCCACCGCGGTCCCGCGAACCTGACGAGGTCGTCACTCCATCTTGTTGGAGGCCTACCTACAGCTCGTCTTCCGGTCCAAGATATGTTTGTAAAAAAATATTAAAATTAAACGAAATAATAACGTCTTAACTCTTCTTCTTTTTATCAAACCGATTTTTGAATCTTTTCTCATCCATTTTTTTTATTACTGTCCCATGTACTGTTGTTAAAATAGACGATCAGAATTTGTTCTAAATTACGTCTCACTCTTGGCAGATAAATCCATTTCAGGTGATTTAGCCACTTTTCAATTTCTGTGGGGGTAATTAGGGGCATAACATTTTTTTTAAATATTCTGTATGAACTTCATACTCGTCTTCAGAACAATACTTATAAAAAAATACATACAACGCTGGGGGCGATCACTAGTATATGGAAAAACATCGATAGATGAGTTTATCGATATAGGAACTCCCTACCTATCATAAAAATTTGCCCCCTGGATTCCTATGTCTGCTTATCAACGACAGCCAAGCACTCTGCACGGGTAGCACTAGTTGTATTTTCTCGCTTGTTGCTCAGTGCGTCTCTATCGTTACAGACTACATAGAAAGGGAGATCCAAGCGACAAACAAGTAGCGGTAAACTTGTGCTAGCCGTGCAGAGACCACGGACACGTGCATCTACGCACACAAGTGTATCCCACCCGCTTACGTGAGATGAAATAATTGTAGAAACATCATATTAGCCACGCAATTTATTTTTCATCACACTTTCACGTAAACAGTATCTAAACATACAGGTTAACTGGGCCGTAAGCCCCATATAAAACCCTCGACCTTTTTTTTTTCATGAAAACCTAGGTCGGTAAGTAATTTTTTTTTAAATTTATAGCGCAGCACACCGTTCATGCAAGTTCAAGCAAGGAGTTTACACGAAATTGAAAAATTGTTTTAAAATGTTATCTTAACAGTAATTTCATTGCAATCTCGCTACATGTTATAAATTTTAATAAATAAGTTTTTTCTGCCCTATAATTTCATTTATCTACTCGCAAATGTGATGAAAAACATTGTATGTTTCACGGGCGGTACGGGAATTACGAACCTCGACTCAGAAAGCCCTCAGTCTTCGAATTCGGGCTTCTACTAGAGCCTCGGTCGTAATTCCTTACTTACCGCCCTTAATACACAATGTACTATTACAGGTGTGTATTCGAATTGGTCAAACAATTTTGCTTTTGACATGTCATCGTATTGTTTTTAACACGGCCGTAATCACTGTTAGACATAAGAGCTATCATAACTTTGACAATACGATAACATGTCAAAAGCAAAATGGTTTTATCGAGTAGAACGGAGCTTCAAAACCGGCAAATGCCAAAATAAACATTGAATAATCCCTTAGATACAGTAAAGTAAAACAAAATGGAGTATTGACGTTAAAAGGATTTTCCTTATCAGGGGATTACGTTTATTGCCGCTGAGATTTGTCGAATAAGAAAATGGTGGGAGATATTATAATGTTAATAGTACATTCTTAGACACTTTGTTTTCATTTAAATACATAGAAAGTGGGTTTTTTTCAGCTAAGTTAAATTGACTAAATATAGACAAAAACTTACGTTTATTATGCAGCCTCAAGAAAAGAACACAATAGATCCCGTAAAGAGACAATATTTATTAATACTTGTTCGCTGGCTGTTCACACTGCCAGCGAGAACTCTCTCCACTAGTTGGTCGAAACAAAAGATAAAGATCCCGTGTCAATAAAAGAGATATAATAATCATTATAAAACTGCTTTACAATACGTTAATTTATCCCAGGACGGTAAAGATACAGTAAACTGCACATATAGAAAGAAAAACACCGTTTATAAAAACAAAGAGTGTTTTAATTAATTATAAACCCTTTGACTAAAATACTCAGGAGTTAAAAACTGCAACGAAAAAAGTTCGTATAAATTCACAGAGCTCACATAATTTGTAAAATTGCGTTAAACACATTACCTACACGGTAAGACTCCACACAATTTTGCACTAATTCACTAACGGCGCCATTCCATAATTAAATCTACAAAATATTTGACCCACTTCCATGTAAGGCGAAAATGTTTTCAATCCCTGCTCAATTTAAAATTATACATGCAAACATGCACCTTATACCAGCGCAACTAAGTGTATAATAGATTTGATCGTCAGATAAAAACATGGCCGCATGAATTCACCTGTCAGAATATCCTCAAGGGAGATATTAGGGTATAATTAGCAACAGGTCGTGTTCAGTGCCATTTCGAACCTTATTGCTATGGTGAACGGTTCACGTTTTATTGGAAATAATCGATACTGCTATTCAAACAGATTTTTCTGTCACATCGGTATCTGTTCTATACAAATGTTGGGGCCATCTCACATAAGCTTGCTGCAAATATAATATAACTACTACTTATGCATCATGACTTGTTCGTAAAGTTTCTTTTTGTAGTATTAGCTTATGCATACAATATTGTGTTGCTAATTGGGATAGATAAAAAAAAATAACTCACGGCTTTTACAAATATTCATTATATTATATTGCGGGTGGTAGGACTTTGTGCGGGGTCCGTCCGGATCGCTACCACCATCTTATCCATTAACCTACCGCCAAACAGCAGTGTTCGCATTGTTGTGTTCCGGTTTGGGGATAAGACAGCCGGTGTAGTGCATAGCATGGCATTCCATCTTAGTCCTCAGGGTTGGCAACGCATTTGCAGTCTTAGGCTTGCAGTCTTGTGAATGCGAATGTCTATGGGTCACAGTTTCCACTTACCATCAGGTGGCCTGTGTGCTCGTCAGCCTTCCCTATGCCATAAAAAAAAGAAAAAAAAAAAGTTCTATTTCGAACGAATAGGTAATTTTAAACGGCCAATTTCATTAATTTTGTGTTTGTTTTAATATCTTTATTTATCTAGCAGACATTTTATAGATGACATCATTATTTTAAATTTGAGGTGAGGTTTTCTAACAGATTGCAGCAGTTAAATGATACCTAATAATAAAAAGAGGTTGTAATAGTGTATTAAAACATACTATTTCAAGCGGATTTCGCCTAACCCGTAAAACGAAAGTCAAACAAAGGTTAAATATACTTTTGTCAAAATATCCGACACAGTTAAAAAAATAAAAACTTACGAAAGCAGAACGGCTTTAAAACCCTGTTCCTCGAAATGGTTTTCGAATTAGAGTAATATAAAAATATGAACAATCCCAATTGTGTTTGTGTGTAATTCTGTGTTTGACGTATCGGCATTAAGCTAGACTTAAAAGTCAGATATGTTCTTTGAATTATAAATAAATAAGTAAATTAAAACGTACTTAATAAAAGCATACTTTTACAATAAGCCAGCTCCGACTACAATATCGAGTTTGTATTTTTTTTTAATTTGCTTGTTGAATTTTGATACCAATGGGCTTAATGTGGCTGCGTCGCGTGACAAAATGTGGATATAACATCCGTTACTTTCTGACACTTATATAAATACGAGAGTGTTGTTTCATACAAGGCCTGCAGAAGAAACTCGCTACGCTAAGATGAATATCACATCTCGTTTGTCGATATCAGTTCATCCGTCCAGCCTCTCTGGGGGAACCAAGAACCAAGATGATGATGATGATGAGTGGGGCGCCCAAGGATCAAGAACCATACACACATACAAACGCTCATACATGTAATCATTAGTCTCCTTCAGCAACCAAGTAATATATGTTTTCAACACACTTGCTCAAAACGACCTTTTTATTCCACCGATTTTTGGCTCATAAACCTAGATATTAAACACGCGTGCTTTTTCAGTATATTACGCACAAGTGCCTTTAGTTTATTAACCCAAACAATTTACATTTGTAGCCTAGTACCAAGTTGTAAGTACGAAGAAGAAGCGATATAATTTAGTCGGATTATACCTTTTTTTTTCTTAGCAACAAACAGTTTTTATGCGGCAAATAACATTATCTACATATTTATTTCAATAAATTGGTGAAATCAGCTTTATTACTAAAAAATAACTCAATTTCATTAAAATCATTTAAATTTTTCTGTAATTTGTATTTTAAACATTAATTATTACATTTTAAATTTGGCTGTTGGCCGATCTCGTTCGCGCCTTAGCCTTGAGCGCGCATCGGTATCGCGGCAAGAAAAAAAAACAACGCGCCAGCCGCCATTTTTCGTAAATAATTGACGGCTGTGACGAAGATAGTTTGGATTAATTATTGTGAAGTTTAATATTAACGAAAATGTCTTCTTTAAGTAAAGAAAATGAAGAAATTTTAATTTTACCAACTGTTTTAATAATTAATTAAAATTTGACTAAATGAAGAGTCTTGTTTTTTTTCGCAAGTGTGTTGAAAAACGTCGTATGTAACACGTGTGCCTGTGACCATAATATACGCGGCTTTCTTGTAGCGCACTCGCTGCCGCTCGTGCGCACACAATAGCGCCTTACACTTGTATCATAATGTACTATTTCATCACACTTGCTCGTAAATATTGTTATTCCATGCCTGTATACAGAAGGACAATGGCCTAAATTGTTCCCGCGGGAATTATGGCGAGTTTGTCATCCCTAGGGAGTAATGACTTTCTTTTTAAAATTTGCAACTCTTTCGTACATCATTTCTGACTAAGGAGGTTTAATTTTCAGCCAAAAATTAAATCGGTTTCTAATTTCATCTTTAAATATTAGCTATAGACTAACTTACATTACACAAAACCTATACGCTTCATTAAACTTCATTATTTTTATACCTATTTCAAGTTTATATCAACATTTATCATTAATTTTAGTAATTATACATTTTTATCAAATTGGCTAAATCTGGCTCGAATCCAGGTCGAAACTAAACGCAGTTATTATCTGTGGTAGAGGTCACAAAAAAATTATCGGTTCCATTTACGTTCCCGTTCGTCAAAAGTTATTTCTTTATATTTTGCAGAGTTAAAGTGTTTTCTCTTTGTTTTTTTCCTCGCAAATGTGATGAAAACCATTGTGTGTATCACAGGCAGTAAGGGGATTACTAACTCGAGTCATTAAAAGCCCTCCGCCTTCGGCGTCGGGCTTCTAACACTCTCGTTAGTAATTCCCTTCATACTACCCTTGATGCACAATGTACTAAAACGTGCTTAACTTTATTCTCTCCTAAAAAAAGGCATACATTTACCAATCACCCTGTATATTAAACACTTGATTCTCAAATGTTTTTCTAAGTATTTAAGTATATTTATCGTTGTCTAGTACCCATAGTACAGTCAAGGAATTAAATTTGTCACACCCCTAAGTTCCAAACTCAATCTGACATTCTACAGCAATAAGGTTGAGTTTCCTATCAATTACAAATGACTTGGCATCTCTAATGACAACGACATCTTCAAGCAAATTTTCTTTGAAATGGGTAGCAAATTAACTTCCGTCACCGTACAAGCGTCTGATATTGTGTCCTCTGATATACACATATAATATATATGTATACATGAAACATTGCTCGCAGGACTGATGGCCGATGGGGTCAGAAGGTTCTGGAGTGGCGCCCGCGGACCGGAAGACGAGCTTTAGGTAGGCCTCCAACAAGATGGAGTGACGACCTCTCGTCAGGATCGCGGGAGCGCGGTGGATGCGAAAAGCACAAGACCGGTCTGAGTGGAAAGCCTTGGGGAGGCCTATGTCCAGCAGTGGACGTCTTTCGGATGACATGATGATACATGAAACGCCTTTATAACAAATAGGCGTGTAAAACTGATCCACTTAACGAGATGTCTTGTTCCCATTATCTCTAAATATTTACGAACGTGAATTTATGGGCCTATTGTACACGAATCTACTACACGCGATGTTGCGGGGTGTAACGTTAATATCGTAATGGGATAACTGAATCGATTTTGATACACTATATTGTAACGTCAATAAATAATCATTAATTTTAGTAGAGGTAGATTCATGTTTCAGTTCCGTCCGGATCGCTGCCACCTACTTATCCTAACAACAAGCAGGAGTGTTCGCATTGCTGTGTTCCGGTGTTGGGATAAGACAACCCTTGAAATGACTAGGATAGAGGAATTATATCTTGATTCTCAAGGCTGGCAACGTAATAATTACGTGGTTAATATATTGTTGGATAAATTATCCGCCTGAAGCTCACCAAAACGTTAATAATAGGAAATATACCTTGGAGTTTCCTAGGGGTGGACGAAGAAAAAAATCGACCCCCCTACAGGAAG
Source organism: Acleris sparsana (assembly GCA_923062465.1). Lineage (NCBI taxonomy): Eukaryota > Metazoa > Arthropoda > Insecta > Lepidoptera > Tortricidae > Acleris > Acleris sparsana. The sequence goes on along the minus strand of OV281307.1, from coordinate 12,227,248 downwards.
AAATTGAGGGAGTAGTGGGGAAGGATAGCATACAAATTCGCTGACGTCGTTTAGTGTTTCTATTTGGCAGATGAAAATAATAATTATCTAATTTGCCGCAATTTTTTTTAAAGGGGTTTGAGACTTCAAAGAGAAACTAGATTTCGTAAGAGAATAGGCTTTATTTTAAATCAGAGTGCCATTACTTATTCATTTTTAAAATAATTCCATTTTAACGTAAAATATTATCGAGACTACAGACTGACGTTAATAAGGTCACATTCATTTTAGAGATCAATCACCCTGCGTCAGATGAAATTTGATTTCTAATTTCGGATTATATCGTAATTAAAGCTCTTATAACGGTGTTCTCGCGCCCAGCATCTGAATTTCTAATTAAAAAATGGGATATCAGTCTGAACGCTTTGCGAATTACAATTTCGCGAATAAATATTTTGTTTGTACTCAGGATCAAAATGCAAAAGGGTTTATGGATATATTGGCCAAGGTGATTAAATTAATTAATTTTGTGTTCGTAACTTGAAACTACAAAAATGTATTAATCATTTTCAACTTTTTTAACTGACTCCGCAAGGTCCTTTTATCAAATTATACAGGGTGTCCCAAAGTTAAAATTTCAGCATAGCCTAACATTATAAATATGTCTGTCTATGTGCGAGTTTATTTTGTTATTCAAAATAGGGGAGCCTGCCGTTTGGCAAAAATATGTTTCCCAAATGTATCGTTTCCCAACTTTTTCATTTGCCAACCCAATGTTATATTTTTTTTTCAGGATTTATTTTAGTACCATCGTGTAGAACCCTACAGGTTAGGTTAGGTTAGTTTTTATAAGATACTGAAATATTTACGGTTACAGAAAACAAAGCGGGTTGGCAAATGAACCAGTTGGGAAACGATACATTTGGCAAACATATTTCGCCGAAACAAAGGTAACCCTCAAAATAGCTAAATGAGTTCACAGTAGAGATACTATATCAGTCAGAAGTTTTAATTATTCTTATAGGATACAAAAAATATCGAGCTGCATACACGAACTAATTTTGCCCTACACTAAGCTCTGAGCTAGTTTTATTATACGGAGACACGACAACGATAAACATACTTAAATATTCGGGCTTTTCCCCAAATTTGCTCTGACCGTGGTTCGAACCCTGGACCGCCAGGTACGTAGGCAAGGACTGTAGCACTTTTACAATTAGGAAACCTACAACATGGACTGTGTTAAGATATTTTTTTTTTATCTTAGCATATACGTTAATTAACCAAATAATAATTAATAGTACCAGTTAATAAACCAAACCTTCCTTGGAACACAGATAACCGCCATCTTTAATGTCATCTTTTGCGTTTTATTTACTAAAACCGAAGGAGTGTCAATTTCAAAAATTACAAATTAAAACTAAACTTTAATCTATGTTGAAAACTAAGCAAAATCTACATAAGACCCAGGCGACATTTTATATGCCGCGGGCGGCATTGTCCCGAAAGTGCTGGCAGCATTTCCTCATTGAATTGCAAAGCATTCTGATTCAGATTTCAAACACGAACAAAATAAAAACAACATTAAAGTATATTTGTACGAAACCTCAATTCGGATCTATAACCCCGTAAGATTTACGACGAAGGATATGAGAGTAAGTGCGTTATCTTTACGATCACTATGTTAGAATAACGACTTGGCCCTGCACTACAACCACTCCATATTAAAAGAGCGTATGCGACTGCAAAGCTACAAATAGAACATCCTTTACAGCCAAGAATATGGTCGCAAATGCGAAATATTTGTGCGGGTTGCGACCTTATTTTTTCAACGGGAACTCCCACGCATGTTATATCAAAACGTAATCAGGACAGTACTTCTATAACGTTTAGGTCACAGATTGATAGGTCACAGCGAATGCAGTTTAATGTAGCCAATAAAAAGATAAAAAATATAAAAGATGTTTATTCAGTAAGTAGGCCGCACGGGCACTTTTACACGTCAAAATCTACCAGCGCTTTGCAAGAGACCACTGCTGAGAAGAAACGCCGCAAGAAACTCAACAGTCAGTCGTTTTTTTTAAATACTACTTATGATATTATACAATTATAAAGCTTAACCTAGCATGATATAAAACAATGAATTTAACATAAAATAAAAATAAAAATAAAAAACATTCAAGCGTAGCTTGAGCAGGAAAATGTGTCAAAGCTAAGAATTTTCACAGGGTAGTAATAAGTAGTAGTAATAAAAAAAAAATATAAAATATATATATTAAAAAATATATACTTTCCTATGACAGTGCAAGACAACCACCACATACAAAGTTTCGATACATTCTCCTACAGAAACCGTGTCCCCTAGACAATATACAATATTTACATAATTTTTACTCAGATTCAATCAATGTCTGATTTTCCAACCCATACTTATATTATAGACTGACAGACAGAGAAAACATACCCTAACCGCTGGACTTGAATTTTGGAGGTAATATTTCTTGGGTACTTAAGGGGTGCACTATGCAAGGATTTTTCGAAAATCGACCTCCAACGGGATTCTCAATCACGCCAGAATAGCTTAACGGATCTGATGAAAATTTGGCTCAAAGATAGGTTATATAGTCTGGAATAGCGCATAGGCTTATTTGGTTTCGAAAAATGGGACAGTTCCCGAGGACTTCTACGCGGATGGAGTCGCTCGTAAAAGCTAATGAATATTATAAATTGCTTTGACTGTTTGTTGTCAGTGTATTTTTGTCAAATAAGTTTGAGTTTAGGTTCATAGCTTGAAGAGACAAAAGGAATAATACAGAATTTGTGTTCACTTGTGCTCTGTAACCCTTTAACTTTATTTAATTTGTAACGCAAAATAATCTTTAATATTTTATACACAATATTGAAGCAAATCTCGTTTTCAAGAATAATATATTATAATACTGTTTTTTGATTCTTAAAAATACTTTCTGCTGGAGTTTCTGGCGGCGCTTCTCCGCAATTTTGGTCTTGTCCGAAGCGCTACATTCACTCTGAATTACCGACGTATAAAAGAACCTTCATGAGGCCAATTAACTGAATACCTAATGTTTAACACTGAATTTTTAAATTTTGAATGTTTCATATATTCATAATAAATAGAACGCACAATAAAATCCACTCTTTTGTGTTGGCTGTTCTCAGCTGTGTAAACCCTGTCCAACGTAGGGTTACCTCATTCCGTATTCAGGTAGCATATTTTAAAAGGATATTGTTTAGATGACAATCAGATTCCAACCAACGATTTTCGACTTTCATGCAAGCTTTGAAAGCCCAAAATGCTTTAACGTATTTATGCTAGCTGGTGAAATAGAAAATTGAAATATCAAAAGTTAAATATGAAACGATATCCGAATCAGAATAATCATGAAGAATACTGGCCAGAGACAATAGCTAATAAAAACTAAACAAAGCTGAAGCCCACGTAGTGCTAAATTGAACCGAGGCAGCGCAGTACAGGGCTAAACACCTCGGTTCGCCGAGGTGTCTCCCCGAGGCAATCACCGAAATTAAAGGTTTGGTGGGCTTCCTTGAGGAGTTGATGGCTTGGGTTGGGGATGGCTTAACTGAACATACGCACTGCTAGACCAAAACAGTATCAACTCAAAATCCTTGTTAGTTTTGTTTCAAGTTCAAAGAAGTTGTATTAAAGTTCATTTTAAAATACAGTTGTATTTTGAGTTACTACTGTTTTGATCTAGCAGTGGTAATCCCACCCACAGGCAAATTGGCGCTAGATGTCGAGTTGCGGAAACCAGCCCGCTTATAAAAGCCAAAAACAAAATAGAAATAAGGCAGCTTTTTTTTTTTAAATGCCATTATAGGTACCACATTTTCTGTGGAAAAAAATCACCGGCCATCTAACTATTACGGTTCAAAATAAACCAACAGCTTTTTAAAGTTAAGACAGCGAATCTGTATATATATAAAAGGCAAACCTGACTCACTGACTTATATATCAACGCACAGCCGAAACTATTGTACCTAGAAACTTGAAATAAGAAAGGATTTCTCAAAATTCACCCCCTCGGGGTTTAATTAGGGGGAGTATCGGGAAATTTATTCTAAAGTCGCGGGCGTCCTCTAGTGTTTTTAATAGGGTACGAAATTCTTATAAGTATTGTGTAAATTGTAGTAAATGTCCACTTAAGTTTGACAGATGTACTAAATTACAAACGTTGACCATTAACATTAGAGTCTCGGTGTCACCTCATAAAAGTCTAGGTGACTTTTATGAGGTGTTGAATACAAGTACTTTTTTAGTCGACTTATTACAATGCAATAAGGTGTTAAAATGGATTATTCATAGTAGTTTTATTCTGATTTAGACTTTGCAAAAATTCAAAGATTACGAAATTCTGTTTTTACAAGCTTCTATTTAATATCATTGACTAATTTATTGCAGGACAATACGCAAAATAAACAGGGAGAAGAAGTTTTACATAAGAATGATAATCATCAACAAGCGCCGTTAAATTCTCTTATTGCGGGTGGTAGGACCCTGTGCAGGGTCCGTCCGGATCGCTACCACCATCTTATCCATTAACCTACCGCCAAACAGCAGTGTTCGCATTGTTGTGTTCCGGTTTGGGGATAAGACAGCCGGTGTAATGACTAGCATAGAGGCATTCCATCTTAGGCAACGCAACGCGGGTTGGCAACGCATTTGCAGTCTTATGCTAATGTCTATGGGTCACAGTTTCCACTTACCGTCAGGTGGCCTGTGTGCTCGGTTGCCATAAAAAAAAAACACTAACAAAACAAATTTAACAACACGGACTTGCCCTAATTACTAAGTCTGCATCGTGGCTAACTTAAACGATCCCATTGCACCGGCTGCATTGCCCGCTGAATTGCAATTGAAATCAGCTGAACGAGCTGTAGCGCAGACGACGTCCCAACTCACTAAAAAGTCCAGGGGGATTACCATGACATAGCCATGCAGTTCAGTTTCCGCTGAGAGATAAGGACTAAACTACTGTAGCTCTGTACCTTACGCTCACCGTAAAATGAAATGCAAGCTCTGTCGGTAATCCCACTGATGCACCACGACCGGGATAAAGTCGAACGTTGGTTCCAAGAGAACTTCGAGCGCTTCAACTTAATTAGACTTTTCCAAAACTAAGCTCTAGATATCTACTTGGCTTTTTGTAGGAATATTAAGGTAAGGGCTTTCTAGTATTTTTTTATACCAGTTACCAACATTGAAGTACTTAGACCGTAATTTGGGCTGCAATATGTGTTGTTCCAATGTCATAGTTTTTAAATAACTAATTGATTGTGGTTGAAGATCTCCGCTATACTTAACGTAGAACCACCAAATTTAGACTCTAGATGAAAAGATAATCAATAAGCAGATAATAACTCTGCAAAAAGAACAATCTGCAAACACAGCTTATTCTCTCGAGATAACTGATCTCGTTTCGGGTTACTGCCATTAGGATTTATTGAATATTTGATGTCTTCTCGGAATATTAATAATGTAAAATTACCCTCTCCAGATTATTACCAACCTAATCACATATCTTAGAAATGGTTGACACTGCTTTGACAATGATGATGATGAAATCTTTCCCTCTTTTTTTATGGCATAGAGAAGGCAAACGGGCACACAGGCCACTGGATGGTAAGTGGAAACTGTGACCCATAGACATTCGCATTCACAAGACTGCAAGCCTAAGACTGCAAATGCGTTGCCAACTCTAAGGACCAAGATGGAATGCCTCTATGCTAGTCATTACACCGGCTGTCTTATCTCCAAATCGGAACACAACAATGCGAACTCTGCTGTTTGGCGGTAGGTTAATGGATAAGATGGTGGTAGCGATCCGGACGGACCCTGCACAAGGTCCTACCACCCGCAAACATATAGGGAACACAGGATTTGAAGAAGGTAATTCCATTTATAAGTAGATTATTTCGGATGGGCAAAGGCTACTTTTTATTCGTTTAAACTGGCGCATAGCTGTGGCGGGACGCTAGTACTGAATAATTAATTAATTACAACCAAAAACTTATTATTTACCGCAAATCGCAATTTCATTAAAATCCGAATCCATAGATGTAATCTTATGTAAACGAGATGTCACCACGCAAACAGATCTACACGTCTAAAACCATCTGAACTGGCGTTAATGAGATTATGTCTAATGCTTCTAATTGGTACTTAGCGGGTAAATTGCAACCGACGTACTCACCATCTTGACATCGACTTCAGCTTTTCAGCAGGCTTAGTATGGTTGCCTTCATCGCGTGACAAAATGTGAATAAAGCATCCGTCACTCTCGTACTTATATACGTGTCAGAAAGTGACGGATGTTTAATCTACATCTTGTCATGAGACAAGGAATAAACCAAAAAAAAGTAAGTACAGTCGGCCACTATTTTTGAAACTATTTCGGGTGTAATGAAAATTTGTGTGTATGTGCGAATCGTCAAACACATCTTACCAATCTTGTTTTTAATGACCACATTATAATATTTATTTGACTGTACTTGTGACTGATACTTAACTTCACACAAGTCCCGTCACATGCCGCACGTTAAATCCAACGGTGACATTATTGTGGTTAAAATTAATTTACTTTTAATTTTTTCACTGTTCGATGAAACGTGCGAGTGAAGTCGTTGGCAAATGAAAGTTTTATACAAGACTTCGTAAGGGCGTTTATTTAAAACACACCCGTTCCAATAGGTCCTAAAATCACGCCATCTTCTGTTATCTTAAATCTTTTTGTGCTCGCAAGTTAGAATAATTCCTAAGCAAAACCGTTTCTTTTCAATACAAATAAACGTTTCCTTTCAAGTGTTCGCTGCGTCAATAAGAGTGGGGAACTGAAGGGCTGGCTCGGCATTTCGTATTCGAGTCCACAAGCGCGGAAGTGTTCGTTTTGTTTCTAAAAAAACAGAAAAAGAAATCCAGTGCTTTATTCTCTGGGTGTTACAAAAGTTACATGACATGGTGCTTTATATAATTGTAACTTCATCTCACCGAAAACCTGATAAAAGTAAAATCGTTCTGTGAAAATAGATAATATGTCAGTTGCATAATTCAAGAAAGTTTTGAAATTGTTAAAGCCTTGTACGTTTTTTATAATTACATTTGTCACATTTATATTCAGAATTATGTTTTAAATGTAATTAGTTTTTTTTTTTAGTTCTTCGCAATACCTATTTGTGGAAATTGCCAATCCTATCACGACAGAGGACCGGATGACGAGCTGTAGGTAGGCCTCCAACAAGATGGAGTGACGACCTCGTCAGGATCGCGGGAGCGTGGTGGTTGCGAAAAGCACAAGACCGGTATGAGTGGAGAGCCTTGGGGGAGGCCTATGTCCAGCAGTGGACGTCTTTCGGCTGACATGATGATGACCACGACAGAGAGTGCAAACGATGGGCTCGTACACATGAATCGTACATGAAATTACAGCGGACTTTCCAACCTCTTTAACAATGTACAGTGTAATAACTCTTAAAAAGGCCTTGCAGTTTTTTCTCTCTCACTCGCTATTAAACGCTTGTTTGCGAGTCTTACCGAATATACCCGAACCGAATATAAACTATTACTTGAAAAATACTTCGTTTACGTCTTCGGAAAACGTAGTAAGGCGATTGAGGTCCCAATTACATATTGTAAAAAAATCAGCATTAGGAAAAACTATTTTATCTTATTTTATTTTTAAAAAAAAGACTACACACCTGTCCTTATAAGGATAGCACCTTTGATGTGATTAGATTATAGATTATTTAGCACTTGGTCAATAGTCCTCACATTCGTGTTTTGTACAAAATTAAAAATATTTCTAAGAATTATCTCAATAAAAGTAGACATTTTAAGAATTGGCCACAATCAAATTAATTATGAAAACGACATCAATTCAAAATGGCGTAATTTTAGACGCTGAAGGTTCCGCAAACTAATACTATGCAAATTTTTACCTCTAGAGTCTCCTAATCTTTGGAATAATGTCTTTATTACGAAACGCCCAGAGTTTCTCCACTTCCTAGTAAATCATGCAACATATTTTTAATTAAAAAACCGGCCAAGTGCACGAAGGGTTCCGTTCCATTATCTATACAACATTAGCAAACAAACTGAAAAAAAAACACGTTTGTTGTTCCCATACATTCTTTAATATTTAATTTAATGAACTATTTTTAAATTACACAAGTAAATATTCTGTGAATATTTCAAGTGTCTACCTGTTGCCGTTAATAATATCACGTTTAATATATATGAATACCCACTAAATATTTAATTTATCCCGTTTTTAGTATTTGTTATTATAGCGGCAACAGAAATACATCTTCTGTAAAAATTTCAACTGTCTATCTATCACGGTTCATGAGATACAGCCTTAGTAATAGGGTCTTAGTAATACGGTTCCGTTTTTACCCTTTGGGTACGGAACCCTAAAAACGCAACAAGCATTAAAATTTCAATGCTGTCGCTGTAGAAAGTGTAAGTGCCACGCCACTCCTTATTTTCCTTTTTATTTTTACTATAGCCAACCTTCCTGCAAACCGTCCGTCTTGCAAGACCCTTTTTCTCTGAATTGGTAGAAGCAATGAGGCTGAAACTTGGAATACGTAATACGTGTAGTATTAAGAAAATTGGTATACACTCCACACAAAGCCTCATCATTAATTTAAAAAAATAATGAACCAAACCAAAGTAAGTACCAATAATACCTATGGGAAAAAGTCAGTTTTTTTTTTACAAGCGTTTATGTTACTTGCAATGTATGTACGAATATGTGTATGTATGTAGGTAGGTACGGGTCAAATCTTGCAAGTTAAAATTGACCGCTGTTCACCCATATCCCGTTAACGGAATGGGCTGAAATTTGGACCACATCATGTAAACCCGATAACAATGCAATATTAGGGTATCTAATAGGTGATCTGATGATGGTGTCGGAAGGTGGCGACAGGATCTGATTCTCCGCTATTTTGCACGTAGACCCACCGTGTTAAGAGTTAAGACTCAATGGTTCGGTTTAAGCAGATAAATATTTTGAAAAAAAGTAGGGGAAGATGGGGTGGCTTCGTACAAAGGGAGCATTCGTACAGTGGTCATATCTCGACTATGCAACATGCTGAAGCGTTCATATTTGTATGCGTGACTGCCGCTCATATGCGTAGGCTACCCTCAAAAAGCGATGGCAGCGCGGCAGCAGCTTTCGCCAGAAATAATTAATATGTGTTTTCGCGACCCGAAAGTAATTTTTGGTTCTCCTTTGAATGTGTCTGTCGCTAATAAGTTTTACTCGTATTAGATTTTTTGTATATATATAGTTTGTAATTAGATGCTTGAGATTAATATGTAAACAATAGTTTTGGGATTACTTTAACAGTTATTTTTTATTTAGTTTTTTTTTCGGTTCGTTTTGGTTGGGGTACCTTCGTACAGTCAAAATGTATGTAATTATATACTGTACGAATGCACCCCATGAAAGTTAAAAAAATGTTTATCAAGAATAATTATAATCACAAAACCAGATCAGTAAGATATGCCTAAAAGGTGACTGAAACAGGTGAAATAGCTGAAAATCTAATAAATCCTGGGAAAAACTAATAGTGTACGAAGCCACCCCACGTATGGGGTGCATTCGTACAATTCTCATTTTTTGGGAAAACTATTATATCTTGGCACAGTTGCTTTGTATCCAAACTGAAATATACAATTATTATAGCCAAATAAGTGGATGATAAAGTAGCATTCATCTCATTTTGAAATAGCAGTTAGATTTTTTTTAACAATTCTTAAAGTAAAAAGTGTACGATGCCACCCCATCTTCCCCTACCGTCGGCAACAAAACCGTGTCCCAAAAATGAAATTTTTGATGGAAACTTATTTCGAAAATAGATGACAAATGACACAAGTTAACAGTAGTGGTACAGTGCTACAAAGACAAAAAACTATCTCACGAAAACAATAAGTAGAAACGAATTTTCTATTAAAAGTAATTTCGTGCTGTCTTAGATGATTTTTATGCCGTATGTCCGTCTCTCCATCTGTCCATCGTCCGTGGTTTAAATCGGAGACTTTTGCTACTACAAAGGTGTAATTTGGCACACATTTAAATTACGCCAATAAAGCTGTAAAATTAAATCTTCAAAAGGGTTCCAACTTTTGATTTCGGAACCCTTAAAAAGTGTTTCACCGTAATATCTCCTGAAGTGACAAATCATGACAAATTCGTTATAATTGAAATACAAACGTAGATAGCGGCTGCTTCTGGCCATTACTCAATTTTAATTAAATTCCCTTATCTCCAGATATCTCAAGCACGGAATAGATGGGAACGGAGATGACTTCATTTAGGAAATGGCGTTTGTCTGATGACGAAAATTACTTATTATCTGAAATGAGATTTTTTAATCATTATTATGGCTGCTATTGTGCTATGGTACTCGTAATAACAATAACTTTTAATAGCCAGGCGTAATTTTTATTGTGCATATTTTATGTTGAATCTTTATCGTAATTTGTTTGAAACCATCAAAAATACGGGAAAAAGATTTTTTTTATTTTCACGAGAACAATCCGTGTGTCAAAATTAATTTATATATAGGTATACACCGTGTTTTTTTTGATTTACGATAACTTCGGCATATTACTAGGTATATCCATAGAAACTAATTGGTAGATTAGATTTTTAAATACTGCAAAAAAAACTTTTTTTCGGTTTAGGACAAAATAATGAAATCTTTTATCTTTGGTCATTCTAAAAGGGCCTTTAGAGTTAACTAATAATCAGTGTCAAATACTTCTATGTTGGCGTGACATACACACACAAGTAAAGATAACACTTGACAGGTACAAGATTGTCACTTTAGATTGACGCGTACCTATACAAACCTAACAATTGGAAACTCTTTACTCATAAGTATTAAAAGAAAGTTGTTGTTATCAATTAAGAGCCCTTTACACTAGTTTAACGTGATTAACTGATTAAATTTAAAAATTAAATATCTTTAAAACCGTTAGACTTATCATTTGTCTGTCTTCGGGAAATTAACTATGTTTGACCTAAAGAACGTTCCCTTAAAGTTATCGTAAATCAAAAAAAACACGGTGTATATGTGTCGTAAGAGGCTTAAGGGAATAAAGGCTGGTAGTTCTGTTATGCGATGGGCTTGCAACCCGTTATTTATATACTGGTAAACATCTTAGCCTAAAGGAGCGACCCCATTGCTGCGTAAAATACGGTGTCGTTGCGTAAACAAAAGACGGAGTCATAGTAACAACATGGCGCCGTGTTTGACAATCCTTTAAGTAGCAGTCACACAATATTGCAAAAGGCGGTTACAGAACTATTAACAAGATTTTAGAATTGTTGGTAATTCTGTAGCTCTGCCTATCCCACTCTGAATGAAGGCGGGTTTATGTATGTATGTATTCAAAAAAAGAAACTGGCTGGATGATCGATCCACGCATAGAAACCGCTGGACCTGGGGACTTGAAATTTGAAGATAATATTCCTTGGATGTTCTAGGAGTGATCAAGAAGGGATTTTTGGAAATTAAATCCCTAAAATAGAAGGAGAAGCGGGAAAATACATCTACGAGTACGAAGTCGCGGGCGTTCTTTAGTTTCATGAGTTTCATCTAAATTGATTAAGCTGTTCATGCATGATTGTGACACATTTACAATATCAGTAGAGTCGTGTTTCAAGCTTTTAACATGACTGCCCTTAAAAAGGAGTGTAATGTTTTCAGGGTTCATGTATGTATGTATGTAACGATTAGTTATTCCACCATAACTTCTAAACGGCAGAGCCGATTTAAATGTGTGTGGTATCGTTAGAATCCTTTCACCGTCCCTGGTGACATAGGTTACCTAAACGTTAAAAATTGAAATAAAAACAATGGCAAAATGTCCATTATCTATGTCAACAAAAAAAAGGTCTAATTATTACAATGCCGTTGTTGTGGTATCATTTGAAAAGTCTTAATGTGACCATCACAAATATATACGAATATAGTGGCAATAATAAACGGGTTTACAGCTTGCTTTGCATTTAGTTGTTATTAACTTGTTTTTGCATGTATGTTGGAAATTGTCTTCTTCTTGCAAGTCAATTTTGAACCAGTTCCCGTTAATAATAGACTGAAATTTTGACTACGTATGTACCCGATGACAATGCAATATTATGATGTGATCTGATGATGGAGTCTGAAGGTGGCGACAGGATGTCCACTATACTTAACAGAGAACCACCGTGTTGGAACTCACTAGTTTGGTCTTGATAAGCAATAATGAGTTGCAAAAAGATGTTTTTTTTTATGTCATAGAGATGGCAAACCAGCACACAGGCCACCTGATGGTAAGTGGAAACTGTGACCCATAGACATTCGCATTCACAAGACTGCAAGCCTAGGACTGCAAATGCGTTGCCAACTCTGAGCACTAAGATGGAATGCCTCTATGCTAGTCATTACACCGGCTGTCTTATCCCCAAACCGGAACACAGCAATGCGAACACTGTTGTTTGGCGGTAGGTTAATGGATAAGATGGTGGTAGCGATCCGGACGGACCCTGCACAAGGTCCTACCACCCGCAAAACCTTACCTTCAGCAACAAAAGCTTGTCCCCAAAAATTTATTGAAAAGTATGTTTATATAATAAGTCTATTTCTCCTCTTGTATTGTCTGTGGTTGCTAGAGAACGGGGTAATTTACTTGCACGGTAGAGCGAGCGTCGAGTTCAATAATCGGGAAGTCTCAGCCTTAATCGCTTAGTTCAGAACAAACAAACGACTGTCGCCTGCTTCGGTTAGATAATGCGGTTGGCAGATCAGTTACCTTTTGTTTAATTACTGAAGCTATTAAATTGTATTTGTACGACGTATCACAACTGATATTCACTATTACACTATGACGTACATAATTATTTATATAGAAAACAACACTAATATTTTTTTCAAGTACATTAGATTTAGATTTTTGCTTTTTTTTGTCCTTAAATAATACCTTAAAATCTAGCATAAAATCTACTCTTACTTTATTTTACTGAAGCATATTTTTTTTGCCGATCAAATATATTTTCTGCTGACCAAATCGCCAATATTCTGCCAATCCATAAAATTTTGGCAAAACAGGACCGCGCTGTTCTGTCACCTCGGTGTTACTTTTGAATTGGTAGTCTGTAAGGTATTTGTAATTATGGGCCCCGTTGTTCGAAATAAAAGAATATTATTTCTTATTCTTATGCTCAAAAATAACGCCGTTTAAACAAAGATGGCCGACGTTATGTTCTAAATTTAAAAGAGTTCTTTTCAGATTCCATTTTCCGAAGCGTTGGTAAAAGCAAGCATAAAAGAGGCCGTGTGACCTACTTCCCAAATAAAAGGTTTTTATTTGCAGCAGAGATAAAATACTCGAATATTCTATGAATGGAGGTTTTTCATGTTTAAAACAGCTCGAATTTTAATACTGATGCTAAAAATAGAAGATACTGGATATTATAATCTTAATCTTTATATTTACATAGTATTAAACAAAGTCGCTCCCGCTGTCTGTTCGCTGAGATCTTTTAAACTACTAAACGGATTTTGATGCAGTTTTTAGCAATAGATAGGGAGATTCAAGAGGAAGGTTAATTTCTGGTTCAACTACAGGAATTGCAGAAAACTCACATAAACAAAAGTGAAGCGAGGGCGGGTCGCTAGTAAAATATAATATTTATTGCTTTGTGTCAAAGAAGTAAAAAAGAGTTTTTGTGATGTCAATAAGAATAAGGGCTCGTTGGTCGGAAAATTGATACATTCTATTTTATATTATATTCAATAACTTGACTTTTACTCGAATATTGTCGTAAAATATATTATAGTTATGGTCTACAAAGCCATCGTTTTAGTTTTGGCAACAGGTAGACACTTGAAATATTCACAGAATATTTACTTGTGTAATTTAAAAATAGTTAATTAAATTAAATATTAAAGAATGTATGGGAACAACAAACGTGTTTTTTTTTCAGTTTGTTTGCTAATGTTGTATAGATAATGGAACGGATTTTTTTTCCGTTTTTTGCTTGAGATTAATAACGGCAACAGACGCTTGGAATATTCACAGAATATTTAGTTGTGTATTCACTTTAAAGGTAAATTTCAAGACAGACAGCGTGGTTACAGACAGACACCGGGACAAGTAACACTAACAAAAAATGGTTATAATATAGTGTCCAATATGGTACAGAACCCTCCGTGCAATTTACCGGTTTTTTTTTTGTATATTATCACTGTGGTCGGAATGACGTCATTTTGTTGGTAACCGCTTTTGTTTTTTTAAGTCTAGCACTAGCTCTGCCGTAGAAAAGTCCACGTGGAGTTGAAGTATCGTGAACCGTTAGCAGAGATTTGTTTATTTTCTCAGTAAATAGTAAACAAAAAAAATAGTTTGCTTGTCAGAAACCTCATTTTTTTATTTATATTTTTCAGAACAGTTTTATAAAAAGTTCTGTTGTCAATTTGAGTGGATTGAAATCAAATCGATATAAACTGTAAATCGATTGTTTTGCTCGATTCAATCCGAACCCAAACAAATAAAGCTTACCAACATAATCCGATAAAACATTGTTCTTTATTAAATACATTTTCAAATTAAATGAATGTATTAAAACTAAAGTAATAAACTCGAATTTCGCATATGGATATAATTAATCGCGTTAAAACTTTCCTTATTAAACTATTAATTAACTAAATTTAAAACTATTTCATATTCCGTGCGGCGCCGGCTCCACAAGTTCAATAGTTATATTACAACAGTGAAAATAAACTTGTTCTAAAATTTCGTCTATTTGTGACAACATTCCTTTTTTTAGTTAAATAAGCATATGACTACGTATTTATGTATTAAACGAGGACCACCCATCCTAACATGATCGTGTAATGTTTCTTTTTTTAGATTTATATAACCTTTTAAAAACCGGTCAAGTGCGAGTCGGATTCGCGCACCGAGGGCTACGTATAATTGCCGTCAAACTTCTTGAACATTAGGCGAGGTAGTGGGGGAAAGTTCGCGCATCGTACACATACGTGCTGATTGACCAATGGGTGCGAACGACGCGTGCTCCCCCGCCGCCACCTCCCGCCGCCCGCGGCCCCCCTCCCAATGACACCTAAAAATCGCTTCTGCGCAAGCAAGGTTACGTGTTCAAGAAGTTTGCCGACAACTATACCACTGAATAGTCGTTGTTTTTTGTTGAATTCGATTTCGAGTCCAATAAGCGCAAGCCAAACTCACACGTGATCATTTTTTAGTATTTGTCGTGTATGCGTTACGGAACCCTTGGTGCGCGAGTCCGACTCGCACTTGATCGGTTTTTTAGTATTTGTCGTGTATGCGTTACGGAACCCTTGTTGCGCGAGTCCGACTCGCACTCGGTCGGTTTTTTCAGTAATTATCTGTATTCATTTGTAAGTAGGTTTTTCTACGAAGAGCGCTGTATGTTCCTATAAAGTTAATTTCATCATCATCATCATCATCATTTCAGCCATAGGTCGTCCACTGCTGAACATAGGCCTCTCCCAAAGATTTCCACCTCATCCGGTTGGAAGCGGCCTGCATCCAGCGGGTCCCCGCGGACTTGACCAAATCGTCCGTCCATCTCGCGCTAATTGGTTAAAGTTAAAGTTAATTTATTTAAACTTTATTATGATTATTTGTATGTCTTTACCAATCACGGGACTATGGGAGTCCCGGACCTTTGGAAGGTGTACATGGAGACGAAGCCAACACGCAGAGGCCCTTTAGACAAGTTTAATTTAGTAAAGTTATGGGACACCAACCGGGGATTATCCCTGAGTTCAAACTATAGAAGTATGCTCCCACGGAGAACCACCGGTTAGTGTAAGACTAAGTATTTAAGAAGGATGGGAATATTAATAATAGGTTCTATGAATGAACTGATACGGATTGGTGAACTAGGCTATTGATGAAACTACAGCGCCTGCCTGGCCAATGCTAATTACTTTTGGTTGAAATGGCTGGCGGTGACTCCCCAACTCAATGGAATGGACCTCCCGAAATAGCCACATATATATAGCAGCAGGGAGGCAACAGTTCCAGAGGGGCTAAACGACCATAAGGTGCCCGCTCACCACTTATGCATCACATCCGCCCTTCGAGCATATAGTTCTTGCGACTCCACTCTGACCGCCAATAAAGGCAAGCCAGATGGTGAGGATCTCCTCGTCATTTTACACCGCAGCCGGCCGGTGAAGGCAAGCGTGAGGTGAGGAATAGCACCTACCCTCGGGAGCACTCAGGTCCGTGATGTCGCCACTCACCAACAGCTCGCCACTACCTGTCATGCAGCAGCTATTATTATTATTATTTATTATAATACACTAGCAGCTCTTTGAGCTAATGCGTGTATAGCACTGCCGGCGTGTATAGCGTTGCCGGTGATGACTTACGGATCTGAGACGTGGGCGTTAACAATGGGCCTCATAAGGAAGCTCAAAGTCACTCAGAGGGCTATGGAGAGGGCTATGCTAGGGGTTTCTCTGCGTGATAGAATCAGAAATGATGATATCCGCAGTAGAACTAAGGTTACCGACATAGCCCCAAGAATAGCTAAACTGAAGTGGCAGTGACCCGTCTTTCGGCTGACATGATGATGATGATGGTGTATAGCACTGCACTTGTGTCTATAAAGTTACACAATACAAAAAGTAAGTGCCAATGGCGCAATTAGAGAATAATTGAGGTAGGTGCGAGAATTCCAGCAAGAGCCTTTCACGGTCATTGTACGGATAAGTATCAATTGATATAAGTATTCTGCAATGATTGATGCCATACCTTGTGTATGTTTTTTTACCAAGATTTGTACATCACGAAGGAGACTAATAGGAAACATCGCTAAGTCACCAATAACTAGACCCTTATTTGCGACTTCTCAGTGTAACATAAAATCCTCACTCTTATATAATAAAATAAATAAACTACTTGATATTCACTCAAAACCCTACCATGAATGTAAAAATATATTGATAAAATGGCTTAAATCTAAATCTTATGATGAAATCGAGACTTTTATACGATAACAATTCCAGACCACACACACACACACACACACACACACACACACACACACACACACACACACACACACACACACACACACACACACACACACACACACACACACACACACACACACACACACACACACACACACACACACACACACACACAAACTGCCTTAATTAATTACTTAAATACTTGTTTTAATTTTATCTATATGTAAATCTAGGAAATAAACAAACTGTACTTAGTTAGCTTAATTAGTGTCATTACTTTTTACCTCATGTTGTCGGAGGAAGAGCGGCGTCTCCCAACACAGGCAACATATTGCCTAAAGGGTGACTCCATCCCTTGTATCATGTACCTCATGTATTTTATGAATAAAGAATTTTGTATTTTGTATTTGTATTTTGTATTGTATATCGCTTACCTCCTCACAAATTGAGCTCAGATACATTGCACACCTGAACAGTTTTAATATCGGCGCAATATTCCCACCGCGCCGGTTCTTTTTTTACTTTACGCCTAGACTGTGATTGAATAGTGCTATTCTCCTTTGCAGTAAACCATATCGTTATCATATTGTTAACGTTATGAAAGCTCTTGTTCACGTGATAGTTAAAATAATATGGTGTTTGTCACTCAAGGGTGTATATTGTCAGCCATTTTTTTTTTTAGTCGTAATCTATTTTGAGTCATACCGTATTTTTTTAAACTGTTTCTTTCCACGCTATTTATAAATAAAACTAACCTAACCTATTATTATCTACACGTAAGGTATTTGAGAAATTCTGAAAAGTTTACTATTCTAGCGATATAAAATGCTTCCTAACGGAAGAACCGACTCAGGCGCGTTTTTAGGGTTCCTTTCGGAATAAACGGAACCTTTATAGGATCACTTTGTAGTCCGTCTGTCTGTCCGGCTATCTGTCAAGACCCTTTATCTCGCTATACAATATACTCCGGTCTACAGTGCCTTGAAGATGTGAAAAAATAAAACTACTACATTGACGTAAAAATGTGTATTTCGACACTCTTGAGGGAATCAAAATGTATAGGTACTTCCCGTTGACCTAGAACTATTAAATTTGACAAGTAGCACCGTCTTTTACTACAAGTATAGGAAAAAAACTGATACTAAACATTTTTAATTAACCGTGTCTGGCGGAATTATCGGTGGGCGATTCTGACTCGCACTTCTCCGGTTTTTATTTTAAAACTGATCTAGTTTAATCGGGATGATTCTTAGCTAGATATCATACAAATCAGCTCTGCAAGATGGCGTCTCCATATCTATTTACTAGTTAGTATGTTCGAGGTCAACTCGAACGCATCTTCGATAAAAAAAATAGCACCCTATGTCCAGAGGGTGCTGCCAAGATGCATTACTGTAACTAAACAGCGTTTCTATTCGTTTCGTTTTTGAACCAATAGGGTCACTGGTAGATCACGTGACTCTTCGTATCACGTGATCTATCAGTGACGCGATTGAAAAACGAAACGAATAGAAACGCTGTTTAGTTACGGTAATGCATCTTGGCTAGGAGCTTAGGAAGGCGTCTCGACCGAGGTCGACTTGAACGCAGTCTCGATAAAGAATAGCACCCGATGTCCAGGTTTGAATAGACAGTCTAGACCATTTAGGTCACGTATAAACTTAATCTGTATTCCACCGGTAAAGCGGTGGTTCACAAAATAATATGCAAATACATATAAATAGGGGACGAATACGTGAGTATATACTTGAATCTAAATGACGTAAAATATCCACTTTACATTCAAAAACGTTCTGATGTTGGTTGATTAATTGAGTGACTGATTAAAGAATGTTAAAACTCTTAGAGTATTCTTTCATATCTATATAATTTTTTTTATGGCATATTGAAGTCAAACGAGCACACAGATCACCTGATGGTAAGTGGAAACTGTGACCCGCAAGCCCAAGACTACAAATGCGTTGCCAACCCTGAGGACTAAGATGGAGTGCCTCTATGCTAGTCATTACAACAGCTGTCTTATCCCCAAACCGGAACACAACAATGCAAACACTGCTGTTTGGCGGTAGGTCAATGGATATGATGGTGGGAATATTGCGCCGATATTAAAACTGTTCAGGTGTGCAATGTATCTGAGCTCAATTTGTAAGGAGGTAAGCGATATTCCGATTAAAATGTATTCGTGATGTATAGATCTTGGTAAGAAAACATACACAAGGTATGGCATCAATCATTGCAGGATACTTATATCAATTGATACTTATCCGTACAATGACCGTGAAAGGCTCTTGCTGGACTTCTCGCACCTACCTCAACTATTCTCTAATTGCGCCATTGGCACTTACTTTTTGTATTGTGTAACTTTATAGACACAAGTGCAGTGCTATACACGCATCAGCTCAAAGAGCTGCTAGTGTATTACGAGTATAATAAATAATAATAATAATAATGCAAGGCCGCAGGGCAGCTAGTGGCGAGCTGTTGGTGAGTGGCAACATCACGGATCTGAGTGCTCCCGAGGGTAGGTTCTGTTCCTCACCTCACGCTTGCCTTTACCGGCCGGCTGCGGTGCGCAATGACGAGGAACAGCCCTCACCTCTGGCTTGCCTTTACTGGCCGGTCAGAGTGGAGTCGCAAGAGCTATATGCTCGAAGGGCGGATATGTTGCATAAGTGGTGACTGGGCACCTTATGGTCGTTTAAAGTCCAGAATCACCTCTCCACCTTTAGTTCCTCTGGAACTGTTGCCTCCCTGCTGCTATAATTATATATGTGGCTATTTCGGGAGGTCCATTCCATTGAGTTGGCGAGTCACCGCCTGCCATTTAAACCAAAGTACTTAATAAGCATTGGCCAGGCAGGCGCCGTAGTTTCATCAATATAGCCTAGTTCACCAACCCATATCAGTTCATTCATAGAACCTATTATTAATATTCCCATCCTTCTTAAATAGTCTTACACTAACCGGTGGTTCTCCGTGGGAGCATACTTCTATAGTTTGAACTAGGGGACAATCCCCGGTTGGTGTCCCATAACTTTACTAAATTAAACTTGTCTAAAGGGCCTCTGCGTGTTGGCTTCGTCTCCATGTACGCCTTCCAAAGGTCCGGGACTCCCATAGTCCCGTGATTGGTAAAGACATACAAATAATCATAATAAAGTTTAAATAAATTAATAATCAATAAATTAACTTTACAGGAACATACAGCGCTCTTCGTAGAAAAACCAAAGAATACCACCCAAGACACACCTTAGTACCCGAGGTGATAAAATCAAAAATCCAAGAAAAAAGAAGACTGCGTAGAGTATGGCACACTAGTCGGCATCCAGAAGACAAGACAAACCTTAACAAAGCCATTAAGGAGCTTAAAGAAATGCTACAACAAAGAGCGAATGAAGCAACCGCTGCTCAAATAAGTTCTTTGACTGCTACCAAAGTCTCTAATTACTCGCTATGGAAAGTATGCAAGAACGCAAATAGACCGGTAATGCCTAAGCCTCCAATTAAAACCCCGGAGAACACCTGGGCTAGAACACCAGATGACAAAGCCTGCAAGGATCTTTGCAAACCACCTGTCAAAGATATTTACTCCAAACGAATCTGATGCTGGAAATGATGAGACAGATATTGATGTAGTCATAGAACAAGACCTACAACTGGACCTTCCAATCCAGCCGACGTCACCAAAAGAAGTCATCCGATTCATCAATCGTTTAGAAAATAAAAAAGCTCCAGGCTTCGACCTCATAAACAAAGAAGTGCTTACCGAACTTCCTAGAAAAGCTTTAATTTACCTGACTTCTCTCTTTAACGGCATACTGAGGACAGGCCACTTTCCTAGCCTGTGGAAGGTTTCGCAAATAGTTATGATAGATAAAAGCGGAAAACCGACGCATGAATTAACTTCCTATAGACCAATAAGTCTCCTTCCTGTAGTATCAAAGCTGCTTGAGAAGATCCTTTTAAAAAGAATGATTAAGGCATTACAGGAACAGTCAACAATACCGGATCACCAATTTGGATTCAGGCAAGAACATGCTACAATTGAGCAGATTCACAGAGTCTGTAAAACAATAAGAATGTCACTTGAAAGAAAAGAATACTGCTCCGCAGCCTTCTTAGATATAAAACAAGCCTTCGATAGAGTGTGGCATAAAGGACTGCTCTGTAAAGTTAAATCATTGCTACCCCACAGGTACTACAGAATTTTGGAATCATACCTCTCAGAACGTCTCTTCCAAGTACGAGAAGGTGAAAGTTCATCATCATTTCACGAAATTCTTGCTGGGGTACCACAGGGTTCAGTACTGGGCCCAGTCTTCTACACGATCTTTACATCTGACCTACCTCAAAACCCTGGTGCGACAATGGCTACGTTTGCTGATGACACAGCAATAATAGCATCTAGCAACAATGCTGTAGAGGCCTCCCAGATCCTGCAAGACAGCTTAATAAAAGTCCAGGAATGGCTCAAAAAATGGCGGATCACGGCAAACGTATCCAAGTCCGTGCATATCACATTTACTTTAAAAAGAGGAGATTGCCCACCAGTCAAGTTATGTGGACAAGAACTCCCACATACTAACTCAGTGAAATACTTGGGGATGCACCTTGATAGAAGACTGACCTTGAGAAATCATATCCGGGCAAAAAGGGATGAACTGAATATTCGATTCCGTTCTCTCTATTGGTTGCTTGGCAGGAACAGCGTGCTATCGCTAGACAATAAACTTCTGATCTACAAAAGTGTCCTGAAACCGATTTGGACATATGGTATCCAACTGTGGGGTTCTGCATGTGACTCAAGTATTTTGATGATTCAAAGAGCCGAAGACTCTATCCTCAAACAAATTTGCAATGCTCCTTGGTTCATAAAAAACTCAGAGTTACACCACCATTTAAAAATTAGCACAGCTGAGGAAGAAATCCGCTCTTTTGCAAAAAAATATAAAAAACGGCTCCAATGCCACCCGAACAAATTGGCAGTGAATCTGATTATCCCTGATCACCTCAAACGTCTGAAAAGAAAAAGAATAGATGAACTGGATAGCCAAAGTTAAAAAAATCCAGTTACCGATGGAGTGGCTCCTGCAGGGGAGTGGCTTCAACATGCCTAAGGACACTTAACACATCTGCTCATAGTCTTTCGACTGATTGCAAGATTAACATGGAAGAAAAAAAAAAAAAAATCGTCGTTCATAACAGTCTCGGAGAAATGTCTAGTCTAAGTTTAATGTCTAAAAAACAGACAAGCGTTATGGTATCTGACATCCAGATCGCGGAGCACTACCGACTTTATCATAATATGTGGCCTCTTAAATTAGCAAAACTTAAAGGGTTATTGGTAAGTCGACCTATTCCCGTTAGGAGGTGATAGGGGTGACTATTTGCGATAGTTTTGGCCCCCATATGCATTATGCAAAAGTGAACCATTTTTGAGTTATCGCGATTATTAGTTTTTTTTTAAATTAGTCGGAAATTCAACTTGAAAAATTTATTACAAAAAAAGTATCAATTTAAATCTTTTTTTTTCTTCTGATTTACAAAACCGATTAAACACTGGTTATTTCTCAATATTAAAACAATAACTATCGGTCCAAATTTGAAAAAGCAAGACGGGAAACGAATTTTTTTCAATATTTTTTGCGATCGCTTTCCACTAAAATGCCTTTAAAACAAAAAAAAAACGTTATGAAACTTGGCTTGCAGATTATTTTAAAAACTTAACTGTTTTCTTAGCTCTCCAAAAACGCATAACAAGTAGAAAGTTATTAAAAAAAAAACCTGAAAAAATAATCATCACAAAGGAAGCGGGCGGAAACAAAAGTCACAAATGCAACTTCAAAAATTAAAATTAAAAAACATACCAAAGTTAAATCATACATTTTTTATTTGCTTTTGTACAAGATGAATTTGTTGTTCCTACGCAAAATTAAAAAAATAATATCTGTACACGTTTGAGAATGCGAGGCCGAAAACTAAAAAATACATGTTTTTTTATCAAACTCCAACATAAATTACACGAAAACAGAAAAATTTACCAATACATTTGGCGTGCAGATTACACATAAAACATTGACGTGTTTAAAGCTTTCTAACGAGCTATTAAAACTAAAATGAGTTTTGTTAAAGATTGCTGGAAAAATTGATCACAAAGGAAGCAACAAGGAAGTCACGTCCGAACAAAACTTAAAATTAACTAACTAAATCTATCAAAACTAACTGTTATACTCGTAAACACAAATAAGAACATTAACTTATGTAAAAAGTTACAAAATTAAAACTAATAAACAATAAAATTAAAATAA
The DNA here is from genome assembly GCA_923062465.1 of Acleris sparsana. Classification (NCBI taxonomy): domain Eukaryota; kingdom Metazoa; phylum Arthropoda; class Insecta; order Lepidoptera; family Tortricidae; genus Acleris; species Acleris sparsana. Next base: position 12,203,894 of record OV281307.1, on the reverse strand, counting down.
TCAGGATTTTGATAGTTATTTTTCAAAATGGCTACCTCCATTTCTTATTCTCACATAAATTAATGTTGTTATTTGTGTTTACGAGTATAACAGTTAGTTTTCATTGATTTAGTTAGTTAATTTTAAGTTATGTTCGGACGTGACTTCCTTGTTGCTTCCTTTGTGATAAACTTTTTCCAGCAATCTTTAACAAAACTCATTTTAGTTTTAATAGCTCGTTAGAAAGCTGGAAAAACGTCAATGTTTTATGTGTAATCTGCACGCCAAATGTATTGGTAATTTTTTCTGTTTTCGTGTAATTTATGTTGGAGTTTGATAAAAAAACATGTATTTTTTAGTTTTCGGCCTCGCATTCTCAAACGTGTACAGTTTTTTTTTTTTAATTTTGCATAGGAACAATAAATTCATCTTGTACAAAAGCAAATAAAAAATGTATGATTTAAATTTGGTATGTTTTTTAATTTTAATTTTTGAAGTTACATTTGCGACTTTTGTTTCCGCCCGCTTCCTTTGTGATGTTTATTTTATCAGGTTTTTTTTTAATAACTTTCTACTTGTTATGCGTTTTTGGAGAGCTAAGAAAACAGTTAAGTTTTTAAAATAATCTGCAAGCCAAGTTTCATAACGTTTTTTTTTGTTTTAAAGGCATTTTAGTGGAAAGCGATCGCAAAAAATATTGAAAAAAATTCGTTTCCCGTCTCGCTTTTTCAAATTTGGTTTTAATATTGAGAAATAAACAGTGTTTAATCGGTTTTGTAAATCAGAAGAAAAAAAAAGATTTAAATTGATACTTTTTTTGTAATAAATTTTTCAAGTTGAATTTCCGACTAATTTAAAAAAAAACTAATAATCGCGATAACTCAAAAATGGTTCACTTTTGCATAATGCATATGGGGGCCAAAACTATCGCAAATAGTCACCCCTATCACCTCCTAACGGGAATAGGTCGACTTACCAATAACCCTGTATAAACTGATCCAGTCTCTTTGTTATTTTTAGTTGTGTTCAACTAGCTGAGAAATAATATTATCAGCGGTATTTCTTAGTACAACCATACGCACGAAAAATAACGTTAAATTTTTGGCTCTTAGTCGTCCCGTGGCGTGGTCATGAACAGACCAAATGACACTAATTATCTGACTAAGGACTCATCGAGATTTGCTGACTACTTAAATAGCGTTACAAGTTAACGACCGTTTGTTTTATCAAAGAATAATAATTATCTGGGAGCACATCATTTGTCATAAGTAAAGTTTTATTCATTAAAATATCACATATATCTGTGTATGTACGCTTGAGTAAGGTATCGTAATGATTCTAAACAGTTGAGAATTGATTTCAAAAAGTAATGAATAACCATCCACATACCTGTACAACATCCTCTCCTGACGATCAGCCTCCATATAGATCCTATAGTACATAAACAACATGATCACTCCGGGGATCCAAAAACTAACACTGCTAGAGATCACTGCGTACACTTTGTTCACTGTAAAACTGCACACTTTTGGGTGTCTTTTCCTAAAATCCAGGTGGTCATCCGTCGTGTACCAACCCATGAAGATCGGGAGGAACGACACTAGGGCAGGGCTGCACCAGACAACCGCCAGCATGATCCCAAGTTTCCCGGTAGTCATGATCAGAGGATAGTCCAAAGGTTGGACTATGGCGTAGTATCTGTCCACGCTGATGCAGCACAAGTGGAGAATGGACGCAGAAGAAAAGTACACGTCCAAAGAATTCCAGACGTCACACATGAAGTATCCAAATAACCATTCTCCGTTCGTTATTTCCACGCTAAAGTTGAAGCACATAGCCCAGATCGCGACCAGCATGTCAGCTAAAGCCAGCGACACGACGAAGTAGTTAGTGATTACACGCAGCTTCCTATGTCTCATCACGGAGACAATCACGAGGAGGTTTCCGAATATCGCTGCTAGGATGATAAACAGCATGATGACGCATTTTATGATGATCAGAGTGACGATTATCGCGTCATCTTTGAACTGGTTCGTGTAGACCAAGTCATTGGTGGTCAGGTTGAGCTCGAGGCTTCTGTTTAAGTAGCTGTCTGTGAGATACATTGATGTAGAGAGATCTCGGAAGTCCAAGGTCCGGTTGTCGAAGGTGTCTATGTTGAAGAGTATGTCAACTTTCATGGTTCATGTCGGTTGGTCTTCTAGGTGAGATTGATTTCCTTGGTGAGGACGAGGATGAGTGAGCGAGTTCCGTGTTTGGAGGACACCATTTCGGAGAGATGCGATCTGTAACCAAACATATTCAACTTTTAGTAAGAGTTAACAGAAAATGGTATTTTTATCGTTCGGAGTTCAACAAAAACAGTCATTTTAATTTATAAACAACTAGCTGTTGCCTGTTCTCCACCATGTCTGATGTCAAGGACATTGAACGGGAGCGCAGGGCACTGTGTGTGCGCTGTAACATGTTGGCTCGCAGGTTCGCACGATGTGGTAAAGAAATGAAGTTGACGAGTATAACAACGCATTCAGGGTGATGTTTGGGCTGCCGCGACATTGCAGTGCCTCGACAATGTTTGCGGAGGCACAAACAGACTGTTTTTTTGCGATCTTGAGAAAAAGATGTGCCTCGCTTCTCAGTCGCAGTCTCCGCAGTCCAAACAGCATCCTGAGGGTGTTGGCGCAGCGCCTGGACTCGCCGCTGCTACAGCGCTGCGTGCAGCTGCATGCGCCTGTAGTCGCTGCGCCCCGCCGATTTTAAAATAATAAATAATGTTTAGTATTTAATTGATTATTATGTTCTAACACTAGAGTAAGACTTTGTTACTAACATACATATGGATTCAGTCCGAAATAAAAATATTGAATTTGAATTTGAATTTGTTCTGCAACTCGCTGTCGCAATCGTTTAGCTGTATTCTATTGGAAAATATTCATGTTTCCTTCCCTCTTATGGCCTTCCTTGGGGTTCAAGCCAAGTTCATTTAAATAAATTATAAAAGCGTAGCAAATAAAGAAAACCCTATTACTAAGACTCCGCTGTCTGTCTGTCCGTCTGTCTGTCAAAAAGCTGTATCTCATAAACCGTGATAGCTAGACAGTTGTAATTTTCACAGCAGATGTATTTCTGTATAATGACAAACACTAAAACAGAATAAATTATATATTTAAGGGGCTCCCATACAACAAACGTGACTTTTTGCCGTTTATTGCTCGATATAAATAACGGCAACAGGTAGACTTAAAATATTCACAGAATATTTAGTAAAATAAATAAATAAATAAAAATAAAATAAATATTTAAGCGGGCTCCCATAGAACAAACGTGATCTATTTGCCGTGATTTGCTAAGGTTGTATAGATAAAGGACACGCACTTGGCCGGTTTCACAACAGCGTATTTTTAGGAATAAAATTGGAAACCTTAAGAGGATCACTCGCATGTACTGTCTACCCATCGCAGTCTATTTTATCACAATCAACTAGATTGGTAGATATCTCGGATTAAAACTACGTACGTTCTACTAGTATTTAATCCGCGTTTGTAATATTTGATAATAACAACCTACATTTGAATTAACAAAAACATTTTTTACATTCAAAAGGTTTAAAGTACGTTTACTATCTAGCATTCGTTCTTATACTTAAGTAGCTGCATACACTCGCTTTAACTTCTTTGACAGCTTAGTACAGTAGTCAGTCAAACATCACGTATTAATAAATACGTAACTATAACTATAAAATAAAAAAACATTTTAAAGCATGCATGCAATTTTACCAAACTTGAATTGCTTATGTAACTAAGTATATTAATTATATGACGTGTTAATTAGTAGTCTTATAAGATAGTTTCAATTATTAGTATTGGCAATTTTCTTTTCATTTTCTTTTTATTTTACCATTGTTGATTAGATCATAACCTTGTAAAATCAGATAACTCTTATTATTTTTCTCTTCACATTCTCTACCTTGAGCAAATGTTAATGTATTTAACTTTAAGTGGAAACTGCTTTGGCTTACTGTATTATCCTCGTTTTTGTATAATGTGTGAATTTATGTACGCTGTTTGTTTCCCAATAAATAAATTAAAAAAAACACGTTAAAGTGACACAGGATCAACTGCAACTGATAACGCCGGCCGTACTATAGTTAATTATCACCATAGCCAATTCTCACGATAACTCCCTTTTCTGTTCCATTATTATAATAGAGAAAATACTAAGAATCAAAGTAACTCAATTCTTACCTCTTAATTAACTGAGCCGGTCTGAACAAAAGTGAAATTAATTTGAAAACTTTGTCGATACTCAAATATTTGAAATAAATTTCCGAAATCTGTGGAAAACGTTTATCTTGGTCGGAATTCAGTACAACTGTGATTACTTAGCTGGCTTACGGGTTAAGCGATATAGATAAGCGATTTTGAATCGTAAACAGTCGTAAAATGTTATCCACGTGTGTTTAGGGTAAAGCTATGTTGTAACTCTTTGTGTGTGTGAATGGATGGCAGTTGTAATGTTATTTTGAAGTGTTTTAACCTCAATAATGTCATTTAGTGCCACTGTTGGAATTAACGTGCGATATGGATGGTTACAGTTAGGAAATGCATATAACCGGTTATAACCGGTTTTAACGTCTAATATTCCGTTCGTTCCGTACGTTCTAATTCCCTAGTCATAGAGCGATAGCTCTTAAAATGGCCTTCGGGTTTGTATTTGTCTCTCACTCGCTCTTATTAAGCACTTTCTAAGTGCTCACAGACAGAGATGGAGAATTTATTTATTTGTAACAGCACATTACTACCTCCATAAATTACATTAAATTAAAACGGGTCTTAATGGCGTAAATACATTATCTATAAAGTAAATAAACAAATATCAGGGGACAATGTCACACCAATTGACCTAGTTTCAAACTAAGCTCTAGGCCTACACAGATAAATATATATTTAAGTACAAAGAAAACATCCATGATTTAGAAACCAATATTCTCATCACACAAATATCTGCCCCTGCCGAGATTTGAACCCAGGACCGCTAGCTTCGTAGGCAGGGTCACTACCAACTAGGCCAGCGCGTCGACGAACTAGCCGTTCTTGGAATTGTTTTTGTTTTATAGGAACACACACACACACACACATATATTTATATTCCCGTCAAACTCTTACGTTTAATGGCAGAACAAACATACAATTACCACTTATAATCTAACAACTATTAGATAGAAACGTATTTTTTTAGCTTTAAATTGTGTTACTAGTGTTACCACTTTAACTGGTTATCATTTATGACTTGGATCGACTCCAGTTAATAGACGATTAACTTAGATCGATTAATTTGCTGACTTTGTTTGTGGTTTGATCGATCGTCTATTGGTCGGCAACCGAGGGATATTGATTGGTGTGCTCATTACATCGGCTACGCAAGTTGGTTAGTTATCTGACATAGAAATAGACTTATTATACCTGTAGGATACGTAACGTACTGGATACGTGACACGTAAATAAACGTAAATATATTGCAGTCCATTGATCGGAAAAAAAATTAGAAAAGAGAACGCAGGGTTATTCCGAGACTCTTAATTTTAGAGACTTTTCTTCGAAATTGGCGGAAATTTATACAGAATCAGCGGAACAAACAGTTTTCTGTATGCTAATCGATGAGTACTGAATTTTAATATTTATCAATAATCTAGTATGTTACAATTGGCAAAAGATCCCAAATTGTGTGAATTTTGTTTGACAATTCTCACAACTTGATCTGAGTTTTTTATTTATCAATATTGAATATTTTTTATACATCTAACCTAAGCTAACTACAGGGTTCTACTCGTACGCGATGGTACTGAAAGAAATCGTGAAATATTTACAGTTACAGAACATTCGAACATATTTCTGCCAAAGGGAAGAGAATAAATTAAATGCATAACATAAATAAAATTCTTTTTCGTTGCCGAAATTCATATATTTGGTAACGAAACAGAAAACTTACATAAGTATATTATTTATTTTTCATAGTTTTCTGTACATTGACTAATATAGCAAATATTTGGGTAAATACTTGTATACAAAAGCAAAACATGAATAGGTACATAAATCATTATCTTAAAGAGGCTTAGTTGAGCAGGGACTAACAGACTTGGTTTTTTTTTATGACGGTGGAATCCAGTCAGACGTATGTTTTTATCTCTATGACTATCTTTACAATGAAGTGTTTGTTACGCCTAAACAAGTAATGCGATAAGGTTAACGCCACTCCAGTCTATTTGGTTTATCAAATACACCTACTTATATAATTTTGATTATGGATATATATGGATTTATTTATTGATACAGTATCCACAGCACAATAAATAACAAAATTTCTTTCAGATCAAAAGTAAGTAGTCTTGCTATAATTTCAATTGTTTTTTATTCTTTTATGGCATAGAAAGGACAGTGGAGGATAAACACTTAAAAATAAACGATTTTTTTGTAACATAAACCTTTTCCGTTTTATGACTAGGTTCTTTAGATTTCTGTTTTTTTTTATGGCCTAGATTAGGCAAACGAGCACACAGGCCACCTGATGGTAAGTGGAAACTATGACCCATAGACATTCGCATTCACAAGACTGCAAGCCTAAGACTGCAAATGCGTTGCCATACCCTGAGGACTAAGATGGAGTGCCTCTATGCAAGTCATTACACCGGCTGTCTTATCCCCAAACCGGAACACAACAATGCGAACACGGCGGTAGGTTAATAGATAAGATGGTGGTAGCGATCCGGACAAACCCTGCACAAGGTCCTACCACCCGCAAATCTGCCCATTTTAATTTCGTATTATCATATTATTGACGTTATGGTAGCCTTTATTGTCAAGTTGATAAGAGCTATCATGATGTCAGAGATTATTATAGCGATATCAAAGCAAAATGGGCTTAAACAAAGTTTATTAACGGTCCGGAGCTATTTATAGGTTGTACAGTAAAGTTTTACGTAAAATAAGAAACGATGTTACCGCAGGGCCACTTATTATGAGCTGACCTGAGGGTCTAACATGGCTGCTTTTATCGCGTGACAAAGTGTGGCTAAGGCATCCGTCACCTTCTGACACGTATATAACTACGACAGTGACGGATGCTGTATCCACATGTGACTAGCAATATAGACGCAGCCATACTAGGCCTGTTGGACCTCTATTCTACTGCGTAAAACAATATTGCATTTGACGTGTTATGATATGATATTGTTTATAACGCGGCCGCTATTACTGTCGAGTAAATAAGTCAATACGAAAACACGTTAAAAGCAAGTGGGCTCTTTTGCGTGGTTTTTGCTATAATATAACTACCTACACTCGCGGACAAGTAATACGGGTCAGAGTGCGTTTTTCATACAAACGAGGCTTTTTCGAAGCCTTGGTTAATCGCCAGGGGTTGTTTTGAGTGAGTTTTAATGGTGGATACTGCGAGGTTAAATAGAGGAGGAGGGCACAATCAGTTAACATCACAGCGGGAGAGTTTGGGTCAGCACTTGGATTTCCTTACATTTTATTGTCATTTTAGATGTTTTTCTGAACATGCACTATTCCGGCGTTAACCGCAGATTCATTCAGTTGGGTATCCTAGGCACTCTGGAAGTCCTGTATCGATGCTCGAGGTATTCATCATCACATTTCACTAAAAGCATTCCCTGGCGAGGAACCAAGGCTTCGAAATAACCTCTTTAGTATGAAAAACGCACTGTGACCCGTTTTATTAGTCCGCGAGTGTACGTTACCATTTTAAATATTAACAACTAATAGCAGTGGACAATGTCACACAATCTGATCTAGTCCCAAACGAAGCTTTAGGCTTGTACTATGGGCACCAGACAACGATAAATACTTATATACAGAGAAATATATACATGCTTACGACTTGGATACAAATTACTCGCGATCTTCACCAAAGATTTACCGATACCGGAAATCGAATTGGACTGCTGGCTTTATGCTGATCACTACCAACTAGGCCAAACGCGGCGTCCAAGAAAACTAAATTAGTATTTTAGATATTACTCGGTATTGATATTAACTACCTACTAGTCTAATAAGTGTTTTGACTCGTTTTTTAGTTTTATTTACGAGACAAAACATTAATATTAGACTAATACTTTTTAAGAAACGGGCGGCTGAATGGCACGTGAGTCAACTTTAATAATCTATTTCCTATTAGCAGTGAGCTGGCAGGTGTGTTTTATAACACTCGATCTTTATTAACGTACCGATATGAGTCAGTGTGTTTACCTTTAGGCGCAGTCAGATAAAAACCTGCGTATATTCTAACCTGTTTTAACTCATCTATATCGTCAGAGTAATAATTTTAAACCTTATAGTTAGAAGCTGCTGTAAAGTATATAAGACTTCCATTATGGCAATCAATATGAGTAAGACATAGAATATATCATCATCATCATGTCAGCCGAAAGACGTCCACTGCTGGACATAGGCCTCCCCCAAGGCTTTCCACTCAGACCGTTCTTGTGCTTTTCGCATCCACCGCGGTCCCGCGATCCTGACGAGGTCGTCACTTCATCTTGTTGGTGGCCTACCTACAGCTCGTCTTCTGGTCCGCGGACGCCACTCCAGAACCTTCTGACCCCATCGGCCATCAGTCCTGCGAACAATGTGCCCCGCCCACTGCCACTACAGTTTAGCTATTCTTCGGGCTTTGTCGGTAACCATAGTTCTACTGCGGAATATAATAATAATAATATAATATAGGATATTTACAAAAGTTATAATTTTGAAAATAAGGACGCCTCCTGAAAATAGCAAGGCTCTAGTAAAAAGCTTTCAATGAAGTTGAATTCGGTGAAATCGTACATTCGAGGAAAAAAAGGGGACACCGAAAATGTGACATATGAAATGTTCACGCTCGAGCTCTTTGTTTAACGGTGCTCATGCACTTGATATTCGCTTGAATGCTCGCCGAAATTAGCGTTCCAATTATTTGTGCTTTATGAACAACCAATCGGAATGCGCTATGGATAGATTCCATTGAGCACCTGCAAGTTTTGGATTGGATTGATAGTAATTAATTATTATAATCTAGATAAAGATAAAGATCTTTAGATGGTAAAAAACAATTTTGCTCGCTGTCTGTCCTTCTGTATGTACGTTTAAATCTTACAAACTATGCCGCGGGTTTTATTTCGGTTTTCTTTAACAGATAGAATGATTCCAGAGGAAGGTTTTTATGTATAATCTTTACATAGTAAGCGTATAAAACAAAGTGCCTTCCCGCCGTCTGTCTCTCTGTATGTATGCTTAGATCTCAACCTAGACAAAAGGTAAAAATGCGGTTTCTATTAGTAGACAGAGTAATTCAAGAGAAAGGTTTTTAGGGTTCCGTAGTCAAACTAGGAACCCTTATAGTTTCGCCATGGCTGTCCGTCCGTCCGCAGCCTAGCTCAGAGACCCTTAGTACTAGAAAGCTGTAATTTGGCATGAATATACATATTAGTCACGCCCACAAAGTGGTAAAATAAAAATCTTGTTTTTTTTATTATTTACTGATTGATAGAGTAAGGAATGAAAAGGTCAGAGAGAAATGTGGACTAAAAGAAGATGTAGTGACTAAGATTGAAAAGGGCATGCTTCGATGGTTCGGTCATTTGGAAAGGATGGATGAAAGAAGATTGACGAAAGAGATATACAGAGCGAAAGTGAGTAGAAGGGTCGGAAGAGGCCGCCCTAGGCGTACTTTTTCGAATCAAATCGGAGAAATACTGGAAAAGGGCCGAATCTTAAGTACCCGAAACCGACGTGCGTGCATGACTCGATGTATGAATGTGGAAGAAGCGAAAGACATTTGTCAGGATCGTAGCAGGTGGAAAGAAGTCGTCTCTGCCTACCCCTCTGGGAAACAGGCATGATTTTATGTATGTATGTATGTATTATTTTCCTTTACCTTCCCTACACTTAACCCCTTAGTCAGGGGTGTCGTTGGATAGGTCTTAGAAAAATATTTCGACTAAGGGAACCGTTTACGAAATATTAAGCTAAAGCGCTAATTTTTGTTTGAGTCAAGTGTCCTCCCCCCCTACAGCCTAAACTACAAATTCTAAAAATCTAAAAATATCTTTACTGAAAGCACATAATAATGACTTTAATAGGAAACTATCACGACTTCATTGGTTCTTGAGTTACAAACGTTTTAAATGTTTAAACCTACCAAAAACTTATTTGCGGTGTTGGTAAACTGACCGCCTATATCGATGTATCGGGATAAAAGTTTTCTAACGGAAAATTTAAGTTTGTCGCGAGATCTAATTTGAGTGTAGTAACGGCTTCAGAAGCGAAACCCTACACTGAGCATGGTCCGATATATACCTCTAGACATCTCAAATAGAAACCGTATCTTCTGAATCTACAAGTTTACGCATCTATTTACAACGCTTACGCCATTTTCCGCGCTATAAAATCGGTCCTACAGAAGTTTTAAAGGCGTCGTTTGTAGTTCACCTTTGTGCGTACAAAGAGGACCCAAACGTCAGCCTGAACGACTTACGCCATTGTCACAGAAAAATCACGTGTAGTGAAAAGATAAATGATTTCCTTTTTGTGAAGAATGTTTTCTGCTAAGGAATTGAAGTTTTCGTAGTTTTTTTACAAGAAACGTTACATTTGGAATGTATTGGGAAAGAAAGTACAATAGAGATTTTTTTTGGGAGTAACTTTTTTCATTGCGGTGTTAGCTAACCACTAAACTACTTCCTTTTGGCAAGGACTCAAACAAACATACAGGCCACCTGATGGTCAGAGTAAGACTACAATCTTAAGACTGCAATCCTAACACGGTAGAGCGTTGCCAATCCTGAGGACTAAGATGGAATGCCTCTATGACAGTACCTTTGTCGGTGGTCTTCTCCTCACACCGGAACACAACCGCGCGAACACTGCTGCTTGGTGGTGCTGGTTATAATTTAATAACCCACTATCTTGTATTATAAACTTAAAGTTTTAACAGGGCCGTTTGTATGCAGTTCACCTTTGTTGAAAGGTGTTGCGTTAAAATTATGGGTACCTACTCGTCTTCTACATTTAGGTACAGTCATACAAAAATAACTGAACTGGCAGTGGGCGGGGCACATTGCTCGCAGTACTGATGGCCGATGGGGTCAGAAGGTTCTAGAGTGGCGTCCGCGGACCGGAAGACGAGCTGTAGGTAGGCCTCCTACAAGATGGAGTGACGACCTCGTCAGGATCGCGGGACCGCGTTGGATGCAAAAAGCACAAGACCGGTCTGAGTGGAAAGCCTTGGGGGAGGCCTATGTCCAGCAGTGGACGTCTTTCGGCTGACATGATGATGATGATGATGAAAAATATCTGACACGCTCTTATACCTCTAGTAATAAAGCCGTGTCAGATGTATTTGCGCCCTATGTTGGATAATAATAATTAATTAAACTTTTAATCACCATCACAAAACAGTACCTATATATACACAAGAAAAAAAACAGTTAATAAATAAGTAGGTAAGTTAATAAAAAAAATATGTCAATATATTTTTGCTGGTGACTGTACAAACATCACACAGAGCACAGCCACTGGGAAGCGTGCCCAAAATGCTGTCCGGCTCGTTGCATTTCCTCGAATAATAGTTGTAGCGATATATGTATATACTTAACCTATCAGTTGGCCTTTGAATGAGCCAAACCAAATAGTATTTTCAGAGCCAAAATGTCATATCACCTGGCCCTCTATTTTATTGTGTAAAGCCATATTGCCTTTGCAAATTATCGGTTTCCTTTTCGTTGTCATATGAAAGGACATAGCTAAAACACACACACCAAACCTGTGTTACCTTAGACTGCCGTTCCCACGGTCAAACTGTTCCTCCAGTTTTGTGGGGCAATGTTTAATTATTACTTTTTATAATTGTACTTATTAAATAAATAAATAAATAAATAAAATAAAATCTATTTCCAGGTTATTTTCAATGTAAAAATATAGTCACATACAGTGATGACCAGGGCCCGTACTTTTCATGCCGTTGACGCGAAAATGACGTCACGCTACATAGAGTATGATTTCATTTGGTTTTTATTGTAATTATCAACCATTAGTCGTCAATCATTTAATCATGTACAAATGAGTTAAGTATTCAGTTGACGCATAGAAAAATAAAACCTAAAACGTAAATGAAACTATTTGTTTGAGAAGGACAGTGGCAAAAATCATCGAGTAACATATCATTTGAAAAATAACGTTTTTGTGTTGTAATAAATATTAAGATAATTAAATAGTCAGAAATACAATTATGACATTGACATTCATAAAAGAAAATGGTCTCAATTTGCCATTTTTAGTCATGAGTGGTGAAAAATGCATATGATTGCTCCATGATCCGTATTTTGATTGCGATTAAACTGTATTTAACAATAATCATTGTACATTTATTTTATGTACCAGTTAATACATACCTGCCAAACGAAAGCAGATCACCCTGTATGTAAAATTTCGTCATTTTGACGTCATCGGCATGTAAAGTACGACCCCTGGTGATGACGGATTTTTAATTAATCATATCTTGTATGTGAATGATTCTAAGTTATTTCGAATCATCTGTGAAATTTTACATACATCTTACCACACACATATACACCTTCACGCCTGTCTACCAATCGGGTAGGCAGTGACTATGGAACGCCAGGGTGCACCAGTCTAAACAAACAACTTTCGCTTCTTCTACATTCATCAACACGTAAGAGACTTCCTATGATTTAGTTTGTCAACGTCATTTTGACAAAGTCCCTATTGTACGTCGGTTTCGGGTGCTTTTGATTTGACCCTTATTCAGTACATTGCGAATCTGATCACTGTTTGTATGTTTAAGCCCATCACAAAGAAGAAACTTGACGCTTGAGCACATTTATGGTTTGCGGAAGTATGACCATGGATCCCAATACCGCGTGCAACTCCATTGGTTGCCTATCCATCGTCGTAGGGATGTGCATGTTCTGTCGCTCCTTTTCTATGTATTTTCATTCCTTCTTCTCCTTTTTATCTCTCTGAAAGGTTTAGTTTTTTGGCCGATGGTAGTGGACACCGCCTTCAGACTAGTTCTAACCTATCCCTTACTGTTCCATCCCACAAGACTCGTACCTATGCTAAGTCTTTCACGGTACACTCTGTCCAATTACGGTTGGGCTTCCAGAGTGCTTGAGGCAATCTGGATCTGTCGGTTTATTAAAGGAAAACTGTGGTAAAATGAACAAGATGAGTCGTGAGTGTTGTTCCTTTTCTCTGTTTTAAATTGCTGTTTACATATGTGGTATATGTTAGTATATTTTATTACCTATGTATGTATTTTATTAAAGCAAATATTATTACTTTTTAATGTCTGTTTTCGGATGTATGTACTTTCATTTTTTTTCTGTTGTTTTGTAAATTTGCCTATCCTCTCACATTGTACTGTCTCATATGGGATGGGAGTGTTTTGTAATTGTTGATATAAAGAGTTTACATACGTACATACAACAATGGTTACCTAATCTCCCTTGTCAGACAGATAATGTTATCTCGAAATTAACGAAGTCAGACCTCATTTGAATACTTAATATTCGTTTCCTAAAGTATACAGATTTAGCGCCAACCTCTTTGTGACCCTTAAATATTAAACAGCCACATAATTAAAAATTTAATGGTCCCTTAATAGGGTATAGGTACCGCGACCCAACTTAATACAATCAGCGTACTTACGACATATTATTGTGAAAGGGTTTTAAGGGTACTTGCAAAAGGATAAATCTGGTTTAAGCAGTTAAATTATATTTAAGTTTTTCGAATTTTATACAGTGTGTGACATCCATAAGAACATAAATTTTAAGTAACGATAGCTTTAAGTGTTGTGAACCTTTTACAGAAGGAGTTGAGTTAATAGCTCCAATCAATTTAGTGTAATTCATTTTTAAAAGGTCCATCGAGCAGCAATGTACAACTCAATATTGAGTTGACAATAACGTCGTCAATAAATCAATGAACAGAAAGTGCTTACGTAGACGACATGGTTATTTGAATACATTGCGTGCCGAATTAATTTGTATGAAAAAAAATGTTTTCTTTTGTTAACTTAATGTACCAATTTACGTTAATTAGGGTCTTATCTAACTGCCCTTAAAATATATGTTCGTATCGATGTCACACACTGTATATTGACACAACTAGCCCTACTTAAAACTAAATGCAGGGAATAACGTTTTGTTTGACGATATGGTAGCCTAGTTGGTAGTGACCCAGCCCGGGTTCCATTCCCGGTCGTGGCAAATATTTTTGTGATGAACGCGAATATTTTGTTTCTGAATCTTGGATGTTTTCTGTTTATATAAGTATTTATTTCTTTATATTCGTATGTTTATTGTTGCCCATAATACAATTCTAGAACTTAGTTTGAGACAAGGTTAATTTGTGTAAGATTGTCGCCAGGTATTTTATTATCTATTTGATGCTAGTGGATACTATGTTAATTGCCTAGTTGGCAGTAACCCTGCCTAGAAACCTAGCGGTCCTGGGTTCTATTCCAAACAAAGGATTGTCCTCGATTTCGAGTATATAGATTACTTAGTTACTTCGTATTTCTTCCTCATTGGAGCGAGTTTCGAAAAATAATTTCTTAGTACACCCTGGGGTACCCCTTCTAAATGTTAAGTCTCTAGGTCTAGGTTCACCGGCTACGTTAGGTAACCTAGGTTGATGGTGCTTTGTAGTAAATCGGTCATTCCGGAAAAGTAGTATGTACCTATATTACCTACGAGCAAATATTCGTGTAATGACGGAGAGTATTTTTTTCTGAGTCTTGGATGTTCTCTATATATTCAAGTACAAGCCTTGAGCTTAGTTTGGGACTAGTTCGATTTATGTGAGATTGTCCCTGATATTTTCTACTTCATCATCATCATCATCAGCCTATATCAGTCCACTGCTGGATATAAGCTTCTCCCATTGCACGCCAACGAGCACGATTCGTGGGCACCTCTTGCCAGCCACCTTGCAAAAACCGTCGCTCCACCTAGTCTGAGGGCGTCCTACACTACGTTTGCCACGCTTCACTCAAGAATACGATAACTCCAGTGATTAACGGTTCTGCGGCACAAATGACCGGCCCACTGCCACTTCAAGCTGCTAATTCGATGGGCTACGTCGATAACCTTAGTTCTCTGTCGGATCACCTCATTCCGGATTCGATCCTTCAGAGAAACTCCCAACATAGCCCTCTCCATAGCTCGCTGAGCGACTTTAAATTTGTGAACCAGCCCTATCGTAAGTGTCCACGTTTCGGCTCCGTATGTCATGACAGGCAGGACGCACTGATTGAAGACTTTCGTCTTCAGGCTCTGTGAAATAGTCGACGTGACTGACGACGACTGCCCAATCCAGCTGTATTCTTCTGTTGGCCTCTTTCTACTTATCTATTTAACGCTTAGTTATTTCCGAGCGCGAGTACTTGTTACTAAATAGACGTAGATTACAATGATTAGGTAATTCCATCGTATGTTCTAACCCTCAAAATTACTACAACCGGAAACGCACTATTGTGGCGTAACGCACCAAAACCATATTACAATTAAACATTCAGCGTGGTTTAGCCGGAAGTACGCTAGCGTGTCGTCGCGACCCGAGGCGCACGAGACGCAAGTACGTTTCCGGCACAAAGGTAGAAATAAACTAGCGTGTCGTGACACGAGAAAACCATGTCAGGGCCTGTAAAGCAGGGTATTTTGTATCATTTTGGCGATCGCGATCATGCGTGTCGCATCGAGCACGCGAATCCTAAATATGGACGCTAACTTTAGGCATACCGTATCACTAGCATCATAGTGGCCGTATGCTTTTCGATGAGGGAAAAACCGGCCGGATCGCGGCGTATCACGTATCACGTCGTAACTTCGTATCACGATACAGTATCAAAACACGTCCATACTTAACGATCTTGATACGTTGATCGTGAGCGTGTGGGGTATTTAATATCCTTGTAACAATATGGATCGCATTCGCAAGCGATCGGATACGGCGTGCAGCATGATCGCGATCTTTACGCTTCCAAACCAGTACGAAGCGTCAAAATTCATAGTAGTGGAAGAGACAGCGGCATGGCAGTTTCATAATAACCTCGTCCCTTTTGCTGGCTGTAACTTGGCAGGTGTTCGAAACTGACTAAAGAAATATTGATTCATAGGTTATCTATAAATCTCCGAATATTTGCTTTGATTGGTTTTTTCCTCGTTGTTTTTCTCCAAACCAACAACTTTCTTAACTAAATTAACTTCGCGCCTTCGTGTTTAATAAGTTTCATTTTCCAAATTGTACTAAAATTTAAAATATTGATTTTTTTTGGAAACTTAAATGAATTGATAAAAAAAACCAATGTGTCATATTTTTTAGTAAGTAAGTAATCTTGAATAACGCAAGTGAATTTTTTAAGAACATTGTATTTCATAACTTTTTACTTCTGAAGTTTTCGAAGTTTTTGTTTAAAGTAGTCGCTTCTTCATCTCATCAGGGTTCTATTCAACACGGTAAAACAATATCGTTTCTGATCTGTTATCGTATTTTCAACGTTTTGATAGCTCTTATTTAGTTGACAGTAATGGCGGATGACGTCAAAACAATACCGTTACAGGTCAAATACGATTTGAATTTTACCGCCTAGAATAAAGGCGCAGATATTAGATAAAATATTTTTGTAGTTCACAAATTATTACATTAGAAACAAAGATAATCAAGCAAAGCGATATAAACTTCTAAAACATACGGTTGACGCTTAACGTTGACGACGTAATAAATATAAGCGGAGGATCTATTCCACTCGATAAAATCTGATTACATTTGACATGTTATCTTATTATTTACATGAAAGGTCTTATTTACTTGACAGCAATGGCGGTAGAGGTCAAAGGGAATGTTTTAAAAAAAATTGCACGGCTTTGACTTTTTCTTTAGGAAAAAAAAATGCACGTTGATTAGGATCAACAAGAAAAAATATTAAAATTGTATTCCCGATATGTCCCCAAAAATATGTATGGATTGTTCCGTTTTGTTATAAAAATCCAATACGTTTCTTGGTATCAAAACGGACAATTCTATACATATTTTTGGAGACACATCGGCAATACTATTTTTTGAACCTCCCCTAAAACAACATGATAACATGTCAAAGGCAATTAGGGTTTACCGAGTTGAATAAATCCCAAGGTAAGACGAATGGTAGCAATACAAACTGACATTAGCCATTAGAAGGTCCTACCATACACCAAAAGAATTCATCACGACACGACGCACCACATTACACTATTTAGTATGTTACTACCTTTAGCATCTGTATTCCACGAACTTCTGTTTTACAAATAAAAATAATAAACAAACAGATCATTAAAATAAACCCCTCATCACATTACAAATTTCATTGTTGTCTTTGTGGATTCGTAACAAAACAATTTCCTTGGAAAATTTGGCGGTAAGCCTCATTATTAAAGATGGCGTCTCAAATTCTGTTTTAATGAGCTCGCGGAGATCATTGCCATGTTAATTCACTTTCTTGAACCGAGCTCTTTCAATGTGGGTAAATTGAAAAAAAACGACAATTTCCAAAAGCTTACATTTTTTATAAATAATTTCTAAAACTTGCCAAGTGCCAGACAGGACAGAGTTATTAGCTCTTTGCCGTTTGTAACTTTGTCGGTCTTGACAGTTCATTAGGTAACCTTTTTTTTTTTTGCCCCGCGGCGACTTGAACAGCTACTACCGCGGGGTTATAGCGTTTCCACAATGAGGTGATTTCGCCAGTGTCAAGTATATATAAGTATAAATCAATATAGCAATAAAACACAATCCAATCTTCTCTAGGAAGATTGGGGGCAACGTTGTACGGTGATATGCAGGACAGAGGCCAAGATAGTTTTAACCTTTGTACCACTGCGAGGCCACTTGAAACGAGAAGGAAAATGCCAGATACACGAAATAAGTCCAAGTCTTCTATCTATCACTGTGCAAAACAAAGCCATAAAAAGCACAATTCAATAATAGAAAAGAACTTTGAACACCTAAATACAGAAAAATAAAAACTAAAACTAATTACACATCCGCCATCTTTTGACGTTGCAAATGGCCTCCTATGTAACCTTGCTGATATTTTCTTAAATATTGTCAAATTCAACCAAACCATAACCTCTGGCGAATTTACCTTGACTCGTCTGTGCATGTCGTCTACTTAAACGTGCGTGTCATTGTCTTTGGTCGTTAAAAGGCCGTAAAGCTCAGAGCTCTTTACTATTAGTTAGCTGAAACAACTATTACAAAACTTCGTTTAAAAACGACCACCAATATACAAAATATTTAATAAAGACGTGACAGACGCATAGGAAGTCAGATTTCAATCAACTAACGCCTCCCTATTTGCGTTGGGGTTTTTTTTTTATTTATTCCAAAAACAGTGTGGTACATTTTTAATGTAACAATTTGCCAAACGAAAGTTTAATGGCAATTGGGATTGTTCATATTTTTACAATTACTCTTATTCGAAAACCATTTCGAGGAATACGGTTTTAAAGCCGTTCTGCCTTATTAGGTTTTCGAAATATTTATTTATTTCGGATATTTCGACAAAAGTATATTTAACCTTTGTTTGACTTTCGTTTTCGGCTTGTAGCCCTCGTAGGTGTATCTTACGGGTTAGGCGAAAACCACTTGAAATAGTATGTTTTAAAACATAATACAATCACTTTTTATCATTAGATATCATTTAATTCTTGTAATTTATTAGAAAATCCAACCCAAATTTAAAATAATCATGCCATCCATAAAATGTCTGCTGAATTAATAAAGATATTAAAACAAAACTCTTCAAATTACCTATTCTTTCGAATTATAATGTAGCAACCGTGAGTTATTTTTTTTGGTCCATCCCAATTATTGCACTCACTTTTACATTCTGCTTGCACCTAACAACTATTTACTTGACACTTATACCTAGTTAGCCATGTGGTATGTACCCATAATAGGCCACATGTATCCAACCTCATAAAAAACGAATAAGAATATTTCTAATGCTAAGTAGTATTTCGTTGCTGTTTCTGTTGACAATATTAAAGTGTTAAATTAAATATTCTTATTTTGAAGCATCCAATAATAACTTCTTAGCCTGATAATAAATACTGGTACACTAATTTTCCGGGAAAATCGTGTTGAATATTCGAGGTGTTGAAAGAGGCCATCGATCCAAATTAAATTGCTCTAAGACCCGAAGCCATAAAGACATCTGGCAGCTGGCTTCTTCTACGGAAAGTACTTGGAGCGCATTGAAATATAATTCATTCAATTGTGCATCCAGTAAAATGGGAGAAATCCGTAATTTTTAAAACTTACAGGAAACGGCCAAGCCCGCGGCAGCACCCCAAGGTCAAAAACTTGAATTTTTAATAAAGGCATGAAGAACATATCCAAAAAGGTCGAATAACCTGTCTTTCGCAAAAACCCCGCCTGCCTTTTCTTTTTATAATTTGACTCTGATTACCAAAAAGTTTAAGGTAAAAAACTTAAGGAAAGGTCCTCTTGCATGTTGTTGTGTTCAAAACTCATATGGGATTTACGTCAAATTTCAAATATAGAATGTCTAACTGTCTATACAGATGAGTGAGAACTACATACATGTTTTTTACCTATATCAACCTCCTAAGCTCCTTTAAGAATTATGGTTATTATTTATATATGCATATAAATATATATATAAGTTTATATATTAGTCTATTTATGTGTATTATATATGTTAATTTATCTATTAGTTTATTTGTTTTATATTTATTTATTTATAGTATCATCTCTTTTTGCTACTTTTGTGCAAAACTTGTATGTGTCCAACCCTATGCATTGTCCTTACTCATCTACTTCAGGGTTAGCTGGAAGAGATCCCATTTAGGGATAAGTTCGCCTTTGTACATTAGTTTAGTAACAATATTGTAATATTTATATTTTTGTACAATAAAGAGTTTACATACATACATACATACATACATACATACATACAACCCAAACCGCTGGGTCTAGAGATTTCAAATTTAGCGGGTAGGTTCCTTATGAAGTCTAGGGGTGCACTGAGGAGGGATTTTTGAAAACTCACCTCTAAGTGGTTCAAATAGGGGGAGTGTCCTCTAGGAAACGATACTCGATTCTAAGTGTTCCAAATAAAACATACCTACTCAAATGGAAAATGTTACCAGTTCAAAGTCAAATTCCTGTAAACTTCCGTTGAAACGCAAACAATTTACACGATCCAAAACGGGTAATTAACAGGTGGTACAAACTTGAGCCGTGTAAGCAATTACTTAGATCAACAGCCAAGTTTAGCTATCGGTGACTTGCACGGTATTTGGAGGAAGTTTTAAGTTTTGAGAACACGCAGAGTGGGGAGTTTACACGTGTTTGGCTGTAGTTATAAATCAAGATTAACGAAACTGGACCATGCTCAGGATAGGGTTCTGTAGACGTTACTAAAATGAGTCTATCTTAATGGCACTTACGTCTTTTTGTTGAGAGGTGCAGTTTTTCGGCAATAACTCAAAAATGGTACCTACATCTACTAATTTTCGTACAAAGAATTTATTCAGCGTTACCTTGGTCATTTCTTTCATATTTTTAGGACATACGGTTTAAAAGACAAATTTATGTAATTTTCGGAATTATTATTTCCGAAAACATTTTCGAAATCAAAACAAAAGGCACTTTTACCCCAACTTCAAATTTTATCAATACACACTCTGTAGTTATATCTATTTACAAAATCATGTAATTAAAGCTAAATCACATGACGCCTGTTTCCCAGAGGGGTAGGCTACTACTAAACTAAACTATATTGTAAATTAATAGTACATTGTGCATCAAGGGTAGTATGAAGGGAATTACTAACGAGAGTGTCAGAAGCCCGACGCCGAAGGCGGAGGGCTTTTAATGACTCGAGTTAGTAATCCCCTTACTGCCTGTGATACACACAATGGTTTTCATCACATTTGCGAGGAAAAAAAACAAAGAGAAAACACTTTAACTCTGCAAAATATAAAGAAATAACTTTTGACGAACGGGAACGTAAATGGAACCGATAATTTTTTTGTGACCTCTACCACAGATAATAACTGCGTTTAGTTTCGACCTGGATTCGAGCCAGATTTAGCCAATTTGATAAAAATGTATAATTACTAAAATTAATGATAAATGTTGATATGAACTTGAAATAGGTATAAAAATAATGAAGTTTAATGAAGCGTATAGGTTTTGTGTAATGTAAGTTAGTCTATAGCTAATTTTTAAAGATGAAATTAGAAACCGATATAATTTTTGGCTGAAAATTAAACCTCTTTAGTCAGAAATGATGTACGAAAGAGTTGCAAATTTTAAAAAGAAAGTCATTACTCCCTAGGGATGACAAACTCGCCATAATTCCCGCGGGAACAATTTAGGCCATTGTCCTTCTGTATACATGCATGGAATAACACCATTTACGAGCAAGTGTGATGAAAAATTTATATTCTTATGACAGACACGCACTTTATATTCATATATACTCGTAGGTACAACCTAAAAACAATACCCTATGTCTTAGGTAGTCTGACCGGTCTCCCAAAAAAAAGGCCCTAGGGTGGTTACTATTTGCATGAATGTCGGGGCTTCTTCTACTTTGTTTCGACGTGTGTTGTTTTTAACACGGCCGTTGAGACAATACGATATCATGTCAAAAGCAAATAAATGCAGCCTAGGTAGAATACAGCTCCTGATCTAACTAAACACGGCGGTCTAGTGGGATATAATAAATTAAAAGTTTATTATTAGTTTATTTAAGTAAAGGAAATATCAAAGAGACTCATTGATGTCACTGGAGACCGAGGAGCTGGCAGTTTCCTCTTTCAACGAATTAGTTTAGCCATGCGACGAGGAAATGCTGCCAGCATCTTTGGTACAATGCCTGAGGGCCATTCTTAGATTTAATGCTGTAGTATTATTTTTAACTAGCTTCTGCCCGCGACTGCGTCCGCGTAGATTTCAAATCGTTATTCCCTCGGGAACTTTTAAATTTTCCGGAATGAATCTATCTCCATTTCAAATTTCATCCAAATCCGTCCAGCCGTTGCAGCGTGAAAGAGTAACAAACACATATAAATAAGGATAAGGATATAAGATTTAGTTTTAATTAGGTCTAGTTTTAGTTTTCAGTTAGTGTAGCTGTACCCGCGACTTCGTCCGCGTGGAAATCGCAACATTGTTGTGTCCGAGGCATCCCAGAGTTCCCAGAGCATCATCAGACCTTGTACATCATGTATTAACTTTATGTCATTTTGTCAAATACATATACTTACATAGGAGCAAAATATGTCTTACATTGTGAATACTTTTCGTGAAACCAACTTGGCCAGACAGGATACATTTTCCTAATTTTAATAGTCGTGAATTTTGATAGAAACCACCTAATAGATTTACATACATACATACATAAAATCACGCCTGTTTCCCAGAGGGGTAGGCAGAGACGACTTCTTTCCACCTGCTACGATCCTGACAAATGTCTTTCGCTTCTTCCACATTCATACATCGAGTCATGCACGCACGTCGGTTTCGGGTACTTAAGATTCGGCCCTTTTCCAGTATTTCTCCGATTTGATTCGAAAAAGTACGCCTAGGGCGGCCTCTTCCGACCCTTCCACTCACTTTCGCTCTGTATATCTCTTTCGTCAATCTTCTTTCATCCATCATTTCCAAATGACCGAACCATCGAAGCATGCCCTTTTCAATCTTAGTCACTACATCTTCTTTTAGTCCACATTTCTCTCTGACCTAATAGATTTAAGGCTAGCAAAATGCTTTTCATCAGACCGAGTAAATAAAATCCAGTAAAATAAATAAAATATTCCAACAAGGCTGGTACAAAACTAGACTTTTCCTTCAGTAAGCAATGTTCTTTTTAAAAAACCACGCTAATTTGCTCTTTTGCCAAGTTAGATTAGAAAAGAACTTCGAGAGAAACCTACAGTTTAGTTAAAAGGGCAAACTTTTCTTTTACCATTTGCATTTCCCAGCACCGTTGTAAGTTGTGAGTGACCAGTTTTAACACTTTTGCTGGGATTAGGGTTGTCGTTTTACCGCGTCCGACTAAATTATATACATGTCCGGCCTGTCCGGCTTTTGTTAGGCTTTTGGTCAACCCCACCCTGCCAAAAGATGCCGAACGTAAGCGCGCGAGCGACTCACTCCAACACGCATGACTCGCGATCTCGCAGGCGGCTCGGGGTGGGTGCAATGTGACTCTTAATGATGTATAATTAAGAGCAGAATAAGTCTTTATTGCTCGCAGGATGATGGCCGATGGGGTCAGAAGGTTCTGGAGTGGCGTCCGCGGACCGGAAGACGAGCTGTAGGTAGGCCTCCAACAAAACGGAGTGACAACCTCGTCAGGATCGCGGATCCGCGATGGATGCGAAAAGCACAAGACCGGTCTGAGTGGAAAGCCTTGGGGGAGGCCTATGTCCAGCAGTGGACGTCTTTCGGCTGACATGATGATTAGGTATGATGAAGTCTTTAATAAATAATAGTAATAAGTACACAAATAAACATATACAATAGTTAGAATAGTGCCATTCCATGTCTTCCCGTGAATGTAAATAAACCTCTTAGCCTATTTGTGCAAAATGTGGTTACAGAATTATAAACAAGATTTAGAGATGTTGGTAGTTTTGTAGATCTGCCTACCCCCACTCTGGGAACTAGGCGTGAAGGTATGTATGTGAATGTATGTATACACATATACTCGTAAAAGATTTGTTTTCCAATGTATCAGGCTTTCAGGGCAAAATGTCCAGATAAGTAAGCATTTGACCGGCCTTTTCTATTTTTGGGCCTGACAACCCTAGCTGGGAAGTTTTCAAACTGGCTTACAAGAGAACTGAGTTAGGAAAGCGTTTCGCTTAATCTTTCAACAAGTAGGCTTTATTGAATTAAAAGTAAAATATGCATTTCGTTCACATATAGGGTAAAGTCACCAGTGGTCAGCCAGAGACCTGTAGTCGTCCTCTGCCTATACTTTGTATGAGTGTGGAGAGTACGAAAGATATATTTCACACTCTTCGCACTCATATAAGGTCGACTACTGGTTTCTGGCTGACTACTGGTGACTTTACCCTACACTATAGTCCGTTCGTTCAAATAGTTTGCATGCTTTGATGTTTTGCCACAATTGGTACAAGCAAAGAACTGAACCCGCCACTGCATGCACAAAGCGGTGTCGGCGACTTCAAAGGATAGTATAAAGGATTACCCATGCAGCAGAAATTAGCTTTCGATGAAACGATACATTCGATCAAACGAGTGTCGGTGATTCAAGGGGATATCAACTCTTATTACTTGGTTTTACTTTTAAATTCTACCCCTAAAATTCCACGCTCAATCTCAATGCAGCGCCGCAAGCGACTGAGGCGGATATCGACCTCAATAGCGGTCCAGTGTGGCCTGCAGTCGACGTCACATTGATTTCGATCTCGCCGCGTATCTGCGGTAGACCTTTTATTTTATGCAATCTTCACAAACGCGGGGATTTTATTTTATCGTATCTTGTTCCGTCAATTACGAATACATATACACTGACAAAGAAGTATCTTTAATCAAAAAAACATGAACATTTACTGCTTTGCGAAACTGTAGAATATACCTACCGTGCGGGGGTCGGAACCTTCAGTGCGCAAGTTCTACCCACACTTGACCGGTTTTATACTCTGTATTACTTCCAAGGTAGCAATTTTAATAACAACCACTTCCTTAATTTTCAGGCATGTCCATCATAAGCCTTAACACGCCTCAACCATGTCGCGATCAGAAAACAAAACTAGCCGAGCTTTATAATTTACAACCGTAACTCTTAGATGCAGAGTTGTTTTCGGCGTGACACTTTATTCAATTACAAAGGCATTATTAATCATTATAACGACATTAGTGCCAAAGCCAGTTCAATGGGGAACCGTCACGGACCAGGGATGGGATGTTGTTTGAGGAGGACGACGCGAGGTTGAGGAAAGAACTCAAATCGAAAACGGGTCACGTTGTATTGTACATTAGTAGGCGACGTCAACTGATTCTCTCCCCAAAAAAATGGCGTCCTTTCGATCTATGAAAGCTTTTTAATTTTACAGGATCACATATTTAATTCATTATTACTTTGATTTGTACTTATGTCCCGTAGTACATTCGCCTTTGTACACCTCTATTTTATAAAAATTACTTTTTTGTATTTGTGTTTTTACAACAGTGATTAAAATTTAGGGTTATACATTTGGAGGTAGTTTGTTCAACAATAAAAACAATGAAAAACAAATAAATTTATCGGGTTATCTTTATCATCATACAAAAGAACCACTCTCATTTATTTTTATAAAATCACCATGGACCCATAAACCACACGTCACCAAACTTATTTTGTCTGTATGTAATTGCAGCTCTTGCATCTTTTCAGGCCAAATGTAATCTTTAAAAAATAAATGAGTTCTTTTGTATAATAACCAAAGATAACCCGACGAAAGTACCTCCAAAAATCACCTATAACAAACATTAAACCTAATACACACTACACTTGAAAGTTTACACACTCAAATACCCTGTTGTTAACTATTCTAAAACTAGAATACTAACATCAAACCATATATGAAGCCCACTCCCATGGTCGATACTCAAGCGAACTAAACCCAACATTAGCCTAGTAGGTGTTCGGTTGTTTCTCGACTCTCGGATAGTTCGAGTTGACTTGCTAACACTCTGAGTTACATCAGTTACGAGTTCCAAGCTACATCACTACGCGGTCGCTATTAGCACAGATTATAAACCAGAATCAGTTAGGGACTGTCCAAGTTAGTGCCGTAGCTAAACTTTGCTTGAGATAGATTAGATTACTTCGATGTGGACGCAGTTAGGAACACAGACACATCGCGAGTTACGTGTTGATTATAGTGTTAATGGACCTTATTCTACATTGACTTTGCCCCTATTGCATTAGTATTGTTTACTGAGACGCTATTACTGTTAAGTTTTCTTAAATAATGGCTTTAATTCATTGTTTTGACAAAGAGTATTTCAAAAAAGTCGAGTGTTAGATAATAAACATAAACTTGTTTAAGAAATAAGTCCATAGATAACACACGCGAGGACAACTGTTCGGGCAAAGAGTATTTAGATACTATGGTAAACTAAGTAAACAGAAACACATTGGATTTAGCTTCGCACGCTTCTGTCAAGTCGTACTGACCTTTATTTTTTCATTTTTGTTTATTAATCAATGACGACACGAAAGTCAATGTCAATTTCAACTTACCATCAAAATGTACTGAACACATACTAGAGGGCGCTGATAACAATCGCGACACACTTGTCGTTAATGATACGTTAATGTTACTTAGGCTGTTTGTCCACCGCCGCCGTCACCGTCACGTCGCCGAGAACGAGATGACGGCGCCGAAGTAGCGGTACATACATTTAATTAAGCCGCGTGTCCACCGCACATGATGGGTGACGGATGTGCGGTGGACACGCGGCTTAAGTAAATGTATGTACCGCTACTTCGGCGCCGTCATCTCGTTCTCGGTGACGTGACGGTGACGGCGGCGGTGGACAAACAGCCTTAGGCTGTCCCACCGCCAACGTTGAGCGAGAAGCGATTAGAGCTAGAAACTAGACACGAGTTGGCGAGAAGCGAGAAGTGACTGCGTATTTAGGAGATCCGAATAGGAGATGACCTTCAACCTGACTGTTTATAGGTACGTAAAAAAATATTTTATATCAAAAAGGTCGGTAGGCTGAAAAATTGCAGTCCTGTGCATAAATTAAAATATGAACTTTTTTTTAATTGCAAGTGCTTGTTAAATAGACAAATTACACACCAATCGAAAGTATAAAGCCTGTAATAGAATATGCAAACGTTAGGTTGTATGGTAGGTAGGTATAACGCAGATAAGTCGGTTGCTTACTAATAATTTGCACAAAACTTGGCTTCATACTTTCGATTGGTATGTAATTTGTCTATTAACAAGCAATGACATTTTTTTAATATTCATTCATTAATTCATGTCAGCCGAAAGACGTCCACTGCTGGACATAGGCCTATAGGTCTTGTGTTTTTCGCGTCCACCGCGGTCCCGCGATCCTGACGAGGTCGTCACTCCATCTTGTTGGAGTCTACCTACAGCTCGTCTTCCGATCCGCATTTTTAAAAATTCTGTTTTTATTTTTTTTATGAAGTAAGTATATACTGGACTGAATTTTTTCAGCCAACCTATTCGCCATTTATTACTCAACATATTAAATTTGATATAAAATACTTTTTTATCGAATGAGGAAATTTTATCGGAGGAGGTGTGACGCATTGCGTTGAGTCAATGTTAGTACATACATGCTGTGATTAAAAAGTTTCATGGACTTTTTTTTGCTTTCAGAATCGCAACAAAGTATACATAGGTTTAGCATAAAAGTGTGTGAATGTAAGATAATAACAGTTTTCTGAACATATTCAAGGCGTTTCGATAAAATTGCACTGATTTTTTTGGGAGGCTTGTAGTACAGTTAGGCGATGGGCTTGCAACCTGTCACTAATTCGCCGGTAAACATCTTAGGCTATTTGTGCAAAATTCGGTTACAGAATTATAGACAAGTTTTTCGTCCAAAATACCGCAGAGCCTTAAGTCGAAAGTCTTCGACCAGTGTGTGTTACCAGTGATGACTTATGGATCAGAGACTTGGCCGCTGAATGTGGGCCTCATAAATAAGCTCAGGGTCAATCAGCGTGCAATGGAAAGAGCTATGCACGGAGTTTCTTTGCGCGATATGATCCGTAATACGGTAATACGCCAGAGAACCAAGGTCACCGACATAGCTCAGAGAGTTAGCATGCTGAAGTGGCAATGGGCAGGCCACATAGCTCGGAGAACTGATAACCGTTGGGGAAGAAAAGTTCTCGAGTGGCGGCCCCGCACCGGTGGACGGAGTGTTGGACGGCCTCCCACCCGGTGGTCTGACGACCTGGTTAGGATCGCGGGGAGCCGCTGGATGCAAGCGGCTCAAGACCGTGACTTGTGGCGCTCTTTGGGGGAGGCCTTTGTCCAGCAGTGGACGCCCCCGGGCTGATGATGATGATGATGAGACAAGTTTTTAGAGTCGTAGGTAATTCTGTAGCTCTGACGACCCTCTCCTGGGATTACAGGTGTGAAGGTATGTACGTATGTATTTTCCAGTTACTAGAATTGATACTCTGATTTAATTTAATTAATAATTTGGATATCCTTCACCTCATTCAACAACTCTGTTAGTAAACTAAAGCATTTACTAGAGTAAGGTGCGCTGTATGTCACACATATATATTAATATCTTTGAATTTAACTTGTCATTTTATTAATATTTGCACGCCTGCATGCAGGCTGAATACACTGGAAGTTTAAATAATAATGTATACCACCACTTAATAAACTGTGTTCAGCAAATATATTTTTTTGATTAGATTTGTTTTTGTTTAATAAAACCGCCTAAATGTGAGTCGGGGGCACAGGAAGGGTTCCGTACCATTCTTATATGCAGTAACGGTTTCTTTTTTTAACGCTTACAGACGGATGGACAGCGGAGGCTTAGTAATACGGTGGAAGCCCTTTGGGGACCAAGCCCTAAAAACTATGAAATACTTAGCACGATCCTCGCGCCAGGATAATTTTATTACGTATTCCGGCAACGTAGCCTGATTACGAAGGTTAATTGAATGCAGCGAACTCTGACGCAGTCGATGCAGTGGGAATATTAAAATGCATTCGTTTTTAGTACTTGTATGTATTATTGAAGAATTACGCAAAGAAGAGCTCTTGACAAGACAGTTTTTGTCCAAATGGAAGCTTAAAGAATCTCTTTACTTAAGTTTTAGCGATAGACAATCTGGTACTCTTAAACACCCTGTAGAATAAACTGCATAGCGGTTTTTGACGTGCGTGGATTGGATTGGGTGTTGTGGTTGGATTGGTCTTTATACAAGGAGTGTCATGACATATAAAAAGTAAAGATATTTTAGCCTTCAAATTAACCTACGCCCCTAAAAATCTGATTCACTTTACTCATCCCCGCCCCCACTTCGCCTATAGATTAAATTGAATCGTACTCCAATTGCCTAGGATTATATAAGTAATTGATCGACTCCGAACTGCAGCCATTTTGCGCAGTTTGCCAGCACATTTGGTGCCCGACCCTTTGATCTCTATACAAAGCGTAGCCACATTGAGGCTTTGGCAATTACTGGTAATTAGGCTGTGGCTTTTAAAACGGTTGCCTAATTAGCTGATGCTGTTTCCGTGGTCTCGATTCGGTTTATGTGGAATTGACAACTTTGAATAATATTATTTATTTATTTAATCTTTATTGCACAATACACAAAGTAAGTACAAATGGTGGACTTAATGCCTCAAGGCATTCTCTACCAGTTAACCGTAGGCTCTGTCAAGATTTAAAAAAAAAACTTTATTCATCAAAAACAAGCAATCAAACATTAACAAGTAATGTACAATGCTGTTACGTTAGCGACTTTGCAGACCGAATTGTGTTGTCTACAGAGTTTATAAATAATCCGTTGAGATGAGACGCGCTGGCCTAGTTGGTAGAGACCCTGCCCATGAAGCTAGCGGTCCAGGGTCTAATCCCGGTAAGGTCAGATATTTGTGTGATGAGCACCAATATTTTTTTCTGAGTCATGGATGTTTTCTTTGTATTTAAGTATATATTAGTACAAGCATAGAGCTTAGTTTGGGACTAGGTCAATTGGTGTGACATTGCCCCCTGATATTTACTTGTTTATTATTTATTTACTTTTTTTGTGTTTATGGACAGACAGAAGCAAACGAGGAAAAGTCACCTGATAAGTGATCATCGTGACCCATAAATACCTGTAATCTGCACCTGATGGGGATGAATGCTAGTTATTAGGATTTGAACGCCTCTGTTGTCTATTGGATTTTTTGAATTCGTTTGATTGTTTCCGAGTAGTTAAAATATAAGGTGATAAAATTTTATGCTACAAAATCAAATTTTATGATCATATTTTTTCCTCGGAATTAATTTTGTGGAATAAATTATTGTTTACGTGAACTTATTGACATATCAGGTGTTCGTGCCCGGCGTTGCCCGAGTGTTTTTGTATACAAAGCTTATCCTGACAATTTCGAACACAACAGTCTTTTTTAAATTAAATTGGTTTAGGCATTCCTGAGTTTTTCGATTCATTAAGTAAAATAAATAAGAAGAAGAGAAGAGAGAAGAGATGATGCAAAAGTGCCCATTTTCTTTGAAAATTGGTTTACTTTGTTTTAAAACTGTAGCTCCGTTAACAGCACACTTTGTAGTCTACTAAGACTACAAAAAAAACGCCTCTAGTTCTATCCGCCACTAATACATTAAAAATAATGTTGGGATATTTTTTGTTATTTACAATCTTATGCAAAAGTTTGGATATTGGTTACTTTTTCATACCAGAATGGCTGAACGGATTCGGATGAAATTTGGCACAGAGATAGACTATAGGCTGGATTAGCACATAGCTACTTTTAATCTTGTTAAAACGTAGGGTTCCCAGAGAATAAGTCACTAGCAGAAGCTAGTATACACTTGACAAACATGTAACACGTATCTGTTAGCGACGGGGCCTGAAAAAAAAAGTTTACTGTTTATAATGGCCCAATTATTAACTAACTTGTATCGCTCAACTTGAACGGCAATTACGTGCTTCAAATTTGAATAGTCCCACAAAAACCAAATTACTTGCGCTTGAATTCAGCGGATGGATCCCGAATCAACATTAGGCACATGAAATATTAAGACCCTAAAGTTTCGGGATGAGGTTCTATTCGGCCGTCCGACCTGACGAGGGTGGGCAATGTGCGCATACGGGATACGGCTGTAAGCCAGTGAGCACACACGTATAGCTGTGGCGTTGATATGCGAGATGTACGTCGATATGTAAGAAAGAAGGAGAGGAAATAATAATATTATATTTTATTTTATAAGAAAGCTGAATGAGATAGGAACAAAAAAAGGTTTAGTTTTTAATCTCATGAAAAGATAAACAGTTTTTTATTTCATGGCAATGACTAAATTTTTTTTTTTAGCTGTGGGTCATTTTACAGGAATTGCCACAAATGGACTAAAGAGTGACTGATACTCAGATAAATTGAATCATAACATTATATCAGTTCAATTATTAGGTAAATATTTCCGTTTCTACGTTAAGTACACCTTTTTTTATGTGAAAATAGAGGCTGGCATGTTAGTGTATCACGATGATAAGTGATCAGATCATCCCGACCCATACACACCCTCAACGTCAGAGGAATCGCAGGTGCGCTGCCGGCCTTTAAAAAATTTTTAGACTCGTTTCATGAAGGCCCCCAAGTCGTATTGGTTCGGAAATACAGACGCCGAAAGCTGATTCCACATGGATAAGGTGCGTGGCAAGAAAGCCCTCGAAAACGCACGGTAGTGGATTTGTAACTATCAAGATGGTGTTGATAAAATGATAGATTTTTAATAACCTAAAGTAAGTAGGCATATATTTATAATTTGCTTTCTTTTAACACGATTTTCACTCATACCATACTAAAACTATATGACGGGACTTAATCGCGTAGTAAAATAAACATTTACCACGACGTTTCGACGGTTACAACAGCCGTGGTAAACACAGAAGTTTCAACCGAGAGGATGGGTATAGGCCAGTCATCAGCCCGCAAATGTTTTGCGGGTGGTAGGACCTTGTGCAGGGTCCGTCTGGATCGCTACCACCATCTTATCCATTAACCTACCGCCAAACAGCAGTGTTCGCATTGTTGTGTTCCGGTTTGGGGATAGGACAGCCGGTGTAATGACTAGCATAGAGGCATTCCATCTTAGTCCTCAAGGTTGGCAACGCATTTGCAGTCTTAGGCTTGCAGTCTTGTGAATGCGAATGTGTATGGGTCACAGTTTCCACTTACAATCAGGTCGCCTGTGTGCTCGTTTGCCTTCTCTATGCCATAAAAAAAAGTAACCGAGGAAGTGTTTTCTCGGATAATTCGTCGGATGTCGTGACCAAAAAAAAACAAGATCATGTGCGAGTAGGTCGAAAAACTCGCACGGCAAGCAGACAAACACCCACCATTTCAGTCTTCTCGTGACCACGGGTTGTATTAATACAGTCGAAACGTCGAGGAATGTACTTTTTATTACGCGATTAAGTCCCGTTTTATAGTTATAGTATGAACAAAATAAATTTTGGGGTTTAATCTTAACTACATTTTCGAGTACGCTCGCATGCGGTGTCCCATGTTCTACCGACAAACATTTCATCTGTATCTCTTTACCACATTTCACTTTTTTTTTTTTTCTTTATTGAATGGTATTTTCTGCTGAAGCCGTGCTGCGCCTCTATTCAAAGCAGTAAAATCCGAATCGTATATGGCCGTATCGTTATTAACTCGGAAGCCATTACTGATAGAGGCCCTGTTTTAATTCGTGTTAAATATTCGTTTTAATTACGTAGGCCTGGCCCCTCTTCAACACGGTAAAAACTATATCGTTTTAGACCTGTTATCGTATTGTTAACGTTTTGATAGCTCTTATTTATTTAACAATCATGACGGAGTTAAAAACAATATACCAGGTTAATAGGCCATCTGTGGTCTTCATCAGTTCTACTTTACCAATTGCTGAACTTTTTACTGAAAATACAAATTCGCTGTATGTAAAAGATAAAAGATAAAAGACATTCATTCAGTAAGTAGGCCGTACGGGCAATTTTACACGTCAAGAATCTACCAGCGCTTCCCAAGAGGAGACCGCTGCTGAGAAGAAACGCCGCAAGAAACTCAGCAGTCAGTCATTTTTTATACATATTTCATATTACAATTGTACTACTTAGTCTAGCATTATATACAGCTACAAATATTAAATTAAATATAATATCAAATAACGTGCGTAGTTCAGCAGGAAAACATGCCAAAATTCCAAATAGAGACAGAAAAAGAAAAAAGAAAAAATAGAATCACCTACGATTATACTGTATAACATCTATGACCCTAAAGATGAGTATCCTATAATATTTGAGGAGTACCACCTCAAAAGTATACCCTGTCAAACAATATAGAGTTTTTTAAATTGGTCCACATTTGACAGAGAAATTGGTGAACATATACAAACAGCCAAACATAGAACCTCATCCTTTTTTTGGTGTCGGTTAAAAATGACACACGTCATCTCGTACGTCACAACATGGGAATGATAAGCCACTTGCTACGGGCGCGCTGCGCGACCAATCGATGAGACGTGAGACAGCGCGTACGCACCAAAATCGTATTATATAGTATAGGTAATTGATAAATATAAAATGGATACGGAAACAATAATAAACTTAGTTAATAGCAACATTCCCGTAACGATACTTTGAATCTAATGACTAAACCACAACCAGCGAGCGGGAGTGCGCGCTGCGGGCGGGCCACCGCGCGTGATGCGAGCGGGACGCGCGGGTTGATGGCGCGAGGCCAGCGCGACGCGCTCGTGCTCTGTGTGAACTGTGCACCCCGCCCGCATCACGCACTCATCACGCCCCGCTAACGTCACGCTGGCAGTCTGTTCGACCCTTAAACCAAGTGCAATAGGCTCAACACTCCCGTGTTGTGACTGTACATGGTTTTATACACGTTTATTTACTTTGACTCTTTCACATATGTTCCATTATTCATACACAAACCCATCGTAAGCAACGTGAAAGTAATTTTAAATGTTCGATAAGTAGTCTCCAAAGTTTCCCTTTGAGGAGTCTTAGGGAAATTACTCACTTTTACTCCCAATACGAAGTTTACTCGGAGGCACTTGTTCGGAGAATTCCCGGAGATTTACATTCCTTACGAAGTTATATTTATGTATGGATCCGTGCGGCTTTGTGAGAACAAGTTGGTGAAATGTTTTGGGGTTATTTTTTATTGACTTTTACTAATTCCGTCAAGAAGATTGACGAAAGAGATATACAGAGCGAAAGTGAGTGGAAGGGTCGGAAGAGGCCGCCTTAGGCGTACTTTTTCGAATCAAATCGGAGAAATACTGGAAAAGGGCCGAATCTTAAGTACCCGAAACCGACGTGCGTGCATGACTCGATGTATGAATGTGGAAGAAGCGAAAGACATTTGTCAGGATCGTAGCAGGTGGAAAGAAGTCGTCTCTGCCTACCCCTCTGGGAAACAGGCGTGATTTTATGTATGTATGTATGTATGTACTAATTCCTTTGTAGGGTTCCGTACCCGATGACCAACGGGAGCCTATTAATATGACTACGATGTCCGTCCATCAAAGAGCTGTACCTTTTAAATCGTATTAGACAGCGGTTTGTTAATTCTTTTCAGAATATGTGATTTTACGGTGGATTTACTAAAAGATAAAAGATAAAAAAGATAAAAGATAAAGATAAAAGATAAAAGAAATTTATTTAGTAAGTAGGCCGCTCGGGCACTTTTACACGTCAAGATACTACCAGCGCTTCCCAAGAGGAGACCACTGCTGAGAAGAAACGCCGCAAGAAACTCAGCAGTCAGTCATTTTTTAAACTTATTTCATATTGCATATTACAATGGTATGTACAACTTAATCTAGCATTATATAAAGCTACAAGTATTAAATTAAATATAATATCAAATAACAGTAGTTCAGCAGGAAAACATGCCAAAAATCTTACGGGAGAGAAGGATAGAAAAGAATAAAATAAAATAACTACAACTACCTACTTATATATGTGTATATGAGATGGTGCAAGATGACCACATAAAAGTTTCGATATGTTTTCCTGCATCAACGGTGTCCCCCAGACAAGAAAAAGCAGGATAAAGCCTTTGCATTTGAACAAATTACTATTGACTAAGTTTCGGGTGTAGGCCATGCATTTTTGTCTGTTAGATAGTCCTCGACCCTATAATACGCTTTAGACATTAACGACCTTTTCAAATATTTTTTAAGTGCTGGAAAGGGTAACTTTAAAACTACTTCAGGTAATTTATTATAGAAATGAATGCATTGACCAACAAATGATTTATATACTTTACGGACACGGAATTTTCGAATAGCTATTTTATTTTTATTTCTAGTATTTAAATTATGTATATCTGAGTTTTTGGTGAACAAATCTAAATTCTTAATAACATAAATAATATTCTCGTAAATAAATTGAGACGCTACAGTTAAGATATTAATTTCTTTAAAAAGTTCTCTTAATGAGTCAAAATTATTACATTATTATACAAGAGACTTTTTTAATGTTTGCAATTTTGTTTGTATCATAACGGTAAACTATACAAGCGTCTTTGGTTCTCTGGATTGCGCTAATTCAATTCAAAATCGAATTCAAGTAGAAATATAATAGTACGTACTGTGTGGTGATACGGAACCCTCAGTGCGCGACTCGGACTCGCACTTGCCCGGTTTTATTTCTATTTTATCCTCGATTTGACCTAGTTATTTTTAA
Organism: Acleris sparsana; assembly: GCA_923062465.1. Lineage (NCBI taxonomy): Eukaryota > Metazoa > Arthropoda > Insecta > Lepidoptera > Tortricidae > Acleris > Acleris sparsana. The sequence goes on along the minus strand of OV281307.1, from coordinate 12,168,368 downwards.
CTTTCCAATGTACAAATAAGGTCACTTATATTAAGCCCAGCAACTATACCAATCGATATACGGTAACAAAGCCCGTGCATATTTTCCGTAACAAAACTGACAATTACACATTATCATTTGTTACGACGTACCGGTCGTTATCTATGCCGCATGGTAATGTCCGCGAATAACGTTAATACATCATTTCATCGAAATGTTCTTCATCGATTGTAGCTTGTAGCTTTTCGTCAAACTCTATTTTCTACTGAAGCCATGATGTTTTCAAGATAACTTAAAAATGAATTACGTAGGTTGTATTGGGTTATACTTGTCACTACCAAAACAATATACACATAAGTCATCATCATGTCAGCCGAAAGACGTTCACTGCTGGACATTGGCCTCCCCCAGTGTGTGTTGCCAGTGATGACTTACGGATCTGAGACGTGGGCGCTAACAATGGGCCTCATAAGGAAGCTCAATGTCACTCAGAGGGCTATGGAGAGGGCTATGCTCGGGGTTTCTCTGCGTGATAGAATCAAAAATGATGATATCCGCAGTAGAACTAAGGTTACCGACATAGCCCGAAGAATAGCTAAACTGAAGTGGCAGTGGGTGGGGCACATTGCTCGCAGGACTGATGGCCGATGGGGTCAGAAGGTTCTGGAGTGGCGTCCGCGGACCGAAAGACGAGCTGTAGGTAGGCCTCCAACAAATTAATGAATGGTGGATGTGAAAAGCACACGACCAGTCTGAGTGGAAAGCCTTGGGGGAGGCCTACACATAAATAGTTAGTAATATTAAATATGTTTAAAAAATTACCGACTGCTGAGTTTCTTGCGGCGTTTCTTCTCAGCAGTGGTCTCCTCTTGGGATGCGCTGGTAGTATCTTGACGTGTAAACGTACCCGTGCGGCCTACTTACTAAATAAATTTATTTTATCTTTTATCTTTAAACTTAGATGAAACGAAAATCCTGCGTAATAATACGTCAGTGGAAAGTCGAAAGGTTTAAGTTTACGCGTGACTTTAAACTTTACTTTTTTTACATTAATTTAAAACAATGGTTAATCAGGATTCAGAAATTATAAAATACACTCAGGAGCAAAAAAACGGGTCAGAGTGCGTTTTTCATACCAAAGAGGCTATTTCGAAGCCTTGGTTCCTCGCCAGGGAATGCTTTTAGTGAAATCTGATGATGAATACCCTGAGCATCGATACAGGATTTCCAGAGTGCCTAGGATACCCAACTGAATAAATCTGCGGCTAACGCCAGAATTGTGCATGTTCAGAAAAACATCTAAAATGGCAATAAAATGTAAGGGAATCCAAGTGCTGACCCAAACTCTCCCACTGTGGTGTTAACTGATTATAACCATTAAACCTCACTCAAAACAACACCTGGCGAGGAACCAAGGCTTCGAAATAGTCTCATTTGTATGAAAAACGCACTCTGATCCGGTATTTTTGCTTCTGAGTATAGTTGTTAAAGATCACAGGGTTTAGAAGATTCAACCAAGAACATACTAAGAAGGTGACATGGTTCATGACTTTTTTTCTAATCGTGTTATTCACGTTAAACAGTCTCAAGGAAATATGATCACGTTTACAATATCCAATGACGCAAAGGCGTTATGGTTATTGTAAACCCGAGGCCCTAGACGAGATGCATTTGGCGTTCGTTATCGTTATCCAAAATGTATAGGATTGCCGTAAACTGTCAGACGGTAGCGTCGATCACCTATTGTTATCGAAAATAGTTTACGTTAGCATTTAGCTACTTTTCTATCCTCACAGATCGCAGAACACTAACGATTTTATCGTTAATGCCGAGTAACTGACAAATTAAATAAGATGCAAAATACACCTTAACATGCAAGTGAACGAGGTACATTTTGTAACTTATAGAATTAGTTACTTACGAGGTATTGAATCAAGAATCGCGGGAGAGGGGTGGATGCGAAAAGCACAAGACCGGTCTGAGTGGAGAACCTTGAGGGAGGCTTACGTCCAGCAGTGGACGTCTTTCGACTGACATGATGATGATAATGATGAGGTATTGCAGTATCTTTGAGGATATATCTTCTAAAATCTTAGAGAAGCTGGTAAACTCGCGACTCGTCAAGTTCTTGGAGAAGTTTACTAGTCTTCTTTCCGACAGACAATTTGGCTTTAGGCAGCATAAATCTACGGAAGACGCCACTTCACTATTGATTAAACTAACATCATCCTATCTAGACAGTAACTCAAAGTGCATTGGAGTTTTTCTGGATTTGGCTAAGGCTTTCGATACCGTCTCAAGACCTATTCTTCTCCGCAAACTTGAAAATTTGGGTATTCGCGGTGTCTCACTAGCGTGGTTCGACAGCTATCTCTCAGACAGAAGACAGTTGGTAAAGGTTGGTTCTGTTAGGAGTGATCCCGAACCTATTAATTTTGGAGTCCCACAAGGAAGCATCCTTGGCCCTACCCTTTTTATAATATATATTAATGATTTACACAACCTCATTATTAAAAACTCCGAAATAATTTGCTATGCCGACGATACGGCAATTCTTTTTAGAGGTAAAAACTGGGCAGACGCTGTATTTGCGGCAGAAACAGGTATGAAAATCGCGTCTGACTGGCTTCGCCTCAACCTTTTAACTCTAAATAACGATAAAACCAAATTTGTCTGTTTTCACAAAACCGCCTCTTCTAAACCAACCATGATTACTAATTTGAAAATTAACTCCTGTAAAGATTTTTCCTCAGATAACTGTAACTGTAAAACCATTCAACGTACCAATGTTATTAAATACCTAGGACTATTCGTCGATGAAAACCTTAATTTTAAAACTCATATACACAAACTTTCTTCTAGAATTAGAAAATCTATTGCTGTGTTTAAAAAAATTCGTCATTCTGCCGATAAACCCCTGCTCACTTTAGTCTACACCGCACTGTGTCAGTCTGTAATTAATTACTGCATTCCAGTTTGGGGCAGCGCCACAAAGTCTTCCATGATAGTCATAGAGAGAGCTCAACGGTCAGTGCTAAAAGTAATATTTAATAAACCTTTTAGATATCCTACAGCCTCCTTATACACCGAAGCTAACGTTTTAACAGTCCAACAACTTTTCCTTCACAGAATCTGCTTGCTCACGCATACACTTGCGCCAACTATTCCTAACTACAGTACCATTCTAAATAAACGAGTTTTTCAGTTACCAGTTCCCAGAGTCCAATCTACTTTTGGGAAGCGTTTCGGAGAACACCTTTGCATATCAATATACAATACTGTTGTAAAACATTGTAGTCTGAAATACAGAACTCTTTTCGAAACCAAAAAGCTTGTTTTCGATTTTCTAAAAACTTTAAATTATGATGAGACAGAAGCCATGTTAGATTAGATTGATTATATATACTTTTTTATTAATTATTGTTCATTCCTTATTATTTTATATAACAACTGATCTCAAAGTTTATATAAGTAGTTTTACTAAATAATATGTAAAAATAATTTTGTAAATGGTTCCCCGCGATACAGGCCAAGCCTAGTGCAGGGACCCCTGGCAATATTGTAAAAACATGTATGCGAAATAAAGATTTATTATTATTCATAGATATTTATTTAATTTTCTGCAAATTAGGTTTTTTACAATAAACATTCAAATATAAAAGTAAAATAACAATACTAATACAAAAAATATACATTATAAAAAACCTAACCTACGGGTGCCGCCGGCAGCGGGGCAGGGCTCAAGCTACCGGTGGTTAGGGCTGCAGAGAGAGGAACCTCCTCACAATGCGTGCCGTGTCGAGGAGTACTGCCTTCTGTATCTGGCCCTTGATCCAGCCATCTAGCGAGAGTCTCTTGAGGTGTTGGTCGAGACTCTTCGCTATAAGACCGTTGGCCGAAACAACTATCGGGACAATGATCGTCGAGTCAACATCCCACATGGCGGTCACCTCGTGAGCCAAGTCAAGGTACTTGCTGAGCTTGTCCTTCTCGGCCTTCACAAGGTTCTCGTCATGCGGGATGGTGACGTCAACGAGCACTGCCCGGCGTTGAGATCGATCTGCCAACACGATATCAGGCTTATTGGCGACAATAGTCCTGTCCGTGATGACAGATCGATCCCAATAGAGCGTAGCACGACCATTTTCGAGAACTGGCGCCGGTGTGTACTTATAGTACGGGACTTCAGACTCAACAAGACCATATTGAAGAGCAAGTTGCTGATGGATGATCCTGGCCACGAGGTTATGTCTGTGCAAGTACTCACCGTTCGCCAAATGCGAACAACCGGAAATTATATGTCTGAGCGACTCGCCGGGGCAACGGCACGCTCGACAAATGTCGACCGTGCCATCCCTCAGAATATATTTCCGATAATTGTTCATCATTATGACCTCGTCAGCAATTGCACAGACAAAACCTTCGGTTTCCCCAAAGAGGTCACCGAACCGTAGCCAGTTCACGGACGCTAAAAAGTCTACGTCGGGCCTTGTTAGGGCCCGGTAGAACCGTCCGTGTAGCTCCTTGCTCTTCCATATGTTCTTGCGGTCTTCAGTGCTCAACACCGTTGGTCTGCGCCAGCTCTCGTTTGCCAAGGAGAGAGGCGTGAGGTTCCTGTCTACTGCAACCACATCACGATGCATCCCACACTCATTGCCTAGGAAATAATCCCTGAGATTGCACACCTCGTGGTTGTGGAGATTCTTAGCATTTAAAATGCCTCGACCTCCACACTTCCTCGGGATGTACAATCTCATGACAGATGAGCGTGGGTGCAACATGCGATGTGATTTGAGCAGTAGCCGGACCCTCCTATCCAGGGCGTCCAGCTCAGTCTGAGTCCACCTTAGTATGCCAAAGGAGTATGTGAGCAGCGGCATCACCCAGCCATTGAAGGCGCGCACCTTATTGCCACCCGACAAAAGACTGTTAAGAACTTTTGTCAAGCGGCAGAAGAAGCGCTCCTTCACTAACTGTTTGACTTATTATTATTATTATTATTATATGTGGCCTTACACCACAACGTATTCGTTGTCTCCGTCTTACATCCACCAAAGTGAAATTCCAACCATTTTATTAGCCCTTTAATTCCAAGCCCAAAACAATGATTGTTCATTATCATTCCCCCGGTTCGAACCTCATTACTGTGGCGTCAATTAAACATTGATTAATCTGTAACAAGCGAGCTCGTTTAAACAGCCCATTTATAACTTCTCTAATGAAATGGGATAGCGGCAATGCTTTTTGCATATTAATTTTCTTCGTCAAAGACAAAATTGTGTGATACAAAGCAATACTAAGGTTTCATGACAATCATTAAAATCTTGTCGACTGCTAGACATGGGTTTCCTCCAGGAATTACTAAAAAAGTAAGTCCTGAGCTGTTTCCAGAGGATTCTTATTCATACATACCTTAAGGACCTGTTAATGTTGGTTTACCCTTGAAATATCGAAACACTTCATAGAACGTTTCACTTCACCGAATTTTCATTTCATCGACGTGCACGAGTTTTTTTTTTGTGATCACAAGTCTAACCTTACCTAACCTACATAACGAATACTCAAGATAACCTGAAAACTATAAAGTTTCAGCTGAAATTTGCTTTCGATGAAATGAAATCCTCTATTCCTGGTTGCCACTACCTTGATGGCCACCACTGGTGGCGATACGGATTTTTGTTCCTGATTGCCGCCCAGCGGTGGCAATGAGGAATATATTTCCCTATCGCCGCCACTGGTGTCAATGAGGAAAATATACTACTGCCTATAAAATGAGGTAGGTTTAGGTTATGTTAGTTTTGCAGCAGGCCCGGAGGGCCAAACCACCCAGAAATAGGAGCTCCGCGTTGGCGGAGCTCCGTCGACACTGTCTGATTGATTTGAAATAAGAGTGTCGACGGAGCTCCGCTATCGCGGAGCTCCTATTTCAGGGTGGTTTGGCCCTCCGGGCCTGCTGCAAAACTAACATAACCTAAACCTACCTCATTTTCATGTTTACATGTTTACATTTTCAAAAGAGTAAGAATGGCGATCGAGGTGGTGGCAATCAAGAATAGAGGAAATCCTCATTGCCATCGCTGGGCGGCAATCAGGAACAAAAATCCATATTGCCACCAGTGGTGGCCATACTGGCCATCAAGGTAGTGGCAACCAGGAATAGACTAATGAAATTCGGTGAAATGACACATTTATTGATGAAACGTTTGTCGATATTGCAAGAAGATACCGCTAATGTTTCGTGTTTAGCGCAACTATGGCAACCACGACGCTGCGTGTAGCTTTTTTTTGCAAACTAAGTTATGTGCTCAACAAGACCAATAAATCTCAACACAGTGGGTCTACTTTAAAAATAGCGGAGATCCTGTCGCCTCTTTCCAACTCCATCATCAGATCAGCTCTTTGATATCTTAATATTTCCTTGTCATCAAACTTACGTAAGTATGTGGTTTTTAGCCCAATTTCATTAACAGGAACTGGTTCGCAATTGACTTACAAATTTTAATGCGGACAACCTTAATAGATACATTAAAAGGGCATCTATTCAAGACGGTAAAAAACAGATCGTCTTTGACTTGTTATGGTATTGTTTTGACGTCAGTCACCATTACTGTCAAGTAAATAACAGCTTTCCTTTAAACAAGTTCGCGTTTCTAATGCGTAAGGTTCCGTCGCCACATTGTACAGAATTCAATGTAGTAGAAGACGTGTACCACATTTTGATGGAAAGCGTCCGGAACGAGCACGTGAGAAAGCAGATGATGAACGAGACATTTTTATTATTCATCATCATCATCATCATTATCAGCCGCAAGACGTCCACTGCTGGACAAAGGCCTTCCCCAAGGTTTTCCACAACGATCGGTCCTCTGCTGCTGTCATCCAGCGGTTTCCCGCGACCTTTATCAGATCGTCAGTCAACCTTGTGGAAGGTCTGCCAACACTTCGTCTCCCGGTTCGCGGTCGCCACTCTAGAACCTTTCCGCCCCAACGGCCATCAGTTCTTTTTATTATTAGGGGGTTGTAATTATTGTCTGTCTCATCCATTGTCTGATGTCGCCAAACAAATGTATAAACTGGCTGCAGTAGGGTTAAGTAGAAGATAAGATACATTCTGTTAAAAAAAATAGAGCGGCATGGTCACTGGTCACTATAGTGCACCAAGCTCTTTAAATAAATAAAAAAAAACATAAGAGCTATCAAAACGGTGACAATACAATAACAGCTCAAACACGATATGGTTTTTACCGCCTAGAATAGAGACCCAGGGCTGAGATTCTACACGGTAAAACCTTATTGCTTCTGACGTGCTTCCATATCATTACCATACCATTTTGCGGGTGGTAGGACCTTGTGCGGGGTCCGTCCGGATCGCTACCACCATCTTATCCATTAACCTACCGCCAGCAGTGTTCGCATTGTTGTGTTCCGGTTTGGGGATAAGACAGCCGGTGTAATGACTAGCATAGAGGCATTCCATCTTAGTCCTCAGGGTTGGCAGCGCATTTGCAGTCTTAGGCTTGCAGTCTTGTGAATGCGAATGTCTATGGGTCACAGTTTCTACTTACCATCAGGTGGCCTGTGTGCTCGTCAGCCTTCCCTAAGCCATAAAAAAATAAAAAAATCGTCAACTATTATTTATTTGACAATTACGGCCGGGTTCAAAACAATACCATAACACTTTAAACGCGACATGGTTTTACAAAGTGGAATAAAGGCCCTGCAAATTAAATAAAAGCTTATAATTGGGATGGAAACTGTGACATTACTTTTTAAAAATCTGCACGAATATTTATTTTATGACCCGCGACGCAAAAAGGGGGTGTTATAATGACCGCTGTGTGTGTGTCTGCCTGTGGCACCGTAGCTCTTAAGCGGGTGAACCGATTTGGATGCGGTTTTTTTTAATTCAAAAGCAGGTTATAAAGCAGAATATTGGTTAGGCTCTAAAACATATCAGCTCTGGAAGAAGAGATCACCATTTATATCGGAGTTTTTGTTTTATCTGATAGTTATTGGATTTTCTACTAAATTTAACCCATATAATATCACCATTAGTATTTTGCCTGTAATATAATACTTAAAATATAAATTGTTGAGGTAGAGGGCTTAAGGTAATGTCCGCATGAACGACGCTCCACGCTCGAGTAGGCCTCCACTCACTCGTGAGTTTCTGCCTAGCTGTACGCATTGTCCTCCATTTGCGACAGAACGGAAAAAATATAAAAAAATCGATAAGAGTTAATTTGAGAACGTAACTTAGATATTGAAGTCTTCATTTTATATTTGCTTTTAAGCACTTAACAGTAAAGGTGGCCGAATTATAAACAATACCGTGACATTTCAAAAGTAATTCATTATAGGTTCCTCGTACCGCGTAGATTAGAGGCTCTGGGCCCTGGGGTGGATAAAGCATCCGTCACTCTCGCACTTGCACATTAGTCAGAAAGTGACAGCTACTTTATGCACGTTTGTCCACATATTATAATAGGCCCTCTGATATTCCGTTATTCTCATCAAAACATATAGCTAACAGAAATGCATAAACATTTAATAACGTCATCCCTGTTCTGTGCGTAGGATGAATGTATTTATCTGTTGGTTTATTCATCAATGCAACGTCACGCATGCAGGGTGACACGTGGAACGATGCATTTATTTTAATTTAGTAAAGTGAACCCATTGCAACTGTAACAAATGTAACAAAAAACCAACTTCAGTCATCAATCATCACAATCAAACTTCAACATTCAATAATTATTTGAGATACATTGTATTTGCAACCTTGTCGAATAAATTATAGGGCGCCTTTAAATAACCTGGGGACTTGAGAGATTATCATTGGTTTTGTAAATCAAGTAGCTAACAAATTCAATAAAGAGCATAAGGCACTTGACAATTGACTTATTCAGTAAGGTGCATTTTGCTCCTTATTACGCTTCGTTACACAATTAAAGTACGCAGTGACACGACGAAGGACACCATCATCAGTCGAAATCGGGCCAACAGTTCCGCCTCTACGTAAGAACAAAGAATTATACGTACATGTTAAAAACATAACCTGACTGCTTATGTTAAATAATAAGGAATCGCAACTTGAAGTTTACTGTAAAATCATGTTTGCTATTACTCTACCCTAGTACAAACCCGAAAGGCGGTTAAAATATAACCAGTAAAGACTTATGAAATTTCATTGATAAATACCAATCATACAATAGCTTGCATTTTAATGCGTCAAACCTTTTAGCACTAGTTCCAACAAACGGCCCGCAACGGATCGTGACGGAAAGAACTCTATGGTCTTTTAACGCTATATTACGGCGCACAGCGTCTTGACAGCGGGCGTCTTCCGCGACACGCGCACGTCGCCGTAAGTACACTGCGACGTGCGATCGGCTCCGTCATAATAATGGAATAAGCGGTTGTTATTGTTATTGTTATTTTTATTTTATTTTTTATTTTTTCCCTTTTCTTATTTTCTTTGTGTTTACTTTTATTTGTGTTAGCACGCATTCGTTTAATCATTTGTTAATAACTAAAGGGTTTAGTTATGTTTTCATTAAGGAGACTGTAAGTCTACTATTTAATTATTGTCTGTGTTACATACAATTATACGAGACTGTTTGTTTCTAAATAAATAAATAAATAATAAATAAATAAATAAATAAATAGACAATAATAATTTCAATCGAGCCGTACGTCGCCGCATCCGTTTGTATCCTTTCTGATCCTATGCGATGCGAGCCGTTTGGTGGAAAACATCCTTTAGTCTACATGAGGTTATAAAGATGCATACATACAGGCAACAAGTTTACTTGTTCTGTCCTCTGTCCAGATGACAGCGTTAATTACTAAGAAGGAAGTTAAATCGTAACTAAACATTGGCTTTCTACGACTTGTGTCCTAAAAAAAACTAACTAGGTAGTCCGTCATTTACATTATCAAACAAGTCCAACGAAAATCAACCTTTGAAAAATCTCAAATGCTGTTCGTTTTATCATAATGTCGTCAAAATAATGTTGCTTATCATGTATTTATTTTTTATTTCACCAATTTCACATTTAAATAATTTTAATATTGCCTATGACACTCTCGTGGGACGAATCTAACCACGTATAATTTATTAAAATATATATAAGCGGACATTGAGTCGGACATTATATACAACTCAAACACATAACCCTTCTGGGCTTTGCCGCAGTGGGCAAAAAATATTGAACACGTATCTTTTTCTTTTGTCAATTAAACAAAAAATGACGAAGATACAGTGCGGTTGAAGTTTCGCGTGACGTCACGCCGTGGCACACTTTATGCCACGTTGTGACGTCACGAGCCTCCACTCCCGAACTTTGATGTGCGTTTTATTTGTCAATTTTGTATGATTTGATAAAGCAGAAATTACGTGTTCAAGGTTTTTTGATAATCTTACTAACGGACTAATTAGAACTAGTTTTTTTACCCAGGACACACCCCTATTAAACTTATAGTCCGTAAATACTTATACATACATTCGAAAATACATTATCCTTCTTGACAAGTAGGGTAAAAAAAACAAATCAAAAATTCTTAAACTTTGTGCTAAAAACTTTTCCATCAAAGGTTTAACCATTTAAAAATAACTAAACACTTTCAAATTAAAAGTAATCTCTATCAACAAAGGCGTGTTTCTTTCATAAAAAATATATACAGGGTGAGCCTATTAAGAACCCTTTCAAAGTTGACACTGAGGCGGCCAATTATGTTTTTGCTGGCCGGGCGTGACAAGCCAGATGCTCCCGGTCGTTAGTTCTAATATAACGCTAAACGTCGGGGAAAAACTTGGCCAAGACTGATGGTTATGGGTTTAAACCTGTGGTTTAAATAAAAACAGCTGGGTTTATGGGCGTTTTTAGGGATCCGTAGCCAAATGGCAAAAACGGTAGATTTTATATTGATAACTAGAGGATACTCGCGACTTCCTACGTGTAGAATCAGTTTCCCGCTACTCCTCCTACTTCTTCCACCCCTAGACCTCCTAAGGAACCTATATACCAAATTTGGAATCTTTAGACTCAGCGATTTGGGTATTTGCATTGCACCAAGCTTTTATGTGAGCCTGTTATGAATAAAATCTGATTGAATTTTTAAACATGTGTCAAAATAAAATGTAAATTAAAATCAAAAACACTAAGGAGTATTGAGATCAATTTCAACCCAACTTGGAAGTAAATCACCCCCAAAATAACATTCTGAATTTCAATGACATACGAAACACGTCTTCCAGCAATTCTGTTAAAGAATGTTTATGCAAAATTTGAATTATATTAGACCAAGGAATCACGTTGTCCCATACAAACTTTTCCCCCGTTCTTCACCTATTTAGAGGTACAATTTCGGAAAATCCTTTCTAATCGGATGGCTACGTCATCACACACCCTCCAAGTTTCAAGTCTCTACGATCTGTGGTTTAGGCTGTGCGTTCCGTCAGTCAGTTAGGCAGTCAGTCAGTCAGTCATTCAGGACAAAGCATTTTATATGTATAGACTAGCTATACCCAGCAAGCGTTGCAATGCCACATAATGTAAAAAATAGACGGATTTTTTGAGCCAAAAATCCTCGCTGGAATCCCCAGGACACCCTACCAAAGTTTCATTACAATCTGATCAACGGTATCAGAACGCATTAATAGAAGGACAAACATACTACTTTAAGGGATCTCTTCCAGTTAACCCTACACCTAACCTAACATCTCTTTTAGTTAAGCAGACATCAAATTAAACAAATGCCTTTATGTTAAAAAAGCCATTTCATCATACTTATCATGGTTTCTAGTGCTTGTGTAGTCCTAGGACTTCAGTCTAGAGATTGGAATAGAGGCCTTAAAACGTTTAAATTTAAAATAATAATTATAAACTACTCCTATTTATATTTTTCCCTGAAACAGTTCGTTTTAAACATGCATTGCCTTAAGTATGGCAATACTTAGTTACGTAAACATTAAAACAAATAAGCGTTACCACAGCATCTAAATATAGTCTTTCCTCTTTCATTAGTTGCTCTCACCATTCAACAATTTGTTTTAAAAATAAACTTTCTCATTAATTTATAACTAGAGTCTACAAAGAGCCGTATTAATTTTAATAAAAGCGCTTTGAATACTAACTAATGAAAACACAGATACGGAACGGAACAAAAGACTCATTGGGAAAACTGCAGTTGTTTAACTTCCTTTGTATTGTCTGAAAATATTGTCCACGCTGGTTAATTAATACATTAATTTAGTCCCTGTACAGGCATCATACGTATCAATATGTAACTATAATTTTATCGAAAAACCTTTCATCGAACGTATTACGCAGAATTTTCATTACATCGAAAGTGTTATTTTTTTTTAATATGTTGGTTACAAGTCTAACTTAAGCAAACCTAACATATGTAATTAACATTTAAGATATCCTGTTTTCACCAGAAAATAGCCTTCGATGAAATGGTACAAATGATGAAGTTTGTGAAATTCGATAAAATCAAATGCCATCATCAAATAGCTGTTGTCTGTGAGAACTGTCCAATTTTTCGGGATAAAATGTATACTTTGTCCTTTCTCGGGGTTTAAGCTATCATTTTTTTTTTAAATTGAAATTGGTCTAGCACTTTAGCTGTCAAAGCATAACAAATAAAGATGGAGTTACCGTCGTATTTAAGTATATCGTATCAATTTATGGATAGAAATAAATGAGAACAGGCAATGAATTTTTGTACATATTTAGTTGTTTTGGTAAAATATAGAACAGCGCCTAGGTATTTATTTAACTAGCAATGTATGTATGTATGTATACGGGTCAAATCTTATAAGTTAAATTTGACCCACTTGCCGGTTTCTGATGAAGCTGAAAATTTGCACACACCTTTAGTTCTAATGATAATGTAGTAGCATCGAGCTGGTCTGATGATGTAGACTCAGGGTGGCCATAGGAACTCTTAAAACACTCATGATAAACCCGTCGTGGTAGGCTCGTTAGAACCGTCTTGACGATTAAATGACGACTGTGCAAAAAAAATTACAGTCAGCAGCAAGAGCTTGTCCTGAAATAGATTTTTTTTACATAAACTTAGTACATCGATGGATGTATTGGTAGTCTGTGTTCACCTCAACTCTCACGCAGCTATACAAATCAATTATGCTTTTGTTTTCCTTTTCCTCCTACATTTTCCTCAAACACGCCAGGGTAAATAAGCAATAAGGTCGAGATCCGCCTAATTTGGCAGAGAGCCGGGAAAAACTGTTATAATTGCCCACGGTTTTTTTAATTCCCAGGGTTGTCACATACGTTTTCCGATCAACTGAATTTCAGGGATATTAAGTTTTAAAATTATGGGGACTTGTGCCTAATGTCTATTATACATGTATTATTATTATATTATTAATGCGAAAGTTTGAATGTTGGTTTGTTGATGGTACTCCTTGACTGATGAAATCCAGTCGTTTCATCGGTTGTCTTATCCCCACACAGTGCTAAGATATTAAACAAATAAATACATTAATATCAGGGAACAATCTTACTCACAATGAGCTACTCCCAAACTAAGCTCTAGACTTGTACTATGTATACGAACAACGATAACCATACTTATATAGAAAACAGAAAAAAATCTAAACTCAGAAACGCACAAATAGTTACCCATACCGGGAATCAAACCCAGTACCGCTAGCTTCTTAGGCAGCGATCAACTAAGCTATAGATATTATTAAAATTAGGTCGCTTCGTTGGTTTTTTCTTAACTTTAAATAAGTACAGTACATACAGTGTGTAAATGGTATACGGGCGTTCCTTTTAACTGTGGTTAGTATAACCCTTACTGAGAACATTTAGGCAGCTTTTGTTAAAACGAAATTAAAAAAAAAAAACCATACAAAATAATTTAACACGTAATGTATAACGAAAAATGCAATTAACATTTTCACAAGTAAACATTACGTACTTACCTGACAGATGGACTTCGATGTACATTGCGGGTCGATAGTATGTTCAAAAATTAATAACGGTGTACACGTTAGCGTAATAAAATAATTCTTTCTGTTAATGATTAGTAGAGTCTTAATCTATGTCCAGTTTTAATAAACGCCCGTATACCATTTACACACTGTATTAGAGAAATACACACTTAAATAAAGTCCAATTACACATTTGCCCATTCTGGGAATCGACCTTAGGCTGTTAGTTTCATAGGCAATGACAAAACCTTTTGAGACATAAGACAACATTATAATAAAGTAGAAAAGTCGTTCAAACTTTATCATGATAATATTTTTTTTTTTTTTTTTACAAACAATATACAAACAATAAACAATATACTACATTGAACTAACAGGCGTTAAAACGTGTAGGTAATTCTATTAACGGGTTGGGTTAAATCTAAGTTAGCGACACGTTGTAAAGTGGGATCCCGCTTAAAACGCGTTTTATGCTAGGTTTACACGGGCTTAGTAGCTAATGCTTAGTACTTGTCATTTACAGTTGTCACATCTGTGTAAACACGTTGTATAAGTGCTTAGTATTAGTGCAACTGCAAGTGCAAGTAATTAGAAGCCGTTCCTATTTACTAAGCGACAAGCACCTACCCGTAGCTAAAAATCTACTAATACTTGTCACTTGTCGAGCGGTGTAAACATTTAATGACAAGTGCATTTTGATTAGTGATTAGTAGATTACCTACTCAATGCTGCCGAACTAATACCATTCTCTAACACCACTGTGTAGACGGTTACTTGCCACTTGTCACTGTGCATATAAGTCCCTAACCACCTACACTAATGACAAGTACTAAGCCCGTGTAAACCTAGCATTACTGGACAGGGCGGCAAACCGTCACACCTACAAAAGAGGTAATCAGCATCTAATGAAAACGCTTGTCTACTTTTTTTTTTTTCTTTGCCCCGCGGCGACTTGAACAGCTACTACCGCGGGAATATGGCGTTTCCACTATGAAGTGATTTCGCCAGTGTCAAGTATATATGAGTATAAATCAATATAGTAATAAAACACAATCCAATCTTCTCGAGGAAGATTGGAGGCAACGTTGTACGGTGATATGTAGGACAGAGGCCAAGATAGTTTTAACCTCTGTACCACTGCGAGTCCACTTGAAACGAGAAGAAAGATGCCAGGATACACGAAATAAGTCCAAGTCTTCTATCACTATGCAACACAAAGGCATTAAAAGTACAAATCACTAACAAAAAAGAACTTTGAACACCTGAATACACAAAAATAAAAAATAAAACAAATTACACATCCGCCATCTTTTGACGTTGCAAATGGCCTCCGCCTCTTTAGACATACCTTAATAATCTGTGGGCCTCCGCTTGTCTACTTTATTTAACACCCTTCTTTACGATCTCTCGTAAAAAAACATCTTCAAAAATAAAGGGTCCGTTGTAATCGCTGTAACAATTGCATATATTTTTAGATTCTTAAAAGAGGTTTTTCTGAGATTACAACTAGTCTATGCTCTGAGCCTCTATTTATTTAATCGACAGTAATGCCAGCTGAATTAAAAACAATACGATAACATCGTTGGCAACACCGCTAACATTAATTTGTTATCTGGCTTTGTGTGTGTTACACTCATATCTTGTCTGTGGTGATACTGGTGATATTGCAAACCAAAGTAACATTGTACATACGGTCCGCTCGTCCTGAATTATAATTAAAAAGTATCTAAATGACGTCCCAGTGCATTTAAAAAATAGGTGATCTACAGTCCAATTACGAACATCAACAAACATATCAAAGGCAATTCGGTTTTATCCCTTTCTCTCAACTTAGACAGGAATGAGGCATGAAAGGGACGAGGAACCCGAAGTTTCGAATTTAGCGCTTCGTAGGGCCGAGATTAAAAGCAGAAACCATATCGTCTTTGACCTGTTATTTTGATAGCTCTTATCATCGATCATTTTCATTTTCATACTTATTGGTAACATTGCCAGGCTGAATAAAACCTGACTATATCAAAAGTTCATGACTTGATGGAAATTTACGAAGTATCACTGAGTTTTGCGTTTAGTTTCATTCACATTTATTTTAAAGTTGGTCGAAACGTAATACTCAGGAGCAAAAATAACGGGTCAGAGTGCGTTTTTCATACTGAAGAGGCTATTTCGAAGCCTTGGTTCCTCGCCAGGGAATGCTTTTAGTAAATTCTGATGATGAATACCGCGAGCATCGATACAGGACTTCCAGAATGCCCAGGATACCCAACTGAATGAATCTGCGGTTAACGCCGGAATTGTGCATGTTCAGAAAAACACCTAAAATGGCAATAAAATGTAAGGAAATCCAAATGCTGACCTTAACTGTCTGGCTGTGGTGTTAACTGATTGTGCGATCAGTTAGGTATCTTAAGAATTTTGATCTCCTCTATACATTCGGAGTACCCACCATTAAACATCACTCGAAACAACCCCTGGCACTGGATATAGGTACTGGATATTGACTTGATTTTATCTAAGAAATAAGTAAAGTAAAGCAACATGAGATGCCCTGTCTCCTAAAATAGAATGGCCAACCCTAGCGCAAATGATACTGGGCTACTCGAAAATAATGACGGACAAAAATAAAAAGCCGAATACTCGAGCTCAAGTATTTATTATTCAGAGAAGTAAGCGACCGTCGCGCCGCCATCTTAAAATTATTCGCTTAGTGTTGCCATATTAATGTCGGGCGCGAATAAGAAGCTCGTGAAGTTATGTAGATGCCAGCTTATTTGCATAAGTATCTTTTTTTAATGTTATAGGTATAATGTAGTTTACTTGAGGGTCGGGTATTTTTTGTGGTAATTCAAAGATAAAGTTGATATTTTGTAAGCAAAGCTACAAATTGTTCGTTTAGCGCCTGGGCTGAAATTAAATCCAACGTAGGTAAGTGAAGGGTCTTGAAATTTTAATGAAATTAAATAATTTATGCAGTAAATTGGCAACATCAGGGCTATTTCACGTCGGTAATATAAAGTGAATCTACCTACGCTTCGGACAAGACCATCGCTGCAGAGAAGAAACGCGGCAAAAAACTCGTGCATTTTTTTAGCCATTCAATACAATTATACTAAAAGGAAAGTAACATCACAAGGTATTAAAGTAATAAATAAGCAATCATTACGCGCACTTTAAAATTAACAAATAAAAGATATATTCAATTAAAGCATCAACAAATATTGAAATTATAATTGAACCTCGAACGTAGCGCGGGATTCAAATGCATGACGCAGATAACTTCATCTACACACCATAACATAAGTCCTCTATTATGCGTTCAAAACCCGTAGGCAATGACCAGCATTACCTGTGGTAGCAGGTGACAGTGATGACAGCTGTTATTTTTTGGAAAATGTTCCAAATTCGATACAATATTCGATAACGTAGTTTCATTACGTCACAGCTGTCATCGCTGTCACTTACTACCACAGGCAATGACCAGCATTACCTGTGGTAGTAGATGACAGTGATGACAGGTGTTATTTTTGGAAAATGATCCAAATTCGATACAATATTCGATAACGTAATTTCATTACATCACAGCTGTCATCGCTGTCACTTACTACCACAGGCAATGACCAGCATTACCTGTGGTAGTAGGTGACAGTGATGACAGCTGTTATTTTTGGAAAATGTTCTAAATTCGATACAATATTCGATAACGTAATTTCATTACGTCACAGCTGTCATCACTGTCACTTACTACCACAGGTAATGCTTCTAAACCCATCTTAGAGTACTTATCATATGAGTGTAGATAAAATACTGCACGCGACTGCGTAATTGGCATTACGCAATCATCACGTAAACTACTATTGCTGCCGTGCGAAAGATATTTTTTTAGCCTCTAGCCTCCACCGCCACACATGGTTGACAGAAGCGCGTAGAGCTAACCCCATGTACAGTCGAGTTGATAAATATGTGTATACTTTAGTACCTTGTCACTTTAATCGTTGTGACAATTCATACATGGCAGTTTAAACATGACATTAAATGGACACGGTCCTAAAGTGTACACATATTTATGGACTCGAGTATACTTCTGTTTAGTTCATTAGAGTAAATACTCTTTTACCGAACAATAGGAAATATTCATGTCTTTTATTCACAGCTTCAATAAACGGCAGAGTCATGTAACAAACAGTTCAAAAAACATTTTTGAATAGCTATAGTAAACCAACATATAAGCCAACAATAATTTGTTTCTATCTCTTGTAAAACCAAATTTAACATGAAGTTTATACGGCCGACGTGTAACATGACGTCATAAGGTGTATCGGATATCACTGTCAAATCGCTGTCCAATTAGCGGTTTAAAATGCTTGTGTTATCCGTATTTCTTGGCCAATTTAAATTTACAATTTTTCGTGATCTTTTTTACGGTATTTACATATTTTGTTAAGAAATGCGATTTAAAAAAGCGGCCAAGTGCGAGTCGGACTCGCGCACGAAGTATTCATTCATCATTTCAGCCATAGGTCGTCCACTGCTGAACATAGGCCTCTCCCAAAGATTTCCACCTCACCCGGTAGGAAGCGGCCTGCATCCAGCGGGTCCCCGCGGACTTGACCAAATCGTCCGTCCATCTCGCGGGGGGCGCCCTACGCTGCGCTTGCCGGTACGTGGTCTCCACTCGAGAACTCTACTGCCCCAGCGGCCATCAGTCCTTCGAGCAATGGGGCCTGCCCATTGCCACTTCAGCCTGCTAATCCGATTGGCTATGTCGGTTACTTTAGTTCGTCTACGTATCTCCTCGTTCCTGATTCGATCTCGTAGCGAGACACCAAGCATAGCTCTTTCCATGGCACGCTGAGTGACTCTGAGCCTATTCAAGAGGCCAACAGTTAGAGACCACGTCTCGGCACCGTATTAAGTAAGTAAGGTGTAAGTATTCATTATGTATAAAAAAACACGTTTGTTTTATGGGAGTATTCGTTATTATAGCGGCAACAGAAATACCTCATCTGTGAAAATTTCAACTGTCTAGCTATCTCGGTTCATGAGACAGACGGACAGACAGACGGACAGTGGAGTCTTAGTAATAGTTTTTACCCTTTGAGTTTGGAACTCTAAAAAAATCCATGCATACTTATTCCTTGTTGTTCTCGCATGTGATATTTATGGGCTTCTTTCTTTAATCAGACCATGGGAGTACCTAAAAATAACTCGACTTTAGTGAAATACACCTTAACTGGAATGAAGCCTTCCAATAAAATACCGGATTGCAAACCTTAAGTGGCAGTGGGCGGGGCACATTGCTCGTAGAACTGATGGCCGTTGGAGCGGAAAGGTTGTAGAGTGGCGACCGCGAACCGGGAGACGAAGTGTTGGCAGACCTTCCACAAGGTGGACTGACGATCTGATAAAGGTCGCGGGAAACCGCTGGATGACAGCAGCAGGGGACCGATAGTTGTGGAAAACCTTGGGGAAGGCCTTTGTCCAGCAGCGGACGTCTTGCGGCTGATAATGATGATGATGATGAATAAAATATAGAATAAGACCTAGAAATTACTCTCCACCAGCGGGTTAAATTGATGCAGTGCTTGCAAAGGGCATTAGGTTAGTTTGTATGAAGAATTTTGTCTTTCTTTATTCAGCGGCCACGGATGACTTTTACATAGTTAATTAGAGGACCTCTAAATACACATAGATAATTTATTTCATTAAATAGTATCAGAGCTGAGAAATTAAAGATTTAAGTATTCAGGTTTTGGTACTAAAAGTGGAAGGTGTGAATATTTAAATATCTCGGCTCCGATGCACTTTAGAGTATTACATTACACAACAAAATATGTTTTATTTTGAATAATTCTATCATAATTTACCACTTTTACAAATGGCCGCTCACCTTGAAAATGTATGACTTACAAATGGCAATACTTTAACCCAAACCCCTTTGAGCAACAAAGAAGGCTTTTGCAAATTGGTGAGGAAAACAGTTATTTGTGCAACAAGAGAGCAAAGTTGTTTTATGCTATGAGTGTTCATTTTGAATCCCGAGGAAGCGATGGATTCTACATATAATTAAAACACAAGCGCAGCAAGTGATTCCAAGTAAGAATTCTGAATTTGGTCGTGTTGCACATATTAAATATTATAACATTTCACCTAAGCAGCAACAATCACCTAAAGGTTAATAATTTTTTGTCAAAAAAAAAAAAATTGCGACAAGCTTTTTTTGCGGACTGTACTTTTTGCAAAATATTTATCTGCTCATCAAAACCAAACTATTGAGTACCAACACGGTGGGTCTACATTAATGATAGCGGAGATCCTGCCTCCATTTTCCTACTCTATCCTCAGATCACCACTTAGATACCATAATTTTGCATTGTCATCGGATCTACATCTTATGTGGTCCAAATTACAGCCCATTCTTATAACGGGAAATGGGTAAAATTTAACTTGCAAGTTTGACCCGTACATACGTATGTACGTACACCTACGAGTACATACATAAATCGCAAATTAAATAAAAGCTGTGTAATGTAATTTTACCCAGCCATCCATTTATATTGACCTAGCTGAAGTGAAATAGTAGATTGTTAACCAAGGGTTGAAAGTGACCCATTTCACCCGAGATATTTCTGGCGCTCGAACGAAGTGAGGGCACCAATAGTTCGAGGGGAAATGGGTAATTTCACCCGCGTTAGATAGACGCTCTACTTTTCATTTCGACTGTGAGGAAAGTAAACTAAAGAAAGAGATGGAATATATTCGTGACGTAATAAAGGTCAAATTTCTTGTTTCGAACGGATGTTTGGCGTTCAACCTCCAGTGTTATACCTATATAAGCTCCTTGGTCGCGACCAACTCGATTAATCTTTTTTAATGTTAGCAGTATGTGTATTTTCTAGATAATTATGCCGAAACGTGAAAAAAAAGTGTCATGCTATGCTATCATGGCATTATGGCAGGCAGCAGAATAAAGGAATAATTTTAAATGATGATTTTCTGTAATTGCGAAAAAATAGACCAGTAAAACGATTTTTAAATATGAACCTAACAAATAGATCGTAATAAATACGTCGTTTAACGTATAGCCGAGTTAAGATATATGAAAAGCTTTTATTGTAATAATATGACGCAGCTCAATTACCTTTGACTCCGTGGCCAATCATAACTATTTAAAAAAAAACTTTCCACCCTAGAGGTGAAAACGCAATTTTCCACCCGACTATTTACCCATTCAAATTAAACTATCCGAACAGGAGAGATGAATAATATATAAAATATACCTTCACTCCTTCATTTTCAGAGTGGGGTATGCAACTAGGTAATATTCCTGATTGAGGAAAATCCCTGATTGTTTTTTAACAGCTTTTACACATAAAATGAAATACACTCACCTAAAAAAAATGCAATTAATATTTGCCATGACAGCAGTAAGCTCTTGAAGACAATTAGCACGGCTTTGCAGCGATTGTCAATGGAACTCCAATTTAAAATTATTCCAATTACTGGAAGACAATTAATTTATTGATATTATTATACAATTCATAAAGGAGTTATTAGGGTCTAGATAAGGGTCTTAAAGAGCCCTCGCCATCATAAACAAACAGGGCATAAATTGGGATTGTTCATATTTTTACAATTACTCTAATTCGAAATCCATTTCGAGGAATAGGGTTTTAAAGCATTATTAAGTTTTCAAAATGTTCATTTATTTAGGATATTTGGACAAAACTATATTTAACCTTTATTTGCCTTTCGTTTTCGGCTTGAAGACCTCGTAAATAGGTGTATCTTACGTGTTAGGCGAAAACCGCTTTAAATAGTATGTTTTAAAACACTATTACAATCGCTTTTTATGATTAGATATCATTTAATTATTGTAACTTATTAGAAAATGCCAACCCCAATTCAAAATAATCATGTCATCCATAAAATGTCTGCTAAATAAAAAAATATATTAAATCATAACTATTGGGTCAAACAAAATTAATGAAATCGGTCCCTTAAAATGACCTATTCTTTCGAATCAGAATGTAAAAACCGTGAGTTATTTTTATTGATCTATCCCAATTCTGAGATAAAGACCATATCGTCTTTTACCGGTTATGGTGTTGTAGTTAACTCGGTCGCCATTACTGTCACGTAAATACGGGCTATCCCAACGTTGACAATACGAAAACCGATTAAAGACGATATGGTTTTTACCGCCCAGGATCTCGACCTATTGTATACCTAAAACCTTAAAAGAAACTGTTAGGCTATGATGCAATTCAATACAAAAAATCTGGGGTCCTAATCAAAAAGGGTGTAAATCTGAAGATTAAGTGAAAAAGGGTATAAGTCCAGTTTACTTCGGTTATGTATGTACCCGTTTGCAAAACAAGTTAAGTCGACTTATGGCCTTTTTCAATAGGGTCCGCGAACGAGCACAAAGGCCACCAGGCAAATGGAGTCGATGACCCATAGACATTTGCATTCTCACGACTACAATCTAAAGACTGCAATCCTAAAACCGCAAATGCATTGCCATACTTGAGGAAGATGGAATGCATCTATGTTTCACTTGTTGTCTTGTACCCACACTGGAACATAACATTAGGAGGTAGGTTAAATAAAAAGTTGGTGGTAGCGATCCGGACGGATATTGCACAAGGTCCTACCACTCCCACAAGGTCCTACCACCACTGAGCTCATCTATTAAGTGTTAACGGTATTCCTACGCTTAAGTACAAACGGTTCTCTATATTCTATCATCGGTGATACTGCTAAACGGCGTAACTAACAATTTTAATAAGGAACAAATTGAACCTTACTAACTTATATAGTTAGTGCATTTTGCTCCGTATTAAATTTGTTACTTACGCAGTTTAGCAGTATCGTCAACGATATTTCAATAATTTATATTGTGTATTTCCATATATATCGATTCATACCGAGTGGAGCCACTCATGTGTATCTAATCAGTAAGTATCCGCTACTGGACCTTTTCCTTATCTCCCCAGTCCTATGCTAATCGCACCCACTACGTTTTCCCATTGTTTTCTATCCATTGCTGGCAAGCGAAGTATCAGCGGCGATAATAATTCAACGTTGGATTTAAAAATACGTCAAGGGAATGAATTAAATTTATTATTTTAATTTTCTCAATACGTCTCTGTTACCAGAGGTACAGGTGCGTTTCAGATATTTTGAGTTCAATATCATTCAGACATCAGGCGACAAACTCGAACGAAATTGACCTCGTCAAAGCTAAGCTTTAAGCTTGTACTATTGGTATTAGACGACGATAAACATACAACGAAAGTCCTTTACGCAAATGGTAGTAGTTTTTCTGAAAGTCACTTGGCATAATTTTACGAGCATTATTTATATTATAAGACCCTTTCTATTCTTTGAAACATTTTGGCAAATTCAAATGTCACGATGTCAGTTAAGTTTTGTGTATTTAGGTGTTCAAAGTTCTTTTCTGATAGTGATTTGATAGAATACTTGGACTTATTTCGTGTATCTGGCATCTTACTTCTCGTTTCAAGTGGACACGCAGTGGTGCAGAAGTTAAAACTAGCTTGAGCTCTGTCCTACATATCACCGTAAAACGTTGCCCCCAATCTTCCTAGAGAAGATTAGATTGTATTGTATTGCAATATTGATTTATACTTATATAATACTTCACACTGGCGAAATCACTTCATTGTGGAAATACCATATCCCCGCGATAGTAGCTGTTGAATTCGCGGCGGGGCAAAAAAAACACACTTTAACTATTGCGTGTTAATGAATAAATAAGAGGATAAGTATTTGTTTATAATCGCATTCTCGAAAATGGCTCTAACGGTTTGTTGAAAATTTCGGTACACGGGTTTTTCAGGTCGAGAATTTGGTATTCCTAGTTGTCATTATCGGGTAACTTTGTTTCAACGTTTTGACACTTGGTTTTCTAAGTACTTACGTAAACAATGTTACAACTATAATTACATAAAATAATTACAAATAATTAAAAATTAAACTTGCCGACAGACGCTACTGAACTTCAAAATTCATCAGCGAATTTGAACCTGATTGCAAGAATAAGGTACCTTTACAACAATCTCTTTGTAATTTCCTTGATTGTCGGGAAAATTTCGTCATCGGAGATGAAAGAAGTCTTTGTACAATTTGCTTTTTAGCGTAGTTAACGGCATTTATAATGCCATCAATGCGGTGCGTGCGTTCGGTAAAAAAATGGAGTAAATTTGGTTTGCTAAATGAAATTCTATCAGCATAAAAAACAGCAGTTAAATCAATTGGTCAGCATAATATCGTTTTAAAATTCACAGCACTTGTTCCGCAATCAATATTTAAAGCAAAGTGTCCGTTAAATAAATAGGTCGATACAAAATAATTATTTGATCCGCAAAGTTATTAATTGGTCAGCAAGATCACATAACAAGTAGTAAAATCTAAGTAGTCAGCAGAAATACCAAATTTGTCAGCAGAAAAAACATATAGTCAGCTGTTTTATCAATTAACTTACCTTTGTGTAAACATTTTTTTTTCGCAAAAACATTACACAAACAACTACATTTTACATAAATGAACAAACTTAACAATCAAATGAACACAATGAAGTACAACCGGTTGAAATTAATTAGTTTCAATTATTTGAAACAAAGAGAACCCTTAGCGAGGAGATTAAGGCTGCGTCACACAGACGGACATCCACCGGGCCGGAAACACAATTGAAATATTGAAACTTTAAACTTGGCACACAATAATTAATGACAAAAACTGTTTAATGAGCCAATTTAATAATTCAAATGGGGAGTCCGTTTGTTTCCCATAATGGATTTTAGTCATAATTACAGTATAAATAGGTTCAAAGGTCCTGAAAAAGTGATAGTTTCTTAAAAAAAAAACTATTTTGTGATTTCTCGCATGTAATGCAAATTCTTTTATCAAGTGTTTCTCTTTGTTCCTTACATCATATTCTGCTTCTATCTGTGAAAACATGTCATACACTCGGGAGCAAAAAAACCGGGTCAGAGTGCGTGTTTCATACAAACGAGACTATTTCGAAGCCTTGGTTCCTCGGCAGGGGTTGTTTTGAGTGAGTTTTAATGGTAGATACTGCGAGGTTCAATAGAGGAGGTCTTAAGATACCTAACTGATCGCACAATCAGTTAACACCACAGCGGGAGAGTTTGGGTCAGTACTTCGATTCCTTACATTTTATTGCCATTTTAGATGTTTTTCTGAACAGGCACTATTCCGGCGTTGACCGCAGATTTATTCAGTTGGGTATCGTAGGCACTCTAGAAGTCCTGTATCGATGCTCGGGGTATTCATCATCAGATTTCACTAAAAGCATTCCCTGGCGAGGAACCAAGGCTTCGTAATAGCCTCTTTAGTATGAAAAACGCACTCAAACCCGTTATTTTTGCTCCTGGTTGTAATTACCAATTATTCGCTTTATGTGTGTGTTTATGTTTAGTGTAATTTATCAGCTGTTGGTTTTGCAAATAAATAAATAAATAGTAATTTTAATAGACGCGATCGGCGGTCGCCGCATCCGTTTGTATCCTTTCCGATCCGATGCGATGCGAGCCGTTTAGTGGAAGTCACCCTTGAACCGGCTGATTGTCCGCCGTCGAACGGAGTAAATCTAATTTGTCTCTTTAATAACACAAAGGGACAATCGGATTGCGATTCCGCTGGGATAGGTACAATTTCCGCGGAAAAAAAGGATTGCTTAATCTTGTACTTGCAGTAAATGGTACACTTATTGCTTTTTAAGAGGCTTATTGCTTTTTATAGTAAAAGTTAATGAAAGCCAAATTTTTATCAGCTCAAATTATTTTTGTTCAGGGTAGTACATGTATAAAACGGGAGCCTGCCGTTTCGTCAAAATATCTTTGGTCAAATGTATCCCATTTTCCAAATTTTTCATTTGTCAAACCAATGTTATACAATGTTTTCAGAATTTATTTCAGTACCATCGTGTAGAACCCTATGGGTTAGGTTAGATTAGTTTTTATAAAATCCTGAAATATTTACGGTTACAGAAAACAAAGTGGTTTGGCGAATGAAAATTTGGGAAATGATACATTTGACCAAAAATATTTTGACGAAACAAAGGTAACCCGTATAAAACACACATAAAACATAAGTGTGATCGAATCGTGTATAGTGATCGTACTTTTTGTAGCATTTTCGGTGCAGTGCTAGGGTTGTCAGTAGCATATACTAACTATATATTAGCACAGACAGTATAATATAATGGCAGTGCATAAATATAGAACTCATTTTGTTTCTTCACTGACGTCCCGTCAAGTGCTAAGAACAGTTGCGTTGATTTTGTGTGTGAAGTTAAGCAATAATTATTAACTGATTAAACACAATGGAGAAACTGTTAAGTGAGCATAGTTTTTTACTAAGGAAAGGTTCTTCAATATTTTATTCCTATTGTGCTAAAAAAATGTCACGATCGAAACATGTTGTGACGAGGTAAATGAAAACCCGCACGCATATTGAGAAATGTAATAATTATTCTGCTTATTCACATTCTTTATTAAAAGATTACGTAGATTTGGAAATGATTTTCAACGACCACATAATATTACATAATTTAATAAGTCAATCATACACGCCGACAACCTTAGGTCGCTGTCGTGTGTCATTTGACGTCATCGCACCAAAAATGCTACAAAAAGTACGATCACTGCTTATAACTCAGCAGCTTATAAGAAGATGGTTTTTACTGCCTAGAATAGATATTCTAAGCAGTAAAAACCATCTTCTTTGAAGCGTCTACTCTAGACGGTAAAATTAAAATCGTCAATACTGTCAAGTTTCTTTGACCAGTTATCCTATCGTCAACTTTCGATAGGATAACTGGTCAAAGACGATATTGTTCGTCGTCGTAAAATAGAGGCACAGTTTACGAGAAACGCTAACTTAAAGGGGCTTCTAAACGTGTTTTGCTGCAATTTGTGGCCGGCAACTAGTGCTATCTTACTCTTACTTCGTAGAGCAAGATGCGTATAGTTGCCGGCCACACAATGCCGTGAAAATGTTGCTCGTTTAGAAGCCCCCTTAGCGATGGCTACACGATTCTTTTCCCCCTTCAGTTTGAGAACCGCTTTTATGACGTGTGGGCGAAAAGAGGCGGTTTCCTCCGCGTTAAATTGACTCAGTTAAGTTAATGTTTATCAAGAATTTGCCAATTTGTATTTTGTGAGCATAATATCCAATTAGTGTTTTACCGAAAAAAAAGTATTCGAACTCAATATAAATTGTAATGTTATGAATATTATACGAATATTAACCAATATTATTTTTTGTTAAAGATCAAAGGCAAACGAGACGGTAATTTCGAAACTATATTCTGAGATGTTTCGAAAACAAGAGTTTTTTTTTTATATGTTATTTTGGTATTCCTTTATGCTGCAACGGCTGGACGGATTTGGATCAAATTTGAAATAAAGGTAGCTTATAAATTGGATTAGCACAAATACTACTTTTCACCCTGGAAAATGTATAAGTTCCAGAACGAATAACTATAATGTCTATAATCTACGCGAAGTCGCTTGCAGAAGCTAGCATTGTTCTTAAAATCAAGTATGTTAACTAGAGAGTATGCACAATGGACGGCCTGCCTCATCCAAAGATAAGACAGGTAAAATTACCCCCCAGACTAATAAGAAGGGGTTCCGCAAACATCGCCTCTCAGGAAACTCATTCACCGGCCGTTAGGCACGTTCCACACTAGACAACCTGAATAATAGTTCGAGTGTGAACAAATATTAAAAATGTTCTACACGGTGATTATTGGAAAACACAAAGATTAATAACAACTTTACGTATTAAATGACTAGCTGTTGCCGGCGACTCTGTCCGCGCAGAAAAATAAAACACAACCTTTGTTACAACAACTTATGCGCATGCATTTCGAACATGGTGGCCCGCCGGTTTGCTCGTTGTTCAGCTGAGGTAAAAATAACTATTTAGAGCCTTCTGTACGACCCTCTACACGAGCAGCCTGTGGGTCTCTTATACGCGGAAGCAGTACAGCGCCCTACGTGTGCAATACAACAATGCTTTCAGGACGCTACTGGGGCTGCCCAATTTCTGTAGCGCGTCAGGGATGTTCGCGGATGCCAGAGTTGACTGTTTCTACACAACTATGAGGAAACGCTGCACATCTCTGGCGCGCAGGGTACGGGCTAGCTGTAATGGTGTCCTGAGGGCACTTGCGGACAGGTTTGATTGTCAGTATCTGAATCATTGTCATATGATCCATGTACTGACAGTCAAGCCTTACTAAGTGCTGTCATCCTTACTTTTATTTCTATTTTATTTAGTATTTTCATTTTATTTAAAAAAAAATGTATTATGAAAGTATGGCTAAGAAATTATAACTAAACTAAATTAACTATGATCCCAGTTGGTCGAAATAAATGTTTTTGTTTTTGAATTTGAATTATGCACCAATCAATGTAGCATTCTAATGAAGAAATATTTTTTGTAATCTTTCCTGTAATGAATGTATTCGTTAGAAAACATACAAATCTCTCCATTTCAAAATATTAGTGTAGATTTTACGTACGAATTTGTGGCGCTTTGAGTGGATGAAGCTTTTCATATCATCTGACCAGGGTCCCATGGTATCCACTGAAAGCGCCACAAATCCCGGCTCGTAGACGCCTCCGGAGATCCTAGAGCTGCTGATTACCTCTCCCAAAGGATTGGGCTAGCTATCCAGAGAGGTAATGCAGCCAGTGTCGTAGGGACTATGCCGCGAGCGGACCTGTTCGAGGGGGTGTTCTTTTTATAGTGGCGATTATTACTTATATATTTTATTGTAACTTATATTATTTTATGTAAGGTTTCTAGATTATTGATAAAAAGATAAAAAATAAAAGATGTTTATTCAGGAAATAGCCCGCACGGGCACTTTTAAATGTCAATAATCTACCAGCGCTTCGCAAGAGACCACTGCTGAGAAGAAACACCGCAAGAAACTCATCAGTCATTTGTTTTTTTTTAATATAGCTTATGGTATTATACAATTATAAAACTTAATCTAGCATTATTATAAAACAATGAATCTTAAATGAAATAAAATAAAATGTATTCATGCGTAGTTGAGTACGAAATTGTGTCAAAACTCAGAATTTTCATAACAACTAATAAGTAGGTAGTAATAAAAGAATAAAAATTATACAAAGTATACTTACCTTTGACGGTGCAAGACTACCACATAGAAAGTTTCGATACATTCTCCTACAGAAACTCTCTCTATTGATAAATAAAGTGTGTGTTTTTCTCAGTTAACAACAGCTTGAAATAATAATTACAGTATTTTCATTATAGCAAGGTGCGGGTGACAGTTGTCCAAATCACAGACTAGTAAGGCGTACGTGTCGAAATTTGA
This sequence comes from Acleris sparsana, assembly GCA_923062465.1. Taxonomy (NCBI): domain Eukaryota; kingdom Metazoa; phylum Arthropoda; class Insecta; order Lepidoptera; family Tortricidae; genus Acleris; species Acleris sparsana. The sequence goes on along the minus strand of OV281307.1, from coordinate 12,139,014 downwards.
GTCGATAAAAGATCGGTATTAGGTACATAGTTGAAATGACAATAGAAATATGACATATAATTATTACTTTTTTAATTTTCTAAAAGTTTAACTATACTTTTATTGCCACAAAATAAAAGTCAGAGTCGTTATTACTAAAAAAAAAAAAAATACTTGTTTATGCCTCAGTGGACGCCGGCGGCCATTTTGTTTATGTTGTCAACATTCCGTCAACTCAACGTCAGCGTCAGTACGAGTGCTAGTGCCTTGTATGCGATACGTATTCTCATTCTGTTCCACCCAGTTTTAAATATCGCTGTTATTCTTTGTTGTTTTTGTTATTGTCGTTGATATTTGTTGTTTTGTTTTATAAAAACGTGGTTATAATAACTTTACCATGCCCAAACGAACAAAAAAAACTGTTTTGGGGAGTCAAGCAAGGGAGTTTGTTGTTCGACTTCGAGATTATTTTGAACGAGAACTTCAAAACGGTGGACCATTATTGCCATTTACTCAAGTTGTGGAGCGAGTAGCTGATGCTCTTGATATTGGACGAAATACTGTTACGCGTATAACACGAGAGAAATACGGTCAAGATGGGATGTCCGAAAATAAAGTGTCAACCCCTAATAAAAAACGGACGAAGGCGAAGCCAATTACCGACATAGCTGATTTCACAAAAGATGCCATAAGAAATCACATTTATAATTATTATACAAGGACAGAGATACCAACACTGCAAAAGTTAGCGAAATCGTTAAATGAGGCTGACTTGTATAAAGGAGGAGTTACTTCGTTACGGAAGATTATTAGAAGTATTGGGTTTACATACACAAAAATTAATAAATGAAAAATTATAATGGAAAGGCATGATATTGCCCTAGCAAGATGCACATTTTTAAGACAGGCTAAGGAGATAACAAATTGGGAGAAAGTCGTATTCTTAGATGAGACGTGGCTTAATGCAAACCATACGGTCGGTAAATGTTGGACCGATAACACAGCAAAATCTAGCACTAAGGTGCCAGAAGGGAAAGGAGAGAGGCTGATAATTTGCCATGCTGGTACAGCAAGTGGATTTGTTCCAAACTGTCTGCTGGCTTTTAAATCAAAGAAAACAAACGAATATCATGAGGAGATGAATTTTGAAAAATTTCGAGATTGGTTTATCGGCTTACTAGATAATTTGCAGGAACCTACGGTAATAATTATGGACAATGCACCTTACCACTCAGTGCAATTAAATAAAACCCCCAGCAAAATCTAAGAATAAAAGTGAAATGGTGAAATGGCTGAATGAAAATGGAGTTTCAGCAGACATAAAGATGTTCAAGACTGAACTTTTTGGTTTGGTCCAGCGTCATAAGCCGCCAAAGCCTACTTATGCACTGGACGAAATGGCAAAAGAAAGAGGGCACCAGGTTCTGCGATTACCACCCTACCATTGCCAGTACAACGCCATTGAGCTTGTTTGGGCTCAAATCAAAGGTAAAGTTTATTGTACTAATTATTTTAGTAATATTAATAATATAGTACAAGGGTATGAATAAATAAAGGGAATAATAATTATATTCTTTTTTGTACTTTACTTTTATATTATAATGATATTGTAAAAATCTATATTAAATGTCATTATTTGTTTTTTAGGTTACGCAGCAAGAAAAAACACCGCTCCACCATTTACAGCCAACAAGATGTTGGGATTATTACAAGAAGCCATCGTCAACGTTCAACCCGAAGATTGGTCAAAAGTTGTAAATAAAACCAAAAACGACATCATGAGTGACTGGGACCGTGATATTCACATTGACAACATCCTGGATTCGTCATTGATTATAACATTATCAACTTCAGATAGTGAATCCAGCGATGATACAAATATGACTCTGATATAAGTCTACATTGTGAACTACTAAGTGAATAAAAATTTTTTTGAGAAGTATTTTCTCGTTTTATTTTTATCGACATACTCAAGATTCCATTGTGTCCCATCCCTAAACAAATCTCTCATGTTCCGTTTCATTCATTTGACGTTTATTTCTGGTTAGTAATATTCATGGTTTATTATTGAAAATAAAAACCTAGTAAGTTACAGTTATTCTAATATAATCGTTAATTTTATATTCAAATATTCTAAATTAGTTATATTTTGTTGCAACTGAAATGCTCGCTGCCATATAGTAACGCATCCACACCTTTTTGAGCAAAACGAAACGTAGCATCAAGTGTCACCCGCACCTTGCTATAATGAAAATACTGTAGTAGTATCCTAGTTGATAATGACGTTGCCTACGAAGCTAGCGGTCCCAAGTTTGATTCCCGGTCGGGGCAAAAAAAAATGTGAGCGCGAGTGTTGTTTTTGAGTCTTGGGTGATTTCTACGATATATATAAGTATTTATCTATGTATATAAAAGGCAAACCTGACTCACTTATATATCAACGCACAGCCAAAACTAATGTACCTAGAAACTTGAAATTTGGTACAGGGCTTTCTTTCATGATGTAAGTGAGCACTAAGAAAGGATTTTTCAAAATTCACCACCTAAGGGATTAAAATAGGGAATAGCGGGAAACTTATTCTACGCGTACGAAGTCGCGGGCGTCCTCTAGTTTCTCCATATAAGTAGCAGGAAGCTAGCGGTCCTCGGTTCAAATCCCGGTAAGGGCAGATATTTGTGTTATGAGCGCGAATATTTGTTCCTGAGTCATGGCTGTTTTCTATGTATTTAAGTGTACATTTGTCTATATAAGTAATTATATTGTTGTTAAGTACCCATAGTACAAGCCTAGAGCTTAGTTTGGGACTAGGGCAATGACAAGATTTCATATTTTCAAGACTTTAATTTTATTCGTTTTATAGATACTGTTTGGAAGGAGGAAGACACTAATAGTTTTAAATTTTCTCTAGAATGAATAATTATTTTATTATTAATTTATTAAGATGTACTTATTCTAAAAGGGCGTAACTTCATTTCTACGACACAATGGATATATTACGTAAGTCCAAACTGTATTAAAAAAAAGTTTTTCTTTTTGAATTTAGGTGGGTATTGGCGGTTCTCTAAGTATCTATCCATCTGTCAATAGTGTCAGTGTCAAATTTGAAGTATGACAGCTTTTTTTTCTCGTGAAAAAGGCAATGGTATTATATCTATTCAGGCATAGTATTGGTAAAACTCGATTTTTTTTTAACTTACTTGTAATTTTGTAAATCAAGAAAAATAAATCTAAATAAATATTTTGCCGTGTTCAGGAGGCCTTTCGATTCGTATAGTAATTTGCAGGTGTCACCAAAAAGAAATGTTGTCAATTGGTGTGACATTGTCACCTGATATTTATACATATATTTTATTATTTTATTTAACTACATGCCTGGAGCTTAGTTTGGGAATAGGTTCATTTGTGTAAGTTTTATTTTATTTACCAGTTTTAACAAGAGCTTGTCCTAGACTGTCGCTTTTTTTTCACGTCATTCTAAACGTGTCTTTACCTTCAACAGGTTATGAGGTACGCCGCCCAAACGCCGAAACTTTCGCTCCACGTAATTTGATTGTGTTGTAACTTATCTTGTCACAGTTTTTTCAGGTAAACTCGTTAAGAAATGGTAACTTTTTTATGAGTTTTTGTATTGTATAAAGCAAATTTGAAAAAAAATGGCAACTCTCTTTCAAGAAATACACAAAGGAAAAACACAGTAAAAACATTTTGCTTGATGCTGTACAGTCGACTACAAAGAGATAAGTGATCAAAAACCGTATTGCTTTTGACTATATTATTTTCTTACCTTATCATTATTGTAATATGGTGAAAAAGTGAATACACTCACATGAATACTGTTTAAGGAACTAAAAAAATAACGTTAATTTAACGTGAATCACTCAATATATTACTGCACCACTATACTCTGATTATTCTTAGACGATGCCGGTGACAGCTCAGATAAACACTTATGACACACTAATTTCTTTAGCTTTACATAAATACACATCTACATCGGAACAACCCTAGCGACGCCGTTCAGGAATTTAAAAAAAAACGCCTTTTTTTAAATACATCGCTTGTGAGTATAATAAGTGATTGAAATTACGAATTACGGATATCACAGGCATCTTAGAATAATCAGAGTATAATTTGTAGCACATGCGTAGAGCTTTCGTAGCACTCTCGTAGCATAACACATTCGCTGCTACGATGCGCTAAGCCCTACGCTCGTAAGCGATTCCAGCATTTTTCGCTTTGCAGCAAAAACTGCCTGCGAATATCGAACCCGCCTAGAGGGTTGCTGGAAGTAAAAGTAATAACGTTGATCACTAGGTTTTTAGAGTTCCGTAGTCAACAAGGAACCCTTATAGTTTCACTACGTCCATCTGTTCGTCCTTCCACGGTTTAACTCAAAGACTCTCGGTACTACAAATCTGTAATTTGCCATTGTTATACATTGAAATTACGCCAATAAAATCTTAAAAGGACATTGTATCACTTCATAAGTTGCTCTTTAAAAGTCGTTTTAAATTAATATCTTGCCCAACACTATGAAACACAGATAATTACAACATCACTTCAGTATCGCTATTCCACTCGGTAATTCTAAATTGCTTTTGACTTGTAGCATTGTTGACTCGGCCGCTAATGTTGTCTGGGGGTGAGTAAGAGTAAATAAAAATAATAATAACTATACAAGGACCTTTTTGCAGGGTCCGTCTGGATCGCTACCATTTTCTCTATTAAACCACGCAGCAGTATTTGCATTGTTGTGTTCCAGTCTGGGGATAAGACAGCCGATGAAATTACTAACAGAGAAATTCCATCTTACTCAGTCCTCAGGGTTGGCAACTCATTTGAAGTCTTAGGGCCGTATTAATAAACTCATCTTGACTGTGAGGCCCGTCACAAGATACGTCAAAGTAAACGTCAAACCATAGAACACTGTCATTTTTGACGCATCTCGAGACGAGCATTAGAGTTGAGATCAGTTTATTAATACAGGCCTTAGTTTTGCAGACTTAAAATTATAGTATTGAGAATTCAAATGTCTATGGTCCTCAGATCCCATTTATCATCAGGTTGCCTGAGTGCTGGTGTCTTTCTCCGCTACAAAAAAGAAAGTGAGTAATTCGACAGCTATACAATATAAGCGTCGATTCATAACCCTCTTAACACTTAAGACATTTTAAAACCCGCGTACATTAAAAAAACCACTCAGCATTGACAAGTCAATACTGAACTACGCCAGGGCTGTCACTCGGCTATTTTTAACCGACCCTTTAATAAATGGCGGGCAGCCGCTAAAAGGGTTCCCACGATGGATCGCCCGCGTTATGGAACCCCGGGAGGTTTATGTGAGGTCGGCGCTACAGAACAGTGTTTTACAAGCATTTATTTATATTAGAACACCCTGTTTTTATAAAGAATTCATTTTGGGGGAAATGGTTATTTAAAAAGGCGCTGGTGTGTTGCAATATAATAAGTATGGATGTGCGTAAGGAGACAATCTATGAAAATATAACAAGGTTGGACAAAAAAGTGGGTCTTGAATTTTGACAGAACTTCCTATAGCACTAAGTTCAAACTAACAGATGTATCGTATCACCCTCGCCGTATCAACCTTATCTCGTTTAAACCGGATTCAACCTTAAGGTGGTAGTGATAGTGCTTAAAGAAACACGACCAGGGAATGTGAAAGTATAATTCTGTTATACAAAGATTTAGAGCATACGAAACACATGGTGATAGAAGAGAAAAACCGTGACCAGTACAGTCTTTTGTTTTAAAACGTCACGCTACTATAGGGACGCAAAGCATAGACAATATTTGATTGCTCTCAACATGTGGCACCCTCACCGGGCACCATAAAAGCAGCCCTAAATAATAACGCCCTAGAAAACCACCGGAAAGAATGGAAAACTACGGTAGGCATGCAAACTCCGCATGCAAGGCTTGCGGGTGATAGGAGCTTGTGCAGGGTCTGTCAGGATCGCTACCACCGTCTTATCCATTAACCTACCGCCAAACAGCAGTGTTCGCATTGTTGTGTTCTGGTTTGGAGATAAGACAGCCGGTGTAATGACTAGCATAGTGGCATTCCATCTTAGTCCTCAGAGTTGGCATCGCATTTGCGGTCGCTTGCAGTCTTGTGAATGCGAATGTCTATGGGTCACAATTTCCACTTACCATCAGGTGGCCTGTGTACTCGTTTGCCTTCTCTATGTCATAAAGAAAACTCTTGTGAACCCTAGTACCCTAAACAAACACGCGAAGTAGCACCTTATCCCAACTCAATAAACAACAGTTTCACACGCCTTTTTGTCACGCGCAAACTTTTTAAACGCGCATTGGGATAATTTTATGCCAGCACTGTCATCCCTCAACCATAAATAAACAATATTGGACTCTATTCCATACCAATAAATAACTTTTCAAAAGCTCCAGGAAGTGACTAGGGATTGAATCACCTATTAGGATATTGAACCTCGTCTTTATGTGGTTAAGATAAAAACCGGGTTTAAACCGGTTATAATAAGGCTTTATAATTTTAGATTTAAGGATTTAGATACTTAAAGTAAGCAGCCTAAATAAATTGTACTTAATAGTTACATAAAAAAGAAATATTTTGCAATTCCTAATTGAACAAATTATTCTTTATTCTGAGCTGGGCCCTAGCCAGAGTGCAAAGGCTCTATCACTGACAATGTATGGAATAACATTCTCGTGCATTGCGGTAAACCACGTGGTCGTTAACATTTTGAGCAATAGAAAAGTTAGTAGCGTTTCCATCTTGGCTACGGGTGGTTGGATAGTTACAAAATTACTGTTGTTATAATAATTTCCTATAAATTGTAACCAAAAAACAGAAATCCTTTTAAAAAGTCACTTTAATCCGGTTTTTCGGTTATAACGCAATCCGGTTTCCCTCCGTCGTAACAGCGTTTTCATAAATTCACACGAAAGCTGTCGCCACGTAGTTTAGAGCGGCGGGAGGACCCTCAGGCTAAGGCCTCCTCTGGGCCCTCTCGAATATAAATATAAAGTTGGTGACAGACAGAAGTTGCGAATCGAAAAATTGTTTTTGTAACAGACGTTATAGGTGAGTATGTGAAATGAAATAAATAAAATATAATATAAAATACTTATTTAGTCAATAGGTGTTTGTAGTTCCCTTAATATCTATCGCATTACTACCGACAGTGTTTTTTCTCTCAAGGTAAGGTAGCCATGTTTTTTACAAGCTTTTACTCAACTTGTACAAGTTCAATTTGACCCACTTCCCGTTAATGGAACGAGATGAAATTTAGACCACGTAATGTAAAGCCGATGACAATGCAATATTATGGTACCCAAGAGATGATCTGATGATGGAGTCTGAAGGTGGCGACAGGATCTCCGCTATCCTTAACGTAGTCCCACCGTGTTTGGACTCAATAGTTTTGTCTTGAAAAGCAGATGAAGGTTTCGCAAAAAAGTACAGCTGGCAAAAAAAGCTTGTCCCAAAAATCAAACTTTTTCTTCTTCCATCCGGATCACTACCACCATCTTATCATTTAACCTGTCGCTAAACAGCAGTGTTCGCATTGTTGCGTACCGGAACGGTTAAATGACTAGCATAGAATCCATCTAGGTCCTCATGTTTGGCAACGAATTTGCGGTGTTGAGATTGGCATCATAAGATTGCAGTCTTAAGATTAGTATCGCAAGATTGCAATCTTACAAATTTCTATGCGCATTAGAGTCCACTTATGATCATGTGGCCTCTGAGTTAGCTTGCCTTGTACAATTCATTTAAAAAAAAACTTCAACTCGTGTTTATTATACGATAACTCGTACAAAACTGCTAATATCAGATGTTTTTAATAATGTCCTTGTTAAGGTTTTTTAATAATTTAAATTTTACAACAGATTACTCTCAAATTAGCAAGTTTACAAAAAGATACAAGTCAAGTTTTTCTTCTATTTTCTAATATTCGTTATTTTACTCCTTCAATTAAACGAGAGAAAACAATTTTTTCTTTACCCGACCGCGGAAAAATCCAAAGTGAGGGTTATTTGTTTGGGTATGTCCGACTCAATGTCCGCTTGTAACTGCTAAACAGATAAATTGATTTAAATAAATTATACGTGGTCTGATTCGTCTTAGCCACTACAGTATCATAGGCAATATTAAAATTATTTAAATGTGAAATTGTCGAAATAAAAAATAAATACATGATAAGTAACATAACTTTGACGACATTATCCAAACCGCAGTTAGTTTTTTTTAAAGCTTCCTTTTCGTTGGACTTGTTATATAGATTATAATTAGGGTATAACTTTATTTTAACTGAGACGTCATGGCTAGTGTAGATGATAGGACCCGCATAAATCCTAAAATAGTTAAAGTTTTGTTTAAATTGGCTTTACAGTTGACCTTTAAACGCCAACTTTGATCAAGTTTGACCTCAAACTGTTTCGTCTAGCTCGTTGGTTTACATTTCATCTAACCTTTATAGCATGAATCTATACACCTACTGGCACCCATGTCGATAAATATACTAATCTGTGGAGATCAAATAAGGCTAGTCATTCACCGTCAGTCCAACCCAGTAAGATCCAATCTTAATCAATCAAATGGAAGGATGCCAAAACAAATATTTCGAACATTCATGGTTAGTATGTCCCATAGGTCTAATTGTTTGTCAATTAAAACTGAAGATCGCCAAATATTTAGGCTACTTACAACCTTAATCCAAACGCTTTTATTTCGGGCATTTAAGGTTACTATATTTCACATCAGTGTAATCGTAGTACAATAAAATGGAAGGACGCTAAACCTTCAGGTTACTTACAACTTCAGTCCAGTGGCTTTCATTTCAGATGGAATCATCTTGAATTACCGACACACATTTGATCGAATATATCATTTAATTTGCTGAAACCTTACTTACTTACTTACTTACTTACATATGAAATTGGCTTTTTGTTGAACTGGCCACTTTGGTTCAAAATATATGGCGTTTGGCTAAGAATTCTAAATTCAAATTTATTTCAAATTTTAGCTCGTGTATTTGTGTTTCGAATTTCGCGTTTCCTATATCGCGTCATTTGTTTTTTCTTAGCCTCATTCTGTTTACAATATGGAGAACTTAAAATATCGCGTTATTTACGAATACGAGTTCCACCGTGGCACTGGTGCTGCAGAAACGGCTCGAAGGATTAATAATGTGTATGAGGCAGCTACTGTAAAAGATAACACGGTACGTTTTTGGTTCCAGCGTTTTCTTTCTGGAAATTTTGACCTACAAAACAAGCCCCATGGACGACCGGTGACCCAAGTTAATAACGAGGAATTAGAAGTGATTGCGGAAGCGGATCCATCGCTAACTACGTCAGAGTTAGCAGTAGGCTTCGGTGTGTGTGATAAAACAGTTTTATTTTTTTTAATTCACCTGAAACAAATTGGAAAGAATAGTTTGAAAAATGGGTCTTATGAGTATATTTTTGCCATATAGAACGCCAATTTCATATCATCATTATCAGCCGCAAGACGTCCACTGCTGGACAAAGGCCTTCCCCAAGGTTTTCCACAACGATCGGTCCTCTGCTGCTGTCATCCAGCGGTTTCCCGCGACCTTTATCAGATCGTCAGTCCACCTTGTGGAAGGTCTGCCAACACTTCGTCTCCCGGTTCGCGGTCGCCACTCGAGAACTCTTCCGATTTCATATGTAAGGACTTAATATAACTCCTGGACGTGTCACTTCGTAAAAGGCGAAGTAAAACATTATATGAAATGAGTGTCGGTGATTCAAGGATATTCCGGACATTCAAGGTTAGTATACAGGTTGTCATATAAATGACACGTGATGGGACCCTTTGTCCCGCCAGTTAAATTTTAGCCAAAATTGACGTCTTCAGTTAAAACCGTTCGCTTATTGGGGTTGCGTAGTTTTTATTGCGTAAAGATATTTTAATTTAAACTTTAAGTATGTGTTGTGAACGCGAAAGTGTAAATAAATGACTATAGTAACAAAAAAAAAACTTTCGCATAGTCAACTTCTACCTATTACTAGCTGTTGCACGCGACTCTGTCTAGTACTTCGATATTTTTTGGGCAAACAATTCTACGTCGGGCAATATGGTATGGACCCAGTATTCAGAGATAAGTCCTATATTCACTCAGCTTTTCTAAGTAGAATTATAGTTACCTAGTCGTGTAGATAACTTGTGAATCTGATCAAAACTTAATATACCGTGCTGATGCGTTTATCGAAGCTCCTCCGATAAGCCTGGTAGCTAATGGCCTGGTAATATATTAGTGGAGATTAATAATTCAGGTTCAATATTCAAAATGGAATCTTAAGTACTTACCCGAAACCGACGTGCACGCATGACTCGATGTATGAATGTGGAAGAAGCGAAAGAGATTTGTTAGGATCGTAGCGGGTGAAAAGAAGTGGTCTCTGCCTACCCCTCCCGGAAACAGGCGTGATTTAATGTATGTATGTATTTCTTCATCATCATCATCATCATCATGTCAGCCGAAAGACGTCCACTGCTGGACATAGGCCTCCCCCAAGGCTTTCCACTCAGACCGGTCTTGTGCAGCGTCCTCCGCGGACTACATGGTATAACTGCGGTCGCCAACCCGCCTGCCAAGAGTGGCGACTACGGCATTTTTCCCCCCAATGTATTTCTTATCTTACTAATATTATAAACGCGAAAGTTTGGATGTTTGTTACTCATTCACGCCAGAACGGCTGAACGGACTGGATGAAATTGCAATATCACAATGTCTGGAGTAGAACAACATCATCATCATCATCATTATCAGCCGCAAGACGTCCACTGCTGGACAAAGGCCTTCCCCAAGGTTTTCCACAACGATCGGTCCTCACCGGATTGCAAACCTTAAGTGGCAGTGGGCGGGGCACATTGCTCGTAGAACTGATGGCCGTTGGAGCGGAAAGGTTCTAGAGTGGCGACCGCGAACCGGGAGACGAAGTGTTGGCAGACCTTCCACAAGGTGGACTGACGATCTGATAAAGGTCGCGGGAAACCGCTGGATGACAGCAGCAGAGTAGAACATAGGCTATATTTATCCCGTAAAATTGGATAGTTCTCTAGGCCATAGCGATAACGACTACACGAACCATTTCATAACTTCTCTGCACATTACTAGTGTTTCACGCTAACCAATAGCCAAACTGTAACAAAATACATTAAGAAGGATCGAAGCACGATTTCATAACGCAATGACTAGTTTTTTTTCCTAGATTATTATAGAACACACAAGAGTTTCCAAGATGATTGATGTGCCTGGTTTGATATCGAACGAGCGAGATTGCTTGACCTACTGCTGCCCGGGGTGCTATTCTGTACCTCGAGCACGTATTTTTACTTCCATCGAGTAAGTACCGTATCGCTAGGGCATCGAAAAAAAAAACCATTAAAATTTTAGTTCGTATAATATTGCACGCCTATAACAATTATCTGATTCGTCCAAAAGTGGTAGAGAATGCCATTAGGCATTAAGTTCACCCTTTGTCCTCAAACTTATATTTCAGTGCCATTTTTTTAATGTTTTATTAGTTTTAATTTAGCTTAATTTTTTAATAGGCCATAGTTTTAGTTTTAATTTGTAATTGTTGCTTTGTATTTTAGTTAATATTTCTCTATAAAGATTAAATAAATAAAGTCAGCGCACTGAAGCAGAAATGAATCCCATAACGATGATTTTTGTATCCTTATTGAGTAGTAATTTTAAGTGTAAGTAAAATCATCAGTCTGATTAAGAAAATAGATTTTAATACTTTTCTGATATTAAATTTACAGGGAACATAATAGAATAAAAATAAAATATAAATTAATTTAAAGAAGAACCAAGATACGAGATCTCGTGTCTGGTTCTATTGAAATTTTCTAGAGAATGAGCCAAGGATCGATATCTGAACAGATAATAATCAATTTTGAATTTCGAAACATTTACATCAAAATGTAAGAGTGGCCAGGAACGCAAACAAAGGAGGTTAGGACAACCTCGTTATACTCTCATTTCAAATAGGCAATTCGAAAACGTTATGTTTGATTGAGATGCTCATGCTATAGCTACTGTTAACGAAACGTCGAGTTCTTCTAAAGGAACCAGCGTCACATAACCCCTTTGGACTAAGTAGGAATGCAGGTCTATGACGCTGAGGCCCTATTTCAAGAAATTAATATTTAGATTTCCTATGATCATTTACATAATGGAATTTAATCCTTTGGTGGACAAGGCGCTTTAGATCTATTCAAAGCGGAAGGAAATACCCCTTACTACGTTAAGGGGACATTGTCATGGTAATCATGGATCTGGGCAGCATGTGTATTGTACTACGGATTAATGGCGCAATCTCACTGAGAGCGAAGGCGGCGTGTTGCGATAATCAAAAGCATTTCCAAAACGTGGCGGAGGCATTTTTAGTAAAGGAACCTCATACTGCGTTAGTGAGTTTGTGTTGACGATTGAGAATTTTTAACACATTTTTCGTCAGTAATCTACGTTAACTACAGCGGATATTATGTCGCCATTTTCCTACTTAATCTCCAGATTTTCTCTTAGACACCATAAAGTAACATTGTCATTATGTACCACTTCTAAATGTCACTCCTTTCCAATATGATACCTAAGCTGCTTTGAAATAATAACTAAGCCTACGTAAAATTTAAAATCGGATCACTACTCGTACTATCTTATCCTTTAACCTACCTCCAAGCAGCAGTGTTCGCATTGTTGTGTTCCGGTGTGGGTATAAGACAACCGGAGAAATTACTAGCAAGCATAGCGGCATTTCGTTTTAGTCATCAGGGTGGGCAACGCATTTCAAGTCTTAGCTTTCACCGGTTGTCGTATCCCCACACCGGAACACAACAATGCGAGCTGCTTGGCAGTGGGTTAATGCGTAAGATGGTGGTAGTGGTCAGGACTCTGCTCAAGGTCCTACCATCATCATCAGCCCGGGGGCGTCCACTGCTGGACAAAGGCCTCCCCCAAAGAGCGCCACAAGTCACGGTCTTGAGCCGCTTGCATCCAGCGGCTCCCCGCGATCCTAACCAGACCACCGGGTGGGAGGCCGTCCAACACTCCGTCCACCGGTGTGGGGCCGCCACTCGAGAACTTTTCTTCCCCAACGGTTAAGGTCCTACCATCACCACTAAAAACTCACATACCTGGGGCCGTAGCACGGTGCTAACGCTCGTAACTTTTTTCTTCTGATCGCTAAAAATGTTTGGGATGACAGTTGACCACGTGGTTATAGCAACGCACGAGAATGTCATCCCGTACATTTTGAGTGATAGAAAAGTAACTGATAAATGAGATAAAAGAAATTAATTCAGTAAGTAGGCCGCTCGGGCACTTTTACACGTCACGAATCTACCAGCGCTTCCCAAGAGGACACCACTGCTGAGAAGAAACGCCGCAAGAAACTCAGCAGTCAGTTAGTGTAGCATTTACTTCTTGGCTAGGGCCTCTGTTATTATGTGTTGTTTTCCCTTTATCTATCTTATCTGGTGTCCTGCCGTTTGACCAAAAGTCATTTGGCAAAATTACACTTGACAAACAACGTTTTGCAAAAAAATGTTTCGCCAATTGATCATTTTACTAGTTGTCATTTTAAAAATGGCTCACTTATTCAAATGATCAACAGTTAAATTTACATTTTATAAGTAATTATTTGACAAAATGAACATTTAGCAACGGAGTTATCAGACAAAATTTTAAATGCAACGAGCAAGACGAATCCGGGCAGAACTGACTCGGATAGGTTAGGTTAGAAGGCCAAGGCGGGAGCTTTGCTCCCGCCTTGGCCTTCGAGGTTATTTTTTTCTGCCCAGAAATAGGTAAACTACAGGAAATAATATTTGGTGAAATGGAAAACTGTCAATTGACATTTTATTATTTAACACATTTACCAAGTGTAGTGTTTGCTATTTGATCATTTGCTAATTGAGTTTTTGCAAAATGATACTTTTGTCAATTGTCACGTTTGCCAGATGATTATTTGGTGAAACGTTGTTTGTCAAATGATCATTTGTCAATATTTTTTTGGTCAAACATTAGTGAACCATCTTATCTTTATAGCCTCGCATAGCTACTGGAAACGCAGCCTTAATCCTAGTTTCATAACACAATACTCGCATGCTGCGGTGCTCTTAGGCAGCCTAATATGGCATTGTCGCCGGGTTTTCACTATCCTCGCCTAGTTTCATCCATTTCCGATACTATAAAAAGGAAAGATTTGTATGTTTGTAACGAGCAAACACAAAAACACTGGCCCGATTTCAAATATTGTCTCACCATTAGAATGCAACATCATCCCTGAGTAATAAAAGCTAGTATTTATTTTACTGCGCGGACGGAGTCGCGGGCCACAGCAAGTGTATTAAAAGTGTCATGTAAAATTAACAAACGCCTCAGTTAATTAAGTAAATGGAAAGCAAACTTTAAAAATCCAACTGCATTTTTTGACTGCATGTTGCCGCAATAACAACAAATAACAACAAATAGGTAGGTAGGGGGCTCCCATACGACAAAAGTGATTTTTTTGCCGATTTTTGCTCGATATTAATAACCGCTACAGGAAGACACTTGACATTTTCATAGAATATTTAATTGTACCTTGTTGTTTGTATTTAATTGTTGTGTATTGTGTGTTGTTTTTATAATATTTAGTTGTACTTTAAAAATAAATTAATTAATTAAAATACAACAAACGTGATTTTTATACGGTTTTTTTACTAGTGTTATGTATACATAATGGGACGGAACCCATCGTGCGCGAGTCCGACTCGCACTTGGCTGGTTTTTTTAGTTATGTTTCGTGAAAATCGGTTGAGCCGCTTAAGGGATATCAGCTCTGAAAGAAGGGGGTCGCTATTATATCGGGAGTTTTTATCTACTCGTATCTAATACTAGATCCCCGCCCTCGCTTCGTTTTCGTTTATGAGAGTTTTCTGTAACCCCGTACATAATCTAGAATGTATTATACATATAAACCTACGACTTGAATCACTCTGTTTATTGCTGAAAACTGCATTACAATCCGTTGAGTGATTTAAAAGATATAAGCGAACAGACAGCGGAAGCGACTTCATTTTATACTATGCAAAGAAAGATAATACATATTGTATTACCAATTCGGCCATTAAACAAAAAAACTAGCAAAAATATGACATTGAGCTGAATGAAACCCCAATTTTTCCCTCTCGCAGGAAAAATAAACCCCTCTTGCGAATCCAATCCTAACAGATCAGTTATATTGACGAAATAATTTGCTGACACGATAATATTACCGCGGAGATTTGTCGATAGATTATTAATAGAGATGCGCCGAATAGCGGTTTCACCGAATAGCCGAATACCGAATATTCGGTTTAACCTTTACCGAACCGGAAAAATTCGGCCGAATTATTCGTTTTACCATTTCATTGTTTTGCCGCGTAAACGGGTTCTAACATGTAGGGTGGCGCTGCTGGATAGATGTTGACTATACTAACTAGTAACTATAGGTTAAGAAATAAATAATTATGTTGACTTGAGGTTTCAAAATAAAGGTTGATTTGAAATTTAACTGCTTCATTTTATTAGCGTCATTCAACACATTCTTCATAGGATTTTTTTGACGTATAATATAACATAAATCTTACATAACAAGTTTTGTCTTTTAGTTCTAAACCGTGTCGTGTCGCCAAGAGAATAGTAATACTCGACCCGAATATATTCGGCATAAAACCAAATAATTCGGCCGAATACAAATAGAGTAAAAGATGCTGAATACGCCGAACACCGAATACTAAACGAATATTCGGCGTAATTATTAATAACGCCTACGAAGCCATTTTATATTTTTTTCTCGAATTCAATTCTTGCGTATTTGTTACTAACCTTGTTTGTTGGTACACGAGGGGACCTATGACTTTGTGCACGAAAAAATCGTTTTGACGGTAACTTATTAAGACTCCGAAGTAGAACTAGAAACCCTTATAGTTTTATCATATCCGTCCGTCCATCTGTCCGCGGTTTAAATCGGAAAGTCTTGGCAAGTCTTGACAAAGCTGTAATTTAGCATAGTTTAAGTTACGCCGACAAAGTAGTAAAATGAAACCTTTTTTTTAAAATAGGAAATTCGTGCAAAGGGACCTATTGTTTTTCAAGATATATTTTTATGTTTGTAGTAATGGAACCCTACACTGAGCAGGTTCCGTCATGCTCTTGTCCAGTTTTTACCATTTCTTACCGTTTAAAGACATTTCTGAAAATATTCTGGACTGAAAGGTCAATGGCCTTAGAAAGGTGCATTCTGTGAACAAAAACGTTATTGAAAAATGTATAGGAATAACGTAAGTTGCTAGACTGATCGTCTAGCAGCTTATGTTAATCCTATACATGTTGACAGTTTCGAAAATCGTTTACGTAATCGTTAAGGATATTTTCTGTAGTCTGTTACTTTTCACGAAGTGTCAAGCAAGCTGTGACGTCACACCTAACTACAGGGTCCTTACTACATCGATATTTTTCCTATTGCATTTGTATAGCGTTTGACTCGGCCGTTATTACTAATGTTAAATTATTAAGAGTTAACGTAACGTTACGATAGCAATAGAAAACATGTTGTAGAATAGAGGTCCTGTTCAATTCCCAATAGTGTTTGTTAGTTTAAAAATTGTAATGATCGCTATAATTAGTCTCAGATTTGTTGCCTATTTTAGAGTAGTTTATTTTCGTTTTTCGTGCAAAGTAATTTACTTTCACTATACCTGTAGTCTATATCGTTATTGTGTCGTATAATAATAACACAGGAGTATTTTTTCATTATTTAGCGTAAAATATAATTTCGGACTTTATATTATTACCGTCTCAGACAGACAGACATTACCTACTCGTACATATTCATTTAATATCAGCATTAACTTACCTACGGCTTTTTATTAATAAGACCTTTGAAAAACCGTTTTTTTTTATATCTAATTTGGGGACACAGATTTATCTCAATAAGTGACATTGTAAACGAGATTTTCTCCCAAAATAAATGAATTATACACGAGAGAATTAAAAACCCACGAGTAAGGAAAATTGAGATCCATTTACGGCGCCGCGGTAATTTAAAGGAAACAAAAGGTGGAATTACACGGTAATAGCGACACGCGTATTTTATTTTTAAAATAATTGCGCGATTAGGAAGGAAAATATCAAAAAAACGCAAGTGCGAGTCGGACTCGCCCACCGAGGGTTCAATCAAAAATCAATTCAAAATTTGGACCGCCGTTCCTTGCATAAAGACCCTGTTTTTTGTGATTTAATTACAAATGTACAGATTTCAGATATTGCCCTATATTTGTGGTAAAAGACGGTGCTACTTGCCTAATTTCATAGTTCTAGGTCAACGGGAAATACCCTTTAGACTTTCATTCCCTCGAACGTCTCGAAATACACGTTGTTTGCTTCATAAACGGCCGTATCTTTTTTCTACGTTAATGTAGAAGTTGGTTTTTTTCACAGCTTCAAGGAACTGTAGAACGACGTATATGGTTTTAACTTCAACTCGATGCCTCCACGCGTTCCCAAGATAAAGGGTCTTGACTTGACAGACAAACAGACCACAAAGTGATCCTATAAGGATTCAGTTTTTTTCTTTTGAGATACGGAACCCTAAAAATGAAGAAGAAAATACGTATAATACATTCACTGCTACCTATTGCACAAGACTCCGTATTCATATTAATCACATCGATTTTTTCCATATACTTACTTCTGCAAAAACTGTAGTGTTTTGAGTTCAAAATTGAGTAGACTAATTAACTGAGCATGTAAAAATCACTGTGTAGGGGGCTTCTAAACGAGCAACATTTTCACGGCAACGTGTGGCCGGCAACTATACGCATCTTGCTCTAACATACGAAGTAAGAGTAAGATAGCACTAGTTGCCGGCCACAAATTGCAGCAAAACATGGCCCGTTTAGAAGCCCCTTTACGGTCTAAACAAAGTATGTAATCCTTTATTTGACAGCAAACATAATGCGATGTTTGCACGCGCTGTGACGCATATTACTCTTCGGCTCTCCGTCTACCACTCTAACATTAAATAAGAACAAAGCAAGAAACACTCTTTTGCATTTATTGTATTAGTAATGGTGTTATCTTGTACAGATTTGTTTCAAATACTCTTTACTTTTGGACTCAACTGTTCGAATGTGCAAGTTTTCTCAAAATGTTCTTCTTCCACCGTAAGAGCACCGGGTAATGTATTTAAGTTAGATAAAACATTAGTTCACAGCCATCGGCGATTTTTACACGCGACTCTAGCAAAAATTACAGTTTTTGGGTTCAATATTTCCTAAAAGGTCCTCGGAAAATTGATAATAACATAAACATAATAACGTTGTAAGAGCTATTCGATAACGTATTCAATGTTATATCGTTAAATAAAACCTTTGCTCTGCATGTATGGGAGGTACTAGTATTTTATTTTCAATTTTTTGTTATAGTTTATCTATACATTTATAACTTGCAGCTCTTTTTAGCACCAAGAGTATCTGAGTTAGATCGCGGGCAGACAGACGGACATGGCAAAACTATAAGGGTTCCTAGTTTGACTTCGGAACCCTAATAATACAGTAACTATACTTAAATAAAGGTAAACAACACAAAAACACACAGTGAATCTGCAGCAGTAATAAAACTCAAGGGCTATCGTATCGTATTGGCTATGTTATTTACTTGACAGCTTCTTGATAGCAATGGCGGCTGAGATATTTTTTTTTTTTTTATCTATTAAAACTAGTTGTCACTTGAATTGTCAACTAGACAGAGTCTAGTCGCGCGAGTGAAGGTTACCTACACTTTACCAACATCAGGTCCGCTCGCCGGTACAAAATTCGGATCTGTCAAGCAACAAATCCGACTTCTCGCCGTTCTGCCTTATCGTGCCAATGTGTGAATTGTGACTCGTTCGTACACAAAAATTGCTCGAAGTGTGCAAGTTATGTCAGTGTACTGTTCCATGTTTTATGTATTAGTGTCATCACTACAGTTTTTTTTGTTTGTACGTGTGCAGAGCTGCATTTGTGTGCAGATTTCCCCCCGCAAGAAATGACAGACCAATTTGACTGTAATATTCATGGCTAAGGCGAGTCCCTTCCCCTAGGAAGGCTGTGTTGCTCGATGCGGCTGAGTTAACCACACGATAACATGTCAAATCAATAACCTTTGACCAAGTAAAATAGAGCCCGAGTATCAAGGATAAACGATATTTTGCGGGTGGTAGGTGCTTGTGCAGGGTCCGCCCGGATCGCTACCACCATCTTATCCATTAACCTACCGCCAAACAACAGTGTTCGCATTGCTGTGTTCCGGTTTGGGGATAAGACAGCCGGTGTAATGACTAGCATAGAGGTATTCCTTTGACCAAGTAAAATAGAGCCCGAGTATCAAGGATAAACGATATTTTGCGGGTGGTAGGTGCTTGTGCAGGGTCCGCCCGGATCGCTACCACCATCTTATCCATTAACCTACCGCCAAACAACAGTGTTCGCATTGCTGTGTTCCGGTTTGGGGATAAGACAGCCGGTGTAATGACTAGCATAGAGGTATTCCATCTTAGTCCTCAGGGTTGGCAACGCATTTGCAGTCCTAGGCTTGCAGTCTTGTGAATGCGAATGTCTATGGGTCACAGTTTCCACTTACCATCAGGTGGCCTGTGTGCTGGTTTGCCATCTTTATGACATAAAAAAAAAAAAAAGATAGGTACTAAAGTTTCTCCATGTCAGTATTGATTGATTGATCGATAATGTTGAGTTGTCAGACGCATATAGTGAGGATTTTCGACAAAAACGAACGCGCTATTGCTTTTAGATTTGCAATCAGTCTTGCTTCAAACACAAGAGATGACAGTTAAAAACGAAATGCTTTTTAAATTAGTTTCTGTCAAAAAAATATTCGGCTTTTGCTGCCGAATAGTTTTTTGCTTGTAATTAATGTGTGTTGTAGATTATCCTATACTTTTAAACGAGCTATATTTATACATATATTTGCAATTAAGTTCTTGAAAACGGCTCTAACGATTTCAATGAAAATTGAAATATAGCGGTTTACGGAGGCGAAAGATCGATCAGTCAAGTTTTTATCTTCGGGAAAATTCCTTTTCCGGATACTAAGAATGTAACTAATAATAAATATGAATCTAACATTCGACATAAATTTATTTGAATACGAATTTACTTCACAGTAATGGCGGCGGTGTTAAAACAATACCGATAGTACAATACACGTCAAAAGAAATACTGTTTAACGTCGTATGATAGAGGCTGTAATATAAACAAAATTGAGTTCTGCGTGTCGTTTGAATCCCCGATCTTAAATAAGGCCAAACATTGATCCACAATAAAAAGATAAGTGTCAGCTCTGTACCGATCAATACCTGTAAACAAGTACGGAACAAAGGCCATGCCCGGATAAGCTAAGTGGATCTGCCTCCAACGAGTTTAACCTTTTTTTTGGGCTTTCTATTAGTATTAAGTATGCAAATTTTCAGCCCAATATGATCTTTCTTAATTTTTTTATTTCTTGCCAGCTGATTTTGACGTGCGTCACGTATATTGTGCATAGTAAAGACAATTATATGACATTAATTATAGGATATATTGTTGGAAAGCAATAAATATTACAAAAATTCTTTCGCCTTAATCGGGAATCGAACTGATAATACTACAAAAAAATAAAGTTTTTCTAAAGGTAGGTATAATTTATCGCATTTTTATACAGCACACATTATTGAACCATACAATTTTCAGATACGTGACAAGTTATAGTAGGTACAACCCCCTTGCCTTGCCAAGAAGCATTACGCTAACTAGCGTTTCTATACATCTCGTTTATAAACCAATCGCGTCACTGGTAGATCACGTGACTTTTCGTATCACGTCATCTACCAGTGACGCGATTAGTTCAAAAACGGAACGAATAGAAACACCACTTAGCGCAATGCATCTTAGCAGGGCCCCTGTTGTGTTGAGGTTAGACAGGCCAGCATAGATACGTTGCATTTTCGCCCTTAAAGGTTGATAACGCATGTGTCATCATGACGATCCGTTGGTTTACCATCGGAAACCGAATGGGTAAATAACCGTGTTTATTTAAGAAAATACAATAAATGTCATCATAAATATCAAACGTATTAGCAAAACAAACAGGTACAGTCTAGGAATTTGATTGTTTAACAGTTTCACGTAATACGTCAATTTTCCGGCTTATTCATTTTCCACGTGTCATTAGTCGTGTCACGTTGGGAACCGTATAACACGGCTAATTTACGTATATGTCAATCTGATGAACAATCAATATCCTTGACTTTATCATTCTAATAACATATTTTAATTATTGCGAAAACTTGCGATTGTGTGTGTGAGTATGTTTGATACCCTTTTACGCTGGAATGGCTGGACGCTAGATGAAATTGGGCATGGAGAAAACTGAACCCTGAACTAATACATAGGCAACCTTTTCACCCAATATAGCCTTCTAAGGCCCCCCCATACAAGTTAATTTGCCAATGAAATATGCATTATTGTAAATACATTGAGAATAAATTTTCAGGCATAAAGAAAATAAAATTTCACGCGTAGAAAAAACTTGGTTGCTTCTAACAAGACTGTGATTGTTGTGAATAAGCATCTTGATTCCATGCGAACCTAACAAGACGATAGACATCAACCAGAATGTTAGTAGAATCACTAAAGGACTTGCTGGTATTACTATTATTTTAAGTTGATATAACTACCTATAATATCACACCTATTTTAATGCTTGCCTAGTATGTTTATCGCGTGACAAAATGTGGCTACGTTTCAGAAAGTGACGGCTGTTTTATCCAGATTTGGTCATGCGATAAACGCAGTCATAGGCCACCTAAGAAGGCTGTTCGATCGCTGGGCTATCGAGGTAATGTATTAGACATTAGACGGAAGAGGATAGCCTCATTACTGAAGCACGTACTTGGCAGCAGCAACAGCCTCCTGAGTCCTGGGGTGTGATTCTCTCAACAACGTCGGTCGGTCGTAAGACTGAGTGAATATCCAAGCGGCGAGTTTAATTAGTCCTGCCAGAGCGAACAAAACGCATTTTAGCGCATGTATTCTCAATAAGCAAGTCTCTTCGATCTTCAGTGCCACATTACGGTACTGAGGGTGCTGGCGGAACGCCTCGACTGCCCTCTCACCAAATACTGGGTCATGGTGGTAATCGAAGCAGCTTAATAATGATTAGTGCGTTAATGTTTAATGCTTCTATTATAAAGCTTACTACTGACATAGTTTAAAGTTCCTCTTGGTCTAAAATTAAAAAAAAAAGTTTTTTTTTTTCGTCAAATGAGAGAATAACTTCCATGTTTGGCTCAAACTGTTTTGAGTGCACTTTATCTTCTTGGCAATGGATATTCTAAAGACTGTATTGTTATGTATAAAAAATTGAAAAATCACTGTTTAAGCACGGTGGTGGAATTACGAACGAAGTCGCGGGCAGAAATTTGTAAATACTACCTAATACAAATACAGACAATATGGACGTACATTACAATGATATCTGATAAGTGACGAACAAACAATAGATAATAGGGATGATGATTGACAGGCCAATAAACTACTTTTAATTTTGTATCAAACGTATCCAAACGTTAACTTAAATAGAAATTTATTATGTACTGCGGTTCTTCCAACTAGGTAAAACCCAATTGTTTTTTTTTCTTTGCCCCGCGGCGACTTGAACAGCTACTACCGCGGGAATATGGCGTTTCCACTATGAAGTGATTTCGCCAGTGTCAAGTATATATAAGTATAAATCAATATAGTAATAAAACACAATCCAATCTTCTCTAGGAAGATTGGTGGCAACGTTGTACGGTGATATGTAGGACAGAGGCCAAGATAGTTTTAACCTCTGAACCACTGCGAGTCCACTTGAAACGAGAATTAAGATGCCAGGATACACGAAATAAGTCCAAGTCTTCTATCACTGTGCAACACAAAGGCATTAAAAGTACAAATCACTAACAAAAAGAACTTTGAACACCTAAATACACAAAAATTAAAACTAAAACAAAATACACATCCGCCATCTTTTGACGTTGCAATTGGCATCCTATAGTGGCCGGCCATTAAGAATTCAATCCTGCCAGCTGTCATCGCAGTACAATTTATAACCTATTCTTGGGTTTGAGGTTATAATTTGTACTGGAATGACAGGTGTCAGGATTGACTTCTTATCGGCGGGGCACTATAATATCAACCCAAAACCCAATTGTTATTGATATGTTTGTTTGACATCGTATTGTTGACGTTGAAAGTATTATGAAGCGCCACGAAAATCATGTAGCTGTCAAAAAAAAACATAGATTTAGCTCCTTGCGTAACGATTCTCACCGCCTAAATCAAGTCCGATTTACACGTTTTTTAATAATTATGTTATAGGTATTATAAAGAAATAGGTCTATACGTTTCTATTTTGTTTTTTAAATTGGTTTCATTCTAAGAAATATTTTATTGGAAAGGAAAACATACAGACATAGTTTTTCGTGGTATCTACAACTAGGGTAAAGGGAGAAACGTTATCGCGATTTGTATGAAAATATTTAGCTTCGCAATCATCTTAAGATATCGTTTATTTACCTACTTGATGGCGGCTGAGTTAAAAACAATACGATTAAATGTCTAAAGCGTCACAAGCAATTAGGTTTTACCGAGTAGAATAAGCCCCTAGGGGTTATATACTAACCCCCATACTAATAAACGTTGAGTATCTGTGGTGTAGCTCAACCGTGCTTTGTCCTTATCTGTGAAATTCAAATGTCACAATGACAGATACGGACAAAGCATGGTTTAACTTCACCACGGTTTGCGTTTAATAATATAATAAGAGACGTAAGAGGCGACTAAGGAAATAAAGGCTTGTTAGGCGATGGGCTTCCAACGTGTCACTAATACACTGGTAAACATCTTAGCCGATTGTGCAAAGTTTTTAGAGATGTACGTAATTCTGAAGTTCAGCCTACCCCACTCTGGGATCAAAGGCGTGAGTCTATGTATGTATGTTTGAATAAGGGGTAGTTGTCCACTTACTTAGAAGTAGCGATGCATCCGATACCGATACCGATACCGATATATCGGCTAACCCGAAGTATCGCCGATATTTTTATGACCGATTCAACGATACTTTTTAATTTAAAAATGTAGTGTCAACGAGCGATTACTTTGTTTTATAAACAAAAATCTTATCAATTTTAATAATAATTACTAAAAATTTTAATTATCTAATATTAACCAATGTATCTACTTCTTATATTAATAAAAAGAAATCTGTCTTGTGATTTATTTATTATACCTTCATTTTTTAATTCACAAAAAGCGTATCGGTATCGGTATCGGTATCGCCGATATTTTTATAAGAGTATCGGTATCGGTATCGTATCGGCGAAAAGGCGTATCGATGCATCCCTACTTAGAAGTCATAATTTAACAACTTAAAGTCCCATTGAACTTTTTAGTATCGCTGGCTCACACAGCGGGGAAAACGCTCCCATCTCTTATACTATCTCTAGCTTATCTTTTCTTTTTCTACACATTAGGATAGATCTCGAGGAACATGTTGTTAGCACAAGCGACCTCAGGCTAAATTTATGTGAAAAGTAATGGAGTATGAAAATCAGCCAAAGATAGCTAATGGGCACTCCACATATTCGCCTACGTCGGCCGGTCGTGGGAGACGTGGTTAGGGAGCCACCATTAAGCCATTAACTATGCGCAGAGCTTAAGGTCACAAGTTTAAAGCCGTTAGTACTCGTATGCTTATGTGTACTTATGTAAATACATAAGTTATTTATTACGTTACTGTACAGGACACAGAATAACCCTTTTTTTAGGCGTCGTTCGTAATAAACGTATTGTCCGCCGCTGACTGTGAGCGCTCGTTACGCAGTTTATCGCTTTTCCATATATATTTAACTTCTTGTTCACACCGAACCGACAATACGGTATTAGTAAAAAAGAATAAAGTATATCTTGAATATTAATTACGTAGTTAGGATAGGGAAGATTAGACAAAAAATCAACTCATGCGGCGATAAATACCTTTCGATGAAATGAAAAATATGCGTAATAAGTTCCTTGAAAGGTGCTTCGATAAAATAACCACCCTTCCACCACTTGAATGCAGAATGCCCATATGCTTATCGTTAAGCATGACCCGGGGCCCTAGTTCAAAAGGGTATAAGTCTCCATAAGATCAACTGAAAAAGGGTTTAAGTCCGTTTATGTATATATACCCTTTTTTAATACGAGTTAAGTCGGCTTATACCCTTTTTCACGAAGTTCCCAGCATTATACATTTTAACTAATAGGTTAAACTGGAGCTTAAGGATAGGTACCATACGGTTGTATTATAAATATTGTATTTCCACCTGGCGGGTTGCTACGACATACTAAAGCTTAGATTAGGTTGAGGAAGGTACAGAGCTGTATAACTGCTATAGCTCTGTCCTTTTTAATCTAAACTGAACAGTTAAGTAATGTCATGGCCGCCCCATCAAAAAAAAAATCAAGTTATATATGTATTTATTCGAGATTTAACCTTTATTGCACAAAAACGAGCAATAATGGCGTTCTTAATGCTTCATTTTCCTCGGGTTTTTGAGGAATTTTCCCTCCAAATTTCAAGTCCTTGCTTCGGCGGTTTAGGTGTTGTCAGTCAGTTAGTCAGGAAAGAGTTTTATAAGTATAGATAAACATATTAGTATTATAAACATTAAGAAAGTTTATGGCTTTGGGTGTCAACTCGTTATCCTTTAATCTACCACCAAGCAGCAGTGGGGGGATAAAACTACCGGTGAAATTACTACCATAGAGGGTTCTCTATCGTTTGCCCGAATTTCATTTGCTATAATCGTATCACTTGCCATAATATTTATTTGCTATAAAGGCATTTTTTCTGAAACCGTGAAGTACTCAGAATTGTTAAAAACCCAACCTAACCTAACCTTTTGGGATCTATATTATGATGACATGTAAAAATTACCTAAAAGGTTTACGGTTTCAGAATAAATGCCTTTATAGCAAATAAATATTATGGCAAGTGATACGATTATAGCAAATGAAATTCGGACAAACGATAGAATACGACCATAGAGGCATTCTGAATGTATAGGGGTAAGGTCTAATTGCAGAAAAAATGCCTCAGGATCGAAGTCCCAATGTTACTTTATGAACTTTAGTTAATCAGATAACACAGCAAAAAAAAAACCTAAGTTCTACGTGTAAAAGTAAATAAAGGGTAATTTTTTGTGTAATCCTGTGTGTTTTCTCAGTCCCGGAACGACTAAATTATATGTCAAAAAACGTTTGGTGGTTTGTCCGTATTTAAAACACATTGACGGAGCAACGGATCGACGTGATTTTTTGCAAAAAGATAGTCGAGAGCCGGTAAACGACGTAGGCTGCATTTTATCTCGGAATTTCGATAAATAAATGAAGCAGATTTTTATACACTATCCATAGATGCTGGCACAAAATAGGTACAGATTACT
The DNA here is from genome assembly GCA_923062465.1 of Acleris sparsana. Taxonomy (NCBI): domain Eukaryota; kingdom Metazoa; phylum Arthropoda; class Insecta; order Lepidoptera; family Tortricidae; genus Acleris; species Acleris sparsana. Next base: position 12,112,460 of record OV281307.1, on the reverse strand, counting down.
GTATTTATTTTGTGCCAGCAACTCCTCGGCGGGTTCTCTGTTCGTTGGCAGTTTTTACCACAAAGCGGAAGAGCGCCGGATTCGGCTACGAGCGTAGCGCGTATCGCTGCGTGTCAACAAATTAATGTTAATAATTTAAATATTTTAACTATAAAAATTTACTTTTTTTTTTTGAGCCTTTGTCTGTATTTTATTTTTATCGCCAAAAAATCTTGTAAAATCATGTAATTTTTGGAACTAAATAAAAATACCAAAAACTTACCTCGAATAAACCAAACAGCTTAAACAGAAACAATTTCACATCACTTCATTCACTACCACAGATAGTACCTACACTTGAAATCCGCGGACGATAAGGTTGGCCACTGACGTGCGGGCCGCTCGGATCACGGGAGCAGACTGGCTGCAGTGGCCGACCGTAGCCTAGCGTAGCGCAGGTTCCCCTAGTTTATGGTGCATTCGAATTTCGAATACTTAGAAATGGTCGTTAATTAGGTTAAGACGACAATTCGTCGTTACGCTTTTTCAGCTAATATTAAATTGAGTAAGTAAAGAATTACTTACACATTCGTTCCTAATTATTGTTATTCTATCGTATTAAGGTATTACATTACGTACTTACCTTAGGGATATAAGCTGTCTAGTTAAAAGAGTAAAGAAAAACCATACATTTTGGAATCTAGCCTAAGTCAGGGCAGGCGGAAAAGGTCTCTGTGGGGGCATTTTATACATATTTTATGTTGCAAAATTGGGATTGTTCGTATTTTTATAATTCAAAAACCATTTCGAGGAATAGGGCTTTAAAGCCGTTCTGCGTTATTAAGCTTTTGAAATATTTATCTACTTTGGATATTTCGACAATAGTATATTTAACCTTTGTTTGACATTCGTTTTCGGCTTAAAGCCCTCCTAGGTGTATCTTACAGGTTAGGCTTCAGATAGTATGTTTTAATTCTATATTACAATCACATTTTATCATTAGATATCATTTGATTGTTGTAATTCATTAGAAAATGCCAACCCAAATTTAAAATAATCATGTCATCAATAAAATATCTGCTAAATAAATAAAGATATTAAAACAAAACGATTCGGTCAAATACAAAATTAATGAAATTGGTCTTAAAATTACCTATTCTTTCGAATTAGAAGTAAAAACCGTGAGTTATATTTTTTGGTCTATCCCAATTGGAAGTAACGCGCATGTTACTAAATGAGCAGTTTATACAAGTTTGCTGAATCTGGTATCATGTAGACCATTTAAAGTGTAGTAACTAAACATCTAAAACTGAAGTGGCAGTGGGCGGGGCACATTGCTCGCAGGACTGATGGCCGATGGGGTCAGAAGGTTCTGGAGTGGCGTCCGCGGACCGGAAGACGAGCTGTAGGTAGGCCTCCAACAACATGGAGTGACGACCTCGTCAGGATCGCGGGACCGCGGTGGATACGAAAAGCACAAGACCAGTCTGAGTGGAAAGCCTTGGGGGAGGCCTATGTCCAGCAGTGGACGTCTTTCGGCTGACATGATGATGATGATGATGATGAACTAAACATCGGCTATGATTGTGCAATTCGCAGCAGTTGCCAACTGAGTTTTTGGAACGTAGGTACGTGTTAGTGTGTCCCAAAGCGCCTAAAACGTTAATAAAAAGGTCCATCATCTTTCCTTTATATTGGAAAATGGCGCAGTTCTTGGTAATTGTGACAATGGTATATTAAAATAATTTAAACACGGTGCATGACGTGTGTGACCGCGACGCTTAGATACAATATTATGTATGCAATTATGTTCAAAACTACCGTCCGTATCTATCTTTATACTCATACTTACATATGTATATATAAAATTAACTGGCTAGTATGGCTGATCGATCAAGGTACAGCCAAAACCGATGATACCGCCGACTTGAAATTTGGAGGAAATTTTTGTTGGATATCGTAGGTGCACTAAGGAGGTTTTTTGGAAATTCATCCCCAAAGAAGTAAAACTAGGGGGACTAGCGGAGAACTAATTCTATCATATGCGTCTCGCGAGCGGCTTCCAGTAAAGTAATAAAGAGCTAACAAAAATGTAATAATTAAATTTTAGACAGAATTTTGTGCTTTTTGCAAATTCTCATCGTTAAATTCAGCAGTTTTAATGCTCGTTAGCAATTCATTCACTCAATTACCGCGTCGACAGTTCTCGCGTATTTTGCATTGATAACTTTTATTAAATAAAACGGTCGATTTAATCAGAGACAAGGCTTTATGCTTTGACAGCTTTCGTCAAACGCTGTTTAAAGTTTATTGTCAGTCGTTCTGCACCTGGGCCGGTATTATGGTCGCCTTTATCGGTGTGGACATAATCCTTCACTCTCGCATCAACATACTGGTCAGAAAGTGACGTGTCTTATCCACTTTTATCGACATCGATAAACACGGCCATAATCGGACCGCAGGACCCGTATCATGGACACCTTTATCGCGGTGGGTAAAGCATCCGCCACCCTTGCAGTAACGTATATCCACATCGATAAACGCGGCCATAATCGGACTGCAGGACCCGTATCATGGACACCTTTATCGCGGTGGGTAAAGCATCCGTCACCCTTGCAGTAACGTATATCCACATCGTTAACACGGCCATAATCGGACCGGAGGACCCGTATTATGGACACCTTTATCGCGGTGGGTAAAGCATCCGTCACCCTTGCAGTAACGTATATCCACATCGATAAACGTGGCCATAATCGGACTGCAGGACCCGTATCATGGACACCTTTATCGCGGTGGGTAAAGCATCCGTCACCCTTGCAGTAACGTATATCCACATCGATAAACACGGCCATAATCGGACTGCAGGACCCGTATCATGGACACCTTTATCGCGGTGGGTAAAGCATCCGTCACCCTTGCAGTAACGTATATCCACATCGATAAACACGGCCTTAACCGGACCGCAGGACCCGTATTATGGACACCTTTATCGCGGTGGGTAAAGCATCCGTCACCCTTGCAGTAACGTATATCCACATCGATAAACGCGGCCATAATTGGACTGCAGGACCCGTATTATGGACACCTTTATCGGGGTGGGTAAAGCATCCGTCACCCTTGCAGTAACGTATATCCACATCGATAAACACGGCCATAACCGGACCGCAGGACCCGTATCATGGACACCTTTATCGCGGTGGGTAAAGCATCCGTCACCCTTGCAGTAACGTATATCCACATCGACAAACGCGGCCATAACCGGACCGCAGGACCCGTATCATGGACACCTTTATCGCGGTGGGTAAAGCATCCGTCACCTTTGCACTAACATATCCACATCGATAAACACGTCCATCCACACGTCTCATCGTCACACCAATTGACCTAGTCCGAAACTAAACGCACTACTAGACACCCATAAATATATACTTAAATACGTAGTAAACATCAAAGACTCAGGAACTCGCTGTCTGTACAGGAACAAATATCTGCCCATACTGGGATTTGAACCCGGTATCGCTAGCTTCGTAGGCAGGGCAACTAGCCAACACGTCGTCAACAATACATTTGTCTACAATATTCTCTTAGATATGTCGTCACTGACTTCGTCCATAATAAACTGTTTTAACCCACGACGGCGCACCCCAAAACTGAAATCGGCACGGTGTTAGGCGAGGCACGTAATATTAGAAGAGGGGCGCGCCGTCCTTGATTGAAAACAATATACAACCCTGCTAAGACAAATGGCGATATCTCAGACAAAACTCCTATAGCATATGCAACCTTGTTACTAATAGGAGAGGGTTTAATCTGCTTTGACTATTGAATTTGAGATACTGCCTATTGGCTTATGAGAAAAGCAAGTTGATGTTCTCCATCAGAACATTATTAACGAAGCAAGAAGAAAACCCAACTGCATATTTTGATATTAAATAAAAATATACAACAACCTCACACAAATTGACGCTAGTATCAAACTAAGCTCCAGGCTTATACAATATGAGTACTAGAGAACAAAAACAAACTTATATAAAGAAATATATACTTAAATACATAGAAAACACCCAAGCTTTTGAAGCAATTATACGCGCTCATCACACAAATATCTGCCCTTACTGGGAGTCGGAGCCGGTACCGCTGGCTTCGTAGCTTCGGTTACTAAGAACTAAGCTAATGTGCCGTGTAATATTTAAAAGTATTTAATAATTGTAAACACCAATTTATATCCCCCATATTTGCCTTTTTTTTATTACATTCTGAGAAATTGTGAGACTAACGGCTTCACTCCGTGGCAGTTAATGAAGGTAAGTCGTTCATTAAGTCCCCACCCACCAACAGAGATAAAACATGTGCCAGTTTATAGATCTTGGCAACATTATGTATTTTTACTATGGCGACGATCACCATATGTATGGGGTTTTCTTGGAAATTCATAATCGTATCGTATGGAATTTGTTTGAAAGTGAACACATATATATGGATGATTTTCCTAGCTTGGCCCTTGTTTTATTTAAGTATTTTGTCTTTTTTTGGGTCCTAATGAACTTATAGACATGCATCCCGTTACTGTTGGAGGGTGGGGACGGGGTCCATACAAAATGGCCGAGCTCGGCTCGAGCACTCGCCTGCGCTCGCAGCACATGCTGAGTCTGTGCCTTTAGTCACACCTTTTTCTATAAAATTTTGTTTGTATTTTACTGGTTTTGGGTGACAATAATAACTTCTTATTCTTAACCATTTTTTGGTGGTCTCTTTTATGCTGTTTTAATATTTTGTCGACAAATGCGATTTAAAAAATCCATGCATATTCCCTATTCCCTCGAGCATCTTCGGTGGTAATTGTTCTTTTCATCAGACTTGCTCGTAAATGGTGTTATTCCATGCCTGTATACAGAAGGACAATGGCCTAAATTGTTCCCGCGGGAATTATGGCGAGTTTGTCATCCCTAGGGAGTAATGACTTTCTTTTTAAAATTTGCAACTCTTTCGTACATAATTTCTGACTAAGGAGGTTTAATTTTCAGCCAAAAATTAAATCGCTTTCTAATTTCATCTTTAAAAATTAGCTATAGACTAACTTACATTACACAAAACCTATATGCTTCATTAAACTTCATTATTTTTATACCTATTTCAAGTTTATATCAACATTTATCATTAATTTTAGTAATTATAATTTTTATCAAATTGGCTAAATCTGGCTCGAATCCAGGTCGAAACTAAACGCAGTATCTGTGGTCACAAAAAAAATATCGTTTCCATTTACGTTCCCGTCCGTCAAAAGTTATTTCTTTATATTTTGCAGAGTTTAAAGTGTTTTCTCTTTGTTTTTTTCCTCGCAAATGTGATGAAAACCATTGTGTGTATCACAGGCAGTAAGGGGATTACTAACTCGAGTCATTAAAAGCCCTCCGCCTCCGGCGTCGGGCTTCTAACACTCTCGTTAGTAATTCCCTTCATACTACCCTTGATGCACAATGTACTATTAAATACAAGTTATACTTCTCGCGCTGCCTCGTCTCGCCTCTCCGCGCCGGTTTTCCATCGCGCCTTTATTCGAGCAAAAATCCTACTGATTAAAATCCAAGACCGGACGAACAAAGTCACCACTTCACAAGCGAAAGGCAAAGAGCATCATTTAAATTCAGCGATTCTTTGAACTTAACACCAGAACTCAATGTAAATTCTTTCCAGCCGGGAAACCGGCGCTATGCATTATTTACGCAATTATTCGAAAGCGTACTAAAAATAACTCTTAAACTCCTGCGAAAGAAACCTTTGGAAGGGAAAGTAATTTTTACTTTTCAAGATTTCATACATGCTTGGTAATGATGGTTTTTCTTTTTAAAACAGAGATGCGATGTGCCTCGTTTGTTTTTAGGAGTAAAATAACCACCTCGTCCGGCAATCCCCTATTTTACTAGGCAATACAATAATGTACTAATTTATTTTAGGACTTTGTAGGGCTTTACACAAAAGGCATTATTATATCGTTTTCTATTACCCATAGTACTCGTACAAGCCTACAGCTCAGTTTGGGACTAGATCAAATTGGTGTGACATTTGTCCCCTGACCTATATTTTTGTTTTTAATTACTATTAATTCAAATACTTTTCCTTACCGAATTGCGGGTCGAACCGTTCATAAAATCATAAATCATAAAATCTTTATTGTGTATTGAAATTGGGTATTATACATGGGTTGTCACACACATTTAACTATTAGTATCACCAAGTTCTATCTTTACAGATGTATACACAATTCACTTACTCATATTAACAAATAAGCAAAATAATTATATTACTTAGTCCTAATAATTCTAGAAAATTAAATATTAAATAAAATTTACATTAAGTCCATTTTAGTCAGTGACTAAAAATAATAATTAAAATCTAGTCAGGTTTATATTCCATATATTCTTTTACACTGTAGAAACGTTTTTCACGAGCCACATTTTTAGTTGATTCTTAAACCTATTTACTACTTTATTTGACTTAAAACGGTTTATAGTCTTAACTAAGCTACTCACGTTGTCTAAAAAAGACAAAGATAAAAGAAATTTATTCAGTAAGTAGGCCGCTCGGGCACTTTTACACGTCAAGATACTACCAGCGCTTCCCAAGAGGAGACCACTGCTGAGAAGAAACGCCGCAAGAAACTCAGCAGTCAGTCATTTTTTAAACATATTTCATATTTCATATTACAATGGTACAACTTAGTCTAGCATTATATAAAGCTACAAGTATTAAATTAAATATAATATCAAATAACAGTAGTTCAGCAGGAAAACATGCCAAAAATCTTACGGGAGAGAAAATAGAAAAGAATAAAATAAAATAAAATAGAATCAACTACTTAGATATGTGTGTATGAGATGGTGCAAGATGACCACATAAAAGTTTCGATATGTTTTCCTGCATCAACGTCTTAAACCTATGTACAGAGGATCTAGACAATACACATTACGATACCGTAAACGATTTTCTAAAACTCTTGTAATGTATGAAATTAACATGAGCGCTCAACGCGACCGCCTGCCAGCTAACGTCAATCCTAATTATCTTTCCACTTTGCCTTATCCTTGTCTATGAGCCAGTAATCAGCTTCCGCCTCCAATATTTTTTTCTTTTTAAATCGTTTTTGGCGTGAAATCAAGCGTTAAATTAGCTTAGGTGGAAAACAAGAGGGTCCATAGAAAGGAAGTATTTCTATTTATAGGTACTCTATAAAGCAAAGAAAAACAAAGAGGAAGTCGTGACCCTTCACACGTCCGGCTGGAAAACTCGGGGTTGCCACCGCGATAAATTGCGTAAAAAGTATAGCCTGACAATATTCTATTTGGCCCTGAAATAGTGTCGTACGTCATGTATAGTCGGTACAGTGTGTATTGGTTTCGTGTTAATATTTGTAGAATTTCAAAAAAAAGTTTTTTGCTGAATCGAAGGTAACATGTTTAGCGTTATAATGATTACCTATTCATCAAAATCTGATTCCTAATATTCGATGTTTAAATATTCTTCAAATTCCGCGATGGCGGTAGGTTTTCTTCAGTTGGTGAGTCGCTTTCAGGACCACCGCCCTCGATTATAAAACGTTCGGTCTGGGGTTCGATTACGCAGGATCTTTTTTCCTATATAATATTCGTCTTCAATTTTTTTGACATGAACACAGAAGTTACTCCAATTTTCTTGAGTGATTTCCGTAATAATAAATTTTAAAGAATTATAAGAAATCATAACTGACATAAATTGAACCCTAATTTAAACGATTTTTTTTTTCTTAACATTAAAATAAGTTGTATACCTGAAAACTTTCTAACCAACTAACCAGTTTAATACAACCGCACTATAAAATGTCAACCAGTCATGTCAACGGCCAATTTCAAAACATTGTTTATTGGAACGCTACGCAATCCTTGTTCCTTTATTAGTTGTAAATACTTAACTGTACCTATTTAAAATATTTTTTCTTGCATCATTGGAAATCTTTTTTGCCATTTAAAATCGTTTTTTTTTCTTTGCCCCGCGGCGACTTCTATAGCTACTACCGCGGGGACACGGCGTTTCCACAAGTGTCAAATATATATAAATATAAATTAATATAGCAATAAAATACAATCCAATCTTCTCTAAGAAGATCGGGACAATGTTGCGCAGTGATATGTAGGACAGGGTTCAAGATAGTTTTAACCTCTGTACCACTACGAGTCCACTTGAAACGAGAAGTAAGATGCCAGATACACGAAATAAGTCCAAGTCTTCTATCACTGTGCATAAAAAGGCATAAAAAGGCACAAAACTACACAACCAAAACAAGTTACACATCCGCCATCTTTTAACGTTGCAAATGGCCCCGGTAAAATCGTTTATAATTGCGAAATATGTTCTTCTTGTTTATATCAGTGACATTTGAACGTCAACGTCTGGTTGTCAAAGATTGCCTACTCCTTGCCAGTAAAATATATTTAGTACCATTGAAAATCCACAATATGTTGAAGGCCAAATAAAATCTTGTCAGGTAAGTTTTCTGATAAATTGACAATCTGACAAGAGTCTGTCCTATGAATTAAGGCATCCCATTGATTAAAACAGCGCAAAAGCATGTCGGATCATGTTCAGTGTAGGGTTCTGACGTCATTACAATTAACATTAAGATGTATATCGAAACGCAAGTGCGATCGAATTTTCTATTTTAAGTTCTTTGGATCTTAGATTATGTTAGTAGGTATAAACACCTAGTAATAAAACAAGTTTTCTCAGTCGTGATAGTTTTCCTCATAAATTCGTTGTCCTTTCATTTTGATGATTTGTTTTTCGGTTTCTTGAATGAATTCACAAAAACGGCACTATTCGTAATACACTCAGGAGCAAAAATATCGGGGTCAGAGTGCGTTTTTCATACAAACGAGACTATTTCGAAGCCTTGGTTCCTCGCCAGGGGTTGTTTTGAGTGAGGTTTAATGGTGGGAACTCCGAGGTTCAATAGAGGAGGTCAAAAGTTCTTAAGCGGGAGAGTTTGGGTCAGCTAGGATTTCCTTACATTTTATTGCCATGTTAGATGTGTTTCTGAACATGCACAATTCCGGCGTTAACCGCAGATTCATTGTTGGGTATCCTAGGCACTCTGGAAGTCCTGTATCGATGCTCGAGGTATTCATCATCAGATTTCACTAAAAGCATTCCCTGGCGAGGAACCAAGGCTTCGAAATAGCCTCTTTAGTATGAAAAACGCACTCTGACCCGTTCTTTTTGCTCCTCAGTGTATGTTACAAGAGTAGTAATATAAATAGATAGTTTATATAATTTATTGTAATAGTACCTAATTAAATAAAAGTAGTCACACTATTGTCTTAGGCTTGGTACCTGTAAAAATAGTTGTAAGTGAGAAAAAAAAAAAACAGTTGTTTTGCACAGACTGACAGAAGGACAACGGACATGGTGAAACTACTAACAAGGGTTCCTTCTTTTCTACGGAACCCTAAAAAATTGCCAAGAGCGTGTCGGGCCACGCGCAGTGTTTTTTTTTTGGCATAGAGAAGGCTAACGAGCACACAGGCCACCTGATGGTAAGTGGAAACTGTGACCCATAGACATTCGCATTCACAAGACTGCAAGCCTAAGACTGCAATCCTAAGACTGCAAATGCGTTGCCAACCCTGAGGACTAAGATGGAATGCCTCTATGCTAGTCATTTCACCGGCTGTCTTATCCCCAAACCGGAACACAACAATGCAAACACTTGTTTGGCGGTAGGTTAAAGAATAAGATGGTGGTTGGATGATGGAAATGCACCCGCGTATCGTTACGTTTGTAGAATAGAATACAACTTATTATGTAACTTAGTCGACTATTAATCTTTATAATGGGTGACCGTTTCCACTTACCATCAGGTGGCCTGTGTGCTCATTTGCCTTTTCTATGCCATAAAAAAAACTTTTAAAACTATAGGAGTCATGTAGGTACTACCAGGCCATTGGAACCCTGACCCAGCATAGAACTGTGTCACAGTGACATTATACACCAACTTGTTTGACACTTCTTTCGACTTAAATCACACAACATGACATGGAAAGGGAACGCAGAGCATTGTCGGTTAGGGATAATATGTTGACCCGTAGATTCGCTAGGTGTTCAGACGCGGTAAAAATCACCTTATTCAAAGCGTACTGTACAGTCGCCATCAAAAATATCTATATTCTTCAGGGTGCTTAAAACTATCTGAACATGTACTCTAACACCTTAACATAGAGACGTGTTTAGATATTTATGAGCACCTCGTTCGTTACGATATATCTGATGGCGACTGTACATCTATGTACTCGGGTAGTCTGTGGGTCAAGTATACCCAAAAGTCGCACAATGCTCTGCGGGTCCAATTTAATAACAGCTTCAGGGCGCTGTTACGGCTACCCCGATTCTGCAGTGCCTCCGCCATGTTTACGGAAGCCCGAATGGATGGCTTCCATGCTATCCTGAGGAAAAAAGTAGCATCCCTCCTAGGTAGAATGAGGTGTAGCAGTAACAACATCCTGGAGATGATTGCGGGCAGGTTTGATTGTCCCTTAGTGGTGGGCCTAATGAGACTAGTAAAATCAAATTTAGATTTTAACTTTTAAGTAGAATTATTTGTAAATTACTTTTAGTGTTTTTGTGTTTGGTATTTATCCTCAAATCGTCTTTGTAATTGTAATTGTTAACTAACCCGATATGGATCTCGTTGTCCGAAATAAAAGTATTTTGATTTTGATTTTTGATAACGTCTCTGACACATGGTGGGTCAGGGTTCCATTGGGTTCCAAGGTTCCATTCCTGATAATACCACCTTTACTACCTGGAAACTTATTAGTTTAACACCTCAGCGTCCGTTGAGTATTTAGGTACCCTATTTCCAGCCTAAATGTCGCAGCCCTAGCCGCGCTGCAATAGGGTCAAGAGATCTCAGGCCGCGGCGCGGTGCAAGTGACATCTTTCCATCTCCACTCGACGTCTACACGGCTCGGCCTCAGATCTATGGTGCCTCAAAACATTACCTAAGCCTGTAGAATTCTACTTTAAACGCATAGAAATGGGGCAAAAAATACTAAAACTAGAAAAAACTGTGTCTAGATATTCAATTGACAAGATTTCATATTTTCAAGACTTTAATTTTATTCGTTTTATAGATACTGTTTGGAAGGAGGAAGACACTAATAGTTTTAAATTTTCTCTAGAATGAATAATTATTTTATTATTAATTTATTAAGATGTACTTATTCTAAAAGGGCGTAACTTCATTTCTACGACACAATGGACATATTACGTAAGTCCAATCTGTATTAAAAAAAAATATAGTGTCAATGTCAAATTTGAAGTATGACAGCTTTTTTTCTCGTGAAAAAGGCAATGGTATTATATCTATTCAGGCATAGTATTGGTAAAACTCGATATTTTTTTTAACTTACTTGTAATTTTGTAAATCAAGAAAAATAAATCTAAATAAATATTTTGCCGTGTTCAGGAGGCAAAACCCTTTCGATTCGTATAGTAATTTGCAGGTGTCACCAAAATGAAATGTTGTCAATTCCCTAAAGCCGAATGAATTTTAAAACTTTTTAGTGTTGTTTAAATACAACTCTTACCTAACGTAAACGCAGATAAGTTCTGGATTGAAGTTTGGATAGGTCTTCGGTCACATCTGAACTATGAATAAAGAAAGATGAGTAGGTACCTACGGCTATTTAGGCCATTTTCTATTTTATATAAACGGCAAGAGCATGTTGGACCATGCTCAGTTAAGGGTTCATAAATATTTATACTCTTTAGTTCCTTGTCTATTTAATGTCATGTTTAAACTGCTATATGTGTGGCATTATCTATGAAAAGGGACCTTATCGTCACGCGACATTGTATTTATATCGGAGCATTGTTAATAATGGCGGAAGCCTTGCGGAAGCGCCATCGACAATAAGGTCCATTTTCATAGATAATGCCACATATGAATTGTCACAACGATTAAAGTGACAAGGTACTAAAGTGTATACATCGCTCACTTAATAATAAACCGGCTTAACTCAAAAACCGTCAATTGTGGCAAATTGAGTTTAAAGTTTACAAAGTTCAAATTCCGTACTTTGCATGAATATCTTGAAGCTGACAGTGGTTGAAACGTATTTTTTTTCTATTATCTGAAAACTTTAAAGTATATACTCAAACATTTAGTTAAAATAAAGGATACAGGTTCGTATTTAAAATTAATAATAGAACAAACAAAAAAAGATTTGAAAATACTTCTCTTTATTGCAAAAATAACCACAATTTTTTTATATTTAAAAAGTCTTAACTCTAAATGAGGCATTTTATGTGTAATAATAAAGATAAACAGACAGTACATTTTGTGTTAGATCAGTTAAATACTAAAGATTATGTTGGATTCCCTGTATGAATGTGGAATGTCGCGGTTCATTTTAAATTTGGGGTTGATAAACAGTGTTATAAAATGAAACTTCAATAATAATGTTTGTAACATTTTTATTGTTAATAATCAACAAATAAACTTACAATTATAATAGCAGCCTTTATTTTACCCTGCAGCTTTGGTAATTATTTTTATGTAATGTTTTTACATTTTAGCTATAAAATAATCAAAAATCAACACGTCTACACACAACAACATAACCAAATCCCTTTTTACCACTTATTTATTTATTACGTTTAGTTGAAACTTTTGAGTATCTACTTATATTAAGAGATTTCAGCCTTGGTAATTATTATTTATAGATTATTTAAAATCTGCTATATAACAAAAAAATATACTTAAAACCAAAATATTTTTATTCTTGTTCATCAACGAATAAACTTACAATTTTAATAGCAGCCTTTATTATAGTTGCAGGGTGCAACTCTGAAATGTTTAGTACAATATTTTCATATTTTAGCTTTAAAACAAATAAAAAAGTGTCCTTAAAAACAAAAACAAATAAAACGATCTCTCGCAAAAAAAATCACACTGCTTATTTATTATGTTGGTACGTTAAAGTTTTAATATTAAAAGTTTTCAGATAGTTCAATCATTATTAGCAGACTAATTCTACAGAATCTTCTAGATAATTATTATTCCTTACTTACTAAAATATAACAAAAATTTCAAATTATTTTGATTAAATAACCTTATAGTATTGTATTGTAAAAATCGACGTAGAAATTTGGAATAAGATTCTTTGCAATCAGGTCACGCAAATCCTTTTTTTTATTTTCCGCTAATTTTTGTTTTTCACTGTTTAAAGTGCGCAATGAAATATCAGATAAGACAGGCATTCTCTTTCTCTTGTTTCTCACTGACACTCTGGAGTATTCTTTTTGGTCATACGACGTCTTGTAATAGAAACCAAAGGGATCTTCTTTGGTAAATCTCATAATTCTGATATCATTCCATACGACACCCTCATCATTTACATTGATATACGGATTTTACCGTAAAGTAATAGGCCTGATTGAAATGTCTGGGGTTTGCAGCATTTGAATATCTATATTTGGGTTGAATATCTACTAAGCTTGAACCAATAAATGCTCTCTGCTTATACAAATCCGCTAACTGCCAAAAACCATTGAAAAGTTCCAGTCGAGATTCCTCATTAATGTTTTCTAAACATTTAAGTCCGCATTTACAAGATGTTTTCAAACTGCGACCGGGGACTGACGTATATGGTTGACCACTATTTCTTAGTTTCTGTACCTTATTTTGTTTCCACATTTGAGGGTCACTTTTCTTTGACCTAACTCGTTTGTTATTAAGATTTTCCTGTGCCATCATAACACCTTGATTATCAGCTTCATTTTCAGGCTCACTGTCTGAGTCAAAGGAAGAATCGCTCGAAGAACTACTAGACGCTGTAGAGCCGCTTGACAATGAATCAGGTTTAACTTTTTGACGGGTCTTTGCCGAATCATAGTTTTCATACGATGGATCTCAATCACTTAGGTCAGCTTCACTTTCGCCAGAATTTAGGAGCGAATATACATAACTGGGGCCCGGCAACTGATCTCTCAAGTTCATTCGTTGGTGGCTAAGGAGACATGATGGATTTATTTCAAAATCTAGGCTCGATACCGAATTATCAATAATGTCACTACATTCATCGTCTTTTGTGCCCTTTTCTTGAGTAATTTGTCCCTGCGGCAATGCACAATAAAGCAGTTAAAAATCAATTTGTTATAAAGCGTTGTACATTATTTACTAAAAAAGTTATTTACCAAATTATTTGTATACATACTTGAAGTCGCTACATTGTCCGGAAAATGAGCAATTGGAATATCGCTACGAAGAGTCGCTGTTTGTTCCCGGTCCACCTAGAAAATGTGATAGATGTTAAACGCAAAGTTATTAACAATTTGCGCTGTACCTACACCAGAACAATGGGTAGTTTTCTTGGTCAAAGTAGGTAACGTAAGTGTACAAAAATGCACAAAATCACCCATATAAAATATGCTTATAGTTCGAATAGCAACTTAGATACGGCACGAGTCGTAATATAATAGTGAAGTAAGAGATTAGTAAATAATTTAGACCGGAACACAAACTGACTACAAACAAAAATATTAAATACGAAACGGATGGACTAAACTATACAAAACGATTCGCGTTCCATGTTAGAACTTAGAAAATAGTGAGCGGCGGAACTGTGTGGGCACGGCACGGCTCATAGAACGGCGAAACTTGTGTAACTTTTATTATTTTATCAGAGACGCTCGCGTATGGCCCACCCAATTTCGATAAATAAAACAACTCTAAGACTTTTTAGTGACCACAAGTTCAATCACAATTTACCATGCTCAATACCTAAACAAATAGATTTCAAATTTAATTTATACTTATATTTTACCTGCGTAATATTTTCCAATGCATTACTCCGGTTTGTGGAGATTATCATGGTAGCACCTGCTAGCCGCATGATTTCCTTGATTCTTCCACTCATGCTTAAATGAAATAAAGTTTTATTTTGCATAGTTGTGTTACTAATACAACGATATAAATACAAATAAATCACAAAAAAACAAGAAATTTTATAAAAAATGGGTTGATGTTATAATGTTACTATGGAATATGACATGATGTACCTAATAAACTGATATATTACGAAATAGCCACAACAAAGTGCCTTATAACGTAATAATGAACTAGCGTGTGTCGAAATAACACAACGAATATGACATAGATTTAAAAAATAAACCGAGCTAAGTATAATTACTCCATTAAATCTGGAACATTTTTTTACAATAAAACGAATCAAGTCGAAATGTGCTCATAATTGACAAAAAATATTTTAAAAACTTACATGATCTTTTATTGAAAAAGGAGGTAACTCCAATTGTCACACGGAAGCGCGGTCCTCCTTCCACCGTGGCTGGCTCATGACTGAAGCTAGCCGCTTTAGCACAAATCAACCTTGGGAAATGTTTTAAAAATGAAACGCGTTAACTAAGGCTATCTCTTTTACTCGCTCGATTTTGGCCGTTCTAAGAAAGAGACATGATAGTCCTATTGGTTTAATGGTGGTATAATAGTAAAACTCATTTTTTGCAAATTTTGAGTTAAGCCGGTTTATTATTAAGTGAGCGACATATTTATGAACTCGACTATACAATGACAAAAAATATCTTCAAAAATAACTAGTGTGAGCTAATTTTTGTATATAAAGTCTATTTACCTAGTCGGAAAACTATCAAATTTTCCTTTGAAATTAGTTATGCAGGGTATCCCAGAAAATCACGTAAATATTAAAGGATGGGAAGCCCCTTCTATAAATATAGTTTTAGCTTTGGAATATATTCATTCGTTTAGGAGTTATAAAGGTTTACAATATACCATTGATTACGTGTTGGGAGTTTTCGCTGGCTGTTTTTACATTTCCAAGCATAACGGAGAAAATACATATTATGTAACACACTACAGAATTTCCCGTTTTATCATTAGACCGACTCGTTTCTTTTTGTGGTGGTAGGACAAGGGACAAGGGTGCAGGGTCCGTCCGGATCGCTACCAACATCTTATTCATTAACCCACCGCCAAGCACCAGTGTTCGTATTACTGTGTTCCGGTGTGGGGATAGGACAACCGGTGAAATTACTAGCATAGAGGCATTCCATCTCAGTCCTCAGGATTGGCGACGCATTAGAAGTCTTAGGATTGCAGTTTTGAGATTGTAGTCTTGAGATTCTAAATGTCTATGGGTCTCAGATCTCACTTACCATCAGGTGGCCTGAGTGCTCGCATGCCTTCTCATTGCCATAGAACAAAATCACTTCCTCTGCGCACTGAAAAATATTTCCTCTAGACAGTCCAGACCAAGGCTCTGATAGATATAAAGACGTAAATAATTAATGCAGATAAACTAAGTTACACAATTTACTGTCTAGACCGGTAATGTAGTACCACTGTAACAGTAGTAGGTACAGACACGTGTTAGTTTATGTTTGCCACCTCGGCGCTATCTGTTCCTACTCGTTTCAATGTAGGTATATATTATTGCCGAATCCAACTCGGATGGGCAGCGTTCAGAAACCTAAAGCGGATCTTCTCGTCCAAAATACCGCAGAGCCATAAGTCGAAAGTCTTCGACCAGTGTGTGTTGCCAGTGATGACTTATGGATCAGAGACTTGGCCGCTGAATGTGGGCCTCATAAATAAGCTCAGGGTCACTCAGCGTGCAATGGAAAGAGCTATACTCGGAGTTTCTTTGCGCGATATGATCCGTAATACGGTAATACGCCAGAGAACCAAGGTCACCGACATAGCTCAGAGAGTTAGCATGAAGTGGCAATGGACAGGCCACATAGCTCGGAGAACTGATAACCGTTGGGGAAGAAAAGTTCTCGAGTGGCGGCCCCGCACCGGTGGACGGAGTGTTGGACGGCCTCCCGCCCGGTGGTCTGACGACCTGGTTAGGATCGCGGGGAGCCGCTGGATGCAAGCGGCTCAAGACCGTGTCTTGTGGCGCTCTTTGGGGGAGGCCTTTGTCCAGCAGTGGACGCCCCCGGGCTGATGATGATGATGATGATATTTGTTTTTATTTCATTGTGTGTTTTAAATGTAGTTGTACCGTAGTGCCTTCACAGAGCGATCCCAACGGAAGACTAGCGTTTGCTTCTCAGCCAGCACATGTTGATGTGGGAGCGTTTTCGCAACAATTAGCAATACATGGTGATCTTCTTATTTTTCTTTTGTTTAAGTGTTATTGTTGTGAATGTAATTATGTTGTTTATTCTTTAATTCGTATTGTCATCATGATGTAAATAGTTGCAAGTTGATGTCGAGTTGATGGAGATAGCCTCATCTATGCCCCTACCTCAGGTACGAGACTTGGAATCTATCAGAAAAGCAATAAAGTTCAATTACGTTTGTTAGATAATGCCATTTTCTGTTCATGAAGATAGGTGAAAAAACTTTATTACCATTACAGTTTAAATTGAATTGCCTTGATAGAAAGTGAGCAATAACCAAAGTTCACAGCAGGACTCGAATGCTATCCGATGGGCCCGCGGACAATTAATCCAAGTTAGGCCCGGTTGCACGTAAATTCAACCTTTTCGTTGTTTTTAGGGCTCCGTACCTCAAAAGGAAAAAACTGAACCCTTATAGGATCACTTTGTTGTCCGTCCGTCTATCTGTCTGTCAAGACCCTTTATCTCGGGAACGCGTGGAGGTATCGAATTAAAATTAAAACCATATACTCCGGTCTAGTCCCTTGAAGCTTGGAAAAAATCAAATTTACACATTAACGTAAAAAAAAGATACAGTCGTTTATTCGGCAAAAACGTGTCTTTCGTCACTATCGAGAATCAAAATGTACAAAATTATTTCCTGTTAAGCCAGAACTATGAAATTTGGCAAGTAACACAGTCTTGTACTACAAGTATAGGGAAAAATCTGAAATCTATCCATTTTCAATTAAATCACAATAAAACAAGGTCTTTATGGAAGGAACGGCGGTCCAAATATTGAATTGAGTTAACCGTGTCTTGTGCGGAAGAACCCTCGATGGGCGTCCGACTCGCACTTTTTCCGGTATTTTTTTTTATTCGGGGGAAATAATGCCTATGCATACCCGCTCCGACGGGGGCCAAAACGGGTTATGTCCCACTTGCACGGACTAAAAACCCCGGGGCGTTGCGCCAATCGCTTTTGGAGGGGGCTACGGGACCGCTACAGCAACGTAAATTCAACCCTAGGTTTTTTTTTTTTTCTTTGCCCCGCGGCGACTACAACAGCTTCTACCGCGGGAATATGACGTTTCCACAATGAAGTGATTTCGCCAGTGTCAAGTATATACACTCAGGAGCAAAAAGAAAGAACTCTTAAGAACTTTTGACCTCCTCTATTGAACCTCGCAGTATCCACCATTAAACCTCACTCAAAACAACCCCAGGCGAGGAACGAAGGCTTCGAAATAGTCTCGTTTGTATGAAAAACGCACTCTGACCCGTTATTTTTGCTCCTCAGTGTATAAGTATAAATCAATATAACAATAAAATACAATCCAATCTTCGTGCAAGCGGGCTTTAGTTTTAATACATTTAACGTCTGTTTCAAAATCGATAAGTATAGCATATTTGAAACATTAATTTTGCCGTCTTTCTTACACTTGAAAATGAACAAGGAGAGAGCCAACTTTAAATGGCAGATAATTTTACTTGTCGATTTTGAAACAGGCCCTTAAAGATGTTTTATTCAAGGTAATACCTATTATTTCGAATAAAAATGGCATTATTCGTGTGCCTTTAGATAATAATCCAAGCAGGAATCGTTAAGGCAATTTTGTGACAGTGATTAAATTATATGAACGATTTAGGAGTTCGTGTTTTGGTATTGTTTTCTAACTCTGCCGCCATTCGAGAGCCGCGAGCTATCGTAACGTTGACAATTCGATAACAGGTAAAAACGCAAAAATTAATAATGTTTGACGGTGTAGAATCTCAGCCCTCGAAGGGCGGCTATTGAACTCGTTTATAGCGCGGCTGATATTACTTGTCCTGCAAATGGTTGCTTCCTGGTCACTACAGTAAAGCACAATTTTTGTAATATTCTTTATCATCTCGCGTACTATCCACGCTAATATTGATATCGTTGACAGTATCAGAATACCACCTATACCGTAACCGTAGCGTTAAAACCATTCTATAATGAGCGTTGCCATGGTAATAACAGTTCTATAACCATTATTAATTTAATGTAGTACTTATCGGTAATATACGCAATATTATGCAATCTTGCAACGTCAAATTAAGTGTTGGGGTAAGTCTTCGTGGAATAAAACGCAAAAACGTGGTGTATAATTACATAAATGTATTAATATAACGATTATCGCTGTAAATAAAATGTACAAAACATTTGTAAGAAAAAAATGTACTTTGGTACAAATTTATAATCTAAGCTTTGACCGCTATGCGGCATAGTAATAAGCATTAATCTTTACCTCGCCACGGCTGACTGTCATGCTCTGGCCCTAATTAAAAATACATTTGCTAGATAAAAATATACAAATGCCCTGAATAATAATGTCAAATACTTATACTATGCAATTCAATTATCACATGATAATCTTACAACAGGTATAAAAATAATTCTTATGTGTCAGAAAGTAGACTTGTAGTATGATTAAAGTGATTTTGTTTTTAATACAATAACAAATATTTATTCTAAATACTAAAAATAACATTTGTAATCTATGGGTATCATCGTTATAAACAAGTTACATAATAGAAGTCATCAGCATCACACTTGTCGACGCTAGCATTTTCAATTAACCAATTTACATCGCTTTCAAAGAGTAAGAAAAGTCCAAAACTTGTACATTTTGCGTGTTGAAGTATTAGCATATTGCACATTTTGCGTATCGTACATTTTGCGTTAGATCGCGTTTATTATTTTTTTATTTAATCTTTATTGCACAAATGAATACAGTTAATATACAGGCGAACTTAATGCCCTAAGGCATTCTGTACCAGTTAACCTTTGGGCAAAGCAGAGATTTGGTGGCGGTGCAACATATAACAATAACATATGCATTACTTAGAGAAGAGAATGTACATTTTGCTTTGTACATTCTGCGTGTTGTGCTTTATGCGTTGCGTACAATTCATTTTACCACTTTAAAAATGTTTTGCATATCGTACATTATGCTCCGAAGCGCTTTATGTTTGGTATTCAAATTCGAAAAGTGATATTTGTTAATAATTGTATAGAAAAAACGCAACTGATTCAATTATGTGAATATTTATATAAAACACCTATTTATAAAATCCATTTAGTTCCCTAACGCATTTGTAACTTTGTACTGTAAACTTAACTACACACATTTTTGAGTCTCTGTTTTGCCGAATTGTTGGACGATTGAATCATTTCCCGAATTTACCTTTGCCAAAAATGTATTTCCCGTCGCAGCTGTTCAACCTGTTAGAAGCGTACCATAGCCTAACTGACGTAATAAGAGTTTTTAATATTCCGGAAATAATACAATTAGGGAAATAATGCAGCCCTATTTTGGCCAAACAGCAGACTCTCAAATTTTTTGTACAGTCCGCGTGCGAGTTGAATGACGAGCTTAGGAATGTGCTAGTACGGGACGACGCTATACAGTGCAGCAGTGTTGGGCAAAAAGTGATTGAATTAACAATTACAATTACAAAATGTAATTTCAATTACTAATTACTATACAATTATAGTAACATTCAATGAAATTACATGTCAATATAATTACTTTAATTACATATAATTAAATTACTAATTAAATTACTAATTAAATTACTAATTAAATTACTAATTAAATTACAAAAGCAATGAATTACGCCCAACACTGCAGCGTAGTGCTCACTGCAGGCGGAAGAGGGCGGCCCTCTCCTCAGGCCCCGACTTCATTCAACTCGCGCCCGGACTGTATGTATGTCATGTCAACGGAATTATTTTTTCTTTTCTGTCGAAGTTTTACTCCAAGAACTTTGCAACCTTTCATACACGTCCCGTTTCCAAACTTCGCTGCATATTGCCTCTGAAAAAAAAAACAAGATCAACGCACGTTACAACGCCCCGCTAACAGATCAGCACCGGCTCAGCTCAAAGTAAAATTGAGTAAGCTTTGATTTGTGTTAATACGCTACATGTTTCAGTGGACGACGCAAACAGCGTCTGTGTACACGACAAAAAAACGCACTTTACGACATTTGATGTACAAATGATTTTCTTTTGCAGAGCTCATCTATACAACAAGTTTTTTGTGTATTTTTAGGGGGAGATCATACAAAATGTTATTTGTATTGCTATAGGGCGATAAGTTTTAAGGTAATTTCTAAAAAAGGATTTATTTTTTGTGTGAAAATGTATAAACAAAATATATACATTTAAAAATAAACTGCATTTTTGTCTAAAGAAGCGTCCGCACTGAGAGCAATCGCGTGTAATGAGCTAATAAGCATTCGGCGCGAACATGTGAGTGGTGAGTAAGCTTTGTAACGCTCGGCGCAAAGTCCACGCCACTTTTTTCGGTTTTGCGAAATTAGCTGATTCGACTTTAATGTTGTATGGTACTTTTTGTGTGTGTGCAGGTGTCACTATACGGTCGCAGTTAACTACGAAAAATGAACTTTCAATAGGAGTTAATATGATTTTGTTTAGGCGCGTTCGGGGAGCATTATGCACATATTTTATATGCCTACAATACTTTGTGGGTATTGATCGGACTACTTTGTCGTATAGAATAAAAATATGCCAGATAGGGTGGTGGCCTTTTACCTGGTATGGAGAGTCCTGACCAGTCGATACTGAGCAAGTCGGGCTGTTTTCGGCCGTACTCGAGAATTTCTAGTTTCAAATTAGGCTGTAAAAAATTTATTAAATGTTTATAAATAAATGATAACATAATTCAAGTAAATACGTCATAATTCATAGTCATAATTTAAGTACGTACGTGTAATAACCGTTTTGAACTTAAAATAAAATAAATAATAAATTCAATATCAAATATTATTATTGCATAATTACGGGCTCTATTCTCGTTCTGCCTAAGTATTTTAAGCCGATTTCAGATTTCTGCCCAATGTCACAGATTATACAGGGTGTCCCTAAAACCAACGCTAAAACTGAGAGGGCTGATAGAGCAGCTAAAAAGCTATCGATTTAATATATATGTAGGTTCTTCAGTGATTTTTAATAGTTTCGGAGATATTGTTCATTTTAATTATATTTTTTGTAATTTTCCCTTATGTCCACATCCAGTCACGAAAAATCATTAATTTCATGTTTTCTTTCATAAGATTTTCAGTGGTATCTTACATAATTAGAATCATTACGAAACCTTTAAACCTATTTGCTCGATATTTATAACCATTTTATGAGTAATGGCGTTTAGTTTGTGTCTCCATACTAGGTGTCCCAGCGTTTGCTTTTCACTTTGTATGGAAATAACAACTTTATGTGATTACTTAAAAAGATGATTAAAAAACAAAACGGGCAAAAAACTTTCCTGATTCGTAATGATTCTAATTATGCAATTAATGATTTTTCGTGACATGGACATAAGGAAAATATCAAAGCTTTTTGGCTGCTCTATCAGCCCTCTCGGTTGTAGGGACACCTGTATACAAGTTACTACGTTACAGATAGACCAGTTGCATGGACGGAGGGCGTTCCCACCGCTATCGATGCCTACCGCTCCAAGTGGACGCGTCATTGGAATATGCGCTAGGGTTGCCTTCGTTATTTCCCGGTAAGGGCAGATATTTGTGTGATGAGCGCGAATATTTCTCCCTGAGTCATGGATATTTTCTATGTATTTAAGTATATATTTCTCTATATGAGTATTTATATCGTCGTCTAGTACCCATAGTACAAGCCTAGAGCTTAGTTTGGGACTAGGTCAATTGGTGTGACATTACAAACAAACAACTGATTCAATTTGTATGTACAAACAATAAGAAAATATTTAACACGTTCCCGGTCCTCATGCAAAATGATCTAACAATGTGACACGTCCAAATGTGCTTCTACTTTGGGGACACGGACTAATCAACGTAAAATTTCGTGACCCCACATTTAATTTTAGTGTTGTACACAGAGAAAAAGCGTTACGCTTCATAGTTGTCTACACGGGATCTATTTTTTATTATGTATCTATGGATATCTCACTCGACGTGATCCTAATGTGGACACCGACTCTTGATACCTAACGCCGTGACCCAATTTTGGGGTCATTCGAATTTGTGAATCCATAGTGAGGGCACGGCCTCCTGAAAAAAGTGTTCATGATCCCACATTGGAGGAACCCGGACAGGGAAAGTGTTAAAAGGCAAAAAATGCCATAGAAGTTGACTCACTAATCAATAAAACCTAAAATTAAATTTTATTAACTGGACAACGTCATAGTTTATGTAGTAAACTAACTATTAGGTACGGTATATCCCATAAGAAGATTTTCCTACATAAGAAGGATTTATTCCAAGACTTACCCTCAACGAGTGCATGACTTGGATGAGCGAGTTGCAGACCTGAGTCATGGCTTCCGGGGGCAGACTGTCGAACAAATAGTTAATGACGGCGACGGACACAGCTCGCTCTGGCGGTTTGACGCCTATGTCTTTGCCTACACCTGGTGATGCGTTCTGGAAAAAACGATGACAGTCGTAATAAAGAAAGCTTTAAATAGCCCCACTGTTGCTAACCAACTCTATAAACTGTTATTAATCCTAAATGATCATTCAAAATGAAAAATAATGAAAGAAACCTAACGATGATTTTTAAATACCTATCCAAAGGTACCCCGCTTGTCATAATTCGTCGTTTTTTTTTCTGTTTACAAAATGGCGGTTGGTTGCCGCCATATTGAATTTTAATAAATGTTTAGTGGCACACAAGGTTAAGACAAATTGATTGACATAAGATTTATCAAAATCAACCCACGCGTGTAGCTTATAGAGCGCCACAAAGGAACAAACGTACATATATGTGATGATAAACACATTACTCTCCTCCTTCGGCAGTAGGGTAAAAATAATATTACATGTAATATTACAACGCCGTTACCAGAGTTGGTTGATTATTTGTATCGCGAGCATTTGTTGCTGAGGGTGTTTTCTAAGTTTTCAAATATCTATTTAAGCCGATGTCTATTAAAATAGTATGTACAGATAAGTGCATAATTGTCTTCCTTCGTATTTTCACGGAAACGTACGAAATTGTCATGCTACTTCAGTCACCCTCAGTACTTTTTGTACTGTGACCGAGTGAAATGGCTAGACACGTTCGTACGTTTCCATGAAAATACGAAGGAAAATAATTATGCACTACATCTGTACCGAAGTATGTATGCATGAATACTCTTTATTGTAAATACAATAATTAAAAAAAGAAATACAAAACACCAGATGCGCCCTAATTACTATTATTGTGTTTTCTAATAAACTTAAGTATTATATCCTTATAAATAATTATAGCCGTGTGGATAACGGCTTAGAATAGTGCCACTCCATGTGTTCCCGTGGAAGTCGTAAGAGGCGACTAAGGGAATAAAGGCTTATAGTTATGTTAGGCGATGGTCTTGCAGCCTGTCACTAATATACACTGATAAACATCTTAGCCTATTTGTCCAAAGTGTGGTTACAGAATCAACAAGTTCTTAGAGTTGTTTGTAATTCTGTAGCTCTGCTTACCCCACTCTAGGAATGAAGGCGTGAAGGTATGCATGTAAATAATTATTATAAATTTTTGAAAATAACTAAATGAAAAGCTTTAAAAACCACACTACATTTTTTTACATTATTATTAAACCCGTTTATCAATGCTACTATTTTCGTATACACAATACATTTGAGACGGTCACATTAATACCTTTAAATGATTTTTGTTGACATAAATAATTGCTATTTTGCCATTTTTGTTATTACAATTTTAACAGTTTAGGTATCCTATGTCAACCGGGATGGTGAAAGGATTCTAACGATACACACACATTTGAATCGGCTCAGCGGTGTAGAAGTTATGGTGGAATAAAGAATCATTACATACACATACATGAACCCTGAAAACTTTACACAATTTTCTTTCTTGTGCAGAATTAAACTACTTCAAGAAATTACAACTGTGTTATTTATAAAAGGATTTTTTTAATTTACCTGAGCCATTGGTGTTGTATTTGGTACTTTTTCTTCTTTAGACGTAGATTGGTCCTTTGGTTTGTTTGATGACGTATGACCATCGGGGGCTGGAATAAAAAAAGGTTTCATTTAACTGCTATTATTGCTTAGTATCTATATCTGAGGACTTGGCTTGGCTTGCTCGGGGGAAAAGAAGACCAGGGGTCCCCGAAACACCTGGAGACACTGAGTTGAAAAAGAGCCGATTTCCGTTAGACAGAGTTGGAATGAATTGGAAGTAGTTACTCAGGATCGACCGAAATGGAATTCCCTTCTGCGAGCCCTATGTGATCATCATCATTTAAATCTAAATCTTTAATAATTATAAAGTTTTTTGATATATCTGTCTGTCTGTCAGCAGGCTGTATCTCATGAACCATAATAGCTAGACAATAGGAATTAACAGAAGAGTACACTTTGATGCAAGTGCGGAAAGTATGTCATTTTACACGACTCCCGAGGTGTCTGGACCCCACGTATACCAAACGACGTTTTATAATGCATTTGCCAAAAAATGTATATGAAACAAAAATAAAACGGTAATTAAAAGAGACAATTTTAGTTAATTCTTAGTCTGATAAAATTCATATCGCAATTTAAACAATTAAGGGTAAAAAATGGAAAACTAAAAGACACCAGAGCGAAAAATGCAACTTTCCGCACGATATGCCGCTACAAAAAGTAGCAGGCACGAGTTCGAAACATCCAACTTTCCCTACAAACACTAACAAATAGCATTGATAGTAATATTTTCAAAAGTACTTGAGCGTCTTATGTATTGTAGAATTATAAAGTACGCTCATAAATATAAACTTATAATTAATGAACATAATGGATATAGGAAAAATAAGTAAAAAAATCTCCCTATATTGTAACTTTTTTAAGACTACGATTTTCACAGATACGTCAAAAGCTTTTGAATGTGCTGCCCATGTTTTACTTCCGGATAAATGGGATCATTACGGCATACGAGTTAAAGCTCACGATTGGTTAAAAAGCTACCTTACCAACAGAAGCCAGTGCTGTGAATTAAATTTCTATTGTAAGACTATGAAGAATATGAAAATTGAAAAGTCAGACTATAAACTAAATAGTAAAGGTGTCCCACAAGGCAGCGTATTGGGACCTCTACTATTCAGGTTTATATAAACGATTTACCAAGACGGACGAATAATCAAATGATTCTTTTTACGCATGATAGTGCTGCTGTAATAAAATGCTCAACTACATTAGATAAGTATGTACTAGTAAATGTGACATAGCTAATACATGAGATGACATAATAGAATGGATGCAATTTAATAAATTAAATTTAAATGTGTCTAAAACACATGTTTTGCAATTTCGCTCTAGTCACTGATCGGTCTTGCCGATGAAAATAACAAATGGTTCTGATTTCATAATGGAAGTTGAGGATACCACATTTTTAGGACTTACTTTATACAATCACTAACTGGAAGCAACATATACAAGAGCTACATACCAAGCTCTCTAAAGTAATATACCCATTACGTAGAATAATACATAACCCATCAATTGACGCGGAAAAATGGCTTACTTTGGATATGTTCATTCACGCCTGAGCTATGGGATCATATTCTGGGGCAACTCTACCGCGATCGGTAGAGTTAAAGACATTTAGAACGCAAAAACGTTGTGTATGAGCGCTTTGTGGTGCACATCATAGGGAATCATGCCAGCCCCTCTTTTTTAAACGGAATACTTCCGCTTCCCTGTATATATATTAAAGAAATAGCTGTATTGAATAAGAAACTGTTTGGAAAAAAAGCTAAATAACTCCAGATTGCCTGTTACGTTCCGTTCGCAGCCATATTTTTACAATAAAAAGTGTGTATGGTGTGCCAATTAAGATATTCAATATATTCCGAACATGCTTAAGAGTTTTGACAATGATGCTTTTGAAACATCTATTCATATTTGGTGGTTATTGAAAAAAGTGCTTTACTCTAATAATAAAGGTAAACTAAATTATAAATTACAATTATTACTAGATAAATTGTTATGTAGAACATTAGGTCAAGTCACACACAAATTATTGTACACCACAAATATGGTAGATTATAGTAGGAAACGATTATTATTATTACTGTATCACCTGTACCTATAGTCATACAATAAATTATATTTGATTGATTTAATTTATATATAATTGCTATTTTGCCATTTTTGTTATTACAATTTTAACAGTTTAGGTATCCTATGTCAACCGGGATGGTGAAAGGATTCTAAGGATACACACACATTTGAATCGGCTCACTATTTTAGAAGTTATGGTGGAATAAAGAATCATTACATACACATACATGAACCCTGAAAACTTTACACACCTTTCTTTCTTGTGCAGCATTAAACTACTTCAAGAAATTACATCTGTGTTATTTATAAAAGGATTTTTTTTATTTACCTGAGCCTGATTATTATTACTGTATCACCTGTACCTATAGTCATACAATAAATTATATTTGATTGATTTAATTTGACAGATAAGGGCAAATCATGGTTTAGCTTTCCCCACAGTCATTCCACGTTTATAAGTAAGGGTGTTAAACTGTAGTACAAGTATTAGAGTAAATTGAGACTTACATTTTTTCAGCTGAGGTTTCATAAACTCCAGCTTTTCGACCAGCTCTGGATTCATTGGTGTACGCCTATTAATGTGGGACCGATAGTTGTGTAGTAACAACTTCCAGTGGTCTACGCAGAACCCAGGATAATATAGGGGTGTACCTAGAAAACAAAAAAAAACACCTCTCAAAAAGAATGACACAATAACTATAAACTGATAAGTCCATAACATTTTGTAATTTGTTGTAGGAATCCCGTCTGATCATCATTAATTTCATGTTTTATTTCACAAGGTTTCAGTGGGATCTTACATTAAGTATTAGAATCATTACGAATCAGCATAGTTTTTGATCGCATTTGTTCGTTTTTCTTTTTATCAAGTTTTTATTATTATTTAAGTAATGACATTTAAAGATACCACTGAGAAACTTATAAAGTAAAACATGAAATTAATGATGTTTCATGACATGAATAAGGGAATTAGCCCTCTCAGTTTTGGCGTTGGTTTTTGGGACACCCAGTATATAAAAACCGGGCAAGAGCATGTCGGACCACGCTCAGTGTAGTGACTGAAGCCATTATCACAAACACAAAAATGCCCGTCTAATATTAACATTCTTCGCTGAGTTTCAGACGGTGGGGAGCCCATTCATACTCCTCCTGGATTATGGCCTTGAACCTTGCAGCAAGGGAGCTCTAAAAACATAGACAAAATACAATACCGGTCTCTTAGGATTATCCTAGGGGCTATGAAATTTTCGCCAACTAACGCTCTTCAAGTGGAAGCTTTGGACACTCCCATGTCCCTCCGCCGTCAGTACCTTGCGGACCGATTCTTTTATAAAATATCCCTTCTCTCCAATCATCCCCTTATCCCTAAACTTCGGACTCTTTGCGACCTATTTTTGGCGTAATAAATCCCGAGGTTAAAAAGTTAACGCAAATACCACAACCGGGCGCTAATTCGCTATTCAATAGTAAAGTAGATAATTTCTGGCGTGACTGGACGATGACTTATACGGATGCTTCCAAACTATCTAATGATTGAGCTGTTGGCTCGGCAGTTTGGATCCATAAATATACTATCATTCTGAGCTACAAATACCCCCCTCTCGCATCTGTAGGCCATAAAATCCAACCTGTTCGAGTCCAGAGATCCCTACCCACTAGTACTCTTCATAAGACAGTCACCTCGACTGCCACCTCAAGAATATTGAGGTCTCGTTGGTATGGATCCCCAGCCACTCAGGAGTTGAAGGGAACGAGACGGTCGATGCGTAGGCGAAGCAGGCTGTAGAAATTGCCAGCCCAGAACACTATATCATTGTTTCTTCCATCTTTTTCCTCTAGCTAATCTGACCTTAACTCAAACTGGCAAGAAAGTTATGATTGGTCCAAATTAGTTAAGGGTCGTTACTATGGCGACACCTAACCGAAAATCCCAAATAGACCTTGGTTCTACCAGACCAGACTACATTAGTCCTTTGCAGACTACGTATTGGTCACACGTGCACTCCTCAACCCCTGCACAGGGTATTATCCAAACCCCAATCTGTGCTTGTGGCCAAGAGGAGGGAACATATATATTTCAATTGTCTGAACCGATCAGGCGCTCTGTATGACATACTATGGTATGGAGTATTGGTATGGAGGCAGGGGCCTCCATTACCAAACCAGTTAATTTAAAATGCCTTCTTTTCCTTGCATTCACGGATGATAAAAAATTTAAAAAACTGGCAGGATAAATTCACTCCCAGAACATTAAACTAAAACAATCTAACACGCTTCAGCTTATGTTTTCCCTGTCTAATGTTTGTGTTGACTATAACTCATCAATCAACCCATACACGGCGCTACCGTCTAAACTAGCGATTGGGAGTAATGGCTGCAACCAATAGCGACTGGTTGCCATAAATCAAAAAATTGAAGCGCATGGTTTGACATGGTCTAGCCCAGTTTTATTAAAATTGATCCAATAATTCAGTTCAGGGGCTAGGGCAAAAAACACATAAGTAGGTTGTTAAATCTCACAAGTCTCACAACATAAAAGTTTAAGTTTTGCGCATTCTTTAGCAACAATGTTTTGTTTATATTTTGAACAATATGATAAATGATTAAAAGAAATACACACCCTCCTGTATGTTAATTACTTTCCTAACTTGTCTCCATGCATCATCTAGAAAGTCCTTGTTTTTGGGTCCTTTCACATTCTGCCAAATTATTGGATGCTTTTCCACTTCTTTTATAAGCTGACTTCTGAATTTGAGAGGAGCTGTTTTTTTCTGAAATGAAAAATACTTTAGTCATAACAAGTTTAACAACAAGCAACCTTTTAAAAACCTCCTCCATCGTTTGATATTATTAATGCAAACATACATACATTTTAAAAGCCAAAATATGATATACATATGTTAAATAAATAGTTTGAAACATTGCCTAACTTGATTAATT
Organism: Acleris sparsana; assembly: GCA_923062465.1. Taxonomy (NCBI): domain Eukaryota; kingdom Metazoa; phylum Arthropoda; class Insecta; order Lepidoptera; family Tortricidae; genus Acleris; species Acleris sparsana. Next base: position 12,082,289 of record OV281307.1, on the reverse strand, counting down.
TGTACTTTAGTCAAACTTTATTTAGTAGTTTATTCAAGTTACAGTCCTATGAGATGATTTCATTGTTAATATTATTTCTACTTGAACTAGATTCTCTTGATCAAAAACTAACTTGTTCAATGTTATTAGTTAAAAAGTAGCATCACTAATTATTTTCCAAAATTAACTTACAAATTCCAAAATGTCACTTTACTAAACGCAATTAAAAGTCCGACTGTGATAACTTTATCTTATCAAATTATCATTTGTCATTTATTAAGATATGAGACACAGATAACACAATAAAATTAATATGTACATTTTTTTATTAAACTGCATTTTATTAATTAGTTTTGGCACAATGGGTCTGTGCAAATCCAGTCACCAGATACACATTAATATGTTCATTACTTCATTAGGACCCAAAAACAAACAAAATACGTATTTGCAAAATCATTGGATTTTCTTCAATAAAAAAAAACATTTCAAGAGAAAGCAAGGCAACAATGTGGTATTTTTTTAAACCAATTCCATATGATATGATATGATTATAATTTTCAAAGAAAACCCCATACATAGGGCAATGGTTGTCATAGTAAAAATACATCATGTTGCAAAGATCTATAAACTGAGAAATGTTTCTTTTCTGTTGGTGGGTGGGTAATGACCATCGTTCTTTTATCGTGTCTTTATCTATACTAATATTATAAAGAGGTAATGTTTGTGACGTTATAGGCGGTAGTCTCTGGATCTACTGAAAGGATTTTGAAAAAACAAAATACCAATAGAAAGCATGTGTGATCAATAATCCAAAAAAAAAATGCCCAACAAAGTGGGCACAGGAACAGCTAGTAAATAATAAATTTCCAATTGGCACCAGACATTGAAATACTAATATATTAATAATGAATGTAATCCGGAAACTACCAACATAATTTGAAAATAAAAGAAAGCAATTTACTTACTTCAGATGTACTCCACACTGATATTGTACTTCAAAACTAGAATTTACTATGTGTACAGTCTCACTGTACATTTTTCCGTTTACGTTGCGACCTACTTTGGGCCGCCCGATAGCATTCAATATAAGCTAACGTTTTAGGTAATAACCAGTGCATAACTAACTAGCTTACAATACGCATCAACTATTAACTATTTTACTTATTTTACTGTAACTTTTATTACGTCAATAAATCAACATAAAATGATCAATCTTTCTCTGCACTCCAACAACTATCTACATAACTAAAACAGCAGTGTACAGTATCAACTAGACTGTACATTTTATGGTCCTTCGAACTAACAAGGATTGGGAAGAAGACTCTACGACCCTGTGTCGTAAACCAACCAACTGAGCAACTATCGACGGAACTACTGGGGAAAACTCTCCGAACTATATCTACTAATCAAACTTACTTATAAGAAGACTTACCGTTCAACATGAGCAAGCTTCAACAACAACAAGAAAACTTTGAAAGCATCAAAATTTTTTGTGCCAACTACAAAAAGGACGGCGCGTCTAGAAAAACTCCAGATTATCTAAACAGCCGGCTGACAACTCTCGATGCCCTTTGGGCGGATTTTGAAAATCTTCATGTGGCTCTCCACAAGGAGGTTGAAGATAAGAGCATCAACTACTTTAAAGAAGAGATATACGAGAAAACAAAAATGATGTATGAGTCAACTAAATCTCATATACTGAGCTTACTGCATAAACTACCCGAACAAAATAGCTCCGTAAAATTTGATTTGATGGGATTGTTGGATGCCACAGTCACAACTGAACTAGGCGACGATGTTCAACTTTTACTTGGCAAACAAGAGTGCAACTTCAAAGCTCTAGATCGTGCAATGTCAAAAATAACTATTCTGGCCACCAACGAAAAATGGGAGTTAGAAGACAATCTCAACATCTTAAAGCTGAAATGGGAACCTATTGACAAGCTCCATTGGGAAATAGATGGATTACTTAAAGGCTCTTATGAAAAATATTACACCATGTTCGTTAACATCGAAAGTAAATACGATAAAATGCGTAGACAACTTAGCAGCAAGATTTGGTCAACTATACACTACCAGCAAGCTGCGCCGAGAATGCAGATTCCAGAATTCTCAGGCAATTATAAGCAATGGATTTCTTTCAAAGATCTTTTCATAGAGGTTATTCACAACAATCCAACTATCAACAAGGCTCAAAAGATGCAGCATCTCAAAACCAAGCTGACAGGAGAGGCAGAACGATTGGTCCAACATTTGACCATAAGCGCCGAAAACTACAACGCATGCTGGGACATACTTAACCAACGCTACGATAATCGACGCTTACAATTTATTTCCTTCATGAACACCATGCTGCAACAACCGAACATACAACAACCCGATGCCTACAACCTGAAGAAAATGCATGACGTAATAACTGAATGTTTGAGCGGACTGTCCAACATTGGGCTAGATACATCTACGTGGGGTCCGATCATTGTGTATTTAATGACACAAAAACTTGACTCAAACACTCACAACGAGTACGTGAAGGAACTTCATGACCACAGAGAGGTTCCGGTCTTGAACGATTTTTTGTTCTTCTTAGAAGGCAAATTCATGGCATACGAAACCATGAAACGCCCCAAAAAAGACGCCGTCATGCAGCAAAAACCAACTTTTGGTAAAACCTTTAACCAGGAATACGCAACAAAGAAAAACCATTTTAACTACAACAAGACGTTCCCGAAAACTCATCATACAACTTATGGCCAATGTCCTTTCTGCGACGGAAGTCACGTGTTGATGCAATGCCAGAAGTTCGTTGCCCTAGATGTGACCCAAAGAAACAACACAGTTGCGAAACTGCGGATTTGCAAAAACTGTTTATTTAGTCACGGCGACAAAGAATGCAAATCTAACAAAACGTGCAAGGAATGTAATAGGAAACATCATTCATTATTGCACAATAACGCGTTGAAAATAGCACTGACTAATAACGCAAATAACAACTCAAGTCAACGACCGACGACTTCAACTCAACCTCAGGCTTCTAATCATCATTTAGCTACAAAAGAGATGGAAGTCCTTTTAACTACAGTTCAACTGAAGGTGCAGAAACTCGACGGTACTCTTGTCACTCTTCGAGCGCTACTGGATCAAGGCTCGCAAGTGAATTTGATTACTCAAAACGCAGCACAACTATTGGGTCTTCCTAGAAAGAAACTTACTGCTACAATATCTGGAATAGGAGAACTTTCCGGAAACTGTAAAGGAAAAATACAACTGACGTGCAAGTCTTTACACTCAGACTTTACGTTCAAAACGGAAGCGTTAATTTTGACAAAGCTAACAAACAACCTACCTAACACCACGTTCGAGAAGGCTAACTGGCCGCATCTAGAAAACTTGAAGCTGGCTGATGCAGATTTCAATGTGTCCCGTCCGGTCGACCTGCTGCTCGGGGCGGACGTCTACGCTGATATTATCATGGACGGGGTACTGAAAGGCGAAAACCAATCTCCAATTGCTCAACAAACCCACCTAGGGTGGATTCTTTGTGGAAAACTAATAACTCTCAACTGTCACGTAACTTTAATCAACATGAACGAACTAACTAAATTTTGGGAAAATGAAGACGTCGCCCAAAGCAGTGACGAAATCTCCAAGGACGAGCAATGCGAACAACATTATACCAACACAGTCAAACGAGATGAGGATGGAAAGTACATCGTAACAATGCCTTTATGCACAAATTTTGAAGAAAATCTTGGAAAATCGAAGCAAGTCGCCATCTCTCAGTTTTTACAACTTGAAAAAAGACTGGAAAGGCAGAAAAAGCTAGCACAAATGTATAAAGACTTCATGAACGAATACATTGAGCTACAACACATGAAGCCTTCAACATCGTCTTTAACCACTGAATGTTTTCTACCCCACCACGGCGTTCTCAGAGAAAACGCTACTACTACTAAGCTGAGAGTTGTTTTTAATGCCTCTCAAAAAACTTCTAGCGGCCACAGCTTGAACAGCCTACAAAAAAAAGGTCCTAACCTACAAAAGGACATCCAAGCTTTAATCCTTAAGTGGAGGTCTTATAAATACGCCTTCACCGCTGATATAGAGAAAATGTATCGGTGCATTTGGATTTCAGAAGATCAACAACCGCTCCAAAAGATTATATGGCGCAATTCACCATCCGATATGTTAAAAGAATATCAACTTTGCACCGTAACCTACGGAACTAAAAGCGCACCCTGGCTCGCGATGAGAACTCTCAAACAACTAGCAATGGATGATGAACCAAAATATCCAGAAGCGGCCAAAATACTGCAAAACGAGTTCTACGTCGATGACCTCATTAGCGGTCATAACTCAATCGAAGAAGCTCGACGTTTACAACAAGCTCTGATAAACTTACTTCGCGGCGGTGGAATGAATCTAAGAAAATGGTCATCAAACCACCCTGCTTTACTTTATTCACTAACTCAAGATCAGGTATCCACTAGAAAAATATTCGACTTCAAGCACGAAGACTCCATGAAAACGCTCGGACTCGGCTGGAACCCTAACATTGACACCTTTACATTCAACTGGCATTTTAATGAAAAAGAGAATAATCCCCTAACAAAAAGGGTGCTACTCTCCGAAATATCTAAACTATATGATCCGTTGGGCTGGATGTCTCCCGTAACGGTTATAGCAAAACTTATGTTCCAAAAAGTCTGGCTAAGTAAACTATCCTGGGATGAAGCTCTACCCAGTGACATCAAAAACGAGTGGCTGAAACTAAAAACTGAACTACCACAAGTAAACAACATGAAGTTAAACCGATGGGTTGGAACCTCAGAGAAGGAGATAGAATTCCTAGGGTTCTGTGACGCGAGTGAGAAAGCATTCTCTTGCGTCATTTATACCCGCACAAAGAATGAACTCGGCAAGCCAGTAATAACTCTTTTAACAGCCAAGACTAGGGTTGCCCCCTTAGCACAAAAAACATCACTACCAAGATTGGAACTGGCCGGTGCTTTATTATTGTCTAAACTTATGAAAAAGGCAATAAAGGCGTATAAAGATTATAACATCACTCTAAAAGCTTGGTGCGACTCCCAAGTAGTCTTGGCATGGCTACAAGGAAATACAACAAGATGGGAAAAATACGTAGCAAATCGAGTTACAGCGATCAAACAAGTTATTCCCGCTGAAAAATGGCAGTATGTAAAGTCCGAACAAAATCCAGCAGATTGTGGTTCAAGAGGGCTTTATCCGAGCAAGCTGATCAACTTTGAACTCTGGTGGCAAGGACCTGCGTTCCTGAAAACCTACAAGAAAAACGAAGAAGCCCCTGACTTAACTTGTCATTTTACAACAGATAAGGGCACTTTAACTACGACGCAGGCAACCCTAGCTGCAAAACAAAACGAAAACTTTATAAATGAACTATTACAAAAGCATAGTTCATTTACACGAGTAATCAGGGTCACGGCGTGGATAATGCGATTTAGTGCAAATGCACGCAATAACAAAAAATGCGACGCTAGCTACCTAACGACAAGCGAACTAATTGCAGCAAACAAACACGTGATACAACACGCGCAGAAATCGGCGTTTGCGCAAGAATACAAATTGTTATTGAAGAAAGAAACTGTCACGAAAAACAGCTCTATTTGTAAGTTAAACCCTTACTTGGACGAAAAGGGAATTATTCGTGTCGGCGGACGACTCAACAAATCAAACTTGCCACCTGGAACGAAGAATCCCATAATACTTCCTAAAAAAGGGAGAATAACTCAACTTATTATTCTTCATGGGCACCTGCAGACTCTCCATGGGGGAGCGCGTCTAACATTAAGCTACATAAGGCAGCGATACTGGATCGTCAGCGGCAACAGAGCTGTAAAAGATCAACTACGTCACTGCGTACGCTGCCTACGCTTCAAGCCGACAGACAATTATCAACTAATGGCAGACTTGCCACCGCAGAGAATTACCCCATCAAGGCCATTTACACATACCGGGGTTGACTTTACCGGCAACGTAGAGGTCAAGCTAAACAAAGGCAGGGGTGTCAAAACTTCCAAGGGCTACATAGCAGTCTTTGTGTGCATGGCCACAAAGGCTGTGCACATTGAGCTCGCATCTGACATGAGCACAGAAACATTTATTGCCGCGTTCCAACGTATGTGTGCCAGGCGCGGTACACCCAAACATATGTACTCAGACTGCGGAACTAACTTTATCGGCGCGTCAAAGGTTCTGCGAAGCGAGTTTGAAGAATTCAAAAAAATTCTGTCACCAAGCTTCTTCGACGAAATTGGGAAGATGGAAGTGGAATGGCACTTCAACGCTCCTGCGTGGCCTACAGCAGGAGGGTTGTGGGAAGGAGCGGTAAAAGCCCTGAAATATTATTTACGACGGGTACTCGGAGATCAGAAGCTAACTTACGAAGAGTTCACAACATTACTAGCCAAAATCGAGGCCTGCATGAACTCCAGACCGCTCTGCGCACTCACCGAAGACTTAGATGAATTCTACAACTATCTAACTCCAGGTCATTTTTTAACCGGCACGCCTTTGATGTCATTACCACTCTCAGATCACAGTGACGTAAGAGACATTGACTTACGTCGACGATGGCAACTCACTGAGCATATGATGCAACAATTCTGGAAAAAATGGTCAAGCGATTACCTATCTCAACTACAAGTCCGTAGCAAGTGGAATAAACCAACGAAAAATATCAAGAAAGACGACATCGTACTTGTAAAGGAAGATAATTTGCCACCGGGAAAATGGGCGCTGGCTCGAGTACTGGAACTCCACCCTGGGGCCGACGGTTACGTACGAGTGACAACATTAAAAACTAAAAATGGCATCATCAAACGTCCCGTCGTGAAACTAGCTCCGCTACACGTGGAGCCCGACATTGATGACGATTCAGAAGAAAAACAAACAAACGTGAAGAAACCTGCGCGCTCTGCGAAAAGAAACATAACGGGGAAACAATGCTATCTATCGTTATTTACAGCATTGATAACTATAGGCACATTAATAACTGGGTCAAACGCCGCCGCTACCGCGCGCGTCACAACAATGGCTCAAATTACAAGTCTCGAACCTGAGCGGCCTGTCTACTATGACTCAATGGGCAAGATACAAGTAATTCACAATGAATGGACTTTACTTATGTATTACAACTTAACTAACTATTGGGATGGAATTCGTCGCATCGAGGCTTATCTTGTTGGAATAAACGACTGGTGCCAAAAAACTGATCCGAGATACTGCAAGACTACTCAAGAACAGTTGTACCATGAGATGGAATTACTAAAGTATTACAACAGTATTCTTCTCGCTCCACACAAACATCTATCTAGCCGGAAAAAACGTGGATTAATCGACGGAGTAGGCTACCTAAGCAACAGTTTATTCGGCATCCTGGATCAACGCTTTGCAGATAAATATAAAGAAGATATTCAATCAGTTCAAAACAACGAAAACTATTTACTTGAACTTATAAAAAACCAAACGTCAATAGTAGAACTCGAAAACAACGTCTTGAAGAAAAATGAAGATAATATCAAGCGACAATTTGACGTCATAGAAAACTTCATGGACCAGACCAACGTCCAATTTACGAAGATAGAATCAGAAATAGAGATAGCTATGGCTACCTCCTACTTTGCCTCAGCATCTTTATCAGCTTATTTACTTATGAACAACTTAAAGGACATTCAAGAAATGCTCTTCAATACACTAACTGATGTTTATAAAGGACACATCGACGTGCACCTAGTTACACCAGTCAACTTCATCAAACAGCTGAGTGACATCTCTGGAAAACTGCCGAGAACTTTATCTTTACCCGTCAACATTAGAGAAGATATCAAGGATCTCTACAAGTTACTGTACGTCAAAGCCAGAGTAACAGAATTTTTTTTTCCTGTTCGAGGTACATATACCATTGATTTCGGACGAGGACTTTACATTGCATCGTGTCATCCCTTTACCACTCAAAACTAACTCAGAAGCTGTCATCGTACGAACTAACTCGAAATACATCGCTATAAACTTTCAGAAAAACACTTATATTCCATTGATGGAGGAAGACTTGAAGCAATGCGCTCAACTTAAACCGAAATTTTTTATATGCAACAAAAATCTGCCAGTCTTCAATCTTCATAACAACAACATTCCATGCGAAGCGAAATTATTAAGTCATCGCACGACGTCGCCTTGTGATGTCACAACTACGTCATGCAAGGAGGCTTGGATCGAGTTGCATTCACCAAACGCATGGCTTGCAGTTTGCTGCGGATCATGCCCACTACGTACTATCTGCGAGAATGATGTTACGTCACACACATTGACGTCATCGAGTATCGTCACATTACCCCAGGGATGCATGCTGCAATCGAAGTACTTAACTATTTACTCGCATAATCAATACAATAGCAAAGTGACGATGGAATACAACTTCAACATACCGTCGTTTAACTTATCAGTGAACAAAATTGTGGATTTATCATTTCACAATATTTCACACTTATATTCATCTGATGACCAAGAAACAGCGGAGATAAGCAGCAGATTACGTTCACAAAAGGAAAACGAGAACAAACTCCCATCTGCGCTCACGAGCCACGATGTGCATCAATATGCTGTCAGTTATTCTCTCCTGGCAGCAGCCGTCTTTGCTGTCATTCTGTGGGGAGTGGGAAGGCATTACCCACAACTCTGTAAGAAGCGCAAACAACGCAGTCAATGTTCACTACGATCGGTGAAACCACATTACGAAGATATCGAACTACAACCGATACCTCAAGCAAGAAGCTCCCGCCAAGAGAAGACACCGAGGGTGCTGACCAGCGAGGCGCAACACACGCAACAAAATCCCGCATCGAATGATAACGTCACGTTCAACTTTGATCAATCTGATTAATTTTGTATTTTTATTCTAATAATTTTCTTTCTCTTGTGCTGTATTCCTGTTTATTCTTGTAGGGGTTGCCAATATGTACAGTCTCACTGTACATTTTTCCGTTTACGTTGCGACCTACTTTGGGCCGCCCGATAGCATTCAATATAAGCTAACGTTTTAGGTAATAACCAGTGCATAACTAACTAGCTTACAATACGCATCAACTATTAACTATTTTACTTATTTTACTGTAACTTTTATTACGTCAATAAATCAACATAAAATGATCAATCTTTCTCTGCACTCCAACAACTATCTACATAACTAAAACAGCAGTGTACAGTATCAACTAGACTGTACACTATGGTAAACAACGGTCGGTAGCGATGTATTGTATTAACATTTTTAACAAATTTGATTGACCTTGAGCTTTGGTATCAATGATGCCAACCCTGTAGGTGCGCTACAAACCAGCTTAAAATCATAACCTCTTTTATTCTTGTGAAGATACTTGAGAATGCAATGATATTTTGTTGAAATAAAATAATGACCCCCAATAATATGAGTCATATTATATAACATTAAGAAAACATATCTGTTAGGGCCTGTTTCTTAATTCGACTACGCCTAGTTTCACTCCGCGGTATACAATACCAACGATCAAGCCACAATAAACAATATCCACTAATATTTTTTACATTTTACTATGATAAAACTGAATAAGTACATAGTTAAATACTTAAATCTCACCCTGTCCTTCTTTGGAGTTGTGTATGATCCACTCATGTTCTCAGGCGGTTAAAGTTTGTTGCACAGATTATAAGGTATGTGATTCGTTGTTATTGATACTCTCCACAGATTATTAAGGTATGTCTAAGGGTAGCTTTGTTGAGCCATCGAAATTGTGGTCGAAATTGGAACTCGCTAGTAGAGATCACAGATTATAAGGTATGTAGCCTTACCCTTATAATCTGTGGTCGCTGGAAACCAGCTAGAAACCACGGAAATAGAATTGTCATAGGAGTTATAACGATACAAACAATAGCTGGCATCTGTACTTTAAAAGGAAATTGAATATGCTAAAATAAGAACACTGTACGTCTAAAAAAGTATGGTTATACACGGTTTTCTATTGTTTATGATGGAAAATTTATACATTTGTCAAAAGTTCACATTCTACGTAAACATGGTCTAGACATGGGATGCGATTAGTGAATAATATCGATATTTATGCTGTTAGAAAAATCAGGCAACTTACCAATGTTGAAACAGCTCGCTTAGTTTATTATAGTTATTTTCATAGTTTTAACAAACACTATAATAGTACTAATCTAAAAGCCAGTGTGTCAACTTATATATATAAACATATCCCTGGTGCAACCGTATGTCCTCAGGAAAGGCATCACTTGGTTCGTTTGTTCTTTTTTGCTCTACTTCTAATAATTTTAATCAGTTTTATGTTATTCTAAGCTTTACTTTCATCATATCATTGTGAGACATAAAATATTGTTTAAAAGATTGTCAGTGGTCGCTAAATAAATTTTAAATTTTATAGAGTCCTATAATTTCTGGTTCTCTTATTTATCGCAGAAAATTTAATTGCCGATTATCACTTCCCAACCAATTATTCGCAGAATTTCATTTCGCCGAATGATCATGTGTCCGAATTATCAAAAGATATCGTTTTATTTACCAACCTTACGATTAGCAACTTAGTTTGTTTTTTTTTATAAAGCCACATTTTATAAAAACTAAAAAGACAATACGAAAAAGAACTTCTAGCTAAATCGGTTTCAAATAATAAATTACTTCGGAAAAATATTAAATCTCTAACTTACACTAACAAATCTAATAAAACTAATACAGAACTACTGAATATCAAAATAAACCCGACTGAATCAGCTAATTTTATTAATACATACTTTGTAGATATTGGTAGAGAGCTCGCTCTTCAAATTCCTCCTAACACACAAGTGGAGAAAAATGATTATCTTAACAATCTTTCTACTCACCCCACATCATTTGTGTTACTACCTACTAATGAAGACGAAGTCTACAGTACACTGATGAATTTAAAATCAGGAAGTGCTCCGAGTTGGGACAATATCTCCACAAGTTTTTTGAAGTACATGTCTAATGAAGTAGTCCCTATTCTAACTCATCTTTTTAATCTTTGTTTTGACCAAGGCATTTTTCCTAATTCATTAAAAAAATCCCTGATAACCCCTGTGTACAAGAGTGGGGACAAAGACAACGTCAATAATTACAGGCCAATTTCCGTGCTACCAGTCATATCAAAAATTTTGGAAAAGCTTATAAATTCTAGACTATTAAAATATCTAACAAAATTTAATTTATTATCTACTTCCCAGTTTGGTTTTAGACATGGAAAATCAACTGAAGACGCAATAAATGCTCTCAGTTCATTGATTGTAGAACAAGTTGACTTAAACAATAAATGTATGACAGTTTTTCTGGACCTGAAAAAAGCTTTCGACACCGTCTCTCTCCCTACTCTAGATAGGTGTTAGAGGAATTCCGCTTACTCTATTGGAAAGTTACCTTACTGGAAGAAAACAAAAAGTAAAACTGGAAACACATATCAGTGAGGACGCGGATGTTTTATTTGGCGTTCCTCAGGGGAGTGTATTGGGCCCTACGCTGTTTCTGATTTATATTGACGACCTCTGTGACATGAATATTCAAAACGCAAAAATCTTTTCATATGCTGATGACACTGCCGTTGTCTTCACTGGTAAATCGTGGGACGAAGTTAAAATCAATGCCGAACTCGGAATGTCACAGGTTTCAAAGTGGCTCAGACTCAATTTATTGACATTAAATATCTGCAAAACAAATTATATATGTTTCAGCATAACAAGTAACACACAACCTAAAAGCGATATGAATCTCAAAATCCACTCTTGTAAACCGAATGGTATCTGCAGTTGCCCTGCTATCGAAAAAGTTGCTCAAACAAAATATTTGGGAGTATTGATAGATGAGCATTTAACGTGGTACCCTCACCTTGATAATGTCATCAGTAGAGTTAGGAAACTGATCTGGATCTTCCTGGGGTTAAGACATATTGTACCGGTTAACTTAAATATCACACAGACTAAGTCGCGTAATATTTTGAACGAAATTTACGTGTCCCTGGTACAATCTGTCTTGGTGTACTGCATCCCAGTCTGGGGAGGTGCGACAAAGACTCGATTTCTTGACCTAGAACGCGCACAGCATGCTCTGATAAAAGTGATGTACTTCAAAAAAGTTAGGTACCCCACTGAAGCCTTATATCAGATCAGCGACCTCCTGTCTGTCAGAAAACTTTACATATTGCAAACTACCCTAAAAGTACATAATACTCTACCGTATAACGCAAACTACACAAACAAAAGAAGGAAACACAAAGTAGCAAAAACCCCAAAAACAAGAACTAGATTTGCTAGTATACAGTTCTACAACAGATCGGCACATATTTACAACAAAATTAATAAAGAATTAAGTATCTATACTAAAACTTACCAGGAATGTAAAATGATTGTTCTAAAATGGATAAAATGCAAAACTTACGAGGACACAGAGATTTTACTAAATTATATGAATTAACACACACACACACACACACACGCGCGCACACACACACGCACACACACACACACACACACACACACACACACACACACACACACACACACACACACACACACACACACACACACACACACACACACACACACACACACACTCACACACACACACACACACACACACACACACACGGGCATCTAAACCCTTGTTTACCTGTACTTACCTATTTGCTATTATTATTATTTTTTACCTGTTTTTTGTTATTTAAAAATAAACTTAGTTTAAATGTAAATTACACACTAGGTATAGTCATAATGTACTCATGTTCTACTTTAGGAAGAGCGGAGTCTCCTGACACAAGCAAATTATTGCTTACTAGGAAACTCCATCCCCTATTTTATAAGTACTATGTATTTAAAGAAAATAAAGAATTTTGAATTTGAATTTTTTGAATTGAATAATGCCACTTTTCGAGTAATAGAATGGTTTACTTCGACTAATATACATGTTGTATTTTTTATATAAAGCTACTTTTTAGAATGCCACCTATCATTTATTTTTTAATAGAATATTTTTTCGCTGTCTGTCTGTCTTTTACAAATATTGAAAAAGTTGATTCTGACACTCGCCGGCCGCTGCCGCGGCACGCTCGCTTTGCTCGCTCTGCTTCGTGCGCTGTTTGGTCACTGTTAACCTAACACACTCCTCCTCGCTTCGCTCGTCGTTGCACCTAACTAAACCCTGTCACATGTGAGATTTCAGTCACTACATATAACAAAAGTTGCCTGAACATTATTCGTGTAATAGTTTTTTGGCCTAGTGAAAGATTTGGCAAATAATAGACATCCTAAAAGTTTTAAGTCATTATAATAATCGACTTTAAAATAATTCGACCAAATGAAACGTTGTCAATCAAAAAGTTTGCAATGGTTAGTACTGTAGTCAAAGTGAATCATCGGCGAAAAGTTTGTTGGCAAGTGAAATTCGGACAATAAAAGTTCGGCGAAAAGGCCGGACACCATAATTTCTACTGTTTGTGCTTTGTTATTTAATAGAGTGTTTCACTGCAACAGTCGGGTTAAAATGTATTAGCTTAACTTAAATGTATTAATATTTCATTTATTGAAGACTGAAACATGCTTTATTTTTAGCATATCTCTAGCGCAAATGGAAGTTCGTTTTTTATCAAAGTAACTAATTCGTGCTGATCGATGAAATGTATTTTACAAAATTTACAAAATGATTGATGAGTGCGAAAAAGTTGACTTCGTTCAATTCGACAATGAACTTCATTATGAGCAAGGACCTTTTACTAAAGCAGGACTGAGTACTGTTAACCAAAATTCGGTCCGAGTAGGATGTCAAGCACAGAGGCTGTTTATCTCTTTCTAATGTGGTGACCATGATATTGTAGTAACGTGGAACAAAAAACTATATTTATTTGTATGAAACAATTTTCACACCATGTAATGAATGCTCGATTATTTAGCTGTACTAGTAGGTTAATGAAATTGTTGAAAACAAAACAAGCCTTTGCCTGCGATTACGTTCGCGTACATTCTACATAATTCTATAGTAATATTTGTTTTGAAAGGAGGAAATATTTGTTTTGTCTTGGATAACCTGTCAAACTACTAGTCTAATCATTTTAAAATTTGCTTTACCATTACAAAGCTATATTTAAAGGGGTCTGTACCTACCTACATACTACACAAACGAAGCCGCCGGATATAGTTTGGGTTATGTCTTTGTAATCCGGTTCAAGCCGTTTTTATGGAATCGAATATAAATAATCCTTAAAATCTGAAATTTATACATTTTTAAAAACTTAGTCGTATTTTCCGTGGGAACAGGAAAAGGAAATTTATTTACCAACATAACCAAGAAAAAATATTACGTTATAAAAAAACAACATTTGACATGGATTGGTGATTTGGCGTGGTAATTGTCAAATTTACCGGTATAACAATATACTTAGGCCGGGATAGACAGACAGACTGACAGACAGAGTTACTTTCGCAATTATCAGCTGTAACTCATCTGGTTCTTCGTTACATTCATCTGGGTGAGGCGAGTCAAACAAATTATGAAGTTTTGTAAGAAATAATTGTTTTAATTACACCAAAACATTCAACCACATTTGATTAACTTTTTCAGCCTTCGGAAAACTGCCAATGAAATGAAATCACATCATTAATTTTTTTCTTGCTTATGACAATGTACCGATCAGAAACCCTACCCACAAGCAAGGTCACCCTACTTGTAAAAATCCAAAATCTCTTTTTATCGGCTTACCTGTGAAACGATATCCCACAGCCAACATAGGATTCACTTTTACAAAATTGTATGCAACATGTTTTCACCATTTTGTACTCTTTTAAAACTGAGATTCGTTAAATGAAATTTCAATATGAAAACCGAGCCGCCATGATATGATTGATCATGATTGATACACTCAATGGGTTGACAGCCTAATCAAAAGCAATACTTCCAAGTAGGTTTAAATCGTCACATTTTTAAGTTTATGGGGTAAAAACCCATTACTATAAGAATTTAATTTATACAAATAACATAAGCTTTAAGTTACGATTCACATTTAATAAATTGTCTAAAACAGTAATTTTAATTTTCTACTAAATGCCGAAATTTTATCGCATGGCAAGTGTTAGAAAGGGACAAACTCCTCCGTTGTATCTATGCTGCTCGTACCGGTTTTTGCTCCTGTAAAGCTAGCAGCCCAAATTATGTCGTAAACCTATAATATAAGGTTTGTTTTAGCAAAACAATTTTTGGTTAGTCCTCAGTCCTGCTTTAGTAAAAGGTCCTTGATTATGAGCATTTGCTGTCAACATTAAATTTAAATTCCCCGATATTCCACCATTTTTATTTGAATTTTATAGCGCTACCGGTTCCTTACTCGCACGCGTACCTGAACTACTACTAATGATCTCTCAGTTCCAAGGCTGTTCCTATCTGTCTTTAGACATACGTAATAATCTGTGGTGCCATGCCCACACCCAAGTACCCAACCCAACCCAGTTTTGTTTGTTCACACAGACACGCTGGTTTTGTTGTGACTTTTTGAATGACGTAACGTTTGTAGGGTGTTTATAGTATTTGTGTTTAGTTTCCTATTTGTTTTGTGATTTCTTTTTTAAGATTATTTTCGAGGTATTTCTTTTCGTGCCGGCCGAGGTTACGAGTTCTCACGAAATTGGTATTACCTATCTGAAGTGTGGATAAAGAACCTCGCTATGCCTAAAAGGTCAAGCTCGAGGAGTTCTGTGACACCCCACAAGAACAAGAGGGCCCGTAAGCACAATGCCAACGTTACTCAAAATACAGTAAGTGAATCATTATCAGCAAACATACGAATCCAGGGGGCAAAATTTCATGACAGGTAGGGAGTTCCTATATCGATAAACTCAATTATTGATGCTTGTTCTACATACTAGTGATCACTCCAACTTTTGTTTGTAAAAATAATATTTTATTAAAATTGTAAAAATTAAACAAATTCGTAACGTAATTCTCTTCTATTTCCAGAGAGATTTTTGACACTATACTCATCATTTGTTTTCTTCGTTACTTTCTCTTATGTACTGTTGTTAAAATATTTTTTCTTTTTAAATAAACAATCAGAATTTCGGGCGTTAAACGTCTTGGCTGATAAATCCTTAGGGTATAAGATTTCTTTTAAATTGCTGTGTAAACTTCATACTCGTCTTCAGAAGGATACTTACAAAAAAATACATACAATTCTGGGGGCAACAACACAATTCGAGTACAGTAGAACCCGCTTAAGACGATTCTGAGGGGACCTAGCAAAAAAAGTGTCTTAAACGGGAAATCGTATTAAACGTGAAAATTAAACTAGTATTATTTCATGTACACACATTTACATGTAATTTGGTTATTTTAAATGGAAGATACAAAAAATTATGTTTATGTAAAAGTACATATAGCCGATCGCTTAGTCGCAACACACAAACTTACCTGGAGGTGTCGCTAGAATCGCGTCCCCTTGTGTAATATTAGTACGATATGCTTAGTTGCAACTCTTTTTGACCTGCGTACATAACTTGGTATTATGGTTTAGAAGACGTATTAAGCGGGACGCGAGTCGTATTAACCGTGAAAAAATGTATGAAAACAGGGCTTAAGTGGCAGGGACCGGCAGAAAATGGCGTATTATGCGGGAAATCGTATTAAACGTGATCATATTAAGCGGGTTCTACTGTATATGGAAAAACGCATTGATAATTGAGATTGATGTAGGAAGTCCCTACCTGGCATACAATTTTACCTCCTCGATTCCTATGCTTGCTTATCAGACTTGTCAAACTATTGGTGCCAATGATGTCAGTGATGAAATTTTGCTAGCAGGGTGCTCACATTTAGCAGTTGTTGAAATGTTATGTTGAGTTCATAAATATGTGTACACTTTAGTACCTTGTCTATTTATAGTCATATTTAAACTGCCATTATACATATGAATAGTCACAGCAATTGGAGTGTACACATCTTTATGAACTCAACTGTACAAAAAATATAATAAAAATTACAAAGCGGTAAAATTATCTGCCTTAAATACAGATGAATCTCAATCAAAGTAAGGATCACAGCAGCATCCTTTTTTTAGCATATTTCACAAAACGATAATTAAAAAAAAATTAAAAAAATGTTTTTGTATGTGGGTTTAGGTATTTATAAACTTAGTTTATTTTGTACTTTTTAGAGATCATAATATAATGTAGTCCCATTTCTCAATTAAAAATATATATAAGACATTAATAAGAAACTCGCCACAAGTAATGCCGCTAAAAAGTCATAGTGCATATAATTAAACCATTTCAATGTGCTTCGTCATAATCACTCAACTATCTTACTTGAGATATCTTATCGCCACCCTCGAAATAGGTACTTTTGAGGAGTTCCGGTGGCCATTTGGGGTCTTCATCATCAGTTCCACTTCATCAAATAGTGCTTTCCAAGAGCAAATGCCAGAGTTACTATTAATAATACCCAAATTGCTATAGGTGTGTGTACCTTTAATATTTGAGGAGTAACTTCAATTTCTCCAAGAACCCAATGTCACCAACCAACTAGACCAACCAGCCAACCACAAACTAGAAAGTGTACCTTTTCTCACAAGAAAATGTTTTTTCAAATCAGACCAACGGTATTTGAGTAATTGAGTAACATACATTATAAAAAACCCGACGAGAACCTCCTACTTTTTTCATGGCGATAAAAAATGGAAAATTAAGTTATGTTATGCAGAACTCGTTCAAGGCTATCTGAACCACTTAATTACCACACTTACTATAACAACAAGTCATTTTAATCACTACATGCAAATTGATGTCGTCGTCACCAAGAGTGTTTGGCCCCTGATTATTATCTTCTATTATACCCAGGAATCTGACATTCGGATAGATATTTACCTACCTAAACTTTGGCAGCACAATTCTTGTTCAGTTATATGGAAGCGGACTCATTTTTAATTTATTAATAAAATTCCCAGGTTTATTAAATAAAAAACTCATGCCAGCATAAATACATATTTAAGTATTAACATCAGTAAATTTAATTTAATTTACCTGTTACTCATTCAACAATATATACAACAAAGTTTGTGAAGCAAATTGAGGTAAAGTTTTAATAGAATTCAAATTTGAATAATTTATTACAACAGCACTTAGATCCGTATTAATAAATGACCTTGACTGTAATATCCGTCTCAAAATGTTTAACTAATGACAGTTTTCAATGGCTTCAAGTTCATTCAAGGTCATATGTTGTGACAGGCATCTCCCTCAAAATGATTTTATAAATATTACGCTTAAGGCCCGGCCACACCGAACGCGTGCGCGTAGACGTGACGTGCAAGTTCGCTCTCCATGTCGTATATTGTTATACTAAATTTATCCAAAATATCAAGGAAAGGTTGTAAATTAAAGAAGATATTTGAATTTTAATTAATATCGGTATTGGTCCCTGCTGAGTACTACACATATTCCGGGTTTCAGTTTGTAAAGAACGACGGCCGGAACCCTGATCTTGTAAAGGTTGAAAAGATTCTGCTTTTAACACGTTTAACGAGAAACTGAGATTTGCATACAAAACCGACCCGGCAAGCGGCAAGCCGAATCTGATCCCTGGGAACCTGGAGTTTTCATTATTAAACCATTATTTTTATAATTACAGTCCCTGCAAACTAAAGAAAGCTTCAAACTTGCGCTTTTAGCAGAGGTGAAGAAGTATCCTATCCTTTATAGATCTCTGGACAAGGATGAAGACTTGGAAACATGCTATGGTGCGTGGGAAAAAATCGCCGAAGCGCTTCAGATAGACGAGAGTTAGTATTGTTTTTCATTTACCCAATCCTCCTCACAACATACAAAAAACGTGCAGTGCTAGTTTTCTTCTATACACACACACACCTTTATTCTTGTGTTTTTTTAGGTACGTCCCTATCTCCTATGGACTGTATCAAAATCTGGCAAAGCATAAAAAGATACTTCGTAAGTTATATCGGGGGTAATCGTGACAGAACAGCCGTCATCATTGCCATGCAGTGTCTGTTCCCTGACTTCAATGAAGGTAAGTCTAATTTAACTTGTGGGCCCTATAAAATCTTCTTGAGCCAATATATATTTTTATTATTATTTTATAAGAGAGAGGGAGGCAAACGAATATGTGGGTATGATGGGAATGATTGATTGATTGATCCATCAGGTATGATGGGAAGTAATCACCACCGCCCATAAACACCAGCAGCGTTGTCGGCCAATTAGGGAACTATAATCTCTCTTTTCTGACACCCACATTATACATTGCAATTTTATGGTTCCCCTACATTTCTTTTGGAATTTATTCTATATTGCATAATTACTTTAAGCATAATTGGCTATTGGCATAAACTCTTATGGTAAAGTTTAGTTTCGCATACAAACACTTGGCAGAAAACCCGTTGGCCGAATAATCTTCATGCATAAAATTGATGAGCCAAATCGTCTCAAGGTTTCATTGCCGCATAAATTTAGTTGGCAGAATATTATTAAATTATAAACTTATTCAACCTATTCTTAGATTAAAATACATATTATTCAAAAACTTAGCATGCATGTGAGCAACCAAGCAAGCAAGCAAATTGTTCAGCATATAAAAAGAAAACTTAACACCGAAGTCCAAGGCGGTCCAAGCCTATCCGAGTCGCTTTTGCCCACCCGCTCTCATCTTACTCGCACGCTACGTTCGCTCGCTCACTCACTGCCTTTTGTTTTTTTTATAGTAATTAGGGAGGTATGTCATTTTCTACACAGCATTTTGCAAGATGATCATTATGCTTTACAATATTATTCGTAATGAAATACAGACTTGTCAATAGTATACTATTTAAAATTTGACCAAACAAATATTCGTAGAGTGGCCAATTATGCCAATTATGCATCGACATACCAACAATAGACGCCGGGTTCCATACAAAATTCTGTTCGAAAAGTGTCCTAGGGCGACCTATACAAACTTCATACTTTTATAAAATCGTTGTCAAAGAAAACATTCTATTTTTAACGTTATATCATTAACGCAATGCTTAATGTTGCTTGAAACAATTTATCATCTTATGCGGCTTCGACTAGAGCGCCTTATTATTTTTTACCTCATGCAGCTTCTACTAGCGGAGTGCCAATGTCACGCTTTACACTTAATATTATTTCTGTTTTGAAGTCTGGCCTAGTAACATTACTGCGTCTATATCACATGAGTAAAGAAACGGAACAGAGACTAAGCTTCTAAAGAGCGCGCAAAATTTATACCTAATATGGTAGGGTTGGCACTGGTGGACAAAAATAAATAAAATGATATCGATCAGTTTTTTATTTATTTATTGATTACAAATTACTTACGCTAAAGATTTTTTTATAACTTTTGTTTTTTAATAATTTATCATATCTTTTAATTGAATGATAAATCCTTAATCTAATGAACAGTTTTTTTAAATAATCCAATGGAAAGCATTCACATGGCATATCAAATTTACATTCACTCATTATAACACAACAAATACTTTGAATTCGAACACGACGCGGTGCGCGCCCTGCGCTTGTGACCAAACTGAACTAGTATAAGCCAGTTTCTGCGTGTACGTGACGAGGAGTTTGGTCACACGCACACACGCGCATCGCGCTTGTAGTAGTGTACCTATCGCAGCGCGGTTGTATGAAGCTTGGTCTCTGTTCCGTTTCTTTACTCATGTGGTCTATATCGCGTGTCAAATGTGGATAAAGCTGTCGCTCTTATTTACGTGTCAAAAGGTGACTGATGCCTTATCCAAACCTGACTCAACCATACTGCGGCCCCAGGTGGGTATGGGTTTAATATAATAAACAACAACTCAACGCTATCTTTTGAACCGACTTCAAAAAAAGGAGGTTCCAGTGGCGAAGCGTCACGTAAATAAATAGACAAGCCGGAGCAAAAAAACGAGTATGGCGTATGTTTGTTTGCCTCTCCCATTACATAAACAAAACA
The DNA here is from genome assembly GCA_923062465.1 of Acleris sparsana. Taxonomy (NCBI): domain Eukaryota; kingdom Metazoa; phylum Arthropoda; class Insecta; order Lepidoptera; family Tortricidae; genus Acleris; species Acleris sparsana. The sequence goes on along the minus strand of OV281307.1, from coordinate 12,061,279 downwards.
TACCTTATAAAATGGATGTCGTGTTTTTACATCCCAAACAACAGTACTGAAGTGTGGCGTGCGGTAACTGTTTCTACGTGCGATCCGACCGTATCAATTAAACGTTTCATTAAATTTCGATTATAAAAAACATTTTGGTGTGAATTTTTGCTACGGGTCAACTCGGCGAAATGAAAGAATAACTACAAAGTAACAATGATATTGTAAAAAGCTAACCTAGATTCTTAAAACTTACCTTTTCTAAATAAGACTAACAAAGAAAAGTACCCAACTGTCCAGCTCCGATTTTGTTGATTTTGATGTATGTTAGAGAGTAGTTTAAAATAACAGACACGTATTTTTTTTTGACGGCCCAAACTCAACATGTTTGGAGAAAATGACCTCCAAAGTACTGAAAAGTGACTAAACCCTCTAACTTATTATATATATATTGTAATATATATTAATGGCTATGGTGGAGAAATAATCTTCGAACGCTAAGGCAAGGCTTTGTTTGATGTGATTTGTTCATCACCCTTGTTTATGATGATTTGATTATCACGAGTTTTAGATTTACCCGTTTCTCTATTTATTATTTTTCACACAGTTTTTACCTTATTCTCAGAAGCTTTGAGCTTAAGACCTAAAAAATTTGACTTAGCCGTCAAGCAAACTTCCTTGAACTTAGACCAGAGAGCTACCGTGGCGAGTATTTAATGCGTTGAAATTAAGCCTCAATTTATCTAGTTACGGGACGCCACTCGTCAGGATCGCGGGACCGCGGTGGATGCGAAAAGCACAAGACCGGTCTGAGTGGAAAGCCTTGGGGGAGGCCTATGTCCAGCAGTGGACGTCTTTCGGCTGACACGACGTGACGCCACGTATACGGGGCAGTATTACGGGGCAGTTATTGGCTAACAATCAGATCATGTCGCAAATTTCACATCAAACAGTGGTCTTATATATTTTTTTCTCTTTTACCCAGCTATAAACATTGTTACGCTTTTGGATAACTAAAAAATCTTCTGTTTCAGAAAACCTGTTATACCTATATGAAGGTGCGTTCCATTTAATATAATTTAAACAAACCATCGAAACACACTGTTGCACGACAAAAAAATAACCAAAATATATTATGCTTTTGAGACATACCTATATAAGCATGATTTTCTGAAGAACTACTTTTAAAAAAATGCTGTTGTTAATTTCGTACTTACTTAATACACCGGTTTCTAGTAAAATATGGCACGGATACGTACGTTCGTCAAGGTCATTCCATAAAGTGTATTCTTTATGAAATATTTTATCTTAATAGTATTGTGCATTGCATGATGCCTTAATAAAAAAAAAGTTATGCCATGCGCGAATGTGATAGTCGGCCAATCAATATTAAGAATATTTTTCTGCTAAGGCTGTTCTTTCACAAACATCTCGACAGACTAGATTATGTACAGATGTAGTGCATAATTGTTTTCCTTCGTATTTTCACGGAAACGTACGAACGCGTCTTGCTATTTCAGTCGGTCACAGTACAAAAAGTACTGCGGTTGACTGAAATAGCATGACACCTTCGTACGTTTCATTTTAATCATTTCAGTCATTTTAATAAAAATAATATTTAATAATTAGCGCTCGTGCGTCTCAGCTTGTGTACGAATGACAACTGACGCGACGCTAAATAAAATGCCGGTCGACGGCGTCGCTGCAATGGCTGCCGAATATTTGACCAATAGCCGTCGAAGTTTTACACGCGCAAACGTATTGCCTTATAATTGGCCAAAAGGTATTCGCGCCTTCTAAAAAATGCTTGCTGCGCAGGTACATCGTTGTAACTTATATTTGTGGTACTACTGTACATTGGAATTTATGTGGGTATCGTGGGTAGGCACAATATGCGCAACTAAGACTTTAATACGTTCTGCCCTGTAATTCAATCTATCCATACAAAAATGTCCTTCATAGATTACATCAGGCAGGAATCGGAAAGTGCTTAAAATGCTTACGCAGGACGAGGTCTGAATGACGAGAATAATAATAATAATAACATGAGTGGTGAGTGGGCACCTTATGGTCGTTTAAAGTCCTACGCACCTCTCCACCCATGGTATTATTATTATTTGTATGTCTTTACCAATCACGGGGCTATGGGAGTCCCGGACCTTTGGAAGGCGTACATGGAGCCGAAGCCAACACGCAGAGGCCCTTTAGACAAGTATAATTTAGTAGAGTAATGGGACACCAACTCGAAATTGTCCCTGAGTTCAAACTATAGAAGTATACTCCCACGGACAACCACCGGTTAGTGTAAGAATATTTAAGAAGGATGGGAACATTAATAATAGGTTCTATGAAACTACGGCGCCTGGGTGAATATTCGGCGTTATAACCGCCGTCATTATTGTCTTCGCATATTATTCAAGATAAACTTTTTAATTGTCTTATGATTTTAAATGGAATTAATACTACCCCCGGGTCCGTTGACTTTGACATCAAAAGTTGCTGGTAATTATCATTGTTTTCGTCAATATATTGATGACAACAATGACGGCGGTTGAAACGCCCAAATATTCACCCGCCTCCCTGGCCAACGCAATTACTTTGGTTGAAATGGCAGGCGGTGACTCGCCAACTCAATGGAATGGGCCTCCCGAAATAGCCGCATATATATAGCAGCAGAGAGGCAACAGTTCCAGAGGGGCTAAACGACCATAAGGTGCCCACTCACCACTTATGCACCACATCCGCCCTTCGAGCATATAGTACTGGCGACTCCACTCTGGGGGGCAATAAAGGCAAGCCAGAGGTGAGGGTCTGTTCCTCGTCATTGTACACCGCAGCCGGCCGGTGAAGGCATGCGCGAGGTGGGAAACAGCACCTACCCTCGGGAGCACTCAGGACCGAGGTGTGGCCACTGACCAACAGCTCGCCACTAGCTGCCCTATTATTATTATTATTTTATTTTAGTCAGGCAGTTGGCACTGATATGTCTATATCTTTGTTCACTGCACGAAATGTCACACTAATTTAGAATGTTTATCAAAGTAATTTTTGAACTGGTTAAAACTTTTAGAGTTCACAACATTAGAACAACAACAACAATAACATTATTTAACAACGTTATTTTATATTTTTTTACTAAAAACAAATTTGGGCAAGCAAGTTGTGCTATGCCAAATTTCAAGTTGTTAGCATTTGTAGTTGCTGAGAAAACTTGCTGTGACATACAGACAGACAGACATCGAAGTTTCACCATAAGGGTTCCTTTTTAACCATTTGGTACGGAAACCTAAAAAAAAGTTCCATGTGTTGCCGACGTCTGATATAGAAATCTGTCAAATATATATTGTATGTACGTATTTTAAAATTAAATATTTAAAATCATTGATTTATTTAATATTCTTTAAATTTGGTTTTTTATAATAAATGTTCATAAAAGATACTTGTTATGTTATATAAAATTAAATTAACAATACTAATACAAAAAATAAACTCTATAAAAAACCTAACATACGAGTGCCGCCGGCAGGGGGGCAGGGTTCAAGCCAGCGGAGGTTAGGGCTGCAGAGAGAGGAACCTGCTCACAATACGTTTCTTGTCGAGGAATACTGCCTTCTGTATCTGGCCCTTGATCCAGCCATCTAGCGAGAGTCTCCTGAGGTATTGGTCGAGTCTCTTCGCTATAAGACCGTTTGTCGAAACACTCGAGACAATGGTATAGAATATGGGGGCAAATAAGTCGTCCCGAAAGTGTCCTAACGTATGCGGAATGAAATCTGGATTAAGTTCAAAATAATGTATATATAAAAAATCTGTTTTGTTAGAATAGAATAGAATAGAATAAATTTATTGCATAACTGTGTACATAGGTGTTAAATATTCAATATTAGTTCCAACAGTTACCCGTTTCGGGCATGCAACATTAATATTAAACTTAAAAACTAGATTTTACAAATCAAAAAACTCTTTAAGGCTGTAAAATGCTTTCTCAATAAGCCATTCCTTGAGTTTTACCTTAAAAGCGTTTCCTTCGAGAACTTTTATCTGAGCTGGAAGGTGGTTGAACACTCTGATGGCCGATACAAATGTACTCCTACTATATATATAGGTACTGACTTTAGGCAATCGAATGTTAAATTTGTATTGTGTTCTGACATTACACTTAGAAGACGACAGATTAGTGAAGTAGTCAGGTTGGTTTTTAACAAATAGACATATTTCCAATATATAAATGCCCGTCAATGTAAGAAAGCGTTTTTCTCGAAAAACTTCTTGAAGAGTATCCCTGACATGCAGACGAAAGATTGTCTTTATACACTTTTTCTGCAGGACAAAAGTTTTATTTACGTCGACAGAGTTACCCCAGTAAATGACCCCATATGTAAGTAAAGGATATATATTCCCATAATAGGCACTTATACTTATTTTGTCTGAGCATGTTTCTGATAGTATTGATAGGGCATATGTTAAGAATCATTACAATAAATAGTTGTATTAACAATGCTTAATGCGATTTGTGAGCTGCTTTGCGACAGTTCCGTGGAACTTTGTCCATAGCTGACGTAAACATAGATGTCGGCATTTCTTTCAATTATAATTTAATTTTTCGAATTTAACTTTGATATTTATTCGGCTAGTGACTGGAAGTCAAATCTGGCCTAAACACCAAATTAGCTTCTCCATGTTCCGATTTTATAAAGTCCCGCACATTTGGCAAACATTTCTTCATGTATCAGTCGTCATTGACGGCTAACCTAGGTTCATAAAAACTGGCTTAGACATACGAGGGCAGAGTGAAAAGTCTGGAAAAAATTGAACAATCTTTTTTTTTTGGTCCTAGTAAATATTTATTTTTCAACGTAGTCCCCATGTAACTCAATACACTTGGTCCATCGCTTTTCTAGCTTTTCGATTCCCTCCGTATAGTACCGTTCTCCAACCCTTCAAAATACGCATTGGTTTCTGCGGACTGCGATGATTTCTTCGTTGGAACCAAATCTTTTTCAACCAACCCATTTCTTCAAGTTTGGGAAAAGAAAATAGTCGCAGGGGGCCAAATCTGGAGAATAACGCGGATGCGGGAGGAATTCGTAACGCAACTCATGGATTTTAGCCATAGCAACTGCACAAGTGTGGGCCCGTGCGTTGTCTTGGTGAAAAATTATTTTCTTTTTCGCCAAATGGGGTCGTTTTTCCATTAAAACTTCATGAAATCGCTGTAACAAGTTGGCATAATATTCGCCGTTAATCGCTTTACCTTTCTGAAAGTAATCAACATATAGTCCACGAGCATCCCAGAAGACAGTAGCCATAACTTTATTCGCCGAAAAAACTGCTTTGGCCTTCTTTGGTGCAGGTTCACCTGAAGCAATCCATTGTTTTGTCTGCTCCTTGGTTTTTGGTGTATGATGATGAATCCAAGTTTCATCAACAGTTATGAAACGACGCAAGAAGTCCTTTCATTACACCTAAACTTCGCCAAATATGCCTCTGACTGGGTCACCCTAGTGCGTTTTTGATCCACTGTGAGCAATCGCGGCACCCAACGGGCGGAGAACTTCTTCATATCCAAATAAGTGTGAAGGATATTACGAATCTGTTCGTCTGAAATGCTTACAATATCAGCTATCTCACTGACCTTTACTCTTCGGTCGTTCAATACGATAATGTCATGGATTTTGGTGATCATCTCTGGTGTAGTGACCTCAACTGGGCGTCAGCAGTGCTTGTACGGTCGCAACGAAAATCCGTAAACCACTTGTGGATTATTTTAATCGATGGAGCAGAGTTCCCGTAATATTTGTCTAATTTTGCTTTTGTATCCGTAATGGTTTTTTTTCGCAAAAAATAATGTTTAATCAGAACACGAAACTCACTTTTCTCCATGTTTGCAAACACCAAAGTGATTGTTTTGTTTTTCATAACTGTCAAAAAAAACTAGCCGTGCGAACTGGCTGAAAATATACGATTTAACTCTAAAAAGGCTGCATTACTAATTGACATTAATGAATTTGTGAAAAAAATACCCCTAATAAGGCCCGTACCGAAAAGTTTTTTTACAGAGTCTGCATACTAGTAAAATACGAAATGGGAAACATTTCTTTTTTCTGATTATAAGCTTTAATTTGGGTCATCTTAATGTATCGATTGGAATAATTAATTCAGGACAGGTATTGTTTTTATTTAAAATGCAGGACGATAAAATAATTTGTAGAGAAACCGTTTTGCGAACGTACATTGAAAATCCTAATTCAACGTTTGCAGCGGTTGGAAAGATGGTGAATATAAGTCAAGCAACGGTACGAAATATTGTTAATCGGTACTTAAAAGAACATAGAATTCAAAACAAAGCTTGAAGTAGACGCCTAACGGGTCCTTCAAATAAAAAAATAGAATTGAAAATAGTGTCTACTTACGAGAATAATTGTAGTTTATCGGTGCGGGATGGGGCAAAAAATTGAAAACTAGTACATGTATGGTCCAGAGAGCGAAAGTGAGTCAAAATTTAAAGACCTACAAAAAAGAAAAAGCCCCAAATAAGTTGGTAAAGCAATAAAATAGTTCTGTTATAAGGTCACGAACATTGTACAAGCTTCTCAGCGATTCGAACAGAACATGCGTTCTCATAGATGATGAGACATAGTGAAAAAACAATTTAGGTCTTCGCCCGGTGACCAATTCTACACAACCGAAAATAAGGCGAATATCAGCTATCAAAATAAATATATTTTTATAGAAAGTTTGGGGAAAAATATTTAATCTACCAAGCAATATGTTCCTGTGGAAAACGCACTGGGTCATTTATCACTAAAAGTACCATAAATGCAGATACTTATGTCCAAAAATGTATATACGGTTTGTTTTTACAATGTATAAGGTAGCATGAAGGGAAAGTGTTGTTTTGGTCCGATCTGGCTACTGCAAATTATGCCCGAGCCAGACAAGAGTGACTGGCTTCAAACAACGTGCTATGTGTGCCCAAAGATATGAACCCCTCAAACTGGCCCCAGTTACGACTCATGGAGGGGTGATGGGCATTAGTTAAAGCTGAGTTGCATAAAAACTGTGCTTCAGCAACATCAGAGACAGATTTTAAAAAGAAGTGGAAAAAACACGCCGACAAAGGCACCGAAACTACTGTGCAAAACTTAATGCCAAGCTCGAAGAAAAAAAAATCGCTTGTTCAGCCGCAAAATCCTCAAACCATAAAATGTATACATTAATTGTAAATAGACATTATACATCATATAACTAAAACAAAACATCCTTGCTGTTCATTGTAGTTTAATTGATATCATAAATATACTCTGTAAAAAAACTTTTCGGTACGGGCCTTATGATTTTTACCAGATTTCTCACTCTGCCCTCGTATCGTAAGGTCTGATCGCAAGCAGTAAAACTTTTTTGAGAATCTTTGTATACTCCACATATTTCACGTTTTCTTCAGTTGGGTAATTGGTGTTTTTGAAATAATAATTCCCTTGCTATTAATTTCCTTCTAATGTGAAATATGATCCGTCGTTCATTACGCTCGCATGTATTTTTCACCAAATTGCGTAGCCAGATTTTTTAGACACAGTCGTCGTAACTTTTTTTGATTGTTTTTCAATACCCATACTCATACCCACATCTTTAAGATACTTTTAAATGAATTTGCCGTCGCATTTGGATTTTCTCTCGAGCTCTCTATATGATTTTGCGATACGACCGGTGGTCATTTTCTTTAGACGACTCCTCTCAGTAGACTGGCTTTAACTGGATAGTCTTCCAGAACCGGGCTTTCTTGTATTCGATTTTCTGAGGTCACTCCGAGAAGGCTGTGGAGATACCAGGAGGATCCTGCGCTTCTGGTCGGATTTAGGCTGGCTAGTGGCTAGACTACTAGCTAGTACCCCCTACGCACAATGGCCCGACACGGGCTAAGTGCGGAGAAAGGAGTCCATCACCATAACCATAGGTTCCGGATTGGCGGACTATTACATTTGACGTGGAAAAACTTCAACGAGAAACCAGCATGCATTTTATCTTGGTATCAAGTAGGTACGAAAATTTGCGAACAACATTGCTACTAATAAATCTTATTGTCAGTGACAGTGACATGTGTGTATAATTTTTGACCTTGTCTATTACTACAAAAACATCTGATATGAATAAACCGGTTTTCTTATGACAAAATCAGATGAGAACAATGCGGTGAGCAATCCTTCAAAGGGCGTATATGATATTCCAACTGAAACGCGGCAGAAAGCCAATCACACTGCTGTAAGAAAAGTGGTAACTATCGGTTCTTTATTATGGCATGGAGAAGAGAGAGATGTTATTGAGGGTATTTAGGGGCTTTTTATAAATAATAGTATGTTACTGCAAAGACCAGTAAGTGAGACTTGCTGGACGAGTACAAGATAAAAGCCTGAGCCGCCAGGCGTGAGCTTTTATACATACGAGTCCAGCATGGCTTTTAATGGTCGAAGCATGTATAATGCTTTTCTCAAAAATTTAACAAGTAGAATGATTCAAAAAAATTAAATAAATTAAAGTTGTATTTTATTGCTAATAGCAGCTCCATAAATTAAAGTTGTATTTTATTGTTAATAGCAGCTCCGTGAACCTAGTGACCTGTTTGAACTTAAATTTATAAACGAGGTGAAGAAGTATCCTATACTTTGTACATCTCTGGACGTGGACGCAGACTCTGAAACGTGCTATGGTGCGTGGGAGAAAATCGCCGAAGCGATTCAGATAGACGAGGGTTAGTTTTGTTTTTCATTTATCCTATCCTCCTTTCCGCTAGTGTGCAAATATGAGATAAAATTTATTAAATAATAAAATTTTATCGAAGAATAAATAGTTGGAATATAATATAATAATATAAGTAATGTTGTTATTAAAATAAATAAATGTTAAAATGTAGTATCTAACAAAAACAATTGAATATAATCTTTTAATCCTAATTATTAGGATGAGGAATATTTTTTTATTTCAGTAGTTTTCTTTTATTTCCTTTTTTCCATAAAAGACACTTAGTCTCAAAGAAATTATTTCTTTGAGACTAATTGTGTGTTTACCTTGTAGTACATGGAAATCGTGCCCGCGTGGCTGGTTGCCTTGCGGGTAGTTCTGTTTTTTAATATGTTTTTTGTAATGAAGTGGTTATGGCAAATCCAAGTTTTCGACATCGGATACCCTCCGGATCATTGTAATTTTTTTTTAAACCATTAAATTTTCATACATTTTTCAGTTTCTACCATATTTTACCAATAGGGACCTATTTTACGGCAAATGTCACTACGTGTACGTATGTTTAATACATTTCTGTCAAACTTCAAGTTAGTTGCAAATGCACCAGCAATCAGATCACATGTGTTTTTCTCTGCGGCTCCGCACCCTCACACAAAATAGAACCCTGCACAACTAAACAAGACTAAATATTTTCAACAAAATAGGTTTAAGTCAGAAGACGATAAACCAAATAGTTTGTAATATACAGTGAATTTGACAATGATCCGGAGGGTTTTCTAGGTGGAAAACTTTGATTTGACAAAACCACATCACATAGAACATATAAAAAATCAGAACTACCCGATTTGATGCAATGCCAAATGTACTAATTCTATGGACTATTGTATTTATTTATTTATTGTACCTCCTCGCCATCATTGATATATTGTCAGCCCATGCCCAGTGTAGCATTCCGTTGCCCTTGCTACAAAAATAAAAGAACCGTGCGGTGCTAGTTCACTTATTCCTTTATTCGTGTGTTCATTCCAGGTGTGTCCATATCTCCTGTGGACTACTACCGAAAGATCTGGAACTCTATAAAATGCGAGTTCTACAGGTATATCAAATATCGTCATAAGTATACGTCGTGTGTTATGGTAGCCATGCGGCGTCTGTTCCCTGAAAATGATGAAAGTAAGTCTAACTTTATCTCGTGTGTTTTTTCCAAAATGCCAAAAAACGTAAGGCTTTTTTTTAAAGGTGCTTTTATTAATCAAGGTACATGTGGAAAAGAAACAATGAAAACAAACGAACGAACTTAAAGTTTCGTCATGACCTTTCGTCCGTCCGTAGGTCACACGCATTTTACTCAAAAACTGCAAGATGTACTTTGATGAAATTTAGACTATATGTAATTTGGTCTTGTTTAAGCCCCTACTTAGTTTGGTAACTGGTAACTTGGTTAAATAACATGAATAATATTTCTGAGCGGGGCACTATATATATAGTGTAACATGTGACATGTAACGGAAGCTCTTTTTTTTTCAGCAAACTTCAACTTGCTTATCGAGAGTTATTTTTAAAACACTTACTCCAGTAAAATTGGGGATTCAAAGTACGGCGTAGTTAGCGTCAAATCCGGTAGTTCAGATGTTTTGCAGACTTTTATGATGCTGGCCGAATGAATAATCAAAGTTTGTGTCCACAAGCGCCGAACACAACATGTCAAAATTAAAAAAAAACGCGTTTTTTTTTAGATTTTGGCTATTATAACCCTAAAGGACTAGTTTTTGAAAGTATCTTCTCAAGACGTTTGTAATTCAAACTAAATTTGCTACCATATGAGACTAAAATGGTCTCTGTAGACCCGACAGTTTTCGAGATAGTTTTTCAAAAATCATATTTTTTTCGAAAATAGCATTTTTTTGCAATTAGTGCGTTCTGTTAGGGGTAACATAGTTCACTTTGTGATACCAGCACCAAATTTGAATATGTTGTAAAACATGATATACTATCTTAAAAACCGCCGGGACCCCACTTATAAAGTACTTGGATCCGGAGATATGACGTCATCAAAATTGCGGCCTCTGTATTTTGAAAACTACGGGATTTGACGCTAACACATGTTGACTAAAGAAACGCGAAGCCATCGAAAACACTCAAAACGTTAAGGTTAGGTTAGGCTTCGCGTTTTGTTGCTGGGAGATTACTGGCAGACGCTTGAGCCGGAATAAATTTAAAGTGTCTGTCAAAAGTTATGGCCCATAGGAAGCGTCTGGCAACTGTATATGTTAAAAACTTCGGTGAAAATACACCTAAAGTGAATAAGTGCTTGTTAAACAAGGCATGGCCAGTTAACAATTGGAGTTGGGCCCTTTTGAGTAGTCGTAACTTACGCGACAATCCGGGATTGATCGTCGGAAGGGCTTCTTTGCTATGCCTGCGGGTGTTTAGGTTGCTCCAGTAGTGTTGCTGTTTTACCTTGGTGATTCGGCGCAGTTTGTTTCTTAGCCAGCTGGTCGGAAGGGGCAGAAATGGTGCGACAGAGATAAAATAAAACTTTAAATCACAAAATCATTTCGACGGGCTTTTTGTTTTAATAAAAACATAAACATTGCTCCGAATGTTTAATCCCCAAATCGAATTCAATGTTTTTTTAACCCTGTCCTGTCCCTTTCATTCGATCACGTCTTAAGGCGTCGCATCTCGTCGTCTGGTGGCAGCCCGAACAGCCGCCTATAAACTGCTGGAGCGCCTAGATGGAACCTTCAAAAATCAAAATATATCTATTTCGTCCACACAGGTGTAGGCAGCTGTAAAAGAAAACATTTCCGCTGTGATGTTCCTAAATAACATACGAAAAATAAACAAAAAATACTAACCTAATATTTACCGTAAAGAGATTAAAAAAAAAAGTTATAGATAAAATCGTTGATAATAAATCGCTTTCAGAGCAAGTTTTTTGCTTTAATTCAAGTGGCGGTCCAGACCAGTTAGGAGACGTCGAAGCGCATCGATGATTGGGAAAAAGAAAGGAACGGAGTAGATAGGCAATCGTCGAAATACGTGAATATTCCTGTATTATTGTAAACCAAATGTAGAAAAATGCGTTCGTTAGCTTCTACACTCTCAGAGACACCCGGTAAAATCAGTGTTATTACCAAGCGCCCGTGTCATCAGACAGAGGTCAATACCGCGGTGGCAAAAGCGTCATGCGATGGCAGGGAAATGGGGACAAACACAAAGCCCGTAGGTACAACCCTGAACGCTTAGCCATCATTAGTTTGCTCACCGCGTTCTGTCATTAGAGAGACAGGTGAAGCGGATAAGGATTTGCAGATAATTGAATCTGCGAAGTACATTCACGCTTGGAATTTTCACCCAGACACTACTCAACGTAACATTATTTCGTACCTTAATAGAAAACGACCGTGCTCCCTGTAGGTACGTACAGTGTAGAAAAATCGGACCGTTGTCACATAATTGCTTCATACTCTCCTTGCCTTTGCAACATTTTGAGTTCTTCATGTCACCGAAAAACTGGCCAAAAGATTTGCCACTTCAGGAATGGTTCATTTATAAGGAAAATTCGAAAGGACAAAACGCAAAAATAACATTTTTTCGATGGCAATTTCCCGAAGCAACGCAAGATTAATGTCTTTTACCAAAATTACAGAGGATTAAAAGGCAAATTAGCACCTGTAATGAAGTCGGTTAAAAACGCTCTAAGTACAATTCACTCTCAAATAATAGCGGTGACGGAGTTGCGACTGGATAGCAGTGTTCACGATTCCGAGCTGTTCCTACCGGACTACGCAGCGGTGCCTGGACGCGGCCGCCGGCCCGCAGGATGAACTGCTCTGTGCACTTGTTACAAAAGGACATATCCGTTTCATCTTGTATTTACCGCCGAATATACATAGAGACAGATATACGAGGGTCAAACTGAAAGTTCTTAGAAAATCAAAAACTGATTAAACCAGCAAGTTATTAGCTTTATTACATCTTTTCAAAATAGTGTCCATTGACGTCAATATATCGCTGCATCCGATGGAACCACTGACAAAAGCACTTTGCCCACTCGTCCTTAGGGGTCTCTTCGAGGGCCTTTTGAAACGCAGCCACAGCTTCCTCGGCGTCCATAAAACGTTTTCCTCGAAATTTTTCGTTTAATTTCGGGAATAAATAAAAATCGCAAGGTGCAAGGTCCGGGCTATACGGCGGGTGACCCAGTAAATCCACGTCTGACGTCGCCAAATAGTCGATCGTTCGCCTGGCGGTGTGTGACGAGGCGTTGTCGTGGTGAAGGAGGATCCTACTGCGAAGTCGTTTCTTCCGAACTTTTTCCAAGACAAGTGGCAAACAATTGTTAGTGTACCACTCTGCAGTAACTGTTTTTCGATCCTCTAAAACAATTGTCGCGTAATGACCTGTCCTTCCGAAGAACGAGGCTACCATCTTTTTTTCCACGCTTTGACCTCTCTTCACTTTGGTTGGCAACTCCTCGGAAGGAAACACCCACTGAGCCAACCCTCACGCAGATCATCGGTGAGATTATTGCGACCACGTTTAAACTCATTAAACCAATTGTAAACAGTGGCACGAGATGGGGCTTCATCGTGAAAGGCCAATCGTAGTCTATCATAACTATCTTGTTGACTTAAATGACATCGAAAGTCATAAAAAATCATTGCACGAAAATTTTCTCGCGTTAAATTCATGCTGACGTGACACAGACAACTTTCAATTTGCCGCTAAATCGTAAAACAAATGACAAATGAATAAAATAGATACTCAATAATATTGGCAAAGAGTTCCATTTTCAAAATTTAAACTTATTTTTTTATTATATTGTTTACAAGTGGCCAGATCTAAAAACTTTCAGTGTCGCCCTCGTAGTTCAGTCTTTACCTGCTTAGAACGTATTATTGGTGAACATTCATTACCGACTATTATAGTTGGAGATTTAAATTTGTATTCTTCATAGTATCTGGTACGATTCAACTTGTTCCTTTCGTCCTGTAATCTAACTCAGAAAAATAATGTAGTTCATAGTCTAGATCGCTTGTTGGACTTGGTGTTAATAAATGGTACCATATTGAAGGTATCCGTTGCGGAGGCTGTCGCTGGTCTGGTATCATCTGAGCAGCATCACGTGCCACTGGACATAACCTTTTACTGTGCTACCTTATTTGATGGCTCAGCGCAGGTAACGCATGACAGTTGCAATACTAATGCAACTGTTAGGAATTTTCGTAAGGCTACTCTATCATAGGCTCGCTAACTCGGACTGGTCGCAATTACACAACATAAATGTGGTGGACGAATGTATTAATCACTTCCATTCCATAATTAACGACATCCCACCCGAATCCGTCACGGGAGATTCGATTCATAACAAGAATCTGAAAAACACCATAAATTGTTCAAACGGGAAATCTATTCAATTATATCAAACGGGAAATATTAGTCATTAATGCTAACCAACCCGCAACTTTTGGCACCATGCCATCTCAGGAGATCGCTGATTGTTTTGCTAACGTTTTCGGTAGTGTTTTCCTCCCTTCAGCCCCCTCACTAGATATTAAGTCCGCTGTCGCCTGCGCTGTCGCCGATGTATCCCAGTACCATATATTTGATATCTAAAATACGAAAATACGCTCTAAAAAGCGAGTCGACGATATCCAGTTTGGTTCACTGCTGACTTGTTGTGATTTGAATCGGAAAGCTGATCTTCATCGTACGTGGACAGCTACCAAAAATTCTTGTATATAATGGTACGTTTTCTAAACTTCGGGCTGATATTAGAAAAAGGGTTGTATCCGCTCACGATGATTACATATATAATGTTCGAGCAAAATATAGGCTCAAGTCGAACGGTGGTTTTGTGACGCAGATTAATTTCGAAGGAAAGCAGTTTGAGGGGCACGAGTTTGCTCAGGCGTTCGCCAGATTCTTTTCAAGCAGCCAGCCTTAGTAACGGTCGTCGAAAGCTTAGTGGTCTGGAACCATCTGCGAATGCCATTCGTTTGAATTCGATTATTCTAATGGAAGTAGAGGCTACCGTTAAGCACCTGAAACCTAATAGTGCTTTATGGCCGGACAAATTACCTGCATACATCCTGAAAGGATGTGTCGAGTACCTCAAGACACCTATTCAGTTTCTTTTCGATCTGGCTCTCTCCAAAGGCATATTATATTAATGATCAGTGGAAGATCTCGAGCGATAGGCCAATTCCTAAATCGAGGGATACTAGTAATGCTGAGGGTTTTGGCCTATTGCTGTTTTATCGACGCTCCCAAAATTGTTTTAATCCATACTTCGCCGGGCATTGTTTTTGCAGTTAAAACCTTTTCTGTGTAACTCGCAACACGGCTTTAGAGTTGCGCTCCGCCAATACTAACCTCACGATCTTGACCAACATAATCTCAGAGCACCTTGACAGGGGTATCCAGATCTATGTGCTTTATTTTGACTTCCGCAGGGCTTTCGATCGTGTTGATAATGACGTATTGCTTTAAAAACTCTACATTATTGGTTTTGCCCCTAATTTGCTCAGGTTCTTTGCAAGTTATCTACGCGATCGACAGCAGTATGTCCATCACACTCGATCTAAGGTTAGTCAAGGCTCGATACTGGGACCTGTGCTTTTTGGGATCATGGTTAATGATCTTACATCTAAGGTTAGAAATGCAAGATGCCTTTTTATGCCGGTGACTTGAAATTGGTGTTTCGGGTAGAAAGAGTTGCAGATTGCGAGTCGCTCCAAGAGGATATCACATCTGTGTCCCGGTGGAGTGTGAACAACAAGCTCCATTTCAATATAGCTAAGTGTACCGTGTGCATCTTCAGTCGGGCTAATGTTCCCTTCAAGGATGTAACAGATGTGGTTATATCGGAACCGGAACCGGAACCAGATGTTTTAAATTTAGTTTAACGGAACCAGAAGCGGAAGCGGAAGCGTACGAAGACGGATTTTTATTTACTAACACTGTTAAATCAAAACAAACAACTACATTAGTGCAGCACGTGGCAAGCGGGGGACATGAGCAAATGACAGGTTTAAACCTGTTTGTTTTTGATGTACACCGCTCATTTCCCCCCGCTGCGTTGCTGTGACATCCGTTATAACTTCCATTTTGGAAGTAACAGAACCAGAACCGAAGCGGATGTTTAAAACCAAACGGAAGTTCCGACTTAACGGAAGCGGAACCAGAGCTCTGTTACATCCCTGGTTCCCTTACATAATCAATACGTACTAGTGTAACGTTATCGTTACATGATAACTGTAACTGTGTGTGTTGGGTAGCTGGAAGAGATCCCTTAAAGGGATAAGTTCGCCTTTATACATATTTTATATTAAATGTATTGTACTGGTTTTTCTTTAGTACAATAAAGTGTTTACATATATACAAACTTACATACATACATTAAGACTATTATTAATATGGATAGTAAAAAACAAATATATACAATACTTAAAACTAATGTCATAATTAATAATTACAAATTTACAACCTTAAATTAAACTACTTGGTAACATGAATTTATCGGCGTCATCTTAGCGCTCACGCAAAGCGCAGTTTTAGCGCTCAAGTTCTTATCTTGATCTAGTGAGGGAATGCATTTGGGAGCATCGCTTCGCGACATACCCGATCTTCTACCGAGTCGAACGCACGTCACATTATATATATTTATTCGGTCCCTGATACGTGAAGACACCTATACCTCAGTAATTGTCGGAAACGTAACCGAAGTTAATAGTGATCGTCACTAAACGTTCCTCGAGTACCTAATACCTATTATATTAGGTAAAAGTTTATCGCGAGTGTTGTTGAACCCCAATTTGGGTAAGTGGTACACTGTAATAACGCTTTTAGAACTTGTAGTATTTAATTAGTGTAGACATTAGGTTAACTGTGCTTAGTACTTCTGCTTTCTTCATTTCACCATTAATTTTGCACCATCATACTTGGTATCTAGTCTACCCTCATTTTGTGATCATGTATTTTTATAAGCGATTGCATCATCCATATAAATTGTAATCTCCGCTTCTGATTGTGAACATCCACGGCATCACTACTACATTAGGCACTTTCTTTTCCTTCTGCCGCTTGCTGGGATGCTCACAAAACATACCTGGACCCTTTTCTAATTCGTCTTGAACGGTGCGTTCCAGGGTCCAAAGTTCGGGTTGTTGTATTGAGTGGAGGAACCACCGCAGCCACAACCTACACATACATTCCGTCGCCAGGAGACTCGCCACCCGACATCTTCGTCATCACCGGGACGCCGCAGGGGTACAGTCGGCCACAGTTGCGAGCGCCCGCGAGTACCAGCTAGGTCCCGTTCCCCAGGCGAGAGTACCTAATCCGTAGGGACGGAACCGGGACTGTGCGAATTTATTTTAAACCCCACGACCCTTAGTTTTTTTTAAATTATATTTTATTGCACGAATCTTTGTCTCTTATTTTATAATCACCTAGGATAGTAAACCCTAGTAAGAGCACAAAGACCTAAAAACGCGACACTAGGGACCGAGCCTATTACAAGGTCTGCTTGTTTAAGGATCTGGGGGTGGTATTTGACACTTGTCTAACATTCCATGAACATATTAAGTCCTTAGCTGTCAACTGTTTTCGTAGACTAGGCTTCGTTACTCGTAGTGTCAGATCGTTCCATGACCCGGGGGCTATAAAAGGCTATAAAGTGCTCTATAATGCCCGCATGAGTCAACCTACAGCTTACTCTTAGAAAAGGTCCAAAGACCTTTCTTAGAATGCTCTATAGAAAAATGATTCTTGTATCCCACAAAGTTCCTACTTGGAACGTTGGGATTTAATTCACTAGAGGTGAGGCGCAAATTTAGCTTTCTGACCTTTGTGTGTCGTGTTCTGCGGGGAGAGTCCGAGCTTTGGAGCTGGTGGAGCAGCTTGTAAAACTGCCTGTTCCTCAGGTTCACAGGATTGCCCTGAGAGCCCGATCGCGTTCCCTGTTGGAGGTGCCAGTCGCGCGTACTGTATCGCACCGGAACTCCCCTTGTCTTCGTGCCCTAACACTGCTTACTGTGCTCTTGGCGTTAGCACCGGAATGGGATGTTTTTGCGTGGTGCGTTGATGGATGGCTGTGTGCCGGGAGTAGTGGATGTGCCGTGGGAATATTCCCGAGAATGGGAATTTTCCTATGGGGAATATTCCCGGGAATATTCATTTATTCCCTGGAATATTCCCACAACAGGGAAATATTGCAATACAGATTGGAAAAATTATTTTTTTTATTAAACTTAGTTAATAATGACTCCATTATTAACTAAGCAGAATTAAATGATTTTTGCTAAAAACCTCGTGTTTTTTTTTATCATAGTCTTTTTTTAACGGTGCTGTACGAATGTATAAAAAAAAATCAGTTTCGTCCTAGTATTTATGTCGTAATAAGTACTGCAAAAACCAAAGTACCTACATGATTTACTGTGATTTTTAATGAAACTGTGATGATTTGTATAGTTATTGCTAATAAAAAAAAAACTGCAATATATATATATTTATTCAACTTTCCTAGCAATTATGGGAATATTCCTGAGAACATTGGGAATATACCCCGGAAATATTAGGAATGTTCCCGGGAACATTGGGAATTTACTTTCGCAAGTGAGTTACACCATCCAATGACTCGGTAAATAGTTCAATGAATAACGTTTTGATATAATCCTCAATCACACAATATGTGAACCTATACACTTTCAAAATTCCCCTATGTTCCCTTTGTGTGGGAATATTCCTGAGAATATTCCCGGGAATTTTCCCACCTAGGGAATATTCCCAGGAACGGCACATCACTAGCCGGGAGTGCTTAAAGTTTTGCGAAAAGATGGATGATAGGCCTTCAAGTGTTCCTCTATGAGGTATAAGTCTAGTTATATTTTATATTTTTCACAGTGTATTAGTGTAATACTGTAATGCTGTGTAAATATACTTAAAAAAGGCGTCTCATTTTTCGTGAATTTGTGTGGTGCTTTAGAAGCGTATTCAGCAGGCTGAAATATCGTTTCGAGTCCGTTTCAGACATACCAGATTATCAAAATTTCGACCAACTTGCCGTTGTTGTCAGGCGCCTGAAACATGTTTTCAGTCCGTTTCAGGCTACCCTCTAACGGTTTAAACTATAACCTGAAAACCCATTTTCAGGCGTTCCTTATGGGCCTTTGAAGTACATTTCAGTATATGGCAATTTTTCACTAAGAGTGAAAGAGATAGCATGATTAGAAAGAGACGGCTATACTGAGAACCTTCGAGAAGCGTGTGAAAAAGATAACACGATTTGACAGCAATACGCAGAACATTCCAGACCCGTGAGCAAAGGACGTCGCGATAGTAAACAAAACATGGTAGCAGGGCGTAGATCATTCCAGCAACGAATAGTCGCGATCGTCCTCGGCGAGGCGAAGTACATCGATCATTCCTGAAGGCGTTTTGGAATGTTCGGACACGGGAGCTATAAAAAGCCGGACCGGAGAGGCAGTCCTTACCTACTTGGAAAGCGAATAGTGCGAACAAGAGCGACCCGAGCGATCATCTGAGTATTCGAAGTTTATTGTGCGATAATCGTTTGTAACGGTTTAAGTGAGTGCGTTATTAAAGTCTACTTTTGATAATAAGTGTACTTGTGTTTTTCTATCATGTACCTACCCCCACGTACGTATCAGTATCATAACGCCGTATCCCTTTTGATGACCTTCTGCTGGAGTGTCTTGCGGCGCTTCTTCTCCGCAATGATGGTCTTGTCCGAAGCGCTAGTAGATTCACTCTATATTACCGACGTGTAAAAGAGCCCTCATGTGGCCAATTTACTGAATAAATATTTTGAATTTGAATTTGAATTTGGATGATCGAGAAAAAACCGACTTCAGGTGGATCGCCGCGTATCACGTATCAAATCCTAACTGCACATCAATTTATGATACAATATCACAACACGTCCACACTTACCGTTCTTGATACGCGTATCCGATCGCGAGCGTGTGAGGTATTTAATAAACGCGTATCCCCATGGATCGCGAGCGACCAGATACGTGTTGCATGATCCACATTAACGATTATAATACGCGTCTGTGCTACGCTGGCAAAATTAGAGTAAAGAGAACCCCGCTTCACATAGTCCTAAGTCTCATTGTTATTAACAAGGATCGGGAAAACGCCCGTCATTTTGAAAACATAACCCTGTTCCGTACAGCCGAGACTTCCTTATGATGTTAATTAAAAATATTTGAAGGTATTTTACGTTTATTATACCATAATTCATGTGTTCAGCGACAATATTATTAATTAATAACACTGGAATGGTTTTGGGAAAAAAAATCTCGCCAATCAAAAATAAATTCATTAAAAAAAAAGTTTTTACTTGTTTGTCCATAACGCCGTGAATTTAGGACCTATTTATGAGTCAAAAAAGTTCGTTCACAGTCTACGGACATCATTGGGGCATATTTAATCGTTGAAGTTGGGTTACTGTTTGTCTGTTTGTTTGCGTTTTCCCATTACATTATCGCTGAATACATATACATTATTGTATAATAAATAAATAAAATACCTAGTAATATTTTTATTTTACCTCAAAGAAGTCTCTGCTGTACGGAACAGGGTTATGTTTTCAAAATGACGGGCGTTTTTCCTATCCTTGGTTATTAACAAAATCAGTAATTAATTTTTCTGCCTCTGTGTGCGTTTGAATTGTTCTTATTTTTTCACTATGTGTGGAATACCTGCAGGATTTGTGCGTAGCCGCCAGCGTGACATCGCTCGCTACGCCTACATTAACTCCGAGAGGCTGGAATATGAAGGTATTTTTATTAAATGTATAACTAGAAAGTATCGTGTGTTGCCGCTGCTGTTGCATGTTATGGAAGCTTACTTTATAATTTACTAGCGACCCCCACATATACCAGAATTTATTATAAAAAAGTCTTCCGTACTTTTTGAGATTGTCGCGAACATACAGACAGCGGCGGCGGCCGGGGGACTTCGTTTTATTATTTAAGGCAGAGGTCCGAGTGCGCCTCGCCAAAAAATGTGTCGTATAAATGAACATAATAAATAAATGTTCATTTATACATCTACACAAAACATTTTCTTGTGTTTAAAGATGATATGTGACCTTTACTTGTTTTTTAATAGTGTTTTTTTTATATGGTGACCATACAGAATTTCCACAAAATGAAAAAAAAATGGTTATTCGGTTGTACTCGTATGAGTAAATGTCAAATGCTTTTGCTGCCTCTCCTTTGTAGGGTTCCGTAGTCAAACTAGGAACCCTTATAGTTCGGCCAGGACCATGCGGGTTAGTGGAAACAATTTCTCGATTAAGGGATCCGTTTATGAAATATTAAGCTTTATCCAAAACTACAAATACTAAATATCAAAAAAATGTCTTAACAGAAAGCAAATATAATGAATTGAATAGGAAAACAGATTGCAATTCAAGTTTAAAATAAATACATCACTTCGTTCACATTCACAACGGGAGCGCATTTTTTCACATAACTTTTTTGTTCATAATTATTTTGCTCTCATAAAATTGTTATTCATATTTTTTACCATCGACCAAGAAATTCTTAAAAATGTAACGTCGTCGGCTTGGTTATCCAAAGATTTAAATTTAAAAGAATTGAAGTGCATCATCCGACGAAATTTGGGGATGGTGGGAAGAGGTTGGGGGGTTGTTTCCGCGGGGGGTTCTGCCGGGGCCCTGGGGCGGAGGGGTTTGCGTGGTGTCATATTTCAGCGTAGGGTTTTCCAGAATAGTCCGCTTTTTGTTTCGTAAACACGCTACGCGTACCACTTTTTCTATAAAACCCTTCGTGCTTTCGCGGTTGCCCTCTGTTCCCAGCAGGGCTTTCCAGTTAGAGGTATCCGGAGAAATTTCAGTCTTTTGCTCAAGGTCGAGCCTTTCCACGCCGAAACGTGGCACTCGGAGACAACGTGCCTGATGTCCTCATCAAGGGTCGAGTCGCAGACACACGAGGGTGAGTCTTTGATCTTGCGGTGGAGATTGGCGGCGAAGCCTCCATGACCAGTAAACGCTTGAGCCAAGAAGTTTATGAGTTTAGTTGGTTTAATATGCTGTTCGCATCTCTCACTGTTGTAAAAAAGTTCTTGGTTGTCGCACCTGTCTCGGAGGCCTCGTAGCGAATCTGCCACTGTTCAACCGTGTTTTGTCTTATCGACTTCTTGGCGTAGGATACCGGCACCCTGTCGTATTGTGGGGCGGTCTTCTTCCTAAGAGCTGCTTGCTTTGCCAGGTTGTCTGCTCTCTCGTTTCCTGGCGTTCCAACATGAGCTTGCAGCCAATAGAACGTTAGATCGTTCCCGCTTGCTCTTGTTTGGGTTGTGGCATTCTTGACCTCTTCGACCAAGGGGTGGGTCGTGTCCGGTGATTTGAGGAGGTTCAGTGAGGGTCTTGAGTCACTGAGGATTCTGACGCTCCGCGCCTTGTGTTTCCCTGCGACCTGCACTGCCCTGAGTAGAGCGTACAGTTCGGTTAGAAACACGATTTTATCGGGTGCTAGCTTGAAGGTTGAGAGGCGGATGTCTCATCCATTCCCCCACCATGTGACTGCCGCTCCTGTCTTACCCTCAGTTTTACTCGCATCGGTATAAATTTGAGGGCCTTCGAGGTCGTATCTATCGTCCACATCCTGGTTGAATTCCTCCAAGCAGACGTGGTTGATTGACACAACCCTTGACGGGTGCGGTCTCTTCAGGGCGTCAGTTTTTTCTTCAATTTCTGTTCCTGGTGGACTGTGGTCCTCACTGTAGCCCTTTTTGACCTCGTAGAGGCTGGCCGCCTCGTGAATGCGCAAATCCAGTGGGAGGTTTCCCGACAGGGTCAGCGCCGATGTCAGAGAGATCGTCCTATACGCTTTACAAATCTTCTGGGTGAAACCACTCTGTATTGAGTCTAGCTGGCTTCGCACCATCAACTTGTTGGCAAACTTTTGCCAAGCGCTTGCTGCGTACAGGACGATCGGCTCTATCACAGCCAGGTAGATGGTTTTCACTATCTAGCTATTGACACCCTCGCCACATGTGACAGCTGTCCGTAGATATCCATTTTGGCAGGTTTTTTCTACGTGTGCGTTCAAGGTCAGCTTACGGTCTATGGTAAGTCCCAACAGTTTGATTTTGTCGAGAAGCTCCACTACGGTCCCAGCCATTGAGATCCGGATGGGGTCCCATTTCAGCTTCCTCGTTATCACCATGGCTCCCGTTTTGTTAGCGGCGAGCTTATTTTATCCGTTCGGCTTGTACTTTCACTGCACCTGAGTCGTTGCTAGAGAACACCAGAGTGAGCCTTGAACACATCCCATTGTGGTGGGCTTTTCGCTGATTTCGCCTGCGTAGTGTACCCTTATCATGCGGTCGTCCAGGTAGGAGCGGACCGTATGATAAATATTTCTCGGGCAGCCTTTCTTGGCCAGTTGGGCTCTGATCTTAGGCCACCAGGCGTTGTCGAAAGCTCCCTCTATGTCTAGCGAGACGAGTAGCACGATGCGTTTCTTCGTTTCTACTTCGGTTCTTATGTGTCTCATCAGGTCATAGAGGGATCTTCCGTCGACTTCTGGGGCAAGAACCCGTACTGACGGTTGTTCAGGCCCGGGTCCTGTTTACTAGCATTTTTCCCAGGATTTTCCCTAATACCGACAATAGACCAATCGGTCAATATGACTTGGGGTGGCTATAGTCCTCCTTACCGGGTTCCCGTAGGATGCAGACATGTGCTGGCTTTGCGGAAGTAGGCTAGCTTAAGGCAGGAATTCGCTAAGCACAAAAATACTTCTATATTGCACTGAATAGCTGCTGCGCATATGTCTGCAATGAGTCCGTCCGACCCAGGTGCCTTTTTCTTGTTCATACTTCTGACTACTGTATCCATTTCCAATTGTGTGAAAGGTGGATCATCGCCAGTGAGGTGTCACTCCACTGCTGGGTTGTCTCCCTACGTATCGTCCCTGATGCTCCTGTGATGGTCCGTCTGACCGTCCTGGCGGTCATTCGGGTAAAAGCAGGTGAGCCCCTGTTCGTCTCTGAGCAACGCGCCTAGCTGTTTTCCTGATTATTCGGTAGATTTTGTCCCACATAGACTCCCTATCCTGTGTGGTACAAAAATCTTTCCAGCCAGCCGTCTGAGCCTCTGTCGTTTTCACGGCGTACTCTTCCTTTCCCTGGAGGTATTGGTCGAGCACGTATTGTCTTCAGTTTGGGACTGCGTTCCTTATTCGCCTTTTCCTTCTTAAGACCTCTTTTTTCAGTCGGTAAAAATCTTTGGACCACCACGGCGGCTTTGCATTTGTCTCGGGGGCTCCCGGTTTCGGGATGCATTCTTCACATGCTATCGACACTGCACCGATGTAGGCGTTGGTCGCTTGCTCCAGTGCTTCTGTGTCTCCAATATTATTTAAATAATGCACTGTCAAGTATCTTTCCTATATATAAGATAAGGCTAGGTTAGGGTAGGTTTGATTTATAAAAATCCTGAAAAGTAACAGTTACTAAAAAACACATTATGAATTCCGATGATTTTCAGTATTATGACTTGAAATATTTTATGAGTAAAAATAATTGAGTGTATATGGCATGGACCCACTAAAAACACTTTGCGGTGTCAGGTAGCTGGTGGCAAAAAAAACCTTCTTTGAAAAAGTCGACCGATCAATATGGGTACTCTCGTGTAGATATTTTTGACCTCTTGGGATCGTAAATATGACCATCTGTAACTACAAACTACGTAATGTGAATGAACCGGTTTTCCTATTACAGATTCAGGAAAAAAAGATGCACAGAACAACGCAGCAGTGCCAGAACCCCAGGTAACTTACTCGGTTCTTTATTGTGATTTGTGCCATGGACAAGAGAAACAAGCACACAGACCACCTGAAAGGGTGGTAAAAACCGATTCGCAAAAAAAAAACTCCATTGCGGCGCTATTACGGCCATTTGGAACCGTCGGAAAAATATGGCATGGTACTTTTCGTGAATGGCTACTCGACGATGATTAGCTGTGCAAAAATTAGCCTGGTACAATTGATTGAATTGTTTTTTTTAAATATAATGTGTTCTCATTGATATGGCGGGCTGTGCGTCATACCAGAGAAGTATGGTATATAATCAGAAAATACAACATTTTTTGTGTAACAAATCGTTCGACACTTTTAATTTATCCGACATTCCACCCAATCGTGTGGGCGAAAAAAAGTGAGGTCAATTTTTTTTTTTGAAATCGACCGTCTTTTGGTGCTCATATATGGACAACGATTGTTTGTCCCCCCTAGGGTTCATCTCCGAGGGGTGGGGAATTTTAGTATGTTTATCTCCTAACTAGTTTCGAAGTCGAACTTCCTGCTTACAACCTTTCCATCCACAATTATGTATGTATGTATGTAAACTCTTTATTGCACATAAACAATCACAAAACATTTACAAATTATTCATTGCTTGGACTAATAAGAAATTAAGTGTCAACTCTTTTTCCACTTAGGCCCGCTTACACATCTGTCTGATGGACAAAATGCTGATTTAGTAAAATAATGACTTATTATAATATCAGGATTTTGTCCATGGTTATTTTAAGTATCTGGTAAGAAACCTTGGGAATCTGAAGTATTTAGTTTATTTTCTCCAATTTCAGGACAACCCAGCTGGTCCCAAATTTGAACTCGCACTTATAGCAGAGGTGAAGAAGTATCCTATCATTTACAAGACTCCGGACGAGGACATATACTCGAAAAGCTGCTTTAAGGCGTGGGAGAAAATCGCCGAAGCGCTTCAGTTAAAACCGGGTTTGTATTGTTTTTTCACGCGACAATAAAGAGGGGGGTTGTAAGTTGCATCTGTGTTTGTGTGTCTGTGTATCTGTGTGCTTGTATGTGGCATCTTACGATATGAGGTATGATGATTCTTTGCTCGGTTTCATGACTATCGCTGGGCCGTTCAAGATATATCAGCTCTGAAAAACGGGTTCGCCATTATGACGTATGTTGAATATTTAATAGTTATGTTTATTTAATAGAGTTTAGGTTAAGCTATAAGAAAATAAAATAACGCAATACTATTATAGAGCGTTTTTCGACAGTATTTACGTGAGTCTGAGTCTCACGGAAGTTTAATGTTTAACACGCAACACTAATAATCTAGACCGGCTGTCCAGTTTCAAGAAATTACGCATCAATTAACGGTGTATACGACGGTCTTTTACGAGTCGTCGCTTGCGGGCAATGGAGAGAGCCAGTCTTCTGTTAGTAAAAATCGAGTACGATTTTATTTGACCGAAGTACCACATTTTGATTTTAATAATCAATGTTATGAAATGATTACTTGTGCACTTTTTATTTTAGCCGAGGCAAGTAAGTAACAAATTTATTTTATTCAGATATTTATTTAATTTTGCTGTACATCCGGCAGCGGAGCAGGGCTCAAGCTACGGGTGGGGTTAGGGCTGTTATCCTTATGAAATAAATTTGTCGTAAATAAATAATATATAAATATCTTAGATATGTCTATCACTCGACAGTCAAGCTCGCAAAGTAATGCCGTAATGAGTGTTATTATGAATGTTTGAACTTTAAACCTTATTTATAGGTTAATAAGACCATATAGTTTTTTCACCAACCGCATCATTTTAGATTAAGAACAGGTAGCATTTCAGTCACTCTTACTAGTAGGTAATATGTAAAAGCGAGCGAGCTGTTTTTACACGCGCCAGCTGTCACTTCAGCCGTCATGCGCGGTGACACAATTTTTACTCTGCATTGCCGGTCTAGTGCGTACATAAAAGGCTTTGACACTACGATCGTCCAATAGAACAGTTGTGTTGCATGATTTCGAACACCCGCTATATTTGCAAGCTAGGCGTAAGAGAGATAGCGTGAAAGGAAAACTGGGCAAGAGCAAGTCGATCCAGGCTGATCTAAAAACTGTACTCTGCATGTTCACTTCCTTAATCTTGTATTTTTTCCAGCTTACCCAGGGAAACCAACTCATGTACAGTACTGCCGCGGCTATTGGTCATTTATAAAAGATTCCATCCGTGACAGGCGTTCTTACGGGATAAATGTAGCTGTGGTACAAGCCATGCAGAGTTTGCGCCCTGAGTACAATGACGGTAAGTGTAACTTTATGTGTGGTTCCGCTTACAACCGTATAAAATGTTCCTTATGCTAACAATTTACAGTTATAACGCAAATCGACAGAATAAGCACTTCTGAGGTCGCGTTTCTACTTTAAATGACTGCAGAGGTTGTTCTCTCTATACGTAGTAATGACCTGCGAAGTGCGATAGGCGATGAAGTTGTTTTATTTGCTGATTATACAGTCGAGCTCATATGAATATACTTTAGAACCTGTCACGTTAATCCAGTGATTAACGTGACCTATCGCACTTCGCAGGTCATAGGTGATAATTCATGTATGGCAGTTTAAACATGGGATTAAATGGATCAGGTAGTAAAGTGTATGCAGGTATGGCTCAATTGTACCACCATTTTGATAAAAGTGATCTTAAAAACTAAACCTTTGGTAAAGTCATACAATGGGTTAATGAAAATCAACTTATTGTACATTTAGATAAAACTTAGCGATGCAATTTCACACACCGCAATCAAAACCTAAGGATAAACACTGCTGAGTTGAGAGAGTTTCTTGACCTATTACTTGACTTCACAGTAACTACAAAGCATTTACGAACAAACCCCATGCCATGAAAATAATATGTAAAGAGTTGCTTCCCAAAGTACCTACTGCACTTTAATTATCATAGATAATGGATTACAGCAGCTAATTTGAAATATGGCATACTCCATCGGGGAAATGTTAAAATCAAAGGTACTTTATTTAGAATGCAAAATATGTATTTATCTACACACATATTATAAGTCCTCTATTATGCGTTCAAAACTCGTCGGCAATGACCAGATTCCCTGTGGTAGTAGGTGACAGCGATGACAGCTCTAACGTAATTTTGAAATTACGTTATCGAATATGATAAAGTAATGAGTTTCAAATTTGGAACATCTTCCGAACCCAATACTAGTATCAAATGAAACGTCAACTTAGTATATTGTTTATTAGTTATTATAATATCGTACGAATTTAGATTTCGAACGACATGAGAATAGGGACTTTATTAGTTTGTCTATGATTTAAAAAACATTCAATTTCGTGACCCTGACACAGCACAAGTTTGTTTATAAATGTTTATTATTTTTCTTTCTTACATAGCTACAGACAAGGTTGAGGTCTCCTTTTAAGTATAAGTATAAAAACGAAAATAGAAAATTTAAAAGAACTCTTATGAATCAAGTAGCAAAATTGTTAATTAAGTAATGAAGTACCTCATCATCATCATCATTTCAGCCCACATCCACCCACTGCAGGGTAAAGGCCTCTTCATTTCCACGCCATTTTTCCCGGTCTCGTGCTAACGCCATCCATCCTTTCCCAACTGTCTGCCAAATGTCATCAGACCAACGAGCTGGTGGCCTGCCCACTGATCTGTGACCTAATCTCGGCCACCACTCTGTTAGCGCCCTCGACCATCTACCATCGTTTCGCCTAGCCAAGTGTCCCGCCCACCTCCACTTCAGTTGCGTTATTCTTTGGCCGACATCTGCCACTTTAGTCCTGCGCCTAATCTCAAAGTTCGGTACGTGATCCAGAAGTGAAATCCCCAACATGGAACGCTCCATAGCTCTTTGTGCAACTTTAATTTGGTGCATACTTACCTTTGTGAGCGTCCATGCTTCCGACCCGTACGTGAGGACGGGGAGAACACATTGGTCAAAAACTTTAGTTTTTAGGCATTGCGGGAGATTACTTTTTAGGATTATTTCTAGCTTATTAAAAGCGGCCCATCCCAGTTGAACCCGTCTCGCAATCTCCTTTGCTTGCCTGAATTAAGAACAAAACAAAAATTAAAATTTGTTACAAATATTAAATGCTTAAATTATTAAATTCTTGCATTTAAGTTAGGTTATATTTGTTAAGAATTTTGTTTATTTTATTATACAAGTGCGAAGATTGTTTGGTGTATTGCTGTCTAGCAAAGCAGGGGCGTTCGTATTACGAGGGGCGTTCAATAAAAGGTGAGAATGAGTATGTTATAAACAACTTTTTATAATGTCATTTTATACCGCGTCGTCGTCTTTAAATTTCTGGCCTCTCGGGTATTCTTTCAATCTCGGAAATAGGTAGAAATCACATCGAACCCAGCATCACCAATTGCAGCCATTGCAACGGCGGACTTGTGTGTCGGGGCATTGTCCTGGTGGAACAGCACAACATTCGAGAGTTTACTTCGCCGTTTTTCGCGGATCACAATGTGCAACGTTGCTATTTGTTTAGCATACAAAGTGCTCGTAATAGTGGATCCATGCTCGAGATACTCAATCATTACTACCCCTTTACCATCCAAAAAAACAGAGCCTTGACCATGCCCATGGCCATGACCTTACCGGCAGATGTGCCCTTGATTTTTTTCGGAGTTGGAGATGATGGCCTTTTCCATGTCATAAACTGCAGTTTCGTTTCAGGGTCATAATGATGGAGCCATGATTCGTCCATTGTTATAAATTGCGCCAAAAAAAGTTCCCGATATTGCTGTATCAGGTCCAAAGTTTCTTGACAAATCTCGACTCTAGTTTGTTTTTGCGTGTCAGTAAGCATTCTTTGTACCCAACGCGCAGATACCTTTTTCATACCCAAGCGTTCATGTAAAATATTATGCACGCTCCCCGTTGAAATCTCTTCATTTTCAGCAATAAAACGAACCGTGACACTACGATCCGCCTAAACTTATTTTTCGACTTTTTTCACAATTTCTTCAGTTACTGCTGTAGTAGGGCGTCCGGAGCGGGGGTCGTCCATGGTCGATGTTCTTCCACATTTAGAATTTTTAGAATTTTTTGCAACCGCTTCTGCTACTCATTGATCTTATTATCAGTGACGTAGGGGAGTGTATATATTTTAAACTTGGAAACGTGTATATATTTATGAATTTGAATTAAACTGGAAATACCTGTAATGAATAAACCGGTTTTCCTATTACAGGTGCAGGTGATAACAATGAGTTGAACAATTCTCCAGAGGCCGGATCTGCTACTGCAGAATCGGCAGAGGAAATAATTCCTCCAACCACCGAAGACGCAGCAGTTCCAGAACCCCAGGTAACTAACTCGGTTCTATTATAATGGTTTGGATACGAGAAACAAGCACACAGACAACCTGAATGGGAAGTGTGCTCTGAAGTGCATCGCAAATTGTAATCTCAAGACTGTAATCCCTAGACTGCAAATGTTGCTAACGCATTATATTGATTTATATAAGCATATTGTGTGTAAATCAAAGTTTCGATTAATGTACAGATTTATAACAAACTCCTTTAATATATTATTGAAGATTTAACTTCTTATGGGATGGTAAACCGCTTCGTTACGTAACGCGTTACGTCGCCAGTCTGTCTGGCAGCGGTAGGCAGGCTCCTCCTCTCTCACTCTAACCCACAGTGCTAGCCGTATTTCGGACTTACGCTTCCCCCTATCTCTACCCAGCGTTTAGTGTGTGATAGACGTGGAGTAACGGTTGTGTGCTAAACCATGCTTTGTCCTTATCTAATCAAATTCAAATGTCACAATGACACATAAGGACAAAGGATGGTTTAACAACACCGCGGTTACTCAACGTTTATTAGTAAAGGGGATACTGGTGAAAGTTAAGTCAAACAATTTAAATATTAAATAGTTCAAGTTAGATTACTTAAAGTTATCACTTCTGTCAGGCGTCCCGAGACGCACCGTTTTTAAAATTTAATTGTAATAAATCTAAGTAACAGAACTTATGAACCGCCTAGGTATATGATTTTTTTACACAATTTCAATAGGCTTCTCGAATCAATTTCTGCAGTTAGATTTTATAAATACGAGTATGTTACAATGAATGAATTACTCTATTAAAATTATGAAATGACTTTCATTTGACTGCGAAAGCCGGTCTGAATTACGGTATATCAATGTTTTTTGTGGTTTTATACTAAAAAAGTTTATAGCAACTTCCAATTTGGGTCTTATCTATTCCATTGGTAACTTAATTAGACATTCTCAAAATGAGCGAAAGAAAAAGTAAAAAAAGCGTAATTATCTTTGAAATGTTATATCAAAGTGTCTGTTTCAATTTCTTCGTGTCTCCCATTTGAACTACGGTTGTCTAAGGTTTTTATATTCTGGTATGTTGCAGAAAGCTGATAATGAAAAGCAGTTTGATTTGCCTGAGCAGCAGTCAAAGATTACCTCACCTCTTAACCAGGCGGGGCGGGCGTACTGCATATGCCGCTCCTCCGACAGCTCTCGGTTTATGATGTTAGTGACCTCGATTACATTTTTTTTTTTTTTTTATTACATAGAGAAGGCAAACGAGCACACAGGCCACCTGATGGTAAGCGGAAACTGTGACCCATAGACATTCGCATTCACAAGACTACAAGACTAAGACTGCAAATGCGTTGCCAACCCTGAGGACTAAGATGGAATGCCTCTATGCTAGTCATTACACCGGCTGTCTTATCCCCAAACCGGAACACAACAGTGCGAACACTGCTGTTTGGCGGCAGGTTAATGGATAAGATGGTGGTAGCGATCCGGACGGACTCTGCACAGAGTCCTACCACCCGCAAAACCACATTCCACATTCTACTTACCTAAGCTTTAAGCTGTATTTAGCACAGTATTTGCACTAGAGATTAACTAAAATAGTATGTCATTCCCATTCACTGAAAAAAAAAGTAATATGAATAGCTTTGCCGTGGCTTCATAATTATCTCATTCCAATAGAGATTGAATGTTGTCAGTACTGTTTTTTTGGCGAGGTGAACTTGGTATTATCTGAAGTACTTTCACTATGTCTCTGACAAAGTGAGTTACAAATATAAGAAGACAGATCTTAATTTTGTTTTCTTCAAGAACATGATTGATGTAGATCATGATTGGAATCCTTTATAGTTGTTTATGTGACCGTACATAATTAAGGGCATTAAACACCAGTGTAGCCGAAGGGGAGCGATGATCATCGGAGTTTGGTTTAATGATAATAATATTGTTCTGTGCTACCCCCATGGTGCTTGTATCAGTTTTTTCGAAAAAAGTCATTTTTCAATTATCTTTGTTTATGCTTTAATAAAGATAACTAAATTTGCTACAATTTGAGCGTAACTTGAGCTTCCATTGGTTGCGGAGATACAGCAAGTCAAAGGTAGGAAGGGATTGCAGAAACGCTGAACTCAAATGCTCTACCCTTACTTACTTCTTTTCCCATGACTTCTACGTTACCACAACATTTTTACTTTTTAAAGAAAATCTTTGACGTGCTGTATCCCCGCAACCAATAAACATAGTGTGCTCAAGTTACGCTCAAATTGTATCAAATTTAGTTATCTTTATTAAAGTACTAAAGTACTTTGAACGCTTTCTTAGGGTAGTTTTTTGAAACGAGTGCCAAAATTTCGCAGTTTTTCGAGCACCATGGGGGCAGCACAGGGTTTTCAGGGTTGCAAACTCGGGTGTTAACTACCCTCAAACATACATGCGCGTTTGAAATATTTGATGTCGTTATAGACCGGCCTATAATGCGGTCCCTATTCAATATCTAGGTTTGACAAATTCTAAAGAAATTTATTAACACCTATGCAGAGCCTGTGATGTCTGTGAGGAGTGGTTTCATGGAGATTGTATCAAAATATCGGAGCGAGAAGTTAAGAACATCAAGAACTATTTCTGTGAGGGCTGCCGTGAAAAGGACCCTAACTTAAAAACTCGCTACCGACCTCAGAAGATACAAAATGATGAGGAGGAACCTGGTGAGTTCAATATTTACTTACAATATGTTTCACACAGCAAAACAGGGTGTTTGAGACTCGGAAATGTGGATATACCAGTAACCCTAAACATAGTCTTGTTTAGTTTCATAAACATTGTTTTGTATGGAAAGAGGAATATTTTTT
The DNA here is from genome assembly GCA_923062465.1 of Acleris sparsana. NCBI lineage: Eukaryota > Metazoa > Arthropoda > Insecta > Lepidoptera > Tortricidae > Acleris > Acleris sparsana. Next base: position 12,028,548 of record OV281307.1, on the reverse strand, counting down.
ATGTATGTATGTAAAAACTTTATTGTACAAAAAAGTGTACACTGTCGCACTGCTCCCTAGTTTGACGATTAATCGTCAATATAGACGTAAGAACGGGAGAGAAGTAAGAACGGGACAAATTTAAGTGGGAGACAAAACATCGATGGAAAATCTTTTTGTTGGACAAATTGATTCGAAACTGTCCTTCAAAAAAAATATGTTTTTATTCCATTATTATGATCATTGGTCTATATCTGAGAGATGTTATTACAATTTCTTTGGTGGCTACACAAATGAACACAAGACCCAGAAAGGTTATCCAAGTATTCATCTTTTTCGCAAATCTGTACTACAAGTTTATGACATGTACTGAATTTTAATATGATATTTCATATAGAAGATGCAAACATTAAAGCCAATTTTTTTTGTAAAGATGGATAACAAGATAATAATCAAAAAAATGTTTTAAGCTATCGTTAGGCACTAGGTTTAATTAAAAGCTAAAAACTCAAAAAATCCTTGTGCTTGTCATTCACTCTTAAAATGTCCTTGATGTTATAAACAACTGGTTTGATTTTATTTTAGTTACATAAGTCACAATTATTATAATTTTCATGAATTACCTCAAACATATTTTTTTGGCATTATGAAGGCGAACGAGTACACAAGCCTGACTTGATGATGTAGGATCTGTGGCCCATAGACAGTTGCATTCTCTAGACTACAATCTTAAGACTGCAATCCTAAGACCACAAATGCGTTGCCTACCCTGAGGTCAAATATGAGATGCGTCTATGCTAGTAATTTCACCGGTTGCCTTATTCCCACAACGGAACACAACAATGCGAATACTGCTGCCTAATGATAGGTTAAAGGATAAAATGGTGGTACCTTGCACAAGGTCCTACCCGTTTGACGTTATTGTCACGTTATTTGCAGCCGTTACCCGCTTATTAGTGATCATTAGGGTTAGGATTTTGGTGGCATTTCGTGGTTCTAGAATCCATGGAGTCGATATTTCCTAATTATTATAATACATAACACATTGATTTTGACCTTCGGTATTATCATATTCAAAAATGAACTAAATACATATTTAGTTCGGTTATTTCATACCTATTAATATTTGCTTGTTTGTAACGCTTTCACATCAGAGATATCCTCAATACCAAAAATAATTTAAATTGGTGCGGCCGAATAACGAAAAAATGACTTTGAAATATTAAAATACTGAAGGTCAAAATCAAAGTGTTGTGTATTATAATAATTAGGAAATAGCGACTCCATGGATTCTGGAACCACGATTTGCCACCAAAAGTCCTAACTCTAGTGATCATACATTTGATGTAAGATATTTGCGTATTTACTTTAACTTCCACCGCGTAAGTAGTCGCGTCGCGACCGGTTCACTAAGTAGCGTACGAGCGGTTTCGCAGTTTTGACACTCAACTATTTTTTGTATCCCCGGGGATACGCCGGCCGGTAGGTACTTATAACTGTGGGTGGTGGCGAATAAAGTAGCTGTTACGAAATAACTAGTATATTCTCTGTGATAAGGGTTTCAAAAATTTGTGGAGGACTCATTAACTGTTTTTGGGGGATTTTCTTGCGGCGATTCTTTTCTGCTGATCTTGTCCAAAACTCCGGCGACAGTTTGCGTAACAATTAGATCATGTTGCTAATACGAGTATTGCATTAAACAGAGCTCTATTTTAACTCTAGCCAAGGTATAAACATGGTTTACCCTTACACGCTTCTCGGACGATCACGAAAAGTCTTCTGTTTCAGTATTCTTAGACTCAACGTCTGAATCGGGTTGTGATTCAGACGAGACATACTACACGAGTTCTTCCTCTGATGTTTCTGCGAAGAAACGTACGGCAGCCCGTCCGACTAAGAAACAGATGTGCGAGGGTACGTTTCCTTTTTATTAAATTATATTAATTTACATTTTTATTATTCCAGTTATTTATTACATTTTCTGTAAGTTAAGTTTTTTACAATAAATATTTTTAAATATAAAAGTAAAATAACAGTACTAATACAAAAAATAAACATTATAAAAAACCTAACCTACGAGTGCCGCCGGCAGCGGGGCGGCTCAAGCTCCCGGTGGTTAGGGCTGCGGAGAGAGGAACCTCCTCAGGTGCCGTGTCGAGGAGTACTGCCTTCTGTATCTGGCCCCTGACCCAGCCATCTAGCGAGAGTCTCTTGAGGTGTTGGTCGAGACTTCGCTATAAACCCGTTTGCCGAAACAACTTTCAGGACAATGTTCGTCGAATCAACATCCCACATGGCGGACACCTCGTGAGCCAAGTTAAGGTACTTGCTGACCTTGTCCTTCTCAGCCTTCACGAGGTTCTCGTCATGCGGGATGGTGACGTCGACGAGCACTGCCCGACGTTGAGATCGATCTGTCAACACGATATCAGGCTTATTGGCGACAATAGTCCTGTCCGTGATGACAGATCGATCCCAATAGAGCGTAGCACGGCCATTTTCGAAAACTGGCGCCGGTGTGTACTTATAGTACGGCACTTCAGACTCGACGAGACCATATTGAAGAGCAAGATGCTGATGGATGATCCTGGCCACGAGGTTATGTCTGTGCAAGTACTCGCCGTTGACCAAATGCGAACAACCGGAAATTATATGTCTGAGGGACTCGCCGGAGCAACGTCACGCTCGACAAATCTCGACCGTGCCATCCCTCAGAATATATTTCCGGTAATTGTTCGTCATTATAACCTCGTCAGCAATTGCACAGACAAAACCTTCGGTTTCTCTAAAGAGGTCACCGAACCCTAGCCAGTTCACGGACGCTAAAAAGTCTACGTCGGGCCTTGTTAGTCCCGGTAGAAGCGTCCGTGTAGCTCCTTGCTCTTCCATATGTTCTTGCGGTCTTCAGTGCTCAACACCGTTGGTCTGCGCCAGCTCTCGTTTGCCAAGGAGAGAGGCGTGAGGTTAGTTGAGAATTATGAAGACGTAGCTCCGAAGCTCTGGAGACTTTTCTAGACATTTTGTTTAAACACTTACACAAAGGTTCAACTCTTATCAGAGTTCTGCAAGACCTAGGACAGTAACCAGATCTAGGCTACTAGACTACAATACTTCACTTTTACTAAATAGACACTGAAGCTAATTTGGGCATAGTTCTGGATACTATATAGGAAATTATATATATTATGTTATCTGCTAGCATTCTGTTTGTCCTTCCGAAAGCACGCAGATTTTTAACGTCTCCGTGGATAGATAATTTCTGCTCTCCTAAGTGGTATCTCAGACTGGACTGCGAAAGTAGATTCAATCCTCTCCTGTCAGTAATGAGGTTGTGATTGCTCCAGGAGTTTTATCTGAGATGCTGCTATTTGGCTTAGCAGGGCAGATTTTTTGTCATAAAGTGGGTATTACGAAATGATGTGATCTTTTTAAAGTCTCATCAGTTAGCCAGTATCGGCATACACTACAAAAATAATAATATTTTATAATTCTAATAACATTATAACAGTAAACCAGTTATAAAATTTAACGTTGTCAAGAAATTTGTAACCGTCCAAATAAAATTGTCATTTGGTGTTCCAGTGCACACAGCGCTGGATCCAATTTGATATCAAATATATGATATAGGTACTTAAGATGTAAGTTACTACCTACTCCTAGAATTAGTTTGGTTATGGTATCTCGAAGGTTAAACTGGGGGTCCCGATGGTCACCAGATATGCACCGGAGTTGGCACTTTTTTGCCACCTTCGGCAGGTTCCGGGTTGGCAGACCATTACATTCGGACTTGGCATAACTTTTACGAGAAACCAGTCGTCTTAGTATCAAGTTGGTTCGAATTTTTGCAGAACCGGTTTCTGCTACTCATTGATCTTATTATCAGTGACGTAGGGGCGTGTATATTTTTTTAACATGGAAACGTGTATATATTTATGAATTTGAATTAAACTGGAAATACATGTAATGAATAAACCAGTTTTCCTAATACAGGTGCAGATAAAAACAATGAGATGAACAGTTCTCCAGAGGCCGTATCTGCTACTGCAGAATCGGCAGAGGAAATAATTCCTCCAACCACCGAAGACGCAGCAGTTCCAGAATCCCAGGTAACTAACTCGGTTTTATTATGGCATGGATACGAGAAACAAGCACACAGACAACCTGAATGGGAAGTGGGCTCTGAAGTCCATCGCAAATTACAGTCTCAAGACTGAAATCCCTAGCCTGCAAAATTTGCTAACGCAGTGCCAGTTATTTAACCCCACACCGGAATGCAAGACTGTTAACTGTTTAGTTACCAATAGGGAATGTCCTTTTTTTTCACAGCTTCATTAAAGCTGATTCACGTAACATTTTCGAATTCGCCATCCTGGAAAATTCCGAATGTCGACATCATTTTCGAATTCGCCATCTGCGAAAACATGAGAAACGACAACCATGACGACTTTTTCGAAAAACTTAATGGCCGCCATCTTTAATTTCGAATCAGACATGATTTTAGAAATTGCTCTCTTCGAAGACATGAAACACGACACCCATGACGACTTTTTCGAAAAAAATAATGGCCCCCATCTTGAATTTCGAATCTGACAATATTTTCGAAATTGCCAGCCCCGAAAACGTGAAAATTGGTACCCATGACAACTTTTCGAAAACTATCATGGCCGCCATCTAGAATGCCAAAATTGAAATCATTTTCAACATTTCCATCCCCGAAAACATGAAACACGATTCCCATGACGGCTTTTTCGAAATACATCATGAGCGCCATCTTGAATTCCGAATCTGACATCATTTTCGAAATTGCCATCCCCGAAAACATTAGTATAGTATTAGTATAGAATTATAGATTGAAAAGTGGTCTGGGGGGGTGTTGAAAAATGAAAGTGGTTAGATTATAGCAAATGGGGTGTCATATGAAAGAGCTCAAACTGCACGTTTAAAAACATTTTTTGAAATTTTGAAATATATTCTAATCAAAATGGACATTATTGCATAAAGTTCATAACAAAATGAGTATTTTCTTTTGTGGTTACCAAGTATATTACGTTAAGTACGGAACACTCGGTGCGCGAGTCCGAGTCGTACTTGTTTTTTTTATAAAAGGTTTATGTGAATAAAAAATTACACTTAAAATTACATTAAACAAATCAGGCGAGCCGGGCGCGAACAGCTAGTATTCTAATAATAATAAGTGTGTGAGTAACTTAACGGCAAAAACAGTAGTCACCAAATCATAACCTAAAAGGTTATGATTTTTAATTAAGTTGACTACACGAATTGTAAAGGTTATTAAACTTTGTCATGTATGCTTTAAATTTTGTATTCATTTGTGCAACAAAAACCATCCTTCGATTTCGAGAGAACACTTTAGTTAATTAAAAAAATATATATAGATGAGGGCGCCACTGGACTGTTGGCGTCCTAAAAGTAGGGTTCTATGTCACTTATGTTACTTTCAGCAAGCAGCAACACCAGGCAACCCGCGAAATATTGGAGCGAGATTGACGGAGCGAGCTGTATCTTTGGCCATCATCGACCATCTGTTCGACTCTCTGCGTTCCGCCGCCGCCACGACTGACGTCTGCAACTTGCTAATACAACTTTTGTACAAGTATCAGGTGAGGGCTAAATACTATTGCTTGCGGCCAGATGGCGCCACCGTGTTTTGGTATATTTTTAAGATACTTTTTTTAAAAGAGGGGCGTACGAATGAGTCTGTTAAACGCTAGAGGGCTTCAGAAGTTCAGACTCATTTTCAAACACTCCGGGAAATTAGTTAAATATTTTTTAATTGTTAATACTTAACTGATGGCCGTATTTATTTCTACTGCCGTATCTTACACTCTGTTTCATCTAAGATTATTCCTGTGACAGCTCATATAAACACGTATTACACTTATTTCTATAAGTTTACATAAATGCTTCATTGTTACACACCTAGCGACGCCGTTCAGGAACTTAAATAGGAAATCGCCTGTTTTTAAATACCTCGCATGTGAGTATAGTACATACATACATACATAAAATCACGCCTGTTTCCCAGAGGGGTAGGCAGAGACGACTTCTTTCCACCTGCTACGATCCTGACAAATGTCTTTCGCTTCTTCCACATTCATACATCGAGTCATGCACGCACGTCGGTTTCGGGTACTTAAGATTCGGCCCTTTTCCAGTATTTCTCCGATTTGATTCGAAAAAGTACGCCTAGGGCGGCCTCTTCCGACCCTTCCACTCACTTTCGCTCTGTATATCTCTTTCGTCAATCTTCTTTCATCCATCCTTTCCAAATGACCGAACCAATGAGTATAGTAAGTGATTGAAATTACGAAATACGGCGGTCACAGGACTCATCCTAGATAAAACAGATAGCAGACTACCATAACATGACAAATACCGTCCTGATAACTTAATTTCGTACCGTTATTACACCTAAGGCGTGTAAGTGGAGCATATTCACAATAAATCCTTCATGATCGAAGTGGATTTTTGAAATCGCATTTCTCAACAAAATATTACCGTAAAAGAGATCACTAAAAGATCATTAAAGTTAAAATCGGCCTAGAAATACGGATGATACAAGCATTTTAAAATGATAATTAGACAGCGATTAGACAGAGAAATCCGATATGCACTGTAACGTCATGTCGGCCATTGAAACTACATGTTACATTCTGTTTTGCTAATAGGACATAGGAACAATTTTTACACGACTGCCCAAAAAAGGAGTGTAGTGTTTTCAGGGTTCATGTATGTATGTAACGATTCTTTATTCCACCATAACTTCTAAACGCCTGAGCCGATTTAAACGTGTGTGGTATCGTTAGAATCCTTTCACCATTCCGGGTAAACTGATAAAATTGAAATAACAACAATGGCAAAATGACAATTATTTATGTTATCAAAATAAATGCATTCTAATTATTACAATATGGGTATCATTTGAAAGGTCTTGATGGTCATGATGGTCACGCCATCTCAAATATATAATAATATAGTACTGTTAGGCGATGGGCTTGCAACCTGTCACTAATACACTGGTAAACATCTTAGCCTGTTTGTGCAAAATGTGGTTATAGAATTATCAACAAGTTTTTAGGGTTGTTGGAAATTCTGTAGCTCTGCCTACCCCACTCTGGGAATGAAGGCGTGAGTTTATGTATGTATGTATGTATGTATAGTAACATTCATAAACGGGTTTAATAACTATGTGCGTATATTCTATGAGCGTCTACCCGCTAAACTTAAAAATGTAACATCCGACGAAGCATTTAAACATCAGCTGAGAAACCTTTTATTGGATAATCCATTATACTCTGTCGACGAATATATGCAACTTAAATTGTAAAATTATTACTGATATTTGACCTTTATTAGTGTTGTGTATTGACATCGGAAACTGACCATTCATTACTTGTTTATCATTGTTGTTTTTGATTATTTGATATTATATTGATATTCGATATCAATCTAATTTCGTATTTTTTGACATGCAATGCAATCTATATTGTAACATTACATTGATAAATAAATAAACTAAACTAAACTAACAATATCAAAACATGCAGCCGGGTTTTAAAGCTTGGTTTTCATTTAGTTATTTATTTTCATCAATCTTCAATCTTTGTTATTTACGTAGCCATACAAAAAAAAATCTCAACTGTTCAAATCGGCTTTTAATGAAGCTGGGAAAAAATCTCACGAATATCCACTATTGCGTATTTTTTCATTGCAGCCCAACGTATTATCGGACGTCATCGAGTACGGCTCACGTCAGCCAGATTTATTTCTCATCGACTGGTCAGGACTCCCCATACCAGGTAGGAGGTTGAATATAATTAGACAAATTTGAGCGTAACTAGCAAGTACGGCGAACGGGTGTGTATCGGTTGGCCTATAATTATTTAGCCAAATATTTCTTTGCATACCAACGTTTCGTCTAATGATTTAAATGTCGAAAATTGTTTGATCGAAATTGTTTCACATAATATTGTTTGGTCTTGGTGTGCGCTGAACACGCTCGTTTGACGTAGGTACCTACTGAAATGAATAAAAACACCATTATTTTTCAGAGGATTTATGCCGTGTAATTTGGAGAAGGGATGCAGAGGAAAAACTGCGCAAATCTTACACGATAAGCTCTTCGAAAAGACGTGCGAAGAAAGAGAACTAACGATCATCTGTCGTAATTTAACTCAGGCCCACCGTCGGGCGGTTGAGTCTATCCTTCTTTTATCTATATGGTACTCGTAATTTAGACGTTATGGTAAGTGTCTCTTTTTTCTAATTTCCGTAGACAAGTATTACCTAGACGAAATACGAAAAAAACACAAAATAATGACAAAAACAATAAGTAAAAGAGAAACATTTATACGGACATTTAAATAACGAAGTCGGTATCTGCAATTTCTATCTTACTATTTTCTCAAGGCTTTACTGTGCGTTGTATTGTTTTTATGTGTGCTTTATAGGTTTCGTAGACATCAGTGATCTGAAATGTTGTATTTTAGGCTGCGAAATCCGTGCTCGAGATGACAACCTGACCTTTCACCGCTAATAATTTCTCATGGTAAACTGCCTTAATATATTAAGGCACTGAATGTATGCTATATTTGTATGCTAAAGGGGTGTCCCCTTGTTTCACCGACACTCATTTCATAGAACGTGTAATTATTTTACACCGAATTTCGCATCGTCGAAAGTTGTTTTCTGCTGAAGCCTTAATGTTTTCAGGTCATCTTAAATATTCATTGAGTAGGTCGGGTTAGATTTGTGACTATCTAAAAACCTAAATTCCTGCGCCTAGAAAAGCCTTTCGATGAATTGAAAATTCTGCGACTGGATACGTTCTATGAAATGGCGTACGTTTCATGACCATACATCGGGGTTTTCGGTGCGGGAACGTTTGACATTAGTCAAAGATTAGGTATTGACTTGAAAAACAAATTGTACTCTAGTAGGTTTCTACGTCATGAATAATTATGTTATTACTAGCGGACGCCCGCGACTTCGTACGCGTAGAATTAGTTTCCCAGTACTCCCCCATTTTTTCCCGTTGGGGGTCGATTTTCGGAAAATGCTTTCTTAGTGCTCACTTACATCATGAAAGGAACACCTGTACCAAATTTCAAATTTCTAGGTACAGTAGTTTCGGCTGTGCGTTGATATGTCAGTCAGTCGAGTCAGTCAGTCAGTTTCTCCTTTTATATATTTAGATGTTATTTTTATCATTATCTCATAAGTTTTGGTAGTAAAGCTAAAGAATCTCCTACATGAGTTAAAATAAAATTGTATCATAGTGTGTAGGTATACAATTCGCAGAGAGGTAGTTATTCATTAGGCATAATATGATTTTTCTCAGACTGGCCTATCTGTTTATCTCTTCTACTCTTTCTCAAATCATTCCCGCACCGAAAACCCCGATGTATGTTCATGGCTAAACAAGGGTAAACCCTGCTAAAGGTTATTTGGACTGTGTAGCGATAAGAATAAGGTTTATTTACATATGTTCATAAAGTGAAAATGGCAATATCGAACAAAGGTAATTGAACTTTATTGCCTTGATGGTAGATTCAAAGTACCACTTACAAAAAACTTCGTTTTTGTAGTATGGTGGGCATTACGAGGTTAAACGTGGTTTAGTCGGGTATACGCGAGCAGCTTGTCTAGGTAATACTCGGTCTACGCTTTATTTACTTGACTGTAAGAGCTAGAATTCGATTAAATAAGTCTAGAAATAACTATTCTATAAATAAATAAACATCCCAGATTTTCATCAGTCCTAGTTAAAATCACCTTTCTAAACTAGATTTCTATTAAAAAAAACTCTTTTTATCCATTTGGATACTACGCTGCCACGCACAGACACGCACCCGCTCCCCTCTTTTTGCGTCTGGGGTTAAAACACATTAACTACCAAGAACCCTACAGGTGAGTCCATTTTGTATGAAAATCAGAGCTCTTGGCAGTGAATGTGTTAAGGACACAAATTCCTTGACCGTAATGTTCTCGTGAAGTAAAAATGTGTGTTTTTGTGACCTACCTATTACTATATTAAAATACAGTACATGTGCGCTTTCTGTAACCAACCGAAAGTCATGTACCGTGTTTGCTATAAAAGATCTACATATATATAAAAAACTTGTGTTGCTTTAAGTAAAGTTATTAATTGTTATATTTATTTATACCAATGTTTTACTATCCATCAGTCAATTTTTATTAAGGTTTTTTTAAGATTACTGCATAAAATTACTTGAACTTTATTGGTTCAGGTATTTATCTTGTTTATCGATTCTCGACGCAACTGGCCCGGGATCAAAAGTGCCATAATCCATTTTTGGGTACCTATTGTTATATCGAAACACATTTCAACGAAAGTTATTACGCAGAATAGAATTTCATCGAAAGTATAAATAGTCACATGTCTTATTTTACCTAGCCTATGTAATTAATGATGGAGATTTGTCAGGATCGTAGCAGGTGGAAAGAAGTCGTACCTGATTTAATATAATGTATGTGTGTTTATCCTGAAAACATCATGGTTACAGAGGAAACTAGCGTGTGATGAAATGAAATTCTATGAAATGATAAAATCGATGAACTGAAATTCATTCAGTAAAAAAGATAAAATTATGAGTTACCATAAACTACCTCATTACCAAATATCACATCGATCGGAGTCGAACAGCATTTCTTATAATATTAATGGGGTAAATCGTCAATAACTGGCCACTTTGCCTTGGCCATTTAGTTACTAGCCACCAAGTTTATATATAGACGTCGTTCGTGAAGATACTTTGACAGTACTCCGGATGATAACTCTAGATCTAGGTATTCTATTTTAATCGCACAAATATTAGCATATCTTTTGCTTAGCACATATTGCAAAGTGGCCAGTTACTGCAGGTGGCCAATAATAGACCACACCTTACCTAAGTATGGAATGAGCTGTTTTTTTAATTGAGTATTTTTGGAGGAATTATAAATCGTCATAATGTTATGTTAAAGGTAGATTTATTGTAAGTTTATTGCGTAGTTATAATAAAAGTTAAGTACTTATATTTGCCAATCGTCTATTCAAATGCAAAATACCAAATCTATTTTACATATTTTCATATTTATAGATATTAATACCTACTTTATGCCTAGGTAATATAGGCATAAAGTACTATATTAACTGGCATCTGTGATTGTAATACAGTTATCGACATCGAATGTTATTATTATTAAATCGTTTACTTTTTAACCGCATGGCGGTCAAAATATTTTTTTATAAATTCATGACAAAGTAGAAATAAGTAAAAATGTTTTAAACGTTTATAAATTGTAAGAATATTTTACCTCGTTATTTAACTATTTCATACACGAAATAAATCATTTTTCTTTTTATGTCGGTAGTTTGATTTTGTACCACTGTTCATTTAGGACTACTCCGGTCGTTCAGTAACGCCCTCGTTACTATAATTGTGTTTTCTAATAAATCCAAGTATTGTTTAGAAATCGACGAATGGTTTTTTTGTTGTACAAATTAATAAAAAAAGTGGCCACATTTTTCCGTTAAGTTGACTACACTAAAATTAATCAAAGATGATTAACAGAGGCCGAAATTTTCGCGGCACTTCTAGCTGGCGTAGTGACTTCTCATTTATCGACTTTCAATGTATGTATCGATCTACTAAACTTCTGAACAGATTGTTAGCAACCTATAGAGTCTTGAGGATGGGTAACCAGAAAATGTTTTTTTTTAGAATATGAGTTTATTAGAAAATACAATGGTAATATGGACCGCTGGACGCTCGACGCAGGCAAGGCCGGGGCGCACCGACTACGGCGTATTCCCACTATTAATAACACCAGTGGCCTGTTTTATATAGCCACAAGTTACAATTTACAGGTGATGAGTTGCCATTCAGTGCAGTGTTGCCAGTTTAGACGTGTAAAATTGTTACTTGTAGCTTTATAAAACGTGCCTCAGTAACTATTCTTTAATTCGTCTTAGTGATAGTAGTAATACATCATGATACACGCTGCAAGACGACACGACTTTTGGAGCCGCCGCGGGGGGAAGGCGATGTATTTGAATCTTATTTAAAAACCCTTCATCATGTCAGCCGAAAGACGTCCACTGCTGGACATAGGCCTCCCCCAAGGCTCTCCACTCAGACCGTTCTTGTGCTTTTCGCATCCACCGCGGTCCCGCGATCCTGACGAGGTCGTCACTCCATCTTGTTGGAGGCCTACCTACAGCTCGTCTTCCGGTCCTTAAAACCCTTAGCTTACTGCATATGCTGGATGTTCTATCAGCCCAATGGAACCTTGACCGATCATAGAACGGAGTCAGTGACATCACAAAACAATATGTTTGACATTTCTTGCGACTTGAATCATAAGGGTCAATGCACACCGAGACTTTATTTACTACACGAAAAGGTACACATTTCATTGTGAGAATTCAAGCTGAAAGGTGCAAAGGTTTTTTTTTTAATAAAGTCAAAGTCAAACTTCTTTATTCTTCAATTTAGGCATAATATAATGCACCTATGAATGTCAAAAAGCATTACCATCATTAAGCATTAAGCATTATTATATACTGCATTAAATGCCATGCCAAAATCCATAAATTTTATGGATTTTTGAAACCGGAATAACCGGCAATCGAACTGTTCGAATAAGACAAAATAATAACCAAGGGGTTTTACGGTCTTTATTTAATTCAAAGGTGTATGTGTTGTAGATATAAATAATTAGATAATTACTGTCAATGACCCTTTCGATCTGTATCATAAAACTCTACTTCGAAATTGATTGACACGGAATATTTAGAGTGGCATTAAACCTTGTGACAGTTCACAAATTCAAACACTTTCGTGAGCACACCTTAATTTTTAAATTAAGTAATTAACCTAATGTGCCCCAAAATATTCGTATGGCAGGTTCCTTTTGTGTTACCAAAAACGCACGAATATCGGTAACACAATAGGAACTTTCCATACAAATATTTTGGGACACATTAGAATATTATTTAATTATTGCATAGTTCGAGGTTCTCTACCTACCTGCCGTTTTTTTTTGGATGTAAGTGTCTAAAAGTGACAAATTTCTTGAGAAACGCTCAATTAGCTTTTGCGTTTCTGTAAGAGAGGTGCCACAAGGGGTGTTCTGCCTTTTCGCCGATTTTTTTTGATCGAATTTCATTTGCCAACCAACATTTCCCCGAATGTTTACTTTGACATCTACTTATAGGCAATTTTTTGTATGCCAACCTCTCATTTGGCCGAATTATTATGAAGACGAATATCATTGACTTTATACTTTTGGAATATCTTTCACATGGCAAATGTAACACTAGGCCGAAAAACTCTTAGACGAATAACGTTTCGTCAGTTTATCACTTTCCTTTTCTTACATTAGGCAACTTTTTAATGTAACGAGTAAAGAAATAATAAATATATATACATATGTATATATTTTTAGACACATCAATTTATCGAGTGAGCGAAGCGAGCGTCCCGCGGCAGCGGCCTACGAAGCGCCAGAACCGCCTTTTTTGATATACTACTACTGTACTGTACTGTACTGTGATGTACTTAATGTTACTAGGTTGCTAAATAAAACGTTGTGAAATAAACATTAGGTTAACGATACACCGCGAAATGTATATTATCCCAAGTGAACCATTTGGCTATATGAAAAATGACATTTTAATAAATGTCAATAAAAAAAAAACCAAAGGTTGAGTTGGCAATCGTGAGGTTGGGAAATGAAACTCATCATTTTAACAAGTTGCCATGTGATGATTCGGTAAAATGATATTCGGCCAAACGTTGGTTGGGAAATGAAATTCGGCAATAAAATTTTCGGCGATACAATAGAGAACCGCCACACGGGCGTTGCCGGTGCGCTTTGTCGTCGCTGCTGCATTGTTCACATATATGTAAATAAGAACGTCATGCCACACGATGCGTTGAACGTGCGTCGCTCTATATTAAAATCGCAGCATTGCGACGACGCAACGCACCGACAACGCTGGTGTGGCATCGCTGTAGAATAAATTCAGTTTATTTGGTTACTAAACAAACTGGTTTACAGGTATATTGAAACTAACTCATAGTGGTTAACTGTTTATTTAGAAATTGTGCACTCTACATCTTTACAAGTACACGATATGCTACGCGTACCTCAAAGCAGTCGTTGGCACGGGTCTTTTGACAATGGCAATGTTACCACATTAATAAATGATATAATTAAACGAGTCTAAGAGCAAACTGAATTCCCACTACTGCATCAGGACTGAGAGCTCTTCTATAGCCTATGCCACTCCTTGTGTGAATACCAATCCAATGACACCCCGCAGTGGTATTTAGCAGTTAGCAGTCTTGAGGGCAGTAAAATTCCGATGCAGTTGACTTCACTGTATCAAAACTGCAAACCAACTGCGCAGTCCGCTTGCTTGCGCTTAGCGTGCAGTCTGCCCTCGAACTAGCATTTTGCAGCTGGGTTGGTTCAAATGCTGTCTGTCTGTATACCTTACGCAACCCGAAGCACCTTCTAAGAGCTATCGCACTGAACACTCAAGGAATAAAATTTGTCACCCACCTTAGTTCCAAAGTCGATCTGACATTCTACAGCAATAAGGTTGAGTTTCCTATCAATTACAAATGACTTGGCATCTCTAATGACAATGACATCTAGCAGATTTTCTTTGATATGGGTAGCAAATTAACGTCCATGACCGTACATAATATCGACAAAATACGATGCCATTTCATTATTTTCTATATCTATACAGATATAGACTATACAGTCAAGTACAAATCCCATTGAAATACAGTCTCATAGCTTTGTACTCGACTGTACATGGAAATAAATTATGCCAGCCACTCTCATGAACCATCAACTCGCCGATGTCTTTAGGAGCCAATGTATTCGTTATATGACTATCATTTAAAATAGAATATTAGAATTTGTACACGAATATACGGATAGAAGACGAATCACATCGTAAAAAAATCAGTGCGTATAGTGGCTCGTTCACTATTCAGTACCTACATAATGTAATGAATAAAATGGTTTCCATATTCAAAAATGAGTTGCCATAATGTCAAAATGGTAACACTGCCAAAATAAAAGATAATACACGCGTCACAGGTAACACTCCAAACAAAATTATATCTTTACATATGTTAAACATAATTTGAATTATATACAAAGTCCATCAACTTATTTACAACTATACGAAATCGACGCAACAGAAAAAACTAAAGTTTTAGTTATTATCCAATAAGAAATGTTGAAATATTGGATAATAGTCACATTTCTAAATTTGATAGATCTCGGATGTACATCTTCGAATAACAAAGAAATATTTATGTTTAACCCTATCAACGCCATGTCACCACACCATAAAGAAAGTTGTATATTTATTTTGTTTTATGTATGACGGATTATTATACGTCATTGGCGTTGAAAATGTTAGTAAAAGCTACACAGCACACGGACTCTGGTGGGTTGTTGAGCACTTAACTTCTCTCGTCCCGTAGTCTTGGGAGGTTCACATGGTAAACGAGACCGCAACTTATGGCAGTGGAGCTATAACTTGCAATACATAGATAGATCGTAGCAACGATTCATTATTGTCGTAGCGGTTTAAGCAACGGTTTCTTAATATCAATTAAAAGAATTTAAAAAAATGCCTTTGGCCTAAGCTCTTTTACTAATTTAAAAATTGTTAGCTCTGCGACACATCACATGGCTGTAAAAAATTACAATAAAATACCTCTTGACAATCAAAAATATAACAAAAGAGTCTATATTTTGTAATAAGTTAAAGAGTTTTTTGATCTCAAAATGTTTTTATAATTTGGAAGTTTTTTTTCATTTCAAGAGTGAGTAAATAATGTTAGCCTTTTATTATTAAATTTCATCTTTTTTATTATTATGTAAATGTTTTCTAAATAGACACGTAAGTATATTATTGTGTCTTGTTGCAGTGCCCTTGCAGGGTTTATGTTGAAGCTATCTACTGTATTTTTAAGACCTCTCTGTACAACATAAAGCAATAAATGAATATGACTATGACTATGACTATTCTCAAAGATTCAATTAATTCAATAAAAAAAATTAAGCGATTTTACAGGGATTTTAAGAATTTAGAGCATTTTAAGTGTGTATGTAAGCAATTAAAACTAATCTGATTGTTATTGTCAAGTCTAATTGTTCATTTTTATCGAGAATCCTTTTATTACATACTTCGCAACGCCTGTTACAGTCAGGAATTCATTAGGAGACAAAAGTCGCAGGTGAACGTCAAGTTAAGTGACGTGAAGTTGCCGGACTTCGCACGACATATCTGGCAACATCGCGCGACACGAGATATATCAGGCGAAGTTTCGCGACTTCGCCCGATGTCGCTGCCGTCACCTGTCACGCGATGTCGCCAGATATGTCAAGCGAACTAGCTCGTCTTCACTTGACATGTCGCAGGCCGTTTTGTTCCCTAGCGAATCCCTGTATCAATTAGTTATTCCTAGTAGTTTACCCAGACGCCAATAAATCCCGCATCTGTTAACCTATACATTGCTCATTCTGATTCCACACTGCCCTTAGTCATTGGAAGATCTTTAAAGAAACTAGAGTACTCCTTAGCTATTACTCTTCTAAGGAGTTTATTCGATTAACAAAAATCAAAACTCTAAAGCACTCACAGAGTGTTATAATATTATGACGATTGGACTCTATTACATAAGTATGTTGCGGAACTCAGATTATTGTGCTTAGTTGTAATCGTTAAAAAACATTCATACAACGTACTGCGGGCCTATTATGGTCGCGCTTATCGATGGATAAATGTGGATAAAATATATGTCACTTTATAACCAGCACGTAAGCTGCACAGTACGAGCCCCCGAGGGCTAAGACAAGTTGTCCGCGACTTGTCTGTCGCTCGGATCTCCTTTTCTATCTAGTCTGTAATGATAGAGACGCACTAAACAACAAGCGAGAAAATACAACTTGTGCTAGCCGTACTGGTATAGTGAATATGCATGCGACGTTTTCGACTAAATATAATTCACCAAAAAACCAATTTAAAAATGAATTTTGTAATAGAGGATATCCCCGCTGTGAAATAAATAACAAACAAACATTATTAGGTATAGATAAACCAAACTAAACTGCCTTTTGATACATTATGAAATACGACAATACTGAAGGTCAATATAAAGTTAGGAAATAGCGACTCCATGTATTGTAGAACCACAGTATGTCAAAAAAATCTATCTATTTATAAAACTCTTTCCGTCGCGGGTTAAAAATTAAGTAGGGGGCGGAACATACGTCACATACACAATAATTTGAGTTCAGTAAATACCTTTGAAATATGCCTATATCCCATTTAAAATTCATATCTCCTCAAGATATGTACCAAAAACTATAGTAAAACTTCACTCGGTCACTTTTGCACTTGTGTCATCTAACTTCAATTTCTTCCCACTTGAGTTACTAAAAACTTCCTCGGTGGAAAAACTAACTCTCTTCCTCTTCAGGGCTTTGGGATCTTTTTTCTCGTCCACACTGCTTAGCCTACTGCCTTCTGAATCGCTAGACATGCCGTTTGTAGCGTTTTTGATGATCAAAAGGTCTTTTTCTATCTCTGTGAGTTCTCTCGGCTTGATCGGCTTGGTGATTTTGATCTTGTTTGGGGGTTTGGTTTTGCTGGTCGACGGCGAGTCTTCAACGTTTTTTCGCTTTTTGTAGGTACGCTTCGCGGGTACTTTGATTTTCTTTGGTTGTGCTTCTTCCTGTAAATGGAAAAAAGGTAGCAATATGTCAATAATTTTATAGTGATACAGATGTTTGAATATGACTTATGGGCGGCTGACGGATGCAAATTGCGTTAAAATAATGTCGAACGATCGACATGGAGGATGAATTTTGAGCACTTACACGCATGCAAGGCCTGTAAAAAAGAGGTATAAGGTTGTAGGTACCTGTTTGGGCTTGGCGCCGATATACCCGGAGCATCTCTTGGCGCCGCACAGACACCGCTTCTTCTCAATGCCAGCGCATTCCAGGTTGTAGTTGAACGTCACTTCGCTGTTCTGCAAGGAGGAACAACGTTCTATTTGCGTGGTGAATTGTCGAAGATATGATAAACGGGAAAGTATTTTTATCGAATAGCATTGTTTCGGAGTTTTCAGAATCTGAATTTTGATATTTGTGTTTAATGATATTCAGAATGAAGTATTAAGAGATTTCGCAGCGTTAAAGTAGAACACTGATACATCAAAGCTCGAAACTAGGACTTACTGCGGGTATGTCTCTGAGCGCGAACAGACCCACCCTGACGTCCCCGAGTACAGTCCACTTTTGAGTTTCACAGTTCGGCTCGCAGCAGTGGTTCATGAACCTATGGACAATAGTATGATAAAAAAATAGTAACATTGTTTACAATGCCACACACATTGTTGCCCCGAAATTATAGGGTTCTATCATCGAAATATAATAAGTATGGAAGAGTAATCGACGCTCAAAATCTGCCCCACTGACTTAGTGCCGGCGTGGGTGGAGCTATTAATGAGTGCCGAACTGTCTATCAGTCGACTTTCTGACTTAGTGTCAAACAGTTGTTTACAAACACAAAAGAAAAAAACGATATTAAAGATTACCGAATTTAAATGATGCTGCAACCATGCCAAGTTGCATTGTAAATTGATGCAGGACCCACACAGATGCAAAACAAAGCGATATTTATTTTCATTAGTTAGTTATTGAATTTTTAATATTACCATACCAAAATGTCATGGCCGATGTTATGCAATATATCTTTGAAAAATGTGAATTACAAGCAACTACTTCGAATGAATAGGAAATTAAATTTTATGTCATCTTTACTATCGTTAGTTTATGTACATAATAAAAAAAACGTTATATGATCTTTTTAAGTTTTCCAAAAAATGAAGAACGCCGTCTGGCTTGGGTGGATGCAGTTCGTCGCGAATTGCGAAACGAGAATTGGCATTAAAAGAGGCTGTAGGTATGGTGAGTTTTCAAGGAAAAAATTCAACATGCAGAGTTAATTAAAAACCGGCCAAGTGCGAGTCGGACTCGCGCACCGAGGGCTCCGTACAAACCTTGATATGAATTTCAGTTCAATACCTCTACGCGTTCATGAGGAAAGGGGTAGTAACTTTAAAAATATTTATTATATTATGATGTAAATGAAAATATAGGGTTTTCGCAATTTTTCTTTTATTTGTGCTATGAGACGTTGCTTCGTACCAAATTTTGATCGCTTGCGAGTTTCGAAAATTTGCGGCATACACGGCTGTATCTTTTGATTGCGTTGGCTTGAAAGTTTGATTTTTTCACAGCTCCAAGGGACAGTAGACCTGAGTATTTGATATAAATTTCAGCTTGATACCTCCACGCGCCCCTGAGAAAAAGGGTCTTGACAGACGGACGGACGGACAACAAAGTAATCCTATAAGGGTTCCTGCCTTTTCTTTTCGAGGTGCGGAACCCTAAAAAGCAATAGGCTTAATTAATTGATAATTGTACAAAAATGGAGTTGGTAAAGCTAAAATTGTAAATATAAATTATACTCTATTGTATATGATCTAACTTAAGAGTTAGCTCTTAGCTATCTCTAACTGTAGAATAGAAACAGTGCCAAATGGATTATTTGTGATGTTTTCGTCTTACTACTCGTTTAATTTTTGTCATGTTTTTTCGGCACCATCAAATAGGCTGTCCCATCCACAGCGACTATATATAGGTATTATACTGTCACGTATCTTTATGCCTATAATAATAAAAAAGGGGTTACAATATATTTGGCACTTTAGATGCTAAAGACTATTTGACGCTGACTACTCTTACAACATAATATCTTCTGATATACTATTTTACAACTTAATAATAGTGTAACATAAGTATGTTAAATGATTCAAGGGGAACAATCAGTAAGTTTGTCAAAACACTACTATAAAAAAATATTAATAAAATTCATTATTCAATTACTGTGTTGTTTTTGTATTAAACCATCCACGTCAAATGTTGAAAGACATGGCCGCGTTCAAATAACCCTTATGAAAAAAAATATTGACAAATGGAAATCTTCTGTCAGAGAGCTTGTAACCAATTGCAGATTTTTGTCTTTCAAACGGTATAAAACCTTACTGAAATTACTGTCTACTCAAACGTTATATCAGCATCTGACATAAATGACTTTATACCTTAACCCAATTAATATTTAGTTGATTATTGAAACCACTCGATACATAAGATCTTTTCATTTCAAAAAGTGGGCGTTTTGGAGCGGATTTGACAGTCGTTTTTGTTAGACGTTACTCTTCCATACTTATTATATTTCGATGGGTTCTATGTTACATTGTCGGGGTACTTCAATTTAGACTTAGTGTCTTACAAACTTCACAAGTTGATAAAAGTGCAACATCAGGGCAGGGCTTTTTACAATAGTAATTTGTGCAACAAAGGAGTATAGTTGGTTTCTGCTGCAGTGTTGATTTTGAATCCCGAGTAAGCGAAAGATACTTTCTTTTTACAATCCAGAGCGCAGCGAGGGATTTAGAGACATAACTACATGCAACTTTTCACCTCAGCAGCGAGAACAAATGGTAAAAAATACAAAGTGGAAAAAAATAAACCATAATTATGTAATTTTAACAAGCCATGTAATCGGCATTTAAAAAAAATTCAAAGTTACTTCCAAGTCGCAGCAAAGTAAATTTTTGCTCATTGTCTTTCGCTCGAACCAAAATCGAACTTTGCCCACTGTTTTTAAACATCAAAACCTGCCTTTCAGAGGCGTTGAGATAAGATTTTTTAATACGCAAAGGAGGACACGGGCAACCTGTTAGAGAGCAGTTACTGTTACCTTAAATTACCAGCAATGCTCGGAAAGGGGCACAGTTAAGTCGCCGTATTGGCGGCCCCAATACAGTTCCTTGAAAATTTAGGAATAAGTTTTTCTTGCGACAACTTTTTTGTTGTCGTCATCAGTTTGTTAATATTAAACCACATTCCAAATTTCAGCCCATTACGATGGCGAAAAGTGGTTCTAAATTGATTAAAAAAAAGGTACCTGGCGAGGTTCCCCTTGGGCCCCGCGTCGATCATCCGCTCCTTGTCCAGGGTGAGGAAGTAGAAGTTCTCGTCGCGGACCTCGTGCTTGCGGCACATTCTGCGGCGGAACTCGTCCTCGTCGATCAGCTCGCCTACGTACTCGATGACGAACTGGCCTGGAAACGAAATAATTCAGTTATTAGTAGGGTTAGGACTTCTTGTAACATACCGTGGTTCTAGAATCAATGGAGTCGCTATTTCCTAATTCTTATATACATACAACCAAGGTTTTTGATCCTCAGTATTGTCATATTCCAAAATTCATTCTTTCAATGCACCGCTGAACCAATTGGAATAAATTTTGGTATGATCATCTCTGATGTGAAAGCGTATCAAACAAACAAGCAAAGATTAGTAGGTATGCATAAACCAAACTAAAACTGTCATTACTTTAATTTGTAATATAACAAGACCGAAGGTCAAGATAAGGGTGGAATATACAGGGTGTCCGGTAAATAGTGGACTTCCTTACAGGGCTGGATAGCTCAGCTCAGGACTGGCCAAAATATGATAAATCATGTTTAGTAAAAGTCGCACCAAAAACGAGATATCTCAACTTTTCAAAATTTTGGAAATGCGGTACCCTGGTTCACCATTTTCGATGCCGTGGCCACATTTATTAGTATTTTTCAGTTTCGTTTACTGTGAGAGATTGCTGATTAAATTTGCTATAAGACCTTTTTAACGGAATTAATAAAAATTTAGCAGTTTTTTTAATTTTTCAAATCAAATTTAAAGTTTAGGAATCTGAGTTTAACTTGCGGCAAGTTTAACATCGCACGGTGTAAAAAAATTGTACCAAGACTTGTAGTGCTGCTTTCCTAAAAATTGGCCTGGATAATGGAAATTTTAAAATGATATAACAATCGAGTTTATTGATTACACCAGTGAAGTTATTATTAAGTTTGGCCAACAAAGACTGAATTCTATCAAACAATCTAAATTAAAAAGCGACTTTTGTTTCCGTCTAAAATCATGTCGACTGATTTGAAATGTTTTAATAGACAATTTACGTGAATGTTAAATGCAACAGAAACTAATTTCTGCCATAATGATTGTAATCCTAAATTCCATTTCCACAGTCGTTAGTTCTATGTTGATGATGTGACATTTTTTATCGACCTAATAGTCGTAGTATTACCTTTTATCGCAGAGTTGTAGCATTTCACACTCATGTGAACTATCTTTTAAAACATTTAAAATCAGTTAACTTCATTTTAAACGGAAGTAAAAGTCGTTTATTAAATTCGCTAGTTTGATAAAATTCAGTCTTTGTTGGACAAACTTAATAATAACTTCCCTGTTGTAATCAATAAACTCAATTGTTACATCATTTTAAAATCTCCATTAACCAGGCCAATTTTTAGGAAAGCAGCACTACAAGTCTTGTTACATTTTTTTTACACCGTGCGATGTTAAACTTGCCGCAAGTTAAACTCAGATTCCTAAACTTTAAATTTGATTTGAAAAATTAAAAAAACTGCTAAACTTTTATTAATTCCGTTGATAAGGTCTTATAGCAAATTTAATCAGCAATCTTTCACAGCAAACGAAACTGAAAAATACTAATAAATGTGGCCACGGCATCGAAAATGGTGGACCAGGGCACCGCATTTCCAAAATTTTGAAATGTTGAGATATCTCGTTTTTGGTGCGACTTTTACAAAACATGATTTATCATATTTTGACTACTCCTGAGCTGAGCTATCCAGCCCTGTAAGATAGTCTACTATATCCCGGACACCCTGTATACAAGAATTCGGAAATAGCGACTCCATAGATGCTACCAAAAGTTCCAACCCTAGTTATTAGTCAAGTATAGATGGGTCCAGAGGTGGCGGCTTAAGGCGACGAGGGCCCCCGAGGGCATAGCTTTTTAAGTATCAAAATCGGTTGTTTTACATGAATAGACAGGATAGACGTTTGTTAGGCCGTAAGGTATATATAAATACGGATCTCGTTGAGTGGACTAAGGCTGATGTATGTGTGTACAGTAGTACCACAAATATAACTTACAACGATGTACGGTCACGGAAGTTAATTTGCTACATATTTCAAAGAAAATCTGCTTGAAGATATCATTGTCATCAGAGATGCCAAATCATTTGTAATTGATAGGAAACTCAACCTTATTGCTGTAGAATGTCAGATTGACTTTGGAACTAAGGTGGGTGATAAATTTTATTCCTTGACTGTACCTGCGCAGTAAGCATTTTTTTAGACGGCGCGAAAACGTTTCAGCCAATTATAAGGCGTATATATATAGTGCGTTTGCGCGGGATAAACATCTTTGTCAGATATTGGTCAAATGTTTGGCAGCCATTGCGGCGACGCCGTCGACCGCCATTTTATTTAGTGACGTGCGTCTGTTTTCATCCGACTTTTGCTGTCATTGCATATTCTGGCGGAAGTTCCGCGTAACAATCCAGGACCGAACCTATAAGTGTTCCAAGTTTCATCCCAATCTGTTAAGTGGTTGAAGTGTAATTGATTAACAAACATCCAATCTTTCTCATTCATAATATTAGTACGATAAGATAGTAACATATGAGTCTCGTTAAGTGAACTGCCATGGTGTGTATGTGTGTATGTATGAGGGTGTGGGTGTACGTGCCTTGCTTGATGTCCTCGAGCGCGCGCAGCCCCCAGCCGCGGGCGGGCGCGCGGTGCGGCGCGAGGCGCGGTTGTTGTATGTGTGTATGTGTGTATGTGTGTATGTATGAGGGTGTGGGTGTACGTGCCTTGCTTGATGTCCTCGAGCGCGCGCAGCCCCCAGCCGCGGGCGGGCGCGCGGTGCGGCGCGAGGCGCGGTTGTTGTATGTGTGTATGTGTGTATGTATGAGGGTGTGGGTGGACGTGCCTTGCTTGATGTCCTCGAGCGCGCGCAGCCCCCAGCCGCGGGCGGGCGCGCGGTGCGGCGCGAGGCGCGGTTGTTGTATGTGTGTATGTGTGTATGTATGAGGGTGTGGGTGTACGTGCCTTGCTTGATGTCCTCGAGCGCGCGCAGCCCCCAGCCGCGGGCGGGCGCGCGGTGCGGCGCGAGGCGCGGTTGTTGTATGTGTGTATGTGTGTATGTATGAGGGTGTGGGTGTACGTGCCTTGCTTGATGTCCTCGAGCGCGCGCAGCCCCCAGCCGCGGGCGGGCGCGCGGTGCGGCGCGAGGCGCGGTTGTTGTATGTGTGTATGTGTGTATGTATGAGGGTGTGGGTGTACGTGCCTTGCTTGATGTCCTCGAGCGCGCGCAGCCCCCAGCCGCGGGCGGGCGCGCGGTGCGGCGCGAGGCGCGGTTGTTGTATGTGTGTATGTGTGTATGTATGAGGGTGTGGGTGTACGTGCCTTGCTTGATGTCCTCGAGCGCGCGCAGCCCCCAGCCGCGGGCGGGCGCGCGGTGCGGCGCGAGGCGCGGTTGTTGTATGTGTGTATGTGTGTATGTATGAGGGTGTGGGTGTACGTGCCTTGCTTGATGTCCTCGAGCGCGCGCAGCCCCCAGCCGCGGGCGGGCGCGCGGTGCGGCGCGAGGCGCGGTTGTTGTATGTGTGTATGTGTGTATGTATGAGGGTGTGGGTGTACGTGCCTTGCTTGATGTCCTCGAGCGCGCGCAGCCCCCAGCCGCGGGCGGGCGCGCGGTGCGGCGCGAGGCGCGGTTGTTGTCTGTGTGTATGTGTGTATGTATGAGGGTGTGGGTGTACGTGCCTTGCTTGATGTCCTCGAGCGCGCGCAGCCCCCAGCCGCGGGCGGGCGCGCGGTGCGGCGCGAGGCGCGGTTGTTGTATGTGTGTATGTGTGTATGTATGAGGGTGTGGGTGTACGTGCCTTGCTTGATGTCCTCGAGCGCGCGCAGCCCCCAGCCGCGGGCGGGCGCGCGGTGCGGCGCGAGGCGCGGATAGAGGCGCTTCTCGAAGGCGCGGTTGTTGCAGCGCTCGCCCGCGCGGCACAGCGGCCCGCACTCCGTCAGCAGCATCCTGGGGGGGACAGTCAATACTACAGGACTAATACGTCACATATATAATCTCGAGACAGCGAGACTGCAATCTTCCGATGGCAACCTCATGACTGAAATATTACAACGTCAATCTCAAAACGGTAATCTTACGATGGCAATCTCTAAACTGCAATATTACGATGGCAATCGCAGAACTGCAATCTAACGATGGCAATCTCTAAACTGCAATATTACGATGGCAATCTAAAAACGGCAATATTACGATGGCAATCTCAAAACTGCAATATTACGATGGCGATTTCAAAAGGGTTGAATAAAACACAGGCTTCAAATCCCAAAGCGATATATTAGTTCACACATTTCAAATTTGTACATGGAAGGTCATGATCTCAGGGGAAATCTTAATAGCGCGATCTAGGATTCACGCCGCTCCGTAAAACGCCATCTAGCGCGCCTTGGAAAACTACATATGTGATGTGACATATCTTACAACTATTGGTTTTTTAAACGTTACAAACCTACATTAAGGAAATAATAATCAGATACAATATGAGATTATCGTCTTGGTGAACGGAGCATTGACTTGTCCTACAATGCGGTTGGACATTCCGCCCACCAAGGACAATAATGTTGTCCTTCACTTCACCGCCCACCATGGCGAAGTGGCAAACAGTAGAGTTGCGCAAAAACACAGTTTTATATTGCGACAATGAATTTTACTTAGCTTATACAATGCATTTCCTTAAGTTCTAGCAACAGTAAATAACCTTTAATATTTGAACTATAAAACTAAATACTTGTCTCTACTCACTTACTGGTAAAATACATAATTTAGAGGTGGGTCTTTTGATCACAGAAGTTTTTGTGCGCAATGTAACCACACGCGTAATTCCGTCTGCACCAGGGTGCTTTTCAATCACTTTACCCATCAACCAACGGCTAGGCGGTAGGTCATCTTCCTTTACCAACACTACATCGTCTACATTCGGTTCAGGAGTTTGATTTGCCCACTTGTATCGATGTAAGTAATTCATGAGATATTCGTGTGACCACCTGCGCCAGAAATCTTGGACCTTGCGCTGGGTCAGTTGCCACCTTCTTAGACTTCCGATATTTCTTTTTGTGAAGTCTTCATCAGGTATTGTGATCAATGGCTCACCGATCAGCCAATGACCTGGAGTCAAAACGTTGATGTTCTCGGGGTCATTGTCCAATCTCGACAGCGGTCTGGTTAAGCACGCCTCAATTTGTGCTAGAACTGTCGCCATCTCTTCAAACGTCAAGGTTGATTCTCCTATCACTCGTTTCAGATGATATTTAGTTGACCTAATCCCGGCTTCCCACAGTCCTCCGAAATTAGGAGCGTGAGGCGGAATGAAATGCCACGTCGTACCATTAGTTGCTAAGGACTCTGCAATCTCGGTCAAGAAAGTGGACTTTTCTGAGTTAAACATCATCTTTAACTCGTTGGAAGCTCCCACGAAGTTTTTTCCGTTATCACTCCACATTTCTTGACAATGCCCGCGGCGCGCCACCATCCTTTTAAATGCCTGCAGAAAACCCTGGGCTGTCAGGTCACTCACAACTTCAAGGTGTATGGCTCTGGTAGCCATACAAATAAACAAACTGATGTAACCCTTATATGATGTGTGTCCACGTCCTCTTGCTGTTCTTAGCTGTATGGGTCCTGCGTAGTCAACGCCACATGATTTAAATGGTCTCGTCGGGGTGACTCTTGCTCGAGGCAGTTGACCCATCAATTGGTTTTGGGTAGACGCGTTTTGACGAACGCAAGTTGTGCATTTTCGAACATGGGCTTTAATGACGTCTTTCAACCCCAAAATCCAGTATTTGGAGTTGATAAAACTTTGCATCAATTGAGTCCCACCATGTAAAGTTTTTACGTGCGCATCGGAGACAATCAAAGTTGTCAACTTCGACTTCTTTGGTATTACAACAGGATGCCTCCGATCATGACTTAGTTGAGCATTTTCCAAACGCCCTCCAACTCTTAGAAGATGTTGCTGGTCCAGAAAAGGATTCAACGATTTTAACTTTGAACCTTTTTGCAGTTGTCCTCCCGTTTTCAGAATTGCAATATCTTCGCCAAAATGTTGTGCTTGACATTGCCTTATGCAAGTGTCCGTAGCTTCCTTGATTTCCTGGCTAGTCAGAAAGCTTGAGCAGGGCCTGTCCTTTACCTGTTTTTTGAGATTCAAGACACGTCTGCAAAAAGCTACCACTCTGACTAATTTCGTAAGTGACGAAAATCTTTCCCAGATGTCAGGGTAAGCTACTGTGTGAAACACTTTAACTTCCTCTAGATCTGTGGTGACATTCTTCGGTTTATGGTATTTGATAAGACTTTCTTTCAAAAATTCAGGTCCAGTTAGCCATATGTGAGTGTTCATCAACTCAGATGGACGTACTCCTCGCGATGCACAATCTGCGGGATTATTTTTGGACGTAACATGCGACCACTGGTTTGACTCTAACGTCGTTAAAATTTCTGACACCCGATTGGCCACAAAAGTTTTCCACTTATTCGGGTGATTGTTCAGCCATGCCAACACAATGGTCGAGTCGGTCCATGCGTGTAGGTTACTCTTGTCAACTTTCAGAACATCAGCTAACTCCACCAACAATCTTGCCAATAGGACTGCTCCACACAATTCCAGCCTGGGTATAGAAACCTGTTTTATTGGCGCAACCTTTGTTTTTGCCGTAGCTAGGGTGACAGTTACGTTATCTGCCTCATCGACCACTCTCACGTAAACAACAGCCGCATAAGCCATTTTGGATGCGTCGCAAAATCCGTGCAACTCCACCCGGCTGTCGCTCTCTCGTGTACCCAGCCATCTCGGTATTCGTATGGATTTTAATAATACCAATTCGTCGCGGTAAGTACACCATTCTTCCAATAAGTTATTTGGTACACTTACATCCCAGCTTAATCCAGTTAACCATAGCTTTTGGATCATGATTTTTGCTACAATTATGCTTGGTGCAAGCCATCCAATTGGATCAAACAGTCTCGCTATGTCTGAAGTAATTGTTCTTTTTGTTGCAGGTGTCTTCATGGGTGGCAGTGTCACCGAGTATAGAAATTCGTCCCGTTCCCGATTCCAGGTAAGACCTAGTATTTTTATAAACTCGTCTCCTTTTATTTTTAGGCCTTTGTCGTGATTTTCATTCTCCAGTTGCATTTTCTGTAGGAGTTCCTCGCTGTTGGTTGACCATTTTTGAAGCACAAACCCGGCTCTGCCTAACATCTCGTTGGTCTGTCTGTAAATTTTCACTCCCTCCTCGATATTTTGACAGCCGGTCATTAGGTCATCCATATAGAAGTCCGTAAGTACTCTATTCGCAGCCATTGGATACTCGTTTCCTTCGTCTAGCGCTACCTGTTGTAGTGCTTTCACAGCGAGATAAGGCGCACTCGCCGTTCCGAAGGTGACCGTTAGCAATCGGTAATCTCTTAATTCTGTTTCGTTGTTGGTTCGCCACAGTATTCTCTGAAAGTCAGCGTCCTCGGCTGCAACTTTGACTTGGCGGTACATTTTCACAATGTCTGCCACCAAACAAATTGGCCATGTCCTCCACCTCAACACCAGCTCCCGTAAATCTGGTTGCAACTTCGGACCAACTAAAAGATTGTCGTTTAAGGACACTCCGTTTTTCCCTTTGCAGGAAGCGTCAAAGACCACCCTCAATTTAGTGGTGTCTTTATCCTGCCTTATCACAGCGTGATGAGATAAGTACACCGACTCCAACTTCTTCTCGTTTTCAGGTACTTGTTCCATGTGGTTAAGCTGTAAGTATTCTTCTATCACCTCGCTGTATTTTATTTTAAATTCCTTATTTTTACTTAACCTTGTTTCTAATCCGTAAAATCTTTTTTCAGATACCTCACGTGATTGCCCATGCAAGCAGCTAGGATGATCATCCTTAAAAGGAAGTTTGACAACGTACTTTCCTGCGGAATCTCTCGTCGTAGTTGCTGCAAATAACTCCTCACATCGTTTCTCTTCTTCTGTTAACAAATTTTGTTTGTTAGCAATTGATGAATCTGCCTCCAATTCCCAGAATTTCTTGAGGATTTCGTCCTCCTTGATTTGGGAATGCAATACAACCACCTTGGATGACAAATCACCTGATGAATTTATTACCCCTGATAAAACCCAACCAAAGCTTGTAGATTGAGCTACCAGAGTGCCTAGACTATTTTTCCGGACCCCATCTTGAATTATCTGACTGTAAACCTCAGCACCCAGCAAAATATCAATTTTGTTGGGTGTGTGATAATTCGGATCTGCCAGCTGCATGTCCAACAAGTCCACTCCATTTAATTTAACTACTTTCCTTGCCGGAAGTAAAGTAGTGATTGTTTTGAGGACATAAGCCTTCACTGAAAGTTTTATGTCCGGGTACACCAATGACTTCAAGTTCAAAATTACCATAGATTTGGACAGTACATTATTTTCTCCTCCAAGGCCAGAGATGGTACCTTTGACTGATCTTTTTTGCAGGCCTAAATATTGTATCATGGCTTCAGTCACAAAGGAAGTCTGCGAGCCTTGATCCAGCAGAGCTCTGATAGTATAATATTCTCCATTTTTAGATTGAGCGCCTACCAAAGCCGTAGCTAAAAGCACTTCGTCATTACATCTTGATGCGAAATTGTTCGCGATTAGAACCGATTCAGGGTTACTAGTAGGTTCACTGCTAGTTGATTGATTCCTACCCTGACCCGTACCAGAACCCGTATAACCTCCTGCAGCGTTGGCAGAGGAAGTACCCTCTTCGGAACTACTCTGGGGATGAAGCAAGGAATGATGACGGCGTTTGCAAATCCTACATGTATTTGAATTCTTACAAAACCGAGCTGAATGGTTTCCACCTAAGCAATTGAAACACAAACCTTTGCTTTGAACAAAACCACGGCGCGTGTCTACATCTTGATCACTAAACTTCTTACAAAATATAACCTTGTGAGTGCCAGAACACATTGGACATTGATTGTTATTAACCACGTGCAAAACTCGAGATTTCATATTATTTGTGTTATTGTTAGCATTATGAATCGGTTTCTTATTATCTATAAACTCTAAAGCTCTAAAACGTTGCGTTAAAAATTCTTTAAATTTCTCGTATGTTGGCAATTCATCTAAGTTAGAGTTTCCCGATGCACTCAATTCCCATTGTTTTCGCGACTCAGGATCCAGTTTGAGTGTAAGCAAGTGGATAACAATTACATCCCAGGTGCTCACATCTATTCCAATATTAGTCAGTGAATTTAAACAGTCGTTACTGGTATC
This sequence comes from Acleris sparsana, assembly GCA_923062465.1. Lineage (NCBI taxonomy): Eukaryota > Metazoa > Arthropoda > Insecta > Lepidoptera > Tortricidae > Acleris > Acleris sparsana. The sequence continues at coordinate 11,998,165 of OV281307.1, read as the reverse complement.
CATCAACTCCTTTAAAAACGTAGCCGACTCTGTAGTAGCATTTTTCTGTGACAAAAACCGCTTTAAAATTGTATGACATATGAATTTCTTATTATTATAGCGTTCCTTTAATAAGTCCCAGCATTTGACATAATTTGACTCAGAAATTGGAATTTGCCTAAGAAGTTGTTCAGCCTCACCAGTAAGATACCCTTTAAGATAATGCATCTTTTGTACATTGTCTATTGATTTGTTATTATTCACTAACGAGTCAAACAAATCCCGGAATGTCACCCATTCGAGGTATTTACCAGAAAAAGTTGGAATTACAATTTTAGGTAACTTCACAGAATTCGAAACAGCTACCGAAGGCTGTGAAACTTCATTTTCCATATCAGATTTAATCTGTTTAAATTTAGAAGCAGCAGATTTTAAATCGACCTTATAATCAAAATAAGTTTCTTCTGTTACATTATAAATGTCATTCACAACGTAAACACTTGTCTCTAAAGCATCACCATGTTTTTCAACTAATTTTTTATGATTTATACAAAAGTCAAGCCACAACGCTTCTAAATTTTCTAATCTGACATCTACGTATGCTTCTGTGATGCGTTCTTTAGGAGATTTCTTATAATTTTTCCAACCATTAGATATTCTATCCGAAAGATCAGTTTGCGATGCTATTAACGCGTTCATCTTTTTAAACAATAACCAACAAACTTAAATAAACAACAAAATATTAGTAAGTCTAAATTTCAAACCGCTTACTCAAATTTTCTAAGTCCACTGAATAAACTTTAAAATATTTACAAGTCTTTAGAATAAAACTTTTAAGTAAATTTGGGCATAGGTTCCCCGTAGTAACCACTTTCTTGTAATTATTCTAAGTCTAAACTAAGCTACTATAAAATTTGTTAAGTTATTTTACTAATACTAATAAAGTCCAATTTTGCTTGATTCTTCAATGCACTATGCCAAATTTACTATGTTTAAAATCTTCTTGCAATAAGGTTCAATATTTATCACTTTAATCACCGATTGTTGATGTTTTGGTAAACAGTTAGATAATTAATAAATAAAATCACTCACAATTTGTCCAGTGTAAACACGTCACCTCACTCTCTCTATCGCGTAGTGCTGTCTCCCTCGCACCTGTCCAACTTGATCTCCGCCGTTGTCCTTCCGGTACACCTCCTCTACTGGTTCCGGCTGCAGTTCGTCCAGTCTCGCAATTGACGCCTGCTGCTTGCTCCCGGTGGCGATCCTCAGCTCGTAGGCACGATCCGCACGATGCAGCAAACAATTCCCACGAATTGTTTTGATGTTTGGATCCGCATAAAACGCACTCGTATACATCCGATTCGAAGGACCAATGAATAAAACACAGGCTTCAAATCCCAAAGCGATATATTAGTTCACACATTTCAAATTTGTACATGGAAGGTCATGATCTCAGGGGAAATCTTAATAGCGCGATCTAGGATTCACGCCGCTCCGTAAAACGCCATCTAGCGCGCCTTGGAAAACTACATATGTGATGTGACATATCTTACAACTATTGGTTTTTTAAACGTTACAAACCTACATTAAGGAAATAATAATCAGATACAATATGAGATTATCGTCTTGGTGAACGGAGCATTGACTTGTCCTACAATGCGGTTGGACAAGGGTAATCTTACGATGGCTATCTCGAAATTGCAACATTACAATGGCAACCTCAAAACTGCAATCTTACGATTGAAATTTCAGGACTGCAATATTACGATGGCAATCACAAGACTGCAATCTTACGATGGCAATCTCAAGACTGCAATCTTACGATGGCAATCTCTAAACTGCAATATTACGATGGCAATCTCAAAACGGCAATCTTACGATGGCAATCTCGAAACTGCAATATTACGATGACAATCTCTAAACTGCAATATTGCGACGGTAATCTCAAAACGGCAATCTTACGAGGGCAATCTCGAGACTGCAATATTACGATGGCAATCTCGAAACTGCAATATTACGATGGCAATCTCAAAATTGCAATATTACGATGCCAATTTCAAAACGGCAAACTTACGATGGCAATGTCGAAATTGCAACATTACAATGGCAACCTCAAAACTGCAATCTGACGATTGAAATCTCAGGACTGCAATATTACGATGGCAATCTCAAGACTGCAATCTTACGATTGCAATCTCAAAACTGCAATTTTACGATGGCAATCTCAATACTGCAATATTACGATGGCGATTTCAAAACGGCAATCTTACGATGGCTATCTCGAAATTGCAACATTATATTGGAAACCTCAAAACTGCAATCTTACGATTGAAATCGCAGAACTGCAATCTTACGATGGCAATCTCTAAACTGCAATATTACGATGGCAATCTCAAAACGGCAATCTTACGATGGCAATCTCGAAACTGCAATATTGCGATGGCAATCTCTAAACTGCAATATTGCAACGGTAATCTCAAAACGGCAATCTTACGATGGCAATCTCGAAAGTGAAATATTACGATGGCAATCTCAAAACTACAATATTACGATGGCAATCTCAAAACGGCAATCTTACGATGGCAATCTCGAAACTGCAATATTACGATAGCAATCTCTAAACTGCAATATTGCAACGGTAATCTCAAAACGACAATCTTACTATGGCAATCTCGAAAGTGAAATATTACGATGGCAATCTCAAAACGGCAATCTTACGATGGCAATCTCGAAACTGCAATATTACGATGACAATCTCTAAACTGCAATATTGCGACGGTAATCTCAAAACGGCAATCTTACGAGGGCAATCTCGAGACTGCAATATTACGATGGCAATCTCTAATCTGCAATATTGCGACGGCAATCTTACGAGGGCAATCTCGAAACTGCGATATTACGATGGCAATCTCGAAACTGCAATATTACGATGGCAATCTCAAAATTGCAATATTACGATGCCAATTTCAAAACTGCAAACTTACGATGGCAATGTCGAAATTGCAACATTACAATGGCAACCTCAAAACTGCAATCTGACGATTGAAATCTCAGGACTGCAATATTACGATGGCAATCTCAAGACTGCAATCTTACGATTGCAATCTCAAAACTGCAATTTTACGATGGCAATCTCAATACTGCAATATTACGATGGCGATTTCAAAACGGCAATCTTACGATGGCTATCTCGAAATTGCAACATTATATTGGAAACCTCAAAACTGCAATCTTACGATTGAAATCGCAGAACTGCAATCTTACGATGGCAATCTCTAAACTGCAATATTACGATGGCAATCTCAAAACGGCAATCTTACGATGGCAATCTCGAAACTGCAATATTACGATGGCAATCTCTAAACTGCAATATTGCAATGGTAATCTCAAAACGGCAATCTTACGATGGCAATCTCGAAAGTGAAATATTACGATGGCAATCTCAAAACGGCAATCTTATGATGGCAATCTCGAAACTGCAATATTACGATGGCAATCTCTAAACTGCAATATTGCAACGGTAATCTCAAAACGGCAATCTTACGATGGCAATCTCGAAAGTGAAATATTACGATGGCAATCTCAAAACTACAATATTACGATGGCAATCTCAAAACGGCAATCTTACGATGGCAATCTCGAAACTGCAATATTACGATGGCAATCTCTAAACTGCAATATTGCAACGGTAATCTCAAAACGGCAATCTTACGATGGCAATCTCGAAACTGCAATATTACGATGGCAATCTCAAAATTGCAATATTACGATGCCAATTTCAAAACGGCAAACTTACGATGGCAATCTCGAAATTGCAACATTACAATGGCAACCTCAAAACTGCAATCTGACGATTGAAATCTCAGGACTGCAATATTACGATGGCAAACTCAAGACTGGAATCTTACGATTGCAATCTCAAAACTGCAATTTTACGATGGCAATCTCAATACTGCAATATTACGATGGCGATTTCAAAACGGCAATCTTACGATGACTATCTCGAAATTGCAACATTATATTGGAAACCTCAAAACTGCAATCTTACGATTGAAATCGCAGAACTGCAATCTTACGATGGCAATCTCTAAACTGCAATATTACGATGGCAATCTCAAAACGGCAATCTTACGATGGCAATCTCGAAACTGCAATATTGCGATGGCAATCTCTAAACTGCAATATTGCAACGGTAATCTCAAAACAGCAATCTTACGATGGCAATCTCGAAAGTGAAATATTACGATGGCAATCTCAAAACTACAATATTACGATGGCAATCTCAAAACGGCAATCTTACGATGGCAATCTCGAAACTGCAATATTACGATAGCAATCTCTAAACTGCAATATTGCAACGGTAATCTCAAAACGACAATCTTACTATGGCAATCTCGAAAGTGAAATATTACGATGGCAATCTCAAAACGGCAATCTTACGATGGCAATCTCGAAACTGCAATATTACGATGGCAATCTCTAAACTGCAATATTGCAACGGTAATCTCAAAACGGCAATCTTACGATGGCAAACTCTAAACTGAAATATTACGATGGCAATCTCAAAACGGCAATATTACGATGGCCATCTCAAAACTACAATATTACGATGGCAATCTCAAAACGACAATCTTACGATGGCAATCTCGAAACTGCAATTTTACGATGGCAATTTCAAAACGGCAATCTTACGATGGCAATCTCGAAATTGCAACATTACAATGGCAACCTCAAAACTGCAATCTTACGATTGAAATCTCAGGACTGCAATATCACGATGGTTCTCAAGACTGCAATCTTACGATTGCAATCTTACGATGGCAATCTCTAAACTGCAGTATTACGATGGCAATCTCAAAACGGCATTCTTACGAGGGCAATCTCGAGACTGCAATATTACGATGGCAATCTCTAAACTGCGATATTGCGACGGCAATCTTACGAGGGCAATCTCGAAACTGCAATATTACGATGGCAATCTCGAAACTGCAATCTTACGATTGCAATCTCAAAACTGCAATTTTATGATGGCAATTTCAATACTGCAATATTACGATAGCGATTTCAAAACGGCAATCTTACGATGGCTATCTCGAAATTGCAACATTATATTGGAAACCTCAAAACTGCAATCTTACGATTAAAATCGCAGAACTGAAATCTTACGATGGCAATCTCTAAACTGCAATATTACGATGGCAATCTCAAAACGGCAATCTTACGATGTCAATCTCGAAACTGAAATATTACGATGGCAATCTCAAAACTACAATACTACGATGGCAATCTCAAAACGGCAATATTACGATTTAATTCTCAGGACTGCAATATTACGATTGCAATCTCAAAACTGCAATACTACGATGGCAATCTCGAAACTACAATTTTATGTTAGCAATCTCTAAACTGCAATATTACGATGTCAATTTCAAAACGGCAATCTTACGATGGCTATCTCGAACTTGCAACATTACAATGGCAACCTCAAAACTGCAATTTTACGATGGCTATCTCGAACTTGCAACATTACAATGGCAACCTCAAAACTGCAATCTTACGATGGCTATCTCGAACTTGCAACATTACAATGGCAACCTCAAAACTGCAATTTTACGATGGCTATCTCGAACTTGCAACATTACAATGGCAACCTCAAAACTGCAATCTTACGATGGCTATCTCGGACTTGCAACATTACAATGGCAACCTCAAAACTGCAATCTTACGATTGAAATCTCAGAGCTGCAATATTAGGATGGCAATCTCAAAACTGCAACCTAATCAATAATTAATACTCATATTAATACTACATGGAAAGCAGAACATTCAGCTCTGCAGAGGTTGGCAGCTTGATACTAAAACATGGGTCCTTTTTATACAAAAAAAAAAAAGAGTTGTCACGCACGTGGTCAGTCAGTGTTGCCAGGATTTTCGCGTTAAACACTCTTCTCTTTACTTTATTTGCGAGGAAAAAAAACAACGTTCTATACAAAATTACAATATTGATTATAACAAAATTTTCTTCCAAATTTGTTCCGCGATTTTGATTTTTTTATGTTTTTTTTGTAAAGTGACGGTTTAAATGCTTGCATATGTAGCCAACAGGTTCAAACTTGAAAACTATTTTAGGACTAATTGGACCATGCATAATAAAATTAATTAATCCTTAATATAATTAAATATTCGTAATCATTAATCGTGTTTCACAAAATTTAGAAACTTGGAGTTGGCTTCGAGGTCGCGGCGCGCCGGCAGCGACCCGGCCGGCTTGTTGGCCTTCAGCTACATGTAGTGCAGCGGCAGGAGGGATGACTGACCTGTTGAGGCAGTGCGAGTAGGGCCCGCACGGATCGGGCTGCTTGGGGTCGCAGTCGCACTGCGTGAGCGAGTTGGCGTCGAGGTCGCGGCGCGCCGGCAGCGACCCGGCCGGCTTGTTGGCCTTCAGCTACATGTAGTGCAGCGGCAGGAGGGATGACTGACCTGTTGAGGCAGTGTGAGTAGGGCCCGCACGGATCGGGCTGCTTGGGGTCGCAGTCGCACTGCGTGAGCGAGTTGGCGTCGAGGTCGCGGCGCGCCGGCAGCGACCCGGCCGGCTTGTTGGCCTTCAGCTTCACGTAGTGCGGTGGCAGTAGGGACGATGCGATGTCCTCCTCTTCCTCCTCGTTGGGCTCTACATCTGTAAACATTTAAAGTAAATATAGTTGATGTTGGTGAGCCTGTTGGTGTATGAGGCACGGTGAAAACTTGTACACTTCTTTTATATTTAAATAGAGGGCAAACGTGGTTAAAGGATAGTGCGGCTAAACCGACACTAGAGTTTTATAGTGAATTTTCGCAAAAACATACTTGAGGCATTTTGAAACTTAATGTTTGAGAAATCTAAAAGAAAGCGAGATTATTTAGTCAGCTTACAAAATTAAGCGGATCGAAAAAATACATTTAAGGCACATTGAAATTTAAACAGATTATGTTTAAAATTGAAAATAAATATTCTCAAAAAGACCCCATCTTTCTACTATTACGGATCGAAACTGGACTTCTGGAATAAAATCTGAAGTTGCCATCTTCGGGAAAATTCGTTTTCAGCCAGAGCGACGCTCGGTCTTCCAGGTACCAACTTAAATATTAAACGCCAAACAGTCAGAGCCATATTCTGAACCATGGCGCAGTCTCGCCGCTAGGATCCGGTCTCGCCGAGGAAGACCCTCAGTTCCACCTTCACCCGGGAGCGATCGTGCGGTCTGTGAATGGTTTGGGATCATCATGTTGTTTGGACTCCACCGGCCTCCCTGCCAAATATAAGGTACCTACTTTTTTCAAATACATTTTATTGTCATGGTAAATTGTTAATATTTTTGGGTAAAAATGGCGATATTTTTAATTGGTTTGATATAATAGAACAAGTTCTGATTTTGGGGGTCCATATGGCTCGCAGTCTTGTGAATAACTACTTATATGTCAATAATTACTGGAAAACCAGGAGGATTGTGAAGCGACGCCTAAGCTGTCCAAAAAAACCCATACAAATTATATAAGGACGATAAAGTTTCTCACCCCCTAAATCGAGTGCGATTTCCATGGTTGATGAATACGTTATACTTAATTGAAATTGATAAATACAAAGTCTTAAAAAAGCGCGAATCTCCAGGTTTAATTGAACAGAAACGTTTCGCAACAATTTCTGTGTCTTGTGGTTTTTGTATCTATGTAGTTTGATTTTGTATTGATGCGAATAAATGTCTCTTTATCTTATCGCATTTTGTATGGAAAATTTCAGGTTCACAATCCTCTTAATACTTACCTTTGCGCATTTATGGCGAGGATTTTGATAGATTTAAAGCTAAATATTAACCATTGTACATAAGATCATAACTCAACTTCAATTCCGAATGAATATAACTTACTTTTCAATATTTCGCACGCTCTCTGAGCGTGCTCCATGGCGGTGGTGAATGCTGCATCTATCTTCGATTTCTGACTTGATATTTTACCCGAGTCGCCTGAAAATAATTGACGTATCATCCATCAATCATCACATCTTTTACATAACGATCATCTAACAATCACACTATAAACAATTCGACTTCAAACTCACCAGGACGCACCAAGCCGGTTTAGTCAGGGCCGCGTCGTCGCTGTGTTTCGTTGCGTGCATAAGTATCAAGCGACGCGCTTCCACGCATCCCTATCGCCCGAGCGGCAATAGATAACAAACTCCCAGTCGGAGGCAATCTACTTTTCTATTTATACTTTGATTGGGTGGTCGGGAACTGTGCGCCATTAATTCCAAGGGTAGTATAAAAAACAACTTTGAGGAAGCAGGTACCGTATGATTACTTGAAGTTTACCACTCGGCACTTTTCAGTGATTTACTGTTATTAATAGAGTTAGGACTTTTGGTGGCCAATCGTGGTTCTACAATCCATGGAGTCGCTATTTCCTATTTATACATACCACTTTGATTTTGACCTTCAGTATTTTAATATTATAAAATTAATTCATTTATTAATTAAACCGCTTAACCAATTTAAATGATTTTTTATATTTTTTCATTTTTGAATTATGACAGTAAGAAAGCTCAAAATCAAAGTGTCTTAATAATTAGGAAATTGCGACTCCATGGATTCTAGAACTACGAAATGTCACCAAAATCCTAACCCTAGTAATTAAGTACAAAATGGAAAATCGACTACACGAAATTATACGTCAATTCAGCAAAATCACAATTTGGTAATACAACAAAAAGGAAATTAATATTTTACCTAGTTAGTAGTTATAACCACTCTATACTGTAATTTTGCGTTTAAGTAAGTGCTCTGCCTATTTTGATCACTGATAACAATAATAATCCTCCTTACCCTCCTGGAAGGGGAACACGCGGCCCCGGTTGACCCAGTAGTGGTCGTACTGCCCGAAGAAGCGCACCACGAATTCTCCTGGTGAGTGCTTCACTGCCAGTATGTTGTCGGGAATCTCGCACGGGTGCAAGATTATACCGGGCCACCATCTGTACGAATTACAAGCATCGCATGTAACTACGACTTGGACTCGCGCTGATTCGCTAAATTTATCTTTATCTTTGATTAGAAATTGAATTCAAATTGTAATATACCTGTAATGTCCTAATTTCACCCACACCATCTCACCGTACAACGGAAGTCGGCCAGTCTCACAATCTTCACACATGTAGCTACCTGAAAATAATGAAGTACAATTTAAAAAGCAGAGTAGAGCGGTCTGAAAAAGGGTGATGGAGGATTTTGTATGGACCCCGTCCCCACCCTCCAACAACGGGATTCACGTCGCGAAAAAAGACAAAATCTCGCTGTGGGTTTTCTAAAACTTTTCAAAAGCATGCGAGACAAATGTATTAATTTTTAGACAAATTTCATACGATACGATTATGATTTTCCAAGAGAATCCCATACATAGGGCGCTCGTCGTCATGGTCAAAATACATAATGTTGCCAAGATCGATAAACTATGATATGTTTATAAAGGACATTTTTGTCATTCATATTATCTGTGTATCTGTTCGTATGTGGTAACCAAACGGATGTACCAATTATATCGAAGATTTTTATCTATTTAAAAGTTATTCAAATTCGTTCTCTATTAGTTACTTCCAAAAGTGTGTTACGCAACTAAGCCTACCTTCAGGCGGTTTGATGTTAAGGCACTCTGCGTGGAACGAGGTGGGGCAGTATTCACAGCAGATCAGCGTCCCGCCGAGGGCGCAGATGAAGCACCAGCCGGTATTCACGTGCCGCGGGACCTGCCCGGCTCTGCACAATCAAACAAATTCAACATTACTGCTTAATTCGCGTAATCTTAAAAAAGCTATAATTATTCATTTTTATACAGTACCAGCCAACAATATATGAGTGAGGCCCATAATTTCCGAAAATCAAATTTTATTGGTAGCAGAATTTCCATTCCCATTTTTTCCCGATCACAATTTTTCACTGGCTCGTTTCTCCCTGTAAATTTTTTACCATTCAAGAAATGAATTTGATAGTGTCGACGGAACTCCGCTTTCGCTTTCGCGGAACTCCTTTTTCTACGTGGTTTGGCCTTTCGGGCAAAACTAGCATAACCTAAACCTAACTTCTTTTTTCGCCCTAAATATTAGTGTTAAATTTTGCAATTGGCAGAAATTCGGATAGGAAAATACCCGATTGGAAAAATTAAGATCAGGAAAAAATGAGAATACAAATTCTGCAACCAATTTGATTTTCGGAAATTATGTGAAACACTCAATATTATCCACCTTTGTATTTACATCTCATGAGTACCTAAAAATATGACTTACCAACATTGACAACCACTCCAGAACTAGTTGACCAATTGTAATGCTGTTATTCAATCCAGGTTCAAAATGGTATATACTAAATGTTCGTACATATCGTAGTTATCACAGAGGAAGCATTTAAAAAAAACATCGCTGACGTGTTCAGACAAATGTAAATTTATTACGAGCGCGTCGGCAATGGTTTTGTATATACTTTAAGTCATGTTTCTAGGCAACCGTATGAGATGTACGGTCACGGAAGTTAATTTGCTACCCATTTCAAAAGAAAGTCTGCGTGAAGATGTCATTGTCATTAGAGACGCCAAGTCATTTGTAATTGATAGGAAACTCAACCTTATTGCTGTAGAATGTCAGATTGAGTTTGAAACTAAGGTGGGTGACAAATTTAATTCCTTGACTGTACAGACGAGTTCATAATAATGTGTACACTTTAGTACCTTGTCACTTTAATTGCTGTGACAATTCATATATGGCAGTTTAAACATGATAAATAGCTAAGGTAATAAAATGAAAAAAAAAAATTGCCTGTACTGTATCACGGTCTAAGATTCAAAATGTTATTGTTTTTGACGTGTTTCCGACAGTTTGTCTCCGTCAACGCTTTTACTAGCTCATATTTACATAACAGTAATGGCAGCTGTGTTAAAAACGATGCCATCAGATGTCAAAAACAATATGATTTTACCCAGTCAAATAGAGACAAATAAATAAATAGAGAAATAAATTATTTATTTATAACAACTCTGGATTAACGCTGGCAGTCTCTCTGGCAGCTGTCTTGTTATGCCAGAGAGTGTGAGAATTACTATAAGTACTGTGGTTTCACTGTAATCGCCTAAGGTTACAATTATATCCTTGGTAGGGTAAAGTCACCAGTGGTCAGCCAGAGACTGCCTATACTTTGTATGAGTGGGAAGAGTACGAAAGATATATTTCCCACTCTTCGCACTCATATACGGTCGGCTACTGGTCTCTGGCTGACCACTGGTGACTTTACCCTATATGTAAGTATTGAATACAGATAAGTCGCCGATCTATTCAGTAAATAAAATATGAATTTCACTTCCATAGCATGCATACATCAGAGGCAATACAGAACTTGAGGTCAATAAGAAATTCATTATCAGATCTCTAATACTAGATTCTAGTTTCAGTGTGATGCATCAACAGTAATCAGTAATCAATAATTGAATCTACTGTTTATACATAAATTGAAAGGCTTGCTCTCAGTCATCAATATCAGAATTAAGATTTGCTAAATTATACACAAGTATCTTGAATCAAACAATAAGATTCTGTCAAAAAAACGTTTTTCAGGACAAGCTTTGGTTCCAACTGTCCTTATCGCAGTCATTATCTGCTTATTAAAACCCTAATGAGTCCCAACATGGTGGGTCTACGTTAGGTTTAGCGGAGTTCCTGTTAAAACCTCCTGACTCCATCATCAAATCAACTCTTAGATGCGATAATATTGCTTTGTCATCGGGTTTACATATGTATTCCAAATTTTAGCCCATTATGATAATGAAAACGACAAGGAAAGTTAAAAGCTTCTAAATATGGCTTTATTCGGTTCTTTTCATCAACACTGTCAATCAATTTTCAACATGTTAACCATTTCAAACACAAAAATAAGGGTATTAATCAATAACTTACCTATGTTCACAATGCCGCGGACATATTATCTGAGAACCGGTCAGAATCTGGGTTCCTGCTGGCAGGCACTTAGTAAACGAGTGATACGTAGCCGGACACTTTATACAACGGGCCAACTTGTCCCCGCAAAACCTCGTCTTACACCCCCTCGGATCATCCGAGACACACGTATGACAAACATGCCTCGGACATGTTAGGGCCTCGATATATTCTATCACCTTTTTATTAGTCTTCGAAGGTTCCCAGGAGTTAAATTGTGTCTGCGGCCAGTATTCTAAACATTCCAAGTGGTAGTACCTATGACAATGCGCAACGTGACACTTCTGCCTTACTTCATTCAGTGCTTTAGGAGACTTATCAGACTTGCAAACAAAACACAAAGGTGTCACATATTTATGGCAGTTATTACATTTAAAATTTGAATAATCTACTGGTTTTTCTTTTCGTTTGATGTCTACTATTTCGCATTGGCCTGGCGGTGCGTCCCAGTATACCTCTTGATCGCTTTCATATTCCTCTTCATTTTCTGGCGTCAATTCTTTCATTTTTAACTCCCACTGAACTTCAAAATGTTCAGCATCAACTGTTATATGAGATTCTGTTTCATCTTCAATAGACATGTCAAAGTCTTCTGAAATACTCGCATCTTGAGATCTCTCGTCGCTTTGGCTTCCTGAATCCATTAAAGACTCGTAATACCCTTTAGGCTTGCGTCCTCTTGTCTTCTTCTTTTTCTTTCTACCTCTTGTAGGAGCCGATACTTCTGTAAGTTCTTCTTCATTCTTAACACAGTCAACATGAAAAGTCCCATGGCAACTTCTACATTTGATAAGGTTTCCTGTTAGTTCACAGATCTCGCAAACTTTCTCTCTAGAAAAACCTTTAAAAACATTAGGTTTTGGCTTAGTTAATTTCTCAAAATACAGTTCAACCTCATCAATTTGTTCTCCATTTTCAGTCAGTGGCTTTTCATCAAGATCAAATATGTTAAACGTTTCAAGATCCTCTTCCTCTAAATCCGAAAAGTCTTCATTATAGCATGGTTTAGATTGCGTTTTTCGCTTGGTCTTTTCCTTAGGAATTATATCTAATTCCGTAGATTCGTTAGATGTAACGCCTAAATCGCGTTCTTTTTCAACCTTAGGTTTTTTCTTAACTTTCTTTGGCTGCGGTGCTAACTCTTGGTTTAGACCTTTGACTAAATTAGACTGTTCAACATCATCAGTCTTTTTTTGGTCTGATTTGTTACTTTCCTCATAAAGCCATGTTTGATACAAATACGTTACAATCTCCTCTTGAGACAACTCCGGTTGTTCATCTATCAACGCATCTTGACGAAACTCCAAGTACTTTATAAATTCTGGATCATCCATCGTTTTTTTTAAATCTTGTTTTTCCTTGGCGCGTATTTTACGTCTAGTTGTAGATACGCCACTATCTTCAGATTTGATTGAAGCACTTTCTGGGTCAAATTCGTCCCTGAGTTTCCTTTCAGGAGTGCTTTCTTTACTTTCAACCAAACCATTAACCTTATGAATGTTTTTTTTTGTTTCAGTTAACTCTTGTAAGGTTACATCACAATTAGGCTCAGCTAAGTCATTTTTCAAATCTTCCCTTAGAACCACATCTCTTTCAGGAGGAGTATCTAAAAAAATATTAACAGGAGATTCTGTAGTATTGATTTTTATATCACTTACTTGTATATTCGCCGAGGCATTCTTCATCCTATTCAAACTCAGTTTCGGCGACTTTCTTTTTTTCTCCTTCAATTCTTTTATTTCTTGATTATTTACAGAGGTTTCAACGTTTTGTTCAACGGTATCAAGTTCTGGGTTTTTTTCTTCAACTGTCTTTTGATCGGAGTTTATACAAGTATCTTTATTTAGGATTACAATATCTTCTGTGCTTGCTTTTCTACATGTAACGACATTTAACTTTTTCTTCTTCTTTTTGCTTTTACTGTTATCTTTATAAAAAAAAGTATTATCACATGCAACTTTATCACAGTCTGTTTCACCTTTCATGGTCAATGAACAACTGTCTTCTTTCTTAGATGAACAATCGTCTTGAATCGTAGACAGTTTCTTCTTTGTGTCAACTGCTTTTCCAATTTCATCGTAATCTTGGGAAAATGGTGCTTCATAATCACCATTAGCATTTAAATTCCCATCAACATTCAATGAATCCTTATTCTGAACCTCATTACTAGGATCAATTGGCGAGTCAGAAATTACATTAATAACATTTTCAGTAATTTCGTCATAATCCTGTGACAAAGTTCTATCAAAAATATACATCTCTTCGCCGATTACGACATTTTTGGTACCAAGTACAGTAGGAACAATTTTTAATTCGCATTCTTTGTCAGCCTTAGATTTTTTCTTAGTTTTCTTAGGCCGCGGTGCTGCTTTTGGTTTTAAACCTTTAACTAAATTTGATTGCTCGGCATCATCAGTTTTCTTCCTGTCTGATTTATTATTTTCCTCATATAACCACGTTTGATGTAAATATGTTACAATTTCGTCTTGAGACAGTTCTGGTTGTTCATCTCTCACGGCATCTTGCCGCAATTCCAAATATTTAATGAACTCTGGATCATCTGTTAGAACATTAGAAGCAATGTTATTTTCACTCTGTATTGGAACCTTGGTACAATCAAATTCGTAAGGTTTAATTGTTTTAGATTCCTTGCTAGGCCGTGGATTAGCCTCAGATTTTTTTGAAACAAAGCTTGTAGAGTTCAAGCAGTCCTTCTGTTTTTCCTTGTTATTATTCATATTTAGATTGTCAACATCCATCTTATCGAATTCATCCAATTTATTCTCAAAAATACCCTTGTCATTCAAAAAGTCTTCATTTAAAACTGTTTCTTTGTATTTTATTTTTTTGACAGCTTGCAGAGAGTCCAACTCTTCTTGAATAACAACACTTTTCTGTTTTGTAACATTGTTAGCCAATTCTTTTGAAGTGTTATTCCCTAAGTCATTTGTAACTAAAGGTTCTGTATTTACAGTGACATTCTGTGAGTCTGTTTTATCTATGTTTTTTTTCAATTTATCTTCAGGTTTATTTTCATTTTGTAATACTTCTTCCTGTCCCTTGCTCTCTTTAACCATTAACATCGTTTCCAAAGTACTCATTTTAAGTTGCTCAATAACAACTATTGCTTTTTGGCCATTTAATTGAGTAAGATCATTTTGTGTACTCTCTTTACTTTTCAATATCTCTTTACCAACATCTGAAGAAACAACAGGCTCTTCCTCTTTTACTTTGCATTTTTGTTCCTCTAAATCTAAAATTTCATTGCTCAATACATCCTGAAATGTATCCTTATTCATATTTTCTACGTCACTCATGTCGGTTATTAAAATAATATCTGTTTGTCTGTCATCTAAAATTGGTAATGTTTTCTTGATCTTTTTGTCAGGTTTCATATCCTTTAAGATATTGTTATCTTCTTCTACAGATACTCTTTTTCGTTTACTGCGCCTAGTTTCAATCGCAACCTTTGCTTTCTTTTTCTTCTTTTGTGCTGATTCTATCTTAGTTCTAATTTGTTCCTTTTTATTCGAATTTGTACTATTGTTTGGATTAGTCACACTAAAATCCTGTAGACTATCTTCAATTTCTTCACTTTTGGTAACATTGTCATCAACAACCTCAATATTCTTATTCACAGAGCCATTTATAACAATATCATCACTAACAACAGTTGTTATAATATCGTCTTGATTGTAATCTTCGATGCTGCTAGAAAGACCCTCTAGTTTTGATATAATACCTATACCACTATTATTTGCCATATTGTCATATCCATTATCTTCAAAATTGGTGTTTTTGTTGGAACCCTCATTTATATCATGATTTTCAAAATTAACGCTACTATAATCATGTTCATTTTGGTAAGACGTCAAGTTTGCCTCGGCACCAAGAGACTTATTCTTCTTAATCCTCCTTGATTCTTTTGTTTTTTTTTTTATTCCATCTTTCGTCTTTTCACTTTTAGTTGGAAATTGTGGTTGAGTTTTCTCAGGTGTTTTTGATTTTGCTTTCTGAAGCCATCGATCCATATGTGATTGCTTTTGTATCTGGATAATACCACTTTTAGCCGCCATATTGTCAAGGCAAGCTGTGACTACTTCAGATACATCTAACGATTTGTTTCTAGATTTCTTTGAGCGATTATTCTCATCAATTTTCGCATCATCTTCAGAGAATAACGTATCATACAAGCTTTCGCTTAGCGACACATCGCTGTCTGTTCTCATGATCTTTCCTCCTTTTTCACGTTTCGGGGTGGTTTTAGTCACCCTTCCCTGTTCAAGCAACTCGTGTAGAATATCGATCCTAAGCCGTTTAGGCTCCCGCAACATTGCTTCAGCCTCCTCCACGGATATATTCCATAAGGGAAGTTTCTTCTCTGATATAAAATGTGCTGCATACAATCTAGGATCTTTCTTCTTGGCCTAGAAATAAAAATAGGAATCTTTTAAAAACACGCATGGTTGCTAGCAACCAATAACGTCATAAGGCGTTGGAGAAAAAAGTACATGCCTTTGTAATTAATATCACAAAGCTAAAAAGGGCGTACCCAGGGAGAGGGGCATGGGGAGTAGAGTTGCCCATTCTTTTGTTTGTATTTAGAGTAAAATAAGCATGGTTGATCTGCCCCCCTGAGCCAAAACCGCCCCCTAGGCGAGAAGGTAGATATGCCCTTGCAGCTTCACTTATCTCTCAGAACCAGCTAATACAATATTGTGTGGTTGTCGACAAAACTTGATACACAACCCAAAATGAACATGACTACTAAAATATAGTTATTTAAATCTTAACTTAACTTAAGAAGCTGGGTCTAAAAGATTTAATGCCTGGGGAGTAATGTTTTGTGATTTTTAAAGAAACATATGTAAATAATCAAATAAATATATCATAAAGTGTACTGAACGCCTATATTTGGACATTCCAAAAATGTACCAATTATGTATCGTCACATCAACAATCAGAAACCCATTCTCAGACGGGATTGCATTCTTGCTATTTCAAACATCTACAGGCATCAAAGCCCACTTAAGCCACCATCAAGCGGACTTATGTGCTTGTTGCCACAAAAAACTCATCTCAGGCAGAAATTATTCACTCATGGAAAATCAACCTTTAAAGTATCCCTAATCCCTACGTACCTCAGGAGTAAATTTCTCTCGTGAGCTCTCAAACTCTGCCCTTCCAAGATATTTGCGTAGCAAGTTATCAACGATCCATCCTCGACGGCCGTTGTCCCCAAAGAACGTCACGTGGACGACGTCATGCTCCACACGACCGAACACTGAAAAGAGAAAACGATTATTTTTAGAGATGCATAGATTAGAGCAGATTTGTACCCGAAAATAACCTTTTCCTTTCATGCATACAGTTGAAGACGCGTTTATCTTAATTGGTAGCGGCCCCGGGGATTTTACCAGTTAGCAGAATCATTACAGCGAAATTTAAACGTCACATAGTCATAGGGATATAAAATGTTGTTTTATCAACTTATCCAGTTATCAATATTGTATCACTTAGAAATTTTTGCTTTCGTTTAACATCAAATTCACATTTATTTTTTGTTTTCACTATATTTGATGGATTCTGATTCTGCTTTATGCTTAGTACCCACAGTACAAGCCTAAAGCATAATTTGGGAGTAGATCCATATCTGTGAAATTGTCACTTGATATTTATTCATTGTAATTCTGCATCCCACCAGTCCAAATACTACTAATATATCTGAGTCACATGTAAGGTTTATGTTTAAAATGTAGGACACTTCCTGACACATCCACATTTGATCATTTAAACCACTCACTATACTCGCAAAGGATACAAAAGAGGTGATTCATTAAATTAGTGAACGTTGCAAGGTTAGGATCAATGTAGTATTTATTTGAATATGAATTTTTCAAGTTAACTAGGGTAATAAGTGTTTATATGAACTGTCAAAGAAAATTGAACTCTTTTACATACTAGATAATCTTTGTCATAGGTTTCTATTTCCACTAGACTATGTTTAAATTGGTTAGGGTGATGAAATTTTTAGACTGATCCGTAAAATGAAAACAAGTGATGCATCTTTCTTCATTTGTCCTTAAAATCATGCAAAGATCTTTATGTATAATTTTGAAAATACTAATCATTAAATAGTGACATGAGTGCTTTCAAAGCCTGTAAATCGCTAATTTATCTTTTAGTTAAAAAACCTGTTCAATATTATTAATTGATGTTACATCCCCCAAATTCATTCACATTTCACAGATCTGATTGTAGCCTAGATTGTAGCCTAGGCTGCTGGCAGATCGACAAAATAATAATTTTAAAAAAAACTTATGACTAAGACTGAACACACACACTTTTATGTTAAGTTTCTAACTTGATGGCGCATATACGTAATACCAATCAGTTACAAAATGAAATATAATAAATGAAAAAGCAAACACTACTAGCCGACTGTGATGTCAAGTTTTAATTAGTGGCCTAAATAGGACAATGGTCTCTCCTCTCTATTAATATAATAAAATAGCTGCACAGCAGAAGCTTCTCCCAGCTGCAAATTTTCTCACTTTCCCAATGGAGTATTCATTTTGTTTCTGTCATACAAACCTTGTCTTGACAGTCAGAAACACAATAAAAAAAATATCTTGATAATTCAGAAGTTATTGGCGTACATTCATTTCGGTGATTCATTCTTATTTATATAGTTGTGAATGGTTATGAGGATGTTTGTATGATCATTTTTCAATCACACATAAACAGCTAAATGGACTTGGATGACATTTGACAACACAAGTTGTCCATGTTGCGAAATAAAGTTTGTAGTAGCGATGCATCCGATACCGATACCGATACCGATATATCGGCGATACTTCGGGTTAGCCGATATATCGGTATCGACGATATTTTTATGACCGATTCAACGATACTTTTTAATTTAAAAATGTAGTGTCAACGAGCGATTACTTTGTTTTTTAAACAAAAATCTTATCAATGTTAATTTTAATTACTAAAATTTTTAATTAACTAATATTAACCTATGTATCTACTTCTTATATTAATAAGAAGAAATCTGTCTTGTGATTTATTTATTATACCTTCATTTATGAATTCACTAAAAGCGTATCGGTATCGGTATCGGTATCGCCGATATTTTTATAAGAGTATCGGTATCGGTATCGTATCGGCGAAAAGGCGTATCGATGCATCCCTAGTTTGTAGTTTCAATGAGAATACCGTAATAAAAATACTATGCATAGAAAGTCGCGGGCAAAATATTCATCGCACAGTTAATAAAATCACCACTGAATATATTAAATGTAACAAGCTTAATTTCGCTCAGCATACTAGTTGCTTATCATAACTTTCCTGTAGTTTAGATAACAGAACAGACCATAAATATACAACTAATATGTGGTATAATTCAAAATACCAAGCAATTACAAATGTTATGATATAGGTATGTGGTTTCAAATAGTAAGTTAATAAATTACGATACAATACTTGCTAAGAAAAAACAAGTACAGTACAAAACTTAAAATAAAAGAGTGTTATAAAGTTACCTTATACATATGAACATATTTTTATCTTATGACTCCAAAATACTTACCCTTCTTCTTGACAAATAATTCTGTAAATGGTTCTCTAGTGACGATGCAGGGCCAAAAAGGATAGCTCCCAACTCTGGCCCAAGCCAAATCTCCCACTTGGTACTCACAGCCAGCTTCTAACTCAAAAAACTCATTCTTAGCTATGGTCTTTTCTTTCACATCTTTCTTCTTTGTCCCATCAAAATCTAGAGTCTTAACAACTGACGCTGAGCCTGGAAAACCATTTTGAAGCCTCCCATGCCCATTCAAACTGTATTTCTCTGCTGACCTTTCTAGAATGTTATTCAAATGAGTATTGGACTTTTTTACAGGTGAAAACACATTTTTAATCAAAGCAACAGTATCTGTATCCGGTTTTTGAGTTAGATCTTTTCTGATATAGACTTTAGGAAACTTCTTAGCTGGTGAAAGTGCTTTAACCTGCTCTTCAGAACCAAAGCGGCTTAGGGACATGTTCTCATTATAAATGTTTTCAATTTGGTCTTCTATACTCCTGGCAGCTGAGGCTGCTCGTTTGGGAGATTCCTTCCTTATAGGTGAATTAGACGCATGCATTTTGTAAGCCTGTGGTTGTGATTTAGAAGTGTCAATTCTCAAAGGCTTTGTCGCTTTCTCAGCATCTTGTTCAGCTTCAGTTTTAAGACGCCGAGCTCGACCATAGCGGCTTGTACTTGTGCCTTCTGCGGTGACAGGGGATGTCACTCGGGCTGTCAAGTTTGTTTCTAGTTCCCGCTCAACCAGCGAGCGTTTCTTTGGCTTTAATTTGACAGAGAGTGGACTGTCAACACTCTGCATGTCCTCAGCACTCATATTGTCATCAGACTCATCCATTTTATTTAAGTTTAGGCGCTCAGCACCTTCATTTACAATGATGACACAACTTGTTCTTGAATTATGTAAAAAATCGTATTTTATAAATTTTGATGATCATGTATTTTTACGAATATAAAAATGAGCCATATAACGGCAAACTGTGACTGACGAATACCACCCGTCAGACTATACCCAGGCTGGCATACTGAAACAAAAGAATCGAAATGAAGTTCACACTTACGAGGGAAATAGGTTATTCAATTATTTGCACAAATTAAATAATGTAATCTGCAATAAATACACATATTATGAATTAGAAATATTCGTATAGACTCACCGCGACATTGTTTTGCCAATTCGACGACCTACGAGCGTAATAGGCACTCAGACAAAATGGGTGATAGGCAGTCTGGTTGATACATTATCAAACTGAGAACATCGAAAAACTTAATTTCCTTTTTAGCACGACACCTCAAATTGCTATAATTATTGTGAATATCGGAATCGGACCAGTTAACAACACTGTTACCGAAAAAATTGCCAGAAAAAGGAGCGTCGCTATATGATTCGAGCAAAGTCCTATTTTGTTACGAGAATGAGCTTAGTACATTTGCCCCAGTCACGCCATTATATTTTCATATGCCTGTTGACGTTGAAAACAGCCTGCTTTATTAACAATAACAATATCTACAGGCAATAAAATCAGCTAGCTACAATATAATACACCAAACACAGCAAATTATTAGTAGATACACAGATTTTAAATGAAAATAAGTTCAACGACGCTTCGGTACCGCGAAAACCAACATGGAAACGCTTCATATGTGTGTGTGCTTGCCGTTTCGTTCGGTATTAGAAAATATAGTTGTGTGGGTAAGCGTGCCAATTTTTTTTTAAACTGTTTCAGGTAATGTGATATTTTATGATTTCAAATATCCCAAGGACTGAATTTTTATAGAATAATTTTCAATTTTCAAGTATAACAACGATACTTATTCCGTTTGCGGGTGTTAATTTCTAGGGTAACATAATAAAATAACGTACTTCATTTGCATAAATCTAAAGGCCTGTGCCCACTAAAGGTGCGTGGATTATCATTTTTGGGTTAAAATTTATGGTGACAAGTATTTTAATAATTAACTCCATTTTATTTCGTCACAACCATCACATGTATAAAACCTCGTTACTCGAGACTAAATTGAAAGAAAGGTAACTAACTTACGTAAAGGCTAGCTTCGAACTTCGATTATCAAGGTAGGGCCGTTGGATGGTTACCACAAAACACAAAATTTTGAACTATGAGTCTCTGTCAACCCACAGAAACAAGTAATAATAAGTCGAGAGAAAGCTAACGTAAGTTTGAACTTGGATTTTCAAAGTAGGGCTTCTGATGATACATAAAGTAAGCGAAAGATTCTTACTACAAAAATACATTTATTATTTTTGAGCAGTTTTAAGTGACACTCAAACATCAACCACTTGACATTTGTCAGTAAGATAAGAACTGTCAAGTCAAGCCAGTCAATTTTAAATTTTTAATCGATAGTGAATAGTCATAATCCTTAATAATCTGTGGTCATAATTTGTGTCTCCGTTTCCTTCTCTGAACTCTAATTTATTACAGAATCATCAAAGGAATTTCACAATGTCTGCAGTTGTTAAAAGCAAAGATAATAAGTCTGAACCGGTGGCGTATAGCGAAGCGGCTCTTAGGAATAATGGAGCGGTTATAGAGTACTGCAGAACATCTATGGCTGCTTTATCAGGATCTACTGCTGGTAATTAGGCATAATCATTTGAATATCGTTTGATATGAACAGTGGAGGAGACTCCTTCCACCATCTGGTGGAATTAAGCAATGAATTGGACATTCATGCATGATAGATTCCATCTTGTTCATAATGGTTGGAAACGCGTTCGCAGTATAGAGATTGTAATGTCTGTAGGTTCCAAAGCCTACTTACCATCAGCTTAGCCTGTAAGACGCTCGCCTTCTCAATTGCATTAAAAAAAACTTCTGATTGAGAGAAACACAATTATTATTGTAGTAGGACCGAACTTAACTGCTTGTGTGTGTGTGCTCTGCCATGTCACTCACAACTCCTCTATCTTAAGTAAGACGATTTATACCTACCCTATTCTTTACATGGTCGCAAACATATGTAAAGCTTATTGTTAGTTTTTAACTACAGTGTTTTTCAGCTACGATGAATTCTGTGACAGGTCATATAAACACGTATAACACTATGTTTCTTTAACTTCACATAAAAACTACAAAGGTAAACACGTAGGAACGCCGTTCAGGAACTTAAATAATTAATCACCTATTTTTAAATATGTTGTATGTGAGTATAATAGTAAGAGATTGAATTTACAAAATACTGCAGCCACAGGACTCATCGTAGCTGAAAAACACTGTACCTACATCTTTTTATAAGTCTGTCATGCACATCTCATCTACTTTAAGTTATAATAGATCATAATATTCACAACACAGCCACTTCCTGTTGAATGTGGAATTAGAAGAGATACCCGTGACCAATAAGTTTCAGGCGCGTGACCCTGTTTTGGATACAAAAAACTCTTTTAACTTAAGTTATTACATGATGTGTAACCTTTGTATGGCAGCTTTATATGGTAGAAATGACAAACTGGTTAAACTGAATTAAAAGGTAAATAAAACAAAAAATAAAAATAGAAGGGCCCCTTGGTTTTGGCCTTATTTAGATGTCTTTAGGGGTCTGTTCATGTTTGCAATCGTTTTTTCATAGTCATTATTTTTATTTTTAGATTGAGTTATATTGACCTTACATTTGTAATAATATTATTTTTGCTAGTTTTAAGAAGTTATTATTTATTACTTTATTACCCTAATATTACTTAATGTAACTTACTTTTACATATTATTGTTATAATAATTGAAAAAATGACCTGCTGGAGTTTCTTGCGGCGCTTCTTCTCCTCAATGATGGTCTTGTCCAAAGCGGTGGTAGATTCACTCTATATTACCGATGTGTAAAAGAGCTCTCATGTGGCCTATTTACTGAATAAATATATAGAATTTTGATTTTTTTTCATGTTATTTAGCTAGAAATAACGTGCTGATGAATTTAAATAACATCTTTATCTTCAATTATCTTCAACTTCAACATCATCTGTTGTTTGTAAAAAGTTGTATAAGTGTTTTTCTCAAAATACACTTTTTAAAGATATATGAGTTGTATGCCCAACTGCAACACCACATTTTTTTTTATTAATTATCATATTTATCATTCAATCAATTTTTCCAATTCCAGGAGTCCTCGGCCTCACCAGTCTCTATGGTTTCGGCTTCTACATAGTGTCTGTAGTGGCCCTCTACATCATGTTTATGGTGAAGACGGGCCGCAACTGGCACAAGTACCACGTGTCCCGACAGGGCCTCTTGACAAACAGCTTCTTTGCAGCTCTGTGTACCTACGTACTCTTCTGGACCTTCATATATGGGATGGTTCATGTATATTAATGTTCAAAAATTTGCACTAAATAAGTTAAGTTACTAGTGTTATTGAAAGGATATGGTGTAACAAGGCCCATGCAAAGCAATTTGTAAAAGTAAGTGCAACAACCTTCAAATTAAAATTTCAAACAAGTGGCCAGCTGTAAAGGCATGGAGTGCCAAATGCTGTGCAATTCAATCAAGTTTCTAGTTACTTAGGTTCATAAGTATGGATCTACCTACTTTATTAACGTAATTATTGTGTACTTATAGTATACCTACCCAAGGCAAAGTTAGTAGAATTCTGAATCTTAATTTAATTGTATGCATATTCAATATACACTCAGGAGCAAAAAAAACGGGTCAGAATGCGTTTTTCATACTAAAGAGGCTATTTCGAAGCCTTGATTCCTCGCCAGGGAATGCTTTTAGTGAATTCTGGTGATGAATACCCCGAGCATCGATACAGGACTTCCAAAGTGCCTAGGATACCCAACTGAATGAATCTGCGGCTAACGCCGGAATAGTGCATGTTCAGAAAAACATCTAAAATGGCAATAAAATGCAAGGAAATCCAAATGCTGACCCAAACTCTCTCGCTGTGGTGTTAACTGAATGTGCGATCAGTTAGGTATCTTAACAAATTTTGACCTCCTCAATTGTACATCGGAGTATCCACCATTAAACCTCACTTGAAACAAGCCCTGGCGAGGAACCAAAGCTTCGAAATAGTCTCGTTTGTATGAAAAACGCACTCTGACCAGGTATTTTTGCTCCTGAGTGTATGTTAGATGTTTACATGTATTCATTTGCAATGTAATTGTGAGCTCAAGTGCATTTCCATACAACATTGCAAATGAATACAATACAGCAAATCTTTTCAAAATTTAATGGACTGTTTGCTGTAATTATTGTTGTGTGGAAGAACCTAAGACTACATTTTGTTTCTACGGCCGTATTTCCCCAAATTGGAATAATATTCTATATGCATAATGGTGTTTAATCTAGTAAAAGAAAAGTCAAATGCAACCTAAGTGACAGAGCTAAGAACTGAACATGGTAATACAGGATTCTGAGCCATGTCTTTACATAGTTTTTCATCAATAAATAGATGAGAGTAATTCAAGAGTTTCATGTAGAATAATTTTTGGATTATGTATGAGTTACAGAAAACGATATAAAACGGAGCGAAGTGCTATTAGTTAGGGTATATGCCGGCATTTTTTTCTAGATTGTAATTGTAAATTAAAATTGTTAAGAATAGCACACCCACTGTTTTTTTTAATTAAAAAGACATCTTACGAGTTTTGAATATCTTGTACATACTATGAAAATCTAAGTCTGTTTATTCCAACATTTCCAACAAATATTTTCTTGGAAAGGAAAACCTACAGATACAAAACACAACATATCCAAAAACCGTTATGGTCCTGGGCTAAATTAGCAGGTGTTTTTTGACGCGATTTAAGCGTCGGTTCATAATCCTATTAATATTTATATGGTCTAGTAGCATTTCAGTATATTGGTATTTATAAGCTCAGTAAATACGTAACTTTTTCTCTCGGTGTTTAAATTTCCATTTAATTATACCTGTGCAATAAACATTCATATTATTGTTTTTGTTCTTGTTATTACGTTATGCAAGTACCTTAATTTATGCATGTGTAAAGATTGAAGTGAATTTTTACATAGTAACCCCCTAAGTCATTGTGACATTTGAATTTGACAGTTAAGATAAGTACAAAGCATGGTTTAGCCACGAGTGAAGAAACGGAACAGAGACAAAGCTTCATACAACCGCGCTGCGATAGGTATACTACCTACCTACAAGCGCGATGCTTCGTCAGCGTCACGTACGCAGAGCAACCGGTTTCAACATAAATAACAGACGTCTAAAACTAACAATATGAGTTACTCCTGCTTCCTGAGCAGTGGCATGTAAAATGAGATGGTATTCATGGAACGCTTGATATTCATTGGATTTGCAACAATTATTTACGACCGTAATGGTCGTTGAATTAAAAGAGTTAAGTGTACATTATCTGTGGCTGTCAGTTTAAATTGTCCAACACTGGCAGGGGAATGTGAGTCGCTCATTGAGGTCGATTCAATGATATTTTCTATCGAAATATACGTCATCTGCGCGCAAAAGCGTTCCTCAAAAAGGAAGGTAAATTGCCTTACTACCGTTCAGTTGTGCCGCAATTTTATAGCATTCGTTGAATTACTGGAGCATACATGTTAAACAAACAATGTTAATATTGGTAATGATATACTTCAACGCGTAATTGATTATAAATTTGATATGCCATGTGAATGCTTTCCACTAGATTATTTCAAAAAAAAACAAAAAATATGGAAACAAAATCTTTGAAGTAATTTGTAATTAATAATAAATACAAAACTAATCATTATCGTGTTAGTTTCGTTGTCCGTCTGTGCCAAACCTACCAAATTAGGTATACATTTTGCGTGCTCTTTAGAAACTAGTCTCTGTTCCGTTTCTCTACTCATGTGGTTTAGCAACACCACCGTTACTCAACGTTTATTAGAGTCTGGCAAATGAAAGATGAGAATGAAAAAAATGGCAACACTATAGTGTCCCCCCTTTCAAATCAATCTAACAAAAAAGGGACGACACTACAGTGTGGCCATTTTTTCATTTCTACCTAAGGTGACAGTTAATTATCTAATAAAAAAATCCTTGTACTCATTTGTTTTATTTATATTTTTAAACGTCGTGGGATTCCGTTTGTTGCGTGTAGAGCGTGTGACAGTAGGTACTATCTGCCCATCGTCACCCTGACCCGCCATAGAACGGAATCACAGTGACATTATAAAACAATTTGCTTGACACTTCTTACGACTTGAATCATAACGTCACTGTGACACAGTTATATGGTCGGTCAGGGTTCCGATGGGCTGGTAGTACAACTGATCGTTGGTTCTTTGGGAAGTCCTTTGTCCAGTAGTTGACGTTTTAAGGTCAACCGCCCGCCATTGCCCGTTAAGTATGTATATAAGTACCTACTGTCAATTTCATAAGTATAAATACCTACACTTTTATTACTTTGTCTACTTATTTAAAATCATGATTAAACTGCTATATATTAATCGTCCCAGCGATTAAAGTGGCAAGGTACTAAAGTGTAAGTGTGTGTGTGTGGGATTCAGCAGAGTAGACTGGCCAAAGTTAACCGGTAGGTCTAGATTTTGTTAGTTTTTCAGAGCGCCCGAAGGGTCTCAATAACCTGGAAAAAGGAGCTTTAAGCACTGGGGCTCTATCGTACTAGATAAAACCATGATGCGTTATCGTATTGTTAACGTTATGATGACTCTTGTATACCAGACAATAAGTACCTATTTACAAAATACACACACCTTAGATTTAGATTTAGATTTATTTATTTCATAATATAAGCTACAGTTATATTGAACAGCATGTCAATTTTACAGAGTTCATATTATGATCGTCAAAGAAGTAAAACTAAAAAATAATAATAATAATAATAATAATAATAATCATTTAGCAAAAGCCAATGTCGAAAATTAATGGATTATTATAGCACACAAAAGACGAGAGACCACGAGAGTGGAGACCACGTACCGGCAAGCGCAGCGTAGGGCGACCCCCCGCGAGATGGACGGACGATTTGGTCAAGTCCGCGGGGACCCGCTGGATGCAGGCCGCTTCCAACCGGGTGAGGTGGAAATCTTTGGGAGAGGCCTATGTTCAGCAGTGGACGACCTATGGCTGAAATGATGATGATGATGATGACACACCTTAATATTGTTTTGCCTTTACCGAGTAGAATAGAGCCGGTGATATGTATAATTTCAAGGTTAAAACATGCTCAACACTATTCTGCCCTCCTAAGCCAATACGCAGTATCTCAGATAAAGCTGTTATTGCAATTTTAACCTTATTAATAACAGAATAAAATTGAAATTGCTTTGGTTGTTGAATATGAGATACTGTTTATTGGCTTAATAGGGCAGTAAATATTAATAAGAAGCGTCCGTCATTCGAGTGGTTGTTGAGCTGAGCGTTACAAAACTTATACGTCATTCGGTGTTCGCGCCGAATGCTCCATTACACGCGAACTCTCTCAGTGAGGAGGCTCCTTCAGGTGACTTTACACTCGGCCAAAAATGTGGTCTACAACCCTAAGGTAGGAGATCATTTGCACGTCGTGATACAACAAGTTCGATTTTCCCTTCTCATGTCAGCCGAAAGACGTCCACTGCTGGACATAGGCCTCCCCCAAGGCTTTCCACTCAGACCGGTCTTGTGCTTTTCGCATCCACCGCGGTCCCGCGATCCTGACGAGGTCGTCACTCCATCTTGTTGGAGGCCTACCTACAGCTCGACTTCCGGTCCGCGGACGCCACTCCAGAACCTTCTGACCCCATCGGCCATCAGTCCTGCGAGCAATGTGCCCCGCCCACTGCCACTTCAGTTTAACTATTCTTAGGGCTATGTCGGTAACCTTAGTTCTACTGCGGATATCATCATTTCTGATTCTATCACGCAGAGAAACCCCGAGCATAGCCCTCTCCATAGCCCTCTGAGTGACTTTGAGCTTCCTTATGAGGCCCATTGTTAGCGCCCATTTTCCCTTGCAATAATATTATGAGAGTGAGAATCGACCAACCTAAGCGATAATTACTAACTTACTAAACTGGTGGACCACTTGGCCGACCGTACCATTAGGTATGTAAACTCGATTGGACGATGAAGCGCTTCGGGCCCTTAAATGGTTTTAGAGCTCATATTGTGTTACGGCACTCGATTGTTAAAAATTAATCAAAACACTCAAGATAATTGCGGTACCTACTTTCAGAACTGATCTCTTTTAAAAGGCCCAACCAATTTTAACCGTCTTCAAAAAAAGGAGGAGGTTCTTAATATGGTTGTGTTATTATTCCATTAAACCTAACTACGGACCACTCCAGTTAAAACTAGATTTCTAGTTAAAAAAAACCGGCCTAGTGCGTGTCGGGTTCCGTATTTCGGATAATACTCATCAACTCTAAAAATAAATAAGGGTCGCAATTATTTTCAAGGCGTTTATCTTTTAAACACGGTATTTAATACAGGTGTGAACAGTTCTGTCATTTTCTGTTAATTCGCATGGGCACACGGCACTGGAATATTAATAAAATAAAGGTTTTAAAAAACAATAAACTGAAAGGCCTTTAGGTACAGAACCTTAAAAAGATTCTGTCAATTTTATTTTTGTGACAGTACATAAGGTTTGGTTGCCGACTAGGTATACTTTTTTCCGCTCAGACATCATCTTATCATCAAGGCGAAACTAACGAGGTCTAACTCGGCGGATACATATCAAGTACAGATAAGATCCCGTGATCATCCGACTCTATCATCAGATCAGCTCGATGGTACCATGTATTCCAAATTTCAGCCCATTCCATTGACGGGAACTAGTTCAAACTCGACTTGCTAAATTCCAGGACATACATAAAGTCTTGTAAAAAGCGGAGTACTATGTCCGTTTTTGGACTAAAAATACCAGTGTTGCCAACCGGATCGAAGAAATTAATCCAACTCGGAGTTTGCTCAAACTAACCAAACATTTGCTCGCCACTCGCCGCGTCCACTTTGGTCGAGTGAATCCGAGGTGTCTGACTGGAACGACGGGGAAATCTTTTAGCTTGTATTTGACGTGTTATAATAAAACTACGGCACATAGGTAACCACTAACGTGCTTTGTGACACCATAGTTACCAGTGATAGCCCTTAATTATGCTTATAAATAAGGTCAATGCACGAGCAATGTGGGAAAGATGGTGATTTCAAGTTCCAATAAAGAAGATGAAGTTGCTTAATTGTTAAGTTCTTTTAAAAAACATTTTAATCTAAAAAACAAAAGAGCAGTATTAAAAATTAGATTACATCAATACTTCTGAGTTAAGGAGAGGGGGTATTTTTAGGCATTTGTGAAAAAATATTTAGGAATGTGAAGATTGAGCCCTTTTACGTGACATTCCATTTGCTGTCACGCCACATTTATAAATACCTACTTAACTAAGGTACATTCAGAATGAAAGAAAGAAAAGAAAGAAAAAAAAACGTGAAAGAAAGACAAACAAAACTCAACAAAATACTGAAATCTAGACAAAATACCTGTTGTCACGAAATGATGAAAGTTAATTACAATAAAACATAAACTAAGTTACTGAAATGTTCAAGTAAAGTCACTATATTTTATTTCATTCTAGAATCTAGGCTCCTCAAATATTACTAAAACAAAGGACATCATCCGGGTTTCATACATTTTGGTCCAAACAAAAAAGTGCCGGCCAAAAAAAGAAGAAGCTATATTCTGTTAGATCTTATATTCGCCTGAGCATTTGTTATTATGGCACCAAAGCTGTAGTACCAATATCCATAGTTTTATTCTAGTTAGAAAATTAAATATTTCGGTGAATTGGACTAACAAAAACCAATGAATTATACCATACTTTACATTTGAACATATTTTGGTAAGATACGGTGGTTTCAAACATTTTTTGATGCCATAGTAAGAAATGATAAGGCGGGTAAATTGTATCAGAATAAACCATTTTTTTTTTTGGCCGGCGCTTTCACTTTTGGACCAAAATGGATGATGTCCTTTTATGTTCTAAATTTAAAATGAGACTGCAATAATCAAATTATACAACTATGCAAACTTTCAAGCTGGTAGCATGAGTAGTTAGCCACGCTAGTCACCAAAATACTTCGAGGATTTATAATATCCTAGATTCAAGTAACAGTGAGTCACCGACTAACTCAACGTACGGCAAACTATCAATGAACTTTATCAACAATCTACAACTATCGACAAACTAGGCAACATAATCATATTGCTAAATAACTACACCAAAGGCTGTACCGGGGGTATTATGACATGGCCATGCAGTTCATTTTACGGTGAGTGTAAAGGACAGAGCAATTTTAGAACTCTGTCCTTTTCTCTCGCCGTAAACTGAACTGCATAGCTATGTTATAATAACCCCTCTGATAGACATACCTAATGGCATGAAAACGGCTGAGTTACTATGTTACCGCGGGAGCTGGGAGAATCTGGCTTGAAGCGGCAATTACTGGGCTATCAGAGTGGAGGACTTGCTTAGTTACAGTCCGTGAGTTAGGGGACTGTTAGAGCATACGACACGATTTCTGGCGTGATTCCAAACGGCTGCTGGGCAGAGTAGGTAGTAGGCGGCTAACTGCAATGTATGAAATGAAAATGCTCAATAATTAAGGTATTTCGCACGTAAAAACAAGCTTAAAAAATTCTAACCTACACATGTACATGTACATTCATCTTCAGGGTTCCGTACCAAAATGGTTAAAAAGGAACCCTTATGGTGAGACTTCGTTGTTTGTCTGTCTGTCTGTATGTCAGAGCAGGTTATCTCGCGCAACTACAAATGCTATCAACTTGAAATTTGGCATAGTTGTACAACTTACTTGCCCTCATCTGTTTTTAGTAAAAAAAAAAAAGAAATTAATTGTATAAATATTTGAAAAGGTGTCTAGAATGGGGGGTTGAATAATGAAAGTGGTTTGATTATAGCAAAAGGGGGTATCATATTCATATTCATATTCATATAAAAGGGATCAATCTGCACATTTCAAAAAAAAAAAAAAAAATTTCTTTGATGTACTTTTTGATTTATAGCCAAAAATTTACAAAAAATTACCGTTTCCCCCCCTAAAATCTAGAACTTTATAAATAAAAAAATCTAAGATAATCCTGACATATAGATAATTGCTTATATTATAAGAGTAAAATAAAATGAAGTGTTCATTATTTACAGTTTATGTTTTTGAATTAAAAATTGCATAGAATATAATAACAAAATGAGTATTTTCTTTTGCTGTTACCAAGCATATTATTTAAAAAACGGAACCCTTGGTGCGCGAGTCCGACTCACACTTGACAGGTTTTTTATTACGGCCAAATGGTTATACCTCGAATGTCACTGATATTCAGTGACGCTGATCACTGATCAGTGTGATCATTTAATAAAAGTTATTTGTTAAATGAAAGAAAGAAGGCAAATAATGTGTATTTAATTTGATTGAATCGAGTAATGCGTGTTTATAGTAATGTGACATGCAATAAATGATTTTGAATATGCACCTAATTCAACAAATCCGTTGATTTGTGAATTGCTCTAAGATTTGTCATTTTAACAGTCTATGGTTGATTGAATGAGCCTTATAGTTACACACCTAATTGTTAAATTAGATTGACACACGAATATATTTAATCGCTGACTGTAAAGGTCTCTTAACACAATCTTATACGCGGATACCGGACGGAGCCGATACCTAACATCCCGCTATCGGGAAACGTTGAGGGTGTGGTGAGGCTGCGTGACACCCTTATCGTGTTCATGTTTAGTTACATAGTGTCATATTTTGAAGAGGCTGGTAATTTAAAAAAAAAGGTAAGGTACGAGTGGGACTCGCGCACCGATGGTTCCACAATGCAAGCCTAATTGTTTTTCTTCAGGGTCCGTGCAATAATCATACTATAGACGCTCCTATATTATATGTTCCGTACCCAAAGGGTATAAACGGGTGTCCGTCTCTCCGAAAGTCTGTCTGTCACCAGGCTGTATCTCATGAACCGTGATAGCAAGACAGTTGAAATTTTCACAGATGATGTATTTCTGTTGCCACTATAATAACAAATATTACGAACAGAATAAAATAAATATTTAAGGGGAGCGGCTCCAATATAAAAAACGTGCTTTTTTATAGATACGGAACCCTTCGTGCGCGAGTCCGACTCACACTTGGCCGGTCATTACGATACAACTAAGATAAAAATAAGTTACAAAAAGTTACAAGTACGAGTATGGGGACCCCATTCTTTAATTCATTTTCTTTCTCTTTTTATTTCTTAGCAAAACTGCCGAAATAACATATATTCTATATAAAAACAACCCGATATCTATTACTGTTCAGCTCTTTTAAGACGGTGCAGCAGGCATAGGGTCCCGCTGGACTACCCCTCGGGTACGGAACCCTGACTTAACCATTCAGGTTGGTTTTCAATAAAAATACACTGAGCGAGCATGGGCTCTGCGGGGATTACATGTACAGTCGCGTTCATAAAATTGTGTACACTTAAGTACCTTGTCTGTTTTTCACGTTCAACTGCCATATATGAATTGTCACAGCGATTAAAGTGGCAAGGTACTAAATTGTACACATATTTATCAGCTTGACTATATAAGTGTGTTTGGCGGAATTCACCACGCAACTGCGGCGCGTCTGTGCAGTGTATCCACCACATGATTATCCATGACTGGACTCATGTCTCCTGAAAAAAAACTCCTAAACGTGTAAATGCCTGTCGATTAAATGAAAATTGGCCGAAGTAAAATATATATAATATTCCTTGAAATGAGTATCCCTATCGGTGATTCTTGGGCAAAAAAAACAAACAGTACTATTTCTATGTAATTTTACTCCTAGATCTACCTATACTATATCTAATGCAGACATCACGAAGCCATCTTCGTCTAACTTCACATTTTCACGATGAGGGTGTCACCACACCCTCAACGATTTCCGATAGTGGCGCCGTCCGGTATCCGCTGCGTATGAGATTGTGTTTAGAGACGTTTACGTAATTCCATACGTATCTTTGTTTTATTTATGCTATGAATTTTAAAACGCAATCATTTGGATAGAATAATGTAAGGTCTTTTAGACTTTTACCTATTTAATGGTGCATAATAGTAAAAAAAACCGGACAAGTGCGAGTCGGACTCGCCCACCGAGGGTTCCGCACATGACCCGGTTTACTCAATTCAAAATTTGCACTGCCGTTCCTTCCATAAACAGATATAGCTACAGATTTCAGATTTTCCCCTGTACTTGTTGTGTTGTTGTTGTTGTTGTTGTTGTTGTTGTTGTTGTTGTTGTTGTTGTTGTTGTTGTTGTTGTTGTTGTTGTTGTTGTTGTTGTTGTTGTTGTTGTTGTTGTTGTTGTTGTTGTTGTTGTTGTTGTTGTTGTTGTTGTTGTTGTTGTTGTTGTTGTTGTTGTTGTTGTTGTTGTTGTTGTTGTTGTTGTTGTTGTTGTTGTTGTTGTTGTTGTTGTTGTTGTTGTTGTTGTTGTTGTTGTTGTTGTTGTTGTTGTTGTTGTTGTTGTTGTTGTTGTTGTTGTTGTTGTTGTTGTTATGTTGTTGTAAGACGGTGTTACTTGCCAAATTTCATAGTTCTGGCTCAACGGCAATCACAATACATATTTTGATTCCTTCGACAGTGTCAATATACGCGTTTTTTGCAGCATAAACGACCGTTCTTTTTTACGTTCATGTAGAAGTTCAATTTTTACACAGTATCAAGGGGCTACAGACAGAAGTATATGGTTTTAATTTCAACTCGATACCTCCACGCATTCCCGATATAAAGGGTGATCCTATAAGGGCTCCATTTTTTTCTTTTGAGGTACGGTACCCTAAAAATAAATAAATATCAGGGGACAATGTTTCACAAATTTATCTAGTCCTAAACTAAGCTCTAACCTTTAAACTAAGGATAATAGACAACGATTAACATAATTGACAACATTTCATTTTGGTGACACCTGCAAATTACTATACGAATCGAAAGGGTTTTGCCTCCTGAACACGGCAAAATATTTATTTAGATTAATTTTCTTGATTTACAAAATAACAAGTAAGTTAAAAAAAATATCGAGTTTTACCAATACTATGCCTGAATAGATATAATACCATTGCCTTTTTCACGAGAAAAAAAGCTGTCATACTTCAAATTTGACATTGACACTAAATTTTTTTTAAATACAGATTGGACTTACGTAATATGTCCATTGTGTCGTAGAAATGAAGTTACGCCCTTTTAGAATAAGTACATCTTAATAAATTAATAATAAAATAATTATTCATTCTAGAGAAAATTAAAAACTATTAGTGTCTTCCTCCTTCTAAACAGTATCTATAAAACGAATAAAATTAAAGTCTTGAAAATATGAAATCTTGTCAATTATACATATAGAGAAGTACATACCTACAATAACAAGGAAAACATCCGAGACTCAGGAACAAATTCTAGCGCTCATCACACAAATTATTGCCCATGGGAATCGAATCCGGGACCACTAGCATCGTAGCTACCACCAACCCCCAACTAATTGTAAGTTAAACGTCGTCATAGCAACCACTTTAGCACTTAAGAACCAATTTTGATTGATTGGCTAGCGTACTACTCGTGGAGCGAGATTCCTAGCCACATGAGGGTACGTTATACTAGTTATGCTATTTGTCAGTAAACATAGATCTTTTGAATGATTCCTCATAATAAAAATGCATGCATGTCATGTAGAAGGCAAACGAGCACACATGCCCCTGATGGTAAGCGGGAACTGTGACCCATACACACACATTTGCAGTCTCAAGACTATAATCTTAAAACTGCAATCTTAAGACCCCAAATGAGTTACCAACCCTAAGGACTAGGAAGGAATGCCTCTAGGCTAGGAATTTTAACGGCAGCTGCGTCATCTCAACACCAGAACACAACATGATAATGGTGGTAGCGTTCCGCACGGACCCAGCACGAGGTCGTGCCACTTCTAAAGGCATTACGTAGTTTTAACCGTTTCACCTTGTTTTTTGCTGAACCCGTGTTAATTTCAAGTTATCTTGTGAAGGTTACGAGTCCTAACCTAACCTACGTGAATCATATTTAAGATAAATCGACACGGGTTCAACAGAAAACAGCTTTCTATGAAACTAAACATCTGCGAAGTGATATGTTCTGTCTGTGAAACAAGTGGACATCATTTTTAACACTTTAAATTAATATAACACCTTAATCACTTCATGAACCCTTCCTCTCAAATTTAGGCTTTAGATTTACCTAAGCTATAAATTGTGAGGGCACTTTAACGGTTCGCAGGGCCGTTAACTCCCCCATTTAGGCTCAGGTGGCCCCTTAACATGACTTAATAAAGACATTATATTGACATTTTCGGGAATTTCGGAGAATTCATTGGTCACTTTTATTTGTTGGTGTTGGGATTCAAAATTAGGCATCTAGGTTATTATTTTTTATTTCATGACCTTACGATCCATAGTGCGTGGGTCCTAACTCGAGTTAATAAACGTCAGATTCTTACGAAAACTGTGATTACTCGAGTTATCTGTGCAAGTGGACCCTAGTGTATCTGTGTGCGTGCGCTAAGTCGTGTACAACGAACGAAAGTGCAGACCTTGCATGCTTCACACTTTCTGGAGCAACGTTACGTCCATATTTTTTTAGATCGGTGAATTAACATTAATATAAATATAAAAAAAACTGGTCAAGTGCGAGCCAGTCAATTTTAAACCAGCTCCCGTTAATGAAATGGGCTGAATTTTGGACTACGTATGTTAACCTGATGACCATGCAATATTATGGTACCTAAGAGCTGATCTGATGATAGAGTCGGAAGATGGCAAAAAATCTCCGCTATTCTTAACGTGGACCCACTGAGTTGGGACTCGTTGTCTTGACAAGCAGATTTATTGCTAAAGAAGTACAGTTGGCTTGACAAGCAGATTTATTGCTAAAGAAGTACAGTTGGCAGCAAAAGCTGGTTCTAAAAATACGGAAACCTATTAACTATTTGATAGTGATTGTTTAGTGTGCTGCAAGCAACGCCGCAGGGCCGACCAGTGTTCCGATTAAAGAGAGTCCTACGTTCGTTATAGAGTGACATAAAAAAAGCAGTAAATCTGTCTCGGTCTCTAAGTGCCACGCGAGACGGGATCATATCTTAGTACTTCAGTGGAAATATAACGCATGATAGAAAAGAGTTATTTGATTCTACTGAAAACGAAAACAGATACATTTGTTCACTAGGAGAATTTTCGTGTATTTTTACATACTCGTAGTATTAAACAGTCTTTTTCTGCATCAGTCTGTATA
Source organism: Acleris sparsana (assembly GCA_923062465.1). Taxonomy (NCBI): domain Eukaryota; kingdom Metazoa; phylum Arthropoda; class Insecta; order Lepidoptera; family Tortricidae; genus Acleris; species Acleris sparsana. The sequence continues at coordinate 11,961,327 of OV281307.1, read as the reverse complement.
TTATAAGTTATGAAAATAGCGTAAAAGCGATCACCAAAAGTGAAATTAAAATTAAAATCGGCCGAAAAATACGGATGATACAAGCATTTTAAACTGCTAATTAATTAGACAGCGATTACACAGAGAGATCTGATATGCACCGTGACGTCACGTATCAATCGGCCATTATTAGAGTTAGGACTTTTGGTGGCAAATCGTGGTTCCAGAATCCATGGAGTCGCTATTTCCTAATTATTATAATACATAACACTTTGATTTTGACCTTCAGTATTTTAATATTGCAAATTTCATTTATTCGTTATTCGGCCGCACCAATTTAAATTAATTTTGGTACTGAGGATATCTCTGATGTGAAAGCGTTACAAACAAGCAAATATTAATAGGTATGAAATAACCGAACTAAATATGTATTTAGTTCATTTTTGAATATGATAATACCGAAGGTCAAAATCAATGTGTTATGTATTATAATAATTAGGAAATATCGACTCCAAAATCCTAACCCTAGCCATTATAAACTCCATGATAAATTCTTTTTTGCTAGAAACAAATGTTAGTTCATTGAAGCTGTTGAAAAAGTCTTGAATATTGAATAGAGGATATTCATGACTCTGTTGAGTCCATACTGATGCGGTTTTCACCATCAGTTAGATACTTAATACAATATTCTGCAGACAATTTAAATTACGGATGCGCTTCAATCAGTCTTAAAACATTTTGGTTAATTTCATTTAACTAACCACGAAAAGCATAATGAACGTTTAGCATAAAAACCAATTGTACAATTTCATAAGGCAAACTATCGAATAACATAACACTTAATATAACTATCATTTTCTTGTTATTAGGTATGTATTTTTAGTCATTTTTTAGGGTTCCGTAGCCAAATGGCAAAAAACGGAACCCTTATAGATTCGTCATGTCTGTCCGTCCGTCTGTCCGTCCGTATGTCACAGCCACTTTATTCCGTAACTATAAGAGCTATACTATGGAAACTTTGTAAGTAGATGTATTCGGTGAACCGCATTAAGATTTTCATACAAAAATAGAAAAAAAAACAATACATTTTTGGGGTTCCCCATACTTAGAACTGAAACTCAATTATTATTTTTCATCAAACCCATACGTGTACCCCACACGTATGGATAGGTCTTCAAAAATGATATTGAGTTTTCTAATATATTTTTTTTCTTAACTGAATAGTTTGCGCGAGAGACGCTTCCAAACTGGAAAAATGTGTGTCCCCCCCCCCCCCCCCCCCCGTAACTTCTAAAATAAGGGAATGATAAATGTAAAAATAATATATGATGTACATTACTATGCAAACTTACACCGAAAATTGGTTTGAACGAGATCTAATAATTAGTTTTTTTTAATACGTTATAAATCGTAAACCGCATTTTACCTTTCATTCAATCAACTCCAATATAATAAAGAATAAAGAAAAACATTTATTTAGATGTATAGTGGTACGGAACCCTACGTGCGTGAGTCCAACTCGCACTTGGCCGCTTTTTTCTAGCTAGGTTGGTTAGGTGAGAACTGTGACCTGTGAGAAATATTCATTTGTTAACTTATGAACATACTTTTTGAAATTAAGCATTTGCAGGGTCCGTCCGGATCTTATCCTATCTACCGCCAAACAGCAGTGTTCGCATTGTTGTGTTCCGGTTTGGGGATAAGACAGCCGGTGTAATGACTAGAATAGAGGCATTCCATCTTAATCTCAGGGTTGGCAACGCATTTGCAGTCTTAGGCTTGCAGTCTTATGAATGCGAATGTCTATCGGTCACAGTTTCCACTTACCATCAGGTGGCCTGTGTGCTCGTTTGCCTTCTCTACGCCACATAAAAACAAAAAAGACTCCTGTGCTGTAGGTAGACTTACCGATCGTGCGCTCCTAGCCTATAGGTTTACAACCTAAAAGGCGTTCAGACATAGAATAAAAACTAGCAGCTTATTGGTTAATAAACTTTAGTACGCATTTCAAAGTTGATTGAAACTTTGTATGAGTCGATCCCGTCTAGCCTTATTTGAAAAGGACCCAACTATAAAAACCTTTTAATGCAAATACAACCTTAACTGTAGCCCAGGAAAGTTGAAATTGGTATGGATTTTATAATGCGTATGTGCTCTTTTGATTGATAATGGCAGTATTATATTGACGACCGGTGTTTTAAGACCAATAAGGCGTTGGGAGCAGTGTAATAAGAATGTCGCTTTAATATTGTGTTAAATGAACAGTTCTATAACGAAATTGTCAACTGAACTTAAATATATTTACAATTATTGTGTATTGTTCCCTATTCAGAATATTAAAAGCATGTTTGATAGATGTAATTTAAACTAATTCTGCATACAAGTCTGTTTTATCGAATTCGCTTTACAAGATTTGATTTAGCTATTCATAACATAGATTAATAGTAGATTGTTCAACAAGGGACTAAAACAAGCCATAATGACAGAGATATTTAGCCACGCGAGCGAGCGACCAACATCATGTCATTATGGTCGTTTAGTCTCGCGTTAAACACTACTTTTCACTTTGAATGCGAGTAAAGAAGACGTTGTATAACAAAATTACAATATTTATTATAACAAAGTTTCTTCTAAATTTGTTCTGCGGTTGTTTTTTTTGTAAAGTGCCGCTTTAAATGCTTGCTTATTTAGCCAACAGATTCGAACTTAAAAACTGTTTAAGAACTAGTTGGACCATGCATAATAAAACGAATTCATCATTAATATAATTCATTAGATTCATATTCGTAATCGTGATTCACGAAATTAAATAGTTTTCTTTTTATACTTGTGCATAGTTGACAATTTTGTGGTTATTTCCACGCCCTAAAAAGAACTATACACAATCACTGAAAATGGCGATAACCCTCTATTCAAACACCGTGATTGGTTGTTTAGGGGTTTCCAACGTAAAATTAAAAAAAACAGACTTTAATCCCTCTTAGAGATTAATGAGGAGCTTTAGTCCCGATGTGACGAGACTAAAGAGCATGAGAAGTGATTTTTTTTATAGCTTATATCCCTCCCACAACCAAGAGTAACGATACCACATATATTAAAATCCATCAAGCCGTTTAAGCTGCAAAGCGTGTCACAGAGAAAGATAACATACATGCATACATACACACACGATAAACATGACGCTTTTGACGCAGTCGAGTAACAAGATTATTAAGCCATTCCGTCCATTATAAAAACAGAAAATAATGCCAAAATGGTGGCGAAAAGTTTTCTGGCTCACGACTAACTTTGCGACGCTGATATTCTGCCAGAAACTAATGAGCTAAAACTAATTAACCTAAACCAATGGAACGGGATGAAGGAAACTATAAAGGGTGCGGTTGTATGGGTCAGGGTAAAGGGACATATTGTCTTCATACATTTTACGGACATGTTTCGCTGAGGCATGATAAGATAAGATAAGATAAGATAAGATTCATTTATTGTCATTAACTGTGTACAATTAGGTCACATCATATAAAAGGTCCAACAGTTTGCCCATTTCGGGCGTACAATAACAAGTAAATATATTATTATTAAAAAAGTCTTAACCAGGTATACATCTGAAATATTCATTTAAATTGTAGAAACTTTCAATTAAAAGCTATTTTTTGAGCTTTGTTTTAAATCTAATCCCATCTAACGATTTAATATGTTCAGGCAAATGGTTAAATATTTTAATTCCATATACATATGCGCTCTTACTAAGTATAAAGCTGGAAGGTCTAACTGTACAAACATCGTACTTATATCGAGATCGGATATTATTTTTAGAGTCGCTTTTTTTTATAAAAATATCATTTCGGTCTTTAACAAATAAACAAATTTGTAGTATATATATACATACATGTCAAAGTTAATATTTCGTTATCTTTAAAAATGTCTCTTAGGGATTGCATTGCTATTTTGCAGTGCAAGATTATGCAGTATCACTATAATATTTATTAGTGTCAACTTAATTGACGTGTAATGTTATTTACGGTTTGAATTAACGTTGTTCTTCCTTTCTTTTCTTTCTTCACTACATTGGTTTAGTCTCAAACAGTCAATGAACTTCATTCCTATACCATTCGGGACTGTGTCAAAGTGACACTGTAAATAAAATCATAAGAAGTCTCTTACGTTTTGATTGATAACGTCACTTTGACATAGTCCAAAGTGGTATAAGTATTAAATGGCTTGACTAAAATACCGTAGTAAAACTCTAGACTTGTCATACCTAATTATTTAAATTCATACAAATCAACCAAGCAAGGAACATATCGCGCTCATCATAATAATTTGCCCTTAGCTAGGTACGTATCAGGAATCGAACCCGGACTGCTAGCTTCGTAGTCAGGGTCGCTACTAATAAGTAGGCTAAGCTATTTGTTTTTTACAAGCCCGTACTTCTGTCGTTCGACTAACAATAAATAATTAATTATCAGGTTTATTAGGGGACAATATCACACAAATTGATCTAGGTAATCTGGAACAGGCAATGATAATATAAATAATTACTATAGAGAAATAAATACATCCAAGACTCAGAATAAAATATTTGTCCATACCGGGAATCGAACCCAGGATCAACAGCTTCGTAGGCAAGGACACTAACAACTAGGGTAACGCGTCTAACTCCTAGTTATGAGTTTCATTAATAATGATCAAATTAAAAAAAAAACAATTTGGCCGTTAAGCTTCACTTAAACCAAATCCATTTCTAATGGTCACTAGCATTTGTAACGACTTAACATAGACGCCATAAAGCACCCATTTTCTATGTAATTAGAAACCTGGGCACTGAAATCTATAAGCACTTAAAACGTTCCCTGCCGCAATATAGTTTTTGTACGTAATTTGTACATGCAACCCGTGTCATTGGCCCAGGACGGGGTAAATAGTGATGTTCAATTAGTCATGTCATGTTACCCAACAATACTGTTGTTTCATAATTGGTAACAATGTAAGATTAGAGACCTTAACTGCTGGTCCCTTGGGCTATTTAAATTGTGAGAGAGACAAATACAGTAGGCCATCTTCCCGAACATATGGTTAAGGAAGGCGATGGCTGAGATACGCGTCATAGCCGTGAACGGGTGCTGTCTGAGGGGTCCGGTCTGTTCACGCTTGCTTAGATCGTTTTCCAGTTCGTAACTTTAAATATCGACCCTGACATAGTGACCTCGTCATGTTGTTCTCCTAGTCACTATTTTTAATTTAATGTTATTGAGCTTACATTTGTAATGATGTTGAAAATAATTAATATTACTTTATTACCCTGTAATGTAACTTTTAAGTATTATTGTAATTTATGATTGAAAAAAGGACCTTATGCTGGATTTTCCTGCGGCGTTTCTTCTCCGCAATGGTAGTCTTGACCGAAGCGCTAGCGGTCCGTTAATTTGACCAAAAGTACGTTTGACAATTGATTGATTTGGTAAAACATTAGTGAACCAGTGGTTTCACCACATATCGCTGCCCCGATATTACAAGGTTCTATGTTGCATTTTTATCACCTTGAAGTTGGAAGTTTGTCAGAGTGACACTAGGTCTAAATTGAAGTACCCCCAATGTAACATAGAACCCTATAATATTGGGGCAGCGATATTACTGGCGTGTAAAAGAGCCCTCATGTGACCAATTTACTGAATAAATATGTATGGCAAGTGCAAATCAATTCATCTTTCCTACTAATATTATGTGTTAGTTTGTTACTCCTCAATGCCTGGTCGGATGTCAATAAAATTTGAAAGCGAGATAGCTTATATCTTGAAAAACCACATGGGCTACTTTATATCTAAATTCCCTCTCTAATAACGATAGTCGAAATCTACGCGAGTCGCGGGCAGAAGCTTACTGATTGTATCATGCTGGTCTAGCCAGTGAGGTAAGACAAGTTGTTTAACGCTAACATAAACGATTTTCGAAAACTGAAATCGAATGAAATTGTCGTAAGCACTCGTCACAACTCAACCGTCTGACAGCTTCCGTCACTACTATACAATTACTAGCGATAACGAGCGCCGAATGCACCTTGTCCCTGTCCTACTGCCGTACGATGTTGTATGAGTCATTAACGCGTGTCATACATTACAGCGACGCTCATTAGGAGCGGCCGGCGACACCTGTAATATTTCACGTCGTTTCGAAACAGACGGGATCCGTTAGAAACATAATTGATTTTGTTACGTTTCAAAATTGAGCAATTTTTAACTGAGTAAGCCTAGTTTTTCGTATTTATAATGCTCCTCTGCATGTTATCATATTGTATTGTTACTGTGCCGTGTGGTTGCCGGCTAGGGGGGGTGCGCTCCATGTCTTCCAGAGGAAGTCGTAAGGGGTGACTAAGGGAATAAAAAGGCTTGCAGTATTGTTAGGCGATGGGATTACACCGGCAAACATCTTAGCCTATTTGTGCAAAATGTGGTTACAGAAATAACAACAAGTTTTTAGAGTGTTGGTAATTCTGTAGCTCTGCCTACCCCACTCTGGGAATGAAGGCGTGAAGGTATGTAGGTATGTATGTGTTTTTAACTCGGCTGCCATTGCTGTCAAGTAAATAGGAGCTATCGTTACGTTGACAGTACGATAGCATGTCAAAAGTGATATGGTTTTACCGAGTAAAGTACAGCCGACGGATTGCGAGTAGTAACAGTATGCAGGGTGATGTAAACGAGTTAGAATAAGCGACCCCGGGGGGCCTAAGCTAAGGGTCAACTCACACTGAGGCGCGAGGCGACGCGACCATCATCTTTATGAATTATGAATTATGAATTATGACTTATGACGCTGCGCGCATAGGCGACTCAAAATATAATTAAATTACTACACGAAAAGGTTTTTTTTTTATGGCATAGGGAAGGCTGACGAGCACACACACAGGCCACCTGATGGTAAGTGGAAACTGTGACCCATAGACATTCGCATTCACAAGACTGCAAGCCTAAGACTGCAAATGCGCTGCCAACCCTGAGGACTAAGATGGAATGCCTCTATGCTAGTCATTACACCGGCTGTCTTACCCCCAAACCGGAACACAACAATGCGAACACTGCTGTTTGGCGGTAGGTTAATGGATAATATGGTGGTAGCGATCCGGACGCACCCCGCACAAGGTCCTACCACCCGCAAAACCGCAAGGTATAATTTAATTGTGAGAATTTAGAATACGTTGCACCACGCGGCATGAATTCTCACAATGAAATGCGTACCTTTTCGTGAAGTAATTAATAGTAGATTGTACAACAAGGGCATAAAACAAAACATTGTATCCAAGACTTATGGTATCCATCCAACCCGGCAGGCGAGGTTGGATAATTAAGTCGAGGATAAAATGGGTTTTAAGACAGAGTTATACACTCTGCTTTTCACTTCGATTACGAGGAAATAAAACAGTGATAATGTAAAAAAAACTAACATGAATGAGAATGTATTGACTTGTTTTTCATACGTTTTAAAATAGGTTTTCTTGGATTTAGGCGGCAATATCTGTTCAATAAGTTCTTTTACATCATTTTCCATTACTAAATTCCGTATCACAGGTTTTGCAAAGAAAACAACTACCTATTTAATATTCTAAAACTATAGACAAAAACCTCTTCCCCGCCAATGTATTTTTTTTTGTTTTTCTGCATGAGGTCGAACGCAATACTGCCAAGTCAAACGTTGTTTTTTTATTGTTCTTGTTAATAAGGCTTGTTTTTAATAGTTTTACATTTCTTTTTTGTAAGATGCAACACAGAAGGCTAATTAAAAGTAAATGTATTCAAATAACAAGTTTCGCGCGCTACGGCGGTAAGAAGCAACATGCTCGCGCGTAGGTTTGCGCGGTGTAGTGACCCAGTAAAGCTGACACTGTTTAGAGCATTCTGTCAATGTTTCTACACATGCCAGCTCTGGGTTAACTGCACCAGACGTGCGTTGGGCTCCATCAGAGTTCAATACAACAATGCGTATCGTACTCTGATGAAGCTACCGCGCTACTGCAGCGCATCGAGCATGTTCGCGGAGGCAAGGGTACCCGACTTCTTCGCCATAATGAGGTCACGTATCGCGGCGTTCTGGGATCGCATCAGCTCATCGAGCAATGGGATTCTCCGCGCCTTGTCCGGACGCCTGGACTGTCGAATCCACGATCACTGGCTTTCTGTGCATCGTGACCATAATAAAAAGTAAGTAAAAAGTAAAGTTAATCTGACATGTGTGTATCTTTATGACGTCATGAATGTAATCTAATTTTTTAATGTATTTTATATGGGTTCTTCCTGAAATAAATGACTAATTATTATTATTATTATTTAATGCAGTCACCTCGTCTGTCTGGCTGTAGGGCTTAATTGTCTTAGTCTAGATGACGAGAACACTTTACGCACTAGTGCATAAAATGCGATTTTATGCAGCCTATACCCAGTTTAGAATAGTCTTTAATAAAATTCACTCGAATCTTAATTGGAAGTGCCATGTTGACCTGTTGTGCGGTAGATTGAGTAGTGCAGTCTTTGCGTTGCGTAGCTGAAATTGCTTATATCTGACGACGCTCTAAGACAGGTCTATTATGCACAATTTCACTCCCTGATGTCGTACGGTATACTCTTATGGGGAAACTCTACGGATCCCAACAGGGTAATGCTGATGCAGAAACGTGCCGTACGTACGTTGGTTGGGGCGAAGCCAAGACATACTTGTCGGAGCATTTTCACAGCGCACCGCATAATGACGCACTTTTCACTTTACATATTCGAAATTATTATGTTTGTCCGATTTTTTTTTTCATTTTTAACAGTAAACGTAGTCGGCAAAGACTCCGCCACAAGGGCGTTTGAGAACTGTTCCTTGTCGCATGGCACTTGCAGGTAAGAACCCGCGCGTCATCGGCCCCACGTACTACGAGCGTCTACCCGCCGAACTCAAACGCGAACCAATCTGACGAAATGTTTAGGCGCCGGCTTAGGAATCTTTTGTTGGATATCCAAGTCTATTCGGTAAATGAGTATAATTATGGAACTTAACTTGTAAATAAGATTGAATTTTTTAATATCTTTTTCTGCTTTTTTGTTTATTGTTCTTCGTATTTGTGTTGACTTTTACCTACTATTATTATTTAATTATATTTCTGACGAGCTCAATGTAACTGCATACAATTTGACATGTCATGTAATTTATACTGTCTTATATTGAGTAATAAAATCTGAATCTGAATCTGAATGTAATAAAGATGGACCTTACGAGCATTTGAAGTGAAAAGTATAATTTGAGTCGCATGTGCGCGCAGCGTCGCGTCGCGTCGCGTCGCGTCGCGTCACGTCGCGTCTTTGAGTATTGACCCTTAGATGCATTACGCTGACTAGCGTTCCTATTCGTTTCGTTTTGAATCCAATCGCGTCGTGATACGAAGAGTCACGTGATCGAGTGACGATAAGATTGTCCCCACATGGCTGTACTGGTAGATAAACTAAGTTCGGCAGCTTACGCCGTTAGGAAAATTAGACAACTAACTAATGATGAGACAGCTCGCTTAGTTTATTATAGTTATTCCAATAGTGTTATGTCTAACGGTATTCTGGTTTGGGGTAAGGCAGCTGAAATACAAACTATATTTGTGTTACAAAAAAGGGCCATTCGTTCTATTTACAATTTAAATTCCCGTGACTCCTTAAGAGAAATTTAAAAAAATAATAATATCGTAACTGTAGCGTCTAAATTTATTTTCAAGAATGTTATTTATGTTATTAAGAACTTAGATTTTTTCACCAAAAACTCTGATATACATAATTTAAATACTAGACATAAAAATAAAATCGGTATTCGGAAATTCCGTGTCCGTAAAGTATATAAATCATATGTTGGTCAATGCATTCATTTCTATAATAAATTACCTGACGTAGTTCTAAAGTTACCCTTTCCAGCACTTAAAAAATACTAGAAAAAGTCGTTAATGTCTAAAGCGTATTATAGGGTCGAGGATTATCTAACAGTCAAAAATGCATGGCCTACACCCGAAACTTAGTCAATACCTAATAATTTGTTAAAATGCAAATATACTATATCTTGTCTAGGGGACACCGTTGATGTAGGAAAACATATCGAAACTTTTATTTGGTCGTCTTGCACCATCTTATATACACAAGTAGGTGTTTTTTTTTTCTCCCTCTATCTCTCTCCCAAGATTTTTGGCATGTTTTCCTGCTGAACTTCAAATGTTATTTGATATTATATTTCATTTAATATTTATAGCTTTATATAATGCTTCGACTAAGTAGTACCATTGTAATCTGAAACATGTTTACAAAATGACTGACTGTTGAGTTTCTTGCGGCGTTTCTCCTCAGCAGGGGTCTCCTGTTGGGAAGCGCTGGTAAATTCTTGACGTGTAAAAGTGCCCGTGCGGCCTACTTACTGAATAAATGATTTTTATCTTTTTTATGTTTATCTTTTTATTGGTTTAAAAACGAATGGAAATGAAACGCTAGTTAGCGTAATCTTGGCTAGCGCCTATGCGTAAAAGGAGTTTTTCGCTATTATAATAAAATCGTGTAATTTTCCGATTCTAGTTATCATAAATATGGCAGTGGCATCAATAATAGAGGTTATCCGACTGCAGCGAAGCCAAAAAGGAGGGTTATGTGTTTGACCTGTATGCATGTATGCCCGTTCCTATGTCCCCTTATAACTACTTAAACGGTCAACCGAATTTGATAAATACCGTCATTAGGATCGGTCTTGATGGTGCGAGTGTCGCTGGGTAAACACAATTTAAAAAATATATATTTCAATCATAATTAGGTATCGCATCAACGACAATATTAAACATGTGCGGGTGGTAGGACCCTGTGCAGGGTCCGTCCGGATCGCTACCACCATCTTATCCATTAACCTACCGCCAAACAGCAGTGTTCGCATTGTTGTGTTCCGGTTTGGGGATAAGACAGCCGGTGTAATGACTAGCATAGAGGCATTCCATCTTAGTCCTCAGGGTCGGCAACGCATTTGCATGCGTCTTATGATAATGTTTATGGGTCACAGTTTCCACTTACCATCAGGTGGCCTGTGTGCTCGGTTGCCTTCTCTATGCCATAAAAAAAAAAAAAAACATGCAGTCGTTTTTATAAAGCTGGCTTGGACCGAATAAAAATAAATTTACACTACCATTTCAAAACCATTTAAAATAAATTTTCACCTGGATATCTTTTAAAACATCACGACAATGGAGACAACGTGCCACATCCTCTTACATCCTCAAATACAAAAATAATGCAAGTCAAAAACGAATGTCGTACGAATGAAAACTTTATGCACATACCATTCTAATTTAGAATGCAACGGCGTTACATTGAGTTGTGACACTTGTGACCGTCGTATCAAATTGTCCTGTTACAAATTGTTTTAATGATTAACATGCTAACTTTGGCACTTAAAATATGCATTTGACAGCATATTTACTAACCAAATCTCGATGGGTTATTTAACAGGAAATGTTGACCGACATACATGTAACTGTGTTGAAAAATATAGTGTCTCGTTTATAAAATACTTTTGTGAGTAACGAAATGATAATGAACGTGATGATAAGTGATGGTGAGTGATTTAACTCTAAAGCAAGATACTTGTAAATGCTTACTTCCTACTATGTTCTAGGGAGATAAGAAGTCAATGTGTAATGAGTTGACTAGCATAGAGGCATTCCATCTTAGTCCTCAGGGTTGGCAACGCATTTCCAGTCTTAGGCTTGCAGTTTTGTGAATGCGAATGTCTATGGGTCACATTTTCTACTTACCATCAGATGGCCTGTGTGCTCGTTTGCCTTTTCTATGCCATAAAAAAAAAAACTAAAAAAAAACCCAACGATGAAGTTACCAAATATTGACAACAGTACAACAATGGTGAACTTATTTGTTGCGTTGTTTGTTGGAACAGATCGCTTTCTAGTGATAGGACCGCTTGGACTGACTCTGTACCATCCCTCTTTTTCTTGCTGTATGTTCCATGCAGTATTAAGATTGTTCCACTAGCAGCCAACCAATTCCAAACTATATGTATAAGTATACAACAAGTAAGACTCATCCATTCTTTCCATCGTATGAATGCTCACATTCATTCAGATAGCCTTTCATATTACAATTCCATTGAAATAACTGCGGTCTAAAAATACTCGGAGCAAGATCGTGCCCCGGAGACCTACTTGCACGCTTGCTTTGTTTTCTCTGACCTTGCGGCATAGACAAGACGCGTGCATACGTTAGCGCTTTTCGAAAACTGTCAAACGATATGTAGTTTGCAAGGGTCGTAGTCAAGATGCATAATGATATTACTGATAAGTTTTCACGGGCTCTCTTATCGTCAGACTGGAATACAACTATGTGAAAGCTGCTTTACTGTAGGTTAAAGGATAAGATGGTGGTAGCGATCCAAACCCTGCACATGGGCTACCACTAGCACTCATCATCATCATCATCGGCCTATATTAGCCCACTGCTGGACGTAGACCACCCCAAATGTTCGCCATTTCACCCACCATGTGCCATTTTTATATTATCCTCGGCCTGTCGCATCCAACATCTGCCGGCAGCTACACGCGAATCATCACTCCATCTCGCCGGAGTGTAAGAACACTAGTTTGCCGAGTCGCGGTTTAGACTAAAACGGTCGAATTACTTTACCTTAGATCTTATTTTTTTCGCTTATTCCATCTTAGCCCTCAGGGTTGGCAACGCATTTGCAGTCATCAGTCTTGTGAATGCGAATGTCTATAGGTCACAGATCCACTTAACATCAGGTGGCCTGTGTGCTTGTTTGACTTCTCTATGCCATAAAAAAACCTCTAAAGTCAGTTAACCCGTAATTAAACATTAAGAGCAATATTTTAAAACCCATGAATACATTCGTTTCCCCAATCTCCACGGCGTGTGGTCTATTCCGAATTTAAACGGGCACGCCATGCACAAGTTGACGTGATTTAGTAGATAACTTCTGGAATAAACAAACATCTAACTTTTTATGCACGCCAGTGTATGATATACTAGTTTTTTTGCCAGCAACTTCGACCGCATTTTGGACAATATTTTAATAGAAGATTGGTTAACCTTACACTCCGAATAAGGTTGGGTGATGGAATCAGTAATAAACAAGCACTAATGATGGGCACCTTATTCTTATGGTACAGAAGTTTTAAGGTCATTCATTTATTTTAAGACATTCTATTTATAACCTTATGATGTTTGTATTAACATTGATGCCTTCAGCTAAAAATGTCCAACATTGGTGACAACACCCTAAGAAGGAGATTCTAAATGTTATCAATGGCAAAGATATTTGTTGCGTCCACTAAATTTAAACGAGTTTTTGGTAGGTTTTATTCCAAATCATTTTTATATGCTTTTTTTAATATCGGCATTTTAAAATCTTATAATTATGAAAGGTAATCGCAATCAAAATCCCGTTGATAATATGTCTAATGTACAGTCGAATTCATAAATAACACTTTAGTAGGTACCTTGTCTATGTAATGTCTTGTTTAAACTGCCATATATGAATTGTCACAACGACTACAGTGACAAGGTACTAACATGTATACATATTAATGAACTCGAATGTACCTAATTATAACAACTTACAGCAAAAAAAGAACAAGATTTCATGTTAAGTTTTTGATATACCTAATGTTAGAAGTCGTTCATTACTATGGCTAAAAAGTACTCTATTTCGTTGAGGTTAGAGCTGTCTCCACACAAAATTTCATTACAATCAGCTAAGCGGTAAACCTATGAAAGCATAATCAAAACCAAAAAAAACAGAGTAAGTTACTTTCGTATTTATAATATTTGTACCTGTGGTAATAATGCTCTTATATATCTCTCTCTGCTCTTTGTACATGACAAACAAATTTATAAAATCAAAACAAAACTGTTATACATAATAATGATCAATCATAAATAAAAATGATGAAAGAAATGTAAAGAACACTTTTAAATACCTATTTAATGAAAGGTCCGAATCGTCCTTTTCACAATTGTCATGTGGTGGCCGCCATATTGAGTGTTGGTTAATGTCATTTCTTAAGTGACACTTACAAGATTAAGACAAAACAAACCGATTGACGGAGGCCATTTGTTACGTCAAAAGATGGCGGATGTGTAAATTTAGTTTTGTATTTTTGTGTATTTAGGTGTTCAAAGTTCTTTTCTGTTAATGATTTGTACTTTTTATGCCTTTGTGTTGCACAGTGATAGAAGACTTGGACTTATTTCGTGTATCTGACATCTTACTTCTTTCAAGTGGACTCGCCGTGGTACAGAGGTTAAAACTATCTTGACCTCTATCCTACATATCACCGTACAACGTTGCCCCCAATATTGATTTATAATTATAATTTATAAACTTGACACAGACGAAATCACTTCATTGTGGAAACGCCATATCCCCGCGGTAGTAGCTGTTAAAGCCGCGGGGCAAGAAAAAAAAATACCGGTGGACATAAGAATCATCAAAATCAGCCCCCGCGTTTAGTTTCTAAGGCACCACAATAAATGAACTGATATACATAAATAATAAGTATATATAGGTTAACACTTTACTGTCCTATGCGTCTGGTAAATACGTACAAAATACGCCCTGACAAACAAAAGCCAAGGTCACACGTGCAGCTTATGTAAATATATTGTTCAACTGGGACCATATTTTATTCAACACATGACATTTAATTTGGGCTCATAGAATTTTTTCCCGCAACGGGACTACCATTTATCTCGGGACATGCTGTAGTCACGTTCTGTACGTTACTTAACAATTTTGGTACTAAATTAAGAGGCTAATTTATTATACAGGTTGTGAAAAAAGATCATGATTAAATTAATGGCCAATGTGTTGTAATGTTAATACTTATGAGTATTTTGGTACACTTATTCTATAGTTTTTGAGGAGATTTTGGAAGATTAACAATGTAAATAATTGATTTGCGGGTTTGGTTTTTTGATCATACGTAAACAAGATGCAATACACAGATTCTTCATATACTGGATAAGGACGTAATTGTTTCACTTTAAAGGCATATTGCTGTCCGATATGATGACTCATAAGGGCATAAAGATGCATCATATTGTAGAAAATGTGTTATCAAAAGGGGGAACGTTGTAATATTAATATAGACTAGGCTAATAGTATAAAATAAATCTTATTAAATTAAATAAAGATCCTCATAGTTTAAATCGTGGAATGTAATATATACTTTTTTATGTCATGGAGGAAGCAATACACACACACACACATACATACACATAGGATGATGGTAAGTGGCATCTGTGGCCCATAGACATTTGCATTCTCAAGACTACAATCTGAAGATTGCCATCCTTAGAACGCAAATGCTTTGCCAACCCTGACGACTAAGATGGAATGCCTCTATGCTAGTAATTTCACTGTCTTATCCCCTCACACACGGAACACAACAATGCGAACACTGTCCACTTAATAAATGTATTAGTGTGATCAACCGTAAAACCGGTATTTGGCGTTCGTGGACAAGAAATCAGTGTAGCAGCTACGCGTGTAGCAGAGGTCTGCGTAGCACGCTACGATGCTACAGTAATAAATTTCGCACAAAAACACGTTCCTATAAGCAAATATGTTTATTTTGGCCTTTATTTATTCATGAAGTTTAAAAAACATTCAAAATTTATAATGTGTTATGGTTCGTTGTTTACGAAGTACTTTGTTGATGAAATCTATCGCCCATTTTTTGCTGTAAAACATGTCAGGAAAAAAACGCAAACTGAAAATTAGGCTGGTAAAATTGATAGCGATGCGTAAAAAGCATGTTTTTTCTACTACTCCTACTAAGGTTTGTTAAAAACAGCTGTTGAACTGCTTGGAAATATTAAAAGTATCCATTTTCTTTTGCAAGGAGGTGTATGTTATAAATTAACACTCGCTTTTTTCAAGTGGCAAAAGCACTAACCGAATTAATCTTTGCTGTCGTCATATTTTTTAGTTTTTGGTAAAGCAAAGAACACAAATTTAATGTCGTAAGTGACACATAAATCTCATGAGGATAGAAAGCGCTGCCACAGGCGACAAACTAGCTTGGGCTGAATTGATTCCGGTGAACACAGTACACGTAATATTAACAGTTGTTTGTTTGGTAAATTGCAGTTGGTTTTTTTTTTAACTTCTGCCTGGCATCTTTTGCGGGAACAGTGATTTGTTTTGGGATTAAAAATAGCTATAAATCTATCTAGCCCATTTAGGGTGTAGGAGGAACAAACGAACTAACCATACAATGTTTCGTATTTATAATATTAGTGTGAATTGGGTATAATTTGAAAATTTAAGTATCAATTTAATCATAATTATATTATGAGTTACATAGTTTAATATCTACAGTATTACTTTTCTTTTAGCACTGCTATATTCTGTGTAGTGGCCCGGAAGTGTCGCAAAAAGCCGACGCTCGCGGCGCAGCTGCGCCACATCCGGTCAGCTGATTGATTATTTAGAAATTGCATCGGGTTTATGACAAAAAGTTGAAACTATCTTTCCCCTCTAATACAAAAAAGGCAATTTTAGTCCCAACCCACACCATTTAGTCCTGGGAAGTGATTATTTTAAGAATGCACCAAACATGTGTTATAAACATAAGTATTGTCTAGAAATCGAAAGATGGTATTTGTTGTACAAATGAATACGCAATGTATATATCATCAGGGGTATCTTTGGTGACGCCTCCGATGTTTCAAATGTCCATAGGCGGCGGTGACCAGTGTGACCACTTCCCATCACGTGGGCTGTCTGTATGTTCGCCAGTCGACGGCAAAAAATAAAGTCAAAGTTCATTAACCTTCGTTTAGTCAAAAGTGAGCCACTTTTTCCGTTAAGTTACTCACTTTAATTGTTACTAAGTTATTATAGTCTGGTGATTGGTAACGATAATAATAATATAGGCTTTATTAATTCTATATTTAAATCATTAACATTACAGTGCGGGTAAAAGCATCCTCTAGAGTATTCAATTTTTCTCTGTTTTTTTTGCAGTATTTGTCCGTCTCGAGCCGGCGACCGGAACCAAAAGCCCTAAAGATTTTAGACTAAAATTATTTACTCAATAAAAAATGGCTTTCTAAATTACCTATCTTTATATCCGTCTATTCCACATAATCCTGCCGAAATCCAAATTATTAGCGTTGCGGTTCCAAGGAGCAATCACAAAAGTTGTACAATTTCGCGCACATAGAACGCCGCCGATGCGTGGGATAGGCCCTTAGTGACGCCATATTGGATTTATGAGTTACCCTAAGGTCATCACCCTGTATGTATTTGCCGCTTGGGGCCAACGTAATAGTCACTTCATCGATACAGATCTCATTTTATTTGTGTGGGGAGGAGCAAGAAGCAAGGTTACGCAATTTATTTATTATATTTTTATTTTGATGATGTTATTTTGTGGCTCCTTGCTCTGTTGGACCAGAAGGAAGAATTGTGAACAAATAAAAATAAATATGTTATAATATGTGTCATATTCTCGATACTTACGCAGAAGGAGTAAAAATGTGTACATTTTTCCAGGGGAATTTTTCAGTACCTACCTAAATTACCCGTTAAAACGTTTTATTCCCTTCAAAATCGTTAAATGTCGCATTTACCCTCGTCGGTCGGTCGTCGGGATAGCCTTTGCCGACCGTATATAATTTCAAATTTCTTATTATAGAAAACGATTTTCTTTCCATTCTTTATTCGTTTACCTTGATCTATTTATCACTTTAAAAAGTTAAGAATCCAACACATTATACGACCAAAAAATATAACCCTTGTCCTGCGATCGGGTAAAAATCCGCCGTTCCACTAACAGTTTTAACTTGTAAGTAGGGTAACCGGTATGGTTCCGGAACGTGTCCCGTCAAGTTCCCGAACGGAGCCCATTTAGCTGAGTGCCTGTAGCCTTACCACGAGTTACAATTACCGTACTCGCTAGCGAGTCGAATGCTCTGTCCCTCGTATGCATGCGTATGTATATAAGAATACTGCGAGGTCTGCGAGGGATAGAGCATTCGACTCGTTAGCGATTCCATAAGGCTAAATCTAGTCTAGTGGTCTAGTTTATCTCACAGATTGTAGGTTAGTTTCTTTTAATAAGCCACAGACTGCATAAAGCTGCGCAAAGCGGTGTTTGCACGATGGCTTTATGTAGCTGTGTGGCATGTTTTTCACCTGTTTGTCTTGTCTTCTTTTTATCTTGTTATTTTTATTTTACTTTGTAATTTATAGAACTAAGTGTGTGCGGTCGTGGCGTCATTGCGCCGTGACTTCACCAAATGGCCGCAACGGAAGACCAGCGCTGGCTCTGCCAGCATCACGCTGAGTTGCGATCATTTCGTGACAAATTATAATTTTGTGTCCTAATTGTTTTGTACTAATTAATGTTTACACGTCACGAATAAATAATTTCTTTTCTTTTCTTTTTCTTTTCTTAAATCATCTCAATATTCTAACGCCCGTTGTCTGGGCTTTAGAGGAACGTGACGCTTAGGCGTTATGTTTTATAGGATTGATAACGACTGGAAGCGTTTGCATCTTGTCTGGACTCCCAGTAATTGTAACTCATGGTAAGGCTACTGGTGCCTGCGCTGTCGACTGCTTCTATATTTTAAAACGAAATCATATCGATAACGCGCTAGTAGCTCCGTTTACGTGACGGAAACTTTAGTGGGAAATGGAAAATATATATATTTGTACAGGAACGCTCAGTTTATTATTATTGCATTGTAAAGGGTTATCTGTGGGAAAATATAACAATGCGATTATTTTTACAAAAAAATGTTTTTTTATTTATTATTATTAAAATTGTGTCTGCATTGTATTGCAGCAGGAAAAAAACTCGAAATGTGAGAGGAACGGCACTGACATGGGTCCAAAGTTATTTGAAAGATAGACTGCAGTGTACGGAAACCAATAGAATCACCGTCTTAAATAATGTTATCTTAAAACAGACATATAGGTCACAACTAAAAGTAAATAATACTGGCGTGCCGCAGGGTAGCATTTTGGGACCAATACTATTTCTTCTTTACATAAACGATTTACCGAATGCTACCACTCAGAAAACTATAATGTTTGCTGATGACACGACACTTGTCGTTCAATGTAAAAATAGGGCAACTTTTGAACAAGATTGTAACAATGCATTATCAGACATTGCAAATTGGATGTGTTTTAATGACTTGCGTATTAATATCAGTAAAACTAACTACATTCAATTCATTTCGTATAATTCTAATGGTATATCTTTAAATTTAAAATACAAAAATGAAGAGGTAAATGAAGTTGACATGTTTAAGTTCCTCGGAATTAATCTGGATAAACATCTAAACTGGAAGGCGCACATCGAGCAAATCTGTAATAGCTTAAATAAATTTGTTTTTGCTCTAAGGAGGGTGCGCGAAACTGTTTCGGTTGAGGCTGCGCTGGCCGCCTACCATGGCTACGTATCCTCGGTCATCTGTTACGGTCTGATGCTGTGGGGAAATGCTGTAGACGTCGACAAAGTTTTCAAAATTCAAAAAAAGTGTGTCAGGGTGATATGTAGAGCAAGGTTTAGAGATAGCTGTACCCCACTGTTCAAAATGCTGCACATTCTACCACTACCATGTCTGTACATTAGAAGCGTATGTATTTTTGTTCATTCCCACCAATTCTTTTTCAAAAAACGCAGTGAGATTTTTCAAAGGTCGACGAGGAAAAGAATTATGTGTCTAATGTACAAACCTCCTTGTAACAAGGCGATGTATGGTAGGAATGTGTACAACATGTGTATAAAAATTTATAGCCATTTACCAGAAAGTATCAAGTCACTTACAGGAAGCCTTTTCAAGCGCATATTGACTAAATGGCTCATGGATAAATGTTTTTATAGTGTTCATAATATAACCCATAGTATTATTAGAATTATATATTATTTTTTTTTGACATGTGAAGTAGATTTAAAATCAACAAAATACTTGCACGCTTGCATGCGGGCGGAATACACTGGAACATTATTTTGTAACACCTTATTTTATTACTGTATTCTAGCAAATAAACTAATTTTGATTTGATTTGATTTGATTTGAAAATCATGTGAAGAAGCATTTCCATGTCCTTTTTATAAGTGCAGATATAATACAATAAAAATTCGTTTATTTATTTCAAAATAAATACCTCACACTAAGCATAATAGGATCGTCGAGTTGAAAAGACATTGTAAATTATTACAATTTAAATAATTACCTGAAAGACTATTGTTATGAATATGTTCAATTAATTAACTTGCTTTATAAAAAAAAAACGGTATAAGCCAGAATAAAAATCGGAACTTCTATAAAATGCCCAAAAAAATCAACCTTATCGTCATAAAATAAGACCACCCCAAACTCCAGCACCCTTTACCAGTACTTTTACTTGAGAATCTGTAGCTGTATTATAAACTATTCAAACCCATCAAATCCCACTCAATGAATGGGATAGAACTATAGGAGTCATATATCTCTGTCCCTTTCACTGACTGATACTTGTCAGATTCCGACAATTCATAACCTCTGAACCGCTATAAAATGGAGATAGGCTTTTACGATAGTTCATAAAATAAGGTGAAAAGGCTATTTTTCTACGCTTTACATCGCTGTGTGACCAGTGGCGTGTTGATGACTAACTTTATGTCTAAACGTCGATAGCGGTGAATTTCATGAACCCTATGAAAGTTGACGCTAAGGGTTATTACTTTTAGTTTTACAACTATTTGAGGCTTCAAAATACTCACCCTGTAGTTAGATGCGTTAAGGACACGCTCATCGCGTGAATTCGAGGAAATATGATATTCAATGTAATGTAATAAGCCGAAAGGACGTTATAGTCACTGTTTATATGCCAGAGCAGGCAGAACTAGCAGTGGCTTTACAGGTAAAAAAAATCCATTCGACACAACCTCGACCAATGACGAGCAGCCATTTGAGCAGTGTTGCCAGTTTAGACCTGTAAAGTTACTTGTAGCTTTATAAAACGTGCCTCAGAGGCATTAATGTTACAAATTACAAGCGGAAGTCTCTTTCTAACTCCTTTTGCTAGAAGTTGTGAAACGGGCCACAGATCACATGATTGTAAATTGTAAGTGATCAAACAAAACATTGGACCTTTTCGTCATCATTATCAGTCTGTATTAGTCCAGTGCTGGACAAAGGATTTTTCCAAATGTGTTCCATTGCTCCCGTTCTTCAGCTTCTCTCATCCAACCTACACCAGCCCATCTGCGCTTATCGTCGCTTCATGTTGTACCAGGGGCGTCTCACGACGTCTGCTGAGGACACGGTCTCCTATAAGAACACCTTTTATAAAAATTTAGTTGTTTGTGAAGGATCTGCGATTTACATTGGCTATGTTAGAATCATAAGGGAATATCGGTCAATAGTCGTATATTAGTTTTTAACTTGTGACTGTTGTATAGACAGGGGTGACGGGAGGGTTCAAGATCCGTTATTTCGGACTGCCCATTTTCAGGGTTCATGTAACGTATGTTTTGTTTCTTTATTCTGTGGTGTCACTAGATTTGTTAGTGTCTTAAAAGTGTCGGTGATTAAAAGAATCAAATATACATACACTATTTTTTATTTTTTTTTGCATAATTTATTGCCGTATAGTTTGAAGTGATGTAACAATGCGTTATTTTAGCTGTAGATGTATAAAGCGTAACCGTAACATGAACAAAGCGCTTGCGGCACAAATACAATTTGTAAATATTTGCTTAAGCGCGTGCGCAGCGTGTGGTGCAGGCCACAGAAGCCCGCACACAACTGATATTTAAATTCACTTGTCTGTCACAAATATATACATTCTTGTTTATGGCAAAGAGAAGGCTGATGGTAAAGATGATCTGAAACCCATGGACATAAGAATTTTCAAGACTACAATTTCAAGACTGCAATCTCAAGACTTAAAATGCGTCTATTTTTAATATAGGTACGTTATATTATTCATATTCTACAGGATGTAATAAAACCCTGTTCAATAATAAAAAGTTTGTAGTTTTAATGACCCTTTTTGCGACACTGTATAAATCGACAGAGTTTAAATTCGTTCTCAATGAAACGAAATTCATTATTAAATTTGAAAACTGAAATCATACCAATGAATAAATTACCAAATAGAATTTATGTTACGTAGTCGCGCTCTCCCCTTACGGCTAACGCGCACAACTCAGAGTTTAAAAATATTACACATCGATTTATCTTCAACATTTCTCAATCTGTCCTCACCCGGACTGTAATGTTGCCATTAATATGTTTAAAAATAATTCATACGTCACAATCCATATTAAAACCAATCTCACTTAAGCTGGCGTTTACGTCTTTTTTACTATAATTTAGAAGCAAGCCACGTAAAATTAGGTGTAAGGGAAATTGGTTATAAGGTTTTTTTTTCTTTGGATGGTTACGATAAATGATTTAAATGCCATGGACTCGCTATGGAATGCATGTATGGTGGAATTTTTTGAAGCTGGCACCGAATGTGTCGAATGTTTACAAAAAGTTTTTTTTATATTTTTTTTGTAGTTGATTGAGAGGTGCATATTATTTTATCGCAACAAAAATATTTTTAGTCGTGTTATAATCAAAATGTTTTCAAAATGATGACCCGACTCCAAAATAATAAGTTCTGTTTACTATCCATGAGTCCCATAACCTGATCTAGACGAAATTTAAACGGGACAACTCTTAAAATGTAACCTACCTGAGAAAAAAGACATGGAAATCGTTAGATAAATCTAAAAAATACATACTTAAATAAAAAGAGACGAATTGATGACCTTCTCCTTTATTGAAGTCGATTAACAAGAAATTTTACATTATATCGATTGTTGCTTATTTGTGCTCACTCCCTAGCGCTTTTTATTACGGAAATCTTTAATAAGTATGTATCTGTGGAAAATATCGAAGATACCGATAGGATATATCGAGGTGTTGGAGTGTCTGTATGAAACCGCCATTATGTCCGCCCGACTACAGGACCAGAGCACGAAGCCTATTCCTGTGCAGCGGGGAGTCAGACAAGGAGATGTGATCTCTCCGAAGCTGTTCACCGCTGCATTGGAGGATGCTTTTCAGGTTCTGGACTGGCACGAGGCATCAACATAAATGGTGAGTACATCACTCACCTTCGATTCGCTGACGATATCGTACTCATGGCTGAGACCTCGGAGGACCTAGTAGAGCTTCCGACCGAGTTGGCTTGAGAATGAACATGGACATGACGAAAGTCATGTCCAACCTTTACCTGGGACAAACTGTGCACTTAGGTAGGTCCAACATTGAGAAAGAATCGTCACTCGTCGAATCCGACTCGGCTGGGCAGCGTTCGGGAAGCTTCGCAGCACCTTTTCGTCCAAATTACCGCAGTGTTTGAAGTCAAAAGTCTTTAACCAGTGTATGTTGCTAGTGATGACTTACGGATCTGAGACGTGGGCGCTAACAACGGGCCTCATAGGGAAGCTCAAAGTCACTCAGAGGGCTATGGAGAGGGCTATGCTCGGGGTTTTTCTGCGTGATAGAATCAGAAATGATGATATCCGCAGTAGAACTAAGGTTACCGACATAGCCCGAAGAATAGCTAAACTGAAGTGGCAGTGGGCGGGGCACATTGCTCGCAGGACTGATGGCCGATGGGGTCAGAAGGTTTTGGAGTGGCGTCCGCGGACCGGAAGACGAGCTGTAGGTAGGCCTCCAACACGATGGAGTGACAACAACGAAAGGATCGCGGGAGCGCGGTGGATGCGAAAAGCACAAGACCGGTCTGAGTGGAGAGCCTTGGGGCAGGCCTATGTCCAGCAGTGGGCGTCTTTCGGCTGACATGATGATGATGGAAAATGACTAAATGTAATGAAACAAGTGAATTTGATTTGGTTATTCTTTAAGATCTGTTTATTAGCGATGGGAATAAAAGAGCCCTTGCTAACTACAATATGTCAAAACACAGTCGGTAAAACAAAAATGACATTAAATATTGTTTTGTCTCAAACTTATTCAAAGTTTAGATCCATTTAGTCAGCGAAATTTAGGCTTTTGTTCGTTTAAATTTATGCGACGGCTGTAAGCGACAGTGGGTCACGTATAATGGAATTAATGACCAATTGTCCCAGTCGTTGAACCACGCCATTTCATAAATCAATCTTGTATTAAAATCCACTTCTCTAGTTGAAGTCAAAAGTGACGAAAACTTGTTACCGTATTTGGAAATTTTACGTAAAAAACCAGCTGTAGTAGTTATACACGATCAATTATTTTTTATTTTCCCTCGTATGTCTTGTCACAGATCTGTGCTCAAAATTTGGATGTCTTTCAAAGTATTTTTTTGGTCTTTCAAAATCCGAAGACCGAATCTGAATCCGAACTCGGTATTTTTATCAGCTCTGACATACAAGGGTTACACAGATTTTGATTTATTTGTTTTTATTTAAGAAGTTAATAATAATATAAATAAAATAATAATAATATGTTTATTAAAAAGGAACACAAGTTACAGACGATACAATTAGCTGGTGGTCCCACACTAGGCGATGCCTGTCACGTGGCGACCTGATTCGACATACAATAAGACTTTACAAAGTTTCGTATCTTCTGGTTACATTAAATATCAAGAACACTGAGGGAACCAAATATTGAAACAATCATTATTAAAATTACTATTAATGAATTTTTGAATTTTGATTTCCACAGAGAATAAAAAATAATGTATAAATTAAACTATGGGAGTATATGTGAATTTGAGTGCGGGTGTATTTGATATATGATGTAATGTGCAAGGCTACAAATCAAAACCAACATTTTTAGGTAATAGCCTTCAGATTTTTTCCTGTCTCGTTGTAGTTATAATTATAATATAGTGTTACTAACCCTTTCATGCCTTAATATAAAAATAATCTGTGACTTCATCAATTTCTCGCCATCAAACAAAGTGGTTAACCCATTTATTAGGTTAAGCTTAGAACAATATTTACATTAAACCTAGTTAAGGAAGAGCTTCGAAATTTTAAACACAATTAGGTTATTTTCGGCTTAAAATTCAACAATATTTCGAACAGAATCCTTCAAAAGTTGTGTTATCTGGGTTCGCCCGGGCGGCGCGAGTAGGGCTGTGATTCTTTATCAGTTTCATTAACATATTAATGTTTATTGAAACTTAACGTATGTTACTTAAACGTAAACAAAAAAAAAACTAATTCGAAAATTTTGGTTATATATTAAGTACTCAATCACACCAGAACGGCTAAATGCTCCGATTAAATTTGGCACAGAGTTAGATCATAGTTTGGAATAGCGCATAGGCTTGGACGCATAGGCTTTACTTGGAGAGTCCTTAGGGAATAGTGATGAAACATTGTAAAAGCTAGTATTGATATAAAATCCTTTTCTAATTTTAGTCATCATCACCAAATTTCCATTTAGTAATATCAACTTGAAAGTAACTGTTTGTTTGTTACACTAACACCCCATCCCAGAATAAAACATTTATTTCTCAGGTCATTTTTCAATGTAGCAACCATTAAATAACTAACTAACTGCTGCACTCAGAGACGTCAATTAAATTTCATTATTGATCAGTGACGTGTTGTCTTATTCTATTGCTATAGAAAATAAAGTGATAGCAGCTACTTTAATCATGCATAAATTTAAGTGACGTATCTGAGTGCGGCAGTTATTGAATTTAAATAAAGAAATGTTATGATTCTCCATATCTCTCTTAATGTTCTAAGGCTGACAAGTGTCAACTTTAATCGATATACGGATTGTACAGACAGAATGGACTAGTAAAGTCTTTACAATAGACTATTAAAAGAGACTCGCCAGCCCTATCGCCTGTTATAAATTGTAAAACTTTGACGAGCACCATGAACGCGAATAGCCCCTTTATGGACCGCCCGGGACTCGTTTGATAGCATTGATTGATTATGCCTAGTTAACGCTTCGGACAGTCTGGAGTTCAACAGTCTATCTTTGCGGTTTCAGTGCCGAAAGCTCCTAATCGTGTCAATTTTCATTCATTTCAATTCCAACACAGTGCTGTGCTAATATTATAAATGCGAAATTTTGGATGTTTGTAACTAAATCACACCAGAACGCCTGATGAAATTGGGCCTAAATATACCTAGATGTTAGGCTACTTTTTATCCTGGAAAATAGGACAGTTTCCGAGGGCATCAAAATAAACAACTTGTAGGTACGCTGACGGAGTCGCGACACAAAGCTTTCATATTTTACCAATTTGGTACCTATATACTAAAAACTTCTCGAAAAATGTACATTAAAAAAAACTGGCAGTTGAATGTGGGTCAGTTAAAGCAATGTATGTGATACTAATTTTATAATACACTATTAAATTGCTGATTGGTCTATCTCCAAATTAATTTGATGGATAAACAGTTCGGTAACTTTCTTTCATACGAAATAGAAAAGACATTCAACTGACATAATGGCGTAAATGTAAAACCATTGTTAAAAATAAAACGCCTGTTTCATTTTTAATGAGCCCGGCGCTAAGTTGTTTACTAACCTATAACTTTTGCGAAGCACGTTTTACCATAAAAAATCTAAACCTAACATTAAAATTTTAATCCCAGCTCAGATACAGGATGAACTGTTAAGTAAGAATGGGCTGCCTTCAAACCTTTAGCAATTTGGGAAAGAGCAATTTGCCAAAACGCCTCCGTCCTGCGACTTGACGCCAATCACTGCTTTTTATGCGGGAACAAAATGTCTACATTTCTAAATATTAAGACACCATTGAGTTTTTTAAACACCAAATACCAATAGACTTTTGAGCTTATATTTCATTTAAAAATAGTCCGTCATTTTCTTATTTATTTATTTATTAGGATCTTCAACAATTTGTACATAAATAATTGACATGCACTCTTACGTCCATGGTCTATTTACGAGTCAAAAATGGCGGAGTGTTTGACCTACTCGGTTCAAATCGCACGTTACTCCCTACAGATGGAAATTCCATTTTCATCCCGCTATTGAGATATGAAAATCCTTACTTACCGAACAAGAGATAACCACTATTCCGGTAAACTTCGAGGAAGGGAGATATGGCATTTATTTTCTTTAATGAATATATTCTCACTCTCTTGATACTGGCAAAAAATCTGTGGAACCGTGGCCATAAAAAAAAAATCATTTAAGCCCACTGACCGAACTCCAAAGTATACATCACAGACACAGCGAGTGACGTCACGAAGTGAATCCACGGCCTGGCAAACAGGAGCCTAATAAAATCAGGCTTGGTCGCAAACAGTCCGTAAAGACATCAAATCATAACTTCGTGAGTTACGACCCAAAGAGATAAAATTATATTAAATGTCTAGCTTAGTGTACTGATTATGTGATTGAAAAAATGTTTCTGTTTGACCTATATGTGAAGTTTAACTTGCTTCAATGCAACTTTGATGTTGGTGTACCACATCTAATGAATTACTTTCAAAAAATGACTATTGTAACTGACGGTAACCTATCGTTTCGGAAAACTTTTGTCCACTGTTTTGTTTATCTCTCATTTGTCCTTAAATCACTCTGAGCTCATTAACTTTTCAAAATATTAAAAGAGATACCTACAGAAGCTGTAGGTTAGGTTAGGTTAGGTTAGTTTTATAATAAATCATAAAAAATATATACGAAAAATGATTAGCGGACAAACAGCAGACAAAAGTTTTTCTTTCTAGACATTAAATCTTCCAAAACTATCCTCTGTGCGTTGATTTTGTTCTGAATTATTGTGGTTTTACAAAAAGTATCCATGTACGTACTCGTATTTCATATTATGTGTGCATTAACTGGGTGCCCCTTGTAATCTCGACAAACTTTTCATCGAATTTCATTTCATCGAAAACGATTCATAGAATATTTAGTATAAATATTATCTCTTGTAGTATTATGGCTTCATCGACCTTCATTATAAATTAAAACAATTATTAGAACAACGGTGTTGCGGATAGGCAGGAAAATGAGAAAAGGCGATGTATAATTAGCAATTTTGAATCTATGAGCGATCTATAAAAAACACGTATGGTCGCTTAGGTGTATGAAAGAGAACTAAGTAAGGGCAGCGCGCACACATGTATGTTACCGCTCACACATAGACACAACTATTTATTGATTATAAAGTAGTTTAGCGCTACATGCTAACAGATGGCGTTACAGGTAAGTGATTTTATATTTATTTATTAATCTACTGTTAACTATGGTATAATATTAAGGTAATATAATGTAAGATTTTAGGTTAATTTTCCTAGGCTAAGTTTATTTTACAGGTAGGGCCGCGACCACGACATCTAGCGTCAACATTCTCCCCCGCAGTGCTGCTTCAGCAGCACTCATCTGTAATGGGAATGCGTGCAACACGAGCAGCGGAGCGTTTCAGCACACCTGTCTTGGTCTTTACCATGACGACTCTGACCTGACCATCCTTGCCTGCGTACGTCTCAAGAATGACACCTCGGGGCCAGGTGTTTCTAGGTCCATCAGGGTCTACAACAAGCACTAGGTCACCGACCTTTAGCGGGGTACGATCTTGACGCCATTTGCCTCTGGGCAACATCTCAGGCAGTACTTCTTGGACCCATCGTTTCCTTTATTGCCAGCAAATGCCGAGTCGCTAGCCTAAAACCAGTTTGCATCCCTCGAATGGAGCTCCAGGCGGCATTACTCGGTTGCCGCTTAGCGACAGTGATTTTAACTGAGCACAGAATTGTGCCCGCTGCTAAATATTTTTGGACGGACTCCACTATTGTTTTACACTGGATCCGAAACGAGGACAGAAATTATAAGATTTTTATTGCAAATAGGTTAGGTGAGATCGATTCAATGAGCAAAATTTCCGAGTGGCGTTACATTCCTTCAAACATAAATACAGCAGATGCAGCTACGAAAAGTCATTCGTGTAATTTACAGGCTAACAGTGAATGGTTCCAGGGCCCTGCATTTTTGTACTTAAGCACCGATCGCTGGCCTGCTGAACCTGAAACAAATAAACAAGTAAATGAACAGGACTTAGAAAGAATACATACGATATCAGTATTTGATTCTGACTTACCTGTGCCGGATCCAATGAGATTTTCATCATGGCTACGTCTGCTAAGCGCTGCAACTGTGGTCCTGAAATTTATTAACATATGCGACGCCCGCCGCCGCGGCAGGCCTAGAGACACGGATTATAAAATTATGAGAAAGGCTGAACGCCTATTGATTCGGAAAGCCCAGATGGATACATTTGCTAAAGAGATAGCTGCAATTAAAGATAATAAAAATATAGAACGCAGCAGCAGATTAAATTCGCTATCACCCTTTCTCGATGAGAATGGCGTAATTCGCGTCGGGGGGCGAATCGGCGCTGCTGCGGGGATTCCTGACTATGCCAAGCATCCCGTGATTCTGGATGGCCGTCACCAGGTGTCGCGATTGATTGTAAGGCACTATCATATAATGGCCGCACACGCAAATCAGGAAATGGTTGTAAACCAGTTAAAGCAGAAGTACTGGCTTATTAGAATGCGTCCGACGGTTAAAACTGTTGCGGCCCAATGTATGACTTGTAGAATTCAAAAGGCGAAGCCACAGATGCCTAAAATGGGAGATTTACCAGCAGGTCGAATGGCTCACCACCAGCGCCCATTTTCTCACTGTGGCCTGGATTTATTTGGCCCAATGGATGTCACTGTCGGGAGGCGCCACGAAAAGAGATATGGGGTATTGTTCACCTGTCTTACTGTACGAGGCATTCATATAGAATTAGTCAACTCACTCACCACTGACTCATTGATTATGGCTCTTCGTAGAATGGCTGCAAGGCGCGGATGGCCTGCGCATCTATACTCGGACAATGGTACTAACCTAAGGGGAGCAGAAGTCGAGTTAAAACGGGCCGTTCAAGAAATCGATGAAGAGTCCTTAAAGAGATTTGGGGCAATATAAGGAGTTGATTGGACCTTCATACCACCGGCAAGTCCACATTGGGGAGGCGCATGGGAACGCCTTATTCGAAGCGTTAAGACGGCCTTAAGAGTGGTGTTAAAGGAGCGAGCCCCGCGCGACGAAACTCTGGCTACCTTGATCGCCGAAGTTGAGGGCATCGTTAATAATCGGCCCCTTACGCATGTGTCAGTTGAGCCAGGTACCGACGAGAGCATAACGCCAAATCATTTTTTGCTTGGTACGCCGTCGCCTTTGCCGATACCAGGAGTATTTGATGACACAGATTTGTTTTTACGCAAACAGTGGCGCATAGCACAGCGATTTGCTGACATGTATTGGAAACGATGGGTCCAAGAAGTACTGCCTGAGATGTTGCCCAGAGGCAAATGGCGTCAAGATCGTACCCCGCTAAAGGTCGGTGACCTAGTGCTTGTTGTAGACCCTGATGGACCTAGAAACACCTGGCCCCGAGGTGTCATTCTTGAGACGTACGCAGGCAAGGATGGTCAGGTCAGAGTCGTCATGGTAAAGACCAAGACAGGTGTGCTGAAACGCTCCGCTGCTCGTGTTGCACGCATTCCCATTACAGATGAGTGCTGCTGAAGCAGCACTGCGGGGGAGAATGTTGACGCTAGATGTCGTGGTCGCGGCCCTACCTGTAAAATAAACTTAGCCTAGGAAAATTAACCTAAAATCTTACATTATATTACCTTAATATTATACCATAGTTAACAGTAGATTAATAAATAAATATAAAATCACTTACCTGTAACGCCATCTGTTAGCATGTAGCGCTAAACTACTTTATAATCAATAAATAGTTGTGTCTATGTGTGAGCGGTAACATACATCGTCGTATCCTAGGAAAATGGGCGTAATTACAGAAAGTCAACTTTTCAGGAGACGCATTTTTGTGTCTAAATAAATCAGGTTATAACTTAGAGATCTGAAATTTTAAACTTAGGTATTTAATCACTTACGAATACGTATGAAATATTGTTTTTAATAATTTTCTAAGTTTATCAAGTAGTTTTGTCCCTTACGTCCTTTTTCGACACCAATTTTAATATCTTTTTATTTTTCATCGAGGAATAGAGACGTAAGTAAGGAAGAGGCCTTATTCGTTGTGAAATTCAGGGTCGCAACCGCATCAGAGGCCTTTTTAATTTGGTATTCTTGACTATTATAGGTAGGATGCTACTCTATAAGGTATAATTAAATCAAACTTCACTTTTTCTAACGAAATGTTTAATTAAGTAGTAATATTCAAACATTATTTTTTCTATTAAAATCAACAAAACCAATAGTTAAATAAAAAAACCTGTTATTATTTTATACAAAAATCGAATCTTTATTGTTAAAGGTTACTAAAAGTAAAGATCTTATGAATAAATATAGTAAGAACATATTTGTTATAATTAGTGCATTAAAAAAAGGAAAGATGTGCGTCAAAAATAGCTGATCACTTTTGAACGTTGTCGCTTTGCAGTTATGTATTGTAAACAAGCAAAGTCAAACAAGATTGTCAAAGGTGGTAATGCGACAAGGTTCAAAAGTGATCAGCTATTTATGACGCAGACTGTACTTACAATTTTGAAGCTACAAAATTTACTTTAATGTACATTATAATTATAACATTTTGTTATTTATAATCGTGGCGTGCCCTAAAATTAGTCCTTTAGATCAACTAGAATAGAACCCTAAATTTCATAAACAAAGGTTAAACGGTTATTGAGATATTAACGTCTAAAAATCGGCATTTTTACCACTGACTGACTGACAGATCATCAAAAACCTAACCCAATTCCAGGTGACCTAGAAAGGTGAAATTTGGCATCCGAATAGATAATTGTGTATATAGGTACACATAAAAAAACTGAAAACAGTGATTTTATAAGTATTATTATTATTAATAATTATTATTATTATTTATGCTAGTTACTTCAGAACTCCAACATTTATTAACCGATTTGGAAATTTTTTTTTTTGTTTGAAAGAACAAACTTCCGGAGTAGTCCCACTGTCATCAGATCAGAATCTGATGATGGAGTCCAGGAGAAATTGAGGGAACTCTTCAAATATTTTAGGTACATCTATAGCGATTTCGGTATTTTTTAAAGCATTATTAGCATATAGTTAAACGTGCATTTGCTCTTGAAAAGCACCATTTAGTGAAGTAGAATTGTTGATGATGATTAGAGATGGGCCGAATATTCGGTAAATATTCGGTATTCGGCATATTCGGCAAGTTTTTCAATGTTCGTACTCGGCCGAATAGTTCGGTTACATTGCCGAATATTTACCGAATAAACAAAGTAAATAACGAGCGTAGGTTTCTAAGCAACTACCAAAAAGAGATAAATATGCGTCAAAATATAAATACAATTATTTTGCAATCAATGCAACAACCATAACTTAAGTAAGAAAACCCAGAGTTGTTTTAATTAAGTAAGTTTTTTGGAGCGATTTGCCAAATATTCGGTTCGGTAAGAGCTGAACCGAATGCTCGGCCAAATATTCGTATTCGGCCCATCTCTAATGATGATAAATGAAGATCACAGAATCACTGGAACTACTCAATAATAATTATTATTTAATGGGTTGCGATTAGATTATTCGATTACTTTAATAAGTAAATATGGTTGCTAAGCAATATAATATGCTTTTTAATCATTATTAGTAGCTAAATATGAAAGAGTTATCATGCACAACTTCTTTTATTCGAATAAAATTTATATGGTTTAAGAGTTCGCAGGAAGCTCGGTTCTCCATACAAACGTAGTTTCGCTCTCATTTTAAAACGACTTGTTACATTGCTATTTAAGCAGATATAGATACTTATACAAAGTTTCATGACAAACTAAAACATAAGTTATTGGACAAAAAATAATGATATCCCATCAAAACATAAATGTGAAAATGGAAGCCAAGTTCAATATTAAGAACCGACAAAAGAATTGAGATCTAAATGGGTGCCAAGTTTCGTAGACAATCCTGATATTTATAAGAACATACAACATTCTAAATATAGGTATAACTTCTTAAATTTGAACACTCGAATTATTTATACAAAGCAGATAACTTAGGATAAATTGAAACTCAAAATTTGACTTCGCTAGTTTGCACATAAACAACTTAGTTATCTATTTTATGTTTTACGCAAGTAACTGTATTTATATTGTAGGGTCATATCTTACTCTTCTAAATAATTGGCTTGCTGGTAAAAACTAGCCGAGTCACATTATGAGCTTCAGTTTATTCTAAGTTATCTGCTTTGTATAAATAATTCGAGTGTTC
Source organism: Acleris sparsana (assembly GCA_923062465.1). NCBI lineage: Eukaryota > Metazoa > Arthropoda > Insecta > Lepidoptera > Tortricidae > Acleris > Acleris sparsana. Next base: position 11,928,052 of record OV281307.1, on the reverse strand, counting down.
AAAGTTAAGAAGTTATACTTTTAAATAACGAACATTGTTGTAGCAGAAAAAGTAAGAAATTGTGTTTTTAATTTATTTTAAAATGTTGTATGTTCTTATAAATATCAGGATTGTCTACGAAACTTGGCACCCATTTAGATCTCAATTCGTTTGTCGGTCCTTAATATTGAACTTCGCTTCCATTTTCATATTTATGTTTTGATGGGATATTTATTTACTTAAGTATGTAAGACAAGTAGATACTCACCACCTCATTTAACTGATCACCAATACAGCCCATTAAATATGATACTTCGTTTTCCGACCCTGGTGGCACTGGAGATGCTAAAATTATCTTAATTATTATAATAATCTACAACACATTAAGTTTACAATATGGCCTTAACGTTGGTTAAGGCCTTTTGATAAAAAACAGATAAAACAGAAAAATGCTATTTTTTTGTATTCATTATCATAAAATCAAATTTATAATAACCTAATAAAGCATTATAAATGTTAATATTAACAAAATTGTATGATTATAGTGTCAAAAAGAACTTTTAAAAAATAAGTCCATCGAATACAGCCGCAAAAACCATAGCGATCCTGCCTAAAACGCATTTCAACTTTCGTTACACCCGCCGAAGGAGGGCGTTATGATAACTAGTGGCTCTATTCCTCGTTTACCGCCTAATACTGTTATCTAACTAACTGATTCTTACTATTTCATAAAAATATGAAATTATAATAATATTATCAGTGGTAATATTATTAATACAAGTAATAGCAAGTATAACCTAGAACTTCACATGTTTATAAATGAATAAAGTTGACCTATTCTCGAAATTAAATTACATTATTAAAAAATTTACTTAAGTATTGAGATCCGTTTTTGTTTTGTTTTGTTTTCATAGGAATCCCTAGCAATTTGAATCAATTTCTGTGATCTTTTCATGTTGTTCTACGGCATCGCATTCACGAAACAAAACACTATCTTCTGCGTCAGCGCTCCGCGTGATACCGACGGCCAGGCGTTAGCGACCCCGCCTCGCTCGTTGCCCCCGCGCGGAAGACGGCCGGTATGACAGTTGCGGCGTATTTCGCCGGATCAAATGGCGCCATGCAATTGCGGCTCAATTTAAAAAATGTAATATCTTTGTTAATTTTATGATTTCTAAAGTTTTTTAAAAGCCATTCGGTGTAGAAAAAATAGTAGATTACGATTTTGAAAGAAGAGAAAAACGGCCTTAATGATGGTTGCGCCCATTTTCCTAGGATACGACGACATGTGTGCGCGCTGCCCTTACTTAGTTCTCTTTCATACACCTAAGCGACCATACGTGTTTTTTATAGATCGCTCATAGATTCAAAATTGCTAATTATACATCGCCTTTTCTCATTTTCCTGCCTATCCGCAACACCGTTGTTCTAATAATTGTTTTAATTTATAATGAAGGTCGATGAAGCCATAATACTACAAGAGATAATATTTATACTAAATATTCTATGAATCGTTTTCGATGAAATGAAATTCGATGAAAAGTTTGTCGAGATTACAAGGGGCACCCAGTTAATGCACACATAATATGAAATACGAGTACGTACATGGATACTTTTTGTAAAACCACAATAATTCAGAACAAAATCAACGCACAGAGGATAGTTTTGGAAGATTTAATGTCTAGAAAGAAAAACTTTTGTCTGCTGTTTGTCCGCTAATCATTTTTCGTATATATTTTTTATGATTTATTATAAAACTAACCTAACCTAACCTAACCTACAGCTTCTGTAGGTATCTCTTTTAATATTTTGAAAAGTTAATGAGCTCAGAGTGATTTAAGGACAAATGAGAGATAAACAAAACAGTGGACAAAAGTTTTCCGAAACGATAGGTTACCGTCAGTTACAATAGTCATTTTTTGAAAGTAATTCATTAGATGTGGTACACCAACATCAAAGTTGCATTGAAGCAAGTTAAACTTCACATATAGGTCAAACAGAAACATTTTTTCAATCACATAATCAGTACACTAAGCTAGACATTTAATATAATTTTATCTCTTTGGGTCGTAACTCACGAAGTTATGATTTGATGTCTTTACGGACTGTTTGCGACCAAGCCTGATTTTATTAGGCTCCTGTTTGCCAGGCCGTGGATTCACTTCGTGACGTCACTCGCTGTGTCTGTGATGTATACTTTGGAGTTCGGTCAGTGGGCTTAAATGATTTTTTTTTTATGGCCACGGTTCCACAGATTTTTTGCCAGTATCAAGAGAGTGAGAATATATTCATTAAAGAAAATAAATGCCATATCTCCCTTCCTCGAAGTTTACCGGAATAGTGGTTATCTCTTGTTCGGTAAGTAAGGATTTTCATATCTCAATAGCGGGATGAAAATGGAATTTCCATCCGTAGGGAGTAAAGTGCGATTTGAACCGAGGAGGTCAAACACTCCGCCATTTTTGACTCGTTATTATACCATGAACAAACCTGATATAAATAAGGTGCTTGTAAGTGTGCATGTCAATTATTTATGTACCAATTGTTGAAGGTCCTTATAAATTTCCCTAATAAATAAATAAATAAATAAATAAATAAATAAATAAATAAGAAAATGACTGACTATTTTTAAATGAAATATAAGCTTAAAAGCCGATTGGTATTTGGTGTTTAAAAAACTCAATGGTGTCTTAATATTTAGAAAAGTAGACATTTTGTTCCCGCATAAAAAGCAGTGATTGGCGTCAAGTCGCAGGACGGAGGCGTTTTGGCAAATTGCTCTTTCCCAAATTGCTAAAGGTTTGAGGGCAGCCCATTCTTACTTAACAGTTCATCCTGTATCTGAGCTGGGATTAAAATTTTAATGTTAGGTTTAGATTTTTTATGGTAAAACGTGCTTCGCAAAAGTTATAGGTTAGTAAACAACTTAGCGCCGGGCTCATTAAAAATGAAACAGGCGTTTTATTTTTAACAATGGTTTTAAATTTACGCCATTATGTCAGTTGAATGTCTTTTCTATTTCGTATGAAAGAAAGTTACCGAACTGTTTATCCATCAAATTAATTTGGAGATAGACCAATCAGCAATTTAATAGTGTATTATAAAATTAGTATCACATACATTGCTTTAACTGACCCACATTCAACTGCCAGTTTTTTTTAATGTACATTTTTCGAGAAGTTTTTAGTATATAGGTACCAAATTGGTAAAATATGAAAGCTTTGTGTCGCGACTCCGTCAGCGTACCTACAAGTTGTTTATTTTGATGCCCTCGGAAACTGTCCTATTTTCCAGGATAAAAAGTAGCCTAACATCTAGGTATATTTAGGCCCAATTTCATCAGGCGTTCTGGTGTGATTTAGTTACAAACATCCAAAATTTCGCATTTATAATATTAACACAGCACTGTGTTGGAATTGAAATGAATGAAAATTGACACGATTAGGAGCTTTCGGCACTGAAACCGCAAAGATAGACTGTTGAACTCCAGACTGTCCGAAGCGTTAACTAGGCATAATCAATCAATGCTATCAAACGAGTCCCGGGCGGTCCATAAAGGGGCTATTCGCGTTCATGGTGCTCGTCAAAGTTTTACAATTTATAACAGGCGATAGGGCTGGCGAGTCTCTTTTAATAGTCTATTGTAAAGACTTTACTAGTCCATTCTGTCTGTACAATCCGTATATCGATTAAAGTTGACACTTGTCAGCCTTAGAACATTAAGAGAGATATGGAGAATCATAACATTTCTTTATTTAAATTCAATAACTGCTCGGCGTTGAAATTACGCCATTCTCATCGAGAAAGGGTGATAGCGAATTTAATCTGCTGCTGCGTTCTATATTTTTATTATCTTTAATTGCAGCTATCTCTTTAGCAAATGTATCCATCTGGGCTTTCCGAATCAATAGGCGTTCAGCCTTTCTCATAATTTTATAATCCGTGTCTCTAGGCCTGCCGCAGCGGCGGGCGTCGCATATGTTAATAAATTTCAGGACCACAGTTGCAGCGCTTAGCAGACGTAGCCATGATGAAAATCTCATTGGATCCGGCACAGGTAAGTCAGAATCAAATACTGATATCGTATGTATTCTTTCTAAGTCCTGTTCATTTACTTGTTTATTTGTTTCAGGTTCAGCAGGCCAGCGATCGGTGCTTAAGTACAAAAATGCAGGGCCCTGGAACCATTCACTGTTAGCCTGTAAATTACACGAATGACTTTTCGTAGCTGCATCTGCTGTATTTATGTTTGAAGGAATGTAACGCCACTCGGAAATTTTGCTCATTGAATCGATCTCACCTAACCTATTTGCAATAAAAATCTTATAATTTCTGTCCTCGTTTCGGATCCAGTGTAAAACAATAGTGGAGTCCGTCCAAAAATATTTAGCAGCGGGCACAATTCTGTGCTCAGTTAAAATCACTGTCGCTAGGCGGCAACCGAGTAATGCCGCCTGGAGCTCCATTCGAGGGATGCAAACTGGTTTTAGGCTAGCGACTCGGCATTTGCTGGCAATAAAGGAAACCTGCACGCTCTTATCAGTGTTTACTACGCGCCAGTAAGCAACGCACGCGTAAGCGGACAGCGCCGCGTCACAAATTATGTGTAATTGAATGTTTGTTTGATCATTAATTGCAGTGTGAAAGTACCATCTCGGTATTTTTAGACATTTCAACTCTTGCATCTGTAAAATCCAGTCACGGAATGTTGTAAACAGCTGATCGGATATTTGATCATTCCAATTAATACGCAATTTCCAAGTCTCTTGTATCATTATTCTTCCTCTTACAGTAAAAGGCGCCAGCAAACCGTAAACATCGAAAATTGACATGACGATTCGTAGTAATTCACGTTTAGTCGGTTTCCGCTTTAAAGTTATTAATTCATCAGGAATGCGCTTAAGGGACAAATCAAATCCAAGTGTATCATTTGTCGGACACCATAATAAACCAAGTGTTCGCTCTGTTTGGTCGTCGCAATCGACTTTGAATCTTATGGCATTGGAACTTAAAGTCTCTTTTGGCAAGTTTATCAATACATCTTGTTTATTGCACGATAAATTGCACATCTCGAACCCGCCCGATTTGTGTATCTTTAAAACATCGTTGACTATCCTCGCTGCACTTTCACTGGAGTCGTAGCTACTTATCATATCATCCATATAGTGTGACGTCACAATAGCATCTACAGCATCGGGTATCTCTGACTGAAACCTGAGCGCATTTTTATTTTTAACGTATTGCGCAATAAACGGTGAACACACGCCGCCAAAAAATAGCGCAGTCATCGCACATACTTCAACAGGTTTACTGCTGTCCTCCCGCCATAAAAATCTTAAAGCATTTTGATCCTCTTTGATAATTTTTATACGCAGGAACATATCCTTGATATCGCCAACAATACCGACAGCGCCCTCTCTGAACCGAAACATTATGCCCAATAGGGATTGAAGTAAATTGGGACCCTGTAGTAAGAAACTGTTAAGAGAGCTACCCCCAGAAGTCGAAGCGGCATCAAAAACAACACGCAGCTTTTTCTTATTGGGGTTGTCAACCCCAAAATGAGGAAGATACCAAACTCGGGAGGCGGTTTCATCTGCCGTGACTACGCGTGCGTAACCACTGGAAAACAAGTGATTTATTCTTTCTCGATAACGCGCAGCGTAGCCCTCGCATAACTTCATTTTACGTTCTACAAACATTAACCTCTTAAGCGCAGTTGAGTACGAGTCAGATAAAGCGCAGTCACTCTTCCAAGGTAGACCAACTTCCCATTGCCCATTCACTAATTTAGAGGTTTCGTCCAAAATGGCTATTGCTCGTAACTCGCTTTTATTTTGCCGAGGTTTAGTAGTAATGCCGATAGAATCCAAAGTAAAAGAATTGCGCACTAGTGAATGCAAGTCCATCAACATCTTCTTCTCTTCAGAGTGCTCAAGTAGCTCAATATTATTATTATATGTGGTACATACATTATCCGTATCCCCTGACAAAGACGCCAAAGCCTGGTAGGTCAAGGTCAGCACATCAGCTGTAGCGGCGGGGGCGCAGCCATGCGCCTGCGCGACGGAGGGCGCGCGGGGCGCGGGGGCCGCGGGCGGCTGCGCGCGCGTTGATAAGTATGCTGCATCAAAAGATTTACCCTTGTATTCTGGGGACCCTATAGAATGGATGCAATTTAAAGCAGCTTTTATGGAGTCATCAACTTTGTGTAAATTCAGTGACACTGAAAACGTATATCGTCTACGAAAATGTCTACGCGGTGAGGCTAGGGATGCGGTAGTGTCAATGCTAATCGGAAACACCAGCCCAGAAGCAATAATAGAAACACTGGAGCTTCGTTTCGGCCGCCCCGAGTTGGTAATAAATAAAATTGTGCTGCTAATCAAGAAAATGGCACCGCTGCCTCAAGCATACCACAATGAAATAGTCAATTTTGCCACTAAAATCAAGAATTTCACCGTGGCCGCCTTGGCTATGGAAATTGCGTATTAATTGGAATGATCAAATATCCGATCAGCTGTTTACAACATTCCGTGACTGGATTTTACAGATGCAAGAGTTGAAATGTCTAAAAATACCGAGATGGTACTTTCACACTGCAATTAATGATCAAACAAACATTCAATTACACATAATTTGTGACGCGGCGCTGTCCGCTTACGCGTGCGTTGCTTACTGGCGCGTAGTAAACACTGATAAGAGCGTGCAGGTTTCCTTTATTGCCAGCAAATGCCGAGTCGCTAGCCTAAAACCAGTTTGCATCCCTCGAATGGAGCTCCAGGCGGCATTACTCGGTTGCCGCTTAGCGACAGTGATTTTAACTGAGCACAGAATTGTGCCCGCTGCTAAATATTTTTGGACGGACTCCACTATTGTTTTACACTGGATCCGAAACGAGGACAGAAATTATAAGATTTTTATTGCAAATAGGTTAGGTGAGATCGATTCAATGAGCAAAATTTCCGAGTGGCGTTACATTCCTTCAAACATAAATACAGCAGATGCAGCTACGAAAAGTCATTCGTGTAATTTACAGGCTAACAGTGAATGGTTCCAGGGCCCTGCATTTTTGTACTTAAGCACCGATCGCTGGCCTGCTGAACCTGAAACAAATAAACAAGTAAATGAACAGGACTTAGAAAGAATACATACGATATCAGTATTTGATTCTGACTTACCTGTGCCGGATCCAATGAGATTTTCATCATGGCTACGTCTGCTAAGCGCTGCAACTGTGGTCCTGAAATTTATTAACATATGCGACGCCCGCCGCCGCGGCAGGCCTAGAGACACGGATTATAAAATTATGAGAAAGGCTGAACGCCTATTGATTCGGAAAGCCCAGATGGATACATTTGCTAAAGAGATAGCTGCAATTAAAGATAATAAAAATATAGAACGCAGCAGCGCCGATTCGCCCCCCGACGCGAAGATCCGGTTCGAAGGACCACTTTGTTGCGGATAGGCAGGAAAATGAGAAAAGGCGATGTATAATTAGCAATTTTGAATCTATGAGCGATCTATAAAAAACACGTATGGTCGCTTAGGTGTATGAAAGAGAACTAAGTAAGGGCAGCGCGCACACATGTATGTTACCGCTCACACATAGACACAACTATTTATTGATTATAAAGTAGTTTAGCGCTACATGCTAACAGATGGCGTTACAGGTAAGTGATTTTATATTTATTTATTAATCTACTGTTAACTATGGTATAATATTAAGGTAATATAATGTAAGATTTTAGGTTAATTTTCCTAGGCTAAGTTTATTTTACAGGTAGGGCCGCGACCACGACATCTAGCGTCAACAAACGGTACAAGGATTTTTAAATGCTCAAAAGTATATTTCATAAACTATTCAAGAGAGAGAACAACTCAATATAATTACTATTACTAAAAACTAGTTTGAACTGCAACACATTGATATGTAAACAGAAGTTTGTTATGCGACAGAGTAGAAATAGGTGCGAAGACGAGCGAAGCGAGGAGGAGTGTGTTAGGTGAACTGCGACCTAACGGCGCCGATCAGTCAGTACCGATTTGTTTTATTCCAAAATAATATATTGGATAATAAAGTATGAAATAAAAATCTGTCACATAAAGTATCTAGTTAATAATATTTATAAACATTAAAAATCGGTGTTTTAAAAATACATCATTTAATTGTTCGATGTCAAGAATATTCGATCAAATGAAAATAAGCGAAACGTTGACTTTGAACTGAAATTCGATTAAATGTTTGTCGATATTTCAAGGGTATAAAGCGCATTAACTACTTGCTATTATTAAAGAGTTATCAATTTAAGTGGTTGTTATACATTCATATTTATGAGCCATTTATTTAGTCTCAGGTATTAGTTTTGTTTACACCCTGTATATCATCGGAATAACGTCACAAAGAAACATCTCAAGAACTTGCAATCTGTCTCTTTCTCAAGTGTAAAATAGAGTGTAAGAGCAAAAGTGATAAATGTAGATTTAAGAGGTTCTCCGCAGAGTATTTTCTAGGGTCAAGTGTTATCGCCACTTATCAAGGTCAATGCCCTTACGTTAACGCTTGGGTAATCAATCTCTCTTAGGAAAACGTAAGGTATTATGAATTAGGTCGAGGTCATAGCGCTCATAGTGTAAGTATATTGTAGGTATATTGGAGGTTACATCGCGAGACGGGAGCCCGTTTCCCAGAATTTTTATTAGTCATTAATTGTTGACATAATACCAGTGTTTTGCTCTGATGAGCAAAGTTATGGGCTGAGCCATTACCCTTTTGCCCTGCTGCAGCGCACACATTCTTTAGGCAATTTTTTGTGTAAGATTAGTGTCACTCTTCTTATTTTTATTTTTATTTTTTGTCAATTGTATGCGTGTTTTGTAGTACGCAAATAAACGTTTTATCTATCTATCGATAGTCATAATTTTTAAAATAATTTTTATGATTAAAATTATCCACGAGTGATTGCAAATCACGCTTGACCGTTTTAAAAGTGCGATCACCTGAATTAGCTTTTATGTGCGTCTTGAGTGGGCACTTCACGAAGTGCTCAAAATAACGCGTTTCAGTGATTCATTGATGTCTGACTTAATGCGGGCCTGAAGTCGACGTGGCGTCAGAGGAATTGAGGACAGGACGATCTTACTAAAGTATTGTAATCGTCATACATCATGATTGTTTAAAGATTACTATGTTGTTGACTGTGAACTTTAAACGACGATCGCTTAGAAAGGTTTTCTTTATGGCCTAGAGTAGGCAAACGAGCACACAGGCCACCTGATGGTAAGTGGAAACTGTGACCCATAGACATTCGCATTCACAAGACTGCAAGCCTAAGACTGCAAATGCGTTGCCAACCCTGAGGACTAAGACGGAATGCCTCCATGCTAGTCATTACACCGGCTGTCTTATCCCCAAACATTTGGCGTTAGGTTATTGGAGCGATCCGGACGGACCCTGCACAAGGTCCTACCACCAGGCAGGTGAGGTCACAGTTATAATTATGTAAGATCTTGGAGGTTTGCCCGTATTCCCATATGAACCCATTTGAGTCAAAGTGGTGGTTGTGTTACTGGTAGTACCACTTCTTACAATATCAAGATTTAACTAATAGGTAAGGAGAAGTTCTGAAGTGTTTCTTGCAATTGTTATGTTGATTTATTTATAATGTTTAATGCCCAAAGATATCACAAATAAGTTAAATAAAGTGAACTTAATGCCTTATAGCATTCTGAGCATTCAATAACAGTTGACATTTGTGTGAAGCAAACAATTGTGTAGAAGTACCCAATTCTTTTATTTTTGAAATCGTCAAAATCAAATTATAATAAAGATAAAAGATAAGAAATATAAAAGATGTATATCTCATATGTAGGCCGCTTGGGCACTTTTACACTTCAAATAGGTAAAGTTTGTAAAAATAAACAGATATAATATTTTCTGGCTTAAAATGGTTCAGAAAGCAATTCAAACAATCCCTTAAGCAAGTGTTGCGCGGCAGAAGTCGCGGGCAAGCACTAGTACCTACTAGCTAATTACTTGAGGGCGGATATTTATTACCCAACATCCTTTAGCCTTTGAGGATATCGTCAAAGTTTAGAGATCCAACTCAAAATATGAAATACTTAGAACCCCTGTAGTTTAACCTTTAGAAGCCTCTACAATTAAGTCCAGCGCCTTAAAGCCATTCCCGCAGCCAAACTATTTGCCATTCTCTTTCAGACTTAGTTAATTACTGTAATTAAGTCATATTGAATACCTACAGAAACTACCTACATAATGTTTCTCCCGCTTATTTACAGTCTAATGCCCTTGGGTGTTCCACGGGCGTTTCAACCGCCGTCAGTCCCCTGTCATAAATATTGACTGAATGAGCTACACCAAGCAGGTAACATACACACAGAGCTATACTGTTATAGTAATTCTTGACGCAATTGGTCGAATTTTAAGTATATTATCGCCTATTTATTAAATACTTAGAACAACTGACTGACGGCGTTTGAAACGCTCGTGGAATCACCCCCTTACAGGTGTTGTGCGTAATTCCTTTCCTTCGTATTTTCACGGAAACGTACGAACGTGTCATGCTACTTCAGTCAACCTCAGTACTTTTTGTACTGTGACCGACTGAAATAGCAAGACACGTTCTTACGTTTCCGTGAAAATACGAAGGAAAACAATTATGCACTACATCTGTACTTATAAACGTGGAATAACCGAGGGGAAGATTTTTTTCTTCTTATTTTTTCTTTGCCCCGCGGCGACTTGAACAGCTGCTACCGCGGGAATATGGCGTTTCCACTATCAAGTGATTTCGCCAGTGTCAAGTATACATATATGCATAAGTATAAATCAATATAGTAATAAAACACAATCCAATCTTCTCTAGGAAGATTGGGGGCAACGTTGTACGGTGATATGTAGGACAGAGGCCAAGATAGTTTTAACCTCTGTACCACTGCGAGTCCACTTGAAACAGACTTGAAACGAGAAGTAAGATGCCAGGATACACGAAATAAGTCCAAGTCTTCTATCACTGTGCAACACAAAGGTATTAAAAGTACAAATCACTAACAGAAAAGAACTTTGAACACGTAAATACACAAAAATAAAAAATAAAACAAATCACACATCCGCCATCTTTTGACGTTGCAAATGGCCTCCCGAGGGGTAGTTAAACCATGCTTTGTCCTTCCTTATCTATTCAAATGTCACAATGACAGATGAACACAAACAAAGCATAGATTAGCTACCACACGGTTATTCCACGTTTATAAGAAAGGGCATAAATGTCAGTAGGATGATTATCACGTCGGGGTCACCATTGTAAGGTTAGGGACTTTAATTGATGAACCACTATAGAACCCTGTCGCATAAAACCAATAATTCATTCCTATGTAATTTCTATCTCGTCACTTGACGCTCTCATTATGACAAGGTTCTATGGTTGATCAACATTCCTTGATGGATCAACGCGTATAAGTACGGGGTACTTCATGGGGTGTTAGTAGTCGTTAGATTTAGTAGATAAGTAAAGTACAGTTACACGATCTTTGATGACTTACTCAAGCGAGCCACGTTAAATAAAATTTATCAAAATCATCTCTTCCTAAGTTAAGGTCAAACGCGTCTGTGGTCTGGTGACCACAGATAACTTATCTATTCTGCCTTGGAATCGAGGCAATTCGCCACATGTCCCTCAACAAATTCAGTGCCAAATAGAGTCTATTTTATACAGAAAATATGCCTGCCTCTGAGTCTGACTGAGTACCGGTACATTGACCTAATCAAATGTACTCGTAATGGCGTCGGGTAAATAATTGCAATTGCGTAAATCTTAATTAAACGAAAGCGCCGTTAATTAGCGAACACCTACAATTTAATTAAGAGGACCGCACGTGCTCGCGTTTCTTAAACTCATTAATTTAATATATTTCGTTTCAATCATACTGCGTCACAGTTGGCAGGTACAAACAATATTGAAATGTATTAACTGTTGACCTTGAACTTGAAACTAAGATTATTCGTACAAGTCAAGGTCAAGGTTTAAAGTTCAAGGTCAGTGATACACATACTGCTAAAATATTAATTGACAAAGCATGTAGGATCAGGCTGACCAATGCAGTATAATAGCCTTAAATATCACGCGTATAAATTATGACAAGCCGTATACATTTTGTTTACCTATTGGTATTACAAGCACTAAAGTATAGTCGAGTATCATTAATATGTGTACACTTTTATCGCCGTGACAATTCATATATGACAGTTTAAACCATGACAGTAAATAGACAAGGTACTAAAGTGTACACATATTTATGAACTCGACTGTACAACATACAACAACAAACAAGAAAAAAAAGACTTTGAAGTCCAAGATACATACATACACACCGTCACGCCTTCATCCCAGAGTGGGGTAGGCAGAGCTACAGAATTACCAACAACTCTAACAACTTGTTGTTAATTCTATAACCACATTTTGCACATAAAGGCCAAGATGTTTACCAGTGTATATTAGTGACAGGTTGCAAGCCCATCGCCTAACAATACTACAAGCCTTTAATCCCTTAGTCGTCTCTTACGACTTCCACAGAAAAGCGAGATGTAGGTTCGATCTTATCTTAAAATCGTTAAAACTATGGTTATTATTTTTAAGCCTACTCCAATGACAAGCGAAACTAGTGTTGCAGGACAAAATTGCAGAATTTGACTAGTTAAGTATGGAAATGTAGTTTTAAACTCGCACTATCGGAGAAATGGTTAAAGCTTACTTTTTGTTAAACTTGTTATCCTATGCTCAGGTCTTAAATCAAATAAAATGGTCATTATAATAATTAACGTCTCAGCTAGAAAAAGTATAACGATGACGAAAATGTCATCCGAACGTGACTAATTGTCACATTCAGTCATTCAACAAATGGCCTGTCATTCAGTTGGAAGTTTTTATAACAACTAAATCACTTTTAATTATCAATAGAGACATTATTTCGTCATAATGATGTTTTAAGTGAGGAAATGGTTGAATACAAAACACTTTATTTCGTAATATCTACCATTTGTGTCAGGTGAAATAGATGTAATATTTTTTTAAAGTTTTAATGCTTGTAATATTATTTTCTAGAGAAAAATTAGGTCGTCGCGTCGTTATGTATTTACAGACCTTAATCAGTGACATATAGATGTGTGTGTTTTTATTCACGTATTATACGTGCAGTCGTGTACGTGTTACAATATACACTATCTTAACATTGAACTTCTACTGAAAAGAAGCAGTATTCACATTATTGTTGTTTTCCGTTGTGGAAATAAGGCAACCGATGAAATTACTTGCATACGAGGGGCGTTCAATAAATTCTCGGTATGAGAAGGAAAACAAAAGCACACGATTAGTGTTTTATTTTTAACCGACTTCATTATTTTTCTGTATGTTCCCTCCCTATGTTTATACACTTATAAGATCTGTCAATTAGGTTTTGTAAACCCTCATAAAAATATTTTTTGTCTTTGGTGTCAAAATGCTCCACCACCGCTTCATCATTAGAAAATCGATGTCCACGAAGATCCTTTTAAAGGTTGGGAAACAAAAAACAGTTGCTGGGGGCCAAGTCAAGGCAATATGAGCAGTATGCACAGGGGCGTTGTCATGAAGAAGCAGCACGCCTGTGGTCAACTTTCCCCTTCTCTTCTCTTTGGTTGCTTCCCGTAACTGGCGTAAAATGTTAGCGAAGTGCTCTCCTGTCATATTTAACCCCTTTTATTTATAATCTATTAATAATATTCCTTCACAATCCCAGAATATTGTCGCCATGATATTTGATCATGAGGGACGACTTTGAGTTTCTTGGGATGAGGTGTAACTTTAACGTGCCACTGCATCGACTCTTGTTTGCTCTCAGGGTCATAATGATGAACCCAAGTTTCATCCTCGGTTTTTTTTTTGATGCTCCAATTTAATTAACATTGTAAAATCGCTCATGGTGATCACGTTTGTTCAGCAGTAGCAGAACAACAAAATCATTCTTTTTGACAATCAATGAATGACTTTTAGCGGCCAGTATAAGAAGTTTACTAAAAAGGTTTGCAAGATAGGTACCAATACCGAGAATGTATTGAGCGCCCCTCGAAGATGCATTCCAACTTATTGTTAGGCCTGAGTTTTTAACTGGGCCGCCATTACTGTTAAGTGCTATGATAACTCTGACAATACGATAATGGTGGTGGTCTTTGCTAATTACGTGTTTTATTTGGATAGCATAAGCGTGCGAAGTTTTAAATGTATTATTATTCGACGATATTAATTAGTTAGGCACATATAGTCGACCTAATTAAAAGCGCGTTAAAATAAATCCGAAAGAATTAACAACTAAGTAAAACACTTATTTTCCGGCAAAACGTCGTAAAACAAAAGTTAGAATCGCCCTACTCGTGCTTATGTTTACGGAATTAATTAGTCGGAAGTTGAGCTAAAAACTATTTCTAAATTAGTTCAAAGGGGTATATAGCGAAAATACTTTTGCATTGCGGTGATATTCTCTTCCAACAGCGTACCTATTTCTACGTCGAATTCGGTGGACTGCTCTGTTTCACGTCCCAAAATGTTGTTATTGTTTTTTAGAAAATAAGATGTTTTAAAATCTTCATGGATATGTCTTCCACACCATTTGGTGGCACCACAGAAACCCACCTAAAAATATTACAATTTTACAACCAACACAACTTAAACAAAATACAAAAACCAAACGCCCTTTCGGTCTTTAAAAAGGGAGCGCTATCTCGGTCAATCGGTCATAGGAGTTCGGTCTTTTAGTTCCTTTAACTCCGGAGCAAATTTCGACGTACTATTTGTCTCTTTCACATCGAGCGCCCGGCCGTGAGCTCTTTACTCGTTCGCTCTGTTTCAGTCATACGTACAAAAATTGCTACTGACCTAAAGGACCGAAGACCGATTAAGATCGTTTACGAGGAACTGGTTCCTTTCGGTCCATGACGGGGATTCATTCCTTTTAACTCGAACCGAAGTCCGAATAGTAGTTCTAACAGCTGGACAACATGGGCTTGCATCGGTGAATACGAATGAAGACGCGAGTCGTGAAGGAGAATAACCGGAACGCTATGAAACTCCATCCCTTATTAACATAATATGCGCGTGACCTCGCATTAAAAGCGCGACTCGACCAAATTGAGGGGATTAGTGGTTCGCTTGAACGAGACGGTTGGAGACGGGTTACTATTTACTATTCATTACCCATTATTATATCATCGGGTTACTATTTATTATGTTATATTACATTAGACGACGCGTTAGCCTAAAACTAGTAACTCGTAATAAACTTTAGTGTTTCCGATATTTTTTTAAGCATGCTGAAAATTCATTAAGAAGGATCAATTGTTGTTGTTTATTATTTTACACAATAGTGTAATGTTTCTAAATGTATAACCAACAAAACATTTATTTATTTTATTTCTTGAATTGAAAGTCTATCATTTTGTTATTGTTGCGTAACCTATATGCTTGCTTTGGATACGTTTCCATAGACTATGGTTCTCTTTGGTATTATTTTATTGATTCTGTTTCCTTTGTGTTGCCAACTTTACCAGGCCATAAATTTTATGGTCATTTGAGACGTTCGAGATAATCTCGAACAAATTATTGTGTTTGATCCTTGATGTTTTTCTTTTAGCGTTGTTTTGTGTTAAATGTGTCAATTTCCGTTTTTTCACTTAGCGGTTCCAACGGAAGACCAGTGCTGGCTTTACGGCTAGCGAATGCTGAGTTGGGACCGTTTCGTAACAATTTTTCTGTGTCTTGATATTGTTTTATCTGTGTAGTGTGGTTTTGTTTTGTTGCGAATAAATGTCTCTTTATCCTTTTCTTTATCTTTAATTGCAGAAAAGAATCGTTCATCACATCTACATCGTTGTTTTTTTTTAAGTTCGGAAATTACCAAAGTCGTTCATAATATAAACACTTCATAGAGTGCTTTGTGATCGGTCGGTGGCGTGACCAGAATATTGTGTCGCGTACCATCAATGGCACGCGTACCATTGGTTCGCCATCCGTGGCCTAGTTGGTAGTGACCCTGCCTGTGAAGCTAGCTGTCCCGGGTTTGTCTAAATGACCAACCTACACAGACACACATCAACACGTTTGACTTATAACTTATGACGCTTGTTTTTTTTTTTTGTTTTTTTTTTTTTAAATCTGACCCTTAACTGAAATAGGTAGTATATATTTGTTTTATAAATTGTTAATTTTTATTGCGAAGGAATTTATGTGCGAAGTATTATTTTATCCCATTTAAATATACATGGAAACTTTATCCTTAAGTATGTCCAAAAGCGGATGATATTATTCTTCTCTCTGAAAGCTCCGAACAATTGGCAAACATGCTAGAGTCTCTCAGTCATCATTGCGATAGTGTCGGTTTACAAATAAATAGAGACAAAACGAAGATTATGACGAACAGAGACAAAAAGCTAATCTCTATAGCATCAGTACCTATAGATTATGTAGAAGAATATGTATATCTTGGCCATCTCATATCTTTTAAATCCTGTACAGAAAAAGAAATAGAGCGAAGAATAAAGGTCACGTGGAATAAGTTTTGGTCTATGAAGGAAATATTTAAGGTAAATATCCCTATAAAATTAAAAACTAAAGCAATGAATATCTGTCTGACACCCTGCTTAACCTACGCATGTCAAACCTGGCCTCTCAAAAAAATCCATCTAAATAAAATAAAAACGTGCCAAAGAGGGATAGAAAGAAGCTTTCTGAATATAAAATTAAAGAACCGGATCAGAAGCTTGGATATCGGGATATAGGGATAGGACAAACGCAAAAGATGCAATCAAACAGGTACTGACACTAAAGTGGAAGTGGGCAGGATACATTCAAAGAGTAAGAGATAGAAGATGGTCACAAACTGTTACAAACTGGAGTCCAATATACAAAAAGAGAAGACGAGGCAGACCACAAAAAAGATGGAGTGATGACATAGCCGAAGTAGCCGGAGCTTTCTGGCGCAGGACGGCACAAGACAGAGAAAGATGGCATAACCTGGAGGAGGCTTTCACCGCAAAAGGCGGCCCTTACATCTAAGAATAGATAAATATTAGATACACAAATTCATAAAAAGTAAATAAATATAGTATAAATAAAAGAAATAAACACTAACATAGTTATATATACATAAATAAGAAAAACTAACAATATTACGCACTTTTTTTGTAAGTTGTAAGGGAAAATAAAGCTTTTTTATTTTATTTATTTATTATTATGTCCAAAAATGATAAATATTAATCTATTTTTTTTAATCTAAATTTAATTTTTAATAGCTTTATTATAATATGTAACAAGCCCATGTAGGTATGCTAGATTGTTTAAGGTCAATAATCAAAGTAAACTCAACTTGAACATTAAATATCACATAAAACATACATCTTATAAACTAATAATATAACTAAACTAAATACAAATCAATTAAAACTAAATAAAAACTAGAAAAGTGAGGGCCCCCGTGGCAAAGTACCACAGATGCTGGCAGCATTTCCTCGTTGTATAGCAATGCTAATACGCTGTCCGAGGAAGCTGCCAGCTCTGTGGTCACCGGTTGTTTCAATTAGCATTAGTTGGTATGCTTGTAAACAAAGGCTATTTTATTTTATTTATACCTATTTGTATTGATTTATTACTATTTTAATCTAATGTTTATCAGCGTATCGTCATAATAAACAAAACACTACCGTAACACTTAGCACAATTAAGCACAATATTAATCTGAATCCTTCTGCAATTCCGCAAAACTCATTTCAACTTGGTAAAGAAAAATAATTCTCAATGGATGTTAAAGAGGTCACCTTATAATTAAAAACTTTGCTAAGAACGCCCTGCATACTAAGTTAAGGGTTCCGTCTGCTAAATTATAATTAATCCTTTTGACGCGCCCGTTTCTCTACTTTTTGACATGAATTGTTTTCTTTCAGTTGTAAACCGTCTCACTCATTGAATTTAAAGGTAGTTCAATTTACAGAGCGTCCTTACTCGCAATAATGTGGACATGACTCCAAAGATTTTTATTAAACAAAGGACGATGGGTAAAAATGTCCCCACCCACCAACAGTGATGAAACATGTGCCAGTTTATAGATCTTGGCAATATGATGTATTTTTTCTATGGCGACGATCACCATATGTATCGGGTTTTCTTGAAAAATCATAATCTTATCGTATGGAACTATGGAATTTGTTTGAAAATGAACACGTATGTAGATGATTTGCCTTGCCTGGCCCTTTGTTTTCATTAAAAAATTCCCATTGATTTTGCTACGAAGATAAGTATTTTGTCTTTTATTGGGTCCTAATGAACATATAGACCTGCAGCCCGTTACTGTTGGAGGGGGGGGGGGGGACGGGGTCTATACAAAATTGCCCATCACCCTTTAATTACATTTTTGATCCTTTGCAGGAAAGTAATAAATAAATAATAAAAAGACGCGAGCGGTGGTCATCAATACGTAATAACCTACTTAAGTTTGCTCCATTAACATCCGTGGATTTCGAAACCTTTCCACGTGTGTTTGTTTTTAGCCTTGAAAAGGAATAAACTGCCCACGGAAAATTTAAATAAATTATTGTTTTTCCGCTTTAAAAAATATACAATTAATGTAATTTAATTTGTTCAATTAAAATACTTGAGTCATGTCCAAGTTATTTCGAGTAATGACGCCCATTTGTCCGATCTCTGCTTATAAGCGAAACTTGCATGACAGACCAGTGGCTCTAGACACGAGTAAATAAAAACGATCCTAGTAATGACAGTACGAGAACATATAAAAGGCAATATGGTTTTACTGAGTAGAATACAGCTTAAGGAGAACCTTTTCAATAACATAGGTATAGGGTCGAGGACTATCTAACAGATAAAAATGCTTGGCCTAAACTTAACTAAACACCTAAATAACTGACTAATAAAATAGGCATAAAAAATATGTAAATATTGTATATTGTCTAGGGGACACGGTTTCTGTAGGAGAATGTATCGAAACTTTGTATGTGGTGGTTGTCTTGCACTGTCATAGGAGAGTTTTTTTTTTTAAATACATATATATATTTTTTTTTATTACTACTACTTATTACTACCCTATGAAAATTCTTAGTTTTGACACATTTTCCTGCTCAAGCTACGCTTGAATGTTTTTTATTTTTATTTTATGTTAAATTCATTGTTTTATATCATGCTAGGTTAAGCTTTAGGTATAATTGTATAATATCATAAGTAATATTTAAAAAAAAAACGACTGACTGTAGTTTCTTGCGGCGTTTCTTCTCAGCAGTGGTCTCTTGCGAAGCGCTGGTAGATTTTGACGTGTAAAAGTGCCCGTGCGGCCTACTTACTGAATAAACATCTTTTATCTTTTATCTTTTAACAAAACACATCGCCCATAAAAACATGTTCACAAATATAGTTTCAGTATTATAAACTTGTACGTTTATTTCACGTAATCTCCCACAGTCTCAGGATTAAAATACTACAGGCTGTGTCTCAGCCATAAATCAGGCTCGTTAGCGAGTTATTTACGACGTTTACACAGCTAGATCCAAGAGCGTCATATGGCGTCAGTTTTGTTTGTAATACGGTGGCCCGGGCAGGGAATGCGCATACGCTGTTAGCGGAGGAAGTAAATAATAAGGAATCGTAAGTGTATCCCTTTGCTTTATACTAATTAGCTTGGAGTCATTCCTCAGTGTTTGTAAATTATGCTAGATTTATTCTTGTTAAGTACAGACAAATACTATAATATGTAACCCAACTTAAGTCCAAAGTCAATCTACAATTCTGCAGCAATAAGGTTGAGTTTCCTATAAGTTACAAATGGCTTGGCAACTCTAATAACTTTCACGACTTCAAACAATTCTTTTAAATGTGTCTTTAATCTACGTTTGTGACCGTATCTCTCCATAAAACCTGTACGAGTACTTATAGTTAATACTTACTTTGAACTCAAAAGTAACTGTTTGTTTGGTTAAGTTTTCACAGGTAAACTGCTATCCGAATGGTAATGAAAAAAAAATATTAAAATATTCAGTAATTAGACCAGTCATTTGGACAATTTCACGTCGGTAATATCGGAGTGAATCTACCAGCGCTTCGGACAAGACCGTCATTGCGGAGAAGAAGCGCCGCAAGAAACTCCAGCAGAAGGTCATTTTTTCAATCATAATAACAATAATACTTCAAAGTAAGTTACATTAAGGTAATAGCGTAATAAATAATGAATTCTTAAAACCAGCAAACATAAAATTATTACAAATGCTAGGTCAATAAACCGTAAACTAAAAATAAAAATTATGACTTTGACGTTTCACGTCAAAAGACATACCTAACTAGAATTACTAATTGAACAACAAGCCCTTCCAAACGTGAACAGACCGGACCCCACAACCAGCACCCGTTCACGAGTATGACGCGAAGTTTTGGTATGAAGATAGCTCGAACACCAGAACCGTCTCCATGTGATACTTTTTAGTTAGGAACATAGACAATTCCCGAGGGCATATCCTAAAAGCGAACGGAGTCACGGGCAATAGGTTACGAATTCAACGATAACCGTAGTAGAAGTTTCAAAAACAAGAGCAGTAATTATCTGATAATTTTTCCTTAACACATGTAGGGTAAAGACACCAGTGGTCAGCCAGAGACCAATAGTCGTCCTTATATGAGTGCAAAGAGTGGGAAATATATCTTCCGTACTCTTCCCACTCATACAAAGTATAGGCAGAGGCCGACTACAGGTCTCTGGCTGACCAGTGGTGACTTTACCCTATGCCAATGTTTTTCAGATTTTTGACTTCTTGTTTTTTGATCCTTTGTGGGTCAAAATTTTACGTGTAACTATAAAAATATATTTTACCATCCATGATTTGAGCCCGGAAACTCGTAAAGGTCATAAGTGTTTGCCCTATTTGTGGCAATTTCATAGAATGGCTTCGCTCAAGTTCTGAACTCTTCGATCAGTTGGTATTGCTTAACACTTACTTTGAGTTTGCAGGCTAGCTTGCGAACGCTTCGATATGTAAGAAACGTTAGCGCTGTCCCTTTCTCTCCACCAATAAGTGTTTCTACTTAAGTACATTACCAGGGCATCTATTCAACACGGTAAAAACAATATCGTTTTTTATCTGTTATTGGGACCGAGCACGACGACAGCGCCACGTGACAGGCGGCCATTATGGACAATATTGTCACCGCTGTCAAACAAGAAGTAAGTAAATATTGTGAAAAATATTAATGAAATCTTGTGTTATTTTACTATATTACACAATTTTGGACAATGGTAGTCAGTAACATTATTGCCAATTTTAATACTTGTATCAAATGATAACGTACTTTAAGTAAAATTTTAGAGGTTAAGTAACTTACTTTTTTTTTCTTACGGCAAATATCCACTTATTTCTTTGGTCACGTTTCCACAATGGTCTTGGAAATTGGTAAAATTTACAGTCGCTATTCTTCTTTGTGTTATTACAATTCACAACAACACATCTTACCAGGACCATATTTTTATCTCAAAAACGATGAGAAAATGTTTACTGCAATATGGATTTGACAGCTCAAGTCAACGACAAAAATGACAATTTTAGCCGTAGCGAGCGCTGTGATCGTTTAGGCTACCCCCTCCACCCGCTTTGCACTCTGCCAATAAATATTATTGTAAACGTTTTGATAGCTCTTATTTACTTGACAGTAATGGCGGCCAAGTTAAAGGCAATACTGTAAGGTCAAATACGGTTCGGATTTTACCGCCTAGAATAGAGACGCAAATGCTCTTACGTTGAAGGAAAAACATCGCGAGGATACCTTACGATTTACTTGGCAGTAATGACGGCCGAGTTAAAAAAAAACGAGAAACATGTCAAGTTCACCCAGTAGAATAGAGGCCCTGAAATAACTAAATCTAAATTTGTTTTCAATGTTCATAACGATCAATAAATAATAGCCTGCGATCTAAAAGCACTGACACGCGTAACTCGAGCAGACGCGGTACAACTTGCATTATACATGCTTCACTCGCTCATGTTTTATGGAACGTCATTCGCGAGGATTTTCAAGTGTTCTTTGACACGATTCGACGAGGAACGTGTCTTGAACAAGTGGAACAAAAAGCAAGGTTTAAAAACTAAATGCATTTTTAACCGTTTAAATACTGTTTGAGTCGTTACTTTGCCATTTTAAATTGAGCTGTATACTTTTCAAATATTTATATCTTGGCCTCTGGAAAAATAATGAATCTTTGTATAAAGGCGCTACTTAGCAATATTGTTTAATAGTTTTTTTTGATAACACAAAAACAACAAACAAAATACAACATACTATCAGTCATTTACAGTGACAGCCCTGCGCTCAATACAGCTTTGTCATTGGTCCTTTTGTTTTTGAGACAATTTGAACCACCCTGTGCGTTCGTGAGCACTGTGGACCTCATAGTGACGTTTGAGAATACGGATGGATTCAATACTCAATGATTGAATTAATTCCTAGATGCCTGATTTTTTCAAACTTTAGCTAAAATAATGTATGCCATATGACGTGGAGATCTCAACTTCTTTTGCAATTGAAAAGAGTTTGAGTTTGTTTGGATATGCCTTCAATATATGTCTGTGGGGTACGCCTAGATTATGAATCTACATAAAGACTGCTCCAAAGTGGTCAATTGAATACTGGACTGATAATTATAACACTTATACTTTTTTAAATACCTTATTGTTTTGTTTTCAATATCTTACTTCATTTGTAGTATTCGTATTTGAACAGAGGATAAGTACAAGGTGTTCTTCTTCGTCTGAAAATATAATGATAGGTCTCATCCTGTACTCATAATTCTTTAAAATTATAGGTACCTATAGCGAAACTACGTACACAGTTTTTATCCTTCACACAGTAAAAAAAGCAATGTAAAAATGTACAGCATAAATAGCGGCATGGAACGCTTGTATCACATATTTCAAGCCATATATCCCACTCTTTAAGGCTCGTCCGTAACAAACCGGCCCGTTTTTCACAATCAACTGCCTACAGGACAATAAAGCTGGCAAAATATATGCCCGGGCTTCTGAGACCGTCGAAATTACCATTTATATTAATTTTCGAAACAATTCTGCCTAAAGAGCTTTTGAAGTGACGTAGGGTGATTAAACTGTGTTAATGAACTATGTCTTGGATAAGACCGACTTAAGATACATCAAAGTAAATGTCAAAGATCATCAAAGTGATTGAAAACTATCTCTGACACGTCTTGAGACTTAGTATACACAAGGTCGTTTTATTAAATAATTTTAGTGTAGTAATATTAGATTATGGCTTGGAACAGTTAAAAAATTAAACCTGTCAAGTTTGAGGCATTGTGCCGGACATCGGTATACCAGTTAGGTAGATAATTAGGTTAATACCCTGTCACTCTTCCCTACACATGTAATTTTAAAATGATGCGAATGGTGTTGTATCTATTGGCAAACCAGATAAATAAATAAATAACTCTTTCCATTTCACTTCCTGGAATTTGGCAGAATAATATGGTTTCAGAAATAATCTTTGGATAAAACTTTCACTCGAGTGAGCGAGAGGATTCTATAAAGAATCAAACTCAGACGTATTTTCGGATACATTCAAACCTAAATATCTTTCTTTTTTAGTTAACTGAGAAAGTATTATAAATATAAACTTAGATGCATGTAACTTCAGTATAGTTCTCCGTATTGCGGAAATGATCCGTCCACGTAGAATCGGTTTATCGCTTTTTCCTCACGAATGCTTCAATTCTTCTGGGTAGTGATTTTCGCGTACAAATGTACGTTTGATATAAAGTTAACCTTAGTGGTTTTTGAATCATCGATCTCCGGCTATCAATGTGCAAGTTGCCAGATTTCCAGAATTTTGGTAATCTCATGAAATTACCTATGAATGATGATATTCTTAAAAGCAATTGAAAAAAAATAATCTTAGAAGTTACCAAGAATTTCTCGTAGGAGAGTTTTATAATTTGAGAAGTATATCGTCGGTACAATTCTAGTTTGGAAGTTATCTCAAGAAGTTACTGAAAATATTTAAGAGCATTGATCGCTTTTAGTTAGTGTATGAGGTTACCGAGATTTTCTCAAAGGTACGGATAATTTCTTGGTTCTTTGTTGGTGCCACGCTATCCTCGGCACACCATGCAAGCTGCACCACTAGACCATAGCCTGCATTTAAAATACAGCCAGAACTATCCCAAACTAGGCTCACAAACGTACTACATATCCAGTTTTGGGCCCTGAATTCGTTAAAATCGCGCGTGCCTCAGGGCGCCACTCTCGGCTCACGTTTCTAAACCCTTGATTATTGTGCCTGCGAACTATAATGGTTTCGTTTGTTTAGGTTTTCGGTCTTTTTGTATCAAAACTGTTAGTAGTAAATACCTCTAAAGAGTTATACTAAAGTGTTTGATATTACCTTTCTTGATGTTTAATATGGTTACCCTTGTTTTATAGACACTCATTTCATTCATGCAGCATCATTCTGCTGAACCAGTGTTGATTTCAGTTTATCTTGTGATAGGTACAAGTTTAACCTAACCTACCTGAATCTTATTTAAGATAACCTGAAATGAACACAGGTTCAACAGAGAAAAGCTTTGTATGAAATGAAAATTCTGCGAATTAATCGTTCTATGAAATGAGTCTATAAAACTAGGGGCACCGGTTTAATATAGTTCCACGCTACAGACAATTTAAGAACGTAAATGCAAGCTTAAAAATCCCACTGCATGTTTTACAATTGTCGTCTACGTATGTGTGTAGTATTTGATTGTGTGTTGTTATGTGCGGGGTCTGTTTGGATCGCGACCACCATCTTATCCTCTAACCTGCCGCCAGCATCAGTCTCGTCCTGTGGTGTACCAGTGTGGGGATAAGACAACAGGTGTAATTACAAGAATAGAGGCATTCCATCTTAGTCCTCGGTTGGCAATGCATTTGCAGTCTTAGGATTGCGGTCTGAAGATAGTATTGAGCATGCAAATGTTTATGGGTCTCATATTCCACTTACCATCAGCGGCATGTGCGCTCTTATCTGTGCCATAAAAAACATATGTATTTGTTCTAATCCAGAAATTTGGCAGAAATGCCAAAATTAAAGTAATATACCTCCCATTCTTCGTTAGTCGGGTAAAAGTTAAATGCTTAGTTTTTGGTTTATTTATGAACAGGACATGAAAATGACGTCACGCCTAATAGAGTATGATTCCAATTAGTTTTATTGCAATAAAGATTAGTCATCAATTATTTAATCATGTACAATGAGTTAATTAATCTATTGACGCGTAGAAAAGTAAATAAGTACCTACTTCATACCTAAAACGTAAATGAAACTATTTGATTGAGAAGGACAGCGGCGAAAAACATTGAGTAACATTATCATAAAAAAACTGCTTTTATGTTGTAATAATTATTAATATAATTAAATTGACATTCACAAAAGAAAATTGTCTTAATTTGCCATTTTTAGTAATGAGTGATGAAAAAAAATGATGCTGCCATGATCCGTATTTAAATTGCGATTAAACTATAATAATTTTACCGCTGTTATTTTTATTTTTTTTATTTTACTAGTAAATGCAATACCTAAACACCTGCCAATTAAAGCAGGTTTGTAAAAATTCGTCATTTTGACGTAATCGGCATCAAAAGTACGACCCCTGTTTATGAGGTATGTTGTAAGCCATTGATAATCAAAGGCGGTTGTATATTAGCTGCGTTTATGCAAATTATCCTGCTGTTAATCGGAGTTAGCCTTTGCCCAGACACATGCCCAGGCAGAATGATGTTCGAGTGAACAGGCAGACTGCTCTTTATATGTTATGCTTTTAAAATATCTATCTAACAGGTACAAGTTTTGACATTAAAAACTCTTCTTAAAAAGGAAAGATTTATATTGGAGTTGTTTTATTTTTATAGGTACGGTGACGGACTTTAACTGTTGAGCCACAATGGAACACTGTCATAATGACAGCTTCAAGGCACACGAAATTACTCTTTAATTAATGATTAACGTTATGCGACAAGGTTTCATTGTGGCTCTACAATTAGAGTCCTTGACTATAATTGAAGCTGCACACTTTAGTGCTTTGTCACTTTAACGTCATGTTTGCACTGCTCTACTCATTTTGCATTAAAACGACATGGTACTAAAGTATGCAGCTGCTTTATAAGTTTGGCTGTACTTATAAATGTGTTTGTGCATAAGTCTGACAAGATCAACAAAAATAAAAGCTTTAACAAACCTTCCTCACACGCGCAACGACACCGCATCAGCTGAAGTCGGTCCATCGGTTCACGGCATACAGGTAAAAACTTTACTCTCGTTTTTCGGCTGTCGGATAAAACGGCTATTGAAGCAGTCTTCTCAGTCAATAAGTATGGAGGTATTAATAGGCGCTTTAAATTTACATTAATATAAACCATACAATAAAGTTGACAGCATTTAAAAACCAATAACGTTCCAATTCACTTAGCATTCAGTACAAAATATTGTCCAATGGATATCGGGAACGGACCGATTATAAGGAGATCATTGTGTGTTAATACTTCTCCATTCGCAGTGGTTTCGGATAAATACTATGCAAATGTTACGAGGTTCACGGCTCGTAAAATACTTGATTTGTAGGGTCTGGCAGAACGCCGGAATCTGGAGGATTAGGGTCCCTTAGGAGATTCACTGTATTTGATGACACGGCTAGCCTAGTTGGTAGTGATCTTTCAAAGATAGCGGTCCTGTTTGATCATTAGAAATTAAAATATTTTAAAACAATATTTCTAGAACTATTTTTTATGGATTACCTACTTATTAACCAAAAGTCTGATGACTCCGTCAAATCTCTGACCAAAAGTTAGAGCTTGGTTGGTTTCTACTGTTCATTAGGTCTCAAGTTTGCGCTATGATTGTATCAGAGTATTATTTTAATACAAAATTTTCATGTTATTTTTGACGCTAGCTTTAGTTAAGATAAGTATGGCGAATTCAATAAAAAATCATTCATTTTGTAGGTTAGCGACTTTCCTTTGCTACACAATGTGTTCGGTATTATAGGTAAGCGTATTTTTCTACAGTTATTTTTTCTGTATTACTAAACCAATGTCAAAGAACGACCAGTCATCCGATGATTAATTATTACTTACCATATCTCATTTGTCATCGTAATTGTCTCTTTGTGATCCTAAATCAGGTCGTAATGGGTTATTGATTCATTTCATTGATTATCTAACAATAAAACAATTATATCGTTATAAACATGAATGTATTTATTCACATTACATAAAATAGGCAGTGATCATTTACTTCGTACAACATTTTTGATATAGATATATCTTAAACTATTTATATAGATGTATGTATTTCTATAAGATACATATGAGTAGTTATAAACTGTTTATTTTTGAGAAAAACTAACAGCGATGCTACACGAGCGTTTCTGGTGCGTTGCGTCTCGCAACGTCGCAACGCTGTGGTGTTAATAGAGCAACGCACGTATTTCAACGCATCGTGTGGCATGTCGTTCTAATTTATATGAAGAACAACGCAGCGTAGCGTATCGGCAACGCCCGTGTGGCACCTCACTAACACGGAACATTGGTGCGACCACTCATACAAACAATAAATAAACTTTTCAATACTCATAAAGTTTAAATTAGCAAAAATAAATTATGACAGGTACATTGGGTCGGAGAAAACAATTTCGCAGTGATTGTTTCGCTCGTTATTCAACTATATAGAAGACATTCATGCTCTTTATAGGGTCCGATCCTCGTGGAAACACTTTGCTAAATATAATATGGGCGTACAAATCACAAGGGGTTTTAAGGTCAGGCATTATTTACATTTTAGTGCGTGAATTTTCGAACATTTCTTAAAAAGTTTGTACATCAAATGTTTTTTTACCACCTCGTTTTTCTCATGTATAGACTAAAATGTAATGCCCCATATATTATATTTTTGATAACTAAGAAAGAATAATTATGCTCAATGGAATTTCAATTACCACAAAATGTGGACGTTCTTATTGATGTGAGTACAAACTTTTTTAGAAATACCTATATTATTTAGTTGCAGGTTTGGCCAACTGGCTTCGTCGATTAAAGTCAAAGTCTTGAAATGTCTAGCTGCGTAGATCGTACAATGTCATACTAGTAATATGTCATAGTCTCAGAATGACCAGGTGGTAAAACACCATCATTTTTTAAAGTCAAAGTCTTGAAATGTCAAGCTGCCTAGATCGTAGAATATCAGAGGTGGTTGCTAGCATGAGGTTGTAAGACGTTGATGTTGGAAGACCTTGACATTTTTTTTTTTTTTTTTTATGGCATAGAGAAGGCAACCGAGCACACAGGCCACCTGATGGTAAGTGGAAACTGTGACCCATAGACATTAGCATAAGACTGCAAATGCGTTGCCAACCCTGAGGACTAAGATGGAATGCTTCTATGCTAGTCATTACACCGGCTATCTTATCCCCAAACCGGAACACAACAATGCGAACACTGCTGTTTGGCGGTAGGTTAATGGATAAGATGGTGGTAGCGATCCGGACGGACCCTGCACAGGGTCCTACCACCCGCAACACCACACTACAAGGGCGTTTCAAGACTTTGACGACGTCCTATCTTGACATAATTTAAGCAGGGGACAACACCCTAGGCAATCATGTTACATGACAAGTGAGAAATGTATAAATATAGCAATATAAAAATCGATTAGACCTAACCATTTCACTGACCTGTTGACACGATTTACCTTAACCTTGACCTTAACAACCGCTGTATTTCTTAAACCATAATAGGTAGAGACAATAATCGTACGAAACTGTTCGTTGGGGTTTTCTGTAATGTTACCTACTTAAATGTATTTTAACGAAACACTTCAAAGCTGTTGGCATACAATACTTAATTTATACATAATGTAATAACAGGGATCTATCTATAAGTCTGTGAATGACATGTTGTGGTTGGCACAACGCCAACGCACCCTCCATTGCTTGACCACAACTTTTATCAAACACATGGTGCCTCATAGCTTCAAGTTCTGATAAATTAAGTTCTGAAAAAATGATAACATTGTTGCTAGTTAGGCCACGTTTTGTCATGCTATTTGTTTTTTTAACAAAGAAAGAAACTATAAATACCGTGACCAATTTTGCTTCATTGTACTTATTTTTATCAAAAATTCAATCCATCATTGTTTGTTTCTAAAAATTGTGTTCAAGTATTAAGTACCTAATATAAAAATCCTAGCCTTACACAAAACTCTCTTTGCTTTTAAAGTCGTATACAAATATATTTTTGTTTTCCCTATCTTGGACCGGCACACAGACAAACCTGTTCTTTCCCTCTTTATCACTTACATCTAGAGTAATAGAGTACACGCTATTGGTCTTAACATCTAGGTTCAATATTTGTATCTGTTTATTGTTTTCACTGGCAGTGTCTTCCTCTTCGTATTTATTTTCATGAATCTCTACTTCTACTTTATTATCATTTTCCTCATTCATAGCCGCTATGAACTTCATGCTATTGCGTCTGGTATTTTCAACATTAACTATTTCGACAACTTTCAACTTTTTTACATTAGGCTCGCTATCTTTCTTCTTCTTGCTGTCTTGGTTGATGATGTTCTTTTGCGAGCTAGCTCTATTGCTGTATCGCCTCCAGAACGAATCGGAAGTGTGTTGGCTGCTCGAAAACCCCGTCGACGTGGTCGTGTTAAACGTGTCCCTCCTCTGCATATTCTCCCGCAGATTCCTTCCGCAATTCATCAATTTATTTATCTTCAGCAGCTTCACGAACCCCTCTCTAAACTTCGACGACATCAAATTGTACAATATGGGATTAATCGCCGAGTTTAAATACAGCATAACTCTACAAAAATACAAAAGTATGTAATAACCATCTATACCTAACGACATTATTGTCTCGGGTGGGAATACTATGATCCATAAGGTCAGCGCCTTGAAAGGCAGTAGACATACGAAGAAGGATAAAACTACAGTTCCTAGCATGAGAATGACTTGTTTTCTGTATCTTATGACGTTCCCGGTGTTGCTATTATTTTTGGAGTTCTGGGCGATAATGACGGGGTTTTCCATGAGGTTTTTGGCAATGACGCTGTAGAGGACGAGGAGCACGCCGAGGGGGATGATGAAGAAGACTGCGATGGTGAGGATGAAGAACAGGGCGGACCAGAAGGTGTCAGCTTGGGTGAGGCAGACGGGGACCTCGGAGCCGTCGTCGTACTCTTCGTAGGTGAAGGTGGCAACGCCAAGGATGGGGCTGTGGAAATAGACGTAGGTTAATATTCTTCCTAAGCATTTGAGGTTGAGTATAATAAGACTCAAAATTCATGAAATTTCAAGGTTTAAGTGTCGCGCTTAATTTTATGACTTATTTAGACTTTATGAATTTGTCCAAGAATGCCTAGAAATTTCATTGTAAATATTAAGTTTAAATTGAAATTATTTATTCTGTACCATGATTTTCTGCTAATTTCTAAAAGAACAATTGAATCAAATTTACTTTGGCAGCGTATTTTTATGCAACTGCTGCGCAATATCGCCTCAAGATAATAAATTACGTCCAAAATTTCTCTAATTTGGTAGTTTATTTCAATAATTAAGTCTGGAAACATCACAGGCTTCTGAAAACAAAATTATGTTAATTTTCCAGGCCACCTC
Organism: Acleris sparsana; assembly: GCA_923062465.1. Classification (NCBI taxonomy): domain Eukaryota; kingdom Metazoa; phylum Arthropoda; class Insecta; order Lepidoptera; family Tortricidae; genus Acleris; species Acleris sparsana. The sequence continues at coordinate 11,897,317 of OV281307.1, read as the reverse complement.
ACAACCGCTCGACGACGCCGAAGCGACTCTGAAATTGTATTTTTTTGAGAATTATCTTTTTTATTTGCCCAAGGGAGCACTTTGGTTGTACTTCATACATATAGGGCATTACAAATTGTGTACGAGTTCTTTGAAAATAGCGATGCTTTATAAATTATAAAAGAGCAATAAAATCATATGAATTGTTTATGATATTGTGACATAACATTTTATAAAACCTATTGTCGCGAAGGCGATAGTCTTAATTTTTGTGCTATTAATAAAGCCTGATAGCAATATTCTTCATTATAATGCAGGCAGGCAAATAACGTCGTTATTCTCATTTTACTCAATTATATTTCTGCCTTTTAAAAAAAAGCACTCCTAAAATAAGACTCAAAATCTGTGTTGGTCATAAATAGTGTTTTTGAATTAATTAGATAGGCTTTATTAAATGCCTTCAAATAAAACATAATTTAGATTATGCTTTTATTAGTCAAAGAAGTATGAATATCAGAGACCTTTCAAATTTACCCGCTATTCCAGAATTATGGTTAAAGCGGGAAACGTGAATGATGAATGTTCATCTAGAAAATAATGATTGATACCACAGAATGTATAATGTCCCTTTGATATCGAAGCTAAATGTTGGTTTAGACCTGCATGAATAGCTGCTCTATTTAAATAGTTTCGTCATCTAAATTTAAATTTAGGATACATAAGGTTACGATCGCCTTAATATATAATAATATACCCACCCACAGAAATAGATTGGAAGGTACCTATAGTAAAACACAAATATGTACCTAATGGATAATATACTGGAGTTTTATTTTATTCTAATAGACATAAGGCACACAACCCTTGACAGTACATTCATAGTAGTATCAGTAGCTTTAGTAGTCCAAATTCAAAATATTTATTCAGTTAATTGGCCACATGTGGTCTTTTACACGTCGGTAATATGGAGTGAATCTACCAGCGCTTCAGACAAGACTAATTGCGGAGAAGAAGCGTCGCAAGAAACTCCAGCAGAAGGTCATTTTTTCAATCACAATAACAAGTTAATAAAAGTTATATTAAGGTGATAAAGTAATAAATTATTTCAACTAGCAAAAATAACAGTGACAGTGGGTACCTAATGATTGATCAAAACACGTTATCATTACGCAGAATATTCATTTCATAGGAAGGCATTTCTCGCTGCACGAGTTATTTATTTTTGGTAGTCAAACTAACCTTGGTAATATTAGTGTTATCAGCAGAAAATAGCGATCATGAAATATAATTCGATGAAATGATTCCATCGATGAAGTGAAATTCGACGAAACGATGGGTTACACAGTAGATTCTGTTTTGTTTATAGTCCAATACCGTAAAAAGGGGTGAGTAGGGACTCAACCTAAAATGAAGCATATGTTACTAATTACATATTCTTTACGGTATATAGTTTCTGTACTCTACTACACAAGTGCGTTTTTGTTGTTTTCACTGAACATATATCCCAGGAATTATAGAAGAAGCGGAATGCTCGCTACCCGATTCAGTGAACGATATCATTGTGCCGTCTGCGGTAAATCGTCGCCGAGATTAGCGCGTCGCGGCGTGCATTACGATGGCGGACACAATACAGAGTAGTTTTGCTGGGGTCCGTTCATTTGACCAAAAGTACATTTGACAAACGTATCATTTTACAAACTTTCATTTCGCAAAAACGTGTTTGTGCTTAAACCATTACATATTGCATAGGTTAAATGAGCTTATTAAATATGTTAGGTTAGGTTACAATATCGACCACTAAAAACTTAAAGATAATACGGCGGGAAGTATCTCTTTGTGAAATGAAATTTTGTAAAATGATACGTTTGTCAAATGATGATTTGGTCAAACATTAGTGAACCAGTTTTGCTGCAGATAAATGTATGTCTGAATGATAAGACCTATAATCGGGTATCTTTTATTTCATCGAAACATCTTTCAACGAACGTATCGTTACGCAGAATTTGTAAGGTAACCTATGTAATTAATGTTGAAGATAACCTGAAAACATCACGGTTTCAGCAGAATAACGTGTTCGATAAAATAAAATTTGATAAAATTACGGGTTACCCCTATAATCTATCTAGGTATTGTTCGTGACTACAGTGTTGATTACCATAATTCAAGGCCTCTATTCTAGACGGTAAAAACAATATCGTCTTTGACCTGTTATGGTATTCTTTATAACTCGGCCGCCATTAGGCACTGGTCTCACCGCCGGCTACAGACTATAAGCTAGTAGAACTATAAACTACAAAAGACTGGGCGAGCGGCGAGAAGCAAGTAAAGTTTTGATAGTTTTGACGCTCGGCAGGCATCGGCGAGTACCGCTGAGCTAGTTTTATAGTCGATAGCTTTAATCGCTGCGGTCAACTAGTAAATAGCGGTCCCACCGCCAGATATCGGCGAGCTCGGTGAGCAACTAGTAAACTTCTGTACTAGAAACAGTTGACAATAGGCGAGAGGCTAGTTAAAAATTCTATGGAATTATAGCTTACTCGCCGGGCGTTGGGAGAGTGTCCTCGCCGGCAGTGTGAACAGCGAGCGATGAACTATAAATATATATCTCTCTCTTTTATTTACACGGAAGCGATTATCTTTTGTTTCTTGGGCTAGAAAAAAGTCGATAGTTCATATCTCACTCGCCGGCGGTGGGACCAGTGCCTTACTGTCAAGTAAATAAGAGCTATCAAAACGTTGACAATACGATAACAGGTCAAGAAAGACATGGTTTTTACCACCTAGTATAGAGAACCTGGTTTGTTTTGTACTTCGTATAGGTTGTTTGTTTTACAAGAGCTGCCATTCAATAGATCGAAGTGAATGAACCTGTGTGAGATAAATACCATTCATCGCTTTTACTCTCTCGAGCATCGCTTTTAAGGTGCGACGCGTACTTACCATAATTTGAATCGCTAGAGTCTGGCAAATGAAACATGTGAATGAAAAAATGGCAACACTGTAGTCTCGTCCCTTTTTTCTTAGATTGATTTGAAAGGGACGACACTACAGTGTTGCCATTTTTTCATTCTCATGTTTCATTTGCCAGACTCTAGCAATCTTTTATTTTGTATACGCTTATATTAAATCATTAATATACCGAATATAAGTCAATAATATTTTTTTCAAATGCAGAAATACTTTATCTTGTCTAGGAGACACCGTTGATGTAGGAAAACATATCGAAACTTTTATTTGGTCGTCTTGCACCGTCTTATATACACAGGTAGGTGTTTTTTTTCCTTTTCTCCCTCTATCTCTCTCCCAAGATTTTTGGCATGTTTTCCTGCTGAAGTACGCATGTTATTTGATTGTATATTTATAGCTTTATATAATGCTTAAACTATGTAGTACCATTGTAATATGAAATATGTTTAAAAAAATGACTGACTGCTGAGTTTCTTGCGGCGTTTCTTCTCAACAGGGGTCTCCTCTTAGGAAGCGCTGGTAAATTCCCGTGCGGTCTACTTACTGAATAAACGACTTTTATCTTTTTTTATCATTTAATATTGTTAACCATTCTCTGAAGAGTATATCGACCATGTTTTATCGTGATATCCTTGCCCTTGGCATCAATTTTCTTGTCCGTGTATATCTCTTCTTCTTTACTGCTGTCGCGGTCATCTAGCTATTAACTTCTTCCAGTCTGTCCATTTTATTTTCCAGATTCATGTTTACAACTCTTCTGCTAACATGACTCTTGACTCTAACGTAAAGCAATGTACAAGTTGCAGAACACTCCAAGAGATTGGAAATATTCTCAAGAAATCACTGAGAACAATCTCGAAAAGATATAACAGTATTGATTGAGTATTTTCTTAAATGTATACAATAAAAATCTTAGAAGTTCCCAAGAAAAAAACACAAGATAGATTCGCAATTCAAAAAGTTTCCTGGCGGTATGTTGCTGGTGAAATGGCTCATGGTTATATAACAAGACAAATGAATTTTCATCACTGGCGCCAGTTTCAAGCTTCCTCTTACATAGATATTTTAACCGAAACGCTGAATTAATAACGAGGTTGGTCATAACCTGTTTGTTGTTGGTTTTTAAAGCGGTAAGACCAGAGAGGCTAGTGTATTTTTACATACACAAAAACGTTTCGTTCGCGTCTACTTCTCGTATGAATTACATGGTCACTTTCGCGGTCGAGACGGTTTGCCGCGTGAACAGCAACTTACACTCGAGACACTGAGGGCTTATTGCCTTACGCACTCGCAATCGCAATCGCTTTCAATTTGACAGAGCGAAGGCGTCTGCTTGCAAAATTATGCATTGTTCCACTTTGAAGTCTATTGCGAATAGCGACGCAGGTCTCGTAAATAAACGACGACGACGACGCGCTGGCCTAGTTGGTGGTGACCCTGCCTACGAAGCAAGCGGTCCTGGGTTCAAATCCCGGTAAGTGCAGATGTTTGTGTGATGAGCGCGAATATTTGTTCCTGAGTCATGGATGTTTTCTATGTATTTAAGTATATATTTCTCTATATATTTATATCGTTGTCTAGTACCCATAGTACAAGTCTAGAGCTTAATTTGGGACTAGGTCAATTGGTGTGACATTGTCCCCTGATATTTATTATTATTTATTATATTATAAAACTATTTTATTGAAATCGAAGGATGATTTTTTGTATAAATAAATAGCCTATAAGCTTGACAAAAATTCATAACCTTTAAACATGGCCACTTTTTGTTCGCTCAAACATAGTTCAATTTTTAATATTTATTCGTACAAAAAAAAATCGTTTGATTTGACAATAATTTAGTTTATTAAAACACAATATTCTCTTAACAATTTATTCGACTGCTGTTAATAAATGAGGTATTTCCCATGCTAATTGTATTCAGTCAGGAGCTTAAGTGAAAATTAGAGCTAATATTGTTCTATAGCCATTAGCTCCAGCTGGCTAATTGTTTTAACGAAAGGTTCCGTAAGCGTTTGCCTAATAAGGGCTTAATGATAAGTATATTGTAAGAGAGCGGTTGTGAGAGTGACATGATAAATCAGTAGTTCGGAAAAAGACGACATGCTAGTTATGTAACGAAAATAGAGATATTTGCAAGCCACTACACACAAAAAAATAAATCAGTTTTGATTTCAATTAATTTATCAGCGTTTCTAATAATTTTGTTAATTTGTTCCGAACTGGGCCCCTTTTTTGAAATTGTATGTCTTTATCTTTTTAAACCGAGCTCTTTGCGATATTAAGATGATTTTGGTAAAATAATTCGTGCCATTTATTTTTGAACTTTGCTAGTCAGTTTAACAAATAAAAAATAAATAATAAACTACAAATACTAAATACTAATTTTGGATTTAATTAAACAATGTAATGCTTTAATTATTTTACTGTTTAAATTAGACTTGAGATCTATTTCTATTAAGAAATAGGGTAATGTTTTTCGTATGTATATAAAAGATAAAAGATAAAGATAAAGATAAAGAGAAATTTATTCACAACAATACAAAAAATTACATTACATAGATACAAAAAGAACAAGACACAGAGAAATTGTTGCGAAATGGTCCCAACTCAGCATGTGCTATATACATATATGTGATATACACTCAGGAGCAAAAATACCGGGTCAGAGTGCGTTTTTCATACAAACAAGACTATTTCGAAGCCTTCGTTCCTCGCCTGGGGTCGTTTTGAGTGAGGTTTAATAGTGGATACTGCGAGGTTCAATAGAGGAGGTCAAAAGCTCTTAAGATACCTAACTGATCGCACAATCAGTTAACACCACAGCGGAAGAGTTTGGGTCAGCACTTGGATTTCGTTACATTTTATTGCCATTTTAGTTAGATGTTTTTCCGAACATGCTCAATTCCGGCGTTAGCCGCAGATTCATTCAGTTGGGTATCCTAGGCACTCTGGAAGTCCTGTATCGATGCTCGAGGTATTCATCATCCGATTTCACTAAAAGCATTCCCTGGCGAGGAACCAAGGTTTCGAAATAGCCTCTTTAGTATGAAAAAGGCACTCTGACCCGGTATTTTTGCTCCTGAGTGTATATATGTATGTATCCATGATTCTGTGTGACCTGCAAGCCAAACACCCTAGTGTTTATATTTTAAAAGGCAATATTCTTGGAATGGTATACACCCAAGCAGTGTTATGGTCTGTATCACAATCTCCTCAATATTTGTTTGCCTAGTTTTAAAAGACTTATCACAAATTCAATCAGACAAACGCTGAAAATAAAACAAACATAATTGGCAGTTAAATAAAGTTTATAATTGTAATAAAATATTAAAGGCCATTTGCATAATAATTAATAACAATTTAATACCTAATAATACTATTTTTACAGCGTTTTTATATAAAAATTAATTTGTACATTTTTCTCTGCTATATTACGAATATTATGTATGCCTTCTGTTTCACGGAACTAGGCCGTTTCGTATTTATTGTTCACTGTTATTTATCAAAAAATCTAAATAAATTGAGTCCCTTTTTGCACCGCGTCCGATTTTCGATTCAGTCCAAAATCCTGAATCCATGTTATGCGCAACCACCACTGTTACAGCTTACAGCCATTGTCGTGATCCTCATTGGACGAAGTGTGAACATTCCCTCAGGAATATATCCCACTTTTATTTGAATAGACTTCATGCTATTTGAGCTTGGCTTCAATGATTTGCCGTCGAAAACTGCAGCCACAGTTTAAAACACGCACTTAAATGTTAATATCTATGGTATAAATCGACGACGTGACTAACCTAGACGCCAGTTTTTTTTAAACAACCTTTGATATTGCAGCAATGCATTGAAGCTAAGCGTGATAGGATATCTTTAAATACTCGGTAATTACCTATACTTACATACAGATATAGTGAAACCACTTACATACTTAACTTTCAAACATATTGATGCAGTCAAGGGCAAAGTGAAAATATTTTGCCGCCACTAAAATATGCATTACCTACTACTTAAAATATAAATCATAAACTACATTTTGGATATCTAGTAAGTAACTTTGTAACTCAACTGTTTTGTGATACCTACTTACTGTGCCTACTTCTGATTCTCAATTATTTTACTGACAAATCCTATTAGTAATAAAATACATTTTTGTAATTTTTTGTGATAGGTTGAACTCAGTTAAATATTATAAATATGTTGATCCTCCTGTCTGTAATTCTGTATCAACTCTTAGAACTTAGAACCTTTCGTCTCTAATTTCAATATTTTACAGTTGGCCAATTAAATATTTTCTTGGTGTATTCTTGTATTATCTTGTTACATTATTATAATTGATGGTCCCATTACAATATTCCAAGCTTACGAAAAAAATATTTATTATTAAACTAGAAACAGCTGATTTTCAATAAACGATGGAAGGCTGCCAAAAATACAAGGGAGCTTCTACCCAAAATAAATTTATTTAGCTTTGTGCAAAAAGTCTAAGTTAGAAAAACGTCGGTTCAGTATTATTTATTCAAAATTACTAATTGAAGTCTCATCCTTCAAACAAAGCTCTCCGGACAATCGCAATCCACACTTTTCGACTTAACAATACAATCTACTTTAATATTATGACAAGAAACAAACTTCTTACTCTCGCACTCTATACTCTTAGCCTTAGCACTGTTTATAAGCACACTGCGCCTCAAAGAGCCTCGATTCAAATCCAGCTTAATATCTGGCCTAATATCTCTTACCCTAACATCGGAATGATCCAACCTATTTAGTTTATTGACGTCAAGAACATTCGTTACTTCACACATGTTACTCACGCTTCGTATCCTGTTTATGTTCGCCGACTTTGGAGCACACACCGAAGCCGACTGTTGCCTTAAAAACCGCTTCTTTAACAACCTATCAAATATATTAGTTCTAACGTTATCCCTCTCAGAACCCAAGCCATGGTCCAAACTCCCTCGGTGAGTAAAAAACTTTTTCAAACTGTTCGTGGTTCGTGATAAACTGCTGCTGGTAGTCGAACCATTCGTAGTTCTGTTCTCGACGCTCGGGTTCCTCACCGTTGCCTGCTTATAACAAATGCAGACTTTACAGAAGCCTATTCTAAATTTAGAAGACATCAAATTATATAAAATAGGATTAATAGCTGAGTTTATATACAGCATGACTCTAGAAAAATACAAAATGTTGTACCACTTTTCTGGATTAATATTGTCAGACCATTCTTCTGGCGTGACAATTATCCACAAAATGAGGACTCTATAAGGCATGAGGCAGAGGAAGAAGCAGAATACTACAGTCCCAAGCATAAGGATAACTTGTTTTCTGGCTCGTGCGTTGTAAGGGTCGAAGGTCTTGTTCATCACTACTTTGGAAGCTGCCGTGATGAGGTTCTTGGCGATGACGCTGTAGAGGACTATGAGGATGATGAGGGGGAGGATGTAAAGGAGAATGATGACCATGAGGAAAAAGCTGATCTGCCAGCTGGTGACGGCCTGCGTTAGGCACTGGGAGGCGCCGTTACTCCACTCCTTATGCTCGGCGATGCCCAGGATCGGACTGAAAGAGAAAAGAAGATAGAGAGACTTATATACAGTATGATGTGCTAGCTTGAGATATCGCTGAAAACCAATTTCATTTATATTACTTTGAAGCAGCAAAATGAAGGAAATTCCCGCGATTCCTATGCTAACACCATGGGATACTTGCGGATGCAGAAGAAGTGCTAGATACGTACATTAATAAAACCTCTCCCAATCAAAGTATCTTTATTGTTTTTCACTGCATAACTCTTTAAATATGTTTGTACTTGTTTAAGTTAATTGACACCAATTATCACGAATGCTAGTGCATGCATATGCCTTAATGACACATCAATTGGAAGAAGGTTTCTCATAAGAAAAGTAGATAGGGCTCATATTGTCACAGCAAGAGAACAGCTATAAATCATCTACAGAGTGCTCTACTTGCAAAGAAAGTGCTTTACATAAGTCTACAGAAGTTTAATTAAATAATGATGACAACATATCTGAAAAAAAAACCATAATATTGGTGTGAAACGAGTTTGAGAATAATAATGTATTTGCTCATATTATTTCATCTAATTGTATACAAATGCATAGATTACAACCATATCTTACTCGTATCACACAAACATGAAGTAAGTAGACAGGAACATGAAATATAAACATTAAAAAGATAGAAATATACAGGTAGTAGTGAAAACAAAAATCGTCAGATAGGTAGAAATAAAATTATAGAAATATTTTGGCGGTCATGTGAGGAAACAGGTACAAGAAATAAGACTAAACATAATGAGAAATCAGGTAGTGGTTGAAACAAGAGTTGAGTCGAATGGTTACTAGATTAGACGTACACCTCTAAAAGAAGCGATCTTTAATCGCTGTCCTTATTTGTGAAGTCACAAAAGAATGCAACTTCCGACAGCTCTTAAAGCCCAATTTTCTTAGTAATACGGCAGTACAGCACAAGCTGATAAATAAACACTTAATCTCATACTTTAAAACCAATTGTTCCACATCACGCTGCATGTCGTTGTGCTAAATTGATAGTTGTACAGGATGATCTAAAACGCATGGCTTTGGACTTTATTTTATTGCAACAACACCAAATTTGCTGCTAGAGAGGGCTGAACAATTTGCATGCTATATAAGTCAACAACGGTTGTAAACAATAAAAGTATAAAGTTGAGCGTATAACAGCTTCCGTCATTTCTTAAGGTTCATATTTATTGCTGTATTTTATTATTGCTTAACTTTTGTAGAGTCCAACTGTCAATACAAACAGAACTGCCATAAGTCTTGTCAAAGTAGAAATACACAAAGAAGCTGAAAAGAATTTTCATCCTTAACCATTCGACAACCACTGCCAGCAAATATTGTATGTGTCCCGAACGCCATCATGTAAGTACTAAAGCAAAATATATGTATAAACAATTCAACAACCAATGGGAGTTCACAGCACGAGTTTGTTAACGTGCTTTGACGACAGTAGCGTTCAAATGGTTAACGGCGTAAAACGACCCACCAAAATGGCTATGACATACATTCAAATAGAAAAAAGCTCCAAGAAGGCACAATAATAAATAAACAACCAATTCCCATGATATCCACCGAAAGCGACTAAATTAGATCAATTGATTACGACCGATTCATTCGGTCATTGAGCGAATGAGTGAACGAATGGAGAATGAGCAATCTTGTGACGTGCTTTAGTGGTCATCAAAGTTAAGTGTCTAAGTTTTATGACCGTTTTGGTATCCCATTGATTTTACGGTATGGCTTTTACTTGTTGGGAATATTATCGATGCTTGAAGGGTATAAAAGTAAATTAAAAGTACTCGTATAAGTTTCGGCACGTCCTACCGAGGGTGAGTGAAGTTGGAAAACACGTCACTGCCTACGCACATGTTAGCTGCGGAAAAAGTTTTAGGCCAGGGCAGCCATTTACACTTTACCATCCAATTTTCTTCGACATTTCATCGTATTACACAACACTTGTGAATTCGTTTAGTGACCAAATAAATAATGCATAGTAGCTTCTGAGGCATGCTGCGATGCCAGGCCAATCTCGGAGTACTTTACATTTAAAAAGTAGAGCTGTTGCCCAATTACTGTTAGTGTACGAGGAAAAACAGTCTACTATCACCCCCTAGGGTAATAATCTGAATTTTTTAAAACACCCTGTAGATGTAGTCTTAAGTGTGAAGTAAAACTTTACGTTGTTTAAATTATGTAAGATCTGTGTAAGTATCTTAAATACAGTATGTTTGTATTTCACTCGGGCTCTCATTATCCTGTACATAACCCTTCGAAGTTGTATAAATAGGGTGAATAAATGTATAAATCAAATTTACGAACGTAACACTGTTTTTGTGTTACACTTGTACGTTGAACCCGCCACACAGTGAACCTACAGTCAAACCAAGTGCAGATTAAATATGGCAATAATCTTAATGTTGCCTTCTGCTTCAGAAAAGGTGTTATTACAAAAAACTTAGACGTGTCTAAAGTGACAGTGTTCTATGGATTGACATTTATTTACTAAACAAGTGTCCAACGGTTATTAGCTTTTGTAATAACACCATTACTGTCCTATTCAAACATTGTAGAGACCATTAGCTCTTTCCTTTTTCAAACTTGTGTATGAACAATCGATACTAAGGATCCACTTAATCGACTCCGAGTGCGGCCGTCTTAGCAACGTCAATTTTAAAAATAGAATCCCTCCGTTCTTCTCGTAATACATGGCTAAATTAAGATGACATACGGCTTAAAACATTCTTATAGTAGACTGTAACTCCTTCACACATCGATAAATAATTTTAAGCCTCGTAAACATTAAACAATACGTAATTTGTGTCAACATTGCCCATTCACCAAATTGTGTTTATTGTACGAAAATTATACAGAAATTATAGTGAAACAGTTACGGCGTAGTAAAAACAAATGGCTAGAAATAAAGCCCAACGACACATATTAACGAAATGTGGACAAACAACGAAAGCGATTAACGTTATAGCTGTGACATATATTTGTCATTTCACATATACAGGATGCTAGGTCTTTTATTTACCATGGAAATAGCGAAGTTGATATAAATGGCTAGTGAAAAATTAACTCCAACCGGTCATCTAGATGAACAAGAAAAACACACCCAAATGGTTCAGGTGGTTCATTTGTTTTCTTAGATTAAATTCCTGTTCATAAAATAATTGACATTTATAGATTAAAATGGGAGACGTGACCAAAGTTTACTTTTACTATGTTTTCGAACGTTGACACGAATTTTTTTTTGTTTTCACACCAGTGGCCATAGTCAAGATGCAAACGCTGCTAACGTTTTTCTTTTCTAACTCAAAATGTATGGGACGACATTCTTGATCTTTACGATAAACCACGTGATCAACTGTCATCCTATACATTGTTCGCGATAGAAAAGAAAATCGTTTGTATCTTAGCTAGTTCCTCAGGACGTCTACGCAAGATGCATAACGTTAACGTAGTGATTATCGAAAATTGACAAAATGTATAGAATTGACATAACCGATCGACTATATATTTGGTCAGTTTTCTAATTACCCATAACGTTAGCCTCATGCATTTTGTCTAGGCCTCCTGCAAACTAAAAGAAATGAAATGTGTAACCCAAGAAAACATGTGGTTGTCAATAACGTTGCAAAATTTTGCCAGAGTTAGGAAAATTCTCTCCCCACGTTTCCCGCATCATGCTGTAGAAATTTACCCGTCCTGGAAAGACCTAGCAATCCTCTGAACGTCTAAATAGTATATCAAAGCGATACGAACCTTGTTACGCAAAGGGTTTATACATTCGTTAGCTTTGCTGCAAGCGTCGCCGGCGATTGTTCCACAGTTTTGTAGATGGAGGCATGAAAGCCCAAATAACGTTATAGAAAAAAACATTGCACATGTAATTTTTTTTTTTTATGTATATAGCTGCATCGATAAAATCGATGATTCCACCAACGTAAAAGGTTTTTTTCCCTAATGAATGGCTTCCACTGCTGGTTTTAACAAGGTATCACCATGGACTTATTAAAGATTCCGTCCATGGATATCACACGCGAGGAGAATTGTTAGGTTAAATAGTATTAACTCTGGACGGAACAGAAGGACTGGGGTTAGCGCCTCACGCTTCTGTCAAGTCTAGAAAATTGGGTGACAGATATATCGTGAAAGGAAGATCAGACGTCAATCACTAAAGACTGATTTATATTGGTACAGTAAAAGGGAGCCCTTTCTTTCCCATAATTTTATTAGTCATAATGATATTGTTGACATAATTATTGATAGTCATAATTTTGTAAAGCGCTGAAACTTTTCATAATTTCTGAAATATCTAATGTGTAGACAAGGCTAGGTTAGGTTAAAGTAGGGACAACGAGTGATGGCACTTGACACATCTGACAATAGTGTTGTGAAACACTCCATTTAACTATCGTAAAAATTCTGTCAAGTGCGAGTAGTGGTTTACCATTGAATTGCCGACAGACTTTTAATCGAATATTATTTCAAAGACAACGTTTCAAGTATTTTCATTTCATCGACAAGTCATTGCGTCGTGGACTCGATACTAGGTAATTTGAACCGAGGTCTTTTAATTAGTAGTTGACATAATTATTTCAATAAAATTCATGTCATGACTAATCATTTATTTTATTTGTTTGACTGTTTAAAACAGTACTTTTCGTATGTTTGGGCATAGTGACGAGATCCACATCAGAAGCGTAAACGGAGTCCAAATAGAAAAGCAATGGTCAACAATTAAGGGCAGTATGGGTGTCCAAAATTTAACGCCAGGTAAAACAGATTCGGATCACATGTACGCAATACGTAGTAATGTCAAGACAAAACTGACAGCGAATGAGTGACAATTTAATAAAAGAGGATACAAAAAAGGATTTATTTAAAGTACTTATATAAATAAAAAAAGCGTATTAAAAGCGTGAAGGGTAAAGTATGGAGGTGAGTTCAGGGCGTGGGTTAAATATGGAGACGTTTTATTGTATGCCAATACAAAAAAGGATTTATTTAAAGTACTTATATAAATAAAAAAAGCGTATTAAAAGCGTGAAGGGTAAAGTATGGAGGTGAGTTCAGGGCGTGGGTTAAATATGGAGACGTTTTATTGTATGCCAATAGAGTTTTTAGATCAAACTCTGGAAATAAACTGTTTGGCTCGAAGAAGACGACATTGTCAGAAATTTGAAATATTGTGTCAAAATATACAAACTAAAAAAAACATAACAATATAATTATGTGGTTACCTATATAAAACTTCATAGGCTTACATGTAAATTGCGGTGGAAGGGGCGTCATTTTAACTTAGACGAGCTCTACGTTTCAGTACCTTGTTTATTTAATCATGTTAAAACTGCCATATATATAAATCTCACAGCGATTAAAGTGACAGGGTATACTAAAGTGTACACATGTTTGTGACTTTGAGTGTACCAGTCAGCGATCCTTTGTTATCATCACGCGAATTGTTTTTTTGAGATGTTTTTTATTAGTTATGATTAAAACGATGAACGCAACGAAAAGCAAATAAAAACGATCTCAAGATGAAGCTAGTTACGATAAATGCGTTTCGGTAAATTACAGCCCCAGCGGTACATCACTATTCCGGTGCCTGCAACAATGAAGTTTGACATCTGTTCCTTTATACTTGCTGTCAATATTTAGGGAACTTCATGAGCGAGCAAACGTCAAGTCAAACGTCAAGTGCCATCACTCGGTGTCCCTACTTTAGGTTTGATGTATAGAAATCTGAAATGATTACAGTTTCTTAAGAAAATACGTTATGACTAAAAATAATTATGGCAGACAATATAGACCCCCAGTAAAAACATGCCTGTAGAAGTACATTGACGAGCTGGTTTTTACTCCTGAGGCGAGAGCTATTGTAACGTCGCAATGTACGTCTATACTGGCATGCATTGGACTGGACCAATGAAAATCAGCCATTACACCTGTCATCGTACAATTTCAGATTTGAGGTTATAATTTGTAATGGAATGACAAATGTCAGAATCGACGTCAGAATGTTCGTTTAACTATAGTTAATAATCAAACGACATCGTGTTTTGTTAAAGTGCTTATTTATCCTGCTTTTTCACGTAGCATTAGGAGGAATGAGAAAGCAAGGTAAATAACAATTTATCCGACAAAACTCAATGTTGTTTGATTATTTACTACATCCTGTACCTTGTTATTGTTACGTAGGTTTCATTTGTTCAGCGCCTATATTCCCGACAGTAAAAACCATATCGTCTTTGGTCTCTTAAGGTATTGTTCTGAAGTCAGTTGCCATTACTATCAAGTAATAAGATCTATCAAAACGTTGATAATATTCGGATGATAACAGGTCACCGATTGTAATGAGGTATTCAAAATAAATAACGCAATTTCGTTATTTGTATCACGCTATAATAGAAACAACTAAATAACCAAATAAAGTCTTACGTTCTTACTTACTAATACCGATATACCAATGCGCAATGCTAACTAATATCTAATTGTAAGACATAGGTATTTAATGTGTCTAAATTCCTTTCAGAGGGATTACCAATCTACTAAACAAAACATCTACTTGTCCATTAATGGTTCTATGACGTATTTTATCTCACTAATCTTAATATTGTAATTAATATTACAAATGCAAAAGTTTGGATGTTAGTTACTCATTCACCCCCAAACGGCTAAAAGAAATTAAGGGCAGAGATAGATTAGATTAGATTAGTCTGGAATAGACATAGACTACTTTTTATCCCGGAAAAATTACCAATATTACGAACTCTACGCGAACGAAGTCGCTAGCAGATGCTAGTTAACTTTAAAATTCAATTCTTATCCGAATTCCGTTAAAATTCAAACGCATCGAATGCAATATGTCCGTCGGCAGCGCCATCTATTATGTAATATCGGAAGAACCCGACAGCTTGTTCAATAAACCGGCTGCAAGACAATATTGAACATTCCCGGGAAGACAAAAGGGCATAAAACATTGGATTCTAGAATGGATGCCTTTAACAATGAACACTGCAGTTTTATGTCGATTGCTTTTACGTGGTTCTCATTTATTCTGAAATCTTTTAATATTTGCAAGCTAAGACAACTTGCTGATATTAAAAGTTGTAAAAAAATCGGAACGGGGACATTGCTCTATACAATATACGGCATTGTTTTATCACGTCAGATGTTCAACTGTTGGGTTCCCTCCAGTCATGCGCTTACAACCTCTTTCTTCTGAAGCTCTCTAATCTCTGAAGGTTTGCCAACAACGATGAAATATTTTTTACTTGCCCTTTACGAGGCACTAGGATTCCATATGATTATTTATTACAAACAATTGGGATACTTCGTATTTTTACATGTAAAAAAAAAGGTGATATACGAGTAATTAAGGGGGTCCCCTGAGATTTATTTACTTAGGTGTTACCCAATCCATCAAAAACTCAGAACTACCACCTGTTGCAAATATACTGGCCCTAATGTTTGCTCTAAGAACTGGCCGAATTTGCTAAATGAATGTCTAAGAAGCTAAATGTATAGCCATTCATGTTGAACGCTATTATTGGTGAGCTTCCAACACACACCTGCTATATTGTTCACTAACTGACGTTTGTTATTTGTTAATATAGCTCGACACTTAGCACTTACTGACTCCTATTAATAACAATTGTTATGAGATACACCATCAGCTAATTTCTGTGCCCCTAGTAAAAAGTTTCAGGTGAAAACCGGTGAAGTTTTGTTTACTCTGTAGGTACCCTTCTTAGGGTTATGTATAAAATACTGAAAAACAAATCCCGTATAAGATGACTTTGCTGTCCGTCTGTCAGTCTAGGCTCTTTTTTTTAAACTGCTAAATATATAGTTGTCCAAAAAAAACCTCATCATTAGAAATGTATCGAAAGGTGACGACGCGTTGGTCTAGTTGGTAGCGACCCTGCCTACGAAGCTAGCGGTCCTGGGTTAAAATACCAGTAAGGGCAGATATTTGTGTGATGAGCGCGAATATTTGTTGCCAAGTTATGGTTGATTTCTATGTATTTAAGTACATTTCTCTCTCAATTGGTGTGACATTGTCCCGTAATTATTTAAATTAGGTAGGTATATAAAACAACGAGACATACTTTAAAAAAATGTTGGCCTATACCATGACATATAGTTTAAAAGCTCTCAAGTTCAATATAATTAAGTATTATTATTTGTAATATTTATAAACATGAAAAAAATCCTCTAAAACTTATATTTTTATTCCTTTAACTGTCACAGAGATAACTTTGTATTAAGTTTGGTAAATTAAGAGCGTATAACACGTATGGTGGGGCTTTTAAAGGGTAAAGACGTCAAGCAGCAGCAGGACTTTATTGCGTTTCTATTAGAGATGGAGAGACTAATCGGTTTTTAATTTGCTGATTAATCGCCCGACTAGTCGGCAATGCCGACCGTAGGATTTTTCTAAGTTTGGGTAAACTCCGAAACGTACGTTTCGCTTCGTCCGTCCCGCAATTTGTAACCTACCCCTACCATGCGTTCATGTTTTGACCAGTTTTATTTACATTTTTTATGTACCGGCGTTGTACGTTTTCTTAGCGCTACAAAAAACAATTAAAACCCTAACTATAGTATTGAAACGAACCTAGTGCTTTTATAACTATGTCGAGAAGAAAATCGCGTTATCATACATTAAAAAAAATGGTTTTATTTATATTTCCTACATTTAGGAAATAAAGTGCCGAATATTCGGCATTTTAGCCGACTAGTCGCCGACTAATCACCATCTCTAATTTCTAACATTTCTGGTGCGAAACCAGGGCCGAATTAACCAAGTCAGGGCCCGTAGGCAATGCAATTCGGGGGCCCCTTAACTTTTCTTGCTTCCTAACATTAATTTTGTTTGGCGCTCGGGGCAGGGCTTAGCCGTTGCGGGGATCCTAGCCCTGTGCGAAACCCTCCGTGCTCGAATTTGACTCACACTTTACCGGATTTTTTAGCTAATCCATTTGCCATAGATTTACACCTTGGCTTCCCAAAATTGGACTTTATATTAAACGTAACGTATAGACATGTGAACAAGTAAAATTGAAATATCGTTTCGATTGGGCATTGTCTATGGCATTGTTTTAGTGTTGCCAGCAATATAAATTGTAATAGAGATTGTGTCCGTGACTCGTAACGAAGAGGTCGTTAGATTAAATTACGAGTCATAAATTGTGTTTTGGGTCTTTGTCGGCATAAAAAATATGTAGCGCGTTTAAACTATGGATAGCTATAACACCTTGTTCCTTGCTCTACCTACCTTGCTCTAGATAGCGTCTAAGTATATTACTTATCCGAGTTCTTTATTTCGCAACGTTTGGACGCGTTGATGTCTGGAAATATACCTAAATTAAATTACCTATTTAGAAAATATTTGACGATAAAATGTGGGTTATTAAACTATTTGCTGTAAATGGATTTTAAATGAAAATCCCCCTGATATAAAGTTTGTGAGCATATGTGTTAGTTTGTTACTGCTTCTCACTTCAACGACTAGACGGATTTGCATGAAATTTGGAATAGAGATATCTTATAACCTGTACTAATACATAGGATATTTTAAATGCCGGAATTGAAATCCCCCGCAACATGGGATGACCCAATAACTAATTAATTATACGCGGACGAAGTCGCAGGCAAAAGTAAATCTTTCTCTTCTTCTTCTTCTTCTTTGTCGGTATCATTCTTGACAGAGTGGTCGTGGTCATCACTTCAGGTGTTGGTGGCAAGCTTCACAACACGCCGCCACTCTTCTCTGATAGCCGCCTTCCTCGTGCATTCATGCAGTGATAATGAGCCATTCACTGCCGCTTTTATCTGGTCAGTCCACCTCATTTTATACTATGTAAAGATTTACTCTTTACATAGTATAAAATGAAGTCGCTCCCGCTGTCTGTTCGCTTAGATGTTTAAAAGTACTCAACGGATTTTAATGCAGTTTTCAGCAATAGATAGAGTGATTCAAGAGGAACGTTTTTATGTATAATAAATTCTGGTTTATCTACGGGTGTAACAAAAAACTAACATAAATCGAAGCAAAGCGAGGGCAGGTCGCTAGTACATTATAAAAATATGATGTGTCGAGCACCCGCTTTAAAAGCGCGCCTAAATCAACACCAATTAAACATTCAGAGCCAACTCCTTTAATTTCCTCGTAAAACCGACCCAATATTGAATCCCGGGCACTGTTATGAGAGACCTTCCGTCTGCGTTTACGAGGCGAGCATTACTTGCATGCCGTGTGCAGTTTATGGCTTGTAGCCGGGCGTTGTTTCATCAAAAACTTAGGTTATCTGGTGCAAAGATGTTGAGGTTTCACTTCCTTGTTGCTGTTTATTTATTTAAGTACGTGATATAATAAGAAATGTACATCCAGAGTTACTAGTTCATCGACTTATTCCATAGGTTTTATATCTGTGATTAATTGCTTATAGAGGGCAATGAAATTAGATTGATTACAGCGAGTATTTTATTTATTTATTTTATATTTATATTGCATATAAATATTTCATTTTTTATTATTGTTACGAAAAAAAATCATTCTTGGAGAAAAAGCTGTTGGCTCTATTTTTTATTTTATTTTACTTATTATTGTAATCATTGTATTTGGACACAAACCTAGAAATGTTAGCTATTATTGTATTTATAAGTTATCGAATCCCTTTTGTTATAATATAAACCAAATGTTACACGGGTACTGTTTATAAAAAAAATACCAAAACATGTAATAATATGTAATATAACATTATTATATCAGTATTTAAAGTTGTAAGTCTATTTTTTTTCGGAGCGATTAAACCAAACTTACTTATAACACCAGATAAAAATATGTACTCGTAACTCAAAACACGTCATAAAAAAGGGTTTTGTTATTATCTTTCCTTTCCTCTCTTGGCATAGCACGGATAAGACAATATAGTGATTTAAAAACAACCAAAATCAATGCGAACTTCATAAAATTTTGGGGCTCAAGATAATTCAATTCAAATCCAATAGTAATAAAATGAGAATACGAATTTTATCCAGCGGCCTATTTGAAATCTATTGCACGGGTCCCCTTTCACAATCACAAGCCTTACGAAAATCGAATAGCAATCGCGCGTCATGACGGAAAATGTCGGAAAAACTTCATAAAAGATAGGTACCTACTTAAGGGGGTAGGTAGGGTAGGGAGAGTAACATGTTAAATTAAAAATTGTAAGAAATATCTTTTTTATCGCCAGAAGCAGACGCAGACTATCTACCGTGTTTTTCAGCTACGATGAGTTCTCTGTGACAGCCGTATTTCGTTATTTCATAAAGTCAAAGTTCTTTATTCTTCAATTTAGGCATAATATAATGCACATATGAATGTCAAAAAGCATTACCACCGGTTCGAAAAATAAAACCTTTGCCCCGAGAAGAACCGGCCTAAGAAACTCGGCAAGGTATATTTTTTTCAGGGAAAAGGTTTACATCATTACATAATAATTATAAATAGTTTACAATATCACAGTATTTTTGCACAGTAGGTGCACCTTTTTTAAGCGTAGGTAAATTTATGCGTAGATTACTCATGTAGGACGGACGACTCACCGCCAAACATCCCTCCCTATCCATGATATAATCGTTTACTTTATAATATGCTCGGGAAATTAGTTTTTGTTTTACGACAGATTTAAATTTAGAGTCAGTAAGTTCAGTAATACTTTTTGGAATTTTATTGTAGAATTTTATACAATTTCCTATGAATGATTTTGAAGTTTTGGCCAGTCTATAGGTATATATATACTCATATGAGATGTATTTAAAATACGCGATTAATTATTTAACTTTCTGAACGACGTCGCTAGGTGTGTGCCAGTGTGGTTTTGATGTAAACTTAAAGTCACAAGTGTAATACGTGTTTGTATGAGCTGTCACAGCTCTTCGTAGCTGAAAAACTCTAATGCTAAGTAAGACCGACAAGAGATAAAACTCTTCACTGCCCAAAGCACTCAGGCCTTCGAGGTGAGCTCTCAACAATGGGCTGCCACAATGATCAACAATGGTCGAAGTGTTATTCTGCCCTCCTAAATAAAAAGGACGCATGCGTAATTTGTTAGTCAAAGTAAATTTGACCCCACCACTTAAGAAATAAGGTCACTAATAAAATTGCGGTTCTATGAGACATAAGCCCTTTTGTCTAAGGAGGGCAGTATTGTAGTTCGATTTCAAATCGAATCAGCGCGAGCGCAACTCCCACTTGGCCGTTTTTAGTTTGACGCTTTTATGTTTTACCGTTTCAACGATACAACTAAATAAAAATATTAAAAAAAAAAAAAGTTTCTTGTGTGGGGAGCCCTTCCCCCCCCCTCCACCCCTTTATTAAGTATTTCTCTTTTTTTATATTTGTTCGTAAATCGATTTTTTTTTTATGGCATAGAGAAGGCAACCGAGCACACAGGCCACCTGATGGTAAGTAGAAACTGTGACCCATAGACATTAGCATAAGACTGCAAATGCGTTGCCAACCCTGAGGACTAAGATGGAATGCCTCTATGCTAGTCATTACACCGGCTGTCTTATCCCCAAACAGGAACACAACAATGCGAACACTGCTGTTTGGCGGTAGGTTAATGGATAAGATGGTGGTAGCGATCCGGACGGACCCTGCACAGGGTCCTACCACCCGCAAAACACACCATAATCACACACCATAATATCTGCCATAATAACACACCGTTTGAAAAAAGAACAACTCGCAATCTATAACGGTTCAAAAGAACTTACTTAAAAGAGCTGTCTCTTTTAAGTAAGGACGGACGGACGGAGAGCAGAGGATTATTAGCGTCCCGTTGGGTTACTACCCTTTTGGGTACGGAACCCTAAAAAACTATATGACAACGTTTTTTATCACAATTCCCAGAATCCAAAGAAGTAAACGAAGACGTAAATGTCACAGACTAATGACACGGCCATTTACTTCTTTTAAATCATGACACGGCTGAGGTTTACGCCAAAACCAACAACACCGTATGCCTCATTACAAGATCACTTATATTATTTGCGAAGATTTATGATATGTTTGTTTTGGACACCAAATGGGTGAATGTGTTAAAATTATTTATGAATAGCCCGTTGGGGGGCTATTTTTGGAATATCTTATCTTAGAGGTAAGTAGTCTCCTCTTCACCCAATCACCCAAGACCATATTCCCTCCAAATTTCCAGTTCCTAGGTTCACGTTTTAAATGTTTACTAGGTTCTGTCTACGACTTCAGCATACCTAGATTTCGATTATCGTTGGTCCGTCGGGAACTTTTTAATTTTCTCAGATGAATATAGCCTAAGGGTTATCCAGGACATAAGCTATCTCCATTCCAAATTTCATCTAAATCCAACCCTAGTTGCAGCGTGAACAAATATCAGACAGACACACCAACTTTCGAATTTATAATATTAGTAGGATCTTTATCGTTTCTTTTATTACATAGTTTACAACAAAGTGGCTTCCTGCCGTCTGTCCCATGTATGTAGGTACCCTTAGATCGTGCAAAATACGGTTTTCATGAATAGATACAGTGATTCGAGGAAGGTTTTTTGTATAATTAATTCTGGATTGTGAACGGTTGTTACAGAGAAGTCACATAAACTGAAGCGAAGCGAGGGTGGGTTGCTTGTGTTAAATAGTATAAATGATAAATATTACTAATGATGATTTTAATCACGCCCTCATTAGGGTGATGGAAAATGGTCAACGCATCAAAAATGGATACGTGATTCTTATTTTACAGAAGATAAGGGTTTTTCATTTATTTTGCAACAAATGAATAACAATCAATTTTGAAATCCGTATGAAATTTGAATCAAGAGTGAAGTGACCATTATTGGTGCCGTCACCCTACTAAGGGCCGTATTAATAAACTCATCTTGACTGCGAGGCCCGTCACAAGATACGTCAAAGTAGACGTCAAAGCATAGAACACTGTCATTTTTGACGCATCTCGAGACGAGCATTAGAGTCGAGATCAGTTTATGAATACTGGCCTAAGAGGAGAGGATTGAATATAGTTTGGCAATCGAATCTGAAATGTTTACTGGCTTAGTTCGTTTTCATTCATGGTAATAAAACAACGGCTGCGGATAAAATGGCGCATATTTTATTTTAGTCATTGCAAAAACATCAGAACTCATTTGTATTTTTTAATATTGTAAATAAAAGACCCTTACACGGTATTCTTAAAGCCTTTGATGTGTGTTTTAATGTACGCGAAGAAGCCGGAAGCTCTTCGGTATTAAATTATGAGTTAAATTTTAGTGTTTCTTTCAATCTAATGGACTACGAAGCTATTAATTTTTCTTACAATACGCTTTAGAGGTAGATAATAGTTATTTTCATAATCGTGTTATAATAGAGAGCTTTTTAATCGAGTACCGTGTTTAGGCCACGAAGCTTGCTGAGTGGCCTAAGTAAGGTACGAGATTAAAAAGCTTGATTGTGACACTATTGTGAACAATACTTTTTATACGAGTTCATTAAAATTAATAATTTAAGTCATTAATACAATCACCACCACATCGACATTTGTATCAAACCACGGCGTCCGTAATTGTTGCAGTACTGTGCTGTTCTGTTGGCTAAAAACTAGCCAATCACAAACCGTATTTTTTTTATTTTTTTTATGCCCTGGATACAGAAGCAGGTTTAAATAGATTTTTGACAGATGACGCGACGCTGCTACGTTCCGAAACGCCATAGATTGGCAATTTTGTATCGGATCGAGTCTCCTTAAACAAGGACACATATTATTGAAATACGAAGTTCTATTTTCAATTTTTTTTCAGTTGTCTTGAGCGTATCGAAATGGTTATTTCGGTTGTTTCGGAAGTGTCAACGATGAAAAGAGTGACGTTGCAGTATTCTCTATGAAATCTTAATACACAGATTTTAATCGACGAGTACAAAAAAATATTTTCTAATTTAAAATTATAAGTTTGAATTGATTATTCAAATCTGTAATACACATGCGACTTGTCGACAATAAAAAATAAACGAGTTAATTAAATCTGTAAGTTATGGATATATCATCAAAAAACTGATACAATATCCAAAACACATTTGTTCATGTCAAAACGGTTAGACTTTTATCAGACCAATGTTACGCTGATTATATTGAGGCTCGTCTATATAAGCTACTTGTGAACTGCATAATATTAATATTCATTTCATTGCATCAGGAATATACAGGTGCCCTGTATGGGCCGCTTACGTTTTGTTTGCTATAAATACAGTTCAATTAGGGACATTTAAAGTCACTAAAGTCTCGTGCGGTCACTTTTTACTTTGGCGAACTGGAAAGTGACAGGTGTCTTGATAGGAGATTAGTGCCATATACACGCATGCGCAGTCTAGAGATTGTCATCGTAAAATGTCTATGGGGTTATGGGTTTCTTTGTACTTCCCTATTGCCGCCCTTATTGAAATAGGTACTTGTACAAAATAAGCAACAAGAACGCTTTTACCCCGAACATTATTCGAAGACACGTTCTGTCTACGGTATCTGATACTCTAACGCTATCTAGAATATTTCATAACTGAACCAGTACTCCATAAGCAAATTCCGTGTTATTTACCACGAAATGTGGAAAATAATGTTTGACAAGTAACAAGAGGCTACATGTTAAGTACATTGCTAAATTCGGTAGTGTTCCACGATCTGGATGTCAATAACCAAATGCCTTTGTTCTTTGGGTATATTAAACATGATAATTTTCTTTTGAAACTGTTAAACGTGAAAACACGATCAGAAAGAAAAACCTCGAATTTAGATATAGTTAAACTCTACATTATATATACATCTAACGGTTTTTGAACTTAATCACGTGAATAAGTCAATCGTATAAGCTATTTAACTGTAGGCAATAAAAGTTTCGCAATAATTTACGTTTGACGAAATGTAGTAAAGCACACCCCTGACTGAAATTATTTAATTTATTGTTGAAATGAGGGTATCAATAAACTCAGCGAATGTATACAAACATACATTTGCTCTTGGATACTTGTTTAATAAAGGAGTTTGATATTAATACCATCGTAATAAAGGCTATGGAGTGTTTCATGACTTCATGAGAGGAAATTTGGTAGTGTGATGCGTGATCTCGAGTCTTGCAAGTAACAGGAGTGTTTGCGTAGGGTTGTCACTGCATTTTATTAATTTAAGAAGAACGTGTTCTGAAATGGAATTAATAAGATAAGAATATTTTTTACCCCGCAAGTTGTCCCAAACTTAGCTATAGCTTGTATTATGGGTACATACATTATTCTGGGTCCGTCCGGATCGCTACCACCATATTATTCTTTGACCTACAGATTTAAGTAGAAGTGTTCATATTGTTGTGTTCCTATATGGGGATAGGATAACCGGTGAAATTACCTCGCATAGAGGCATTCCATCTATTTTTATTCCCAGGGTTGGCCACACAGTCTCAATATTTCAATGTAGTCTTGAGAATGCAATGCTCTATGGACCGTATTAATAAACTCATCTTGAAAGTGAGGCCCGTCACAAGATACGTCAAAGTAAACGCCAAACCATAGAACACTGTCATTTTTGACGCATCTCGAGACGAGCATTAGACTTGAGATCAATTTATTAATACGGGCCTAATTGTCCATCTCTCTACAAAGTAGCATGTCTGCTCGTTTGCATTCTAGTTTAAAAAAAAAACAAAACCCTACAGCGGCGTTCTAGCAAGATGGCAACCCTGTTCCAATAAGACCTGAATTGGAAACGAAAGCGCCGTCAAAGCCGCTGATTCCACCAGAATTCGGAGTGAATAATGCTTCGGAAGTTTTATTACGAGTTACGAGCTTATTTCTTTCACGCGTCATAAACCGCCGGCGACGAGCGAACTCTAATATGATAAAAGAAAAGTAAAACATAACAAACGCAGCTGTCATGAGTTTCACAAGATGTAAATTATTAACCTGATCTAAAATATAAAGCCATTTTACAGATAGAAAGAGGTAAGTAAGTATTGGATGAGGCTCGTAGTTACTCATAACCTGTCACGAAGTTACAGTATTTTTACACAACTGCCCAAAAAAACAGTGTAATGTTTTCAGGGTTCATGTACGATTCTTTATTCCACCATAACATCTAAACGCCTGAGCCGATTTAGATGTGAGTATTATCGTTAGAATCCTTTCATCATTCCAGGTGACATAGGATACCTAAACTGTCGAAATTTAAATAAAAAGTATGGAAAAAACGCAATTATTAACATAGGTATATTAAAGCTTGATTTTCATTTAGTTATTAGTATTCGTAATGCAGATTCAAAAACAAAACTTTTATTTTAGGTTACGAGCCCCCATATTCACGAGTAAATACCTAATAAAAATAACTTCAAAACTAACAGCAATTTACTTTCGCGGGGTCAGCTAGCCGGAGTCTTCCTTTAAAAAGGTCGACAGATTGTGATAGATCTTATCATCTTGACAACAAAGGCGGCCGACGTAAGATCGCAGTAAAATAGAGATCCAGAATTAATGAAATTTATAAATTGCGTTTCATCTTATTAAATGAAAATGAACTGGCATGCGTTAGTCTCGCAAAAATTCGAAAATGGCTCGAACTATTTGAATAAAAAAAAATGTTGCGTTCGGAATTTGCAGGACAAGATTTTTATAAGAGAACCGGGCGACGCCGGGCACGAACAGCTAGTAAACAAGTTTACCAGTACAAAATATAACGAAAATACTTTCTTCTATGCGTTTCGTGACTTTTAACTACTGTGCCCCTAGCCAAGATCCAAACGCGACGAACGTTTTTCTTTTCTATCGTTCAAAATGTATGGGATGACAGTCCACCACGTGGTTTATCGTAACGCACGAGAGTTCCATGCCATGCATTTTGAGCGATAGAAGAGAAAAACATGAGGTAGCGTTTGCATCTTCGCTAGAGCATCAATAGAAATAATGATAATCACTATAAAACAGACTAATAATACATTGCGACAATGTTTCCCCGAACTGTCTATGCACCAGTTACACTCAAATAGCTCGCGAGTTTCAAACATCCATTAGTCTGCGTCAAAGGAAATTTGACGGTCGAAGTAAAAAGCCGACGGCACGAACCGTTTGCTGCGAATAAACTAAACTGATCGTTCAATTACTATTTATGCCATCAAATATTGATCATGCCATACAAAATATGAAACAACGTGGCTAATTCCACTAATATTATAAATGCGAACATTTGTGTGTTTGTTTGTGATTTTGGACTTTAAATTGGAGATAGCAACCCAGTAGGCTAATTTTCATCCAAAAAAAATAAAACTTTTCAGAGGATGTAGTCACCGGTAGAAGCTAAGTCTCTAGTTTTTTCAAATGTTTTATTTCTACCGTTATTTTTTGCTGATGTCGTGTTGTTTCCAGGATATATTAATCATTGATTTCGTGATTAGATAAGGCTTTGTGCGTCTTCTGACGACCACAAAAAAATATCTTTAGCCGTGGGAGTCGTCTTTATGTGAATGAGGTTGCAAATAAAATGTTGGACAAAACGTATGAACTTATGTTGATATTTGTGGAATGAACGATGAAACCACACACTTATATAGGTACGATATTTTTATCTTATTTAGAATCCTAGACACCATACATGCAAAAGTACGTGTGTTAGTTTGTTACTCTTTCACGCTGCAGCGGCTGGGAGGATTTGAATGAAATTTGGAATCAATATAGCTTTTAGCGTAATTCACCCATCATTCCGAAACATTTGAATATCCCGAGGGAATAACGACAGGTAATCAAAGTCTACGCGGACGAAGTCGCGGGCTGTAGGTAGTGTTAGGAGCAATTGCTGATTTATAAATCACCAGAATATTCTTCTTCCTTCATATGGCAAAGAAAATGAAAGTGATAACAATGTGAGATACTTTTTTGGGGATTGGAAAAATCGGCCCTAAGTACCAATTTCACCAAACGTTCTTAAATGGTAATCAATGTTATTCGACTGTTCATACATTTTGACAGCTGTTAACACTCTAGTCGTCTGTTCTGTTAACAATCTAGTTCACTCCGTCTATAAAAATACCTTGATTAAGAAACAACAGTTAGAACTTTTTAGTAATTTCCACGATACAATTATCCCACGGGAAAAAAGCAAATGAGGAAGACGCGGCAAAGAGGAAGTAGCAAAATTAATTATGCGGGAGATTTATGTTTTGCCACAAACACCATTATAAACCGAATATTAACCTCAACATGTGGTTTCTGTAAACATAGTGGCCACCGTCAAATCATAAAAGAGCAAACTAAACTTACTAGTAGTAATAAAACCTACTAAAAATACTAGGCTATTTTCTCCGGCTGTCAATAACATTCCAGACGAGTCGAAACTGAGGCGGGTTTGAGTTATTTCAGGCAAATCACACTAGCCATTTATTTGAATTTAAGGAAACTTTGATCTTCGTCGAGTTGTTATAAACCGATGTAAATTTAAGCAGTTCGGGGAAACGGGATAATTCAGTGCTTGTATTATATTCGCCTTAATTGCGGTGGATAAAGCTTCCGTCACCCTCGTACTTACATATTGGTTCGAAAGTGATAGATGTCTTATCCACATCGATAAACACGACTGAATAGGCCGACCAGGAACCAAAGAAAGAATAACAAGAATAATTGTTTAATCTAAAATACCGAATTGTAAGGGCCTAGCTTACGGACGGTGTTATTAAGTTCATCTTAGATAAGATACTATTATCTCGTCTCATGATCCTCATGAAACATCAAACAAAATTTTGATCTTGAGACGGGAATTTCAGCCAAAGTATATAGTGAGATAACATGTGAGATTTTACTGTGTGAACCTAAGATTAGGAAGTAGGATTAAGGGTGAGTAACCAACAGAAGTGTGCGAGGCCGCGGGGCGCAGTGAAGTGGTGTGCCAGGAAAAAATCCACCAATAAGATTACTTAATTTCCTAGCCTCTTTTAACGCAGCTCTCCTATTGGTGGTTTCTGTTCTCGCACACCACTCCGCCACCTTGCAGAGTTCTTGTGGATACTCGCCCTAAGAGGCAAAAAGACTCTTTGTACTTCATTTTCGGATTTCGAATGTTACCCGTGGGATATCCTTATATGGCTCACGTCATATTTCGAAATAGGTCTTGACCTGACTTCTCGCAGCGGCTCAAAACGCATATTACCCTATCTAACGCCACATCAACGGCACCTTAGCTCTGTAATTATTACGGCAGTTTATAAAAAGCATACAAAAGCACTGTTGAAGAGTTTTGACTGGCTCACGACTGGGTGTGCGAACCAAAACTACCTATTACTAACACTGTTCTGAAATTCGCTTGGCTTTGTATTGGTCCAATCGTCAATGTAAAAAGACAAAAAATGTTTTGACAAAAGAGTCAGTTGTTCCGTCTTACAAAAGCCGCTGGTTTTTAGTGTAGAAGCCAAGAATCTTAGCCGTTATAATTCCAGATACAGCTCTCTTTTTTATTTTTTGTCACGTGTCGCCTTACCTTTCTTTCTGGACGAATAACGGGTAACACAACATAAATTACGGGTAAGTTGCCCTAGCTTCTCAGAGGTTTGAGCTGGTGGTGGTGGCTGGTAGTGATGTGGCCTATGTAACAATCTAGGGGCCGTATAAACTAATTTTGAATCAGAATCCCGACGTTCGCGTCTTGAGGCGGCATCTAAATTCGGATACCAAGTACAATTACAATTTTTGGTACATTTGGGCCTAGTCAGGATGCATAATGATAAGTTAGTTATTTTCGAAAATCAACAAAATGTATACGATTGACGTATGCTGATGCAGATCACATTGAAAGCTTATGTCAACTCCATAAATTTCAATTCAATATAAAACAGAAACGTTAGCAGCCTCTGCATCTTGACTAAGCCTTAACTTCCTTAACATGACAGAACATCTGCAGACTTCTGGAAGAATAGACACGTTGTATTTGAAATGTTCAATTCCTCATTCACCATAACTTTTGATGCCACACCAACTCACCACACTAGACGGCATCAACAAAAGCGATGTGACGTGTGAATGGTGTTCCATTACAACAAAAAGTCGGTGGTCCTTGCAGCTGTAGACGTGGTCAGCCAGCTGATTGCACTGAAAACTAAAATCATTAACTTCATTATATACCTCACCAAAGTATCTGTAGATTACCTGGTAAACAAAGCAGCGAAGAACCAGGCTAGTGCGCAGATTAGAGTGGCACGGGTCTTGGTGCAGACGTAGCCAGCTCGCAGTGGCTCACAGATGGCGTAGTAGCGCTCGAAGCTGATCGCAAGGATGGTGAGGACAGAAGCGTGGGCTACCGTCAACTCGACGAAGGGCACGGCAAGACCTGGGGACAAAGTGGGATGGTATAGAGACGGAATGTCGAGAAGGACATTACCTTAGAATAGTTAGATGGTACCTAGTGATTCTACCTACGAATCTCATGCCCGATTTCCACTGCACGCGAATTTAAATTCTCGTCTTGCATCGTCTTGTCTTGCCTCGCTGGTGGCAAAGCACCTTAACTAACGTTTCGTTTCGGTAAAGGCAAATATATCTGAAGAGCAAGTAGGTATTTGTTATCTAGGAAAATTTTATATGTATTTAAGTATGTTCTTCTCTGTTTAAAATATGTTTTTCATTGTGTAGTACGTAGTACCCCTAGTACACAAGAGTAGAGCTTGGTAATAAGGCTAGGTCAATTTATTTAAGCAGGAGCTTGATACCTGACATTTATCATTGAAAAGATAAAGGTTGATCTGATGAATTTCTAGTCTCTTACCATTTGTTTACAGTTAATGCAGTGCATTGAGTTTATTGCAGTTACTACGACTTCGAAGACTGATTTGAATGCATTTTTTTTCTCTTAGGAAGGCAATAAAACAGGTTAAAAATCTCCTATATCTGATCTAATTCCTATGTCTGACTCATGAAAATCGCACATAATTTAGCATTTCATTTTTAATCATGACTGAATGCGTCGGATGTCGGATAAATACTTCGTGGTAGCAATTTACAGTGCCCTCTAGGAGATAAGATAAGATAAGATAAGATTTATTTATTGTCAGAAACTGTGTACAATTAGGTCACATCATATAAAAGGTCCAACAGTTTGCCCATTTCGGGCGTACAATAACAAGTAAATATATTATTATTAAAAAAGTCTTAACCAGGTATACATCTGAAATATTCATTTAAATTGTAGAAACTTTCAATTAAAAGCCATTTTTTGAGCTTTGTTTTAAATGTAATCCCATCTAACGATTTAATATGTTCAGGCAAATGGTTAAATATTTTAATTCCATATACATATGCGCTCTTTCTAAGTATAAAGCTGGAAGGTCTAACTGTACAAACATCGTATTTATATTGAGATCGGATATTATTTTTAGAGTCGCTTTTTTTTATAAAAATATCATTTCGGTCTTTAACAAATAAACAAATTTGTAGTATATATATACATGTCAAAGTTAATATTTCGTTATCTTTAAAAATGTCTCTTAGGGATTGCATATGTCTGAGCTTAAAAATAATTCGCATACATCTTTTTTGAAGACGAAAAGTGGATTCAACATTTACGGATAGGCCTAGCCTAGTAGGTAACACAGGTAAAACTTCACTAATTTAAAAAAAAATGTGTAGTGTTTAGTTTAGTACTTAACTATATACTATTACTTCAATATTTTAAATATTTAATTTATAAATTGGGTCACTATGAAGAAATAAATATTTGATTTTGAAAGCAGTCCGTTCGCGCTACGCGGATATGAGATCGTGCCCGCCCTTTTAATGTTTTTGTGTCCTCGGCTGGCATTAGAACGCCGCCGTTGAACTAAAGCAACAAAATTAACACAAGCAATGGCAGAAATGTCTTAGTTCCTCAATATTCGGTGCTAATATTATTATAAAAAAGTGAGTTTATCACAACCAAAACTTAGAAAGTATACGTCTACCTCAAACGGCGGGAACGAAGAAAGAAAAACGTATGATTCCCGAAAGAAAAAACAACAATGAAGCATGTGACATAATGAAAATCAGTTAACTTCTAAAGATTTATCTGAATTACATAACTGAATCCAAACTTTTTAATTTTTTATTAAATACTAGATTCCGTCTGCGCAGAAAAATAAAACATTACCTAAGTTATAAAGAGATAATGTAGTAACCTAATGGTGAAAGAATTTTAGAAATCGGTCGAGAAGTTTTTGAATTTACATACAATAATACGTAAAAATACATAAAATAAGTGTAGACAATTCGGTGACCTTCAACCTTGAAACCTCCCTTTTCCTATAGGTACGTACAGTATTGACACAAAACCCAAAGGGGCAGGAAACATCATTTCCTCCCGGAAAGAGAAAAACTTGGGGAAAAAATCTTATAAATCGCGTACCTCAGACGACGGTCGACAACTAGAAAATTATCTGTCTTCCTGTTATTCCGTTGTACAAATTCTACGGACGTTATTAAAGTGGAGGGAAGGTTACGCTTTTTTCTACGACATTTTTTGTTCAAGTTAATAAAGCGGGAATTCCATAGCGGCGCACGCTTAGCTCGCTCGCGTGGGTATAAATTTGCTTCATATTGAAATGACGCCTAGAGTAATCTACTTTACGCACGGGTGCAGTACCTACCGTATCTAACGTGCGCCGAGATTAGGTTAGGTTAGGCCGAAGTAAAAAATAGGGAATTAACTAGTAAAAAACCGTGACGTCACGGCTTGGTATTTATACATAACCCCGTACTTGGCATCGCTTTTAAACTTTGTTAAATGTAGCTGACTTATAAAAAAAACTGCTAGTCATTTAGCCCATTTAGATCTGATGAAGGATAAAGATCCTATTTTGTACTCGGTTCTTATTTTGGGCAAAATATGAAGTAGGTAAGAACGAGGGGTAACCGTAGATATAACATCTATGCATTTCAGACTACGGTATGAGAAAAAGACATCGCTTTATATCTGCTATAGCTTTGGCTTTACTTCATCGTAAAATTAACTGTAGATTCTTTTATGGCATACAGAAGGCAAACGAGCGCACAGGCCACCTGATGGTAAGTGGAAACTGTGACCCATAGACATTCACATTCACAAGACTGCAAGCTTTAGACTGCAAATGCGTTGCCAACCCTGAGGACTAAGATGGTATGCCTCTATAGCTTATCATATAGCTAGTTATATATTAACTGTAGTATTTTCCAGGAATTCGTCAGCTTCGAACTACATTATCGTATATTCTTTCGGGGACTTATTATATTTTCTGGGACACAAAGTTCAAATGTGCTACTGAATCCAGGATATGATTAACTATCTTTTTACTGCATTTCATCCAAATCCAGCAAACACACTGAGAACGGAGGCGGCGCGATGCGGCGCGTTCCCATACTAAAAAGCGTTTCCGAAGCGTGGAGGCGTTTTTTGTATGGGAACGCACCGCCTCCGATCTCAAAGCATTTGCGGCTATTGGTAATTAAAAAACCGGGTAAAGTAAAGGGTAAACCACTGGTGACTTTATCTACTCGAAAAGTTAATTTTGATAATGTTAGTAAAACGTATCAAACAGCAGTGTTCGCATTGTTGTGTTCCGGTTTGGGGATAAGACAGCCGGTGTAATGACTAGCATAGAGGCATTCCATCTTAGTCCTCAGGGTTGGCAACGCATTTGCAGTCTTATGCTAATGTCTATGGGTCACAGTTTCCACTTACCATCAGGTGGCCTGTGTGCTCGGTTGCCTTCTCTATGCCATAAAAAAAATAAAAATAAAATAAAAAATTACCTAGGTAACTTAATCTAAACTCTGTCGACAAATACTCGAACATTTGTCCTCTAGCCGCTAAAAGTCGGTAAGCAATATTTGAAATTCGACACTGTTTGTTGTCTTGAAATGGCGCCAAGTCGCGAACTTGGTGACATTCTAGACGTAAGTTTTATTACTGCAATATTTCCAACTCTTATTTCGCTGTTTTATCATTGTTAAATATTGCGTAGGAATCCGCATCTTAATGTACTATACGCGAATAAAATTAGGTTCCATTTATTACTTCGTTACTTGTTTAACTTGTAAAACCTAACTTAGCTGTAATAATAAATTACACCTTTGTAGTATCAACAGTAAGAAGTTTTCCGCTCGTTTTTACATGCGCGCTTACACGCGCGCTATATTTCGCGCTTCAATAAGCCGAACGCGCGTATATGCACTTATTCCAGCGTGTTCGTCGCTCGCGCGTCAACGGCCTTACAAGCGCGCCTACACTCGTACGAGATGCGCGAGTGGCAAATTTGCACGTTTACGAGCGCACAAATATCAGATTATACGCGTTGAAAAAACGCTATTCTAAAACCACCCTTAAAGACAAAAATATTTAATATTTTTACGATCAATAATAGTCATCTCTACAGTAAAAATAACATATGTTTAACGGACTACGTAAGTGATAAAAAAGGTATCTATTTAAATAGCAAGTTACATTGCCCAACAATAATACAATCAAAAATGAATTACAATTTATTAGCTACTTTATTTGTTACGTGTGTAAAAACTGGGATCGTACACTTTATAGCAAGAATGATCTATCATACAATAAAGCATAAAGAACCTAATTAATTTATCACATTGTGTAATCTTAAATTCTCAACCAACCTCACAAAATAAATTTACAACAATGGACTATTTAAAAACACGATCAAAGTAAACCAAACACAAAACAGAATAACTAAGATTTATTAAACGTTCATCAACATTCCTCGATGTTTCAGCTGTGAACAAATTATGCAGTGTTACCAATTAATGTCCCAACGTTGCCGGCGTGAGTTATGGTTGACTGTACTGCAATTACGCAATGGATTGGAAGATGTAGCGCCGGCGACTGTACTGTGGCTGACAATATTGACATGTGAGTCGACAAACCAGCCGGGGAACCTTTATGTTATTAGCAAATAACTCGCCGGCTAGCTCGTCGACGAAACGGCACTGGCGAGTGTTACTTAAAGTGTCATTTCTGTACAAAGATTGACTATAAAACTATGAACTTACATTTAAATTGCACAGATAAAAAATGTATTAGTGGCGACCCCATTAGATGTTTTTTATTTTTCCATAAAAATTAAGCCCTAAGTTATCCATCAGCGTTTTAAATAGGAACGGAAATAAAAGGTTTTCTATTCTACTCGTTAAAACCATATTGCCTTTGACATGTTATGGTATTGTTTCCCAAATGGCCATTACTACCTACCGCCAAACAGCAGTGTTCGCATTGTTGTGTTCCGGTTTGGGGATAAGACAGCCGGTGTAATGACCAGCATAGAGGCATTCCATCTTAGTCCTCAGGGTTGGCAACGCATTTGCAGTCTTAGGCTTGCAGTCTTGTGAATGCGAATGTCTATGGGTCACAGGTTCCACTTACCATCAGGTGGCCTGTGTGCTCGTTTGCCTTCTCTTTGCCATAAAAAAAAAAAAAAAAAAACTATCAAGTTAATACGAGCTATGTAAAGTCGACAATGATAACTGCCAAAGGCTGAATACGCGTTGGTTTAAAATCGGAGAATCGACTGATTTATTACTACTATTTATACGAGCAGCATTTTTGTTTGTTTGCTTTTAATCCCATAATGGAAAACGGCGCTAACTCGAGGGAAACAATAAAACGATCTGTCAAGACGTCATCTTCGGGAAAAGTCGCAAAACTAGGTTTCAAAACGAGCGGCGTTCGGTCCCGTTCTATAATTTTAAGGTGTTGTGACACACAATGTATTGAAATCCTATGTGCTGACTGAAAAACAGTAATGGATTGGGAAATTCAAAACAATAGGGAATATGCATGGAATTTTTGTTAATCGCTATTTTCAATAAACTACGAAATACCGTAAACGAGATCACCAAGAGTGGAAATTAACATTAAAATCAGCCAAGAAATACGGATGATAAGTACAAGTAATTTAAGCTATCAGACAGCGATAAGACCGGTCCGATATGATAGATCGGCCATGTTTAACCCGTAATTTGACTGTCTTTGTCTTCGAAAAGAAGAAGAAGAGATGGGAACAAAGCTTTGTTGGCTCGTATCTTGGTATTTTATAGGTATTCAAAAACTGTTTGTTACATGAATCTGCTTTTATTGAAGGTGTAAAAAAATCGTCATGAATATTCCCTATTAATTCAAAGAATTCGAATTCATTCGTTGCGACTTGTGCGATAACTAACTAATTTTTTTTTTGCGGACTTCTACAAACTGTCACCGTAAATCCAGCCCGCATAGTGCTGCTGAAAGTTATTACCAACTTATCAAACATTTCCAGAAATACGGAGCAGTTCTAAACTAAACACAATACTTTAGTAGGTATAAAATAGCACGCTAATGCATTTAAAATAAAGTATTAAAAAACATTCAGGTATTTATTAAAAACTTCTTCAGTTTGATAATAAAATTGCAGTTAGTGTTCGCGTGCTATAATGTACTCGTAAGTTAATTTTAAATGAAATTCCATTTATATTCCGATGTTTAGAGTCCATTTCAGATTATGAGGTCACGGAAAGACTATAGTTACTAGTTATTTCAGCGGCTCTATAATATTCCAATCGGTAAACCCATATTGCTTTTGACATGTTATCGGTTATCGTATTGTCAACGTTATGGTAGCTCTTATCTTATTTACTCGACAGCAATGGCGGCAGAGATGAATATAGAACTCTATAATGTTAGTTATGCATGACAGAGGGTTCTCTATTGTATCGCCGAAAATTTTATAGCCGAATTTCACTTCCCAACCTATGTTTCGCCGAATTTCATTTTGCCGAATCATCATATGGCAACTGGTTAAAATGATTAGTTTCATTTTCCAACCTCAAATTGCCAACTCAACGTTTGGTTTTTTTAATATAGACATTTATAAAAAAATACATTTTTCATATAGCCAAATGGTTCCCTTGCAATAATAGTAGAATAGTATTATAAAAAAAGTTGGTTCTGGCGCTTCGCCGGCCGCTGCCGCGGCACGATCGCTTCACTCACTCGGCTCGCGCGCTGTAGGGTCGCAGTTCTACCTAACACTTCTCCTCGCTACGCTCGTCGTCGTACCTAACTGGTTTCTGTGGATAAACTGACGAAACATTGTTCGAGTTTTTCGGCCTAGTGTAACATTTGCCATGTGAAAGATATTCCAAAAGTTTAAAGTCAAAATGATATTCGTCTTGATAATAATTCGGCCAATGAGAGATTGGCATGCAAAAATTTGCCAATGAGTAGTTGTCAAAGTGAACATTCTGCGAAATGTTGGTTGGCAAATGAAATTCGACCAAAAAATAACGGCGCAAAGGCAGAACACCATGACAGAGGCACAAATATTCAAACTACTTTTAACCATTATACCCTTTTTTAGAAAAAGAACAAACTTTAAAAAAAGAAACGACCTATAACCGAATTTTTCACGATTTTGGGTATAGATACATTAGGTTCAAAATATCCATATTATTTCACTGAATCATTTCATAAAAACACTGAAAACCCAATACCCTAAAAAATAACAATAAAACCAATCCTATCTTAGATAATTTGACGACCGGCTGTTTGTTAAAGGAAAGGCGAAGGAATTAATCTCAAAGACAAAACTTTTAATTGTCATTTTTTATTAAAAGAGCGATGTTCTAAATATTTTATCCAAAACTCGTTAAAAAGAACGATTTACGTAACTGTTTTACTAACTACAAACAATTTAATTATGTTTAACTCGTTATTTTTTAACAATTTACGTAAAGTTATGATGTTACGAGTTAGCTTACAATTAGTTTTGTTTTATTACGAAACATTTTTCTATTTGTCAACCGACTTCGAAAAAGGAGGAGGCTTCCGTACGTCTGGTGTTTTTTTGGATGAATATTACCTACACCATTTATCCGCCAATTATCAACGTAGTGTAGGTATATCATAGGGGTGGTCCAATTTAAATTTTACTAACAAGGAAAGGTACCAACTGTCCGCCTCCGATTTTGTTGATTTTGATATATGTTAGAGAGTAGTTTAAAATAACAGACACGTATTTTTTTAGCGGCCCAAACTCAACCTGTTGGGAGAAATTGACTTCCAAAGTACTGAAAAGTGACTAAACCCTCTAACTTATATAGAGTTTTTTTTTTATTGCAAGTTTCATAGTGGTTTGGATATAAAGAAAGTTTATCCTCCATGATCTTTGAAGCGTATTTTTTATTAAATATGAGTTTTAGCCGATATAACAAAACACGTGCTCATTAATTTTTCATCTTCTTGAACATTTATATTCAAACCACTATGAAACTGGCAATAAAAAAATAACTCTACATCAGTTAGAGGGTTTAGTCACTTTTCAGTACTTTGGAGGTCAATTTATCCAAACAGGTTGAGTTTGGTCCGCTAAAAAAAATATGTGTCTGTTATTTTGAACTACTCTCTAACATACATCAAAATCAACAAAATCGGAGCCGGACAGTTGGGTACCTTTCCTTTTAAGAACCGAACATGGAATCCACGGACACGCCACGGGCACGGGAAGTGCTCTTTAATAATTTGGATTCGGTTAATTGCTTTTTGAATGGCGGTTATGGGTTCATAACTTTATCGGATGTCACTTCAACGATTGCATCATGTCATCGAACGCTGTCTTATACTGAAACCATAATGTTTTCAGTTTTTTTATAGCATAGTGTAGGCAAACGAGCACACAGGCCACCTGATGGTAAGTGGAGACTGTGACCCATAGACATTCACATTCACAAGACTGCAAGCCTACGACTGCAAATGCGTTGCCAACCCTGAGGACTAAGATGGAATGCCTCTATGCTAGTCATTACACCGGCTGTCTTATCCCCAAACCGGAACACAACAATGCGAACACTACTGTTTGGCGGTAGGTTAATGGATAAGATGGTGGTAGCGATCCGGACGGACCCTACACAAGGTCCTACCACCCGCAAACATATTAACACAGTCTTATACATTAACTAGACATTGAATACAATAAAAAAACTCATGAGCAAAGAAATGCCTTTCGATGAAACCAAAGTCCCGCGTAATGATAAAGTTGAAAGGTCTCTTTAACATTTACTTATATGACTTTCACTAAGCCGTTTTGGAAATTACTAGTTTTACGTAGATTTGTGAAATCAAACCAATGTAATCCGAGAGGAACTTTCTAAGAACGCAAATTCTTTATTATATATGACTGCGAAACTAAGTGGAGGTCTTTTAAAAGTTTAACATGAAACGTTTTCGTTAAACGAGTTTCGGAACGAAGTAGTTCGTACCAGAAGTTTTAACTCGATGGCTTTAAAATGAACGTTTAAGTGAGTGTGTTATAGAGATTTAACTATTTACTTCGATAGCATAGGTAATGTAAAATACGAGTGTGGTTTTGAAGGGTTTTTTTTTATCATAGACAAACGAATGAAGTCCCTTTTTCCATGTCACTCGAGATCAAACTTCGTGCGGTTTATATTTTAAAAACATACTGAATTGACATTTTGCATAGATAACCGTTTTAATATCACTGGATACTAGAATAGACACCCTCTTGAGTATTGAATCCAGTTCCAAATTTAAACTCACAACCTTACAAAAATCGATACTGTAATAACATTACAGTACAGATTTTACCTACTACCACAGACAAGAAAGTTCTCATAGTTGATTGTAATAATGCTGGTCATTTCCTACGGTTTCATAGAGGGCTTGTGACATATGTGCATAGATAAAAGTCTTTTACGTAGGATATGGAGAACTGATAAAATATTTATAAGAACTTCTGTAAACCCCATAACCACGCAAAAAAATATTTGAATCTGAAATTGAATTAACTCTCATATTTATCTTAAAGAAAATAGACCTACGTACCTTTTACGGTTAAATAAATAAATAAACAATTAAATAAATAAATATCAGGGGACAATGTCACACCAATTGACCTAGTCCCAAATTAAGCTCTAGGCTTGTACTATGGGTACTAGACAACGATATAAATACTTAAATAGAGAAATATATACTTAAATACATAGAAAACATCGATGACTCAGGATCAAATAATCGCGCTCATCACACAAACATCTGCACTTACCGGGATTTGAACCCAGGACCGCTAGCTTCGTAGGCAGGGTCACTACCGACTAGGCCAGCGTGTCGTCAAAAGAAGGTGTACACTTTAATACCTTGTCGCAGCTATTGATCTACTAAACTAAAACCACTCTCACTTTGATACGTTACTGCCACAAAGTATTAAGATTTACAGCTCCTTAAAAGTTCGAGTGTACCGATTTTTTTTTTTTTTTCATTTATTTAGGAATACCAACAGATGATACATTACAACTTACTAAGTATAACTAACACATAAGTATAACAATTAATGTTCACCTAATTATAGGTGTCCACAGCTTACATGAGAATAACATTTTAAGTACAATGTGTATTGTGATATAGTTATTTTCATAATCGTGTTATAATAGAGAGCTTTTTAGTCGAGTGTTTATAATATAATAATAATAATTTATTTTTATTTCGAATGTCATGGATTCATATTTGTTAGTAAGTACACAAATTCTTATAAACTACTTGTTAAAACATAAGAGCAAATTAAAATAAAATAAAATAAACTACCTACTTAATAAGCTATATTGGTGCTTACATGTAACTGTCTACAGTGGCTCATGTAAGGGCAATCCAGCCTATCCGCCACAACAGCCACGATGCTATTGCCGCTGCCACGCACTCTGCTTAGCATGGACGCGCACCGCTTGCGCAGAGTGGTGTAGAAGCAGTCGGTGCGCGCCTCCGCGAACATGCCAGATGCACTGCAGGAGCGCGGCAGCCGCAACAGCACCCTAAACGCATTGTTATACTGGACTCGAAGGGCATTAAACGACTTGCGAGTATAATGCGCCCACAGGCTGCACGTATAAAACGACGTACAAAATGCCTTAAACAGGGTGATTTTAACTGATTTTGAGCAGCGTGCAAACCTGTGAGCAATCATATTTGCTCGCGCCGCCAAAGCCCTACGCTCCCTTTCCATATCAGCGTCATCTTTTAAGTCTTCGGTCAAAACATGACCGAGATACTTAAACTGTTTCACCCTATGCAACGAAGGCCACGAAGCTTGCTGAGTGGCCTCAGTAAGGTACGAGATTAAAAAGCTTGATTATGACACTATTGTGAACAATACTTTTTGTACGAGTTCATTAAAATTAATAATTTAAGTCATTAATACAATCACCACCACATCGACATTTGTATCAAACCACGGCGTCCGTAATTGTTGCAGTACTGTGCTGTTCTGTTGGCTAAAGACTAGCCAATCACAAACAGTAGTTTTTTTAATTTTTTTTATGCCCTGGATACAGAAGCAGGTTTAAATAGATTTTTGAGAGATGACGCGATGCTGCTACGTTCCGAAACGCCATAGATTGGCAATTTTGTATCGGATCGAGTCTCCTTAAACAAGGACACATATTATTGAAATACGAAGTTCTATTTTCAATTTTTTTTCAGTTGTCTTGAGCGTATCGAAATGGTTATTTCGGTTGTTTCGGAAGTGTCAACGATGAAAAGAGTGACGTTGCAGTATTCTCTATGAAATCTTAATACACAGATTTTAATCGACGAGTACAATTTTTTTTTAACATAATTATCTATTACTTAAGCAATTTCCTATTATTTGCGCAACAGCCCCTCAGTCCCGCGAATGTGACATATAGGTAAGCAGTTTACGTCTGAAGCCATTGGTCGTGTCCTGCACAATGTCTACAACTTCAACTTCAACTTCCTTGGCAATTAGTAAAAAAATAATATTGTATCAACTTTATAAGAAATTCAAAGTTTAAATACATTTTTAAAGTATGTGTCTTTTTTGGTTTACTCTTGTTTCACCCATTCGTATTTCATATAATGTATCACTTCACAGTATTTTCATAGAAGACTATTTTCTGCTGAATCAATGTTGATTTCAGTTTATCTTGTGATGGGTACAAGTCTAACCTACGTGAGTCATAAAGATATTATTATATTCCATGAAATGAGTGTCCAAAAACAACGGTCTTTTTTAAATGTTAACAACATATAATTGATTATTCACACCAGAAATAGTTTTTTTTTCTTTGCCCCGCGGCGACTTGAACAGCTACTACCGCGGGAATATGGCGTTTCCACTATGAAGTGATTTCGCCAGTGTCAAGTATATATAAGTATAAATCAATATAGTAATAAAACACAATACAATCATGTAGGACAGAGGCCAAGATAGTTTTAACCTCTGTACCACTGCGAGTCCACTTGAAACGAGAAGTAAGATGCCAGGATACACGAAATAAGTCCAAGTCTTCTATCACTGTGCAACACAAAGGCATTAAAAGTATAATAACAAAAAAGAACTTTGAACACCTAAATACATAAAAATAAAAACTAAAACAAATTACACATCCGCCATCTTTTGACGTTGCAAATGGCCTCCCCAGAAATTGGTTGTTTTAAGTTTTGAATTCAGCTAATGTCATTTCATCTGATCTGTCAGGTTTTTTTTTTAGAAGGACGGACCCCAATACAAAATATTTAAATAATTAAATATCTCAAATTCTCCGACTCCGACTGGTTTAAAAATTTAAATCCAACTACGTTATTCGAAAAGGAAAATTTAATAATGCTTTTTACTGAAACCTTCTTAGACAGCTGTGATTGAATTATCATTTTTGCCGTACGAATTATCAATTCCAGTCGATTTGCATTTTATCCAAAGTGGCCCC
Organism: Acleris sparsana; assembly: GCA_923062465.1. NCBI lineage: Eukaryota > Metazoa > Arthropoda > Insecta > Lepidoptera > Tortricidae > Acleris > Acleris sparsana. The sequence goes on along the minus strand of OV281307.1, from coordinate 11,855,030 downwards.
GTTAAAAAGGAAACAAGTCTTTCGAAGCTCAGTCGAAAAACGGTGTAAGTCTAGCATACTCCATAAATGATGTATACCCTTTTTTAAAACGAGCTAAGTCGACTTAAATCCGGAGTTATACTAGACGCAACATTTCTAGCAAATTTCATTGCGATTCCCAGAATGTAATAACTGCCTTCGTCTTGGAACGTTGGCATAAATGTTTTTCTGTCCAATTTAAGTTCATTTATTTAACAGTAGCTGTTTCCCGCGACTTTGTACGCGTAGAAATAGTGTAATTGCTATTTTCTCGGGAACAGTATAATTTTCAAGGACAAACAGTATTCTGTCTCCGTCCCCGGGAATAAAGAAAGCTCTATGTCCAATTTCAATTGAAGCGGTTCATCAGTTTAGGTGTGAAAATGTAGCTAACAAACAGAGTAACTTTTGCGTTCACAATATTAGTATGGATTTCATTGGTTACTAACTTTTGCTGTAGGTTACTAACCTAACTTAACGTAATCTTTTTTTTTTTTCCGTTCGAGAAATGCCTTTACGCATTCCATCTCTCGTCCGGAGCTAGGGTGGATATGACGGACTCCAGAGCAGAAGGCTCAGACTTTTTTTTTTTTTTTAATCTTTATTTAAAGAGCTTTGTCGTGAAAACGACAATGTCGCTCCATAAGACTACATAACAGATATAAATATTTTATGATACAACGTTACGTCTATTCTTAAGTCCATAATTGGCTAGCCTCAGCAGAGCCCCTGCCCGGTCCGACAGAGGGAAGGCAAGAGCGCTGTTGCAGCCACCCACTTCACATAGAAATGTACATTGTACTCTGAGTGACTCGTTTCGAACACATTCCATTAATATATGATATACATCTTCCGGAGTATTACAGACGGCACAATTGGGTGAAAGCTCTTTTTAGGGTTCCGTAGCCAAATGGCAAAAAACGGAACCCTTATAGATTCGTCATGTCTGTCCGTCTGTCCGTCCGTATGTCACAGCCACTTTATTCCGTAACTATAAGAGCTATACTGTGGAAACTTGGTAAGTAGATGTATTCGGTGAACCGCATTAAGATTTTCATACAAAAATAGAAAAAAAACAATAAATTTTTGGGGTTCCCCATACTTAGAACTGAAACTCAAAAATTTTTTTTTCATCAAACTCATACGTGTGGGGTATCTATGGATAGGTATTCAAAAATGATATTGAGGTTTCTATTATAATTTTTTTCTAAACTGAATAGTTTGCGCGAGAGACGCTTCCAAAGTGGAAAAATGTGTGTCCCCCCCCCCGTAACTTCTAAAATAAGGGAATGATAAATGTAAAAATAATATATGATGTACATTACCATGCAAACTTCCACCGAAAATTGGTTTGAACGAGATCTAATAATTAGTTTTTTTTTAATACGTTATAAATCGTAAACCGCATTTTACCTTTCATTCAATCAACTCAAATATAATAAAGAATTAAGAAAAACATTTATTTAGATGTATAGTTGTACGGAACCCTACGTGCGCGAGTCCGACTCGCACTTGGCCGGTTTTTCATCATGTAACCAAATTTGTTCAATGGAATGTGTCCGGAACGAAGTCTCATTAATAGAACTATATCTTGCCTACTCAAGGAACAATTTATCCATGGGGAATTCAAAGGCTCCGGTTGGATCGTCTTATACCATATACCTTTTTGTTTTGATGAGGACTACCGTCTAAAAAAACCAACGGGATGCCGTCTGCGTCGTGTTGGGGCACCACTGGATCACTTCGTAGTACTCGACGATGACGCCCTGAAACCTAACTTAACCTAACCTAACCTAAACTAACTTTGCCTTATACCTAACAAGCAGGAAATAAAAGTATAGTATAAATAGAATAGTAATTCATCTTGAAACAAATGTTTATCGTACCGCTTGCATGTGTGCGTGCCTCGACCGTACGCGCCGAAAGCCACCACAAGCAAACTCAACAGGATGGACCCAGCCGGTTTAGTCTGGGCTGCGCCGTGGCCGCGTTTGGTTGCGTGCGTATCAAGACGCGCATCGACGCTAAAAGGTCGTCACGAAAATGGCATAAATGGACAACCCTAGGACCCGAGCGGTAAATTGATAACAGAAACTCTTAAAAAGCCTAAGATGACCTACTTTTCTATTCATGACTAAAGCTTACCGGTCAAAATAATTCATCAGCAAGCTTACGGCCGAATAACTTTTGTGGAACAACGCCGTATTCATCATTCTGGTTGACTGATGGAGAATGCCCTTGGGTTTAAGACCGCCAATGCCGCCATTAGAATTTACATAACTGCAATTAGTTTCAGAATAGAATGTAGGATTCCCTGTGCTTTATTTATAGTAAATATAATGACTATTGTCCACAAGTTTAATAGCCGCAAACAATATCGCATCCCTAACACAAAAGACAATAGTTTTACGACATACTAAATCTTCTTGACGGTTGTAATCACCTATATGTGTCGTTGTTCCTGCTTCAACTCGTACATGCAAATTCAACCCTAACAGCTTTATTTCAGGTGACTCATTTTAAATTATAGAATATACTGTAGCTATATGTTTAGTTATTGAACTAGAACGGTGATCACTGATCAGCAAATTATCATAATAGTATCCTAGTTGGTAGTGCCCTGCTTACGAAGCTAGCGGTGCTGGGTTCAAATCCCGGTAAGGGCAGATATTTGTTCCTGAGTCATGGTTGTTTTCTATGTATTTCTCTATATGAGTATTTATACCGTTGTCTTGTACCCATAGTACAAGCCTAAAGCTTAGTTTGGGGTTCGGTCAATTGGTGTGACATTGTTCCTTGATATTTATTATTTATTTAGTAACAGTTTTATTTTTTATTAATAAATGAAGAAAGAAAGAAACAAAGAAACAAAATGCGTATGAAAGAACGAAAATTGACTTGGAAATTTCGAGTGGTTTTGTATCTAGTAGTAAATTAATGTATGTAGGTACTTAAACGCGTTTTTCACAACCGAAATTTGTTGTTTATCCATAAATCATAGCACTTTTAATACACTCACAACATAAGTAAGATTACTCTCAACAATATTATTATTACCCAGATAAGTTTTAAAAATATGAGGAACTACCCCGCTTCGTTCAGCGGCGTAGTAGTATTTTTGACGGCGTTCTTGCATGAATTCTTGATTTGACTATTGAGGATTCTAGTTTTTAAAGCGACAGAGGCCCTAGACAAGATGTATTCGGTGTTCGTTATCGTTATCCAAAATGCATAGGATTGACGTAAACTGCCAGATGGTCGCGTCGAGCGCTACGTCAATTCCACATATCTTATCAGTTTTCGAAAATCGTTTAAGTTGACGTTTAGCAACTTGTCTTCTTCTTTCTTTGCCCCGCGGCGACTAAACAGCTACTACCGCGGGGTTATGGCGTTTCCACAATGAAGTGATTTCGCCAGTGTCAAGTAAATATAAGTATAAATCAATATAGCAAAACAATACAATTCAATCTTCTCTAGGAAGATTGGGGGCAACGTTGTACGGTGATTTGTAGGACAGTTCAAGATAGTTTCAACCTCTGCACCACTGCGAGTCCACTTGACACGAGAAGAAAAATGCCAGATACCTACACGAAATAAGTCCAAGTCTTCTATCACTGTGCAACACAAAGGCATAAATAGCACAAATCACTATTCAGAAAAGTACTTTGAACACCGAAATACACAAAAATACAAAACTAAAACAAATTACATATCCGCCATCTTATAACGGTTTGTTAAATCATTCTCCCGAACTCATTATTTCTTTGTATTAAATTTTCCGTTCGCATTTTTCCCCGAACGCGATATTACCTAATTTTATTTTTTACCATTCGATTTTATTACAGTCGCTTTTTTTCCCAGTCGGTTTTTTTCCCGTTCGATTTCTATCTCAGTCGCACTTTTCCCAAAAGTATTTACATCGTAATTCGTAGGTAGGTTTAGGTTATGTTAATTTTGCGTCAGGCCCGGAGGGCCAAACCACCCAGAAATAGGAGCTCCGCGGTAGCGGAGCTCCGTCGACTCTGTATCTTCGATAAATTGGAACGGGAAAAACACGACCGTGAAAATATGGTGGTAGGAAAAGAAGCGACTGGATAAAACTCGCAAGCGGAAAAACACGATTGTGAAAATAAACTGCCGCAGGAAAAAAGGCGACTGGTAATATCGCGTTCGGGGAAAAATGCGAATGGAAAAATTAATACGAAGAAATAATGAGTTCGGGAGAATGATCTAACAAATCGGTGTGACATTGTACCCTGATATTTATTATTTATTTATTTATTTCTTTGGGCCGTTTGCAGCACTCCGTCGACTTGAGTTCCATTTTGATCGACCTTATTTATAAGCATATCAATATCACTGGTAACTCTGGTTGCACAAGGCACGTGAGTTGGTAGGAATGTCTAACTTTAACTGTAATTTCTGACTGACTATGAGTAGTGCTCTAATTACATTTGGTTCCGTATACATACCGGGTGAGAATTCTACTCTTGAATCGGTCAGTTTGAGGAATTTTGAAACTATAAAAGCTAGGGGTACCTTATCTGTTCTTTGCAACAGATCTTATCTTATCTTATCTTATGGTGGGGTCCTTACGGATACAACAGATAAAATGTTAAATGCATTTAAAGATGAAACAATTAAAATGTCTCTTTTGTCGCGAGATCTCAGGTTTTTGTTTATTTTAACACCAAGTTCTGATGCAAATCGTTCCTTATCACCACTTACACTGTTAATTACAGAAATAAAAATCTACCTTAGGTCTATTCCTTATAAGTTATTCCTCAGATCTATAATCAAATGACTTATATTACATTGTATTATTTGATCATCACAAAATACTTGCCTACTATTTATAAAACGGTTTTCTGCAAACTTGTACGTAACATTTTTAAATAGCAATCGTAAACTTCAGGCTTCCCAGAAAACGTACTCCAATTCCTAACACATTATATGCCCAGGTGTCAGTTCCTCATACAAATTTGACTCAATAAAGAACCCTTGGGCGTGTATTATATAGAGCACATTACGCGATACCCGCTTAAACTTTATGCCACCTAATTAGGGCGGATTGTGGTTTCTTTGTATGTGTAATTTGAACTTTAATGGTTGGTAATAAGGCAGGGTTTGATGAAGTAAATTTGTTTTGTGGGAGTCGACATATGGCGCAAATGGTCACCTATTAGTATTGTAATTTGGGCTGGCTGAGTGTAAGCGGGTATAAGCAGAGCGATAAACGATGAAGTCAGAGAATGAGCCAATTAAAAGAGATAACTAGTAAATTTTGAATAGAATAAGGAATTAGAAACTTAATGTTCTCTTACGTCTGGGCTTTTGTGCAATAAAACTTAATAGCTCCTTACATCTTATCAAATATCACCGGGACAGACACTAGCCATCTCCTTAAGAAGCACATTAATACACGTTACTACCATATTAACTCGACAATCATCTCTCTCACTCATAAGAATCGGTGTCCTCGGTTATCTATTTATCTATCTATCTATCTATCTATCTATATATATAAAAGGCAACTTGACTGACTTATATATCAACACAACAGCCGGAACTACTGCACCTAGAAACTTGAAATTTGGTACAAGGGTTCCTTTCATGATGTTAGTGAGCACTAAGAAAGGATTTTTGGAAATACATCTTCATTGTTAAAATAGGGGAGTAGCGGGAAACTACTACTTTTAATCTAATTAAATTTCACCCCTTTCTAGATTTTTACCAGGTGCCACATCTTTTGTTTTATCCTCACATAATTGTAAAAACGCACAAACGCGTTCAAGGCACTCAGTGAAAATCAGTAAAACGCTTACATATACGCGTATAATTAATAAGTTTTACCGCTAACACTGACTCCCAACCTGTCCCCACTGGGGACTGGGGACTCCCCAGTCAACTCCGGTAAGAAATAATATATAGGCTTGTTCGAAAGCAATTTGTCCAGTTGTGGGAACGACGCGAGCAGAACAATAAGCTATTAGTTAGATTAGCCGGTCCAATGAACGCTGGTTAGTAAAGACTTGGAAACTTACTACGGTATGTACTCACTTATTCATTGCAAATAGAGAAGAAATAGAAAAAAGGAAAGGAATTTGTGAGTTGCGTAACCAGGGAAGTCTATACTTTACTTACATAACACTCTTCATTGGCTGACTGACCAACTGATAGGCAACGCACAGCCTTTAATTACCAGAGTTTTTGAAAATCGACTGATCGTTTTCAAAGCTGGAAGAAAAAGCGGAACAAGAAGCAGGGAATTTGACGAATGCGAAGTCACGCGATCGGGTCTATATCCGAATCCATAATGTTATAATGTACCGTTTGTCCTAAAACGGTTTTTACAATAGAAAGGGTTAGATTTTGATTATTATATAAAAACCTAACGTAACCTAAACGAATCTAGACAATACTTAGGCTGCGTTTCCACCAGAGATGTGCGAGGATGCGTTGCGAGGGATATGTTTGTCATTAACCAATAGAAACGCTTCCACCACAGCTAAGCTAAGCGAGGATAGGTAAATGAAGCGTTTCTATTGGTTAATGACAAACACATCCCTCGCAACGCATCCTCGCACATCTCTGGTGGAAACGCAGCCTTATTGTTAGACGTTTATTAAATTCTACAATGTCAGCCTAAAGGTGTTATGTCAAATGATTTTATGCGTTATGAGTTATGAATGTTATGGAGAGGCCATTTGCAACGTCAAAAGATGGCGGGTGTGTAATTTGTTTTAGTTTTGTATTTTTGTGTATTTAGGTGTTCAAAGTTCTTTTTCTGTTAGTGATTTGTACTTTTTATGCCTTTGTGATAGAACACTTGGACTTGTATCTGGCATCTTAGTTCTCGTTTCAAGTGGACTCGCACTGGTGCAGAGGTTAAAACTATCTTGACATCTGTCCTACATATCACCGTACAACGTTTTCCCCAATCTTCCTAGCGAAGATTGGATTGTGTTTTATTGCTATATTGATTTATACTTATATATACTTGACACTGGTGAAATCACTTCATTTTGAAAACGCCATATCCCCGCGGTAGTAGCTGTTGAAGTCGAAAAAAATATGTAAGTATTAATTATAGTTAATGTATGAATGACACCCAGGATTGTCTATTTAACACAAATATAGTTAAAACTTAAAAACAAAACCACATCATCGGTGATAACTGATAAGCTATTGTCTACATGTTTAATTCCGTAATCGGCCTTTTCTAATTTTGTTTCTCCTTCAACTGCGTTAATGTCTATTAAATAAGAGCTATAAAAGCATAAGCGATACCATTACGATCGAGAAGTAAGATGCGCTAAACCAAAACAGAATAAAGGCCGATGACAGAACTTTAAAATTTAAACGCGATTATCACAAACATCCGAATATGTAAGGTTATAAAGATCATGTTGACGACCCCCGGCGAATAAAAGCAATTTTACACAAATTAAACGTTTTATTAAAGCAGCTTTATCGAGCAGCATATTTTTAACATAATTACGAGCTCATTTCTGTTTCTTATCATTTAATTTCATGATGATTATGCACTAAAAATGTGACTTCCATTAAGACCAATACTTTTGTAGTAGGTAACATAACGTTGCACCTTATTTCGAGTCTGAAAATTAATTTGAGATGTAAATTTAAAATGCTTTTAGTAACAGTGTCTAAAATTTTATTGTTTCAACCTGGGTCTCTTCAACACCTGTTATCGTATTGTCAACGTTACAATAGCTCTTATTTGCTTGACAGTAATGGCGGTAGTTTCAAAAACAATACCATCACAGGTCAAATACGATTGGGATTTTACCGCCAAGAATAGAGGCGCTGCGCTGGTCGTTTCCCCAAACTCACAGGACTAATAATATTAGTTCAACACGATTTTCTACAAGTCCCTTAGCGAAATGTACCGCAAGAGTTCATATAATTAGTCTAGAGTCTCAAGAAATGGGCCCGTCTTGTAAACGAGGAACATAAGGGTCAAATCTGTTTGGTTAAATCCACTCCTCGAGTTAAATACCCTGTACAGTTTAGCGGTTACTCTTTCCTAGATTTATAAAACAAACCTTACCTCATCTACAGGGTCTGTAGGTATTTAAAAGGCTCAAAAAAAACAGTAAGGAAACAAAACTTCGCATTTGCAATCAGTTGAGCACAGTACAGAGCAAGATATCTTGCAAAGTCTTTCGGGTTCGTATTAAGACTCTAAAAGTAAGAGTGTGTTTGAGCGAGTGAAAGAAAAGATTCAAAATCAAATCATATCAAAAAATCTGTATTTACTCTCACAAAGGTATGCTAATAACCAGTGTGAGAGCCTGATGTCCGTACTAGGATAACCTGTATCACAGATCACCAGGCCCTCCCCCGATTGCACAAAGAAGTAAGAAACCTTAATGCAACATAATTATACAAATAAATCTCATTCCATTTTCATTCCGATGGTCACAATCACTATTACAAAAAACAGACTCCGATCGGAGTTCAAATTGTAGGAAATACAAGAAAAATGGCAATGAACGTGTTTTAAGTAACTTATAATGAGAAACACCGCAGCGAATCGAGACTTATTTTATTCATACGTTTAATTCGACACAGAGATTACTTTTTAATAATACCACGGAACGGTAAAAGCTTTTGTCATTTGGAACTTTACGAAAGTGTTAAGTCAGGTTTAGATGAAGTGCGAATGTAGATGCGGTATAGCGTTTACAAGGCTCTGCAGCAAATAATTGAGGATTGAACTCAAGGACTGTTGTAATAGGTTCCTTACATCACACAAGTCAAGTCACAAATAATGTATAATATTGTGTTGCTTATTTTCAAGTACTTATTTGGGTGTAGTTCGGTATCTGACGCTTTGGATGCAAGCTGTATGTCAAATACGTTCTTTGAATAATAAATATTTAAATAAATAAATAGGGAAAAACTGAATATTCATTTAATTACAGGACCTATGAAAACTTGGGATTTCTCTCAAAATTAGGTTTATAGTGTATTGAAATCCACACATTTCTGTTTCCGCATGTGTCAAGTTTAAACTTTAGGAATAAAACTACGCAGTTATTTTTTTTTACAATACCTGACGCGTACATTAAAAAAAAACCCGCCACGCCGAACTTTGTTTGCAGATTAACAATAATGAGCTAGGCTGTTCAAGTAAGTGTTCTTGTTTTTGTAATGTTTTGTTTAATGCCTTACGGAGCAATCCTAACTCAAGCCCTCGGTAGTATTATTACGAAGTAAAGGAACTTGTACAAAACTTGTATTACTGTTAAATATTCTGTGAAAGTATTAAGCCTAATGCGGGTGTTGACAAAAAGTTTTAGGGCAAACGAGAGCGTGGCCTGAAAGTCAACTCAGTTTCGTAGGGATTTCATAGTAAGTAGAACAAAAGTAAGAAATGTACGTAACCTTTTCCCTTTTTTAATGGATATTGACAAACATGACCAACATGGTAAGTAACCAGACCGCTTAAGAAGAAAGGTAGTTTTAAAACCCCTATGTATAGGCTGTAAAGGCTGAACATATGACTGAAAAAGCCAAAATATTACCATCGGTGTCCTTTGTGCCGTTTGCCTTCATAAAGCCTAAAAAAAAATATCAAAGACCGTATCGTTCAAATAATTTACATAAATTTACCATAATAACCCTGCATTAAGATTGTACAGTCACGGAATTTAATTCCTATACCACATTGGACTATGTCAAAGTGACACTGTAACCAAAATCATAAGAAGTCTATTGCGTTTTGATTACGTCACTTTAACATAGTCCAAAGTTAAATTCATTGACTGTACTGACTGACGCATCTAAACACATTACCGCATCGTCATAGCTCCCGTGTCAAAACGACTATTTAATGTTGTGTGAAATTTTAAACTTAAAAGTTTTTGTGTGCTTCGATAAAAATTAACACGTACAACGCCGTGCTCTCGTTATTCCATGCAAAATTGATACCATACGGAGTCATTGGCATTTTGTTAAAATAAAAAGGTGTTCGCTAAATTTCGGTGCTTCTTAAATCGTTTAGGTTATTGTCTGGCCCCTGGGGCAGAGGTCGGTTAACGGCGTATTTGAGGCTGTAGGTTAGAGTAAAGTGGTTGTAGCTATATTGAAGTCATTGCTGTAAAAAGAAAATGTATTTAGCTTTAAAAGCTTAAGCGAATTAAATATACAGCTACAGCATTCATCTATTGAATCGTATTAGTTAAACATTTAATAACTAAGTTTGCAGTCATGAAATTTTTGTTACATGATGTATTGTTACAAATGCGCTGGTTTAATTTTTTTTTTATGGCATAGAGAGTTCAAACGAGCACACAGGCCACCTGATGGTAAGTGGAGACTGTGACCCATAGACATTCACATTCACAAGACTGCAAGCCTAAGACTGCAAATGCATTGCCAACCCTGAGGACTAAAATGGAATGCCTCTATGCTATTACACCGGCTGTCTTATCCCCAAACCGGAACAAAACAATGCGAACACTGCTGTTTGGCGGTAGGTTAATAGATAAGATGGTGGTAGCGATCCGGACGGATCCTTCACAAGGTCCTACCACCCGCCAATACACTACAGTTTTCATAATACTTTTTACACTATGGCCGCCTTTCCTGTCAAGTGAATAAGAAGTTTCCTATCGAACTATACCACTATAAGTTCGTGGATATGTAAGAATAGTTATTTTCATAATCGTGTTAGGTATAATAGAGAGCTTTTTAGTCGAGTACCGTGTTTAGGCCACGAAGCTTGCTGAGTGGCCTAAGTAAGGTACGAGATTAAAAAGCTTGATTATGACACTATTGTGAACAATACTTTTTGTACGAGTTCATTAAAATTAATAATTTAAGTCATTAATACAATCACCACCACATCGACATTTGTATCAAACCACGGCGTCCGTAATTGTTGCAGTACTGTGCTGTTCTGTTGGCTAAAAACTAGCCAATCACAAACCGTAGTTTTTTTATTTTTTTTATGCCCTGGATACAGAAGCAGGTTTAAATAGATTTTTGACAGATGACGCGACGCTGCTACGTTCCGAAACGCCATAGATTGGCAATTTTGTATCGAGTCTCCTTAAACAAGGACACATATTATTGAAATACGAAGTTCTATTTTCAATTTTTTTTCAGTTGTCTTGAGCGTATCGAAATGGTTATTTCGGTTGTTTCGGAAGTGTCAACGATGAAAAGAGTGACGTTGCAGTATTCTCTATGAAATCTTAATACACAGATTTTAATCGACGAGTACAAAAACATGTTTAATTAATGTTATAATATTTAATGTTAACCATAACCGTAAAATTCGAAAGGTGAAATAAAACATTTTATATCACTAGTAATCACTAGTCTATCTTTAGACATTTCTTCTAAAATGTAATGTTTTTACTGACTGCGGCCGCGCGGAATGCTTTTGGCTGGTATGTATTTATGTCTGACTAACCGTTTCTTTTTATTATTATTGTAAGTTACTTACCTGATATTGCTGATGGAACGATAATGGTAACTACTACTATATGTCAAGGTCCAATTTGCCCTAAAAGCTACGTGTTTGTCTTAGAATTCGGAATATTTGGGTTTGGATGTATGCCCAATGTTATATGCCTACTAATGCAAAACATCACAAAGCCAATTTTTAGTTCTTCTCTATAGTCGATTAGTCTTTAGCAATTAAATTCATCCCTTTTTTATACACACGTTGGGGACTTCTTATATAGTGCCAAGGCTATGTTTAGGCTATATTATCTTGATCCGCTAAATACACACGCTATATACATTTTACGACCCTTTTTACATCTTTATGGGGCTTCATAACACTTTTCACTTACTGTTGATAGCAGTTCTCAGAAAACCTAAAAGATTGGTAAAATGTATGGATATGAATGGTGGTAGAACCTTGTGCAAGGTTCCTATCCTATAACCTACCGCCAAGTAGAAGTGTTCACATTGTGAAATTACAAGCAATAACGCATTCAATCTTACTCCTCAGTGTTTGCAGTCAAGAAATGCAAATATTTATGGGTGTCAGATCTCACTTATCACCACGTGGGGCCTGACTTTTATTTGATTTTCTCCGTGCCCTAAAATTCATCATCATCATCATCATCATCATCATCATTTGAGCCTATTGCAGTCCACTGCTGGACGTAAGCCTCCCCCAGGGTTCGCCACTAGGCCCGATCTCCCGTTATCGCCATCCAGTCACCACCAGCCACTTTTTTCAGGTCGTCGGTCCATCTGGCTGGAGGGCGTCCTACGCGGTCTGCTTCGCCCTAAAATTACTCAGTCACAAATATTTTCCCATACCGTATTGATTTATACTATTCTAAAGTAACTTACACAGCTCTTTCCCCAGTACCCAGGTCTCCGGCTTCGAGTTGACCTCCACCAGCACCGTGGGCGTGCACACCAGCAGCACCATCAGGTCCGCGATGCTCAGGTTCACCAGGAATATGTTCGTCGAGTTCCTCATGTCCTTGGTCTTCAGGATCACTATGGGCACCATCACGTTCCCTATCACTCCTAAACACATTATCACTATACAAAACGACATAGAAGTCGCCTTTATGTAATATGGTATCTCCGCATACTCGGTGTAGTTGTCGGGCGACATCGAGTCGATTGTCGAATTGGAGTTGAGGGTTGTGTTGAACAGAGTTTCATTGTGGAGCGCGGCATGGTGCAAGTCGATTGAAACCATGTGCGTGTGTGTGTTACTTCACATTTTCGTGTTTGTACGGAGTGCGGGTACTATGACGGCATTGTTTGGGTACCTGTAACAAAAAAAATATTTGAATAATCGTTGCGTAAAAAAAAACACTAGGTTACCGTATCGCAGAAAGCCATATTTTCATCATCATTATCATGTCAGCCGAATGACGTCCACTGCTGGACATAGGCCTCCCCCAAGGCTTTCCACTCAGACCGGTCTTGTGCTTTTCGCATCCATATTTTCATGACTACTGTATTATTACGAAAGAGTTAAGTTAATAGCAGTTTTTTTTTGTTTATATGTATTTGATAGATAACTAGTCCAATCATATATATATTTAGAATTCAATGTACAAAATTACTTGCCAAATGTAATATACTCGTAAAACAAAATGTAAAAATAGGTACTTCAGCCTATAAATATGATCTCTTTGGCACTCTCCCAAAAGTAACTTTAACTTCTACCCTGCCTGTTTATTTAGTAATAACTTTTGGATACAAAAGTTCAAAACGGCTCTGAACTGCTCTTGGGTACGGTCAAAAGGTCATCACCATATCATCCACCGAGTGCAGCAGTAATACAGTCACGATCACGGCTAGCGATTATGACGCACATCAGGCATCGGGACAAACCTTTTCTTTTAGAAATTAACTGGTTCAAAGACAAAACAATACAAAATAAACTGTCATAATGGTTTCTTAAATTAGTATTGTATTTAAGCATATCGATATACTAAGGATACGGCATCGATGACATTGGAAGTTGTATTTCTTACTCTAAAAATTAAATCTTTTTAAAGGAAAAAACGGTCTCAAACACACACAAATTAACTTCTTTTCAAAAGGTAATAATCTAACATGACTTGATTTTATTCAGGACTAGAGGACGCCCGCGACTTCACACGCGTAGAATAATTTACGCTACTCGATTTTAACCACTAAGGGGGTCAATTTGAAAAAATCCCTACTTAGTGCTCACTTACATCATGAAAGGATGGAAATAAAAAATAAAATAAAAAAAAAACATTTTACGTTGTTCCTTTCTTTTAAAATACAATGTTACTTAAGCAGAGTTATTATTTTTTAGCTATTCTTTCGATTGGCATCATAAAAGTAGGATGATTTTTTTTTGACATTTAAATCGGTTCGATTCCCAGACGAAGCAATTAATTTTTAGAAAATCTATGAATGCAGAATTACTAACTTTTAAAAATAACATAAAGTCTTCTTTCAGCAAAATACACTATCTACGATATTTAAGGTACTTCCCCTTCATGTCCCATAAGTTTGGAACGCCCTTTATATATATAGATGTCCGGATAAGCTGACCATGGGTTACCCCGAGCGTTGTCTCCCGGGCGCTGCAGCCAGTATCTTTAATTGAAACTGTATTGGCTTGTAAAGTGCAATTTTCCCCGCGGCCGGACAACCGCCTGGGAGTCTTGGGTAATATCCGGGTAAATCGAATTCATTTGAATTACGGGTAAGGCGGTCTCGCTGCCTGCGTGAACTGTTTTGTACAGTTTTTGCCCTAGTTTTTTTAATGGCAAGTAGAAACAAAAAAAAAAAAAATACAGGCCTCCTGATGGTACAGTCAAGGAATTTAATTCCTAGGTACACCTAAGTGGGAATTGAGATCCATAAACATTTGCACTTTCAGGACTACAAATGCGTTGCTAACCCTGAGGACTTAGATGGAATGCCTCTATGCTAGTAATTTCTCCGGTTATCTTATCTTCAAACTGGAACACAATAATGCGACTGCTGTTTGGCGGTAGGTTAATGGATAACATGGTGGTAGCGATCCGGACAAACCCTACACAAGGTCTTACCACCACTCGGATATTTACGATTATAAATTTTACTTTTTACTAATCGAATGTCTATATATGTGTATGTATCCTTAGGTTCAGCTTTAGCACATAATATATATTTGTATGTACAAACCAAAAAAATCTCGGATTATTTTATGCATTTTATTGTTACCATTTATTTTATACAGACTTAAGAGTAGTGCTACGGAGCAGGCGCAAAGCAAGCGTAGCCTTCTTACCAAAATTCCGACCACTGGTAATAAAACTTCGTTTCTGCTTTTGGTAATTTCTTTATCTCTCTCAATTTATCTGTTATCATTATCAACCTTTGCTTTTGAATTACTGCCTGAGATCGTAAAATATTTCGTATCAAGTAAACGAGGTTACGAATAGCAACGAATTTCGGTTATTCACTACCAAATCTCGATAATAATTACATTTAAATTAATATCAAAGACCCTGCCAGTACATGTGCTACATAACATACGAACAGATTCAAATAATAATTATATTAAACTGTTTTTTCCCGCTATTATGTCCGCAAAGTAATCTTTACCCATTCTCGCTGGAAGTGCTGGAACTGAGTATTTTATCCGGCTAATTCTGACAAAAATCACGTCAACCTCCCCATTGCTGCCTGAAATGACAAACCAACAAAGACTAACACATTTATAATATTAGCAGGGATAATCATCAGCGGCTTGCCCGGGGGAAATTAGTGGTAGATGTACCCGGGTTGAGGTCGGGCCGTGTCGATTGGACGCTCGATTGAGCAAACTAGTTAACAACTCTATCAAAAAACAAGTTTTGAAAATCAGGCTAATACGGCCGCACCAGGGAGTAAGGTCAAACTTGACATTTAAGCAATGCAAAAGTTTTATCTCAAATATTATCACCGGAGGAATTGTGGGCACCAGGGTTCTTAGCCAAGATGAAAACGCTACTGACGTTTTTCGTTTCTATCACTCAAACTTATGGGATGACATTCTCGTGCGTTGCGATAAACCTCGACGTCAATTTTCTGCCTATACATTTTGAGTGATAGAAAATACCTTTATATTTTCTTTTTATGGCATAGAGAAGGCAAACGAGCACACAGACCACCTGATGGTAAGTGGAAACTGTGACCCATAGACATTCGCATTCACAAGACTGCAAGCCTAAGACTGCAAATGCGTTGCCAACCCTGAGGACTAAGATGGAATGCTATGCTAGTCGTTACACCGGCTGTCTTATCCCCAAGCCGGAACACAACAATGCGAACACTGCTGTTTGGTTTAGGTTAATGGATAAGATGGTGGTAGCGATCCGGACGGACCCTGCACAAGGTCCTACCACCCGCAAACCCTACCACCTACAGGATATCCTCTGTCTGTCGCTACTCTGCGTTGTTTACGACGAAAAATAACATCAAGTAAACAACTACAGTGTACCTTGGAAACTTTTGATTAGCTCTTGTGACTTGTGGAGCTGGTTGACATTGACAATAACAAGAAATTATTTGGACAAACTCCGACACTTCATTATGTGTGTTTTTTAACCCCTGGCGCAAGAGAGGTGTTATATTGAGAGAAGTTATGTACTGAGTGAGTCCCTTAGGCCCACTTGCACGTAAATGTTAACCCTAGGTTAACCTCAGGTTAACAGGTTTTTATTTTAAATTGGCATTTCTTGTATGAATCTGACATTCTTTAATAATTTAAAACACACTCTGACCCGGTATTTTAGCTCCTGAGTGTATCTTTTTAATCTCTTGAGCCGTAAACTTTTCAGAATTTACTAAATATTTAACGTACTCAAAATTTCTATTTGGAAACTTATAGAAAAACTTACATGAAATTTAAGTGAAAATTTCACTTTAGAAACTTACAACCTACCCATCGCTATTTTTGGGGTGCCCCTAGAAATCTCGACAAACTTTTCATCGAATATCATTTCATCGAAAACGATTTATAGAATATTTAGTATAAATATTATCTCTTGTAATATTTTGGCTTCATCGACTATTCATTATAAATTAAAACAATTATTAGAACAACGGTACAAGGATTTTTAAATGCTTAAAATATATTTCATAAACTATTCAAGAGACACAACAACTCAATATTACTAAAAACTAGTTTGAATTGCAACACATTGTTATGCGACAGAGTACACATAGGTGCGACGACGAGCGAAGCGAGGAGGAGTGTGTTAGGTGAACTGCGACCTAACAGCGCGCGAAGCCAAGCGAGCGAAGCCGAGCGAGCGAAGCGAGCGAGCCGCGGCAGCGGCCGGCGAGCGTCAGAACCGATTTGTTTTATTTCTAAATAATATATTGGATAATAAAGTATGAAATAAAAATCTGTCCCTTAAAGTATATATTTAATAATATTTATAAACATTAAAAATCGGTGTTTGAAAAATACATCATTTAATTGTTCGATGTAAAGAATATTCGATCAAATGAAAATAAGCGAAACGTTGACTTTGAACTGAAATTCGATTAAACGTTTGTCGATATTTCAAGGGTAAACCCTATTTTTGATACGTGGATACCTAATTGTTAAATGATATTGATACGTAACCGAAGTTAATAGTGATCGTCACTAAACGTTCAGTCCTGGGGCAATACCTATTACAATAGGTAAATGATCATCGCGAGTGTTGTTGTACCCCAATTTGGGTAAGCGGTACACTATAATAAAACAACGCTTCAATCTGTAGTAACTAATTAGTGTAGACATTAGGTTAACTAACGGTGCTTAGTGCTTCTGCTTTCTTCATTTCACCATTGATTTTGCACCATCATACTAGAACATCGCAATCATTATCAGATATTTATGTCCACCCTCATTCTGTGATAATGTAATCTTTATAAGGTATTGCATCATCCTGACAAATTGTAATTTCCGTAGCATCTCTGCTACAGCATCTTTTCCTTCTGCGCTTGCTGGGATGCTCACAAATCTTACCTGGACCCGTTTCTTATACGTTTTGGACGGCACGTTCCAAGGTCCAAAGTTCAGGCTGTTGAATTGGGTGGAGGAACCACCGCAGCCAACAGCCTACACCGACATTCCGTCGCTATCTACGACCTATCCGGGACGCCGCAGAAGGACAGTTGGCCACAGTTGGGAGCAGCGCCCGCGAGCACCAGCTACGTCCCGTTCCCCAGGCGAGAGTACCTAATCCGTAGGGAGGAATCGGGACTGTGCGAATTTATTCTAACCCCACGGCCCTTAGTTCTTTTTACGCGAAACAGTCGGATTAGGTACTGCTTTAGTTTTTTTTGATTTTACGTTTTTATTGCACGAGTCTTTGTCTCTTATTTTATTATAACGTCGAACAGTAAACCCTAGTAGGAGCTCAAAGACTGATAAACGTGATACTAGCAATGGCTTTTAGGACAAATAAAGAATTGTGCAAATGAGAAGCATCTCCGACAAAGGGTTACTCTCGTCTGCTCTGTCGTTAGCGAAATGAACTTGAAATGTTAAGTGTATTGGAAAGAACTCCAATATTTTAATTCCTGCCTCGATGAGTAGGTACTTGACTACTGTTACTTGTTTTTAGGCTCGTTTTTTATTCTTATTCTATTAATATGCCTACGCTATCCGTCTGTCCGTCCCTCCTAACTTTAAAGAGTATCTTTTAAACCGTAATGGATGGTTTCGTTTTTTGGAATATGTGTATATTATTACGGCAGATTTACTAACTTTGTTTTAAAGAAAGTGAAAGAAGGTGGTCTGGTCCCCATACAAGAAATGAGTTTTTTCAACGTATTTTTATTTTAGTTGCATCGTAAAAACGATAAAATATAACTGACCAATTTGGCACGATTATATTGATGTAGGTATACTACAAACACTAAAAAAAAAACAACAAATAAATACAAGAAAATGGTCAAGCGTGAGTAGGCCCGCGAACCCTCGGCGCGCGAGTCCGACTCGCACTCTACCTTTTATTATTTGTTACCTAATAAGTTTTAATAATGTTTTCAACCCAAGACGGCGGGATTTCGAGGATTGAAAACAATGTTTTAATAAATATTTACAAAAATGAAAAGTAAATGAAAAGTATTCTTTTCTATTGTTGAGAGAAACTATTGTGGCCAATTATAATTTTACAGCAAAGTCATCAAAAAATATAAAAATAAAATAAATGATGTTTATTCAGTCATTAGGCCGCACGGGCATTTACCAGCGCTTCCCAAATCAGAACTACCGCTGAGAAGAAGCGCAGCAAGAAACTTAACAGCCATCATTCTTTATTTAACACACTACTTATTACTACGATAATACTTTGCCTAGTTTATATGAATATAAATGGAAACATTATGCGTAGTTGAGCCAGAAATCGTATCAAAACTCAGAATCATGACAAGAGAATATAAATAAAAAGCAATCTTGTCTGTTAGATAGTTCCGACTCTACATAATAATACCTACATACGTTTAAGACATCAACGACTTTTTAAAGTATTTTAACAGCTAAAAAGGGCAACTTTAAACAAGGCCAGTTGTCCTACAGAACTTTTATAAATTTTTCGCACACAAAATCTACTTAAAGCATTTTTCAAAGAAAAAAATATATTCAAGAATATACTCATATAATAATTAGAATAAATAAAAACTAGTGTAACCTATTATCTACTTAAAACTAGAATTATTAAAAATATTTGTGCACACAATTAGGTACAAAAAGAATATCTGTTCGCGGCATCATTGTACCCATGATGCTGGCTGCGTTACCTCTCTGGATAATTAAACCTATCCTTTGGGAGATATAAGCGCCAGCTATGGGATCCCCGGAAGCGTCGATAAGCTTGGCAGACAGGGTCTTTATAAAAAGTTTCATGTCAGCAGACCAAGGTCCCAGAGTCTCCACTGCAAGCGCCGCGAATTCGTAATCATTAATTAATGACGAATATTTGGGACGCTTGAGGGTTTGGGCCTGATCAGCTACTGTGCCGGCCTGATTTCGGGTTGCTTGTACGTGTGATCGACACAAGTTGCGTCCTACACCAGAGCGCTACCAAGCTTCCATTGCACCAATGTTGCTCCGTCGGCGTTTACCATTGTCTCTGATTATAGCAGCTGGTTCCAAGACAGCAGGTACAAAGGCGGTGGCAAGCGAACGACGGATCAGATCATTGATGGCACCGTGGCGGAACAAGCGGCTGGCACTTCTTGAACAAGAAAGATCCACCTCCTTGCCGCAGAGCAAGAATGAGGCACACAGATCTTGGCTCCAAGCCGCAAACAGATTGATATTCGCAAGCAGCTTGTATCCAGGACCTATGTTGCGAATAAGATACTACATATAGAAGATACTTAAGTAAAAACATTATAAAAATTCCAAGTTCATAGGCACCTGTTTTATGGTTTGAACTTAAACCGCACTCTCCATTAGCAATATCTTAAAATGTTAAGTTAATATCTTGGAATCTTAAGTTTTGCTCTATTAATTTATTGCTCCCTCGCGAACTTAATGAAAAACGGCGGTTTTAACATCAACTTTATAGACGCTCTCAAGTGGTTTGGAATCTTTGCAATAGCTATTTCTACCTTCATAATTATTATTCATCCGAATGGTTTTACTCAGTTTAGAAGTCATCACCGAATTATTAACATTTTAAGTTGGCTCGCGCACTTTCAATTAATCGCTTAAATGTTAATTTTTGTGCGAAACTACATGCGCTAAACCGTGTCCCTTTTTTTAAATACTAGCGACCCGCCTGACTTCGCTTCGGTTTCTGTGAGTTTTCCGTCACACGCGTACATAAACCAGAATTAAAACATACATACATGAAAACCTTCCGTGAAAAATTACATAGGTACCTAACTTATGGTGAAACGCATGAAAATCTATTTCTAGAGTTTGTCAGATTATCGTGAACATATAGACAGACAGACGCGGCGGGGACAATTGTTTTTTGGTTATGTAGTGACAATATTTATTTTCTTACCTTATCTTCTCTTACTACATTTTGTTTTCATAAATTTATTTCATTTATTTATTTTTAAATCCGATAAAAAACTGTAGGTATCAACGGAGGGTGAGCTCTAAGCTTTGTAAATTGCATGGACGATTATACGGACAACGAACCTACAAGGCAATATATTCCGTATTTATTTTTAACATACATTCCTTACTATAAGAAACGTCAATAACAATAACACATGGTTTATAGCATATTCGGGACTCTATTATACGATATATTGTTATTGGAATCCCCGAGGTATATGGTATTCATGGTAAATATACTTTAAAAACAGTGAAATATGAGGAAACTATTCCTTTGTGGTATGTCGTAGTTACAGCAATATGAATGGAAATTGTGTGTTCCACATTTGGAATGAGTTATGACTCGTTTTGGCGAATGGAACCGTGTCTCATGTTGGCAGGAATAAGAAGGAATTTGATACAATGTCTGCTTAAAGTGTTTTGTCTGGAATATTGTTTGGAGACGATCAAATGTATTTTAACCCTGGACAAAAAGTCTAGAAGGTGTAATAAATTTAACGTTTCTATCCGTGAATTTGTCTGTGTTACAGAGACAGATTCACACATACAGTATGTGTGTCTGTGTATCTATTCTGCTATTCTAGACACACCCATAAATACATAGAAGTTCGATTTGTAACAAAAATTTTTAAGGGTTTAAAAACGTGTATTGTGCACTACCTTCTGCCTGCGACTTCGTCCGCGTTGAATTAGTTATTCTGCCATCCCATTTTACGGGGGTTTAGATTTTCGTCATTCCCTTGCGAACTTTAAAACTTGACGAGCTAAAAACTATCCTATGTGTTCATCCAAAGTATAATAAGCTATCTCCATTTAAATTCCATCCAATTCTGTCCAGCCATTGCAGCGTGATGGAGTAACTTACTAACAAACAAAATTATTGAAAAATCACTTTTTGAAATGTAAAAATCTATTCTATATTCTGTAATTAAGTTGTATATCTCCCTACTTGTTAAGAACTCCCCATCGGCATACAAACCTCTTTAAGGTTTGCTTTAGATGGTCATTGTACCTACTATGTATTTTTTCTTTTGTCTTAATCAATAAATAATAAAATAAAAAAGCTATTTAGATAGGTACCTATCGTGTATTAATAAGTATAGGTAGTTGTAGTTGAAGTAGATAGTGTTAGGTAAGTAACATTCTTTACCTTTCTTATAAGCGCCTTGGCTAAGAGCGGTAAGCCTGTTAGTTTATTTTTATGGCATTCAGAAGGCACGCGAGCACTCATCTGATAGTAAGTGGGATCTGAGACCCATAGACATTTGAAATCTCAAGACTTCAATCTCCAAACTGCAATCCTAAGACTTCAAATGCGTTGCCAACACTGAGGACTGCGATGGAATGCCTCTATGCTAGTAATTTCACCGGTTGTCTTATCCTCACACCGGAACACAGCAATGCAAACACTGCTGCTTGGCGGTGGGTTAATGGATAAGATGGTGGTAGCGATCCGGACGGACCCTACACAAGGTCCTACCAACACTAAAATATCACACACACACATACACACACACAAACTTCCGCATTTATAATATGCGTAGGATTAGTAACGTTGACGAAGCTTAAACGCCTTTCCTATCTTCGCCGACACACTATTAATAGCCAGTAAAGTATTTCCATATAAAGTAGACCCCACATCGTGTTCTAGGCCCTGAATGTATAAACACGCGTGGCATCCTCATGCAATTACGTTCTCAATTAACCCGTCCGCTGCGGTCGCGTAAAACACGACCTATCAAGCCGAGATGTGTTTACGCGTAACCCTTCTCGGCTAGATGGTAATGGTGTCCATCTTCAAGTAGAATCTTGTACTACATCAGGCGCCCAAAACGCACAAACGTTTCAGAAATTTAATGTCGCCTTAAGCCACGTGCTGAGCTTTTAGAAAGTGACACATTACGTTCTAATGGCACATTAAGGTATTTGTGTCGCATAAAATTCATTAAAAGATAAAATTAAAAGAAATTTATTCAGTTAGTAGGCCGCACTGGCACTTTTACACGTCAAGAATCTACCAGCGCTTCCCAAGAGGAGACCACTGCTGATAAGAAACGCCGCAAGAAACTCAGCAGTCCGTCATTTTTTAAACATATTTCATATTACAATGGTACCTACTACTTAATCTAGCATTATATAAAGCTACAAATATTAAATTAAATATAATATCAAATAACATGCGTAGTTCAGCAGGAAAACATGCCAAAAATCTTACGGGAAAGATAGAGAGATAAAAAAATAAAAAAATAGAATCAACTACTTATGTGTAAATAAGATGGTGCAGGACGACCACATAAAAGTTTCGATATGTGTTCCTGCATCAACGGTGTCCCCTAGACAAGACAAAGCAGGATAAAGCTTTTGCATTTGAACGAATTCTAACATTATACTAAATCATACATAATAATTAATTGATACATGAGAACACTTTAAAGTTGCGATTGTTTTTTTTTCCAATACATAATTATAATTATTCAACTGTTTTTAAACTATTCCAAAATTTTAAATATTTCAAATTATAGGCCTAAGCCTATATTACGTGTGTGGGGGCCTATATTAAATTTGTATTATGTGCGGTACAATAGAAAAATTACGTTTCGAATTTCGAACGAGACGGAATTTGACACTTCGGAATTATGAGTACCATTTTTTGCATACTTTTAATTTGTTTTGTTTCCACATATCTGAGCTTTATAGCTACACAATATACACTACACCTGTAACTGTCACCCTTTCAGGTTAGTCAGATAGGGTTATAGAAGGTCCCTGTTTTCTTCCAAAAGCTAAAAGATAACCAATTTCATTTTGCACATAAATTGACTTTCCTGTCCTATTTGGCATAGACCCAGAATCCTGGATTAGGTCGAATCGGAATCTGTTATTTAGTTTAAGTAACAAAAGAGACATGCTCTTTTGTTACTTTAAATAAAACTAATTTTTCGAATTAATCTTAAAATAATAATTTAAAGATCTGAAGTATTTAATTGTGAAAGAAACCCTTATTTAACTGTGCAAAGAACCAAGATTATTTAGGATACCTAATTTAAATGCAAATTTTTAGATCTCAGACTGAAACTACATCTTAATACCGTTTAAAACGCAGCTTCAAATTTTCCATTATCGCTAATACTTAGCTTAAAGTCTTAGGCAGAGAATAAATAATGTTTAAACTTACTAAATGGCATTTTAAAAATTATGCTTAATTTGCTGATAATCCTCAAGATTTCATTTTTATATGCCACTATAGCAATATGGTTTTATTTAAGGTTAGAATATTTTTTTCTGAACATTAACGTGAAGATTCAAATTATTTTCCAAAAAAAGAAGACACCAGTTTAACATTTGTGGAAAGCGCCACTCTAGTTCTTGCACTAGCAGGACGTTTCCACTCTCGGCAATAAAGTAAGTATGAAAATCCATTACGGGCTTTCGCTTTAAACGCGCATAATTATTTGAAAAAGGCACAGCAATCATATTTGAACAGCAACCGTTGTCTTTCCGGCCTCTGCGTATAATATATTATTATTCGCAGATATTCCTTTCGACATTACGTTTTTAAAATACGCTGAAGAAAATAAGTATATTGTTAGTACATACTCGTATTTAAAGGTAACAAGAAATGACGATTTATACAAGTATAATCTAATTACTCTAAACTAATTACTCTAATTACTCTTTACTATAAACATAATAAATGCTTGTTGTAAAGGAAATGTACACTTGACCAATCTATAGTATTTTATGCAACAGTTATTTAAGAGAGGTCCAAAAAGATGGGCGGCGTGTGTTGCGATCGTAAAGGAAGACGCCACGAGTGTTTTTTTGACGTAGTTATACACCGTTGCACACAATACTTTTCGTACGACTAGGTTTCAAATAAAATGCAAAAATAAATTAAACGCGATATTTACTCGACAGTATAATGGGTACCTAACTAATACGAACGAAGCACAGAACAACGAACGAGCGGGAAACATGATAAACGAAATATGTGTCTATGGTTAACTTTTTTTTTTAATTGACGTTTATTTGGCAGGTTTTATATTTAAAAAGTTTTTCTTAAGTTGGCAGTGATACACTTATGTCAATATTTTAAACAAAAACTTTTATTTGTTATGTTGGTAACAATGTTTTTTGTTAAAAAGTTTGTGTTTACCGCGCAATACTTTATCCTAGGTTTAGTAAGATTTGGCAGGTAGGCGTGTCGTTTTGGCTCAAAAAAGCACAAGTGCTGTTGTGGGGCATAGACTAGATAGATTTTTCTACGGATTATTCTGCGGACATATTATGCATGTTCTTATATTAGTGTTCGTGATTATATAAATGACAGGTAAAAGTACAGGAGTTGGAAAAATATGTAATGGCAATATGTAAGTCAAAAAATACGACGATTTATTTCTCTTTTTACTTGTCACTGTTTTTTAGTGGTAAAGAAGTTAAATTTCCCGAACATTATTTTCCAATTTCGTGCAACATGCAGCGTCTTTACCTCATGGTAACTGTTACAGAAAGGCTAATCGTATCAATCTTAAAATTATAATTTTCATGAAACTTTACTTCAAGCTTAACGATTTTAATCTGTTTAATTTTAAAGGCAATGACACGATGGCCAGCGGTGTTATATCGTTATAACATTGATTTTGTGATCTAAACAAACATTATAATTTTTATTTTGAGTATATATAGATTCAGACTTTGCTACTCAATATAATATTACAATACAAATTGCACAGCATGTCAAATTATAAGTGATTGTAAGTGGTCGTGAGAAATAGACATAAATTATAAAATCAAATTTTCTTCTACGGAAAGGTTATTTGGAACGGAATTCTTTTTAGCGATGAGACCTCCTGTTGTTTACCTTTACTTTGTTTTTTTATATTATTATTTATGTACTTTTTGTATAACTGAAGTCGATAAAATTCTCCTTCTCCACTTCCTTTCTTCCGATGACAGCGACGAGTTTCAGAAAAGGTTAATTTGTAAGATTGTATCTTGATATTTGTTTATTTATTATTACAGAAGCCAAGTTAAATAAAGGGCGTAGTTTCCCCGCAGTTTATTAACAGTTTACGCTTATTTATGTTCCCAAAGCACGGAATTACCTTGCAAGGTGATTTAGCCATTATACTAGATTTTAAAACTAACCATTATTATGGAAATGCCTTTAATCTGATGGAAATTACCCTTAAATTATATACGAGGTACGGTTATGGCTTTATTTGTGATTTGTTTGATTTCACAAATATAATGTTAATGATAGATGAAGGTTTTTAGGGTTCTGTCACTGTGGCACTAGTCCAGACGCTTAACGCTTTCGTATTTTTTTTTTTCTTCTTTGCCCCGCGGCGGCTTGAACAGCTACTACCGCGGGAATATGGCGTTTCCACTATGAAGTGATTTCGCCAGTGTCAAGTATATATAAGTATAAATCATATAGTAATAAAACACAATCCAATCTGAAGATTGGTGGCAACGTTGTGATATGTAGGACAGAGGCCATGATAGTTTTATCCTCTGTACCACAGCGAAACCACTTGAAACGAGAAGTAAGATGCCAGGATACACGAAATAAGTCCAAGTCTTCTATCACTGTGCAACACAAAGGCATTAAAAGTACAAATCACTAAAAATAACTTTGAACACCTAAATACACAAAAATAAAAAATAAATCCAATTACATATCCGCCATCTTTTGACGTTGCAAATGGCCCCCTTAACTCTTTCGTAAACGATTTTCGAAAGCTGACAATATGTAAGGGGTTGACGTAGATGGTCGCAACCTGACAACATAGGGTAAAGTCACCAGTGGTCAGCCAGAGACCAGAAGTCGGTCTTATATGAGTGCGAAGAGTGGGAAATATATCTAACGTACTCCTCTCACCCATACAAAGTATAGGCAGAGGCCGACTACAGGTTTCTGGCTGATCACTGGTTACTTTACCCTACGTCATTTTTTTTTTTATTTTTTTTATGTCAGAGAAGGCAACCGAGCACACAGGCCACCTGATGGTAAGTGGAAACTGTGACCCATAGACATTAGCATAAGACTGCAAATGCGTTGCCAACCCTGAGGACTAAGATGGAATGCCTTTATGCTAGTCATTACACCGGCTGTCTTATCCCCAAACCGGAACACAACAATGCGAACACTGCTGTTTGGCGGTAGGTTAATGGATAAGATGGTGGTAGCGATCCGGACGGACCCTGCACAGGGTCCTACCACCTGCAAACTTATACCACTGTAACTGACCTTGCTTTTCACATATTGTTTTGGACAGTAATATAAATACATTACAACATCATTGCGTAACCTGAATCACGGAATTTCAGTCCGTAAGTACGACTCACTCTTAGCCGACTTTTTGTTACATACACACAGACTATCACTAAGTTGCTAATGCGTAGAGAAAATAACCGAAGCATAATGATAGGGTAAACCTATCGGGTGCGGGTTTGCGGGTGGTAGGACCTTGTGCGGGGTCCGTCCGGATCGCTACCACCATCTTATCCATTAACCTACCGCCAAACAGCAGTGTTCGCATTGTTGTGTTCCGGTTTGGGGATAAGACAACCGGTGTAATGACTGGCATAGAGGCATTCCATCTTAGTCCTCAGGGTTGGCAGCGCATTTGCAGTCTTAGGCTTGCAGTCTTGTGAAAGCGAATGTCTATGGGTCACAGTTTCCACTTACCATCAGGTGGCCTGTGTGCTCTTCAGCCTTCCCTATGCCATAAAAAAAAATCCTTCACGATAGTAACCGTCGTGTTATCGTCGTGCATACAGTAACAGCCGAATAACTTACTATGTGGTATTGTTTAAAACAACTCTTGCAAAGATTACATGATACAAGAAACTGCTAAGTAGACAGCGATTAGATAGAGATCCGATATGGACTGTGAAGTCATGTAACAGGTATATTAACTCGAATATTCAGTTCTGTTATGCTAGAAAAAGATAGGAACAAATCTTTGTTGGCTTTTTATCTCGGTTATTTTTATAGCTATTCAAAAACAATTTTTCTCCACTGTTTGTTACATGAATCAGCTTTTATTGAAGGTGTAAAAAAAAACGTCATGAATATTCTCTATTACATAGTAATAAAATTAGTCATGTATTTTTTGACTGTGCGTCAAAATTGAAAAGTCATAGTTTTAGACTATTGTGTGGGCAATTGAAAGCGTTTCTAATTCTTCTTCGACATTACGGGAAAAATTAAAGAAATCCCTTCTGACTTTCAATATGTATCAATTCTGTTCTAAATTAATTGTAAAGATTGATTGATTGTTGTTGTTGTTTGTTGTGTGATTGTGTTGTTTTTTTTTTCTATTACACTTTATTCGTCCGTCTGTCACACTCGGAGCTGGCTGAAAATCAGCGCTGCAGGTTTTTAACGCGTCAGCATTACTGAGCCAGTGTCCGATTCACTGCCGCAAAGACACACTCACTACTTGTTTATTGTTGTTTCTGTTTCCACTTTTTTTCTGTGTATCTTGTGTGTGTTATTTTTCTTTTAAAAGTGGCTTTCCTACTACACATAAAAGATTTCATCCCTCACGTGATCTATCTAAAACACTGTTGAAGCTGCTGTAATGTAGAATGCCACTTGTTGAGCGAGTTTTATGAGCGTTCGGTAAAATAGTGGCGTTATTCTAGAGAGATAGTTAGGTTCATTCTTTCAAACTAATAGCTAGCAAACACTCCTTTTTTCAGGGGTCAAAAGTAGTATATTTTAAAGCCTGGTATGGCTGCGTCTATATCGCGCGTGAACTGTGGATAAAACATTCGTCACTGTCGCACCGGGCGGCTTAGTTGGTACAGACCCTGCCTACGCAGCTAGCGGTCACGAATTCTAATCCCAATAAGGGCAGATATTTGTGTGATAAGCTTGCACGAATATTTGTTCCTGAGTCATGTATTTCTCTATATAAGTATTTATATCGTTGTCTAGTACCCATAGTACAAGTCTAGAGCTTAGTTTGAGACTTGGTTAATTCAGGGGTCCTAGTAAAAAAGGGTACAAGTCACCTGAAGATTAAGTGAAAAAGGATTTAAGTCTGGTATACTCCGTTGGTGTTTATGCCCTTTTCATTACGAGTTAATTCGACTTGTAACCGTTTTCACTAGGAATCCAGAATTGGTGTGACGTTGTCCCCTGATATTTATTTATTAATCTATATTTTAATTCTTATTTACTTGACAGCAATGGTAGCTACAAAAAAATCGATAACATGTCAAAAGCAATATGGTTCTAAAGTACGGTCAATGAGACGAGATAAATAATGTAAACAAAATGACCGTTACTGAGTTATATTGCGATAGCGAGCGATTATTATATCTCTCCTTATTTCTCGTACGCAATAATAATCTTCAGTTGGTCGATGACGTCCTGTCGTTGCGTGATTCGTGGTACACGAAAGCTGTCAGTACAGAAGCTATGAACGTTAGGGCCGCCATTTTGTGAAGTTCATTCGTTTGGTTTGCGTTCGAAGTGACACGATTTCAAATAAAAATGTTTTGGATTCCGAAAGCTTGTTTACTTTCTTTATCTCGTCTTGTTGGCTTTACTTTACATGCTTTAGACCTTCTTACTGACGCAATTCTTTACGTGACGATACGATTTATCCATGGTTAATCTTAGACTAAAATAGCTCAAGAATATCACTTAAGATATCTTATAAAACGTATTTGGATACGAAGATTGATCTCAAAAGTAAACGAGTGGGCCGGCTGGATATGTTTTATCGTATTCGTGACATATTAAGCGAAAACAATGGTCTCTCTTAAGATAGACATCTAGATTGTTAAACTTAGTTTGCTTATGCAAAGTATCGCAGAGGTTGTTTCTCTCTGGTCTGTTGTTTGAATTAGGAACGCCGTAATAATTTTTTTTGTAGATGGTACCTCGAGTTAAGTAGGTTTATCAGATTGATACATTATATAGATTAAGTGTTATTTTTAAATTACGTTTCATAATTTCAATTCTATTTTGATTTAAAAAACCCCTTTTCTAGTTAAAGTCGGACAATATGCCTTTTGTCGAATAAACGTCTCAAAACTCGAAAAACTTGTGGACCAATATTTAAAAATTACTGATAATTTACTGTGGGTATCTAGACTTATTTTCTGAATAGAACTTATATTATAAATATATTATATCTTGTGCTAAAAACGTATGAATTTTAGAACGAGAAGGAACTTGCCATGTAGGTACTAATTTGGGGCATATTGTCATACACTCTTTTTTTGGTGTTTTTTTTTTTCACCGTCTGGACAACACTTTGAGAAATGCTTGAGCGGATTTAGAATTGCAATTAAATTCTAAACATAATGGTTAAATCCATATTATCTTCCTTAGCTCGGAATTACGCAAACTATTCGCCATCTAAGCTGCACTAAGCGATGCATACAACGCAGTCAGGAAGTCGTCTAATGCCCTTACTAAGAGCAATTACACTTGAAAGCTAGGCTCCATCGACGTAAGCAAGTACACTGGCGAGCAATGAAAACTTCTTCAGTTTTTTTTTTATTGTTATTGGATAGTCTTCGTAAGACAACCGGTCTCATTAATGGGAAGTGGAACCAGGGGCCTGTTCCACAAATTACAATTTACAGGTTACAAGTTTCCATTTGACAGAACCTCGACCAATGACGTTCAGCCATTTGAGTAGTGTTGCCAGTTTAGGTTGCGGCTCAACTGAGGCGGAGACGAGCGGAGCTGAGCGGAGCTGTGCCAATATTAAACAATTTTATTATTGGTGGTAGGACCTTGTGCAGGGTCCGTCCGGATCGCTAACACCATCTTATCCATTAACCTACCGCCAAACAGCAGTGTTCGCATTGTTGTGTTCCGGTTTGGGGATAAGACAGCCGGTGTAATGACTAGCATTGAGGCATTCCATCTTAGTCCTCAGGGTTGGCAACGCGTTTGCAGTCTTAGGCTTGCAGTCTTGTGAATGCGAGTGTCTATGGGTCACAGTTACCACTTACCATCAGGTGGACTGTGTGCTTGTTTGCCTTCTCTATGCCACAAAAAAAAAAAAAAAAAATAGAAGGCACTTGCGGTCACGTCGAGCGCGCCTTGTGCACGTTAGCTTAGATTCTTTTGGTTAATATTGGCACAGCTCCGCTCCGCTCGTCTCCGCCTCAGTGAAGCCGCACCCACCTGTAAAGCTGTAACTTGTAGCTTTATAAAACGTGCCCGGTGATGTGGAAAATGATTAGACTAACCCTCTCAGTGGTCTAGATGGGAGCATTTAGAGTAGATAGCTCTGGGACCTTTTCATAAGGTTTACCCTTGAAATATCGAAACTCATTTCGTAGTACCTTTCACTTCGCCGAATTTTAATTTCATCGACGGGCATTTCCAGGTGCAAGAGCTTTATTTATTACCTACGTAACAAATGCTTATGATAAGCTGGAAACTATAAGGTTTCAGGTGAACTTAGCTTTCGGTGAAATGACACATTCGATGTTCGTTAATATTTCAAGGAGATCCCCAGTTCATCTACTGTCTATTTTACTTTTTCTTTCAATACTTGGCTTTTCCAGCCCAACTTTTTTTATTGCATCGGGAAGGCAAAGGCTGATGGTAAGTGGGATCTGAGACCCATAGACATTTGCATGCTCTAAACTATACTCTTAAGACTACAATCTTTAGACCCCAAATGCGATGCAACTCTGAGGACTAAGGTGGAATGCTTTGCTAGTAATTTCACCGAACACTGCTGCCGTGCACATCGATATCCTAATATTAGTTGAAAAATACATAAATATTTTTCAAATGACTGACTATTGAGTTTCTTGCGGCGCTTCTTCGCGGCAGTGATCTCCTCTTGGGAAGCGCTCGTTGATTTTTGAAGTTTTACTAGCCTAAAGGTAGGAATAAACATCTATAGGTTCTCTCAGTAGCAATGAATACGGGTCATTTTCTAAGGTGATTCAATACAAAGTGACCCGTTTTCATTGCTCTTCACTATTTTGTTGGGTCTTAAAAATAATACTATAAACTTGGTACTAACATTAAATACGTACACTAATAAAAAAAACTCTTTGTTTACCAAAAATAAATAAAATATTAGATAGATAAAAACCCCTGACAAGATCTGTTCTTTCAGAGCTGATATCTCTTAAACGGCTCAAACGATTTTCATGATACCTAGCCCGTTTAGGAGCTACGGTGCCACAGACACATATACATTTTTGCTTCGGGGGTTAAAAAGGAAAACAATTTCAGAATAACTTTAGACTTTTATGTCTTTTAGGAATTCGTTACTGTAAAATGAAATGAAAAATGAAAAATAATTTATTTGGCACATAAATAAAAAACAGTTTACAAGCATGTCTTAACCAAAATACATTTATTAATTTATGGTATAGAATAATAATATTGATTGATTGAACATGTTAAGAAAATATTAATGCTACTATACCTAATAAAATAATAATAATATAATTAACAAAAGTTCTAGTTTGATTTTAAAATTGTTTGTGGTCTCAATTTCTAATTTCGTGTTATTTGGTTTTTGTTTTATTGTTTGTTATGGTTTTACTTTTTCTAAGGCGTGTACACCTGTAAGGGTAGGGTTACGTGAAACATAATTATAAGCGAATGTACCTGCAAACTGTAACCTTAATCTATACGCAATAAAAAAAAAAAAAAAGCACCTGTAGACTGTAGAGTATTCTCACCATAGCTCCCACCCAAGCAAAGCCGAAGCGGGTAATTCAATTCAAGGGCCTGTAATTAATTAACGGTATCCAACAAGGGTCGACCGCAGGCCGCATATTACTTCCTAAACCCATAAACCAATCAAACCTACGAACTAAAGGTTAATTGATGACCTAAGGTTCTCTTAAACAACTCGCTACTAGGGTTCCATAACCAAAAGGTGCCAACGGGACCCTGTTAATATACCCCCGGCTGTCTGTTAGCAGGTTGTATCTCATGAACCGTAATAGTAAAGCTGGGCATTCACGACCGCTCCAACAAGCCGAAATCGATCAGTGAATGTCAAAAATGTAGGGTTCAAAAGTACTTAATTGGCGCGGTCCGTTGGATTTCCAAATGGACGCCACCGTGAATGTGGTCAAAATATTACGTCACCGAGACAAACGGCGCGTCCGTGAATGCCCAGCTTTAGACAGTTTTTTACAGAAGGTGTACTTCTATTACTGCTATAATAACAAATAATTAAATTGTATTTAAATGAATGCGGGTCCGAGAACGATGTGGATTGAAAGACGATGTAGTGACTAAGATCGAAAAGGGTATGCTAAGATGGTTTGGTCATTTAGAAAGGATGGATGACAGAAGAGTTACGAAAGAGATATGGCGGGCGAGAGTGAGCGGAGATGTCGGTAGGGGACGTCCTAGACGGACGTACGGTGATCAGATTCGCGATGTGCTGATTAAGGGCCAAATCAAAAGCACCCGAAACCGACGTACGTGCGTGAAAAGATTGATGAATGTAGAGGAAGCCAAGTGTATATGTTTGGACCGATGCACCTGGCGTTCCATAATCTCGGCCTACCCCATTGGGAGACAGGCGTAAAGATATGATTGTATGTATGTATGAATGCGGGCCCCCTTACCGGCGCGGTACGGAACCCTTCGGGTGCGAGTCCGACTCGCACTTGGCCGGTTTTGTTCAAAACAGCTCTAGCGAGGTGTATATTCGTTAACAAGTTTGCTAGCGAGTTTTAAAGAGAATTCGGACAGGTAGAGGTTAGTTAACATTGCATTTTTCGAAAAGGGCTTGTGAAATCTGTCAAATTGTGGGCGTGAAAGTTAACGTGAATCCATTGTAAAATGAGATAATGCATTTTCATGTAACGTGATCCGACAGAGAGTGTTCTGAAACGGACAGAAAACGTGTTTCAGGCATCTGAAATCAACGGCATTTCGGCCAAAATTTTGATAATCTGGTATGTGATAGAGCTACCTCTGAAACGAACAAAACGATATTTCAGCCTGCTGAAAACGCTTCCAAAGCACCAAAAACCACGATTGAAAATTGGACGCCTTAATCCATCGACGTTAACTATATTATAAATGCGTGTGTGTGTGCGTGTGTGTGTGTGTGTGTGTGTGTGTTGGATTTTGATGGGAGTCGAGATATTTTATACCCTGCATTAACACATAGGCTACCGGAAAATATAAAAGTTCCCGAGGGAATAACGATTAGACGAAGTCGCGGGCAGAAGCTAGTGAAAAATAAGATAAGATAGGATAAGATTCATTTATCTCTAATAATCTTACATGATAAATTTTACATTTAGAAAATACAACTCAAACAATTAGCCCAACTACCCCAAAACTAAATAACCAAAGTATACAAAACGAACAATAAAAGCATGTCGGTTTGTTTGTGTCCGCCAGTTCGTCGAGATACAGCGGCGACACGACATTGCACTTACGGGGACCTATTAACTGTCGCCGCTCGTGTGGACACGGCTTTATAAGATCTATAGTTTCAGTGTTGCCTTATACAACCGAAATGAAAATAAACAAATCTATCATTAATAGCATCAACATTATTATCAGTTTATCAGTTTAATCATTGCTTTAATTAAAATGGTGTTTGAGTTACAATTTTCGTTCTGCCATGAACCCTCTAGGGCACTACGATTTTAAGCTTAACAGGGTTATTCCCACCTGTTACCACCATTTTGTTACCACTGGTAACAGCTGGGTTTTTTTTTCCCACCTGTTACCACTGGTAACTACTAGGATTTTATATTCCCACTAGTTATCACCGAGTACTTTTGTGGTAACAAATGGGAAAAATATTCCCACTTGTTACCACCGAGTACTTTAGTGTTTACCCAGCTTGACACTTATTAAAAATATTTTATTATTATTAAACTAAGTACATGTTACATATTATGGCACCAATATATTGTATTTATTCTATTGTACATTCAAAATACTCTTGTAGGGAATAAAAACAATTGTACAATAAATATTTCGTAAGTATTTTGGTAATATTTTTTTTCCTTTGACTTTTTATGTAATTTGGAAATGTATTGTAGACTTTGATGCACATCACGTGTGGACTCGAACTGTGCATTTTTAATTTCGATAATAGGATTGGGATATTATTTCTAGAGCTTATTAATATGATTTAACTTTGATATTTAAATGTATTGTTTGAGCATGTTTTGTGTACCATAGGAAAGAATACCTTTTGGCGATTTACCTCTGGCTGGTATAGCAGTAGTTTTAATTTTAACTTTTATTTGCGCTGTACCTTTGGAGTTTGTACTAAACATTAAGTTTCCTATTCTTGTTTCATATGTTGTATTTGTAACTGTTGGATTTCCTACCAATAAATAAACAAATAAATTGCACGGAAAATATTAGTTTAAAAGCGGTACCGTTGTACCTACATTAAATTTATTGACACCGTAACAAGGAAATCTTAACTTGTTTTTTAACCGACTTCAAAAAAAGGAGGAGGTTATACGTTCCACTGTATGTATTTTTTTTTTTTTTTTTTTTGTGTATGTTCACCGATTACTCCGTCAATTGTGGTCCGATTTTGAAAATTCTTTTTTGATTTGATAGGGTATACTTCCGAGGTGGTCCCATTGCCACCAAATCGGAATCTGATGAGGGGATCAGTGAGGAATTGAGAGAACTCCTCAAATATTGTAGGCAAACATAAAGCGATTTTAGTATTTTTAGTAACAAGTCTAGCATTTGCATTCAGAAAGTATCATTTGGTGAAGTGGACCTGATGATGAAGACCACAGATGGCCACCGGAACTCTTCAACGGTACCTATTTCAAGGGTGGCGATAAGATATCTCTATTAAGATGGTTGAACGACTACTACGAAGTTTATTTACTTGTAGAAATATGACTATGTATTTCCCGCGGCGTTGCTTGCGACGCGCTTGAAATAACTTAAAGTTTCATATCAACAAAGAAGTGGGACTACGTAACAGCGTATTCTCATAATAATATAAGACAGACGTACGCTATAACTACACAACTGGCGAAGGAGCTGGGTCTGAATGACAAAGTTAATAAGTACTTTGGGTAGGACCTTGGGCCTTAGGAGGATATGATCAGCACACGTGGCACACGTTATTAAAATTTTAGCACAATCCTCTTAAACGTTGCATTTCGCACAACGCTTTTTCATCATGTGGTTTCTTTAGCACTTTATTGGGCTCTAAGTCGCAAAGAGCAATACCATTAAGGGTCTTTACGCGACTTAGAGCAACATAAACTTGGCCTTTGGCAAACATTTTTTTACCCAAATCTATTACAGCTTTGTTTAAGGTAGTGCCCTGGAGTTTATGCACTGTAACCGCCCAACTGAGGATTAGCGGCAGCATCCTTCGTTCAACATCCCCGTATCCTTTAGTTGCCTGATAGGTTGTTGACATAGGCGCTATGGCGACTAACCCGTCTCTGTCTTTCACTTTTGTGCCAATAGTGACATCATCAAATTTAATAAAAACAGATTCAGGTAACTCGCCTGATTCTATTTGGTCACGGCGAAAGGCAGGCCATTTAAACTTGGACACAATCCCCATTGCCCCGTTGACCAGGCCTTCAGTAACAGAAATGTTGCGTCTTAACATGACTCTGGAGCCTATGCCAAGTTTCAAAACGTGCATCAAACCACCACAGTTATTTGCATCAGCAGGAATAACATTTGATGGTGGTCGTTTTCCATAGGTTGCTGCCTCTCGCGACTCATCGATAGCATACAAGGTGTATACGCGACTTGACTGAAGCAGTTGGTTCGTCATTTTGGAGTTGTAGTCTTCTACCAATTTGATGGTAGGAAAAATTCTAACTGCCACACCATCTGCGAATTCACCAACCTGTTCAACTCGTCGTCTCTCACACAAAGTTTGCAATTGTGAAATGGTGATTTCACCAAACCGCAAGCTATTTAATAAATCAACAAACTCCAGATCGCTACTTTGACGCATGTTGATGGTCAGTTCACAGAAGGAGAACTGTTGCCATAAATGTATTTCGGCGTTTGACCATGGCGGTTGCTCAAAGCACCAATGCCCTTTAACTGGTGGTAACTGCATTATATCGCCAAATAACAACACATTTATCCCACCAAATAGTAAATTGTTGTTTTTAAATTCCTGGAGGCGTAAGTGAACTATGCGCAAATTTTCATAGGAAACCATCGAGATTTCATCTATTACTAGCCATTTGATATAACGCCACTTACGCCTTTCCCTTTCACTTGGTGAAGTGGACCTGATGATGAAGACCACAGATGGCCACCGGAACTCCTCAACGGTACCTATTTCAAGGGTGGCGATAACGATAAGATATGTCGATTAAGATAGTTGAGCGACTACAACGAAGAATATTTACTTGTTGAAATATGACTGTAACTTTCCAGTGGCGTTGCTTGCGGCGAGCTCGAAATTTTCTATAGTTTCTCATTTATTGAAAAGTGGAACTACATAACAGCATAAATAGGATCACTAAAAAGTATTAAATAAAATAAATGTTTAAAAAAACAAAAAACCGCCTTCAAAAATGCAAAAAATAACTTCTTATAAAATGATAGGTACCTATAGGTAGGTCAGTCCAACTGAAGTCGGCGTCCCACAATATTTTAATGATAGGTACAAACAACCACACACTTAACTGCCCATTAAAGACCGAAGTTAGAAAATGTAGAAAGAGATGAATATAGATTTTACATAAGAGACAGTTTCTCTCTGTTCATCTTCAATAGTCACTCAGCTGTGTTGCTGTTTGTAAATCGGCTTTTGGTTTAAAATAATGTGGGACGCCGACTTCAGTTGGACTGACCTACCTATAGGTACCTATCATTTTATAAGAAGTTATTTTTTGCATTTTTGAAGGCGGTTTTTTGTTTTTTTAAACATTTTTTCTATCATCAAGCGTTGTCCTCAGCCAATCATTTCAAGGTTAGCGGAAGAGATTCTCAAAGTGATAAGTTCGTTTTTGCACATAATTGATTTTCATATAAATGTTATTAATGAAACGTTTTCTTTTGGTGCAATCAAGAGTTTACTTACGAAAATCTTTTTTCCCCCAGTAACAACAGAGGAATGTTGAATGTTTGTATGTGTGCTCTTTATTATACAAGATT
The DNA here is from genome assembly GCA_923062465.1 of Acleris sparsana. Classification (NCBI taxonomy): domain Eukaryota; kingdom Metazoa; phylum Arthropoda; class Insecta; order Lepidoptera; family Tortricidae; genus Acleris; species Acleris sparsana. The sequence goes on along the minus strand of OV281307.1, from coordinate 11,817,366 downwards.
TTTAAAAAGAACCACAGGCAATAAAATAAATAAAAACAAGCAAAAAGCTAATTTTCATTTCACTTTTGGTAATTTCTTTTACAGGTGTAGTGTATAATAGCTTTCCTTCGTATTTTCATGGCAACGTACGAAGGTGTCATGCTACTTCAGTCAACCTGAGTACTTTTTGTACTGTGACCGACAGAAATAGCAAGACACGTTCGTACGTTTCCGTGAAAATACGATGGAAAACAATTATGCACTACATCTGTATGTTATTTTCATATTTTGTTGAGAAATGCGTTTTAAAAATTCCATGCGTATTCCCTATTGTTTCGCTAATAATCGTAGTAAACTATCAAAATTGCCGTCATCATAATAAATTATCCTTATTTGCAAATAACTTGCAAAACTATCATAATATTATGAAAATTCATGAGGAAAATGGTTTCCATAAAAGCAATGATGTATATAGCCAGTAGACATTAAGATAAGATGTATTTATGACGTCACGTGCCACCAACGTGCGCCATTTTTGATAGCAACTGACGTCATATCATGTCATTTATTGAATTTAGAGTGTAGGCCGATGAAGTAGGGTTTTAGATTATGTATGACCATTGAGATAATTCTGAAAGGCAAGTCTGGTTTAACAACTGCGATGCAATATTATTTATGACTAGTGACCCGCCAGCGGCTTCGCCCGCTGCTTTCCGACATTCCCGGTGGTTTTTTTTTCTTTCATACAAACCTTGCCCTGACAATAACGAATACAACCGAAAAGGAATCAGCCAAATCGATTCAGCCGTTCTCGAGTTTTAGTGAGACTAACGAACAGCAATTCATTTTTATATATATATAGATGTCATTCTAGTCAAAAACAGGCCATTGAAGCGTTAAGTCCCTAACTGTCACAAGTCTAAATTTTCTATCCTGTTTTTTCATAGGATACCATTATTATTTTAACGGCAACGAGAAGCCACACGAGCAATCAGGCCAGCTGATGATATGTGGGATCTGAGACAAGACTACAATTTCAAGACAGCAATCCTAAGACTTCAAATGCGTTTCCAACCCTGAGCACTAAGATGGAATGTGTCTATGCTAGTTATTGTATCGATTGTCTTTTCCCCACACAGAAACACAACAATGCAGACACTGCTGCTTGGCGGTGGTTTAGGCTGCGTTTCCACCAGAGATGTGCGAGGATGCGTTGCGAGGGATGTGTTTGTCATTAACCAATAGAAACGCTTCCACCAGAGCTATTTAAGCTAAGCGAGGATAGGTAAATGAAGCGTTTCTATTGGTTAATGACAAACACATCCCTCGCAACGCATCCTCGCACATCTCTGGTGGAAACGCAGCCTAAATGGATAATATTTAGGACACATTTTATTTTTTTAAGGATAATTATAAAAGAAATGTAACCTAACTTATTTTAGAAGTTTAAATGCACTTATGAAAATTCGGACAAATAAAACAAATTGGGAACAAAACTTCGGTCTTGCAGTTGCTTTAAAGGCCAAAGTCTGTATGTAACAGTTGGACCAGGAAAATAGTAGAAAGCTGGATTAATGCAGACTATATTTCTTAAAACTCGTGATGAACAAAGGTTTAAACTTGCCTCTCTATTTAATACAAATTCGCAGTTTAATTTTATGCTCAAACAAAGTTTAGTTGCGGTTGCAGGTAAAGCTGTTATTTCACTTTTAATACAGATTATCCGAAACGTTAATTTTCACTTGATTCTGCAGACAGTCCTAGTATTTTCCTTACTTTACAATTTTCAGAGTACTTACTTATGTAAGAGGAAATTTGAGGGGGGGTAGGGATGGTGGTGGATGGGTGGTTGTCATGGTATGCCCATGTCATGAGGAGGGATGATAGTCATGTTTCGAGAAGAGTTTTGAGTGGAAATGGGAGGGTTATAAAGCCAGAGGAAGACATAAAAAGAGGATTTATTGTGTGAGGAGTGATATGAGAAAGTGGGAGAGGATTAGGATAAGGGGGAGGAGCTGATGAATGGTTACCATTTAAATTTTTGGCAAGGATAACAAGAAGACCCTTCGACATTTTCATTCTCAAGACCACAATCTCAAAACGGACATCCTGACCGCTAACGCATTGCCAACTCTGGGGACTAAGATGGAATGCATTTACAGAGTGACACGTAACTAGAACTGTTCCTTGATTTGGTTATACTAGTGATTTGCAAAATAATTGTCCTAGAATTCAGATATTTAAAAATAAAAAGGTTGTTTGTTAAAACTGTCAATTATGAACCAATTACTTTACTACCAGGTTACAATTCTTGTGATGAGATGAGCGCGAGTATTTTGTTCTTGAGACTTGGATGTTTTCTATGTATTTAAATATGTATTCTTCTACATATACATCATAATAGTAGATAAACGATGTCTAATGCCCATAGTACGAGCCTAGAGCTTAGTTTGGGCTCAGGTCAATTTATACAACATTATCCCTTGTTTTTTTTATGTACCGTAAAGGGAGTGCTTGTGTCAATAAGGACTTGTTATAATGATAAACTTTCTGCGCTTGCATCAAAATCACTGAGCTGCTAAGTATGTTAATAAACTCTGTATTTATAAAGTTTGTCGTAATTCAGATTGTTATGCTTGTTTTGTATGGCGCAATAAGTTCGCAGTTTGCACCCATATAATTAGTTAACGTGTTTTTATTTGAGTTATATTGTATACACAAGCGTATAATCTTGTGTGATTTTAGTGCCAAATGTAGAGTTTGCACCGAAATTGCAAGGCGATTCTCTCAATCAGGCAAAAATTTAAAAAGGTACTTTTTAAACTTTAAGTAAAGTCCGTCCGTGGTGCATTCTAATGTAAACACAGCGATTCTTAAATTCTGATCTTTGATTTAAAAGTTAAACAAAAACTACATATTTTAAAGCAAATTCTTTGAAAAACAAACCCAATACATGTCATGTCATCTCCAAGTCAACACGTTTAAATTTGTAACTATCCGTTGAAAACCATTGACACTTTAGAAGCTGATTGATATCTTGGCAACACCGACCGCATTTCCCTACTAAGATAAACAGGCCCCATCCCTGAAGTAATTTTGATAAAAGCTACCTTAACTTGATCAAAATAAGGTAAATTGGGCTTTGGCTGCTAATGTGCACTTGCGATATTTTGATCAAGAAGGGGAAAACTCTCGAGCTGGTTTAAAACCATCATACTAAGTAAGAAATAGAGTTCTAATTCGCTGTAGTTTTTTTTAAAAATAGGTGTCGGAAGTGGAGTGAAAGCTAATTAGTTCTGCTTGTCAAAATTATGTTTATTGTTTTCTGAATTTTATTTTTTACTCTTTTTTATATGTGACTATGTGAGGCAAAGACAATGAAAAACAGATGCCATGTATAATTTGCGATCAAGTTGATTGTCTAACATTGGAACTTTTAAGCCCGTGTTATATTTATATTTAACGTACTAACGTATATTGTCTGTGGTAGCTTATAAACAAGGATCCGAAAACGACCGTCATTGTGAAAACATAACTCTGTTCCGTACAGCAGAGACTTCCTTGATGTTAATAAAATTAATGTAAGGTATTTTACAGGTGTATTATACAATGATTATGGAACAATTAATAAATTATGGTATAATTAATGTAAAATATCTAACAATATTTTTAATTAACATCATAAGTCTCTGCTGTACGGAACAGGGTTATGTTTTCAAAATGACGAACGTTTTTATGATTCTTCCTCATAAACGGATGGGTCGATACGGACGCAGATTTTTTTATAGAAAGCTAAGGTGGTTTGATGAAAATGTTAGGGGTACGGTACCTACCTATTATTTTATATAAACACATTTCTACGAACGTATCACTACCGCAGAATTTTCATTTCATCGGAAGGCATTTCTCGCGGCATCATAATTATTAGGGTAGTCACAAATCTTACCTAATCTGACCTACGTAATTAATATTTAAGTTATTCTGAAAACATGGCTTCAGCAGAAAATAGAGCTCCATGAAATTACACAATTCCAAGAAATTCGATAAATATGGGTTTTAGAGTTATCAGCTTTGAAAGCAGCTATTAGCTATTTATTAGTTATTTTTAATCCCATCTTATCCATTAACCTAGTGCCAAACAGCAGTGTTCGCATTGTTGTGTTCAGGTTTGGGGATAAGACAGCCGGTGTAATGACTAGCATAGAGGCATTTCATCTTAGTCCTCAGGTTTGGCAACGCATTTGCAGTCTCAGGCTTGCAGTCTTGTGAATGCGAATGTCTATGGGTCACAGTTTCCACTTACCATCAGGTGGCCTGTGTGCTCGTTTGCCTTCTCTATGCTATAAATATATATATATATATATAAATTTATAAATAACCACAAGAATAACGAGTAAAAGTGAATTCAGTTATTCGGAGCACTAAACACTTTTAAATAATCCTTATTGTTTATTTATTATTCCACTAAATCACAATTTTCTTGAAGACTTAGTACCAACTCTAGACGAATTCAAATAAGAATAATGATGGATTGTTAGGTAATGTGTTTGCGGGAGCTGGAGCCAATTTATGCCATTGATATCGTCTAGACGGACGAATAAACCACAATTATAGTTGCGTGGTTTTAAGAGGCCGATGTGACAGCTGTCAACTTAGCACAAAATATGTGTTTGAGGCGGGTATACTTACATAATTCCAAAAAGTCAATTCCGAATTATCGAAATTCCGAATGCAATGTTTTGACAGAAGGCTATGATGGTTTTGATATAGCTTAAAAATGTAACCTAACCTAACCTACGTATAGTCAAAAAAATGTGTTAAATGGAATCTCCAGCATAACATACTTTTCGGAAAAAAATAATTATGGTGTTCTCGTTTAAGGCTTGTTCGAGGTTATATTTTAGAAATAACTACTATACATGTAAATAAAACCCCGTAGGCGCGCTGCTCATAATATTGACAAGGAGTATTATGTTTTTTTTTACTAATACTTAGGTATACGAGGCGAAAAATCTCAACACATCTGAAAACTCGGACATTCTTTACAAAGTTAAAAAGCTTAATTAAAAAGTATAAATAAATCTTTAATTACCAAAACGCCAGAAATTAACCTCATTTTAACGCCAACACTTTTCAAGATGGCGCGAGAGATTATCATGTAAAACACTTTTAAAAGATGGTTCGAGAGATAGATCGATATCGCAGCGCGTTGATTAACTAAACATTTCGCTAGAGTTCTAGTCACCCAATCTATATCATCATCATCATCATCTCAGCCAAATGACGTCTACTGCAGGACATAGGTCTCCCCCAAGAATCGCCACAACGACAGGTCGCCTGCTACCTGCATCCACCCGGTTCCCACAACCTTCACGAGGTCGTCGGACCATCTCGTGGGAGGTCTACCCACGCTGCGTCTTTCGACACGTGGTCGCAATTCGAGAAACTTGTGGCTCCATCGGCCATCAGCCATCGGCCATCGGCCATCGTAACCTATATAATTAGGTATACCTAAAAGAAGAACTGATCGATCGATCGACGCACAGCTGAAATACTCAACCTAGAGACTTGAAATTTTGAGGGTGTATTTCTAAGATATCATAGGGATGCACAAAGAAGTGAATTTTGGAAATGTATCCTCTAAGGGGTTTAAATAGAGGGTAGTAGAGTAGTTGGAAACTAATTCTACGCGTACGTATCCTGGGGCGTCATCTAGTCAGATACAAGTCACATTAGTACATTACACGCACGATAATGATATTAATACGCACTGACGGAACAGCTTAAGCCCGCCAGATTATAACCTAACCAAGGCTCGGTCAAGTTAATTATTAAAAGCAAGTCGCCTTAATTCGTCAACGAATTAACCGACAAGTCTAAATTGTCTGGCCAGTGTGTATGGCTAACATTTTGTAGGGTGTATTTTCACTTCTGTCGCAGGGTTAGTGTTCGCAGATCGACGAAGTTCAGTTAAAGTTAGTAGTAGGTACCACCAGTTTTTAAGCTTGAAGCAAAATGGTGTATCCGAGTGTCTGTCTGTAGCCTCGCAGCTCCTAAATAGATAGACCTATTTGAACACAGATTTTTTGATAGGCTCTGAGAAAAAGTATTAAATTGGAGTTTTTGTTTAAATCTATGTAGATATTTCATTGAGCTTGAATGTAGGTATATAACTTTGTTAGTAACTGTACAAGATGGCGAGAGAGATAGAGATCAAGCCAGCTGAGTCGTAGTTCCGAGTTGCGTGAGTGGGGCCGTTGTGAAAATGTCTCATTATTATATAAATATGTTTCATTGAGAAGTTTTATGGTTCGTTGAACAGGCGAGATTGGATCGCTTGTGGGCGCGACTGTTCTAGAATGTAAGGCACGAACGGTGGGTCGATTTGTGAAAACCGTTTTTTTTTTCATGCCTTCTTTGAGATAGGTATTGTTGACCAAGAAATTCTTGACCACTTAACCTCTTGACTACTTTTGTCGTCCTTCCAGTTTATTACATGTATGTTCCTAATTGCAATGATTCCGCGATGTCAATTTCTGAACAGCAAATTATGTTGTTTTTGGCTCTGTTGTTGTGTCAATGTGTGTTGGTAATATCGAGTACATATGGTGTTTACATTGAACTAAAACTTCGACATTTATTAGACAAACACACACTTCAACACAACAGACATACGTTGTACAACTTATTGGCAACACTAATTACGATAAAACCTACATTCAATGCTAATAAGTACTAAATTATTGCCAAGTCAGCATTCCGAATACTAAATCTCGTGTGATTTCAGAGAAACCATAAAATACAATACACAATAAAATAAATAAAATACAATACCATATGTAATAAAATGAAACTGCAATAATTGGCAAGAACTATATCCCAGTTTTAATTTAATTCCCCAACCGCTTTCCGCTAATGACTAAAACCACATAATGTACGCGACATTTGGCCGTGATCCAGCACTTTGATGTGCCCGAACACTTGTCTTCGTCTAGCGGACCCTCGGGCCTCTTCGGGAGTCTTCGGGACTCTGTCTAACCACAGTTCCACGGAAGTACTAAAAGGGGTACCCAATCAGATCACTGAAGAACTCAAGAAACTGTAAATATTTTAGGATTTATTTATGGACCATCTTGTAGAACCCTAAAAGTTAGGTTAGGTTGAAATATTTACAGTTTTGGAATAAAAAGCCTTTTGCAAAATGATATGTTTGTGAAATAAATAAATAAATAAATACCAGGGGACAATGTCACACCAATTGACCTAGTCCCAAACTAAGCTCTAGGCTTGTACTATGGGTACTAGACAACGATATAAATACTTATATAGAGAAATATATACTTAAATACATAGAATGAAATATAAATTACATGAATGAATCAGTTTGTGAAATAGCAAAAATGCTAGACAACTAAAAGAAGCTGTTGGTTAACCTCTATTGTATACCTATGTATATGCAGAATATATACATACAATAGGTACAATAGAGTGTCTTTCTATTTTTACTTCTGTATGTAGTTATGCTGTAAGGTTTGGTGATGAGATGGTCTTGGTCCCCACGCAGGCTCTATGCGGATTGGGTACTTAAAGAGAGACGTAAGACATGTTCCAAGTCCGCCATTGATTCATATGACGACGCGTTGGCCTAGTTCGTAGTGACCCTGCCTACGAAGCTAGTGGTCCTGGGTTCAAATCCCGGTTAGGGCAGATATTTGTGTGATGAGCGCGAATATTTGTTCTGAGTCATGGATGGATATTTCCGCGGAGTGTTATAAATAGCGAGGATACCATCAAACAATCTAAACCATTAATACTCTACTTTGACACGTGTTACGACAAATCACAAAGTATAGTAGTAGTAGAAAACATAAGCGTATTTCAGTCGACACATCACAAATAACACTCTATTTAAAATTTCGCGAAGCTGTAGTGATGTGCCATGAAGCTAGGAGCTATAAATACCTATTTTGTTTCTATAAATAGCCACCGCCGCAGAAAAACTGACGTCATTATGTCAAAGTATATCTTCAGAACGATGTAGGTGTATACTTTAGTACGGTCGGCCTTATAAGAAGCTGCACACTTTAGTACTCTGTCACTTTAACGTCATGTTTGAAATGATGGACTAATCTGTCAAAGGCGTTTCAGCGACAAGGTACAAAAGTGTGCACCTACTTATAAGGTTGACTGTACCTTCTCTATTTAATGTCATGTTTAAATTGCCATATAGGTATGAATTATTTTCATAGCGGTTAAAGAGACAAGGTGCTAAAATGGGAAGGTTTTTATCTAAAATAAAATATATGTGAGAGCAAAATCATTTAATGGATAACTGAAGATTAGAATTGCAGGCGCAGAATTTAAATTAATAACTGCCTATTGTCACTTAATCTTTTACAACACAATTATTGAAAGATACTCCAAATATTCACTAGACGTTTATAAGTATCTGTATTCTTTTCAATTCGCTGACAAATCTAAGACTCGCCGCCTAAGTAATCGATAATAAGTAAAAATGTGAGTAATTTTTCAAAGCAATATAATTTTATTGGTAATTGGTTCTAAAGGTGGCAACTGACTTGTAACATATACCCGTTATATACTCACCGTTTTATTGAAACGAAATGTGTTTCGATAATAATCCCATGAACGGCACATCACTACGTTCCGTGTTTAAGCGAATCACTCGTCACGTGGCATTAGAATTACTTTGATGATCAGACATCTAAGAAAAACTAGTCATAAATATGCGGAAATAGTAAAAATGGTCGGTTTTAGTGTTTGAATGGTTTTGCACTTGTTTACGTGTGTAAGTTGGTCAGGGGAGCAAGATTTTCAAGCGAAAGGGCGTTGAAAGAGCTGGAACATGTAACCCCACACAAAAAAAATATCATGCTAGCAGTACACACTCGTCGAGAGCCTCTCGGTGAGACTCGGTGCTCTCGAGCTGAATCCGACCGCGACCGGGAGATGGCGAGACGAGACGAGAGCGAACGAGACAAAGAGCGAGCAGGACAGGATGATAGTAGTATGTACGCACTCGCTCTTGGGCTATCTCGGGTGTCTCGACGAGTGTGTAAAGCCGGCATTAGAGTTAGTCGACTTTTTTTTTTCTTTGCTCCGCGGCGACTTGATCAGCTACTACCGCGGGAATATGGCGTTTCCACAATGAAGTGATTTCGCCAGTGTCAAGTATATATAAGTATAAATCAATATAGCAATAAAACACAATCCAATCTTTTGTAGGAAGATTGGTGGCAACGTTGTACGGTGATATGTAGGACAGAGGCCAAGATAGTTTTAACCTCTGTACCACTGCGAGTCCACTTGAAACGAGAAGTGAGATGCCAGGATACACGAAATAAGTCCAAGTCTTCTATCACTGTGCAACACAAAGGCATTAAAAGTACAAATCACTAACAGAAAAGAACTTTGAACACCTAAATACACAAAAATAAAAACTAAAACAAATTACACGTCCGCCATCTTTTGACGTTGCAAATGGCCAACGTTAGTATAGTTATTGTCAAAATTGTATTAGCTACACATTTAACACGTATATAAGTACGAGAGTGACGGACGCTTTATTCACATTTTGACATGCGATAAACGCAACCATACCTGGGGGCCTAATATGGCTGCGTTTATCTCGTGACAACATGTGGATAAAGCAGCTGTCATTGTCTGACACTTGCATAAGTACGAGAGTGCAAGATGCTTTATACATAATAGGCTCGCAGGGTTTCTGGATTATTTATTATGGCCATCATGTTTTGCCTTTCGGGTTCAACGAACAATTAACAAAAGTAAATACCTAACATAACATAAGCCAAAGCAGTTAGTACTTAAAATATTGCACAAAAGAAACATTACTTTACTTAACATAAATACACACAATTAAATTAAAGGCTACTAGCATGAAAAAGACACACCGAGTTGTATTTTATTCTTAAATCTAGATTTAAGACTGACAGTTCTTTACCATTTTCAGAACTAAGCTTTACTTAAGAGTGAATTTAGATTTATAGTTGGCTTCAAGTGACACTAAAAAGATTAATCGAAACGTTACAAGAACAACGAAACTTATAATTTAGAATTTTATTGATCGACTGTACTTAAAAAAAATGCTGGAAGGTGTCATTGTCATTAGAGATGTCAAGTCATTTTGTTTTCGGCCTTACCTCAAATTGGAAGAAATAAAGAATGAAAACTATGACTACGCTGTATGGATCGATGTCCTTTGCCTTTCCCTCTGAGATAAACACAAGAAAAAAAAACTCAACCTTATTGTTGTAGAATGTCAGATTGACTTTAGACTTAAGGTGGGTCCCAAGTTCTCGACTGTAATCTTGAGCATGTTTAAACCTTCTTGTTATAGGCATTGCTTAATTGCCTTCAACTAGTCTTTCTGTATTTACCTAGTTTGAAGTTCATTCACTACATTACAGCGGGCTTATTCTTCGTTGTCATTACCCCTATTGCTGTTTGAAAAAGCAAGTAAATACGAACTCAACGAAATACGATGTCGTTATAAAATTCGGTACAATCTGTACCGCAGTAAAACTGTGCATGCTCTTACGATACAGTATCATAATGATATAATACGAAATACGTTGAGCTCAGGTTATTCTGCGAGTGGGGCCCTTTCGCGAGCACCCGGGCGGAATAAGAAACAGAGCAGTTGTTTATGGCGGGAAATTCTAACGTGTCGCGCTCGGTAGGGTTGCTACAAGGATTTTTTTTAATTTTTAAGAGGACTTAGGAAGTGGTGGTAGAACGGGTAGTAGAACCTTGTGTCAGGTCCGATCGGATCGCTACCAGTACCAGTGACATCCATTATACCGCCAAGCAGCAGAGTAAGCATAGTTGTTATGTGTAAGGGTAGCTAGCCAGACAAACAACAAGCATAGAGAAGCATTCCACCTTCCAAAATATTCTATGTATTGACAAGTATGAGACTACGCCCATTAGACCGTTCCGTCACCGACCAACATTTCAATACTTATTACCTTCCGGGCCTGATACGTTCATACTACGGTCATGGTATGGTATGGTGTAGTGGGCAGATACCTTTATAGTGCTTATGTATCAGGGTTATTTACACGCCTCAGTTATTTCGATCATCAGGATCATCACAGTCATCAGCCATATCATATCATGTGTACTTATTTGCATTTTTCTTGCCAATAATAAAGTTTCAAGATTGAGGTTCGCTGTAGCTGCTCTAAATTATTTAGAATAAAAAGTAAATAATTCTCGTTTTCCATATACTTCACAAAACCCTCCGATAAGTTACTTTAAAACTACACATACATAAACATACATGCCGTCACGCCTTCATCCCAAAGTGGGGTAGGCAAAGAATTACCAAAAACTTTTTTTTTTTATCACATAGAGAAGGCAAACAAGCACACAGGCCACCTGATGGTAAGCGGAAACTGTGACCCATAGACATTCGCATTCACAAGACTAAGACTGCAAATGCGTTGCCAACACTGAGGACTAAGATGGAATGCCTCTATGCTAGTCATTACACCGGCTGTCTTATCCCCAAACCGGAACACAACAGTGCGAACACTGCTGTTTGGCGGTAGGTTAATGGATAAGATGGTGGTAGCGATCCGGACGGACTCTGCACAGAGTCCTACCACCCGCAACTCTAACAACTTGATGTTAATTCTATAACCACATTTTGCACATACAGGCCAATATGTTTACCAGTGTACGAGTATATTAGTGACAGGTTGCAAGCCCATCACCTAAAAATACTACAAGCCTTTAATCTCTGTCTCATACAACTTCCACAGGAAGGCATGGAGTGGCACAATTCTAAGCCAGCAAAAAAAAATAAAGAGAAATAAACCGAGTGCCAACCCTGCGCGAAACCGAAGACAGTATAAATGAGTCGATTTAAGTTTACCCATCCATCTATTACCAGCTATTGACTACATGATCTATCACATTCCCCCGCATATAACATTATACGTACACGTTCACAGAATATATTCATATACCATCGTAGAACCTTGTCACAATGAGATGATATTTTAAACGCTACATCACTCAAGTTTGAGTGATACGGTCCGTTATTGCGACAGAGTTCTAAGGAGGTATACGGTTGTTTACTGCATGTATACAGTTGTAGTATTCCAATGAAAATGTAAAGCTCTTTAGAGCATTGTAATAGGAAACTTCAGACTGTATTTATAATGAAGTTGTATGTCGACATTTTCGAATAAGTTATGGCATTTAGAAGAGAAGCGACCAGTCCACCCGATGGTAGGGATCCTTGATCCATAGACATTTGCATTCTCAAGACTACAATCTTAAGACTGCACTCATAAGACCGCTAATGCGTTAGCAACCCTGAGGACTAAGATGAAATGCCTCAATGCTAGCAATTTCACCGTTGTCTTATCCTCACACTGAAACACAAGAATGTGAACACTGCTGCTTGGCGGTAGGTTAAAGGACAAGATGGTAGTAGCTATCCTAAAGGACCCTACACAACGTTCTACCATCACTAAAAACCATATATATAAGATAGGTTTTATAAGTACCTATTGTAAGACTATTGAAAGGTTATTTTTCCTACTCCTGTACTTTTATCTGTCATTTATATGTATAGTCACGAACACTAATATAAGAATATAGATAATATGTCCGCAGAACATTCCGTAGAAAAGTCTACTTATCTAGTCTATTCCCCTTAACAGCACTTGGGCTTTTTTGAGCCAAAACGATATGCCTAGCTGCCAAAGCTTACACCTAGGTTAATTTGACCAATCAAAATACTTCACCAAATTAAACCACCAATCACAATACACATTGACTGTCAATCGGAACGTTAGGTTATTTTTGGTATGTAAACTCTTTTACTAATTTAACTCTTTAAAAAAAACATTTTATTTGGTATCAACCAACCAGAACGCAGCTATATTAAAATCGACCAATCAGGTAAAATAATTCATTCCTCAAATCATTAGGTGTTTTTTAGTCCCTATTTCACAAGTTAAATCGATTGTGCAACTTTTTTTTTAAATATGAAACCTGGCAAGTGCACATTAATTTAATAACAAAGCTAACCATAGACACATATTTTGTTGTTTTCGAATGTTTCTCGCTGGTTTGTTGTTCTGTGCTTCGTTCGTTCGTATTCTAACCTAGGTATATTAAAGAGTAAAATCTATAAATAAAATTTTGTTTCAAATTTTATTTGAAACCTTGTCGTAGAAAAAGTATTGTATGCAATGGTGTATAACTAAGTCAAAAAATACTCGTGGCGTCTTGCTTTACGATGTTCGCCTGCGGCTCACATCGTAACCACACCACTCCTCTTTTTTGACCTCTCTTATACAACTGTTGCATAAACTACTATAATCTATGATAGTTGTAGTGTAATGGCGTAAAAGAGGAAGATCGTATTACGCGCGTTACGATACGCTTACGAGACGACGCCGCGTGCAGAACCGTGTCACTGAAGCGCAAACTCGTCGACATTTTTGTATTCTTCCCATTCTAACCTGCGGTACCCAACGAAGGTTAAGTGGTGGGTCCGTGCAGGGTCCGTGCGGATCGCTACCACCATCTTATCCATCAACCCTCCGCCAAGCAGCAGTGTTGGTATTGCTGTGTTCCGGTGTATGGATAAGACAACCGGGGAAATTGCTAGCATATAGGAATTCCATCTCAGTCCTCAGGGTTGGCAACGCATTTGAGGTCTTAGGATTGCAGTTTTGAGATTTCAAATGTCTATGGGTCTCAGATCCCACTTACTATAAGGTGGCCTGAGTGCTCACGAGCCTTCTCATTTCGAAGCAGGTATTCGCATAGCTAATAGAATCAGAAACACTGATCTGCGCTCCAGGACCGGTATCACGGATGTGGGTGTCCAAGACCGCTAAACCCTAGTGAGACTGGGCTGGACATGTTTGTTGTATGCATCCGGAACGGTGGGACAGAATTGTCACCATGGACCCCACAAAGTGGAAGTGGAGCAGAGGCAGCCCAAAAAGGAGGTGGAGGGAGGTGGACGTGTTTCAAAGCGACTGGCGGGAGGTTTATTTAATAGCGAAGAATGGAAAAAAAGAGTGGACGCCTTTGCCATGCAGTGAAACACCAAAAAAGCAAAAAAATAAGTATTAATAGGATATTACACATAGCAATTCTTTGACCAATCTCGGTAATAAAACCTTGGTTCTTAGTGAATAGTAACTCAACTATAAATGTCTGCTAAAAGAAGGATTAGTTGCAAACATTGTGAACGCCAATTGCACTTTCTTATCCGATATTTTCAGCACATAGAGGTGATTATCTTGCACCAACAAGAAAAACCTGTTTTCTACAATTCGCCAATCCAATATCAACTCTCTTGTTAGCGCGACACAATTCCAAGTCCTACTTTAAAAGTAGTTCTTTGGAACCATTTGCAGAACTTCTATCTACAAAGCAATTTTAACGTTCCAGTGACAGAAATAAGGTGTTTTATACGTTGAAATAAGAATGGCTGACTAAATTCGCTCAGGAAATGCATTGAATATCAATGTGCTAAGAAAGGAAGTTAGTTATTAACTGTAATAATTACTCTGTTAACCGCCATATTGAATTTCAAAGGGTTATTGAAATAAGTTCCGATAAGAGATAAAGCGTCAGGCTTCGTTGCATCGTTAAAAAGCCAATCTTTTCCTATGACAATTTTAAAATTCGAAAGCGTTTCAGCATACAAGCTGCTGGGTCTTTTATCGTTTTTAATATCTGCAAAGACGCAAGATGGCGGACGTAATTGCGATGTTCGGAGAGGAAAAATAGTTGAGATTTATTAGAAAATGCCGTTGAATTTTGCGGAAAAAATATCGGACTCTTGTATATTAATTTCCCTTGTGGCTTTATTGAGAAGTTTTTTCTTTAAAGATTGGAAGTATTGGAAGGAAAGAAAAAAGATATTCCAAAATTAAACTACGTCTTTTAAGCTTACTGGAAAACTATGCTTAACTTTTTAGTATGAGAATGGCATAAGTATCGAACCTTTCCAATATTTTATGACAGATAAAAAAATAGTAATAGCATTTGCTTCGAAAGACACATCATACCTTATTCTCGTTTGGTTAACTTTTTTTTTTTTTCTTTTCCCCGCGGCGACTTAAACAGCTACTACCGCGGGAATATGGCGTTTCCACAATGAAGTGATTTCGCCAGTGTCAAGTATATATAAGCATAAATCAATATAGCAATAAAAAACAATCCAATCTTCTCTAGGAAGATTGGTGGCAACGTTGTACGGTGATATGTAGGACAGAGGCCAAGATAGTTTTAACCTCTGTACCACTGCGAGTCCACTTGAAACGAGAAGTAAGATGCCAGGATACACGAAATTAGTCCAAGTCTACTATCACTGTGCAACACAAAGGCATTAAAAGTACAAATCACTACCAAAAAAAACTTTAAACACCTAAATACACAAAAATAAAAACTAAAATCAATTACACATCCGCCATCTTTTGACGTTGCAAATGGCCCCTCCTCGTTAACGTTAGATAGTTCTTTTTTACTTGACAGTAATGGCGGCCCAGTTGAAAACAAACCGATACACATGTAGTGCATAATTGTTTTCCTTCGTATTTTCACGGAAACTTACGAACGTGTCATGCTACTTCAGTCAACCTCAATACTTTTCGTACTGTGACCGACTGAAATAGCAAGACATGTTCGTACGATTCCGTGAAAATACGAAGGAAAACAATTATGCACTACATGTGTACCATAGCAAAAGCAATTCGGTTTTACCGATTTTAATAGATAGGCCTTGGTTTTATGTAAAAACGTTTTTCTGTACAATAATCTTTTTTTTTCAGTTAGTGTAGAACGTTGTGTACAACATTTTAAAAAACAGTATATCAACATAAACATACACTTTTTGCTTACGTATCGCATATTATTTGTTATTTCTAAGCGCGGAAGTGTTAGCCTTAATTACAAATAGCCCCGAACGAACACACGAACTATTCGGAATTGTAGGTTATTCTAACACAGAATCGTCGATCTCATTGTTCATTATTAATACGATGAGGAAAAAAGATACGATCCGTGTGATGTCGATTGAATAATAAACGATACGCTCACAAGTTTATAGAATAAAAAAATAATTATAGTGAAATACAATAAAATTCGTTCGATTAATAAACCCGCGACGCAAAAAAAGGGTGTTATATGAGTAAGTTTGACCGCTATGTCTGTCTGTCTGTTTGATTCACGTATAGCGAGTAGAACCAGCGATCAACTATTAATATGTGTCTCTTTTACTGTCACGGGTTCTATATCTTTTATTTCGACAATCTAGTGGAGAGAGTTCTCGCCGGCAGTGTGAACAGCCAGCGATCAACTATACAGGTGTTCCAGAAACCGACGTCAATCCGCCTAGGGTTCATAGAACAGCTAAAAAGCTATCGATTTAACCCTTATGTAGATTCAGCGATTTTTACTAGAGTCTGAGATACTGATACTGATTATCGTTGGGCAAATGGACGGAAGGCGTGCTCAAGGACGGGCACCTACAAGATGGTCTGACCCATTGAAGAAGGCGGTGGGCGGCAGCATGCACCGAGCGATCCACACTGCTTACGACCGCGCTGAGTGGAAAACCCTAACATGTGGCCGCGATCCTCAGCATTGAGGGAACGATGAAGAAGAAGAGAGATACTGATCATTCTAATCTGAATTTTTGTAATTTTCCCTTATGTCTATGTCACGAAAAACCTTACGAAATAAAACATGAAATTAAATGTTTTATTTCGTAAGTTTTTCAGCGGTGTCTGACATGATTAGAACCATTACGAATCAGCGAAGTTTTTAAACTTATTTGCCCGTTTTTTTCCGTAATCGCATAAAATTCGTTTCTCCATACTAGGCGTCCCAGTGTTTGCATTTCGCTTTGTATGAAAAAAAGGAGTAACCACGTAAAAAAATAATTGCCGTTTTAGCGGACTAAAAATATTTCGCCCAACGATATGAAGTTTGAAAAAAAGTTGTAATAGATTGGTAACGGAGAAGGGAGCGGGCGGAATCGAGTACTGTACTCTGAACTCGATGTAGAACTAGAAACTTTTCCACGAAAGAATAACACCACAACGGCATCTTACAATTAAGCGAGTCCAGAGAGAACTCAAACAATTGTATTATCTGGAGAATTTTCCGCAGTTCGAGGTGTTTTATGGACAGCGGAGCCTAATCAGTTTAGCAGTTTGTGAACAGTTCTTCGTATTATACAAGGAGTAATACTTGCCAAGTTCCAGTTTTTAAGTCAGTCTAGTTTATTTTGTCACCTAATACTACTGGCTGGCAAGTAACAAAAAAATAATCGTTGATGGTTGTAGTTATTTATAATCAGATTAATCAGAGTCCGGAATATTCGTAGCATTTTCGAGCTGTCATAGGGACTTCTCGTTTATCGAGTTCCGATATACATTTTTTATCGATACATTATAGAACACAACATATAAAAAAAAAAAACTAGAAGTAGAGGTAAACAAAGAGCGATTTCTTTCAGATTACTTTTGAGTAGTTAAAAATGTGAAATAGAGATTTGCAATGAAAACAATCGATAGGAATTCTTGATGCAATTTCTTTCAAAATATGTTCAAAAAGCATATAAAATGCACAAATTATTTTAAAGGAAACAATTAAATATTATTAATTTAATTCCTATTTATAATTTCCAAAAATTGGTATCCAAAGGTTATCTCGAAGAGATCTCGTAATCATATTTAAAATACTGTATTCTGTATTTATCGATATACACACGTATATCGGAAGTCGATAGACGATAAGTCCCTATGACAGCTCAAAAGTGCTACGAGAATTCCGACCTCTGTTTATAATTGTGCAATGGGGCATTAAAAAACCAGTCATTTGCGATTCGGACACGTGCACTGAGGGTTCCGTAACACCCAATTAACAACAGGTTTTTATTGTTCGTCGTTTTCCTTTCGGGACCATAAAGTTACAATAAAACAATAAATGTATGGGGACCCCTTTTATTATTTGATCCTACACAAATATCTTATTTCAGCTTATATTTAGCCGGTTCTCCGTACGGTCCTCCTATATTTTTAACGATTTATTTGAGCATGAGAACTAACAATAAGTTTTATTCTATAGTTTAGTTTAGTTTAGTTTAGTTTAGTTTATTTATTTATCAATGTAATGTTACAATATAGATTGCATTGCATGTCAAAAAATACGAAATTACATTGATATCGTCAACAAAACATTAATACAAATTGATAAAATAATATTAAAATAATACAATAATATAAAAACACTCAAATAATCAAAAACAACAATGATAAACAATTAATAAATGGTCAGTTTTCGATGTCAATACACAAAACTAATAAAGGTCAAATATCAATAATAATTTTACAATTTAAGTTGCATATATTCGTCGACAGAGTATAATGGATTATCCAATAAAAGGTTTCTCGTGTTTGTTTAGTAAATACAGCAAACAAGGCGTTTACTTTAAATCCCATTCTCTTCACCAGAAGCCGCGTTGGCGCGTAATTCGACGCGAAACGCGAACAGACTTAATTGCATTTTATTTAGAGTGAAAATAGTGTCCAAGCAACGCTACCGTAACCGAGCTTTTGTTAAGCTTCGGAGCTCAGTCAATAGTCCATAGCTCATACTCTATACTATATACTATACTTATAATATCATTAAGAGAGAATGCGAATTCCGTGTCATCTTATAGCTAAATCTGACAGGTACTCGAAATTTCCAGAACCAAGCAACCTATAAAAAAAAATCTTCATGAATGGATGGACAAAATGTATTTTTACCAGCTCGTGACTATTATGAGATTTGCCTTAGGGTGAAGACAGATGAGCTTCATTTTTTGAGTTGTGAGTCGCGTATTTACTACTGCTACAAAAGTACAGCAGATTATGCGTCGCCGCGTGGAGTTTTGTATGAATCCGAATGTAGCAGAAATTACGCAACTAACTCACAAAATTACGCTCGTCTGGCTTCACCCTTAATGGCGCGACTGCTATTGGGTCAAATTCTTAAAAAATCAAAATGGCAGATTGTTTCCGCTTTAATGTTCTAAGGAATATCGACGACAATAACAAAAATTGCAGTCGCGTTTTTAAACTTACATTTTGGTAGTCTTGTTTATTTCTTTAAATCGGAACGAAGCAAGGGAGGGCCGCTAGTTTAGAATAAAATAGATCACAGTTCGAAGTAAAGGGTAAAGTCACCAGTGGTCAGCCGGAGACCTGTAATCGGCCTCTGCCTATACTTTGTATGAGTGTGGAGAATACGAAAGATATATTTCCCACTCTTCGCACTTATACAAGGTCGACTACTGGTGTCTGGCTGATTACTGGTGACTTTACCCTATTGAGTACGGTTTCTAAATTTTTACCAAATCGCTGAAACATATTGGTGGTTGCAAATGTTGCAATTTGAATATTTGTAGTTGTCAAATGTCAAATGTCAAAAAGTTGTCACCAAGCCACACAAATTGTCTCAGTAACTAACTATTATTATAAATAACTAACTATTATGTAATAGCTGTGACAAGGTACTATAATACACAACACTGCACATACTCAATTCAATAAAACACTCTATTCAATTCAATTTTATGCGCGCACTGCATACTCTCAATTTAATCGCGGACAAAATAGACATTTTTTCGTGTTCTTAGAATGAATTTACAAAGACGGCACTATTCGTAATATGCTACGAGAGCCTTAGGTAATTTGGATCCTAAAGCTTAAAATAGTTACACTATTGTCTTAGGTTGTAGTACCTGTAAAAATAGTTGTAAGTGTGGAGATAAATAAATAAATAAATACATAAATAAATAAATAATGTAGAGCTTACTACAGAAAGCAAACCGAGGGTTTTGAAATTTTTCTTGCCTAAATTTTGGCGGGAATTGCTTTATTTAAAGAAGAAATTGCTTTTATTGCCGCTTGAGTCCTCATATTCCGATAATAATCTCGTTTAAAGAAGACTAACAAAAATTTAGGCGTCACACAGACGTAAGAGTTAACCAAATTTGACCTTTATTACACTGCTACAGGGCACCGGGTTTCGCTAGTAATAATATTACCCTAACGTAATGTAAAAGACAACAAACTTCAAGGTTTCTCCCAAAACGGAGTTCATTTTAAATTACCCGAGTATCCAACGTAAAAATAAAATTTGTTCAAAATACACTTAGAATAAATAAAATCGGGTCACTGCTTATATAATTTTCGATATATTGTGACCCGTTTTACCTGCCTTAGGGTACCTATTACTTGATTATTCCATACCAAGCTATTTGATTTTGGTTTTAAATCGACCGGTTTTGTAGTCCTGGGCACTGAGCATGTTCACGACGTTCTCTTAAGTCCGATACTGGAGGTAAAATATTATTTGCATACAAAACTCATTAAGGTGTTAGCGCAAATACAAAATATCATTATCTCCGGGTGAACATTTCGGAGATAAGGTAAGTAATTTTAATAATTTATTATCGAATTTATTTTATTTTATTTAGGCTAAGATGCTTTCCTGAAATACGCTATCATTTTTTACCTTTAAATTCATCTTTAAGTACGAATTTGCTCGTATTTTATAGGAAACATTTTACCTTTTCAATAACCGACCTAATCAATTGAGTTGCGTCTCCGTATAAATTGTGGCATTGCCTTCTTATCTCTCATCTCCTGGGGGCCTTATATGGCTGCGTTTATCGCGTGACAAAATGTGGATAAAACATCCGTCACTTTCTGACGCGTATATAAGTACGACAGTGACGGATGCTTTACATTTTGTCACGCGATAAACGCAACCATATCTTTCTAGGCCCGCTGGACCTGCATTATGGTCGCTTTTATCTGGGACGATAAAGCATCCGTCACTCTCACACTTATACTGATGAAAAAGTGACAGCCGTTTTATACACGTTTGTCCAAATCAATAAACACGACCATAATATTCTGAACTTACAATGTTCGCTTCAGAAAGAATTGGGGGATATGCTTAATCCAAGAAAAATACAATACATGTTACCATACTTAACATTACAGGTAAAATAAACAAGTAGCTTAATTAATTTTAATGTTAAAGAAAAAAAAATGCTTTGTTCCTATTGCAATTGGTAAAATGGCAGGAGCCCGGCTAGCACTTGATCGGTTCTTCTACTTACATACTTTGTTTTTTTAGGGTTACGTACTTCAAAAGGAAAAAACGGAACCCTTATAGGATTACATTGTTGCCCGTCCGTCTGTTTATAAGTCCGTCCGTCCGTCCTTCCGTCCGTCTGTCTGTCGAGTTGAAATTAAAACCATATACTTAGGTCTACAGTCTCTTGAAACTGTGAAAAAATCAAATTCTAAGCGGTATATTTCGACACTCTCAAGGGAATCAATATTGACAGGGTATTTTCTATTGACCTAGAACTATGAAATTTGGCAAGTAATACCGTCTTATACGACAAGTATAGGGAAAAATCTGAAACTATACATTTTTAATTAAGTAACAAAAAAACATGCTCTTTATGCAAGGCACGGCGGTCCAAATTTTTAAATTGAACTAACCGTGTCATGTGGGCTGGGGTATCGTATGAAAATCTTGTTACCTTTAACGGCTTAGTTTTGATATTCCGCCTCCTTTTAAAATTAGGTCGAAACCACCAATATATGATGAAGAATCAGAAATGATGATATCCGCAGTAAAACTAAGGTTACCGACATAGCCCGAAGAATAGCTAAACTGAAGTGGCAGTGGGCGGGGCACATTGCTCACAGGACTGATGTTCGATGGGGTCAGAAGGTTCTGGAGTGGCGTCCGCGGACCGGAAGACGAGCTGTAGGTAGGCCTCCAACAAGATGGAGTGACGACCTCGTCAGGATCGCGGGACCGCGGTGGATGCGAAAAGCACAAGACCGGTCTGAGTGGAAAGCCTTGGGGGAGGCCTATGTCCAGCAGTGCACGTCATTCGGCTGATATGATGATGATGATGATGAACCAATATATAGGAATTGAGAACGCGAGTTTTCTAAATTCAATACCGCTAAGCGCATCGCTGTGTATACATTTATTGGATGTCGTACGGCTATATGCCCGCGAGCGTTTAGTATCAGAATTGAGGCAATTGGCTGGATTTACGGTGCATCGCGGTTGCCTCAACATCCGCGATAGGGTGACCACGATTTTGTATAAGCTGTTGCAGTCCCGAAACAGCAGCAAATGCTGGTAATATTAGCTTACCAGCTTGCTTGAGTTTAAACTAAATTTAGATCTGTGACATAATAACGTATGTTACCCTGAACTTGAACGTTGTTTGCACGTCAATAAGGTCGAAAAGATGAGCCAGTAAAGTTGGTGTCAATTTTAAGGACAATTACTTTTGATGCGGTAAAAACCATATCGTCTTTGACTTGTTATGGTATCGTTTTGATGTCAGCCGCCATTACTGCCAAGTAAATAAGAGCTATCAAAACTTCGACAATACGCTAACAGCTCAAAAACGATATTGTTTTGAAAAGTTGGTTCCAAATTAAAATACCTTTAATTCACACCAATTGAAATCGTTTATTGCATATCAAGTTATGTTATGTTAAGTTATGTTTGTAGGTATTTAATTAAGGTTTAAAGATATTTATTCTCAAAAAATACATAAGTCGCTTACATGAGAACACATTATTGTAAGTTTATAAACTCAAACGTATAGTAACGTAAGTACCTAAATAAATTACGACGTAAAACATTAATTATGTTAAAGCACTGCGATGTGGCGACTGCGTGTTTTGATATTGGCGTCGTGTTTTACGTTAAAAAAAATGCTATAATCCGTTTTTTTTATTTAACCACACGCGACGCTAACACAAATCTAACGACTCGTTTGTCGAAATCGGCCCATCCGTTCAACCTCTAACCGTACATACAAACATACATACCACATATTTACGACAGTAGGTAAAAATAAACAGCCACTGAAAAAACACACACGTTATGTAAAAAAAAGGGATTAAAAATAAATTTCTACTATCAGGAAAACGTACGCATTCAAAGTCTCACGCGACAAGGCAAACGAGCAATAAAACGTTTTTATCGTAGTGAAAAAACCCCACATAGTACATATAAAACACCCGACTAAAACTAAGACGCTTCAGAACCTCCCTCTGGAACTCAATTCGCGATATCGGAATAATTCCCAGCCTAAAGCCAGGCAATTTGTCACTGATAAAAATATCTCCCGCGACATACGTGCCACGCATGAACTGAAGGTATGTCTTTCAACTTCACAATGCGTGTTTATACGTCGGGTAATAGCGAATTCCAGATTCAAACGTTTTAGTATGAACAACGTTAATATGTACGTAGGGACTATCTTACACCACATTTTATCAAAAGAAACACATTTTTTTTTAATTTATTTACTGCACCTAAACCTAATACATTTAATGCCATAAACAGCGAACATATCCGTACACGGTTTAACTGTCGCTGTGTTCGCTCAACTATGATAAAAAAACTAATAATAGCAAAATAAATAATACTGCGCATATCAATGCATGCGGAGCATCTACGCAGGTAGGCCGCTTTCATAATGCGCATGCAGGTGAGGGTTTTTACAAACACTTGTGTGTGAGTATCTCGTTGTCTACGTTATTAAGGATCTCTGGTAACAAGTATTCCCACCTACGTTTACCATAAACATTACAACATTGATGGAATTGATGTGTTATTTGTAGGGTTAGGATTTTGGTGGCATTTCGTGGTTCTAGAATCCATGGAGTCGATATTTCCTAATTATTAAAATACATAACACATTGATTTTGACCTTCGGTATTATCATATTCAAAAATGAACTAAATACATATTTAGTTCGGTTATTTCATAGCTATTAATATTTGCTTGTTTGTAACGCTTTCACATCAGAGATATCCTCAATACCAAAATTAATTTAAATTGGTGCGGCCGAATAACGAATAAATGAATTTTGAAATATTAAAATACTGAAGGTCAAAATCAAAGTGTTATGTATTATAATAATTAGGAAATAGCGACTCCATGGATTCTGGAACCACGATTTGCCACCAAAAGTCCTAACTCTAGACTTATTTGGTACCTAATTTGTCTATCCTCTTGCATTGTCCTTGCCTATTTTACTGCATGGTTAACTGGAAGAGATCCCCTATGTGCATATTGTGCATTATCTATATTCATGCAAACATGCCTTGTACAGTTGAGTTCACAAATAGGTAGACATTAAATAGACAAGGTACTAAAGTGTATACATATTTATGAACGCGACTGTAATTGTTTATGTGCAATAAAGAGTTTACATACATACATAGGTATATAAGTGGAGCTCGGAATAGGTAGTGCCTATTTACTTAAACTTCGCGAGAGGACGTTACTAAGAGTGGTTACAACTACCAAAAATAATCATTTATTTTTAATGAATGCGCTATTTTCCGGGATTTACTATATTACTCTAAAGGCTTAATACATTGAACTTTACGTATAAATCTTGATATATTGCATATTATTTTATTTATTTATCTTGAAATAACAATCAGTCATAAAACAATATAATATAGATCAAATTGAATCAAAGGGAGCCTGAAATGTGATCATTTTTAGTTGATTTCGGACTCCAATGGGTTGCAAACTAATCGCCTAACAGTACTACAAGCCTTTATTCCCTTACGACATCCACGGGAATACATGGAGTGGCACTATTCTAACCTGGCATACACTCGGGTTTGAGCATACTTATATAGACAAATACATACTGAAATACATAGAAACATCACGCAAATATTCTCCCATACCGGGTATCAAGCCAAGATCGCTAGCTTCGTAGGTAGGGTCACTACCATCTAGGCTTAACCTGCTAAGCGCGCCGTGAATAAATGATTCACAGTATTGTGATGCAATAAAAACTATTGTTATAAATTAACTTATTTAAGGTCTTGTTGCATCCCACGTGTCGTATTTGCTTTTAATAATTTAAAATTCAATTTATAATAAATGGAACGGCGACCGATTCTTTTGTATAACAATCCGAGGGTCGCCCCCAGCTAGGCTAGCGTACGTAACACGTTTAGCAAGAATAATTAAATAAAAATAATTCTTCATCAATAGTCAGCTTTCCCCATACACCCTTTTTAGGCTTCCATTGTCAAACTAGGAACCCTTACAGTTTCGCCATGTCCGTCCGTCCGTCCGTCCGCAGCCTAGCTCAGAGACTCTACTAGAACATGTAACTTAAATATTTTTTTGTAAAATATAATCTGTTTTAGCGTGTACTTCCTCTACACGTAACACTGGGATGTATTTTTTGGGGTGTCGTTGGATAGGTCTTGATATGTCTTGAGATGTCAACATATTGCGGAATTGCGAAATAGTTATTTTCATAATCGTGTTATACCTAATAGAGAGCTTTTTAGTCGAGTACCGTGTTTAGGCCACGAAGCTTGCTGAGTGGCCTAAGTAAGGTACGAGATTAAAAAGCTTGATTATGACAATATTGTGAACAATACTTTTTGTACGAGTTCATTAAAATTAATAATTTAAGTCATTAATACAATCACCACCACATCGACACTTGTATCAAACCACGGCGTCCGTAATTGTTGCAGTACTTTTTTTATTTTTTTTATGCCCTGGATACAGAAGCAGGTTTAAATGGATTTTTGACAGATGACGCGACGCTGCTACGTTCCGAAACGCCATAGATTGGCAATTTTGTATCGGATCGAGTCTCCTTAAACAAGGGCACATATTATTGAAATACGAAGTTCTATTTTCAAATTTTTTTCACTTGTCTTGAGCGTATCGAAATGGTTATTTCGGTTGTTTCGGAAGTGTCAACGATGAAAAGAGTGACGTTGCAGTATTCTCTATGAAATCTTAATACACAGATTTTAATCGACGAGTACAAAAACTATGTTTCGATTAAGGGGTCCGTTTTTGAAATATTAAGCTTTAAAGCGCAAATTCACACCTACCTACAGCCAAAACTAGAAATACTAAAAAAAAAAAAAAAAAAATTAATGAAAGCGCATAGAACTCATAAAAGAAAAACTGTCGCGACTAAGTAGACTTGATAGGTAAAATCATGTAAGACCACCAAATAACTTTTCAGAGAGAATTAGTTCATTATTTTTGCTTTTGAGATTTTAACATACAATACCTACATACATACTCGTACATAGAGTGTTAAACTCTTAAAAAAAAGATAAAAGATAAAAGAAATTTATTCAGTAAGTAGGCCGCTCGGGCACTTTTACACGTCAAGATACTACCAGCGCTTCCCAAGAGGAGACCACTGCTGAGAAGAAACGCCGCAAGAAACTCAGCAGTCAGTCATTTTTTAAACTTATTTCATATTTCATATTACAATGATATGTACAACTTAATCTAGCATTATATAAAGCTACAAGTATTAAATTAAATATAATATCAAATAACAGTAGTTCACTTCACTCTGGTTATGTATGTGTAGTTGGCTAAAATAAACAAATTTTAATGGCAACTTAAACAAAACGAATCCTGCTAAAATACTTCACGGTAAGGCAGTCGAAAACTTTGGAAAGCTCATACTCTGGCAGTCGATAACTTTGAGAAGGTTATTACGCTGAATTGGTGGGAGGAGGTGTTAACAGGAGGCGGCAACAACCCACAATGACCTTGGAGGGAGATTTTACTTCATTTTTCATGATATTATATAGGAGTCGTCGAGAACTTGCTTTTACGGTAGTGCCTTTTTTTCAAGCGCGAGGTGTTATTGTGAAGATAATCCACAAATAACAGCAGAAGCAGAAATTCACGTATTAGCGTATCCGAAACTGTTAGGTTAACTTTCGGTCGCAGTTGGAATACATTATTCATAGCGATTTTCTGTGACTTCGTAATAGTTTTTTCAAATAATAACGAAATTAGACCCAAGTAACCACTCACCGCCAAAACTAGCATAAAAACAAACAAAGGCGTATTGTAAAAGAAATGTTAACAAACACTTACAAATTCACGTAATAACCGTTCCCTAAACCATTCCGTTAAGTGCAGTTAGATTATTCTTATCTCGCCGCTCTTTAACAAGCATTTTGGGATTAAAAAGTTCGCCTCCCATGATCTGAGTGCTTTTTGTGATTACAGCCCAAAGCAGCATTTCAAAAAAAAGGTCAAGTGCGAGTCGGCCTCACGCACCGAGGGTTCCGTAGCACGCCAGGTAATATTATATATCGATTTGAATTCGATTTCCACTCACACTTGATCATTTTTATTTGTTATTAAATCCGCAATATTAACACATATTCTGGAGAAAAAAACAAACAGCTATCTAGATATTACGGTCCAATAGATACAGACAGAGACAGCGGGCCTGGGCATATTTATAGGGCACGTTTCGTTTTTAACCAATCGCGTCACTGGTAGATCACGTGACTTTTCGTATCACGTCATCTACCAGTGACGCGATTGGTTTGAAAACGGAACGAATAGAAAAATTCCGCCGTTCATCTTGGCAGGGCCCTCTGAGGTGTTACTCTTGTAATGATCTTCAACGTTGTCACTGCCGTGTTTTTCCCATTCCAAAAATCAAATTTGACAGAGTCGATGGAGATCCGCTATGGCGGAGCTCCTATTTCTGGTTTATTTGGCCCTCCGGGCCTGCTGCAAAACTGACATAACCTAAACTTACCTACATTACGATATTATTACTTTTGCGAAAAAGAGATACCGGGAGAGAAATCGATCGGGAAAAAAGACGAACGACAACAAAACACCGACGGTAATAAAATCGATCGAGCAAACATGAAATTAGGTAAAATTAGGAATGGAAAAAATTGCGAAAAGAAATATCGCTTCACAGAAATAATGATTTCGTGCAAATTATCGGACAAGTTCCATGTGGATTTGTACGTAAAAAAGTCAAATTTTTGATATAGATGGTATTAAGCGAAAAAAAAACTCAATTCGAAAAACTACCTCATTACATTATACATATGGTATTATTCTCCAAAGAATTTAAATAGTCGTTTATAATTTTGGTCACAGGACAGTCCAAGATTTTTCCAAAGCGTATTCACCGCGTACGCACAGCATTTGCCCGTAACGAAGACACACGAGGGGTCAGCCGAGTAACGAGCCGACACATATGGGGCGAAATAATAGAAAAAACGCCTCGGTGATCCTGACATATCGCGTATTTTATCACTTAGTATTTATTACTAAGTATTTTGGAGAAGAAATACTTTTCAAGTGTGAAGGGAATAAAAATATAATACTGTAGTAGTCTCTGTGGTAAAACGTGTTTGGATACAGTATGTCCTAAGAACGGTACCTACGTGTACACTTTTCTATGGACGCCCGGTTTTGTTCTAAGGACACTTTATTAGCCATCAATAAAATTACATAACAGATCAGGACATAAGCGACCAGGGGGCCTAGTATTGATGCGTTTATCGCGTTACAAAATGTGGACAAAACATCCGTCACTTTCCGACACGTATATAAGTACGACAGTGACGGATGCTTTATCCACATTTTGTCACGCGATAAACGCAACCATACTAGGCTCTAGGGCTCTATTCCCGACGGTAAATATGATCTGTTATGGTATTGTTCTGACGTCAGCCGCCATTACTGTCAAGGAAATAAGAGCTATCAAAACGGTGACCATACGATAACAGATAAAACACGATATATGTTTTTTACCGTGTTGAATAGAGGCTCTTACGTTATATGATGAAATTATAATTAATGATGTGATCACTAATGTTTCATTTAATCATCGTTTTGCAAAATGCTTCTGACGCAGCATTTTATTTCGATTCATTAACCTAACCTAACCTAACCTAACCTTACCTACGCACACGCATATACAAGGTACGTACAATTATGTAACGGCGTTAGTACAAATTCACTATAGCAAAAAAATATGTTTGTAAAATTATTCGTTGCTCAACGTGCATGTATTATTTAGGTGTGTCTAGAAATCCAGAGATTTAAAATGTGATACAGGCCCTAGTCCCAGCAACAATAGTCACCTTATTAAAAAAAAACATTGTAGATATTCAATATAATTAAAAATCACGTGAAGTACGATTGTACGATAGCCTTTAAGTGACAAAATATGGTTGTTTCCAAATTTTTCTGTATTATTTCCTAAAATCCTATTATTTTTGTTTAAGGTAAACGAACGGCTTCCTGATGGGAAGCGGTCACCGTCGCCTATAGACAATATCGCAATGCCAGTCAGTGAACATTCTAAAGAGGCCGAGTCATTTTACAATACAGTGTCAAAACAGGTGATATTTTATTTCTTTTGTTTGTTTTTAATGTTTGCTTCAATTAAAAAAATACGTATCTAGTGAAATAAAGTCTTCTTAGTAGTACTTCGTAAATAAATCGACGATTACGAATGAAATCGATATTTAGGTCAAAACTCTAATTTTAATACGGACATTTAATAAAACTGGTTCTATGTTAACATAACCTTGGACATATAATATATACGGAGTAATGAATAATTACCGATTCATATCGGCACAAAGAAACAAAAAAGTGACTTGAATTCAATTACCAGCCAAACTGCCACAAGAATTCATTATACTATCATAGTATTCTTGTTCAAATTGACATTATCATATAACACACTTACAAATTAGCTGTGACATGTCAAGAGAGCCATAACGTCAATAAAAATTAAATAATTGACAGTAACAATTACACGAGTAAAGCGTTGCCAAAATTGTAACAAGCCAACGACAGACAAATGAAACAAGACAAATGACAGTCAGACTTTAATTAGCTCCTAACCAAATGGTAAAAATACCCCAATAGCCCACTTTCCTGACCGAAATTTCAATTATTGTCAACGGTACCAAAAATAAAAAAGTTCAAAGCGATCTATGAACACTACTTACGTAGTTCAGAAATTCGGCCACACCTCGCCGTAACGTCCCAAAACACACATTAACACATATACAATACGGCAAACACTTATTTACACGCTTTAAATAAATACACTTTGATAATATACTTCGTAACTTTTACGCGGGAAAGTTTAGGAGCGAGCAGCGTAGCATCTGAAAGCACATCCGATCTCTGCGCTTGTCGCGCGAATACTGACTGGCAGCCTGAAAAATGTTTCGAAGGCGAAGAATTTTCATGTTTCGAACACTGGCTACGAGGCGAGGGCGGGAAAGCCGTTCGAATTATCGCTTCGTATTCTGTATGACGCATTCGTGTCAATTACTTTATTTATTGTGGTTTTGCGCCGTTTCACTTGCCTGCCAATTAAGTTTCTTACTATAAAACAACTGTAAGTAATCATGTACCATTTATTTTTTACCAGATTTAGTTTAAATGCATATAATATCGAATATCTCAAATGAACCAATCGATTTTCAATTTCATACTAGCCTACTTTTTACAAACGCGAACTTTTACGCCGAACTTTCTAGTGCCATATTCATTAACTTAATTAATCGGCGATATCACGAACGTCTTCACCTCAATTAATATCAATCGATCATTCTGTTTGTTTGTTTGTCGGCGGATCAACAAAATGTACGCATCCATCAAACGCCGATAACAAAAACAACTGTCTTGCAATAAACAGCCGTGGAAATTGGAATGTTTTAAAAAGTTTTCGAATTATCGATGAGTTGTTTTTGTTTTTCAGCGGCTGAAAGGGCTTTTTGCCATTTGCCTAGGTGATATGGAACTAGATTTCACGCCAAAATTTACAAAAACACAGTAAGAAAAAATAAAAATGTAACTTTACTTTACGATATGAGTTAAATTTATACAATTTTCTCAAAAAGATATTTTTTTTAATTTCCATATCGGTTTTAACGTACAGTTCCCCAACGAAAATGCTAAGCACTTTAGTCTTAGTCTTAATAAGCTTCAGTCTGACCATCAAATGACAAATATGACAATATCAATGGCAGTTACAATGACAAGGCTCTAAGTATGCTCAACATCTTTATTGGGTGACTACATTTTGTTTTTTATTGCAAATTAAAAACAAGACAATAAACGCAGTTTAATACTTGTCCGCCGTTTACAATGCTTTTTACTATTTATAAGAAAAAAATCGAAATCTTCTCTTTTAATTTAACGTTCACAGCACTGAAAAATTATACAACTTTCCGCCCAGTGAACAAGTATGTAAATCGACTCACTATGATTTTCTGCATTATTCATGTAGTCACCTCTGTTCATTATTTCAAAACAGACCCCCTAACAAAGTCACTACAACTCAAACACTGTTATATCTCGTCTCTTTCCCTCGGAGCCGGGGACTTAGAGAGTAACAGAGATGGAAGTGCATTGGACCGTGGGAATAACTTTGTCAGAGAGCGAAGTTGGTAGAAATGCAAAGGAGGCTCTACTGGCGACGACTTTAACGGTAACTGTCTGGAAGTTATCCTGTTGCTTTCTTTACAAAAAAATGTGTTATAAAATAACTTAAATCGTGCTCTTGCAGTGTCATCAAATTTCTTACCTTTCTGAATATCTAAACAATAAAAAAATGGTTGCTTCTTACACGATTGTGGCCTTTACTCTGTAGTGGGTGTGTGTGGGCTGAATTGACTGATTGTCAATCAATCAATCAAGTCAGCCGAAAGACGTCCACTGCTGGACATAGGCCTCCCCCAAGGCTTTCCACTCAGACCGGTCTTGTGCTTTTCGCATCCACCGCGTTCCCGCGATCCTGACGAGGTCGTCACTCCATCTTGTTGGAGGCCTACCTACAGCTCGTCTTCCGGTCCGCGGACGCCACTCCAGAACCTTCTGACCCCATCGGCCATCAGTCCTGCGAGCAATGTGCCCCGCCCACTGTCACTTCAGTTTAGCTATTCTTCGGGCTATGTCGGTAACCTTACTTCGGACTGATTGATTGATAATAAATAAATAAATATGTTATAGCAAGCTTCTGCCTACGACTTCCTCTGCGTTGATCATCCCACGGGAACAGTGTTTTTTTACGGGATAGACCATGTGTTGATATTTATAAACTGTATCCATTCCTTCTCTAGCAGTTTTACATGAAGGAGTAACACATACAAACTGTCGCATTTATTGGTGTGTTGTGATTAATAATATTTGACGAGTGCCTCTTGGTAAACTTAGTACTTAATTTTAATTTAAATCGCTCATGCTGTTAATTGGTGGTTGGCCTTGCGGGGTGACGCACTTTCCTTATGTCTTACATTTTTATTGGTTCCGTGTAGATTTCTGTGAAATTCAGATGACTTTTTCCTGTGTTTCTGGTTTATTAGCCTGCGACTTTATCCGCGTAGATTCCTGCGGACGATGCGCTGGCCTAGTTGGTAGTGACCCTGCCTACGAAGCTAGCGGTCCTGGGTTCAAATCCCGGTAAGGGTAGATATAAGCGCGAATATTTGTTCCTGAGTCATGGATATTTTCTATGAATTTAAGTGTATTATATTTCTCTATATAATTAATTATATTGTTGTGAAGCTACCCATAGTACGGTCGGCCAAGAACGTGGTCTACCAGTTTGGACAAAAGTTTCTGCGACATCTATTTATCGTTAAGGTTGACTAAGGGACCGGCCCGCTATCCCCTTCAATGGGTTTTGTATGTGTTTTTCGTAAGGCTTAACTTACCAAACCCTCTACCCGTCAAACCCTTTAAAATCTGATTTTAAACCACTATTCCAAACGATTTCCCATTGTACAGCGCTAACCAATACCCTTATAACCCTTATTTGTAGGTATACGCGTGTGTTGCCAGTGATGACTAATAACAGGGATAACAATGGGCCTCATAAGGAAGCTCAAAGTCACTCAGAGGGCTATGGAGAGGGCTATGCTCGGGGTTTCTCTGCGTGATAGAATCAGAAATGATGATATCTGCAGTAGAACTAAGGTTACCGACATAGCCCGAAGAATAGCTGAACTGAAGTGGCAGCGGGCGGGGCACATTGCTCGCAGGACTGATGGCCGACGGGGTCAGAAGGTTCTGGAGTGGCGTCCGCGGACCGGAAGACGAGCTGTAGGTAGGCCTCCAACAAGATGGAGTGACGACCTCGTCAGGATCGCGGGACCGCGGTGGATGCGAATAGCACAAGACCGGTCTGAGTGGAAAGCCTTGGGGGAGGCCTATGTCCAGCAGTGGACGTCTTTCTTCTGACATGATGATGATGATGAAGTATACGAGTTACCGGCAGCGTATCGTTTAAAGTTACCGGAGCGGCAGAAGATTTCTATTTTCAATGGTAAACGTTGACCCTTGTCACTACTTGATACTGTTGTATCATGACGTGCAAGTGAACCTCAACCGTAGCGTGGTACCCACATTTTTGGCTGACTGAACAAGGCTAGAGCTTAGTTTGGGACTAGGTCAAATTTTCCCCTGCAAGTTATGTAAATTTTACGTATTATTTCGCTATTCCCTCGGGAGCTTTTTTTCCGGGATAAAAACTATCATATTTCCTATTCCAGGATCCAACCTGTGTGTGCAGAGTTTCGTCCCGCTCCGTTCAGCGGGTGAAGCGTGATTGAGTAAGAAACATCCAAACATCCAAACTTATATAAACATCAAAAAATTCTCATTCATAATATTGGTAAGTTTTCATGAATATTGTTATTGAGGCCGAGTCATTGATTTTTTTTTATTATTATTTTTTATGACATAGAGATGGCAAACGAGCACACAGGCCACCTGATGGTAAGCCGAAACTGTGACCCATAGACATTCGCATTCAGAAGACTACAAGACTAAGACTGCAAATGCGTTGCCAACCCTGAGGACTAAGATGGAATGCCTCTATGCTAGTCATTACACCGGCTGTCTTATCCCCAAACCGGAACACAACAGTGCGAACACTGCTGTTTGGCGGTAGGTTAATGGATAAGATGGTGGTAGCGATCCGGACGGACTCTGCACAGAGTCCTACCACCCGCAAAAGGTAACAGGCGCTTCTTTATTCAACATTTATAGCGTGACGCTTGTAATAAGGATACACATATAACATTCAATACTCAGAAACAAATACTTACTCACGCTGATCACAAAAATCATCACGCTTACCGGAATTCCAACCTGAGACCGCTAGCTCCATAGACATAACTAGACTAACCAAGTCGTCTATTACCTTTTAAACCTGTACCTCGAATATCGAAAATAGAAACACTAACATTTCATAATGTATCCCTACTAATGTTCTCGTCCTACCCTACATGAAAGGTAATATCTCCAAAGTAACAGCTATAGTAATTCAATCGCTCTGTACAAGTAATAAGGACACAGATAGCACAGGAGTTTGTAGCAGATGCGCTCCTTTGTTTCAGAAAGAAGTCTGCTATAATAGAGTTATGAAAACATGTGGCTAACGACCGAGCTACTTTGAGCATAGTTATCTAAATTGATGGTGCAACTATTGGATATTATAATTAATTGCACGCTTGCATCTTTAGAAATAGAAATAGAAATTATGAATCTGCTTAAACATGGTAAAACATTGTGTTAAGATAACGCACGTAAAATCCAACAGTGACTCTATGCATAAAAGGAATGCCTCCAAAAAATCCTTTTAACTGCAATAATGTCACTATTCAAATAGTTTTCTTGGTAATTGTGTCACTGTTCGATTTAACGAAATTAATATAAAATCATAAGGTATCACATGTTCAGCTGTGGCGGCATGCAAAATTTTAAAGACATGTGACTATATACAATCTTTATTAATTACTAAATTAACTACATCGGTTCATGTCAATTAATTTAATTAAAATAACAACAATAACATTAATAAGTAAACATTCACGTATTCAATGGTAATCACCAACCAAGCGATTGGCAATCGGCGACTTTCTCGCCCAAGAAACGAACAAAAGATAAAGATCCCCTGTCAGTAAAAGAGACACGTATATCAATAGTTGATCGCTGGCTGTTCACACTGCCGACGAGAACTCTTTCCACTAGTTGGTCGAAACCAAAACTATAGATTCCGTCTCAAGGAAAGAGACACAAATATTCATAGTGGATCGCTGGCTGTACTCTTCCCCCTCATCGTCGGCGGTGGGAGCAGTGCCTAACCTGCCGAGCAGGGGTGGCTATAGTTTTCATCATCATTATCATTATGGCATTTTAATCTAGACTCTAGACCACCCAATCCGAACACTCATTTCGGGGAGCATTTTAGCGAATGCTTTAGTATTTTAAAGGCCGAGCTCAAGGTCTTAAACTCCGCTGTCTCCACCTAAAAGTCCACGGTCTTCACGCGCTCCATTGGCGGTAGACCATTGGCTCGCTAGCTCGTGCAGTTTTGCTCGCAAATGGATTATACCGCCTTTACGTTCAAAATTTTTTTTTTTACTTTTCCGTTAATCCAGGACGCGTCAGTTACCTCAATAAAATACTCCCGGCCTTCAAAAGCACATTCATTACATTTCAACTAACCCAGAACCACTTGGGAAATACAAATGAAATTCACAGAACTCTATACGGTACAGTAAGAACGTATGACATGAGGAATAAGGAAAGTGCGTCATCCCGCAAGGCCAACGTAAGTTTTGAGAACACTAATAATTTTAAAACAAAAGGCACACGTCATATATTTCATTTTAATAACATAATAGTAAAGTCAAGGTCACAAATATATATGTTCCCAGGAC
This sequence comes from Acleris sparsana, assembly GCA_923062465.1. Classification (NCBI taxonomy): domain Eukaryota; kingdom Metazoa; phylum Arthropoda; class Insecta; order Lepidoptera; family Tortricidae; genus Acleris; species Acleris sparsana. The sequence goes on along the minus strand of OV281307.1, from coordinate 11,781,718 downwards.
ACCGAAATTATATAAAAAAAAAAAAAAACTTTATTAAAATAACGAATACACATATTGGAAATATCTGTTGGTCCCACACTAGGCAATGCCTGTCAAGTGGCAACCAGATTCAGAATACAAATTTTAAGTGTGTGTGTGTGTGTGTGTGTGTGTGTTCGCATGTGACTGTATGTGTAATGGTGTTGATGGCTTAAATTTTATAAGTTAGGGTAGTGTTGAGTACTCAAGCAATAGCCCTCAGCAAATTTTCAGTTTCACATCTACACGCACCTATGCCGATAGCTATGCTATGCTATGCTAAAGATAAAAAAAAGATGACTGTACGCGATTAAGTCTCGTTTAAATACTAATTATTTCTAGGATCTTCTAAAGTCCCCGCCACGTCTAGGCGTCTGGCTATCAGAGTTCTCTGCCAAGATGCACTTGATGACTAGATGACGTGATACGAAAAGTCACGTGATCTACCAGTGACGCGATTGGTTTAAAAACGGAACGAATAGAAACGCTAGTTAAAGTAATGCATCTTGGCTGTGTCCGCGATGATCTCAAAAATTACTGAACCGATATTCATGCGGTTTTCAACATCAGTTAGATAATTTGTCTCGGAAGTTTTTTGTATACTTACATGTAATAAAATAAAGTATGTTATATGTACCGGTGTTACTGAAAACTTATATAAACCGAAGTGAAGCGAGGGCGGGTCACTTGTTTCTGTATATGAGTATGTTTATTGTAGTCCAGTACCCATAGTATTAGTCTATAGTTAAGAGCAATGAAAACTGGTCACTTAGTATAGAATTTCCATAGAAAGTGACCTGTTTTCATTGCTCTTGAGCGCTGGCTTATTGAGCAGTCGTTCTACAGCTACAATGAGTTCATGACGTTGAAGTCGTAGTTTTTAATTATGTAACTCAAAATGATTATCACTATTTTTGCTTGCTAGCTACCTATGTAGCCTAATTTATTTTACTTTTTGATATCCTTGTACCACATTTTATTGACATGTAAATTGGCTTAACGAATAAATTATTATGATTATTATGATTATGATTATGATTAGAAAGAGTGACTAGGTCAAATTTTCCGAGATTGTCCCGAGATATTTATCTATTTATACCAAAATGGACTCGTCAAATATCTTATTATAACGACATAAAGTACGTAATTGTTTAGGTCATGTGCCGTATTTAATTGTTTATTTATTAGTCATTGAGTTTATCAGAATCGACAGGAAGTACTGTATTCCCGAGGTAGGTTCAGAGAGAAAAACAAATGCAGCTCCGTTATCAGTTTCATAATAACAATGAATCATTGTTGAATGACATCAGCATCACAAAGTTCGAGTCTGTCAATTGTTATGCAATCATTAATTTTTTTCAAGGTTACCTACCGCCAAACAGCACTGTTCGCATTGTTGTGTTCCAGTTTGGGGATAAGACAGCCGGTGTAATGACCAGCATAGAGGCATTCCATCTTAGTCCTCAGGGTTGGTAACGCATTTGCAGTCTTGTGAATGCGAATGTCTATGGGTCACAGTTTCCACTTACCATCGGTGGCCTGTGTGCTCGTTTGCCTTCTGTATGCCATAAAAAAAAAGTTGTAGTGTATTTAAGTACTATTGTTAATTCTACCAGAACTTAAATTTTAAGTTTTATTTAATAATACTACAGAACGACGAAATTTTCGTTGTTTTATGGATATGGCAGGCCCTAAGCTGCAGCCCCAAGGTCGAAAACTAATAGCCTATAAAACAGACAATAAAAATGGCGGACACCCAACCTTTCATAAAGTAGGTACCCTTACTTCATATAGATTAATTGGAGTAAACACGACGAGTCCGTTATGACCAAAGAGAATATAACACTAAAATATAATGGTTTGCAGCAGAGTTCCTGCTGCCACCTTACAAGTCCATCATCAGAACAGTTCTTAGACACTTCGATGACATTATATATCTATTCGGAAATTAAGGCCATTTATGGTTCCAACTGGTTCATATTTACTGAGTTAGGCAAGGGATATACAAACAAATATAAGAACTAGTATTGTTAATTAAAAGGTGCCGGTTTTATTATATCCCAGATAAGGTCGAATATTAGTTTGATGAGCGTGAATAATAGTTATTTCTCAAACATGCTCGGAAAAAACGGTTTTCCGATTGAAAGACAAGGACGGAAAGAGCCTCATTTTACTCCTAGGAGTAAAAAAGCCAAGAAAACACTTTCCGTCCATGTCTATATTTTTCTTAAAAATGCTGTCAATTTGCATACAAAATCAAAAGGACCAAGACAAAAATTCCAAACAGCCAAGGTAACTGCTCGCTTTTTTAGCACAGTGCGTGTGTTTCTTTTTGAATTTGCATTCCAATTTCTATGGTTAGTATTTAAAAACAATTTACAGTTGGTAACATTCGTTCATTCTGCATAATTAAATTACTTGCTTTTTAAAAATGTATTTGTATTATTTCCTCACATGTTTGAGAAAAGCATTATGTATGCCTCGGCGGAAACGAGGATTTCCTGACTCGTATTTTAGCAGGCCTCGCTGTTGCTCGGCCTGCTAACCACCTCGTCAGTAAAACCCTTACTTTCCGCGCCTAGGCAACAATGTACTATTTTCTGTTTAAGTACGCAGCTATCTTATCTCTACATACGTATTTTATCTAGTATGTACCCATCGTACAAGCCTAGACCTCAGTTTGGGGCTAGGTCAATTTCTGTAAGATATCCCACTGATGCTTATTAATATTCTATTTTTAAAATACACAAAAACCGTTAAACTGTGCGAGAAAACATATCCTTGCTTGTTCTAGTACACTACACTAAATATATAAGATACGAATATTTCGATAATCAGAGACTTCTAGTAAATGAATAGAATAGAATAGAATATATTTTATTTGTAAATTACAGGTATTAAATTAGGTCTTAAATCTAGGAATACAGATCTCTGCGTTTTGCTTGTTGGCGTAAAAAGGTTCATAAAATTAACCAAATCTTTTACATTACATGTGACTGTGGGTAAGACCGGCATACTTTATTTTTTTATTAACTCGGAGTGATCTAGCTGCTTTAATTATTCACCTACGTTAACGCTTGTAATCGCAAACGATGCAGAATTTAATAAGTAATAGTTAAGCTATAGTGACAGGGAATTTTAACCACAAATTAAGCAACGCAATAGTATTTTTTAAAATCCGGCGAGTAGACGGACTTCCCTTGTAGTTTAAGGTAAGTCCGTCTAGTAATGATATCAGCCATACTATGGCTGCTTATATGTTCGTATTCGAATCTTTAAAAAGAATGAAACAAGACAATGAAAAGTCTATTTTAAACTTGTTAATATATGGCTTAGATTCGAAATAAACACGTTTTTTCATATTCAAAGGCAAGTCCGGCATATAATACGTAGATGGGGTGGTAAACCTTTTTTGGCAAATAATTATAATATAAGTACTTATTTTTTTTCGGGTTTCCCAAATAAAAAATCAATAGTAATTTTAAAATGTATTTTAATAATTGTTTTTAATTAACTGAGATCAAAAAAGGTTAAGTAATTAAAAAAACTTATAGAAGGTAGTAGTAATTTTAAATTTTGTACAACGAATGGGCAGTGAGTTAAGAACAACCGAGGCCTAGAGTACTTACATACTTCAGTTTTCGGTTTCGGTAATAATTATATATTGGCACTTTACATTTGTGCAAAAGTCTACGAGATTAAGCGATAAAAATGTTCAATCCGAACTTGTACTTGTAATTGTTTTGAATATTCCTATTATAAACATAATATTACTATACCTCTATAGTCTAATAAGTAATATGAATTAATTATTTGTATTTAAGCGCTTAGTTAAAACCACTCAAAATAGAAATAAAACATTGCACTCTTTTATAAAAGAAAAATAAATATGTTTACCAATTTCTTAATATTAGGCGAAATGAGTTCAAAATAACCGACGGTTTTTTTTTATCAGGACCATAAAAACATAAAATTGGATATAACTTTTTCATCTTAGCGTCAATTGATATGAAAACTACATCTAAATATTCTTCATTAATATATCTAATAAATAAACGAAGGTTTTTTTTTATAAAGTAAAAAAAAATACGGAAAAAAAGGCCCTAAAACTAATTTTTTGGAGTGAAAATGTCAAACTTTTATAGCATAAATCTCGATATCAGTTACTTGTAAAAGTAAATTTTAGATGGCAGCTAGTTTAAAACAGCAGTGTTAATGCAAATAGGTTTTAACAACAACTGAAAGTTTAGAGCTTCAAATCGAAGGTCACCTGCCCATGGAAGCCCCTTAACAAACACAAACATCATGTGCAATGTCGAAAGGATTAATCTATAGTAACCTTATGTAATCGTAATAATATTGAAGTCGTAAAAACGGTTGGTAACCTCTGATTCAAGGGAAGTCCGGCATATGACGGACTTACCTTGTACAAAGTAGACGGACTTTCCAACTTAACGAAATTTTAATGTGATAAATGATGGAAGGTATAATTACAAAACTAACCCAATTTCTGATAATTTAAACACAGAATAAAGATAGCCGGTTCTTATATTACTTACGTAGTAACTTTCTGGTGCAAAATCTTGTCACTAACTATTTTTAATTATTTTATTACTAGAGACCGTCGCACTATCACTTCGAGTTCCATACACGTTATGACTTGTTTAGGCGGATTGCTCTGAAGTTAGTTGTCGCAGCGCCATCTGTTTTAGAGTGAGAGAAATAGCGCGACAAACTGCTTTATTGACTGGACGCTAAAGCGGGAAACGCTTTAAAATTAAAAAGTTATAACGTGTAGACGGACTTGCCTTGTAGACGGTCTTACCCACAGTCACCTTACATCAATAGAAAATACTTAATGTCAAATACAATTTCTTAAATTTCGTCAAAAAATAATTGATAGAATGATAAAAAAAAATTACTAAGTATGTTGTCAACTGCTTTTTAAATTGGGCATGCTTCTGTATTTAGTATTTTAATTTAAATTTTGGGACCCATTCCTAGTTCACTCTTGCACATAAATGCTGTTTTATGTTTGGTAGCACAAACATTATTCAGATATTGCGATCGTACGGAAAGCCTGCGTTGTTGTAGTACTGTTTTAAATAGCTGAGGGTTTCTTTTTTCAAAACATGCTACTTCAAAAATATATAGTGAAGAGGAACTCATGAGAATGCTTCGGCAAACGCCGCGACGCCGCGTGAGAATAGTAGCGAGCGATCTGCCGTCTCTTTCTCTCTCATCCTCCACCGATGGCAGCGCGTGTTGGCCGCGCCGCGGGTCGGCGTTTATCAAAGCAGAGCGAAGCCGCAGCTATTCGGAGCAGGACTACGTCACGTTCATGCTATATCGCGCGTGATTATTTACAAGTGTGTTGTACTTAGTGTCGTTTAGATAATAAACATTTATTCGTACTCCTTTCAATGGCGATGGAAAGGTTAAAATGTTTAATGATTTAAACAATGGGACGCAGCTTTCTTGTACATGAAGAATTCCATATAACTAAATCTTCCGCAAAAGAAACATTTGAAGGTCGCTCTCCTAAAATTAAACAAAACAGTGACGTTAAAGTATAAATAAAAACCATTCGAAACGGTTATTTCGTTACGCACGCACTTCTATTAATAATGCCTCAACCAATTCATTGAAAATTTCCTTAATGGTTCTGTGGAAATGGTTTATACTGTGAAATCATTTTCCTCGTGTATTTTTATTAGGTTGATGAATGAACCTCGGGTCTTTAAGTGGACTATTTCCTACGATATACAAAAAACGAATGACAACTCGTTATTCGATATCGGGCTATCCGTATAGTTTCTACGCGGGAAAAAAAAGTATACATAGACTCAGATAATGTAAGTTTTAGTCCAAAAAAAAAAAAATTGGGACAAGCTTTGGTTGCCGAATATACCTACTCAATTCCGAACGATTAAAATTATATTTGTTTTTATGAAGTCAACGACTTCCCTCTTCAAAATCATCAATGCACAATAACTCAAATATGCTTATATATGCTTTGCCTTTTTCTGTTATTGTGACATTTGCATCTGACAGAAATTAACAAAGCATACTTTAACTAAAATAGATTTATAGTGAGTTTATAAATAAGGGGTTAAAGGATTACGGATGATCCCTACTAATTTAAAAAAAACCGGGCAAGAGCATGTCGGACCATGCTCAGTGTAGGGTTCCGAAGCCGCTAAGTAGTGCCAACATAAAAAAACACAAGTAATAAGTAATTTTCTATTTAATTTAAAGTCATTTGGTGCCGGTTTAGATGATTTTAGTAGGTATAAACACTTTAATCGCCTGTATCTCAAAAACCAATCATGTCTGCTTAGTCGTGAAAGTTTTTCTATAAAATTCGTTATACACCGTGTTTTTTTTGATTTACGATAACTTTAAGGGAACGTTTTTTAGGTCAAACAAAGTAAATTTCCCGAAGACAGACAAATGATAAGTCTAACGGTTTTAAAGATATTTAATTTTTAAATTTAATCAGTTAATCACGTTAAACTAGTGCAAAAGGCTCTTAATTGATAACAACAATTTTCTTTTAATACTTATGAGTAAAGAGTTTCCAATTTTTAGGTTTGTATACGCGTCAATCTAAAGTGACAATCTTGTACCTGTCAAGTGTTATCTTTACTTGTGTGTGTATGTCACGCCAACATAGACGTATTTGACACTGATTATTAGTTAACTCTAAAGGCCCTTTTAGAATGACCAAAGATAAAAGATTTCATTATTTTGTTCTAAACTGAAAAAAATGTTTTTTTTTGCAATATTTAAAAATCTAATCTACCAATTAGTTTCTATGGATATACCTAGTAATATGCCGAAGTTATCGTAAATCAAAAAAAACACGGTGTATACGATATTTTTCATATTTTTAGTATTTGTAGTTTTGGCTGAAGTTGGGGGGCACTTGACTCTAACAAAAATTATCGCTTTAAAGCTTAATATTTCATAAACGGATCCCTTAATAGAAAAATTGTTTTCATAAACCCGCAATATTTTTGAAAGACCTATCCAACGACACCCCACAGTATGGAGAAGACGAGAAAAAAAACATCCTCACGATAAGTGTAGGGGAGGTAGAGTAAAATAGTTATTTTCATAATCGTGTTATAATGGAGAGCTTTTTAGTCGAGTACCGTGTTTAGGCCACGAAGCTTGCTGAGTCGGATCGAGTCTCCTTAAACAAGGACACATATTATTGAAATACGAAGTTCTATTTTCAAATTTTTTTCAGTTGTCTTGAGCGTATCGAAATGGTTATTTCGGTTGTTTCGGAAGTGTCAACGATGAAAAGAGTGACGTTGCAGTATTCTCTATGAAATCTTAATACACAGATTTTAATCGACGAGTACAAAAACATTTTTTTTCCACTTTGTTGGCGTGACTAATATAATAATGCCAAATTACAGCTTTCTAGTACTAACAGTATCTGAGGTAGGCTGCGGACGGACGGACGGACGTGGCGAAACTATAAAGGTTCCTAGTTTGACTACGGAACCCTAAAAAGGCCTCTATTCTACTACGTTAAACCATATTGTCTTTGATATGTTATCGTATTTGATTTGATAGCCGGGTGGAAAATTGCGTTTTCATTTCTAGGGAGGAAAGTTTTTTTTTTAATAGTTACTATTTGCCACGGAGTCTTAGATAATTGAGCTGCGTTATATTATTGAAATAAAACCTTTTCATACATCTACACTCGGCTATACGTTAAACGACATATTTATTACGATCTATAGGTTCATATTAAAATCATTTTACGACTGGTCTATTTTTTTTACCAATTACAGCAAATCGAAATTTAAAATTATTACTTTATTCTGCTGCCCGCCATAATGCCATGACAGCATAGCATGACACTTTTTTTCACGTTTCAGCATGGCCACCTTGAAAATACACATACTGCCAACATTAGAAAAGTTTAATCGAGTTGGTCACCAAGGCGCTTATATACAACACTCCAGGTTGAACGCCGAACATCTTTTATAAAATGTGCGTGTAGTAGGTATTTTACTTTCCTCACAGTCGAAATGAGAAGTAGAGTGTCTAACTCGGGTAAAATTACCCATTTCCCCTCAAACTATTGGTGGTAATTATTATACTAACAGAAACATCTCGGGTGGAATGGGTCACTTTCAACCCTTAGTTATCAATCTACTATTCAACGTTACTATAGCTCTTATTTACTTAACAGCAATGGCATGCAATAAAACCCCGTAGAAAACTCAAGGACTTTTGGCACATTTTGTTTGTGGCCAGTGTCAAATATTAACCCGTATAGCTGAGTAGTAACCAAATCTATTCTCAGTTTGAATATTGCGATGAAGCACACAGCGTGCATTTAAAAACGCTTCAAACCTCCGGAAACACATAAAACATTTTCAAAAAGCGAACGTCACCAACAAATTAACCGTTGAACTCCTAGAGTAAGCGGACACGGAGAGCTCGCGTTCGCAATTGAAATTCCCATCCCGCCGGTATTCCGCGGGGATTTGGTTAACTTCGCCAAATCTTTTTACTAGTATGTGTAAGCTCAGCGGGCTCCTTTGTAGGTATTTCTTCGGTTACGAATAAGTTGCTTAAAGTATCCGCGCAGAGGGCGCTGTTTAAGGTTTCTGGCTATTTATGGCTATTTAGAGATAATGAAAGAAAACAACAATAGGTACCCTAGGTAGTAAATTACGTGGCCGTATTACGAGTAAGATACTTTTTACCCTTTTTTTTTTAGGAAAACGGATATTAGTCTCCGAGTTACACCCATTACACCCATAATCTCTCGAAATTGAAATTTAAAAAAAAAGTTTAAAACCGATTAAAAAAGAATGACGAATGAATTCTTACTCTTATTTTTATACTACTCGTACTTACGATTTCTCAATTGGCAAAAGCTATAAACTCTGGGTTGTTTGCGGTGGAGATCGCTATTTGCGATAAGACCACCTGTTGATTGCCTTGGTAATTTTACGATTGTGCACACATAAAATGTATAAATAGTATTTAGTTAGGGAAACTGAAAGACGTACTTTTTTCGCTCTAATCACAATGTGAATAACATACAAAAAGGTACTTATTCAGTTTTTCTTACTGTATATATGTCAAAATATTGAAGCTTAAGGTTTTCACTATGTTTTTACAATTCCTTAGGCACTTTTAATATGTGGTTGCATTCGTACGCTTTGTAAGTTGTGTTATTTTAAAATACTATCTTCTCTATATTTGTATCGTGTTTGAAAAAAGCAGTGACCGATGCGTGTTCGCAAAGTCATAGTGCTAAAATTATAATTTAAATAGATATTAAAATTGTTTGGATATTTGTATTTGAATCACCCTTAAACGACTGAACCGGATCTAACAAACATTTACAAACGAGTAGGCCATATCCTGGAATAAAACTTAGGGTACTTTTGTCTCGGAAAATTATTTTAATTCTCGCAGAAATAAATCATCTACCTATTAATGACATATACCTACTTAGGCTTTCTCCAAGGATCTCCATAAGTAATCGGAAAAACTCGTCAACTTCCATATTTTTCTAAAAGGCTCTACTTTCTTGACGCACTCAAATATATACTGTTATGTAGACGTCAATGCAGTATGTCACGCTGAAACCGCCGATGACGCGAGGGTAGCGACAGTAATGCATTTCGCGTGCATTTTTCGTGTTTGACTTTTTGGTGTCGAGGCCGACGTAGCGGAGTAATTTTATTTTATGTTAGAAACAAATATGTGATTAAAAGAATGACAAATATCTGATTTTGATTTCATTCCATAACTCACTTTGTCAATTCGCTAATGAATTATTTACTAGAGGGCTTAAGTTGTGCCGTCATAATCTTTATCCGAATAGGAGACGATTTGCACCGGGCTGTTTATTCGATAAAAAATATTTTACATCAAATTTAATATGCTAAGTATTATGGCGAATAGGTAGGCTGAAAAATTTCAGTCAAATATATAATTAGAAAAAAAAAATTGTTTTTAAAAAAAATGCAATTACTTGTTTATGTTATGAAGCCTATAGAATATGCAAACGTTAGGTTGACTATTTTTTTCTCGTCAAACTATTGGGTAGGCAGGTATAAACCGGTAAGTCGGTACTAATAATTTGCACCAAACCTAACGTTTACATATTCTATAGGCTTCATACGTTCGATTGGTATGTAATTTGTCTATTAAAAAAGTGTTTTTTTAATGATGTAAGTGTACTGGACTGAAATTTGTCAGCCTACCTATTCCCCACATATTATTTAATATTAAATGTATATAAAATACTTTTCATCGAATAAACAGCGCGGTGCAAAACGTCTCCTATTCTGATCTTAGAACATGATAATGCGTGTATTTTTATGGTTGCAGGTTTCGACGACGAATCAGCTTGTCCGAAGTAATAGTACCTACCTTACTCAGTCTCACGTTTAATTTATACCTACATCGTCGAAGAATTAAAAAGTTAGCTGTAGTACTTATAAATTAAAGCTTTAAATATCGAGATATTCAAGAAACCCTATTAAACCCGCGATGTATAAAACTCAACTCATTTGTTATGACAGATGCGTCATTTAGCTACATATCTCTCCGACACTCGCGTTGACATTTGCAAAAAAACACCTACAAATTCACATCTTTCCATATCCACTGCTGCTATTATTTAGGAACTCTAACAACTCTCGCAAATCCAGCTGGCAATGGATGACTGTTTTAGTATTGTAGACGGATTAGTGACGTGGGTTGGCCCAAAATTAGCATAAGATATATGACATGGAGCTGCGTGTACGTAACTCTGGACTACATTAGTCTCTCGATGGAAAAAGTTGAGTGACATACGGCTTTGGGAGCGAGGCTCGATGCATTATAATCTGTACTTTCGTTAAAATAACTTTGTATATATATATCAATAGCTTCTGCCCGCGACTTCGTCCGGTATTCAACCATCGCATGTTGCGATTTCGACTGTCGTTATTCCTTTGGGAACTTTTTTCGGGATGAAAATTAGCCCATGTGTTGCAGGGTACGCTATCTCCAATACAAATTTCATCTTAATTCGTTCAGCCGTTGCAGCGTCAATGAGTAATAAAGTAACACATAAAAACTGGTGGTGGGTGGGATATACAGATAACAGACTTTTTATCCAGGCTGTTCTTCTTCACTTCGTAGTGATTGCCTCCGTTATAAATGTGAATCATTACATATTTCAAACTTCTCACAAAACCTTATACAAGCCGCTTAATACAACCACTACGTATCTAAAATTTTAAACGTAAGAGAAACTTTATCGCATTTTGTATGAACATTTTCAGCTTAAAAATCCTTTTAAATATTAAAGCAAACCAAAGTCAAAGCGAACGTTGCGTAAAAAATATATTTCTCAATCTATAAAATCGAACAAAAATAATTGAGAAACGTCTCAAAGGGCCGAATGACTGATTGCCCAATGAAAGCACACATCAAAGGGATCCGCAGGCAAATATGAAATCCTTATCCATCCGGCCCTTTTAATGATTACACACACAATGAATATAGCTAACGTCAGTCTGTCTTATGTGTATTTGCGGGCGGTAGGACCTTGTGCGGGGTCCGTCCGGATCGCTACCACCATCTTATCCATTAACCTACCGCCAAAAGGCAGTGTTCGCAATGATAACAAGAACAGTACCGGTTTGGGGATAAGACAGCCGGTGTAATGACTAGCATGGAGGCATTCCATCTTAGTCCTCAGGGTTGGCAACGCATTTGCAGTTTTAGGTTTGCAGTCTTGTGAATGCGAATGTCTATGGGTCACAGTTTCCACTTACCATCAGGTGGCCTGTGTGCTCGTTTGCCTTCTCTTTGCCATAAGTGTAGACTAGCTTTGCCCAAGACCCCGTCCGCGTAAAAGTCGTTTATGGGTAATAATTATGGTGTTCCGCGATAGAGAGACCCCCTATGTCCTTCTCCGGGGCTCAAGCTATCTCCATAGCAAATTTCATCGAGCTCAACGGTTTAGGACTTATAAATAAACAGATAAGCAGAGTTACTTTTACATTTATAACATGTATCGGAAACTGACCATTTATTACTTGTTTATCATTGTTGTTTTTGATTATTTGAGTGTTATTATATTATTGTATTATTGTAATATTATTTTATCATTTTGTATTAATGTTTTGTTGACGATATCAATGTAATTTCGTATTTTTTGACATGCAATGCTATCTATATTGTAACATTATATTGATAAATAAATAAACTAAACTAAACTAAACGAACTAAGTTAGTATGGGTGAAGTTTTTTTAGGGAGCTTACATTTCATATTACCTACAGTGTTACTCAATGCGGGGTACCCGGCCGAACCCCTAGGGGTCCGTTCGCCAGTGATCCTAGAAGTTTCGCGACAAGATCAACTGAATCACAAATTCACAATTAAGATTGAGATAGAACTTTGCTCCAGAAACTGACACTATTTTCGACAAGAAACAGCCCACACACTAGCTAACATTGAAAACATCTTTGTCTGGAAAAAAAGACTGGGACTATAAGTTTGGTAACCCCTGCCTTAGTTTAATTCTGTCACCTGGCTACGACTGAAAAACCGTTAAAATTAAAATGTAATCATTTTCAAATATTTTTTAGTCTCTAGCCAGTATTAGTGTTCCACTGCCGGGTAAAGGCCTCCCTTCTTTACTGTCATTTATTTATTACCTTTTTTTCTCTTAGTGGCGGTACTGTGCCGGTCGTCACAGTCGCTATTAAGTGCATGCTCCCGTAGCACTCCGAATTATTTAACAACATATAAATATTTAGTCTGGATCTCATTTGTAAATAATGGAGCTTCAAAAACCTAGTAACACGATTTCCTACATATTTTTTTACCATAAGCTCTTCACTTCCTAAAAGGATGCCGGCGCGCACCGTGTCGTGCAGGAACTCGCCACTGCCCCGCGCCTGCGCACAGCTCAATGCGCTCCTGGCATCGGCACCCGAGTGCGACTTGTTTGCGTGGCGATGGAAGGCAGAGTGTAGTGAATGCTTGAGATTCTGTGAGGCGATGGATGCTAGATGCTCAACTATTCCAATTTGATTTTTTACCTATTATTGTGAAATTTTATCTTTTAATTGTTCATTTAAGTTTAGTGACGCATTGGTTATACTGTAATGTCATGTAAACGTTTTTATCAATAAATAAATAAATAAATAAATAACTACTCAATACGACACAAAACCGCATTTTTTCTTGCACTCAATTAAACCGAAACTCACAAAAGATGATGGACGACCAGTTCAATATATCATCAGCGCGCGACAGTCGGTCGGATTTACATCTGTTTGGCACTCGCGCTGCATTTGAACGGATTCTTCGAATAACAATAAGATTGGAGTGATATAACCAGGCTGCAACAAAATAAACGTGTTCAAATAATGTTTTGGTGGTCATCCTCGGAGGACTGAACTTGTGCTGGGTCCGTGCGCATAAGAATAAGAATAAGAAGTATTCATTGTCACCCAAAACCAGACAAATGCAAATAAAGTTTTAAGAAACTAAAGGTGTGACAAACGGCACAGACTCAGTATCTCCCTACCCTTCCCTACCGTCAATGTTCAGTTAATTTCAATTTTATTTTCAAAGCCACTTAAAAAGGCTGGAGACAGACGACCCCAGGAAAATAGTCGTCCCTCCTTGGCCCACAATATCGCGAAAAAGCTGTAGAAAGTCTTGATGTCAAAAGGACAAGCTACGAAGACTGCTCTGCGAATTTAAATTTTGAACTTGTTCATCCCAGCCCAGGCCAGCCTGCTTTTTTCATTCGAGTTTGTCCCGCGTTATTTTGGGCCATAGAGGGCCAGCCGTTCTCCTGAGGTCGTCTGACCGTGGTGCCCATTCCGTTACAGTTCCAGTCCACTTTGCGTGTGGCCTGTCCTTCTCCATTTTAGTGCTCTGGCTGATTTCGTGATTTTTCTTAGGTCTATTGCTTGCTGTTTCTTTTTGTATAACCTAAAATACTTCTCTGCATACTTCTTTGGCCTAAGACAAGCTCTTGGTAATTCTTCTGTAGGTAGGTACATCATATTTCAGAAGGTACTGGTTACCCTTGTTAGGCTGAGATTAAACAAGGGCTCTTCTATATACTTACATGTTGATAAAGTACCGTTAAATACTGGACACTGTTTATCAGTTATGTACAATTGTCAAAGATGGGCACCGACCCACCATAGCTGTGGCAGAGTGACATTTAATTTGTCACTTCTTACGATTTGATTTATAACCTCACTCTGACACGGTTTCATGGTGAGTCAAGGTTGCATTTTCTGACTGTTTAAGCAAAGTACGTGCGGTCAACCAAGAAAGTGGTCTACCAGTTTGGAAAACGCTTCGTGAGATCTAATTAACGGTAAGGTTGACACTAGTCACTGTTATAATATGTACACTCAGGAGCAAAAATACCGGGTCAGAGTGCGTTTTTCATACAAACGAGACTATTGCGAAGCCTTGGTTCCTCGCCAGGGGTTGTTTTGAGTGAGGTTTAATGGTGGATACTGCGGGGTTCAATAGAGGAGGTCAAAAGTTCTTAAGATACCTAACTGATCGCACAACCAGTTAACACCACAGCGGGAGAGTTTGGGTCAGCACTTGGATTTCCTTACATTTTATTGCCTTTTAGATGTTTTTCTGAACATTGCTCAATTCCGGCGTTAACCGCAGATTTATTCAATTGGGTATCCTAGGCACTCTGGAAGTCGTGTATCGATGCTCGCGGTATTCATCATCAGATTTCACTAAAAGCATTCCCTGGCGAGGAACCAAGGCTTCGAAATAGCCTCTTTAGTATGAAAAACGCACTCTGACCCGGTATTTTTGCTCCTGAGTGTATTATTGCAAGTGAAAATGGAACGAGTAAATGAACTTCCACTGTGGGGTGGTATACCACATTTTTCGCCGACTGTACATGTAAATTACGTGAAGGTGTTACTATTACACGGTTACCCACACTGTTGTAAACGCTAGCACATGTCGTTTACCTATTTCTTATTTCGATCTATTTCCAAACGAGCGCATTCTTTAAATCAAATTCCTCATTCTTACTGGCCAGTTATTAATCGAGTTGCCATGTCAATTTAAAAACCCATCTGTTCCTGAACCTCCTTTCAGATTTCTCCCTATGCCTGAAATTTCGTCCAAATGTCTGAGCTAACAAGATTGAAATTATACGTTGAAATTTGGATAAGATAAGAGCTTCTAGAAATAAACGGTTGATTTTGTCAGTTATTTTAAAGGTGGAATGTAGGCGCCACTGTCATGTTTGATTTAAATTTCATTATTCGTGTCCGGCCGTGTCCGGGTGTCATTTGTCTATGATGTTTTGTTTTTGTTTTTATATAGCTATAGCACATTATGGGGGAAGTGCCATTCTGCCAGTATCGTTCTATGATGTTGTTTATCAATGAATTAATTGTGACATGATGTGTCGTAGCCATAGATTTGGGCAAAGAGTAGTAAATGACCACGTAGATGCGACATCCAGCTGATAAAAGGAACTATTCCGGGTACGGTACAAGAACATTCACAGGTTATATATATCGGAAAAACCTAACACACTTGACTTAGGGTCATATTCATAAAATGATCTCGACTGTAAGATGATCAAGATGCGTCAAAAATGACAGTTTTCTGTTGCTTGACATTTACTTTGACGTATCTTGTGACGAGTATGTCAGCCAAGATGAGATTGTGATATTGGTAATTGGCATATCATTGTGCAGCGGCCCTTAAACGTTTTTTTGTGAACACACTAAAATACTATTATTTTTATATTTAAAGCAAGAAAGATATATTCTGGTCCCGTAAAAAGGGTCTTATGCTATAATATTTACGCTAAATGCTATGTACGGTACATAAATACCTACTTTAAATAAGGGAATATCCAAAACTTAAGCTCTAATATTCGTACTAATGACAAAAATATTTGTCCTTACTGAATGTCGAACCCGAGAAGGTTCCATCCTCACATTTTAATAAATTACGCCCAATATGAAAAATCCTAAAAGCCATACTAATACAAAAGCAATCGCTTCGTACAAAAGTATTAAAAAAACTCACGTTTCAGACTTACATTCCCTACTTTTGCCCAATATTTTTTGTAGCAAAAAAAACAATCCGCTTCCGGCTCTACGCAATTTCCTGTGAGCACAAAGATGTTGAATCTTTCCTGTGATAATTTTAAACGAAATTAAGAACAAAATGGCTTCTATAATTACTAATGTGCCTAATCTTAATGCGAATCCCGATAAATAAAGTAGTAAATAACAAAATAATATTTATGGTGTCGGCATAAATCTAGCTTTAATGGGCAGTTGCGATTATGAACAGGAATAAATAGAATTAGTCCATGGTTGCGTGATGTAATGGGATGGATGCACTTGGAAAAGGATTTAGTGTTCAAACAGTTATTTATTTCATAGTGTCACAACTAAAAAAATATATTAATAGGTTAAATGTACAGGATGAGTCGTGACTCGTGAGTGTTGTTCCTTTGCCCTGTTGTAGGTTTTAATTGCTGTTTACATAATATGTGGTAGTATATATTAGTATATTTTATTACCTATGTATTTATTTTATTAAAGCAGATATTATTACTTTAAAATGTCTGTTTTTCAGATGTAGGTATGTACCGTTTTTCTTTTTTCTTTTATCTGATATTTTGTAAATTTGCCTATCCTCTTGCATTATCCTGGCTTATTCTACTCCAAGGTTAACTGGAAGAGATCCCATATGGGATAAGTTCGCCTATGTACATTATCTATAGTGATGCAAAATGTTTTGTAATTGTTTATGTGCAATAAAGAGTTTACATACATACATACATACATACAACTCACAAACAGTTCAGTTTTTTTTAATACATATGAAAATAGCCAAGATATTTTTTATCGTATCAGAAGGTGACGGATGCCTTATCCAAACTTTGTCAAACGATAACACGTGTAAAGTGAGAAATAATGACAGATTTGTCACATATGAAAATAATATTTTTATGACCCATCAATTACCAAGAATACAGTTGAAATAATATATAGTGACTGTTTATGCTGCCGTCCTAAGCCAATAGGCAGCATGTCAGATAATACTCCCGTAGCAATATCAACCTTATTACTAACCGAATAGAATTAAAACTGCTTTGGCTGTTGAATTAGGGATACTGCTTATTGGCTTAGGAGGGCAGTATGTTAAAGCATACTTGGTAAATCTATTGACTACACTAAAGGCCGAACCGTATATTCAAACCGCGGACAGATAAGGCTTCATCATCATCATCATTTTAGCCATAGGTAGGTCGTCTACTGCTGAACATAGGCCTCTCCCAAAGATTTCCACCTCACCCGGTTGGAAGCGGCCTGCATCCAGCGGGTCCCCGCGGACTTGACCAAATCGTCCGTCCATCTCGCGGGGGGTCGCCCTACGCTGCTTGCCGGGTAAGGTAATTAAGGTGGAATTTCATTAAGGCTTACTTCGGGTTAAAGTTTGACATTTGCTCATATAAAATGTGTCAAATTTTAATCAGAAGTAAGTTATCTATCCTCGGTTTGAATATAGTTGGGCTATAAAAGTATGAAGGTATCATAGATCATAGATTGACGGATGATATTTATTAATTATAAGGACTGTTGTGCCAACGGTACTTGCGAATCGTATTCTAATCGCGGTTTGATAATGGATAGCAACGGTCTCGAGAGGCTACGCCATTTTGGGTAAATTCTACATGATCGTAGTAGCGGGTAAGTAGCATGATCTCCCCAAATTTCCCGGCCGACTCTGAATAAGATGTCAGATGTCACTCAGTCTCGAGACACATTTGATAAATGATGTCAAAGGAATGGACTGATGGACGATAGTGTTACAACAACAATATTAAAGTACTCCTTGGGTTTAGGAGTTTGGGAAGACCAGCATATGTTGATCTCTGATTTTATTGAGCTACTGTCGAATAGGGGTTAAAGTTATTTTAGAAGTTACCATCTGGATTAAAAAGTTTTATTTGATTACAATTGGGCGAGTATTTGTAGCTGTGAGTGTAGTCCAACAGTTAAATAATTTCCCTACCATGTGTTCAGAAACGATAAGTAAATGGACTATATTAAAAACCTGTATCTGTGTTTGTATTTTAATGCTAACATTAAAGTATTGCATGTCTTTAAAGTATCGGTTATCGCTGTGGTTGCATCATAATAATCACATTAAAGTATCGATGACCGATATTTTAATATAAACATTAAGATACGGATACATCGAGATACAGGTTTCTTAACCGATTGAGTCGCGCGCGCGCATCCGCTAGTGTCGTACGTGTCTGATACGTTTGCGGCGCACTGTGCCCGTAAAAATAATTAAATAATGACGTCCGTATTAAAGTGTAATCATTGTAATATTGTGATAGACGAGATGTTATCTTACATCCAAAATAAAATCTCGGTTATTGATGACGAATCCTTAGTGAAAATTTGTTTATCAGCATTTTCGAGTGATGAAATAAGACTGTCGAAGTCGTTATTATTCGAATCACTACCAACAGATCAACGTAAAATTGTGAGAAAAAACAAAGGCAAAGAACAACGCGACTTAGAGGATATTATAGCCATATTTAGAGTGACGGATTCTGAGGACATTCCAGTATTTGTAGCCAGGCAATTGGAAAAATTGCCGCCGATCTCAGTTGACCACTTGGATGTTACTAAACTTTTAAAGGACTTGAATCTGCTACAAGCTGAAGTAAAAACCATTAAGTCTAGCTACGCCACTGTCCAACATATTGAAGATATTCGTTCAGAGATGCACAACATGCAATATGCTTCTTTGCTTAGTCCGAGTTGTAATGTAAATATGAGGAAAAGAGGTGCATATCTAGACAGTGGCCCTGTGGGGCTTTCTCATATAGACAACTCAACAACGACTTATCACGTTGATAAATCATCTACATCCAGTGCTGTAAAGTGGCATGAAAAGAAGCAAAAGTCTGATAATATTAATTGCGAACACTTGAGTTTTCAATCTACCGACCTTTTTGTTAAATCTACGCAACGGTCGCCGGCGCTAGCGATAGCGGAGAGCCGCGATGACGTCATCGAGTCGGTAGCGGAAACCAATCCTGCGCCTGTGAGCGCGACGACAACAAAAGATCAGCTGTGCGAGCCTAATGAGGTCATGGTCACGATCTCGAAACAACCGATAGCTGATATAGTTCATACAGTGCAATCAGGGACACAAGGTTGCAAAGAGGGCCATGATGGTGACATAGAAGATGATTTTAAACTAGTGAGAACACGAAAAGCGAAATTGAAATACCGGTATTCTGGGAAAATGGGGATGGCGCGAGATGGAGGGGGTAAATTCAAGGCAGCCGTCAAGAAAAGTCCTATTTTTATCACTAACGTCCACAAAGATGTTTCAGATATGGAAATAGCGGATTACATACGAGAAAAAACTGGCGAAACTCTTCTAGTACAAAAAATAACAACAAGAAAACAATCTGATCACAATGCTTACAAGTTTTTTGTGCCTGAGGAGAAAATATCAGAGTTTCTAAACGACAGTATGTGGCCCCGCGGAATTATTTTCAGGCGTTTTGTCCATTTTAACCACAAGTATGCGGATAAAGGTAACGATAAAGACGGCAAGTTAAATAGAAATGGATAACGGTACCTGCGAAATAATAAGTTTTAACTGTAAGAATGTTAAACGGTCAATTGATTGCGTTCGAAATTTATGTAACTCAGCGGACATAGTAGCACTACAAGAAACCTGGTTGCTGCCGGATGACATTTCGTACCTTGGCAATATAAGTACCTACTTTGCTTACTCCGGTACATCAGCCGTAGACACGACCTCAGGAATGTTGCGTGGCAGACCCCATGGAGGTGTGGCACTATTGTGGCGTAAGAGTATCTTCAGTGACGTTACCGTGATACAGTGCGACAACCCGCGTGTGTGTGCCATTAAGGTTGTGACGAATGGCAGGCCAATATTGGTGTTTAGTGTTTACATGCCCACGGATAATTCAATGAACCTACCGGATTTTACGAACTGTCTTGGAGCGGTGAGTGCCATTATAGACAATATTAAAATATCGTCAGTATTTATAATGGGCGACTTTAATGCGCACCCACACGAACCTTTTTACGAAGAACTTATGCAGTTTAGTAGTGAACAGCGCTGGAGCTGTTTAGATGTGGATATGCTTGGTTTGGAGTCGAATACCTACACTTTTATAAGTGAGGCTTACGGTTCCAAACGTTGGCTGGATCATTCGTTAGTAACACACGCCGCCCGTCGTTCTGTTGCAAGTGTTTATGTAAAATACGATACTTATTGGTCAGATCATTTTCCTTTGATATTAAAATGTAATTTTGATTTAATTCAGTCCAAAGTATTTCGTGCTCAAGACATATTTTGTAACGGCATTTTATGGGGAAATCGGAACCCGGACCAAATTAAAACTTACAACGAAGAATGTCATAAAAAGCTTCGATTAGTTGATTTTCCTATAGAGTTGCGAAAGTGTTGTGACAAGTCTTGTAGTATTTCGGACCATAAGTATATAATTGATAAAATGTATAGTGACATCATATCGGCCCTGACAAGCTCCTCGACAGTAAAAGCGCAACTGAAAACAAAACCTAGCAGAAAAGCATGTGTCATGGGATGGAATAGACATGTCGCTGCCGCTCACAGGGAGGCTAGGTTAAAATTCCAAATTTGGTCGCTGCACGGGAAGCCATCATCAGGTGCTCTATACAAGGAAATGTATGAGAGTAGAAAGGTGTTCAAGTCACGATTAAGCTGGTGTCAAAAGCACCAAGAACAAATAAAAATGGACATCCTTGCAACCCATCATGCAAAAAATGACTTTAGCGCCTTCTGGAAGGGTACCAGGAAACTAAATAACAAACCGGGTCTTCCTGTGAGTGTTGGTGGTGTTTCGGACCCTAAGGGCATTGCGAACTTGCTTAGGGACTGTTTTCATGTTAGTTCCACTCTCGGTCCATCGCTGGCGGTGTCCAGTGCTGAGAAGCCGAGATCGACCTTGGAGATTCGATTTTCTGCCAAAGACGTTACCCGGGCTATTAATGGTACAACAAGAGGCAAGTCTCCGGGTCACGACGGCCTTAGCATTGAGCACCTTCAGCACGCTGGGCCTCATTTAGCGAGAGTGCTCGCAATGTTTTACTCTTTTTGTATGGGTCACTCCTATTTTCCAGCAGGGCTAATGAAAACTGTCGTGGTGCCTATAGTTAAAAATAAAACGGGGGATGCATCTGATGAAACTAACTATAGACCCATCTCATTAGCTACAATCATTGCTAAAGTATTTGATGGTATGCTTAACGCTCATTTAAATAATTTAGTGAAACTGCACGACAATCAGTTTGGGTTTCGTTCCGGTTTGTCGACAGAGAGTGCTATTTTAAACTTAAAGCATACCGTCAGATATTATACCGACCGAAAGACACCAGTATATGCCTGTTTTCTCGACCTATCGAAGGCGTTTGACCTGGTTTCCTATGACATCCTTTGGACGAAACTTAAGGAGCAGAAGGTCCCTCTAGAAATAATAAATATGCTTAGATATTGGTATGCAAACCAGGTCAACGTAGTTAGGTGGTCGGGATCGTACTCGGAACCATACAGGTTGGAATGCGGGGTGAGGCAAGGGGGGCTCACCTCACCCACGCTCTTTAACTTGTATGTTAATGAACTCATCGTCGCGCTTAGCATGCAGCATGTCGGCTGTCACGTGGACGACGTTTGCGTCAATAACATCAGTTACGCAGACGACATGGTGCTGCTGAGCGCGTCGCCGTGTGGGCTCAAGAAACTGTTGCGGACGTGTGAGGAGTTTGCCGTCAGATGTGGCCTAAAATATAATGTCAGAAAAAGTGAGATCATGGTGTTTGAGGCCAGTGGTAAGTGCCCATCTAGCGTGCCTCCGCTTAAGCTACAGGGTGTCCCCTTAAAAAGGGTATACCGATTTAAATATCTGGGGCACTGGCTTACTAAGGACCTCAAAGACGATGACGATATGGAGAGGGAGCGAAGGGCGCTTTCAGTGAGGGCTAATATGATAGCCCGCAGGTTCACTCGTTGCTCTGGAGCGGTGAAGGTCACCCTGTTTAGAGCGTACTGCACGTCTCTGTACACGAGTAGCCTGTGGGTAAAATACACCCAAAAAGCTTTTCGCGCACTTCGCGTCCAATTTAATAATGCTTTCAGGGTACTGTTGGGTCTGCCTAGCTTCTGTAGTGCGTCGGGAATGTTCGCGGAGGCAAGGGTTGACTGTTTTTACGCAACACTCCGCAAGCGATGCACTTCTCTGGTGCGCAGAGTGCGGGCCAGCCCCAACAGTATCCTCGCAATGATCGCGGACAGGTTTGACTGTCCCTACATGATCCGTTGTTGTGGTGTGCATGCCCCTTACCGCAAATAATTGTTAATGTGCTAACAAGTAGATTATAAGAAAGTATGTTACTAACAACTATGAATCTAAGACATTCGAAATAAATTAATTTGAATTTGAATTTAACTATTGTAGAAATCTTATGATATGCATGTATGTAATTAATAGGGTAAGGATTTTGGTGGCATTTCGTGGTTCTAGAATCCATGG
Organism: Acleris sparsana; assembly: GCA_923062465.1. Lineage (NCBI taxonomy): Eukaryota > Metazoa > Arthropoda > Insecta > Lepidoptera > Tortricidae > Acleris > Acleris sparsana. Next base: position 11,759,047 of record OV281307.1, on the reverse strand, counting down.
AGTCGATATTTCCTAATTATTATAATACATAACACATTGATTTTGACCTTCGGTATTATCATATTCAAAAATGAACTAAATACATATTTAGTTCGGTTATTTCATACCTATTAATATTTGCTTGTTTGTAACGCTTTCACCTCAGAGATATCCTCAGTACCAAAATTAATTTAAATTGGTGCGGCCGAATAACGAAAAAATGAATTTTGAAATATTAAAATACTGAAGGTCAAATCAAAGTGTTATGTATTATAACAATTAGGAAATAGCGACTCCATGGATTCTGGAACCACGATTTGCCACCAAAAGTCCTAACTCTAGTAATTAAAGTTATTGTATGCTACTGTACACATAATTAGGCATTATGTACCAGTAACATAAACTATTATTAACGAGACTAGAGCTGTGGCGAGTAATAGTTCGTCACAAAATAGTGCATGATCCCCCCCCCGGTTCCCCGACTCTGAATGAGATGTCACTCAGTGTCGCGATGGCTTTTGATGTGCGTGTAACCGCTTGAATGATGGATGGGTATAACCTGATGGACTGGTGGTAATGTCCTGTAACCAAACTATGATGACCCTTGGATGAAAATCCGCTACTTGTAATGACGGATCACGATTTGCTGGAGTTTGATTACCAGTATATTTGATCTTGGGTTTTATACATTTTTTATGGCGCCAGAGGTCAATTTCGCCGGTCATTTCGTAGAATGTTTAGGTGAACGCTCTTAGATACTTCTGGTATATCTTCTATTGTTAAGACGAAAGCCTCTATGTATCTCGCAAAGGATACAAAATACAAATTTGGGGAGCCTGCCGTTTCGACAAATATTTTTGGTCAAATGTATAATTTCCCAAATTTTTCATTTGCCGAACCAATGTTATATATTTTTTTCAGAATTTGTTTTAGTACCGTCGTGTACAACTGTAGGTTAGGTTAGGTTAGTTTTTATACAATCCTGAAATATTTACGGTTACGAAAACAAAGCGGTTTGGCCAATGAAAATTTGGGAAATGATACATTGGACCAAAAATATTGTCACGAAACAAAGGTAACCCACAAGTTTGACAAATCGGTCATATGCAAGTCTTACTCGAGAACCCCTCTTAGATATTAACGACGAGTTTAGTGACCCTGCCTACGATGCTAGTGGTCCTGGGTGCAAATCCCGGGTAGAGATAGATATTTGTGTGATGAGCGCGAATATTTGTTCCTGAGTCATGGATGTTTTCTATGTATATCGTTGTCTAGTACTCATAGTACAAGCCTAGAGCTTAGTTTGGGGTAGGTCAATTGGTGTGACATTGTCCTTGATATTTATTTATTTATTTGATAATAACCAAAATTTTTGCCATTAACTACCGAAAAGCCTTGACGTCTGGTAACCCTAACAATACACATATTGGACCCGATTCTACAGTAGCCTCTAAATTTCTTAATTTTATTTAGGTGTCGCTAAAACACTTTGCTATTCTATGAGCAGCTGTCATAATCAAATGACAGCGGTAATTTGAATCTGACACTGGAGGCCATTTGCAACGTTAAAAGATGGAAAATGTATAATTTGTTTTGGTTTTGTATTTTTGTGTATTTAGGTGTTCAAAGTTCTTTTCTGATAGTGATTTGTGCTGTGTATGCCTTTGTGTTGCACAGTAATAGAAGACTTGGACTTATTTCGTGTATCAGGCATCTTACTTCTCGTTTCAAGTGGACTCGCAGTGGTACAGAGGTTAAAACTATCTTGACCTCTGTCCTACATATCACCGTACAACGTTGCCCCCAATCTTCCTAGAGAAGATTGGATTGTATTTTATTTCTATATTGATTTATAATTATATATATACTTGACACTGGCGAAATCACTTCGTGGAAACGCCATATCCCCTAGTAGCTGTTGAAGTCGCCGCGGGGCAAAAAAGAAGAAGAAGAAGAAGATTCTGACGCTTCTTATTTTAGCCGGTCTATTTATCTTTAGATTGTCATTCTAGAATAGCAGTTGTTAAATCTGCCATCTAAACTATCTAAAAATTAGACAATTTAGTTTTAGGCTATTTAAGCGATGTGCACGTAGAATCAGGTCCATTGGACCCGAATCTACAGTGGCCTGTAAAGTTCTTAATTTTATTTAGGTATCGCTAAAACACTTTGCTATTCTATGAGCAGCTGTCATCATCAAAATGACAGTGCTAATTTGAATCTGACGCTTCTTATTTAAGGCGTTCTATTCACATTGTTGACATTCTAGAATAGCATCTTTTAAATCTGCCGTCTAAAATATGTCTAAAAATTAAAAAAAATAGTTAGGCTATTTAAGCGATGTGCACGTAGAATCGGGTCCATTATAAGTTTATAACAGTCTAAATTATCTCTTTTTCACTTTTACAATTTTACCTCAGATAATAGATATTATTCCCTCCTAAATTAATATAATTTCTCGCATTTTACAGACAAACCTCAAAAACAAACGCATTAGCGCGCGTCCGTTGCAAAGGCATAAAGCTGTCACCATTGATCTATGCCGCTCTTGTTTATGGCAACCATAGACAACGCGTGAAGATGAGTTCAGTAGTTTAGGGTTCCTTCTCTAGAGGGTAATGCTTCTCCGAGTAAATAAGTAAACAAATAAATTAATAACTTTCAGAGGACGCTCTTGCACAAATTGACTTAGTCCCAAACTAAGGTCTTGGCTCGAACTACATTGAAAACATCCAATACTCAGAGGGCCCTGTCAAGATGCACTACGCTAACTAGCGTTTCTATTCGTTTCGTTTTAACCAATCACATCACGGGTAGATCACGTGACTTTTCGTATCACATCATCTACCAGTGACGCGATTGGCCCTCAGGTACAAATATTAGCGCACGTCGCATAATTTGCGATTGCCGAGCAACGAAACCGAGACCGTCAGCTTCATATCAACAACTATTATCTTTTTCCCTGAAAAATATAAAACAAAATAGAATCTCTAAATTGCAATTTTAAAATAAAATAACTTGGTATTAAATTAAATTTAAAAATCGAAATCATTAAAGTCATGTTCTAGATTTTTTATTTTTTGTTTCATAGATTCAAGGATTATTTTGTAGTCTGGTAAGACCAAGAATCAAAATCAAAGTTGAATCTAGCCGCAACAATTACTCGCAGAATTGCCTATTGGGATCATGTTTATCGACGTGGATAAAAACATCAGTCACTTTCTGACAATGTAAGTGTGAGAGTGACGGATGCTTTATCCAAAGCGACCATAATACGGGCCTTGTACGGGTAGCACGAGTACTTTCTCGCTTGTCGCTCAGTGCGTCTTTATCGTTACAGACTGGATAGAAAGGAAGGTCCGAGTGACAAAAAAGTCGCGGACAATTTGTGCTGGCCCCGGTAAACATTAAAAAACAATCTCATTACCGCGCGACCGCCGCAAGCGCATAAACCTGCCTCCACTGATCTAGTTTAAGACAACCATAGACGGTGGAAGTAGAGTTCGGGGTAGGTACTTATTATTTATCGAAACAGCTTTCAACAAATGCATTATTATCATACATCGAGGTTTTCGGTGCGGGAATGATTTGAGAAAGAGAGAAGAGATAAACAGATAGGCCAGTCTGAGAAAAATCATATTATGCCTAATGAATAACTACCTCTCTGCGAATTGTATACCTACACACTATGATACAATTTTATTTTAACTCATGTAGGAGATACTTTAGCTTTACTACCAAAACTTATGAGATAATGATAAAAATAACATAATAACATAATTATTCATGACGTAGAAACCTACTAGAGTACATTCTGTTTTTCAAGTCAATACCTAATCTTTGACTAATGTCAAACGTTCCCGCACCGAAATCCCCGATGTATGATTATTATGTAGAATTTTCATTTCATCGGAAGCCATCTTGTCGCTGCATGTTTTTTTTGTTCGTCACATTCACAAATATATATTTTAATTAGTTATAAATAAGTTAGTACTTTTGTTTTGTCAAATGCATGTGATTTTTTTTCTTTGTTTTATTTAATAGCCGAATAAATGAATCTATCTATCTATCTATCTATCTATATCTAACGTAACCTAGACAACACGTAATAAATGTTTAATATATCCTGAAAACATCATGGTTTCATCGAAAACTAGCGTATGACGAAATAAGTTTCGACGTCTGCGAGAAACAGAGCTTCCACTCGCTAGCGAGTACGGTCGGCCTTATAAGAAGCTGCACACTTTAGTACTCTGTCGCTTTAACGTCATGTTTGAAATGATGGACTAATCTGTCAAAGGCGTTTCAGCGACAAGGTACAAAAGTGTGCACCTCCTTATAAGGTTGACTGTACCTACGTTTATTGTTCTCATGGTAAAGGTAAAGGTAGGCTTAACCAAAGAAACTCGGTTTTATTACTGACACAAAGTTCTCGTCTAAATATACACCGTGGGCCCGAATAACCCGACCAATTTTAACAATCGATACTAGAGCCTATTTGTAGAATATAATGGGTATAATATGTAGTCCAATAACGCATAATTTCCGAGATTTTCATTATTTAAAAAACAATTCCATAGTTAATTTAATTTGAACTCTGTCACCTTAACCTAAAGCATTATTTAATAAGAAATTGATTAATTAATTTATGTTGTATGTGGATGATATTGCTACTTACAACATGAATCTTTCTTAGTAAATAATGCTTTAGGTTAAGGTGACAGAGTTCAAATTTAATTAACTATGGAATTGATTTTTAAATAATAAAAATCTCGGAAATTATGCGTTATTGGACTACATATTATACCCATTATATTCTACAAATAGGCTCAAGTATCGATTGTTAAAATTGGTCGGGTTATTCGGGCCCACGGTGTATAATAGTATATATAAAATAGAGGACGCCCGCAACTTCCAACGGGTAGAATTAGTTTCCTGCTACTACAGACGAGTTCATAAATATGTGTACACTTTAGTACCTTGTCACTCTAATCACTGTGACTAATCAAATACGGCAGTTTAAACATGAAATTAAATAGACAAGGTACTAAAATGTAACCCTATTTTAACCCCCTTAGTGCACCTCTAGGATATCCAAATAATATATCTTCCAAACTTCAAGTCCCTAGGTCCAGTTGTAATCGATCAGTCTGTCAGTCTGTTTCTTTTATTTATACGCTAGATGCAGGGTGACTTCAAATCGGTAATGCCAAACACTCCACTCTGGCTCAGTTAATGACGAATAGTGTATTACTATAACTCGGTTAAATAAAGCTTATTTAACCATCGTAAATTTTCTAATAAAACTAATAATTAAAGTCATAAAGTATAGTACCTGGCAGTCGTTGTTATCTATCTAATTTAAACATAGTGGGTAACCTTTTTTTTTATGGCATAGGGAAGGCTGACGAGCACACAGGCCACCTGATGGTAAGTGGAAACTGTGACCCATAGACATTCGCATTCACAAGACTGCAAGCCTAAGACTGCAAATACGCTGCCAACCCTGAGGACTAAGATGGAATGCCTCTATGCTAGTCATTACACCGGCTGTCTTATCCCCAAACCGGAACACAATAATGCGAACACTGCTGTTTGGCGGTAGGTTAATGGATAAGATGGTGGTTGCGATCCGGACGGACCCCGCACAAGGTCCTACCACCCGCAAAACCTAGCACCTAGGGCACCTAGGGTAGCCACTTTTTTTTCCGCATCATTGGGTGTCCCACTGCTGGGCAAAGGCATCCCCTCTTTTCCGCCACTCGTCCCAGTTGAGTGCATGCTCCCGCCATTCACTTTAAAACACGTCTAAACCATCCCGCCATCTCCTTTTTGATCTGCCTCTGCTCCGGTGACCATCTTGCGGGGCCCATTCGGTGGCAACCTTGGCCCACCGTTTCGGATGCATTCGGCAGACGTGTCCAGCCTTAAGCTTAGCGGTCTTGGCACCCACATCCGCAATACCAGGTTTGGAGCGCAATTGGGTATTTTTGATTTTGTCAGTTCTACGAACTCCGAGTATACTGCGCTCCATTGCTGGCAGATCTTGAGTCGGGATTTTTGGGCTTCAGTCTATGACCAAGTTTGGGCACCGTGGGTTACGATGGAAAGAATACAAAGAGCAATTTTTTTAAATATATTTAATAATTCAGTTAAATTAGCAGCATGAGACTTAGAAAAGGGGGAGCTAAGGGAAAATGTGTGTAAAACCTTTTTTTTTTATTACCTACCAATTTCAAGTCATCCGGTATAGCTTATAACCGGGACCCTGCCGTTTTGCAAACGTATGTTTGCCAAATGTATCGTTTCCCAACATTTTATTTGCCAACCCAATGTTACATTTTTTTTTCAGTACCATCGTGTAGAACCCTACCTATAGGTTAGGTTAGGGAAATCCGGAAACATTACAAGTTACAGAAAACAAACCCGGTTGGCAAATGAAACGGTTGGAAAAAGTTACATTTGGCAAACAAAGGTGACCCGTAATAACTTAATAACACCCCTCTGTATATGGCAGAGATTATTGCACGCCAAACAATATACCTAAGCCAGAATACTGTGCCGACAAACCCGGCATAAAGTCGATAAAGCGAGCATCGGATCATCATCTGTTTTGAGCAAAAAGGTTTGCCATAAAATAGAGATCGCGTCCGAAATAATTTGGGCTGTTTGTCGCGCCTGCCTGAGCCCCGCGTGAATTATTCATTGAGGACCTGTCGGTATGCTGAGGAACGATATTGTACCATCAAGGGGTGTTATTCTCCTAAAAACGTCGCTCAGTCGGTCGCACGAGTGAATGAGTGAACGCTACACACCGACGAGTTTAAGTAGTCCCGTCAGAGCACACAGAACGCATTTTAATTAGGTAGCCTTATTGAGAAAAAAATAACACCCAAGGACTTTTAATGTTAATCCACTAAAGAATCTTGTCATAATGACAGCGTCTAGTGACGAGATATAAATTACATGGGAGTAATTTATGGGTGGGTCATCAATTAAAGTCCTTGACCGTACTAAACGTCAGGGATATTCCATCATACTCATAGTCCTGGTGGCCACGCATCGCATTTCTAATCTTAAGATAGCACCCAAGGGCCTTAGATCCCAGGTGAATGATGTGCTCATTTTCCTAACGCTATCGAAAAAAGGCTAACTTATCGACGAGGTTAGTCGTCGTTGCCTACGAAACTGGTAGGCTCGGGTTCGATCCGGTAAAGGCAAATATTTTAATGATAAATACCTGAGTTTTGTGTTTTGGCTATTAAATTTCTTTACTGTTTACTCGTAAGTATGTTTATCGTTGTTTCAGTACCCATAGTACCAAGCCTAGATGTTAGTTTGAGACAAGTTTCATTTGTGTAAGACTTTCCCATGATATTTATTTATTTTCACTTTTAACTTTGTTATAAATTGATTTGTATTAATATTCCAATTTTAATGTGCAGTTTTTCCATTCCATTTATACTTCCTCTCTAGTTTATAGACACACACGATGATTTACACTAATATCGTTAAAACATCGTCCCTCAAAATAACTTTAAGAAACAAAAATAGCGTAAAAGCTGTTAAGGGGATAATCAGCCGCTTAATCTCTAAGGCAAGTGAATAATACCCTTTAATACACAAGGTCATAATGTCACATTATGTATTCAAGAGAGTGCAATTAAGCTTAGACAGGAATTAAAACGATTCATGCAATAATTTAATGAAATGCGGGACTTCGTAGTGAAATTAACCTACGCCATTTTTAAATCACGGTAACTGCTTTTCGTGATGCGAATGCCTAATTGTCAATAGTTCTTCTAAGATATTGTACAAGAAACTAAAATACATAGAGCGTAGACAATTTATTTATAACTAGCTTCTGCCCGTGACTTCATCCGCGTAGCTTTCGATTATGTTAATCCAGGGTATATGCTATCTTCATTTCAAATTTCACCCAAATCCGTCCAACCGTTGAATCCGCATTTATAATATTAGTGGGATATAAACCTTCCACTAGAATCACTATCTATTGCTGATATGAAATCGGTTCCGTAGTTAGAAAGAACTAAGCGTACATACAGAGGGACAGACGGCGCTCACATAAACCGAAGCAAAACGAGAGCGGGTCGCTAGTAAATATATAAAAAAAATATATAAATCTGGGCATATTTAGCTATCTAACGGTTGTTTTATTTGAAAAATGAAATGATAATTAATTACTTTGGCACATAAAAAAAATGTCTTAACCTAAATACATTTATTTTTTATTACGGCCAAAACGACACTATTACCCGTGGACCCACTTCTTTGTCCCACCGCAGAAAAAGTTGCACCCAGCTTTTGGCAAACAATTTAATTATGATACCAAAACTGGGTAGGTTAGGTTCGTTAGGTATCTATAAATGCCCGAAGGGCAAACAGGCCTGGAATAGGAGCCCTGCTGTGAAGCAGGGCTCCGTCGAAAAGAGCAGTGGGACGAAGTAGTGGGACCACGGGTAAGCGTCCCCAAAACGGTCTCCGCTCAGCTTTATGCCTCTGAATGGTGTTGATACATTCACAGGCGCAGGTTTTCAGTGAGACCAGGGTGAGTAGATTTGTCTTATAATGCAAGTTATCTAGTCCTATCATCATTTATCTATCTACGAAACAATCCTACAACACTCTAATTAACTCAATCCATACATACACACTTTTAACATAACAACATAAGAGCTAATTTCGCTTATATTTCAAAGATCTAACCGCAAAAGACTTGGTAATAAATTGAGTTTAAAATGTTACCAGTTGTTAACAGGTTGTCGCTTTAAGTGTCGTCCGACAGATATACTGCGGCAACAAACTCGTGTATATTTAACTGATTGGCATGTTTAGACATAGTTATTTTGATGTAAAACAGACTTAATGGGAAAGTAAATAAATGGGTTGCAGTCCCGTTTTATTAAAGATCGTGTCACTTCAAAACTATTAGATAAAATGAAAAGGCATTTCCAAAAGCCGGTCTAGAGTCTGTGAGCGGTTATAAGGTGTTCCGTGATTGTACGGTCACGGAAGTTAATTTGCTACACATTGCAAAGGAAATCTGCTTGAAGATGTCGTTGACATAGAGATGCCAAGGCATTTGTAATTGATAGGAAACTCAACCTTATTGCTGTAGAATGTCAGATTGACTTTGGTACTAAGGCGTGTGAAAAAAATAATTCCTTGACTGTAGATATTTATAAATAAAAATACAAAATTATTTTATCGTTTTTATTATATTAGTGTAGACTATAATAATTATAATATCCCACCAAAAAACTACAAGTATGAACATATTTTTTATTTAAAGTTATTTGGGGACGTATTAGATGGTTTTTAGTATGTATAAACACTTAAACAGTGATTTTTAATTCCGTAAAATTCTGACTGCTCTCACATTCTGACTTTTTAGCAATTTCAATAGTATTTAACATGATTTAAGTACATAAAATACATAACATGGATTTGTAACAAAGAAAAATTAAAGTTAAAAAAAAGTCTAAAGATTTGTAATAACAACGATCAGAATCATCAATCAATTAATCAAGACCAAGAAACGTCAGAATTCTATGGACTAAAAATCTAGGTTTAAGTCGCCTGTATCTCAGGAACCAATCATGTCCACTTAGTTGTGATAGTATTCCGTTAACATTTTATGTGCTTTCATTTAAGATATTTCTCAGATTTATATTAGTTGTAGTTTTGCCTGTAAGGTTCCCAAATCTAAAAGTTGATAATAATAATGTAACTAAGTACATAATGTTTTTTTAAGAGCTATCCAATGATACCTCACAAGCGAGCTGTAACTGTAACCGGTAGCAGTCACAGCAACGAGCTTCTAGCGGAGAACAGGCTCGCGAGCCGCGTACACATTGCGATGCTTGCAACAGTTACAGTAAGGCTGCCTGTCCATTGGAGCGGAGCGATCATCGAGCGATCCACCAATAGGAGAGCTGCGGTGAGTGAGGCTAGGAAAATGAAGTACTGATTTTTATCTCGCTCGTCTCGCTAGTTGCTCAGCTTAGAGAGCCCATCTACCATCAGGTGGCTGTGCTCGCTAGCGTCTCTCATGATATAAAAGGATATAGTTTCAACATCAAACAAAGTCACTCAACGTACCATAGTGTTTCCCATCCATCATCCAACTCGAATGCTCTTTGATGTAAAAGGAAACTCAATAACAAACTGCACAACGTTCAATATCAATCAACGATGTTGTGATCAACGTAGAGAAATATTTTTACACGGAAAAGTAGCGTTTTATGGAAGGTAAAACTTTGATATGAATAGGGACTAACTGGTATCGACAAATCGTGTATTATAGTCGTTTTGTTTAATTGACAAGTTTTTTTAGTAATAAGTTATAGAACCAACTATAGCTATACTATTACACGGAACTCTGTCCGTGAATAAGTTGTTTATCGTGCGTCGGGAACTCTTGGCAAATTAATGACTATCTAACAGACAAAAATGCATGGCCTAAACCCAAAACTTAGTCAATAATATTTTGTTCAAATGCAAAAGCTTTATCCTGCTTTGTCTTGTCTACGGGACACCGTTGATGCAGAACAACATATCGAGACTTTTATGTGGTCGTCTTGCACCATCTTATATACACATAGTTGGTTCTATTTTTTCTTTTTTCTTTGTCTGTCTCTATCTCTCCCGTAAGATTTTTGGCATATTTTCCTGCTGAACTACGCATGTTACTTGATATTATATTTAATTTACTAAGTAGTAAATACCATTGTATTAAGAAATATGTTTAAAAAATGACTGACTGCTGAGTTTCTTGCGGCGTTTCTTCTCAGCAGTGGACTCCTCTTGGGAAGCGCTGGTAGATTCTTGACGTGTAAAAGTGCCCGAGCGGCACTATTATCTTATCTTTATCTTTGAATACAAAATATGCGATAAAGAGGGAAGCACATAGCGGGCACGTTCGACCTTCTTAAACACTGTTTACTAAGGAATGGCGCCTTCTGTACTTGTACCATAACAATAAAAAACTACCACCATGGTAATATGAGCTGAAGGTACAGTCCAGGGTCCGACCCGCTATCCCATGAAAGGGGTTTCGAATGTGATTTTTTTGTAAGGATTTATTTAGAAAAATCGAATTGCTTAAAATCCGTTCGATTTTGTTTTTAAAGCGCTATATTTTGTGACATACCAATATCCCTTTAATACCAGGCATCGTTCCGCTATCCCATTCAATGGCTTTCGAATGGGTTAATAAGAATGTTACTAAGAATGGACGTTCGATTTGCTGTTTATAAGCGTTACCCTTATATTTTGTTATGCAAAAGAGAGGGATATCAATTTACCGCCGACCATCTGAGCTTTAGCTCTAGGTTTCCCTTATGTGATTGGTTAGTTTAACAAATAACTAACTCATATGTTTCTTCCAGAGCGGCTATTCTTTTAGTGGGTCATACTTCGGGAGGTAAATCTTTTAAATGCTTTTATTTTATTGTGGTCGGGTTTATAAATTAATAAAAACTTTATTATATTTTATTACAATTTGAATATACATACAATTTGAAAATATTATGAAACTAAATAAACAAATATATCGTGCGAGTACACAACAAAATCGACTATGTGGAGTAAGGAAGGGCAGCTCCATCATCAAAACCAAACAGTTTCGCTACTGGTTTCCATTTATAAATTAATATAATTGCCACAGTCAACCTTATACTAATCTTTTAAAGGCTTTAAAGTGCGTCGATACAAAACTGTGCTAGATAAAAGGCTGGCTGTGCCTACAGCTCAAATTATTATCGTAACAGTGCAACCCTCGCTCCACATGTCTTCACACATTCTCCCCTCAATTTACAAATCGAATCAGCTCGCTAACAGCGCCGGACCCGCAAATAATGCCGCTTCATTAGATCCCAGCTCCCAAGGGATAACACTGGTCCAACTATAGGGCTGTCGGGAACAATACGTTTAATAGGGCATTCTTTAACAAGCTTACTACAAACTTGGCTAATCGTGTCTTATACTAACTAATAAGGAAAGGTACCCGACTGTCCGACTCCGATTTCGTTTCTTATGATATATGTTAGAGAGTAGTCTAAAATAACAGACATGTATTTTTTTTTCGCTGCCCAAACTCGACCTGTTGCGAGAATTTCACCTCCAAAGTACTGAAAAGTGCATAAAACCTCTAACTTCTATAGAGTTTTTTTTTATTGTTAGATTCCTACTGGTTTTATTATTATGTTTAAGAACATGAAAAAATAATGAGCACGTGTTTTGTTATATTGTCTCGAAGTTATACATATACTTCTCATCATATGCATATATGTACTGACTGCCTGTATGTACGTAAGAAACAACATGCATGACTACAAACTGAGTTCGTCCAAAAGACGACCTCTGCTGATCGTTCCGAGCCGCCGGCTGGCTAAGTCACGAATGTCACTCAGCATCATGGGGCCCACCCTATACAACTTCAAAGCTCCCGACTGATATAAAAAACTCAACCAGCAATAGTATATTTAAGAGCAAGCTTAAATCATTGCTTATGGAACAGGCATGTTACTCAATTGACGAGTTTTTGCACACTCGGAAGGATCCGGCATCGTAGTGTGTTACTTGTGTACCTACCTAATTTAATTTAATTGTAATTGAAAATTATGACTTGTAAAATTTACTTTTACCAATAAAGATCTGTATTCTGTATTCTGTATTCATCGAAGAGATTCTTTGGTATTTTTTATAAATATGAGTTTTAACCGATACAAAACACGTGCTCATTATTTTTTCATATTCTTAAACATATAATCAAACCAACAGGAAAACATAAAAAACTCTATAGAAGTTAGAGGGTCACTTTGCATTATTTTGGAGGTCAATTTCTCCGAAAAGGTTGAAACTGGGCAGCTAAAACAAATACGTGTCTGTCATTTTGGACTGCTCTCAAACATATATCAAAATAAAGAAAATCGGAGTCGGACAGTTGGGTACCTTTCCTTGTAAGGCTAACCTCGTATATGAGATGATCTCCATTTGAGCAGTCTTGTCAAGTTTTAGTGTTGTCGGGGCTGATCAAACGCGGGCTGCTACCTTCTTTAGCAGAGTCACTGTCAACCAGGCTAACCGTGTCATATACTAGCCTACCTACGCTGTCGAATAGACTAACCTTGTATATCAAGCGGTCTGTTGCAGTCGAACTTTAGAACGATAAAGGCGTTAACGTGTTTAACCATGGTACGAGAATATACAGATGTAGTGCATAATTGTTTTCCTTCGTATTTACACGGAAATGTAACGTGTCTTGCTATTACAGTCGGTCCCAGTACAAAAAGTACTGAGGTTAACTGACTTAGAATGACACGTTCGTACGTTTCCGTGAAAAAACTAAGGAAAACAATTATGCACTACATCTGTACTTCACCTAGACATAGCATACTATGTCGTTAACTAGGGTAACCGTGTCTTGTATTTGCTTTAGCGTCTTATACAGATGATTTAGCTTTCAGTATTTTTAATTACTAATGAAATACAGATTAAAAGAGTCCTATTACGGCTAGCGAATGCTGAGTTGGGACCGTTTCGTAACAATTTTTCTGTGTCTTGATATTGTTTTATCTGTGTAATGTGGTTTTGTTTTGTTGCGAATAAATGTCTCTTTATCTTTATCTTTATCTATTAAAATAAAACTACTTTTTACCGTAGCGATCCATTTAAACATTTTTAGTTAATATGAAACTAAGCTGTGCTACGGTCGTGTACACGAATCACCGCGCAATATCAACGTTTAATCTCATGTATAATCAAATATAATTATTACCATGAAATAAATAAAATACCCTGATATAAGGGCGCCTCTTCTTTCAAATATAATACATACAAATATACTACAGATTTACCAACAACTCTAAAACTTGTTGACAATTCCGCAACCACATTTTGCACAATCCGCTGAGATGGTGACAGGTTGCAAACCCATCGCCTAACAGTACTACAGGCCTTTATTCCCTTAATCTCTTACGATATCCTCGCGACCACATGGAGTGGCGCTATTCTAACCTGGCAACCACACCGGTAATACTTATCTCTAAACCCTAGCTCAGGACCATCTCAACCTCCCTCTATAGTCGCCTAGAATACTAAATTGGAAAGCAATCCCATATTTAATAGTACATTGTTGCCTAGGCGCGGAAACTAAGGGTTTTCCTGACGAGGTAGTTAGCAGGCCGAGCAATAGCGAGGCCTGCTAAAATACGAGTCAGGAAATCCTCGTTTCCGCCGAGGCATACATAATGCTTTTCTCAAACATGTGAGGAAATAATACAAATACATTTTGAAAAAGCAAGTAATTTAATTATGCAGAATGAACGAATGTTACCGTCTGTCAATTGTTTTTAAATACTAACCATAGAAATTGGAATGCAACTTCAAAAAGAAACACACGCACTGTGCTAAAAAAGCGAGCAGTTACCTTGGCTGTTTGGAATTTTTGTCTTGGTCCTTTTGGTTTTGTATGCAAATTGACAGCATTTTTAAGAAAAATATAGACATGGACGGAAAGTGTTTTCAAATGGTTTTTTTACTCCTAGGAGTAAAATGAGGCTCTTTCCGTCCTTGTCTTTCAATCGGAAAACCGTTTTTTCCGAGCATGTTTGAGAAAAAACACTTTGTTCTCGCCCGGTACAGCCCTGCAAGAGCAACTCCTGGCCTGATTCGACGCGGATGGATATTTGCTTGACGCGGGTGCTGACAGGCCGATCTGATGACTCAAGACGAACACGAGCCGTCTTTCGACTAGTTTTTTACATGTCTGCCGAAAAAAGGAGTGTAACGTTTTTAGGGTTCATGTATGTATAGATATGAACTATCGACTTTTTTCTAGCCCAAGAAACGAACAAAAGATAATCGCATCCGTGTAAATAAAAGAGTGAGATATATATTTATAGTTCATCGCTCGCTGTTCACACTGCCGGCGAGGACACTCTCCCAACGCCCGGCGAGTAAGCTATAATTCCATAGAATTTTTACTAGCCTCCCGCCGATTGTCAACTGTTTCTAGTACAGAATTTTACTAGTTGCTCGCCGAGCTCGCCGATATCTGGCGGTGGGACCGCTGTTTACTAGTTGACCGCAGCGATGATAAAAGCTATCGACTATAAAACTAGCTCAGCGGTACTTTCCGATGCCTGCCGAGCGTCAAAACTATCAAAACTTTACTCGCTTCTCGCCGCTCGCCCAGTCTTTTGTAGTTCATAGTTCTACTAGCTTATAGTCAGTAGCCGGCGGTGGGACCAGTGCCTTATTCCATAATAACTTCTAACCCCCTGAGCCGATTTAGATGTGTGTGGAATCGTTAGAATCCTTTCACCATCTCGTGACAAAGGATACCTAAACTGTTAAAATTGAAATAACAATAGTGGCATAATGTCAATTATTACTTTTTAGTTCAATTGTTATCCACGGCAGACGTTTTTTTATTTTTTATTATTTGCTTATTTGGTACAGTAGTCTACTAACAGATGTAACTAAATTTTATTCATACTCTAAATTATTCTAATTCCTTTATATGTCGTTAACTATACTAACTAACCAATGTGCGATTAAAATGGTGATAAAATGTAATTATTTCATGTATTTTTAGCTACGGGTACCTGTTGGCCCGTATTATGTTCGCCTTTATCATGGTGGATAAGGCATCCATCACTATCGCACTTACATACTTGTCTGAAAGTGACAGATGCTTTATCCACGTTTATCAATATCGATAAACACGACCATGATAGCTCGCGTATTGTTTACGATGCCCAGGCTCCTATAACTTTAAATATGACGTATCATTTAGAATATAGTGACCCAGCCTTTATTCGGATGAATTTGGAACTGTTCGACAATATAAAATATATGTTTAATGTCTCTATTGCTAAATTTCAAGAGAACTGAAGAAAGCATTTCTAAATGACAAAGTAACTTGCAACAATTGGCAACAGGATTTTTTGCAAACAAACATGGCCTCAAAAGCAAACCTTTAAAAAAAAAATTATTTAGTGAGAAAAAAAGTTGAATATTATCAATGTTTGTTACACGCGCTTTGGACTAGTCATTGGAATGGCGTCATTTTGTTTTCTCCTTGGCCATTTGCAGAAATGTATATCGTCTCAGTAAATAAAGAGCGTAAACTTGTAAGAATGTTTTTTCAGACCACCTTTTCAAAAAAGAATCTCTAGTCCGTTGCCAATTTAATTTAAAACTTTGTATGAATTCGTGTTAAGTTGAGTTTATGGGTCTTTACGCAACAATAATAAGATTATAATATAGAAAATACACCGTTTAATGCACAAAAACTTTAGTTTGTTTTGTTGGTAATCGCCTGAAAGGCCACAGACAAAAGCCCTCGCTTTTATTTGCTGTTATTTTTGAATTACTTTTATAAAACGGGGCAGAGGTGTAAATCCCTTCCGGAGACCTGGGAATGGAGGGTGTAGGCTTTAGTTAGTTTGGGCCGACTGACACCTACCGGTGTTGCCAGTATTTATCTTTCGTATTAAACAATTTGTAGTGCATTGGGTGAAATGAAACTATCGCTAGTAAGTCAATAGAGAACTAGGTTACATCTGACGTGTGTATGACGTACAGTCACTCGCAAACATGTTAAAATGCTGGCGGAATGGCTCGGTGCACCGCACCGTTCACGGATAACTGCAGTTAAGAGTCAAGCTCCTACGTCACTCGCTGAAGGGCAACTTATGAACTGCTAGATCGAAACAGTAGTAACTCAAAGTACAACTGTATTTTAAAATAAACTTTAATGCGACTTCTATGAACTTGAAACAAAACTAGCAAGGATTTTCAGTTGATACTGTTTTCATCTAGAAGTGCGTTATGTAGGGCGGGGGCTACGAACTAAGGAATATTCCGAGTACAACCCAGCTAGTTTAAGAATATCGGGTCTGGTTCAAACCAGTTACAACCGAACAAGTGTCTGAAATGTTTTTTTCAGGCTGCCGATAACGCTTGTTATCTCAGACGGACTTGAGATGGGCATCTTAACTAGATTAGGGCCCTTTTTCTACTATCATCGCATTGTTCTTTACTCGGCCATCGTGTACTGTCAAGTTAATAAGAGCTATCGTTGACAATAGGTGGAAAGACAATGTAAATTAAGGGCACAGATTAAATAAGAGTTACTATACCAGGGGCCAAGCCCAATAGGCTATTTGACAACATTGAAAATATACTACAAATTGTGGTCATCCTATCTGATACTAGCGTAAAATAACGTATTTCACTTTATTTCACATTAAATTACGTCATTTTTTTTGGAAATTACACGAAATAATAAGGATATTTTTTTTGAAATTTAATCTGTGGCAAAAACGCTATGTGATGTTAGAAATACTTTATAATCTGTGATGTGAAGTCACATGCAAGTAAACAAAACAAACCCCAAATTCACTTCATATGATAAGCTGTCAAATGAACTTGTTTGTTTACTTGCGTGTGACGTCACACTAGTCCGCCATAGATAGAAACAGCGTTTTTCGCGTTGTTTTGAAAATTTAAACTTTAACTTACATTTTTATTGATAATACAGTAGAATCTCAAGGAAATATCAATGTAATGTGCTTGTTATGCGATAAAAAAACATTTAAAAACGTTTTCTAAAATTAGTCAAATAGCCTATTGCTTTTGACTTGCTATCGAATTGTCAACGTTATAATAGTAATACTGATATTTACTTGACAGTGATGGCAAGCGAGTTAAAACGAGTTACGACGAGCAGAATAGAGCCCCTGTGTTTAATACAGCCTAAGATGATATAAAAAAATAATGCCACGAACAAAAAACGCTACGAGCTTTATCCTTTGTTTTTAATACTGGCTGGAAATAAAAAAGCGATCTAGAAGAGAAACCTAATGGCATCCGTATTCCTAAAGTTAACGGTTATGTGATGACATTTGAGATAGCGATAGACATCTATCGGCCTATAGCGGAACGAAAGGCTACGAAAACAAAGGTCGCGGAGTGACAGCAGGACCTTCAATTGACGACGCGGTTTCAGAGCATTTTCAAAGTAACCCTTAGACTATGGCGACATAGAGTTCAAAATATTAGTCATGACCAGGGCCCGTTCTGTTTATGCCGTTGACGCAAAAATGGCGTCACGCTACATAGAATATGATTCTAAATGGTTTTATTGTAATTATTAACTATTAGTCGTCAATCATGTAATCATGTAAAAATAAGTTAACTTTTGCTATTTGATTGAGAAGGACAGTGGCAAAAATCATCGAGTAACATACCTATCATTTAAAAAAATAACGTTTTAATGTTGTAATAAATATTCATATAATTAAATAGAAATATAATTATGGCATAGACATTCATAAAAGGAAATTGTCTCAATTTGCCATTATTAGTCATGAGTGGTGAAAAAAAAATTTTTTACCGCTTCTTATTTTACATTTATTTTTTGTATCAGTTATTTCATAAGTACCTAAACACCTGACAAATAAAAGCAGAGAATCCTGTGTAAAATTTCGACATTTTGACGTCATCGGCATGAAAGTGACCAATATGTATATTCACGCCAAATTCCAGCTTTCTAGTACTAAGTGTCTCTGAGCTAGGCTGCGGACGGACGGACAGACATGGCGAAACTATAAGGCTTCCTAGTTTGACTACGGAAGCCTAAAAATGGACTCGGCGTTCAGTCGAGTTTGTGGTTGACTTCTTATGCAGCTGGTGTTGACTGCAGCAGTCTGTCTACGAGTGTGAATCCCCATATTCAGGTCAAACGTGGGTCAAACAGTACGAAAAACTAACAACAAAATGTTGTCACTTCGCCCTTTACCTTCATTCTTCACTGCCCAAACATCGTAAGTAACGCTTATATAAACTTCCAAGTTCAATCTTGTATATATCATCAAAAGAATTCAAAATATACTGAAAGGTACATAAACATACGACTTGTAACAAAAAGTAAAAGGGTGATATTCAGCCAGTACTTTTGCTTGTCGTTTAGCGGACTAAACGCCAGAACTAACTGCTACCAAGTTACGTTTACAGTCAGCGGGGGCGCTGCTGTCGGCCAAATGGATCAAAGTAAGAAGGATATTAAAATGTTTGCTTTTTGCCCGCTGTTGCAGTTAAGTTTGTTATGCCAATAGCCGTTACTAACAAGCGACAATTACATTTTGCACTTAGCGGGGTGATACTACCTTAGTCGATTTTTAAATCTCACATGCAATTATGAATAGTATTCGATATCATGCTGTCTTGTTGTCGGAGGGTTGGTGACCCTACCTTCGAAGCTAGAGGGTTCAAATCCCGGTAAGGGCAGATATTTGTGTAATGAGCAAGGATAGGAAAAAAGCCCGTCATTTTGAAAACATAACCCAGTTCCGTACAGCAGAGACTTTCTTGATGTAAAATAAAAATATTACTATGTATTTTATTTATTTATTATACAACAATGTATATGTATACAGCGATAATGTAATGGGAAAACGCAAACAAACAGACAAACAGTAACCCAACTTCAACGATTAAATATGCCCCAATGAAAGCCGTAGATTGTGAACGAACTTTTTTGACTCATAAATAGGTCCTAAATTCACGGACAAAAAAGCAAAAAAAAAAATTATTTTTGATTGCCGAAAGTGTTTTATCCCAAAACCATTCCAGTGTTATTAATTAATAATTTTGTCACTGAAAACATATGAATTATGGTATAATAAATGTAAAATTCCTACCAATATTTTTAATTAACATCATAAGGAAGTCTCTGCTGTACGGAACAGGGTTATGCTTTCAAAATGACGGGCGTTTTCCCGATCCTTGGTAATGAGCGCGAATACTTACCTATTTATTCCTGAGACTTGGATTTTTTGAATTTTATCGTTGTCTAGTGTAAATATTAGAGTTTAGTTTAGGACTAGGTCAATTTGGGTGAGATTGTGCTCTGACAGTTATTAATTTATCTATCAAAGGCTATATAGAGCATTACAATCACGGGTAGATTCCTAAATGCTAAGAAACTTTTTGACTCGACTTGCGTATCGCTTCAAGTCGCTTGACGAATTTCAATAATGGCCTAGAATCAATTTACTTCAGTGTATACAAGTACCTAGTAGCCTAGTAGCCTTAAATCCATTCTTGCAATCCTTTCGGAACGCATTTATTTTTTACGCATAAACTCTTTTAGTCTGACTGCAGAATTTAATTAACGTCTATTTTAACGATTAGGTTGGGTCAAGGTACGAGTAGATTTAGTTTTTATAATAATTAAAATAAAAACGTATCGGTTGTACAAACCGTTTTCGGCCAAACGATTTTACAGTAAACATCAGTGAACCTATTAAACAACTAGTGAATTGGGTAATGAAATATACATACACACGTAAAGGTCACACACATCCCACTACTTCTTCGGCAGTCGGATAAAATATGACAAAACGCTTTTTAAAGTACAAAAGTGAACAACATCTGACCTTTTCTCAGAGTCCCAATTGAATATAGAATTATCCCGACTTACTTACCCGGATCATTTTGTGCAATCATTTTGGCGTCGGAGCGAAATGATAAATGATTCTCGCCCATAATAGGCTGTCATTCTTCTGTTATAAATGATCGAAGTGCTAAACGCATATTATCATATTATTTTACCATCTGTAAAGAAGTGAATACATTTGGATTTTGTTGAAATAAACTAAGACACAATTATATAACAAAAAAAACATTGAAACTGTTCAACGTGATAACAAGATTCGTAACAAAAACCCTGATAATATTATTTATCAAAACGTACTGTGCCTTGAGTTCTTAACTTCTCAATTCTGGTAGTAAAATATGGTTTTGTAGTAAACTCTTTTGATTTGCTATTGGGAGGGGAGGCGTGACGTGGTACCTATAGTGGTATATAATATTTTTGACATTTATAGGTGCATTAATTATGCCTGAATTGAAGAATAAAGAACTTTGACTTTGATTTGGTTGAGTTATTTACTTTTTAACAGAACACGTTAATACACGTAGGCAGGATTGCAGTTTGTGTTTTGTTTATTTACTTATTTAAAAAAATTCGCTTATCACCAATGTTGGTACGAACGGCGATATTTAATAACTTTGTACTTTGCTCTTTAGGAGTAATAAGAATGGTTAAGATTATCTTCTGACCTCGACTTTCAGCTTACCATGGCGGCGGCAACCATAGACGTAGCGAACACATAGGTAAAGGCTGTAAGCACTTAGAAGGTGCTTCGGGTTTGTACTTCTCGTACCAAGTACCAAAATCGCTTAGCTGCCCTGTGGACTCATTTGAAGACTCCGCTAACCGTTTCTTCTACTTCGGTAACAGAGTCTCTACAGGTGCCCTGAATATGCCAGGGCCCTTCCAACTTCAAAGACAGCCCCATCCTAGTTACGCCAAGTTCTGCTAATCTTAACATAAATTTAGTGGTGTCATGCGAAATTGAGGCTTGATCACGCTCGCCACTATTGCAAAAGAGGTGAAGTAGGTATACCATAACTGACACCAACATCGGTCATCATTGTTCGTTCGGCGCCACCGGCGAGTACAGCCGGTATTCACTTGTTTCTCCGACATCACAATCATTTCATAGAACGGTTTCACCGAATTACACTTCATAGAAACGTATGTTCTGCTGAAGCCCTAATGTTTTTAGGTCAACTTAAATATTCATTACATAATTATGTAGGTTAGGTTGGGTTAGACTTCTTTCCTAGATGTCGCTGAAAAAATGTTTCAAGCGAAAAGTTACAGCAAATTTTGTGATCTACAATATTGCCGAACTACAATTTTCGCGTGCACTAAAAAGGAATACTAGAAAATAGTTGGAATTTTTAACGCTAGCTCCCCATAGACGTTTTCCTATGTTAGTCCCTAGGGGTCGTAGAAAAAAAACTTTGAGCCCAAAAGTTTTAGCAAAATTTGTACTCTACAAAATTGCCGAACCATGATTAGCACTAAGCCTTGATTTTTAATACCGTAGAATTCTGAGTGCTGTCACATTCTGACTTTTTAGGATTTTCAATAGTAGGTATTTAACATGATTTAAGTAGATAAAATACATAACATGGATTTATAACAAAGAAAAATTATGGTTAAAAAGAAGTCCAAAGATTTGTAATAACAATGATCAGAATCAATCAATTAATCAAGACCAAGAAACGTCAGAATTCTATGGAATTAAAAATCAAGGTTTAGAATGAACTTCAATTATAGTATAGTGGTATAGGCAAAAACTGAAAAAAGTGACAGTTTTTACAAGATGGCGGACAAAGACATATGTAGAGGTGGAGCTAGCTGGAGGAACGAAAAACTTTGGTTACCATGACTATATATTGTCCTTTACAACATATTATTATTATTATTTAGATGAAAGTAAAATAGCGGAGATGGTTTACTATGTAACCTTCAGGGCACGGATGTCATAAATCAGGCCCAGTGGATATAATTGACTTAGTCGCAGTCCGACTGTCACTGTGTTAGTATCCCTTAGTAGTCTGTGGCCTTTAGTCGCATGTCGTCCCGTTCGCAATTTGTCCCGTTCGCAATTCGTCCCGTTTGCTATTCGTCCCGTTCGCAATTCGTCCCGTTAGCAAATCGTCCCGCAAACGCTCCTCGTCCCATTCGCACTTCGTCCCGTTCGCAATTCGTCCCGTTAGCAAACCGTCCCGTAAACGCATTTCGTCCCATTCGCAATTCGTCCCGTTAGCAAATCGTCCCGTAAACGCATTTCGTCCCGTTAGCATGTACGCTATTGAAGGTTAATATGTTGGTTAAAAAAAAGATACTCTAGTCACCGTATTTTGAGCAGCAGTGTGGTCGCTCCTTATTTTTATTACGTTTGGTGATTCATTTCCAACCTTACTTTAGTCAACTGGCCACTTCAAAGTACGGGACGATTTGCTAACGGGACGAATTGCGAACGGGACAAATTGCAAACGGGACGACATGCGACTAAAGGGTCTGTGGTGTCATTCACGTCACACGCGGACGTGTCAAGATACTTACATAATTTTAAGCAAAATTTAAGTACGACAATGCGTTCGTGCGCTTTTAATGGTTGTACAAATAATTAAAGAAGAAAAAACAAATTACACAGCATTTCTTTTCACTCGTAAGTACATGTTTCTTATTAAATGTCTCGATCTATTTCATTTCGTTCGCGCAAGCGTTCGCCATTTTGCAGAACGGGACAGAAATATACGATACGTAATTGTGCGACAAGATAGGTGTACTCTACAGTTTGAAGTTTGATTTCACAGTAGCGTCAACAAATATCACATTATGTTCTTTTTTACTACAAATTTTTCATTGTATAATATCTATTTTTTAAAACAATATGACTGTAACATCAACAAAATAAGGTTCATCATGCAATTAAAAAAACTATAACTTTAAATTAAAAATGTACATCTATAGTTTTAGTGGTTACGATTTTGCCTACAATATTTCAGCTCTTATATATACATGTGACTTTCGTTCGCGATATAAACGAGTCGGAGGGAGCGAATCCATTTGCAAAAGCTACAAATCAGCCAAACACACATCTATATAATAAAAATGTATCGCTAAAAGTGTTGCTAATGGCAAAAGTCGAGAACGGCTGAACCGATTAGGCTGATTTCTTTTTTGTTGTATTCGTTATTGTCAGGACAAGGTTTGTATGGAAGAGAAAAAAACCACCGTGAATGTCGGAAATTTGCAACGGGGTGAAGCCGCTGGCGGGCCGCTAGTACAATAATAATAATCACGCAATTTTTCATTAAAAGGATTTTAAAAAGTAACTGATGTACCTACTGTTATAACTTGTTATTAGAGGTAGCTGTTACAATTTTACTGTACTCGTACTAACCTTTAAAAATGAGAATTTAAACATTCATTATTATTAATAAGTAGGTATAGGTGAAAAACTCGAGTAAAGCTCCTCTTGCGTGTAGTTGTGTACAGTCGCCCACACAGCTGAGCGACCATTGAAGATGAACAGAGAGAAAATGTCTCTGTCGTGCACATGACATTCTTATGGAAAATCTATATTCATCTCTTTCTACATTTTCTCACTTCCGTCTTTAATGGGCAGTTAAGTGTGTTGCTGTGTGTACAAAACTAATATGGGATTTACGTCAAATTTCAAATATAGAATGTCGAACGGTCTATTCAGATGTGTTACAGTTACAACTACATGCAAGAGGAAGTTTTACTCCCTATACCTACTACATAAGATTTAAATGATTTTAGAAATAAATAAACCGAACAGATTAACACATTATACTTTTTCTGTTGACCCTACAAAGCAGTGACAAGACTGATAAATCATTTGGTTTAAATAACCTCGCCGAATGTGGCCGAACGTTACCGAGTAACTGTCTACACGAGTCATAAGTCATAACAACAGGAGTTCGTCTTGCTCGCTCGCTACCTAATTGCGTCTTTTTCTCTCTTTCTCTATTGACATCTCATATTAACTTAGTTTATGTGAGTATTTTTTTTTCTTTGCCCCGCGGCGACTTGAACAGCTACTACCGCGGGAATATGGCGTTTCCACAATGAAGTGATTTCGCCAGTGTCAAGTATATTTAAGTATAAATCAATATAGCAATAAAACACAATCCAATCTTCTCTAGGAAGATTGGTGGCAACGTTGTACGGTGATATGTAGGACAGAGGCCAAGATAGTTTTAACCTCTGTACCACTGCGAGTCCACTTGAGACGAGAAGTAACATGCCAGGATACACGAAATAAGTCCAAGTCTTCTATCAATGTGCAACACAAAGGCATTAAAAGTACTAATAACTAACAAAAAAGAACTTTGAACACCTAAATACACAAAAATAAAAACTAAAACAAATTACACATCCGCCATCTTTTGACGTTGCAAATGGCCGTGTGAGTAAATGTATTTGTGGTAGTATCACATCCACTATTCGGGTTCGGAATATATGAACGTCACGATCTTCAGCTATTTTACTTTCATCTAAGCCATCGAGCAACACGGCCCTTCCTAGCGGAAGGGAGTCGCCTTAGCTATGGAAATTACAGTCAAAAAGTTCTGTGAGTTCTTGCGGGTAAAATTTTGCACACGCACACCCACATACAAAAACAAAACTGTAATGATAACAGTACCTAATACATAAAAAAATTAACAATACACTGACAAAACTTGCAAAACTCGAACAATTTTTGTGTACGAACGAGTCACAATTCACACATTGACATGAAAAGGCTGAACGGCAAGAAGTCTGATATGTTGCTCAACAGATCCGAATATTGTATGGGCGAGCGGACTCGATGTTGGTAAAGTTGGTAACGTTCACTCGCGCTAATGGACTCTGTCTAGTTGACAATCCGAGTGACAACTAGTTTTGTTAGATGCGCATGCCCGCTTGGGCTTGTACGCTTGAGGGGAGATGGTACGAATGCCTACTCCCTTCCGTGTCGATGATCTAAGCATATTAAAGAACCATAACAATCTGACCTAGGGTACCGGAACAACTTTTTACGAAATGTACGATTATTTTTTTTGTATGAGCTGCTTTCAAATTTTGGAATGGCGACAGGCTCATCCGTATTCTGCTAGGTCAAAACCCTCCGACAACGTTGTCGCCCCAACTGTTACATGATTTGCCCCTTAGAGCTTTCCAGTTTTGGGCCTAGTCTATAACTAAGTCATATGTAATAATATCTTTGCTTTGCTTAACTATACGCATGCTACACGCTACACAGTGTAGTCTCTTCGATTAACTCTCGCATTACAAGTAAGAAAGGCACAAATTACTCACATTCATAAGTTTTAAGAGCATTGCTTTCCGGAGAAGCAAAACTATTCCAAAAATTAAAAGGAAAATAAGCCGAATTGGACGTCGTTGTTAATATAACACTTTTAACTCCATACAACCTCAGGAATGAGGTTCGGGTCCGGGTGAATATTTGGGCGTTTCAACCGCCGTCATTGTTGTCTTCAATATATTGACGAAAACAATGTTAATTACCAGCAACTTTTGATGTCAAAGTCTACGGACCCGGGGGTAGTATTAATTCCATTTAAAATCATAAGACAATTAAAAAGTTTATCTTGAATTATATGCGAAGACAATAATGACGGCGGTTAAAACGCCGAATAATCACCCGTGACCCATCCCGGGCACGTTGTAAGATCAATTGACCACAGTTGAAACAAAAAAATATTATTGTTCTAATAGGCATCCTAGCGTAGGCTGCTAGCGTACTTAAAATACCTATATATTACTAGAACAGAGTTAAAGGCAAAGGATAGGTTCCATTCTTCTCATTTGGTTACAGAGCTCTGAAAATGACATTAACGGAAACCTCTTTTGATTTTGAAACTGACATGTCGCACTGCCAATTTGAAAGCTAACCTATAACTTACATTTTATTTGTAAATAACATGATAATGACAAAAGTTTTTGTACGGTCCCGGTCGTTGATCTGATTATATTTTGACTGGATCTAGTGATCTATTAACACACACAATTGTGTGTAAACCGAGCCGGTCAAGACAGAATGGGCACTTGTCACTTCCCTTTGCCGTTGAGGTACCAAGTGATAAACCAAACGATTATAACCGATTAACATGTTTCGTAAATTAGTAAGTATTCATTGTGATATATAATAATAATTCCAGTTGAATTGGAAATAGACCAATACGTTTCTCTTACCCCAATCTTGGATTTTTGGTGAGTCCTAGGTAAATTAAAGATGACTTATGACAGCTTTTTCAGATGTAATGGTAAATGCTGAAAACGTTTGGTGTTAGTTACGCGAATGGATAGAATAGGAAATTAGTAGGTATACCGGGTGTACAATCCAAATGGGTCAGTATGGAGAAGTCGGAAACTATGAGAGATAGCGAGATCTGTTCTTAGGAACCATGACGTCGATTTTAGATTTAATAATAATTACATTCAAACTTTTTTATTAACTCTCATACATAACCGGGAATCGAACCTGGTCAAAATCAATGTGTATAAATTCTGCAACTCGCAAGAAGCACAACACTAATGGAATCTTGTTTAAAGTATGAGAGTTAATAAAAAAGTTTGAATGTAATTATTATTAAATCTAAAATCGACGTCATGGTTCCTAAGAACAGATCTCGCTATCTCTCATAGTTTCCGACTTCACCATGCTGACCCATTTGGATTGTACACCCGGTATAAAAGGAAGTCTGAAAGTGACACTGGTGACTGAAAAGTTTTGTGGAAATCAGTGGTCTTGGTATGGGCATGTGATGTGGAGGAATGAGGAAAATATCATCAGGAAAGTTTTGGGTATGAATGTGAATGGCTGTACGAGTAGGGAGGACCAAAGAAACGATGGATGGACTATTGGACTGTGTTAAAGATGATATATGGCTAGAAAGGGAGTGACTACCGAGATGAGGGCTAATAGAGAAGAATACATACATGTTCCGCCGACTCCAAATAAGTTGGGATAACGGCAGGAGAATGATGATGCTGATGGTCAAAGATGTAATATGTATTCGTATGCATGACTCGATGTATGAATGTGGAATAAGTGAATGAGATTGGTCAGGAATGTCAGAATCGTAGCAGGTTGACAGAAGTGGTCTCTGCCTACCCTTCTGGGAAACAGGCGTGATTTATTGTGTACATGCATAATATGGTAATACATGGTTATGGTCAGGCAGGAGCGGGGGAGATCAAGGAAGGACACGCGCTGGATGAGAATGCTGTCAACGCGTCCATCTCGCACGTGGTGCTGTGCTGCGTCGCCGGCCAGGGCGTGGGACACATGCAAGGGTTCAATTTCACACAACCTGGATTCCACGGAAACCTATTTTTATTCGGACTCCTGGGATACCTCCATAGCCAACGTACAGTATTTCGTCCCTTTACTTTCTCAAGCTCATATCTAATCGAATAGTTAGATAGAAAAGACACTCATATTGCAAGGTTTATAATATAAAGCTTACTTTCCTATCAAAATACTGGATCAGATAAGAGGATGAGAAAGTAAATGAATGATTCTTTATTAACCTTTTGGACTAATTTTGTCCCGTATGGAAAGCCTGGTAAATAGCTTAAGTATTAGATAAATAACCCCCGACACAATAGTAACCCCTTCTTTAAGAGCTAATATCTCTTAAATAGCCCAATCGATTTTGATGAAACTTAGCTAAAAACTACCGCTATAAAACCTACTTTCAAATAAAAATAAACTCATCCAAATCGGTTCACCAGTTTCAGAGCTACGGTACCACAAACACGTTCACGCACACATGCACACGCAAGCACGCACGCGCGCACGCACGCACGCACGTGCGCACGCAAGCACTGACGCACGCATAATAGCGTTCAAAGTCAGCAAAATCCGTCGTTTTACGTCGGGTGTTATAAAAAAATAACACGACTGCCGCTGTTGCTATTTTTTCTTAACTGCGGTTTTCCAGGCCACAATAATTTAGGGAAGTCGCTTACTGGGAAGGTGAGGAGGGGCGGAGATGAATGGCAAAATGGCAGAGGCGGGTCTCCACCGCGCCTTAATGTCAATCCGTTGTAGCACCTGTAGCAATCCATTGACGGGTTGCTTTACCACTTTTGAACCGAGAGCTATTGCAGGGACGCAATATTTCAAGAAAATCAAGCATGCTATCGAGCAAAGAAACTGAATCTTTATCCTCAACACCTCCACGCGTTCACCTCGACTCCGCCTCGACTACTCAACCGTAAAAGCACTTGTGTCCAGAGCTACTTTGAAAATCTAAGTTCGAAGTTACGTTAGCTCCATCTCCGCCTTTCTCTCAATTTAGTCTCAAATGACGAGTGACAGGGATAAAACGAGAAATAAACGCATAAAAAAATTCGACCAAACAATACGTTAGTGCAAATAAAAAATAGTACCTACTTACATTTGTTTTTATGCATATCCTCGTTCGAAATGAAGTTGGCAACATGATCCAATTTTTACTCAAAATCTGCTAATGAAGGTCATGGGTGCCGGGTGTATATCGAGTCGCATAACCGTTAGTATAACTACAAGAAATTAGTACAATCATGGGCGTATAATTATTTGCATAAAAACAAGTTGCATAATTGCATAATTTTGATCAATATAATAACCAAATGAAATACAGTTAAAATCCATAACATCAATACGCCTAATATCTTGAAACCAATATCCATAATCTGTAGTTTCATAATGTACAAATTTTGTACATTATTGACATAGGTACGGAGAGCAGAATGATTTAAAACTATAAAAACCGTATGTCAAAGTCGACGGAGCTGCGGAGATAGTAATCCGCGTAGAGTGGCGCTTCGCGGCTTGTCGGGACTATAACCTGGCCGTATCCAAATGAGATTCACCTATAAATTAGGCTACTAAAATCATTATTTATATTATACTATGTGATCATTAGGTATTGTATCTTTTTCGTTTTTAATAAATATAATTAATGTACATATGTATTATGTTATGTCAAATGAAAAAAATCGATATGAATGTTGTACAAAACGTGTTCATGATAATTGAGTTTATCATTTCACAATTTTGCTTTAAAAAGATACACCTAAGTTTGACTTTATGCTGGACGTTCATTTATTATTTATTTCATAGGTAGATAAATCAAATTATGCAATATGTTTTTAGACTACTTGAAGAGCACCCAATGATCATAGTCAGTCTGCCTCTACACCTAAAGACTAATGTTCTGCTCATTCTGGACCATCTTGTTTCAGATGCAAGATTTCACTTAAATGTAGCGGATATTTACGCGATCAGCATAAAAGCGACGCGGTTCCTCCCCATACCCTGCGTCATGGCGGATTTGAATCGTAGGAACTATTTGGTAGCATGCGCGCACATCCTTTCTGGCCTGGTACCCTTCACGATATGTCTCATCCAGCCTGGTGACCACTTAGCTTTGGGCAATTTAGTTCTAGCCTCGAACATCCTCGCCTTAGGCCACCACTCGTTAGAGAACCACTCGGAATGGGGCTGCTACACCGCAGGAGCTGCGATCCTAACCTACTTTTTAACGCCCCAAACCGATCCCAAAATTATTTATCCTTTTTCTCTAGCCCTGATGGAGTATTGTGCGTATAGGATTTTTAAAATTAAACTCACTAGGAAAAAGATAATTTTAAACTGTATTATAGCTGTGATGCTCATAGTTGACCAGTGTGGTGCTTGAAGATGTAGAACTAATACAGTACAGTTGTCGCCGTGATGAAGAAGAGATCCGGTAGTTCTGAATTGTTGCAGACTTGATTGGGGTATTTGCGTAACGAATTTCCCAAGTTTTCGACATTGTGCCGAGCGCAACCTTGTCGATAATAAAAATAAGACAAAATCTGACAAAAAAGAAAAAGAAAAATACATTTATTCACTACACACAAGACACACAGAACAAAAAATTGCGGCAGTGAATCGGACACTGGCTCACCATAATGCTGAGGAGTCAAACCTGCAGCGCTGATTTTCAGCCAACTTCGAGTGTGACAGGCGGACAGTACGCTAAACGAATAAATTGTTGTTTAGTATCGATTTGATTTTAACCCTAAAGGAGTTTTCGACAGTTTGAACAAACATTTTATAGCTTTTCGTTACCTATAATAAAACTAACTTCAGCCCATAGTTATTCACTGCTGAAAATAGGCCTCCGTCTTTGATTTCCAGCGATAAAGATCCAATGCAGATCTCCTCATTCTATCACACAGAGAAACGCCGAGCTTTGGCCCCTCTATCGCTCGCCGAGCATCCCTGACCTTTTTATGAGGCTCATAGTGAGAGACCACGTCTCTGATCTATATATCATCACTCGTAACTGGTTATATCTTATCGTTTTGAGGCACTCCAGTATTTTAGACGAGAATACGGAAGTTTTGACGAACACTAGGCACAGCAGAGTCAGATTCCACGAATGACCTCTTCCTCAAAGTTGCCTAGTTGGATCCTTTGTCCCAAGTAGACGTACTCGTCAACAACATTGAAAGTGGAGCTCACAAACGAAAAAAGTATGATGAAGTCCCCCATCACAACGGTGTAGTGGGTCTTGGAGCTATGTATAGCTCTACTAATGCCCTCATACATAGCCTCCACCTCATCATCTGAGCGGGTTGAAGTCGGTGCCAGGACGAATAATTGGACTTTGACACTCGGCAATTCTCGACATTCATCGGAGAGATCGGAAGTGCAAATGACACGAGACACATTGCTGCATATTCATATCATAGTGTGCACTTAACAGTCTAAAACAGTAATCTAGATCACCAGCCATAACACCTATGAATAACACAGATGTGGCTTGATTTAATTATTACATCGCATTACTCAAAACACAAATATTAAATGAGTAAATGTAAACTACAGATAATTTCATTCGAATCAAATTCCTTTGATTTTGGAAGCTAACCCGTCACACACGTCTCATAGTCGTAATCTGCTCGGACGAAATCGCGGGCAGAAACTACTACGTCATAAGAAGTTGATTATAGATTATTGATTTAGTTTCTATACTTAGGTTGTTAGGTTTTATTATTAATTAAACTGTATATTCTAGGATTTTATGCTCTGTGAAAACACGAACCTTTACGATTACAACCGAGATGTCCCGAGTGTCAAAGTGGAAATAAACGTAGTGTATAGCCGTCAACGAATATCTTTTAGGTATTCTGAGTATAAGGTACGCTACCCTGCGCGACACGTTAATGATCTTGGGCGATAAACCCGACACCACCTTTGGATGGTTGTTCACCCTTAGGCTGCGTTTCCACCAGAGATGTGCGAGGATGCGTTGCGAGGGATGTGTTTGTCATTAACCAATAGAAACGCTTCCACCAGAGCTAAGCTAAGCGAGGATAGGTAAATGAAGCGTTTCTATTGGTTAATGACAAACGCATCCCTCGCAACGCATCCTCGCACATGTCTGGTGGAAACGCAGCCTTATGGTAAAAGAATAAGTTGCCTGAGTTCAAGGTTATGGGTAAGTAATACCAGATATAAGAACTGATAATAAAACAGTCACAATATATACGCTCACTTTGTATAAACCTGTTTAGTACGTATAACGTTCACTTGAAATAATGAACGAAAGACAAAATTCAAAACCCTCCCCCCCTGACCTTCTAACCTGCCCTAACCGAGTGTGTTCTACTCTGAATCGTCTGGCTTGTTGTATTTTCTGGATACTTAAAACATATTACAAGCAAGATTTTTTAGGTAGATAAAAAAAACCTGAAAGGCTAAGGCGGGAGCAAAGCCGCTAATGCGTTGTAAGGTATTGCTCGATCTTAGGATACCTTACTAATATTCCCTTTTCTGGTAGCCGATCCTTTCAGAACCGATTGAGTATAGCACGAGATGGGACTTCATCGTGAAAGGCCAATCGTTGTCTATCATAACTTTCTTGTTGACTTAAATGACATCGAAAGTCATAAAACATCATTGCGCGAAAATTTTCTCGCGTTAAATTCATGCTGACGTGACACAGACAACTTTCAATTTGCCGCCATATCGTAAATCAAATGACAAATGAATAAAATACATTCTCAATAATATTGGCAAAGAGTACCATTTTCAAAATTTAAACTTATTTTTTTCTTATATTGTTTACAAGTGGCCAGATCTAAAAAAATTCAGTGTCGCCCTCGTAAAACATTACAAGCAAGATTTTCTAGGCAGATAAAATAATTAACCTGAAAGGCTAAGGCGGGAGCACAGCCGCTAATGCGTTGTAAGGTATTCGATTTCGTATTCGATCTTAGTGTACCTTACTAATATCCCGTTTCCTGGTAGCCGATCCTTTCAGAACCTTTTGAGTATAGCATACGATATTAGATCTTATTTTGGATGGTCGTATTATCATCGAGGTATTTTTTGCCATAATCGCCACGGCAGGCGGGTATTAAGTCTTTTTTGAAGCTGTCTATCCACTTATTTTAGAAAACTAGTCTTTCCCGGTTAAAATCCATACGATCTTTCGACAAAGTTCCGTTCAGCCATCGAGGCCGAAAACTTGAGTTATTTATCCGACCTACATCAAACAAATGGGAAAAAATTCAGAACGACCGGGTCTAACGCAAGGAGTAATGTGTCATTTTACCGTATAAAATCAAACAAAATAAATTATGTATTCATATTTTCAGTGTGTTTTTTTGTCACTGTTACTCTTTTCCCGAGCGTGTGTACTGTGTTCACCAAAAATAAAGGACGTTTAAGAATAACTACACATACAATACCTTTTGTTTACTGCCGGTAAATACTTGCAGTATATAGGGTCCACTCCATCATAACGTCCACTTTATCCAAATATCTAGTCGTGTCTGTGTGTACCAGTGTCTGTATTAATATGACTACTCAACAAGAACACCCATTGAGGTCGAATCGTCCACTGTGATAAAAATGTCCACTGTCTCATAACGTCTAATGTACAATACCAGAGGACGCCCGCGGTTTCGTACGCGTAGAATTAGTTTTCAGCTACTCCTCTTACTTCTTCCCTAGACCTCATAAGGAACCTATGTACCAAATTTGGAATTTTCAGACAGCGGTTTAGGTATTTGCATTGAACCAAGCTTTTATGTGAGTTCATCCTTTTTTGAATAAAATCGGATTCTAAACATGTGTCAAAATAAAATGTAATGTAAATCATAAGCACTAAGGAGTATTGATATCAACTCACCCCCAAGATAACTTTCTACCCCTTTTTCACCCCTTTAGGGGATGAACAATAAAATATGAAACATGTTTTCCATCAATTCTGTTAAAAAATGTTTATGCTAAATTTGAAGTAGATTGGACCAAGGAATCACGTTGTCGTATACAAACTTTGCCCCTCTTTTTCACCCCTTTAGGGGTACAATTTCGGAAAATCCTTTCTTATCAGACAAAAAGCACCCCTCCAAGTTTCAAGTCTCTACGATCAGCGGTTTAGGCTGTGCGTTGATCCGTCAGCCAGTCAGTCAGTCATTCAGGACAAAGCATTTTATTATGTATAGATTGTTTACCGTGTCAGATTGTCCTCTGTGTTTTATCGTCCACTGTCTCATAATGTTTAATGTACAAAATCATCCACTACGTGTTTACCGTCCGTATAACATCTTAATTATAACAGTGTTTACTGTGTCAGATCGTCCACTATCTCATAACGTCTAATTTATAATATTGTCCTCGGGGTCAGATTGTCCACTGTCTCATAACGTCTAATTTACAAAATAGTTCGCTGTAACAGATCATACTATGTGTGTCAAAACCTCCATGGTTGATCAAGCGAGCATGCTCCATGAAACTACTTAAACTCGCCGATTAATTATTCGAACATCCAGTTAAAAACAGAGCTACTTAAGAGAATAAAGCCGGAACTCTGTGTCATGTGGTCTTAAAGATGGGTCAAATTAATGGGACGTACACTTACATGGGTATTGCGCTGCGGCGCACGCTACGCACTCACACATAGTTATAAGTTAGCTTCTCTTCTCCTACAGCGGCACACGCACGAAATAACTTCAGTGACTGAAACAAATTGATTCAAGTGGCTCACGTGTGTCATGTGTGCGCACGTAGCGTGAGCTGGAGCAGAATACCCATGTAAATGTATGTCCAATTAATTTGTCCCATCTTTAAGACCACGAGGGAGAACTATTTTGTCCTTTTACCTTTGGGCCTTCTGGAAAACTAATATAACCGTAACCTATCTATCTATTACCCTTTTTAAGGAAAGGTAAACAAAAACAAAACAAATTGCATGATTTCGAGCAATATAATAAACAAATGATATACAGATAAAATCCATAACAACAAACGCATAACTTCTTGAAACTTAATGATCAGGATCCATAATATGTAGTTGCATAATGTACAAATAGTATAATAGTCGTTTCATATAATGTTTAACATGCATAATGTTCATTCGATATAGGCACGAAGAGGAGAGCAACATATTTTAAAAATATAAGAATCTAATGGCAAAGTCGACGAAGCTGCTACTACATGAGTACATGACACAAGTTATATAAGATGACGTTATATCACCTGATCATTATTGTATTTTTTTGTTCTTTTTAATAACTATAATTAATGTATGTATATCAAATGACATTAAATTGTTCGAGATGACGCTGACACGACCTGTCACTAACACACTGGTATTTTTGCCTAATTTTTTTAGAGTTGTTGGTAATTCTCTAGCTCTGCCTACCCCACCTCATTCTGGGGTCATCCCCATGCCTTTATAGGCATGAAGGAAAGAAGGTATTGAGTATTAAATAATTTCAACTTTATGCAACGAAAAATAAAAAATATGCTGAACGTTTCTTTTATTTTTAAACCGAATTATGCAAAAGTTTTTAGACTGATTGAAGCGCACCCAATGATAAAGGTCACCTGTACCTCTCCACCTAAAGGCTGCTTTTCTGATAATCCTTGAATATTTTGTTTCAGATGCCAGATTTCACTTAAATATATCGGATATTTACGCAATCAGCGTAAAAGCGACGCGGTTCCTCCCCATACCCTGCGTCATGGCGGATTTGAATCGTAGCAACTATTTGGTAGCATGCGCGCACATCCTTTCTGGCCTGGTACCCTTCACGATATCTCTCATCAAGCCCGGCGACCACTTAGCTTTGGGCAATTTAGTTCTAGCCTCGAACATCCTCGCCTTAGGCCACCACTCGTTAGAGAACCACTCGGAATGGGGCTGTTACACCGCAGGAGCTGCGATACTAACCTACTATTTAACGCCCCAAAATGGTCCCAAAATTATTTATCCTTTTTCTCTAGCCCTGATGGAGTATTGCGCGTATAGGACTTTTAAAATTAAACTCGCTAGGAAAAAGATAATTTTAAATTGTATTATTGCTGTGATGCTCATAGTTGACCAGTGTGGTGCTTGAAGATGTAGAACTAATACAGTACAGTTGTCGCCGTGATAAAGAAGAGATCCGGTAGTTCTGAGTTGTTGCAGACTTGGTTTGGGAGTGGGCTTAACATTTGTACCCAAGTTTTCGACCACCTTGTCAAAAATAAACGGAATCTTCGACAATTGTTTGGCATCGATCTTAACACGGAAGGACTCGTTTCTTGACAATTTAAACCAGATTGACATAGGTCATAGCTTTGTTACTTATAATAAACCCGACTGCATGCTTTAATTTACCGTATTATATACATATGTTTACACATTTTATAAATAATAATAAAGTAATAAACAAATCATTTATTCAAAAAAAACAGGCATGGGATATTGTAAGTTTTGGCCAAACTGTAAGCAGTTTGGGCGGGACTTATCGCCTTTGTTACATTTTTGTTGTTTTTTTGTTGTTCTTTGCTGTTTCGAAATTTGATTTTACTTAAAAAAAATACTTTACAGCCACACCGTTCTTACTTTTTTTTACATCAACTATTCCAAGGCATCTGGCACATCTTGAGTAATTTAAGTGTACCGTAATAAATAAACTTCTAATTAAGCTTCCCAGGATTGACAGGGATAGATGTTTTTTAATTATCTTATGACGGTATCGTTAGGTTTCTCTTCATAGGTCAGATGCTTTAAAAAGGTAAAAAACAAAGTAAGCATAGCGGTTAAAGTTAAAAAAATACTAATATGGGTATCAAATAGAGGTCTCAATAAGGTTGCTAAGTATGTTAAAATATATATACATACATACTTGCAGGCAGAGACCACTTCTTTCCACCTGATACGATCCTGACAAATCTCTTTCGCATCTTCCACATTCATACATCGAGTCATGCACGCACGTCGGTTTCGGGTCGTCAAGATTCGGCCCTTTACCGGTATTTCTCCTATTTTATTCGAAAAAGTACGCCTAGGGCGGCCCCTTGCGAGCCTTGCACTCATTTTCGCTTTGTATATCTCTTTTGTCAATATTCTTTCATCCATCCTTTCCAAATGACCGAACCATCGAAGCATGCCCTTTTCAATATTAGTCACTACATCTTCTTTAAGTCCTCATTTCCCTCTGACTTTTTCATTCCTTACTCTATCAATCAGATTCACACCACACATACTACGCAAAGAGCGCATTTCAACTGCATTTATACGACTTTCATGCTTTTCCTGCCACACCCAACATTCACTACCATACATATAATACATACATCTTACAATAAATTAGCGAATGCAGTCAGGTTACAGATGTTTTCGACTAAAAGTTACGGAAAGTTATAATTCCAAAACTCAGCTTTAGAAGTAGATTTTAGTATGAAATCACAGGAAATTTAGTCTTTTTTGAAACTATCTACTTATTATTGAAAACTACATAGATATTTTCGGTTAAAACGGTCGCAAATGATTGGTTTCTGTCGATAAAGTTACGTTCAGCCCTCGAGGTCGAAAACTTAGGTTATTTATTCGGCCTACATCCTAAACAAATCCGCAATAAACAGACCTACCGGGTCTAATGCAAGCAGAAATGTGTAATTTTACCGTATAAAATCAAATAAAATAAATAATTTATTCATATTTTCAATGTTTTTTTGCTAATTTGTACCCCTTTCCCGGACTAGTATGTATGCATTATTCACCAACATAAACAGACTCTTCTGATTGATTATTTGGTCGGCTGGTACAGAATACCATTAGTCATTAGCGTTATTTGTACTTATTTCTGTGCAATATAGATTTAATAAATAAATAAATAACATGCAATAATAACACATTAGTTTACTGCTCTGAAAACGTCCATTATCTCTTTATGTCCACTTTATCTAAATGGCCACTGTATTAAAACGTATTCTGAACTGAACGCCCACTGTGTCAGATCGTCTACTTTGTTAAATCGTTCACTGTCTCATAACGTCTAATCTATAAAACTGACCACTGTGTCACATCGTCCACCATGACTAGAACGTCCGCTGTCTTACAACGTCTAATTTACATAAGTGCCCACTGTGTCCATTTTTCCACTGTATTTAAATGTGCACTGTCTCATAACGCTTAATTTATAAATTTGTCCACCGTGTCAATTTAACGTTCAATGTCTCATAACGTCTAATTTACAAAATTGCCCACTGTCTCAGATCGTCTACTGTGTTTAAATGTGCACTGTCTAGTCATAAAATCTAATTTATAAAAAAGTCAATGTGTCAAATCGTCCACTGTGTTAAAACGCCCACTGTTTCATAAGTTCATAACCCTTAATTTATACAATCGTCTACTGAGTCGGATCGTCTATTGTGTTAAAACTTCCGCTTTCTCATTTATTTATTTTTTTATGGCATAGGGTAGGCTGACGAGCACACAGGCCCCCTGATGGTAAGTGGAAACTGTGACCCATAGACATTCGCATCCACAAGACTGTAAGCCTAAGACTGCAAATGCGCTGCCAACCCTGAGGACTAAGATGGAATGCCTCTATGCTAGTCATTACACCGGCTGTCTTATCCCCAAACCGGAACACAACAACGAAATATCGCAAATAAAAAATATATCTCATATCGCGATCTGTCTCATATCGTCCACTATGTTTAAGGATTGATTTCCTCCTACGGTGACATCGGTCGCTGACTTCGGTCGAGCGTACGAATATATACACTATGTTCTATGGGACACCGCACACTGACGTCCGCGGCACATTTGCTCATTATACCTAATATAGTTCACTGTCTCACAACGTCTATAGCGTATAAATTGTTTACTCTATCAGGTTGTCCTGTCTCACGGTTCCTTACGTTAACTCTACTAATTTTCCATTGTCGATCGAGCGAGCATCGACGGTTAAGCTACCTGCAGGTCTAGTATGGTTGCGTATATCGCGTAACAAAATGTGGATAAAGCGTCCGTCATTCTCGTACTTATATACGAGTCAGAAAGTGACGGATGTTTTAGCTACATTTTGTCACGCGATAAACGTAGCCATATTAGGCCCCCTGACTGAAACGCACGCCCTAAAATATTTGAATGCTCTGACGGTAGGTACTACTTAAAGGCCCAGCCACACCGGACACCGACAGTGAAATGTCGTATGAGAATTCACACTATACAACGCAGTGGTAAGCGCACGCGCACGTCACGTCTACGTACGCGCATCCGGTGTGACTGGGCCTTAAACTCGTCAGTTAATAATTCGTCCGTCGAGTTGAAACGTGAGCTTCTTATGAGAGTAAGGGTGCGGCTCCACTGAGGCGGAGACGGGCGGAGCAGAGCGAAGCTGTGCCAATATTAACCAATAGGAGGCGCGTGCGGTCGCGTCGAGCGCGCCTTGCGAACGTTAGCTCAGCTTCTATTGATTAATATTGGCACAGCTCCGCTCCGCTCCGCTCCGCTCGTATCCGCCTCAGTAGAGCCGTACCCTAACGCTAGAATTCCACCGCGACGCTACGCATACACACGTGGTTATAAATTGGATTCGTGCCAAAACGTATTTAAATACTCCTACAGGTTTTTAGCGCATATAGTCCCGTTCGCAATTCGTCTCGATCGCAAGTCGTCCTGCAGTCCCGCGTCGTCCTCTTTGCGAGTCGTCCCGTTGGCAATTGGTCCCTTCGCGATTCCTCCCGTTAGCAACACCTGATCTCGTGGGACTTTTCAACGATTATTTGGGGAGTTAGAGTACGATTACAGAAATTTTCAGCTTGGCTGGATATTTTCCGAAGTTTTCCATTTTTCGTCTAAAGATCCTGGACTATAACGGGACAAATTGCGAACAGGACGACTCGCGAAAGTGACGAGCCGTGAAGGGAACGAGGTGCGACTGCGGAACGACGATTGCTAACGGTTTGAATTGCGAACGGGACTGCACTTCGTTTTTTCTTAGCATTACAAGTTCGATAAACGTTTGCGAAAAACCCTGTAAACGTTCCGTTCCTTTGGGTTTTTTACTAATAATTACAAATAATTACAAAAACACAAAGTATTAGCGTCTTATATTTAAATAATCCTTACGTATAAGGAATGCAAACAACACGTTTTGCAATAGTCCATGATGTAATGATGCAACATGGTCCGAAAACGTTTTTGATGTTTTCCACTTATTTTATCATACTAGCGTAAAACGTGTCCAATAAAAAAACCTTAAATTTACTTCTGAGAGTATTTTTAATGCTAAAAAAACGAAGTTTACACATTTTCAATCCTACGGGATACCAAAATGAATACTAATGATATTAAGGTGAATGAAACAAAAGAAAAAAAGATCTTCACTTTTAAATAGGTAATTTACTATTAAGAGATCAATTAAATCAAATAAATGAGTTTTATTGAGATAAAGAAATCAGAGAAAATAACCAAATCTTACATACAGTAAACCAATACCGATACCAATGTAATTTCATATTTTTTGACATGCAATGCAATTAATATTGTAACATTACATTGATGAATAAATAACTAACTAACCAAAACCAAGAAAAAATTCAACTGAATTTTGAAATAACTAATTAAAACTTAAATTAGTTTGGTAAGCATTGAGTTTTTTTTTTGCCAATCTATTGCGTCCCGCAAATCCCGCGGATGCTGCGCTCATAATCCCCCTACAAGCGGGACTGGAAAAAAGCTCGGGATGGGAAGGCCTTTCCTAAACCTTAGAGTGGCACACGGACGAAATGACGTCAGTAGATAGTCAATGACACACGCTTAAAAGAAATTCTTCTTCTTTGCCCCGCGGCGACTTCAACAGCTACTACCACGGGGATATGTCGTTTCCACAATGAAGTGATTTCGCCATATCGCATATAAATCAATATAGCAATAAAATACAATCCAATCTTCTCCAGGAAGATTGGGGGCAACGTTGTACGGTGTTATGTAGGACAGAGGTCAAG
The DNA here is from genome assembly GCA_923062465.1 of Acleris sparsana. Taxonomy (NCBI): domain Eukaryota; kingdom Metazoa; phylum Arthropoda; class Insecta; order Lepidoptera; family Tortricidae; genus Acleris; species Acleris sparsana. The sequence goes on along the minus strand of OV281307.1, from coordinate 11,718,299 downwards.
ATAGTTATAACCTCTGCACCACTGCGAGTCCACTTGAAACGAGAAGTAAGATGCCAGATACACGAAATAAGTTCAAGTCTTCTATTACTGTGCACCACAAAGGCATAAAAAGCATAAAAAACACAAAACGTTATCAGAAAAGAACTTTGAACACCTAAATACACAAAAACACAAAACTAAAACAAATTATACATCCGCCATCTTTTAACGTTGCAAATGGCACCCTAAAAGAAATTGATCCAAGCGGCTCACGCATGGCTCACGTGAAAATTACGTTTGAGCTTGTGTTGCCATGTCAACAACTCGTAAAAATATATTTTTATTGTCATCTTTCATTTACCAGACTATTCTCCATTGTTATCCTTCTATGCAAAATATAGCTGGCCAGCTACATTATTGACTAGCGATAGACATGACACATTTAACTCTTTTTCTATCTATGATGTCAAGAAGTTATTTGTGTCTAGGTTTTTTTCTATTTTTTGAAGATTTTTTGACCTTCTTAGGTCTTTTTTGTTAAAGTAAAGTTTAAATTAGCGTCCAGATGAGTGATGATGTCCCCGCGGCGCTTGCCCATGCATTCCTGTGTGCCGTGTGCGCGAATCGGGTCCGTGAAGTGCATCTCAAAAACTATACGTGTTTGGGGTTGCACACTAACCTGTTTGTACACGGAATTCTCGGGATAATAAACTTTCAAAGTTAGTTCTTATGTTCTTACACGATGTAAGCAGGCGCCAGGCCCTGTGGTGACTTCGGGTGTACAATATAGCTTCGTAATATATCCGTAACCACCGCCACATTTTAGTCCAATATGATCCTTTCCTCAATCATAGTTAATCTTGAATTTTAATGTTTATAATTTAGCTTATCAATAACTATCACTAATGCTCGGCGAGCGACATTATATTTAAACTTCGTGCACAATTTATGTAGGTATTAAAAATATATGCAGTTCATTCAGAACGCAGTGTCTTATATGTTGAAATATCGGTTTACAACTGCGCACCTCTCACATAAGAATATGTTGAGTCTCTTTATATTAATAGATCCTCAATATTCATAGAATTTACTATAATTAAAGTATATTTTCATTTTTAACAACACAAACTTACCCATATTAGTCATTATATTTGACGTTAAAGTGACATAAAATGCTACTGGTCGTCTATCATTACCTATCACATAGGTGCCACTAAATAAATGGTATTGAAAACTGGGCTTCCACCCACTGGCCTCCGCACAACCAGCCCGAGACCTCCAGATTCACAACTCGGTTCGGATCTCAAGTCAATAAAAAATAATACTCTTAGTAATTTTGTACTACACCAGCACTCGATATAGTAATAACGGGTCGGTTCAATCTTTGATCATATTGCTCTGAGGCGGGACGCGATCTCGATGTTAGAAGTTTTAAGTACTTAAGAATAGACAAAACATACAAACATTACATACATTCATACAATATAATATACTCATAGTAACTAAAAGCCCAGAGCTTAATTTGGGGCTTGGCCAATTGAAGTGATATTGTCCACCGATATTTATTTATTTTATTATTATCGAACGATGTGTTTTGTACGCTCTGATGGGTCTCCCTAAACTCGCCGGTTTATGTAAGTTGCGCCGCGGTCACTCGACTGACCGACCGAAGGCCTTTTTCAAGAGAAGAATAACACTCCAGAGGGCGCTTATTCCCAAAATACCAGTGGAGCTAGACAAGTTGCCATCGAATACAAACGTTTGGTGAACACTGTCGCTTTGCGTTGTCATAGAAAAATGTATGGAATTGACGTAAGTCACGTGATTATGACAAGCGTTGGCAAAAATAAAAATGACAGTTGTACCGAGTGATATATCACGTGACTTACGTCAATTCCATACATTTTTCTATGACAACGCAAAGCGACATTGTTCACCAAACGTTTGTATTCGACGGCAACTTGTCTAGCCCCACTGATTTTTTAACATTATCAACATCATCATCATCATCATGTCAGCCGAAAGACGTCCACTGCTGGACATAGGCCTCCCCCAAGGCTTTCCACTCAGACCGGTCTTGTGCTTTTCGTATCCACCGCGGTCCCGCGATCCTGACGAGGTCGTCACTCCATCTTGTTGGAGGCCTACCTACAGCTCGTCTTCCGGTCCGCGGACGCCACTCCAGAACATTATCAACAATACCCCAAATTGAATGTTTAGTTTTGGGTTTCGGATTAATTGAGAATCTGGCATTTTTAAATTCTAGTATTTCGGGAATGAGCGTGGTGGTAACCATGACATACAAGCTCGTTAATAGACTTCAATGAGTGATTAAAATCTTTTCAGAATCGGCAGTGGGGAAAGACGTCGCCGATGTGTACAAAATCAGTCTGGCGGCTTCCAAGTACCTTCCCCTGGCCTGCATAATGGCGGACTTAAGAAGAAATGACGATGTAGTGTCAGCATTGCATGCTCTATTAGGAATTATTCCTTTCATCATGGCTGTCACAGGGAAAGAGGATGCCAACGCGGGGCGGACATGCATCTTCATTAACCTCCTGGCTGTCATGTACTATGCCCTGGACAAGGGGAGTAATGATGGCTGGTGCACGGCAGCTGGGGGTTTGGTGGCATATTTCGGCGTTGCTGTGGGTGGAGATGATGCCCCAAAATTTATATATCCCCTAGCACTTGCTGTGATTGATCATTTCGGCTACTTGATGGGGGGGTCCTTATCTGCATTACTTGGTAGATGAAATAAAAACGACTTTGTAGTCTTCGTCACACGTAAGTGATCATTGTATTTAACAGGTGTATATCTCGGGATCCCTAATCGTTATTTGAGTTGATAAATATTGAACTCCAATATGTCCTTGAAATTCGGTATACCTACGGATTTAAAACTTAATTTGTAGTAGGTATACAAAGTTTCGATACATTCTCCTACAGAAACCGTGTCCCCTAGACAATATAGAATATTTACATATAGGTATTTTATGACTAATTTATTATTAAGTAATCTCAAGGACATATTGGAGTTTGATATGTATCAACTCATTTGTCCTAATAAATTGTTGGTCTTAATTCCGTTTAATCTAAAGGCATTTTCCGCAATTTTAAACCTTTTTAGCGTTGTTATTATAATTATAATACCTAGAGGAATATATAAAATTCCATAATTTTATTATTTTCGAAAATTGATTTGCCCAAATTGCTCTGTTATTCCGGAGCTGTTAAATTACGTTGTTATTCGTAGGTTATCAAAAGTTAAAGTCTACAATCGGAATATTTCGTTAGAAATTATAGAAAATCTGGATTAAGGGAAATAGAAGCAGTTTTTGGTTTTTCTATTTAATAGTTATTTTCATTGTTTCAGTAAAACGCGGTTCGGTTCCTAGTTTAAATACTTTAAACATAAATAACATGCAAGCGGCTTACTTGTGAAGAAGTATAGAGAGTGAATAACTTTGCCAAATCAACGAAATTAGCGTTACATATTTTTTACATAATATATTATTATTGAGATTAATAAAATCATTGGATTAATTATTGTTTACTTTTGAGGGAGCCTGAAAGGTAATATTTTCCTTACCGGCTTGTAATCGGTGTGTTTGTTTGTTACTCCTTCACGTTACATCGGCTCGGATTTGGATGAAGATTGAAATGGAGGTAGCTTATACCCTGTATTAACACACAGGCTATTTTTCAATCCGGAAAATTTAAAAGTTGCCGAGGGAAAAACCATAAGTGAAATCTAAGCGGACGAAGACGCGGGCAGAACACTGTTACCATGAAATACTAAGCGAGGCGTTCGTACAAGCCGATTATTTACGGCTTTACCAAAAATTCTTATGCATAGAGTAGGTATACAAACAAAACGTAAAACCGAAAATAACCCGGTATACTATAGCTTTACCTTGCATTACTATCTTCATAATACGATGCATAACCAAAACGCAATTTATTTACTAAGCCGAAATCTATCGCAGTACTCGCTCGCACATATTCACTTACCTACAAGAAAGAAACAATAACAATATATTCGTACACACGCGCAGTTACATTTCACTGCGCGCGAACTTACACCCACAAAATTATTACAAGTCCGGCCGGTCCGGCGGTCCCTCTTCGCTGTACTTGAATTCAAACATTCAAACATTTTTCTAGCGCTTCGAACTCACACAACAGACACGGCAGCATGTGAAAACAATAAAAATCAGAGTGAGAGAACGCTCTAGTACGCGCTAGGACGCCGGCTTATTTCAAACAATTTTCAACTTTAAGTGTATAGCACGCGTCACTTTCTTTTCTCGAGGACGCCGTCGCCGCCACCTACGACCTTCAAACTTTAATAATATTTTGCATCCTTTTTTCATTACGCAATATTACGCGACGCCATTACTTTAGTTCGCGTCGTCGCGCAAAGATAGTGTAATTCTTGTGAAAGTTTTTTTGAATTACCTATTTATTTAGTGTTTTATGATTCAAGTAACTAGTGAAATTTAGCTCGCTGTTCGTTCTGTGTTCATGTGCTGTGTTTGTAGTTACCTACTGTTTGGATTATTTGTTTTTGTTCACGACGACGGAGGTTGGTGTTTCTATTCTATTTTTAATACGTTAGGTACCTATAGGTTTTACCCAAATCTAATTTAGGTTATATTCGTGGTTTTTCAATATTTTTGTCTGTCTAGGTAGGGTAGGGGCACCAAAAGATGAACGACACCCAAAAGCTGAACACTCGATCGAAATAATCACATAACTAAATCGTGACAAATATTACATAGTTCGGAATTTATTTTTCTTAAACAGCAACTCTTTGCTTACACCTCCATTAAATCTTAACATAGTATTATATTCTTTTTGGCCGTGATCGGTCATCGTTCTGGAGCTTCCCGCCGAAAATGTCGATAGTATGGGAAAATACATAAGGACAGTGCTCTCCAAATTTAAGCTTTTAATTACGTATAAAATTCAATAATTGTCAGTCTTAGAAGGATTTGCTTGGTATGTATTCTTGATTAATCACTCTTTTATTGGAGTTATACGATATTTCATTTTTCTTGTTAGTTAACGAGAAATATGCCGTTCAAGTAATGGTTTCAAAAATGTATACCTAAGCCAATACTTGAACGGTGTTCAGCTACTAGGCAAGGCGTACTTTTTTTAAAGCTTCTTAATAAATCGTACTGAAATGACAGATGGAAAATTTAGAACTTAAAATGATCGTTAAATGCTCTTGTATTTTTAAACCAAAAGATGAACATAGCTTTTGATGTCTAATCCAATGATTTTGGAGTTTTAAATACTATGAAAACTATCACTGTTCAATAAAAAATGTGTGCCTAATACTTGAATAAATTAAATTTACTAGTTCATGTTTTGGATTCTATTCCAATATGTGAACACCTAATTGATTTTGTTTGTTCATTTCATAAATTCTGTGTTCTAAAATTGAACTAAGTAAATTCAGTCGTTCAACTTTTAGGCATAGTTTTATAATATGAACACTAGTAGTAGTATACTAGTAGTATTTATGGAAATGTTTACTAATATTATAAATGTTAAAGTAACACTTTTTGTCGGTTTATCTGTTTAACAAGATAAGTAACTAAGTAGTTTTGCTAATGATTATTGATAAAAAATACTAATTCGTTATTTTTATGACACAAATAACCATAAAATAGGAACCTTATGTACGTAAGTAATATTAAATAAATGTAAACAATTAAACTAAAAGAATATTTCGTTAACTCGCATTTTATTGCTAAAAGTGAATAGAATTAAAATGATATAGGTATTTTATTATGTTAGTTCAACTTTTGGGCGCAAACCGTTCAGAATTAGGGCACGCTGTTCATCTTTTGGGCAAATCGGTACATTTTTGGTTTCAATGATTTTTAGAAAAATACGGAGATATAATAACAGGCTTTATAATAGTCATTTTCAATCTAGACCATATACTGTACCATATAAAAAAATTAAATAGGGTGAAATTTGTTACTTTCACTGAATATAAACTGTCTAAAGTTGGTGTAGTCGCTTAATCGTTCATCTTTTGGTGCTCTTACCCTACTCAAAATATGGCCGCATTGGTTCAAATTGAGTGTTGTCTTGTCTTACAGATTACCTACTTAATGAGATAACAAGTTTTTCAAGGTTATCCTTTGAAAATAAGAAACATGTCATTAAGTTAGGACGCGCTCTCCCAGACCTAAAAATTGATTATAAGCGTAGAGAAGGATTCTTCAAACACTTCCATAGTGAATTATATGATAAATACAATTGGCTGACTGGCAGCTGCAAATTAAACAAATTGTTTTGCTATTCGTGTTTGCTGTTTTCTCTAGCAGTGTTTGGAATCGAACCGGTTTTGCAGATATCAACAATATATATAATTCACCTAAGAAACATGTTCAAAGCGAGAAACATATACGGAGTTGTATATTATTACATAGTTTAGGTTTACTTGGATTGTTTGGCGCTTTATTCGTGTCATCATGGTTTTCTTAATAGGTACAGTAAGGCGGGTACGGACGGCGCATGCCGCGGGCTGTGGGTTTTCTTTATTCGGTTGATTTTGTTGCACGAATTTGTAAATATATGTTTAATTAAGTCTTTTTTTTGGTTTCTGTGTGCAGACCTGCAGTGCATGTATTTAATTTGGTTTATTTTTGTTTTGTTTTTAACAAAGGACAACTTTTTATTTTGCATGATAGGTATTAGCAAGCTAATTTTTACTGTGTTTTGATTTCTAACGTAAATTAACTATATTGTCTGTGTGTTTAATGTGTGCGTACGCAACTAACGGCTTTTTTCAAAGCCACTTTTGTCATACTTGACATACACTGTTCATGTAATACCAGTGATGTCATGTATGGCGAAGGTGGTGAACACTAACTGCAAGGATCGCACGTAGAAACAGTTACCGCACTTACTTCAGCACTGCTTTTTGGGAACTAAAAGATGACATCTATTTTATTAAGGTAGGTAGGTATTGTTTTTTTAATAATGGAAGGGGCAAACACGTACACACGCCATACACCTTTTTTTGCTCCGGCTTGTCTATTTATTTACGTGACGCTTCGCCACTGCTGTTCAGTATAGCTGGAGAGAAAGGGACAGAGCTATAGCAGTTATGTTGCTCCTCTTTCTCTCAACCTAAACTTAACGACTTCGGAATATCATGGTAACCAGGAGTCGGAATCTCTAAATGTTGCCACTTAATGTGATGTGTATTAAAAGTTATTTAAATACTAGTGTCCCGCCCTCGCTTCGCTTAGGTTTATGTCTTTCAGTTAAACCCGTACATAAACCGGAATTTACTATACATTTTATGAATTGAAAACCTTTCGTGGTTAAACTATGTAATTGTGTTCGTTTGTGAGATCATCGCGAACATACAGACAAACGCGGCGGGCCACTTTGTTTTATACCTAATATGCAGTGATTTATGATCACATTGTTCTTTCGCTTTCATTATATTGGTTTTAGGGTTCCGTACGTGTCTTTGAATACGTTGAATAAACGTTTTACGACTATTCGTGACGAGGTCATTTATTGGTGTCGTTGTTTAGGTTGAATAAACGTTTCTATCACTATATTATACAATGTTAAATAAAGGTGTCTTTGAATACGTTGAATAAAATCTGTTTTGATAATTTAGTAGAATGATCAAAATGGTTTCGTATATTACTTCATTTCTTTAATTTTAAATCTTGTGTGTGTTTATCATAAACACAAGGTCAATTTCTCCAAACAGGTTGAGTTTGGGGCGCTAAAAAAAATACGTGTCTGTTATTTTAAACTACTCTCTAACATAATATCAAAATCAACAAAATCGGAGCCGGACAGTTGGGTACCTTTCCTTGTAAGTAACGAGGAACCCTAAAGTCGGTTGTAATGGCCGCGGGCCATGTATATAATAGTTATATTAGCGTTTAATATCAGTCGCCACGTAACGGTAACGTAAGTATGAAGAAATGTTTTAAATTATTAATTAAAACAATTGAATACCCAGAAATACAGAAGGGCGTTAAAAATTTCGCAAAAACACATATTTACATCGTCATGAAACTAAAGTTCCCACACATAGCCATCACATACACACGTACACACTCACTACAATTATCACAACTCTACAATATTATTAATATTAATATGAACATTTATTTTAAACTTCCGTCAAAAACACAGCGTACGCACAAATGTATAACGGTCGTTGATTGACACGATTAAGTAATTCACGACGACAAACTGCTATGTAACTTAAAAGTCATATAAAGGGCTCGATCATAACCAGTATTTGACCGAAAAGTCAGTCTTTATACTTTTATTCAACTTTTATATAACGTCTATACGACTAAAAGTTGTATAATTTGGGCCTAATTCGCGTTTTTCAAAATTCAAAATTCAAAATTCAAAATCATTTTATTTCAGAAATTTCTTTCCATATTGAACACAACGGTAAGACACAAATATACATACATGACACAAAATAATAATAATAATTTACAGAAAATTAAATAAATATTTATTTAATAATAATTAAAATACAAGTTTTATAAACGTTTTTATTACGTTTACCCGACTAATCTTATAAGACCTTAAATTACGACAAAACGTTTACTTGACCATTATACAACATTAATTTGTTACTTGGGTAGTCAACAACGAACCTTTATAGTTTCACCATGTCCGTTGTCCGTCCTTTGAATTCATTTTTCCATAAAAACATGTATACAATGGTTTTTTAAGAGCTCTCCAATGATCCATTCGATGTAGTAATGTAATAAAAACTCCCAAATGGTGACCCCCTTCTTTCCTATCTACCTCTTATACGGCCAACCAATTTTCATGAAACCTAGCTTAGAATAACCGCTAGAAAACCTGCACAAACTAGAAAACGCTAGAAAACGCTAGAAAATACGTCAAACGTTTAACGCCCCTCTTTTTGCTTTGGGGGTTAAAAAAAAGTACCGTTTATAATTAAACGAGAATAGACGATCAGAAGGACAGGGCGGTACTATAAGAGTTCCTTGTTGGCTACGGAACCCTAAAATTCATTAAAAAACCCTTTGATTATTTTTCAACAAACTCAAGTGCTGACTGACTCCTTGGTATGTCCTATATGTTAAATATACTTGAACAAAACAAAGAAACCTCCACAAAGGATCGATGCTGGGGTAACCAACCGTCGTGTTCGAGTGAGAGTGAGTCCCTAATGCACGCGCTAGGGCGCCCCATTCGAGGCTCCCCGCTGGGACAATTTCATTACTCGCTATAGACGAGTTGGAAGGGAATTTACGCATTTTTACTTAAACAATACGAAATTGAAGATAACATAATGAGGGAGAAATTGATACGTACTATGTAAGTACCTAGTTAATAAAAATGTAATAGTAGGTACTTTATGTGTCACTCGTGCATATTAATGAGAGGCATTAATACACGAGTGTGGTTTTATGAAACGAGCCGAAAGGCAAGTTTCGTAATAAGATGACACGAGTGTTTTAATGCCTAAGTTTTCTATTTATGAAACCCATATCTGGGGTTGCCCTGTATCTTAATGTATCTACATTAAAGTATCAATCACCGATACTTTAATATGAACATTAAAATCCAACCACAGAGATACAGGTTTCTTAATTAAGGACAGTTGCTTATCGTTTCTGAATATATTGTAGGGAAGTTATGTATAAAATATTCCTATAGGGTGGGTATATTTTTCTATTTTCGGTATTTATTACCCAACTCCATGAAACTAAAGTTTAATATCGACGGTTCTGTGACTCAACCTCGTATATAGAACATTATCCAGTATAAACTGACACGCACTAAGTATGCACTCGCTTAGTTCGTGAGTGTCAGTTTATACTGGACAATATTCTATATACGAGGTTGAATCACAGAACCGTCGATATGGAGTTTATATGGCCGACTTGCTACATGATTGTGTATCGGATCTCTCTGTCTAATCGCCGTCTAAATAGCAGTTTAAAATGCTTCTATTATCCGTATTACTTGGGCGGTTTTAATTTTAATTTCACTTTTGGTGATCTCTTTCTATTTCATGTTTTGTTGAAAAATGCTGTTTAGAAAATCCATGCATATTCCCTATTGAGAAGTGACTTTGCCAACTTCCATTTTGGTAACTAAAAATTATGCAAAAATAAAACGAGTAAGTAATCTCATAAAATTGACCTAGTTCCAGTCTAAGGCTTGTACTATAGGTACTAGATAACGATAAACATATTTGTATAGTGAAATACATATTTAACAACCGAGACCCAGGAAGAAATTCTCGCACACATTACACAAATATTTGCCCATACCAGGAAGCTAAAACGCGTCAAAGATAAAAAAGTGTTTATTCAGTAAGTAGGCCGTATAACTAAATATAAAAGTATCTCCTTGCTCCACGCTCTTATACCGCAAACTACACGAATATTCTATTTGGCTGTTACAAAACAATAGCTCCTGATATCCTGATATCACTCGCAAACATCTGGCGTCCATTAGACAACCGACACCGCGGTGTTTCACCAAATGTAAAAGGTTCTTAGACTGAAGCTATAGTGAGGAGAGTCAGGAGAGTCGGGTGTGCATCTTACTGCGGAGGATGGCTACGTTACTGGCTACTTTAACGTTATGGAAACCGATGGCTCTGTACCGCTGCACAGATGAATTACGCTACGCGTAGGGAAGCGATTGGTTTCAAACGAAACGAATAGAAACGCTAGTTAGCGTAATAGCGTTATTTCCGGACCGTTACGACCTTCAAACCTTCAAGAAAAGAGCGTACTCATTTGAAAGGCCGGCAACGCACCTGTGACTCCTCTGGTGCTGCAGGTGTCTATGGGTGACGGTAATCGCTTTCCATCAGGCGATCCGTGTGCTCGTTTGCCTCATATGCAATAAAAAAATAAAAAAAATAAACTTCTTGGCAGGGCCCTCTGTAGGTATAATTATTAAATTTCAGTTTTAATTCGATTTAGACTCGTATCAGGGCGAGCCCTACTCACTCTTGACCAAATTTGAAGCTTGTATGTAAACCGTTTTTACGACACAACAAAATTTTAAATGAATTGAAAAAATATCTTGGATGGAACCCCCATTTTTAAAAAGAATTAGTTATTATTTTATTACCTTGTAATGTAAGTTTCTTGTAACTAATACTTATTGTATTTAATGATTGAAAAAATGACCTCCTGCTGGAATTTTCACAAGCTTGTAAGAAGAGAGTTTTTTATATTTGTTAGAGAATTCGCCGTAATAACACATGTGCTGGGGAAAACCAATCAGCTATCTATTACGTTTGAAAAGATACAGTTGCTTAAAGTTAAGACGGACGGACGGACATATACATTAATAGGATCCCGTTGGAATTCCTTCGGATACGGAATCCCAAAAATTGCATATTTTCCATGATCATAAAGGTTACAAAAAACAACTATTTCTATAAAAAATAACGGCTTACTTTTTGAGAAGTTTTTGAGAAATTATTGAAAATATTTGTGTTGAATTCAGTACAGATGTAGTGCATAATTGCTTTCCTTCGTATTTTCACGGAAACGTACGAACGTGTCATGCTACTTTAGTCAACCTCAGTACTTTTTGTACTGTGACCGACTGCAATAGCAAGACTGGACTAACTGCAAAACAATTATGCGCTACATCTGTAGCTTATTAAATGTATATCCTCTTTGGTAGTGACCCTTTTGGGTACGGAACCCTTTAAAGATTTAGGAACAGGGATTATACATGGATTTTTTAAATAACTTTTACAACAAAATATAAAAATACCGTAAAAGAACACCAATAGTAATTAAAATTAAAATCGGCCAAGTAATACGAATGATACAAGATAATTTTAAAACCCTAATTAGACAGCGATTATCATGATCATGAAGACTGTGACGTCATGTCATAAGCCGGCCATATAAACTCCAAGCTGAATTTGGTTTTGCTAGAAAGAGAAAGGAATAAATCTTGGTTGGCTTATATCTTAAGTTGAGTCATAAAAAATCCCTATTTAGCATCACAATAAACAAACGAACTTATACACCGTGGGCCCGAATAACCCGACCAATTTTAACAATCGATACTAGAGCCTATTTGTAGAATATAATGGGTATAATATGTAGTCCAATAACGCATAATTTCCGAGATTTTCATTATTTAAAAAACAATTCCATAGTTAATTTAATTTGAACTCTGTCACCTTAACCTAAAGCATTATTTAATAAGAAATTGATTAATTAATTTATGTTGTATGTGGATGATATTGCTACTTACAACATGAATCTTTCTTAGTAAATAATGCTTTAGGTTAAGGTGACAGAGTTCAAATTTAATTAACTATGGAATTGATTTTTAAATAATAAAAATCTCGGAAATTATGCGTTATTGGACTACATATTATACCCATTATATTCTACAAATAGGCTCAAGTATCGATTGTTAAAATTGGTCGGGTTATTCGGGCCCACGGTGTATAGTACCGCGAGTTTTGTCTCCACAGAGCCCTAATAATCCGAATAACAAACTATTTTATTTCATTACGCCATCATCTTAACGCCAGTAAAGCGCGAGCCGTTAAGCTTTTGTTTAACTGCCGAATTAACCCTGATATCCGACGATAGTTGTACGATTTGGACCGTGATCTACGGCCTAGGCTCAACTGTGTTTTATTGTTGTGCCAAATTATTACAGTCTTCATAAACGCGCAATAGTGTGCTCAAAATGTGTTTTGTCCCTAACCGTTACGGGAAAAATATTTAATTAAAATTATAATCAGCCAAGAAATACTAGCATTTTAAACTGATAATTAGACAGCGATTAGACAGAGAGATCCGATGTGCACTGTGACGTCATAAAAGAGATAAGTCATATAAACTCCATGTTAAATTCTGTTTTGCCATAAATCTTTGTTGGTTGGTTTGGTATATTATTATAGTTATTCAGAATATGATTTTTTCAACTGTTTGTTACATGTTTTTTTATTGACGGTGTGAAAAGGTTATCAATATTCCCTTTTTCACAATTGTATGCCGAGTTTTTTTTTTTTGTTTGCCCCGCGGCGACTTGAACAGCTACTACCGCGGGAATATGGCGTTCCACTATGAAGTGATTTCGCCAGTGTCAAGTATATATAAGTATAAATCAATATAGCAATAAAACACAATCCAATCTTCTCTAGAAAGATTGGGGGCAACGTTGTACGGTGATATGTAGGACAGAGGTGAAGATAGTTTTAACCTCTGTGCCACTGCGAGTCCACTTAAATAAATAAATAAAATAAATAAATATCAGGGGACAATGTCACACCAATTGACCTTAGTCCCAAACTAAGCTCTAGGCTTGTACTATGGGTACTAGACAACGATATAAATACTTATATAGAGAAATATATACTTAAATACATAGAAAACATCCATGACTCAGAAACAAATATTCTTGCTCATCACACAAATATCTGCCCTTACCGGGATTTGAACCCAGGACCGCTAGCTTCGTAGGCAGGGTCACTACCAACTAGGCCAGCGCGTCGTCAAACGAAACGAAACGAGAAGTAAGATGTCAGGATACACGAAATAAGTCCAAGTCTTCTATCACTGTACAACACAGAGGCATTAAAAGTACAAATCACTAACAAAAAAGACCTTTGGACACCTAAATACACAAAAATAAAAAATAAAACAAATTACACATCCGCCATCTTTTGACGTTGCAAATGCCTCGTCTGCCGAGTTGCTGGTTAAGGTCAGATTTGGTTTACGATAGATTCTTGATGATGATAGGTTTGACATATGGTTGTCAAAAAATTAAGTATAAAATTAGAACTTGGCAACGAGAAATGGAATGTAGCTTGTAAGCTATCAGAAAAATGCACAAAATAAGGCATACAAAAATAAGACAGATAAGATGTATAGAAGCTCTCCGCTACGCCCAACAATAAAAATGGAAGTGGGCTGGTCATGTAGTAAGACACTCAGACCAGCGATGGACCGGAAAAGTGACGTCTTGGAAAGGCCCACTAGGGAAAAGAGGTAAAGGAGAAAAATTAAGAAACGTTAACTTTTCCACTGAGTTACGAAAATTAGTTAAACTTTTATAAAGAACAATGGTAATATATCAGACAAAACTCCTGTAGCTAGTGCAAGTATATTACTAACGAGTGAGGATTGAATCTACTTCAGTTATTAAATTTGAGATACTACGACGTACGAGTAATTTTTGTAACTCAGCGGAAATGTTAACGTTTCTTAATGTTTGACCTTAACTAGGTACAAACTTTTAAAGAGATGCCCAATCGCACAGAAAATAAAATAATATCTTAGCCGGTGTCGTAAGAGTTAATTGACGAAATGTGAGATCTGGGTTTATCGCCTTGGGAATAGGTTTGTTTTAATTCTAATGCGCTTTTAATTATAAGGCAACAGAGCAGATGAAGAGATATGACACTTGGCAACAGAAACCGCTGGCTTTATTTTAAACTACGTGTTCATGCCAGGCGTTGCCTGGGTGAATTTTCTCTTCCACGCACACCCTGACAATTACGAAGACAACAAACAAAACCGCCAAATATGTCAAACCGTTCTCAAGTGATGGTCATTCATACATGCGGCAATCGATTTTTATTACCATAAAAGAAAAATGATAAATAATGATATGTACGGTCGAGTTCATAAACATGTTTACACTGTCTGTTAGTCTCATGTTTAAACTATGTCATATATGAATTGTCACAACAATTAAAGTGACAAGGTACTAAGGTATACACATATTTGGCTGTAGAATAGAGCCTCAGTACTCCCAGCTCCTTATTACCACTCTGGTGGCTACCTTTATCACACTTGCACGCGCGACTAACTGTGTTGTCACTCGTGTTTCTTAAAAGGAATAGAAGGAGCTGATAAAACTGTAGTACGTATAGCTATGTAGAAAAATAGGTACATGTACAATCGATTTCATAAAATATAATTTAAGAAGCCTGCAAAAAACTCACGGAATAAATAAGTCAACCAAACAATTTGCAAACACTATGAGCAGTTTTTATGGAGTCACCAAGGTGTTATAATCTATGGCTTTATTGCTAAAGCCCCCGCTAATAATTTGTCTGTAGAAATACGTGTTGATGGAAACATGTCGTCGCTGCCTTAAATAAAACTTCTTTGTTATTTTGACGACTTCATAAAACTCAGTTAAAACGGGCAAGCTTCATGCAAGATTGCGACAGACGAGACTCATCCTTCTGGCTCTCATATGCCTAGATTTTGATACAGAGCAAATTTGTGCCCACGTGTGAAGCGTACCTGTGTGTGCGCACTATGTTGATACACACACGTTGCTGGATCAATGGACCCGTGACGTGTACAGCGCGTACATGCATTGATTGCTGTGGAAATGTTGACACACGTTGCTGGATCAATGGACCCGTGACGTGTAGGTACAGCGTACGTGCGTAGGGGGTTCCGGCTTAGCGCAGAGCTAGGTATCAGCCCAATTGAACCCTGATCCACCATAGAACGGTGTCACAGTGACATATAGCCCGGGGAATTTGGACAAAAAATTAGGCCGATCTTGCCCGAAATAAACAGCATTTTTTTTCATTAAATGTGTTGAGTATCTCATGAGAGTGTTTTTTTTTAAGGATTTTCGTTTATCAATACAACTTGATAGAAATAAATATTAAGTTTTTGTATAAGAAACAATTTTTTACCAGTAGGTTAGGAAATGAAACATTTATCGTCCGCGCAATAATGTTATTTTTTGAAAAATCTTACGCAACCTTGACCTTAAGCAAAAAAACTAACAGGACAAAAAATGTGCTAAATATTCATCTATTATTAAGAAAATTAAACTTATACTAAGCACTTCAGAAATATCCGAAAAATTTAACAGAACTGATAGTTGTTGAATAATGGAGCATATAAATCCATGTCGTAATTTCTCAATATTAAACAGACGTTTAATATTGTAAAATAGTAATGCAAACGATTTGCATTCATGTGTTCAATTTTCTTCTAAATTAGTAAGATTAACCATATGCATGAAAGTTAAACTAAATTCACCTTTGTTACATTTTTGCCTAAACCTGTATTTAAAAAAGACTTTTAATATTAGTTCGTTTTATTCCAATATGTTCAATCTTGTTTGTAACCGTTTTTTTTTTCCATGGACGAATTTGTTTAATTCTGCAAAAATATATAGGTCCTGCTAATTCTTTACATACAGTAACTAAAGTTATCCTGTTAACTATTCGCCTTGAATTTAAAAAACACGCGTTTTTATTTTATTTACCTTGTTCCATTTCGTTTTTTATATTAATTGGAGCTAAGTTTAAATACATGATTCAAGAAAAAACCCGCAGTTAAGATGTTTTGCAAAGTTCAAAGCTAAAAGCCCCACAGTAATTATAAAACAATTTGTTAGACACTTACGACTTGAGTCATAAAGTCACTATGAAACAGTTATATTGTGGGTCAAGGTTCCATTGGGCTGATCTTCCTACAGCTGCCAAACTAGTTCGTTTTACGAAAACAGCAACCAAAGCGAAAATATCATCATCATCATCATCATCATCATCATGTCAGCCGAAAGACGTCCACTGCTGGACATAGGCCTCCCCCAAGGCTTTCCACTCAGACCGGTCTTGTGCTTTTCGCATCCACCGCGGTCCCGCGATCCTGACGAGGTCGTCACTCCATCTTGTTGGAGGCCTACCTACAGCTCGTCTTCCGGTCCGCGGACGCCACTCCAGAACCTTCTGACCCCATCGGCCATCAGTCCTGCGAGCAATGTGGCCCCGCCCACTGCCACTTCAGTTTAGCTATTCTAAGCGAAAATATAACTAAAATGTATTTATTATACATATACGCTCTGAGTGCTCTGATGGTTACAACGTGGACTGGCACACGGCCTCCTAATGGTAAAATGTACCTATTGGACCGATTGAAAATTGCAATCTCAAGACTGCAAATCTACACCGCAAATGCATTGCCGAACTCGAGGAGATAAAATGCTTTTATCTAGTCGTTGCAGTGGTTTCTGTACAGGAGAGTTCATAAATATGTATACACTTTAGAAAGTATGGGAGTTTAAACATGACATTAAATAGACAAGTTATAAAGTGTATACATATTTATGAACTCGACTGTACATATAGCGGCAGGTTAAATGGCTATTTCGTTGACGAATTTAGAGGCGAGTTTTTTAACAGAATGAGCTAACAGTACGTGTTCGTACAAACACAAGGCGGGCGCGGATAATTAATATTAATACTCCACGCATCGCTTTGAAAGGGAAAACATGTTTTATGAGGTTTTGCAAAAAGACGGGGATGTATACGTTTGCCAACTTGCGTTTTTCCAGTTTAGGCTCGATTATTCAAACCTAATGGCATTTGATACTTTTGTTTTAGTTTGAAGAAAGTATGTAGGTACAGTCCAATATGGTGATGGAAAACGATCCGAGGGCAAACAAAACCGTTAGATTCATAAAATTTTATAACATACATAAAATCACGCCTGTTTCCCAGAGGGGTAGGCAGAGGCCACTTCTTTCCACCTGCTACGATCCAGACAAATCTCTTTCGCTTCTTCCACATTCATACATGGAGTCATGCACGCACGTCGGTTTCGGGTACTTAAGATTTCTATGAGTTACGGAAAAAAGCCGGTTAAGTGAGAGTCGGAGTAGCGCACCGAGGTTCCGTTTTTATATTTAACTTATTAGATACAGATAAAGATAAAGAGACATTTATTCGCAACATCTAAACCACATTACATAGATACATAAAGATCAAGACACAGTTTTTTTTTTGCTAAACGGTCCCAACTCAGCTAGCCGTAAAGCCAGCACTGGTCTTCCGTTGGAACCGCTTGGTGAAGAGACGGAAAGTGACACACATAACACAAAACAACGTTAAAAGAATAACATCGAGGATCAAATACTATCATTTGTTCGAAATTAGATATTAGGTTAACAAACAAACAACGGTCTTAAAGGTCTAAAAAGGAAAAAAATAACTTCTTTTAAATGGGATAGACCAAAAAAAAACACGGTTCTTACATTAGAAAGAATAGGTAATTTTAAGAGACCATTTTTAAAACGAACGTCAAACAAAGGCTAAAACTACTTTTGGCGAAATATCCGAAATAAATATTTCAAGAACTTAATAATGCAGAAAGGCATTAAAACCCTATTCCTCAATATGGTTTTCGAATTAGAGTAATTGTAAAAATATGAACATTCCCATTTTGGCTTTTGGGGTTAAAATATTGTGAGTCCCTGCATCAGTTGGACTGGCCGATTGCAACGCTGCGGGAAGATCATAGTTATATTTAAATAATTGAATTTTCCTCGCTATAGCCGTTATAGTCCCTGAACTATCTCAATCGAGATATCTTATCGCCACCCTTGAGGAGTTCCGTTGGCGATATGTGGTCTTCATCATCAGTTCCATTTCACCAAATGATACTCTCTGAATGCAAATGCTGCACTTGATACTAAAAAGAAAACTATTTATGTACGCCTATAATATTTGAAGTGTTCCCTCAATTCGTCACGGATCCCCTTATCAGATTCAGATTTGGTGAAAATGGGACCACTTCGGAAGTATACTCTATCAAAACAAAAAAGATTTTTTAATCGGTTGACAATTGATGGGCTATTTAGTGAACATACTTACATTAAAAAACGTACAATGGAATATAGAACCACCTCCTATTTTGAAGTCTGTTAAAAATAAGTTAATTCCATAATACTTGCGCCGTCTAAACTTTTTAATTTTTCATCCGTCGTCAAAAAGTTAAATAAAACTACGAAGTTTTGTTACTATCTCGCAGACTTTTGATTTTGATAACTTCATATTAAAAAAAACAAAATCCCGCCTTTAAAAAATGCTTCTTATAAAATGGTAGGTAGCTCAGTCCAACTGTATTCGGCTTTTGGTTTATGGGATGCCGAATTCAGTTGGACTAACGTACCTACCATTTTAGGAAGTTATTTTTTTTTTAAGCATCTATTTTATTTTATCCTTTTCAGTAATCATATTTATGCTGTTATGTAGTCCCACTTCTCAATTAATTAACATTTCAAGCTCGCCACAAGCAACGCCGCGGGAAAGGCATAGTCATATTTAAATGTGAACAATTAAATGTGGTTCGTCATAGTCACTCAACTACCTTAATCGAGATATCTTATCGCCACCCTTCAAATAGGTACCGTTAAGGAGTTCCGGTGGCCACCTGTGGTCTTCATCATCAGTTCCAGTTCACCATATAGTACTTTTCAAAAGCAAATGCACGAGTTACAGTGAAAAATACCAAAATCGCTACTCGCTCGCACTAGGTGTGCCTATAATATTTGAGAAGCTCCCTAGATTTCTCCAAGATCCCATCATCAGATCCTGACGTGTTGACAATGCGACCAACTAGAAAGTATACAGAAACAGAAAAAAATATTCAAATCGGTCCAGTGGTCTTCCAGTAATCGGGGAATATAAGTACATAAAAAAAAACCAACGAACTGACAACCTCCTCCTTTTTTTGAAGTCGGTTAAAGATGTATATTTATTAATCTGAATTATTTCCTATTTAATTAATGAACGCAGGAACACGCTCTTAAAATACTTCGAGTACCTACGTCCCGTGCATGGTGTATTCAGAGTACGATTTCATTTGACTGGAATTTACACGTGCGTTGTGTTTCATCGCGTAACGTCGCGTTTCAGTAGCGTAAGAGGTCCTTAATTTATTTCTATATTGGGCACGTTACATTCGCGCGCGAATTTTGTGCAAACAGGGGAAAGCGTGAATGTGCAGCCAATTGGCATATTTTTCGTGGGTAATCGCGCCTTATCGGTTTTTTGGCCCAGCTGCGTAGACTACATCACAGCTTCGCCACATTCGCGCGTTACTTTTATAAAACACTAGCTTCTGTCCGCAACTTCGAATATCGTTATTAACTCGGGATTTTTTCCTGGATGAAATGTAGCCGTGTTAATCCAGGATACAAGCTATCACCATTTCAAATTTTATCTAAATCCGTCCAGCCGTTGCTGCGTGAAGAAGTAACAAATATACACACGCACAAACTTTCGCATTTATTATATTAATATATAGTAGGATTAAGTCCAGTACTGAACAAAATAATATAATATTATTACAAACCTTGTTCTATTACGATAAACACTCGTTAACTATCATCTTCGTTTCCTCTGTTTCGTTTTAATATAATATATAATACTTTTAATGTAGAAATAATTATATCGTCGAGCGCGCGAACTATACTGTGAACACTGCAAATGTGGAGCCAAGAAGATTCTCATCGCGATTCGTAGGTACCGCCACCGCGAATCCAGCTCGCGAATCGCTTGGAAATGTAAAGCGCCCTAATGTGGCAACATCACCATCACTCAAAACGTTAAGAAAACTTTTTGTTATCTGTGAAAGCTGCCATTTTGCCTGTCTTGCAAAGAGTATATAATCACTACGTTTTAAGAGACCGAACTCCCATACAAATCGTATTAATTGTATTTAGTATGAAGCCAGATCTTTTATGTAGCCAAAATCAAGAAACGAAATGCACAGACTGGATAGGGGGATACTAATGTCATAATGACAGGTAGCGTTGTGGGAGTTATCGACAGTATCGATACAGTAAGCGCACTAGTGTTGTGCATATTTTTTATCGATATCGACCAACCATGTAGAAAGGTGGTTGTATACTTGGTAATTGCTTTATTCCAGAGTTACTTCCGCGTTCCGCGTTCCCGGGATAGTAAAACAAGTTCTGTTTCTCAGTCATTATTTATTTATTTTAAGGAAATAAAGTTGACACTGATCTTTGAGCCAATAAACGAAATAAAATACCTTGACACTGATCTTTGAGCCAATAAACGAAATAAAATACCAAGTCCCGCTATTAAGAAGCTTTTTACAATACAAGGTACAACATTCTGATCTTATTCTGATAGTGATAGACTTTCTGCTATAAATATAAGCGAAATTCTAAAAAAAAACAATACCTTTTTCGCCCCTACCTCAAATTGCCAAATCGCAGTTAATATGTTCGAGGTAAACATATTAACTACTTACTAACACACTGATAAAATAGTACATTGATTTCTAGACAAATACAAACTTTAGGATACAATGGGTATGCCGAAATAGTTATTTGAGCAACAAGAGAGCAAAGTTGGTTTTTGCTGGGAGTGTTGATTTTGAACTCCGAGTAAGCGAAGGATTCTATAATCGAATCACGAGCTTATCGAGCGATTCTAAGACACGAGATGCAAATAATTTTGGTCTCGTGTGACACCACACAACTTTTCACCTCAGAAGCGAAAACATAATGTCTAAAGGTAAAAATAATACATGGTAAAAATTAAACCACATATCGACGGTTCTCTGACTAAACCTCGTATATGAAATTTGACGAAACTCGTATAGGCATTAATTTGCTCTATATAACTTAACTCTGTGTTTTATTTAAAAACCAATTGATTCATAATTCGTCATCGAACTAGTTTTATCTAATTATGAAAAGCACTTAATCAATTCAATAGAAACAATATACAAAAACAGTTTTTAGACGTTTCTGAAAAGTTAAGGAATTCATATATATTTACCCGCCCATTTATATTGACCCAGCACTGTTTTCGCCATTTAAAAAATAATAATTTAAAAGTTACTTTGTCTCATATGCTCGCAGCAAAATCGAATTTTGCTCAGTCTTTAATAGTCCTGGACCTGACTGCAGTCCTGTAGGAAAGTTTGCGTAGAGATTTTTTTTTCAGAAAAGTTTAGTAGGAGTCTTAGCAGGTATTTTAGACTTAGGTGGACATCCGCCACCTGGTACATTTTCCAGTTATGATGTCATTAATTTTTTGTATAATAAAGTTTTTTTTCTGAAACCTATCGAGTGGGGTTTAAAATGAAAGGGCTCTATGAGCTGATTCCAAAAATATACCACTCATTTCATTTCAACCAGTTATTTCGTAAAAAATAAAGAAACATAATTAAAACATACTATGTTTGGGCTCTTCCTGGTAGGAAACGGCTGAATGATTTTTTTTCTAAAATATAAGCCGAATGACTTATGTCCTCATATCTAACGTAATGAAAGGAATTCGGAAAATATAACTGCTTTTTTTTCTTTTTTATATAAAGAGCAAGATAGTTGTGAAAAAATGATGACATCATAACTGGAAAATGTACCAGGAAACGGAAGTCCACCCAAGCCTAAATTACTTACTATCTTTATATGCATGCTTTCCCACAGGAATCCAGTCAGGTCCTGGATTATAAACAACAAAACGTGCCTGTTTGAGGTGCTGACGTGAATTTCCCCTTTATTTTAACTGGTTTTAATTGTTTCATTACAATCACAGTACTCTTACCATGAGTTTACCGTGACCGTACTCGCTAGCGAGTCGAATGCTCTGTCCCTCTCACTTTATTACAATACGGCGAGGGATCGAGCATTCGACTCGCTAGCGAGTACGGTCTCTGTGAACTCATGGTAAGGGTACAGTACAATACAAATAATCTTTATTGAAAACCATTATAAAAACAGAGGAACAAGGGAGAGCAATTTTACTTACCTTACAAACAAAAACTTTTTGTTTTTGTCTGCTATGATTTGTGATTTTACAATCAAAGAATGTAACAATAGTACAAACGTTTATCAAATTTAATGCCACTAACTCTAAAGCTGGTAGGTGGCGACATAAATCTCAAAACGCTATACTCTTAACTATACACTTATCAGAAGAAAAAAAAGATTGGTTCCCGCAAAAGTTCGCTCACATTAAGAAGCCTATTTGATATTAGTTATTAAGAAAATCTAAATAAATTACGACGTTGCCAGTAAATACCCTGTGTTTTCATTCATTTGGCTTTCCCTTGTTGCTCTGCTTTTTTACAAGCATCTGCTATCGAGACTTCTTGCAATGCATATTGTGCATTAATTTTTTGGCATGCGCGTCTAATAAAAATTAGGGCTACTTTCTTATACAACAATTTTATAGTGCAGTTTGCATGTTGGTGACAAGAAAACCATGCAGAATCGCATTTAACTTCGAACAATGTAACTGCTATTTGGGTTATGTCTTTTTCGTGTAACAAATTCAATACTTCGTTTTCTATAATTTCAGTTGCAATCTGCACCATTTTACACAAATGTATGGTAGGGTATGTAAGTGATACTTTGTCCTGCCACCACTCTCTTAGGGTGGTATAATCGTAAATCGATTCCGTAGGATTTTCCACGCTTAAGCAGCGCCTGCATTCGTGGCACGTGTTGTTCTTAAGTATCCTAGATGCTAGGTACCCACTGACATAGACAACTGCTTGTCCAGATATGTTTACTAGTTCCTCTTCAATTGCTTCATCCTGTTCATTTGAAAATTCAGGAATAGAAATCACTGGAAATTCTCCAACTTCAGGTAAAGCCACTAATTTCTGGTTTATTTCCTTTGTATTGCTGTTGTCGGGAGATTCATTTTCTTTATTTTCTTCTTTTTCATTGAAGACAACATTTTCGAGCCCAGTGAGTAAACTAAAATTATCTTTCTCACAGTTTGTTCCGCGGATTGGGCCTGCACAATTTTTTGTTACAACCGCTGTTTTCAATGCCGAAATGAAATGGGCAGCTGTTGGATTTCGGTTTGTGGGACTTTGTTGGCGTAAAAGGCCAAAAAGATTCTCCAAAGCATCCTGGTTCAGTTGCCTTAAATTTAAATATTTAAATCCCAATTTATGAACATACTGCCAGATATCTTTAAAACTTTTTAATGTGGTTATATAACCTTCGATACATTTAACATTTTTCGCTGGTTTCCCATCTTTATTAAATGTAACAGTTTTCATTTTTTTTATGTATTCTGTCCAAGTATCGTAATGGGTCGTCTTTTGAGAGACGTTTTCTCTTAAATGTTTTTTTTTATCTTTCGGCCCTGATGGTCCATTTGTTACATCAAAGAGTTTATCTAACTCCTGGATTATTTGCGCCGTTTCTAAAAGTTGGTTTTTTTTTAAATTATCATTTTCAGCCCTTGAAAGAAGTTTGAGAACTGCAGAAACAGTATTGCTCAATATCTGTGCCGCATATTTTACGCGCATTTTTGTTTTATATTTTGGGTTAACGTGGGCTTCCGTAATTTTGGGCAGATACAAAAAACTGTTATTTTCTTTTTCCACTTGAAGCAAGTGAGCCCATCTTCCTTGTTTTCCTGCAAATGTTATTGTTCCATTGTTCAGGAAATTGTTCCTTATTGATTTAAATAAATGGGGAACGTCAAAAACAATAAACACTTTTTTATCATTCTGTACAAAATAATGATTTGATCCATCTTCTAAGGGACCAGAAGCTTCTCTTAGTATCTTGAGAGCACCCATATTTGTGGGGCCTTGATCACTAACTGTGTTCAGAATTTGAAAGCCACAAGCTGTAACTTTAGTTTTAATATTTTTAATTATGACCGCCAAGTTTTGTGACGAAATTGTCCCTTTAGTAAAGTAAAATGCTATGGGTTGTTTATATTTTTGACGCAAACCCTGTAGCATAAAAACTAGGGCATGGTCTGCTATCCTTTCCTTGCGCCCCAGCTCGCCTAAATCTTCAAAACCTTCAATGCAATCAATGCCTGTGTTCAAAATTAATCTTGGCTTAATAGCCATTTCGTCAAATAATAAGCAACAGACTTTGTCTTTTTCATCTTTTCTAGATGCTATTTTTGATAAATGGAGTAACACAGATTTGTTGATCCCTGGCTCTATGGGAACTTTTTTCAAAATATTTTGCAAGGTCTTTTCCGATGGAAGCGGCAGCACTTGGTTGAGGAACCTATACGTCTTTGGCGATCTTTTAAATATGGCCAATGCAGACACTTTATTTTTCACTGTCCACCTTCTTCCCTTAGGTTTGCGCTTTTGATTTTTGGTTGCATTAAGCACAATTTCTTTGAGAATCGGGGATTCGATTTTCTCAATTAAGCTAGCACTTTTGCGCAGAGACCTTAAAGTGCATCTTGTTTTTCTTAGGTCATCCACCAACCTCTTTTTCCTTGGCGTTAATTCTGTAAAAAAGGAAACACTATTATAGTGACATAAAAAAAAACATTTCATATTATGTAATTTCCATACTTCTGAGATAATTTTAGTGTATCGCTCACTAGCTTGGCTGAAACGAAATATGTATAATACGCGGCACGAAAGTAAAACCTGCGCGGAAGTCGATTTTAGGGTCTCACCCTTCTCTCACGTATGGTGAAGGCGGGGCGCGGGGCAAGAAAACCTGCGCAGTAGCGGCCATGTTGGTTTTACTTTCGTGCCGCGTACTATACACAGGTTTTTGAGTTATTGCATTTTTTCTTTACCAACCAAATGCGTCTAAAAATCTAAACTGGCCACAGAAACGGTCTTAAAATTGGTACATAGCTACTGTATGAATTAGAAGCGGTGACCTAAAATATGAATAATGTAGTTAAGTTTATAGCAAAGGCGTTTGCCCATTCTTGTATGTTTTGATGCCACATAGTGTAAAAACAAATCTAGCGTAATACTAATAATATTTTTGCTCGAAGTTGATTGCAATAGCTTGTTAGGTAGGGATATTTTTTTTTACAAAAGATTTTAAATATGTTTTCCAAGGCATAGGGCGTTTTCTCTAGGTCCATTGGTTGCAAAGTACAGATAGACAAAGGTGGGCAATTTTTTTAAAAAAGTGTCAATTTTGTGGTAGGGTCTTTTTCTAAGACATGTACCGGCTGGAAATTTTTATAGACGATATTTTAATCTGGGGCAAGGACAGGCTGAGCATGATGCGACTTAAAAATGTACTTGAAAAAGTGAAAAAAATCGGGCGTGACATACAAACAGACGGACGGCCGTGACGAAACTATATGGGGTCAGTTATTACCATTTGGCTAAGGAACCCTAAAAATGATACAAAAATCTGTCACTTCCAGCCGAGCTATAGATGATTAATGATAAATACCTGCTTCATCTATCAATCTCCTTTTGATTCCTTTACTTGATTGGATATTTTCAGATGCATGTGCTTCAAACGCCATTTGGTTAGTCAGTACTGGGGCTGCTTCTACAGGAGCTGGAACTACAAAAAAAGGGTATTCATTCCAAAGTTCTTTTAAATTATGGTTAATAACAACTAAATTAAAAATGCATAATAACCGACTTTAAACAATCCTGACCAAATTTATATTGAGGTATAAGTACCCGCAATAAAACAAAAATAACGTTAAAATCTGTTTACAATAAAGAGTGGATACTTTTTATCCCGGGGAAGCGCAATAATCGAGTTTAGTAAAGGTCTCCGTAGAGCATTTTCGCGTGGCGGCAAGGGATCTAGTAGGTAGCTGCCCTTACTGACCCATCTCAACTTTCCATCCTATATACATAGAAAATATTTATACACAGAAAGGCACAAAGGGTAATCCCATTTCTTAGCAATGACTCTTAGTTAGACTTTTTCGGATTAACTTTGGCTAAGGAACCCCCAGTGTTAAAAAAATCTTTCATTTCCAGCCAGGCTGTAGATGAAATAAATAATAAATACCTGCTTCATCTATGAATCCCCTTTTGATTCCTTTACTTGATTGGATATTTTCAGATGCATGTGCTTGACACGCCATTTGGTTAGTCAGTACTGGGGCTGCTTCTACAGGAGCTGGAACTACAAAAAAGGGTATTCATTCCCAAGTTCTTTTAAGTAATGGTTAATAACAACTAAATTAAAGATGCATAACAACCGACTTCAAATAGTCCTGACCAAATTTATATTCAGGTATAAATATACGCAACATAGTATAAAACAAAGTCGCTTTCCGCTGTCTGTCCCTATGTATGCTTAGATCTTTAAAACTACGCAACCAATTTTGATGTGGGTTTTTTTAATAGATAGAGTGATTTAAGAGGAAGGTTTTTATGTATAATACATTTCGGATTATGGACGGGTGTTACAGGAAACTCATATATACCGAAGCGAAGCGAGGGCGGGTCGCTAGTACGCAATAAATTGAAAAAATCGGTAAAATCTGTTTACAATAAAGAGTGCATATTTTTTATCCCGGGGAAACGCGATAATCGAGTTTAGTAAAGGTCTCCTAAGAGCATTTTCGCGTGGCAGCAAGGGATCTAGTAGCTCCCATTACTGACCCACCTCAATTTTCCACCCTATAAAAAAGTCAGATCAACTGAATTTCTAGCATTGAGTCTTCAACATATTGACATTGAGTTGTGATTGTCAGTTTTTTATTTTTTGGACCATATTTTATTTTATTTTATGACAAACATGTGCCAATTCTAAGTGAACTATGCTTTATCAGGGGACAATCTCACACAAATTGACCTAGGCCCAAACTAAGCTCTAGGCTTGTACTATGGGTACTAGACAATGATAAACCTACTTAAATACAGAAATAAATACTTATATACATGGAAAACAACCAAGACTCAGACACAAATACTCGCACTCATCACACAAATATTTGCCCTGACCGGGAATCAAACCCAGGGCCGCTTGCTTTGTCCGCAGTATCACTACCAGCTAGGCCAACCAGTCGTCTAATATATGCATTATAAATAGTACCTGGGCAACCAAGCTTCACTAATTTGAGTGTTTAATTCTATAATTTTGTCAAAAGGAAGATTTTTTTACATTCAAGTATGATAACAGAAATAATGAATGGTTATAAAAAAGTCATATTTTACCTTGATTTCTTCTTGCCATGTGCAAAGGAAACCCTTCAAGAAGTTCATCAGAAAGTGGTGGCATTGTTAGATGAAGTTTAGGTATGGCACGTTTTTTCAATCGTGTTTTTGATTTAGTGAAATCTCGTTTTTCAAAATGAGTTCCACATACATAACGTAAATCATGGAGTTTTTCAATGGGTAAGAGTACAAGATCCTCCTTGCCTACTACTTTCACCCACTGTTTACAGCTGAAAACCAAAAAGAAATATATTAACTAAGGTTTTCAATAGTAGGTCTATGCAGGGTAATAGCTTAAAAATGTAAATCTAACAGAGAAATACTGTGATAACTACATCAAGGTTGTCTTTCGACTGTTGTAACAAACTGTTTATATTCTGTTTATATCAGCAATTTTACTTACTCATGTTCACGTAAAGGAAATCTTGCAAAAAACACTTTGTCCTTACACCGTTTTTCTTGTATACCACAAATTTCACAAATCCTGTGGCCACGACTCATATTGGACGGAGTTCTTTAAAACAAAGCGTTGAAATGTAGTTATAAAGATAAAAAGACCTAAATAATAGAGTCCTATCTCAAAAACTGCACTTAAATGATATTCCTAACAAATAACTTAATTAATAGAGTCCTGTCTCAAAAACTGCACTTCAATGTCAATGTGAAGATAATGCGGAGGAAAAATACTTTCAAACTCAACGCTATTATCAATTCAAAACACCAAAGAAGCCACAAAAAAATAACACGACACAAAACGACCGGCGACAGCCGCTGCCGACATTTTGTTTGTGGTGCTGCCACATGAAATTTATAGAAGATTTCATTATTTCATTAAGTTTATTTAATAATTGGTCTCCATATTTTTCTGTACTCAATTTTCGTTCATTTAATCTTTGAATCGATTTAACTCTGAATTTGCATGCTTGGACGCACAATTTACTAGATTGGTAATTGAAAATAACTGCAACAGAACTACTAAACACATAATATCGTTGAGATATGGCAACATTGGCAACCAGACAGTTAAATTGGTGCGGATGACGAATAAATGGATCTAGTTTCATACATTCGTTTTTTTTGTATGAAGTTTCTACCCACTGCTGTCTTGTATTTCCATTTTCCACTTTACTGCGTACGTTTTTTAACAAAAATTCTGACAAATCTAAGTGCACTGGTAGATAATATACAGAAAAGAAGATATACAGAAAATTTCTTAACAAAATGGCTGCCAGCGATTCTGGGACCGATGAGTCTCTGTACCCAATCGCGGTTTTGATCGATGAGTTGAAAAACGAAGATGTGCAGCTCCGACTAAATTCTATCAAGAAGTTGTCCACCATTGCTTTAGCTTTGGGCGTGGAAAGGACCAGATCGGAACTGATCCCGTTTCTGACGGAGACTATATATGATGAGGACGAGGTCTTGCTGGCGCTCGCAGAGCAACTTGGTAAGCAAAAGAAATTATTACTCATACAAACAATGCGTTTTTATTCCAACCGTTTTTCGAGTCACAATTTTTGGGTAAAATATCATCGCTATTAATTTTAGTGTTATGAAGTGACAGTATTGCTTTTTATGAGTATTATTTGTACCTTAATTGTTCTATAATCGAAGTTAAATCACTAAGTTGAAGGACGTCGAGTGCGAACCGGATTAAAATCCAGACCTAACTATTGATATTATGAAATTAGTTGTAATTTTTCCTTTTGAACACAACTAATTTGAAATATAACTAGGAAACAAGGATACCATGCTAACTTTCTGGTGCATATATTTGATATAGGAATTGTTTCCGATATTACTAACAACTATAAGTAAATAAATATCTATATGCAATTATGCATCATAAACATAAGAATACTTACCTTTGTTTAACAAGTTTTTACAATTCTCTTCATGATACATGTTTTTTTTGGAATTTATATCTTACAGGTCTACAACAATAATACTGGTATCAATGCAATAACAATAATAATAGGATAGGTGCGCCTTTGTACTTATCTTTTGTCTTGCTGTTACTTTTTTCTGTTTATGCAATAGTTTACATACATACATGATGCATACACTAAATGATGTAAATTAAGCAAACAATCTTCAGCACAAATGTACTCTTTTCTAGGTAACTTCATCAATCTTGTGGGAGGCGGTGAGTTTGCCCACTGCCTGCTGCCCCCACTGGAGTCCCTGGCTACAGTTGAAGAGACTGTTGTCCGTGACAAGGCCGTTGCTTCACTGCGGGCTGTTGCTGCCCACCACACTCCCCAGGCCCTCGAGCAGCACTTTGTGCCACTGGTGCAGCGTCTAGCTGGCGGAGACTGGTTCACATCCAGAGCTTCTGCTTGTGGACTCTTTAGGTATTTTTTTTATTTTAAAACACATTAGGTAGTTCACCCTACTGCAACTTGGAAAATATGTTTGATGTAATAGTAACCAGATTAAGCAGCAATTGTATTTAGAAAATATTGCTATAACTATTATTGATTGGGATGTGCCGAATAGTGGTTTCACTGAATAGCCAAATAACAAATACTATTCAGTTTAACCTTTACCGAACCGTATATTGTTTTGCTGCGTAAACAGGTACTAAAATGAATTTTGAATTGAAGTTTTATTGCTTTATTTAACTAGCTTTATTAAACACATTCTTTATAGGATTTCTATGACTTGTAATATAACATAAATCTTACATAAGAAGTTTTGTGTTTTAGTTCTGTACCATGTCATGTAGCCAAGAAAATAAAAATACTTGAACTGAATATATTCGGCACCAAAACCGAAAAATTCGGCCGAATACAAATAGTCAAAAGATGCCAAATAAACCAAACGAATATTCAGCGCATGTCTAATTACTAAGCAGTAATACTAATTAGATAATATTGCTAATATTGTATGGAGAAGGAAAAGGAAAAACTTGACATTATTTTATGCCTCAGTTTCATTGTATGATAGCCAGCATGCTTTTCACCAGATATGTACAGTATTATAATGAAAAGTATAGGTATAGCTAATGCTCAAAAGTAACAAATGCTTAACTTTTACACTGTCCATAGTTTAACCTAATGCCTCTCAACAGCGTCTGCTACGGGCGCGTGTCCGCACCAGTCAAGGCTGAGCTCCGCCAGCACTTCCGGCTCCTCTGCCAGGATGACACGCCCATGGTCCGTCGCGCGGCGGCGTACAAGCTCGGCGAGTTCGCTCGCGTCGTTGAAGTGGAGTATGTCAAGAGCGATCTGATCCCCATGTTTGTTAACTTAGCTCAGGTAAGTGAAACTTCCAATGAGACCATTATTAAATATGTTATGTATAAAATATTATTATCAACAATAAATTGATAAAGGTGATTGAAAAAAGGGAAGAAAAAATGATGGAGTATCTAATATAGAACCACAATTGACAGCATCAATCTAGTAAAAATATATTACATCGTTACAATCGCTCTCGCCTCAAACGTTACAACGAACTCTCTTTACTTCTACTCGCATGTTTTTGCTAGACCAATGTAAATTACCCATTATTTTTGAAAAATCATGGTTAATGAGGTTTGTCTCCAAAGAAAGAAAAATGTTGGGAGTACTGTATATTGTTCAGGAGCATTGGTGGGCGTCGGTCTAAAGCTGGCTAGGGGGTAGACTGATAATCGTAAGGTACTGAGTTCACACTCTCATATGGTAACCATGTACTAATGAGTTTGGCTGGTGAAAGAAATCTTGAGGAAACCTGCACATTCAAGCAGCTGAGTGTGGTTTTTTCACAGTTTCAGTAAAAGCTGATTGATGTGACAAACAGATGATAAAAACAGTTTTTTTAATAGCTCGAATTATATCTGAAAAGGTCCATCTGTAAAATAAAAGTGATTGTTTGGGGCCGTCAGGACGAGCAGGACTCGGTGCGGCTGCTGGCGGCGGAGGCGTGCGCGGCGGTGGCGGCGCTGCTGCCGCCCGAGGACATGGAGCAGCTCGTCATGCCCACCGTGCGCGCGCGCGCCGGGGACACCTCGTGGCGCGTGCGCTACATGGTGGCCGACAAGTGAGTGCCCGCCCGCCGGGCCGCCCACGCCATCAAGACTGACAATCTATCGTTCTTTCTATGACTAATTGAGGCTGGACTACTGAGATGCACTAACTAGCATGTCTATTCTTTTCGTTTTTAACCAATCGCGTCACTGGTAAATGACGTGATACGAAAAGTCTTGTTATATAACCAATGATGCCATTGGTTAAAAACGACACAAATAGAAACGCTTGTTACCATAGTGCATCGTGGCAGGGCCCTCTTAATATTTATCCTTGAATTTTCAACACATCTTGTTTTCAGATACCAGTCTGTGCATTAGTGTGTATGTGTATTGCCCATGAATTTATACCTACAGTTGTTTGAACGATTTGGTTGTATCAGGTTTGTGGAGCTGCAGCAGGCCGTGGGGCCCGAGCTGGCGCGCGCCGACCTGGCGCAGATCTTCCAGGCGCTGCTCAAGGACACCGAGGCCGAGGTGCGCGCCGCCGCCGCCGGGAAGGTACGCGACACGTCTTGGGAGGACCGCCACATCTTACCCATTAAAACATCCCCAATGGCCCACGTCTGTGCTTAGTTTGCTGGGTGTCCGTTCACATACCATCCTACATGTTACCAAATCACTAAATTGAATTTATTTCATTTTATTTATTTATCTAATATATTCCCAGTTTACTGTTTAAACTTGTATGTTAACTTGTTGTCAATTTAGTCATTTATAATTTTCCCTAATTTCTGGAATACTATAATTATAATTGTTCGAATTTCTGTTATATTAATATACGTTCTCATCACCATTAGGCATTTGTTACATTTACACCAGTCATCCCCTTCAATCTCTAACAAGTACATTTTCCCCAGGTGAAAGACTTCTGCATGAATTTGGACAAGGCACACCAGGAGCACATTATAATGACGATGATCCTGCCTCAAATCAAGGACCTCGTGTGCGACCCAAACCAGCACGTGAAGTCGGCACTCGCCTCCGTCATCATGGGGCTCAGCCCCATCGTGGGCCGCCAGAACACCATCGAGCATCTCCTGCCGCTCTTCCTCACACAACTCAAAGAC
This sequence comes from Acleris sparsana, assembly GCA_923062465.1. Lineage (NCBI taxonomy): Eukaryota > Metazoa > Arthropoda > Insecta > Lepidoptera > Tortricidae > Acleris > Acleris sparsana. The sequence continues at coordinate 11,685,501 of OV281307.1, read as the reverse complement.
GAATGCCCCGAGGTCCGCCTAAACATCATTTCAAACCTCGAATGTGTCAACGAAGTCATCGGCATCCAACAACTCGTCCAGTCCCTACTCCCGGCTATCGTAGACTTGGCTGAGGACACAAAATGGCGCGTCCGCCTCGCCATCATCGAACACATGCCTCTCCTCGCCGGCCAGCTTGGACAGGACTTCTTCGATGAAAAACTCACCGGCTTATGCATGTCTTGGCTTATTGATCATGTGTACGCCATCCGTGAAGCCGCTACATTAAATCTTAAAAAGCTGGTCGAGCAGTACGGACCTCAGTGGGCAGAAACTAACGTCATACCCAAAGTACTCGCCATGTCCCGTGAACAGAACTACTTGCATAGAATGACTTATCTATTTTGCATAAACGTCTTGTCTGAAGTGTGCGGCAAAGATATCACGACCAGAGTCCTTCTACCCACAGTGTTGTCTATGGCTGATGATAATGTTGCCAATGTGAGGTTCAATGTTGCCAAGACTCTACAGAAGATGGCGCCTTTCCTCGACCAAACCGTGATCCAGCCTCAAGTGAAACCGGTCTTGGAAAAACTGAACGTAGACCCAGATGTAGACGTCAAATACTTCGCGTCTGAAGCGATTGTAGGAATTGCTGGTTAAGTAGCATAGTCACATTGATATGTATAATTAATTAGTATTTATTCCATAACTAATGCCCAATATAAGATTATCGATTACTATGGGGGTTAAAATTTTATAGAAATTTTGCAGAATGTAGATCAAACCTGCCACCGAGAGTTTACAAAAATGTACATTTTGTAAAAAAAAAGTGAAAAAATAATTGCACACTTGAAGGAACCTACCAAACACTTAAGTTAATTTGGATGTTTCATAGCATTTACTTTGCAGTTATGAAATTGTAATTAGCATTAAAAATATCAATAAAAGCCATTATCCAAAATTGTTGTTTTATTTTGACGAACAGACTTATAACGACTTTTTAAACTGCACTGCTGCCTCCGCGTTACCTCATTTATCGCTATTACCATAGACCTCAAAAATGTGGTTTCCTAGTGAAACGGAAATTTACAGTATTTTCGATACTCATTTCAATCTAGTGGCCAAAACGGGTACAGTGGCCATAAACGGTATTTTTCTACCCTATGTACATGAACTATACTATTAGTTTACCATTTAGATATACCCTTTTTTCAGAAGAGTTGCCCTTTTACACCAGGGCCCCATTCATTTGCTGGAACAAAAAGTACCCTTCGTTATCTCTTGATACATTTATACAAATTAAATAAAGCCAAGGATTCTCGAGGGGAATTTGTCTCGCAACACGTGTCGCCAGCGACGTCGAGTGAGGTGGCGCAACGTTAAGAATGGGGCAGAGTTATTTCGTACCTTGGGGCTATCTCCTTGCCAAACTTAACGCTGACAGCTGGTCAGTACCAGGGCAGGCGGTCCATTTTGTATCTAAATCAGAGACCTTGACAGTGAAAGTGTTAATTGTGAAACAAAAACCGTGTAAAGTCGAGTTCATAAAATTTGTGTACACTTTAGTACCTCATCTATTTAATTTCATGTTTAAACTGCCATATATGAACTGTCACATCGATTAAGTGACAAGGTACTAAAGTGTACACATTTATGAACTCTACTGTACGTATGCCTGGGTGCCTGACGCCCAGCGGCTTTAGTCTGTCAAGTAAGTCATGACATGAAAAAGTGGCGATGTAGTGTCATCCCTTTCAAATCAATCTAAAAAAAGGGTCTAAAATACAGTGTTGCTTCTTTTTAATTTAACTACTTTCTTGACAAACTTTACAGCCCTCACAAGTTCTAGAAAAGAAACTTTGCATAGGATACATATTTCGCGTGTGGTTTGTCCAGTTGATTTGATGCTGTGGACCAGTTGCGTTTACCACCGTCTGATACTAACCCTACGTGACGACATTTCTAGCGCGACCCCGACTGGAGCCGGCTCGGTCCGCCATGTTGAGATTGCTTGTGGAGGCTCGCGGCGCGGTCAGGCCACGCACGCATGCAAGCGCGATATACCTTAGTTTGAATACGCCTTTTTCCGGCAAAGCATTCGTCACAAACTGACATAGACAAATGTTTTATCCACGTTTATCTGTACCCAATTATACTTCAAATGGCACACATTTTTTTGACATGTTGCCAATAATGTATTAGACCGTCAGTAAGCCAGTCAGTCACAATACCTAGACATACGACGACGAGCGTAGCGAGGCGTTTAAATGTGGTGGCAACGAGAGGACGCCAACGGAGCGACCGCCACATCAAGCTTTCAAGTTCTTCAATGTCCAGATGCTTTTATTTCTAGGTTAAATAAAATAACAATGAACTTCTATACTCTTTATATTTCCATTCAAAAAACAACAGTATCCTATTCATAGCAGTTTGAACTGAGCCACGGGCGATCGCGACTGGAATGTCTCCCAGTTACGGGACTGAAAGAGTCGTTGTATATTTACATACGATACAGTACTTCACAAATGCTGTAAGAATCAAGCTGGAAATATATCACAATTATACAACATAGTAACATTTGATTTTGATTAAATATAAATGTATTTCATTAAATATTTTTGTGCACAATATTTAATTTATTTAACGGTACGTCGTTAACGGTAAAACATCTAGCAAGGATAAATAAAGAAATCTATTCAAAATATATTCAGTATATTGCTGTTCTAAACGAGCCTACAGGAATTATGTACACGTGAGGGCAACTATTGCGACGCCACACAAGGATATAACCTTACCATAGACAACTTTAAATAGCAACACGTTAGTTAATTTCTGTAACCCGATTTCAGGGCGATACATTACATAAACTATTAACAACTTACTAGTAAACAATACAATATCTTACAAGTTAACGTGACGCGACGCGACATTTCTTTTTCAAAGTACGTACAATAACGTATGCCATTTGCTCGACTCTTGATTTTAAGAATAAAATATGACGACTGTCAGTTTGGCGTTTGGTTTTCCCGCGCTTGGAAACGTCAGTCGAGTTAACATTGACAGAGAGACAAAATGGCGGGTCACGTGTGGATCGGGGATGTTTACAGGCGGTTGGCGTCGCGCGGGTAGAATTCTGCGAGCACGGAGGCCGGGATACGCTTGAGCATCTCCTTGGGGAAGATACGGAGCAGCTGCCAGCCGATGTCGAGCGACTCGAATACTGTGCGGTTCTCGTAGTTACCCTGCGGAGTAAACACGCGTTTTACACATCTAAAGAGTATAAGTAGAATTTTGTTTGTTATTTTGAAAAGTTTGGTATTAATCAGGGCGATGTTCCGAGTGTACTGGTAATTGGTAACATTATCAAATTTTTTACTCAATCAAAGCTGCTTCATCTGAGTGTTGCCACCTTAAAATATTGTAGCTAGCTCCACTTGACACAACCCGAAAAAGTTGGTTTTCGTGTATGGATCCTTTCCCTGTCCAAACGCCTCAGGTCATGGGCTCAATCATAAGGTGTCAAAACCTGACAAGTTTCAGAGAGCCTACCTTTTCTCTTATTGCATTAAGCTTGGTAGACACATATTCATATAATATTTCGGCTTCTGGTCGATCGATAGTAGAATCTACGGCCGAGAAGAGAATCGCTGGGTGTAACCACAGACCTTCATACCTTTTAGTATGCGTCTAGCGGTAGTGAATGTGGTCGAACGAGGTTTACCTGCGTAATGAAGTTCTTCTCGAACTTGCCGAGGAACTCGAGGTAGAGCAGATCGTCGGGCGTCAGCGCCTCCTCACCCACGACGGCCTTCATCGCCTGCACGTCCTTGCCGATGGCGTAGCACGCGTACTGCGGACAACCAGATGTTAAATTTGGGCACTGAACAGTCCTACTCTTAAACTAGGGTCGGATTAACGATAGGAGATATAAACAACTTCAATAACCTAAGAACAGTGTTGTGGTAGCCTAGCGGTGGTTCTGAAAGGGGTCATACAAAAGTATGTATGATATTTAATTTATCATGCCTAGGGCGATAAAACCAAGAATCGCATGATTTGTTAACGTTGTGATAAGTCTTTTTTAACAATAATAAAACAATATATGGTCAAAAGCTTGGTCTTTAATGCAGTTTGAGATAACTATGCGCCTAAAGTCTGTAATTCTCTCAAGGACACTCCAATCATAACCCTAAATAATTATCAATCGTAAACTCACCAGCTGGTTGGAAACGTCAGAGTGGTCCTTGCGCGTCATGCCCTCGCCAATGGCGGACTTCATGAGACGCGACAGAGAGGGCAGCACGTTGACCGGCGGGTAGATCTGCCTGTTGTGCAGCTGCCTGTCTACGTAGATCTATGGAGGGAATCAAGGGTTAGTGGAGTTATTTTGTGAACCTACCCTATAAATGTACAAGAAATAATGCATAATTTTTTACCACTTCTCATGGGTCCAAAATATCATATTAGTTTGTTGATTTAATAGTACATTACTGCCTAGGCAGGAAAGTAGGCAATTCCGGCCGAGTATTGGTTTAAACGGACGAGCGTGCGAGTAGAAAATAATAGAATAGAGAAAAAATACGAAGCCCGCAATTGCCGTTCCTACCAAGGCAAATATAGTGCTTTTCTCAAAAATCGCAAGAAAAAAACTGTGTTGGAGTGAAATCTTCATCGCTTGAACTCAATTTTGAATTGCATACAAACAGAAATTTCACGTGACCCATCATAACTCTTTACCGCCTTTTTGTATATGACAAGGAGAAACGAAAGCTTTTTTTTTTAAATCATGGGGCCACAATAAATTCAAGGCACAAGTCCTTTTAAAAAGTTACAAACTAGATAGTAATGAAATTTGTATGCAAAATTGCGGGCGTGTGTAGCGAGCACGCAATATTATTATTTTTTTAATTTGAGAACTCTCAGTAAACTATGTACTTCGCGTCTCAATATGTAGATAGTAATGTAAACTTTTCCAGAATTTTTTGAAAAAAAGTCACTTACAAAAATGATTAGGATTATTTTAACTATACGTTTAAATTCCAGAGAAATGTACTTTTAGGAACACATTTTCATTTTCACTTGCAATTCCAACCTTGAAACTTGCAGAATAGGGAAGTTCGTGTTTGTTTGGTAGTTTTTGTACTCACGCTGCAACGGCTGGCTGGTCGGATTTGAATTTGAAATGGAAATACCTTATACCCTGGATTCACAAATTCCCGAGGGCAGAAGCTAGTATAAAATAAAATGAGAGGACCTTAGTGAAACCTGTTTTTTTCTTGGTTTTTTTGCCGATCTTTTTAAAGAGTGGTACAGAGCCGGTTTTTTTTCCTCACCTGTCCCTCGGTGATGTACCCGGTCAAATCGGGGATGGGATGCGTGATGTCGTCGTTGGGCATGGTGAGGATGGGGATCTGCGTGATGGACCCGTTGCGGCCCTCCACGCGCCCGGCGCGCTCGTAGATGGTAGCCAGATCGGTGTACATGTAACCTGGGGGGGGATTCATTCATTAACGCTATCAGCACTCTCAGAATCCAGTACAACACGCTTCGGCAATGTTTGCAGATGCTCACACCCCTCTGTCCCCTAGGATTTTATTAAAAGGGTCAGGTAGACTTTTTGTACATTCAAATCCTTTAATGGAGTCGAGTGGGTCTTAATACACTTAAATCCATTTTACACTTTAATAGCCTGGGATCCATTAGTACACTATTATGTATACGAGTATCCAACAATGGATTTTATTAAACTTTTAATACACTTGGATCCATCAATTGGTGGACACTCATGGACATTGTAGTATACTAAAATCCATTGATGGATTCCGGTATGTAAAAAGTTCACTACAATCCATTCATGGACTTATTAGATTTCATAGTCTATTTAAATCCAGCAATGGAGCCTAGTATTCCTAGTCCTTGTATCCACGTAAAAAAAGAAAACGTACTTAAATACATAGGCAATAAAAACTACATACATACATGCCGTCACGCCTTTACCCCGGAATTTAAAACTAAATCCCAAATAAGTTTACCTGGGAAACCTCGTCGGCCGGGCACCTCCTCGCGGGCGGCCGACACCTCCCGCAGCGCCTCGGCGTACGACGACATGTCCGTCAGGATCACCAGCACGTGTTTCTGGCGAGACAAACCACGCTTGTACTCGTCGCCAAATTATTCTACGTTATCCCTAGCCACACTGAACAAATAATACGATAGAAGCTTTAGGTCTACACCTCGTTAAGAGCTAGATAGCAAATACGACCAGATCGCTTTGCGACTACATCTTAAAAAGTCTAAGTCACAAAATGACCACTTCGTTTGCGTTAGGTCAGGATCGTCAGGTAATTTCAAATACCCGAAGGGCTAATAGCCCAGAAATAGGAGCCCATGCGGGGCTCTGTAGACATTTCTAAGACAGAGATAAAATTTAAGAAAAATCTGGTCATTAATCGACTCGGATTTTATGAGATTTAGTCACACAGCAATTTGGTCGTACAGCGATTTACGCACAAAGCTTTGTAGTCAGATCGAGATGTAGTCGTATAAAAAATGTATAATCTAGTTATCAAACTCAAATAACAATAAAGAAAAAGTTCTGAAAGTTTACGGTTATAAAAATATAGAACATTATGACACCTTTCAAAGGTACACAAGGACACGACATAGAAAATTTGGTAAAAAGGCTATACAACTAACCTCGCACTGGTAAGCCAAGAACTCGGCAGCGGTGAGGGCCAGACGGGGCGTGATGATCCTCTCGATGGTCGGGTCGTTGGCCAAGTTCAAGAACAGGCACACGTTCTCCATGGAGCCGTTCTCCTCGAAGTCCTGCTTGAAGAAGCGGGCGGTCTCCATGTTGACACCCATGGCTGCGAACACGATGGCGAAGTTGTCCTCGTGGTCGTCCAACACTGACTTGCCGGGGACCTGGGGAGGATTCAGTAATTATTAGTAATGGATTACGATTTATGAATTAAAATGTGTGCAGGTTTTGTTACTTCTACAATAATATTATAAAGAGGAAAGATTTGATAATACAAATAACAAATAAGCCCATAAAACAAATAACAAACACTTTTAATACACTTTAACCTGCCTGAACAAAAGACTATGTCAACTATACACGCACCTTAACAAGACCGGCTTGCCTACAGATCTGGGCAGCGATCTCGTTGTGGGGCAGACCAGCTGCGGAGAAGATGGGGATCTTCTGGCCACGAGCGATGGAGTTCATCACGTCAATAGCGGAGATACCTGCGGGGAAAACGAGTCTAGTCAGTTACACTAGCTTTTACGCACGACGCCATCTGCTTAAAAGTCGTTTGTCAATATTCCCTCGGGAACTGTCTAATATGGAATACGCATGGATTATTTAAATCGAATTTCTCAACAAAATATGAAAATACCGTTACAGAAATAGGGATGACACAAGCTTTATACTGCTAATTAGATAGCGATTAGATAGAGATCCGATATGCACTGTGATGTCATGAAACCAACAGGTCAGCTAGAAAGAGATAGGATCAAATCTTAGTTGGCTTACAATGTGGTTATTTTTAGAGCTATAGAAAAAAAAAACTCAATTGTTTGTTACATAAATCAGCTTTTAATGAAGCTGTACAAAAATGAATCTAAATATTCCCTATTTTCCATGGATGCAGAGTAGCTTACGTGCTATTCGAGACTTATAATGTATCTCTGTGACAAATTTCACCCAGATCCGTTGATCCATTCTGGCGTGATTGAGCAACAAACATTCAAACTTTCATAATTATAATATTAGTTAGTTTTTTTGCCATGGAAAAGGCAAACGAGGGCACGGGCACCTGATGGTGTGTACTACCTAGGACCCATAAACATTTGCGATCTTAAGACGATAATCTCAAGACTGCAATGCTAACACTGCAAATGCGTTGGCAATCCTTTTATTTAACTTGCAATGTATGTATGTATGTACAAGTCAAATCTTGCAAGTTAGATTTGAAATACTTCCCGTTAATGGAATGGGCTGAAATTTGGATCAAATATGTAAACCCGATGACAATGCAATAATATGGTATCTAAGAGGTCATCTGATGATGGAATTGGAAGGTGGCGACAGGATCTCCGCCACACTTAACGTAGACCCACCGTGTTAGGACTCCATAGTTTGTGGTCTCGATAAGCAGATACAGATCTTGCAAAAAAAAAGGGACAGTAGCAACAAAAGCTTGTCCCAAACATGAATCTTTTGACAGAAACTTATTACCGGTTGTCTGATCCTCACACCGGAACACATTGGTTAAAGGATTCATTCAACCATGCACATGATCCTTCCACAAACCACCACTACATATTTTTTTAACTATAGATTTTCTTTAAGGGGTAGTCTCGATGTGTCTATTGGGGACGAACTACTATACTGACCTGTCTGGATCATCTCCTCGGGGTAGATACGGGACCAGGGGTTGATGGGCTGGCCCTGGATGTCAAGGAAGTCCTCGGCCAGGACCGGGGGCCCCTTGTCGATGGGCTTGCCGGATCCGTTGAACACACGGCCTGGGTACGGACAACATTGGTTATGAAACTTAAGTAAAAAGGTGACGAAATTTCATCATATGGTTTTCAGGACATAAAAAAATGAACTGCAATAATAAAAGATTCCTTTGTTAAAACATTGCCATAGTATAATCAGTAGTTCGTCTTCAAATGAAGGTATATCGCGCGGCTTGCATGTGTGCGTGCCTCGACCGTACGCGCCCCGAGCCACCACAAGCAAACTCAACTCCACAGGACGGACCAAGCTGGTTTAGTCAAGGCCACGCCGTCGCCACGTTTAGTTGCGTGCGTATTATGCATTGAGCGACGCAACCCTAGCGCCTGAGCGGCGATAGGCAACAGCAACTCCTGAAGGGTCGGAGAATAAATACTATTCGGGAGTCCCACGGAATCTAAAATAACGTTTTGTCCTAATGCGCCGTTCTTCATAAACTAGTTTTCATCTGAGTCAAATAACTTGTTAAACTTCCGAAAATACCTGCGGTTAGCTTAGATTAGGGTTGTGTTATAACAACATTCAAATTAAAATTCGGACAAACGATGCATTAGGACAAAGGAAGATTCTTCTTCTTCTTCTTAAAGTGCCTCTCCAACTTAGTGAAGGTTGGCTATCAGCTGTTGGACTTTGTCCCTATCCTTTGCAAAGGATAAAGGAAGATTAGGGATTCCCAAATAATATAGACCCTACTTTTCTATTTATACTTTGCCATTATGTCCATTATTGATCTATAGGCAGATACAGGCTGAAAAGCAGCGCCACCTCAGTCTCACAGCATAATATGGTGAGTTCTGAACGTTTTGCCGTAAATTTGTTTTTTTTTTTGTAGTTGAGGGCAATAAATCTTTTACTGTATTTCTATAGAGGTAACTCACCCAACATGTCCTCAGAGACGGGAGTACGCAAGATGTCTCCAGTGAACTCGCACATCGTGTTCTTGGCGTCGATACCCGAGGTGCCCTCGAACACCTGCACCACGGCCTTGGAGCCGCTGACCTCCAGCACCTGGAGGAAACAATTTAACCTATTAATTTAGGTCAAAGAACGAAGAAACTAGGACAGCGTGGTCATCATACAAATATTATCCAAACCGGGAATCCAGCCCGGGAACGTTAGCTTTATCACTGCCAACTATGCTAACCGCGATTTCGAAAACAAAAAAAAACCTATTTCAATTACTGCTGATAAGTTGAAACACCTGGGCCTCCATTATCATTTAGGGCCTCTATTCTACTCGGTATTTGACCAAACTTCTTAAATACATAGAAAATAACAAATACTCGCGCTCATCGCACAAATATCTGCCGGGATTTGAACCCGGGACCTCTAGCTTCGTAGGCAGTGTTATTACCAAGGATCGGGAAAACGCCCGTCATTTTGAAAACATAACCCTGTTCCGTACAGCAGAGACTTCCGTATGATGTTAATTAAAAATATTTGAAGGTATTTTACATTTATTATACCATATGTGTTCAGCGACAAAATTATTAATTAATAACACTGGAATGGTATTGGGAAAAAAAAACTCGCCAATCAAAAATAACTTCTATAAAAAAAAGTTTTTACTTGTTTCTCCATAACGCCGTGAATTTAGGACCTATTTATGAGTCAAAAAAGTTCGTTCACAGTCTACGGACACCATTGGGGCATATTTAATCCTTGAAGTTGGGTTACTGTTTGTCTGTTTGTTTGCGTTTTCCCATTACATTATCGCTGAATACATATACATTATTGTATAATAAATAAATAAAATACCTAGTAATATTTTTATTTTACATCAAGGAAGTCTCTGCTGTACGGAACAGGGTTATGTTTTCAAAATGACGGGCGTTTTTCCTATCCTTGGTTATTACCAACTAGGCTAACGTTTCGTCTGGGGACTTGTAGCAAACAGATGAAACTATGTTTAGGATAAAGCTCAGTGCCTCTATTCTAGGTGTTTAAATGCATATCGTCTTTGACCTGTTATGGTATTATTTTTAAATCGGGCGCCATTACTGTCAAGTAATGAGGTATACGTAACGTTGGCAATACGATAACCTGTCAAAGGCAACATCATCATCATCATCATTATCAGCCGCAAGACGTCCACTGCTGGACAAAGGCCTTCCCCAAGGTTCCACAACGATCGGTCCTCTGCTGCTGTCATCCAGCGGTTTCCCGCGACCTTTATCAGACCGTCAGTCCACCTTGTGGAAGGTCTGCCAACACTTCGTCTCCCGGTTCGCGGTCGCCACTCTAGAACCTTTCCGCTCCAACGGCCATCAGTTCTACGAGCAATGTGCCCCGCCCACTGCCACTTAAGGTTTGCAATCCGGTGAGCTATATCGGTTACTTTAGTTCTCCTGCGAATCTCCTCATTCCTTCGATCTCGCAAGGAGACACCCAGCATAGCTCTTTCCATCGCCCTTTGAGTGACCTTGAGCCTTCTTATGAGGCCCATTGTAAGCGACATAGTTTTACCTGATAGAAGAGAGGCCCTGAACTGTAGACAGGCAGTTTACGAGATATCGAAGACGTAAATAACGTACCTGTTATTGAATCTACGGTAAGTATAATGTAGTACCCTTACCATGAATTACAAATGTTACAATTAACGTACATGCTAGCGAGTCGAATCCTCTATCCCTTGCACCCTCGCAGTTTTCTTATAGAGCGCATGGACAGAGCATTCGACTCGCTAGCGAATACGGTAAGTGTACCTCATAGTAAGGGTACAGAAGTAGAACTACACAATATCGGTGTAATATTTACCTGTCCAGAGCGGAGGGTGCCATCGGCGAGCCTCAGCTGCACGATCTCCGAGAATTTGGGGAACTTCACTTCATCGAGGATGACCAGGGGCCCGTTGACACCAGACACCGTTTTGTAGGCTACAGACAATTAATTCAATTAGTGGGGACAAAAAAGACGGTTTACCCTACAAAAGGTGGGTTAGTTTGTTTTTGAAGGCATTAAAATTTAAGTTTTAGATCTCGAGGGGGGTGTCCTTTCAATTCGCCAAACGTATTCCAAACTTATTCATTTGACAACATTTAGAAAAAACATTTTTTTTTTTGGGTCACTATCCGCAAAGTGTGCTCCAGCAGAGACCTCTCCATAAGGTCTTATGCAAAGGCTCCGCACGAAAAAACTTTAAGAACAATTATTTTAAGGATATATGTTTCTGGTTTGTATTAAAGAACAAGGGTTGCCATAGATAGGTATGGCCAAAAGAAAATGAGGGTTGCCAGGGGCATGTTTTATAAAGCTACAAATTACAATTTACAGGTTACAAGTTTCCATTTGACACCACCTCGACCAATGACGTCCAGCCATTTGAGCAGTGTTACCTGTAAAATTGTTACTTGTAGCTTTATAAAACGTGCCCCAGGTGTCCGGTTTTATACATTCGTCAGTCGTGTCCGCCCAAATAAATGTGTCACCATGCCTTGAAGGCAAAATATCCGGTTAAAAATGATTTTGGTCCTGGCAACCCTAGTCGCGATGCTGTTAATTCAACATGTTTACTGCATTGACACAAACTCGTGACATAAAGCCGGACCACATGCTTGAAGTTTGCCGCAAACACTGCAGGACGCAACTACACTTGAGAGCAAAGAAATCGAGCCACTTAGTACTGAATTTCCATAGAAAGTGGCTTGATTTCTTTGCTCCCAAGTATCTGCTTAAATACAAAAACGCCGCAAATAAAACAGATACAGTTTGATTTAAAACTAAAATAGCATTCCAAATGTAAATGCAATACAAAAACATATTGATTTGTGTCGCTTTTGTATCTAAGCAACCATATGTTAGAGGGAGAAAAGTGTATTTCTATCTCACTCTAACGTATGGTTGCGTCCTGCAGTGTTGCGGCAAACTTCAAGCATGTGTTCCGACTTAATGACATCGTTAGTCGAAGGAACTCGTTTAAGAGGCCACAGAAGATGAAGTTCGTATATCTGTTATTTGGATATAACTATGTATCAAACCGATCATATTTTCTTTGAAACATGAAAACACGATCAGAAACAGAGTCTTCTATAATTTTATTTTTCAAACGTATTCTTCAACGATGGAGGTCCTATTCCGCGTAGGTAAATCTTTTCGCGCCTTCTCGCAACTCTAACCTATGTGGGTAAAATTAACCTAATTGAGTATTTTATTTTTTTATTTATATTTCGTCTAACAGTCAACACAAGTAAACATTAGGGTATATAACTTTAGGTCTAGTAATCATCATCATCATCATGACAGCCGAAAGACGTCCACTGCTGGACATACGCCTCCCCCAAGGCTTTCCACTCAGACCGGTCTTGTGCTTTTAGCATCCACCGCGGTCCCGCAATTCTGACGAGCGGCGGGCGGGGCACATTGCTCGCAGGATTGATGGCCGATGGGATCAGAAGGTTCTGGAGTGGCGTCCGCGAACCGGAAGACGAGCTGTCTGTAGGTAGGCCTCCAACAAGATGCGAGTGACGACCTCGTCAGGTCTAGTAATCAATTAGTATAATAAGCCAGTTTAACTCTCAGGACATTAGGGTTAAGAAAATTATATAAAACGTTGTTATGCCCAATGCAATTACCTCTTATGTTTGGTCCAGTGGGGGTGAACCATAAATGAATATCAGAAGATTATGTCACAAATAACCAAGACACGGGAACAAATACTTGCGATCATCACACAAATATCGTCTTTTACCGGGATTTGAACCCTCCTGCTGGCTTCGCAGGCATACCAATAACGCAAACGTGTCGTCATAGAAAGATAACCGGCAACTCTTGGAGCGAAGACATTTCCAAAGTAGCAGGTATGGTGAGGAGCCGGATTGCACAAGACCGGGGAAATTGGAACGCATTGGAGAAGGCATATGTCTCTGCAGTCGACTAATTCGCCCACTGCAGGGACATAACTACCTATGCCCTACCTATACAAAGCAAGAAGAAAGGTAACAATGCCAAGGTTGCAGAGATCGCGTGAAGATCTAATAGAAGGATATATAATAACTATAATCTCATGTAACATAAAACAGAATAACAGCCGACACAAAATGTAAGACGTTCAAGCCAATTGGGAATCGAAATCCTGGATAAATCATTCACTCACTCAGCCGGGGCATGGAAATGAAGTCCCTGTTCACTGCCAAAACATGTTCTGCCATTTTGGCTTACGCACAGTTCGCTTGATAAAACAATCCAGTGTACAATAATAGTCTTTGTGATAAAACACAAAACAGCGATGCCTTGTCAGTGTGAAAATTAAAAAAAAAACTGTTATTCAACTAGCACTACATTCTGAGTAAAAGCTTCTTGGTAGGATCCAATAGGATCATAGATCTGCAGGCGTTCCATTGCACGCAATGTATTTTGTTGTAGGAGAACTACATTTTAAGATGAACATCTGCCTCTTGTAGGTCACAATAATGACAGTGAAACGAAGCGTTATTTTAAAACATCACATTTCCTGTCATATGCATGCATACGTTAGTATCCCTTAGTAGTCTGTGGTCATATGTAAAAAAATGTTATATAACCTGTGGGTAATATTTCAAATATTCAAATATGAGTTGCGGTGTTTAATAGTACCTATTAAGATGCATTACGACGACCAGCCTAGTTTTTGGACAACTATAGTTCTACCTATAAAAACAACTTTAGAAAACAATTATACTCCGATTACTCCGTTTTCCCCGTTGACACACAGATGCAAATAGTGTCGGTATTTTATTTTGTAATACCATCTGCAATAGATTTCTTAAGTAAGTACTTCTTTAATTTCCTTCTGCTTCTACGGCTGCGGCTCCACTGAGGCGGAGACGAGCGGAGTGGAGCGGAGCTGTACCAATATTACCCATAGGATCGGACTAACGTGCGCAAGGCGCGCTCGTCGTGACCTTCTATTGGTTAATATTGGCACAGCTCCTCTCCGCCTCAGTGGAGCCGCAGGCTTATGCCCGCCTACCACAGCGAGCGGAGCGGCCCGCGCCAGCGTACGGACTCGGTTTGGCTTACAATGGTGACTTAAATGTTGAGCAAACCTCAACCAAACGTAGTCCATACGGGGTCCGCTTCGCTCGCAGTGGAAGGCAGAAATTAGTCTTAGTTTTACATTTCTTCAGATATTGTTTTACCAGGTTTTTAAAGATCACAAAGATCAATTAAAAAAACACATCAACATCATAAAAGGAAAAAGTAGTTAGTGGGACATTAACAGACCCAAGAAAGGCATTTGTTGTTGAATCAGATAGTTCCAGAGGGAATCGCGACGATAAACGATTTCTGCGCGAATTTACGGACGGTAATAAGTAGGACATTTGCAGTCCCTGCGGGCCTATTATGATCGTATTTATCTTTGTGGATAAACGTAGATACAGCATCTGTCACTTTCTGACCAGGTTTGAGGTAAAGCAAGCTAAAAGGGACGCATCTAGTATATTACAGAGATGAACACATCTCTTTTTGAACGAATAACTGCGTCCTTGGCTGAGAGAGACTCAGTTGGCTGATGAAATCGGTCGTCTGGATCCTGCTTAAGACTGTACATTCACTGCCACGTGGTTTTTTAAAGCGGTTTTATTTTGTTAGTATAAAACATCCGTTTCAGGTGCCCCTGGCTACTAATACGCTCCTTGGCCTGATGCGCGGTCTGCTAGTCTTCAAGTAAACTCAGCGTGCGGCTACAACGCTTCGCCGCAGAGGTATGTAGCTATAGTAATTTTAAACGAGATCTTCTGCAAATTTTGAGACATAGCTAAATGCCAGCATAATTTGATCTCTGGTTTAATATAATCTCTACAAGTTCAGATGTGTAAGATTGGTAATTTAAATAATAACGTCTATATCTACAGTAGTTTTTTTAGGGTTCCGTACCGCAAAAGGGAAAAAACGGAACCCTTATAGGATCACTTTGTAGTCCGTCCGTCTGTCTGTCAAGACCTTTTATCTCAGAAACGCGTGGAGGTAACGAGTTGAAATTAAAATCGTATACTTACACAGGTCTACAGTCCTTTGAAGCTGTGAAAAATCAAACTTCCAAGTTAATGTAAAAAAAGATACGGCCGTTTATGCCGCAAAAAATGTATATTTCGACCCTCTCAAGGGAATCAAACTTTATAGGCTATTTTCCGTTGACCTAGAATGGTGTAGAACTATGAAATTTGGCAGTTAATACCGTTTTATACTACAAGTATAGGGAAAAATCTGATAACTATACATTTTTCAATACTCAATATGTTTACTACATTCCACATTTTACAGATGATGTTGTAAACATTGTCTATACCAGAAATGGCGGTCCAATTCCTGAACTATTTGTAATATGTCCCAACAAATTTGTACGGAACCCTCGGTGGGCGAGTCCGACTCCCACTTGTTCGATTTTTTATTTATTAATCAAAAGTAAAAGCCTGTCATGTTTCAATCAGCCATCTCCCCTCCGAAGGTTACCGGAATCCAGTAGAATTGTTATGAAGGCGAATTTGTTGACAGATAAAGTGTGGCCAGATATGACATTTAATAGTAATGTGAAAATTTAACTTTCGGTGAAAACAAACGGGTTCCCTTAGTCAATAATCGTGGCGAAATGATGAAATTTATGACCGAAAGATTTAATAACTGGTGGTAAATTATCAAATTGCTTCTATCCTTGATCTTCCTTGTGTGCAAAGAACTTCAGCTGCATTATGCAATTTAGTTTCGAAATACCTGTGCAGCACTGGGAGGTGCTTATCACTGTTTTACAACGAAAGCTTGATCTGGACTGGCTTTAGGCCATGCCATTTGCATACCTATTACACTGTATTTAGATTCAAAGCTGTGAAATAGTGCTAAAACAACTAAAAATGTTTTTTTTAATGGAGGAATGCAAAGTTTCACTCAAGGGTTTGCAAAAAATGGCCTACCTATACACACAAAGGATTTGACACAATATACACTTTGCAAACAAATCGTTTGCCAAAGCTAAAGTTAAAAAAAAAACCAGACAAGCGCGAGTTCCACTCTCGTAGAGAGGGTTCTATTTGTATGTCCACTATTATTTAATTAAGTACGAGAGTTGAAGGTAGGTCTGTAGCTTTGACTACCCCACTAATATATGTACTAGAGTACATAGGGTGATTTTGCCGTTTCTCCCTCCGTTTCCAATTTTCGTCCAGTAGACTGAGCTGTTTAGAACAAAAGCTTGGAATAGTAAAATAAAAACATCTACTACTACCTATGTTTGGTCTCGTTGGGACCCTTAGTAGTAAACCATTCATTTCACAAATGTGCATATATTATTTAAATTTAGTTGAGAAAAATAAAAATGACGGTAGTAAGTCTACTCGCGGTTGTTGAAACCTGAGTGATACAAAGAGATTTCACACCTAGGTTACTGAGTGTTTTTGTGTGATTGTATTAGGTTTTTTGTTCGTAAAACTCAATTAAGACATAATGAACTTAAAATAATGTAGAAATCATATATTGTCTAGGGTTAACATATAAAATTTTAGAAGACTAATACTGAATTATGTAATCCGCAAAATATTTAGTTTTCGTCCGCTGGACGATTTGTAAGAACCTAAGAACCTATGCCAATTCATCTATGTTTGATGTCAAATGATCTTTGGTGGTTACTCAACTAGACATTCTATTTTCATCCACCCGATTGTCATTGCTGCACGAGTAAAATCAATTTAAATATGCAGCCTAAAACTATAAATAGCTAAAATATTGGATTAACTTTCGTCCTTTTACTTTGGAGTGGATGAAAACTAAAATTTACACCTCAGTTTTTGGATTAACTAATATTTATTTGCTTTAGTTTAAATAATACTTATGTTTTTAGATAACATGAAAGAAAACTTACATTCCCTACCAATAAAAGATATTGTTAGCTATGATATGCTATGCTATGATAAAATTGATAAAATGGTTATAAATATTATTATTGCATGTACACCCATTTTAATACAACATTAATTGATTTAAACAGAATGTCCTAGAAAATTTTATCAGCAGAGGGTGCCTTTTCAAGACATATCTTTATTAAAAAGTTACTAAAGTTAAGTCAGACTTCACTACTTCATGGGCAGTTAGGTAAGATAATTTGATTTGTTCCCGATTCGTCGTATTCCTGTTTCGTCGCATTCCCGATTCGTCGGATTCCTGATTCGTCGTATTCCCGTTTCGTCGGAATTATTTATATAAAATCATTACTAATAATGGACAATTATTTATCCGCCATCCCAAAGAGCAATTATACATATACAATATCTATAGTTCTACATATAAATATACTGACATTAGGTACCGGGTGTCCCACGACTAAGAGACATGAAGGGAAAGTAATCAAAATATTGAAGAGCCAGTGTTTTACCGTAAGAAGACATAATTTTATTTCATAAAATAATAAGCACAGTCAGTGTAAAACCGGCCAAGTGCGAGTCGGACTTATATCTATAAAAAATCACGTTTGTTGTATGGGGGCCCCCCTTAAATATCAACTTTATTCGGTTTTTAGTATTTGTTATTATAGCGGCAACAGAAATACATCTTCTGTGAAAATTTCAACTGTCTAGCTATCACGGTTCGTGAGATACAGCCTAGTGACAGACAGACAGACAGACGGACAGCGAAGTCTTAGTAATAGGGTCCCGTTTTACCCTTTGGGTACGGAACCCTAAAAAGTAAGTTATCACTTTGGAACCATATCGCTTTAAAGAGAGGTTCCAACTACCATATGAAGTTGTCAAACATCTGAAAGCGACAAAGTACAAATATTATCATTGACTTTGAAATGTCTTGCTAAATAATTTCGTGTTGATACTTAAGAAAATAATGGAAACTCTTGTGATGGAAAGGTCTCAAGGAGATGGGACGTTGTATTCTAAAGAGGTAGGTTACCTATGTGTTTATTATCTATTACTGGCCACTTGTACGACGTCCACCTGAACAGCTACTTTTCATTTGTTTCTCTTCTGTCACACCATTGTCAATGAATATTAACATTGTGAAAACGTTGCACGTTGTTAATATCAGTTTTATTTGGCGATTTTCCTAAAAATGGATACTGACGAAACTGATAAAGTAGTATTTATTGATAGTAAAAGAGCTAGCAGAAAGATCTTATTACGGGGAGGCTATAGATACAACTTGGATAGGAAAAACAAAGGTGGTTCGACGAATTGGAGGTGCTCTAATAGATCTGTCTGCTCGACATCCATTACTTTAAATAAAGATGACAAGGTAATCAGAGAGTCAAGACACATGTGCAAACCAGAATTTATGAAGAGAGAGGTCGAGGGTCACTTTAATGATTTGAAACGCAAGGTGAGTGACAGCATGGAGCCCGTCCCAAAAATTTTTGAACAATCTGTGCAAGATTTTGCTGAAAATTGTGATGGAGAATTTGATTTTACGCTCATACCGGAGTGGAAGAAACTGAAAACGACTTTGTATAATGCACGAAACAAGTCACTCGGCGTCGAAAAATGCACATTTCAACATTTCAGTGAAGTTGTCGTTCCATTGAAGCTGTCAGACGATTTCCTGATTTGCAACGATGGCGACTTAGATAGGATATTGATATTTGCTTCACCCTCTGCTGTAGAAATATTGGCGAAATGCACTGAATATTTCGGAGACGGTACGTTTAAGGCGGCACCGCCTCCGTTTTTACAACTATATACGTTGCAAGTAAATTTGACCAACAATGCAGATAGCTCATGTTTTGTACCCGTAGTATATGCCCTTTTACCTAACAAGGATGAAAATACGTATAAGCGGTTATTTTCATTGTTAAAGCATGAATTTTCTCAAGTAATCACAAAGTTCAAATGCGATTTTGAAATTGCCGCCATCAATGGGTTGAAAGCAGTACATCAGAACGTTGTGATAACAGGCTGTTACTTTCATTATCAAAAAGCTCTGTGGAAGAAATCGAAGCAGTTAGGTTTAATTGACGACGAAGAAGGCAGAATGTATACAAAGCTATGTACGCGGCTCGCTTTATTACCAAAGGAAGATATACCAGCCGCATATTTGGAAATATCTGAAACGGTCCCTGACGGTTCCGTGATAACTCAATTCCACAATTACTTTTTAAATTTCTGGATGCGGAAAATTACTGGATCAATGTTTTCGGTCAGTGAAGAAGAATTCAGAACCAACAATGCGGTTGAAGGATGGAATAACCGGTTAAATCATACAATCCCTAAGAAACCTTCCCTTTTTCAATTTATCAAACTACTGCGAGTCGAAGCTCAACATCAAGACATCAAGATTAGAAAGATGCAGTTACACTGTCCGAGTATGATAAAAACTCGTCGAGCAAAAGATGTTCAAAAATATCACCAGGAACGGGAAATAGTCAAATGATTTTATTGATAAAAAAATCACAGTCATTGAATGTTTAAATAGGCTTTGTTTAATAATATAATGCCAATATAGCATGTTTGTAAAAAATATATTATATTAAAAAACTTTTATTGTAAAAAAAATCTTTTCATTTTTAAAACTTAAGTAGAGCCGTGGTAATTGCATAGTTTCATTCGATAGTAAAAATCCGACGAATCAGGAATCCGACGAATCGGGAATGCGACGAAACAGGAATACGACGAATCGGGAACAAATCGATAATTTGAAAAATATTGTGTTAGTAATAAATTCAATGTAAAAATCATAATTAAGATAAAAGAAATGTTTTAACAAAACCCCATATCCGCAGTAATCATCCATGCAGATGTAAAGGAAAGAGCATGTTGCATCAAGACTTAATTTCATAACTCCTAAATACTGAAACACCCTACTTTTGTTTCTCATAATACCTTCCTAATTTGTCTAAAATTTATAACACCTTTATCCAAAAAAATCTAACGTCCTAAATTACCTAATCACAAACACAACTGATAGTTTTTTAACCTTCTTCCATAATTGTTTTAATGTCCCGTGTTTTTCTTTTTTACTTTTTGAGACAGACATCTTTCCTTGAAACGGGCATTTTTCGATGTTTAGGATTTAAGGCATTCTAAGAATAATCAGAATTCAGGTATTTTGGAATTCCAACTCATAATAAAATTTCAGGTACCAAGAATAACACAATTTGAAATTTTGGCCATCATGAGACTAAGTCAATTTGAGATTTTGTCCAATTAAATATCAAGGCATAACTTTTTTTCACCCAGTTTTTCCTAAAAACCCTGTAGACAATTAAATCTCACTTAACTATCATATTCTGAATATTAATATAAAATCAAACAGTAGGTACTTGAACATTTTACCAAATCACACAATCACATGACTGCAGAAGGAAAATGGTATTATAATCTATTAAATATAAGATTATGTTCATAATATGACTTTAATAAAAGTAAAGGGGTGTGGCTTAAAACTAGTTTTGGTCAGCTGATTTATACCAATATCATCTTCATAGATACTTACTACATTATTACCATCAAATGCACGAGTATTTCACTTAAAAGGGCCGAATTAAAATAACGCGAAAAGATACCTTCACTTGAGGCTACATCTCTCTACTACTTCTGGTCATATGACCGAATTATTCACAGCCAATGCTCATCAAAATTAGCACTTACAAGCTTCATTATAAGACAGAAATCTCTTGAAATCTACGTTTAAAAAATGAATAAAAGAAAATAATTTGTCTGAGTCAAATTTAATTAGGAACTTAAGCAAATATTCCGTAGTTCAGTTACATTACAGCATAGAAAAATCATCATAGGAAGATAACGATTCCAAGGTTGTAGATATCCTGTGCAATTCTCGGCTCCAGAACCCTAATAAAGATTAAGAATTTAATGGAAAGGTAGAAATATATCTCTAATTACTTAAAACAGTACAACTAACAACAAAATAGCTAAGTAAGGTGTAACAAAATCAATAATTGACGTTACTATGTGTGACGTTCAACCCAATTGGGAATGGAAATCAAGATAAATCATTTACTTACTCAGTCGGGGCTGGGATATGAAGTCCCTGGATGCTGCCAAAACATGTTCCTTATTTGCCTGTGCTGCTGAAATACGCGACATTTTGGCTAACGGGCAGTTCGCTCGATAAAACACAAAACTGCGCTGCCCTGTTCGCCTGAAAACTGACGAATGGATGTGTTGTCTATGTTCCTTCACGTGCCGTCACGTGATCTCATCACAAGATGACGTTAGTCTATGGTTAGCAAAATGGTTTTTTTACGTGCTACATAATTTTTACACAAAAATCATTTATAATCATACACTTACACAACAAAAAAATAAAAATGAAATAGATGAGTCTAATTGGACTTAAATTGCTTGTAATTATTTCCGCCTCACTGAACGCAACTTTAGGATGACGCCTCTACTTGCTTATACTATTTATATAGATTTGTTTTATTGTATGGTTTGTTATTGTAGTTATATGTATAGGAAAGGTTGCATGCATATGGATCAAGATATAGGTATCCGAATTAGGGTATTATTATTTAGTATTTATAAAATAACTTTCATTTTTAATGCTCCGGCCACATAGCTACGGGCTTCGGCGGAAATACTTTAAAATAAAGAAAGAAAGTAAAGAAACTAACAAGAATACTCGGCGTACATACACCGCAGACATAGGTACCCCACAGCATATGCTATAGAAATAGAACCTTGTCACTTAGTCATTTATTAATTTTGATGTTACTTTGTGTTGGTCTTACTTGTACCATCGACGAACTGTACAGTCGGCCAAAACTCGAGAACTCTTCGAACCCATCGGCCGTCAGAATAGTTAACTATACATTAAAAATATTAAAATGTTCTCTCTAGAAAAATGCGGAAAGTGGCGTCAAACTCGGTCCAGTACCAAATCAAGAAGTTTATCGTGGAGAAATAAACAGACGCGGTCGGTGGACTTTGCTTCTAAATTTAAATACTTAGTCGTATCGTATCGTACATACCTAGTGATAATGGTAATGTCAAAAAAATTCACCGCTATGTAACAGTGCAAAGGAAAAGAAACATCGTTATAGTGGACTCTCACTAAGTTCCCCAAAAAGTCAAGCCAAGTCAAATAATAATTAAGAACATACTCAGCGTAGCGTTTTATAGATGTTAATTAGATATTAATAAAAAATGAGTAAAATGAAAGCTCGCCCCGTACGCAGACAATAACTCCACATATTAAAACCAGATTAATTCGTTCCTTCTTCAAAATTGTGAAGAAATAATCGTCACTAAGGTACAACGACTTAACCGTACTTAACTGTCAACTGACTGAGTGAGGCTGTTAAACTCAGGCCTTAAACTAAACATTTTGCGGGTTACGCATCCGGCGATTCGTGTTCCGAGTCGAAACACTACAAAAAAGAAGAGAAAGTTCTCAGCTTGTTGGAATGTTTTGTAATGAATGTGTTTCTATATCTAATTCTTCTATATCTAAGTAGGTATGTGTTTGTATGTCTAAATGTAATGAAATAAAAAAAAATGATTTTGAATGTTTCCCTGTTGAATACTACTTGTACTTATAGATGTCTCAATCACGAATCTGCATGGTCGACGCTGTCAGCATCATTTCTTTGAAATCTCGAATAGGAATTCATCTTGATCGCGACCGAGAATCGCCTTAATGAACCGATTTGAAAAAAGTATATCGCTAATTTTTTTCTGATGGTGAAATACAAACCACTTATTTTTCAACCGCGGGCCTTTATTGTCCCGACAAAGCATTATAAACCTTTTTAGTGCGTATAGTTTTAATTGGCTGCGGGTTTCGTTGACAAAGCAGCCCGTTCAAAGCGGTCCTACCTAGCCTAGCCATACACTAACCTGTGTATACCTGTGTAGCTCTGCTTAACGTGCCTACGACCGCGGGGTAATCTTGGCGTTTTTACTTCATTTCATTCGTATAACTCGGCATTTTGATTTTCGTTTCAAATATTTGACAGTTAATTGTGGCAGTACTTTTTTTTTAAGGGTTGCTAGTACTATGAAGGAACTCTAAGAACAAGTGTATAACACTGATAAACTATTTGATTTAAAAATTAATCAAATAATTTTTGTATCTTTAAATCTACAGAAGATACTAGGTAGAGTTACTCGTTCTTCGTTTCTGAACTTGGCTTACACCATAGGCTTGCACTACCGTGCCGTATAGATTTACAATTCCAAACGTCACGTCATTCTGCGGCGGCGGAGCCGAGAACGCACGCACGCAAACCCCTGTTTATTTTTAATCGTAAGGCGTGTCCGAAATAACAACGAAATAAATTTACTGCTATATCAAAAACAACGCGATCCGTGTTTATTCTGAAACTTCCGTAAAATTTAACCGCCACCATGTCGGTTATGGGTAAAATATTACCGAATGTTTCGGCCCGTAATTTCGGTCGTATTAGTGCTGCGCTGTCCAATCGTACATATTTTACGTACACACAGGAATTATCGCAGCCTTTAGACAGGAAACCGGAATGTGTGACGGCTAAGGAAGCGTTTGAAAAATGCTTGAAATCGGGTAAGATATATTTTTCTTCAATATGCAACTAACAGTACGATGCACGATCTACCTATGCAAGTATGCACTGGTTAGGCTACGTAATAGGTTGGAATTGAAGACCTATTACAGGTGATTAGGGTATAGGGGGAGATTACGTTGAATCAATTTGTCATTGCCATACCAACACACCTTGAGTACAAAGTTCATATCATAAATTTAAGAGTAGTTACAACACTTGCAATAAATTTCTGTAATCCTATTGTTAATAACTGTCATATTAACTTCAATACCTAGACCTATTTACTACCAGTACCTATGTCCATAAACTATTTTTCTGTAAAACATCATAAAACTAATAATGTAATAATCTAGTATTGTTGTAGAATGGGTTGCATTATAGCAACTAGGAAAGTTTATTTTAATCTGAGATTTACTTGAAATGCGATAATATAAATTGAAAAATAAAACTACTTTTATAATAAGTATTCATTTGTTTATGGAATTGCTTTTTTGAAAGAACAAAGATTGAACTCTATTTTTTATCTGCGGAAGTAAACTGCCAGTTCATGGATTAATGTTAATGGGTGGTTTTAAAAAATAAAGTGTACATTTTTAAGGACTAAAATTAAGAAACCGTAATTTTAGTGTGGTGAGTCAGGGAAATAAATCACACATTTATAAACCAATAGGCGGTAATATGGTCGCACTTACCACAGGAGTTCTTTCTGAGATACCACAATTAATGGTATAGTTAATTTTCGTGACGATACTGACTAAATTTACCATATCTTAATTTTAGTTCTTAACTATCTACACTTTTTTTGAAAACCACACTTTTTTTACATAATATTTTTAATTGTATTTAAAATATGTGGACTTGTGTAACTATATTGCAACAGAAATATATTACAAGTTTGGTTTAATTTTCTGTTCATTTCAAGTAAATATTACCCCGTAACCTGTTATTTTATTTTTTCTAATAAAGTAACTAAAATCTGTAATCCAATAAAAGCAATTGTTTTTGTAATTGAGGACATTTTTATTTTTCTTACATATTTTGTTTTAGTAGATAGTTAGAATTTAGAATGCCTTGATATTTGAATTTCAAAATTTATAAATATTACATGGATTCCAAAAAATACCAACGTTGCTACAATACCAATACCAAGTATAATTTTTAATTGATATGCATACATTTTTTCATGCCTTGCCTGCGAGTATTGTGAATGTTTTAAAATTATGAAAAAAAACCTGCCACAGGGATCAACCTATTTCAACCGAATTATAGTTAAGCATCGTCATTTTCCTAGAAAATTCCCTCTTTTCTGTATGGTTAATGTAACCTAGATAAGTTGATTTATTTACTTTCCTTAGGTACAAAAGTAAAATCGTCCACTTAAAATGATCATTCGGAAATTGGACCAAAAGTAATAGTAACCAAAGTGAATAAAGTCAAAATGTAGGTAATTGTGCTAAAAAATATTTATAATCAAATTTATTTTCCTTCAAATTAATTAAGTCCAATTGTAATTGCAACCTTGTCGAATTAACTATAGAGTGTTTTTTAAGTTTGGTATTACGTCCTCAAGTAAACCTAGAAGACAGACATAGGATACTTGTTATCCGACATAATAGAACAGTCCCTAGGGAATGGTTAAAAAAAACTTCTGCATAGACAGAGCCACGGGAAAGAAGCTAGTTATAAATTAATATCCAGCCAAAGTTATACAGCATATTTCTGAGTTCTGCCCAATCTAATCAGTAAAGTAGATTATGAATCAATAGTATTGCAATTTATCTCGAAAAGCATAACCTGTTTACTACCATGTTTGCCAATTACCATATAAAATGTACTCAATTTGAAGCCATTGGCATTGAGTTTGCTGATAAAAGTCATGAGTGAAAGATGCCTACGCTTATCAATCAATATATCACTGTGTTCTTCTTAGTTACACTATACTAGGTTCTGCCTGCGACTCTGTTCATGTAGTTAGGAAATGTACGCGATTTCAAATTTCATCATGTTTCTCCCTTCGATATACTTAAGTCTTTTAAAATGATAAAAATAAAAAAAACGGAAGACTTGTGGGGCGTGTCAGTTAAGGTACTTGAAACCATTCTGGAGGTCGTTGCTCCCACCCTAGCTCGTATTTTCAATAGTTGTATCGACAGTGGCATTTTCCCAGTTTTAATGAAATTTAGTAAGGTGGTTCCTATTTTTAAATCAGGTCATAGAAATAATCCTTCTGATTATCGTCCAGTATCTATCCTTCCTGCGTTCAGCAAAATATTTGAAAAAATAATGCTAACACAATTGACTTCTCACTTTAATACTAATAAAATTTTACACGATCAACAATTCGGCTTTATGAAAAGTAGGTCTACAACTGACGCGGGCGCAAGTTTGATCAAATTTATTTTACAGGCTTGGGAAGAGTCGCAGGACGCCATTGGAGTCTTCTGCGACCTTTCTAAAGCTTTTGATTGTGTAGATCATGGCACTTTAATTTGTAAACTTGGTTTTTATGGCATTAGAGGAAATGCATTAGATCTCATTAAGTCATATTTAACACAGAGAAATCAAAAGGTAGCGATAAATGGAGCCGTTTCGTCAGAGATAGAGATAGATATGGGCGTACCTCAAGGTTCTATTTTGGGCCCATTCCTGTTCCTTGTTTATGTAAATGATCTGCCGTATATGGTAAGCAGAAGGTCAGGCATTGTAATGTTCGCTGATGACACTTCTCTACTATTCAAGGTAAATAGGAAAGATACTGAACTCATTGAACCAAACAATACCCTCTCCATGATATCTGACTGGTTTGCTGCCAATAACTTAATGTTAAATCCAAATAAAACTAAATGTATAAAATTCTCATCAGCAAATTTATCAAATATAAACTTAGCCTCAAATATTAAACTTAATGGTGAAACCATAGACTTTGTAAAAACAACTGTTTTTCTAGGTATTACATTAGACTCTAAATTGCAGTGGGGTTCCCACATAACTGCGTTAGCAAGTAGGTTGAGCTCCGCTGCTTTTGCAGTCAGGAGAATAAGGCAGCTTACCAATGTAGCGACGGCACGGTTGGTCTACTTCGCTTACTTTAACAGTATAATTACGTACGGACTTATTTTGTGGGGATCGGCTGCGGATATCGGTACAGTGTTTATTTTGCAAAAAAGGGCTATTAGAGCTATTTATAACTTGGGGTCGCGTGTGTCATTGAGGGAATTCTTCAAGGAAATAGATATTCTAACACTGCCGTCGCTATATGTATTTGAAATAATCATCTTTGTTAGGAAGAATCTACATAATTTCCCAACGAACATTGATAAGCCAAAAGCAACCAGGAGCACAGGAAAGCTCAAAACCACTTTTTATAGACTGGCCAAAACTTCAAAATCATTCTTGGGAAATTGTGTAAAATTCTACAATAAAATTCCAAAAAGTATTACTGAACTTACTGACTCTAAATTTAAATGGATCCGGTCACTTACGGCCACATGCTTCGAACGGCCACTTCCCAGGTAAGGCCAGTTCTCTGAACGGCCACTTCCCAGGTAAGGCCAGTTCTCTGAACGGCCACTTCCCATGATAGGCCAGTTCTCTGAACGACCACTTCCCATTAATGGCCAGTTCTCTGAACGGCCACTTCCTCAAACGGCCACATCACTTCAACAAAGTTTTTTTACATATATGGCAAACGAGCGATAAACAAGCCTCTCGACGCATGCTATCCAATACGCGTATTGTCAAATTTGATTACGCATTTTGTCCAATACTCAATTTCGTCGGCTTAGTGCAAGAAGTCATTAACTAACAAAAAGTCAAGTCGGAGAAAAACGGGCTCAAAGTTTTGACACAGTCAAATGACCATAATTGTAATAGGTTCGGTTCTAGATTTAAAAATTAAACATCAATGGTTAGCTAAATGTATTTACTATTAAATCCAATTAAAAACTTTGTACAATAAAGTCAAATAACTTTTTTAAAAGCCTAAATATGTAGTTAGTGACTTTTGGTCTTTCTCGCTCTTAAGGGAACTTACAATTAGTTATTTTTTATTTTCACAATATTTACAAATAAATCGGGAAACATAGTTTTCTATAACAAAATTGGTTTAATCAGTCGTAATTATTAACTTAGAAGCATTATAAATATTACTTATTAATCAACAACGAATAAACAGATTTATTTAATTCTACTTGACAGATTATAAAGTCTGCAAGACCACAAAAATAACACAAAATTCTCGTAATGACGTTATTTTTAACTTCAAACTAAAATAATAATGAAATATTCATTGTTGATAGATGAACTTAATATTATAATAATTCCAGACAACAGCAAGCACTATTAGTATAGGTACCTAAAACGTGAAAACTTCTAAAAATTTAAATAAAGACATCAGCTTTTGATTGAACTAATACAGTAGGTACGACAAAGAGTATAAAAAAACCCTTGACGTCCATCTTTTTTACTCTACGTCTTCTGAGTTAGAAGACATTTCTTCAGGGACATAATCACGACACTCTTTGGCTGGCAAGTTCCGGTAGCAGTGGTGAAGTTCCGCAGGTATTATTTTTTCATTGCACATTTTTAGCAAACCGTAAACTGTTCTACTTCCTTAATATTCGTAAGAAGGACTGGCGGCGTATCTTTCTGTGCTTGAATGTGTCTAGGTGACTGTAAGCCATTTTTAATATCCGACAAAGACTGTAGTTTCAAATCAGCATTCTGATTGTCACCCATTAAGATCAAAAGTAAAATACATTTTATACAGGGTGGCCGGTGGCAGATTTTTTATATTTTCAAAAAGTCATTTTTATAATTAAAAAAAATGGGTTTTGACATTTGGCGGATTACACGGTTCAATATTGCGAATTTTATTTTCATCTTGTTTCAATGGTCAGAACGCCGTCATTCTTATGCAGTTGAAGCGTTTGCACGCTATATAATTTCGTTAAGAGACGGGCCGAGTGTAAAATTTATTCGGTCATGGGTGCAAAGGTTCCGAGAAACTTCTTCGGCTCATAATATACCGAGATCAGGCCCCAGCACACACGGACGCCGGAACACATATTGAGTGTGCAACGGAGTTTACAGGAAAATCCACGACTTTCAGTGCGGAAGAGAGCAGCTCTCTTTAAGACTCCTAAAGTTCTCAGTGCATGAAATATTGAAAAAATAATTGAAGTTTCATCTCTATAGGATTCAACTGGTTCAAGAAATTAATGAAAGTGATTTAACCAAACACAAAGTTTTTTGTGACACAATGTTGCACAGATTTCGTACCATAAATTGCATTTATTGTAGTGACAAGGCCCATTTTTAAACGACTTCAAAAAAGGAGGAGTTTCTCAATTCGACCGTATATATATTTTTCACATGAGTACTCATGTCAACAAGCATGTAGTAAAGCAAAATTGTCGCTACTGGGGCCCGCGATCGTCTAATCCACGGTTAAAACACCAAAGACCTTTGCATTGTCTAACAGTTACTGTTTGGTCTACCTCATCCTTGAATAGAATTATTGGGGGTTATTTATTTGAAAATGCCTAGCAGTAAAATGTAAATAGGTAGTGAAAACTATAGGAAAATGATAGCTGTTTTTTTTTTGCCTAAATTGCTTGTACATCCGTCCTATTCATCACATGCCTGGCTTCAGCAGGATGGTGCTACACCACACATGGCCACAGTGTCGATGAACGTGCTTCGCGAACATTTCCCTCGAAAATTGATAAACCGCTTTGGAGAAATCCGTGGCTGAGATTGCCCGATTTGACCCCTATGGATTTGTTTCGATGGGGGTATCTCAAAACCAGAGCTTTTAATAACAACCCACGGTCTAAATATAGGTGATTTCCAAAAAAATATTGCTATCGAAATCAACAACATTACGCAGAATATGCTGCGAGTGGTACAAAACGCGAGGCTCCGTTTTGATGAATGTGCACGTGTAGGGGGACGACATTTAGAGGACATATTTTTTAAGTAATTAAATCCGCATTTGTGATCTTTATTATGAGATATAAATAAACACTATTCGCCTCAGGTGATGGTCAAAACAAAACCTAGGTACCTATACAAAATCTCGCCCATCGTGTAAAATCAGTCTTTTGCAAATTAAATACTTAACTAAGTACTTACTTACCTACACTTTAACTTAACAGCATAAGCAATTTGAACGTATCTTATTATAATTTAATGACAATAGGTACAAACGCTCTTCATTCGCTTTATTTAGAATCTTTTCTAGCATCAAAGATCCTCGTCCTGCCTTAATGTTAATATTATTTCGCTTCATTTTGTAAGAAGTCACTACCATCTCGCATAACGTCCATCCCTGGTCGCAGCTGCAACGGTATGACTTCGATCGCGATGACCGAACGAGTGGCGGGTTACCGCGACAGCAAGACGTACTCGTAGGTAGGCATAAAAGAGTTGAAATATGAACTTATCAGAGCAAGAATAATTTCACTAAAGGTGTTCAAATTGAAACAACTTATTTGTCAAAAGTCATTAACCATAATTTAATCACTTGAATTACGTATCTTTGGACACAACTAAAATCGATAACTATCATTGATTACTTTAAAAAATCATTCTGGGTGCCATTAATGCTGTTTCCTATTTTTTTAAACTGTATAATGTACTTTAGTTATTTTATACTTAAGTAAAAGTAGTAATATGCATCTAATGCTTATTTTGTTAAAAATCATTAAAGCGTTATAATAACATTTTTTTTCGTTTTACTGTTTGCTAGAAGTAACTATATGCATATAATGAATTCTAGCTCAAATACTTTCAGAGCGATATTCATATTATTTTATTTTTTAAAGTTAATAAGTAACATTAGTGAATATTCAAACGTAATAAAATGTGTAAAAATAAAAAAAGATGTTTTGATTAAAGTAACTAATGGTCATAAACCATTTCCGTCAAATCAATAAAGCAAAAATTGAAATTAATGACTTAATGTCATTGCTGTAACATCGAAATTACTTAACGTAAAAAGAAATGGGTCAGTGCGTTAGAAAGAGTAAGTCGTGGCGAATCCGCCTGTGTTTGTACCTGTACTTAGTAACTTTATGCCTTTAATGACTTCTTGCACTAAGCCGACGATTTGTACAATACGCTTTATGTCCAATTCGCTTTTGGCCAAATACGCATTATGTCCAATAAGTGATATGTCTAATACGCATCATGAGCAATACGCGTATTGTCAAATTTGATTACGCATTTTGTCCAATACTCAATTTATCCAATACTCAATTTGTACAATACGCCTTATGTCAACGCCTGCCTATGATCACGACTGTAATTTAAAGCTTAAAGCCAGAGACATGAAAAAAAAGGTTTGTTTTTTATTATTCATTCAATTTATTATTACTAAAATAAAAAAAATCAATAAGAAACACAACTGGAAATACAAGTTCCTCTCAACTTCAACAAGGTTCCTATTGTAGCAGTCAACATAACTCCTCACTTCTTCTTATTTTATTCTAGTTTACTGCTGTACCTATACTTAACACTTATTTTATTCTTCTTACATGTTTTGAAATTATAGGCAAAGATGTACTTATATTCTATTCTTTTTTTTTTGCTTCATAAGTAATCTTATATAAATTATTTTATTTAAAAATAAATTGACTGAAATTTCCTTATTTCTCAGTTTTCGCAGAAGCACTACATATTTCCGATCAAATTCGAGTATTATTTATTAATTTATTATTATTTATTTTATTTTATTTTTTATTATTTTATTTTATTTTTTATTATTTTTTACTAGATTTTCGAATTTTAACCATTAGTTTATTTAGCTAGGTACTTACAGTCAAGGGCAAAGAAAGTAAATAAGTACCCAGTTATATAAAGTTATAAAGATAGTTAGTTAGTTAACCAGGCACGGTAAAAACCAAAAAAACCGGGCAAGAGCATGTCAGTCCATGCTCAATGTAGGGTTCCGTCGTCATTATGATAAATAAAGGACAGACAGACAGACAGACAGACAGACAGACGGACGGACAGCTGTGGTCGTAGAGTGGTCGTTTGGGGAAATGGACGAACAAGGAATTTGGGTGGTGGCCGTCCAAGGAAATGGTCGTTTGGGGAAATGGACGAACAAGGAATTTGGGTGGTGGCCGACCAAGGAAGAGGCCGTAACTGACCAGTGGTCGTTCGGGGAAATGGACGAACTGGGAAATGGACGAACTGGGAAATGGACAAACAGGGAAATGGACGAACAAGGAATTTGGGTGGTGGCCGTCCAAGGAAGTGGCCGTAGGTGACCGGATCCATTTAAGGATCTGTCGTAAAACAAAAACTAATTTCCCGAGCATATTATAAAGTAAACGATTATATCATGGATAGGGATGTTTGGCAGTGAGTCGTCCGTCCTGCATGAGTAATCTACGCTAAAAAAAGGTGCACCTACTGTACAAAAATACCGTGATATTGTAAACTATTTATAATTATAATGTAATGATGTAAACCTTTTTCTTGAAAAAAATATACCTTGCCGAGTTTCTTACGCCGGTTCTTCTCGGGGCAAAGGTTTTATTTTTCGAACCGGTGGTAATGCTTTTTGACATTCATAGGTGCATTATATTATGCCTAAATTGAAGAATAAAGAACTTTGACTTTGACTTTGACTTTAGTTGTCATTTATCAGAATTACCTTACCTCTGGTTTTATATCTGGTACCTATCTATATATATAGTTTATTTCCGCAGTGAAATCAGTTAATACAGAAAATCGTAGCTAGTTATTAGTGTTTTAGTTGTCGTTATTGTTTTTGTCTATTTTGTAATATTTTTTTTTCCAAATTTGCTGTCTAACTCCGTCCATTCATAAATGTTATTATTAATGTTGTAATGTTATTGTTCTGCTTATCACGCATTTGTATTCTCTGAGCATATAATTGTACTAACTAGTAGTGAAAACTGTTTTGGCTCTTGTATTAACCATATTATTCTATATTTCGTTTTGTAATATTTAAGCTGTTTGTTTTTCAATAAATAAATAAATAAATAAATATATACTAAATTTTACATTAGTGGTTTGAGGGGTTTTTTTGAGGGGACCAAAAAAAGTTTTCTTAAAGTTTTATAGAGCCTGCTTTTTAACTGACTTCAAAAAAATGAGGTTTTCAGTTCGTCGGTCTTTTTTTTTGCTAGACTTGTTATTTTGAACCTGGAACTTCTAGGCAATCTGGCAATCAGGCAATTCTGTATTTGTTACGAAAAATTTGTATGTTTTTTTTTTGTTTTGCATTTGTTTTTCCAAGAAATATGTTCTTGGAAAGCAAAACGTACAGGCATAGTTTTTCATAATATCAAAAATCGTGGAAATCGCACTTGATTTAGGTGGTAAGAAACGTTATCGCATTTTATATGGAATTCTTAGTTTTACAAATTTTATTTGTCTTGCGTTGATAACGTAACTTAGGTTTTCCTTGGAATCATTTGATGTGAATGCCTGCATGAATATTTTATGCTAATAGCGAGCTGGTTTGTACCGTGAATACCAATTTTGTTTCAAACCATTTCAAATATATTTAGAATCCTATGCAATGCAAGCCTTGAGCTTAGATCGGTGAATATACGCTATGTATTTGTAGAATTTATATCATCGTCCTCATCACTTCAGGCGAAATATGTACGTCCACTGCTGGACATAGGCCTCCATGGTTTGCCACAAGGTCCGGTCCTGCGCCGCCGCTTGCAATCATCGGTTTCCGCCATCTTAGCCACGTCGTTGTCTTGTTGTAGGTCTAGGTACTTAAGCGGCGTCCTCCGGTACACGGACGCCACTCAAGAACGTTTCTACCGTATGTTCCATCGGCTGTGTGTTCTACGAGCGATGTGCTCGTCCCACAGCCACAAGAGGAGTAGAATTATATACCCTTTTCATATTATCTTTATGTACTATAATCCCGTTTTATAAATATAGCTTTCCGCCCATTATCAAATGCCACAGTGCGGTGCGGGACAACCAACTCAGATAAGTCTTGGCATTCTGCCTACAAAACAGTAAACACAAGTATACTGTTAATACACGACTACGTATAATTAAATTATAAAAATGTTTATGCCTCACCTCAGCACGTATGAAAAAGTCTATCTGGTTGATATTTTTGTTTCAATATAATGACGTCACGTTCTTTTTAAGGTACCTGTATACATATTTATTCATATTAACGTATTTGGTTATGTCCGATTGGTAGCAGAAATGTGAGACGTAAAAAAACTGGTTGTTGTTTATCAAAAGTTTGAGATGTTACATAAGTAATTCTCAAATGTTCTTACTTGTTTATTTTTATCGTATGAACATTGTATCTCAGTTGTTGCACAAATAAACCTAGGTACGTATCGCAGTTTACAGACTTTGGTCGCGTATAATTTGTTTATAGCTTTTTCCATTGCACTGCTGTATTCAGATTAATTTAGTCCAGTAGTAAACCGTTTGCGACCAGCCCGCTCCACAGATTCAATTCCTCTCAGGGTTTCGGACCGTTCTGTCCGTTTCCCAAAACATCCTTTCCCAATAAACCTGTTCCCGTCACTACTGTTTTCTTAATAATCCGTTTCCCGATATAAGTGTTTCCCGAAATGTGCTTTTCCTAAAAGATACTTTTGGCTTGATATCCGTTTCCCAAAAAGACCTAATCCCGAAAAAACTGTTGCCGTCATTACAGTTTCCTAAATAATCAGTTTCCCAAAAGACCCGTTCCCATTTCTGTGACCCAAACACGACGTGTAAATTAAATGAATGCAATATAAACATTACAAAAATATAGAGAGACTCAGTGTTGGGCACTCATGAATAAAATCATTATTTGAATGAAGATTCGTAAGAATAAAATCATTTCGATTTTATTCCTGTCAAAGTTATTCAAATAATTTCGTCGGGAATAATTTGTACGAGGGAAAATTTAATAAAAATAACTTATTCTTAGTCAATTACATTTATTCATGATTTTTTTATTTTGAATAAAAGTATCTGAATAAGAATACAGTAGGTAAATGTAACTTACGTAATATTTACGTACGGTACAGGTAGAAACTCTGGTCTAATTTATACCCACTATGCTATCTTAATTAAATCTTGTAAATCGAACGTTATATGCTTTGGTCCTCGTATTATTTTTACATTGAGAACCAGTGCTGTAGCCATAAAGTATGTATACATATTTATGGAGTTTTTTGCAGTAAACCAATGACATCAAATGTATTCGACTCATATAAACAAACAAAACATATTAAACTTAAGATATATTAATGCGAAGGGTTCATTTAGCCATGAAATAATTCCGGGATTCACTTCATCACCATCGTATCAAAGGTACCAAAAAAAACGTCATAAAACTTACTTACACGTAAGTACATTGAAAAAATGTGCCAAAACCAATATTTATTGTACTACAAATTTATTTTTATTCCAAATAACATGTTAGTTGAATAAAACGTTAGTTAGAATAATCCCATTTCCAAAATAGTTATTTCAAATGTTATTCTTCATTTAAAATAAAAGTACCATGATTTATTCACTAGTATTTTATTTCAACTAACGAGGGACAAGAATTATTCTTATTCAAATCGATTTGAATGAGAATAACTTTTCTGTTTTATTCTTATTCTTATTCAAGTTAATTTTTGCCCAACACTGGAGAGACTTGATTCTTTCGTCAATGGATTGTTGAATAGCTTATACGAGTAGTATGCAGTTTTAGATACTACCAATAACTCCGTACCCCTAGCGTGGTTCCTTTTGCTGTGAATGGTCACAACACAAATATTGCGTAAGTCTGAACGGCAAAAAGATAAATCAGGATTTCTTTACGGATGTCGAAAAACGGATGCTATGAGAACCTGGTGTTTTGACATACCTACTGATGCGATGAGAAACCGGTCTTTTGGCCTTCGGTGATTCAAAGGAACTGTTATTTTGGAACGGGTGTCTGGAAAAAGATGTTTTGGGAAACTGACAGAACGGTTCGAAATGCCTCTCAGGGCTATAGGACTGTCGCGCACTAAAACTCGATACCGGATTCCTTTCAATTCTTCGCTTATTTTTTTCTTTTTCTTAGAGTAAAAATCTTGTTTGTCTTGTTTTAAACTTGTGGGAGTGTCAGTGTCTTTGATAATGCTAGTGATAACTCGACTGTCCGGTTATTGGCCACTCTACGCAAACCAACATCATGAACATACGATATTTAATTGATAAAGGAACTATATTGTGTTTGTAATTTCCTATTAAAACATGTTTTCAGGGTTCCGTAGTCAAACTAGGAACCCTTATAGTTTCGCCATGTCCGTTCGTCCGTCTGTCCGCAGCCTAGCTCTCAGACTTAGTGCTATAAAGCTGCAATTGGGCACGAATATACATATTAGTCACGCCAACAAAGTGGTAATACAAAATCTTGGACAAAACATTTTTTTGTGTACCTCCCCTACACGTAACGTTTGGTTTGCATTATTTTTTCTTGTCTACCTCATAGTGTGTGGTGTCGTCCCGATCCGAGGTTGAGGGATCCGTTTATTAAATATTAAGCTTTAAAGCGCTACTTATTTAAAGCTATTAGCCAAAACTACAAATACTAAAAATCTGATAAATATCTTCAATGAAAGGGCATATAACGAATTTAAAATAAAATCTATCACGACTAGGTAAGTAGACTTTTGATCGTTGATTGGTTCCTGAGATGCAGGCGACTAGGGGCCGTATTAATAAACTCATCTTGACTGTGAGGCCCGTCACAAGATACGTCAAAGTAAACGCCAAACCATAGAACACTGTAATTTAATTTTTGACGCATCTCGAGACGAGCATTAGAGTTGAGATCAGTTTATTAATACGGGCCTAAGTGTTTATACCTACTTACTAAAATCATCTGACAGCACCAAATAACTTTTAGTTTAGTTAGGGAATTAGTTCATTCTTGTTGCTTTTGAGATAGTTTTTGTGTAGTAACGACTTCGGAACCCTGCACTGATCATGATCAGACATGCCGTTGCTCGGTTTTTCAAGATCAGGCCTTTATCTCTCTTTTGTTTAGCAGATCATGCTTCTACGAGCAGGGACATCGTTAACATATTTTGAAGTTTTTTTGACAGTAACAACTTCTACAAAAACGTTAACAGCATGATTTCGATTTAGAAGCAAGATCGGCTTAAACACATTGGAAATGTACTTTAATACAAGCTTCTAAACCCTGCCGTTTCGGCACCTGAACATACTGTTGTCAAAAGTTTTGGTTAACTCCTAATACAGACAAAAGTGCAAGGAAAAGAAAGCAGCAAAGTTGAGTTCGTTCATACATATGACGCAATACATATAATATAACATACACCAATGTATCTAAGAGTTCTAAGAATAATCGTAAGTACCTAAATTGATAACGGAAAAGGCTCGTATTTACTATTCATATAGTTTGTTTTTATGTACTTATCAGAACATTATGGGTCACGGACACTATAGAGGTAATTGACTTGGTTTACTGCGTCAGTCTTGTGATCAAAACTGACAATAAACTGATTAGTCGCTTCGTATGTTTGTAGTCAGAGGAGCTCCATAGTTAAAGAGGCCACATACGATGACAGGCCCACACGAAAATAAAAAGGGATGGCTTTATGAGCTTCCGCGCAAAGTACCTAGTTGAGAATTGTATGTTTTTTGACAAACAAATTTATAAAGTTTTAAAACTTGTGTCACTCCCCCTCCCCCAGCCGCTTACGTCCCATTCTTGAGTCAACTATAATAGATACTAGTGTCAAGGAACAAATGTTCTTTATTTAATTCTAAAAAGAAAAGGTTATATGTTTTTTTTGATAGGGTCGACGGTTTTCATACAAGCTTCAGGGACCGGCCACTAATATGTCGCCTTCGTACTTACATACGATTCCATGCAAATATGACTTAATTGTATTGCTTTTAACGCCGATTTAAATATTTGTACATACCAGTTTTCACGGAGGAAGCGTTTAAAAAAACTATATTTTATTTCGTTCATTCAAATTAGTATGAACCATAAGTTTGTTTTTAATTGTGCAGGGTAAAATTCAAATAATTACTGTTTACTTTAATACTACAACATGTATTTAAAAATTGGTTTACCAGAATTAAGAAGTTGTAAGTACTCAACAATTTAATCAAGAATCATCTTTAAGACTGCGCCGAGCGTCCAGTGGCGCCCTCATGACGATTATTTTGTTTTCTAATAAACTAAAGTAATGACTTGAAATCGAAGGATGTATTTATGTTGTACAAATGAAAACACAATGTATAGCATATAAGACAAAGTTTAATAACCTTTAACCTACGCGTCGTCAACTTAACGGGAAAAGGTGGCCACTTTTTTCCGTTAAGTTACTCACTCATAGTCCAATGGTTATTAAGTTGAGTCATATACCCTATAAATTGTGTATTCATTTATACAACAAAAATACATCCGTCGATTTCAAGACAATACTTTAGGTTATTAGAAAACACAATAATGGTGATGAGGGCGCCACTGGACGCTCGGCGCAGTCTTAAAGATCGTAGGATTTCGAAGATTCAACCAAAAATATGCGAAATAGGTGTCATGTTTGAAAAATAAAACTATTCAGGATTTTGTCTCTAATCGTGTCCACGTTTACGTCTTAAGGAAATATGTCCAATCCAAAGACCAGGCACATAGGCGTTATGGTAATTGAGATACCGATCGTGGAGACTACCGACTTTATGGTGATGCCTCTTGAACAGTTTACCTGCAATTCAGGTGTCAGGTCGCGTGGTAGTCCAAAATCTATGAAGAAATGTATAGTATAGTAATGTATGAAATGTGTAGTGCTCTATTAAGACGAACATGCAGGCCAATATCGGCCAACGGACTGCGTCTGCGTTGCCACTGGTCAAGAAAAAACCCAATGCCGCTAGCAATGTTGTTGTTGTTTTCGGGTATGCTTTCGCTGATAAGTACATTGCGTCGCTGCAATAGCTCTCGGCTCAAAATTTTAAAACCACCCGTCAATGGATGCGTGAGGGCTATCGACCAATGAAACAGCCTTAAACTGATTCTGCGCGCGGCCGTAAATGCGTGGGTTCTCAACGTATTTAGTAGTATAGTACTAGTGCCACTTCTAGGGAATCTTAAGATAATTTTAAGGCATGCAGAAGGCAAACCAGCACAAACACTTGATGGTAAGTGGACATCAAAAGCGATAAACATTTACAATCTCAACTACAAATACTTCGACAACTTATGGCCGCTTTCGGATCGTTTTACCAGCCTTCTTACGGTAAAGGAAAAACTTTCGCATGTGCATCTTATGCACATTGGAATAGCTGAGCAATAGTAAAAGATATGTCAACAAGTTATTATAGAATAACTGGTACTGTTTTCAGTAAGGATAGCCCTCGCAGAACATGGCGTTATTTGGTAGATCTAGTAGAAGACAAGTCCTATATCGTGCTCGTGTATTATCATATCTTTTACTTACTATTGCTCATGAATCTCATGATGCACATGCGAAAGATTTACCGCAATTAATATTATCGCACTCTTATTGCATATGTTAAAGCGAGAAACCCGTAGTTGTAGACCACACATAACATGGCCGTGATAATGATAATGTTGCTCGTCTGACCGGCCTCTAAATACTCGTAAAAGTGTCGGGTGATTACTTAAGCTCGAAAATCTCCATGGCGTGCCCATCTTGGGGTTCGAAGTGTTCGAACTCGGTGCCTTATGACCAGTGATCGGATTTTACGGTGCAGCACGCGGGGATATCGAGTAGAAATCTTAATATGGATATGATCTAAATCCCGGTGATATGATATCTATAAATAGGCAGCTTAAATTTTAATACTAAAGAAATAATTGCAAATGCATTGAATAAATATTTTTTATATTAATGTGAAAAGTTAACCCGGTGTTATTAAGATAAGTCAGTTTGACGTTCTGTACTTACTGTTTATATCAAGTATCGATATCGGTTAACAAAAGAGGTTGATAAATGATTAATTATTACGTAAAGACTCATTGCAATCATACTCTATGTAGCGTCACGTCATTTTTGCGTCAACGGCATATGTCATGTACGGCTCTGGTGATAATTTATCACGATTACAGTGGCTTGATCTAACCTAGACTTACGAATTTTCTGGTGTTCCGGAATTTAAACAGTACGAGTATTAAGCCTTTCTGTCTAGTTGAAACATGACACCCAGACCTCGCTTCAAAGCTACGGAAGCAACAGTTCAAAGTTGGATTGAGCCCTACCCTGAACTAATGTATGAATCGACTAGACGCTCTATATATTGTACTAAATGTGAAATAGACATTGGATGTAGGAAAAGTACAGTGAAAAAACATATTGAAGGAATTATGCACAAAGGGTTAAAGAATAAACGACAAGAATTTTACTACGACTTAATCCAGTTCCTCATTCTCTGTAACATTCCATGGCTACAAATTGAAAATCCTGCATTTATAAGTTTTTTTCAAAAGTACTTATGTTGCAACTGTGCTGATGTGCCCACTCGACGATTACCCAGTGGAGTTCTAGCTTACCTACACAGTTTAAACTAGAAGCGGTAATGGATCGAAATCCAGATTTGGATGACATTAGGGAATATGCAGACCAAATTTCAAATAATACCGCACCCGATGAAGTGTCTCTTTTCAAATTCGCTCCACTGACATCTGTTGAAGTAGAAAGAACTTTTTCGGCGTATAAATGGATTTTAGATGTGAAAAGGAATCGATTAACTATAGAAAGTATAGAGAAAATAATTGTATGTTATTTCAATTTCATACAAACTAGTAAGACATAATTTTTTGGTAAAATATACATTTATTATAATATGTTATGTTATGTTTTACGATAAGTTAATAAAGAGCTTATATTAAATGATTAATACTGATCTTTTATTTATATTCATACCCAAAGACTATTTGGTAGATCAATTTTAAACAGAGTATAATAAAAACTAACTTTTTTATTTTTTTATTTAGTTAAATTACTTTTGTCAAAATATTTACTTTACACGTTAAAATGTTATTGAAATTTCCTTGAAGTAATAAAATCAGAATAATACAACATAAGTCCCGGAATCCCGGGGCATATCCATATTAGCATAATGTTTGAGGTCATTCACCCCGTGTTGCACCGGGATATCCGATCACTGCTTATGACCACGAGTCGACACCTTCAAGTACTCCTTAGCAGTTAGACAGGCTCTTTACTGAACACTCTCAATTGGACAAATTCCAGAATAGTCGGATTAGTAACTGCACATACTCCTCAGCTGAACAGATTTAAATTTATCAACTTCATCACCCCTTTTTTCTGTGTGTTTACCTA
The DNA here is from genome assembly GCA_923062465.1 of Acleris sparsana. NCBI lineage: Eukaryota > Metazoa > Arthropoda > Insecta > Lepidoptera > Tortricidae > Acleris > Acleris sparsana. Next base: position 11,644,196 of record OV281307.1, on the reverse strand, counting down.
TTTAATAATAACTTTACATTCCCCCTGTTCCAGGTCAGACAGTGTTCGCGCAAGGTGCCGCGGCTACCCCAGTGCCTCTCTTGGACGCCATGACGGAGGTGGGCAAAGACGGCGGCTTGAAAGACATCAAGGTGGTCCACATGCATACCGAGAAGGAGGCGAAGTATGTCGCGCCTGAGTGCAAGGACATCTTCAGGTGAGACATGGATAAACTGCTGGTTATAATGACTTCCCCGATAATATGTAGACAATGAACTAGTCCATTAGTAAGATGAAGAATTTGAATCAGCTATACTTGCTGGAGTTTCATGCGGCGCTTCTTCTTCTCCGCAATGATCCTGTCCGAAGCGCTGATAGATTCACTCGATATTATCATGTAAAAAAGCCAATGGCCAATTTACTGAATAAATATTTTGAATTTTTGAATTTCTTGATATTGAGGTACCTACCTTTTTTTTTATCAAAACACCTTTCGACGAATGTATCATTATTCATCGTCGTAAGGATCGCGGGTGCGCCGTGGATGCGAAAAGCACAAGACCGGTCTGAGTGGAGAGCCTTGGGGGAGGCCTATGTCCAGCAGTGGACGTCTTTCGGCTGACATGATGATGATGATCATTATTCATTACGCAGAATTTTCATTTCATCGAAAGTCATTTCTTGCCGTATGAGTTTTTTCTTTGATATCCTGAAAACATTATTGTTTCAGCAGAAAATAGCGTTCGATTCAATGAAATTTGATGAAATTATACAATCGATGTCAAGTGAAATTATGACCTACCTAGATACCTATATATACCTATATAGTAACAAGTAATGAATGGAATACACATACCTCCTTACACCATATACGGGGTAGAACTCTTAGCAATGGTCTTACTTGTCAACGGCCCCATCAATTATAAATGTGTCACAAATAAGGGTCGGGTGGTGGTGTACGTGTCCTATGTGTTCTAGGTTTTTTTCGGAAGCTATACATTTTCCGTGACAAAAGTATCCAATATAGCTAATCCAGGACATAGGATGGTATGTTTTCACGGACCTGAGTTCTCCCGAGGGTAGGTCCTGTTCCTAACCTCGCGCTTACTTTCATCCGCCGCCGCCGTATTATTACAAGGACATTAAAAAACCAGACCACGTCTTGGACAAGTTTTATTACGAGATTACGATTGTTTAACCATTGTCTAAGTTCTGTAATGTCACGGTTAGTGTTCTTGTATTACGATTATGCATTGTTTTCCTCATTAAGTCACTAATAATAGTTATCAAGCATGCCAATTGCCAGCGATATCGGGTTGGAACTGCAATGTTCTTAGTTCAAGTTCTAGGTTCAGTTATTGAATTTGAGCCCAGAATTATATAATATTTTATCGTTTGTTTGTTAGTTCATTACACAGATATGCATCATTACTAAACTTTATTATGTTGAGTCACCGTAAAAACCTGTCAAAACAAATTAATTTCGTGCGACAGGGCTCAAAGTCGGTAATTGGAGGATTGTTCAATATGCTCGTCGAAGTGTCCGTAGGTGATAAATGTGACTTTTTTGTGTGTTTTATCTCAAACTATTAGATAAACGTGTATTTTGTGACAGTGTGACATTACCAACCGCAGTGATGTACGATTATGGCATTTATTTGAACGGCGTAGAGATAAGTTTGGAAAAAAATGGTCTTATCACAGCTATTGTAAAGGCTAAATGACATAAATCGCTAACTTGCAATTATTAATTTAAATAGAATGCAACCTACTTTCAAGGGCACCATAAGACTTCAGACGTCAGTTTAACTGCAGTCCTAAGTCTGAAGAAATATAAACCTTCAGAGAAACTGATAGTTACGTGAACCGGCAGTTACTGCCTGTTATCCGTGATGCCCTTAAGAGCTTCATTGAATTGATAACTCAATAATAAAATTCTACACAAATCTAAATTTCTTTTTTGACTTATATTAGAATAGAGGATGTCCGCAACTTTCTACGCGTATCCTACTAATATTATAAATGCGAAAGTTTCTGAATGGATTTGGATGAAATTCGGTATGGAGATAGCTTATACCCTGGATTATACACAAGGGCTACTTTCATCCCAAAAATATTTCAAAAATTCCCGTGGGAATAACAATAATCGAAATCTACGCGGACCAAGTCGCGGGCAGAAGATAGTTATTAATATCTCGTTTTTCTTACTTTTTTTCCTTTTCTTCCCATTGGCATTGGCGTCTGATAAAAAAAAACTTGGTACTCCCTAAGGTAGTGAGTCCCTAATGTCCCTATCCCTAGGTCTTGCGGTTTAGGCTGTGCGTTATCACTGTTGTCAGTCAGACAGATTTAATTTGAAACAAAAAAAAAGAGTTTGTATAACTTTTTCTAGGTATTCTTGTAATGTGTAGAAATATTTTAGGTTTATATATTGAAGTGGAATAATGTTTGTTTTGCTTTGAGTTTTTAGGCAGACTGTTATACAATTTCATGCACATCGCATGTCCATGTATCCATCATTTTACCTGTCGGATAGATAAAAACTCACAAATCTTGCACTCTTTATAAAATTAGTATTAATGCACATATAAATGTTGAAGATAATTTCCAGGACTATCTTCCTTCCAGGTCTGTGTCACTGTTTATGGCGGCCAACGTCCGCAAGTCCGTGGCGGAGGGCCGCTCCGACGCCATCCCCATCTTCCTGCAGGACATCCCCAAGCTGTTCCATAGGAAGATCATCCAGCCTGACATCGCTCTCATCCAGGTGAAGACATATTGTTGTTACACGCTTCAATCGGGAAGACGGTGATGATAATGATGATGAGTGGGGACGCCCGGCCGAATCAGGCGGGTCGATCGGTCTCCCGCTGCCCAGAAAAATCACCTTGATACGGTTACTACCGAACGTGTAACACTACTGTGTTACACGTTCTTACACTAATGTCTAATCGTTCCTCGCAGGTATCACCCCCAGACCACCACGGCTACTGCAGTCTAGGAACCTCTGTGGACTGCGTCAGGGCTGCTCTAGTCAACTCCAAAGTCATTATTGGTAAATTAGCTTCCATAGTCCTTAGAGATAAATAAAATAAAATAAAGTTTATTACAAGGGGATTAAGTCGGGTTTATTTTAGGACTAAGTTAGGAGACTCTTTATACCCTGGCAGGGCTCGGAAACCTATTTTTTTTTTACCGTCATATATTTCATAAAGAGCATTATATTCCGCTTTAACACAATCAATATTATTTCGGTATTGATCAAAGAGCAAAATAAAACTGTTCCTGATGGAATAATCATAAACCAATAAAAAGCCATCCTTCGATTTCAAGACAATACTTTGGGTTTATTTAATATAATAATAGTAAGGAGGGTCACTGGACTTTCGGTGCAGTCTTCATGCACTATAATATTAACTCAACACTACTGGACTTATTTCAAAATTCTTTCACCATTAGAATGCTTCATTATCTCTGAGTAACGAAGGCTATGTTTTATTTCTCTGCACGGACGGAGTCGCGGGCAACAGCGCGTCTTGAACTCAATTCAACTCTACTAATATCCCCTTTCTCAGCTCAAGTCAATGTAAACATGCCGCGCACGTTCGGCGACGCGATCATCCACGTGTCGCACATCGACTACGCCGTGCAGGACAACACGGCTCTGCCGGAGCACGGCGTCGGCAAGGCCGCCAGCGCCGAGGAGATGAAGATCGGGCAGCTCATCGGGGACAACCTGGTCGTGGACGGCGCTACCTTACAGATGGGTATGTGAGAGAATGTTACTGATGGGTATGAATCAGGAGAATGTTACAGATGGGTATGAGTCAGCAGAATGTTAAACATGGGTGGGTACATGTCAGGAGAATGTTACAGATGGGTGTGTGTCAGGAGAATGTTAAGCTTGGGCACATTTGTGACATTTAATCGTAACATGGTTTCGTGACCGTGTCAGTACCGGTTATGAGGACGGTATTTGTCACGTTCGTTGACGCGATCATCCACGTGTCGCACATCGACTACGCCGTGCAGGACAACACGGCTCTGCCGGAGCACGGCGTCGGCAAGGCCGCCAGCGCCGAGGAGATGAAGATCGGGCAGCTCATCGGGAACAACCTGGTCGTGGACGGGGCTACCTTACAGATGGGTATGTGAGAGAATGTTACAGATGGGTTCATGTCAGGAGAATGTTACACATGGGTGGATATATTCCAGGAGAATGTTACAGATGGGTTAGAAAGCACTAAAAGGAAGTTAGGATAACGTTTATATTGTTAAAGGTATCGGCAGCATCCCGGACGCGGTGCTCTCAGCCTTGAAGAACCACAAGGACCTCGGCATCCACTCGGAGATGTTCAGCGTCGGCGTCATCGACCTGTTCAATCGCGGCTGCATCACCAACAACAAGTGAGAACTTAGTCATGGTCATATTGATTGATTGCTTTATGTTGTATGAGATCTTAAAAATACAGTAGGTAGCTTCAACATAAACCCTGCAACAAGACAATAATATACTTACATTTCAATATAATAAATGAAATTTAATAATTAAAAGCCTAACAGATTTATTCACTATTCAAACGCAAAAAAAACTCTTCCAAATAACAACAAAATGCAAGCTCTAAAAAACCCGACTGTTGTTGCTAACCCACTTTAATTATTTATTTATTTAAGAAAATAAGAACACAAACGGTCATTAACATAACGCTGAAAATTAAAAAACAAGACTGTGACACATTGACAAACAGTGTTGAAAAACAGTAAAAATATAAAAATATAATAAATCAACCTCCTTAATAAATCTTTAGAAAACTTTAGAATGACTCCAACTTCATTTCTGCGGTTTTACGAACTGCGGAAACTTTCAGTTGTACTACACATTTTTTTTTAATTTACCTAATGTGGAGTTAAACATATCAATAATTTCAAATTAGTGATTGTACGCGAAACAACCGCGAGGAATAAAGGAATTCATAGCATAATTCGTTTTAAATTGCGGAATTTGGACAAGTGCTTCTGGCGGAAAAATTGGTTAGCACAACGGAATTAATTTTCCCTAAAAGGTAAGGGCAGTCAATTTCATTATTTAAATGTTTATACAAAAATATCTGATCTCAAATAAGACGTCTTTCATGCAATGACTGCAGCGATATTTTAAATCGTTATAAATCCTACATGATCGGCCAAAATGAAAAAAAAAAAGATTAAAGAAACCTAATGATGATTTTTAAATACCTATTCAATTATACCCCATTCGTCATAGATCTTAGCATCTAGTGGCAGCCATTTTGAATTTAAATTATTGTCCTATCTTTAGTGTGACGTTTACAAGATTGAGACAAATCGATTGACATAAGATAGTTAAAATCGGTCCACACGTTTTTTTTCTAGAACGCCTCAAAGGAACAAACATACATATATACACCGTGTTTTTTTTGATTTACGATAACTTCGGCATATTACTAGGTATATCTATAGAAACTAATTGGTAGATTAGATTTTTAAATATTGCAAAAAAAAATTTTTATTCAGTTTAGAACAAAATAATGAAATCTTTTATCTTTGGTCATTCTAAAAGGGCCTTTACAGTTACCTAGCTAATAATCAGTGTCAAATACGTCTATGTTGGCGTGACATACACACACAAGTAAAGATAACACTTGACAGGTACAAGTCACTTTAGATTGACGCGTATACAAACCTAACAATTGGAAACTCTTTACTCATACGTATTAAAAGAAAATTGTTGTTATCAATTAAGAGCCTTTTACAGTAGTTTAACGTGATTAACTGATTAAATTTAAAAATTAAATATCTTTAAAACCGTTAGACTTATCATTTGTCTGTCTTCGGGAAATTAACTTTGTTTGACCTAAAGAACGTTCCCTTAAAGTTATCGTAAATCAAAAAAAACACGGTGTATAGGCTGATAAACACAAGGCAGTCGGGTAGCTACTAAATATATAAAATAGACTCATTTGTTACGTTTTTTATTATAAGAGGTATATTATTGTAAATTTTTACAGCCATATGATGTGTTCCAGAGCTAACAATTTGTTAACCCTTAATTTGGCAGAGAATTCGATACCGTAAAATTACAAATTTCATTAAATATATTGATTAATAGAAACTTCGGGAGTACAGAAAAAATATTGAAAAAAAACTATTTTTTTTACATTTTGAGAAAAACTATGTCCGTTACACCGGACATTGCCAAATATGCGGGATATTATTACATGTCCGCCGTGCCGGACAATGCCAAATTATTAGACATTAATAAAATACAAAAAAACGGAAGAAAATGTTAAAATAACGTTACTTAGGTATATTATTTATATTTTATGAAACTAGTAAAGCGTAATTTACAGTTTTGTGTGAGAAATTTACATTTTTTTTTTGATTCATGGATATTAATGACTTAAATTAAAATTCGTGAGGAATATTTTGACATCTTCAAAGGCTCATGAGAAATGAATTTTGGGGGCTCTAAATAAATATTCAAGGTGTCCAAATATTTTTTACAAATTTACGTGTTTTGCTAATGACGTTGGGGTACCTAGACCGAGCTTTTCTCGTTGTGTTTGTCAGTGTAGGTAAACATGGAAATGATGAAATAGACAGAAAATTGTAAAAAATGTTTTGTTCATGAGTCATCCATATCTTGTATGTTACTTCAAGAATGCATGCCGAATTGCAATTTTGTACCTAGTTATCAAGTTGGGAACTATTTTAAATATCAAGGTATCATAGTATGAGCAAAAGACGCTGTTAGTAATGAACCAAATTAACGCGTAATGCAATTTTTAGATCAAACGGTTTATTGAAAGTTAGTACCGAAGGATTATGTCCGTCGTTTGTACATATTATATGTATAATTAAAGTGTATTGTTCAAAGAAGTTAATCATACGTATATAAATAACTGACTCTGACGGAGGGATATTCTATGACTCATTGTCGTCAGCAGGAGCTTCACCGGCCCCGGACTTAGCATGTCATTTGTGTAAAAAAAATGCAGAATGGTGCCACACCATTCACTGGTTTAAAAGAAATGATTTCAGTGCTGATGACGCAGATTTCAGTACACACATACAAATATTCATATTTATAATAAAATAAATTAAACCGTATTTGTAACTAATCAGTCTACAACTTTGGCAAAGTCCGCCACGGCGGACAACCCGTAATTTATATAACAAATGGAATCTATGGCGTTGTCCGGTGTGGCGGACGACACATTCAGCGGACGTATGAAATAACAAAAGTAGTAAAATGCATCGGTATGACACCTTTTTGTTTCAATTATAGAATGTTGTTTATTATTTTGACACAAACACACATGCCTTTATAGTAAAAAACAGAAGATAAACGCATTAATTCTTCAATAAAAACAATTGAAGTCCGACCCGGTATCATTTTTTTTTTTTTTTTAATTTATTTAATTTATTTATCACAAAAAACTTAAATGGTATGTACAGTCGCGGAATGAAAAGGTTGACCAGTTTTCAAATGAATTCATTTAAGCGTTGCAAGCACATGTTACCTTTTTAAACTGTGTAACGGACGAGAGTACTGTATTGAAAATTATGTTTAACTGTTTGACAACAAAGTTCAAAGTTACTTAGACGAATGTTCCTTGACTATTAATGGTTGAACTAAGACCTTTTTATTAGTTTGATCTTGCCATTACGTTGTGTCAAGTTTGATAAATCCAATGACAGCCTCTTCGCTTATAATGATTAAAACTACAAAATAATGTGAATAATAGCTCCTGTCAATGTCATCATTGCTATTTCTTGTATTCGTGTTAATATTTTACAATGCCGAGAAATTTAAATATTCAAGAAAGAGCAGCTATTATTGATCAACACGAAGATGGCTACACTATCAGTGAAATATCGCGAAACCTAAATTTAACCAGATATACTGTGAGATTCTGGATTCGAAGATATGCTGAAGAAGGCGAGCTGATTGATCATCGTCATAATTCTGGTCGCCGCCCCGCCCTTGGTGCTGCACAAAGAGCCGACATGAGACGACAATATGAAGATAATGGTTTTGTGTCAACTAATTATTACGCTGAAATGTATGAAGTTTGTCCAAGAGTAATAAGAAACGCCTTACACTCAATGGGATTGCATTATAGACGACACGCAAACAAAATTGCAATGACTGATGCTCATAAGACAGCACGCTTGGAATTTGCACGCATGCATTTGAACGACGATTGGAGTACGACAATATTTACCGACGAAAAATGCTTCAAATCGAGCCAACATGGGAGACTACATTTATGGAGATATAACGGTACGAGATATACAGAAGACCATGTAGTGCCCAATTTTAGTTCCGGACGAATTTCGGCTAATATATGGGGATGGATGTCAGCAGCTGGAGTAGGCGAGCTCGTTCTATTACCTTCAAGGGCAAACGCAACACACTATATGTCGGTTCTGGAAGAGAGTATGCTGCCAAGTGTCCGAACCGTTTATCCGGCTGACGATTTCCCTGAGATTAGTTTTGTTCAAGACAATGCTCGCACGCACACCGCTCGTATTGTGACTGAATGGTTCAACCGGCACCCTGATATAAAAAAAATAGACTGGCCCGCGAAATCTGCAGATATAAATCCGATAGAGAACCTATGGGGTTTAATGGTGCAGCGTTGGGAGAACAGAAACGAAAGGACCAAAGAAGCCATAGAAAACCACTGCCAAATGATCTGGGAAGAAATGAGAGGAACGAACCTATGTTCCAACCTTGTGAGTTCCATGAGAAAAAGATTACAAAGTGTAATAGATGCTCGTGGTGGTTACATCTCTTATTAAACACTATTATTCCTTATTTTCAGTTAAGATTGTGTGCCAATAATGAATCCCAATCGACATATTTTCATATAAGTGATTGTTTGTTTTGTTGAAATATATTTTACTAGAATTAAATTTGTTTGATTTCTGTGAGGGTATACACCAGTAATATGCAAGTGTTACTCATTCCTATTTAAGTCAAAGTTCGATATGCTCTCTTTTCTCCTTCCTGAAATAAATGAAAACATAATGAGATAAATAGTTTTTTTTTCATTTTATCTAGCTTACTAGCTTATCATCTTAATGCCGCCGTTTTTCGTTATTGAAACGTGACCATAGCAAACATTTTGTAACGACCAATACTTTGAACTAATAGTGGCTGTTGTTTATACGTGACCATAGTAACCATGTATCTGTGGGCCATGTAGTGAAATGACATTCATTATGACGGAATGTGTCATACTCGGTCGATAAGCAGATACTGATAACTTATACCGAGCAAGCAAAAACAGATCTTAAGATGGTCAACCTTTTCATTCCGCGACTGTACATATTTATATTCCGCCAAACTGAGGACAGTTTGTTGGCGGATAAAGCGCTCATTATGCACTTGTGTTCTATCCACTTATAGTATAGCTACTTTACATCCTCATAAGTTATACGAGGGGCGGCTGAAAAGTTCTAAGCCTAAGGTATTTTGAGGTTGCATATGCGTTAGCGATACTGGCCACTAAAAAGACCATTTAAAAAGTTAATAAATAAAAGAAAAAAATGTCGTCTTTTGTTTATTACATCTCGAGATATCCGACGCTAAAGGTCATCATGTGTGAATTATCAACGCATATCACGAAAATTGAGCACCGTGCAGTCATTAAGTTCCTCACGAAAAGTGACAAATCACCGAAAAGAATTTTTGAAGAAATGTCTAGTATTTACGGTGAATCTGGCCCTTCTCATGCCACTGTTAAAAAATGGAGTCGACTTTTTAAACTTGGACGGGAGTCGATCGAAGACGATCCTCGCTCAGGAAGGCCAATATCGGTTGTGACTGAAGAAAATACTGAAAAAGTCAAAAAGTTAGTATTGGAGGATCGGAGAATTAAGGTTTGGCAAATAGCTGAAGCCTTAGGTATTAGTAAGGAAAGAGTTGGAGAGATTTTGCATCAACATTTGCATATGACAAAAGTAAGTGCTCGTTGGGTGCCGAAAATGCTCACAGCTTTCGATAGAGAACGTCGTGTTCAAACTTCTCAGGCATTTTTAGAATTATGTGAAGAAGGTTTAGATGAAGTTTGTTCCCGCATAGTAACTGTTGATGAAACATGGATCAGACAGTATGATCCAGAGTCGAAGTCTGAATCTATGCAGTGGATCGAAAAGGGTGAGAGGCCGCCAAAGAAATTCAAGGTTCAAAGATCGGCGTCTAAGCTAATGGCCACCGTGTTCTGGGATTGCGATGGCATTCTTTTAATAGACTATTTGGCGAAAGGCTCTACAATAAATGCAGTTTATTATGCTGAGCTATTAAGAAAAGTGCGACAAGCCACAGTCGAGAAACGAAGGGGCAAACTGAGCAAAGGCATTTTGTTTTTGCAAGACAACGCCCCCGTTCACACCGCTCGTGTTGCCAAGCTTGCTCTGAAGGAAACTGGCTTCGAGGAAATTGATCATCCACCTTACAGTCCAGATCTGGCCCCTAGTGATTATTTTCTATTCAGCAATTTGAAGAAAGATTTAAGGGGAAAGCGATTTGGCAGTGATGAAGAGATGAAGGCGGCTGTACAGGAACATTTCGACAGCCAAAATAAAACTTATTTTTTTAACGGTCTAAAAGCATTATTTAAAAAATGTAATAAATGCATTGAATTAGAGGGAGATTATATTGAAAAATAAAAATAGTAAAAAAAATCTGAACATTTTTTTTCTACCTTAGGCTTAGAACTTTTCAGCCGCCCCTCGTACACTACTTAACTAGAGCTACCGGTATACTTCAGTTATGCCATACAATCAATATATTATTACCCTATTACTCGCTACTATTATCAATATTATCATACAAATCTAACAGTTTTGCTTGGAGTCTTCTCTTAAATATCTGCTTGCTACTACACTTTTCTACTGTAGGGCCTAATTTGTTAAGTATTTTAGGAATAATATACTTGCGCGTTCTTTGGCCATAGCAGTTGTTCGCTTTATATTCTACGTACGCTCTTTGCGTGGTTGTTCTGAGGGTACGCAACGGTATTCTACGCATTTTGAATTTATCCTGATTTAGTTGGACAACTCGCATGATTATGTTTTTAATGCTTCAATATTATTTTTCTACCAAAAAGATATTTTTCTATCTACAGATTTTCAGCAAGTAAGAGAAAGAAATATGACGTAGCAAAGTGACAGATTTTATTTAATGAATTGTCCGTCCCACCGGCCAAAATCAAATTAAGGGTTCAGCTTTGAAACGTTCTTCAGCATATGATGAAAACCGTTTGAAATAAACTAAAGCGGTACATACTTAATCCTTTTTTTTATCGCGTGTGCTGCGGGCACATACTTCCACGGGCTTTGGTGTCCAGTTCAAACAAAATGTCAAAATAACCTCAGGAAGAGAATTAAGTTATAAGCTCTTTTACCAATTAATTCCAAAAAACATTTCATTTTCAAACACATAATATTTCAGGATTTTATAATTTTACCAAACCTACAAGATGGTTCTACAAGATGGTCCTGAAATAAATTCTGAAATATTTAGTTTCGGAAAAAAAGCGTTGTGCATAATCAATCAATCAATCAATCATGTCAGCCGAAAGACGTCCACTGCTGGACATAGGCCTCCCCCAAGGCTTTCCACTCAGACCGGTCTTGTGCATAATGATGTTTGTGAAATGAATGAAATGTTTAGCAAGTTATTGGATACCGATGGCATTCTCGTGCGTTACGATCTCACGATAAACCTCGTGGTCAACTGTCATTCGACACATTTTGAGCGATAGAGAAGAAAATCGTTAGTAGCGGTTGCATCTTAGCTACGGCCCAACAATGGAGTTTTATTTAAATTCGTGTTATTGTTTGCAGAAAAAAGAACCACAAAGGTCGCATCGTGGGAAGCTTCCTCGTGGGTAACCGAGCGTTGTACGATTTCGTCGACAACAACCCAGCGATCGGTAAGTTGATAAGACCATATATTTGAATTTTTAAAGATGGATAATGTGTGTATCTCTATTTATGTGTGACTGGGTGCGGTTTTTTTTTAAACGAGGGCTAGTTTTATCAGTTCTTAGCTTGGTTTCATCAGCTCTGAAAGTAAGGGTTGTCATTATCTGTTTTTTTTTTGTTTTTTTATTCTCGTTTACAATATTAGGGTCTTTGAGCCGCTTGGCGACTATGTCAGTCCCGTGATGAAGACATAAAAATAACTAAAAACAAAAAAAAAACAAGTAATTTATGCACAAGTTGAGAATTTAAAACATTGTGTAACATAAAACACTGCAATCGAGCTGGCTCATCCAGGGGTATGGAAAGCACGCACTACACCTACCTCCAATAATTTTAACCCGTATTGCATGCATCCACCCGGTGGTCTGACGACCTGGTTAGGATCGCGGGGAGCCGCTGGATGCAAGCGGCTCAAGACCGTGACTTGTGGCGCTCTTTGGGGGAGGCCTTTGTCCAGCAGTGGACGCCCCCGGGCTGATGATGATGATGATTGCATGCATCTTGGATCTCACCGGCTGGCTCCATTAATGTATGTTTCATACATTAAAAATGTTGCATTTTGAGATTAGAAAGTGGTTTACTACTCAAGACAAGTAGTCTGTACAGGGTTTAATTTGTGTTCAATTTTTCACCATTTCAGTTTGTGAAAAGACTTATAAAAGCCGGTCCGTTCAAAACTATTTGTTTGTTTTGTAAGCTTTTTATATTTTTATTTTTGTCAATTAGTTACAGTGGCGTTTTCGTACAGACACTTCAACACTTCGATATATCGGTAGTCAACTTAGCACCGCTGGAGAGACTGCAGCACAGCCCATGTCTCGATCGAATCGAAGGCTTTCTCGTAGTCCACAAATGCAAGGCAAAGGGGGAGGTTATGCTCTTCGGTCGTCTGTATTACCTGCCGCAACGCATGTATGTGGTCTACGGTACTATAGCCTTTTCGGGAACCGGCTTGTTCGGGAGGCTGGAAATCGTCAAACCTGCGTGCGAGACGATTTGTGATGACCCTCGAAAAAAGCTTGTAAACATGGCTCAGAAATGGGTCTATAATTCTTCAGCAAAGTTTTATCACCTTTCTTGAAGAAGAGAACCACCACGCCTCTGTTACATGCTTTCGGCGTTCTCCCTTCGATGCGAAAAGCACAAGACCGGTCTGAGTCGAGAGCCTTGGGGGAGGTCTATGTCCAGCAGTGGACGTCTTTCGGCTGACATGATGATGATGATGATGATGATGATGATGATGATGATGATGATGATGATGATGATGATGATGATGATGATGATGATAATGAGTTACAGTAGCTATAATAATTAAAAATTCTGAGATTCCTGTGGGCCTAGCATGATTGCGTCCATATCGCGTGTCAAATGTGGATAAAGCATCTGTCACTCTCGTTGGTTTTTATTTACGTGTCAGAAGGTGACGGATGCCTTATCCAAACTGTCACGCGATAAACGCATCCATGGCCCCTGGACCATAGTATAAATATAAAAGTGGTCATCTTCGGACCTTCTAGAGTGTCTGTTACGTATTACCGCTCGGGCGCTTCGGTTGTCCATATTTGACGACAAGGTGACATTTATGCATAAGATAAAGTTATTTGTCCATTTTTTTTTCTCGTAACCTTTAGCCAAATACAGTGCGATAGCTATTAGAAGGTGCTTGGGGTTTGTACTTGTCTCTCACTCACTCTTATATGCTCTTATTAAGAGCGAGTGAGAGAGAAGTACAAACTCGAAACACCTAAGTGCTCATAAGCTGTACGTCATTATGACACTAGGTAGTTCGCTGACTGAGAAAGCGAGAAAATTAAAATCTCAATGAGATAAATCAACAACCCGTTCAATTTACTTGGCCATTTTAATCTCTAGATCTATCATCACTTTGACTTGATATAATGCTTCCATTGCAGAGATGCTGGAGATTGACTACGTGAACAACACCCACATCGTGTCGCTGCAGCCCAACATGACGGCCATCAACTCCTGCATCGAAGTGGACCTCACCGGGCAGGTCGCCGCCGACTCCATCGGTGAGTGGTTTTCGTAACTGTAATACAGATGTGTTATTAAAATTGTTTTTCTATTCTATACCTCTCCTCCCCCTTCTATGGTAATTTATCACATCATCAGTTATATCACTAATAATAGGCATAAAAGAATTATGTTTTGATTGAAAAATATTTAATGATAGACTTGAAATATAAAGAGGCCACTTTAAGAAACGAGTTTCGTTTTTTTCCATTGCAATGACTTATTTTTTCTGCTTTCATACTTAACATTTTACGACATTTTCCCCGTTGCCCTTCGAAACCAGCTCAAACCGATTTCAAAGACAAACTAACAATAATAAAAACATGTGTAAAAAAGTTGACAGTTGAATTTGAGTGAATCGATTTCGAATTAAGACGAATTAAGTTTTATCCAAAAAATATAAAATAATAAATATAAACGTTTTGTAGAATCCCGGAATCCCAGGACTTATATTATTAAAATAATATTTTTACGAAGCCGACGAGTCATATTTGCTTAGCTTTTTCCGGGACTTGCCAAGTTTAGGTAAAAATCTATACAAATTTCCGCTAATTATCCAGATTTTTTCTCGGCATTAATTCAATTTTGCTCACTATTTTTCGCTCGCAGCAAACCCTTGCCTTTTTGAGGTTTGAAGTGAAAATAACTTTTTCAAAAAGTTGCCTTTTTCGCATTGGCGTTTTTTCCCTTTCGCTTGTAGCTCGGGCCAAGACACTTGTAAATGGCGTAATTTCTGGCTTGCCTAAATAGATACTATTATTAATTCCAGGTACCCGCATGTACTCGGGCTTCGGTGGGCAGGTGGACTTCATCCGCGGAGCCGCCGAGTCCGTGGACGGCAAGGGCAAGCCCATCATCGCGATCGTGTCCAACACCAAGCGGAACGAGAGCAAGATCGTACCTACGCTCAAAGTTGGTAAGTGTACAGGGGATATACAGTAGGCCACATAATTAGGGACGCTTGCCTTTTTTCTATAAGTACATACAATTGAGTATTAATAATACATGACAATTTGCAAACCAATCAAATAGTAGTTTATGTAACTAATACATATTAAGAGTACTGTACAGTTGCATACATTACTTTATCTACACGCATATTATATTATAAATACTCTGAGAAGGGTTCAGAAGCCGACGGCTTACGACAAAAATGGCGGCAAAACAAACTTGTTCACAAATGTGTTTTTTTTTAAATCATAGACTAACTACTAAAGTCCCTATTCTCATGGCGTTTGAAATCAAATGTCGTAAGATATTTTACTCAAAAATATACCAAGTTGACGTTTCAATTGATACTAGAATTGGGGCTATTCAAATTGTGTTAATTTTGGAAGATGTTCCAAATTTGAAACTCATTACTTCACAATGTTCGATAACGTAATATCAAAATTACGTTACACGTGTCATCACTGTCGCCTACTACCGCAGCTAATGCTGGTCATTGCCTACGGGTTTTGAACGCATAATAGAGAACTTATGATGTGCGTGTAGATAAAAGTTCTTAACCAATTTTATTTTTAGTTTGAACCTTAGGTGATGATTTAAAGTCAATTGTATTTAGCAATGAAATTGGTTAAGAACTTTTTGATTGGTGATTAAAGGTTAAAATAATATTTGGAGGCAATTGTATAGGAAAAAGGCAAGCGTCCCGAATTATGTGACCACCATTGTATTAAGTCTTCGTTACAGAATTATATCGGTTACAGTTAGCCCTTCAGTTTTAAAGCACTTGTGGCACGTGAAAACAATTGAAGACAATGGCTATGTGTAACTGATGGATAGTTCTACGATATAAAAAAATAAATATCAGCGGACAATGTCACACCCATTGACAACATAGTCCCAAACTAAGCTCTAGGCTTGTGCTATGGGTACTGGAGAACGATATAAATACTTATATAGAGAAATATATACTTAAATACATAGTTTTTATTTTTATTTTTGTATCTTGACTGTTGCTATGTTCTGTGAGAGTTGATATCTGGTGCAAATAATTACTCGAAAGAATCCCAGTAGTTTTAAAAATACTTAAACTAAAACTAAAAGCACAACATAGTATCGCATTAAAGAAAAAACTAAAAGAGGCACTTCAAATTCTTTGAAAACTTCTCTGATGAATGCTCTTTCCAACGATGTATCATACGGGTAGATTTCATTGTACCTATTAACTGGAGTTATTTGCTAATGTAGCTGACCCTTGGCAAAAATCTACTATTTTCTTTCAAGCTAGTTAGGTCCAAATAATTTATTAATACGACGAAATAGTCTAGCGTAAGACGTTTATAGGACTCCGAAGCGAAGGAAGCCTATTACTTTTACATATTTTTTTTTTATAACTTTTGTCTTATATTGTTTTATTATAAGACACAGATGAAATCAACGAGCAAAGCGAAGCACGTTTTTTCAGAAGATATATTCCGTTCCCCCCACAGGCGCCGGCGTGGTGACGACGCGCGCGCACGTGCACTACGTGGTGACGGAGCAGGGCATCGCCTTCCTGTTCGGCAAGACGCTGCGCCAGCGCGCCCACGAGCTCATCAAGGTGGCGCACCCGGACCACCGCGAGGCTCTCGAGAAGGCCGCGTTCGAGAGGCTCAAGTGCATGCCCGCACCTTAAGAAAAACAAAAACAATACATCGCCGAATAAATCCCCTTCAGCAGAATACGGACCTTAAGGGTTGCCACAATAGAAATTCAACTACGTTATTGGTAGTTTTCAAAACATGGTACAGTCGAATAGTTGGCGTTAAATATTGCCAATTGTGATTCACAATGTTTGTTGGTTTTTAGAAATGAAGTGATTCCATGTGAATGCATTTGAATTGATTTTTAGATCGCTAGACGATTTAATTAGTAATCTTTGTAGCCTAATGTTACCGGTTGCCTTATAAATGTCAATAGAGAAAATGTATTATTTTTTAATAGATATAATCATCTTGTCATCCGTAGGATAAGCGTACATTGTATTTTTTATTGTTTAATCACGAAATCAGGTCTTGTTTTTATTTTGTTCGAGTTTACACGAACCGTCGAATTTTGTATCGTTTTAACTGCCTTAGTATACGCTGCGAACTAATTTCACTATTTTTGTTATATAATTATGTTGTATTTTTTATGTATTAAAGGTACTAATAGTTAAAAAAACTTTGTTTATTGAACCTTGAAATCAAACAATTCGTCTTACAAATACGCATGTATTAGTTAGAAATTGTAGACTCAAACACGAAACGTTAAAAAGGGAATAAACATCTCTGCCACTCAATTCTTGTTTGGTCGTTTGGATTTAAGTTTGTTTGGCCATGTTTGAATAAGTGCTTACGCAGTCGAGAGTCTTATGATCCGCGAAGAATAAAAGCACACAACTGCAAGCAAGATCAAGTGCAAATCATGTACAAATCAGAGGACTTTTCAACTTTTAATTTTGGTTGTCTGACTAATTCCGGACCCAAGGCACGGAAGATTACAAGGTCCGCCACCAAGTTCTGGTGGTGCCACGCTAACAATTTCTATTTCAAAATCAAAAGTAACAGACAGAGCCTCGGCCTCTGAATAACAAACATAACCTAACCTAAACCTACCTCATATTTATGACACAAGGGGTCCTCGGGTGTGGTCCGGTGCCATCTGACTGACGTCTACACGTCGTCTCGTAAAGGGGTCCCAACCGCCCCCCAGTCGGCGTTGAAGGTAGAATTCTACATGTACATATTATGAGAGATAGCAGAAGAAAAATATTATATCTTTGTCAGCGTAATTTCAATGCCAAATTACAGCTTTGCTTTTGTTAAAGCGCGGATAGACGGGCAAGCGGACTTTTCGAAACTATGAGCGTTCCTTATTGACAACGGAACCTTAAAAAGGCTAAACATGATGTGCTGGTCCGAAGTATTAACATCATCGTAACTTTCGATGCCCTATCGTATCGTAACTGACGAAGTAAAAAAAAATACACACATTAGGAAAATAAAACAGGAGAGTTTCCATACTACCTACTCTTACTCTACCATAGAAATACACTTTTGTCTATGCTCTACCATTTCGTTCTTTGTACAGGTTATTTGCTCCATATAATAGGTATATTTGCTCCATCAAAATTGCAGAAGCTGACTGCTGTGATGTCATACTCTAACTTTTAAGTTAGAGAAAGACGGCAAAATTTATCAGAGATTGCTCTAGAACTGAAGTAAGACAGCAATCAACGTCTGCAATTTGTATTGCCAGTTTAATTCGCGTACCCATGGGATAAGCTAAGTATACGTTTTTTCGCCCACCAACACCGATATAATATAAATTTACGAGTTTGCAGTTTGGTTAAAAATAGAAATCAAAATCTAGTAGCCTAAAAAAAGACAACATGCAACGATTTTAAACCAGACTCAAACGTGTTTTTACCCGTATGAACACGTATGTAAGGTTCTTATTTTGTACACTAATCGGACTTCTCATTTACACTTTTACTAAATGCGCAGATACTAGCGCCACCAAACATATTTAAAATGATATTTTTAAATTTAGTCTGCTGGCAGTTGTATCATCTGTCCATCTGTCATTATTTTCAGTTCATTTTCATTAGTAAATAATATTCAAAATAAATGGAAATGTTAGCGTGTTTAAAATAATTGTTTTAGTGCCAATTTAAGTTGTGTTAATCTTATTAAAATTAGTTTATCTTAGTTGGACTTGAAATTCGCTACAATGCCATCGTTTCAGCAGATGCTGGCGTACAAAAAAGAGCTTTATATTCACGAACGGTACAAGGTAATCCGGCGGATTGGCGGGGGCTCTTTTGGAGATATCTACTTGGCGATCACCGAAAACGATGGACAAGTAAGTGGAACTCATTTTTCTCTGAAAATAAACGTGTGATGGTTCCTATTTTGAAACTGATTTTCGATAGGTACAGTTGTCAAAATTTAACCTAGATTCGACTGTAGTCAAGGATTTGGGTGTCGTTTGGTGCACCAGACGCATTACGGCTAGATAGAGGTCATAGATATTATCTTATGTACTTAAAAACAATTACCATCAGTTCATACCAATAGATGCAGAACAAAGAATCAATACCATAAATTTTATTGTTTAGGAAAGAAATATGAAATAGATAAATAATAAAATACATATCAATTTGGTGGAAACAACTTCTTGTTATGTTGTTATTGTCTATTGTAATTTTAATGGCTTCTGTTAAATACAATACACAAATAGATCCTTATCTATGAGCCAATGAATAAAAAAACATTTTATCAGCGACATTAAAATACATTTATGCATTTCTTCATTAGTTAACAGACTTATTATCATTTCTAACTGAAAATCATTTGCTTTATTTACTTCTTTGTACATATTCAATCAACAAGTAGCCTTAACTACAACTTTTTTTAAATTTTATCAGCTATCAGTCGCAAGACTATAAGCTGATTTGTTTAAAGCCATTTGTCTTTAAGGTGACCGCTTACACAATATCCTTTCTTTTCTGTCTCTTCACTGAGGGAAGGTTCTAAGAGGTGTGTTGCTAATGGATTGGGATGGAGAGACAGGTGCTTAACATTTGTGATCCTGTATCTCTCGGTCTCGGTTGTTAGAACATTGAGGTTATCATGTATCTAGTAATTTCTTGAGAACCAGAACTTTGTATTATAGTATGGAGAATACTGTTCTGTATGCGTTGTAAGCAAAGTATGTTACTAACTACAACTGAATTTAATTTTATTATTTATAGGGTCCTGTTTAACCTAAGAACTGATACAAAATTAACAGCTGTTACCAGTTGGGAATACATTTGCAAATGATTTGAAAAGCCTTCACAAGAAGATTATCTTTAAATTGACATAACTTCCTACAACTACTGGGACAGTTGTGTGACAATTTGGTTTTGAGTAATTATTAATATTTCACACTGAAATAGGGTTGCCATATGTCAGGATTTTTCCGGACATGTCAGGATTTCTGACCCTATGTCCAGATTGCGGCCGGACTTGGCAAATGTTGGGATTTTTAGGAATGACTTAAAAAAAATGTTTACACAATATATTTATAACAAAGTTAACACAGTTTTTTCTTTTAAAACAATTTGAAATAGGATAAATTACAGCTAAAGAGATCTCAATCAATCAAACACGAAATCTCTGTTACAAGAACTGTCAAGATTTTTATCAGGACATTTATTTTTTCCATATGGCAACCCAACACTGAAAGAACTTTCATATTTTTTGTTTGCTGCACCACTGCACTGAAATTTTATTCTAGAATTGTTTGATGAAAGGTTTCATTACATAAAGATGTTAGAGCAGCCATACTTAAACTTATTGTTATATTAGCTACAAGTACTATTTAGCTATGGATCCTCGGGCGGAAGTATGTAGTTATTTTAGGTGTTCATTAAAATGACATTAAGATTTATTTCCGAACTTATTGCTTAGAGCTAGGTAATGGATAATTCAAGACCACAGACCATACAATATGGGAAAAATTTGATTAAGTGGTCAATTTATATAGCTATATAGTCCATTCACTAAAATAGTGTCATCTTACACTCGCACATACTTGTGGTTATTGTAATAAAATACAATGTAAACTGCCAAATTCACTTGCACTATCTAAGTAAATGGACTATATGGCCCGCGGGCCGCAGGCCGGAGGTTGAGTATAGCTGTGTTAGAGTGTCTCTAACATAGGTTGGTTTTTCATGTCATTGAGTGCCACTAAACAAATACAAACGAATGATCTTTGAATATATTGAATTAAACCCAGTCATTATAGTCTGGATACTGGCTTCATATTATCTTGAGTAGTAAACAGACCCTATTGTGTTGAACTGGCCTGGATGATATAGCTAAGCAGCCATATAGATTTAAACTAGGTTAGAACTAAGTCTGAATGCGTTCCTCTGTGCCCCACAAATGTGAAAGCATGTACAGTCGCCATCAGATATATCGCTACGAACGAGGTGCTCATAAATATCTAAACACGTCTCTATGTCAAGGTGTTAGAGTACATGTTCAGATATTTTTGAGCACCCTGAAGAATATAGATATTTTTGATGGCGACTGTACATACAGGTCTCAAAAATATCTGACATGCATAAGAATGTGCCAAATATTTTGAGTGGTTAGAAAATCTTGATAGCTCGTGTTGTCACCATGGTAACAATGAAGGCATCATTTCCAGCCTTTCACTTTGTTGTTCTTTGTATAGTACTTATATGTAAAATTGTCTAAAGTCCCAACATATTCTAACAGATGGGAGAATGGAACACTTTTAAGGTATAAATCTATTTGTGTTCCAAATCGATTTGTGCTCACTTTTAAAGAAATTAAACGGGTGCATAAATAGGTTTAAAACATTGCATTCCTCTAATAAAGGAAGACACATTTAGGCTGTCTTTCCACTGATGCGGGGACGAGTGGAGCATAGCTGAGCTGTGCCAATATTAACCGATAGAAGGCGCATGCGGTCATGTCGAGCGTGCCTGTGGCTTTAGATTCTATTGGTTAATATTGGCACAGCTCTGCTCTACTAGTCTTCATCTCAGTGGGAAGAGGGCTGTCTTTCCACTTACCCTTCTGCCCGACCTTAGTATAGGTATGTACAGTAAAACCAGTACTACTGCTGCCTAGAAAAAAGGGCGTATGTCTTATAGAACCGCGTATGTATTAGTGACCTTATGTCTTAAGATGGGGGGTAAAATTTGCTTAGACTATCAAATCGCACGTGCATCCTTTTTAGGGTTTTGAGACTTTGTTGAGTTTCTTGCGGCGTTTCTTCTCAGCAGTGGTCTCTTGCGAAGCGCTGGTAGATTTTGACGTGTAAAAGTGCCCGTGCGGCCTAATTACTGAATAAACATCTTTTATCTTTTTTTTTTTTTTATCTGTTGTCCGTCTGCCTGTCCGTCTGTCTGTATGTCACAGCAGGTTCTCTCAGCAACTCCAAATGCTATCAATTTGAAATTTTGCATAGTTGTACAACTTGCTTACCCGCATCTGTTTTTAGTTAAAAGAAAAATGAAATTATTTTTTAAATGCATAATTGAAAAGGGGTCTAGAATGCGGGACTGAAAATGAAAGTGGTTAGATTTGCACATTTCAAAAATTGTTTTTTTTATTTTCTGTGATATTTGTTTTGATTTATAGCTTCCGATTTCTTCTTGATTTATTTCCGAAATTTATGACTCGAAAAATCTGAGAAAATCCTGACGTCTAGATAGTTAAATATATTTTATATTAAATATATTTCAGGGAAAAATTTAATAAATTGTTCATTATGTACAGTTTTTGAGAAATAACATACTTCAATATAATAAAAAAACTTCAAAAATCTGTATTGAAATTTACGCTAGACAAAGCGGACCTTACTGTGTAGAAAATAAAGCTCATAACAAAATGAGTATTTTCTTTTGCGGATACCAAGCATATTATCTTAAATACGGATCCCTCGGTGCGAGAGTCCGACTCGCATTTGACTGGTTTTAATTAAGAAGGGCAGAATATTTTGGTTGTATATTGGTCTCACTCTGGCATCTGTTAGTGAAATTTACGAAATTTAGATTTAAAACCATAATAAATAGTAAATAGATTTAACCCATTTCGACGCATACTGCCAGAAACGCAAATTACCTGATACTCAGATGACCAACGAACGATGATGAACGATGTGGTTTGAAAGAAGATGTAGTGACTAAGATCGAAAAGGGTATGCTAAGATGGTTTGGTCATTTAGAAAGGATGGATGACAGAAGAGTTACGAAAGAGATATGGCGGGCGAGAGTGAGCGGAGATGTCGGTAGGGGACGTCCTAGACGGACGTACGGTGATCAGATTCGCGATGTCCTGATTAAGGGCCGAATCAAAAGCACCCGAAACCAACGCACGTGCATGAAAAGATTGATGAATGTAGAGGAAGCGAAGTGTATATGTTTGGACCGATGCAGCTGGCGTTCCATAATCTCTGCCTACCCCATTGGGAGACAGGCGTGAAGATATGTATGTATGTATGTCAGATGACCATGCTTTCATTCGTGAAGTACCTTATAGGCAATAGACCCAATACGCAAATGACCTGAATTTCTTTCGCGAAAGACCCAATACGCAAATGACCTGAATTTCTTTCGCAAAAGACCCGATACGCAAATGACCTGAATTTCTTTCGCGAAAGACCCGATACGCAAATGACCTGAATTTCTTTCGCGAAAGACCCGATACGCAAATGACCTGAATTAATCAGGTATTTCCTCGTGGTCATACTAATTTGTCCTACTAGTCAAAAAATTAACCTAGATTGATCACTACATACTAATTGTGGTTGTAAAAGTAGGTAGGTTAGGTTCGTTAGGTATCTTCAGACGCTCGAAGGGCAAAACCACCTAGAAGCAGCCGTCCAAATTCAGTATGACAAAAAAATAGTAGGACCACGAGGAAACAGCCAATTATCGACTAAAGTAATCGACTTGGTATTTTTATTTATTTATTTAACAAAATAAACAAAATATAAATAAGCTTATAACAACGGACAAAACAACGCACTCACTTAGAGGAGTTTTAGCCAGAGCACGGCAGTTAATCATAATTCTGGTTTACGTTGTTGGTAATATGCGTAGGTATACAGTTATGGGCATCTGCGTATCAGGTACTTTAAGTTTCTGGCACTATGCGTAGATTCCTTGGTCTGGTAATTTGAGCATCCGGTCATTTGCGAATTGAAATACTGGTATTCTGCGTAGATGGTGAGACGCGTAAATAATCATGGTCATCTGCGTATCAGGTAATTTGCGTTTCTGGCAGTATGCGTCGAAATGATTTAACCATAGTAAATAGATTGAACAGAGAATAAGAATTAAGAAAGTTACAATTTAACATATTTACATTCAGACTTTGTCATTAAAAAATTAATCATGCGTGTAATAAGCTCTTTGGACCAGTATGCTTTTCAGGTTCTTTTTAAATATTTGAAGTTCTTAACATTTAAGAGCATCTGGCAAATAATTTTTTGTTGCCATTCCCAATATACTTTTTCTTAAAAATACAGTTTTGCCTGGGATCACATTTATTTTATATTTATGCCGAATTGGTCTTTCGCTTGGGCAGGAGCTTTTAGGGTGGAAATAGACCTGGATTTTATTTGAATGAACTAGCATTTCAGAATTGATAGCCCACTATTGCTTGGCTTCTAATAGTAATAATGATAAGAGATAAGCTTGGTCTGGTAATACCTTTTTAAATTTAATAATTTGTAAAAAATATGTAGGTGCTTACCAAATTCCTTGTTATAACCAGACTTTAAAAAAATTAAAGGATGTGGTTCTCAATTTGTCAGGTTTTTTTATGTTTGTTCCCCGATTACTCGAAGACCAAAAGACCGTTTTGATTTTTTTTTTCGTTGTTTGAATAGGTATACTTTCTAGTTGGTCCCATTGTCAACATGTCAGGATCTGATGATGGGATCTTGGAAAAACAAGGGAACTCCTCAAATATTATAGGCACACCTACAGCGATTTCGGTATTTTTCACTGTAACTCATGCATTTGCTTTTTAAAAGTACTGGTGAAGTGGAATTGATGATGAAGACCTCAGATGGCCCCCGGAACTCCTTAACTAATAAAGTGATAAGCCAGACAAACATACAATTGAAAGAAGTGTGAAATTCGGGTTATGTTCTTTTAATAATAATTTATTTAACTGGATTTTTTGGTTTGTGTTGTGTATGTCATTCCTGTTCAAAATTTGTAATTACTTTTTCCATTAGGTACTTACTGGCACACAATTAACCTGAAAGGAATACATGTGTAAACCTGACAACAATACAGTGTTATGGATTCCAAGAGCTGTTATACTAAACTTAGACCCACAGAGTTTGAACTCAGTAATTTGGTCTCGATAAGCACATGAGAACTGCAAAGAAAAAGGACAGTCTACAAGCATTCGTCATTCGAGTCCAAATCTAGGAAAAGGGATGGAGCAAAGTACCTAACTTCAATTTTCGAATTTCGAATTAATATGCGTGCCCCCAAACTATAGGGATCTATCAGATCGGTCTGCGTGGCAAATCTACAGGACTTGTTACGCTAATTGTTGACAGTGTAAATCATGCGCTCGGGATGTGTCAAATTACGACAGTATGTTGTAACATGACAAATACCGCCCTCGTAACGTATGGTACTGACTCGCGTTACTGACACGGTCACGGAACCATGCCGTCTTACGATGAAATGCCATATAATGTGGACCCATCTTTAGGCTGCGGCTCCACTGAGGCGGAGACGAGCGGACCGGAGCTGTGCCAATATCAACCGCAGCCTAACGATGAAATGTCGCAAATTGTGGTTCCACCTTAAGGCTCAGTTTCATTGGTCAATAGCCCGCATGCTTTTAGTGGTACATTGCGTCGCTTCAGTGCCTTCCTGCACAGTAATGTTAAAACAACTCGTCAATGGATTTCCACAAGCATGCCAGCTATCGACCAATGTCACTAAACCTTACTGCGCGATAACCAATTAAAAAAAAACTGGCCAGGTGCGAGATGAACTCGCATGGAGAGGCTTCCGTACATTAACGTTTTTTTTATAGCATTCTTATAGGTTTTACTGTAATTTACAAGCAATGAACTACATTTTGTATTTTGTTCAAAATTTTAGGCTCGATAGTTAGAGAGATCAGTCTTCTTGAACAAAATCGTATTGACCGGTTATCTCGGTCAACTACTACTTGACAGTAATGGCGGCAGAGTTAATAACAATACGATAACAGGTCAAAGGCGATATGGTATTTACCGCCTAGAATAGAGGCCCATGATGGTTAGCATGAAGCGCACAGCTCGAAACTTTGGGTGCCCTATCTCTTTCACTCGTCATTCGAGTCTAAAGGAAAAGGGTCAAGAGAAAGGGATAGAGCTGAAGTAACTTCAATTTTCGATTTTCAATGTAGAGCGCTTAGAGGAATAGCTTTAAAATACCGTTCTGATTAACTGCTGTATTGTGTTGGCCACACCACTAGCCCGCTTATAGAACAGTATTTTCAATATGAAAAGCATCACTGCTGCCTGGAACTGTAAGTTAGAGTGAGATAGAAACACATCGTGCTCACTTTAATATAGGGCGGGAGCGGGTCGGGCGCCGCGCTGGTGGTCGCAGGATCGGACGGTAATGGCGAGTTTATAGAGTAGAATTTACAACATAAATTCTACTCCGAAGTCAGATCCCGAATGCCCGCCTGCGATCACCAGCGCGGGGCCCGCCGCGGTTCCGCGCTCTGTGTGTGAATACGAAGACCGGCGCGGGTACCGCTATGCCTTGCGCCCGACCCGCTCCCGCCCGCTGTGTGAATTGCGCTAAGCATATGTATTCGGCTA
Organism: Acleris sparsana; assembly: GCA_923062465.1. NCBI lineage: Eukaryota > Metazoa > Arthropoda > Insecta > Lepidoptera > Tortricidae > Acleris > Acleris sparsana. The sequence continues at coordinate 11,617,823 of OV281307.1, read as the reverse complement.
AAGAAGCAGCTAGCCCAGTGTTCCATCCATTGTTCTTTCTGTTGAATCTCCATAGGATAGGCAACTAGGATTCACAGTCTACCGGCCGATTTTGGCCTCAGGCCTTACTTCGAAAATCGAATTCCGAAGTTGCGTTAGCTCCATCCCTTTCCTTCGATTTAGTCTCGAATGACGAGTGTAATGGAGCTAGCGTGACTGCGATTTTCACAAAGTAGGGTGCTCAGAGCCCCTAGTCAAGATGCATTACGCCAATTAGCGTTTCTGTTCGTTTCGTGTTTAAACCAATCGCGTCACGGCTAGATCACGTGGCTTTTCGTACACGTCTATTACAAGTGACGCGATTGGTTTAAAAAGGAAACAAATAGAAACGATAGTTAGCGTGCATGCATCTTGGCGGGGCCCTCAGTTAATTTCTTCAGCTAGTTACGCACTACGCTACTCGCCAAAGCGGAAAGCACGCACAATAAGGGTGAGCGGGAGACGAAACTCGAGAGAATAGTCGAAATTGATAGTATTTAATTAATTTATTTGTGTACAAGTCCGGTCCGTTCGATATCTTACGGTGAAAGATTTATTTGGCCATTTTTTAAGAAATACTTAGAAATAGAAATATTATATAAATACATACATACATACATACATACATACATACATACATACACACATACGTACATACATACATACATACATATACATACATGCATACATACTTCAAATCACGCCCGTTTCCCAGAGGTGAATGTGTGTAGGTGTAGGTGTACGATGATCTCTTAAAGCCGTATTTGGAAATTTTAATCACTTACGTGCAGTCGAGCTCATAAATATGTTTACACTTTAGTACCATGTCACTTTAATCGCTGTGACAATTCATATATAGCAGTTTGAACATGACATTAAATAGACAAGGTACTAAAGTGTACAGAGGCCCTACTTTGAAAATCGAATTTCGAGTAACGTTAGCTCAATCCCTTTCTGTCGATTTAGTTTCGAATGACGAGTGAGAGATGGAGCTAACGTTATTTCGAACTTTGATTTTCAAAGTAGGGCCTCAGATATTTATGAACTCGACTGAACGAGGTATTCAAAAACAGGCGATTATTTATTTAAATTACTGATCGGTGTCGCTAGGTTTGTACCATTTAAAGAAATATCATCAGCATCATCTTAGATTAAACAGACAGTAGTCCCAAACTAAGCTCAAGGCTTGTACTAGGTATGTATGGGTACTAGACCACTATAAAATAGTTATAATGCGAAATATTTCCCATGCCCGGAATAAAATTGATCCCGGGACCGCTAGTTTCGTAGGCAGGGGCACTACAACTTAACTAGGCCACAGTGCCAAACACGTCATCGAACGTAACCTTGATAGGTTTTACTATATTTTACTAAAGGTTGCTCTGGTTTTCTACCATAAACAAATAAAGTAGGTCAGTATAGGCTAGCAACACTATTGAACCGGTACGTTCTAAAACTGTGGTGTCTTCATTTATTTACATTAATTTTGTGTACTTTACATATTCACTGGGTTTTATTGAAAATAAATTAATACATGGTACTAATTTTAAGCTGATACTCAATTCGTTTGTTTTTGGTGATTTTGTGTTGATGTACTCAATAACTTCCTCGAGCGTAGGACTCTTGTGTTCGGAACGTATCGCGACGTCCATTCAACCATGGATTCCGTCACAGTATCGTAAAATGTAGCTCAGAATTCTATCATTGTTTTTATTATAACATTGCGTAATTTTGTGGAATCGAAATATACATATTGCACTTGAAACGTGAAAAAATAAAAAACCTGCAAGATGTCGTTCATGGTATCGCGGAAGGAAATATTGATTACTGGAAAATATAAAGTCGTGAGAAGGATCGGCGGTGGATCATTCGGTGACATTTATTTGGCAATCAACATCTCAAATGGCGAGGTAAATAAAATAATATTAGTTTTCAATAGAATGATTATTAGAAACACTCTGAAGCTTACACGCGTCATGAATCGCGTTTACCTTGACAGAGGGAGGGGGGACCGTGGTAAACCTAAAGTTATTTTATGTTGTCGAACGACATAACAAAATATCATACTAAGCAGGTGTCATATTAAATCATACCTACGTTTATTCGTCACGAGTATTCGCAACTTCGTTCAAAGCTTTAATTTTCATTTAAATGCGCAGTTCAATGCGTTGTCTACTGTCTACCTACACTGTAACACTATTTGTACAGTTGAGATAACTTTCTCGATGTGTCGGGAAATTGGCCAAAACTAGTTTTTCAATTACTCTCATTACTTTTAATTGCTACAACATTGAATTCTATGTGTTTAGGCTGAAAAAAATGCCAATTCTGAAGTTCTATTTACTACCAATTTATTATAATATGATCATTTATTAATTAGCATTTAACTTAAATGTAATATCTTATATTATAAAGGTTTCATTGGAATGGTCAGTGTTTTTGTATTAACACTATTAATAAATCTGCTGCCGTAGCTTTGCCAAGTTTCCTAGGTGTCTCGTCTTTTGTTTTTAATGAGATAGCATACTGTTTAACAGTCCCCATACAAATTCAAGGCGAAAGTTAGGAAAACCTAGCAAAGCTTATATCTATTACTGCCAGTGAATTAGTTTCATGGCCTCATCACAAGAGGAGGCCTGTACCCAGCTGTGGGACTTGTGGAGAATGCTTTATTTTTTAGAACTCTAAGCTTCTTAATAGAGGTTGACTAGCTATTCCTATCATTCTTGTACAGTAAACTTGTTATGCATGTTTCATAGGAAAACTAAGATAAAAAATTACTAAAAAAAATATGCTCATACTGTGAAATCTTATCCTTGAGATTGTTGCTGTCATGCCCGTTGTTTGGTCGTATATTTACAAGGAAAAGTATGAAATGTATTTTTCGTATAAGATAGTCAAGACAGAGTATCCCAGCACATTAGTAAATAGCGTCTTTCAGCTTTCTCGTGTCTTATGCTACTGTTGTCCACAGCGGGCCTACAACTTGCTCGATGTTGTCAGAGCATTTCTCCTAAGGTTGTCCCCATTTCCTTAATATTTTTAGTGTTTAACTGTTTTTTCTCTAAGTATGGCCGGTTAGCTGGCAGGTTTTTGAAGTTATTATTAACTATTTACTTTAGTTGATTGCCTGATGGCATAGGCTTCTCCTAACTCCATCCATGCCTCTCTCTAGAGAAACTCTTTTTAATGTTGGTAAATTAATTCTCATCTCGTAGGGAGTTGTGGTCTTCCTGTTTCCTCTATGAGGTATTAAGATATTTTCAAATGTGTTTAATCAATAATTATGAACTAGTGGTTTTTAGTATATACCAGTTATAGTAATAAATATTTTGTCAATGATAAAATCATCATAACCTACAGCCAAAAACAGCAAAAGCTTGACATGTTTATTGTTAAAATTGACTGTATTTCTGTATATGTAGAAAAAAGACAATGCATGAGTAGATCTGTAATGTGATTGACCTACTTTCGAGATGCATTGCCCCCTGTGGCGTCACGATTCTACTATGATTTCTACTTCTGTTTAATTTCTACCATTGAATGACAGAGCCAAAAAAAAACAGAAGAGTTTTACTGCACTTTTGTGAATGTCTTAGCAAATCATCGTATTTATCTCACGTGGACGATTATGATGTGATAAACTTCGATAGATAAGCATTTCCTGTTATCTTAGAAATATTTGTCGTAAGTGCTAACATTAGAAGGAAATTGTTGCCAGCCAGACTGGACTGACGCATTGATTCATTGAGGACATGACTGTCAACGGCAGTTATTTATTCAAGCGAAAAAATGTCACATAATTTTTTCGAATCTATTTATTTCAAACAATATGTAAAAAAAACAGGAAGTACCTTCCTATATAAAATTATACCCTGTTTTTACTCTAAGATAAAAACTACCACAGATTGTAGTACATTGTGGTGTTTCATATGGCAATAATCACAATCTTGGTAGATTCTCGGTTTCACTTTCGGCTGGCACCACTGCCATTGTGACGTCACGTTGATAGGCTGACGACATTGTCTCTTCACTTCGTTTAAAATGATTTCATACAGTTGTTCTTAGTATATCTACGTAGTAAAGTGTATTTAAATAGATGTAAACCCTAAATTAACAAAGTGTTGTGAGTAATCTGCTCGGTGCGATGGACCATTTATAAATTAAGTGAATACGAGTGATGAAGGCAAAAGAAAATGGCTACCTTCGAACGCATGTTGTCAGCCAGGAAACATGTAATTATATCTAATAAATACAATGTCGTCCGCAAAATCGGCGGTGGAAGCTTTGGAGACATCTTTTTAGCCATCAATATTAACGATGGAGAGGTAAATAGCCAAGTTTTTATGTTAAGTATCCTTCGTGTATAGCTCTCTTTTATGTCAGGCTGTTGTATTTCGGGGATTTGTGCTTGAAGATGGCGGGTTGGGCGTATTCTTGGCTTATGCACAGTGTTTTGATGTAATTTGAGGACACCATTAGTGTCGTATGTTGTTTCAGCTGTGAGGACTATTAGATTTACGTAACTTATTTGGGCCTCTGTGTAATGCCCAGAGCCTGTTCGATCGAAACTGTACACGAATTCTCCTTTGTCATCAAAAACGTTTACACTTTTAATTTAAATCATCACCAGGAACTGGTAGTTTCACTTATGTTTTTAGACATTTATATTGTTAAGCATCAAAAAACATGTCTTGTTAGGTCTAAGATGGTTACAGATTGCAGTAGAAAGCCTGTGTTGAGCTTATACTGTGGTTGTGCAATCAGAGCAAGTGAATTAGGTTAGGTCACAATCTGCATAAGAATGACCCTATTTTCAAAGGATTTTGACTGCTGATCACGTATTTTTCATAGAAAATAAGTTTGGTATGGAATGAATCATTGTTAAAATTCCAGTAGCAAGGTGTATTGTGGGTTATGGCTTTTATATTTTCTCAAATTCCTGAAAATATTTTATTTGTCTTATTATCTAGTTAGTAAACACAAATTCCTGAAAATATTTTATTTGTCTTATTATCTAGTTAGTAAACAGTATGAGTCATAGATTTATAAAACAACTTTTTTAGAATTGGTATAATATACATTGTCAGAATTGTCTCACCAGGGGCCTATTGCATATAAAATAATAGCTTATATTAGAGGCCTGTGTCATAAAAGCTTGTAACTTGTAATACAAGTGGAAGTCTCTTTTTAACACATACTGTTGGAAAGAGAGTTCCGCTTATAGGCTATAGGCCCCAGACCTTAACATTTCATTAAGAAATGAGAAAACAAAAACAACATATCTACTATCTTTAAATGTTTATCATTGGAAAAGTGTGGGTGAAACTTATGAGTGATGTCCTCAAATGTAATAACAATACCTAAACTTCTCCAATGCTAAGTTTGCAGATTTGAACAAAACAAGTGGTTGGCATTGAAATGTTAATAAATGTATGTGTAGGCAGTGTTATTATGTGAAATTGCATTTCATTACTGTTCTTGTGCCAAATTTGTTTCTCTGTGCTGATTTAAATCTACCTAGTTGGTTCGTAAAGTAAAAAGGTTTAAAATACCCTGATGTCTTGGGTCTCAGTATGGGCAAATATTTTTAAGATGAGCATGAGTATTTGTTTCAGTCTTGTATGTTTTCTATATATTTAAGTATTTATATCATTGTCTAGTACCCAACACTAGAGCTTAGTTTGGGACTAGATAAATTGTCCCCTGCCTTTTTTTAGGTTTTTGGGATGATTGTGTACAACTGTCCGCTGGTATGAAGTTATTTGGTTATTGTAAATATTCATTTGTTGTAGGAGGTAGCAGTGAAGGTCGAATCCATAAAAGCGCGGCACCCCCAACTCCTCTATGAGAGCAGAGTATATAAGATGCTCCAAGGGGGCATCGGCATACCTCACATAAGGTAAGATTTGGTAGATGATATGATATGTCCCTCGGTTTTTAGGAAAATTCCAAAGTTTGACTATAGTGTTAATTGAGAGTGACTTTAATTGAGAGTAGGTAATATAACTTTTATATTTATTACTAGGGTTAGGGTCATTTATTAAAATAGTTCTAAAATCCATATAGGAAGAATTGACATATACTATGCTTATCTGTTTGAGTAAGTATCTTTATCATGGTCTAATCCTGGTAGTTCAAGCCCTAAGCTTGGTTTCAAAATTTTTATTTATTTACCTATATATCTGTGTAAATGTTTAGCTAGGATCACAAGTTTCCTCCAACCTAAGTATGTATGTAAGTATGTTTTCATAACGGAATTCCCAGTGAGTCTAGAGAAACTTGAACGAATACTCAAAACAATTTTTTAGTCATTCTGAAAATCTAAAGTGTGAATCTGATTGACCTCCTTTGTTTCCCATGTTGAATTTGAAAGTGAAACCTAACCTTAGTCTATTTTGCAATATTTTCAAGGTCTCTGTATGATCCTAAGTGTATATGATGCATTTCATATTAACACTACATTTAATATAAGATCCATATCATTATGTACACTTTTAGAGATACAGAATGTTTATAATCTACGACGACGCGCCCCACCACTTTAATTGACGTCGCACGCATCACACGATTGCGGCAATTTAGTCAGTTTTATATATATAATCGTTCCCAAGACGCCAAAAATACATATATTTGACTGTATGGCTGTGTAGATATTAATGCTTCTGACTGTAGATACGTACAATTAAGTTTTGTGGTGCAACTTCATGTATTAAAATATAGATATTTAAATGCTTTTATCTATTTTCTTGCATTAAAAGGCTTTTAAATAATATCTAAATTAATTTTATGTCAAATAATGCCAGTCCTTTGTTTACCCGCGTCGCAGCAGAACCCTCATTAGTTAATGTAAAACGTAAATATATATCATTACTGCTATTATCTCCTATTCTTAGATAATGTAGTAATAATGTAACTTTATGACGTTTGGATGATAACCTGATTGATAGCTGCCCGTCTGAATATCATTAGAAAGTTCCTTAGTTGATAATTCATTGTTGCTGATACAATGTTCAATTTTTCATTAGAATACTCCCGCGACTTTGTGCGCATATAATTTGTTTCCAGTTAATTCCGTTTTACGTCCCGTTAGGGCTCATTTTCGAAAAAATATTTCTTAGACAGATCAGGACAAATGGCCTATGCCTCCACTACACGTCGATAGATGCGTCCGCGGACGTCGGCAAATGGACGCCGGCGCCCGCGCTTAAATCCTTTGATCCGTGCCACATAAACCGACAACAATCGGATCGGCGGCAGATGCATCTGCGGACGTTAAATACCTACCACAGACGAGCAAATTACCCCGTCTACACGTCCGCGGATGCATTCGCATCTGCTAATGAACCTGTCTACGCGTACTCCACGTTTATTAACAGGATTGTGACCCGATGCTTAAATCAGGTTTCTCACCCTCTAAATCAAGAAAGAGATCTCGTAAAGTAACTGACGATATGTCGATAAACAAGGTTAAATATTTTCCTACTTTGCCGTTCTATAGGCACGCGAATTCATATTATTAACGCAGGTTATATGCGACTTAGTCCAGTACTTATCATTTATATCGTCGCCTAGTACCCATAGTACAAGTCTAGAGCTTAGTTTGGGACTCAATAGGTGTGAGATGGTCTCCTGATATTCATATTTATTTGTACTCTTATAGTTCGATCAGCGTTGCCTGATTTTTCGAAGTCGCGATTTTGAAACTTTGAGTGAAAAAAGCGGCACATAGTAAAAAACGTATATGGGTGGATTCTACTTTTAAGGTACTGCCCATTTTTCGACAGGTTTCACAAATTATTGGTTTTTTGTTAATGACGTGGCGTACACGCTTATTAAATCAGACAATAAAGGTAACATTTGAAATTATTTGATTTATAATAGTAGGTTTAAATAACAATATAGTTGGTATCGCAGGGGACGTTGTCCCTAGGTTTTGTATGGAAAATGTGCATTTGCCCCTGAGTTACCAGGTTTTTCGAGGATTAAAAAATATTTAAGGTGTTTAACGTGTAAGGTCTTTAAATTTGGTGGTCTGATTTTAATATTCATACCTTAAAATTAACCATAAGTCACCAGGAATGTTTTAATACCGGAAAACAAGAGGAGTACCTTAAAAGATGATTCACCAACATAATCTGAAGTTTTTATGTATTTGTCTGTTTATTTGAGTTTAAAATTACGTTTACGTGACAATAGATGGCAAAAATAGCCATAGAAAATATATTTAAAAAAAAAAGCGGGGCTCACTGAGCTTGTCCCGTGCGGGTGATTTAATTTAAATTTAAAAATCATGACGTCCCGCGTGAATTGCCACAAGGATTGAATAAATGAATGAAAGTATACATAACAATAAATACAGGCTTTTCAAAATTACATTACATAAAAATGCCCCAGTCATCAACAATGTCATTGAAATAGTGTAAACAAGGTGAAAATAATAAATAAATCCTGTAAGTTAGTTAAATTGAGTTGCGTTTGCTCCATTTGTGGCAGTTTATTTTAACAAGTCAGCAGAATGTTGGTAACCCAACATGATTATTTGTATGTAGCCTTAAGTCCATTTTATCGTTGTATATTTCAAGATTTTTACTACGGCGAATCTATCACGGTGCGGCAAACATGTAATAAAGGTCGTGCTCTTGGTTAAATTAAAATAAGTTTACTTATTAAAATACCGGCCAGCCTGCGCTACAACAGCAGCTCTTGTAAAACCTGTATGTGTCAAGGTATTAACAAATTGACGTTGTTGCAGATGGTATGGCTACGAGAAGGACCACAACATCCTGGTGATGGACCTTCTGGGTCCATCACTCGAGGACCTGTTCAACTTCTGCTCGCGACAGTTCACCATCAAAACCGTGCTCATGCTTGCAGGTTGGTGTTACGACTGTTTCATTTCTAGAGAGAGAAAGAGAGAGAGGGAACTTTCTGGACACCTTTTGCATTTAGGAGTTAATTTAATAGTTTAACAAACATCTTACCCAACACATGCAGCATGATGGTACCTACACACACAGATGAACGCGTAATTCACCTATGATTCAATAAAAATATTGTATTTGTGTAAGTCCATTACTTGTAGTTACCAACCCAAAAAGGCTAATGTCTGTGTGTGTTTGTGTCCGTCTGTCTGTCTGTCTGTCTTCTTCTAATTCTAAAACTGAAAGAACTATTAGCTCTAAAATTGATTAGTTTTCAATTTTTTAAGTGAAAGTATGAAATTGCAATTATTATGTTCAGATTCTCTCTTGTAAACCTCTTGCATGTTTGGCTTACGTTATAAGCGTTGGCTACACGCTAGCTGCTCGTATAACTGCAACATTGTTACCTAGACCAAATGCTCGGCCGCGTGGAGTTCATCCACTGCAAGTGCTTCATCCACCGCGACATCAAGCCGGACAACTTCCTGATGGGCATCGGGCGCCACTGCAACAAGCTGTACATGATCGACTTCGGGCTCGCCAAGAAATTCCGCGACCTGCGCTCGCGCGCGCACATATCCTACCGCGAGGACAAAAACCTTACCGGTCAGTACCAGATAATACTTGATATTTCTAGAAAGATGCACTACGGAGATGGGCTACTTATCTATCTACACTAGCTTAATAGTATAAATAGAGGCATGTAACTACATGCCAGACCAACTGGTCTACGGCCCTTTAGGAGTTTCTGTTACCTATTGCCGCTCGGGTGTTAGGGTTGCGTCGGTCCGTCCTGTTGAGTTTGCTTGTGGTGGCTCGCGGCGCGTACCTACGGTCGAGGCACGCACACATGCAAGCCGCGCGATATATCTTTGATACTGCTACTGTTTATACTGTGGCCTAAGCCAGGGGTCGCCAAACTGAAGCCCGCGGCCAGCTCCGGCCCGCCAGTTCTTCTAATCCGGCCCGCGGAAAGAAAGCGGGAGACGGTCCGACTATAGCAGGGTCCGATTTTATTAAGCTACTAGTAATTCGTTTTATAAAACCCGCCCCTGAGGGTAATTGGTCATAATCATAGCCACTCATGAACATAATCAACCAAGAGCACCTCATGACTTAGGCCCGTATTAATAAACTCATCTTGACTGTGAGGCCCGTCACAAGATACGTCAAAGTAAACGCCAAACCATAGAACACGTATCATTTTTGACGCATCTCGAGACGAGCATTAGAGTTGAAATCAGTTTATTATTACGGGCCTAAGACTACTTAACTAATACTAACCCCATGGCCAGTCATGAAACTAAAGTCTTGGCCCACACGAATTTATATTAAGTGCAGTGTGGCCCTTGAGGTAAAGAGTTTGAAGGCGTAAGCACGCGATCGACGCATTTCACGGAGTTATAGTCGAAATTAGCCGGGATAGCGTCGTCATATTAAAAATATTGATGTTTATTTGCGTAAGTGATAGTTGTTTTTTGTTTGCTTAGTAATGTCACGTAAATGAATAGGTGGCTTGGTGTTTACTGTAAACCTGTAAACAGAGGGCGGAATTTTCATGGCAAAAATCTAACGTCAATAGAGTTTGAACGTTGAATTTTATCGACTATATATAAGTTATATTTACGAAGCGTGTCTTTATTTATTTATTAACATAAACAGACCTCAAATGATGATGAATAGGTTTTTTTTAATACGGAATTGGGGATTGTTTATTATATTCCATGGGATGTTGCAAGAAATAAGAAATATAATCAAATCTAGGTAAAAACGTGAATGTGTTTTACTCGTTAGGTATGTCAGTTTCAACGCATAATTTTTAAGTTGCTTTAAATGATCCTTACATGTAGAGCAGTATATTGATACATTATTTTCATTGTAAGTAGAAAAAGGACACGATTTTATAACTTTTTTTTTCGTGTTAGAAAAGCCAGTTACCTGCCATGTGATTTACTTTTAATGGCAATGCAATTCTCTAAACAAAGAGCTGGAAATGTCGATAAAATTTTACATTCCTACTCTGAAGTTTTATTTTTGCCTTGAAAATGGCGCCCCCTGGTTTTATATAAATAAATCATCATCAGCTTTCATCAACTTATCAGGGATTCGTTAGCACTATAAGCAACATTAAATCATTCTTGTTTGGAACTTAAACTGTAACTAAAGTTTTAAATAATAATAGTGATGCATAAGATTTGGTAAAAACAGGCGATTTGTTTACCAATTTTCCAAAATCGTTATTTATTTTGTAGCAGAATATCCATGTATTCCCTAATTGAGTTTTCTTTGTTTTTTTCCCTGTAGTAGTCAATAAATAACGTACACCTACCGACTTATTGGGAAATAACAGGATAGGAAAATATGCGTTGAGACTGATCAAATAGATAAAATAAAATACACGACTGCTGTTTAAAAACACTTCATTTAAAAAAAACTCTTTCTACCAAAAAAGCTTTAAACACATAAGTTGTATATATTTTTGTAATAGTCTTTTAAAACCAGTTATTTTAATACCCCACTTGAAAGATTTTTTTCTTTCGGCCCCGCAATATGGAGTATACGTATAGTCCGCCATTTTGTTTTCATATTAACGTTACATAGCCTATGTTACTTGGGATGACGTAAGGATTCTAACGATACTTCAAAAATCTAAATCGGTCAAGGGATAACTCACATACCTACATACATACATACAAACATGAACCCTGAAAACATTACACTCCTTTTTTGGGGCAGTCATGTAAAAAGAGAGTCATCCCACAGTACGCACACCGTCACTCCTCGTTATACTAATAGATAATATTTAATAACGGACTATCAAAATCCATTCATGTTTTGTAATGTTCTTCGTCAATCCATCTTTATTCAGGCACGCAGGATGAGGTTCACCCCTCACCCTTTAGCGGCCTAAATAGTAAGAATAACAAATAAATCGTTACATTGCGTGTGTAGGAAGCCGTTCCCATGACAACGAAGCACACGTAAATAGATCGATGTTCCACGATGCGTAACTTTCAGTGGATAGCAACCTATCAAAGAAAATGTGCTATCCCTTGATTTTTAATGCCGTAGAATTCTGAGTGCTGTCACATCCTGACTTTTTAGGATTATCAATAGTATTTAACAAAGAAAAATTAAGGTTAAAAAATGTCCAAAGATTTGTTATAAGGTTATAACAAGGATCAGAATCATTAATCAATTAATCAAGACCAAGAAACGTCAGAATTCTACGGAATTAAAAATCAAGGTTTAGTTACTATTTTGATACTGTTTGACTTAGTCAAAGTTTTGCTCATGTTCGTTTAAATCGCTTAGAATATACAGGATTATTATTAAATTTGATCAGCATCTGAATTAATAATAAACATAGGTTGATAAAATTAAAAAGTCACTGTATGGTAAAAACGCAAACGTTTATCTATATAAATTATCCACTATTTCACCTGCATTGTAATAAATAAGGTCCAACAGTGGATACTGGATACATCTCGTAGTAGTCAACAGTACAAACAGTCCATACATTGGCTAGACAGTCTTACATTGAGGCCTAAGAATCAAATCGCTTTGAACAGTTTCTAAAGCAGAGTTCAATAAGACCATAACTTACTTCATATACAGGGTTATTGGTAAGTCGACCTATTCCCGTTAGGAGGTGATAGGGGTGACTATTTGCGATAATTTTGACCCCCATATGCATTATGCAAAAGTGAACCATTTTTGAGTTATCGCGTTTATTAGTTTTTTTTTTTAAATTAGTCGGAAATTCAACTTGAAAAATTTATTACAAAAAAAGTATCAATTTTATTTGCTTTTGTACAAGATGAATTTGTTGTTCCTATGCAAAATTAAAAAAAATATTATCTGTACACGTTTGAGAATGCGAGGCCGAAAACTAAAAAATACATGTTTTTTTATCAAACTCCAACATAAATTACACGAAAACAGAAAAATTTACCAATACATTTGGCGTGCAGATTACACATAAAACATTGACGTTTTTCCAGCTTTCTAACGAGCTATTAAAACTAAAATGAGTTTTGTTAAAGATAGCTGGAAAAAATTGATGACAAAGGAGGCAACAAGGAAGTCACGTCCTAACAAAACTTAAAATTAACTAACTAAATCTATCAAAACTAACTGTTATACTCGTAAACACAAATAACAACATTAACTTATGTAAATAGTTACAAAATGAAAACTAATAAACAATTAAAATTGAAATAATCAGGATTTTTATAGTTCATTTTCAAAATGGCTACCTCCATTTCTTATTCTCACATATAAGTTCATCAAAATAATCATCAAAATAATCATCACAAAGGTGTGATGATTATTTTTTCAGGTTTTTTTTTAATAATTTTCTACTTGTTATGCGTTTTTGAAGAGCTTAACAGTTAAGTTTTTAAATTAATCTGCACGCCAAGTTTCATAACGTTTTTTTTTTTTTGTTTTTAAGGCATTTTAGTGGAAAGCGATGGCAATAAATATTGAAAAAAAATCGTTTTCCGTCTCGCTTTTTCAAATTTGGACCGATAATTATTGTTTTAATATTGAGAAATAAGCAGTGTTTAATTGGTTTTGTAAATCAGAAGAAAAAAAAAGATTTAAATTGATGCTTTTTTTGTAATAAATTTTTCAAGTTGAATTTCCGACTAATTTAAAAAAAAACTTATAAACGCGATAACTCAAAAATGTTTCACTTTTGCATAATGCATATGGGGGTCAAAATTATCGCAAATAGTCACCCCTATCACCTCCTAACGGGAATAGGTCGACTTACCAATAACCCTGTATAGAGCCTGATTAGACTAGGGCGATAGTCGCGCGGTTCTTATTTAAACATCATCTAGCCGGTCTGGGGTCACCGCAGTTTTACTAACAAACAATCAACCGCGCGGTTTCCGCTAGTCTAAACGGTCTCTTAGGGCCGTACTGTGCCGTTCAAACGTTTAAAGTAAAGCAAGAAGGTCCGTAATAATAAATTCAGACTTTTAAGACGGTTTGCTTTAACTTGAAGTTTACTTTAACGCATCTTGAGTATCGCAGTCAAATTATTTATTAACAATACGGATCTTCATCTCTCTTTCGTTTACCGTTTGAACGCCATCGCCACGGTTAGTCGTCACGTCTCACGCCAACGGACTTGTACTACCGCCGCCACACTACTTTTATCCCATTAAAAAGTATATGCGTTTGCACATGCACAAGATTCGATATTTGTTCTCATTTGCTTTACAGACTCAGTCGATAATGTTATCAATGTTTTCTGATTTTGGAGTTGCAGTATTCACAAAGTGTTTGGTTGGTTATTGCTACCACACTAGCACTCGCAACTGACATGCATTTCCGATTGCCGATCGCTATCAAGAAACTAGGATAACATACTTTTTCATGAAGATGGAAAACTACACTCACCGGCAAAAATACTAGCCCACCCGTCTTTTGTTCATACAATTACTAGCAAATATAACTTCTTACATTAGAGAGTAACTTCAAGAATACTGAACTAATCTCGATGAAATTTGTAGTGTTTTGTTACTAATTAACCGAGGTCCAAAATGGCCATCAAGTATTCTTTTTAAAGGTCGCTACTTACGATTCTTCTTCATATTCCGATACTTGGATCCATAAATTACCTGTTTGTAGTAAATTATTGTGTTTTGTACGACTTTCAAATTTATGGGTCCCTGAGGAAAGAAACACGTAATTAAAAAAAAATGTGTGCCATTTTGGACCTAGGTTTAATTAACCAGCAAACACTTCAAGCTTCAACGAAATTAGTATAGTATTTTTGAAGTTACACTTTAATTTAAGAAGTCATATTTGTTAGCATTAGTACGAACAAAAGACGGGTGGGCGAGTATTTTTGCCGGCGAGTGTATTACATATCCTCATGTCGATGGGAACTGAAACCCATTGAGATTTTAGGACTGGCTGTGTAGATACATAGAAGATAGAAGGGCGTTTCATTTTTCAAACTACGCATTTTTTAATCCTTTTCAAGTTTAAAAATAAATAAAAAGTAAGTCCTTGGCGTAGAATTTGCTATTTCCAATATTTAAGGTAGTTGCCGTCCATGTGGCGTCCGTTTTCTCCACCCTGTATAGACTCGGGAAGTAAGCAGAGTCTGCAGATTTTTATGAATATATTTCTTCTTCAGAAAACGTAACATATTTACATAATTTTCACCCCTATTATATTTTTGCCACGTTTTTATAATAGGTGCATTCCATTACAAAATATTGTATGAAGTTTGTTGAATGTCGGTTTGTGTTACAGGCACGGCGCGCTACGCGTCCATCAACGCGCACCTTGGCATCGAGCAATCGCGGCGGGACGACATGGAGTCGCTCGGATACGTACTTATGTATTTCAATAGGTGAGTGCCTCGTCATGTTGTATCGGGCCGCGGTTATTGGGTACAGTCGCTGTCAAATATATTACTTAGAGTACACAATGTTCTCTAATTGTGTGACCTCTATGTTTTACTATTTTCGTAGTATTCCTAGCAAAGTGTGACAAATGTAATGATAAAGTACATTAGTGTTAAAGTTTGTCGTTATGCTCGCCATCCACTGCGGGCGGAGCGGGCCCCATACGGACTCCGATTGGGCTCCTTTTTTTTCTGAATCCTCAAATGATTTTAAAGATATGCGTATACAGAGTGTTTTTTTTAAATGGGACAGTATGGGGAAATCCGAATCTAAAGGAGATAGAGGAAAAGTGTCCAAGGAGACATTAGGTGTTTTTTTATGTAAACAAATTTGGCTCATTAAAATTTTTGGTCAAGCGTGAGTTGTTCTTAAAAAATTATAAAGTTGGTAATTTTTTTTTTTGACGCGGGTCGACTCTGTTTCATGTAAGGATTATTTCATTGTATGGAAAGAAAAAAATCTGAACAGCAGAAGTTGGTCAAATTTAATGAAAACTAATCTTCATACAATTGCAGTATTCGCCTTTTAATATTGTTACAAGTGCCTAGGCGTGTAAAAAAATATTTAAAATTATTCCATTTTTAAATTTCGATAATCGATAAGAGCTCCAGATGATTCAAGAGAAGAAAATTTTTTTTAATCCTCGTAAACATCATGGCACGCGATAGTCTTGAAATTATAAAAAAAAGAATTCAAATTTGGAACGTAAGTTATTTCTGCAGCAAAGAATTCAAATTTGGAACGTAAGTTATTTCTGCAGCTGTGATTTTGTTTCCAATCAGTTCATGCTTGTAATTTTATTCATCATGGCGTTAACTAATTCACATAAAGTTGATTTGATTGAGGCGTATTTTCTTAATTATCGCAGTAGAGATAATGCACTTAAGTGGTATCAAGAACGCTATCCTGACCGTGTAGTACCGAATCGCAAGATATTTGATAGTTTAAAAAAGAACCTAAGACAGGAAGGCTGTTTCAAACCTAAGCGTAAAAGGCCGACGATAGTCAATAGTGAGTTCATAACTATTGCCGTATTGGGATATTTTGAAGCATATCCAAAAGCTTCGTTACGGGAAGCAGCTGAAACTATCGGTATTCATAAATCAACTGTAAGGAAGATATTGAAGGCTCATAAATACAAGTGTTACATAGAAGGTCGACTTGTACAAGCGTTACTACCTGGAGATAAAGACCGCAGGTTACATTTCTGTAATTGGTATGTGGCTCAGACTATTAGAAATAGATGTTTTCCTAATTTTATTATTTGGACTGATGAATGCAACTTTTCGAACAATGGCATGTACAACAGGAGAAATAACCATTACTGGTCAAAAATAAATCCGCTAAGAACTACAGAAACCCACAACCAAATCCGATTTTCTTTTAATTGTTGGTGTGCGATATTACATAACAGAATTTTTGCTATCAAAATTTACCAAGGAACGCTAAATAGTGAAAAATATCAGGAAATCTTGAACATGGCTGCAGATTTAGTAGATGAGACTATTAGCTTAAGGAACTTTGGTAAGATAATCTACCAACAAGATGGTGCACCAGCCCACAACAGTAGGGCAAGTAAACTGTGTTTGGACGAGCAGTTTCCAAACCGTTGGATGGGTACATATGGGCCGATAAAGTGGCCCCCACGATCGCCCGACTTAACGCCATTAGATTTTTTCTTATGGGGTTACCTTAAGGGTCGAATTTATGAATCCCGATACAACTCCGTACAAGAATTAAAAGATGCTGTTTACAACACTTTAAACACAATTCACCATAAGTCTCTGTTAAATGCAACTAGAAGTGTCTTGAAGCGTGCTCGTACCTGCATAAGACAAGACGGCGGCCACATCGAACATTTACTCAAGTAATAAACCAACTGTATGAAGATTAGTTTTCATTAAATTTTTTACACGCCTAGGCACTTGTAACAATATTAAAAGGCGAATACTGCAATTGTATGAAGATTAGTTTTCATTAAATTTGACCAACTTCTGCTGTTCAGATTTTTTTCTTTCCATACAATGAAATAATCCTTACATGAAACAGAGTCGACCCGCGTCAAAAAAAAAATTGACCAACTTTATAATTTTTTAAGAACAACTCACGCTTGACCAAAAATTTTAATGAGCCAAATTTGTTTACATAAAAAAACACCTAATGTCTCCTTGGACACTTTTCCTCTATCTCCTTTAGATTCGGATTTCCCCATACTGTCCCATTTAAAAAAAACACTCTGTATAACTTATAGGTTATGTTAGGTTTGTCTTAAAACCGTTCTGGTAAGTAAAACAGTTTCAGAAAAAAATGTGCTACTAACTTCCTAAAATTAGAAAATACACAGTCAGTGAAAGTCAATTTACAGATATCTCGAGATTTTTTGTACCTGTGTCACTGTAGGTGCACTGTTAAGGGTCCGTTCACACAGTCCGGCTCTTAGAGCATCGGCTCGCGTTCTTCTTTTCACACAGACCGGCTCGTATACGCTTGGAATTGGCCACGAGCACGTCTAGGGTTGTAAAAAAACGGTTTTTTTTCAGACTTGAAAAAAACATGAAAAAAAACCGGTTTTTTTCTGGAGTACGTTTTTTTTCAAAAGTATGAAAACTCAAAATTTGCAAGGCAGTTAATACTTTTATACGGTTGTTTTACTTGTTTTAGACTTTATGTTAACCATTAAACCAATTTAATTTAACAACTTTGATTAATAACAACATAAATGAAATCTGTAGTGGGAGTTATCGCAATTTACTGTTGGCAACACCAACGGCGACCAACGCCTTTCGTCGCCGCATCGGGGAATTCAGGGATTCCCCAAAAATTGTTTGTATACTGAACGTTCACATCTCGTCGCGGCATCGGGGATTGAAATAAATCACGAAGAACCGTTATTGTGGCATATTTTTGTTCATCTGAAAAAAAACCTAATTTAGAAAAAAAACCATGGTGCCAGGTTTTTTTTCATGTTTTTTTCATAAATTTGAAAAAAAACATTTGGTTTTTTTTCTATTTGCAACCCTAAGCACGTCAGCCAGAGCACGCCAAGCAGCCGGTCGGCTCCTCTTATAATTTCACACGAAGCGCGTTCATGCATTCATAATAACAAAAGAAGTGCACATGCAAAATATACCTTATTACAATGACTCAAAATGTTTTCAAAGTGATAAAAATATGCTCTCCGCTCGGGGCCGGTCAATGTCAACGGACCCTAAGAGTTCTCCAAATAACTGTTGAGTTGTCCTTTATTCGTCTCGCTGTCTAAACTAAATGGTTTTTATCGCCGCGGCATAACTTACCGTGAGTCACCGGCCGTGACGCCCGTGACTCACCGACACTAGGATATCGATTAAAACTTAACCCGTTTCGACTCCTCGCTCTTTAGCCATGGTGTTTTTTGACCTCAATTATATTTCAACTAGCTCAAGTTCCCCACTTCGTCCGCCAAGCACTACCAAAACGGCTATTACATAGGTTTAGTGTCTTTGTTTTACTTATTAATTTGACACTAGCGGCCAGTCCCGACTCCACCCGGATTGAAAAATACACTTTATTTATAGGTCTATGTTTACCTGGAATAACTTATACATGGTGAAATTTTTTTTTTGTATTGCATTTGTTCCGGATATTACCTGCGTCAATCAACTATTCTTAGTATGTTATTTTTTTCATGTTTGTAAGGCACTTAAATGTAGAGAAAAACTAAATGGTTTTTCTTACCCGGTCCTGTAGACATATTATTATACAATTAAAACTTCGTCTTTCACTGGTTTGTCCCCCTGTTTTGTATGAATAATGGTTTAAGTTACCGGTATTTATGGCTAAAATAGTAAAATGTAATTCTGATTTGGAAAGCTTTGTTTCACTTTTTACCAACAATGAATGAATGAATGAATGTCTTAAAAAATATAATTTATGCTGGCTTTGATTGAACAGTATTGTTTATTAAGACATTTAAATTTACAAATAATAGTTTATTGACAACCACACTCAACACCAACATCACATATCAAGAAGTTCAATCCACTCTCCCTTTAAAATATTATAAAAGTATAATTTGATAGAAATTAGTAGGATTTTAACCGCGTCGTTTTGTTACAATTCCATTCCGCATTTACTATCAAGTTATCGACACTTAATTTAGTTGGACGTGTGACGTGAACCGACCTACTTCTGGTATATTTATGTAATGATATACGAATTGATTCGTTGCGTGACTCGTCGTACGAGACACTGGTTAAAAATAATACCAACTTATTTTGTTGCCAAATGTGTTTAGTGTTTGAGAGCTATGTCTTGTCTCTTTATAAGGAACATCATAGGATGCTATAAATAAACGATTTTCTTCAATTTTCTATTAAAAAAACCTTTGAGCTAGACATTTTGTTTTTACAGAAATACGACATTTAAATTGTTACGCATAGTTTAACAACAATGGACGGTTGTGTAATTTTCGTCGCAGCCTATGTTACTCAGGAAATAACATTATAATGGTAAAAGATTTGTTTTTGAGTTTATACGTTACAAACATACAAAAATACAAATCTTTCCTCTTTTAATGTTAGTGTAGATTAAGTAACTCTTTATACAGAATTGATGAATCGTTTTAGAGATAAATAATAAAAAAAAGTACATTTTTGGTCAGTAAGGTCCTCAAAACGAACACGGAACTTGATGATTTATGTTAAGATCATTATTTAACCCATAGACAAACTTAGCCAGATAATAACGAACGTTTCCAACAAAATATGTTGTCGTAAGGTTATTCGCTACACCTGTATGTCTATCTACAACAATAAAAATGCCCCTGCGTGTGGCATGTCGTGGGTCGTGTTTATGCGTCGGTGTCAGTATCGACGTTAGTTAATCCACCTTGCGTAATGCTTGTCGGGCGCGACGTGCGTCACTTTCATACGGTACTGTGCAGTGAGAGTGCGAAATATAGCGTTTATAAGTGGTTGCCGTATTAATAGTCGAATCGATTTCGAGATGCATTTGCGTGGGATGATGTTCGAACATTTGGTTTTTTTATTTTTATACTTATCCGCCGTAATCCTAACACATCGCTGGGTCTAAACTGGTTTTCAGCAGTCGGATAATTTTTTACGGCTTCCAAAAATACCTGGGGGTTAGGTTAGGGTTGTATTCACAACGGTAACAAAAATAAAACAGGTGGAAATGGCTTAAGGATTGACGAAAATTCAGAATAATGAAGCATGAGGACGAATTACAATTAGGATTTCCTATGTAGACACATTTTTCATTCGCATGTTTTCTATATCGCATTTTAGAGGTAAATGTCAGTGGGTAGATAGGTCCAGATTATTACTTTTGTATCTACACCGTGTTTTTTTTTATTTACGATAGCTTCGGCATATTACTAGGTATATCCATAGAAACTAATGGTAGATTAGATTTTTAAATATTGCAAAAAAAACATTTTTTTCAGTTTAGAACAAAATAATGAAATATTTTATCTTTGGCCATTCTAAAAAGGCCTTTAGAGTTAACTAATAATCAGTGTCAAATTCGTCTATGTTGGCGTGACATACACACACAAGTAAAGATAACACTTGACAGGTACAAGATTGTCACTTTAGATTGACGCGTATACAAACCTAACAATTGGAAACTCTTTACTCGTTGTTATCAATTAAGAGCCTTTAACACTAGTTTAACGTGATTAACTGATTAAATTTAAACATTAAATATCTTTAAAATCGTTAGACTTATCATTTGTCTGTCTTCGGGAAATTACTTTGTTTGACCTAAAGAACGTTCCCTTAAAGTTATCGTAAATCAAAAAAAACACGGTGTATAAGACCTAAAATTCGATTTTCACGTGGGGAAAACGAAAAGTATTTCAAAATATACATATTTTTGAAAAAATAGGTACCACATCAAACTATTTGCAAATATACAATGTGCAAAAAGCATATTAATGCTTTTTTAACTGTCGTGTCATTAGGAAGTAGATTTAGAGCGAAATAACCGTATGCAAGCCGTAACTGTAGGTACTTCGTTAGTCGCAACTTATAAAACACACGATAGCATCGGTGACTCGTAGGGCTATAAAAAATGCCGGCGGCGTGCCGTGATGCGGCCACCGCCACAGCTAGACCGGTGATACGGTTTAGTGTCTAAAATACATAAGGTTTGTATTTGCCGGCATCAAACGTGATATTTATTTGATGTCAAGAAGGAAATAAAGGTCAATTTTATAGGGAAATTGAGAAGTCGGGCTTTGGATTTGTTACTAAGATCGGAGATAGGATTTAATTAAGTCCCTTTAGTGGAAACACGACTGCGTCTTGTTGGAATGACTCGCATACTTGATGTTTAGTTGTATTTTTATGGGTTCTTTTCCCCTATGTTTTTGTATTTGACCCCTACTTTCAAAGCTGATATCTATTTCTTAAATAGCCCAACCAGTTTTCACAACCCCAGTTATACAAGCTTTCTATTAAAAATGTTAAATGTGGACCGCTGTGACAATTCATATACGACAGTTTAATCATGACATTAAATGGACAAGGTACTAAAGTGTACACATGTTTATGAACTCGACTGTACGTTAAGGAGCTACGATGTCGGACAGATAAACTTCCCCCTTTAACCCTTCTGTTTTCGTCGGGGGTTAAAAATGCGCCCTTAGTTATTGATAGAATTTATCTTTTCATCAAAAGCTATTTTCTACCGAAACCTTATTGTTTTTAGGTTATCTTTAGGTTACGTAGGTTAGGTTGGGTTAGACCGGTGACCACCAAAAAATTATAGCTCCTGCTCGTGTAAGCCTGTCGATGAAATGAAAATTCGGCGAAGTAAAACATTCTATGAAATGAGTTTCGGTAATTCAAGGGTAAACCATCGTTTTTAGCAGTTTTGCAGACGCCTGGACTACATGACTTACGAAGTCCTGGCGTCTGCACACGTTGTTAAATCCTTTTTTTTACAAAGTTTAAAAAGATATCCGATTACAATCTATTTTATTACATGCAAATATAATCTTTTGGTACTAAGCCGTTACTAAATGTAAAAACTTTTTTGTTTTTAGGTTGATATCTAAATAATTTATAAATGTGTTGTCCCAGAGGGTCGCTACCATGGCAGGGACTGAAGGCCATCACCAAAAAGCAGAAGTACGAGCGAATCAGCGAGAAAAAGATGTCGACACCTGTTGAGGTGCTCTGCAAGGTGAGTGTTGCTGTCGGGACCATTCTTTCGATGATCCTGCGGGCCTAGTATCGTTGCGTTTATGGCGTGACAAAATGTGGATAAAGCATCCGTCACTGTCGTAATTATTATATACGTATCAGAAAGTGACGGATGTTTTTGTCACATTTTGTCACGCAATAAACGCTGCCATATTAGGCCAACTGCTGATATCTTGTACGTACCGTTAGAGCAAAAGTTTGGGGTCCTAGTGAAGAAGGATAAAGAATATATAAGTCGGTTTATATGCTTTTAAGATACGAGTAAACTTATACCTTTTCTCTAGGACTCTGAAGTATCAGGCTATTAATAATTATGTATAAGCTGTTAATTAACCTATTAATCACCGATAACGCTGAGTCGGAACCATTTCGTGACCACAGGTATTTTATCTACGTCAGTATTTTGTTGTGTTTTGCTGTCTGTTTGTCACGGATAAATGTTTTTGTTTCAATCAATCGTATCATGTCAAATGCATGCAAATACTTCTTGCTTTCGCAAGGCTTCATGCGCAAAATTTACGATTTAATATTGTTTAATATTTGGCGCGTCATCTTGCATTGGAAACACTATCAAACTACAGTATGCATAAAAGAAACAAGAAAGAAAAGGACATAAAAAGACGATCATTTACTTGAAGTTAAACATTATAAATGTGGTTCATGGTTAGAAAAAGGTTTCGGGCGATAAAAAATGTTTGTGAAAATGTTTGTTAGGTTACATCTTTATCGGGTTCATCTTTATATGGTAACTTAGGTAAGATGTTCTGGGATCTTATGGCGGCACTTCCCTTGGGTTATTTGCCTAAAAATTTGGTTGCATCTCTTTAATCTATTACGTCAAATTTGAGAGATGCGAGACGAATATTTGGCAAATACTACCAAGTGCAGCGCCGCCGTTACCATATCAAGTTCAGTGTTGGTCAAAGTTGCTATGTTGTGGCACTTGGTCAAATGACTGAGATAATGATGGACATAGAAAGAAGAGGCAGGTTGCCAACAAAATAGATACATGACAAGTGACAACACTAATGCAGAGAACGTGGAACCCTCCGGTGGGAGGTAAGACTAATTGGGCTGACCCCAGATATGTTGGGACAATAGCCAGGAAAAAGATGTAAACAAACAAACGAAACAATTCACTATTATTACTCAATAATCACGTACTCAAAGATCAAGTGAGGTCTTTACTTTCATATTATGAGGATTGTGAATCGACGGTCATAGCTCCAGGTGACAACGTTTCTTATTTCCATAATTTCCATAATTTTTACATAATATGTTGTATAGTATTTATGAGAAACTTGGAACTTTTCGTTTTCTTTTCTTCATAGTTGTCATTTTCTTAGAAAGGAAAACTTATAGACTTGGATTTCAATAATATCTACAACATTATTCAAAAACCGTAAAGATCGGACTGGGTTTAAGGAGAGAAGCGTTATCGCATTTTATATGGATTTTTTTAAATAATTACAAGTTCTTCTAAATAAAAATACGCTCGTAAATGTTTGAGATCATGTGTCATACAGTCAGCGTCATATCGTCCCCTTACTTCTAGAACCGCTTAACTGCATGAAGTATAGTTTTGAGAAAAACGCATTTAAAGGTGTGAGTGCTTAAATTTCTAGTTTAACCCAATTCTAAGTAAATTATATTTGTGATTTCATTACGAGAGGTTGTTAGTAATCAAAACTGTACGTAACAAATTAGTATATTCTAAACACAAATGGGTTAAATTGAGGGTTTTGTAAAAAAGGTGGTGCAGATAAGCGGTTTTTGCTGTAGAGTCAATTTAAATTTATCTTTTAAACTAATAGGCTTAGGCAGTATTAACTCAAAGTAAAACTTTCTTACTTATATAAACTACATTTTGTAGTAGAAAAATATTAAAAATTGTGATTAATTATGCAGTTATCTTAGTTTATATTATAGTCACGCGTCAGTTAGTTGGTTTTGGCTGTAGAGAATATGATATTTTAGGATTAAGTGCACTTAAAATGCAAAATATTACTAGTATGTTTTGTCATGTAGCTAACTTTACCAACTGCCACGCCCCTACAAGATATAGCGTTATGTTTGGTCACGTTTGCACTACTCAAGACTTTAACCTATTAGCTTACAAAGTTTCGTCGAATTATGTTTACTAATAGGCGTTAATTAAATAATAAGCAATTTTAACACAAACATTAGTATTGACTGGAGAATATTGTAGTCAAAAAAAAATTAACAAGACATTGGTTTCAAAACTAGTTTATTAGGGTAAACCAGTCGTGACACTCCTCTGGTATAATGCTTTTATCACTTGTACTTGAACCACTGATAATAAAATCGCTATTCAAAGACGAATCCAAACTCTATGGACCTACTATAAGCTGTTGAGGAGTTCTTATGGCCACCTTCCCTCTCGATCATCATACCAGCTCGATGGTACTGTGGGGGTGGTGGGGTAAAGGGCACCCCACCATCATCATCATCGGAATCAAATTAGCATGCAAAATTTCAAGTCTATCAGACAACGAAAAGTAAGTTAAAAATATTTCAAGATTTATTTAAATAGTTTTTGACTGAGTCAATCAAGGCCGTAGATATTGCGACAACGATGACCTTGCGTAGGTACTGTGACTGTGATAAAAGGGGTTGTGAAAAAAAGAACCTTCGTGATTATCTTAAAGCATTCTTAGTAGCGTAGCAAGTTTTTCCAAACAATCGGCGCTGTTTCATTTTATCGCATAAACAGAGTTTGTATAGTTTAAATCAATTGCGACACTTAGTATGCAACAAGTTTAATTCTACAATGTTTCTAACTACAAACAATTATAAACTTATTATTATAGGTACATCCCTCGTCCCTCTGGAAACAAGAATGTCACCTATCAGGCTCTAAAATCTACCCACACAAAGGAAATCACAATTACTGATTGGATCTTTCCAATTGATCTTATTGATTATCGTATACTTATACTTGAATCTTATACAATGTAATGTAGTGTGTTACGTACGCTAGCCTATGGGCGACTTACAGATTGTTTTTCAAAACGATCGGTGGCCTTCTATTACATCTCATTAATTAATTACATATTTGATAAAAAAAACCAAAAACCCACCTTCAAAAATGCAAAAACTTCTTATAAAATGGTAGGTAGGTCTGTCCAACTGTATTTGGATATCGGTTTAAAATGTTGTGATGGGACCCCGACTTCAGTTGAACTGACCTACCTACAATTTTATAAGAAGTTATTTTATACATTTTTGAAGGCAGGTTTTTTGTTTTTTAAACATTTATTTTAAACTTTTATTATACTTTTTAGTGATACTATTTATGCTGTTATGTAGTCCCACTTTTCGATTAATGAGAAACTATAGAATATTTCAAGCACGCCGCGGGAATGTCAGTCGTACTTAAACCTGAATGTGCTAAAAAGATGAATAGTGTGTACATACATTCACGGTCATAAAACTCTATAAACTTTTTCGCCTTATGTCATTGAAATATAGAGAGAATGTGTAAATATGTTTATGACTGTGCCTGTACACCTATATTCCAGTTTACATTTATTAAATTAACTACCATACCTAAAAAATATTTCTAAGTTTTTTCAGTTTGTTTTTAAACACCAGTCGTGTTTTTTATTATTTTTTACTTTTTTATTTTATTTTATACCTTTTAGTGACAGAAAATACCTAAGAACTTAACGCATTCACTGCCATAGGGCGTGGCCTAACATAGCCAGAAGTCATTTGAGTCATATACTTGTTATAATATTATCCACACTTCTCAGTTGAAAAATATCGTAAGCGCCGCTAGCGCAGTCACGTCTTATATAGCTACCAGTAAAAAACTTCATTAGCGCGATGTAGAGCATTTTGTGTTTCCTCTCCAACGGTAGGTACAATTAAACATATGAGTATCATATATTTTTATGATTGTCTTTCAAAGTGCTTTCTTTTGATACCACACTCAATAGGTTCGGATGCCATGTTTTTTTTCTGTGCGTTGTAGTATAAGATAATAATAGTTATTATTATTGTAAAAGATTTTTTAGAAATAATTTAAAAAATCTTTTTCTACCAAAATAAGCTTTAAACACATAAGTTATATATATATTTGTAATCGTCTTTTAAATCTCTTTATTTTGAGACCCCACTTGATAGGTTTGTAATAAAAAAAAAAACTTTCTGCTCCGCAATGTGGAGTATATAGTCGGCCATTTTGTTTTCATTCTAACGTCACATAGCCTATGTTACTCGGGATGACGTAAGGATTCTAACGATACCTCAAACATCTAATTCGGTCAAGGGGTTTAGAAGTTACAGTGGAATAAAGAAACTCACATACATACAAACATGAACCCTGAAAACATTACACTCTTTTTTTGGGGCAGTCGTGTAAAAAGGTGAGATGCGATGCGACTAAGCGGGAGGGCCTCACTAGAGAGAGAGCAGAGCGTGAAGCGCTTACGCGCACGTTAAACGGTTTTGGCTGAATCAGATTCTACCGCCGAAAGCAAAATCGAAGCAAGCAAAACCAATTATAATATATTTTAGTGTTTTTTGCTGATTAATATTCTTACCTGATGAGAAATTTTGAAGTGGCAAAACATTTTATCAATTGGTTTGAATGTTTTTGTAGATGGCAATATAAAGGTTTATATCTTTATGGTTAGCATCAAAAAACTACTACACATTGTTTAGTATGTTTTTGCAGTAGTCAAATTGTATTTTTATTAAATCATGAAACCTGCTAAAACTGCTTATAAGAGGATAAAATGTTTTTCTTGTTAGCAATTTAAAATATTGATTATTATCAGACATTTAGTAGTTTCTGGCTGTTTAAAAATTTAAAAATATCGTTTTTAACAGCCATTTAGTAGCTTTTGTTTGTTAATAATTTAAAAAATCGCCGTTAAACTATTTTATGCTAAAGGCTAACTCGAGAACGGAGCATCGTATTAAAAAACGGGTTTTACCAAAATGTAGATCTTGGAAAGTACTTTCTAACGGTATTCTTAACTTGATTTTGCCTAAAAGGGACTTTAAGCGGTTTTAGAAGTGAGGGGACGATATAGTTGGTAGCATCCAAAGTAGCCAAATAGTTCGTTACACGCCCTTGTTACTACGGTAATAATGACGTGTAACGTACTATTTGGCTACTTTGGATGCTACCAACTATATGACGCTGACTGTACAATACTGATTTAATACATATTTTCCAATTTCAATTGTTTAGTTAAATATTATTGTATTAGTTGCTCGTACACTCAATAAATTCACGCAGTCGGAATAACTAGATGCATCTTACTTATTGACTGTTTGAGATAAGATAACGGTTACACAAACCGGTATTAAATTTACCAATTACGTCCCCGTCGTTATAAAGTTGTCGGCAGCAATGTACGCAATTTATTTCATTTCACCTCGAAGGTCGCCACGCCTGTTGTCGAGCCAAGGTTTTGCTAATTCAGTACAGCTGTTTAGGATTCACTTATGCTTAAGGCCATGTCTTTTTTCATGACAACAACGCTTCGAAGACGCCTATTCACTAAGAAATTGTGTAAATTAATATCTAGTAATATTTAGTTTAGCCTGGTTAGGATCGCGGGGAGCCGCTGGATGCAAGCGGCTCAAGACCGTGACTTGTGGCGCTCTTTGGGGGAGGCCTTTGTCCAGCAGTGGACGCCCCCGGGCTGATGATGATGATGATGAATATTTAGTTAACATAATTGTATATCTCTTTCGGATCTGACTTGTATGAAAAAGTCTGCCATGAAAAATTTGACACGGATCCGTGTCTAAGCAATAGGATAATTCAAATCAGATGTTCAAGGTTCAAGTAAATAATAAATATAACTCTTCGTACGCTCAGTACCTTATAGGCTATAATCTTTCAATTCGATTATTAACCACTTGCCGCTATCCGCTGTGCTTAACGTAGATACACTGAATGGTCTCAAAAATAAAATACATTGACAAACTTATTTACTGCCTTATGTGCGTTTACTAGGGTGACATAATTAATTATGCCTTACGTGTAATTGGTGTTTTACGTCGATTTGCGGAAACCAGCGGTCCTTATTATGGTCGCGTTTATAAAGCTTGGATTCCCCCGCGTGGTTGCCGGGTTAGAATAGTGCCACTCCATGTCAACAAACGACCAAACCCTATATTCAAACCGCGAGAGGTTAAAACTTCACATTTCTTCACATTTTCCCATACAAAATGTAAGTAAGGCTATCTATCCGTGGTTTGAATATAGGGTTCGGCCATAAAGGAATAAAGACTTGTAGTAGTACTGTTTGGCGATGGGCTTGCAACCTGTGTCACGAATACACTGGTAAACATCTTAGCCTAATTGTGCAAAATGTGGTTACAGAATTATCAACAAGTTTTTTGAGTTGTTAGTAATTCTGTAGCTCTGCCTACCCCACTCTGGGAACGAAGGCGTGAGTTTATGCATGTATGTATGTACGCATATATGTATGTATGTATGTATGTATGTATGGATAAAGCATCCGTCCCTTTCGCACTTAGATATTTTGCAGAAAGTGACTCATTTTTTATCCACAGCAATAAACGCGCTCCAAATCGTAATAGGCTTAGTTTTGAAGGCAAGCCTCTGTATACAGGGTTGAAAAAAAACACGCCACATGGACGGCAACTACCTTAAATATTGGAAATAGCAAATTCTACGTAAAAGAGACTTTTATTTTTGAAGTCAACACTGTATTTATGGATTTTTGGAAATTCGTCTGCCTTAACCAGGAATAGAACTGTTCGAATGTGAGAAAATAACAGAGAAGGGTATTTTACGGTCTTTATTTAATTTCAACTTCAAGGTATATGTGTTGTAGATATAAATGATCACTATCAATGACGCTTTCGAGGTATATCATAAAAAACGACTTTATTGTTTATATTTTCGTCGAGTTCGATCTTTAATCTTTAAAAAAAATCTATTTCCAATATTTGAGGCATTTGCCGTCCATGGGGCATTAATTTTTTTTCTTATATTTATTGCATCGTGTGTGACCGTGTCGTTTGTTGCAGGGATTCCCGGCCGAGTTTGCGATGTATTTAAATTACTGCCGTGGCCTGACCTTCGACGAGGCTCCGGACTACATGTATCTCAGACAGGTGGGTGATACTTATTCGGTTTCAGCTAACATTATTATTTAACGCAGTTAGCCTTGTTGGTACGGCTCCTGCCTACGAAGCCAAATTTCAAATATAGAATGTCGAACGGTCTTTACAGATGAGTTACAACTACATGCAAGAGGAGCTCAAGTTTTTTACCTATAGTGTAGTTATAAGCGTGATATCCTGTTCGAACGAAGTCTCGACTTAAACTCAGTCATTGGAATATATCAGGAGCCCTAGATAAGGTGCATAGCGCTAACCTAACGTAAGCGATTGTCGAACACTGATATAATGTATAGGATTGAAGTAAGCTCGTGATCTACCGCGTCGTTCTCAGACTAAAGTTGTTTTTGATGAGCTGGTAAAATATATAAAACATGCGTTTTATATTACACAACGCTATTCGCTTATAATCTATCATTTTATAGAATAATGTTACTTCAATTGCAATGTATCTCGTGTGTATACTGAACTTTGGGAAAAAAACATAACACGATTTCGCCAAAACGAACACATAATTTGGAATTGAATACAACCATATGTTCTATAAGTAATGAATAAAACTTATAACTAGAGAAAAGTGTAAATTTGACCGTTATTATTATAATGTGAAAAAAAACCCAGGTCTATAGACAAAGAATCAAAATTGACATGTCGAATCCTGTTCATTATGGACGGTTAGTAACGGTTCCGTATTATCTTCGCCAGCCTTTAATAACTGGTATTCGCGCGACCGCGCCGACTCGAAACGAACAAGTCCGTACGTGTTCAGAGAAACGGTTTGTTGCCACAACACGGGAGCTAAACATAACAGATCTGATCGACTTCTTGGAACCATAGCGTCGTAGGATATCAAATTTCTATGTTAATGTGATACTGTTATTGAGTGTTGAAGAACACGTTATAATTATAACCAGGCCTCGGAATATACGGGGCTACATTAAATGACAGCTAGAGGTCGCCTATATCGATAAACTCAATTATCATTGCATTTTCCATATTTGTATAAATAAATTTTTATTGAAAGTATGCAAATGAAACAAAATAGCGACATAATTCTCCGGCTTGACTGATGAATCTGTTTCAGGTGGCTAAAGACTTAAATTTCTGCGGAATTAGTAAAACCAAAAAAATACACTTACAAACATTGCTGGGGGCGATCACTAGTATATGGGAAAAGCTTCGATCGATCGAGTTTATCGGTATAAGCGATTCTCGATCGAGTTCTCATTTATCCCATCTTTGCCCAGTGGGTCGTTTTCGACCCATTAAAGAGAATACCTTCCCCTCTCACACCCCATATCTTCAATTAGAGTTTCATTAGTAACCTTTGACACCAAAAATACTTCTGGGCGTGTGTATGGGTTAATTTTGCCCCGTAGGTATATTCCGAGGTCTGCTTATAACACCCCTCTTTTTCCAGTAGTGCAAATCGTATTAATAAAAAGCTACATTTTAACTTGAAATGACACCATTGTTTTTACGAGTCAAATTAAGTTGTTTTTCACAAAACAGATACTCAAAAGTATTCAAGTTCGAATCGTGATTTATTTCCAAACCCACAAGCCGCGATGACCACTTTCTATCAGTTTACATTTAAAAAAAAACACACACAGGGAATCCTATATTACAGGAAATTACTATTCAAGTCCGAATTGTAAGATTTTCCATGAAAATTTGACACAGACTAATGTGACACAGTAGTTATAGAGACGTTTGTGATTTATTAGGGTTGTGTATCAACTGTTCCGTATGTTTCAACAGAATACGGTGCGTACGTAGTTATATAGTTGTATTGATAAACGTTGCCGCCGCGTGGCGCGTGGTCAACAATTCGATTGTATTACATGCTTACCTCAATTAAAACCTGATACTGATACTGAAATAAAGTAGGTTATGTACACATTTGACTCACAGGTGGTATATTTATTATTAATACTATAGTGCCTTGAGATTGCATAGTTTTCCGTTGGTGTGTGTGGTTTTTTTATCTTTTAAGATATTTTACAGTCCATTCCATCTTACTTTTGCCCATAATAATAACATAGCATCATCTTATATCATAGGTAATCTTGTTTAGCTACACTAAAAATTGTGTCCGAATCGATCCATCTATTTAGGAGTCACGATAACACGGACACGGACGCACAGATAAGTGTTGAACAGAACAAGTGTAAGCGTCGCTTCGTGTACGTTCCAGCTGTTCCGCATCCTGTTCCGCACGATGAACTACCAGTACGACTACACGTTCGACTGGACCATCCTGCGCCAGCGCAAGCAGCACATGGAGGCGGGCGCCGCGCCGCCCGACCGCCGCTCGCCCTCCGTGCAGCGCCGCGCCGCGCCGCCGCCCGCGCAGCCGCCGCCCAACAACGAGGTACACTACACACTACACACTCACTAACATGACGCACACAAAGCTTTCAACTCGGTCTAATCATATCAAATAATTATGATCATATTCATTCTAAGTATTTCATTTCTTATTCAATATGCCTTGATAAACTGTTCGGACCCACCTGTTCACGTGCATAGGAGATTTTTGTCGTTACATTTTACCCCATTTACACTCTGGTCCCTTCCACTGCTCCTCCACGGCAACATCAACGCTAGTGAGCGTTCACTCTCAGCCTTCATACTGCAGGGAAGTGGGCTGCGCAAGTGTGTAAATAGGTCAATAACGCAGTCACTTCTAATGCCGCTCTCGAACGTCGCCGGCAAGTGGACTGAATAAACTCACTTCCAATCGCGCTACCCGTCCTGACTTCCGCACGAAAAGTCGACAAATTGAGGGAGCGCCGGACAAAGGCAGCGGCAAAAGAAATGACAGAACGAGTGACCTATTTACATTGTCGCGCTGCCCACTTCCCTGCCCACAAGGGCTGTAAATGAGATATAAATGGCGTATTACACTTTTCCCCATAGTGCCCATTAAAACTGAAGAGATATGAGCGGTGAGCGAAGAAAAAAACACCATAAAGTTTTTTCATTAAAAAAAAGGGTTAGAAAAGAATGGCTCCTGCAGGTTTTTTGTCACACATTTAATTCAAAAACCTCCTTAGCTCCACATTGATATCGGCATCGATAATCTGGTAATGTTTATGGAATTCAAAATCTATGAAAATCTTTAGAATCTATCTAGGTCATCCCTGACTAACCCCTCATTGAATCCTCCCCCTTTCTAGGTAAAGTCAGTGCTTGCGACGAACGAATCCAGCGCCAACAAGCAAACTATTAAGGGACACCAATCTGTCAGTCAGCTGAAGAAAAAACTCACCGCCATGTCCTAGGCCTCCGCCCCTTTCTGGATCCCAGCGTCACAATCTTATTATACTGTGAAGGAGCAAAAACGCCCACATTTTTTCTAACACCATTGAAATTTTAGGTTTAGCTACTGCTCAACCGTTTTGTACAATCACGGCGAAAGATTATTTTGGTAGTACATTTAACTCGGTCATATGTTTTATTTTCAGTGCACCTGGATATTTCTTTGAAATTTGATTGACCGAGCCGATTTGGTCTCGTCATGTGACTTTGTGTACTTAGGAAATGCGAAATATATTTGAAAGAAATTGAAATGTATGATCGATAGGTCTATGTAGCTACATTATGATAGTATCTTATACGACACTGTGATTGAATGCTTGTGTGACTGTATGTGTGTGTGTTTTGTTCTGTAAATTTTTACTTAATAAGGTTTAAAGACATTTTACTGGTTATATGTATACATAATGTTTGTTAATTTTCTCAAACCCACATAGCGTGGTCTCGGCAACTCTTTCAATACTTTCGATCTCCTACGTTGACACATATCAACTAAATGTAATTAAAATGTGTCTTAAAAATTGAATAAATTACAAAATGAGTGCATTTATACTCTAAAAAATATAGTTTGTGTGAAATAAGATGCACTAACACGAGAGGCTATGTCAATGTGAATTTTGTATAAATTAATTAAAAACCTGCAAGTAATCAGAGCTTTTCGTTGGACTCATGTTGTTATTTGACGCCACTGCCCAAGTGATAAACCGACCAGGTAATAATGAAATCCTATTGAACCTCACTAGGCGTACTTTAGTTACATTCGTAGTACCTAGAATGTAACTTCGAACATTATTTTTGTACATTTGTTTGCGTAATAATAATGATCTGTTATACCAGTAAACTCGCTCGGTTCGGAATATTAAGTATGAATAGGCTTTAGTTATGGGTCTATATTGGAATCCATAATATTTTATGTTATAATCGTCATTTGTGCTAATTCATCGTTTGTCCTCTAAAAGCCATTTCCGCCCAACTCTAACCTAAGCCTAACCAAACCGCGGGTATTTTTGGGTAGCTGAAAAAGTTGTCTGACTCAGCTGAAAACCAGTTAAGGACAAATGACGATCAGGACATAAGATATTATAGATCGCGAATGACACCGTTTAGTTATATTTAGTGGTTAGTAGATAAGGTACAACCCGACAATCGTTTTGATAATTATAGTATTTTATCACGTAAGGATTTATTAGCGTGCATTATCATGTTGAGTAGTTTTTACAATATAAACATCCGGGAGAAATGTGGCGTAAAATTTACACCGCCAATTTTCTCCTCGATCAACTCAAAGTAATCTCTCATCGACTCACGTTCTGTTTTCTTTTCCAGTGAAAGAGATTCCGACGTTCGACAGCCACCGGCGGTCCAGCGAAAAAAAGAACGCGATAGCATTCGAATGCGTGTGTGAGTGACTGTGTATTGTGTGTGTGCGTGGAGCAGCGAGCGTGGAGCGTCGAACGTCGAGCGTCAGCGTCAGCGTCAGCGTCAGCGTCAGCGCAGCGTCAGCGCAGCGTCTGCGCAGCGTCAGCGTCGAGCGTCCGTCGAGCGCCGCGGCGTCGCGGGCGAGCGGGCGCGACCGCGGCGGCGCCCGCGGCGGACAAATTTATTTACAACTCTTATATAAACTAAACTTCGGTGACTAACTTTCGACGTGTGTTGACTAACGGTCAAGTCCATATCTTAAAGATAGCAATAAGCAGAAAACGTGCCAGTAGTGCGATGGTGCGGTTTCTGTCCGGTTGTGCCGACTTGTCCGTCGGCCGGTTGTAATATAGTTATGTTCGGTTCGTATCGTAAGATCCATGAATCATTGGAATGCATTTTTCGAAAGAATAAGTAAGATGTAAAGTAACTGAGCAGTCAGGCGTCGGGTAGGTCATTTATCGCTCTCAATATTTAGTTAGTTTGATGTTAGTTTTTTTTTTCTAATTAGCTAGTGTTTACATTTCAATTTATTGTATAATTATGGACTCTCGGGGTATCTCGGCGGCTCTCTGTACATACACGGCGGACGAGATACCCTCGGGGGCGGGTCGCCGCGGCCCAGCGATATTGGCTAATGTTCATTAAAATTTAATGATTACTAATTATAAATAGGATTCTGTATTGAAATAAAAAAAATGTAAAAGATTCGAAAAAAATATACCTAGAGTAAGAAACTGATTCAGTTTATCCGCGTGGCCCCGCGCGCGGTGTGGGCGCGACCCCGCGCCGGCGATCACTACAACTATGTAAATATTAAAACCGCGCGCGGCGCAACACAGAGGACAAAAATTGGTACATTGCGTATCGTATATTTTAAAATTGCAAGAAAAAAAATTGTAAATATAAGACAGTGTTCATTTTAACTGTTATTTTTTTAAGGACACGCTAATATTTTCATTTAAGAGGCGACGGCCCGTGGCACCCCGCGACTAGGCTTGCGCCTGATATTTTTATATGAACCAACCTCGACCTGCATCCATGCTTCCAATGTGTCACGGGGCGTCGCGGTATTGTAAGTAAATATAAGAGGATGTATGTAAAATAAGAGATCTAGAGTGGTTATGAGATACAGGTCGGTTAGCGGAAGCGAGCGCGTCACGTAAAGGGCACTTACATGGGGAACTTTTATTTATAGCCGGCAACAGGAGCTGTCCTATTCTAACTTTGTTCAATGAAATGAGACGTCCAAACTGTTGAATGACAAATAACTTTAAGAATTGCCTGTGTAAGCACATCTTAAGTTTGAATGGGACTGGCAACAAAACGTCCAGAACGGCTAGGACATCTTAAAGATATGGCTTGTCGTTCAGCGTGTCTCTATCTTTACCAGCATATTTAGAAAGGGATACTCTACGAACAAGTAGCGGACAACTTATGCTAGCCGTCCTGAAGTTATATTACAAGTGAAAGTTTGTTGTAAAGAGATTTCTGCTGCTTTACATTAAACCAGTCGCTTTCCGCGTCTGTCATATCAGCTACCAACGGATTTGGTTGCGGTTTTCACCATCAGCTAGATCATTTTTTCGCGGAAGGTTTTTTTCAAGTCTGGTTTATGTACGGGGATTACATAAAACTCACCAAAACCGCAGCGAAGC
The DNA here is from genome assembly GCA_923062465.1 of Acleris sparsana. Taxonomy (NCBI): domain Eukaryota; kingdom Metazoa; phylum Arthropoda; class Insecta; order Lepidoptera; family Tortricidae; genus Acleris; species Acleris sparsana. The sequence goes on along the minus strand of OV281307.1, from coordinate 11,581,704 downwards.
GAGATGAAAGCCTCTTTCTATCTTACTCTTACGCTATACACAAGACGGCGAATTTGTGCATCTTGTAACAGAGTAAAGGTAAAGCAGTCGTGTAGTTTTATCGCCAGTCTAAATCAACTAGGCTCTTGTTATATGCCTATAAGATAACCAAACAGTGGAGGGAACGCGGCAGCTTTGGCTAACAGACACACGTCGGGTGGGGACGGAATGCGCCCGCCGCGATCTGACATCTTTGACAATGGAATTTGATACTTCTACGCTTTGCTTATCGCCTTGTGATAAAATGGATCTCAATATTCCTTTTTTATATGAACTTGCGATTGTGGTTGTACCCGTAATCGTTAAATTGGCCTTGGTGCTTCCGTCCCCGATCGACTTACTCAGTGTACTGCACTTTTAACTATAAATTAATGAATAAAAAATAAACGAGTAATTTAATTTGTATTGTTTTGCCTTTTCTTTGTGCGTATAAATTGTGCCGGTTGCTCCGAGAGCGCATGTATTTCAATCGGCCGTTTTTATTTCCCTCACCTTCACCGTGCTTTCACCTCATTTGACGAAAGGATTTTTTTGAAAAGGTGCTCTGATCTTTTTTTTTTATAGAGGCTTGTCGTTTTGCCCATTTAGCTATTCAAAATAAATACGTATAGTCAAGGGCATTAATATACAGCCATCGTTTCATAGTACATTGTGTATTAAGGGCGGTAAGTAAGGAATTACGACCGAGGCTCTAGTAGAAGCCCGAAGTCGAGGTTCGTAATTCCCGTACCGCCCGTGAAACATACAATGTTTTTCATCACATTTGCGAGTAAATAAATGAAATTATAGGGCAGAAAAAACTTATTTATTAAAATTTATAACATGTAGCGAGATTGCAATGAAATTACTGTTTAGATAACATTTTAAAACAATTTTTCAATTTCGTGTAAACTCCTTGCTTGAACTTGCATGAACGGTGTGCTGCGCTATAAATTAAAAAAAAATTACTTACCGACCTAGGTTTTCATGAAAAAAAAAAGGTCGAGGGTTTTATATGGGGCTTACGGCCCAGTTAACCTGTATGTTTAGATACTGTTTACGTGAAAGTGTGATGAAAAATATATGTATGCACGGACCTTATTGCCAGTGGCATAAACGTGTATAGATATTTTCGACTTCTTGGGAACGTTATGCCCTTGACTGTAGCAGGCCTGGAGTGCCAAAACGCCCAGAGATAGGAGCTTACAGCTCTACACTACCTAATTTGAAAATACTGTTCCAAATTATGAAAAATAAATACAGTAGAACTAAGAACCTCCTTTTTTGAGGTCGGTTAAAAACTGCAAAAGTATACAGTTCTGTAGGATATTGAAAAAGTCTGCAACTTTCATCATCATCATCATCATGTCAGCCGAAAGACGTCCACTGCTGGACATAGGCCTCCCCCAAGGCTTTCCACTCAGACCGGTCTTGTGCTTTTCGCATCCACCGCGGTCCCGCGATCCTGACGAGGTCGTCACTCCATCTTGTTGGAGGCCTACCTACAGCTCGTCTTGCGGTCCGCTGACGCCACTCCAGAACCTTCTGACCTGAACTTAAATTTCAGAATTTGTTGAAAGTCGGTAAGATGCCATGTAACAATATAAAAAGTCGGCAAAACTAGCACTGTAAGTACACGTATCGAAATAGTCTTTATTTTCAGAGTAAAAAAAAAACCTAAAAGAAGAATTGATATTTACTGTGTGCGTTTTTTTTTTAACGCCACCGATTTCTCACGATAGTTCGCCCTAATAAGGTATGCACTCAATGACAAGGTTTGTTTACTAAAGGTGATAGATATGTGATTCGGTCGGGTTGTACTGATTTTGGGACCAAAATGCACTCATCACAGCGAATGTGCGCCCGTTGTGGTTAGGATTTTGATCTTCGATTCGATCTTCGAGTATAGGTACGTGTTTGATGTTAATCGACAGTTTCGTTACGGTGACACAACTCTTGTTTAACTGGATTTATTTTGGTTAATACCCATTCACTATTGATCCCGTTCGATATACGTTTCATTCGCTATTCGTTTTGTTTTTTAAAAGTTATTTACTTATAGATTACAGGAACATTTATGACGTATAGTTGGTTTCGTTTTGGTTCGTTTCAACGTTCAATATAAGCCGACAATCACTAAGTAAGCAAGGCATAAGCACAGATAAAAGAATACAATTAAGGACTATTAAGGAATTTTAACTTAGTCAGTTTTGTGACGAAAATTAGCCATGTTTGGCTAAACGCCCGCACACGCGAGCGGTTTGCCCAGGTAATCTTTGTCTCCTACTACTAGTTTTATTCGTACGGCTTTAAGTGTTGGAAGCGCCTTTTTTTTTTCTTGTTTTTTTTTTCTAGACTACTTAGTTTAGCCCGTTACTCCTATAAATCCACAGAATAAAGAGTAAAGGCATAGAAACCGCGCAATAAGATGAACGCTGTACCAGATACTTGTCACTACTTTATAGATTACGTATTGATAAAAAATAGAAATAGAAACATTTATTCCACGAACACAGAAAAAAAAACAGGGAAAAACATCATGAACAAAGGATGGCAACACAGAAATCAAAACAAAGACAATAAGGAAGGAAAGAAAAAAAAAAGAAAAACTAGGTGTCTTTTCTTTTTTAATTTGTCATGGTCAGAAGGTGAAGAAACGTCAAATTAGACTGGACTCATAGACAGGACTTCTTTGGCCTTCCAATACTATTAAATGAAATAGTCAATATTGCGACCTACTAATGTTATGTCAGGGTGACTATTTAGTAGAGTGCGTGTTGGTCCATCACGCCTTGTGACGATGTACCAAATAACGAAAGAACAGTGTAAGGGAGCTTGATGGGTTGTACGCCGGCGGCATTGAATAATACGTTTGTTACAAATACTGAATATAATCAATTGAACTTATGACTAAATACAACTTTAATTGCAACAAACATAATTATGCATGGAGCTGAATGAATTTGGACTTGACTTGTTAGTTGGCGGAGAAATGGCGGAATGCCGGCGCCGGTGGACAGACGCTTCATTTCGAATGTCCCCGGAGCGGGGCGATCCCTCGTTGTGGTTGGTCGCGCAGCGGTTGAAGCGCGCCCATTGGTCGCGCGGCCGCGCGTTCGTGATGCAGCTGCGCCCATTGGCTCCCGCAGTGGCGGGATGCCGCGCCGATTGGACACCGGCAGTGGCGCGACGTGAGGCCATTGACGGTGGCGCCGCACCGCGGCAAATTACCGCGAGAGCGGCGTTAACAGGCTGGCCCCGTTGGACCAGAAGCGTCCTGGTCCAACATTATTGGTAGTGGACAGAGCCGATTGTAGGCCCGTCTTAAGGTACCCGAAGAGGTGGCGACATCTGCGACTCGACTGACGCCGTCGCTGCCCGGGTAGACAACCGTGACCCGTCCCAGCAGCCATCGGTTAGGGGGGAGACGATCGTCCTTGACGACTACCATCTCCCCTCTCTGCAGCTGTCCTCCATCTGTACGCCATTTGTTTCGAGTCTGCAGCTCTGAAACGTACTCATTATAATAACGTTTCCAAAAATGAGCCTTTAGTGCTTCTATCCTTTTGTATCGAGATAGCGTGTGGATTGGAGAATTTTGAACCTGGGGAGCGGGCAACATCGTTAGTGAGCGTCCAATTAGAAAATGCGCAGGACTGAGGGCAACAAAATCGGAAGGGTCGGATGACATTGGAGTAAGAGGTCTAGAGTTTAGCATTGCCTCTATCTGTATTAACACGGTACTCATTTCTTCAAAGTCTAGATGAGACCCTGACAAAACTCTTTTTAAATGATGTTTAACACTCTTGATTGAACCCTCTGCCAAGCCATTAAAATGTGGGCTGTACGCTGGGCTAAATTTGAAATTTACTCCCTTTTCCGCTGCATAGGAAGTTATGTCACTTGACCTTTGTTTTAGAAATTTTCCTAATTCATTAGAAGCCCCAACGAAATTTGATCCGTTGTCGGAATATATGGTAGTAGGCCTGCCTCTGCGGGCTATAAATCGATTTAATGCGGGTATGAAACCGGCTGATGACAAGTCTGTGACGAGCTCCACGTGTACAGCTCTCACTGCCAAACAAACAAAAACCGCTATATACGCCTTTTTTAGTTGAGAACCACGACCTTTTCTGTTCGCAATGAGGATTGGCCCTCCATAATCAGTAGCAATGTTTGCAAATGGATACTCTGCCTGTAATCGTTGCACAGGTAGATTACCCATAATTGGTTGATAGGTTTTACCGGAAAACCTCAGACAAGTTATGCACTTATGTGTGATTTTTCTACACAGGTTACGACCGTTAATAATCCAATAACATTGACGTAGTGTAGACAGTAGTAGCTGCGGTCCAGCATGCAATGTTATTAAATGGTAGTGTTGTACTAATATTTGTGTCACGTGGTGTGATCCATGTAGCAGAATGGGGTGTTTAGTGTTGTAGTCATAGTAAGAGTTCGAGAGTCTGCCTCCAACTCGCATGATACCACTGCTGTCAAGAAAGGGGTTTAAATTTAGAAGTTTATCCTTTGGAGGGAGCGGCCGCTTATTACTTAAATATACTGTACAAAATATACTGTTTACAAAATGCATCGGCCTGCACCTGCTTGCACAACGTTTGCAATGCTGAATTTAGTTCTGGTAAAGTCAAATGTTCTTTTGCTTTATTCTTGGGTTTTTTGCAGTTGTTTTTAAACCTTTCAATATAGGCTACAATTCGCTGCAATTTACAAAAATTTGAATAATTGAGCATGAAATTGTTCTCATGTGGCTCGTTAGCCGAGAAGTTACACTGAAATTTCATCTCTGGTAAACTTTCAATGTTAAAATTTTGAGGTTGAGTGGGACATTGTATACTAGTTTCATGTAGGAAGGAAGGACCTCCCCACCACAAAAGTGAGTCTTTCAATTTTGAAGCACTAAGACCTCTTGAGCCTATGTCGGCTGGGTTCATATTTGTAGGAACATACTGCCATGCTGTGGGATCGGAATTGCTAGTTATTTCATTGATCCTATTGTATACAAACTGTTTTAATTTAAGCTTGCATGTTTTAATCCAGCCCAGCACAATAGTTGAGTCGCACCAGAAATGTTTAGAATCAATTTTTATTCGCAATGAATCTACTGCCTTTTTTGTTAAATGGGTGGCTAATAGTGCACCAAGAAGTTCTAACCTTGGTATTGTTAATTTTTGTTTAAGTGGCGCCACCCTGCTCTTTGCTAGTAACAAGTGTACTTCAACGTTGCCAGTGTTTGACACTGACCTTAAGTATATGCATGCTGAATATGCTTTAATGGAAGCATCGCTGAAGGCATGTAATTCTACCTTAACGTGCGAGTTACATAAGACCCAACGCGGTATTTGAATTAGAGTGATTTCTGGCAGGTGTTGCATAAAGGTTTTCCACTGTGACTCAACTTCAGCTGGTAACTGGCCGTCCCAAGTTATTGTTTTTGCCCACAATGTTTGCAAAATGAGCTTAGCCTGCAATAAGCAAGGATTAATTAAACCTAATGGGTCAAATACAGTGGCAATGACAGATAAAATTGTGCGTTTGTTTAGTTTTTTAGGTTTACCATTGAATTGCCGACAGACTTTTAATCGATTATTATTTCAAAGACAACGTTTCAAGTATTTTCATTTCATCGACAAGTCATTGCGTCGTGGACTCGATACTAGGTAATTTGAACCGAGGTCTTTTAATTAGTAGTTGACATATTTCAATAAAATTCATGTCATGACTAATCATTTCGGGTCTTTTTAATTTGGTTTTTTTTACTTGTAATAATATTTATTCCGCATAAAATTATTTTGAATTGGTAATATTTTGCTATCAAAACTAAACGCAATCACTCACTCTGCGCGATTATATTATAGCTATGTTCCTAATTTATTATAATATTATGATAATAATAATAAAATTTATTGTAATAATAGTAATGTGCCATGTTTTTGTGTTCTTGGGGGTTGCAGTTCTAACCTAACCTAACCCACTTCTGTCAACAGTTCGTTTTCTTGGGGGTCGCAGTCCTAACTTAACCTAACCTACTTTGATACAAGAATGAATCTTAGTTTTATTATACATATTTGTATGTCATACTACATAATTTGAAAAATGTATAAATGTGCAATTGGACATATAAAATTGCATTAAAGTAATACGTCGAAGAAATGAATTGCAATGTTTTGTAGTTGTACCAATTAAGATATTTTGAAACAAATCTGCGATTAAGTAGTATTCGTTGATTAGTATTTCCACGTAGTAAGATAAATTTAAATAAATAGTAGTTGAAATAAGATAACGCCAAACAATATTACTAGTACTAAAGTTTCGATGGATCGTTGTCGATGAAATAATATTCGATGAAAAGGTTGTCGACAAAACAAGGGTACACCAGTTTTTTATGATGCGTGACATCAGTTAATGAAAATAGTATTGAATCCTTTTTGCATGCCCAGAGTAAACCTAATGTTTTGGCATACTCATCATTGTTTAAATTCAGTAATTCATCACTATCATTATCATTAACTATAGTGTTAAGTAATGAAGGTTTATTTGACCGCCATTTTCTTAAATGAAAATGAGCGCCATCTAGCGTTTCAATAACGCCCCTGCAAGTTTCAGTCAATGTCACTTCGTCATCATTTCCTGAAATGTAGTCATCAACGTAAAAGTCATGCAAGATTGTTGCACTTACATTTTTGTTTGTACATTCTTGACCCAACTGTACCAGACATCTAGTGGCTAGGTATGGCGAGGACGCCAATCCGTATACTACTGTGTTAAGTTTGTATTGTTTTATGATTTCAGTAGGATCTGATCGCCACAGAATTTGCTGCAAGCTGCGCTGTTCATGATGTACATAAATTTGTCGGTACATTTTTTCTACATCTGCACTTACAACATACTTATGCTGTCTAAATCTTAATAAAATGCTTAATAAATCGTCTTGTACAATGGGACCAATATGTTGTATGTCGTTGAATGATTTTCCAGAAGTTGTGACAGCTGAACCGTCAAACACGGTACGCAATTTTGTTGTTAGACTAGTATCGCGACACACTGCATGATGTGGGAGAAAATATGATGTTTTGTCAGTGTGTATGTTAGTGTTTTCTGACATATGACCTAAAGCAATGTACTCATTTATGAATTCTACATACCTTTGTTTTAGTTCTGGATTGCGTTCGAATTTGCGTTCCAGTGAATAAAACCTTGTTAAGGCTTGTTGTTGCGAATCGCCCAAACACTCAGGAGATTCCTTTAGAGGTATAGTGACAACAAATTTACCATCTGGATGGCGTGTTGTTGTATTTTTGAATATTTGTTCACACTCACTCTCACCTTTAGTGTGGATTTGTTGAGCGGTGGGAACTGATTCTAACTCGAAAAATTTGTCTAGTTTTGCTTCGAGCTCAATGTTATTAATTAAATTGCAATGGACTGTATTATAGGATTGCTTTTGACTTGTATTTGATGTTTGTATAGATCCTGAGACGAGCCACCCAAGTTTTGTTTCAACGAGGGTTGGTTTGTTTTTGCCCAGGTTTATTTTGTTGTTTGTAAGAACCTCCCAAAAGAGGTCCGCACCCAACAGCATCTGCACCTCCGACGGCACCGCGAATTCAGGGTCCGCGAGGTGGATGTGAGGGGGGATAGTGAAACTATCACATTCAATTTTATTAGTAGGAATCAACTGGGTGATTTGAGGCACAACAAAACAATTGACGTCAGCTGTGTACCTACTATTTGCAAGTGAGGATATGTTTAGGTCACACCTACTTGTAACTTTTGATTTTTGATTATTTAGCCCTTGAACACATATGGAAGTTGCATAGGAGGGCAATTTTAGTGTTTTTTGTAATGTTTCTGTAATGAAACTTGAAGTGCTTCCATTGTCTAGAAGTACTCTAACTTTGTGTTTGTTTCCATCTCTGTCATCTACATTAATCATAGCAGTCGACAACAATACTTGACTATGATGAACAGACGACAGTGTGATGTTGCTTTGTTGTGATTGTGTTTGCTCCGGCACAGTTGGTAGTACCACACAATCCCTTGATGTGGACACTGTGGCCGGATGAGATTCTGACTTCGTCATAGTATTGATGTGTAGCATACTGTTATGTCGCTGAGAGCATAACCTACATGAACTTAGTCGACATTGTCATTCGTTATGCCCTGACCGCAGACAGTTTTTACAAAGATTCAATTTTTTTACGTTTTCAATTCTAGCTTCAACCGGCATGGTTTTGAACTTTATACACTGATATATAGAGTGATAATCTTTGCAGACAGGACATTTGAATTTGTAAGATTGTTTTGAATTTTGTAAATTGTTTACTACAAATGATTTAGGTTTGTTATATGTTGTATCGCTAAATCGTCTAGGTTTGTCTTGTTTTTGCGTTTCCTCCATGGTTTCTAGCAAGTCTGCTCGGTTTTTTAGAAATGTATTAAATTCATTTAATGTGGGTATATGTTTTAAATTGTTGCGTTCAGTCTCCCAGTCACGTAGTGTGGCTGGATCCAGCTTGCTAGTAACCATGTGGATAATTAAGATGTCCCAGTGGTCAGTTGGCAGGTTTAAAGTTGTTAGGGCTCTCAAGTGTCTATTGACCGAGTCAATTGTCTGTCGCAGAGCCTTAGAAGACTCTTGATGTACTCGTTCTATGTTGAACAGAGCTTGTATGTGATTATTTACAAGAATTCTATTATTGTTATAGCGATCACACAATAAGTCCCATGCAACATCATAATTGTCTGATGAGAATTCCAATGATTTAATGATGACTGACGCACTGTCCTTTAGTGAATTTCGTAAATAATGAAATTTATGAATTTTTGGTATTGTTGTATTATTGTGTATCAACGACTTGTATGTGTCGTGATACTCTAGCCAATCCTGATAGCGCCCAGAAAAGGTAGGTAAGTGAATAGTCGGTAATTTGATTGTTGGCCCACCTGAATTTGCTGTAACATCGTTAAAACTCGTCACCGACCTGTCGTCCAACGCCGCAGAGGCAGCGCCCGCCGCGTGCCTGCTGAGCAGCTCCTGCGCAGCCGCCACGACTTCGAAGTAGTTGGACTCGAAGGTTGATCGGTATTTGAACTCCTCATCTGGAAGATCCGTTATGGTTTCTATATCAGTCTGTACTGTGTCAAAGTCACCGTACAAGTTTTGAATTTTACTAAAACGGGCATTTAGTTCTGAAATTTGTAGGTTATTGTGCTCGTTGCTAGGCAAGAGAGTATCAACATAAGTTTTAAATATGGTTAATTTTGCCTTTATTGACCCTCTAACCTTTTTTAAATTTGACATATCCATGTTAGTAATTAAGTTTGCAGCTTATTGAGCACGTAAACAAATTATTTTGTTTTGGAAAATTAGAGTGCAGTGAAAGGAAGCAAATTTAAACTTATCTCAGCTGTAAAAGATATGATGCACACACACAAACAAAAAAAAATGGAAGAAAGTTAGCTTGTGAAACGATACGTAAATTTTAAAACGTGCAGGGTGCCAAAGTACAGGCGAAACAGGCAGAGGGTTCACTCAAGCATGCCACGTGCCACGCGGTTCCTGATCGGCTCACGTAGGCACGTCCCGCGCGAGCGAAGCCACGCCACGCCACGCCAAATGCTGGAATGTGTAAATTGAGATAAATTTGCCTTTTAACAAAGCTGTGCTGCTATTTTGGACACACAATACCTAAAACCTTGACCTCTGAAATTTCTAAGACAGAAAATAGTTTGTGAACACGTGATTTTACACACATCTATAGAAATATTAGGAATAGTGCCTTTTATGACTATTTTTAAACAGCAATGCCAATGAAATGTGGCAAAACACGTGAATTTAATAAGAGATGTAGTTCGATTTACCTTTTGTAGTAGGTACTTACTTGATGGAAAATGGCCTTAAATTGGGAACTAATGAGATTTTGCTTTTGGAATTTTAGGTGGGGACTATTCGGACTAGATTAGTTATTGCGCAATGAATCTAATTGGAACGAACTCACCAAGATACCACCACAAACCCCTTTTCCTGGTTTCTCGTGTATTTGGTGCTGGATCTGGCTAGCTCTTTTTTGGATGTTTCTTGATTCACGCCGATGTTTGGTGTTTTGCCCTCATGCGTGCGCCGCCGCAACCGGAGACCCCTCGATACGTCGTCGCGTCCTTTTGTTTCGAAGCTTCGCGCACGTATCCGGCTCGAAAACTTAGCTCTATAGATGCCTCTCTTTCCAACTCAATATGAAAACCTTAAGTAAAAAGAAGTCAACCATAATGTATTTTCTGCTTATTTAGTACAGTTTCTATGCCTTTAGTGTTTATTCTGTGTATAAATCTGTATTAATTAAGGTTACTTGAAAATGACCGGGTATCCGTCATTTTTAGGGTTCAGTACAAAACCTAAAAAACGGAACCCTTATAGAATTACGAAATTAGGAAATAAAAAATAAAAGTTTTGCAAACCTTACTGTGTCACGTAACAAATGAAAGGCTCGTTATGAGGATCTCAAATATATTTTTATCATACTTCGACAATATTGTTCTCACACTTTGAGAAACAATGAAAATCAATAAATCAATTTTCATATTATATAAGAATAACACCATAAGTAGTTTTAGTTTTATTTCCTCACACTATGTCTGCCTCCGTAGAAAGGGCAATTAATGGACTCGCACACTAGAAGACCTTCGTTACGACCCTCTATATGACTCGGCAACTCTACGAGGTGCAATAAAGTACATTTAAGTAGACCAGATGGAAAGTGATCACCACCCCCCATAAATAACAATGTACCTAACACTCCGAATATTATTATACCTTGAATGGAATGGAAATGTCCCTTGGAGTAGGTGGCGGAGATGCCGGTGTAGACGCCGCGCGCCATCTTGGCGGCGCTGATGATGCTCTTCATGGCATCCAGCACGGGGCGCTCCTCCGGGGACGCCAGAACAGCGCCTGAAGGACACGACAAGATTATTTTGTAGTATGAATTAATTGATAATGAAAGCTTACTAAATGTGGATGGAATGGGATTACCTTCATCGTTGCATTTCAACCGCGCATCCTGCCAGATGGCGGGGAGCTGGTGCAACTTGAACCAGCCCTCTGCTTCTGGGTGAAAGCTGTACTCTTTCCGGAACCGCTTGCCGTCTGCCACGTCATCAATATTGAAATTTTGCGAATTTTAATAGGTTGTTTTAATCTAAAGGTTTAACCGACAAACAACAACAAAGTTCGTAATTAAAATTGTCATTACGAGTTTACAACATGATTTAAATTATACCCTTTCTTTGTAAGTCACTGTAGAAGACATAAGTGCAAACATCATACGAAATCGTTCATTTAAAAAACATGTTTATTACCAATGTAGTTAAGTTCTTCATTAGACTAGTTAAACATCTGACGTGACTCAATAAAAACGCAAATATGTCGGTACCTATTTACGCATGTCCTTCCACAATGGACGTTACGTTTCAGTTATAAACAATAAACACCGCAATGAAAATGTTGAATATAAAGTTATGGCACCGATTGACCGCCTCAGTTGTTTAAAATAATAATAATTTAGCGGTAAAATGACTGAATTGGGCACTTGCCTCTGGGCAGTTTAAATCGGAACTGGGCGGTAAGAACTCACATTATAAGCAATTATAATAATAGTAATAAACCTCTGTCTTGCCTTTATTGGCCGGTCAGAGTGGAGTCGCAAGAGTTATATGCTCGAAAGGCGGATGTGTTGCATAAGTGGGCACCTTAAGGTCGTTTAGCCCCTCTGGAACTGTTGCCTCCCTGCTGCTAGTGTTGTATAGATAATGGTACGGAACTTCGTGCGCGAGTCCGACTCTCACTTGGCCGGTTTTTATAGGTACTATATAGGTAAAAGTTAGGAAATATTCTGTGTCTCGGTCGGTAGTAACCGTTCTGCGTCGTTCACTCTCCAGCAAACTTTGCGTATAATTACATCATAATTTCATTATATTTTTATTATAACGAATGTTTAAGTTTAAAACTCCGGAATGATGCTGCAAAGGAAACAAATGCTGAAAGAAAGCGGATATGTCTCCCAGCAACTTTTAGGATCGTTTTTATATGGTATCGATTGCATTTCATTGATTTTATCATCAGAGTATCGGTACTATAAAATGCTCTACTATAAAATTAAATGTTCAAAAATGTAAATAAAGAAGGTAACGATGTAGGTAATTTTTATTACATGTTTGTATTTTTGGCCGCCGTAATAATGAACTGAAAATACCACAGTCTTATCACGGAGGAATAGAAATTAGTTAATATTACTAATGGCATTATATTGACTAAAAAGTTGTCTCTTACATGCAAACTGTAAATATATAAATAAAATAATAAATGAAATTGAAGCTCGAGATTTATATTGTTAGAGGATTGCAACTTTATTACTTATCTGCAGGGCCCGTACGTTTCATGCCATTCACCAATAATGACGTCACGTTACGTTACGTCATAGAGAATGATTCCCAATTATTTTATTGTAGATATGTTAAAAGTATAATAACGAGGTTGTTACAACCTCCATTTTGCGTTCCTGGCCACTTTTACATTTCGTTTAAATTCTTTCCAAATTCAAAATTGTCAATGATCTATGGTATTTGAATCTATAATTCAGTCTCTAGAAAATTTCGATAAGCACAGACACGGGTCCCGTTTCTCGCTGTTTCATTATATTTAATTATTTTTTTTTGTTTAAATATAGTTCTGTAAATCTTTCTATTTCCATAAATATAATATTTGAAGAAAGCGATTTATTTAAGAGTCTCCGAGATACTTAACATCCTACTGTTAGAAGTAATACAAATTACTTTGCAAAAAGATCAACTTTAAAAGATAATTTACGCATGCAATATAAATTCGACTTGGTGTGTCCTAAATCGAATAAGGCAATCTACAGCAAGAGTGCATTTGTTATGGCGATACGTATTTTTAATAGTCTTCCTCAAGAATTTAAAATGCTCGAGGGACATCAATTTAAGGTTAAACAAAGAAGTGGCTGTATGAAAATGTTTTTTTTACTTTAAATGATTTTTTTATGTACGCTGACAATTATAAATAGTCACTTCACTTAAGTTTATGTACTTATAGATTCATAACGTTTTAACTTTTAAATCTAAGCCTAAATAATATTGTATGCCTGGAATGGGCAACTGTTGGAACTATAATATTTTTGTAAACCATCCATTTAAACACAGTCGTCAATCATTTTATCATGTAAAAATGAGTTAAGTAATCTATTGACGCGTATAAAAATACCTACTTCATACCTAAAACGTAAATGAAACTTTTGATTGAAAATGGCATTGCCACTAGGACAGTGGCAAAAATCATCGAGTAACATTATCATTTAAAAACAACTTTTTTTTACGTTGTAATAAAAAATAATATGATTAAATAGTCATAAATAGAATTACGACATTGACATTCATAAAAGAAAATAGGAAATGCTATTTTTAGTAATGAGTGTGGTTAAAAAGAATTATGCTGCCGCGATCCGTATTTTGATTGCGATTGATCTTTAAATATAATCATTTTTTTATAACCATCACCTGCCAAATAAAAGCCGAGCACCTTGTGCGTAAAATTACGTCATTTTGACGTCATCGGCATCAAAACGACCCCTGCTTATCTGAAAAATGAAGTAGGAAAATGGGGCCCATTTGCAACGTCAAAAGATGGCGGATGTGTAATTTGTTTTAGTTTTTATTTTTGTACTTTTAATGCCTTTGTGTTGCACAGTGATAGAAAACTTGGATTTATTTCGTGTATCCCGGCATCTTACTTCTCGTTTCAAGTGGACTGGCAGTGGTACAGAGGTTAAAACTATCTTGGCCTCTGTCCTACATATCACCGTTCAACGTTGCCCCCAATCTTCCTAGAGAACATTGGATTGTGTTTTATTGCTCTATTGATTTATACTTATATATACTTGACACTGGCGAAATCACTTCATTGTGGAAACTCCATATTAGCTGCTCTGCGCGGTAGTAGCTGTTCAAGTCGCCGTGGGGCAAAGAAAAAAAAAGGAGGAAAATCTTTTGTTTTTGGCTAAGCAAATAAAATACTTTAAACCAGAACTTTGTTTAGCAACAACGCAGTAAGGCATTCAACCTAAAATTCTGCTTATAGAGTTATACCTTTATATCTGTTACTTGTAGAACTCGTTTTCATCAGAGTCATGATCGTGACCTCGAAGACGTTAACTAACACGCGTTGGCACAACACATTCACATATAGCAATAATACAGGTGCAAATCTAATAAAATATTGTGTTGCTTTGCTATTTACTTTGTATTATAAAACATTAATGTACAAAGAATCTAAAGTATATAGGCAATTAATAAATAATAAAACACTTACCACTCGCAGTCAGCAGGAGAACGAGGAAAAGTTGGAATGAAATTATTCCCATAGTTATGTTCTTAGCACGACTCGATGCAAAATGTTCCCAAAATACCCCCTAGTGATACCGGGAGTGATGGGACTCAGCATGTAGGTAGGTAAGAGGTTATGTAAATTTGGCTGTTATAAAAACAATAAACTTACGCTATGCCTAATATGTATGACATTAGGTAACTAATAACAGTACTTTTCTAAAGGCCGTAATAATAAACTGATTTTGAGAGTGCTCCTCGTCTCAAGCAATTCACGTCAAAGTAAACATCAAGTTATACCTGTTTTTAAACTGATCTTAGCCAATATGGCCGTCTCAAGAAACGTCAGAAATGACAGTTTCCTACGACTTGACGTTTACTTCGATGTGCCATCAGAGTTGGGACAGCCATCTCACTCAAGATGCGTTTATTGATACTTACTGCCCATCAACCATCAAAAAGAAGGACAAAACCGGGCAAGAGCATGTCGTACCATGCTCAGTGTGGGGTTCCGAAGCCGCTAAGTACTACAAACATAAAAACAACAATAACTAATTTTCTATTTAAAGTCATTTGGTGCCGTTTTATATGATTGAAGTAGGTATAAACACTTTAATCGCCTGTATCTCAAAAACCAATGAATTCTACTTAGTCGTTTTAGTTTTCCTTTTAAATTCGTTATACGCGTTTAATTGAAGATATTTTCCAGATTTTTAGTACCTATTTGTAGTTTTGACTGTAGGGGTGGGGGGCACATTTGACTCTTACAAAAATTAGTGCTTTAAAGCTTATATTTAATAATAGTGGTAATGCTTTTTGACATTCATGGGTGCATTATATTATGCCTAAATTGAAGAATAACGAACTTTGACTTTGACTTTGATAAACGGATCCCTTTTATTATAATTACGGATTATTTTTACAAATGCGCAACATTTTTGAAAGACGGATTCAACATCACGCTACATTATCACCTAGACGGGAAAATAAAAAATACATGTCCAAGATATAGAGATGAAGATACGTGAGAAAATAAAAATATTATGAGATTTTATTTCACCACTTTGTTGGCGTAACTAATATGTCTATTCATGCCAAATTACAGCTTTCTAGTACTACGTCTCTGCAGACGGACGGAAGGACGGGCACAGTAAGTTTGCCATAAATTGTGTATTCATTTGTACAACAACGAAACACTCTTCAACTTTACAAAACTAATTTAATTTATTACGAAACACAAATATTAGTAATAAGAGCTTCACTAGACGGTCGGCGTTTGCTCAGTAGATCTTGTCCGTTTAATTTTGATGAGCAGTTGACAATTACTCAGGAATAAAGTAAAATCTAAAACTATTGACAAAAAAAAGTAAGTATTAGCAAAAAATGTTTAAAAAATATTTATTTCGTTAGCAATCATGGCAAAATTAGCAAACTTATATATATACTTATACGTAGTACCGTAACCTTGACAGCCAAAATTTTGCATCTCTGATATAGACTATTGGTCTTCGTCCACCAAACTGTACGGGCTCTTCTCACAGAAGAATGGAAGGGGTGTGCCGCAATTAATGTCACCCAAGACCACGGTGCGGTGAAAGTAGACGCAGTCCTCGGGTAATGCCGTTCCATTGCTAGGCTCGCCTGCTTGCCACTTGTTGAAGCCCGCTTCGTCCAGTGGCTGACCTGCAAAAGCATCACTATCATGTTAAATTAATATGACTACTGTACTTGGACTTTCTTTTTTCGAGTTACGTAGTGAAACTAGGTTTTTTTTAGTTTCGTCATGTCCGTCTGTCTGACTCCGTCTGTCGGCCTTTTTTTCTGTGACTATCAAATCCGTCAAACTAAAATTGTGTATTCATAGATATTTATACCGTGCACTAACACGAAAAATAAGTAAGTAAAATAAACGAATATGGAAGGTTGCAATATTCATACCTACGTTTTGAGAATGAAAATAGTTAATATTCTGGCAGAAGTGTGCGGAGCGGCATCGTCATGATGCCAGACGAGATAACAGATTCCTAGCTGTCAGCCACACCAAGTTGACAACGCTTTTGGGGCACAAACATAGCATTCGGAGTTAATGTACCACATACACTTGCATCACTCTACATTTGTAAAAATGAGGCAACCATTTATTTCTGTCTCCTCCGTGCATGAAGACATTTGACGTTGGAGTCGGCTCGTCTTCAAAGCATATTACCGTGGACAGTTTCAGGATCGACATTGAGAACCATATCTCGAATCCTGAGGGTGGCTGCATTAGTCAGCCATGATTATAATTTTGACGACGCGCTGGCCGAGTTGGTAGTGACCCTGCCTACGAAGCTAGCGATCCTGGGTTCAAATTCCGGTAAGGGCAGATATTTGTGTGATCAGCGCGAATATTTGTTCCTAAGTCATGGATTTTTCAATGTATCTGTATATAAGTATTTATATCGTTGTCTAGTTAAGTACCCATAGTACAAGCCTAGAGCTTAGTTTGGGACTAGGTCAATTGGTATGACATTGTCCCCTGACATTTATTTATTTTTATTTATTTATTATAATGTTTGTGTTGTTTAAGGTGGTATCCGATTACCAATTATTTATGTCAATAATGTTCTTTTTCATCACACTTGCTCGTAAATGGTGTTATTCCATGCCTGTATAGAGAAGGACAATGGCCTAAATTGTTCCCGCGGGAATTATGGCGAGTTTGTCATCCCTAGGGAGTAATGACTTTCTTTTTAAAATTTGTAACTCTTTCGTACATCATTTCTGACTAAGGAGGTTTAATTTTCAGCCAAAAATTTAATCGGTTTCTAATTTAATCTTTAAAAATTAGCTATAGACTAACTTACATTACACAAAACCTATACGCTTCATTAAACTTCATTATTTTTTTACATATTTCAAGTTTATATCAACATTTATCATTAATTTTAGTAATTATACATTTTTATCAAATTGGCTAAATCTGGCTCGAATAAAGGTCGAAACTAAACGCAGTTATTATCTGTGGTAGAGGTCACAAAAAAAATATCGTTTCCATTTACGTTCCCGTTCGTCAAAAGTTATTTCTTTATATTTTGCAGAGTTAAAGTGTTTCCTCTATGTTTTTTTCCTCGCAAATGTGATGAAAACCATTGTGTGTATCACAGGCAGTAAGGGGATTACTAACTCGAGTCATTAAAAGCCCTCCGCCTTCGGCGTCGGGCTTCTAACACTCTCGTTAGTAATTCCCTTCATACTACCCTTAATGCACAATGTACTATTATCCGCCGCCATCCAATTGCACAGTTATAGCATGACAGTTAGAACATTTAATTTCCTTAAGTTTTGTTATTTTCGCATGTGTGAGTTCAAGTTGCACATGTATGATATTCTTATCTTATCTTTTTGATGGGGTCCTTACGGATACACTTCAACCCTATGGGATCTTTTGTGTAATTACCCCTCTTTTAGCGCTTAATGGATTAATAAAATATTAATGTTTTAAGAAGCCATCCTTAATAAATAATAAAACCCTTACCACAAGCAGTCAGCAGGAGAACGAGGAAAAGTTTGAAAAAAAATATTCCCATTGTTATGTTCTTTAAAGAAACTCTCTCAGAGCTTAAAAATAAAACCCTTCAGAATAGACTAAAAACTCTGTCTGCTGACTGCAAGGATGACTACTCTCTCTGGAAATTTACACATGACTTCCAAAGACCCCGTGAACCAGTACCGCCTCTAAAAAAGGAAAATGGTGGCTGGGCTAGAGACCACAAGGAGAAGGCGGAGCTTTATGCAGAATCCCTAGAAGATGCTTTCAAAACTAACAACGCCGACCCCAGCTATCCTGAAAGGGATATTGATGAAGTCTTGAATTCTGACCAGCAAATGTCCTTACCATTCAAACCAGTATCACCCCGAGAAATCCACCGAGAGATAAATCTACTCAAACTAAAAAAAGCACCTGGGTTTGATCTAATCACAGCAGAGATTTTAAAGAGACTACACAGAAAAGCAGTTATCTACCTACTACCCTTATAACGCCTGCCTGAGACTGCATTATTACCCAGCACTATGGAAAGTATCTATTATAATAATGATTCCAAAACCAGGAAAACCTAATAATGAAGTATCATCTTAGAGACCGATCAGCCTGCTACCAATACTGTCGAAGCTATTTGAAAAAGTCATAGTGAAACGCCTGATTCCAATCTTGCATGAAAACAATATCATACCTGGTCATCAGTTTGGATTCCGAGCAGATCACTCTACCATCGAACAAATTCACAGAGTAGCCCAAAAAATAAGGCAATCATTAGAAAGAAAGGAGTATTGCTCAGGTGTTTTCCTTGATGTTCAACAAGCCTTCGATCGAGTCTGGCATAAGGGCCTAGAATACAAATTAAAATCCATGTTACCCAACTCTGCCTACATGTTGCTCAAAAACTACCTCAAAGAGAGACTATTTCAGGTCAGTGTGGAAGATCAACTGTCTACCCTCCGGGAAATCAGGGCTGGAGTACCTCAAGGCTCAGTTCTCGGCCCCACTCTCTACACCATTTACACAGCTGACTTACCTCAATCAGAAGAAGTATTGACTGCTACATATGCGGATGACACGGCAATCCTTGCTAACAATGTAGACTCCACCACAGCTTCTGAAGTCCTTCAACACCATCTCAAGGAAGTAGAACAGTGGTTAAAAAAATGGAGAATACAAGTAAGTACCAATAAGTCAGTTCATGTGACATTTGCACTTAAAAAAGGAGATTGCCCTGCAGTCAAATTGAATAATGTAATACTGCCTCACAAAGATACGGTAACATACCTTGGCATGCATATAGACCGAAGGCTTACATGGAGGGAGCACATCAGGAGAAAAAGAGATCAATGCAGCTGGAAACTTCGTGAGTTGTTGTGGCTGATAGGTAGACAATCAAAATTAAGTTTAGAGAATAAAATCCTAATCTATAAAACGATATTAAAACCCATATGGTCCTACGGTATCCAGCTCTGGGGGTCAGCCAGTCACTCAAACATAGAAATTTTACATCGCTTCCAGAACAATGCCCTGAAAACCATTACAAACGCACCATGGTTCACGAAAAATAATGAAGCACACAATTACACAGAAATACCAACAGTTCAAGAAGAAATTAAACACTTCAACAAGAACGAGTGAGGGCGCCACTGTGCCTGCGAAAACATCGGCTCCGTACAAATTTAAATATAAAAAATAGTTTACCGTGTGTTTTTGCCGTAAAAAGTTAATAATAATATCAAAAGCAGTATCATTTAGTTGTTAAATATATAGGTTCAGTGAAATAATTAAAGAATTACGAAGAAAAAGTGATTACTAAAACGTAACGAATCTCGGTTGAAAATTCGATTTGAAAAGTGTTTTATACTTAAGGTGCTAACAGAAAAGTTAAAACAGACTTTACGTGAAGTAAATCATATGACCAGCACTAGAGGTGACATTCAGATAAGTCTTTCCAAGCCGTTTATTCAATTTAATTGTAGGTTATATAATATAACCGTTTAAAACTTTGAACCGTTCCCGCTTATGCAAGCTGCTATCACTATAATTAACTTCAGCGCCATCTACCGTTGAGTGGAAAAAATCAAACGCTAATCTAGAAGGAGAAAATACTGCACATGTCTGCTAGAGGGCGCTTCGAATACATATTAGAATGCTTTTGTAACAACGCCATCTATCATTGAGTAGCAAGCACATTAGTAAAAATCGATATTGTATTCCGCTAGAGGTCGTTTAATGTACAATGGCATCAATTTGTTCAGGATGTTTACAAGAACTCCAAAAACGGGAATACCTCAGTTGCAAACTTTGCTTAAACAAATACGACCTAGAATGTGGTCAAATATCAAGCGCACGATTCTATAACATAATGTCAGAAGAAAGCAAATTGAATTGGAAATGCCCTACATGTAGAAATAAAATGCAAGACCGAGATATAGAGAAACAGGCATCTACAAACTCTGAATTCAACAATGTTACCATAAGAAAAAAGAACATTAACCACAAACGTGACGACTCCATATCCTCTGATGAAATTAGTATGTTAGGTGACACTATAATATGCGTGGAAGACACCAAAACGCCATCTGAAGTAACTCTGCAAAACTTGAGTGAGCTAATAACTTCGAGTCTAAAAGAAAAAAGCAAATTTATAATTACTGAATTACAGAATACAATACAAATTGAAATTACAAAATAGATTACAAATTTAAGAAATGAATTTAAACAAGAAATAACGAGATTGTCCTTAGAAAATGGGCTAAGGAAAACGGAAATAGACAGCGTAAATTTTGAAATAGAAAACCTGAAAAAAGAAAATGATAAATTAAAAAAATAATTAAAAAACCTGGAAACGAAAATCCATGCTTCTGGAACTAAACACACACCTGAAACTAATAAAAAGAAAATGGTTTTGTATGGTTTGGCAGAATATTATAAAGAACCCGAAGCCAGAAAAAAACCCGAAAAGCCCTGCAGGGAAGACTTATAGAAGCGTTTCGTGATATCTTACATATAGACCTAATGGGACATATTGAGGACACGTACAGAGTAGGACGAAGAAACAGCAGACATCGGCCGCTTGTTGTTGAACTGATGAGCAAGAGAATGGTAAAACATGTTATAGATAATAATCATCTTTTCCTCGGCACAGGCCTGTCTGTATCTGAATTTTTAGACGAAAGTGCGCGTAAAGAGCGACGACTAATGCGTGAAAAAATGTTAACAGCAAGGAAAAATGGTCAGCATGCAATAATACGAAACAATAAATTAATCATCGACGGAAAATCTGTAGCATCCACAGACAACAAACCAGAACCAGGACGCACTTCCATAAATAACGGAGCACAAGATAAGATAAGACACATGCCACATACTGCAAACCCCTACAAGGAATTGAGAACCTATACAAATACCCAAAATCAGACATTTCGTGAACCAAGATATACAATGTAAGATATTATTTCAAAATTTTCAGAGTCTATACAATAAACAGCACCTACTAGAATCGTTCCTTGATCCAAACAAAAGTTATTTAGCGATATGCGCCACGGAGTCCTGGCTCACCAACGACAAAAAAGACTTGTTACAAATTAGTGGATATAAACTATCAGCATCTTTCTGTCGAGAAACCCGCGCAGGCGGCGGCGTCTGCATCCTGCTGCGAGACGACGTCGAGTGTATAGATATAACCGATATAGCAAATATGTCAATAGAATATGTGTTAGAATTGTGTGCCATTGCATTACCTAAAGAAAATATTTTATTAGTTACTATGTACTGGAATAGAAGGGAAGAAGAATTAGTTCATATTCAATTACAGAAGATTTTAAATTATATAAATAATAAATATCCCAAATATAATGTAATTATTGGAGGAGACTTTAACGTAAATGTACTACAAAGCAGTATGAAAACAAGTAATTTCTTAGACCTTTTTTCACAATATAAATATACGCAACACGTCAAAGACCCGACACACATTACACTTACTTCAGCAACATGTTTAGACTTAATATTTACTAACTTTAATAACACAATAATTAACACAAAAGTAGAGGAATTAGGTTTCTCAGACCACTCAGGAACAACTATACAAGTAAAACTGCCAAAAACGCAAAATAAACACACTTGGTACACAGAAAAAAGACTATTTAATAAAAGCAATATAAATAAATTCAAATCCTATTTAAACGAAATAAATTGGTTGGATATTATAATTATAGATAAAAATATAAATGAACATTACAAAGCGCTTAACGACACATTAATCCACATTTTAGATATAAGCATACCGAAACGAAACATTAAATTAAAAACAAATTACAAAAAAGTCTGGCTAACGGTTGGCATTAAGAAATCCTGCAAATATAAAAGATTATTAAAAATACTTACACTTAAATCAAATAGCGACGTACTACAGAAATATTATAAAGCTTACGAAAAAATACTAAAGAAATCGGTAAATACGGCAAAAAAGCTTCAGTATAAAAATAAAATAAGAAACTCTAATAATAAAGTCAAAGCAATGTGGAGTATCATTAACGAGCGAACAAATAAAAAAATAAAAAAAGATAAACATAATATCGAAATAAACATAAATAACACGCAGACTCATACATCAGATCCACACGTAGTTGCCAATACCTTCAATACTTTCTTTGCATCCATAGGGGAAAAAACAACTACTCAAGCAAAAGGGAGGCCTGTTTTTAACCCAACTGAAAACACTATGTTTCTCAATCATGTAAATTATAAAGAAATACACACAATCATAAAAGACCTAAAAAATAAAAATAGCTTTGGAATTGACGAACTCCCTCCCGTCATGATAAAACAATGCGCAGATCAACTAACCGAGCCGCTCTGTCTCTTAATTAACCAATCATTTGATGAAGGTGAATTCCCGGAACTGTTGAAAAAATCAATAATAAAACCGATACACAAGAAAAATTCAAAAAAAGACCCAAATAACTATCGTCCGATTTCCCTATTACCCACTATTTCTAAAATATTCGAAAAATCTATGTGTAATCGAATATACGCCTTTTGCGAGAAATATAAAATCTTTGATGACGGACAAAATGGATTCCGCAAAACGCGCTCTACTATTTTAGCTGTATATAAATATATTCAAGAAATAATTAACACAATAAATAATAAACAATATGCTGTTGGCATACTGTTGGATATGACCAAAGCATATGATAAAGTCCAGTATAATATCTTATTAAATAAATTATACGGCATAGGGATCCGTGGATTAGCTCACCAATGGCTTATATCGTATTTAAAAGACAGGGAACAATTTGTAGAAATAGAGTACTTTAATTATGACAGTAACGAGATAGCAAACATTCGATCTGACAAGAAAATTGTAAATGCTTCCATACCACAAGGAAGTGTTATTGGTTGTCTCCTTTTTCTTGTTTACATAAACGACCTTCCGAAGATCATGGAAGAACCATGCGTCTTGTTTGCTGACGACATCTCGCTTCTTACAACTTGTAAAAATAGTAGCAATCTAAACGATAAACTTCACTCCATTCTTGATAGAACAATACTCTGGATGAATGATCATAATCTTGAAATTAACTTTTTAAAAACAAAACTAATGTGCTTCCATCCCCACCAAAAACCACCTTTAAAAATAGATTTTAAATATAATAATATTCAATTAGACATAGTATCAGATTTTACACTACTTGGAATAAATATAGATTCACGTATGAATTGGAAGTCACATATAAATAAAACAAGATCCAAAATTTCTAAATTTTCATATGCACTTCGAGAAACTAAAAAAACTACTGACCTCGAAACCGCACTAACCACATATTATGCATATGCTTACTCGTGGTTTAGTTACGGCATAATTTTGTGGGGAAATAGCACAGACACACATATTTTATTTACACTACAGAAAAAACTTATCAGAATACTAGTTAATATAAAAAACACAGACAGTTGCAGACCATACTTCCAAGAACACAAAATACTGACTCTACCGTGCATATATATACTAGAAATATGTAAATTCGTTCGCAAATATAAAAGCTTTTTTACCACCCGAGCCGATCTACCTTCAACATATACACTTAGGAACCGACACCAACTCACAATACCATCCTCCAACTTACACATGCACTCCTCAAGTCCTTCATGGCAATCAAAGTTTATAATAAATTACCCAAATCTATGACAGCAATAACAGCTGATCATCTATTTTATAAACAGTTAAAGAAAATACTAAGTGTAAAATGCTATTACACCATTAAAGAATATTTAGAAGATAAGATAGTTCTATAAAGACTCTAATTTAATGTAGGTACCTACCTACTAGTTTCTAATTTTATGTATAAGCTTTTATATAAAGTATTTTTGTATTGTTAAAAAGCAAGCCCCTCGCTAGTTAAGTATAGTTTAGTTTGTAAGTTGCTGTGCCCTACCAGGGTCCATAAAGATCTCCTACCTTATAGGTAGTTATAAGATACCCAACACCTGTACTATTATGTGTAACTTATGGAAGCAATAAAGAATTGAGAATTGAGAACTACGTGGTTAGAATTGAACACCACATAAACAAGCTAGCAGCAAAACTCATTGACACCACTGATTGTGTATATCGTCTCAAGAGGGCAAAATTGGCATCACTGTAAACAGCCAAGGGAAATAAAGGTTGCTGCATCGATGGATGTACAACCTCAACGTAGAATACCTTCAGAGCATCTGATTAAAGCTGAATAGCTGATTGCAGATATAAAAATACATAAAAATAATAATAAAAACGAATGATGAATGATGGTCACAAATTAATAATGAAAATTGCATGCGAGCGTATTACGGGGCTACAGAGGGAGAAACTAACCTCACTGCGTACGAAGTCATAATGACGAACAATTACCGGAAGTATATTCTGAGGGATGGCACGGTTGACATTTGTCGAGCGTGCCGTTGCCCCGGCGAGTCTCTCAGACATATAATTTCCGGTTGTTCGCATTTGGCCAACGGTGAGTACTTGCACAGACATAACCTCGTGGCCAGGATCATCCATCAACAACTTGCCCTTCAATATGATCTTGTTGATTCTGAAGTGCCGTACTATAAGTACACACCGGCGCCAGTTCTCGAAAATGGTCGTGCTACGCTCTATTGGGATCGATCTGTCATCACGGACAGGACTATTGTCGCCAATAAGCCTGATATCGTGTTGGCAGATCGATCTCAACGCCGGGCAGTGCTCGTCGACGTCACCATCCCGCATGACGAGAACCTCGTGAAGGCCGAGAAGGACAAGCTCAGCAAGTACCTTGACTTGGCTCACGAGGTGACCGCCATGTGGGATGTTGACTCGACTATCATTGTCCCGATAGTTGTTTCGGCCAACGGTCTTATAGCGAAGAGTCTCGACCAACACCTCAAGAGACTCTCGCTAGATGGCTGGATCAAGGGCCAGATACAGAAGGCAGTACTCCTCGACACGGCACGCATTGTGAGGAGGTTCCTCTCTCTGCAGCCCTAACCACCGGTAGCTTGAGCCCTGCCCCGCTGCCGGCGGCACCCGTAGGTTAGGTTTTTTATAATGTATATTTTTTGTATTAGTATTGTTATTTTACTTTTATATTTGAATGTTTATTATAAAAAACCTAATTTATAGAAAATTAAATAAATATCTATGAAATAATAATAATAACTCAGGGACAATCGCCGGTTGGTGTCCCATAACTTTACTAAATTAAACTTGTCTAAAGGGCCTCTGCGTGTTGGCTTCGGCTCCATGTACGCCTTCCAAAGATCCGGGACTCCCATAGTCCCGTGATTGGTAAAGACATACAAATAATAATAATAATAATTGTTATGTTCTTAGCACGACTCGAAGCAAAATGTGCTTGATATTAAAAATAATAGACTTACGGTAGGTAAGCCGTCTTATAATCTTACAATATATTTCTAAACGCCGTAATAATAAACTGATTTTTAGAGTGCTACCCGTCTCAAGCAAGATACGTCAAAGTACCTACTGATCACCTTAGCCAAAAGAGCCGTCTCAAGATACTTACGTTCGAAATGACGTAACCTATGTTTCCTAAGACTTGACGTCAACTTGCCTTCAGAGTCGGGACAGCCATCTCACTCAAGATCCATTTATTGATACCTACTGTCCTTTCACCGTTAAAAATAGAAATAATAATGAAGAATCAGCTAAACGCCCAATGTGCAATATGTACTTCATTTTAAAGTCCCAAGTGCCCATAGATATTTTACTCTTTTTGTATGAAAAACTTCGTCAAGATTATGTTTTTAAAGTTCTGGGTACAGTAAGTTTGTAATAAACTACATAAAACTAGTTTATTTTTCTGGTTTGTTTCTTTCTTTTGTTTCCTTTTTATTTCTCTCTTTCGTTTGTTTATATACGTTTGGGTTAGTGGTTAAATGTTTAATTGAAAATTATATTAGTTACCTAGTTACATTATTATAAGATTAGTTTGGGCAACATGCTCCAATCTATCGTGTAATTTATTTTTTAGTAATAGTTTATTGTTGTAAGTTTTTTTTGCCTCGGTTTTTTTTACATTTTTTAATTTTATTTTTATGTTGTGTGGCGTGCCGTGAGTTACCAAATGGCCCCAGCGGAAGATCAGCGCTGGTTTAACCACCGGCATCATGCTGAGCGGGGACCATTTCATAACATCTGGCATTAGGTCAGCCATATATTATTTGTAGTTTTTTTGTTTTGTCCTTTTGTTAGCTTTTATTTATATTATTTTTTATTTATTTGTCGGCGAAAATGAATAAAGTTGCTGATTTGACTATTATGAGGCACAGCGCGTATCCGCCGCTCCTTCCGGTGGCGCTAGCGGCGGCCACGTGCTCACGAAACGTCGGTGGAGGCGGCGCGGTGCGGCAGATGCTATGGCAACTTAGTACATTAGAGGTGGTTCGCCTTTTTTTGTTTTTTTTTTAAGTATGACAAAACTAATGTTGCGCTTGGATTAAGCAATAATGGACTCCTGGTCAACGGAGTAAGCACTTCGACGCACGCCTTAGTAATTGTGTCGTTCTGTGGCGCCATCTTCATTAGGTGTCGAAAAAGTTTTAGTCCGGCTTTAAAGTCAGTGTTGCTGATGGTTTAAAAAAAACGCTCTTGAGAACGATACAAAAACGTTATGAAAATGCAAAAATATATAATTTATGACAGTTTGTTTTGAATCGATATGACAACACAATAAGTTACTTGTCTGTCTTGACATTTTTTGACATTGTTCAAAGAAATTTTCTTGAATTACTTAAATTGAATTTCAGGGAGAAATATAATAACAAAAGATTTCAAATTATTGCATGACAGATGTATTTTACGGTGTGCTGCGTACCTGGGTGCAATAATCGGACCGTAGACGGTAATTCACTACACTTTTTTCGTTAAACACAGATACAAAGGACAATTCTATTATTGGTCGTACTATTAATATCATTAATGGGAAAATGTGTCTGTCTCTCTGTCTTTTAGACTTCCCTGAACTAATTTGGATGAGTACAAAGTAATACCTATTTACTTTTAATTTCCGTTTTTTTATATTTCTATAGGGAATAGCAATCGATATACGATATGGAAGTGGATGAAGTTAAGGGCAATTTTTATGAATAGGTTACATTAAATGGTAATTGTGCATGTCTGAAATACTTTCATGGTTAAACCTTCAATCGGTTTTGATGGAATTTAGCATGACCCCATTTGTTGACATTTGTTGGTGACCCCAAGAGACTACTTTAATTCCTAATCCCGTGACCGGGCAGAGAGCATCCACAGAGCGCTGCCATTGAGCTGCGTGCTTCAACTCAGGCGATATAGACCATAGCGAATAGCGATACACGTGTTCTGCAATGACGTAGTCGCAGGGAAAATCTAGATATAGCTAAACTACAGATACGAGTACAATTTAAATGAAATAATAGATAATCTTTTTAGTGTTTAGAGGTCAAACTACCCTTATAGTTTCGCCATGTCCGTCTGTCTGTCTGAACCTATGAAATATACAAAGATAAAATTTCGTACATAGGATACCTGAACATAATAGGTATATACCGCGGTTCGGATCCAAGGTTGTATAAAAATTGAAGGATGTTTGTCTTTCAGACACATATGCTCGTCCATACTTCCCTAATTTAGATAAAATTTTGGCACTCAATTACCTACAACGTATCCTCAACGATAGTACCCGAGAGAAAAGCGATAAACGAGTTCTATACGAATGCAGTCGCTGGCAAAAGCTAATGCTAATGCTGTTTGTAATAAAGTAATTTTTTTTTTTTTTTTTTTAATTATTACGTAAATGTTATGCGACATCGAAATAGCACTAGGTATTTATTTTATGCATTTGAATATAGGCACGTCTACTTCACTAAACTGCTTCTGATGAATACAAAGTAGGTACCTAATCTTCATTTCCGATTAGTTCTATAGCGATATACGATATCTAGGCGGTTAATGCCTTTAAAGTTTGTCAGAACCACGACGACGACCATTTGCGACACGTGATTTAGTTTTTTTTTTATGGGCTAGGGAAAACAAACAAGCACACATGGTACCTGATGGCAAGTGGAATCAGAGATATACGGTTGCATTCAAAAGACTATAATAATCTTAAGACTTCAATCCTAAACCTATTAAAGGTTTAGGATTGAAGTCTTAAGATTTACCTACTTAAGTTTTACTGACCGACCTGGGTTCCTTTTCTATTAACATTTTCTATCGCAAGGGATAGTCGATAAACACTTGGATCTGTTGCATTGCAGAGCATTGTTTTTAATGAGAACAAGGAAGCAGACGAGCAAGCGAGACACCTGATGCTAATTGATCATCGCGATATATACCTAAACACCCGCAACACCAGAGGAGATGCCGGTCTTTGAGAAAAGAGTAGGCTGGGTTTTCGAAAGCCTCAAGTCGTATTGGTTCGGAAATACAGACGCCAAGAGTTGATTCCACATAATATACATAAAATGCGTTTCTCGTTCCATCGGAAGATTTTTAGGTTATAGGTACCTACTCCTTTCATCAGTTTTTCAGCCCCAGCCCCGGGAGAGGAACTTCAATCAGAAATTTAATAGCATTAATCGTGTTCCGGGATCACCTAGTGGTAAACGTGTTCTACGCTGACGAAGTTGCGAGCAAACTCTTCATATTCATAATGGAGATACCTATTGCCATCCTGATTGTAATGAAATTTTGCATAAGTAAGTTGGACCCCGAGAAAAAGACGTAGGATGATTTTATGTTGCATGGTTTCCAAGGGAACAGCGATAAACAAGTTTCACTTAAATAAAGTACTTAGCGCGCAAAGTCTTGTATAATTATAAATAAGAGAGTGTGGCTGTCTGTTTGTCTGTAACGCTCCGCTGTCACGGCTGAACCAATACTTACTTACTTTGTTACTTTTTTTAGTAAGACTTGCAGGAGGAGGGTAGTGCTTTTGACCGGTATATATGTAGTGTGCAACCGTACCTTTAAGACCAAATTTGGCTTTGCCAGTCACCTTCGCTCACACCAAGGACATACACCTAAGGATGTTTTTTTTATCCCGGACAAAAGAACAGTTCCGGAAGGAATAATGATAAACGACTTCTATGCGGACGGAGAGTGTTTTATTGGATAGGTATTCCCTTGGACAAGCCATCCATAGAAGAAAATATACGACAGGGTTAGCCTAGTTGATAGTTAGTGACTAGTGACCGTGTTCCTGGCTCTCCACAGATGAAGTTGCGGGCACGAAGCTAGTTTTATATACCTAATTCGTTTACTACTTTTTGAGACGAGTTATCAATATAATATCCTTTTAAATAAATAAACTGTCAAGATTGCTCGCGAGACGGAGCCCCTGTTACCGTACCACTAATTCGTAAAGAAGGTGCTTAATTTTTGAAAGGAAATGTCAATTAAATACACTTTTTGAGATGATTAGGTACAGGATTCAGGCGTAAATTGCTCTAGCGTATATTTATTGAGAATTGGGAACCCAAAAGAGAAGAGCTTAAAACATATATATTTTTATTCCAGGCGTTTTATCCTTGAGTCCTTGTGGTGGTTACTGCTGACATTGGTTGCGGGTATTGAGCGCTGGTGCCTCTGTATTTACTATTAGCGTAAAGGTGGCTGTCAAACATAGGTAATGTTCATCCGACGTTATTTATTAAGTCTGATCAGATTGAGATCTGATAGCTAAGTATATTAGAAGAAAGTAGTAAAACACCCCTATACGAAGGTACACAAGACGCTTGCAGCGGGTGATCTTTTTAGTCAGTTAAGTGTTTCCGCTTTGCATAATATTTTTACTCTAGGTAGTGACGTGATCGAAATCCCATTTCTGACACCTTGATTAATAAAACTCTAGTAATATTAGATTAGTCGCATGTTATAATTATCAGACGAAAATAATAGACAAAGTGGTATTCAGAATACAATGGAGGTACAATAGATTAGACAAGGTATAAAAATGGCTCATATCATCATACTTGTCGCATAGTTACAAATGCTCTGTTAAAAGAGGCTTGAATATAATAATATGAAGAAAAAAAATGTGTATCTTTAATAATGATGAAAGTTAGAAATATCTATTTAGAAGACAGTTAGCGTTTGTTTGTTTGTTTGTGTTTTTGACGTCTGATTGTAACTAGGTAGGCATTCAAATCTTTAGACAGGAACTAATATTTTACAGCAGATATTGATATTAATTTAATACTCTTGATTGGTACGTTTGACACCTTATTACACGACTGCCCAAAAACAGGAGTGTAATGTTTTTAGGGTTCATGTATGTAAGTATGTATGTATGATTCTACATTCCACCATAATTTCTAAACTCCTGAGCCGATTTAGATGTGTGTGGTATCGTTAGAATCCTTTCTTCTTACCGGCTGACATTTATATGACAGCCCAAAAAAAGGAGTTTAATGTTTTTAGGGTTCATGTATGTATGTATGTAAGTATGTATGATTCTTTATTCCACGATAACTTCTAAATGCCTGAGCCGATTTAGATGTGTGTGGTATCGTTAGAATCCTTTCTTCTTCCCGGCTGACATTTATACGACTGCCCAAAAAAAGGAGTCTAATGTTTTTAGGGGTTCATGTCTGTATATATGTAAGTAGTATGTATGTATGATTATTTTATTCCACGATAACTTCTTAACGCCTGAGCCAATTTAAATGTGTGTGGTATCATTAGAATCCTTTCATCTTTCTGGGTGACATAGGATACCTAAACTGTTAAAAATATAATAATGGCAAAATGTCAATAATTTATGTAAAAAAAAAAGTCTTTTAATCATATTACAATATGGGTATCATTTAAAAGATCTTAATGTGACCATTTCAAATATATACGAATATAGTAGCATTAATAAACGGGTTTACCTGTAAAACGTGACAATACTAGAAAATACTTACATTGATTAGGTACTTCAAGCACATATTCATGCACATAAAAAATAAAGTTGGGTTGTTTAATAAAACATTTTTATTAAAACATAGGCTTTATAAGGCACTAAAAATGCTTAAAAATAAAAACACAACTGCTGTTAAAAAATACCAAAATGTTAAAATAACTTTATTTTTTGACAAGGACGAAAAAGGTGTTGTTAGTATACCTATTTCTTAATGCAGTCGAGGGAATGTTTTATACCGAGACGATGCGCTTAAAAGTCCCGCGATAACATTAAAAAAATATACTAACAACACCTGTTTTTTATTATTTTTATTATTTAAGGTTAGGTATTCGAATCGGTTCAGAAGCTAGTTTCATGAGTTATGAATAAGATGGGACCTGATTAAAAGCTGATAGTAATACTCACTAATTATAATATTTATAATACACTTTATAATTTCTAGGTTAACAAGAGATTCTCGGAGGCTGTGCCAGGTGCATGGAAAAGTGTCCCAGTTTTAGAATACTTATTCACACACGACTTAACTATTCAAGGAATTGTCATGAGGAGAGGAACGGAATTTCGAGGAAATGAAAAACAAATGCGACGGGGTACATACGTTACTTACATTTATAAAATAACAGTTGGCTAACTAGGTAGATTTGTAACATTTTGGGGGAAGCTGGAAATTTTGTTCAAAACATTTGAAACAGCCAGTAAATGCATGTTAGTCACAAATCGTTGTGACTAACATGCATTTACTATGCTCACCGAAATGACCGATTTTCACTGATTTCTAGAAATTTGTACCATTAGTGTACCATTGACTCCGGGTGGTAAGATGAAGAAATAACATGATCAAAATCCTACGTCTAACCTCACGTTAAATAAAACTCTAGTAATGCGTAAAAATTATAGATAACTAGCTTCTGCCCGCGACTTCGTCTGCGTAGACTTCAGAATTTTATCTTACCAGGATGAATAAAGTTTATCCTTACCGAACCGAGAACGAAAAATAAAGCTTATAATTGCGCTGTATAGGGAAAATCGCTAAACCAAACTCTACTGCTCACTAGTGAAGTGACTAGGTTGACGCAACCCTATCATCAGGGTTATGGTTACGTAACAAAATGGTAAACAAGGAACCTTTATGGAGAGACTCCGATATCTGACTGTCTGTTTGTCACAGCAGTATTTAGATCGGTTTAATAACCAACTCAGAAGATATTTTCACCCCATTTTTATCACATACAACATGGACTTTAAACTCATTAGTCTCATTACCCTCTTTTGACTTCGCAATCTGGTACAAACATCAATAAGTGTAGGTTAGGTTCATGAGTATAGTTATGGATTAATGAGATAAGAATTGATTAAAAGCTGAGGAGCAAAAATACCGGGTCAGAGTGCGTTTTTCATACAAACGACACTATTGCGAAGCCTTGGTTCCTCGCCAGGGGTTGTTCTGAGTGAGTTTTAATGGTGGATACTGCGAGGTTCTTAAGATACCTAACTGATCGCACAACCAGTTAACAAGACAGCGGGAGAGTTTGGGTCAGCACTTGGATTTCCTTACATTTTATTGCCATTATAGATGTTTTTCTGAACATGCACAATTCCGGCGTTAACAGCAGATTCATTCAGTTGGGTATCCTAGGCACTCTGGAAGTCCTGTATCGATACTCGGGGCATTAATTATCAGATTTCACTAAAAGCATTCTCTGGCGTGGAATCAAGGCTTCGAAATAGCCTCTTTAGTATGAAAAACGCACTCTGACCCGTTATTTTTGCTCCTGAGTGTAGTACTTACTTATAATACAGTTTTATTATTTTTAGGTGACAAGAGATTCTTAGAAGCTGTTGTGTTCAGAGCACGGAAATATGTCCCAGTTATAACTAGAATACCTACTTATTTGCACAAAGATTCTGTCTCGTATTATTTGTGAGAATATCGAAACCAAATAGTACTTATGCCAATTAAAACATAAAAGATTGTCATAATCACTTGCAGTGAAGACCAGGGCGGCTAGCATAAGTCATAATCCGTCACTACCTAGTCTGCAACGAAAGAGAATACCGAACTCAAATAACAGATCCCCGGTCATCATCAAAATCGGGGTGATTACACAAAAGATCCCCACCACACAGGACCAAGAAGATAACATAAGACAAAATCATCAAAATCAATATTTCGAAGAATGATCCTTAAGACTATAATGTCATGTGGAGAATATAATGCAATGCAAAGATCCGTTTAATTACCTACTCGAGGAATTAATCATAAAGAGAGTAAGGGAATATCGAGAAAATGAAAAATAATTGCATAAGTTATTTACATTTCAAAAAAATAAGCGTTTGCTAAGAAGATTTGTATGATTTTGGCGAGGGCAGGGATATCCCTGGAGTTCCATAATTCTAGTTACATATGGAACAATCGGTATATATATAAATGTCAAATAAGTTATCCCAATAGTTCCATATGGAACTACACACTAGGCTTAACATCTGGTTTTGATTTTAATTTAGTTTTAAATCAGTTGAGTATCTTCGGAGATGTGCTCTAACAAAAACAGGTGGACAAGACCATTGCGTAGTTGCCCATACTTATACTACTGTTGAAGTCTTTGGCATGAATACCCGCCCCCGTACCGGAGCTCATTTTTGAACCATCCGTGTACCGTATCGCGTTGTCTTCCTCTGATAGGTGCAACCCATCCTTCCATTCAGCACGTTTTCTCGTGGTCCTACTAATTTGTCCTACTAGTCAAAAAGTGAACCTAGATTTGATCACTAAATACTAATTGTGGTTGTAAAAGTAGGTAGGTTAGGTTCGTTAGGTATCTTTAAACGCCCGAAGGGCAAACCGCCCAGAAATAGGAGCCCTGCCGCAAGGCAGGGCTCCGTCGAAAGTCAGTAGGACAAAAATAGTAGGACCACGAGAAAACGGCCTATACATGTATCAATCGTTTCGCGAATGAACGATGTGTTAAAAGATATATTATATTGCAGTTGCGCCAATTTATTCAATAAAAACGTATCTCGTCGACTAGATTAATGTCGTCTATTTTCTTTGGAGTTCATCAGTTCTTAATGTAAAACATTGTCATCACGCCTGGTATGTTCTTTTTTGTATTACTTACTCCAAACTTTAACCCCTTTTTTATGAAACTTAACAGCGTTTAAAGCCTTAATAGTTAATATGTGCCAACAGCGCGTCTTAACTATTATTGATCTTTAAATACCTGTTGTGGTTTTTTGTACGAGTATGAATAAAGGGGTGGCGAATAGCTTACGTATGTGGTTATGTATACGTACATGCTTACACACACATATGCACAGTATTAGTTCCATTAACACGAACTAGATGGCAGGCACCACTTACTACAATGTTGCTACACGAACCAAAAATAACGCTGAGTTGCCAGTCTATATCCCAGTATACAATAGTAGTCTTTGCGGCAGACTTCGTTCGGCACTTCGGCCGTCACGCGGAGCGCACATCACTCCGACGGATCGTTGCCTCTTTGTTATTGTTAAATTATTGGTGTTCGATTATTAAAATCACTATTGTGGGAAGTGACCGTTTAATTTATTGTGGATACCTCGTAAACTGTCATGCCTAAATCGCTAGAACGCGCGAGCCCTGGGTATTCGGCGACATATTTATTAAAAAAAACTTAAATCTATCATAACAGGCTAACACCTAAAGCGATAGACAAGTGAGCAATTACAATTAACAGTTTTTATATTTAAATAATTATACAGTTATTGAGTATAGCACAGGTATAGCATAGTACAAACATAGATGTCTGAATAAACATTTTTCTTCTTCTTCTATCTCCTTAAATATTAGTAATTAGGGCTTTACTAGACAGTCGGCGCTTGCTCGGTAGATCCTTTCAGTTTGATCTTGTCAGTTCAGGTTTGTTTTTTTTAATCTAAAACTATTGACCCAATAAAGTAAGTATTAACAAAATAATCTTCATAAATATTTATTGCTATAACAAGTATGGTAAAATTAGCAAACTTATACAGTTGTGGTCATATAATTAAGAACGATTTGAAGTTGCAGAATATATTTATCTAAATCATGACATGTGTAGTTATAATGTTCCTTCTTAAAAGTAACTAGTTATGTTTTGAAATAGCCACATGAATAGAGCAAACGGGATTAGGAATATAAAATAAAATCGCCAAGTATTTCTTTTACAAATTGTATTTTTTCTCTATAGTAACAAATTCAAATAGTAATAAAGCTGGACAAATAATTAAGAACGATTTATTGAACTGCTCGAGAGTTGTATTATATGAAACTTAGACTAAATAAATCACATTAATGTGAAGTGCGTAAAGGAAAAAAAGATATTTAATACATTTTAAACAAAAACTAATAGTTAGTAGCGTGTCCACGGCTTTTAATTACTGCTTTACATCGGCGAGGCATAGACTCTATCAATTTTTGACATTTCGCAAGAGAGATAGACTTCCATTCTTCTAAGAAAACGTCGTACAGCTCTCTTAAATTGCCACACTGTCGATTTGAAACCTTTTTCTTGACTTCACACCAAAGATGCTCTATTGGGTTTAGATCTGGGCTGTTAGCGGGCCAATCTAAGACAGAAACTGATTGCGATGTGAGAAATTCCTTAACGGTACGTGCAGTATGTTTTGGATCATTGTCGTGCTGGAATGTCCAAATAACCGGAAGCACGTCTTCAGCATAAGGTAACATTGTTTCTTCCAGTATATTTTTGTATTGGAATTGATTCATGTTTCCTTCTATCAACTTAACAGGTCCAACACCATGTCCAGAAAAGCACCCCCAAATTTTTACATTTCCCCCACCATGCTTTAATGTCACTTTTGTGTACTTAGGGTCGAATGCTTTATTCGGAGGTCGTCGTACATATCGTTTTCCATCAGAACATACCCTGTTTATTTTTGTCTCGTCAGAAAAAATAACATTTTTCCACTGTCTAACTGTCCAGTTTTCATACCTTCTTGCAAATGCAAGCCGGGCTTGCCTATGACACCGTTTCAACATGGGCACCTTCCTTGCTATCCTCCCGTGCAACTTTTCTTCTACTAAACGCCTTCGAATAGTGCGTGCCGAGATTGCTGAAGGATTGTTTTCACCAAAATATTCTTTTCTCAGCTCATTAGACCCTTTAAAAGGATTTTGTTTTGCCAAACGAATGATATTTCGATCATCTCGACGACATGACTTCCTCTGTTTAGGTTCACGCGGAACATTTGAAGTAGTTTGATACGTCGCAAAGTGCTTCACAGCGTGGAAAACCATTGTTTTTGAGCATTGCAGATGGTCGGCTATCTTTTTATACGACCAATTCTTCTCGCGAAGTTTTATTATTACTTCCCTTGTAGATTTATTGCAACTTTTATTTTTCCCCATTGTTTTTACACGAAGCAATCACCATGTAAACTCTTACAGCACTAAATGGCGACAAAATCATACAAATAGTGACCTACCACCACAGAGCCACAGAGTGTTCTCTATTTAAATTTGAATAAAAAAATAAACCATTCAGCGTTCTTAATTATGTGACCAGCCAGTAAGAAGTAATACTAGGTTCAGATCTAATGTAAAAAGTTTATCTATTTATTTTTTAGCCAATCATTTGTATCAGCGAATGAACCGGTAGTATGCAAAAGTTTTGCGATACAGAGAGAAATACAAAAAAATACATGCAGTTAGTTATACTTGTTAGTTGGAAAAAAACTTTCCTTTAAATAAGCGTTCTTAATTATATGACCACCACTGTATATGTACTTATACGTAGTACCGTAACCTTGACAGCCAAAATGTCGCATCTCCGATACAGACTATTGGTCTTAGTCCACCAAACTGTACGGGCTCTTCTCACAGAAGAATGGAAGGGGTGTGCCGCAATTAATGTCTCCCAAGTTCACGGACACGGTGCGGTGAAAGTAGACGCAGTCCTCGGGTAATGCCGTTCCATTGTCGGGCTCGCCTGCTCGCCACTTGTTGAAGCCCGCTTCATCCAGTGACTGTCCTGCAAAAGCATCACTATCATGTTAAATTAATATGACTACTGTACTTGGACTTTCTTTTTTTGAGTTACGTAGTGAAACTAGGTTTTTTTTTAGTTTCGTCATGTCCGTCTGCCTGACTCCGTCTGTCGGCCTTTTTTTCTGTGACCATCAAACCCGTCAAACTAAAATTGTGTATTCATAGATATTTATACCATGAACTAACACGAAAAATAAGTAAGTAAAATAAACGAATATGGAAGGTTGCAATATTCATACCTACGTTTTTTGAATGAAAATAGATAATTTTCTGGCTGACGTGTGCGGAGCGGCATCGTCATGATGCCAGAGGAGATAACAGATTCCTAGCTGTCGGCCACACCAAGTTGACAACGCTTTTGGGGCACAAACATAGCATTCGGAGTTAATGTATCACATACATTTGTATCACTCTTCATAAAGTTTCAGGATCAACGTTTATAAATATGTCGAATCCTTAAGATCGCACCAGTCGGCAA
Organism: Acleris sparsana; assembly: GCA_923062465.1. Lineage (NCBI taxonomy): Eukaryota > Metazoa > Arthropoda > Insecta > Lepidoptera > Tortricidae > Acleris > Acleris sparsana. The sequence goes on along the minus strand of OV281307.1, from coordinate 11,543,800 downwards.
TGATTATATATCTTGTGTTGTGTAAGGTGGTATCCGATTACCAATTATTTATGTCACTAATGTTCTTTTATCCGCCGCCAACCAATTGCACAGTTATAGAATGACAGTTAGAACATTTAATTTCCTTTACTTTTGTTTTTTCGCATGGGTGCGTTAAAGTTGCCCACATGTATGATATTAGTGTGGTTGGTTAAAGTTTGTTTTCTGTAATGTTGGTGCACTGTGTACACATAAACCATTCGTTAATAGCTGTAAGAATAAACGACATAAGTACTAACGTCGTGGTTTTCATTCAGTACTCACTCTCGTTGGTAAGTCATCGCTACGCGCCTGTTACCCGGGATAACGCCCAGTTGCCCATCCCATATCCCACACATATAAAATTCATGAATTTGTTTTTTCGACAGCGTCGAAATTATCTACACTAATATTAGATATTACAAATAGGAAAGATCTGTATTTTTTATTTTTGCATGTCTGTAACAAATAAACTCAAAACTACTGAACCGATACTGAAAAATCTTGCACCATTAGAATGCTACATTATACCTGAGTAACATAGGCTATGTTTAATTATCCTGCGTGGACAGAGTCGCTAGTCTGTCATAAATTTGCACCCATATTGTTATTTCTGCTCTTCGTTAAGTTTGTGTGAAACCAATCTGGAACCAACCTACTCGTACTTACTAATTCGTTGGCTTTCACGAATATTCTTATCGACATATTCAACGTTTTCGATAAATTCAACGTTTTCTGGAGTAACTGCAGTTAGCATCCGAACTAATAATTTAAAACGTTCTTGCGGTTTTAAACCTTTTTAATAACACAAAACGACGAATTATCTACAATGTTGCGAATCTCCACCAGATTACTACTGGATAATTTTAATACATAAAAGTAAATCAAATCTATTGTAATGATTTTCAAGGTGTAAGACGGTAGGGATAATTAAATAAAAATATTGAGGGTATCTGAGAAACTATGCTACCCAGAAAAAATAAAGTGATTGCGGGACAAAGAGCAGCTCCTTTAAACTTGTGTTGTTTTTGGAAATTATGTGGAATTTCCCATAAAAGTAATTGGTTATCGAGTCTTCCTTAGTTGAGTAGTCAGTGTGTGTGTGTGTGTAATGCGTCACGGGGTAAGTGTTTACGCGATCTAATTATGTGTTAGTGTCCACCACAGTTAGGAATGTTTCCCTAACAATTACTTATTTTAGTCTACTTGTTCCCAGCTTACGGAAACGCCCTTAATTGGAGGACAAGGACATTTATAATTCCGCTCATTAATCTTATGAGATAACGGGCTGCAGGATATTTCCATACTTCTTCGTGAAGGAATCATTGGCATTAAGAGCAGATTCACTTGGCAGTTTTCGCCATTGTTAATAACGCCGGCGTAGTCGAGCGGCGCGAGCCGTAGACTAGTGAACGTGGGGTTCCGGGTTCGCTTCCCGGTCGAGGAAAATTGTCTTTTGTGATTTGTTTTATTTTGTTTAATGTTTACTTTATTTTTATCTGGTGTTTAACCGTGTTAGCTTTAAAGCTTAGTTTTTAAGTTGCATGTTTGGGGTTTACCTATTTTAAATATATTTTGTTTCTACCAGCTATTGACGAGTGTTTCATTCAGATCAAGTGATACGAACCTAGCTCATGACACTATTAAAGAAATGTTCCGTCTTGAAATCTCTAAAGCAATGTCAAAAGGGTGCGGTATGTCTGGCATAATTTCGATTATCCGAAACGTATTTGGCTAAAAATATCATTAAGAAAAATATTTTACGGCATACGCAACGGACTCTCTGCCTAGTGAAATTCAGTCACCATCTACGAGGCAGTTAAGGCGCTTGTAGCGATCCATTGACGAGTTGTGTGAACATTGTTGAGCCGGGGGCTATTGAAGCGATGCAATGTATCACGAAAAGCATGCGGGCTTTATACCAATGAAACTGAGCCCTTAGCCTAGTTGGTATTGACCCTGCCTTCGAAGCTGGCGGTCCCGGGTTCGATATCCAGTATTGGCAAATATTTGTGAGTACTTTAATCATGTGAAGGAAAAATAAAGTAAATTGCCTATATTCTCGGTGGCCATTCCAACTGGAGCCCAGTAACAGCTTAGTTTACCATGCGTATGTATAAGTATGGTATGCCATAAAGATATACTTAGATAAAAAATAATCGTATGACAAAACAGAGGGAAGAAAATTAAGTAAGATAATAAATAAATATCAAGGGACACCGGGACAATGTCACACCAATTGACCTAGTCCCAAACTACGCTCTTGGCTTGTACTATGGGTACTAGACAATGATATAAATACTGATACAAAGAAATATATACTTAAACTAGACGACGCCCACAACTTCTTACGCGTAGAATTATAGTTTCCCGCTACCTACTCTTCCTATTTCTTCCAGTTGGGGGTCGATTTTCGGGAAATCCTTTCTTACTGCACCCCTAGACCTCATAAGGAACCTTTGTACTAAATTTGGAATCTTTAGAATCTGCGGTTTGGGTATTTGCATTGCACTATACTAAGCTTTTATGTGAGTTCAACCTTTTTTGAATAAATTCGGATTCAGTCTATAAACATGTCAAAATAAAATGTAATGTAAATCAAAAGCACTCAGGTGTATTTATATCAACTTCGAAGCAAATCATCCCCAAACTAAGTTCCTACCCCTTTTTCACCCCCTTAGGGGACGGATTTCAATAAAATACGTAACACGATTTCCATCAATTTTGTTACAGAATGTTTATGAAAAATTTGAAGTAGATTGGACCAAGGAATCGTGTTGTCCCATACAAACTTTGCCCCCCTTTTCACCCCCTTAGGGGTTTAATTTCTATAAATCCTTTTTTATCGGATGCCTACGTCATACAAAGAACACACCCTAGAAGTTTCAAGTCTCTACGATCAGCGGTTTAGGCTGAGCGTTGATCCGTCCGTCAGTCAGACATTCAGGACGAAGCATTGTGTATGAAACATCCATGACTCAGGAACAAATATTCGTTCTCATCACACAAATATCTGGGATTTGAACCCAGGACCGCCAGCTTTATAGGGAGGGTCACTACCAACTAGGCCAGTGCGTTCGTTTCAGGAAGAAAAGTATATGAAGCATTTTAGTTTGGTCTAAATGTTTATTTAGGAATAGTTAAATAATATCTGCATTAAAACTTAATATTTCTAAATGTATATGAGAGCAAAGGTCTATGTTTATGATGTTGTACCCACTTACCATGCACAGTGCGCCATGTTCCATGTTCACCCCAATCATTGACCCCGACGAATGCCCGGTCCTTCCAAATGTACTGTATAGACGATGCAGGGTTTCTGGCAAACAGGTCCCTCAGGACTTGGGCTTCTGCATCACTGTTGATGACGGCGAGGTGGCCTCCCTCCCCTGAGCACGTGGCGAAGGCTTGCGACCAGGTCTGAGGCTCCCGATGGAACTTATAGCAGCTGCCGAGGCTCAGGTTTAGGCTGTAGTCTGTAAATATATCTCAGTTAAAGTTAAATATGAAGTAGACAGTTGAAATATAGAAATACTTGTTGGACCTATTCGTTATTTTTTAAGATTTAAATAACTGACCTTTATTCTGCACACGAACATACTGAAGCAGCTTAGCAAAAACAATGAAAAACGTGAAAAACCTTAAAACTGTAGTCTAAAAATCAAGTTACGCTGACACTTACTGATGTCCACAGTCCCGCAGTTTGTGACCAAATTATGGCTATTTTTCCTGAAGCAGAGGAAGGGCAGAAGTTCGGAGCACAGTGCGTCTGCGACAGTGCCGTTGGGGTGCATGACCAGGCAGCCCTCGCCGTCCTCGCTGTTGTCGGGCTCGTTCGGAGCCCAGGACAGCAGGTGTTGGAACGACATGAGAGGAGTGCCTGTCAAACGTATTGTCAATACCATAATATGAAGGTCAATATGAAGAGCCAAGTCAATGCATTTTTATAGGTCAAAGCGGGCACTCATAATGAATACCTTGGACGGAATGGTAATAGCCCTTGGAATAGGTGGCGGAGGTGCCAGTGTAGACGCCGCACGCCATCTTGGCGGAGCCGAGGATAGTCTTCATGGCGTCCAGCACGGGGCGCTCCTCCGGGGACGCCAGCACAGCGCCTGCAGGCATGGCAAAAATTATTTCAACAAGAAGAAAAGCGAAAGGGTTTACAAAATATTAGTGAGATTTTCGTCCGTTTGTCGCAGAATCAATTATGATGAAATTTTGTTTAAGTGGCGACGCTCCATGATATCTGACTGGTTTGCTGCCAATAACTTAATGTTAAATCCAAATAAAACTAAATGTATAAAATTCTCATCAGCAAATTCATCAAATATAATCTTAGCCTCGAATATTAAACTTAATGGTGAAACCATAGACTTTGTAAAAACAACTGTTTTTCTAGGTATTACATTAGACTCTAAATTGCAGTGGGGTTCCCACATAACTGCGTTAGCAAGTAGGTTGAGCTCCGCTGCTTTTGCAGTCAGGAGAATAAGGCAGCTTACCAATGTAGCGACGGCACGGTTGGTCTATTTCGCTTACTTTAACAGTATAATTACGTACGGTCTTATTTTGTGGGGATCGGCTGCGGATATCGGTACGGTGTTTATTTTGCAAAAAAGGGCTATTAGAGCTATTTATAACTTGGGGTCGCGTGTGTCATTGAGGGAATTCTTCAAGGAAATAGATATTCTAACACTGCCGTCGCTATATGTATTTGAAATAATCATCTTTGTTAGGAAGAATCTACATAATTTCCCAACGAACATTGATAAGCCAAAAGCAACCAGGAGCACAGGAAAGCTCAAAACCACTTTTTATAGACTGGCCAAAACTTCAAAATCATTCTTAGGAAATTGTGTAAAATTCTACAATAAAATTCCAAAAAGTATTACTGAACTTACTGACTCTAAATTTAAATCTGTCGTAAAACAAAAACTAATTTCCCGAGCATATTATAAAGTAAACGATTATATCATGGATAGGGATGTTTGGCAGTGAGTCGTCCGTCCTGCATGAGTAATCTACGCATAAATTTACCTACGCTTAAAAAAGGCGGTTTTCAACCGGTAAGAATTTCAATAGTTCCTAAGGGTAAAAATCCAAAAATCTAAGCATATAAAGTCGCGATTAATGGTTTTCAGTAACGAGATCTATGTAATGTCGATCCAAAGAATCGATTTTGATGAAATTTTGTATGTGGAGTTATACTGAATCTCGGGAGTAGATAAAGAATACTTTTTATCCTGTAAAATTTTCAATTGTTCTGAGGGTAGAAAAAGGATGAGTAAAAAAATCTACGCGCAGAAAGTCGCGGGCAAGATTTGGAATTTCAGTTATGAGATGTATGCAATGTTCTGAGTGTCCTGTGGGCGTCGTTACCTACAACAATAAGAGCTCACTGGCCGTGGAGAGATGAGGCTTACCTTCGTGGTGGCACCGCAGCCGCGCGTCCCGCCAGGTGGCCGGGATCTGGTGCAGCTTGAACCAGCCTTCAGCTTCAGGGTGGTAGCTGTAGTCTTTCCGGAACTGCCTGCCCTCTGCAACGTCCTTATACTTGTTTAGAGGTTCGGTCAAATTCAGAAGTAGCTGTACTATTTATTTCGGTGCAGTTTTTTTTTTTTATGACATAGAGAAGGCAAACGAGCACACAGGCCACCTGATGGTAAGCGGAAACTGTGACCCATAGACATTCGCATTCACAAGACTACAAGACTAAGACTGCAAATGCGTTGCCAACCCTGAGGACTAAGATGGAATGCCTCTATGCTAGTCATTACACCGGCTGTCTTATCCCCAAACCGGAACACAACAGTGCGAACACTGCTGTTTGGCGGTAGGTTAATGTATATGCACTATATAATTAATATTGTGGTATTAATATGGTGTACCGAACCATTATTCTTTTATGGTATAGTGAAGGCAAACGAGCACACAGGCCACCTGATGGTAAGAGGAAACTGTGACCCATAAACATTCGCATTTAAACACTTTTAATGTTACCGTGTTACATATGACGCTGACTGTACAGTGCAGAGAGTGAATGTTTGTCACTTTTCGACTCTATGTGATAGTGTTAAGGTTCAAAAGTGACAAACTTTCACTTTCCATACCTGCCGTAAACTTGGGTTATGTACTTTAACTCTGTTGCTATCCTCAAAAACCATATTTCATATTTGATTGTTTTATTAAACGTTAGGTACATCAGGACTAACTTACACAATTATTTAACCAATTTAACATGTTATTCCCTAAAGTAACCCCAGTTTACGGTACCTACTACACTCTCACATCAACGTCTAAAGAAAACATACTTTAAGTATACAGGATGTTAGGTATATAGTGGATAATCCTTGAACTACGGATAGAGGGCACTTAGGACGTTATGAAAATGCTAAAATAGGTTTAGTAAAAGTCGCACGGTTTTCGGGATTTTTTACTTTTTTGTTTTTTTGAAAATTGACACCCTTACTCGAACTTTTGGTCATGGTTAGTGTAAGAAGATATTTTTTTTAATTTTCTTTTTACCTTAATAATGTTTAATAGTGGTGCTATCAGATAAACATTACCAATATGGCGTCACTACCGTGCTTTAATAAAAATAATAATCGCAAACTTGAATTTTGCATCATCGATCGAACATTTACCAAACTTTGAGCTGTTGTTGCTGTGAAAAAGAAATACACTACCACAAGGTAGCCCATTAGCTTAAAAACATGCCCATTTAATAGAGATTTTAAAAACACTAAATATTGTTTTATTTAAATATTTGAATAAAATAATAACTTCAGTTTTCCGCAATTGTGTCGATTATTTCATATTAAATTTGTGCTCTAGAATTCCAGATAGAGTAGAGTACCTAATGATAACAAACTTTTCTTTGCTAAAATAAGAATACTGGCCACTAATTTTATGAAGCATTTTATTTAAAACGATTTTCGTTCTGGGCAAAGCATTACAACCTTTTTGTTTCAATAATAACAATACTGGCCACTAAAATTTTAAAAGCCATTTATTCGAAATTTAAAACACTCGATCGCTTTTTGTTTTCTCAGCATTTTATGTCAAACTTTGGTGTCACTGCATAATGTGAATTGATCGTTGACGTATTTTTTTTAATTAACGATGACAAGAACACCATACACACAGCGTGAATATGCTCAAATGCATTTAATTTATGGTGGTGGTGGTTTACCGCTAAATAGTGCCTGATATTTCTATGTCATAAAATTTAATAAATTGGTTGTCTATCAGAAATTGGGAAAAAATCCAATACAATCCTGACCTACCATTGAATGGTGTCACAGTGACATTACAGAACAAATTGTTTGACACTTCTTCGTCGTCACTCGACTTTAATGGTAACTTCACTGTGACAGAGTCCTATGGTGGGTCAGGGTTCCATTGGGCTGATAGCGCAAAGTGCTTCCAGTACCTACATAATTATATTGGTCAAGCTAATTCAGGTGTATTATTTAGGACTAATCTAATTGCCTTAAAGAAGAAAGATGGCGGCATTCGCCCCATAGCGGTGGGAAGTTCGCTGCGTCGTTTGGCTTCAAAATTGTGCTGTCGTGAGTTTCGAACCCGTCTTACTGAGAAATTTAAACCAAAACAACTGGGTTTCGGTGTTAGAGGCGGGTGTGAGGCTGCGATTCATGCAACTCGTACATTTTTGGAAAATCAAAATTACGAAGTGCTTTTAAAAATTGACGTATAAAATGCTTTCAACTCGGTTGATAGGTCTGCTCTATTACGTGAAATTCAAAAAGAATTACCTGAGATTTATGGTTATTTATTTCAGTGTTATGGAACTCCTTCAAAATTGATGTTTGGAAACGACGAAATTTTATCTTGCGTGGGCTGTCAACAGGGGGACCCGCTTGGACCAGTCATTTTCAGTTTGGCTATCAACCCAATTATCTCACAACTTACTTCGGATTTAAATATTTGGTACTTGGACGACGGTACTTTAGGGGGAAAAGGATCTTCTGTTCAAAATGACCTAAAATCTATTATTGACCGTTTTTCTGAAATCGGCCTTTCTCTTAACTTTGATAAGTGTGAAATTTTCGTTTCTGAGAGCATTTCCCCCGACATTCGAAACGAAATTATCAATACTTTTAATTCGCTATTGCCGAATATCTCTATTTTGTCTCGTACCTCTTTGTCTTTATTTGGAGCTCCAATTTTTGAAGATGCTATCCCCTCTACTCTAAATTCAAAATTAAATAAATTTCATCAATCCTCGGATTTACTTTTTAAAATAACTCCTCACATCGCTTTGTACATCTTACGACTATGCCTTTTTAATCCAAAATTTATTTACCTTCTTCGCTGCTGCCCCATTTGGAAATTTACTAATCTCTCTTCAGATATTGATAACGTTTTGAAAGTCACTATTAGCAAAATTTTAAATATTTCTTTTTCACCTTCCATTTGGGTTCAGGCTACACTCCCTGTGAAGTTTGGTGGTCTTGGTATTCGTACCTCTAGTGACCTGGCACTCCCTGCCTTTCTGTCTTCTGTCCACAGCACTTTCGCCCTCATCGGTGGGATTCTTAATGTTCCCAACCTCACCGTTGAACAGATATCGTCTTTGTCGGATGCAGAGAAGTTTTGGAGTACCAGTAACTCCGGGGAAATTTCCCCTGTCGAAAAGACCAGTCAAGCCGCTTGGGACTTAATTTGTGTAAAATCTATTCATTTCAACCTCTTAAGTTGCCAAATTACTTCCGAGCGGGCCCGTTTGTTAGCGGTTTCCGAACCAGAATCGGGACACTGGCTTCATGCCCTTCCTTCTAGAAACCTCGGGTCACTTTTGGATAATAATTGTTTGACAATTGCCATCTGCCTTCGACTCGGCCTGAAAATTTGTGAACCTCATCCTTGTAGCCGCTGTTCTCAGCCCGTGGATGAACTGGGTCGTCACGGCCTTTGCTGCCAGATGAGTGCCGGCCGTTTTTTTAGGCATGCGTCGCTCAATGATCTTGTCCGTCGGGCCCTTATTTCTGTATCTATTCCCTCAATTCTGGAACCCCCAGGTTTGTCGTCTTCGGATGGAAAGAGGCCCGACGGATGTACTCTAGTGCCGTGGCATCTGGGACAGCCTTTAACATGGGACTGTACGTGTGTAGACACGTTAGCCTCGTCTCATGTTCAAGGCTCCGCTGGCACTCCTGGATATGCTTCTGAAAATGCCCAAATTCTTAAACGCCGCAAATACGCCTTTTTAATTTCAAATTACGTATTTGCGGCCCTCGCCATCGAAACTTTTGGTCCGTGGTTTTCTGACTTGAAAAAATTCGTCAAGGAGGTGTCGGAAAAACTGGTGCATTTCTGTGGCGATCCTCGGGCCGGTTCCTTTTTTGCCCAAAGGCTGAGACTAGCGGTGCAGAGAGGAAACGCTGCGAGTGTCTTAGGCTCGACATTATCAATAAATAAGTATCTGAGTATCTGAGTATCGATGCCACAAGTGAGTTCGTTGGAGGAGTTCGATTTGTTTTAATTTATTTTTATTTTAGTTAATATTTGTATTTTATGATATGTTATGATGTACATATGTTGTGTTGAAATAAAGCTTACATATCTTATTTAGGACTTAATAAATAATAAATAAGATAGGATTGTGTCGTAAAAATATTTTTCTTTTGTCAATTAAACACAAAATTACGAAGATAAAGTGCGTTGAAGTTTCGCGTGACGTCACGCCGTGGCATAATTTATACCACGTTGTGACGTCACGAGCCCCGAACTTTGATGCGCGTTACATTTGTCATTTTTTAAAGATTTGATAAAGCAAAAAAAATGTATAAAACATTTTTTGATAATCTTATTGACGGACTAATTAGAATTATTATTCTTTTACCCAGGACACACCCCTTGTAATAACTTTGCAATTATCCCACTAATCCTACTAATAGGTATTATAAATGTGTGCGTTAGTTTGTTGCTCCTTCACGATGCAATGGCTGGACGGATTTACACACAATTTGAAATTATAATAGCTTATACCTTGGATTAGCAGGTACATAGACTACATTTTATCGTGGGAAATCTACACGGACGAAGTCGCGGGCATCAGAAGCTAGTTTTAGATAAGTAATATTCTGCATTTACCTTCAACAGTTGTAAGATGTAGGTAGAACCCTTATAGGTAGAACTACATTATGAACTCGTGCCGTCAATTCTGAGACTATATTAAAACAAACACGCACTCAAATGTTCATAGTGCTCTGACGGGGTCAACAGGAAAATAAACAGTAATTTATTTACTTATCTTTAGATAATTCGTGCTCGCGTGAGTAGGTATTCGTATGGAGAGATAATTTATTTTATTTATATTTCTGACGACCTCAATGTAACTATAATTTAACATGTCATGTTATTTATACTGTGTTATATTGAGTAATAAAACCTGAATCTGAATCAACGGATTGAAGAGAGCGTTAGGCTTTTAAAGGCCGTTTTTCAAAAAAAGTGGACATAGTGTAGGACTACAATTAACACTTCCAATGGTAACTTTTCAATTACGTCACGACAATTATTCATACATTTATGTACGCCCTCATATGCCAATATGCGCTATCTCGCATTCAATAACCGAAGCAGTTTCAATCGCTCGTTAGTAAAATGGTTAGACCTTAACACCGTGCACTTTTTAAAAAAAACGCCCTTAAGCTCTGGCTTTAAATGAATATCAGGAGACAATGTCACTCCAATTGACCTAGTCCCATGCTAAGCTCTAGGCTTTGTAACATGGGTTCTAGACAACGTTTTACAGAGAAATATATATACTTAAAAATAATACATACATGACTCAGGAACAAATATTCGCGCTTGTCACACAAATGCCTTTATTGGGATTTGAACCGCAGGACCGCTAGCTTCGTAGGCAGGGTCACTACCAGCCCATCCTTCCTTTGACCTTTGTACTGTCAGCCCATCGGACCCTGACCCACCATACAACCGTGTCACAGTTACATTATAAAACAACTTGTTTGGCACTACTTACGACTTGAATCATAACGCCACTGTGACAGAGGTGGGTTACCTAACCTAACCTACTAGGCAACGATATACATACTCGTATAGTTAAATATATGCTTCAATACAGCAAGCTCGTCACACAAATATTTGCTTATTCAGGGAATCGAAGACGGCATCGCTAGCTTCGTAGGCAGGATCACAATCGCGTCGTCGTCCATCGGAATTATGTAGGTATATAGGAGGATAGTTATGATAATCGGGCAAACGCCACAATTGGGGGTAGACCAAAAAAATAACTCACGGTTTTTACATTCTGAATCGAGAGAATAGGTAATTTTAAGAGACTTATTTTATTAATTTTGTATTTGACCCAGTAGTTTTGTTTTAATATCTGTATTTATTTAGCAGACATTATTATTTTAAATTTGGGTAGGCATTTTCTAATAAATTACAACAATTAAATTATATCGAATGATAAATAGTAGATAATTGTAATAGTGTATTAAAACATCCTATTTCAAGCGGTTTTCGCCTCGCCCGTAAGATACACCTGGGAGGGCTTCAAGCCGAAAACGAAAGTCAAACAAAGGTTAAATGTACTTTTGTTGAAATATCCGAAATCGATAAATATTTCCAAATCTTAATAACACAGAACGGCTTTAAAACCGTATTCCTCGAAATGGATTTCGAATTAGAGTAATTGTCAAAATATGAACAATCCCAATTTATTGAATTATTATATCATATCCATCACACACAATGGTGTGCAATGGTGAATGGGCAAATTAGCCTAACGGCGGCCACTGATGAAATAGTGTCATATGAAAGCTTTGATACTAACAAGGAAAGGTACCCAACTGTCCGGCTCCGATCATGTTGATTTTGATATAATGTTAGGGAGTAGTTTAAAATAACGGGTGCGTCACACGAGATATAACTACATAATAACTATTTTCATGTTACTAACGTTTACGAGATATAATGAACGTTAGCTATAATAACAAAATCAATATTTTTATAAGGAATAACGGTCAAGTCATATAATATTCATTTTATATAATATTTTTAATATAACACTCACAATGACTAATTTCAGTTCGTATAACACGATACCTTTGGGTTCAATTGATGTATAAACCAAAACCCTACTTTTCAGGAGAGCAAAAAAACGATAGGTATTTATTTTTTATTTTGATATATAACTTTTTTGTTTTAAAATGTATATAAAAACGATGCATGTGGATATGTCTTAAAATTTTGTCATAAAAAAGAATAAATTATCAATATCTATAGGTCATGCTCGGTTCAAAAGTTAGGGAGGATTTACATCCAAGAAAATAGCACTTCTTGGTTTTTACGCCCATAAAATTTTGGTAACGAAAAAACCTTATGGTGTGTATTGTCACTTAAGATAAACTTTTTTATGTTAAAGTGGTCGTAAAACACGTCATAATTATACTTTTTGGTCTTATAGACCAGTGAAATATCAAAAAAAAGTTAAATTACGTACATTTAGTACCTTAATTTTTTTATACAGATTGATATATAATTAAGTTATATATCAATCTGTATAAAAAATTCAACAGCTTGTTTGGAAATAACTTTATTAATAATTAAGTAATTTTGAAAGTCTACACTTAATGGTAAACAATACTGAAATAGTAATATTTGTCTCTGTATTGAGATCTTTAGCATTAAAACAATAATTAGGTATATCAAAAAACGCAATAAATCGGATTTCTTTGTAGTTTTACACGCGAAATACAAAGATTCATACAATAATCAACAAAATAACAATTTTCATTTTATTAAAACAAACAAAAAACAATGATGATTGAACTTTTGCTTAGGTAATTAAATACCTGCGAGTAAGCCTGCATTTAGACGAACGGCAACTTGCCAACGCAGTAACTGTCAAAATCTGTCGAGGGCTGAAGTTGCCTTGCAGGTGGAAAGTTGCCGTCCATCTAAATGTTTTATTATTGAACAGAAAACAATTTAATTATTTAATTAATGTTAGCACCGACGCATCATATCTTGACATTGTACAGCGTGCGAACTTCTAACCAGCCAATCTTTCCTACGTTGCATGTCTAATTTCCAAAAGAATGTGAATAATTCGATTCGTTTTTCTTCTGTGATATTAAAGCACCCCCTTTTACATTTTTCGGGGAGGCATGGGTTACTTTTCATTTGTCTCTCTTGTTTAGTTTTTCCTTGTTGGTTTTCATATATCTTTCCTTTTTCTCTACATTTTTTGTTATATTTCCTTTTATTAATTTTAACTAACTTTTTTTCTTAATTAAATCATTTTCTCGAAATTGTGCTTTCTTTGTCTTTTTTTGTTTCTTTGCAGGTGTATTTGTTTCTTCTTCACTCGATTCACTTTCATTTTCTTGAGCCCAAACGTCTGAACTCCCTGCTGAATAGTCACCTATTTCTTGGTCTGACAAATAATCAATAATTTTCTTCAAAGTTTGTGGTGATCGTCGACTGGACTTACTTACCAAGGGTTTATTTAAAACAACATTATTAACATCATCTGAACTAGAACACCAGGGTTTAACATTAGCAGTGTCCATACAAAAAGTTTTGTCGCCTTTGAGGTAAGTATCACAATTTTTATACAGTAATCGACCGGATTCTGCAGCTTTAACATCATGCATATAAGGAATATCATTATTTAGGTAGGTATCATCAGATTTTTGCCGTCCATCTAAATGTTTTATTATTGAACAGAAAACAATTTAATTATTTAATTAATGTTAGCACCGACGCATCATATCTGTCCTTTTTCGTTGACATTGTACAGCGTGCGAGCTTCCAACCAGCCAATCTTTCCTACGTTGCATGTTTAATTTCCAAAAAAATGTGAATAATTCGATTCGTTTTTCTTCTGTGATATTAAAGCACCCCCTTTTACATTTTTCGGGGAGGCATGGGTTACTTTTCATTTGTCTCTCTTGTTTAGTTTTTCCTTGTTGGTTTTCATATATCTTTCCTTCTTCTCTACATTTTTTGTTATATTTCCTTTTATTAATTTTAACTATCTTTTTTCTTAATTAAATAATTTTCTCGAAATTGTGCTTTCTTTGTCTTTTTTTGTTTCTTTGCAGGTGTATTTGTTTCTTCTTCACTCGATTCACTTTCATTTTCTTGAGCCCAATCGTCTGGACTCCCTGCTGAATAGTCACCTATTTCTTCGTCTGACAAATAATCAACAATTTTCTTCAAAGTTTGTGGTGATCGTCGACTGGACTTACTTACCAAGGGTTTATTTAAAACAACATTATTAACATCATCTGAACTAGAACACCAGGGTTTAACATTAGCAGTGTCCATACAAAAAGTTTTGTCGCCTTTGAGGTAAGTATCACAATTTTTATACAGTAATCGACCGGATTCTGCAGCTTTAACATCATGCATAGAAGGAATATCATTATTTAGGTAGGTATCATCAGATTTTTTAGCATTGCCTGGCTCTGTTGTGCTCGTTTCAGGGATTGGGTTGGTAAGGTAATCACAAATTGTATAGGTAGATGAAGCTACGTCTGCAGTATAGGTATGGTTTGACAAAGGAGTCTCATTATGTAAGTTGGTGTTTACTATTTCAGCAACATTTTCTCGCATAGCAGTGCTCGTCATAGGAGTCGCGCTAAGGTAAGTACCACAATTTTCAATGATTGATGGAACAGGAACATAACAATTATCTGTTGTAGAAATTCCTTTATCTAGACAATTATTTTCGGAGTCTTCAGCATCAAGAATGTTTTCATAAAGAGCCTGGTAAGTAAGTACGGGTCCCTTAACGATTTCATTTGAAATTATGGTTATTTTTTTATTTGTACTTATTTTAACAGGACTGGAAACTTGTGAAACAGTGTTCCCAAAAAATGGATGACCAAGTGAAAGTGAAATCATCGAAGTGTTTATATTGTCATTACTACTTACTTGTACTTCAATCCAAAACTGTTACAGATTTATTGTGCTGTTTAACCGGTGGTTTTGGATCACTATCTTCTATTATATCACTGCTATTCAGCGAAGCATCTTCACACAAAGTTTGTTTCGATACATTAGCTTCTGGTTTCGTGAATAGCTCAGGACTAGCCCTAAAATGTAAAGAAAATTAATTGAATGGTTCTTAATTATTAAGGTCGTAAAAGCCTTTTTAAGACTAAACAGTAACCAGATACATTTAATTTTTGACGTAAAAGTCATTACTTGTAAAAAATTATAATTGGTTTAGACTCGTAAATCCATCATTATTTTTCGTTGCATATTAATAGTAGACGTAAAACAACACGACTTTGACAGTAAGAACGTACAAACCATTATTTTTAAAATGACTCATTATATTTCAAACCAAAAAACTGATGTATGTTCAAAGGAGATCGGCGAACATCCATAGAGTCTTGGGCCCAACCGTTACACTAATGATTTTTAGGCCGTATTGTAGATCACTATGTAGGATATTTACAGGATAAAAATTATGGGCCTGGTCTTTGGAAAAGCAGAGATATGGACGGTTCTCCATATGAACCAAATTAAGTAGTTAAAAAAGACTTCGATGAATACTTCTGATAAGTTATATTTAAAAAAGCATCAAATAATCATGGTATAGATGTTAAGCATATGCAACATGATATTATTATAAGAACATGAATAAAAATTCCAAGGGCTACAATATGGTTCAGTATGCATTTGGTCTGTGAAACAATGGATAGCGTAGAAGGCAGGAGGCGGAGGGATATTTTATTTTTATATAGGTTCTAAACTAAAATAAAACAATACTTACACTGTTTTCATTTATTCATCATCTTCATCTTCATAAATAATTAATTAAGAACACAAAACGAAGCGAATGCCACTGACATTTATAATTATAATGTTATGGAGGGTACTTCTACCCTCAATTTTTATAAATGTCCTACTACGGCGTATTACGGTAAACAGAAATCAACAATGCTATTTATTATTGTTATATTTTAAATCCCATAGAAAAAAAGTGTGATACTTCACAAAGAGTAGTTAAAAAATACATCATTAATTATTGTTTTAGTTAGATTCCTGTAACGGCTAGGCCCACTTTCGCCTATCACCTTTTAGTTTATAGAAATCATGTAGACGTAAAAGGTCATTTCAGATTGCAACAAGGGCGTATAAACCACTTAACCATTTAAGAGGTTTATACGCATAGTGGTGTATAATCCACTTAACAATCTAAGTGGTTTATACGCCCTTGTCACAAAGCAGTAGACAATAGTCATTGGGCGATAGTTATTAAAATAATGGAAAAAAAACCATTATTTTGATTTGAATTATTATAAATAACTTATAGTAAAAAACATAATCATCATTATTTTACATCTGGTCTCAGAAAAAAAAGCAGATCGTAATTTGATAATAGTAGTGTTTGTACTTAGTGAGTTTGATAATAGTAGAGAGGGCGCTGTGCTACAGCAGTAAACATCGGCTCCGTGTATAAATTGTTTAAAAAAATGTAAAAGTGACAGTTTGTGTTCTATAAAATAAAAATAACGAAAATAAACAGTTAAACTACAGTTACAAATAAGGAACACAGTGGAAATAAACGTGAACTCAAGAAAATACAGTCAAATACGGCAGCAACAACAAAGTGACTTTTATTGGTAATATCAATAGTATTGGACGCAAATCGCTAAGTCATATGTATAAGAAGGACAATAACGGCGCATACATTTATAAACCGGACACTCAGTGCAATTATGATAACAAAAATAACTGATTCATAACCTAAAAAACTGTGCCAGATCATTGTCTAAGTTTCACATACAGCGCCACCATCACCATCACTAGCGCCAGTTAAACTAATAACAACGCCATCTAGGAGTACACACGGAAACTGCTTGTACGAGAATTATAACGCCACCTAGCGGATTCTGTGGAAACCTACAACAGTGAAATCGATAAGCAAGAGCCTTAAACTTCGACACAGAGTACACCGTTTCCTCAGACTACCGAAAGAGGGCACCTTCGTAAAGAATGGAGGAAATTAAAAATATGTTACTTACTATGCAGGAAGACATGAGACAACAAAAACAAGACATGTTAGACATGAAGGAGGACATAAAAAATACAATAAACAACAACATAAATGAAAAGTTTAGATATTTAGAAGGAAAAAACGAGGCTCTTGAACAAAAATTGGAAACTCAAAGCATGGAAATTAGTAAAATTGAGAGATTCATGAGAAGAAAAAATTTACTGTTTTTTGCAGTCGAGGAGCGTGAAAAAAACTACTATGAATTGGAAAAAAATATATTAGACATAATTAATAACGTTTTAAAAATAAATTGCGATCGCCGCGACATAGAATCAGTAAGAAGATTAGGAAAGAAGGGTGAGAAGATTAGACCTGTTATTGTCACACTGCAAACTTTAGGTCTAAAAATACAAATTCAGAAATGTAAGAAACTCTTAGAAAATGAACCATACTACATAAAAGAAGACTTCCCCCTGGATATACTGAACAAACGCAAGCAATTACAAAAAGAAGCAGAGAAAGAAAGAGGACTAGGAAGAAGAGTCATAATAAAATACGATAAGCTTATAATACTAAGCGGAAAAAATGAAAACATAGAGTCACACGACATCAATAGAAAGAAAAGAATATTATCAAAATCACCTGAAATTATTAAAAACGTTACGGAAGAAAAAGAAAAACAACCAAAAAAAGTAAACAAAACAAACAATATGAAGAACTTTCTTAGTAAGAAGCCTGCTCTGACATATGGAGAAAACAGCGCTCCCCGACCGGGCAGTAGCACAGCATAGCAAGCATAGCAATCAAATTCACCCCCTCTCAATTCCCCAAGCCGGCTGGTCACCGAGGGGACATTAGACCACCACCCCCCGAACTATACCGCTAATCCAAGCCAAGATATAAGCGAACAATGGAAGAAAATGGGGGAGGCCTACGCCCTAGAGGCGACTACTACAATTAAGGAAAAAGAGTAAAATGGAAACCAATAAAGAATTATTCAATATAACTTAATAACAATACCATGAAATAGCAAAATAATGTAAGTACACCAGTCAAATAAATAATAAATAATTAAATATCAATACAATGATTACTGGGAAGAAAAATAATACGGTTAAAAATACGATAATGTTAAGGTAATAAATATGTTTAATTTAGATTATATGTAAATTATTGATCAATAACTCTGTACTCTTTTCATTGAAAAGATTAAATCAAAAATGTTTAAATTTTATGTCAACAAAAAAAAAAGGAATAACTATACGCATGTTAAACAAAATAAAATACAATCGCATGAAACAACTAGAAGTAAGCAAATTGTAAATTTGTATGTAGTAGAGAAATAAAGGCTTTATTATTATTATTATTATTAGTGTTTGTACTTAACCTACATTTCCTATTTATAACAAAATTCTATCAATTCTCAAACAAACCAAATATTGATATTACCAAATTAGCCACAGCCTAACACCAAATAGGTATTACATGCATTTCAAAGACACAACGTGTCAAATCTTTAAAAATTAGTAGGTATAAATAAATAAATAAATAAATATCAGGGGACAATATCACACCAATTGACCTAGTCCCAAACTAAGCTCTAGGCTTGTACTATGGGTACTAGACAACGATATAAATACTTATATAGAGAAATATATACTTAAATACATAGAAAACATCCATGACTCAGGAACAAATATTCGCGCTCATCACACAAACATCTGCACTTACCGGGATTTGAACCCAGGACCGCTAGCTTCGTAGGCAGGGTCACTACCAACTAGGCCAGCGTGTCGTGGCGTATAAGGTCTTAATAACTATATCAACTGCACATCGCAACTATCCTTTTTGTATCACCAGCACACGAATACAGTTTGATTTAAATAAACAATAGTTACGTAGTTAACATAAACAATAAACAATAGTTAGGTAAGTACGCACCTTTTTAAAAGTTTTGCTTGACTGCGTTGATATAATGCGTTAAACATTTCTCTTATTCTAAACAAAGCACCCAATTTATTCTTTTTGTCGTTTTCTTCCATTTTGCCTAAAACATCAGCCATTAATCACACCACAACCAGTAAAAAAATTATGAACTGCACTAACGAACGGCTTTGCACTTGTCTTGATGCGTCAAGTGGTTTAGTGGTTTCCCAACTCAAGCAATCATCCATTATGATATTCTTTCTAGCTCTAATGCGTATTCGAGCTTTAAGAGAAAAAAGGACAACTATCTGTTTGTCACCACTTAAAGAGTTGAAACTCGAGTCGTTGACGAACTATATTAGAATAATCTTTATGTGGGTAGGTAGGTAATCAATTCAACCTAATTTTATTAGTGTAAATATTATGTTCTATAATTTATTCTTTAAATATTGACGTATATACGGAATGAATGTTAACATCGGTTTTATTATGATGTTTTACCCAGGGTGTATAGCAAATGCGGTAGTATTTCATTGACGTAAGAGACATTGAAATATATGTTGGCATTTACGTCAATCCAAATATTACAGAAGTGGACTTACGGCCAACGAAAAATAATTTACGTACACCATGACTATGACGTATAAACCATTTATAGAATAATTTGCTTTAACGTCTTTCAGTTGACACAAAGATTGTAGTTACGATACATAAAATTTCCCAAAAAAATAAATTGGCTGATACCTAATTTTTTTTTTCATTTTCTAAATTTTTAGGTAAAAAATAATGGGTCGTATAAACCTTCAACTTGCGAATTGGGACATATCGTATATACAGTTCGATAGAGCTTAAAATTCCAAGAAAAACTATGTATATAACTCATTTTAGCCATGTTGGTCTTTACGCCAATTGAACCCAGAGGTATCGATACATGACATATAGCGATCATAATACATATTATCTTTTAGTATAAGTGTTACAAGATATAATATCGTATGATATAAATGTGAGCGAGCGAAGCGAGCGAGCAAGACCTCTCTGGGCAGAACTGAGCGACTCGGATAGGTTACGTTAGAAGGCTAAGGCGGGAGCGAAGCGTAGCGAGCTCCCGCCTTAGCATTCGAGGTTTTTTTTTACATCCCTTGAAAAAACTATGCGAAACAATTTGATTGTAAAATTAAAAAGGCCACGTAATACTGAAAATAGTTATAGGCGTTTATATTATACGTGCATTATATTTTTTGATTTATATATGTTTTATATCTTAGGTGTCATGTACAGTAAGCTTCATAAGTGCATGGACAGATTGCAAACAAATTCCTATGAGGCAAAACATTACGCCATCTATCTGGTCATACTGTAAGCTGAGTTATCTATGATTTACACTAGTTCAGTAATATTCTACTAGATGGCGTTGAATTACCTTAAATATGAAAAACTTAATTTCCGCTTACCGCAGATTAAGTAAGCACGACACGTTCCTATACTTTATTATTATTTAGTGACAGCCAATGTTCCGAATGTTCCGATTGTTTCGAATCTCCAATCCAATCTTATTACAAATTTCAAATACAAAAACATTCATCACAGATGTAATTGTATCGATTGGGTTCGAACCCGCGAACACGGGGACTGCGAGTGATCCCTTATGCCACTCGACCGTCGAACGTTTAATTATATCTTCGAAATTAAGTATATCTTTGTTTACTTATACGGCTTATTTCCCAACAAATATATTTATATTAACACTTAGGGTAGTCTGAAGATTAATAAATACCTGTTAGGATTTCACAAAGACTCCTGCTCGTTCTTTCGTTCGCTGCTTCTTTGTTTCCTCTTTGGTAAATATTCACTGTTGTTCGATCATTCGATTATAATGAGTTCTCGTTGTAATATTGACATGGTCAAGAGAGCACAAATAATTGCTTTCTACAATGAAGGCAAAAATGTGTCGGATATTGCTCGAGATACCGGTGTAAACGTAAGTAACTAGTTTTTTTTGTATTGTCATGTTTATTTCTCAAAAGATTTACAAAATCACTTCCTTAGAAAACAATATTGTTATCTTTAGGAGTAGAGGCCAGTTACACTAAACTTTGTTCATTCTTTGGTTATCGATAGGATTATTGTTCAGGATAAAATCTCCCTAATAAACATTTGGTCTTAGAAATAAAAAAGATCGTAAAATTTAACATTAATTATAGCGAGTGATTTTTTAACTGGTTCGATTCCCGGGTGAGACAAGAATAATTTTGAAAAATATTTTTTTTCCTCTTTTTATATTTATACACCCAGCAGAAGCCATAATGATGTGTTTAATAATATGTCTTGTATAATAAAAATGACTAATTTCTAATAAATTACTTACTATTATGTATTCAAATGTTTGATTTTTGCTACAGCGGAAAACGGTTGTTTTATGGGTACGAAGATACCAAGAGGAGGGAACTTTACTCCAACGTCAAAGATCGGGTCGACCACGTCTCATAGACACACCGCAGCGTCAAGCCATGGAACGCGAGTATGAGGAAAATGGTTTCATACCGACGAACCATTACGCCAGCTTATTCGGTACGAGTGCGGGCACTGTTCGTCGTGCTCTTCATGGCGAGGGTTTGCATTATCGGAGGCATGCCGTCAAACCTTTACTTACGGAGAATCATAAAAGAGCACGGTTGGAGTTCGCTACACAGTACTTGAATTTCGACTGGAATGGTGCAATCTTTACCGATGAAAAAACTTTTAAATCAAGCCAACATGGTCGTTTAAGTTTGTGGCGTCGGAATAATACGCGATACGATAGCGGACACGTAGTGCCCAATATGGAATCTGGTCGTATAACAGTGAACATGTGGGGGTGGATGAGTTCAGCCGATCCAGGTGAGCTAGTCAGGATACCTAGTCGAGCGAATAGCGCAAACTATGTGGAAGTGCTGGAACAGACCATGTTGCCTACAGTACGAACCGTATATCCGGAAGAAGAAACGCCGCTGATTACATTCGTGCAGGATAACTGTCCGGTGCATCGTTCGCGTATCGTGCGGGAGTGGTTTGGCCAGCACAACAACATCAGCGTTATTCCTTGGCCTAGCAGATCGCCGGATTTGAATCCCATAGAAAATTTATGGGGGATTATTGTCCAACGCTGGGAAAACCAGAATGAGCGAACTCCAGAAGCGTTGGAGGCTCACTGTTTAAAAATATGGGACAGTATCCGGGGTTCAAATCTGTGCAAGAATCTCGTCGACTCAATGCGCTTCCGCTTGCAAGCTGTCATCGACCAGAACGGAGGTTATACTAGTTACTAAATTGAGTTTGAGGTTTAAATATGTAATTTTTGATAAAACGCAATATGTGTAATAGAATTGAATGTTAGTGAATATGTTTACGTTATTTTAGTTTAAGCGCGCTGCACAGCATGTTTGTATGCCGAGAAGCATAAAGGGACATAATTTCATAACTGTATTAAAGATCTATATGTATAAACCTATGCTGGACAAACAAATAAATGATTTATGATTTGAAAATGGAGACCGGGTTACACCTAATTTAACTCAATATTTAAAACAAAACCTAAACCCATTTTTTTTCTATATCTTTGTGATTATTAATTTTTACCTTATTTTATATACTTAAGGTCAAACCAAATACACTAGCGTACTCTTAGCTATTCGTACTTTCAATAATTGATAACTAAGGTAAGTGATAAAAACTGCAATGTAAAACATACCAGCACCTAAGCGTATAACCTTTATGGCAACCCGGTCTCCAGTTTCACATTATACTTACCACTATGTTACTTTGGTAAAGCTTCAATCCACTTTCCGATTTCGGAAACGAATACTTAAGCTATTACCTCAATACGGTTGGTGGTTGTTTTATTGTTAAAAACTTACGGTGTTATTAACAAACATGTCGTTGAACATGTGTTTATCAAATGTCAGTTCATAGAAATCTGTCATTTAAGACGTGTCTGAAGTGTCTAACTTTTTTGTAATAAGTGATAGTTAACACCGTTAATATCGTTAACAGAATATTGATTTTGACAATTCGTCTTAACTTTTTTTTCCTTCTTGCATATTGTTGTCAGTTAAAAATGTATTAAATGTAAAGTAAGTGAACCACAATTATTTCTATAACCACCAACCATTATTCAATGCGATTACTGGTTTATTGTAAAATAAATAAATATATGTTTATCTTGAAAATCAAGTTTCATCATTTCTGGTTAAAAATAATTATTTTTTAAATAAATAAATCGTTAAATCAAACTAGAATCAATAATTTTATCCCGTAATATTAAATTGTAATAAAAAATACTTTCTTGCCCCAGTCATATTTGAACTCCCGTCCCGTGGAATCATATCGCGATTCAGGCGAGGCGCCGACCTGTTAAGCCAGCAACTCATTCAGACGAACGGTCGAATTATCGATTCAGATAGTAAGAAGTAAATAATTACATTGCTACACCTTTAAACAATAACTAAACTAGGGTCGTTAACAGCGCCATCTAGTTCAATTTTTGAGAACGTGATCTCAACGGCGCACACGATTATCGTCGTTAAGGTGTCCATGCACTTATGGAGCTGACCGTACATTATACACTTTATCTACGCACATATCGTAAGTCCTCTTTTATGCGTTCAAAATCCGTAGGAAATGACCAGCATTATTGCAACTAATTTTACTATGAAAAGTTTCTTGTCTGTGGTAGTAGGTAAAATTTGTACTGTAATGGTTATAACAGTATAGATTTTGGTAAGGTTATGAGTTTCAAATTTGGAACATGTTCCAAAATTAACACAATTTAAATAGGTCCAATTCTAGTATCAATTGGAACGTCAACTCGGTATATTTTTTAGTACAATATCGTGGGATATTTGAATTTCGAACGACATGAGAATAGGGACTTTATTAGTATGTCTATCATATGATTTAAAAAAAAAAACCATTCATATTTGTGACACATGACAGGTTTCTTTTGACGCCATTTTTGTTGTCAATTCGTCGTATCGTAAGTCGTAAATTGATTTCATTAAGTTCATTTCTTTGTAGAGTTTATTGTGCCACTTGAAAATTCTGCTTATCCAAGTAGACAACAATTGATTAACATTGATTAAATTTAACATCGTTTGGTGAAATTGGTAGGTACTTAGATATGTTACAGGTAGCGCTGGTAGCAATGCAGGTCATTTGCCTTTCGGCTTCTGAACCCATCTTAGAGTACTTATAATATGTGTGTAGATAAAGTATTGTACGCGACTCTGCGTAATTGGCATTACAACACTCGTGTCATCTATTATGAAACTCGCCTTGCGGCTCGTTTCATAAACCACACTCATGTTGTAATGCCTGTCATTACGCAACCGTCACGTAAACTACTATTAATTGTTATATCAATTGATATTATAATTATATTAATAACGTTATACTTTATGGAAATAGTTATTTTGACATTATATCTTTCGTTCATTATCTCAAGTGTACGTTATATTAAACATATTTATATAAAGTGAGCGTATATATTGTGACTGTTATATGATAAGTTCTTATATCTCGTATTACTTACCCTAAAATAACAGACACGTATTTGTTTTTAGCGGCCCAAGCTCAACATGTTGGGAAAAATGACCCTATGACTTATATAGAGTTTTTTTTATTTTTTTTATTTCTAGTTTCAGAGTGGTTTGATTATGAATGTTTAAGATGAAAAATAATGAGCACGTGTTTTGTTATTATCGGCTAAAACTCATATTTAATAAAAAACACCCTTCAAAGATCATCGAAGATACACTTTCTTTGGTTTTTTTCTATATATTTTTTTTTTTAAATATCTCTAAAAAAAATACATGTCTGTTATTTTAAACTACTCTCTAACATATATCAAAATCAACAAAATCGGAGCCGGACAGTTGGGTACCTTTCCTTGTGCCAAAGAACTTTTTTTTTGTATCTCTTTTAAAAAAGGAATTATTTAAACTTAACTCAGAAATCGATAAAGATATTTCAGATCTAGAACTTATTATTCAAGATGGTATCTGGGCTGGGCAAAGATGTTTTGCTACCAGCTTTTAATTATACACCGTGACTTATGATTTGTATACTTATATTCGTAAATAGTACCTTATTGCCTAATTGTAAATGAAAAAATATATTAATAGTTGCTCAATACTTCACTTTGAGACCGTTAGGTCATCAATATATGTCAATAATTGTAAAACAATGCAAAGTTCTAAAATAAAATCTATTTTTATTCGGGATACAATTTAAGTCACGGAAATGAAACTTTAACCTGTTTAAAGTAACAGTACCACTGTAGTTGTATCTCAGATATTAAATTTATCCTTGGCCCCACATAGACTAAGTTCCATAAAAAAGAACAATGCCAGATCTTGGCTTAAAACAGCTTTATCAAAAAAAACACCCGCGGATACGAAGGATGTTGATATGACCCGTTTTGAATGAGATTTAAATTCGGTATTTTATTACATATTTAGGGAACTTACACGAAAAATAGAACCATCTATTAAGATATTTTGTAAATAAGACACCTCGTGAGTAACGTTACGATTATTTATCCTCTACACTCATTATTAAAACACTTACCACAAGCAGACAGCAGGAGGACGAGAAAAAGTACGAACAAACTTATTCCCATAGTAATGTTCTTAGCACGCGTGCTAAGAGTCGCGACTCGTTGTATTGTGATCGATGTTCCTGGAATACCCCCTATTTATACCGGGAGCGGCGGGACAGGATCTTATCGCGCGGATGGTGACGGCGGATGGTTGCGGTTGCTGTTTGCTGGCTGGCGTTAGATTGCCATGTTTTTCTCGAAATCGTGTGTGAATTCCGGCTGTTATATTTGGTATAAATAATGCTGCTACAGTACCTACGTCTATCTTTTGAGTCACCTCGTGTTCCTTACATATGACAGTGACAAGTAGTGTTAGGACCGCGTCCAAGCTGAAGGTGATAGGTGACAGAATAATTCTGGATATATTGTAGGGTAGCCGGGCCTTTCCTCCTAAGTTACGCAATGTACAATCAGCAAAATGGCACCATGATCCTCATTTGCTTTGCTAGACGCTCACCATTATATATTATGCACACCCAGGTAAATAATGAGGTCTGCAATAAGGTGGACCTGAAGAATTCTTGGCCCCGGAATGCCAAACTTATCCTAAAAGAGTGGCTATTAACGTTGTCTTATTCTGACACAGAAGACCTGCTGACGTAACACACACCTACGCGCATTCACACATACACACACCACACACAGCCACACGCACATACACTCACATTGTCACACACACACACACACATGCATCTACCAAAAATTGACACTCGCATACAAATGTAATGCGCTTTGTTTCTTGCTTTTGCTATGTTTATTTTACCTAAATCTGTCTTAACCGCTTACGTCTAATAATACTGTGAATCGTCTCACCGGATCCCAAGATACAGGCTCCGCCTAGTTTGGGTACCACCGGGAACCCATAAGTTGTAATTTTCTTTAGAGAAATGAAGCTTTTTTTTTCTTTTTTCATAGAACCGTGTCATAGTGACGCTATAAATCAAATGGTACGAATAGAATAGAATAGAAACGATTGGATTCAATTAGTACGAAGTGTGAAACTAAATATCACATTGACATAGTTATATCATATATTGAGGCTTTGAGAGGGGGTTGACGTCACGAACGACGATACAGTGGACCTACCTTAGCGAAAGTTAGTGACTAAAAATAAAAATAAACGTTTTTCAAACAAAATTTTATTTTACAATACGGATACAAGTACAATAAAGAACATACAGTGTTATCTTAACGAAGTGGCATGTTATTAAGTGTTAATTAGGCATTACAAAGTATCATAATCACTTGCCAGTGCTTACAATTTTAAAAAAATTACCCTCTAACGTTAAATAAAACACTATAATTATAGTTATACAGTGCTGGATTACAATTGTAGCATAGTGCGATACGCGCGCGAGTCTAGTGTATAAAAGACCAAGTGGCGTGACTGTGTGCATCGGAACTGGATAATCGTCGGGTTTATAAGACAAATTAATTAACTGCCGTAATCATCTACTTTCTTATTACATGAACTCGTGCCGTCAATTCTGAGACTATATTAAAACAAACACGCAATCAAATGTTCATAGTGCTCTGACGGGGTCAACAGGAAAATAAACAGTAATTTATTTACTTATCTTTAGATAATTCGTGCTCGCGTGAGTGAAGAGTAGGTATTCGTATGGAGAGATAATTTATTTTATTTATATTTCTGACGACCTCAATGTAACTATAATTTAACATGTCATGTTATTTATACTGTGTTATATTGAGTAATAAAACCTGAATCTGAATCAACGGATTGAAGAGAGCGTTAGGCTTTTAAAGGCCGTTTTTCAAAAAAAGTGGACATAGTGTAGGACTACAATTAACACTTCCAATGGTAACTTTTCAATTACGTCACGACAATTATTCATACATTTATGTACGCCCTCATATGCCAATATGCGCTATCTCGCATTCAATAACCGAAGCAGTTTCAATCGCTCGTTAGTAAAATGGTTAGACCTTAACACCGTGCACTTTTTAAAAAAAACGCCCTTAAGCTCTGGCTTTAAATGAATATCAGGAGACAATGTCACTCCAATTGACCTAGTCCCATGCTAAGCTCTAGGCTTTGTAACATGGGTTCTAGACAACGTTTAACAGAGAAATATATATACTTAAAAATAATACATACATGACTCAGGAACAAATATTCGCGCTTGTCACACAAATGCCTTTATTGGGATTTGAACCGCAGGACCGCTAGCTTCGTAGGCAGGGTCACTACCAGCCCATCCTTCCTTTGACCTTTGTACTGTCAGCCCATCGGACCCTGACCCACCATACAACCGTGTCACAGTTACATTATAAAACAACTTGTTTGGCACTACTTACGACTTGAATCATAACGCCACTGTGACAGAGGTGGGTTACCTAACCTAACCTACTAGGCAACGATATACATACTCGTATAGTTAAATATATGCTTCAATACAGCAAGCTCGTCACACAAATATTTGCTTATTCCGGGAATCGAAGACAGCATCGCTAGCTTCGTAGGCAGGATCACAATCGCGTCGTCGTCCATCGGAATCATGTAGGTATATACGAGGATAGGTATGATAATCGGGCAAACGCCACAATTGGGGGTAAACCCAAAAAAAAAACTCACGGTTTTTACATTCTGAATCGAGAGAATTGGTAATTTTAAGAGACCTATTTTATTAATTTTGTATTTGACCCAGTAGTTTTGTTTTAATATCTGTATGTTAGCAACACGAGACGCCCCCTAGTGGCATTTCACGAAACTTGCCTGTTTTAACGGCGATTACCGCGCAACGAGGTGTCAGAAGGGAATGCACCGGCGGGCGCGGGCGCTTGGCTCCTGAATTCTGGAGGAGATTTAACTACTACCAGCATAAGTAATTAGTGCGAGTCAGTCTATACTAGAAATTTTAATAACCCAAACATACGATCGAAATAATTTTAGAGCCTTGGTCTATTTGGTATATAAGTATAGTTCATCTTATCGGTCAATATAATACATTAGACCCATATTGAATCGAGCTAAAAACTAAAGTGACTTATTGATAATGGGAATGGGACCAACATCGAAAGAAAATTGACGAATAACGAAAGACTAAAAAATAAAGAGACAAACATCGAACATGCGCCAAATGAAATATAATTACTTACAGTAATAAAACCATGGGTTCACATTTTACACTTTATTTAACTTCGTTCTCATATAACAATATCCACGTAAGCCCGCGTGCGCGGGAGTTTCACAGAACAGCTAGTCTACCCGCAACATATAAAACACCGACTGAGACTGACAGCGAATCATACAAGATAATAATGGAATAGAATAGGTAGTTGACGCATTCATTGCCGTCCCCTTAGCCCATCGGACATATGGTTAATATTGCGTTGGATAAGGGTGAGTACTCACCATAGCTAGGCGAGGTGCGAGCGAAAAAATCCACCAATAGCAGAGCTGCGCTGAGCGAGGCTAAGAAAATAAGTATTCCTATTGGTGGTTTTTTTTCCTCACACCGCTCGAGCTCCGCTATCTCGCGATCTGTTTCTCTCGCTACGTACTTGTCAGAAAGCAATGGACGAATTATCAACAGCGATAAACTTGGTCACACACTTGGTGGTGTGGATAAACGTGAGAAAATATCCGTCACTTTCTGAACAGTATGTGAGTGCGAGAGTGACGAATTCTTTATTCACCGCGATAAAGTTTACCAGGAAACGGGGGCAGATCTTCCCCCAGATGCGGCTCTTTTGTTTTATAATATCTAAGCTCGCATACTGTCAAAAACGCATACGGTTTTAGACACTGGGTGACAGTTTGGGAAACGCTTATATGCGTTGCGGGCAGGGAATGCGTTAACATATGTAATGTAGCTACAGTGCAACGGTCACGTGACTGCTTGATAGCTTTATATGATGATGGTATACAGGTTAAACATTACATTAGTAACGTTATACTTGTCTCACACCTACGTACCTTACCTACGTGTAACTGCGTCGTTATGTTCGTCTGCACTCGTCGAATGTGGTGAGTGAATAAAAAAGATAATTTATGAATATGTTCAAGGATATAAATAAATAACTACAGTGTTTTTCAGCTACGATGAGTTCTGTGACAGCCGTATTTCATAATTTCAATCACTTAGCTATTATACTCACATGGGAGGTAGGTATTTAAAAATATGCGATTAATTATTTAAGTTTCTGTACGGCGTCGCCAGGTGTGTACCAGTGTAGTTTTTATGTAAAGTTAAAGAAATAAGTGTAATACGTGTTTATATGTGCTGTCACAGAACTTATCGTACCTGAAAAACACTGTAGGTACGGCAAACACAGTTAAGTTTTAGCCGCCCTAAACAGCCAACGTTGGTGTCTCCACCCCGGAAGGGTGGATGAGCAAAATTGGAATATTATTTTCCGAAATTACTTCCTTGACTATGTAACTAACCTTGAACGTAACTAAAATACATAACTAATTCAATTTCTGTTTGTGAATGTCATAATGAATGAAAATTGACAAAATGCAACTGTGTAAAGCATAACCTGCATAGACCCACAGGGTTGCGTGACCAGGATATCCGCGCAAATAAATGCAATTAGATTTGTCGTGTAACCCCGGCAAAGCACAGAGCAATAATAGCAACCCCGGGTTTTTACAAAGACAATTCATCTGCATGTTAGTTCTCTCGCAATCAAATATTTCAGATTGTGTTTTGTATTTTAATGTCATGTCACCGACCGTTGCACTGTTACGTGATTAAAATACAATAACAAGTGTAAAGGTTAACGAATGAATAAGAACTAATTCTTATTAATAAAATTCACATTATTATCACTACGATAATCTGGATAAAGAATATATAATTTGGTTAAACTCTAAGGATAGATTATTAATCAACAGTGATGGAATGCTTCACGACATTAAACATTTGAAGGAAGTTTAACAGGTGATCCAGATAAAGCTGTTACTATACATAGCTAAAGACTTGATTACAATCATATCATTAGGTATAAAATGACTAGGTATATTGTCAATTTCCACTCTGCGAGTATTATGACGCCTATTCGTAACATTCTTGCTTTTAAATAACATTGTTTTTTACCTAGAACGTTGTATGTGCACTGAAAGATTGTAATATGTTTTTCATGTCTAATAAATATAAACCTAACTAGTGAGTGAAAACAGAACAGGCGTCATCGAGAAACGCAAAATGGAAATATATTCGGTATTATTTAAACAGATCGACCTAGATACAAGCACATTGTGGTGATTTTTGACAACCGAGGAATTTAAAAGCTTTTTATTTAAACATAAGTACGGTGAGGGAAACTGCAAAAACATACCAATATCGCTCTTATCACAATGTCGATAAGCCACAAAAAGACGTCTTTCAGTTTCCCTTACTCTACGTAGGTAGGTAGTTTTAATTTAATCCCTTTCATGAGCCCACATTTGGCAAATGCAGATGAACATGAGTGATGCGTAGGGTGAGACAACTATACCGTTCTCAATCTAAAGTCGACGTTACACGATAACTGATACCGCCGAATATGTGGATCCATCACTGGTACTTAGGCCGATCTGCTCGTCTTTGCTAAACCTAGCCTATATGCGTTTGACATTCATACATGATAATACAAAATTCTTATGTTAAGTAGTAATAAATAAATAAGTAGTAATAACAACTATGACACACTAATACCGAAGTGAAGTGTAGAAGTTGTATACTCTATGAGCTCGGAATGTACAGTAAACTAGTCAAACTGCTAACAAATATCCAAACACGTCATACGAGTAATGCATTAGAGAATAGGGTCGTATGTACAATCAAGGAAATTGATCCCTAGACCACTTTGGACCATTATCAAAGTGACAATGTGAATAAAATCATAAAAAGTCTCTGACGTTTTGATTGATTACGTCACTTTGACATAGTCCAAAGCAGTGGCGAAGCGTCACGTAAATAAATAGACAAGCCGGAGCAAAAAAAGGTGTATGGCGTGTGTCGGTTTTACGTTTTGTTTGTATACCTACTCTATGCACAGGAATTTTTGGTAAAGCCGTAAATAAAGCCTCGCGACTGGTCCAAAGTGGTCAAGGTATCATTTTCAATCAGTCTGCTAAATCCTTAACGTTTTCACCGCCATGTGGCATGTCAAATACAATACAGTCAACAACGAACTTTTGATCCACTATAGACAATGACAGCGTCCAGTCACCACAGAGAACGTCAAAATTCACTATCGCCTTTCAGCTGTCATGTCACAACCATAATTATGGCTATATTGTTCGTGTAATGATATTATTATATCTCAATTGCGACGGATAGTCTTTCACTGTGCTCATAGACATTTTGTTGGCGTTGAAAAAGTTAAGGGACATGTTAAACTGTATACAAAAACATGCACATATTTCATCAATTGTATTAAATACTCTATATAGCTTCATCGTTTTATTTATTCCCGTAAGGCCCATGGCAATTTTTGTGTATTGCATTTGGAGTCCCTTAGTATTGAATAGGTATGTCTACGACATAATTTTCGACATAACATTGGGCCTTAAGAGTTTGCAATTTGCAAAGCGGCTAATATAAATCTACTTTCCGTAAGTATTACATTACGATATGGGCAAGGCGCCATGATAGAGACAGACGTCTACAGCGCAGTGTTTATTCAGCTAATTACTTACCTATTCTAGTGTCTGTTGATTTTTGAGAGTGCAGTAGAAAAACGATTATAACATTTTATTTTCATAAACAAAATCATCACTTTTAACCTTTTGCAAAATACACAATAATTAGTCACCAGTTACGATCCTTAAAACTTTTGGAATGCTTTGGTAAACGTTAATATTAATCACCGCCGAAAATAATCTTACAAATCTAGATCTATTGTTTAAAAGGTTTATTTTATACCTATTTACTTTTAAATAATAATAAGTAAATGGATCACATACACGCGAGTTTTAACACACCTCAATAACTTAAAATAACTGAACAGTGAAAATAACGTTCAAGCAGTGTTGTTACTCTGTAACACAAATTTCAAAACTTTGTAAGCTATTCCTCACTTCGATCATTATGCCAGATACCCACTCTCGCCGAAGTTGGGCTAGGCCGACATGCCGTCCTTTTCTAACTAATCAAATGTTTGAGAAGGATGGCTTACCTCGCCCAACTTCGTCGAGAGTTTGGAGCTAGAATAGTATTGCTAGAAAGATAGGGTCAACTTGGGTTAACTTCGTTAATCGGGGCACAATGTTGCCAGTATTAAATTACGTTTACACGTGCCCCACTACTAATTTTTTAGCATCTACATTTCCGCAAGCGTCGTGCAAAGACGGAGTCGCGTCGAAATAACATTATCAAGACATCATTTTCAACTTCGTGTGTATGGCCCAGTTACGGGTTACTACTGTATATTATAATGGTCCTCTACAATTTATTTGGTTTCCTATAATAACTGTCTTAACGCGCAGTTGAATTATTAATTACTTCACTAGAACAATGCCCGTTACAATCCGCATTCAACTCATAGCCGTCTTTCGTTTAATACTTGTACTTTCGGTCTATCCTACATCTTTAACTACAGACCGACCCATATTTATTAATTTATTATACAAAGACTAATTATCTGATCTGTTGAAAATTATTTACCATTTTAAAGCGGTAGGTACAAGTAGATAGGGATGTGCTTCACATTCGTCTAATTTTATATATTATTTCCCCATTTATTTAACATTTCATTTCAGTAAACATAACGTTCTACGTTCACGTAAGCACTTACGCAGTAATAATTGATTTTCACATCAAATTGACATTATTAATTGATGCATAGATCTTTTATGCTGTCTTGTAGGCAGCTTCTATGCGACATTGTGTACCAGCGGCAAAATAAGAATTGTGATCACAGTAAGATATTTGAATTTCAGTCTAACAGTTTTAAAACAATGTGGTGGATTTATTTCGTATTATTTTGTTTTTATTGAAATCAGTTAAAAAAATCCGTACTTACTAACAATTAAGCGCGATTCACACAGGGGGCGGGAGCGGGTTGGGCGCCGGGCATGTCGTTTTCATCGCGTGACCCGCGCGGGTCGTCGTATTCACACATAGCGCCGGACCCGCGGGTGCCGCGCGGGTATAAAAACGACATGCCCGGCGCCCGACCCGCTCCCGCCCCCTGTGTGGGTTGCACTTAAAGTACTGATTTTCAAAACTGGTTAAAAAGAGACTAAAAATTTGTTTGTCCTTCCTTCTCTGTACTTTTTCATGACACATATTTTAATTTGGGAATTAGATTAACCTGCTTTTAAAGTACAATACCATATTTTTAATAGGATGCTCAGTGTCCAAATTCTGTTGCTTTACCGCTAGTACGTGAAAAGGTAATCTAACGCACTACTTTGAGATTCCAAGTTCAAAGTTAAATTAGTTTCATCTCTGTCACTCGTCATTCGAGAGTAAAATCGAGAGAAGAGCTAACGTCACTTCGAACTTCGATTTTCATAGTAGGGCCTCTGAAACCTGTCGATTTGTAATATCGCTTTAATGAAACAGTAATGGGCAACTCAGAGTAACAGTCCAGCCTATTGGTCTGTCAGTTCATAATATTAGAACAGAGACGTATACGACGTTCTCATTCTAACAAATAACTGCTTTCGGCCTTATGGCTGCGTCTATATAGCGTGTCAAATGTGGATAAAGTATCCGTCACTCTCGTTCTTATTCAGAAGGTGACAGATGCCTTATCCACACTTGTCACACACTTATGTCACGCGATAAACGCAGCTATATTAGGCCCGTAGCTTGTAGGCTTATGACGTCGATCCGAAAATGTTTTTCAATGTACTCTGGATTCAGTCTCGATTAAGGAATGCCGAGACTCTCAAAATATAACTAATATTAAACGTATAGGTACCTATATACAACGCGGAAAAATTGCATTGTTTTATCTTTTCAAAAACCACACCCATTTTTTTAACATAAAATATTTACAATTAGATAAGTATCAACATTTATAAATAACATAACTTATATAAAATAATCACAAGCGCTACAGGACAAAGTAATCTTAAATGTATTAAGTATATGTTTTTAACAATGGTTGCAAGTTCTTGCAACTAAAGTGTACCTAAGTTAGTAGAATATATAACATATTCTAGAGTTTAAAAATAATAATCGTTGGAATAACGAAACCAAGTACCTAAGTCTTATCATTAAAAAAGTATGTCATGACAGTTTGAAGCAAGTAAAACACATTATTGTCAAATCCATAGATAAAGTCTACGTAATGTTAAGAATATTACAATAGTTATTTATAGACAACAAGTTACAATTACATTTAAAAGCTCAACAGCAAGCGTTAGGAAAGTCTGGCCAATGAGTCGTGGCAAGTTTATTTATATTTTTCACATGGCAACAATTATACTTATCGATCAAGCTGCCATTTCGTGTTACCAGTTAGAAGGTAATATTTTTAAATTTATCAACTTTTTTTCTGCCACGATTCATTTCCCATACTACTTATCTTTGTACATGAAAAACACCTTTCAAGTTCAAATTCATTTTTTTTATTGCAATTGCCTTTACACTCATCCAATCTTTAATGTTGAGTTGAAGTGTAACCATTTATTAATGATTGTTACATTTTCTTTTACGTTATATTGCTGTCGTAATTGATTTAGCTAAATAAAGGATAAACAAGCTTGAAAACTCTTTAAGTATTTTTTCTTTTTTCTTGGTTTCTTGATTAAATCTGACTGATATATTTTTCAATAAGTGATAATTATTGAGATAAAATGTTGTGGCGTCATTTATTCACGTATTTTTAAACTGAACTGAACTGAAGTTGTAACTTTTTAAAACTATGTTAGGTATAATACTGACAAAATACTCATAGGGCACATAAAAAGGAAGATCAGTGGAGAGCATTGAGGTATTTATTAGAGAGAAGTACTTAGGTCTAAAGCTATTTTTTTTTAATATATGTTAGTAAAATATTCCAGTTTTAGGAGCTCTGTTCGACTTTGTCTAGCTCGTCTTGCTTCTATATCTTTATCACACGTTGACGCTACATGCCTGTCAATATTTATGTCTGTCAAATAGATAAGAACTCCCGTAGCGTCAATAATGTGTTTTGGATGGCCTAAATCAAAGTGGAATCAAGCCCCTGTCAATTATGTCACACAATTGGTCATCTATCAGAAGTATAAAATCCGATTCGATCTGATTTTCAAATGACCAAAAAATATGTATGTATGTATGTAAACTCTTTATTGCACAGAAAACATTATAAGAAATTGCATCAATATAGATAATGTACATAGGCGAACTTATCCCATGTGGCATCTCTTCCAGTTAACCTTGGAGTAGAATAAGCCAGGACAATGCAGAAGGATAGACAAAAAGTTAAAAGTGTTGGAATTAGAAAAAATATTAGTTTTTAATAGGTTAAGTTTGCTAACATGTAAATGTTTACGGCCATTAGGTATAAATACAACACGTTTCTGAATACAACTTGTTTTTTTGATCCCCTATTAACATAATACTGGGTACGGACCGTTTCATCCCTTTCTCTGGATTGAGAGAGACTCGAATGACGAGCGAAAGCGATGGGGCAACCAATGTCTCGAATTGAGCGCTTCGTGGTAATCGTGAAAAAATGTTTAGTCAATTTCTATACCTAGTTAATATTCTATAGCAATTGTGTTACAAAATAGAGTGGCGGAAGTCGGAGGATCTAAGATGGAAGACCTAGGTTAGGGGGCGCTAAATCGCACAATATTGATATTCCCGTTCTTACCCTCACTTTCAACGGTGCCGGATTAAGTTAGCGCGGCGCGGGGCCCGTAGCGATCCTATCAGGTCGCCTTTGGTTTTTTTAGCCACAGGTTTTACCTTATATCTTACTAGCGACCCGCCCTCACTTCGCTTCTGTATACGTGTTTTTTATAACACCCAAACGTAAACCAAACTTTCCCTGAAAAAATATGTAGGTGATAGCAAACACCGCATCAAAATCTGTTGTGTTTTACACAGCCAGACAGAAAGACCGGCACATGCGGAAAGCGATTTGGTTATATACTATGTAATAATAAGAAGTTTAGGGTGATAAAATGAACAGAATTGTTGAAAGTACGTAGGAAGACGTTGGTGTATCCCCTAATGCGCGGGACCCGTAGATTTTAATCCGGCACTGCTTATAACGTGTGTGAAGACTGTGACAGTAAAGTATCATTTAAGTATTTAGGATTCCGTTAAATGTTGATGAAAACGGGTATATTAAATCTGTATACATTACAGTGGTTGCAAATTCCAGGCGAGTACCTATAAGTCCTTAGAGTAGGTAAACAATCCAATTAGCTACTGCGTGCACGTATGGTCAAATTCACATTCGTCGGCTCCGTTATTTCATATCAAACTAGTTGTTCATAACCGGCGTTACCCGGGTAATTTTTCGTTTTATAATTTGTCCTGACAATGATGAACACAACAAAATCTGTCAAATAGGTCTGCCAATCGAATTACATTTGTATATAGATAGAGGATAGATTTATAATTTGTGGATTGAAAACGGTAAACATAGTAGTTTAAGAATTGGTTAATTACAATAAACTTATATTATCATTATGATATAGGTATGTATATATCAGTCTAAATAGTTTTGTACAAATGATAGACTAATTTTGATGTTTGATAATTCGTCAAATTTCGATGCCTTTGTTGTATGGAAAATATAAATTCGTTAAGTAACGTAACATTCTTTTTTACTCAGGCAGATTGTAAGTCAAAACGTAACAAAACCTTTTTACATCATTGCAATCCATTGTTTTTTTTTTAACTTTTTAACGCTAATCAAAAACTATTTTATATAGTTATTTTTTATCTATGCTTATAACTCGAACTTTGTGGTTTATTAAACTATATTATAATGGCAATAGTAAAATTAAGGTTAGCCAAAGTATTTACATTTTTGTTTCCTAAGCATTGTTAGTCCTGTACTAAATCAATCCAGTGCAAGCTATATTAAATGACGCTATCATTACTACGTATTCGTAATCACCTTTAAAAATTCTTAGGCCTTTGTTACTTTCAAGGATAATGTTCACTAGAAAAAATGACAGTGAGTGTTGCAATAT
This sequence comes from Acleris sparsana, assembly GCA_923062465.1. Taxonomy (NCBI): domain Eukaryota; kingdom Metazoa; phylum Arthropoda; class Insecta; order Lepidoptera; family Tortricidae; genus Acleris; species Acleris sparsana. Next base: position 11,506,102 of record OV281307.1, on the reverse strand, counting down.
CAAAAAAAAGAAAGCTGTGCTATAGTGCAATGATCGTTGACTAGATGCACAGGCTATGGTTTCAAATATTTTGAGCACCTTAATATTGTGAAATAAAAATAATCCTCAAGAACTATCTACTTATAATACACTTCCACCAAACATACAACTTATGTGATAACGTCCGAATGGACATCTCAACTAAACATAACTTAAATAAAGTGCGTGCTTAAACTTTGGAATTTCTAAAAACTTTAACAGATCTTATTGCACATCTTGTACAATATTATATTTAACTACCGTACCCACACATGTGATGCTTGACATAACTCGTTATTTTTATTACATCGAGTTAAGGTAAATTTACAATGTAGGATGCTGATTGAAAACGGCTCGTAATTCTGCCTCAACCAATTTAGAAACAGCAAGCTAGCATTCTACAATATAAGCCCACCTTTAATGAGACGAAAGTAGTCAATTCAGACATATTATAGCGTATTGGGATGTTACCGATTCAAATATTTTTAAACCTGACATTTAGCTAAGCAACGAGTCAGACCACGAACATAACAATCCGCATTTACTATCTACAAATACCTACATACTGATATTAATATAGATATAGTTATAGATACCTATTTTAAAGAGTATCATGTACCGATAGCAAGAACAACATCGATGTTTTATTCATCATAAGACAATGGCATTACATAGTAGAAAACTTATTATATTTGTCTACTTATGTTTTACATTTACTAGCATAAAGTTCGCGATAGTCACAAAAATAGTATCTACAAAGATTTATAGCACAACGTACGTAAAATAGAAGAGAACATCTATTCAATTTATAAATACATTTCAACATTTAACCGAATTATCTATGGTTTATATTTTATAAACTGGCAACACCGCGTCAGCATAGCCAACATAAAAGAATGAGACCACTGCTATACAGCCGCTTTAGTAGATGGAAGGGCAATCGGGAGGGTTGAAGTTTCCAAAGACGTTGAGTTCGTAGAGGCTGGCGAAGGTGATGAAGAGCAGGTACCATATCATTAGGACGATGCCATACTTGCGGTCCAACTTCCAGCCGTTGGCGTGCGTGGCCACCACCAGGAAGATCACGGTCGAGAAGAGAGAGAACGTGGAGTAGGTCAGGCCTGTGGCGAAAATATGATCCGTATTAGGTACTTCGATATTAAGGTTCCGTAGTCAAACGAAATAATTTGTCCGTCCGTCTGTATGTCACAGTTGTTTCTATAGCCAAGTACGGCCTCTAAATAGTAAGTTGTTTTATTCTACACTACAGGTCGCAACGCGACATCGAACTACTACCCCTATTTTAACCCCTTATTAGGGGATGAATGTCTTAGCTAGGTGCGTTGATCGATCAGTCAACCAGTCAGTTTCTACAGGGTAGAAAAATCAACGCCACATGGACGGCAACCTAGGTACCTTAAAATATTGGACATAGCTAATTCTACGCAAAGGGGACTAGTAAGTAGAGATCTACACATTTATGGTTTTCTGAATTATTATTCTGCCTTAAATGGGAATCGAACTCGTCCAATATTACAAAACAACAAAGTCGTGTTCCACTGATCATTTATATATACAACACGTTCACTTTGGAACTACAAAAAAAGGAATTTTGATTAATCCATAAATGCAGTAGGTATTTATCGTTTTCAAAAACACAATTACGTCACCTTCCAATATATTTAAGGTTGCCGTCCAAGTCTGCCCTGCTAAGCCAAATAGCAGCATCTCAAATGTAACTCCTGTAGCAATCAGAACCTCATTACTAAGAGGAGAGGATCGAATCTACTATGGCAATTGAATCTGAGTTACTGTTTATTAGCTTAGGAAGGCAGAAGTGGTGTTCGTTTTTTCCACTCTGAATATACTTACCTTACTGTCTTTGGATCACTCTACCTATTGAAGAAAACTGCATTTAAATCCGTTGCGAGGTTGGAAAGATCCAAGCTTACATACAGAGGGACAGAGGGCGGGAAGTGACTTTGTTTTATACTAGGTATGTAAAGATATATTGTAACGTTACCCTGGCGGACTAGCCGCACGAATACTTTCCAAACCGGCATCTCGTGTTTGTGCGACTGTACGCTGCCCTCATTAGAAAAAAGAGCGTATGTCTCATAAATCGCTAATGTATTAGTGACCTTATTTGCTTTGTCTATCAAATTGCGCATGCGTCCTTTTTATTAAGAAGGACAGCATTGGCTACCTTTGCTGATGACGTTGACGCGGGACCCGGGCTGGATGACGGCGGTCTGGATGAACCACGGCAGCCCGAGGCACACCAGAATGTCAAACACGTTCGAGCCCACGGCGTTCGACACCGCCATGTCACCGTACCTAATAAATACCACATATGGTTAAGTATGCACACAGAGAACTAGCTCTAAGCTTTTGAGCGCCAAAGCCGTCGGAAATATAGTTGCCGGCAAACTTCTTGAACACGTAACCTTGCTTGCGCAGAAGCGATTTTTAGGTTTCGTTGGGAGGGGGGGCCGCGGGCGGCGGGGGAGCACGCGTCGTTCGCACTCATTGGTCAATCAGTTGACGTTTGACGTTTGCGTCCCCGTCCCTCTGCCTCCCTGCACGTATGTGTACGATGCGCGTACTTTCCCCCACTACCTCGCCTAATGTTCAAGAAGTTTGACGGCAATTATACCTACTACGTGGCACTGACACCAAACGTCGGCAAATTTTGCCATCAGAATTCATACGACACAAGACTCTCTGGCAGACACGTCGTATTATTGCTACGCTCGCTGCTTGGCCTTTTGAACGCCCAGACGGCTCTGAAAGTCGTGCTACTGACGCTATGACGGCTACAGCCGTATCAATAAGGTGTAATTTGCATACCACAGCAAACATGTTTGGCGTGTGAGTGACACATTTTATATTCGACGTAAGGTGTTTATTCGTTTTTTTTTATGGCGTCTAAAGGCAAACGATCCTATAGTAGGCCTAGTGTAGTTTATCGCGTGATAAAAATTAAATGTGGATAAAGCATCCGTCACTCTCGTACTTATATACGTGTCAAAAAGTGACGCATGTTTTATCCACATTTTGTCACGCGATAAACGCTACGATATTAAGCCTCCGGGCCACCTGATGGTAAGTGAGATCTGTGACCCATAGACATCTACATTCTCAAGACTAAATTGTAAAGATTGCGATCCTAAAACCGCAACCCTTCCAACACTGAGGATTAAAATAGAATGCCTCTATGCCACACGTAGGTAAAATTGCTTGCTGAACGTAAAATTACGTCATACAATATGTACCTACCTACTTATGTAAAAAAGTAATATCAACTAGTTAATTCATGTCATAAACTGCGTCGTTTTCTTGATTAACGTGAACCTAGGTCTAATGGCCATGGGGTTTTAGTTAGTAGAAGTCCAACATGACCTTCTGCCATGCCATTCCCATGTGGTGGGTAGTTTTACCAACGAAGTAAATACTAAAAAGCAAGCTTTAAAAAAACCCAACTGCCGTTTGGATAATGAGGTCAATATAATAATAGTTATCATGCATATTTTTTATATTTCACCCATTTCACATTTAAAAACCCGCTATGACGAATCTAACTACACCTTGCTCGTCGAAACAGGGCGAGCCTTTGCAAGGGAATAAAGAACCATACATTCATAAAGCCGTTTTTTTTTTTAAACGGCTGGCCCAAGCTGGATTCAAGCCGCCAAAGATAGAGGAAATTGGGCATCTTTGGAGGAGGCCTTCACCTGCGGAGGGGTTCATGCAGACTCTTTAATTTAATTATTTGAGTTATTTTATTTAAGTTACAGTTTAGCGTTCTTTTATTCTTTTATTGTTTGCATGAAATTAAAAGGCTTTTTTATTTTTTATTTTTATTTATTTATTTATTTATTTATTACATACATAAAGGTCAAAAACATTACCCTCCTCCTTCGGCCGTCGGGTAAAAGGTGTAAAGGCTCAGTTTCATGCTTGTAGCAATCCATTGACGAGTTGTGTTAACATTGTTGAACCGGGAGCTATTGCAGCGATGCAATGTACCACAAAAAGCATGTGGGCTATCGACCACTGAAACTGAGCCTTAAAGGCGATGCACAGGGGCCTCCCCTCTCCTGCATAGTACTCACCCCTCCTTGATGACGGCGAGCGAGGAGAGCGCGTCGGGCACGGACACGCCGGCCGCCACGAACGTCAGTCCCATCACCGTGTCCGGGATGCCCAGCGTGTGGCCTGCGCGCACAAATACCAAATACCACGATTAGATGGATTTCCGCTGCGGCGCACGCTACGCACGGACTATATCGATTCATTAGGAGAAACGGCAAAGGATTACCAATATAGTGAATGCTTGAGAGTGTGTAGTGAATGCTTGATAAAAAGATAAAAAAAAACGGTGTTCGGCCCATACCTGCACACCGCATGCACATTCAGCATACTTAGTTAGTTGTCTGATATTGCGAAATTTGCTACCGCCACAGACCAGATAAAAAAATACGGACGTAACCTTGTTTAATCATGAGTGAAGCATGCAAAATGGCTGGCTGTGTGCGTGCACGAGCACACACGTAAACTGTCACTCGTTCTGTGACTAGGCGTGTTTTCTTACCTAGTGTATCTGTGTGCGTGCGGTAAGTCGCGCATAACGAACGAAAGTACCGACCTTGCATGCTTCACACCTTTTTATAGCAACGTTACGTCCATATATTTTTTAGGTTACCGCGCGTTAGTTCTGACGCAAACTATAAACTCACCGATAATGGTGATCATCCAGACCATGAAGTAGGAGTAGAAGCAGATCCAGAGCATCGAGATGAGGAAGGTGACGGGGTACCAGCGGCCGCGGCAGTCGGGCATGGTGTGCCGGCACGACCAGTGCACTGGGAACGCCACGTACCAGCATGCCAGCTGCAGGGGGTCTGACCACACAAACACACAGTATTAACACTAGTTCTTCTACTGTATATCGCGCGGCTTGCATGTGTGCGTGGTTCGACTGTACAACATACAAACAAACTCACAAGGACGGACCAAGCCGGCTTAGCCGGGGTCGCGCCATCACCGCGTTTAATTGTCGACGCAAAAATGTCATAAAAGACAACAGACAACCCTATTGTCCGAGCGGTAATAGGTAACAGAAACTCCTAAAGGGCTAGGGAGTTATTCTTCTAAGAGGATGTCACTGGTATTTTTTTCTTTAAATTCTATATTACAACTGAAGCCATCTAAAACTACTAATATTGTCCAGTTTAAACGATTTGATTTGTTCATATTATATTCTTATACACAAGATTAAAAAATAATTTAATCATAAAAAAAATCGATTGCAATATTGATCATAGTTTATCGCGAAATAAGAACTTAAGTCACACGGTTTTTTGATAATATCGAAAGCGGCTGGCCTATTGCCTGACCCTCACGCGATCGCAATCGACTTCAAAGTGGAACGATTGTTTTCATTATGAAAGCAGACTCGCCTTCGTACTGTCAAAATGAAAACGATTGAAAAATGTCCTGCTGGTATCCTTGCTCTACCAAGTGACTCACTAGCTCCGATGGGCTTGATGAGAGGGTTCACAGCGGTCTCCGGGTTGTACTCCTTGGCCTTGTAGTACGCGGGGGCGGCGGGGGCCGGCTGGAACACACCAACACAATCATAACAAGACATTAGTCAGGACCCTGCAGTATTTTGGAAACATATTAAGGACAATCGCAATGCTCGGCAAATAAATAACTATACGCGGAATAATGAATTCTTATCAAAACAGGATACGGTTGATGCCTTCGCTGCGCACTTTAGCTCTGTATTTCACGCGGGTTCTCCAATCCTTGATGCCGAAGTGGCAGCTCGGGACGCGGAAATCGGTAACGACTCTACATGCATTAGTATAAATAACATTTCCTTGGATGAACTTCGCCGTGTAGTTCGTAAGATAAAAGCGACCAGCTCGCCAGGCCCCGACGGTATTCCTGCATTCCTAATAAAAGACTGTTTGTCGGTGCTCGAGCAGCCTTTACTTTGTGTTTTTAATTTGGTGCTAAAGGAAGGTGTTTATCCAACTGCCTGGAAAGTGTCAAGAGTGACGCCTGTACCCAAAGATGGAGCGTCGTCCGATATAACCACTTTTAGGCCAATTGCCATTCTGTCAGTATTCGGCAAGATATTCGAAAGCATCATTAATAATCGGCTCACTCCACTTATCTCGAGAAGACTGAGTGACGTTCAGCATGGCTTCCGTGCGGGCAGATCGACGGTCACGAACAGTTGGAATTTTGTTGACTATACGCTGTATCAAATGGATAAAGCCCAAGGCATTTGATCTGGTTGACAATGATCTCCTGTTACGTAAGTGCTCCAGTTTTGGCTTCTCTTTGGGATTATTAAAGCTTTTCGCGAGCTATCTGAAGGATAGGAGACAGTTTGTGCAATTGCATGGTTACCGGTCAAAGGAGTACTTCACCAGATCTGGCGTCAGTCAGGGTAGTACACTCGGACCGACCCAATTTTTAGTCATGATAAACGACCTCCCCTCAGTTATTTCGAACGCCCGATGCCTGCTATTCGCGGATGATTTAAATTTTTTTTTTTCCGTTAATTCATTCTCTGACTGCGATTTACTGCAGCTTGATATAGACGCTGTTTTGAACTGGTGCTGGTTGAACAGATTACCGTTGAATGTTAAGAAATGTAAAGTGATTACATTCAGTAGAGCGAAAAATATATTAGAATTTAATTATCAGCTAGAGGGCGAGTCTCTCGAGCGTGTAGATAGTTTTCGAGACTTGGGTCTCAACCTGGACGCAAAATAAAACTTTCACGACCATATCGATTCGATAGTAAAAAAGGCTAGCAAAACACTCGGATTTATAATGCGGAAGGCATCTCAGTTTGCTGGTAAGAATGTAGCAACCATACTCTACAATGCATTCGTGCGCAGCGGACTAGAATACTGCTCTATTGTCTGGGATCCGCTGGAGGTCAAATACCAACTTCTGTTAGAGCGGGTTCAGCGTAAGTTTGCCAGATACCTTTATAAAAAGGAATATGGCTTCTATCCATACCTATACCCATCCCTTTTCGTATCAGGTATGGTCGGGCTCGACACCCTAACCTCTCGGCGCAAGATGCATCTTCTTATGCACTACTGTCTCTTATTGAGAAACAAAATGGACAACCCTGATGCCCTTGAGCAATTCCGGCTATTTGTACCGGAGCGCTACTCGCGCGCGGGGCGCCGCCTCCGCCGGTTGTTCGCGGTGGCGCCGTCGCGCACGCTGCGCGCCGGCAACGCACCTAGCACTCGCGCGCAGATGCTCCTTAACGAGTTTGTTTCGCAGATCCAAGATGTCGATGTGTTTGCTGACAACTGGCAACAATTGCTATGTAAAATTCACTGCTTCTGTTGTTCTCTATAAACCTAATATTTGTAAATGTCTCTATATGTGTAAATCTATAACATTGTAGGCGCCTTGGTCCATACTGTAAGCCTATAATTGTAATTATAATAATAAATAAATAAATAACGGAATTTATGTGACGGAACGGAATTCACATGCAAATATTTATTGCATAACTGTTTACGTAGGTATTATTATTTTATAAAAGTTTCAGGCATGCAACAATTAAACTTAAAAACTAGCTTCTACAAACCGGAAAATCTTTAAGGGTTTTAATGCTTTATCAATAAGCTATTTTTTAAGCTTTGCCTTAATAGCGTTTACTTCGAGAACTTTTATGTCAGCTGGGAGGTGGTGTCCGGCGAGCGAGAGGTGATGGTGACACAAGCGTTATTCTCAAATTCTTTATATGATAATAATTTTACCTATGAAACAAGCTGTCACGTTATGAGTGAGTGATATTTTTTTGACGCTTTTTTTGTGCCCCCAGTTCCCCGCACGCTGGTCGGACTCTAGACCGCTTAATCTTGCTATGCATGTGGGCCGAGGCGGCCTCTAGTCCGTACGTTACGTACACAATAGCAAACGCTCTGTCGGTAAGTATGGATACAGACCAGCGCGGCGGGCGGCGTCTGCTTGGCGGGCTGCGCGGGCGGCGCGGCGGGCGCGGGCGGCGCGCGCGGCTCGTCGTCCCAGCTGTTGGCGGGCACGCCTGCAGCTGGTTGCTGCGACTGCCGACAAACATAATACATTACTTATATAGAAAATATGCATGGATTTTTAAATTGTATTTACCTATCGACAAGATATGAAAATACCGTAAAAGAGATCATCAAAAGTCAAATCAATATAAAAATCGACCAAGAAATACGGATGATACAAGTTTAAAATTAAACTGCAAAATTGATAGTGATTAGACAGAAAGATCCGACATGCACTGTGATAACTATAAACTCCATGTTAAAATCTGTGTTGCTAGAAAGAGATAAATAAATAAATAAAATAAATACCAGGGGACAGTCATACCAGTTGACCTAGTCCCAAACTAAGCTCTAGGCTTGTGCTATGGGTACTAGACAACAATAAAAATACTTATATAGAGAAATATATACTTAAATACATAGAAAACATCCATGACTCAGGAACAAATATCATCACACAAATATATGACCTTACCGGGATTTGAACCCAGAACCGCTAGCTTCGTAGGCAGGGTCACTACCAACTAGGCCAAAGCGTCGTCATAGCAACAAATCTTTGTTGGCTTATATCGTGGTTATATTTAAAAAAAATGTTTTTTTCAACTGTTTGTTACATAAATCAGCTTTTATAGAAGCAGTAAAAAAAAAATTAACATTCCCTATAGATAAGACCTTGTTCCTTGTTTGGGTGGTTTTCAAAATAACTGTACTTACATAGTTCAACACCATTAGTCGGTTGCGTTACTAAAATTAACTATACTGCTTAAACTTCTGTAGCAAGTGGGAGTCTGTGGGACCATCTTACTAACGAGTGAGGATTTAATCTGCTTTGTTTATTGAATTTGAGGTACCACCTATTGTCGTATGAGGCCAGTATATGTATAAATATACGGCTAATTTTCCTGACGCAACTGACTAAAGTTAGCGTTCCTTCATTCTAGACCTTAACTAGTTAAGTACTTTTTTTTTAAACTGCCCCTTTCTGACAACTTTTAACATTTACGATGAATATAAAGGACAGGATCTCCATTCGATGGTATTATTATTTTTACTAAAAGGTCCCTCACTTTAGCCAATACCCTATGTTCACATATATATTTTTTTTAATTTTAATTTTATTTATGAATGTGGAAGAAGCGAAAGACATTCGTCATCGTAGCACGTAGAAAGAAGTGGTCTCTGCCTACACTCTGGGAAACAGGAGTGATTTAATGTATGTAGTTTTATTAACAGGAATATTCAAGTGGTTAAGTGCAAGGTCCCACCTGGCTGCCCCAGGAGGCGTTAGCGTCCCAGGAGGCGTTGGGGTCCCACGCGTTGGCGGCCGGGTCCGCGTTGTACGCGGCGTTGACGTACGCGCCGTCCGGGTTGTACGCTGCAACACGCAGCCATTTAAGAATAAACAACTTTGTATTTTGTATTTGTAGTCTAACGAAAAGCAAGCATTAAAAACCCCAACTGTTGCTAACCAAGTTTTAAATCTTTAAAAATCCTAAATAATCGTTTCAAAGTAAAATGACTAAAGACACCTAAAGATGCTTTTGAAATAAGTATTCAATGATAGCCCACAAGTCATAGTTCGTATATATCTAGTGATAGTGACACAGTTAAGATTATGACAATCATCAAAATCAGTCCTTCCGTTTAGTCATTAGATCGCCATAAAAGAACAACTATACATACAAACAAACATATAGTGTACACATATTTATGAACTCGACTGTACCTATTGTGATGGTAAGTTAATTTATATGCTGTCTGATTTTAGTAAGTAAATACATAGTACGTAAATACGTAGTAGTGGTAAATACATAAAATTCCCGATATAAAGCGACCCCTACTTTCAGAGCTGGGGGGTTACCATGACATACTAAAGCAGTTCAGTTTAGATTGAGAGGAAGGGACAGACTGTATAACTGCTATAGCCCTGTCCCTTTCTCTCAAACTTAACTGCTTTAGTAATGTCAAGTTTTTTTTGTTTTTTTATTGCATAGAGAATGCAAACGAGTGCACAGGCCACCTGATGGTAAATGGAAACTGTGATCCATAGACATTCGCATTCACAAGGCTGCAAGCCTAAGACTGCAAACGCGTTGCCAACCCTGAGAACTAAGATGAAATGCCTCTATGCCAGTCATTACACCGGCTGTCTTATCCCCAAACCGGAACACAACAATGCAAACAATGCTATTTGGCGGCAGGTTAATGGATAACATGGTCACCTGCACAAGGTCCTACCACCCACAAATTGGTAACCCCCTGATGACAATTAAAAGAGTTTCATCAAACCTAAGTAAGAGCCGCCCGAAATATATTACTTTTCTATTTAAATAAACGTTTTAAACGGTCTATTGATTAGGAAGGTTCGATGCCACACAGATACACACCGTAAACCCATAGAACTAATCGATCCCTCTCTTTACATCGGGGGTTAAATATTGGTACTGACGTGGTGGGTTTTGCAGCGCGGTCTCGCTGGTCTGCCCCTCCACCTGCGCGTACGAGTCGGCCTGCGCGGGCGCCGGCACGCCGGCACTCCTGCGCAAACAATTATTTTATTACACTAAAATAAATAGGACGCACAATCCTAAGGCCCTAAGTGAATATGAACACAAATCGACTTAGCACGTGATAAAATATTATTTATAAGATAAAAACCACGGTATCTCTTAATCGGCAGAACCGATTTTCAAGAAATTAGCTCAAAATTATAACGATCGAAAAAGCTTTCTTTAAATAAAATAAACTGATAGAGCTCTGCCTGCTCTCCTCTTACGTGGGCAGTTTGAACGGAAGCGGCAGATCTCTAAAGCGCTGTAACGCAGTGCACATTGTGTAAAACTATATTACTTGTAGGTGACGAGCGCTGCTTGCTCCTCTCGCGTGGGCAGTTTGAACGGCAGCGGCAGGGTCAGCGCCCAGCGCTCCAAGGTGCTGTTGAATCTCAGTGCCACGCAGTACACGCAGTACATTATCAGCATGAACAACGCTTCAGGCCTGAAAACACAAGAATGCGTATTTACTACTCCATAAAATTAACCGTCGGTAGTAACCTAGTAACACGTGTGACAAAGTGATAACAACTATACAAACGTGGTATAAACATAGATGGGCTTGACGAAAAACTTGACTATACTTTGGAGCTGCGTGGTGAATAAAAATAGGTAAGCTATCGTGACTAGCTTTAAAACTACGACATAATAATTAAAAAAGTTATGGCAAATTTAATGGTAGAGGGTTGATTTGAAAAAATATTAAGAGTTCTTAATTCTCCCAGAACGACCTACTCGAAATTCGCCGAGGTAGTCCACCGAGGGGGTTTTAGGGTGAAGGAAGACATTGGGTTTCATACAAAGTCCTGTTTTTTACACCCGGCGACGGAAAATCAGCTGGACTTTTGTATAGGCACAACAGAAATTCATCATCATCATCATCATCATCATGTCAGCCGAAAGACGTCCACTGCTGGACATAGGCCTCCCCCAAGGCTTTCCACTCAGACCGGTCTTGTGCTTTTCGCATCCACCGCGGTCAACAGAAATTACACGACCGAAATACGCGACTCACAACTAACAAAATTACGGTCGTCTGGTTTCACCCTTAGTAAGTATAATCCCACATAACCCGGTACCACTCCCAATAAATGTTGAATTGAATTGAAATGCCTAGAACTTGTCAGAATTTAACAGCTGACAACTGTACTCACCACGTCACGTATCCATTAGAGATGGTGCACAGCATGACGAGTATGGAGATCGCGTAGAAGAAGCAGTCCCGGCAGAGTGGCCACCAGTTCAAATGGGACACGGTGCCAGCACACAGGGCGCACACGGAGATCACGAACATTATGTTGAACACCGCCGAGCCGATCACGCCGGACACGCCTGTATGAATAGGCTCTTAAGAGAATTGTGAACCAACGCTTAATATGAAAGACCAAGGACAGAATTATGACGTAGTGGCAGCCCCAGCTGCCGTCAGGTGACCATGCTTTTTTTTGGGTGGCAACTACAGCTGCCGTTTGGTGTTTAACGGATTGGTTAAATCGCATAGGTGTTAAAAATGTTTCATACAAATTTAATTCCAGGTGACAAGGTTTCTCACCCCGAAAATCAATTCAGATTTTTATATTTTTGATTATTTAGTAATTATTATGAAAAACTAGATTTGTACGTTTCCGTATTTTTTAAATAATTAGTTCCTTTACAAGAAATATTTTCCTGGAAAGATAATCGTACAGAGCTAATTTTTCATAATACCTATATCTGCAACATATTCAAAAATCGTAAGAAATTGGACTAGGAGGACTAAAATCCATACATACTAATGTATGGATTTTTTTAGGTTCACCATTCTCTTAGGGAATTATAATTAGGAGCCTCTCAATTTTGTCTTGTTCAGGTCAGATCTCTTATTTAGGGGTAGCGTAGGTCTAAAGATATATTTTAGGGCTCTGATTTGGCGCTATAGCGGTCGCGTAGACTCCGCATAAAGCGATTGCATCATCATCATCATCATCATGTCAGCCGAAAGACGTCCACTGCTGGACATAGGCCTCCCCCAAGGCTTTCCACTCAGACGGGTCTTGTGCTTTTCGCATCCACCGCGGTCCCGCGATCCTGACGAGGTCGTCACTCCATCTTGTTGGAGGCCTACCTACAGCTCGTCTTCCGGTCCGCGGACGCCACTCCAGAACCTTCTGACCCCATCGGCCATCAAGCGATTGGCAGAAAGCCAATCCAAATGAAACACACGATTTGTTGCCGATCGACCAGGAGTTTAGAGGGCGAATCCTTCCGTGACTACACTTGGTGCACCCTCAGCAACTAAGCAAGGTGTTGGTAGTTTTAACCTGTCGTTAATTCTTATTGCATTTGAACCTGAATTTGTAAACGCTGAAGTTAAAAACTATTTGCTACCGATGTCGTCTTGCGCGCAGAAGACGCCGATGACGACGGTGGCGAGCTCCGGCGCCGAGCTGCCGGCCGCCATGAACGTCGCGCCCGCCACGTCCGGCGCCAGCTTCAACTCTGCAACAAACACCCAGTCAGCAGGAAGTAGATAGGTATACCCTTAACTTAACAGTAAAAAAGAATTAGTCGCGTAACCGGAGAAAAATACCTATGAGGTTACTAAAAGTTTTCTTTTTTGCTGTGTGGATAGATAAAGTGCATGGTGTGTTAAAAATTAAAAAAAAAAAAGATTTACGGCTGTGGTTTAGGTATTTAGTAATATTGTGTGTTACGTAATGTATACAGAATTAAAGTTTAAAATGTTTATTGAATCCTAATTGGAACTATATGTCCTGTTGTACTTTTGTCTCCGTCTCACTTTTTTCTGGTCTTCTCCATAGTGTGGGGTGTCGTTGGATAGGTCTTTCAAAAATATTGCGGGTTTTTAGAAACAATTTTTCGATTAAGGGATCCGTTTATGAAATATTAAGCTTTATCAAAACCAACACTACAAATACTAAATATCTTCAATGAAAGCGCATAGCGTTATACGGATTTTAAAGAAAAACTATCACGACAAAGTAGACATCAAAAGTGTTTATAACTACTAAAATCATCTAAAACGTCACCAAATGACTTTAATTAAATTTTTTGTTATTACTTGTTGTTTTTATGTTGTTACTTAGTGAATTCGGGACCTTACACTGAGCATGGTCTGACATGCAAGAGCCCTGTTTTTACATTTGAAGCAGTTTGTTTTTGGTAAGTATTATAAAAACTAACTTAACTTTATTTGTGAAATAAATTCTGTTATTATAGCCTAAAAGGATGTTAGGCGGAAAGATTTTCGAACAAACAATCATTCGAAACAACAATTTTAATCGTTTCAAAGGGATACCGTACAGGGCAGTTGGCTAGGTCAATGAAGAAGGGCAACATTGAAAGAAAGTATTCTGTTAAAAAGGACTTCTTTTTGACCGGTCGATCAGTCTAGCGAAGTCATAGGAGCGAGTTATAAGCTACCTAATTGAGATTGCACGTTCTAAAGTGATCTTTGTATGCTCTGACGGGACTACTGAAACTCGCTCGGTTTTATAAAGGCCAGGTAAATATGTTCGATCATAGTAACTTCATACAAGTTTTGATATTCCTGACCGAAATTTGATCAAACGGATCTTTATCAAACCCAGCCTAAGAGACTCACATATCAGGGATTATATTCTGCTCGCTTCCCATATTGCTTTTAAAATGTTAAAGTATTGTCAATGTAATGGCAATAGCGGCTGAGTAAAATCAATGCGATAACATGTCAAACGTTTTAGATTTTGAGTAGAATAGATCCCCAGATCGGTGGCTAAAGTAAGGAAAGTCGTCAGTTGGCAAACCATTTGCCCGATGCCCAGATATCCTGGTTAAGTATGGGAACAAGCTGAATAGTTTGGATGGGTGGAATGATTTTAATTATATTTTCCTATAGCGTGTTTATTTTTGTTCTTCCCTTTCCATCCGGCATCTTTCCAGTTCTGAATTTTACCGGACGTTTACGTTATATGCTAGCTTTGCAGCAGGCCCGAAGGGCCAAAGCACCCAGAAATGCGAGCTCCGCAATAGCAGACCTCCAAACTTTACAAATATGCACTTGGTAAAACCTACAATGTAATAAAACAATGCATCTGGTTAAAAATTATGAATGTACGAAGAAGTAGAAGAATAATTGCGTGTGGTAAAATTAATGATTGGGGAACATCGAAATATAATAAGTATGGAAGAGTAACACCGAACAAACTTGACGTTGAAATACGTCCCATTTCCTCTACGCTTGAAACGTTTGAGTAGACGCCATTAGTGTAGAGGTTGTATATATTTTCACCCATAAGAAAACTTTGATTAGTTAAACTGCTATGACAAGAGATTTGATTGGTCTATATTTTTTCTCGTTATGGCTACTCAAACACGCTATAAAATGACACATCTGACATTTTGCTGAACTTGGATGGTTTAATGCAGAAGTGATCCGTAATTTAAATAAGTTAAGGTGTATACTTTATTTATACAGCAATAAATAATGTTTTAGTAAATATTTATTTTAAAAATATAATATTTAGTAGGCAATAAATAACGATATTATATACGGATATAATATAATAGTACATTATTATAATAGGTAAATCAAGATTTTATAAGATGAGGCATGGCGGTATTTGATCGTAACTAATTTAAATAAAACAAGTTGCAGTACCTAAGTATTACCTACTAAGGGTTGTCGCAGACATTACCGCTCGGCAACGGATCGGCATCGCCTCGCCTCATTCATACAAGGCGAGGCGATGCCGTTACGGTGCTGATTAGTCTGCGTTGCAGTAGGGAGTTACTGTACGGTACTGTGCAATTTGGAACGGCTGAGCATTTCAAAAAAATATATTTCGATGTTGGGGAAGAAGAAAATGGTGTTACCAGTGCATGCTAGTGGATGCTAAAGGATTGGTGGAGTAACAGACCTTCGCAGATGCGGTCGAGGCTGGAGACGAAGTACTCGTCACAGACGATGGCCAGCCCGATGAAGGTGAACACGCACACCAGGATATGCAGGACCAGGCCGCCGTGCTTGCGCGCGTTTTGGCCCATTAGCGGTCGCGGGAACTGCTCAGAGAATGAAGAATGTCAGTCGGAACGCCAAATTGATTGGAACTTTGTTAGAGTAAAGCTTATAAATAAACAAACATACTTTGAATATAGAATTAGTACTTTATAGTTGATACTTTACATATAGAATTAGTTTGTAATTAAACGTATTATGTGAAAATTTCAACTGGTTACTAATTAGTCTTATTACAGTTAAATAGATTCCTGTAAACTTACTCAATCATAATTGAGCTGCATCACTGTTATTTGATGACGTCATCATCCGTGAGCGCTAGCCGCCGGGTATCGAGCGCCGGGTACCAAGTTTAAAACTAAATATCTCCGAAACTATTTGACGTATCGAAATGTTTTTTTTTACAGATATTTTCTGATTTTAATAAAGAATACGGTAAACCAAAGATCTAGATGGGCTGACGTTCTCTTGATGACATCATCGTCATAAGCAGAGCCCGGATTTTTCATGGCAAAACAAAACACTATCATAATCTGGCTAGTGATAGAAACATCCTTTTATCGATATCGATAATTGTGTTATAGAATACAAAACGTGACCAAATAAAATAACATACCTATACAACATAAAAAAAAAACATAGGTACATAGTTTGTTTGAAGTTATATAGAAACATATTCAATTACTTCGTCGTAATCCACGTTAGTACACACAGCAGCACATGGCGTTTTATTCGTGTAATGGTGATAGGAGTAGATAATCATTAGTTTTTCAACATTCTCTGGGAGCAAACAAATTCGTTTATCACTATAACGCTATTTGTATATACTAAATGTACGTTCAACTTCACTTGACGTCAAGGGAGCAAATTTATAAAATTCATTGTAATTGGTATAATTTTCAGTTTGAGTACAATTTTCAGATATATCTCAACTTTCATATTCAGGATTTCGTTCGAGCACAACTTTATAAATAATACTCGATATCGATAAAATGATGTTTCTATCACTAGCCAGATTACGATAGTGTTTTGTTTTGCCATGAAAAATCCGGGCTCTGGTCATAAGTAATCAACAGTCATCACAGCAATTCACAAATTTGTGTGATTCGCGCGTCGTCATCTTTAGTAAGTCATTAAACGTGTGTGTATTTGCTGAACGAGAATCTCACTTGTTCAATGGCCGGCGGGGTGCAGTTTCTCAAAGGGTGGACCGTCGGCACCTGGAACAAAAGGTTTTTATTAATAAAGTAACCACACATATACTCTTTTAGTGAGGGAAATAAAAATGTTTTTTTTTAAGGTTCTGTAAACCTTACAGGACCTGGAACTCTTATAGGCCAATTTGCTCCGAAACAACTGGACCGATTGAGTGGAAGTTTGGTACACATATGTATGTATGTAAATTAATGATCCAAACACAGAATCTGTGTATTTACTTTGCACATCTGATGTAATTGTAAATAAGTATTTTTTTTAAATACGGGTCATTTTCGTGGGACAAATAAGGAAAAAAAGAAGGCAAACTGTATCATATGTGAAATCAAAAAGTGCTCGTTATGAGGATCTCAAATATATTTTTGTTATCATTGTAAAATAAATAGTTTTGATTTTATTCTTGAAAGAAGAGGAAGATGAAGAAAGACGAAACATATAAGAATTCTATCAATTGAAAATTAAGTGGTAAACTCAACATAAATACCAAGTAACCACGAGTCTCTTAGTTAAACCGCAGACATACGGACAGACGGACATGGCGAATTCCTTGTTGACTACGGAACCCTAACAAAGAATAAGATGCGATATTCAACTTACTGGCTCGTACCCCGCATCTTTCTGTTCCTTCTTTCCCTCCGGGTCGGGCGCTGTTGTTCCCTTCTGGGTCCCTTTCCCCGGAACTTCCTCTTCATTAGTGTCTTCTCTCACTTTCTCATCTTGACCCGCTGGAGTCACTGGAATATCTGTCAAAATATTATCCTTTTGGAATTGCTGTGCTACTTACAATTTTACATACACACCTTCACGCCTGTAATCAAAGAGTCTGCTCAGTCAGCTTCAGAATTACCTACAACTTTTGAAAACTTGTTGATGATTCAGTAACTTACACACGTCAGAAATGTAAATTTGATGTTTTGACTCGGTAGTAATGTCTATATTGTAATGTTCAAAACTGTCTAGGCAGTTTTGATGTGTGTAGATTTTGAATTGTGCTATTTTTAAGTGTTTTATTGTAATAGGTATTCGAATTTCACCGTTTAGTGTTGCCATTACTTTGGATCTAGCGGTTCTGGGTTCAATTCTCGGGAATGAGAAGTGTTAATATTTATTTCTGAGTTTATTATATATTCTATCATTTAAAACATATATCTATCTATACAAGTATGGGTATCGTTATCCGTAATTTGTTTTTTTTTTTAATTTGGTACGTCATTCTGTGTACGATTTTAGGTTCGGAACACAATAACCCTTGGCATATCGGAGGCCCTAAAGAGCAAATTAAAAAAAACGTGTGCGTCTAGGGACGCCCGATAGAAGTGATAACTTAAACTAATCTAAGTTGAACTACTTAAAATTGAAATTGTTTAACTGACTGCAAACTTACGCACACTAACGCAGAGTGACTCACATTAACAAACCTAAAAAGTTATACACTGTTGAAAGAGTTCATATATAGACGTCTCTTTTTAACGAAGGCCATTTGTAACAGGTGCGAAGAGTACTATTAGCTGTTTTTATACTCTATCTATGCTTTCCTACCTATGTGCTGGCGCCGTAACGCGTTACGTAACGAAGCGGTTTACACTCCCTTAAGAAGTTATCACTTTAAAATCATATAAAAAATAAAAACTAGAGACGGAGTGATGCGTAAGAGTGTGACGCAAGAATTATGTTGCTCGCTCTAAGCTAAGGTGTAAATGCGTCCCTTACGTTGGCCTGATGGGACATTGTGTAGCGAGCCATTACATGTCAACACTGATAAACTTATGTTTGAAAGAAAGAAAGAAAGAAAATAATTTTATTTCTGCAAAATGATAAATTTTTCTTATAGCTAACATTCTGTACCTAGTTGTGGCAGAACATTTAAAACTGAAGCTTACGGTAACTTAGCAAATAAGGATGCACTATTTATTTAATGTAACAATTTGTGAAAACTGAACCCACTCAGCATGGTGTCGCGGCACTCGGGAGTGTCACGACGCTGGTCTTCCGTGGATCCAGCATTGTGACACGCGGGACAGCAATCGGCAACGCGTAGTTTAAATATAATGTTTTCGTGTCGTTTGTTAGTAGGTTAGCGCAGAGTGTAATGCGTAGTGCGAGTGCGTTGAAATTAATCATTATAATAATTATTAGGGTTAGTAATTAGGTGTGTTCTATTATATGCCATTATACTATGCTATGCATCTGCTACTAATGTTAATATCCTAAATAAGAGTAAAAGCAAATGGTATAAGGTGAATAAAAATAAATAAACATTATAATCAACAGTTGGATACTAAATACATGTTTACTTAATACCTTTTATTGATTGAAATAACGTCTTTTATGGTGTGTTAGTCTGTAGTTTGTATGTAAAACACCAACAAGCACTGTCTATTATTTTCAGTACCTACTTTCAATATATTTTGCTAGCTTGGCCCGTTAGGAGCCGTCACTTGTAGGTACAAAGTATTACTTATTCTGTGCCGTCACTGATGGATGCTGCTACACTACAGGACCACGCGGTTCTGTCACCCCGGTGTTAGTTTTAGTTTTTATAATTGGTATGTATGTTAGTCTATAAGGTAAGTATGACCTCGTTGCTCGAAATAAAAAACCTTATTCTTATTCTTACTACGCTCTTAAATACTTTGTTTACCTTTGTCACTGCTCGCTCCGATGGGCTCGTCTTTGTTCGGCTGGAGGTTGGTGTGGGCCTCATCGGGTAACGTAGACTCCGTATCCTGGAACATGAATCGGCAGTTCATTTTGGCAGCATATGTATATATATATATATAAGAATTGCTCGTTTAAAGGTATTAGAAAAATGCCCTCATTTTTTTCATGGTTTCAGATCTATGGTAAGATCATAATCATAATAATAGTTACTTAGATTAAGTTAATTTATTTTAGTACTCAGTTTTTTTTTTTTATATTTTTCGTTTTTGTCTTAATGTAAAGTAAATATACCAATAGTTAAAAAAAAAGTCAATATAAATGTGGAACAAGGATGTCAAAAAGTAAAATAAAGTAGGCTACCTACATACATAGGTAGCAAGTCAAAAATAATAATTAACATAATTAAAACTACGACTTCAATGTCATGAACTTATTGTACGTAGATTTAAAAATACAGTCCAGTCTTGAGACGGCTCTTAAAGCCTTAAAAGTTAAAAAAAAGATAAAAAGATAAAAGATGTTTATTCAGTAAGTAGGTCGCACGGACACTTTTACACGTTAAAAATCTACCAGCTCTTCGCAAGAGACCACTGCTTAGAAGAAACGACGCAAGAAACTCAACAGTCAGTCGTTTTTTTAAATACTACTTATGATATAATACAATTATAAAGCTAACCTAGCATTATATAAAACAATGAATCGAACATAAAGTAAAAATAAAAATATATTCAAGCGTAGCTTGAGCAGGAAAATGTGTCAAAACTCAGAATTTTCATAGGGAGTAATAATAAGTTAGGTTTGGTGCCCCTATTATGTTTGCCGGTAGCTTATTGTAGACCGCGGGACCCATGACATGAGTGACCTTGGTCGACTTAGGGTCTCCGCAGACCTATCTACAAACTTTTTCTTACCGGCTCAAGCAGATTCCGCTTCGATAGGTCTGGGGAGACCCTTAATCAGCCTATGTTTTATTTTAATTTAGGAATTTTATTTTAAGCTATATTCATCCATACACAGATCCTCATATTAAAACGTGACTAAGGTCGGTAACGATAAAACGACGATGACTTCGTTCTAAATCTGTTGTTTACAGTTTTTTTTTTGCTTTAGAGTGAAATTCAGTCACATACATAATATAAGAAGGTATGTGAACCGGTTCATAAAAACAATCATAATGATTGTTATTCGCCGTCGCAGGTCACAAGCAAGCTTTTAGTGGAGTAAAAAGCAGGGCTTCGATACCTGGTTCATTGTTTAAACTATACATTTCAAAAAGAGCATTTTCATTTTGATCCCGCTCTACTACACGCAGGTGCAATGAAAATGGGTCACCTTCTATCGCAACTTAATACAAAGTGACCCGTACAATCAATTGATTTAATAGGAAATTGATTAAAGAGCATCAAACGCTCGCAAATCGATTCCCCTCCACGGGAACTTTCACAAAGAACCTGGTTAAGAACCGTAATTAACGGGTATTTTTGAAACCGTTCCCAAAGCCTGGGAAAAGGGTGAAACACTCTTTCCAGGAAAAAAGACGGTCTGTGGACAAGGGCTAAGGGCAATGTCAATGCGTTGGTCAAAACAAAGAAGCGGTCAGTTGGTACTTTGGTAGACCACCTGCTCGGTGACCATGATTTGGTTAGCATACAAATTCATACATAAACCCACGCCTTCGGCTCCAGAGTGGGGTAGGCAGAGCTACAGAATTACCTACAACTCTAAAAACTTGCTGATAATTCTGTAACCACATTTTGCATGTTTGATGTTTACCAGCGTATTAGCGGCAGGTTGCAAACCCATCGCCTAACAGTACTACAAGCCTTTATTCTCTTAGTCGCCTCTTACGACATCCACGGAAAGACATGGAGTGGCACTATTCTAACCCAGCAACCACACGGATTTGGTTAGGTTATCGGGAAAGAATTGGATGAAGCAAGCGCCAAGCTGTTCTCTGCCCTGCAGGTGAATGGTGGATGAATGATGGTTTAATACCTTGTCTTCGGGCGTGGTGTGGCTCACCACGGCCTGGCCGATGGAGTACGCGATGAAGAACACAGCCACCGTGAGCCAGCGGTGCCGCCGTGGCCGCCGCATGCTCTGAAACAAGCAGGTACACCATCAGATACAAGTCACCAGTGTCGCCCAGACTTAAATATAAATTAAAGAAGAAACTGGCTGACATATCAACGCACAGCCCTAACCGCTGGACCTAGCGATTTGAAATTTGGAGGGTGTTCCTTGATGGGTACCCTAGGGGTGCACGGCACTAAGAAAAGATTTTACAAAAATCCATCTAGTAACGTTAAGAAAAATAACATTATAACGGCATATTTCGTTAGTGTTCAAGGTTTTAAGTAGGTATATCAATATTTCTTTAAATCATTTACATCATCATCATCAGCCTATAGTAGTCCATTGCTGGACATGCTTCTCCATATAAATAAACGTTTATGTCGCGGGGATATGATTATAAGTGGGATTTGATCACATGCTTTTCTTTTTTTCTTTGCCCCGCGGCGACTTCAACAGCTACTACCGCAGGGATATGGCATTTCCACAATGAAGTGATTTCACCAGTGTCAAGTATATATAAGTATAAATCAATATAGCAATGAAACACAATACAATATTCTCTAGGAAGATTGGGGGCAACGTTGTACGGTGATATGTAGGACAGAGGTCAAGGTAGTTTTAACCTCTTTACCACTGCGAGTCCACTTGAAACGAGAAGTAAGATGCCAGATACGCGTGCGTGCGTGCACAGTGACAACTGTGCAACACAAAGGCATAAAAAGTACGAATCACTAACAGAAAAGAACTTTGAACACCTAAATACACAAAAATACTAAACTAAAACAAATTTCACATCCGCCATCTTTTGACGTTGCAAATGGCCTCCAATAATGCTCGAAGTGGTTTAGTGAATCGTTCGAATCCCGCTAGACGAGTTTAGTGAATCGTTCGAGTCCCGCTAGACGAGTTTAGTGATTTTTTTGATTTCCCGCTAGACGAGTTAGGTATTCGATCAAGTCTTTTAACTGGTTTAGTGATTTGATTCAATCCCGTTGTCTCGCAGGAAAATGACACAAAACACTACATTTTTGTAGGAAAATGACCATATAGAGTTGTCGTTTCAACAACTGTAGTGAATGGGCCAATGGAAAAATTAGGGGCCTTATGTATTTGATCAAGTCCCACTTTCTGTTATTTCCCTGCGACATAATATAAAAACATGAGGCACAAGTTTTCCGCGTCTTGTTTGTCGCTAGGATCTCCATTTTTATCTTGTGTGTAATTAAATTACAATAAAAAGGCACTGAACGAGAAGCGAGACAATATAACTAGTTCTAGCCACACAGGGTACTTAGATGCTTGCGATCAACTATTTTTTTAATGTTTTTTTTACATGCCATCATTATATCTGAACTAAACATCATTCGATAAGGAACGAAAAGAATTCTCAAACGGTCCATGAATACCTTAACATCGTTCATAAGGAGCGTCACGTCCGTTTCAAGGAATTCCATTAGTCCGACGGCTTTAGAACTCGGGTCATAATTATAAACAAGCGTTATGCCGGCGACTTTGCCTGCTTCGTTTACTGCCACTCATTCATTCATACATGTTGTTGATATTTAATCATATACTGTAATATAAACATAAAATAGACCTGTACTGAAGTGTACTCATATTTTTGAACTCTTATTTTTTTCGGTTTTGCAAATAGTATTCATATGTAACGATTTTGAACAGTTTTTGCCGCAAGGATAGGCTGGAATATTTATTATCGCGTAGCGATATAAAATAACTATTAATCAAAAGGTACTTAAACAAAACGACATAAACAAAAACATTTTAGTCTAGGTACATACCTATATAGGCGTAAAGTTGGTATTGGTATCGGTACCAAAAAAGCTGTATGCGTGACCTCATCTTTCGTCCCGATGCCTATACCTGCTATCCCAAAACAGCCAGGCTGCATGACATTCTAAAATCGGTGAGGAAACCTTAAGGGCCTCCATAGACGGGCTGCTTCAAGCAGTCAGTACCGACAGCCCCGTCGTCGATATAGGACAATCTGCAGTTACAATTACAATACGAACTTAGAGCCAGGAATTGCATAACCGGAAAATAGAGTTATCGTTTTAAAACGATATGACGTCATACCGTTTCGTTTCGGTTGGTTTCGGTAGCGTAAAATATTTTATCGTTACCGGAACGTTATATTCCGGTACCGATAAAATATTTTACGCTACCGAAACGAATACGAAACGTACCGTTTTCATAAATGTATACCGAAATAATACCGGTTGACTACTGTTTTAATAAAGGTATGTACTATCAGCCCATTGGAACCTTGACCCACCATAGAACTCTGTCACAGTGACGTTATGACTGAAGTCATAAGAAGTGTCAAAGAAATTGTTTTATAATGTCACTGTGACACCGTTCTATGGTGGGTCAGGGTTCCAATGGGCTGATAGTACATATTATGAAAAATAGCGATACCGTTATTTTATACCGATAGCTTACCTTTATATGTCAACCGGTATAGTTCCACCTTTATAACGAAGCGGTATCGATATCCAATACCGGTACCATACCGTTAATACGTAGTAACGATGACATTTAATGTCACAATTTGTTTTTATAAAGTCGTTACGTACTATCGAACCAACGGAACCCTGACCCACCATGGAACCTTGTCACAATGATTGACGTACGATTGTCGTATAGCTTCGTATGACAGTCCTAACGTCAATCACTGTGTTCTATGGTGGGTCAGGGTTCCGTTGGTTCGATAGTACCTAATGTGTAAATGATAAATATTGTTGGTTTATTTTTAATAACAGCAATGGGACTAAAATTAAATGTTTAAATAGGTAGAGTTTTTAACGGTTCCTATGCATAGAGCATTAAAACTGCAGATCGGGGATCAGAAACGGGGCTGTCGGGCCTGACTGCTTCAGGCAGTCCGTCTATGGAGCCCTAAGGCTGCGCCGAGCGTCCAGTGGCGCCCTCATTGATATTATTGCTTTTTCTAAAAAAACTAAAGTACGGTGTAGTGCATAATTGCTTTCCTTCGTATTTTCACGGAAACGTACGAACGTGTCATGCTACTTCAGTCAACCTCAGTACTTTTTGTACTGTGACCGACTGAAATAGCAAGACACGTTCGTACGTTTCCGTGAAAATACGAAGGAAAATAATTATGCACTACATCTGTATTGCCTTGAAATATTAGTTTTGTTTGTTTGTACAAATGAATACACATTGTGCAATGTATATACAAAGTTCACTGACCTTGTTCTTATTTAGGTTTTTATTTTTTTAGTTTAAGCCAAGCATTTTTTGTCTGTTACACGTAAATGCTTTGCACCTTCATATTTGTACACATTTTTTTTAGCTGACTCGACCCTATAGGATGTAAACTTATTTCAACTTAT
This sequence comes from Acleris sparsana, assembly GCA_923062465.1. Taxonomy (NCBI): domain Eukaryota; kingdom Metazoa; phylum Arthropoda; class Insecta; order Lepidoptera; family Tortricidae; genus Acleris; species Acleris sparsana. The sequence continues at coordinate 11,481,126 of OV281307.1, read as the reverse complement.
CTTTAAGGGCTGAAAAGGGAAACTTTATAACTACGTTGGTATCTACGTATTTATATATATCAGCAGCCTTTCGTAACAAAGATAAAAATACATGTCATTTTAAATTACGGACCTTGTTATTTGTCATCAAAAAACACAGCATAAAACGAGATACTATTGCAGAAGGTTAGTTTTTTCTTTTTACCAGTCATAATTTTATATTCTATCTTTACTTTAAAATAACTCCACTTATTCCAAAGTGCATTTATGTCTTATTTATACGTAGTGGTTATTTACTCAATGTTATTTATGTCAAAGTATAGTTTGACATAATATAAAAAAAAAAACTTGTTCAGAAATTTCTTTGAACGCTGGTTGGAGTAAAACCTTTTTATTACTCTAAAATTATTACTACCAATAGTAATTCTAAAGGTTTTTTTTCATAGTCCGCAAGCTTGTAGCAATACATTGACGAGTTTTTTTGCATTATTGAGCCGGGAGCTATTGCTGCGATGCAATGTATTACAAAGAGCATTTTTTTTATGACAATGATAAGGCACGCGAGCACTCAGGCCACCTGATGGTAGGTTGGCTCTGAGACCCAGAGACATTTGAGATCTCAAAACTGCAATCCAGGGCCGTATTAATAAACTCATCTTGACTGTGAAGTCCGTCACAAGATACGTCAAAGTAAACGCCAAACCATAGAACACTGTCATTTTTGACGTATCTCGAGACGAGCATTAGAGTTGAGATCAGTTTATTAATACGGGAATAAGACTTCAAATGCGTTGCCAACCCTGAGGACTAAAAGGCTAGTAATTTCACCGGTTGTCTTATCCCCACACCGGAACACAGCAATACAAACACTGCTGCTGATGCGGGCTATCGATCAATGAAATTGTGCCTTAAGCTAAAATACCGTATCTCGTCGCAAGTCGCAAGAATAATACATATTATTCGGGAAAAAAACCCCTCTACCTATTACGGTTCAATAGATAGGTAGGTAGGAACGGCGGTTTTAAAAACTTGAAGAAGTCATAATAAAGAAAAAAAAACATGACATAATTTTAGCTAAAATAAAATTAAAACTGATTTCTTGATTTTGTTTTTATTTCCTGTTTAGCATAGGTATCCAATATGCATTTAAATAAATAAAAGCTACAAAACTTTGAATAGTGTGACCTTAAAGAACCAAGCGATTTTTTTAAGAGTTTCATAAAATAAGAGTAAAATATCTCTGAGCAGTTTGGGCTTTAAAATGAAGTACATATTGCACATTGGGAGTTCAAATAATCCAACGATATTGTTTCGATTTTTGAAGTATGATGGACAGTAGGTATTGATAAACGGATCTTGAGTGAGATGGCTGTCCCAACTCTGATAGCATATGGAAGTAAACGTCAAGTCTTAGGAAACTGTCACTTCTGACGTATCTTAAGACAGCCATTTTGTCCAAGATCATTGGTCACTACTTATAAAGTATAAAATTTGGAACTTATCATGGCCCGTCCATTTCACCTGTTATCCGAGGCTATATTGGCAGAAAGAGATGGAGATAACGTAAATTCGAACTTCGATTTTCAAAGTATTAGCCTCTGTTTATAAATAGGTATGACTTGACGTTTACTTCGTCGTGTCTTGCTTGAGACGGGCAGCACTCTCAAAATCAGTTTATTAATACGGTATTAAGAAAAGTACTGTTATTAGTTATCGAATGTCATAAGTATTAGGCATAGCGTAAGTTTATTTCCCCGGTACTAATAAGGGATATTTTGGGAACAATTTGCATCGCCTCGTGCTAAAAACATAACTATGGGAATAATTTCATTCCAACTTTTTCTCGTTCTCCTGCTGACTGTTTGTGGTAAGTGTTTTATTAATTATTAAGTGAATATTTTGGGTTCTTAAAAAAAACAGTTTTATTAGTACCTATGTGGCAATGTGATACAATAATTTTATTACGTTTACACTGCTATTATTGCCATATGTGACTGTGTATTTATGTATTCAAGGTCACGATCATGACTCTGTTTAAAACATGTTCTCCAGGTAATAGCTATTATAAAGTTAAGCAGAATTTTAAGTTGAACGCCTTACTTACTGCGTTCTTACTGTGCAAAGTTCTTATTGACAGGATTTTATTTTCTTATCTAAGAACAATGTAACTTTGTAAATTTTCCTAATTATTTTTTGCCAAATTGATAGACCGATATAAAATTGCAACTGTGTAACAATTTAGCAATTTAGCCGGGCTTTTATTCTACTGGGTAAAAATCATATTGCCTTTGAAGGTATTATCGTATTGTTAACGTTATGATAGCTCGTATTTACTTTACAGCAATGGTGGGGAAATAGAAACAATAAGTATCATAACAAGGCAAAGGCGATATGGTTTTACTCAGTAGCATAGAGGCCCTAGTATGATTGAACTCAAGCTTTGATTTAGTTTATATTTTTTTGTCTGTATGTTCTCACATCCCATCCAGCCACCTTTTTTTCAGTATAATTTCATGTTATCGGTGTGCAGCACATAACTGGAAAAACTCTTTACCTATTCCGTGATATGCACATTGGTATTTTCAGCTCATATAACGTCGATCAGAATTACAAATCTTTTAAAAAAAGCATTGTAAAAACAGAACGTTTTATTATAACTGTGTTTGTTCGTATTTCTATTTCTTAATTTTATGTGGACTTGTTTACTTTTCAGGCTTTGAGGTTATGGAACTGTTTTTTGTTTTTTATTTATCAAAACCATCTATATTTTTGTACATTAGGTGTTGTACATTTTATAGTCATAGGTTAGGTCAAAAAAGCCGGCTTGTTTATCTTGGTTTTGATACATTTCGATTTCGAATACTTAATTAAATTAATAACGACCGCGGTGTTCAAATTATTCTACTGCTTAATTATTTTTAGAAATGCTTATAATGAGATTTTTACCACCCAAAACCGATTTGTAAACTGCCCAGACTCGCTCAATTATTTTGATTTAGAGCGACTACTGCCTTCAAAACTTGATCTTATCAAAATCAAGTTTCATTGATTATCTACTTCGATGCTAGGTTATTATTTTTTATTAGAGCGTATTAAATCCAATTATCCTCTTAGAAAATAAAATACATACCTTCTTGACTCTCAATTTATTGTAAAAGAAAGCCACTTTAATACCTTATTATTGCTATTATTTACCGTAGACAAATCATACCTAAATATACTGCAGTGCTTGCTAATGCGTCAGTGAAGTCTGCTACATAGGTACTTAAATATTTTGTTTTAACTGAGTCACGTCAGATGTTTATAGTCTAATTAGTAATTACTAACTTAACTCTAAATCTAAACCAACTACGAAAAAAAACTATTTGTTGGCACTTCTGTTATCTACAGTGACTTAGAAAGACTTATTTGAAAGATGTTATAAACCCATAATGACCACTTTAACTATTACGAACCTGAATGTTGTAAGTAAGTCAAAGCTTTAGATTAAATCCGAATATTTTAAAATTCACAAAAAATTAACATGGATACATGAAGTAGCAGACGGCAAGCGGTTCCGGAAGGACTACAGCTTCCACCCAGGAGAGGAAGGCTGGTTCAAGCTACACCAGATCCCCGCCAGCTGGCGGGACGCGCGGCTGAGATGCCGCCACGAAGGTAAGCCCGTCTGATCTCATCCATCACGGTTAATGATCTTTCACACTCGTGGCACAAGAATAAGAGAATCTTGTATCCTGCAGGCGCTGTTCTTGCGTCCCCGGAGGAGCGCTCCGTGCTGGACGCCATGAAGAGCATCATCAGCACCGCCAAGATGGCGGGCGGCGTCTACACCGGCATTTCCGCCACCTACTCCAAGGGATATTACCACACCGTCCAAGGTATAACATTATGAGTGCTATATTGTTATGTATCGGTGGTGCTGATCACTTCCCGCCAGGTCTTTAGCGTAAAAATACCTGGGATATTTCAGGCATTCGCGCTCTGATGTACGGGTGACACAAGTAAGTGTATGGTATGCCTTTTATAGGTATAGGTATAATAACGTTACATCTTTTCTATTCTGTATATCGTCAATATCAGATGAGACGTGAAGCTGCAAATTTGCATACAAGAAGGCGATGACGTTTCTCTCCCCATAAACCTAGTCTGTTTTGACGATTTTTGAATATTTTCTAGTCATTAATGAAAAAGATCTTGGTATTTGATTCCTACCGTTGATACAATAAAATGGAAAGTGTGTAATTTTTCCATTTAATTGGTTTGAATACCGTGAGCAATTCTATTTTTTTTAAACACTGCGTTTCCCTGGAGTACAATTTCTATCCTTAATAGTTAGGGTACAATAGTTTTAAAAGGTTATGGAGACCAGTAGAGAGATACTACTTTCGCGTGCAATGGTGTGCATCCGGCAATACCAAAGTCTAGTTTAGGGTCTGAATCCTTTCTATGCGCTCACTGGCTGTAACTTGGGACCCGAGAGACAAGACAAATCTAGCTCGTGCAAATAGAAATATAAAAGCAGAGTATGGTAAAGAGAAAGCAAGCGAGCACACAGGACTGATTGTTAGTGGAAACTGTGACCCATAGACATTGGCATTTCGCATTTACATGTTTTTTGAAACATGAAGTAGTTCATGTTTTACTCCTAGGATTCCTGGTTTGAAGGTATCTCCATTCCAATTTAGGTAATCCGTCTAATTGATTTTGGGTGAAGGAGTACCTAACAACACTAAACACTTTCAACACTTCGTCTTACACACAGACTCACAAACTTTCGCCTATATTATAATATATAGTGTTATGTAGTGTGAAACACCTCATTCCACAGGGACTCCTCTCACGTCGTTTCAACACCTGCTGGCCTGGGTTCCGAACGAACCGAACAACAAGCAGAACGCCGAGGATTGTCTTATCATCCTCCCCAACGGCAGCGTCGCGGACGTGGCGTGCTCCGAGCCCATGCCCTTCCTCTGCTTCAGGAAAAACACTAGAAATATAATCACAAACTGCGGCACCGTAGACATCAGTAAGTCTCACTCACTGTGACTTTATATTTAGGCTTAAGCTCTAAAAAAAATATTTTTTTATTGTCCTTTTTAAAAACAATACAAACAATATTTCGATTAAATTATCTGTTAAGAATCTGCTTGATGATCACAATTTAAGCGCCATTTTATATCCGTAAAACCTATGAAATGTTGTTCATTAATTTTGACTCTATGCACAAAAGGGCTAAGGCATTTAGCTTTTCTTGACATAATGTAGAACATAGATCGTTTTTCACCCGCTTTAAGCGAGAAAAGCTTCTCTCACCCGAACAATTTCTCGCTGGTACAATCTTATTTGTGGGGTCCTAACGGATACACTTCAACAGTATTTGATCTTTTGAGTAATTACCCCTCTTTTAGCGCTTAATCCAATGCAGCCTCCATCCTTTCCAAAAAGCGTATAGCGGAGTACAATGGCAGTGCCTGGTTCTGGGTAGCCACAAACGAGGATTTTCATTCTTACTCCGGCGAGGGCATCACATTCACACCAGCCTTCACCGCACATTCTACATCGGTGTTGTCATAAAGGCCCATCTTTGCTGGGAGATCTTTAACCCCGAAGTGCCCGGTAAACACTCCGATGATATATCGGAGTTGTCTTCTGCTGAGTTTCCGGAGTTTTTTTGGTCCAGGTCTTGCCAACTCCTATTATGAAAAGCTTTGCATGCCTTAAGCCTACCGTGGTTTTCCACTCTTTCTGGTGGTTTTCTATGACATATTTGCTCAGGGCTGCTTTTATTCCGTTCGGTTAGGCGGTTCAGGTCCAACGTTTGCGCCCTTGGACCCTTCCCTTGCTTGGGAAAGCCCTCGTGTCATTTACTGTCCTACCAAGATTGTTTAAAGCTTGAATTCCATTATAGACTAGTCTCGAGTCTACTTTAGGCGCTGTGAGCGCCTTAAGTGCCGCTTGGCTGTCACTTAGAATATAGATAGTTCACTCCTGTGGAGGCCTACCTATATTCTCTTGCGTACAGGTGTACAACTCCGCCTGGAAGACTCGCTGGTGAACACAGACCCATGTGAACTGCTATATTCAAGTTTCGATAAATGTTCTCCAAATTATGATATACTTTTTAATGACCCAGAATCTGGTTATATCAAAATTCTTTCAGAAAAAAGGTGGCCTTATCTGATAACATTTAGGTTTTTATATTATTTTTAATTCTGTAAGAAAAAAAGTTTTTATGGCAAATTTGAGGCCCCTAAAATCCGCCGCCCTAGGCTCCAGCCTACTCAGCCAGCTGGTAAATCCGCCACTGGGTGTCGTGCTCCAACCATTATTTTTACGCCTCCGTGCGCGTCTCTTGCCTTCTAATTGACCGTCATAATTAATCGAAGCAGTTGGTATCTATCATGTCGAAGCACATAGGAGGTCATAATGGTGTTCATCAGTTCCGATGACCCCTTGATCAAAAGGGTTAGGTCCAAGCAATTCTTGGTCTGTTTTAACTGTCTACTTCATATTTCTATTTATATTATAACTGACAGGTATTTACAGACTACAGCCTAGATGTGAGCCTCGGCAGCTGCTATAAGTTCCACCCGGCGCCTCAGTCCTGGTCGCAAGCCTTCGCCACGTGCTCAGGGGAGGGAGGCCACCTCGCCGTTATCAACAGTGACGCAGAAGCCCAAGTTCTGGGTGACTTGTACGCCAGACACCCTACTATACAGTACCATATACAAGACTGGGCATATGTCGGGGCCAATGATTGGGGTGAACATGGGATTTGGCGCACTGTGCATGGTAAGTGTCATGAGAATCAACTTAGAGCTTCAGTTTCGTCGGTGGAGATATGCAGCAAAATTATGATCTCTCATTACTCACTTACCTGTTTTTACTACGTCCGTATAGGTTGTTTTTGTATTCTCTTACTAATAAACTTCTGTTAATCTCTAAATCTTTTATAGTGTCTTACAACACAAATAACCACCTCTAAAAACCACAAGTACCAGGGTAAAGCCAAATAAATGATATGGCATATTTTTAATGCAGTTATAACTTTTGAAGGCATAGTCTAGTTTCGCGAACATTCACTAGGCAGAGAGTCTGTTGCGTATGCCGTAAAATATTATTCTTAATGATATTTTTAGCCAAATACGTTTCGGACAATCGAAATTATGCCAGACATACCGCACCCTTTTGACATTGCTTTAGAAATTTCAAGATGGAACATTTCTTTAATAGATTTGATCATTAGTAATCTGGTGGAGATTCGCAACATTATAGATAATTCGTCGTTTTGTGTTATTAAAAAGGTTTAAAACCGCAAGAACGTTTTAAATTATTAGTTCGGATGCTAACTGCAGTTACTCCAGAAAATGTTGAATTTATCGAAAACGTTGAATATGTCGATAAGAATATTCGTGAAAGCCAACGAATTAGTAAGTACGAGTAGGTTGGTTCCAGATTGGTTTCACACAAAGTTAACGAAGAGCAGAAATAACTATAGTGGTGCAAATTTATGACAGACTAGCTGTTGCCCGCGACTCTGTCCACGCAGGATAATAAAATAACCTATGTTACTCAGGTATAATGTAGCATTCTAATGGTGAAAGAGTTTTGAGTTTTTCGTTACCGTTAAAATACATATCTTTCCTATTTGTAATACCTAATATCAGTATAGATAATTTCGACGCTGTCGAAAAAACAAGTTCATGAATTTTATATGTGTGGGATATGGGATGGGCAACTAGGCGTTATCCCGGGTAACAGGCGCGTAGCGATGACTTACCAACGAGAGTGAGTACTGAATGAAAACCACGACGTTAGTACTTATGTCGTTTATTCTTACAGCTATTAATGAATGGTTTATGTGTACACAGTGCACCAACATTACAAAAAACAAACTTTAACCAACCACAGTAATATCATACATGTGGGCAACTTTAACGCACCCATGCGAAAAAACAAAAGTAAAGGAAATTAAATGTTCTAACTGTCATTCTATAACTGTGCAATTGGTTGGCGGCGGATAAAAGAACGTTAGTGACATAAATAATTGGTAATCGGATACCACCTTAAACAACACAAGATATATAATCATTGCCGACTGGTGCGATCTTAAGGATTCGACATATTTATAAACGTTGATCCTGAAACTTTATGAAGAGTGATACAAATGTATGTGATACATTAACTCCGAATGCTATGTTTGTGCCCCAAAAGCGTTGTCAACTTGGTGTGGCCGACAGCTAGGAATCTGTTATCTCCTCTGGCATCATGACGATGCCGCTCCGCACACGTCAGCCAGAAAATTATCTATTTTCATTCAAAAAACGTAGGTATGAATATTGCTACCTTCCATATTCGTTTATTTTACTTACTTATTTTTCGTGTTAGTTCATGGTATAAATATCTATGAATACACAATTTTAGTTTGACGGGTTTGATGGTCACAGAAAAAAAGGCCGACAGACGGAGTCAGGCAGACGGACATGACGAAACTAAAAAAAACCTAGTTTCACTACGTAACTCGAAAAAAGAAAGTCCAAGTACAGTAGTCATATTAATTTAACATGATAGTGATGCTTTTGCAGGACAGTCACTGGAGGAAGCGGGCTTCAACAAGTGGCAAGCAGGTGAGCCCAGCAATGGAACGGCATTACCCGAGGACTGCGTCTACTTTCACCGCACCGTGGTCTTGGGAGACATTAATTGCGGCACACCCCTTCCATTCTTCTGTGAGAAGAGCCCGTACAGTTTGGTGGACGAAGACCAATAGTCTATATCAGAGATGCAAAATTTTGGCTGTCAAGGTTACGGTACTACGTATAAGTATATATATAAGTTTGCTAATTTTACCATACTTGTTATAGCAATAAATATTTATGAAGATTATTTTGCTGATTTTATTGCTGCTGCTTACTTTATTGTGTCAAAAGTTTAAGATTTAAAAAAAAATCAAACCTGAACTGACAAGATCAAACTGAAAGGATCTACCGAGCAAGCGCCGACTGTCTAGTAAAGCCCTAATTACTAATATTTAAGGAGATAGAAGAAGAAGAAAAATGTTTATTCAGACATCTATGTTTGTACTATGCTATAATAACATATGGCTGACCTAATGCCAGATGTTATGAAATAGTCCCCGCTCAGTATGTTGCCGGTGGTTAAACCAGCGCTGATCTTCCGCTGGGACCATTTGGTAACTCACGGCAGGCCACAAAACATAAAAATAAAATAAAAAAAATGTAAAAAAAACCGAGACAAAAAAACTTACAACAAAAACTACTACTATAAAACAAATTACAGGATAGATTGGAGCATGTTGCCCAAACTAATCTTATAATAATGTAACCAGGTAACTAATATAATTTTCAATTAAACATTTAACCACTAACCCAAACGTATATAAACAAACGAAAGAGAGAAATAAAAAGGAAACAAAAGAAAGAATCAAACCAGAAAAATAAACTAGTTTTATGTAGTTTATTACAAACTTACTGTACCCAGAACTTTAAAAACATAATCTTGACGAAGTTTTTCATACAAGAAGAGTAAAATATCTGTGGGCACTTGGGACTTTAAAATGAAGTACATATTGCACATTGGGCGTTTAGCTGATTCTTCATTATTATTTCTATTTTTAAAGGTGAAAGGACAGTAGGTATCAATAAATGGATCTTGAGTGAGATGGCTGTCCCGACTCTGATGGCAAGTTGACGTCAAGTCTTAGGAAACATAGGTTACGTCATTTCGAACTTAAGTATCTTAAGACGGCTCTTTTGGCTAAGGTGATTATTACTTTGACGTATCTTGCTTGAGACGGGTAGCACTCTAAAAATCAGTTTATTATTACGACGTTTAGAAATATATTGTAAGGTTATAAGACGGCTTACCTACCGTAAGTCTATTATTTTTAATATCAAGCACATTTTGCTTCGAGTCGTGCTAAGAACAAAACAATGGGATTATTATTTTTCAAACTTTTCCTCGTTCTCCTACTGACTGCTTGTGGTAAGGGTTTTATTATTTATTAAGGATGGCTTCTTAAAACATTAATATTTTATTAATCCACTAATCGCTAAAAGAGGGGTAATTACACAAAAGATCCCATAGGGTCGAAGTGTATCCGTAAGGACCCCATCAAAAAGATAAGATAAGAATATCATACATGTGCAACTTGAACTCACACACATGCGAAAATAACAAAACTTAAGGAAATTAAATGTTCTAACTGTCATGCTATAACTGTGCAATTGGTTGGCGGCGGATAAAAGAACATTATGACATAAATAATTGGTAATCGGATACCACCTTAAAAAACACAAGCATAATAATAAATAAATAAAAATAAATAAACGTCAGGGGACAATGTCACACCAATTGACCTAGTCCCAAACTAAGATCTAGGCTTGTACTATGGGTACTAGACAACGATATAAATACTTATATACAGATACATTGAAAACATCCATGACTTAGGAACAAATATTCGCGCTGATCACACAAATATCTGCCCTTACCGGAATTCGAACCCAGGATCGCTAGCTTCATAGGCAGGGTCACTACCAACTCGGCCAGCGCGTCGTCAAAATTATAATCATGGCTGATGGCTGACTAATGCAGCCACCCTCAGGATTCGAGATATGGTTCTCAATGTCGATCCAGAAACTGTCCACGGTAATATGCTTTGAAGACGAGCCGACTCCAGCGTCAAATGTCGTCATGCACGAAGGAGACAGAAATAAATGGTTGCCTCATTTTTACAAATGTAGAGTGATGCAAGTGTATGTGGTACATTAACTCCGAATGCTATGTTTGTGCCCCAAAAGCGTTGTCAACTTGGTGTGGCCGACAGCTAGGAATCTGTTATCTCCTCTGGCATCATGACGATGCCGCTCCGCACACGTCAGCCAGAAAATTATCTATTTTCATTCAAAAAACGTAGGTATGAATATTGCTACCTTCCATATTCGTTTATTTTACTTACTTATTTTTCGTGTTAGTTCATGGTATAAATATCTATGAATACACAATTTTAGTTTGACGGGTTTGATGGTCACAGAAAAAAAGGCCGACAGACGGAGTCAGACAGACGGACATGACGAAACTAAAAAAAAACCTAGTTTCACTACGTAACTCAAAAAAAGAAAGTCCAAGTACAGTAGTCATATTAATTTAACATGATAGTGATGCTTTTGCAGGTCAGTCACTGGAGGAAGCGGGCTTCAACAAGTGGCAAGCAGGCGAGCCTAGCAATGGAACGGCATTACCCGAGGACTGCGTCATCTTTCACCGCACCGTGGTCTTGGGAGACATTAATTGCGGCACACCCCTTCCATTCTTCTGTGAGAAGAGCCCGTACAGTTTGGTGGACGAAGACCAATAGTCTATATCGGAGATGCGACATTTTGGCCGTCAAGGTTACGGTACTAGGTATTCATTTATATAAGTTTGCTAATTTTGCCATGATTGCTAACGAAATAAATATTTTTTAAAGATATTTTGCTAATACTTACTTTTTTTTGTCAATAGTTTTAGATTTTACTTTATTCCTGAGTAATTGTCAACTGCTCATCAAAATTAAACGCCGACCGTCTAGTGAAGCTCTCATTATTAATATTTGTGTTTCGTAATAAATTAAACTAGTTTTGTAAAGTTGAAGAGTGTTTCGTTATTGTACAAATGAATACACAATTTATAGCAAACTTACTGTGCCCGTCCTTCCGTCCGTCTGCAGAGACGTAGTACTAGAAAGCTGTAATTTGGCATGAATATACATATAAGTCACGCCAACAAAGTGGTGAAATAAAATCTCATAATATTTTTATTTTCTCACGTATCTTGGGCATGTATTTTTTATTTTCTCGTCTAGATGTTAATGTAGCGTGATGTTGGATCGGTCTTTCAAAAATGTCGCGGATTTGTAAAAATAATCCGTGATAATAATAAAAGGGATCCGTTTATCAAATATAAGCTTTAAAGAGCTAATTTTTGTAAGAGTCAAATGTCCCCCCCACCCCTACAGTCAAAACTACAAATAGGTACTAAAAATCTGGAAAATATCTTCAATTAAACGCGTATAACGAATTTAAAAGGAAAACTCAAACGACTATGTAGAATTCATTGGTTTTTGAGATACAGGCGATTAAAGTGTTTATACCTACTAAAATAATCTAAAACGGCACCAAATGACTTTAAATAGAAAATTAGTTACTGTTGTTTTTATGTTTGTAGTACTTAGCGGCTTCGGAACCCCACACTGAGCATGGTACGACATGCTCTTGCCCGGTTTTGTCCTTCTTTTTGATGGTTGATGGGCAGGAAGTATAAATAAACGGATCTTGAGTGAGATGGCTGTCCCAACTCTGATGGCACATCGAAGTAAACGTCAAGTCGTAGGAAACTGTCATTTCTGACGTTTCTTGAGACGGCCATATTGGCTAAGATCAGTTTAAAAACCGGTATGACTTGATGTTTACTTTGACGTGTCTTGCTTGAGACGAGGAGCACTCTCAAAATCAGTTTATTATTACGGCCTTTAGAAAAGTACTGTTATTAGTTACCTAATGTCATAAATATTAGGCATAGCGTAAGTTTATTGTTTTTATAACAGCCTTTACATAACCTCTTACCTACCTACATGCTGAGTCCCATCACTCCCGGTATCACTAGGGGGTATTTTGGGAACATTTTGCATCGAGTCGTGCTAAGAACATAACTATGGGAATAATTTCATTCCAACTTTTCCTCGTTCTCCTGCTGACTGCGAGTGGTAAGTGTTTTATTATTTATTAATTGCCTATATACTTTAGATTCTTTGTACATTAATGTTTTATAATACAAAGTAAATAGCAAAGCAACACAATATTTTATTAGATTTGCACCTGTATTATTGCTATATGTGAATGTGTTGTGCCAACGCGTGTTAGTTAACGTCTTCGAGGTCACGATCATGACTCTGGTGAAAACGAGTTCTACAAGTAACAGATATAAAGGTATAACTCTATAAGCAGAATTTTAGGTTGAATGCCTTACTGCGTTGTGGCTAAACAAAGTTCTGGTTTAAAGTATTTTATTTGCTTAGCCAAAAACAAAAGATTTTCCTCCTTTTTTTTTTCTTTGCCCCGCGGCGACTTGAGCAGCTACTACCGCGCAGAGCAGCTAATATGGAGTTTCCACAATGAAGTGATTTCGCCAGTGTTAAGTATATATAAGTATAAATCAATATAGCAATAAAACACAATCCAATCTTCTCTAAGAAGATTGATGGCAACGTTGTACGGTGATATGTAGGACAGAGGCCAAGATAGTTTTAACCTCTGCACCACTGCGAGTCCACTTGAAACGAGAAGTAAGATGCCGGGATACACGAAATAAATCCAAGTTTTCTATCACTGTGCAACACAAAGGCATTAAAAGTACAAATTACTAACAGAAAATAACTTTGAATACCTAAAATACACAAAAATAAAAACTAAAACAAATTACACATCCGCCATCTTTTGACGTTGCAAATGGGCCCCATTTTCCTACTTCATTTTTACCAAATTGATAGCCAGATAAGCAGGGGTCGTACTTTTGATGCCGTTGACGTCAATATGACGTAATTTTACGCACAGGGTGCTCTGCTTTTATTTGGCAGGTGTTGTTTATAAAAAAAAATATTATAGTTAAACACAGATCAATCGCAATCAAAATACGGATCACGGCAGCGTCATTCTTTTTAACCACACTCATTACTAAAAATGACATATTGAGACTATTTTCTTTTATGAATGTCAATGTCGTAATTCTATTTATGACTATTTAATCATATTATTTTTTATTACAACGTAAAAAAAAAGTTGTTTTTAAATGATAATGTTACTCGATGATTTTTGCCACTGTCCTAGTGGCAATGCCATTTTCAATCAAAAGTTTCATTTACGTTTTAGGTATGAAGTAGGTATTTTTATACGCCTCAATAGATTACTTAACTCATTTTTACATGATAAAATGATTGACGACTGTGTTTAAATGGATGGTTTACAAAAATATTATAGTTCCAACAGTTGCCCATTCCAGGCATACAATATTATTTAGGCTTACTTAGATTTAAAAGTTAAAACGTTATTTATTTATTTATTTATTATAAGTATATACTTTTTACATAGTACCATAATCTAAATGTCGCCAAACTGTGTGTCAGTTTGTTGGCGACTGAAGCGCTCAATAATCTAATACTACTTGGTAGGTACATAGATACTAGTGAATACTTACTTACTAACTTAATTTACGTTTACATAAAAAACGAAACGAAAACGAATCAACGAACGAACGAACGAACGAACGAATCTCGTTTATGAATCTATAAGTACATAAACTTAAGTGAAGTGACTATTTATAATTGTCAGCGTACCTACATAAAAAAATCATTTAAAGTATAAAAAACATTTTCATACAGCCACTTTTTCAGTTTAACCTTAAATTGATGTCCCTCGAGCATTTTAAATTCTTGAGGAAGACTATTAAAAATACGTATCGCCATAACAAATGCACTCTTGCTGTAGATTGCGTTATTCGATTTAGGACACACCAAGTCGAATTTATATTGCATGCGTGAATTATCTTTTAAAGTTGATCTTTTTGCAAAGTAATTTGTATCACTTCTAACGGTAGGATGTTAAGTATCTCGGAGACTCTTAAATAAATCGCTTTCTTCAAATATTATATTTATGGAAATAGAAAGATTTAGAGAATTATATTTTAATAAAAAAAAAAATTAAATATAATGAAACAGCGAGAAACGGGACCCGTGTCAGTGCTTATCGAAATTTTCTAGAGACTGAATTATAGATTCAAATACCAATAGATCATTGACAATTCTGAATTTGGAAAGAATTTAAACGAAATATGGAGGTTGTAACAACCTCGTTACATACTTTTAACATATCTACAATAAAATAATTGGGAATCATTCTCTATGACGTAACGTAACGTGACGTCATTATTGCGTGAATGGCATGAAACGTACGGGCCCTGCAGATAAGTAATAAAGTTGCAATCCTCTAACAATATAAATCTCGAGCTTCAATTTCGTTTATTTTTTACAGTTTGCATGTAAGAGACATCTCTTTAGTCAATATAATGCCATTAGTAATAATTACTAATTTCTATTCCGTGATAAGACTGTGGTATTTTCAGTTCATTATTACGGCGGCCAAAAATACAAACTTGTAATAAAAATTACCTACATCGTTACCTTCATTATTTACATTTTTGAACATTTAATATTATTGTATATTATAAGCATTTTATAGTACCGATACTATGATGATGAAATCAATGAAATGCAATCGATACCATATAAAAACGATCCTAAAAGTTGCTGGGAGACATATCTGCCTTCTTTCAGCATTTGTTTTCTTTGCAGCATCGTTCCAGAGTTTAAACTTAAACATTCGTTAGAGTAAAAATATCATGAAATTATGATGTAATTATACGCAAAGTTTGCCGTAGAGTGCACCACGCAGAACGGTTAGTACTACCGACCGAGACACAGAATATTTCCTAACTTTTACCTATATAGTACCTATAAAAACCGGCCAAGTGCGAGTCGGACTCGCGCACGAAGTTCCGTACCATTATCTATACAACACTAGCAGCAGGGAGGCAACAGTTCCAGAGGGGCTAAACGACCTTAAGGTGCCCACTCACCACTTATGCAACACATCCGCCCTTCGAGCATATAACTCTTGCGACTCCACTCTGACCGGCCAATAAAGGCAAGACAGAGGATTATTACTATTATTATTATTATAATTGCTTATAATGTGAGTTCTTACCGCCCAGTTTCGATTTAAACTGCCCATACGCAACTGCCCAATTCAGTCATTTTACCGCTAAATTATTATTATTTTAAACAACTGTGGCGGTCAATCGGTGCCATAACTTTATATGCAACATTTTCATTGGGGTGTTTATTGTTTGTAAAACGTAACGTCCATTGTGGAAGGACATGCGTAGGTACCGACATATTCGCGTTTTTATTGAGTCACGTCAGATGTTTAACTAGTCTAATGAAGAACTTAACTACATTGGTAATAAACATGTTTTTTAAATGAACGATTTCGTATGATGTTTGCACTTATGTCTTCTACAGTGACTTACAAAGAAAGGGTATAATTTAAATCATGTTGTAAACTCGTAATGACAATTTTAATTACGAACTTTGTTGTTGTTTGTCGGTTAAAGCTTTAGATTAGAACAACCTATTAAAATTCGCAAAATTTCAATATTGATGACGTGGCAGACGGCAAGCGGTTCCGGAAAGACTACAGCTTTCACCCAGAAGCAGAAGGCTGGTTCAAGTTGCACCAGCTCCCCGCCACCTGGCAGGATGCGCGGTTGAAATGCAACGATGAAGGTAATCCCATCCCATGCACATTTAGTAAGCTTTCATTATCAATTAATTCATACTACAAAATAATCTTGTCGTGTCCTTCAGCCGCTGTTCTGGCGTCCCCGGAGGAGCGCCCCGTGCTGGATGCCATGAAGAGCATCATCAGCGCCGCCAAGATGGCGCGCGGCGTCTACACCGGCATCTCCGCCACCTACTCCAAGGGACATTTCCATTCCATTCAAGGTATAACATTCGGAGTGTTAGGTACATTGTTATTTATGGGGGGTGGTGATCACTTTCCATCTGGTCTGCTTAAATAGTACTTTATTGCACCTCTGGGGTAGAAAGTACGCAATTTATGGCCGAGTCATATAGAGGGTCGTAACGAAGGTCTTCTAGTGTGCGAGTCCATTAATTGCCCTTTCTACGGAGGCAAACATAGTGTGAGGAAATAAAACTAAAACTATTTATGGTGTTATTCTTATATAATATGAAAATTGATTTATTGATTTTCATTGTTTCTCAAAGTGTGAGAACAATATTGTCGACTAATCAGCAAACAGGCCAACGATACTAGACCATCTTTGGCGACATTTCCTAACTGTTGAGAAGAGTATTTTTTATTTAAATTTTAACACCACTATTAAATGTTCTTGCTCCCCAAATAGGGGTTTTAGGCAAGATGTGTAATAACGCTTACGTAAACGATTTTCGAAAACTGTCAAAATGGACTATGGAATGGACAAAAGTATTCGTGACAGTCCAGCAGTCACTATAGGTTCAAATACAATCAAATACATTTTTAACAAAGATAACGTCCGCAGAATCTTATCTAACTGTGACTGTAGCGTTTTTTTTTGTATGTTTCTTACGCGATTACTCAGTCACTTGTGGATCACCAATTTTTACATATTTTTTTGTTTATAGTGTAAACTCCCGAGGTGGTCCCATTGTTACAAAGTCGGTATCTGATAAGGGTAACCATGAGGAATTGAGGGAAGTCCTCAAATATTATAAGCACACACATATCTATCGTTTTTGGTATTTTCAGTAACAAAGCATTTGCATTCAGAAAGTACCATTTGGTGAAATGGAACTGATCAAGACCACTGACGATTTTTTTTGTTTCTAGTAATAACGTCTAAGGGGGGGTAGGGGATGGTTTTGCCCGGGTTTTTATAAACTTGGCAGCTAGATAGCGCGCGGATAAAACCGGCGTGGCCAGGGAATGCCGGCGTCAAGTTCACATTCAATTTCACCGTATAATACTATATACCTACCTGTTACTAAATTTGCCGTTATAAATTTAACTTTTAACATGACTCACGTTTTATTTTTTTTTACTTTATGCGCACAGGACTTTATAGGATAAAAGGTAGTGAAATAATTTTAATAATAGTATAAGTACTAGCTTCTTCCCGCGACTTGTCCGCGTTGACCATCCCCTGTGTATGTGCTACCCATGGTTAAAGTTATCTTCAGTGGTTTTTGAATGAATGAGTAACAAACATACTTACTCACATACAATATCACAACTATTCGCATTTATAATAATACTAGCTTCGACTTTGTCCGCGTAGAATTCGTAATTTTGCCATCCCGCTGATTCAAACGATAAAACGTAGCTAAAATGCTATTCCAGACTAATCTATCTCTGTAAAAATTTCATTCCACTCCGTTAAGCTGTTCTGACGTGATTGAGATATAGCGTGATGTAGTGTGAAACACCTCGTTCCACAGGGACTCCTCTCCCGTCGTTTCAAAACCTGCTGGCCTGGGTTCCAAACGAACCCAACAACAAGCAGAACGCCGAGGATTGTCTCATTATGCTCCCCAACGGCAGCGTCGCAGATGTGGTGTGCTCCGAGCCCATGCCCTTCCTCTGCTTCAGGAAAAACACTAGAAATATTATCACAAACTGCGGCACCGTTGACATCAGTAAGTGACTTGATCTTTTCACTCTTGGTTTGACGTAGTCTCAATTCGTTGGGATATATATATTTTTTATGTATGTTCCCCGATTACACGAAGACCACTGGCCCGATTTGATTTTTTGTTGTTGTTTGTATGGGTATTCATTTTAGTTCGTCTCGTTGTTAACATGTCACGATCTGATGATGGAATCTTGGAGATATCAAGGGAACTCCTCAAATATTATAGCCACAGCTATAGCGATTTTAGTATTTTTCACTGTATCTCGTGCATTTGCTTTTGAAAAGTACTATTTGGTAAAGTGGAACTGATGATGAAGACCACAGATAGCGACCGGAACTCCTTAACGGTACCTATTTCAAGGGTGGCGATAAGATATCTCGATTAAGGTAGTTGAGTGACTAAGATGAAGCACATTTAATTGTTTAAATATTACTATGACTTTGTCGCGGCGTTGCATGCGGCCAGCTCGAAATGTTCTATAGTTTCATATTAATTTAGAAGTGGGAATACATAACAACATAAATAGGATGACTAAACAGTATTAAATAAAATGAATGTAAAACAAAAATATATCCTGCATTCAAAATGAAAAAAAATACTACTTATAAAATGGTAGGTAGTTCAGTCCAACTGAGGTCGGCGACCCACCATATTTTAAACTAAAAGCCGAATACAGTTGGACTGACCTACCTACCATTTTATTGGTAAAGTAATAAGTAGGCTTCGGCTGCAGAACAGTGGTCCGAATTAATCCGCGTAATTTTCAGCAGTTACCTTCTTAGATTTACTCCAGTCCTGTGCACTTACAGTTTGCATATGACTATTTTTATAATTTCTAGTCTTACTTGAGAATATTGACTTGACGTCTGTCACTACATGGCTTGTATCAACTGTCTGTTTAGACTTGTAATTTATTTACAGACTACAGTCTAGATGTGAGCCTCGGAAGCTGCTATAAGTTCCACCAGGAGCCTCAGACCTGGTCGCGAGCTTTCGCGACGTGCTCCGGCGAGGGAGGACACCTCGCCGTCATCAACAGTGACGCTGAAGCCCAGGTCCTAAAGGACCTGTTCGCCAAATTCCCTGGGTCTGCTAGATTCTACGGTTACAAGGATTGGGCATTTGTCGGGGCCAATGATTGGGGTGAACATGGAATGTGGCGCACTATACATGGTAAGTGTTATGTCTAGAACCCGTTATCACGAGGCACTGGCGTCGCTTGGTTATGGGATGGAATGTTTATTTTATTGACTATCTAAATGGCGATGGTATTGTTCTTAGTCATACGTCATATCACTGACAATGAGCCAAAGACAAACATTTTGAAAAACGGTAAAATCCAAACAGTATATTGTTTTCAAGCCTTCCATTGTAATATAACTTATACTAAATTTGAGTATGTTTAAAGCAAACAAACTTGATGCCAATATTAAACAGACACCATTACCAAGATCTGCAAGGGTTGCGGCTGTCTGCCAATGCGACATGCAGTTGTAAACAGGTAAATGATTTATATAAGGTTATCAATTATTTTTAATCAAGAAGTTTTAATACCTACGCTATATTGAGATTAAGCAGAGATTAAAAAGGCAAAAAAACAAACATTGTTGCATAATATAACCTACAAACATCGATATAAAGACGGTCGATAAAATGTATTATTCAATCCCTACAAGAAAGTGATGCCAATGCCTCAAGATAACGGGGTCTCATGTCATGAGGTCATGACAATGTATTAATATAGATGTTATTAAAGATATTGCGAGTTAAATTGTGACGTACACCTTCATTTATGCTATAAATAAAATGTAGATTGGAACGAAGGAACCTCTAGTTCACCCACATATTCAATACCTAAGGAATTTCATAACTTTTTTTTACAGCTTCAACAAAGGCTGATGAAACAAACTGCTTTTTGAATAGCTATACAACTCATTAAGATATAACTTAGGATTTTGGTGGCATTTCGTGGTTCTAGAATCCATGGAGTCGATATTTCCTAATTATTATAATACATAACACATTGATTTTGACCTTCGGTATTATCACATTCAAAAATGAACTATATACATATTTAGTTCGGTTATTTCATAGCGATTCATATTTGCTTGTTTGTAACGCTTTCACATCAGAGATATCCTCAATACCAAAATTAATTTAAATTGGTGCGGCCGAATAACGAATAAATGAATTTAGAAATATTAAAATACTGAAGGTCAAAATCAAAGTGTTATTTATTATAATAATTAGGAAATAGCGACTCCATGGATTCTGCCACCACAATTTGCCACCAAAAGTCCTAACTCTAGATATAAGCTAACAAAGATTTGGTTCTATTTCTTTCTAGTAAAACAGAGTTTAACATGGAGTGTATATGGCCAACGCGTTACATGATTTCACAGTGCATATCGGATCTCTGGCTAATCTCAGTTTTAATTGCTTGTCTCACGCGTATTTCTTGACCAATTCAATACATTTTAATTTCACTTTTGGTGATCTCTTTTACGGTATTTTCATATGGAAGACGGAATCTTTATTTTCTACTTAACTCCGCGTATACGTTTTTAAAGACAGTTTTGTTTGGCACCAAACTGCCAATCAAAGGAGTGAGGTGTTGCTTTTAACCATTTCAGCGTTTTTTGTTAGGGTTCCGTACCCAAAGGGTAAAAACTAAGACTCCGCTGTCCGTCTGTCTGTCACCAGGCTGTATCTCATAAGCCGTGATAGCTAGACAGTTGAATTTTTCACAGAAGATGTATTTCTGTTTTTTTTTGCCGTTTATTGCTCTATATTAATAACGGAAACAGGTAGACACTTGAAATATTCAAAGAACATTTAATTGTATATACACTCTCAAAATAAATACTTAAAATAAAATAAAATAAATATATATTTAAGGGGGGTATACAACAAACGTGTTTTTTTTGCCGTTTTTTTTGCTAATGTTGTATAGATAATAGCATTTAGCCGGTTTTTTATCCACGTGTGTTATCGTAGGTTTCGTAGACACCTGTGACCTGAATTTATGTATTTTAGGCTGCAAAAAATGCTACTCGAAAAGATTAAAGCATGACATTTCACCGGTAATCATTTTTCATAATAAACCGTCACTCACTCAATGACAGAAGCTCTGTCTGCTAAAGGTTACGAGTATATATATGTATTATGATTTGGTTGGGTTGATCTGTACTACTAGTCAAAAGGGTATAGGCGTTTTCACGAAGATGTGTACCCCAATTAAGGACTAAAATTAAGGAATTTTAACTTAGTCAGTTTTGTGACGAAAATTAGCCATGTTTGGCTAAACGCCCGCACACGCGAGCGGTTTGCCCAGGTAATCTTTGTCTCCTACTACTAGTTTTATTCGTACGGCTTTAAGTGTTGGAAGCGCCTTTTTTTTTCTTGTTTTTTTTTTCTAGACTACTTAGTTTAGCCCGTTACTCCTATAAATCCACAGAATAAAGAGTAAAGGCATAGAAACCGCGCAATAAGATGAACGCTGTACCAGATACTTGTCACTACTTTATAGATTACGTATTGATAAAAAATAGAAATAGAAACATTTATTCCACGAACACAGAAAAAAAAACAGGGAAAAACATCATGAACAAAGGATGGCAACACAGAAATCAAAACAAAGACAATAAGGAAGAAAAGAAAAAAAAAGAAAAACTAGGTGTCTTTTCTTTTTTAATTTGTCATGGTCAGAAGGTGAAGAAACGTCAAATTAGACTGGACTCATAGACAGGACTTCTTTGGCCTTCCAATACTATTAAATGAAATAGTCAATATTGCGACCTACTAATGTTATGTCAGGGTGACTATTTAGTAGAGTGCGTGTTGGTCCATCACGCCTTGTGACGATGTACCAAATAACGAAAGAACAGCTCTATAGATGCCTCTCTTTCCAACTCAATATGAAAACCTTAAGTAAAAAGAAGTCAACCATAATGTATTTTCTGCTTATTTAGTACAGTTTCTATGCCTTTAGTGTTTATTCTGTGTGTAAATCTGTATTAATTAAGGTTACTTGAAAATGACCGGGTATCCGTCATTTTTAGGGTTCAGTACAAAACCTAAAAAACGGAACCCTTATAGAATTAGGAAATTAGGAAATAAAAAATAAAAGTTTTGCAAACCTTACTGTGTCACGTAACAAATGAAAGGCTCGTTATGAGGATCTCAAATATATTTTTGTTATTATTGTAAAATAAATAGTTTTGATTTTATTCATGAAAGAAGACGAAAATTGACCATCCATCCCCTGATCTCCGAAACCACTGAGCCTAAAATTTAGAAGAAATACGAAATATAATTCATTGCTTGTAGATTACAGGAAAACCTATAATTCTATCAAAAAAATAATGACATATGGTACGGAACCCTCTTCACGCACTTGGCCTTTGGCACTTTAAAGGTATTAGGTTACATAGATAGTCTCTATTTAAAAATCTAAGTTTTGACCTGCGACTTTTACTTATTTTATTGTACAATAATACGTTTTATCATTTATTTTAGGGTTCCGTACAAAAATGTTAAAAATTCAAGCCTTATTGTGAAACTTAGGTTTCTGTAGGTATATCACATTAGGTTTTCTTTGAAACTATAGAAGCATTCAATTTGAAATTTGGCATACTTAGTTATATAACTTGCTTGCCCGTTTGTGTTGTTAGTAAAAAAAAATATGTATTTTTTCTAAATATTTGGAACGACGTCTAAAATGGGGGTTGACAAATAAAAGTGATTTGATTATAAAAACGGGGTGTCATAGTATGATAGCTCAAAGACATTTCAAAAGTATTTTCTTTTATTATTTCCCGTGACGTACTTTTTGATGTAAAGCCAAAACATTCCTTAAAATGATACTACCGTATTATAAAATCGGCTCTTCACTAGTTCCTCCAGTTACGCCATCTATTAGCAAGTAGCCAATAACTACCTTCTATAGATAGATGGGGCTATACTTTCAAAACTATATAGGTAGGTAGGTTGTGTTGCAAGTAGAGCGAACATCGAACTTTGACTTCGTCGAGTTGACATATCGGTTTACCTAAGCAGCGTTTTATTTATTATTTTATTTAAATACTTTATTGCACAAAATAAAAATAGTGTACAAAAGGCGAACTTAATGCTACAAGCATTCTCTACCAGTCAGCCTTAAGGTGAAACAGAAATCGAAAAGTAGGCAGGTGCAATAGAATGCCAATCCTTTCCTATTGTTGAAAAAAGATAGTTAAAGAACAATTTTTGATTTCATTATTATACAATATAGTATAAATAAACATACACTGTAGAACGTTTTATGAAATTTCGATAGCAACTCATGGTGGTGGTACAGGATGAAGTCGTGGCTTAAGGTATTCATTTAACAATCAACATAGATGTAGGTACTTTAACATGTTAAGAACGTTATATTTGCATTTTTCAACCATATTATCTTACAAAGGAACCTCTTGGTGCGTGAGTCCGACTCGCACTTGACCGGTTCTTATGTTTAATGTTACTGTTGTAAAGTTGTAGTCGGTTTTCCGTAGGCATAGGGAAGGCTGACGAGCACACAGGCCACCTGATGGTAAGTGTAAACTGTGACCCATAGACATTCGCATTCACAAGACTGCAAGCCTAAGACTGCAAATGCGCTGCCAACCCTGAGGACTAAGATGGAATGCCTCTATGCTAGTCATTACACCGGCTGTCTTATCCCCAAACCGGAACACAACAATGCGAACACTGCTGTTTGGCGTAGGTTAATGGATAAGATGGTGGTAGCGATCCGGACGGACCCCGCACAAGGTCCTACCACCCGCAAAACTCTCTCTCTCTTGACTCTTGACTCTTGTTTTTGTAAGAGTTTGTCATAGATAATGAATTTGAAATTCAATGTTTTTATCTGAGAATAGATCACATTGGCCTACCATTAGCCCAACACCAAAATTTTCCTATGACAAATCACTGAATCACCAGAAACTGTGTTATTCAATTGACTTGATGATGTTTTGCAGGTCAGTCCCTTGTCGATGCGGGCTTCAACAAGTGGTTCCCAGGCCAGCCCGGTAACGAGTCGGCAACTGCTGAATCATGTCTCTGCTTTCACCGCACCGCAGGTCTAGGAGATGTTCATTGCTCATCGCCTCTTACGTTCTTCTGCGAGAAGAGCCCGTACAGCTTGGTGGACGAAGAAAAATAGGTTACCAATTCTCTCCCTGTTGCGGCTTTGAAGAATTGCATAGTCATGAAGATTGATTCAAAAGTGGTCAAAGTGGCCAAATTTTTGGTATTTTAGATAAATTATGAAGCAAGAATGCTAGCGCGCATTCATTAAAAGTGCATGGATTAAAAAATTAAACAATAACCTCTTCCCGTTGAAACTGTGGTAATGAATGCCGTGTATTTGTTTTGTATTCGATATCCAATGTTTCGACCTTTATAGGTTTACATGAGTACCTACGCTGTTCGCTCATTTTGTCTTATAAGTAGTCAATAAATGTTTTTTTAAGATATTTTTCGCTCATTACTTTTTCTGTTTCAATAACTGAAAGCCATTAATAAAGAAAGAAATAGGTCCTTGCCCCACCATGTTCCAGTCACAGTGAGAAAGTTTAGCACTACGTACCTCATGTTATGATTTGAATTACAACGTCACTTTGACACGGCTCTATCATTGCGTAGGTACCTTAGAAAAGTCCGATGACGTATGATCTCCTAGAAAATGTATTCCCAATTGACATCTGTAATCTATCACCGTCAGCTGGGAAACGCGGTCGCGACACTACTTGTCACTGTCATACGTAAGGAACACGAGGTGACTCGAAAAATAGACGTAGGTAGGTACTGTAGCAGCATTATTTATACCAAATATAACAGCCGGAATTCACACATGATTTCGAGAAAAACATGGCAATCAATCGCCAGCCAGCAAACAGCAACCGCAACCATCCGCCGTCACCATCCGTTCGATAGACCCGGTCCCGCCGCTCCCGGCATAAATAGGGGGTATTCCAGGAACATCGATCACAATACAACGAGTCGTGCTAAGAACATCACCATGGGAATACGAGTAAGTTTGTTCGTACTTTTCCTCGTCCTGCTGTGTGCTTGTGGTAAGTGTTTTAATAATGAGTAGAGTTACAGACTTTTGGTGGCAAATCGTGGTTCCAGAATCCATGGAGTCGCTATTTCCTAATTATTATAATACATAACACTTTGATTTTGACCTTCAGTATTTTAATGTTTCAAAATTCATTTATTCGTTATTCGGCCGCACCAATTTAAATTAATTTTGGTATTGAGGATATCTCTGATGTGAAAGCGTTACAAACAAGCAAATATTAATAGGTATGAAATAACCGAACTAAATATGTATTTGGTTCATTTTTGAATATGATAATACCGAAGGTCAAAATCAATGTGTTATGTATTATAATAATTAGGAAATAGCGACTCCATGGATTCTAGAACCACGAAATGCCACCAAAATCCTAACCCTAATAATGAGTATACAATTTTGCGATATATTGAATTGTAATAAATAATGACGTTTGCACGATTAACATTAACAAATGTAACTATGTACATGATCCCGGTGAACGACGACGCGATTGTGACCCTGGCTTACGAAGCTAGCGTTCCCGTCTTCGATTCCCGAAATAGGCAATAAATATTTGTGTGATGATCATGAGTGATGAGCAGGAGTGTTTATTCTTGGACCTTAAAGGTGTTTTATGTATTTAAGTTCTCCAAATGAGTATATTTCTCATTGCCTAGGAGGTTAAGTTACCTAACCCTCTCTTCAATTAGCCGATGAATTATCTTTGATCGCCAGTTAACTGTTTATTTGCCTGTGTTCGTTTTAACATATTCTAATAAGTGACGTCACGAGTTCATAATGTGGTTGTATAAGAAATAACACCTCGGTACCAGCTGAAGGTACAACCGCTGAGTTCTTACAATTTATTAAGACCGAAGTAAGTTTGTATTAGCTTGACCAATATAGAATACAGGGTCAATTACTTACTCTAAATTCGAGACAAGTGAGTGCTTACACGATTCTGACATAGTGTATTTGGTTTCGAGTCTAACTCCAAATCCATTTACACTATGTCAGTATCGAGTCAGCAGTTCAGCACTGAGTTCCGTCGAATTTGGCGCCAGTATGTGACCAAAATTGGTATGATAAAATAAATGTCTAAAAAAACAAAAAACCACCTTCAAAAATGCAAAAAATAACTTCTTATAAAATGATAGGTACCTATAGGTAGGTCAGTCCAACTGAAGTCGGCGTCCCACAATATTTTAATGATAGGTACAAACAACCACACACTTAACTGCCCATTAAAGACCGAAGTTAGAAAATACCTATCATTAAAATATTTTAATGATAGGTACAAACAACCACACACTTAACTGCCCATTAAAGACCGAAGTTAGAAAATACCTATCATTAAAATATTGTGGGACGCCGACTTCAGTTGGACTGACCTACCTATAGGTACCTATCATTTTATAAGAAGTTATTTTTTGCATTTTTGAAGGCGGTTTTTTGTTTTTTTAAACATTTATTTTATTTAATACTTTTTAGTGATCCTATTTATGCTGTTATGTAGTTCCACTTTTCAATAAATGAGAAACTATAGAAAATTTCGAGCTCGCCGCAAGCAACGCCACTGGAAAGTTACAGTCATATTTCAACAAGTAAATATTCTTCGTTGTAGTCGCTCAACTATCTTAATCGACATATCTTATCGTTATCGCCACTCTTGAAATAGGTACCGTTGAGGAGTTCCGGTGGCCATCTGTGGTCTTCATCATCAGGTCCACTTCACCAAGTGATACTTTCTGAATGCAAATGCTAGACTTGTTACTAAAAATACTAAAATCGCTTTATGTTTGCCTACAATATTTGGGGAGTTCTCTCAATTCCTCACTGATCCCCTCATCAGATTCCGATTTGGTGGCAATGGGACCACCTCGGAAGTATACCCTATCAAATCAAAAAAGAATTTTCAAAATCGGACCACAATTGACGGAGTAATCGGTGAACATACACAAAAAAAAAAAAAAATACATACAGTGGAACGTATAACCTCCTCCTTTTTTTGAAGTCGGTTAAAAATAGCTTGAATACCGCGAAAGGGAAAGCCATGAAATAATTTTGATCGCAGAACAAACAAGCTTCCAAGGGAACAGTAATATCTAGACGTACTCTGCGCGGACGAAACTGGACATCATGGGCTATAAACTGTCCCTGTACCAAATTTATCTTCGATCGGTTGAGCCCTGACGACGAAACAAACAGACTAACCAACCAAACAAACAATCATTTTACGCATTTATAGTACAACTAAATACAGTCAAACAAAGAAGTATAATATGTACATTTTCGTACCTTGTAGCAAACGTATTTAAGGGAGACAAGGTTCAATTTAGTAGGTACTATCGAACCAACGGAACCCTGACCCACCATGGAACCTTGTCACAATGATTGACGTACGATTGTCGTATAGCGTCGTATGACAGTCCTAACGTCAATCACTGTGACAAGGTTCTATGGTGGGTCAGGGTTCCGTTGGTTCGATAGTACATTCAAGAAAGCTGATCGTCGGTATTCGTTAGTGTCAAACTGGTAAACAATCAAATTCTTCGACTGTATATCAATA
Source organism: Acleris sparsana (assembly GCA_923062465.1). Classification (NCBI taxonomy): domain Eukaryota; kingdom Metazoa; phylum Arthropoda; class Insecta; order Lepidoptera; family Tortricidae; genus Acleris; species Acleris sparsana. Next base: position 11,453,181 of record OV281307.1, on the reverse strand, counting down.
GCTGCCACAAGATACTAAATAGTACCGAGCGTACTTTTAAATAAGTATAAGGGCGTTGCAGAGGGCAGGCAGTTCCGGAGAGACTACAGCTACCATCCTGAAGCTGAAGGCTGGTTCAAGCTGCACCAGATCCCGGCCACCTGGCGGGACGCGCGGCTGCGGTGCCACCACGAAGGTAAGCCTCGTCTCATCCACGGTCAGAGAACTCTTATCGTTCTAGTTAAAAGCTCTAGTATGAACTATAGAAGAGGACAAAGACCTCAAAGGACATTGCATAGATCTTATAACTGAAAACCATTGTGCGTAGGTAGAGCATTGCGACTTTTTGAGCGTAATTTTTTTGACATCTCCCTTTTTGTACCTTCAGGAGCTATAGAAATTCTTATTTATATATATTTTACGCTGTCATTTTCTGGATCTTTAAACTGCATCTTCTTAAAATATTTCTCGCTGTGCCTGCAGGCGCTGTGCTGGCGTCCCCGGAGGAGCGCCCCGTTCTGGACGCCATAAAGACCATCCTCGGCGCCGCCAAGATGGCGTGCGGCGTCTACACCGGCACCTCCGCCACCTACTCCAAGGGATATTACCATTCCGTCCAAGGTACCATCCTGAGTGTTCGATGCTCAGACCATATCAGACGAAAATATTTTAGGAAATTCCAGGCATTCATAGAAATTGTCACGGAAATCAGATATCGACAACGTGAATAATACATAAAAGGGTACGCTTCCCTTTCCACCATGTAAATATGAATGTAAGCTATCGTACATGTGGCACGAGTAGCTATATGCCAAATGTAATAAATGTAACGGTTTTTCTATCTGAGGCTCAAAATGAACAGAAAAGATACTTAATTCTAGGGGCTTCACAGGCACTCCTCTCACGTCGTTCCAACACCTGCTGTCCTGGGCTCCGAACGAGCCCGACAACAGCGAGGACGCCGAGAGCTGCCTGGTCATGCTCCCCAACGGCACCATCGCGGACGTGGCGTGCTCCGAACCACTGCCTTTCCTCTGCTTCAGGAAAAACAGCCATAATTTAGTTACAAACTGCGGCACCGCGGACATCAGTAAGTGTCAACGCGACTTGATTTTTTGACTGTTGTGCTGCTTAGTTAACTTCTTACTCCATCACTGTTTTCAACAGACTATTTCGTATTTCTACTTTAACCCATATGTATTTACAGACTACAGCCTAGATGTGAGTCTCGGCAGCTGCTATAAATTCCACCAGGAGGCTCAGACCTGGTCGCAGGCCTTCGCGACGTGTTCCGGCGAGGGAGGCCACCTTGTCGTCATCAACAGTGACGCAGAAGCCCAGGTCTTAAAAAACCTGTTCACCAGATACCCTCAGTCTGTTATGCAGTACCGGTATAAGGACTGGGCATTTGTCGGCATCAATGATTGGGGTGAACATGGCATGTGGCGCACTGTGCATGGTAAGTGTAATGAGAATCAACTTCGAGCTTTGGTTTCGTCAGTGGAGTTATTGAGCGATCTGCGTCTGTGTACGTTTTCTATATTTTCTCTCCTTATTTCATTTGTACATGACAACAACTATTTCCAAAAACCACTAAGTAGTATGAGCAAATTTTCTATTAAAATATCTATGTACATGTTAAAAACACTTCAGTTTTGTGGGTTCGATAGTTTCTGAAAAAGCGAGGGTGACATAGACAGATGGACATGGCGAATCTATAAGAATTCCTCGTTTGACTACGTAACCCTAAGGGAAGATCATCTTTAGAAGTAGCCTTTTTCATTCAATATGGTGATAATTTTACAGGTCAATCACTGGTGGATGCGGGCTACAACAAATGGTATGCAGGCGAGCCCGGCAACGCAACGGCATTTCCCGAATCCTGCGTCTGCGTCCACAGCACCGCGGTCTTCGGAGACATTGGCTGCGACGTACCACTTGTTTTCATCTGTGAGAAGAGCCCGTACAGTTTGGTGGACGAAGACTAATAGTTGGAGATGCATTTCGGCCATTATGGTTACGATATTAGGTGTAAATATATGCTTAGTTTGCTTATTTTTCCATAGATACCTTTTAAGACCATAAATCTTTTTCAAGTTTATTTTTGTTTATACTTACTTTTAGACTTTACTTTTTCCTGCATAGTCGTTAACGGTTCTCTATCGTTTGACCGAATTTCATTTGCAATAATTTCATTTGGTCGAATTTCATGACATCATTTCATATGTCATAACGAATCATGTGCCATAATGATCATTTGGTATATTTTCACTTGAATTTTAATTGTTAGGTGCCATAACGATACGTATGCCATACTTTTCATTTTCCCTATTATCAAATGTTATGAAATGGTGTGCTATACATGTTAAACGTCATAATAATAATTGTTCATAAAACATTCAGAATCCGTATTATTGCTGGTGTTGATGTGTCGTTAGTATAGCACTATAAAAAATAATTAGGGATTATGAACATTATAGAAAGTAAATATAATGGAAAATGTTATTGTGGTATCTGATATTAGGTACTTTGAACATTATGACACTAGAGTATTATGGCATTCAACGATTATAAGATAATAAGATAAGATAAGATAATATTTATTACCAAAAGTTTACACATTGTGTTGCTTAGATCTAGGTTATGCATTAATATTAATATACGAGCATAAAGTGTGTACCCCTGACTCGGAAACTAGTGAAAACTGTATTTTCCGTGTCAGTGATTCCTCAATCAGAGATGGTTTAATGGCTATTAATGAATAACAACACTAACGGCCACTTGCACGAAAAAACACTAATCAAGTTAAACAGTTTAATCAATATTTAATAGTAGTAGTAGTAGTAGTCATCATACAGTATATCAGGGAAAATAAAGTGACAATTATGGCAAATGAAATTAGTGCAAATAAAATTATGAAAAATGAAGGGATACCCTCGTTAACTGCTCATCAAAACCAAGCTGGCATGATCTAACCCGGTGGATCTATACATATTGAGTACCTACAAAATTCTGCAAAGTGATATGTTCTATGACACAAAGTTCGGTGACACAAGGGCAAACCTGTTAAAATCCACATCGCTGCCATTCATAAAAAAAAACCCTCAACCCACTACCACATCATAAAATATAAGTTATATGATATAACTATGTCAATGTGATATTTAGTTTCACACTTCGTACTAATTGAATCTAATCGTTTCTATTCTATTCTATTCGTACCATTTGATTTATAGCGTCACTATGACACGGTTCTATGAAAAAAAAAAACTTCATTTCTCTAAAGAAAATTACAACTTATGGGTTCCCGGTGGTACCCAAACTAGGCGGAGCCTGTATCTTGGGTCCCGGTGAGACGATTCACAGTATTATTAGACGTAAGCGGTTAAGACTGATATAGGTAAAATAAACATAGCAAAAGCAAGAAACAAAGCACATTAGGTACATTTGTATGTGAGTGTCAATTGTTGGTAGGTGCATGTGTGTGTGTGTGTGTGTGTGTGTGTGACAATGTGAGTGTATGTGCGTGCGTGTGTGTGTGTGTGTGTGTGTGTGTGTGTGTGTGTGTGTGTGTGTGTGTGTGTGTGTGAATGCGCGTAGGTGTGTGTTACGTCAGCAGGTCTTCTGTTTCAGAATAAGACAACGTTAATAGCCACTCTTTTAGGATAAGTTTGGCATTCCGGGGCCAAGAATTCTTCAGGTCCACCTTATTGCAGACCTCATTATATACCTGGGTGTGCATATATAATGGTGAATTCATATAACATATATTTGAATTTACCTGTAACTAAAGTTACGATGTTATTCATATTGGGTGTCGAATATATAATGGTGAGCGTCTAGCAAAGCAAATGAGGATCATGGTGCCATTTAGCTGATTGTACATTGCGTAACTTAGGAAAGGCCCGGTGATAGGAGCTACCCTACAATATATCCAGAATTATTCTGTCACCTATCACCTTCAGCTTGGTCGCGGTCCCGACACTACTTGTCACTGTCATATGTAAGGAACACGAGGTGCCTCGACAAATAGACTATATACACAACTGTAGCAGCATTATTTATACCAAATATAACAGCCGGAATTCACACACGATTTCGAGAAAAACATGGCAATCAATCGCCAGCCAGCAAACAGCAACCGCAACCATCCGCCGTCACCATCCGCGCGATAAGATCCTGTCCCGCCGCTCCCGGCATAAATAGGGAGTATTCCAGGAACATCGATCACAATACAACGAGTCGTGACTCTTCTTAGCACGCGTGCTAAACATTACTATGGGAATTAGTTTGTTCGTACTTTTTCTCGTCCTCCTGCTGTCTGCTTGTGGTATGTGTTTTAATAATGAGTGTAGAGGAGAAATAATCGTAGCGTTACTCACGAGGTGTCTTATTTACAAAGTATCTTAATAGATGGTTCTATTTTTCGTATAAAAGATAAAAAAAGATAAAGATAAAGATTCGATCTGCGGGTGTTTTTTTTTGTTAAAGTGTTTTAAGCCAAGATCTGGCATTGTCCTTTGTATGGAACTTAGTCTATGTGCGGCCAAGGATAAATTTATTATCTGAGATACAACTACAGTGGTACTGTTACTTTAAACAGGTTAAAGTTTCATTACCGTGACTTAAATTGGAGCCCGAACAAAAAAATATGTAGAAAAAAACCAAAGAAAGTGTATCTTCGATGATCTTTGAAGGGTATTTTATATTAAATATGAGTTTTAGCCGATATAACAAAACCTGTTCTCATTATTTTTCATCTTCTTAAACATTTATAATCAAACCGCTATGAAACTAGAAATAAAAAATAAGAAAAATCTATACACCGTGGGCCCGAATAACCCGACCAATTTTAACAATCGATACTTGAGCCTATTTGTAGAATATAATGGGTATAATATGTAGTCCAATAACGCATAATTTCCGAGATTTTTATTATTTAAAAATCAATTCCATAGTTAATTAAATTTGAACTCTGTCACCTTAACCTAAAGCATTATTTACTAAGAAAGATTCATGTTGTAAGTAGCAATATCATCCACATACAACATAAATTAATTAATCAATTTCTTATTAAATAATGCTTTAGGTTAAGGTGACAGAGTTCAAATTAAATTAACTATGGAATTGTTTTTTAAATAATGAAAATCTCGGAAATTATGCGTTATTGGACTACATATTATACCCATTATATTCTACAAATAGGCTCTAGTATCGATTGTTAAAATTGGTCGGGTTATTCGGGCCCACGGTGTATATGAGTCATAGGGTTTAGTCACTTTTCAGAACTTTGGAGCTCAATTTTTCCCAACAGGTTGAGCTTGGGGCGTTAAAAAAAATTTTGTGTCTGTTATTTTAAACTACTCCCTAACATACATCAAAATCAACAATTGGGTACCTTTCCGGACAGTTGGGTACCTTTCCTTGTTAGTATCAAAGCTTTCATATGACACTATTTCATCAGTGGCCGCCGTTAGGCTAATTTGCCCATTCACCATTGTGTGTGATGGATATGATATAATAATTCAATAAATTGGGATTGTTCATATTTTGACAATTACTCTAATTCGAAATCCATTTCGAGGAATACGGTTTTAAAGCCGTTCTGCGTTATTAAGATTTTGAAATATTTATCGATTTCGGATATTTCAACAAAAGTACATTTAACCTTTGTTTGACTTTCGTTTTCGGCTTGAAGCCCTCCCAGGTGTATCTTACGGGTGAGGCGAAAACCGCTTGAAATAGGATGTTTTAATACACTATTACAATTACTATTTATCATTCGATATAATTTAATTGTTGTAATTTATTAGAAAATGCCTACCCAAATTTAAAATAATAATGTCGTCCATAAAATGTCTGCTAAATAAATACATGTAAACAATTTAAACACCAGCACACTTTTAGAGCCTATTTTATTTTAAAGTAATTGACACAAATCAGAACAGTATAATTTTAGTTAGTAGTAGTTAAATCTCCTCCAGAATTCAGGAGCCAAGCGCCCGCGCCCGTCGGTGCATTCCCTTCTGACACCTCGTTGCGCGGTAATCGCCGTTAAAACAGGCAAGTTTCGTGAAATGCCACTAGGGGGCGTCTCGTGTTGCTAACACGGCCATGCTGCTTCGTGCCTGCCCTCAGACACGACTGAATCTATAACACACAATAAAAATATATTCGAAGTATTTCAGTTTGTATCCTTATTTACATAACTATCCCTGATCAAACGCCTCGGTCATCATGTTAAGAAATTTGTTTGATTTTAGTTTTACTCACATATCACCGCGCCTTTAGTCTTAGGTTCGTGTGGATACGTGAAGAAAACCTGTTAAGTAGTTTTAGGCCTGGGTTCACCTTTAGACTTAGGATAAACCACACTAACTTTTAGCACCGTCCCTTTAGACTTAGGAAACGTCTAAATATTAGTTAGTTTAATTTAGGTCTAAAACAACAAACTATCAAACTTTATCATAATTCAAGCTGTAAAATGAAAAATGCAACTTGTTACGGTTTTACTCGACTTTACAGTGAATGACTTACACGCTTCACTAACGGTAAATTTAAATAAAGGTCAACTAAAAAGTCTATGTAGGTACATACATACCCTATTGCTAACACGGTTCGTCGTCGAGGTCCAAATCGTGGAATTTAATCCAAGGTTTCATGTTTTCGGCCGCAGCGTTACCTGTGTATAGCTTAGACGTCCTCTCACTGCCTCTTAGATCAGATATTTGGTACCTGTCATTTCCTAAAATCTTTTTCACTTGGAATGGCCCCTTGAATACTGGCATTAGTTTTCTGCTTTTGCCATCATTGGATCGGCTAGCAATTTTGACCAATACTAAGTCACCTTCCTGGTATTGCTTGGCTTTTATTCGAGTACAGTCAAACCTCTGCTTTTGGTACTCCGCACTTAACGCTACATTGAAATCGTTTATGATTACCCCCGCAATTAAAGCACTCAAGAGGCTTGCGTTGTTGTGACGATGCCGCGTTTTGCTGATTGGAGTTAGATGGTAACGACATCGCATTGGCAGAAAGAGTTACGGTCTGAGATGACGATTGATTCGATGATGACAGTCTAGTAGAATTTTCGCGATTTATATTATGTTGTGATGTGACAACTTTTGTTGTTTTTGAACGGTATGTGCGACTATGCAAAAACCCTGCTAAACTGTCACACGATCGGAAATTCCCTGCTTCTACCGACGCGCTGATGTTACTGTCTCCTATGTTTCCAATAATAATCGAAATTATGTCACAATCCGAGAAATTTAGACGTAAATTATCAATTTTCGCTTTTTGCTCAAAGAAAAACGCGTACAATGACTCATTCTCTACTGGTTTTCGTTCCACAATTTCTTTAAGCAACTCGAACATGTTCCGTTTTACTTGGAAAGTTGACCTATTTTTTTCTTTCCAGTCTACCCACACCCACGTAGTCCAATGGTCGTTACGTAATAATGAATCGTACCAAGTTTTTGACGAACCCTTCAACTTATTTAGAGCTTGATAACGTATCATACTATCGGTCCAAGAGAATGTACTCGCATAAGATTCTATTATTTACGTTTAGCCAGGCGGTTACATTATCACGCAGGGGGTCAAATTCCGGTATCATATTATGCAAAGTGATAGAAGTTGTACTCACAGTTTCCGCGGCAATGTTTTTTGGTACCTTGCTTGATTTCTTTTTGGATCTCTTCCGTGGTGGAGGCGAGGGCGTGCGCCCCTCACGGCTCGAACTACTGGACCAGGAGTTCGAGCTAGGGCTCCGTCGCGACCGCGCCCGTTTCTTCTTCCCCATTATTAGTGGGCCTATCTAACGTCCATCCCACTTCTGATGTAAACAATTTAAACACCAGCACACTTTTAGAGCCTATTTTATTTTAAAGTAATTGACACAAATCAGAACAGTATAATTTTAGTTAGTAGTAGTTAAATCTCCTCCAGAATTCAGGAGCCAAGCGCCCGCGCCCGTCGGTGCATTCCCTTCTGACACCTCGTTGCGCGGTAATCGCCGTTAAAACAGGCAAGTTTTGTGAAATGCCACAAGGGGGCGTCTCGTGTTGCTAACATACAGATATTAAAACAAAACTACTGGGTCAAATACAAAATTAATAAAATAGGTCTCTTAAAATTACCTATTCTCTCGATTCAGAATGTAAAAACCGTGAGTTATTTTTTTGGTCTACCCCCAATTGTGGCGTTTGCCCGATTATCATAACTATCCTCGTATATACCTACATGATTCCGATGGACGACGACGCGATTGTGATCCTGCCTACGAAGCTAGCGATGCCGTCTTCGATTCCCGGAATAAGCAAATATTTGTGTGACGAGCTTGCTGTATTGAAGCATATATTTAACTATACGAGTATGTATATCGTTGCCTAGTAGGTTAGGTTAGGTAACCCACCTCTGTCACAGTGGCGTTATGATTCAAGTCGTAAGTAGTGCCAAACAAGTTGTTTTATAATGTAGCTGTGACACGGTTGTATGGTGGGTCAGGGTTCCGATGGGCTGACAGTACAAAGGTCGAAGGATGGGCTGGTAGTGACCCTGCCTACGAAGCTAGCGGTCCTGCGGTTCAAATCCCAATAAAGGCATTTGTGTGATAAGCGCGAATATTTGTTCCTGAGTCATGTATGTATTATTTTTAAGTATATATATTTCTCTGTAAAACGTTGTCTAGAACCCATGTTACAAAGCCTAGAGCTTAGCATGGGACTAGGTCAATTGGAGTGACATTGTCTCCTGATATTCATTTAAAGCCAGAGCTTAAGGGCGTTTTTTTTAAAAAGTGCACGGTGTTAAGGTCTAACCATTTTACTAACGAGCGATTGAAACTGCTTCGGTTATTGAATGCGAGATAGCGCATATTGGCATATGAGGGCGTACATAAATGTATGAATAATTGTCGTGACGTAATTGAAAAGTTACCATTGGAAGTGTTAATTGTAGTCCTACACTATGTCCACTTTTTTTGAAAAACGGCCTTTAAAAGCCTAACGCTCTCTTCAATCCGTTGATTCAGATTCAGGTTTTATTACTCAATATAACACAGTATAAATAACATGACATGTTAAATTATAGTTACATTGAGGTCGTCAGAAATATAAATAAAATAAATTATCTCTCCATACGAATACCTACTCTTCACTCACGCGAGCACGAATTATCTAAAGATAAGTAAATAAATTACTGTTTATTTTCCTGTTGACCCCGTCAGAGCACTATGAACATTTGATTGCGTGTTTGTTTTAATATAGTCTCAGAAATGACGGCACGAGTTCATGTAATAAGAAAGTAGATGATTACGGCATGTTAATTAATTTGTCTTATAAACCCGACGATTATCCAGTTCCGATGCACACAGTCACGCCACTTGGTCTTTTATACACTAGACTCGCGCGCGTATCGCACTATGCTACAATTGTAATCCAGCACTGTATAACTATAATTATAGTGTTTTATTTAACGTTAGAGGGTAATTTTTTTAAAATTGTAAGCACTGGCAAGTGATTATGATACTTTGTAATGCCTAATTAACACTTAATAACATGCCACTTCGTTAAGATAACACTGTATGTTCTTTATTGTACTTGTATCCGTATTGTAAAATAAAATTTTGTTTGAAAAACGTTTGTTTTTATTTTTAGTCACTAACTTTCGCTAAGGTAGGTCCACTGTATCGTCGTTCGTGACGTCAACCCCCTCTCAAAGCCTCAATATATGATATAACTATGTCAATGTGATATTTAGTTTCACACTTCGTACTAATTGAATCCAATCGTTTCTATTCTATTCTATTCGTACCATTTGATTTATAGCGTCACTATGACACGGTTCTATGAAAAAAGAAAAAAAAAGCTTCATTTCTCTAAAGAAAATTACAACTTATGGGTTCCCGGTGGTACCCAAACTAGGCGGAGCCTGTATCTTGGGATCCGGTGAGACGATTCACAGTATTATTAGACGTAAGCGGTTAAGACAGATTTAGGTAAAATAAACATAGCAAAAGCAAGAAACAAAGCGCATTACATTTGTATGCGAGTGTCAATTTTTGGTAGATGCATGTGTGTGTGTGTGTGTGACAATGTGAGTGTATGTGCGTGTGGCTGTGTGTGGTGTGTGTATGTGTGAATGCGAGTAGGTGTGTGTTACGTCAGCAGGTCTTCTGTGTCAGAATAAGACAACGTTAATAGCCACTCTTTTAGGATAAGTTTGGCATTCCGGGGCCAAGAATTCTTCAGGTCCACCTTATTGCAGACCTCATTATTTACCTGGGTGTGCATAATATATAATGGTGAGCGTCTAGCAAAGCAAATGAGGATCATGGTGCCATTTTGCTGATTGTACATTGCGTAACTTAGGAAAGGCCCGGCTACCCTACAATATATCCAGAATTATTCTGTCACCTATCACCTTCAGCTTGGACGCGGTCCTAACACTACTTGTCACTGTCATATGTAAGGAACACGAGGTGACTCAAAAGATAGACGTAGGTACTGTAGCAGCATTATTTATACCAAATATAACAGCCGGAATTCACACACGATTTCGAGAAAAACATGGCAATCTAACGCCAGCCAGCAAACAGCAACCGCAACCATCCGCCGTCACCATCCGCGCGATAAGATCCTGTCCCGCCGCTCCCGGTATAAATAGGGGGTATTCCAGGAACATCGATCACAATACAACGAGTCGCGACTCTTAGCACGCGTGCTAAGAACATTACTATGGGAATAAGTTTGTTCGTACTTTTTCTCGTCCTCCTGCTGTCTGCTTGTGGTAAGTGTTTTAATAATGAGTGTAGAGGAGAAATAATCGTAACGTTACTCACGAGGTGTCTTATTTACAAAATATCTTAATAGATGGTTCTATTTTTCGTGTAAGTTCCCTAAATATGTAATAAAATACCGAATTTAAATCTCATTCAAAACGGGTCATATCAACATCCTTCGTATCCGCGGGTGTTTTTTTTGATAAAGCTGTTTTAAGCCAAGATCTGGCATTGTTCTTTTTTATGGAACTTAGTCTATGTGGGCCCAAGGATAAATTTAATATCTGAGATACAACTACAGTGGTACTGTTACTTTAAACAGGTTAAAGTTTCATTTCCGTGACTTAAATTGTATCCCGAATAAAAATAGATTTTATTTTAGAACTTTGCATTGTTTTACAATTATTGACATATATTGATGACCTAACGGTCTCAAAGTGAAGTATTGAGCAACTATTAATATATTTTTTCATTTACAATTAGGCAATAAGGTACTATTTACGAATATAAGTATACAAATCATAAGTCACGGTGTATAATTAAAAGCTGGTAGCAAAACATCTTTGCCCAGCCCAGATACCATCTTGAATAATAAGTTCTAGATCTGAAATATCTTTATCGATTTCTGAGTTAAGTTTAAATAATTCCTTTTTTAAAAGAGATACAAAAAAAAAGTTCTTTGGCACAAGGAAAGGTACCCAACTGTCCGGCTCCGATTTTGTTGATTTTGATATATGTTAGAGAGTAGTTTAAAATAACAGACATGTATTTTTTTTAGAGATATTTAAAAAAATATATATATAGAAAAAAACCAAAGAAAGTGTATCTTCGATGATCTTTGAAGGGTGTTTTTTATTAAATATGAGTTTTAGCCGATAATAACAAAACACGTGCTCATTATTTTTCATCTTAAACATTCATAATCAAACCACTCTGAAACTAGAAATAAAAAAAATAAAAAAAACACTATATAAGTCATAGGGTCATTTTTCCCAACATGTTGAGCTTGGGCCGCTAAAAACAAATACGTGTCTGTTATTTTAGGGTAAGTAATACGAGATATAAGAACTTATCATATAACAGTCACAATATATACGCTCACTTTATATAAATATGTTTAATATAACGTACACTTGAGATAATGAACGAAAGATATAATGTCAAAATAACTATTTCCATAAAGTATAACGTTATTAATATAATTATAATATCAATTGATATAACAATTAATAGTAGTTTACGTGACGGTTGCGTAATGCCAATTACGCAGAGTCGCGTACAATACTTTATCTACACACATATTATAAGTACTCTAAGATGGGTTCAGAAGCCGAAAGGCAAATGACCTGCATTGCTACCAGCGCTACCTGTAACATATCTAAGTACCTACCAATTTCACCAAACGATGTTAAATTTAATCAATGTTAACCAATTGTTGTCTACTTGGATAAGCAGAATTTTCAAGTGGCACAATAAACTCTACAAAGAAATGAACTTAATGAAATCAATTTACGACTTACGATACGACGAATTGACAACAAAAATGGCGTCAAAAGAAACCTGTCATGTGTCACAAATATGAATGGTTTTTTTTTTAAATCATATGATAGACATACTAATAAAGTCCCTATTCTCATGTCGTTCGAAATTCAAATATCCCACGATATTGTACTAAAAAATATACCGAGTTGACGTTCCAATTGATACTAGAATTGGACCTATTTAAATTGTGTTAATTTTGGAACATGTTCCAAATTTGAAACTCATAACCTTACCAAAATCTATACTGTTATAACCATTACAGTACAAATTTTACCTACTACCACAGACAAGAAACTTTTCATAGTAAAATTAGTTGCAATAATGCTGGTCATTTCCTACGGATTTTGAACGCATAAAAGAGGACTTACGATATGTGCGTAGATAAAGTGTATAATGTACATGACACCTAAGATATAAAACATATATAAATCAAAAAATATAATGCACGTATAATATAAACTCCTATAACTATTTTCAGTATTACGTGGCCTTTTTAATTTTACAATCAAATTGTTTCGCATAGTTTTTTCAAGGGATGTAAAAAAAAACCTCGAATGCTAAGGCGGGAGCTCGCTACGCTTCGCTCCCGCCTTAGCCTTCTAACGTAACCTATCCGAGTCGCTCAGTTCTGCCCAGAGAGGTCTTGCTCGCTCGCTTCGCTCGCTCACATTTATATCATACGATATTATATCTTGTAACACTTATACTAAAAGATAATATGTATTATGATCGCTATATGTCATGTAATTGTTATACGAACTGAAATTAGTCATTGTGAGTGTTATATTAAAAATATTATATAAAATGAATATTATATGACTTGACCGTTATTCCTTATAAAAATATTGATTTTGTTGAAACATGAAAACATTGAGTAACATGAAAATAGTTATTATGTAGTTATATCTCGTGTGACGCACCCGTTATTTTAAACTACTCCCTAACATTATATCAAAATCAACATGATCGGAGCCGGACAGTTGGGTACCTTTCCTTGTTAGTATCAAAGCTTTCATATGACACTATTTCATCAGTGGCCGCCGTTAGGCTAATTTGCCCATTCACCATTGTGTGTGATGGATATGATATAATAATTCAATAAATTGGGATTGTTCATATTTTGACAATTACTCTAATTCGAAATCCATTTCGAGGAATACGGTTTTAAAGCCGTTCTGTGTTATTAAGATTTGGAAATATTTATCGATTTCGGATATTTCAACAAAAGTACATTTAACCTTTGTTTGACTTTCGTTTTCGGCTTGAAGCCCTCCCAGGTGTATCTTACGGGCGAGGCGAAAACCGCTTGAAATAGGATGTTTTAATACACTATTACAATTACTATTTATCATTCGATATAATTTAATTGTTGTAATTTATTAGAAAATGCCTACCCAAATTTAAAATAATAATGTCTGCTAAATAAATACAGATATTAAAACAAAACTACTGGGTCAAATACAAAATTAATAAAATAGGTCTCTTAAAATTACCTATTCTCTCGATTCAGAATGTAAAAACCGTGAGTTATTTTTTTGGTCTACCCCCAATTGTGGCGTTTGCCCGATTATCATAACTATCCTCCTATATACCTACATAATTCCGATGGACGACGACGCGATTGTGATCCTGCCTACGAAGCTAGCGATGCCGTCTTCGATTCCCGGAATAAGCAAATATTTGTGTGACGAGCTTGCTGTATTGAAGCATATATTTAACTATACGAGTATGTATATCGTTGCCTAGTAGGTTAGGTTAGGTAACCCACCTCTGTCACAGTGGCGTTATGATTCAAGTCGTAAGTAGTGCCAAACAAGTTGTTTTATAATGTAGCTGTGACACGGTTGTATGGTGGGTCAGGGTTCCGATGGGCTGACAGTACAAAGGTCAAAGGAAGGATGGGCTGGTAGTGACCCTGCCTACGAAGCTAGCGGTCCTGCGGTTCAAATCCCAATAAAGGCATTTGTGTGATAAGCGCGAATATTTGTTCCTGAGTCATGTATGTATTATTTTTAAGTATATATATTTCTCTGTAAAACGTTGTCTAGAACCCATGTTACAAATCCTAGAGCTTAGCATGGGACTAGGTCAATTGGAGTGACATTGTCTCCTGATATTCATTTAAAGCCAGAGCTTAAGGGCGTTTTTTTTAAAAAGTGCACGGTGTTAAGGTCTAACCATTTTACTAACGAGCGATTGAAACTGCTTCGGTTATTGAATGCGAGATAGCGCATATTGGCATATGAGGGCGTACATAAATGTATGAATAATTGTCGTGACGTAATTGAAAAGTTACCATTGGAAGTGTTAATTGTAGTCCTACACTATGTCCACTTTTTTTGAAAAACGGCCTTTAAAAGCCTAACGCTCTCTTCAATCCGTTGATTCAGATTCAGGTTTTATTACTCAATATAACACAGTATAAATAACATGACATGTTAAATTATAGTTACATTGAGGTCGTCAGAAATATAAATAAAATAAATTATCTCTCCATACGAATACCTACTCTTCACTCACGCGAGCACGAATTATCTAAAGATAAGTAAATAAATTACTGTTTATTTTCCTGTTGACCCCGTCAGAGCACTATGAACATTTGAGTGCGTGTTTGTTTTAATATAGTCTCAGAATTGACGGCACGAGTTCATAATATAGTTCTACCTATAAGGGTTCTACCTACATCTTACAACTGTTGAAGGTAAATGCAGAATATTACTTATCTAAAACTAGCTTCTGATGCCCGCGACTTCGTCCGTGTAGATTTCCCACGATAAAATGTAGTCTATGTACCTGCTAATCCAAGGTATAAGCTATTATAATTTCAAATTGTGTGTAAATCCGTCCAGCCATTGCATCGTGAAGGAGCAACAAACTAACGCACAGTAGAGATTTAATAAACCATGTAGTACGTTCCCTAACGTATTGCACCATCACACGATTTTTAGATATTTTTTTTTTTTTTTTAAAACACTTGATTCGTCTATTGCCTAGTTTTTGTCCCGGCCACCGATGGCGCTAGCGCTGCTGTCATTCTTTTTAGAGCAAGTAATAATAATAGTCATTCTGCAATTATTTGGGTTTTACTCTGTCAATGGGAGGGTTGGGATCTTAAATCTCTACGGATGCAGTAACTCGTATAATTTTGGTTGAAGTTCACTTAAGGTAAGTTCAATTAACCATAAATTATACTTCGTTACTGCATCCTATGAGATTTAATAAACCATGTAGATGTTTAGCGCCTCATTGCAGAATGATCTGCAGGACTACCAAAAACAAAAAACATGTACAAACCTTGAATCAACCTTTATTAACTACTAGGTAGTCTAAGCTAATCAGTCTTGCAAACAGATCAACGTAAGTAACTAATTATAATTAATTATCATTAATATTAAAGACTGCACTAGCAAAAGCTCTGTCTTGATCCGGATCATTTAAGGGTAGGTTATAAAACCTGGCAAAACAGAGAGAAGAGCCGGTCCAGCCCGCTGCTCGCTTTATGACGTCCACAGAGACGCCGGCGCGCCGCGCCGCCGACGTCGCTGAGTGTCGCGTGCTGTGCGGTGAGTACACACTGACATCAATGCCGCTGTCCTTGAGGACCTGCTTAATCCAACGGCTTATCGACTGAGCTGTGGCATTATGGATCGGCTTTTTAATTGTTAATATGAGCCTGTCCATAAGTGGATCATTGCGTGGCTTGGCTTTCGTTTTATCTAAATAAGAAGAGAGAGCTCTCGCTGGGCAAATATTTGGCTTTTCATTAAAAAACGGAACCACTAACTTAGCGTTCGCCTTATTAGGTACAGAAGTCTTAATTAAATCGTCTATAACGATAGTTATGGCATATTCGCCTATAAAAATATTATTAACTTTAATAAGTGCTAACGTTTGAACTCGTTGTCCAGTTGACAACGCAAGCAAAGTTACAACTTTCTTAGTAATAATTTCCAATGCTAATGATTCATTGGGAAACTGGTTCGAAAGATAATCTAAAACCTCACAAGGATTCCAACAATTTTGATATTTAGGTAAATTAGGTCTTAATTTGAAAACACCCTTTAGGAACCTATTGATACAATCATTAGTACATTTTTCCTTACCTAAAATTAACGATAAGGCGGATCTAAATGAATTTAAAGTACTGTAACTAGCTCCATTACTAAATTGTTTAGATAGAAATTTTACCAATATTGGTATTGAGGCATTAAAACAGTTAAAGTTACTATCTTTACAATAGTTAAACCAAGATTTGTAAGCTGTGTTATATTGTTGCAATGTACTATTGGATAAAGATTTAATCATTATATTTATAGCATCGTCATCTAGAGATTGTTGGGTGAAGGCTTCCCGGATAACTTCGCGCACACCAGGGTAAGGTTGCGCCATAAAGGATGTGGTTTTCTGTAAGGAGATAACAGCATGTTTTCATCTGGCCCAAAATAAAGAAACTTTGAAACAGTCAGAGACTTGAAGAGCGGGAACCAAGGCTGACCTGGCCAATAGGGAGCCACCAATATACCCGTAGCACCGTCATTAATAATTTTCCTAATGCATTTTAAAATTACAGAGAATGGGGGAAATGCATAAAACTCTAAATTATCCCATCTGAGGGTAAAAGCATCGATTTCGAATGCATCGGGATCTCGTTTCCAGGAGACAAATTTCAAACACTTTTTATTTATTCGAGAAGCAAACAGATCCACCTCTGGTTGTCCCAACTCGTGTACTATATTGTTAAAATAAGATTCGCCCAATTCCCACTCTGTATCAACATTAGTTAATCGCGAAGCTCGATCAGCCTCGGTGTTGTCGCGTGATCTTATGTATGACGCAAATATAAAAATTCCTCTCCGTTCACACCACTGCCATATCTGCCGAGTTATATTATTTAGGTGCGGGAACTGTACCCCACCCATCCTATTGATGTAGGATATAGCCGTGGTGTTATCAATGCGTAACAAAATATCCGAATTGATAACGTTTTTACAAAAGCATTTCAATCCCATAAAGGAAGCTAATAACTCTAAATAATTAATATGATTTTGCTTTTCTTCTTGAGACCAGTATCCACTAACTGTTTCCCCATCACAGAAAGCCCCCCAACCTGAAAGTGACGAGTCTGAAAATATCTCTAATTGATAACGATCTAACCTAATAGGATTGTGCACCCTAAAGATAACTTTTTCCCACCATAAAAAATCTTCATTAAGCAACGGGTGGAATTTCATCATTGCGTCATAACTTCCATATTTGAGAAGAGCAAGATGTTTTTCTCTCTCAAAGCGTTTCGTGTATAACCAGCCGTAAGCTACGGCTGGGCAAGCAGCTGTTAAGGTCCCCACAAACTGAGCGAAATCTCTTATTTTAACAAATTGTTTTGAAGACATGCTCTTAGTCATATCAAAAAATTTTTGTCGCTTTTCAGTAGGTAATTCTAACGTCATGTTTTGAGAATTTAGTTGAATACCCAGGAATTTGCAAATTTTACTTGGTATAAAATTACTTTTTTCAGTATTCAGGACAAAGCCTAGACGTTCTAATGTATTAGCAACTGTTTCAACTGTATTTAAACACAGGGGGTAATTTTCCCCAATGCACCAAATATCATCTAAATAACCTACTAATTTGTGGCCTTGACTACGAAGGATAGTAAGTACAGGTTTCATAAGTTTCGTAAAAACGAATGGGGCAGAGCACAGACCAAACGGTAAACAAGTAAACTCATACAGTGAGTCCTCAAAACGGAATCGTAGGTACTTTCTATACGATCCATGAATAGGTACTAAAAAGTAAGCGTCCTTAAGGTCGATCGTCGTCATGTATGAATCACGGGACAATAATTTAGCTGCTGTGCGGAGGTCTTCCATTTTAAAATGATTTTGAACAATAAATTTATTAAGTGCCTTTAAATTAAGTATAAACCTAAATTTTCCGTTATTTTTAGGGATTTGAAAAATAGGGGAAATAAATTGGTTTTCACAGTCAGTACATGGGACGATTGACCCTAAACCCAAAAGTTCATTTATGGCTTCTAGCATATTTGGTCTGGAATATGGTGGATTTGCCGGTTCAGATAACTGCATTGGCATTGTATCAAACTTTAACTTATAACCTGTCACTATTTCAAGAATAAGAGGAAAATAAATAATAAATAAATAATAAAAAATAAAAAATAAATAAAATAAAAAGTGATGAATACGGCCAGCGTGGGGTACCTCTAGCGGCGGTTGTGACGGTTGCGACGGTTGCTCTGGAAGCGGTTGGACGCTTGCAGGGGCGGCGCGCGGCGCTGCTGGGCCGACGGCGGCGGTCGGCGCGCAGACTGCTGCGACGCATGGAAGGGGCGCGCCTGCGCTAGTGGGGCGCGCGCTGTCCCTGCCCCAGGCACTTGACGGGGTGGCGCTCGCCCGTTTCCCTGCTGATATCCTGTTGCTCTCCTAAAGGAGCTTGCTTGAGCGGGCGGAGGTTTTTTAATTTGAAGTCCAGTTTTCTCCAGGGACTTGGTTGACTTAATATTGTCCCCTAAGTTGTCACCGAAGAGAAATTGGTCTCTTTTAACACCTTCAATTATTTTAATAAAACTTCTGTCCAGCATGGGTATGAGGAGCCTCCTACGGTTCATAGTTTTTTCATAATGAAGGTCTAACAATATTTGGTTTGCTTCCGAAATTCTTTTAATGGTCTCCATTTTGGTTAGGTCTTTGCTTATTAAATCTGCTGTTAAATCTGTAAGTCCGGCTATACCACGACCTAGTTGGTTTTGCATTCCTTCCAATCTCTTGTCTCTATTCTTAGCCGTGTCAATCAGAATGGATGCCACTTCAGCGTTCAATTTCGGTGCTTTAGCCAGCTGAAAATTTTCTGGAATAAGCATCTTTGCGAGCAAGTTCTCCTTCTGCTCTTTGGCCAGACCTTCCACTAAGATTTTTCCCAAACGTTCAGAGATTTCACTGGGTATTTTCTTTCCACAACATTCCTCGGACCGCTTTGCTACACCCAAAACTTCAAGGATTTCTACAGGAATCGCTTCATCTTCTGTTGCGCCAGGTGTGGCTTCCACCCTCACCGATTCGACCTGCCTGTCTTGTTCTTCATGAGCTTGAGTTTCAGGCGGAGTGGTATCATCTTTCATACACTCTGACTCAAGCGAGTGCCCACGGCTTCGTGGTTGCTCAGGCGAGTGCTCACGGCTTCGCGGCAGCTCGGACGGAGGCTCGCGGCTCGTCGATGGCGCGTACCGGGGCTCACGATGGAGCGGTGGGGTGAGTGGGGGCTCATTCTCTGCGCCAATAAACCCGTCAAGTTCTAGTTCATCTTGATACTCGTCATAGGTATCAAAACGGCGATCTAAGTGAACAACAATTAACTTAGTTACGGTTCGATGTTTACTTTCAGGATGACATCTCGTGCCACCACATTAAGAAAGTAGTAAAGCTATTTTCGGATAACATCACGTGTCATCACTTAAGAAAATAGTATAGGAAAAAAGGGGGCACATGAGTATAACCTCGATAGGTAAATAATTTCTTCACTTTCCGGATGACATCTCGTGCCACCACAATAGGAAAATGTGTAAAAAAGTTTATTTCCGGATGACATCTCGTGCCACCACTGAGGAAATAAGGAAATAAAACACAACATTATCACTTTTGATCCTTAAACAGAAAAATAATTGTCCACTAACCTTCATTGCCGCCATTTTTCGGCGTCGGTTTTTGCCGGTAAGATAATTCTCTTTCTAGTCGTCTAATCTTCCTTTTTATTTCTTCGTCCGACTTCTCGCAGGTTCTTTTTCCCATTTTAAACAAAAACTAAGCACAACCCTTCGAATATTCACAAAAACAATAATTTTGAAACAACGAACGCGAGGATGATGCAACACACGAGAAAACGAATGACAGCAGCGCTAGCGCCATCGGTGGCCGGGACAAAAACTAGGCAATAGACAAATCAAGTGTTTTAAAAAAAAAAAAAAAAAATATATCTAAAAATCGTGTGATGGTGCAATACGTTAGGGAACGTACTACATGGTTTATTAAATCTCATAGGATGCAGTAACGAAGTATAATTTCAAATTGTGTGTAAATCCGTCCAGCCATTGCATCGTGAAGGAGCAACAAACTAACGCACACATTTATAATACCTATTAGTAGGATTAGTGGGATAATTGCAAAGTTATTACAAGGGGTGTGTCCTGGGTAAAAGAATAATAATTCTAATTAGTCCGTCAATAAGATTATCAAAAAATGTTTTATACATTTTTTTTGCTTTATCAAATCTTTAAAAAATGACAAATGTAACGCGCATCAAAGTTCGGGGCTCGTGACGTCACAACGTGGTATAAATTATGCCACGGCGTGACGTCACGCGAAACTTCAACGCACTTTATCTTCGTAATTTTGTGTTTAATTGACAAAAGAAAAATATTTTTACGACACAATCCTATCTTATTTATTATTTATTAAGTCCTAAATAAGATATGTAAGCTTTATTTCAACACAACATATGTACATCATAACATATGATAAAATACAAATATTAACTGAAATAAAAATAAATTAAAACAAATCGAACTCCTCCAACGAACTCACTTGTGGCATCGAGCCTAAGACACTCGCAGCGTTTCCTCTCTGCACCGCTAGTCTCAGCCTTTGGGCAAAAAAGGAACCGGCCCGAGGATCGCCACAGAAATGCACCAGTTTTTCCGACACCTCCTTGACGAATTTTTTCAAGTCAGAAAACCACGGACCAAAAGTTTCGATGGCGAGGGCCGCAAATACGTAATTTGAAATTAAAAAGGCGTAGGTATTTGCGGCGTTTAAGAATTTGGGCATTTTCAGAAGCATATCCAGGAGTGCCAGCGGAGCCTTGAACATGAGACGAGGCTAACGTGTCTACACACGTACAGTCCCATGTTAAAGGCTGTCCCAGATGCCACGGCACTAGAGTACATCCGTCGGGCCTCTTTCCATCCGAAGACGACAAACCTGGGGGTTCCAGAATTGAGGGAATAGATACAGAAATAAGGGCCCGACGGACAAGATCATTGAGCGACGCATGCCTAAAAAAACGGCCGGCACTCATCTGGCAGCAAAAGCCGTGACGACCCAGTTCATCTACGGGCTGAGAACAGCGGCTACAAGGATGAGGTTCACAAATTTTCAGGCCGAGTCGAAGGCAGATGGCAATTGTCAAACAATTATTATCCAAAAGTGACCCGAGGTTTCTAGAAGGAAGGGCATGAAGCCAGTGTCCCGATTCTGGTTCGGAAACCGCTAACAAACGGGCCCGCTCGGAAGTAATTTGGCAACTTAAGAGGTTGAAATGAATAGATTTTACACAAATTAAGTCCCAAGCGGCTTGACCGGTCTTTTCGACAGGGGAAATTTCCCCGGAGTTACTGGTACTCCAAAACTTCTCTGCATCCGACAAAGACGATATCTGTTCAACGGTGAGGTTGGGAACATTAAGAATCCCACCGATGAGGGCGAAAGTGCTGTGGACAGAAGACAGAAAGGCAGGGAGTGCCAGGTCACTAGAGGTACGAATACCAAGACCACCAAACTTCACAGGGAGTGTAGCCTGAACCCAAATGGAAGGTGAAAAAGAAATATTTAAAATTTTGCTAATAGTGACTTTCAAAACGTTATCAATATCTGAAGAGAGATTAGTAAATTTCCAAATGGGGCAGCAGCGAAGAAGGTAAATAAATTTTGGAGTAAAAAGGCATAGTCGTAAGATGTACAAAGCGATGTGAGGAGTTATTTTAAAAAGTAAATCCGAGGATTGATGAAATTTATTTAATTTTGAATTTAGAGTAGAGGGGATAGCATCTTCAAAAATTGGAGCTCCAAATAAAGACAAAGAGGTACGAGACAAAATAGAGATATTCGGCAATAGCGAATTAAAAGTATTGATAATTTCGTTTCGAATGTCGGGGGAAATGCTCTCAGAAACGAAAATTTCACACTTATCAAAGTTAAGAGAAAGGCCGATTTCAGAAAAACGGTTTATTTATTTGGTCGGTCGGTTTATTTTAGGTCATTTTGAACAGAAGATCCTTTTCCCCCTAAAGTACCGTCGTCCAAGTACCAAATATTTAAATCCGAAGTAAGTTGTGAGATAATTGGGTTGATAGCCAAACTGAAAATGACTGGTCCAAGCGGGCTGTTGACAGCCCACGCAAGATAAAATTTCGTCGTTTCCAAACATCAATTTTGAAGGAGTTCCATAACACTGTAATAAATAACCATACATCTCAGGTAATTCTTTTTGAATTTCACGTAATAGAGCAGACCTATCAACCGAGTTGAAAGCATGTTTTACGTCAATTTTTAAAAGCACTTCGTAATTTTGATTTTCCAAAAATGTACGAGTTGCATGAATCGCAGCCTCACACCCGCCTCTAACACCGAAACCCAGTTGTTTTGGTTTAAATTTCTCAGTAAGACGGGTTCGAAACTCACGACAGCACAATTTTGAAGCCAAACGACGCAGCGAACTTCCCACCGCTATGGGGCGAATGCCGCCATCTTTCTTCTTTAAGGCAATTAGATTAGTCCTAAATAATACACCTGAATTAGCTTGACCAATATAATTATGTAGGTACTGGAAGGACTTTGCGCTATCAGCCCAATGGAACCCTGACCCACCATAGGACTCTGTCACAGTGAAGTTACCATTAAAGTCGAGTGACGACGAAGAAGTGTCAAACAATTTGTTCTGTAATGTCACAGTGACACCATTCAATGGTAGGTCAGGATTGTATTGGGTTTTTTCCCAATTTCTGATAGACAACCAATTTATTAAATTTTATGACATAGAAATATCAGGCACTATTTAGCGGTAAACCACCACCACCATAAATTAAATGCATTTGAGCATATTCACGCTGTGTGTATGGTGTTCTTGTCATCGTTAATTAAAAAAAATACGTCAACGATCAATTCACATTATGCAGTGACACCAAAGTTTGACATAAAATGCTGAGAAAACAAAAAGCGATCGAGTGTTTTAAATTTCGAATAAATGGCATTTAAAATTTTAGTGGCCAGTATTGTTATTATTGAAACAAAAAGGTTGTAATGCTTTGCCCAGAACGAAAATCGTTTTAAATAGAATGCTTCATAAAATTAGTGGCCAGTATTCTTATTTTAGCAAAGAAAAGTTTGTTATCATTAGGTACTCTACTCTATCTGGAATTCTAGAGCACAAATTTAATATGAAATAATCGACACAATTGCGGAAAACTGAAGTTATTATTTTATTCAAATATTTAAATAAAACAATATTTAGTGTTTTTAAAATCTCTATTAAATGGGCATGTTTTTAAGCTAATGGGCTACCTTGTGGTAGTGTATTTCTTTTTCACAGCAACAACAGCTCAAAGTTTGGTAAATGTTCGATCGATGATGCAAAATTCAAGTTTGCGATTATTATTTTTATTAAAGCACGGTAGTGACGCCATATTGGTAATGTTTATCTGATAGCACCACTATTAAACATTATTAAGGTAAAAAGAAAATTAAAAAAAATATCTTCTTACACTAACCATGACCAAAAATTCGAGTAAGGGTGTCAATTTTCAAAAAAACAAAAAAGTAAAAAATCCCGAAAACCGTGCGACTTTTACTAAACCTATTTTAGCATTTTCATAACGTCCTAAGTGCCCTCTATCCGTAGTTCAAGGATTATCCACTATATACCTAACATCCTGTATACTTAAAGTAGGGTAGGGGCACCAAAAGATGAACGACACCCAAAAGCTGAACACTCGATCGAAATAATCACATAACTAAATCGTGACAAATATTACATAGTTCGGAATTTATTTTTCTTAAACAGCAACTCTTTGCTTACACCTCCATTAAATCTTAACATAGTATTATATTCTTTTTGGCCGTGATCGGTCGTCGTTCTGGAGCTTCCCGCCGAAAACGTCGATAGTATGGGAAAATACATAAGGACAGTGCTCTCCAAATTTAAGCTTTTAATTACGTATAAAATTCAATAATTGTCAGTCTTAGAAGGATTTGCTTGGTATGTATTCTTGATTAATCACTCTTTTATTGGAGTTATACGATATTTCTTTTTTCTTGTTAGTTAACGATAAATATGCCGTTCAAGTAATGGTTTCAAAAATGTATACCTAAGCCAATACTTGAACGGTGTTCAGCTACTAGGCAAGGCGTACTTTTTTTAAAGCTTCTCAATAAATCGTACTGAAATGACAGATGGAAAATTTAGAACTTAAAATGATCGTTAAATGCTCTTGTATCTTTAAACCAAAAGATGAACATAGCTTTTGATGTCTAATCCAATGATTTTGGAGTTTTAAATACTATGAAAACTATCACTGTTCAATAAAAAATGTGTGCCTAATACTTGAACGAATTAAATTTACTAGTTCATGTTTTGGATTCTATTCCAATATGTGAACACCTAATTGATTTTGTTTGTTCATTTCATAAATTCTGTGTCCTAAAATTGAACTAAGTAAATTCAGTCGTTCAACTTTTAGGCATAGTTTTATAATATGAACACTAGTAGTATTATACTAGTAGTATTTATGGAAATGTTTACTAATATTATAAATATTAAAGTAACACTTTTTGTCGGTTTATCTGTTTAAAAAGATAAGTAACTAAGTAGTTTTGCTAATGATTATTGATAAAAAATACTAATTCGTTGTTTTTATGACAAATTTAACCATAAAAAATAGGAACCGTATGTACGTAAGTAATATTAAATAAATGTAAACAATTAAAAAATAAAGAATATTTCGTTAACTCGCATTTTATTGCTAAAAGTGAATAGAATTAAAATGATATAGGTATTTTATTATGTAAGTTCAACTTTTGGGCCCAAACCGTTCAGAATTAGGGCACGCTGTTCATCTTTTGGGCAAATCGGTACATTTTTGGTTTCAATGATTTTTAGAAAAATACGGAGATATAATAACAGGCTTTATAATAGTCATTTTCAATCTAGACCATATACTGTACCATATAAAAAAATTAAATAGGGTGAAATTTGTTACTTTCACTGAATATAAACTGTCTAAAGTTGGTGTAGTCGCTTAATCGTTCATCTTTTGGTGCTCTTACCCTATGTTTTCTTTAGACGTTGAAGTGAGAGTGTAGTAGGTACCGTAAACTGGGGTTACTTTAGGGAATAACATGTTAAATTGGTTAAATATTTGTGTAAATTAGTCCTGATGTAACGTTTAATAAAACAATCAAATATGAAATATGGTTTTTGAGGATAGCAACAGAGTTAAAAAACATAACCCAAATTTACGGTAGGTATGGAAAGTGAAAGTTTGTCACTTTTGAACCTTAACACTATCACATAGAGTCGAAAAGTGACAAACATTCACTCTCCGCACTGTACAGTCAGCGTCATATGTAACACAGTAACATTAACAGTGTTTAAATGCTAATGTCTATGGGTCATAGTTTCCTCTTACCATCAGGTGGCCTGTGTGCTCGTTTGCCTTCACTATACCATAAAAGAATAATGGTTCGGTACACCATATTAATACCACAATATTAATTATATAGTGCATATACATTAACCTACCGCCAAACAGCAGTGTTCGCACTGTTGTGTTCCGGTTTGTGGATAAGACAGCCGGTGTAATGACTAGCATAGAGGCATTCCATCTTAGTCCTCAGGGTTGGCAACGCATTTGCAGTCTTAGTCTTGTAGTCTTGTGAATGCGAATGTCTATGGGTCACAGTTTCCGCTTACCATCAGGTGGCCTGTGTGCTCGTTTGCCTTCTCTATGTCATAAAAAAAAAAAAAAGTGCACCGAAATAAATAGTACAGCTACTTCTGAATTTGACCGAACCTCTAAACAAGTATAAGGACGTTGCAGAGGGCAGGCAGTTCCGGAAAGACTACAGCTACCACCCTGAAGCTGAAGGCTGGTTCAAGCTGCACCAGATCCCGGCCACCTGGCGGGACGCGCGGCTGCGGTGCCACTACGAAGGTAAGCCTCATCTCTCCACGGCCAGTGAGCTCTTATTGTTGTAGGTAACGACGCCCACAGGACACTCAGGACATTGCATACATGTCATAATCGAAATTCCAAATCTTGCCCGCGACTTTCTGCGCGTAGATTTTTTTACTCATCCTTTTTCTACCCTCAGAACAATTGAAAATTTTACAGGAGAAAAAGTATTCTTTATCTACTCCCGAGATTCAGTATAACTCCACATACAAAATTTCATCAAAATCGATTCTTTGGATCGACATTACATAGATCTCGTTACTGAAATTTTGAATATTTGGTAATTTTGATTTTTACCCTTAGGAAGTATTGAAATTCTTACCGGTTGAAAAGTATTGTATATCTGCTTCCGTGGTGGAGAACGTCGCCACTTAAACAAAATTTCATCATAATCGATTCTCCGACAACCGGACGAAAATCTCACTAATATCGTAAACCCTTTCGCTTTTCTTCTTGTTGAAATAATTCTTGCCATGCCTGCAGGCGCTGTGCTGGCGTCCCCGGAGGAGCGCCCCGTGCTGGACGCCATGAAGACTATCCTCGGCTCCGCCAAGATGGCGTGCGGTGTCTACACTGGCACCTCCGCCACCTACTCCAAGGGCTATTACCATTCCGTCCAAGGTGTTCATTATGAGTCCCCGCTTTGACCTATAAAATCCATTGAATTGGCTCTTCATAACCACTTATCCACTTAAAATCACTAGAATGGCTAGTTTTATCTTAATGCGCCTTTTCTTATATAATTATGGTATTGACAATACGTTTGACAGGCGCTCCTCTCATGTCGTTCCAACACCTGCTGTCCTGGGCTCCGAACGAGCCCGACAACAGCGAGGACGGCGAGGGCTGCCTGGTCATGCTCCCCAACGGCACTGTCGCAGACGTACTGTGCTCCGAACCTCTCCCCTTCCTCTGCTTCAGGAAAAATAGTCATAATTTGGTCACAAACTGCGGGACTGTGGACATCAGTAAGTGTCAGCGTAACTTGATTTTTTGACTACAGTTTTATAGTTTTTCACGTTTTTCATTGTTTTTGGTAAGCTGCTTCAGTATGTTCGTGTGCAGAATAACGGTCAGTTTTTTAAATCTTAAAAAATAAAGAATAGGTCCAAACAAGTATTGCTATATTTCAACTGTCTACTTCATATTTAACTTTAACTGAGATATTTACAGACTACAGCCTAGACCTGAGCCTCGGCAGCTGCTATAAGTTCCATCGGGAGCCTCAGAGCTGGTCGCAAGCCTTCGCCACGTGCTCAGGGGAGGGAGGCCACCTCGCCGTCATCAACAGTGACGCAGAAGCCCAAGTCCTGAGGGACCTGTTTGACAGAAACCCTGCATCGTCTATACAGTACCTTTGGAAGGAATGGGCATTCGTCGGGGTCAATGATTGGGGTGAACATGGAACATGGCGCACTGTGCATGGTAAGTGGGTACAACATCATAAACCTATATATCATAGACCTTTGCTCTCATATACATTTAGAAATATTAAGTTTTAATGCAGATATTATTTAACTATTCCTAAATAAACATTTACTTAGACCAAACCAAAATGCTTCATATACTTTTCTTCCTGAAACGAACGCACTGGCCTAGTTGGTAGTGACCCTCCCTATAAAGCTGGCGGTCCTGGGTTCAAATCCCAGATATTTGTGTGATGAGAACGAATATTTGTTCCTGAGTCATGGATGTTTCATACACAATGCTTCGTCCTGAATGACTGACTGACAGACGGATCAACGCTCAGCCTAAACCACTGATCGTAGAGACTTGAAACTTCTAGGGTGTGTTCTTTGTATGACGTAGGCATCCGATAAAAAAGGATTTATAGAAATTAAACCCCTAAGGGGGTGAAAAGGGGGGCAAAGTTTGTATGGGACAACACGATTCCTTGGTCCAATCTACTTCAAATTT
The DNA here is from genome assembly GCA_923062465.1 of Acleris sparsana. Taxonomy (NCBI): domain Eukaryota; kingdom Metazoa; phylum Arthropoda; class Insecta; order Lepidoptera; family Tortricidae; genus Acleris; species Acleris sparsana. The sequence continues at coordinate 11,424,943 of OV281307.1, read as the reverse complement.
TTCATAAACATTCTGTAACAAAATTGATGGAGGTCGTGTTACGTATTTTATTGAAATCCGTCCCCTAAGGGGGTGAAAATGGGGTAGGAACTTAGTTTGGGGATGATTTGCTTCGAAGTTGATATAAATACACCTGAGTGCTTTTGATTTACATTACATTTTATTTTGACACATGTTTATAGACTGAATCCGAATTTATTCAAAAAAGGTTGAACTCACATAAAAGCTTAGTATAGTGCAATGCAAATACCCAAACCGCAGATTCTAAAGATTCCAAATTTAGTACAAAGGTTCCTTACTCATAAGGAACCTCAGTCTAGGGGTGCAGTAAGAAAGGATTTCCCAAAAATCGACCCCCAACGGGAAGAAGTAGGAGGAGTAGCGGGAAACTATAATTCTACGCGTACGAAGTTGTGGGCGTCGTCTAGTTTAAGTATATATTTCTTTGTATCAGTATTTATATCATTGTCTAGTACCCATAGTACAAGCCAAGAGCGTAGTTTGGGACTAGGTCAATTGGTGTGACATTGTCCCGGTGTCCCTTGATATTTATTTATTATCTTACTTAATTTTCTTCCCTCTGTTTTGTCATACGATTATTTTTTATCTAAGTAATTATAATAATAATAAATATCAGGGGACAACGTCACACCAATTGACCTAGTCCCAAACTAAGCTCTAGGCTTGCACTATGGGTACTAGACAACGATATAAATACTTATATAGAGAAATATATACTTAAATACATAGAAAACATCCATGACTCAGGAACAAAATATTCGCGTTCATCACACAAACATCTGCACTTATCGGGATTTGAACCCAGGACCGCCAGCTTCGTAGGCAGGGTCACCACCAACTAGGCCAGCGTGTCGTCAGAAGTATATCTTTATGGCATACCATACCTATACTTACGCATGGTAAACTAAGCTGTTACTGGGCTCCAGTTGGAATGGCCACCGAGAATATAGGCAATTTACTTTCTTTTTCCTACACACGATTAACGTACTCACAAATATTTGCCCATACTGGATATCGAGCCCGGGACCGCCAGCTTCGAAGGCAGGGTCAATACCAACTAGGCTAAGGGCTCAGTTTCATTGGTATAAAGCCCGCATGCTTTTCGTGATACATTGCATCGCTTCAATAGCCCCCGGCTCAACAATGTTCACACAACTCGTCAATGGATCGCTACAAGCGCCTTAACTGCCTCGTAGATGGTGACTGAATTTCAATAACTAGCTTAAGCACCATTTCAAGAATTATTTATTAGCTTCCCAAATATCTGGATCATAAGTTGTTGTAAAAATATACACCCACACGCACTTGCACAGTGAGATAGGTTTTAATATATTGTATAATTTATGTTTGTGAAATTTAAAATGAGTTTTTGTACTCGTCGATTAAAATCTGTGTATTAAGATTTCATAGAGAATACTGCAACGTCACTCTTTTCATCGTTGACACTTCCGAAACAACCGAAATAACCATTTCGATACGCTCAAGACAACTGAAAAAAAATTGAAAATAGAACTTCGTATTTCAATAATATGTGTCCTTGTTTAAGGAGACTCGATCCGATACAAAATTGCCAATCTATGGCGTTTCGGAACGTAGCAGCGTCGCGTCATCTGTCAAAAATCTATTTAAACCTGCTTCTGTATCCAGGGCATAAAAAAAATAAAAAAACTACGGTTTGTGATTGGCTAGTTTTTAGCCAACAGAACAGCACAGTACTGCAACAATTACGGACGCCGTGGTTTGATACAAATGTCGATGTGGTGGTGATTGTATTAATGACTTAAATTATTCATTTTAATGAACTCGTACAAAAAGTATTGTTCACAATAGTGTCATAATCAAGCTTTTTAATCTCGTACCTTACTTAGGTCACTCAGCAAGCTTCGTGGCCTAAACACGGTACTCGACTAAAAAGCTCTCTATTATAACACGATTATGAAAATAACTAATTTATTGGTAAAAATACATTAACATTTTACAAAAACAAACGAAAGAACTTACAAACTTTTATTTAATTAATAAATTAGGTATTTAATATTTCGTTTCTTTTTTGTTTTTTAACACCATCTATCGCTATGCCACAGTACCATACTGTTTTAGTCTCACTGAAAACCAGCGGCACTCAAAGCATCAACGAAATTCAGAGGCATAAAACTGAGCGGTGACCATTTTGGCCGTAATAAAAAACTGTATTTAGGTTAAGAAATGATTTATGCCTGTGAACTGATTTTTTATGTGGCAAATAAATTATTTTAAATTTTTTCATGTCTTTGCAGGTCAGAAACTGGACGACGCCGGGTTTAACAAGTGGTGGTCAGGCCAGCCCGGGAACGAAACCGCTGGGGGAGAGTTTTGTGGATGCTTTGACAGCGGCTCCGCGGTCTATGCGGACATTAACTGCGACGAGCGCATGCCGTACTTCTGCGAGAAGAGCCCGCACAGTTTGGTGGACGACGACTAGTTTATTTGTTGATACAATAAAGAACATGCCGCACTGTAAAGCGTTTCCATACTATAAAACGCGCCCCAAGCATGTCGGAGGCGTTAATAGGGTTCCGTAGTAAAGAACCTTTATATTTTATTTACGTCTACCTTATCTCCTGAACAGATTACCAGCTGATATTGTACTGGAAACCAACAAACGTAGATTTAAAGCTAAGTTACATAGGCATCTCCTGGATTCATTATGAATACGATGCTCATCTAAATATATATATGTATAAATATATAAAAATATTAGTATAAGTATATCTAATTAATTTATGTACCGCTTTTGTGTAATCTGTTGTCATCAAGCTGGACCGAAGATTCCGCAGTCAAACTGTGTAAACAGTTTTGTGGAACAATGTATAATATCTAAAATTTGTGTTTGTTATAATAAATAAATAAATAAATAAATAAATAATTTTCGGGAATAAGAAAAGCAAAAGTATTTTTAAACATTTTGACATCAAATTGTCTATTATTGTATTGTTATAGGCCACCATGGGCTATGGTAATGTGACTGTGTCGACCAAACGTAAGAGACTTCTTATGATTTTGTTTACAACATCACAGCCAGAACTACACTCAGGATCAAAAATACCGGGTCAGAGTGCGTTTTTCATACAAACGAGACTATTTCGAAGCCTTGGTTTCTCGCCAGGGGTTGTTTTGAGCGAGTTTTAATGGTGGATACTGCGAGGTTCAATAGAGGAGGTCAAAAGTTCTTCAGATACCTAACTGATCGCACAACCAGTTAACACCACAGCGGGAGAGTTTGGTTCAGCACTTGGATTTCCTTACATTTTATTGCAATTTTAGTTTTTTTTTTTTTTTTTTTTAATTTATTTATCGTACTACAAAAAATACATATTTAAAATTTAAATAAACACCTCATAAACCACTTCAGGGTTTGTGCGAGGATAGAACGCTCTTATTAACTATATCTAACAATCACAACACAATACAAGTACACCTCTACTCACAAACATTATAGCTTATTTACAAAATACGATTTTAATTTATGTTTAATATTCTTAGGAGTTACGCTATCTCTAAATTTAACTTCAAGATCATTTATGAGACGAGGAATTAAGTAGGCGCTGGTTCTCTGTCCATAGACATTAGTGTATCCAGGAGTGGCTAATTTTTTATTTACGACTGCTCGAGTGCGTTTAATGTTAGATTTTAGGGTTTGGAAAGTTGTGTCAAAAAACTGTTCCTTGAGTAGGTTAAATTGGACTTTTTGGTGGATAGGGAGACAGTTGCAGTGTTTGAATAGCTTCAGTTCATCATTGGTATATTTAATCTTAATTTTAAGAGGAACTATTTCTTTCAGGATTCGCAATTGCAGAGAACATATTTTATCTAGGTACGACTTGTAGGTTCTACCATAACTACTGAGACCATAAGATACTATGGAATCTGCCAAGGCATTATACAAAAGAATTTTAATTTTAAATGGGATTCGATTTTTTACTATCCGTAAATTGATTAGGAATGCTCTGAGCTTGTTACATACGCGATTTATATGACAGCTCCAGTTAAACTTTCGATCGATTGTCAAGCCTAGGTATATGTGAGAAGGGACACTTTCAATGACGGGGCACCGGCAATGCGACGCGCCCGAGCCCCCGCCAGCGCGCGAGCCCGCCGAGTGCATGCACGCGTGTTCGTGAGCTACCAGCACGCTCCCGGGAGCTCCTTTTAAGTACGGGGACCGAATATGAATGACTTTAGTCTTCTGGGGATTAAGCACCAGGCCAGCATCATGACACCACTTGTTGAGAGCGTCAAAGTCTGCTTGAATTTTATTCATGGCAATCTCTGCGCTCTTATCAGCTGAAACTAAACACGTATCATCCGCGAACTGGTAGGTATCACATCTCTTGATGTAGCTGTGCATATCATTGACATACGCCAGAAAATGCAACGGTCCAATCACGGATCCTTGGGCCGTCCCCTCGGTGCTGTGCATGGTGTCGCTGTAGGCCTGCCCCACCCTGACGCAGTACGAGCGGTCCCGCAGGTAGTCTTCGCACCAGCGGAGAAGCGGACCCCGGACTCCGGTGTCATCCAGTTTTTTAATTAATTTTTTATGGTCCAGTGTATCAAATGCGCGAGAAAAATCAATAAATAAGGCAAAAACATGTTTTTTACTGTTAAGGTAACTATTGATTTTGTCCGTAAAAGTAGATAATAATGAAGTCGTGCTTTTTCCTTGCTGGAATCCAAACTGGTTTTTGTTTATAATTGTGTGTTTCTTATAAAAACAATGTATTTGTTGACAAACATATTTTCAATTATTTTGTCAATAGACGAAAGCAAAGTGATTGGCCGATAATTATTTACATCATCATGCTTGCCCTTTTTAAACACTGGTCGAATGCAACCTTTTTTTAGCGCGTTTGGATAAATTCCGGTTTTAACGCTGCAGTTGATAAGGTTTGAGATCGCGGTAGCTATGGACGTGTGGCATTTTTTCAAGTCTAATACTTTTATCCCGTCTAATCCTGGAGCTTTGTTGGAATTTAGTTTGGAAATGATATTTTCTATTTCTAGGGGATAGCTTTTGCGAAAGTTAAGGGTTACGTTAGCCGCGCATTCATTTTCCGTCAGTAATTTTCTTTTGCAACTTGGTAAGATGTTCCTGACTGCACTGTGAAAAGCACTTGCAAATTTGTTTGCAATATCGGTATTAGTTAAATGATTTGACTTAAAAGCATTTGTAATAGACTCATCAATTGATTTAGTTAATCGGCCACATATAGAATTTAAAATTTGCCATATTTTTTTAGAGTTAGAAAAGTTGGAATTTATTTCTTTTGTGTAATACCTATTTCTATGGTATTCTATAACTTTATGCACCTTATTTCGTGTTTTGTTAAATAGGAGTCTAAGCGATATATTTTTAGTATCTTTTCTCCAAGCTTGAAATAAACTATCTCTTTTATTACACAATTTTAGAATATTTTCGTTTATCCACGGAAGGCGGCACCTGCCAGCTGTTACTTGTTTATTACTAAAATCGTTTTTACTATATATTTGATTAATGTTATCCTGGATGTATTCAAGTATTTGGACGGGAGAAGTCATGTTATTAGTTATTGTCCAGTCAATTCTACTCAGTTCCTCATGAACATTTTTAATATTTCGTCGGATAATCCTTTGTCTGGAAGTTCCTACTTTATGTGGTAGCAGCCGCTCGCTCAAACAAGCAATAGCAGTGATGCGGTGGTCCGCCAGTACTGTGTCGACGGCGGCCGAGTATAGATCTAATGACGGAAACCGGGCAGAAATATGATCAATGCAAGATTTCGTTACATTATTTTGTAAACATTCAATTCTAGTAAAGTCTGTGATTGCCGTCATCAATCCATAGCCAGCCAGCACGTCTAAGTAGGAGTCTCTGTATGAGGATGCCACCTTGAGGTCAATGTTTATATCTCCGGCGACAAGAAGATTATCCGACGACTGCATATTGCTAAGCAACTGCTCGAGCTCTCTCACAAATAGTGTTTTGTTCGTGGATGGTGGTCTATAAATAGCACACACAGTTACTACTTCGTTATAATAGGTTTTAATTGTGCCAGATATGTTTTCAAAAGTATGGGTTTTATTAGCATCGATTACGGTAAACTTAATATTGTTTTTAGAATAAATTATAATCCCACCCCCCCTTCTTTTATCTCGCAACTGTGAGTGCATTTTATACCCTTGAATATTGAATAGACAAGAGCTGTCTTGCGAGATACCGGCTTCCGTAACAATAATAATGTCAGGAGGGTACACACAATAATCAATAACTTGTAATAATTTCGGAAAGTTCTTTATCATAGATCGTATATTTACATGGATACAAAAAAGGTTAGTTTTACATCGACTTGGTAACTGACTGATAAAGTTATTAATATTGACACAGTTTAGAATTTCTTTAACTTCTATCATACTACGTGAGCTATGCTAAAAATACGATATTAATAGATGCTTATAATTAGTTACAGATAAACTAGAATAATTATACTTAGAAGACTTAGTTACAACCGACCTATTTATGTACTAACTAAGGACTCAATATCATGAAGGGAGCGAATATGGATCACTTTACTACCGTCTGTTTTCCTAGTTAGCACCCTTCCTTCCTTGCACCAGATGTATTTAAAGGTGCTTCGTAGTTTCTGCTTTGAATTGAACAGCAAGTTGTTTTTCTGAACATGCACAATTCCGGCGTTTACCGCAGATTTATTCAGTTGGGTATCCTAGGCACTCTGGAAGTCCTGTATCGATGCTCGGGGTATTCATCATCAGATTTCACTAAAAGCATTCCCTGGCGAGGAACCGAGGCTTCGAAATAGCCTCTTTAGTATGAAAAACGCACTCTGACCCGGTATTTTTGCTCCTGAGTGTACAAATACAAAAAATCAAAGCACTCAACGAATCTTAAAGGAAAACTATCACGACCAAGTAGACTTAATTGGTTCCTGCGGGCCTAGTATGGTTGCGCATCTGTCACTCTCGTACTTACATACGTGTCAGAAAGTGACGGATGCTTTATCCACATTTTGTCACGCGATAAACGCAGCCTTATTAGGCCCCCTGAGATACTTACAGGTGACAAGTGTTTATCCAACTGAAATCATTAAGACAGCACCAAACAACTTTAAATAGATAATCAGTTCAGGCTAGGCTAGGCTAGTTGCTTTTTGAGATAGTTTTCGTGTAGTAACAGCTCCGGAATTCTATACTGAGCATGGTCAGACAACACGCTCCTGCGCGGTTTTTACCTTTTTTTTCTCGAGGGGGAAATCTTCTCAAGATGACTTCGTTAGAAGAAGAAGCCGAGTTATGTCTTATTTGTGTGCCGAGTTAGGTGGTCTACCGCCAAGCAGTTCGCATTGTTGTGTTCCGGTTTGGGGATAAGACAGCCGGTGTAATGAGTAGCCAAACTTCCATCTTAGTCCTCAGGGTTGGTAACGCATTTGCAGTCTTGGGATTGCGGTCTTCTGAATGCGAATGTCTATGGGTCACAGTCTGCACTTACCACCAGGTGGCCTGTATGCTCGTTTGCCTTTTCTATGCCATAAAAAAAACCTTGGCGCATTCATGCAACTCAGTTCGTAGTGGCCTGCAAATCAAACTGCCCAGCATGTTAAAGTAAGACAAAGCCTTGTAAGTACAAGTACTATTTTTATTGTTCTTCATCTTCAATAATAAAGTAATCCATAACAATGCTAGTTATTATTTCACATATCAAGCTCATACCTACGTAGATACGATCGCTCGCCTAGCTTACTTTAGTGCTCTGTCACTCTAATGTCATGTTTGAACTGTCAGTATTCTGTCAAAGGGGTTAAAGCGACAAGGTACTAAAGTGTGCAGTTATTTATAAGGCCGAGCGACCTACCGATTTATTAGTTATCTCCTTGTTATCTCGTTGGTTAAATCCTGTTTTTGTTATTTGATATTGTTACATTTTAGGTTGCTTTGTTAAAACGGTATTTTCCACATCTGTACCTATGCGACAAAATAGTGACGAGTTAGTTAGTTCTGAATCCTCAAGAGGGGTTCAAATGAAAGGGGTTCAGGAACATACAAAACTACAGTATGAAGCCGTAAATGCTCGGCTGTGTATCTGCCGTCAACAACGCCCGAAAGCCTGTTCCCATATGTGGGAAGAGGAGCATTCTCTGCCGCCCCTTGTTCCACCTGTGGAGGAACTGTGGAGGAACCACCGGGTCCCTCTTTACCGAGGCGCACGTGGAAGTCGCTCAACAGACCGCTCAGAGGACCCTGCCACTACGCTAACTAGCGTTTCTATTCGTTTCGTTTTTGACCAATCGGGTCACAGGTAGATCACGTGACTTTCGTACGTAATATACCTACTTTGCTGAGATAGCAAAGTGTATTTGGAATGGCGTCATAAAATCTTTAATGAATTACCGAAAACTGTTTTAAAACTACAAGATATATCGCTGTTTAAAAAAGAATTGTATACGTTTTCAGTAAATAACGCTTTTTATTGTAGCTGTTTGTATGCCTAACGGCAAAACATAGTAATCCTACATAAGCCGAATTTACATTTAGAAATAAATTGTTAGAAATCATTTATTTGTAAAATTTGAATTTGAGTCTTGGATGCTCTTTATGTCTAGGACCCTTGGCACCTCCACAAGCTTTATGGGGGGTTCGGGCCATTTGTATGAAAACCTTTATCTTCAGCATTATATAATTATACTAGGTCACTTTACACTATGATGTAATTTGAATTTGTAATTGATAAGGTTTGTTTTAATAATTTATGGAATAATATTAATCTACTCGAACGTTTTTAAATTGAAGCAGGTAGGTAGGTACTTTATCGACAGCGAATTCATTATTTTGTTTTGCATTTAACCTAACACGATAACCTCACAAGTAGCAATTCTGGGGCCGTATTATGGTCGCCAACCAACGTGGATAACTCACAAACTGGTCAGAACCACCAACCAAGACTGTAATAAACCCGCTGCTTGTATAAATACGGGGTATTTTAGGGGCGTCTTTTATATTACATTGACTTGCCCTAAGTAAGAACTAAAGTTTCAAGTAATATGGGAATACATTTATTATTGTATTTCCTCATTCTCCTGCTGTCTGCTTGTGGTAAGTGTTTGAATAATTAAAAGATAAAACAAGACAAGATGTTTATTCAGTGAGTTGGCCGCACAGGCACTTTTACACGACAATTAGTAAATAATATAATCGCATGTTAAACTCTGACTGCATATTAGACGAGCCCTAGATCATCGCAAGTAAGTTTCAATTCAATCTCTGTTGTTCTTATAGTTTTTTTAATATTTTTTAAATACTAGCTGTTTCCAGCGAATCCGTCCACGTAGAAAAATAAAAGATATCTTATCTCAGGGATCATGTAGCATTTTAACTGTGACAGATTTTTTGAAACCGGTCCACTAGTTTTTGAGCTTATTCGTTACAAACATACATACAAAATCTCTGCTCTTTATAGCATTAGTGTAGACTAGATTCTGCCCGCGACTTTGTCCGCGTAATAATATTCCTAATATTCAAATCTGATCGACAAATGCGTTCGAGTACGTTGACCTTTATTTGATTTTATAAATTACTAAACAGAATAATATAGGTACTACAATTAAAAGTTAAAACTAAAATTACTTGATTATACTTCATATTAATCAGTGATCTTTTTTTTTTGTCTTTGCCCCGCGGCGACTTCAACAGCCACTACCGCGGGGTTATGGCGTTTCCACAATGAAGTGATTTCGTCAGTGTCAAGTATAGCAATAAAATACAATCCAATCTTCTCTAGGAAGATTGGGGGCAACGTTGTGCGGTGATATGTAGGACAGAGGCCAAGATAGTTTTAACTTCTGTACCACTGCGAGTCCACTTGAAACGAGAATTAAAATGCCAAAATCCACGAAATAAGTCCAAGTCTTTTATCACTGTGCAACACAAAGGTATAAAAAGCACAAATCACTAACAGAAAAGAACTTTGAATACCTAAATACACAAAAATACAAAACTAAAACAAATTACACATCCGCCATCTTTTGACGTTGCAAATGGCGTCCATCATTTTAATTGATCATTTATTTTACAGTGTCAGTTTTGTCCAAAGTGGTATAGGAATTAAATGCCTTGACTGTACAAGATATTGCACAATAATTTCGATGTCACCGGCATCTGTGTCACCGTAAAAAGCCCAACTTAAATCTAATCGCAATAAATAAATAATCGTCTGAAACCGAACAATAAAACTCAATACTGCAACGTAATTAACTTCATAATTATACTTGTAATCAGTTAATAATAAATAAATATGATAAGTATAAACGTTAATAGTAGATTCAACAAGGGGCAAGCTGAGCGCGGGTGGCTGTAGCTCCAGTGTCATTATGGTGGTTTAGTCTCGCGTTAAACGCTCTACTTTTCACTTTGAATGCGAGGAAAAAAAACGCTCTATAAAAAAATACAATATTGATTATATTACATATATGTACAGGGTGTCCCGGGACGCGACGTCAAGCCGGCGCCGGGTGGTAGGCCACATTATACCAGTTATCAGAAAAATAATAAAAAAAATCTATGTCTTATATTTTGAAAATTATGACCATCCAAAAAAAAAAACGGAAAAAGTTACACCCTGTGATGCGTTTTTCCTTCCCATTTCTACAAATTTCCACTTTTTTATTATTTTTGTTTTGTTTCGTAACCCTGAGTAATGCTCCTGTAGCTAGTAGTCTTAAACTTTTACTCAATTGCTCTAACTTTGAAAGAAAATGACAAATCATTCCCAGATCAAGAGAGAAATTTACTTTCTCGTTCAATTTCAACTCACTTTCCTGAAAAAAAAAAGTATTACACTGGTTGGGCAAGTAACTTTAAAAGTTAGGGCATTTAATAAGGATTCCAAAATGGTATGACAGTTGCTACTTTATTTGTTACATTATTGTCAAAAAATTTTTTTTTTTACGAAGCCGGTTTTTTACCATTGTTTTTTAGTACGAAATCAAGACGAACGAATACGAAAAGGTGCGCAGTAAACGAAGTAACGTGACGTACTGCAGATGTATTGTAAACGCGATCAAGATGGACGATAGTGATTGTCCGCTCGCACTAGTGGAATAGTATCTATCCGTCTCACACTGTAGCGGCATTACTATCTGCCCCGCTCACACTTCATAAAATAGCTCTCTCCGTCTCTCTTAAGGAAGGATAAAGGTACCTACGTCATTACAAAAAAAAAGTAAAAACTGACTGACTGAAAACTGTAACTTTTTCCGTTTTTTTTGGTTCAAAATATAAGACATAGATTTTTTTTATTATTTTTCTGATAACTGGTATAATGTGGCCTACCACCCGGCGCCGGCTTGACGTCGCGTCCCGGGACACCCTGTATATATTATGAACATAAAGAAATTTGATTACGTAACGCGGTTTTTTTTTGTAAAGTGACGCTTTAAAGCATGCATATTTAGGCAACAGGCTCAAACTTGAAATCTATTTTGATACTTCATAATTGGATCGTGCGTAACAAAATGAATTCATCCTTAATATAATTAAATAGATTCCTATTCGTAATTATTAATCGCGTTTCACGAAATTAAATCGGTTTTTTTTCACTCCCTAGAAATAGTCTATACTCGAAATACTATAGTCCTCCATTCACCGACGCTCTAATTGGCTGTTTAGGGGTACACAGTAAATTAAAAAATAAAATTTAATCCCTAGGGATTAATAAGGAGCTTTAGTCCCGATGTGCAGAGAGTAATAGTAGATTGTTCAACAAGGGACTAAAGTAAGCCATTATGACACGAGATATTTATCCACCCGAGCAAAGCGAGGGTGGATAAAGTTCGAGTGTCATTATGGCGTTTTAGTCTCGAGTTAAACACTCTACTTTTCACTTCGAATGCGAGAAAAAAAAAACTCTTTTTGTAATAATTTTGCACCGTTGGCATTTTGAGGTTATTTCCACGGCCTAAAAATGGTCCATACACAATCTCTGAAAATGGCGATAATCCTCCATTCATTAACAACGTGATGTTTAAATGCTTGCATATTTAGCCAACAGATACAAACATGAAAATTATTTGGACCATGCCTAATAAAATACAACTATCCCTAATATATTTAAATAGATTCATATTTGTAATCATTAATCGTGAAATTAAATCGATTAATTTATATTTTTTGCAAGAAAAATGATCCATATACAATCACTGAAAAAGGCGATGATTGGCAGTTTAAGGGTTTCCAAAGTAAATTAAAAAGAAAAAGTACTTTAGTCCCTAGGGAGTAAAGTGTAGTTTTATTCCCTAGAGATTAAATACATCACTTTAGTCCGGCTATACAAGCCAATTGTGAGTCATTTTAGAGCCTGAGAAGTGAAAAGTAACATTTTAGAGCATGAGAAGTGAATAAAATATAAAAGATGTTTATTCATTAAATAGACCGCACGAGCACTTTTACTCGTCAAAAATCTACCAGCGCTTCCCAAGGGGAGACGACTGCCGAGAAGAAACGCCGCAAGAAACTCAAAAGGCTGTATTTTTTTTAAATATTGCTTATGGCGAAGAGCACAAGACCGGTCTGAGTGGAAATCCTTGGGGGAGGCCTATGTCCAGCAGACGTCTTTCGGCTGACATGATTATATAGCAATGACAATACTAACCTAGCATTAAATAACATAAAACAAACGAAAAAAACAAACTAAAAAAAAAAACATGTCTTCCAGATCATCCAGGGACTTCTAACTAAGCAAGATGGTCGTGCGGTTTGTATGATCTCGCATTTACCGAGAGTACGTGAGGTCGTCGCCGCGCTTGCGTATTGCGCTCGCGCACTATTGGTAGTCGGTAGTTGTCCCCCGGTGACGACTAGCTCTCAACTATTTAGCCGTCGCCGACCGAAATGAAATCAGCAGTAGTTATTTATCCATTTTTTTAATGATAAGGCAAATCTGGAGGCAGTTCCTGTGGCATTGTAATACAATTCTCGTAAAAAAACCGGCCAAGTGAGAGTTAAACTCACCTGGAGAGAGTACATTTATGACACAGTACAAAAATTTACATTTGAAATCCTCACAGTAAGACGCGAGTTAATTACTACTAGCGCTATCTAGTGGTGTTTTAGAGAACTATTTTCTGTAAGTGAACGCATTATATTGACTTTACCACTTTATTTTGAATTGATAGAACTGTAATCTACAAGCGATGAGATATATTTTTTATTCTTTTCAAAATTTTAGGCTCAGTGGTTTCGGAGATCAGGGGATGGATGGTCAATTTTCGTCTTCTTTCTTGAATAAAATCAAAACTATTTATTTTACAATAATAATAAAAATATGTTTGAGATCCTCATAACGAGCCCTTTCATTTGCTATATGACACAGTACGGTTTGCATAACTTGATTTTTAAAATTTCCTAATTTGTCCGCACGTCTGTGTTTGGGTCATCAATTTAGACATGTGTACCAAATTTCAACTAAACCGGTCCAGTAGTTACGAACAAATTGGCTGTGACAGACGGACAAACAGACAGATGCACGAGTGATCCTATAAGGGTTTCGTTTTTTCATTTTTAGTACAGAACCCTAAAACAAGATGGTATTTTAAAATTTAATTGAAATGGAATAAAAAGTTTACGTCGCACCATGATGATTTTACCCCCACGCCAAGTCTAGTACAGTGCCAAGTATAGTGCAGGGTTGAACGGGACGTTGCACAAGTGTGGTTGACGCTTTCCCGCTACGCTGCCCGCCCCTCTTCGAGCGGCTACTCAAGCCATACACTTAGCCATGAGCGCGGCAGCCCCTGGGTACCGAAAGAAAGTATACGGTCATTGCAGATGGCAGGCAGTTCCGGAGAGACTACAGCTACCACCCTGAAGCAGAAGGCTGGTTCAAGCTGCACCAGATCCCCGCTACCTGGCAGGACGCGCGGCTGCGGTGCCACCACGAAGGTAAACCTGTCAAGGTACAGAAAACGACAAGGAGCTCACGGACATTGCATACATCTCATAACTGAAAACCGTTTCTTGCCCTCGGTTTTGAGCGCATACTTTTTGACTCACTTCGTTTGTCTGCCCTCAAGAACTACTAAAATGTATAAGATAAAAAGTATTCTATATATGATCCCGCGGTTCAAGATTACTTATACCAAATTTGTTTAAAATCGATTTTGCAACAAGCAGACCAAATTCTTACTAATATTGTAAACACTTTCCCTTCCGCTGTCATATGCAGCATCTTTGAACTGCCTCTACTTAAAATAATTCTCGCGGTGCCTGCAGGCGCTGTGCTGGCGTCCCCGGAAGAGCGCCCCGTGCTGGACACCATGAAGACCATCCTCGGTGCTGCCAAGATGGCGTGCGGCGTCTACACCGGCACCTCCGCCACCTACGCCAAGGGATATTACCACTCCGTCCAAGGTATACAATTTGGTTGCCCGCTTTACCCAAAAAAAAAACATTGAATTAGGTCTTCATAACCAGCTATCAATATGAAACCACTTTTATAACAGGTTTTATCTTCGGAATGCGTCTCTTCATCTATTTAAGGTATTGAAACATCGTTTGACAGGCACTCCTCTCACGTCTTTCCAACACCTGCTCTCCTGGGCTCCAAACGAGCCCGACAACAGCGAGGACGCCGAGGGCTGCCTGGTCATGCTCCCCAACGGCACCATCGCGGACGTGGCGTGCTCTGAACCTCTGCCCTTCCTTTGCTTCAGAAAAAAAAACCATAATATATTCTCAAACTGCGGCACTGTCGACATTAGTAAGTTTTTGATATTGTGTTTTTGGTGAGCTGCTTCAGTTCCTTCGTTTGTGTTCGATCACTTATTATTATCTTTAATAACGAAAAATAGGTCGAAACAAGTATTGCGATGTTTCGAATGTCTACTTGGTATTTCAAATTTAACTGACATGTATTTACAGACTACAGCCTAGATGTGAGCCTCGGCAGCTGCTATAAGTTTCATCGGGAGCCTCAAACCTGGTCGCAGGCCTTCGCGACGTGCTCAGGGGAGGGAGGCCACCTCGTCGTTATCAACAGTCACGCAGAAGCCCAAGTCCTGGTGGATCTGTTTGCCAGACACCCTAACACTTCTATACAGTACAATATGAAGGATTGGGCACATGTCGGGATCAATGATTGGGATGAACATGGAACATGGCGCACTGTGCATGGTAAGTGGGTAAAATATTATAATCGTAGAGTTTTGCTCTCATATCAATTTAGCTATATATATCTAGACACGCGGCAGCGCGTCAAGCCAAGTACACGAACCATTTGGAGCCACTTTTGACCCCCTCATAACTCAAAAACTATTTCACATAAACATGTCAAAGGACAATGGGCAAATTTGTATGGGCACTGTCCCCCCCCACCAACAGTAACGGGATGCATGTCTATATGTTTATAAGGACCCAAAAAAAGACAAAATACTTATTTTAGTAGCAAAATCAATGGGATTTTTTTAATGAAAACAAGGGCCAAATAAGGCAAATCATCCATATATGTGTTCATTTTCAAACAAATTCCATACGATACGATTATGGTTTTCCAAGAAAACCCCATACATCTGGTGATCGTCTCCATAGTAAAAATACATAATGTTGCTGAGATCTATTAAATGAGACATATTTCATTTCTGTTGGTGGGGGGGGACATTTCTGCCCATGGTCTTTTAGCTCATATACATATTAAAACTTGCAAGATATGTACATACCACTTAGTCATCACATATCCGTAAGTGATAGAATCAGAAATGATGATATCCGCAGTAGAACTAAGGTTACCGACATAGCCCGAAGAATAGCTAAACTGAAGTGGCACTGGACGGGGCACATTGCTCGCAGGACTGATGACCGATGGGGTCAGAAGGTTCTGGAGTGGCGTCCGCGGACTGGAAGACGAGCTGTAGGTAGGCCTCCAACAAGATAGAGTGACGACCTCGTCAGGACCGCGGGACCGCGGTGGATGCGAAAAGCTCAAGACCAGTCTGAGTGGAAAGCCTTGGGGGAGGCCTATGTCCAGCAGTGGACGTCTTTCGGCTGACATGATGATGATGATGATGATGATGATGATGATGATGATGTACATACTTATCTACTCCGAAATAATAAATACACCTAAAACGATTATTTAGACATTAACGTCTTGAGATCAAAACTCTAACCTTTTGGGGAAATTCCGTAAATGTTGAATCCACTTTTCGTCTTCAAAAAAGATGTATGCGAATTATTTTTAAGCTCAGACATATGCAATCCCTAAGAGACATTTTTAAAGATAACGAAATATTAACTTTGACATGTATATATATACTACAAATTTGTTTATTTGTTAAAGACCGAAATTATATTTTTATAAAAAAAAGCGACTCTAAAAATAATATCCGATCTCAATATAAATACGATGTTTGTACAGTTAGACCTTCCAGCTTTATACTTAGTCGGAGCGCATATGTATATGAAATTAAAATATTTAACCGATGGATGGGATTAGATTTAAAACAAAGCTCAAAAAATGGCTTTTAATTGAAAGTTTCTACAATTTAAATGAATATTTCAGATGTATACCTGGTTAAGACTTTTTTTAATAATAATGTATTTACTTGTTATTGTACGCCCGAAATGGGCAAACTGTTGGACCTTTTATATGATGTGACCTAATTGTACACAGTTTCTGACAATAAATGAATCTTATCTTATCTTATCTTATCTTAACCCAGTTCCAGATGACCTAGAAAGTTTAAATTTAGCATTCAGATAGGTAGTTGGGTGAATACAAAGGAATACATTAGAAACTAGTACATTTTATTTAAGAAACAGCAATCAATATTGATGCCAGCTGTGCCTCTAATCAACTCGGTAAAAACCATATCGTGTTTGAGCTGTTACCGTATTGTCACCGTTTCGATAGCTCTTATTTCCTTGACAGTAATGGCGGATGACGTCAAAACAATACCATAACAGCTCAAAGGCGATATGAATAGAGGCCCTGGTCTTTATGTGGATTTAAAGTCTTCACGTGTATATATGTATGCAGGGTGGCCCATTTAGATCGGTCAGTATGGGCAAGTCTGTAACTATAAGACCAACAAAATAACAATATTGAAACTTCAGGAATGTTTGGCCAAGGTCGGCCAATATACGCGCAAATATTAAAGAAACAAATTTAGTTTAACGGAACATTAGATGCATGGAGTGGTTTTTTGTTATTGTACCACTACTCTACTGCGCCTCTATTCTAGTAAAATTGTTTACATTTCATTTCATGTCTGCAGGTCAGCGACTGGACGACGCCGGGTTCAACAAGTGGTTGACAGGCGAGCCCAACAACGGAACCGCTTGGGGAGAGTTTTGTGTATGCGTAACCCGCACCGCAGAATATGCAGATATTAACTGCGATGGGCGCCTGCCGTACATCTGCGAGAAGAGCCCGCACAGTTTGGTGGACGAGAACTAGTTTATTTGTTCATACAATTAAGAACATGTAGTAATCAAGGCGCAAATGCATTGAATCTGTATGTCACAAAAATTTTTTCGCAAATTCCGGAATAATCCAAACTTACAGACAGTTATTCACGCTTATAGACAAGTAAAGTTTGTTATTTAAATGAACTTGTAAAACAAACTCACGTTTCCAAACTTAACTTACTAATTCACTTCTACTGCTCGATAAAGATACGATTTTTTTTCGTTTGAATTAAGATGCAAAAGTGGATACAGGTGTGACTGAGAAGTAGAGCACTAAATACTGATGCGGCGCGCTCATTCCAATCGCCATTACAAATTATCATTACTTTCTCTGGTTCTCTATTGTATCGCTGAAAATTTTATTGCCGAATTTCACTTCCCAACCAACGTTTGGCTGAATTTCATTTTGCTGAATCATCATATGGCAACTTGTTAAAATGATTAGTTTCATTTCCCAACCTCACGAATGCCAACTCAACGTTTGGTTTTTTTTTATATGGACATTTATTAAAATGTCATTTATGTCGCTTCTGGCGATTCGCCGGACGCTGCCGCGGCACGCTCGCTTCGCTCACTCGGCTCGCGCGCTGCGCTGTAGGGTCGCAGTTCTACCTAAAACTCCTCCTCGCTACGCTCGTCGTCGTACCTAACTGGTCTCTGTGGATAAACTGACGAAACATTATTCGTCTAAGAGTTTTTCGGCATAGTGTAACATTTGCCATGTGAAAGATATTCCAAAAGTTTAAAGTGATATTCGTCTTCATAATAATTCGGCCAAATTCATTATTTACACGAATAATCTGTAATAAATAAAACCACTCGTGTATCATATGATAATGGTGACATGACCAGGCCTTATAAACTAAAGCCTCCCAAGTCTCTCAACGAACGGCGTACCAAATGTATGGAAGGGTTTCAAGTTAATATATTGGATATATTTGGTTTTATTAAAAAAAGTTATTGATGTGATTTTACTCATTGGGTAACGTACTTTTGATATCAGTGTAAAATTTTCTGATATCTATGTAAATAATTTCGTACCGGTCAACGGTAGACTCGAACGAAATGCAAATCAAATTGAAGAGCGTAATATATATAAATGACTCCCTGTTTCCCTAGGTAACACCATAACTCGAGAATGTTATGTATTTTTCTTTATTACAAGGACATTCCTTTAAAGGAATCTCTTCCAGTTAACCTGACAATGATTGAGGAAATTGCACTTGAATAGGCAAGATTACAAGGATGTGCACATAGTGTAAATAAACGAATATACACATAAATATATATTTCTAACTTTATTGTATTATTGTCCCTAGACAAAGTGCACGAACAGGGATTTGATGGATTTGAATAATTTCTAAAAAAAGAAAACGAGTCTCTAAAACAATCCAAGAAGCAAATCGTGTAACAGTTGGGGCGACAAAGTTATCAGAGGGTTTTGACCCTGCGGGATACGGATCTGCCTGTCGCCATTCTGAAATTTGAACCGGAAGTACGGTATACCGGGAAAGGTGGAGCCCATACAAAAGTTTTCGTCGTACATTTTGCAATCGTTGTTCCGGTAATAAAAAAAATTGTCCCTCCAGCATCTCTATTCTAGGCAGCTAAAACAATATCGTGTTTGACCTGTTACGTAATCGTTCCTCAATCGGCCGCCATTACTGTCAAGTAAATAAGAGCTATCAAAACGGTGACAATACGATAACAGCTCAAACACGATATGGTTTTTACCGTATTTAATAGAGGCCCTGCTCTATATCTTTCTCCGCCATCTTGGTGAAACTGTCACTTTTTTCGCTTTTATAATAATAATAATCATTTATTTCAGAATTCATTTCCATATAATATGTTAGTAATAATGAGCCTTAAAACTATGTTAGTTAAATTAACGTTAATACTAATAATACAATAAAATTAAATGTTGTTAGTAGCTTAGATCTAAGTGTTGGTAATCAATTGACTGGGGCATGTAGCCCACAGCAATGACGGATGTAGGGGCAGTCGTACCTGTCCCCTACCATTCGCAGGATGTTGTTGGGACTGCCGCGCACCCGGCGCAACAGGGATGTGGCTCTTTTGCGCATAGTCGCATAAAAGCAGTCTGTTCTTGCTTCTGCAAACATCCCTGATGCGCTACAAAAACGGGGCAGCCCCACCAACACCCGGAACGCGTTATTAAACTGGACCCGGAGAGCCTTTTATGCCTTTTTAATTCTATTTGGCATTCTACAATATTGCAGAAACATGATTAGCACTAGAATGAGCTTTAATGACATTAAAGTCATAATACCGAAAAACTGACAGTTATTCCAAGATGGCGGAGAAAGATATAGAGCTGGAGAAACGAAAAATTTGGGTTACCATCACTATCTCCTTTACAACCTATCAAAAAACCATAACAATTGGACCTTTTTTAGGGTACTGGAACAACGATTTAGTAACAGCTGAACCCTTTATTCAAACCGCGGATAGATAAGGCTTACTTCGAGTTACAATTTGACATTTGCCCATACAAAATGTGTCAATTTTTAAACCGAAGTAAGCCTTATCTATCCGCGGTTTGAATATAGGATTCGGCCATATATGTATGACGAACAATTTGTATGGGCTGCATCTTTTCCGGTATACCGTACTTCCGGTTAATATTTCGGAATGGCGACAGCCAGATCCGTATTCTGCAGGGTCAAAACCCTCTGGGTAGATAGAAAAACCGTAGACTACAGTAGGATAAACGCCACTCTAGTTAAAGTACATAATTGGTTTATTAGTAACAACTTGCTACTAAATGCCAAGAAAACTAAATGTGTTAGGTTCGCTTTGCCTAATGTTAAACCGGTAGTTTCTAGTATTTTTCTAAATAACGAGTGTTTGCTAATGGTAGATAGGGCGGTTTTCCTAGGCATAACAATAGATAAAAATTTGCAATGGAGTCCCCACATAGCTGCACTGGCAGGTAAACTAAGTTCGGCAGCTTACGCCGTTAGGAAAATTAGACAACTAACTAATGTTGAGACAGCTCGCTTAGTTTATTATAGTTATTTTCATAGTGTTATGTCTTATGGTATTCTGGTTTGGGGTAAGGCAGCTGACATACAAACTATATTTGTGTTACAAAAAAGGGCCATTCGTTCTATTTATAATTTAAATTCCCGTGACTCATTAAGAGAACTTTTTAAAGAAATTAATATCTTAACTGTAGCGTCTCAATTTATTTACGAGAATATTATTTATGTTATTAAGAATTTAGATTCGTTCACCAAAAACTCAGATATACATAATTTAAATACTAGAAATAAAAATAAAATAGCTATTCGAAAATTCCGTGTCCGTAAAGTATATAAATCATTTGTTGGTCAATGCATTCATTTCTATAATAAATTACCTGAAGTAGTTTTAAAGTTACCCTTTCCAGCACTTAAAAAATATTTCAAAAAGGTCGTTAATGTCTAAAGCGTATTATAGGGTCGAGGACTATCTAACAGACAAAAATGCATGGCCTACACCCGAAACTTAGTCAATAGTAATTTGTTCAAATGCAAAGGCTTTATCCTGCTTTTTCTTGTCTGGGGGACACCGTTGATGCAGGAAAACATATCGAAACTTTTATGTGGTCATCTTGCACCATCTCATATACACATATATAAGTAGGTAGTTGTAGTTATTTTATTTTATTCTTTTCTATCTTTCTCTCCCGTAAGATTTTTGGCATGTTTTCCTGCTGAACTACTGTTATTTGTTATTCTTATTATATTTAATTTAATACTTGTAGCTTTATATAATGCTAGATTAAGTTGTACATACCATTGTAATATGCAATATGAAATAAGTTTGAAAAATGACTGACTGCTGAGTTTCTTGCGGCGTTTCTTCTCAGCAGTGGTCTCCTCTTGGGAAGCGCTGGTAGTATCTTGACGTGTAAAAGTGCCCGAGCGGCCTACTTACTAAATAAATTTCTTTTATCTTTTACCTTTATCTGATAACGTTGTCACCGCACCTGGGCCTCTGTTCAACATGGTAAAAACCATATCGTGTTTGAGCTGTTATTAGTATTAGCCCACGACACTACACCTAGTACGATGATGATGATGATGAGTGGGGACGCCGCCGAGGCAGGCGGGCGGTCGAGTGGCTCTCCATTCATTCCGCCCACCTAGTACGATACCGAAACCTAGTACGGTACGAACCGAAAGATATATATATATATATATATATATACATATATATATATATATATATATATATATATATATATATATATATATATATATATATATATATATATATATATCTTATATATATATATATATATATATAATTCTATATATAATATATATAATTATATCGTCTTTAATCCTAATCTGAAAGATCAATTTCTGCGTAAAAAAACCACTGCTGCATTTAGACATAAAACAAACACTAAAAAAAAAAGTTCTGCCAGGTTATTCGCATTGCAGCATTGCCATTTCGTGTTCCCCCATTAATGAAAAGACTATATATATATATATATATATATATATATATAATTATATATATTTGTGTTTTACAAAAGCTCTAACGTAAAAAAAATATTTCTAAATAGGAATCCAGAAAAACTCATAAATACGAAAGCATACGGCCTCGGGTTTCTCTTAAAGATTACAGGAAGTGGACCAGAAGGGAGGAGATTCGAATTTCCGGCAGGTTCTGCTTTAGCCTCCTTATAATTTGAAAATAGATTTTGTACCAATCTGTTAGAAATACGAGTCATTTTAAAGTATTTGCAAGTCAGAGAATCTTTAGGAATTGTGATAGAACAAATTTATAATACAAGACCAATTACTTAGGAAAGGCAGAACTTGGATGAAACAGATGATGTCACATGCTGGTGTAATGACTAGCATAGAGGCTTTTAATCTAAGTCTTCAGGATTGGCAACGCATTTGCAGTCTTAGGATTGCAGTCTTGTGAATGAGAATGTCTATGGGTCACAGTTTCCACTTACCATCAGGTGTCTTGTGTGCTGATTTGCATTCTCTATGCAATAAAAAAAATGTAACCACACTACTAATAACACAGTTATGAATACGAAAGTTTGCCTGTGTATGTAAGAAACTATGTATATTTGTTAATCCTCTGCTAAAACGGTTGGACATATTTGGATGAAATTGAGAATGGTGATAGCTTAACATATACCATCATCATCATCATCATCATGTCAGCCGAAAGACGTCCACTGCTGAACATAGGCCTCCCCCAAGGCTCTCCACTCAGACCGGTCTTGTGCTTTTCTCATCCACCACGCGGTCCTGACGAGGTCATCACTCCATCTTGTTGGAGCCCTACCAACAGCTTAACACATACACTACTTTTTATTCCGGAAAATTTAAAAGTTCCCCAGGGATTTTTTTTTATTTTTATTTTATTTATTTATTTTAAAAAGTTTTGTAAGTAGGCCCTGTAGGCACTTTTACAAGTCTGAGTCTACCAGCGCTTCCAAAGAGACCACTGTTGAGAAGAAGCGCCGCAAGAAACTCAACAGTAAGCCTTTTTTCTAAATAAATCACTTATTACAATACTAAACTTAAGCTACACAATTTAAATGTCACAGGGATGTACAGATCCCAGTAGTAATAATAATTAAATATATCCAAATGTCGGATTAAAATAAATAATACAATTTCGGAGATGTAAACAGTCTCCAAATGTCAAATTAAAATTAAGAATTAAATATAATTAAAAAAAATAGCGATTGTAGAACTCTTAGCACAAAAAGCTGCTGGCTGAAACTAGTACATACACTTGCTAAACCCTCCCTTTGATAGAGTCGTGTAAAAAAAGTGTAGGATATGGCCTGGCTTAGACAATGTCTAATATTGATCAGTGTTTCCTAACATAACAGCGTCATAGTGACGTCCGTAACGTCGTCAGCGGTATTGATCGAGCCGCGTTTGCCGCGCACCACCCAACCGTGACCTCCGATACTCCGCCACAAAGTTTTCGGGTGCCCGCGTTTGTTCTAAATGAGAGGGGGGGAAGAGATCTTAGTTCACTGGACCCTGATTTGGTAAGTCTTGTGGCTGATTTAACGCTCGAGACTTTGTTATTGGCTCGTGAAAGTGATTTGCAAGTATTGGTTGAGATTGTGTTTGTAATAAATTTGAATTTAACATAATGGAACCAGTAATCGACAAGGACCAGTGATCGACACTTGACTCTTACTTCAAAGATGATAAGGGTTATTCATTTGTTTTGTAACGCTCAATGTATGACCGTATGATCTTCGAATTAAGAGTCAAGTCATTGCTTAAATACAAAAGCGACACAAATATTTAAGTTACAAGTGAAACTTTATTTATTTTTGATTTGTGCCGCTTTTGTATTTAAGCAGCGAAGTGTCGATTACTGGTGCATGTCAGCTTAAAGTGTCGGAACACACTGTTGCCTTTATAATGACATATTGTTTTGTTACGATCAGTAAAAATATTTTTCTATTTTGTTTTTTGAACAACTTCCTAAATAAAAAACAGTGCAAGAGCGGTTGGACCATGCTCAGTGTAGGGTTCCGTAGCAATTACTACATGCACAAAAATCTATCTCAAAAAATACCATGTGAAAAACTGCACCAACAAAAGAGCGTATCTTTATGGTACTTACTACCTATTGTTGAGAAGCGCCGTTGTTCGGCAATAACTCAAACCCTAAGCGAGGTTTAGACGGCACTAACAATAAAAAAAATGCAGAAGTAGAGTGTTGTCTTGCTCTAATTTTAAAGTGAGAAAAAGACTGCAACATTGTGCTTCTTGCTTTAGAATCGAAGTTAAAATAAGACAGCGATCAAGTTCTGCATTTTTTATTGCTGGTCTATTTCGCGCATTAGTATTCCATTTGGTGTCGGGACCCTCGGTCCGTGGGGTCCTAACGCTCAAAGCCTAAGGAAAGGTCAAAGGGACTCATGGGACGTCATAGGAGACCGAAGAGCTGGCAGTTTTCTCGCAAAACGAATAAAAGCCATTCAACGAGGAATTGCCAGCATCTCTAGTACAAGTGGCAGGGGCAATTTCATATTTTTTATTTCAAAATCAATAGCGGGTGACAATCTTACACAAATTGTTGTGTTAGGTAAGGTTAGTTAGGTTAGCTTAGTTTGGGGCTAGGTCAATACCTAGCCCCAAACTAAGCTAACCTAACTATTCTTACCTAACTAGCCTAAGGTTTGTACTGTGGGTGCATGGCAACGATAAACTTACTTATATAGATATATACATACTTAAATAGATAGAAAACACTCAAGACTCAGGAACAAATACACGCGCTCGTCACACGAATATTGATCGAACCCGGGACCACTAGCTTCGCAGGCAGGGTTACTACCGACAAGGCTACCGCGTCGTCAAGTTTTATATCATACATTTAGTTTTATTACACAAGTATTCGTTACACAAGTAGTCTTGGCCGTTGTCGAATAAATCTTATTGCGTAAAATGATCTTGTGTGTACAACATTTCGTCTTTATGCGTTAAGAACGTGACGCATTAGTCACGTCACTGCGTTTACGGTGCGTCAGCGTAATTTAAGCACTACTGTGGTCGATCGTATAGTAACTACTATATGTAGAAGAAGAAGAAGAAGAAGAAGAAATACATTTATTCACTAACCATAAGACACACTAATATACAAATCATTCAAGAAAACAAAGGTAACAGGCATAGCACGCAATTGTGTGTCCTCGCGGCAGTGAAACGGACACTGGCTCAGCAAAATGCCGAGGTGTCAGACACCTACAGCGCTGATTTTCAGCCAGAACCTTGTCGCATAAAACCTACGTTAAATTCCTTTGTTATATATATCTCGTCACTTGACGCAGCGCTGTCATTATGACAAGGTTCTATGGTGGATCGACAAATAAAGTCCGTGACCATACGTTTACCCCAGAATATGTGTTATACAAAAAAAATATGTAAATTGGCTACATGAGGACTCTTTTACACGTCGGTAATATGGAGTGAATCTGCCAGCGCTTCGGAAAAGACCACCAAGAAACCCCTCTTTCCCAGCTGTACCATTGATTAGTACCATTAATGGTACTACTGGGAACTTTTGTCCCACTAGTACCATTAATGGTACTACTGGGAACTTTTGTCCCACTAGTACCATTAATGGTACTACTGGGAATATTTGACTTCCCAGTAGTACCATCATCTACTGTAGTCAGCATTGTAATGCTGGCAAGGTGCCCAAAATTTACCAGGACTGTCGCTAACAAACATCCTTTACAATACAATAACAACGATGCGGACGAAGGGTAATAAATAACTGGCCACTTGAAATACTATCATTGTAATGCAAACTACTTGATAATATCTATGAGTATCTCGTTATTTCATAGCTATTTCAAGAGAGACATTCCGAACCTTCACAGTGACGTGATGTCATATACTTTATTGCTTATTTTAATTTCATGCAACACGTTTTACATTAAATAAATAAAATAATGGATTTATGTATTCCCAATGATCCAGATATATGTGTTATACAACGTGGCCGTGGAAAAGTTCTTCTCAGTAAAGGGTTTGAATACTATTTTCACGTGAACTACAAAAATGGTAATAGTTTATGGAGATGCCGGAATTTCAAGACGAATAAATGCAACGGGACGATCACAATCAAGGTAAATAATAATACATTATATAAATGTTTGTTTTATAAGTTCCAAAATTCAAAAAACTTTTAGCCTTTTTATTTTTATTACGATTGTAGAATTAGGAGTTACAGGATCTTCTCTCTGTATGCCCATTTCGTTTTGTATACACGTTGCTGCATTTCATATGTATGTGTTTATTTCATTCAGGATCAATCGCAACTGGTTAAATGTAATGCACACTCCAGTAAATGTTTCCCAAATGAAAACCAAAACACGATGTCTAAAATAATAAGCGATAGCATAGAAAAAGCAAGTACAAGTGTAGAAGAAACAGTACCTAACATATACAAAAAGACTGTAGCGTCCCTACGGGATAGAGGTCTCGACCTGGTTCAGAGGCTGCCATCCTTTGACGCAGTAAAAAGTAGAATGTACAGGCGAAGGAATAAATTTGCTAATGTAAAAAAAATGGCATATACAGATGTGGCAGAAGTAGAAGTCCCATCACAGTATGAAGATTTACTTCTTGCTGACTATAATAATAATCAAGAACGAATTTTAATTTTCGCTTCCTCTGAATCTAGAGAGATAATGAAAGTTGGCAAAGTGTTTTTATGTGATGGGACATTTAAGAAATGTCCTAAGCCATTTTTACAGCTGTATGTCATCTTTTGTGATTTAGGCAGTACACATAACAAAAACAATGTAATTCCAGTTACATATGTACTACTAAAAAATAAAGCAATGATTACGTATGAGACTATGCTTAACCTTATTAAATCACAGATCCCTGAATGGGAGCCGGAAAAATTTATAACTGATTTTGAGCAGTCGGCAATCAGAGCAATAAAAACCGTGTTTCCTGATATACAGCATCACGGTTGTTATTACCATTTTCAGAACAAACTTTGGAGGAAAGCCAAGAAACTAAATTTACCAAAAAACAAATACTTGCGGAAAATAATTAATCTCTGTGCTGTACTACCTCTTTTGCCTGAGCAAAATATAATAGAGGGGTTTAAATATATAGAAAATGAAGTTATAGTCACTCACAAAAACTTGGGTCAGTTCTTACTTTATTTTAAAAGATTTTGGTTGCCGAAGAAATCTCTTTGGTGCTCTTTTGGAGAGCGGCATCGCACGACAAATACGTGTGAGGGGTGGAATGCACAGTACAACAAATGTTTTAAAAGGAAACCCACGACCATTAGTCATTTTTTGAAGATAATAAAGGAGGACGCTACTTATAACGCTACTAACGCTTTAACAAAACAACCTTACAGGAAACGTTCAAAAGTTGTCACCGAACGAAATGAATACATTCAGCATGTACAAATGGAACTTGTGAACGGTGATATAAATATTCCACTGTTCTTGGAAAAACTGCGTTAAGCAGGTTACTATTATTTATTTATCAAGGATAGTATTATGTTTTGTTACTACTGGTCCCTCTCGGACGTATTTATTTAGTAAAGAAGTCATATTTATTTCACTTGATAACTAGGCCCGAATAATTTTAAATATATATATTTCGATAAGAGTTTATAATACGAGTTACGCCTTTTATTTCTTAACTAACTGCAACACACAAACTATAAATATATATACACATATATTTCGAAATATCAATACAGTTTTAATTTACTTTTCCGGACTTATTTCAATTAAGTAAGTAAACCCGGTTGCAACACATCGTGTACAACGGTAGGTACTAATGGGACAAAAATTCCCAGTAGTACCATTAATGGTACTAGTGGGACAAAAAATCCCAGTAGTACCACAAGTAAACCCGGTTGCAAAACTTGTATCGCGTACAATGGTACTAGTGGGATAAAAATTCCCAGTAGTACCATTAATGGTACTAATCAATGGTACAGCTGGGAAAGAGGGCAAGAAACTCCAGCAGAAGGTAATTTTTTCCAATCATAAAATACAATAATATTCAAAAGTAACATTAAAAATAAAAGCGTCAGATTTGGTATGATTATAGTAAACCTATAAATTAAAAATACTATAAAAGGTTAAGTGTGATTTGGGCTCGCACTTGATTAGAAATCGAATTCAAATTGGAATAACCGTGCACCGGAATTAACAATTGGCTACAGAACGCAAAAAATGGCTTTTTCATATCACCTACTCGGAAAGGGGACTTTTCTTCCCTGCTAGGAGGGATCAAAGTGGCACTTTTATGTTCAAGGACATTTTGTTGCCAAATTTGATAATTGTTGTTAAGTGCGATAACTTCCTGTTGTTAAATTTGATAATTTCAGCATTTCTAGAATGTGTGAATAATTAAATTTGTTTCATCACTAAGATCTTTTATTTTCCTCATAGGTGATGTGAAAAGCAGTATGTGTCACACGGTAGCAAAATTATTTCCACCTTGGGCGTTAACACTTGAATCCCTCACTACGCTCAGGATTCTATTCTAGAATCCCTCGCTACGCTCGGGATTCAATTGTAGAAACCTTCGCTTCGTTCAGGATTCAATGTACGCCCTCGCCTTAAATATGTCATTTTGCTCCTTTGTGACACAATCTACTATTACTTTGCAACCACAATAAAAACACCTTGAAAAAAAACACCGGGAGATACTTTACGCCTTTTAGTGTACAAATCAACACAAATGGTGTCACATTACAAATGGGTCGTCGCGAAACTCGATGACTTAAGTAAAATGGCGGCGGAGATTTACGACGCCACGAGCGTCCGGGCCAGCCCGAGCCGGCCGAGTCGGGCACAGGCCAAGTGAGGCCAACTCAGGCAAGCGTTGCTGTTAATCGTCGGATTTAGTCATTTGAAACGATCTTTTAGGTCGAGGTTTTTGTCCATTGAGTAGGTACTCGTAGGTATGACAAAGCATTTAGCTACCTCAATTTATGCCTATATTTGTTTTTCTGTGTAATTTAAATTATAGGGGGACAATGTCACACGAATTGACCTAGCCCCAAACTAAGCTCTAGGCTTGTACAAATGTACAGTCAACCTTATAAGTAGGTGCACACTTTTGTACCTTGTCGCTGAAACGCCTTTGACAGATTAGTCCATCATTTCATACATGACGTTAAAGTGACAGAGTACTAAAGTGTGCAGCTTCTTATAAGGCCGACCGTACTATGGGTACTAGACAACCGATATAAATACTTATATAGAGAAAAAAATACTTAAATACATAGAAAACATCCATTAAGCTGAGATCAGCTATTCTCAGTATACTCCGAGCCTTGGGGCTCCGCAACCTCTGCAAGGGGTTTTTGTAATTAGATTGATAAAAGGGTTTCGTCTCTAAAAAAAGTTTGAGAACCACTGGCCTAGATGGTAGTTGACTCTGCCTACAAAGCTAAGGGTCCCAAAGTCGATTCCCGGATAACAGCAAATTTTGTGTGATCAGCATGAGCATTTGTTTCTGTTTTGAGTGTTTTTTACGTAGGTACATAAGTCGCTGCTTAAATACAAAAGCGCCACAAATCAAAAACAAATATAGTTTGATTTACAACTGAAAGTATATAGCATTCTGATTTCAAATGCAACACAGACACATTTTGTTTTGCGTCGTTTTTGTATTAAAGCAACGAAGTATGTTTAACGTCGAGTTGCTTAGTATCCATATTAAGTACAAGCCTAGAGCTAAGTTCCCGAGGGAATAACGTTATTCGAAATGTACGCCTATGAATAGCCCCTCTGAATTAAGCAGTAACCTATATCCAAACGACCGCGAATGCGAGGGAGACGACGCGCCGGGCAGACGGCGCGGCTTCGCGGCGCCGTTATATCTGTTTCTACTTTGCCGCTAGCTAGCTATTTTATTTGTACACAGATTGTAAAACTTACTCGCTCCATTCAATTATAAGGGCTGGTCACATTTCTGCAAGGTGACCTTTTTAGTGTGCAATAATAAAATAGTGTCAACCCTATATTAGCGACTAGCCCTATTGGCCTACATCGTCTGCCCGCCTACGTTGTACATATTCCAAATCAGAGCAATTTCACAATTGTCTATTATTGCGTAATTTTTGGTGTGCCCATTGTTGCGAACCCATTGTTGTGAATGAAGACTTTTCTCTCTTTTTACCCTACTGCGCGACGCAAGGAGAGTAATGTGTTTATCCATACACGCCATATTGTGAAAAGAAATAAGTAAAGTCGAGGAACTATGACAAGTGGAATGACATTCAAAAATCATATGTCGGTTTTTCTCATAATATTTCATTTTGAATTTAAAGGAGGGTGGGCAAATTGGCCTATATGACCAATTACAACAAGCAATATGTCACCGGATAGGTAATTCTAATTTGTTAAACTATTTCTATGGCAGGTAGTTCGAAAACTTTGTGTGATAAAAGTTATCGCCGTGCAAAGACAGCGGTGTTTCAAAGTAATTATGCAAAGGTCGTCTACGTAGGCGTCCCGATGTTCCCGATTTTTAAAATATTTCTCACAGTTCTTTGAGGTTTCCCACTACACTAAATCGTTGTAGAATTAAAAAGCATATCCGATGATATAGTGGTTATTGTTATTGGTTTCTAGGCCAGTGTTCATACATTTCTGCCCATCCTCCTTTAGGATTTATAACGATTTAAAGGTCTTATTTATATTGTGCTGGCGTATTGCTGTAACTGCACTTAAGCTATACAGATTTTTAGCAGTCGGGTTTTTTGATTTAATGAATTTGTGTTTAATTTGGTAATTTGAACTAACTTTTTCGACTTAGCGTGTTTAATATGTGTAAGATGAGTTTTTGTATAAAAGATCCTACAGATTTGAAATTGTGAATCCCATTGCTTTAGCGATAATGGCGTGTTGATTAATAGAGCCTTACACATAGAGCGGTAAAAACCATAATCGCCTTTGACCTATAATAGAACCGGAGGCCTATTGCTGCTGCCTAACGCTCTCGCAATCGCAATCGTTTTTATTTTGACAGTCCGAAGGCAAGTCTGCATACAAAATGAAAACAGTGGAAACTATATTCAAAATTTGTTAAATCTTACCAGCAGGAATCAAACAAAGTTATCTCTTAGCAGCCAATAGCCATGGCAATCAAGAGCACACGCGTCTAGTCACTCTTCATAATACGAGAGCAATATCTGCTGGTAAGTTTGCAGTTCCTAGTGTTTCCAATTATAACGGAGACAGGACACTTAAAAAACGTCTACCTTATCTCCTGAACAGATTACCAGCCGATATTGTTCTCGAAACCAGTAAACGTAGATTTAAAGCTAGCTTACATAGGCATCTCCTGGATTATTTGTGAGAGCGATGCTCACCTATAATTAGATAGTTATGAGTGAGCATGAGTAAAGTAATATCATTAATACATACTAATATATTAGGGTATAACTAATTAAATACAGGTTTTATGTTAGGTGTAGTGATCAACAAGCTAGACCGAAGATTCCGCAGTCAAATTGTGTAAAAACTTTTGTGGAACAATGCATAATATGTAAACTTTGTGTTTGTAAATAATAATTGTTGAGTTGGGGTGAAAACCGCAAGGTTGAACTGGGCCTGGGCTGGCCATATCTGCCGCATGCATGATGGGAGATGGGCTAAAAAAAACACCCATTGGCTTCCACGCGACGGACATCGTAGCAGAGGTAGACCCAGAAGGAGATGGCGAGATGACCTAGAGTCGTTTGCGAATGATTGGCTAAAGTGCGCTCTGGATAGGGACAAGTGGCGAAAAGGAGGGGAGGCCTTTGCCCGGCAGCGGTACACAAAAAGAGGGTAGGAAAAAAAAAACTGTTCCGCTTTGAAGTCAATTGCGATGGCGAGTTTGTTAGGCAATAGGCCAGCAGGGGCTCTAATATGGCTGCGTTTATCGCGTGACAAAGTTTGGATAAGGCATCCGTCACCTTCTGACACGTAAATAAGTACGAGAGTTTAGAGAACTTTGTCACGCAATAAACGTAGCCATGTTGGGTCTCCAATATCTCTATTCTAACCGGTAAAAACCACAATCGTCTTTGACCCTATGATCGTATTGTCAACGTTCCGATAACTCTGATTTATTTGACAGTACGATAATACGTCAAAAGCAACATGGCTGTACCAGTAGAACAGACGGCCAGTTATATCATATTTTCCAAATAAATATCGTGTCCTCGCAAACTGAATACAAAACTAAAATATAATCTAAATTGTGTTACGCCGTATGTTACTTGTTCGCAAGCGCTATGGAGGCACGTGTCCTTCTCTAACCTTCATTCTAACCATAACTTGGTCTCTCTCCCTCTTTAGCAAATATCAGCCAAGCCTTTATAAAGAATGACCCAAATGTCAGCTCTGAAAAATTCTCGAGAAACTTAAGCTCTCAAGACTGCACTTTGCTACCAAATGGATATTAAATTCCTACAACGGATGTCTTTTAACTTTTACCTCAGCCCCGACGTACAAACACGGGTGTTGTAGGTCGAACGTGTGTGTGTAAGTCGGTATCTGTATGTCTCTCAGCGGCATACCTCCTAAATAGATGGCAAGATTACGCTATTAATGTTATTCTATTCTATTACTCAAAATTTATGAGATGACAGTTTACCACATGGTTTATCGCAACGCACGATAATGTCATACCATACATTTTGACTGATAGAAACGAGAAACGTTAGTAGCGTTTGCATCATGGCTAGGGCCACAGATCTTAGCTAGATTTGATGAAAAAAAAAGTTGAACGCGGTCACAATAATGCAATATGTGTGTGCACGTCTGCCGCTTTCCTTTTCTCCTCCCCGCGCTCTCCCCGTCGCGTCAGAACGGTTAGCATACCCTGGACCAAGGATAAATAAATCTGAACGTAAATCTAACAGCCAACTTCCCGGCAGGACTAGGGGCAGATTTATAGGGCTCCGTAAATTTAGAACCCTTATAGTTCCGCCATGTCCGTCCGTCCGTCCGTCCGTCCGCAGATTAGCTCATTACAGGCGATTAATATGTTTATACGGGTGCAGACTCGTCGTCACACCAGGTTGTCACACCAGTGCCTTTCGACGGAGCCCTATTTCTCCTCCTATTTCTGAGCGATTTGCCCTTCGGGCATCTTAAGATACCTTACGAACCTAACCTACATACTTTTGCTTAATAAAAATGATTTCTGACGAATAACCGACTAAAGCGAATAGCAGTGGTGTGACAAACTGGTGTGACCACGAGTCAGCCCCTGTTTATACCTATGATAACTTTATCTGTAAATAGAAAATTTGTTCATAGTTGCTGTTTTTTTAAATAGTTTTTTTCAGTTTGTAGTTACGGCTTCGGAACCCTACACTGAGCACGGTCCGACATGCTCTTGCCCGGTTTTTCTTTGCGCAATAGAACAGAAAAACGTTTATTCGACAAACACATCAACACAGGGGTACATAATAGAAAAGATACAATTAATAAAACTATGTACATATGTAGTACGGACGTGTCTTGCTATTTCAGTCGGTTGCAGTACAAAAAGTACTGAGGTTGACTGAAGTAGCATTACAAGTTCGTACGTTTCTGTGAAAATACGAAGGAAAACAATTATGCACTACATCTGTACTTCTTATCTACTAACAAGCGATACTATTGAATTAAAAAAAAAACAATGAGTAAAGCTATGACGTCACGAGGCGAGGTGCACAGCTATTGTTACTTGTAGTTAACAGCTCTGTAGGGGCACCATTTTTTCGCTAATTTATTTTATTGTATAGTTATACTATACTTTTGTTTATTGCATCTGGCACATAATACTTAAGTAGTAGATTTAGAGTGAAACATTTACAGGAACATGTGCTTAGTAAGATTATATTTGTATTTGCTGACAGCTTTTCCCCACACCCACACCCAGTTGGTTTGGTTTTTTCAACTTTCGGGGAGGCTTGTTGTTTTAAAAGAGCTGCGATGAATAAAACGAACGATAATATTATCCAATTTCATTTTTTTATGGCATAGAGAAGGCAAACGAGCACACAGGCCACCTGATGGTAAGTGGAAACTGTGACCCATAGACATTCGCATTGACAAGACTGCAAATGCGTTACCGACCCTGAGGACTAAGATGGAATGCGTCTATGCTAGTCATTATATCGGCTGTCTTATCCCCAAACTGGAACACAACGATGTGAACACTGCTGTTTGGCGGTAGGTTAATGGATAAGATGGTGGTAGCGATCCGGACGGACCCTGTACAAGGTCCTACCACCCGCAAATCAATCATTGTGTGATTATCATTATTTAAAACCTAGTTCGAATTTTAAACCAGTCCTTATATTTATTTTGCACGCTATATAGTTTCATTCACCCATTCGACCAATAGCTATTTATTGATATACCTAAGTATACTTTTAACGATAATGTAAACAATATCACTATAGCAACTGGGCACTAAGATTTTAGGATTATCCATGCATTCTTCCTTTTCTATAAGGTATTTATTTGCTTAATTATTATTGGTATCATTTAGTTCGAGGACTGGTTGAATAGATACATCCCACGTAATCGTTGAATCGATCAACCCTTTTTTTATCATTAAACAAACAAATGTAATCAAAACTAACGATTACTTCGATTGCTCTATATGATTGATGCGTAATCTTTTATTATGTCCCAAATAAATGCCATTTGGCCTAATCATTGGAAAATCCGGTCAAAGCCATTGGACCTTATTCCGACGGCGTAGGGGATAAGAATTCGTGTAATCAGATATTCATGGCTTCCTTTTAACCTTCGGTGAGGTTTTGTCGTTGAATTAGTAAGTGGAGTATTCTGCCTTCATGACCCAAAAGGCGATATCTCCAACTCAATAGCCAAAGCAGATACCACCCTCTCTACTTAGTCATAAGATTGCACTTGCAACAGGAGTTTGGTCAGAGATACCACCATTTGTCTTAGCCGGGCAGTATTTGTGTGAGTACATTTACAACTCTAAATGTACTCACACAAATACTGCCCGGCTGGTTTGGTATTGATTGTTGAATTTATTGGAATAAGGGTATATAGGATTTATGGTTCAAATGACGCCCCAAGGGGTTGAGCCTGTGAGTTGTCCGTTAGTCTGTCAGTCACGGAAGTATAGATATGTATGTATAGATAGATAGAAGAAGATGATCATCTCCTTTCCCTTATCGCACTCATAGGGGGTCGGCGCAGCATGTTGGTTCCATCCACACATCCCTACTAGCCGTCATCTCAGCGTTGACTCTTTTTTTTATCGCATAGAGAAGGCAAACGAGCACACAGGCCACCTGATGGTAAGTGGAAACTGTGACCCATAGACATTCGCATTCACCAAACTGCAAATGCGTTGCCAACCCTGAGGACTAAAAGGAATGCCTCTATGCTAGTCATTACACCGGCTGGCTTATCCCCGAACCGGAACACAACAATGCGAACACTGCTATTTAGCGATAGGTTAATGGATAAGATGGTGGTAGTGATCCGGACGGACCCTGCACAAGGTCCTACCACCCGCAAACCCATCCGTTTCTTTCCCTATATTACTCTTTACATAATCCATCCACCTCTTTTTAAATCTTCCTCTTGCTTTCCCTCCACATTCATACTCAACCCTCTTGTCGTAACATGACTTTGATCCCTCCTCATGACATAGAAGATAAATATTTAAAAAATCAAATTATAGACGTACGGTCAACAGCATAAATAAGTGATCATTTATGTACCTTGTCACTTAAACGTCGTGTTTGAAATGTCATACAAAATTGACAAAAGATTGAAAGCGATAAGGTACATAAATGATCACTTATTTATGCTGTTGACTGTACAGGGCCTCTAATCAACATGGTAAAAAACATATCGTGTTTTATCTGTTATCGTATTGTTAACGTTATTTATTTATTTATTGATAAAAACGTTTACATGACATTACA
The DNA here is from genome assembly GCA_923062465.1 of Acleris sparsana. NCBI lineage: Eukaryota > Metazoa > Arthropoda > Insecta > Lepidoptera > Tortricidae > Acleris > Acleris sparsana. The sequence continues at coordinate 11,388,961 of OV281307.1, read as the reverse complement.
GTATAACCAATGCGTCACTAAACTTAAATGAACAATTAAAAGATTAAATTTCACAATAATAGGTAACAAATCATATTGGACTCATGCTTGACTCTGGCGAAATCACTTCATTGTGGATATGCCATATCCCCGCGGGTACCCGTTGAAGTCGCCGCGGGGCAAAGAAAAAAATAATAATTTTGCGATAAGTGTCGATTACATTCTTATTTTTATAGATACTAGAACACACAGTATGTAAATTCTTAATAGCTCTTATTTTATGATAGTACCATAACCTCGTGAGACCCATGCTACAAACAGGGAGAATTTACGCGGGAATTTGAATCTTACAGCAACGAACTAAAATTTCATTACCTTTGCCATAAATGCCATTTAAAATTTTGAAACAAAAAAAAATTAACTTGATTCATTTAAATATAGTTTCAACTACATTACCTACGTAGCTCTTAAAGCAAAACCGGTCTCACGAGGATACATTATGAGGTATGTATATACGCTACATAATTTCGAACGCAATATTTTGATAGAACACTATTTTTCGATATCGCTTATAAACGACGCTGGCCTAGTTGGTAGTGACCCTGCCTACGGGGTTCAAATCCCGATAAGGGCAGACATTTGTGTGATGAGCGCGAATATTTGTTCCCGAGTCATAGATGTTTTCTATGTTTTTAACTATACATTTCTCTATATAAGTATTGATTTTTAGTACCCATAGTACAAGTCTAGAGCTTAGTTTGGGACTAGGTCGATTGGTGTGACATTGTCCCATGCTATTTATTTATTTCTAAATCTAAACGAAACCTTTATGTTCCCTAAATTATTTTGTAAGCCTATAGTTACGGCATGTGTTCCTAGGAACATGCACAGGCACAGGCACGGGTTCCACGCGTGTTGCTAGCAGTGCTGAAAATTGGCACAAGCCCTATCACGCGCATTGCGCAGCTGCGATCAGATGCCCGGATTAAAGGGTAGTATTGGAAATGACAGGTTACCTTGGCAGTAGTCTCTACACATACAAAAATATTTCTACTGAAGCCGCGAGCTATCTTTTAATTGATCATCATTTACCATCTCGTGAGATAGATGTCAATTGCTGAGCATCTATTCCGGTAAAAAACATATCGTCTGTTATGGTATTGTTTTGACGTCATCCGCCATTACTGTCAAGTGAATAAGAGCTGTCAAAACGGTGACGATACGATAACAGCTCAAACACGATATGGTTTTTACCGTGAATAGAGGCCCAGTAAGTGAGATAAAGATAAAAGATAAAAGAAATTTATTCAGTAAGTAGGCCGCTCGGGCACTTTTACACGTCAAGAATCTACCAGCGCTTCCCAAGAGGAGACCACTGAGAAGAAACGCCGCAAGAAACTAAGCAGTCAGTCATTTTTTAAACATATTACATGTATTACAATTACAGTCAGTAGTCTTACAATTATTGAACACTATATTTGATAATTATCACCACAAAAAAACATATCGTCCGTAACAGCGGCCATTACTGTCATGTAGATCAAACACGATATGGTTTTTATCGTGTTGAATAGAGGCCCCGTAGGTCAGTAGTCACATCACAATGATCAAATATAGAACATAACGGTATTGGGACCGAGCGCGACGACAGCGCCACGTGACAGGCGGCCATTATGGACAATATTGTCACCGCTGTCAAACAAGAAGTAAGTAAATATTGTGATTTTTGTTAATGAAATCTTGTGTTATTTTACTATATTACACAATTTTGGACAATGGTAGTCAGTAACATTATTGCCAATTTTAATACTTGTATCAACTGATAACGTACTTTAAGTAAAATGTTAGAGGTTAAGTAACTTACTTTTTTTTTCTTACGGCAAATATCCACTTATTTCTTTGGTCTCGTTTCCACAATGGTCTTGGAAATTGGTAAAATTTACAGTCGCTATTCTTCTTGGTGTTATTACAATTCACAACAACACATCTTACCAGGACCATATTTTTATCTCAAAAACGATTAGAAAATGTTTACTGCAATATGGATTTAACAGCTCAAGTCAGCGACAAAAATGACAATTTTAGCCGTAGCGAGCGCTGTGATCGTTTAGGCTACCCCCTCCACCTGCTTTGCACTCTGCCAATAAGGATGCAAGATATTACGTAAGGTAATTCAAAGACAATGAAAGTAAAGGAATTTGAATGAAGATTCAAGATAACGAGTGATCCATGTAACAAATTGGATTTGGACCGAAAAACGGACCAGATTTAGGAGGTGAGGAACGCTATCACCCGGAGCTAAATTCGTGTGGTTTTTAACCATTACATTGGTTTACGCGTGAATTACCGAAACTCATTTCATAGAATGTTTTACTTCGCCGAATTTTCATTTCATCGACAGGCTTACACGAGCAGGAGCTATATACATTCAGATACATTCGATCAAGTGATCAGTGATTCAAGAGAATACCGTTAAAAATCAATACTGAACCTACTCTCAAATTACAAAGAGCTTAACCCACATAGCTCGATGCTCAATACAAACCATGCAAATGCAAAAACCCTCTGTTCACATCCTTTGAGGCATAAAAAAATAATTACACAGAGCCGAAACATTTTCACGTTACAATATAAACTCGATGGAATGGAGTGTGCAAATAAATCGACCTATTTTTAGTTCGCCCTGCAAACAAACATAGTCCTTATTGACTAAAGAACAAAGACAAGTTTAAAATAACATGTTTGTAACCAGGTTTATTTTCCATTTGACTATGGGCTCTTTTACCTTGTAACTGAGTGGAAATTCAGAATGTGGGCTTAACTTCTTTGTAGTATGTTGATTCAGTTTTGTTTTTAATTCGTTAATGTGTTTTAAAAGGCTTCTTCACATAGTATAAAACAAAGTCCAAACCATAAACATAAACCATTTTTATGAGGATTTTGATGCAATTTCCCCCATCAATTAGTTTTGTTTCGCGAATACCGATTCGCGTATCGGTTGTTTTATCTATAATAAATTGTTTGTATGTACAGGCGTTACTAAAACTCACAGAAACCTAAGCGGAGCGAGGGATTTTTAGGACGCTTCCCTGACAGCTAACGTTATACTTAAATTATATCTAAATATTAGATAGATAAAAACACCCGATATAATGCTGAGTATGCTGACCCCTCCTTTCAGAGCTACTATCTCTCAAACGGCTGAACTGATTTTCATGAATCTTAGCTGAGACACACCACTATAAAAACCTCTTTAAAAAAAAAGTTCTATCCGTTATGGAGGGGTGTATAATAATAATTATTAAAAAATATTCATATAATTTCCTTTCACATTTGAGATAATTTCAAAGGATATAGTCACTCACTTTATTTAATAAACGATTGTATAATATCAAAATATCTACTTATATTTACTATAGTTATCATTTGGCATATCATTTATTTATAATAAAGATCATTTGATATAAGAATGTATCTTTTTATTTACCTAACCTAAACTACTTTTCTGGTTGCATTTTGTTTTGTGCAGGGGTTGCAGTCCTAACGTAACCTAACTTACATTTCGGTAGCACTTAGTTTTTTTTTTTTAAATGCTAGAGCTCCGCCCCCTGAGCCCCATTGCGGAGCGGTTCGACCCCCTTTACCCTTATGCCTAAGTAAATTTTGTAGGTTAGTAAATTTATAATTATATCTCATACATTTTATAAAAAAATGGTTATATCAACTGTACTTTAGATGAAATTAACTTTATACCATAAGTTCATTATTGTAAATATGCATTTTACTTAAAGTATGTTATAATAAATCTTTGATCAAATGATATTTTTATAAAATTATAATTATATTATATTTAAATATTTTAAATATTGTTATATGATTCAATAATTATATCAAATGAGCGTTATAACGACTGAAATCATAGGAAATATTTTTAGGTTGATCTTTACGCACCAGTTTTTGAGGCATGACGCCACAGCCAGATACACAGACACAAGCGTCAAACTCATAACACCCCTCTTGCGTCGGGGTTAAAAACAAACTATGACATGCGGTCACATTTAAATTGACGACCGAAAGGCCACATTGGCATAAAAAATTGAATAATTTTACTTTTAAATTAATGACAGAGTCTAATTCTAATTCCGTTAGACTTCTTGGTTCTTGTATTTGCTCGGTTTTAGTGCCTCTATTCTAGACAATAAAATCCAAATCGTATTTGGCCTGTAATGGTATTATTTTTAACTTGGCCGCCATTAATCTACCTATCAAGTCAATAAGAGCTATCAAAACGATAACAATATACGATGAGATGTCAAAAGCGATATGGTTTCTACCGCCTAGAATGGAGGCGATGTTTTTAATATTAACTCGGTTTCTGATATGACCAATCCGATATTATCGAAGTTTTGCCAAGGTCGTATCAAATAATATCTATTGATGAAGCGTTCATTGTTAGTGCTACAAAAGCGCTACGTCGTAACTAGTGGAGCTACGAGAAACGCTACGATATTTATTATTATAATGGCGTTCAACTTTTTTTTATCGATTTTTATATTGTCATTTTTCATTCTTGGCAAAAAATGAAGCCTTTTATGTAGCTGACTCAAGCGATTCTTAATTGCTAACACACTTGCAACTAACATGTTCATAAAAAACGGAGGTTGACGATTGCTTTTTATAAACTGGTAATACTGGATTTTGGTTAGGCTGCGGCTCCACTGAGGCCGAGACGAGCGGAGTGGAGCGCAGCTGTGCCAATATTATCCCTTATTAGGCGCATGCGATCACGTCGAGCGCGCCTTGCACACGTTAGTTTAGATTCTGGTTAATATTTATTTATTTATTTATTTATTTATTGTTATTGGAGATCCAACAGCTTACAAAACAAGATAGAACCTAAATTACGTAACAAAAAGCCAATTAAAGGTTCTCACCGATAGAGACAAAGTATTTAAATAGCAGAAATAACAGCCAACGCAGGCACACACGCCGCGCTACACCAAGAGGACAAGAGAACAACCACATGTACACGCAACAATAAACAATGGTAGAGAACAAAAAGTGAATAATAAACACTTATAGCCTAAGTGAAGAAGTTTTGACTGAGTAACCGCCTAAGCGTAGATATAGGTGTGTTAAATAGATCTAAATCAATATCCTTAGCACAAATGTTAAGGGTTTTACCCGCTCGCAACAAAAAGGAGTTCCGCCGATAGTTAGTCGACACAAGAGGAATTTGAATTAGTGGGTTAAAACGCAGTGAGGCCGCTGGTACCCGGAAGCTAACTTTCCTCAAGAGATCTGGGCAATCGACTTGTCCAGAGACAATCTTAAGGTAATATGTTAGGTCAGCAATCTCACGCCGTTTGTACAGTGGTAGAAAGTGGTGACGTTTGCAAAGGGTAATATAATCCACAGACTTATAATTTATTTTTAGCCGGAAGGATAGAAATCTTAAAAACTTTTTCTGTAATATTGGCACAATTCCGCTCTACTCCTCTCTTCTCTTCCTCAGTGAACCCGCAGCCTTTATACAGCAGCGATTGACAACATTTTATTAAAATGCGGCGTCAGAGTAGTAATTAAAGTTCGTAGTAAATGATTTCATAAACACTGAAGTTATTGTCAACATTCGGTTCAAAAGCTGGTATTCCCTTAAATCTTGATATTTTCAATTAATCACAGTTACAATGTGACTGAATGTGAAGAGGTTGATGATTATTGGAGAAACGAATCTGTATATTTAGACCGGCACGCCTGGCGTTCCATATAGTCTCCGCCTACTCCATTGGGACACAGGCGTGAAAGTATGTCTGTATGTGTTTGTATTAAATATAAGGTTAACACGATGACACTTGACACTCGGTCTCAACTCTAAGTCACCCCCTTGCCTTTAATATCGCTTTGTGTACTCTCCTTTACACAGAATGGTTCGTCTTTTAGACTGTGACGTCAAGACTCCAGGGTCTCAAATCTAGGCGGAAACCATATCGTCTTTGACTTGCTATGTTATTTTTATAACTAAGCCGCTTTTACTGTCGAGTAAGTAAGACGTATCAAAACGTAGACAATACGATAATAGGTCAAAGACGATTATGATTTTTACCGCCTAGAATAAAGGTCCAGTATTAAGAATTCCTCGCGAATACCAAAGGTCCCTCGGAGCAGTGATCGTCAACATTTTATCGAGTTGCGTTAAGTGAGTTTAGCTCCGATCGGCTCGGGCGGACAATTCATTTAGTCCGCGATTAAATGAAGTGACATGTTTGTCTTCATTCAATTTGCCGAGGCGATTGAACATTGAGAAATTGGATTTGACATTTATTTTATTCGCAGGGTTGGCAGCTATGAGACTTAAATGACAGTTAAAATTAAGACTTCGAAATTATGATATTAATTATATTGCTTCAAATGACGGCATGTTTTCTTTTATTTTGTTGCTTTACTATATAACCATCTTTTACCAATAAACAACTATTGGTGTAAATAGCTTTATTTAACAATTTTAGTTTAATTTTGTAACTATTAGTTAAATAACATGTGGTAGTTTTGACGAAGTTATTGCATTTTTTTGTAACCATGACCTAAGTCAAGGTTACTTATAAATAAGTTATCGATAAGAAGAGTACGCGAGACAATATGATATTTGTAAGGTATATCACATTTCCGCATTTATTCAGAAAGATTTACGTACAAATGGCAACATTACATAATATGCCAATTAATAAAACGCAACGGAAATTCAATTAATAAGAACCCATTTACTTACGTCAGCCTCCGGCACTGCCGAGTTGATTCACTAAAGATATTTAGAATAAATAAGGCAACATCGATAACATACGATATTTAAGATGCACATTGAGTGAAATAAAACATTATTTCTTTCGATTCTATATAATTAACACAGAAATTAGAAACACGACTTACCGCGGGCTGCATGATCTGGCGACCGGCCAGCTGTTCTCAACCGTAGGTCGCTATTTATACGCCCAGGATATCGATTTTGCCCGGAACAGTTATGTAACTTACACACGACACGGCCAAAGGTTCGCTGCCTCTGACGTAAACCACTTTTCGTTAGCACATTTCAAATAAGAACAGTTTATTTATAAACTAAAAATAAATCGGACTAGATAGTCAATTTGAAATAAGAATAATTTGAAAAATAATATTTTTCGAACGTTCGATTTAAAATCTAAGATGGAAGGCGGGAATTGACAATGGAGTGGGGTTTTGAGGTGTTTTTAACACAGAATTGAGTTATTTCGGTTCTCGAGAGGCTAGTGAGCACGACCAGCCACAGTGGCGCCCCCGGGACGACTGGCGGCGACGGCCGGCGACTGCGCGGCGTCCTCTACACATACAACCTCTTTAAATGTCTCTCAACACAAAACCGACCTTAGCCTAACATTTTAAAGCTCAAAACGAATAGGCGTCCAGGATTATATCCAGCAACGAACGTTTACTGTTAGTGTGGTTTGTATTCGTAAACGTGTAGGGTTGTGAATGTGTTTTCTCGGGTGTTGGAGGAAGATGGCGGCGATAGGTATGAAATAGCTGCTCGGAACAATGACGGAAGCGCGAGCTGTCCGCGTTGTCACAGGAAGTAATAGTTCTGATTTTACGGGCGGTAATGATTTTGGGCGTTTTAGGTCAGGCTTTTTTTTAAATATTTGTTTAAGTACTGCTATGGGAACTAAAAACTATGTGATACTTCGAATCCGCCATTAAAACAAAATCAGAAGAGGGACATACTTACTACTAAAAAATAAATTAAAAATAAGCTTAAACATCATCTTTTGAACTCATTCGTCAATTAAAAGGTTTTGAATATTTTATATTAAGTAGATAGTTAGTTATTTAGTATATTTCGCCTAAAAACTGTTTAGCAATTCGGAGAAGTTATAAAAACGTACAACCCTGTGTATTTTATTGATTTTTTTAAATGTAATCCTCTATTTAACTGTTGTAACAACGAATTATAGTACGTGTTTTTTTTAAAATAGATGTGTTGCTCGAAACTACCTATACGCTCTAAGGTGTAAAACTTTAGGTGCTTTTGACGTGTATTGATAAGATAACATTTTGATTGCTCTTATTTACTTGAAATTGCTTCTCATGTACATGACAGTAATGGCGGCCATAACAGGCCAAATACGATTTGGATATTACCGCCTAGATAAAGCCGCTTGTTGACTTAACTCGTAATAAAAAAGGGTATATACCTACAGAGTGGAACAAACGAACGCCCCATGGATGGCAACATTGGCAACTACCTTAAATATTGGAAATAGCAAGTTGTTCGCTAAGGAGACTAACTTGACTGAACTTGTCGCTATTAAATCGTGCGTTTTTATCTAATTAAAAGTTTTGAAACAATAATTACTTACGATGCAGTGAATAATCCTCTCCCATCGTTTTGGGTCGGATAACTTAGTATTTATCTTGCTTTCTCTATTGGCCTATTGATGGGTACTGAAGATAATTGAGAAAGCATGATTAATACGAACTTATTCGACAAAAACGATGTGAAAGGATTATTCACTACATCTGTACTTACTTATGTTCTGTATAAGTATTTTCATATTCAAACATAAGTAGTTTCAAGAACAAATTGAAAGAGCTAGCTTTGACGCACAAATAAACAGTTGCACAGATCACTTTTTGTAATAATATGGTTTGTTTGCCATCATGTTTGTTTATTAAAAAAATTCTTTGTTTTTGAGTTTTCAGTTGCAACTTAGATTTTTTTTTTTTTTTTTATTAGCCTGTTTTTGTGTCCCACTGCTGGGCAAAGGCCTCCCCTCGTTTTCGCCATTCGTCTCTATCCAAAGCGCACTCCCGCCAATCCCGCGCAAAATATTTATTATAGATTATAGGTAGGTATAATTAATTAAGTATGTATGCAAATAAGAATATGCTTAGAACGCTAGATCTCACTTTGTTGTGATGTAACATTTCAAATTTTATAATTGTTGATTTGTATGGTATTATTTTAATTATTTTTAGATTAACTTTTTATGCAGTGTTTTTAAGTGTTATATTACTTTCGTTGTTTTTGCCATCTAGGTACTTATCTCATACGGGTCCAGCTGAAAATCAGCGCTGCGGCTCTGTGCACCACGCTGAGCTGGCAGACCGTATCGGCTATTTTATTTTAATTACTTAAATAGGTTGAGTACTTTTATTTTTAATTTTCTCAAATGTATGTGTTTTTTGTGTTTATTTAATAGCCGAATGATTCTATTCTATTCTGTATGAGCTTGGCAATAAATATTACTTTAGTGTCTTTAGTGGACTGAGCGCTAATCGCAGTGCTATAAAAATATGTCTGGAAATAAAATAAGTTTAATTTTAAGTTATCCAAAATATTTCGCTTGTAAATTTTATGTAATGTTTGTTAATTCACCTGTGAACACGTTTGTCAATGAACTATTTTCCTTGTAAACTATTAAGATCTTTGCTAATGACCGTGAGCCGGACTCGCGCACCGAGGGTTTCGTATTTAATGTAATGCTTGGAAAGTGCAAAATTTTGTTATGAACGTTAAATTATATATGAAATAAGGTCCATTTTGACTAGCCTAAATTTTAATACACATTTAAAACGTTGACTTTGAAGGATTTTTTGCGTAAAATATAAATAATTATTTTTAAATCAGGATTATTTCCTCCATTTTCGATTGTAACGCCTAACGCCAACCCCCGATTGTAAAGCCCTGTTCAAATATTTAGAAAAGTATGCCTTTTATTATTTTTAATAAAAACAGACGCAGGCAATCAAGTTATGCAAATATGCCATTCAAGTTGATAGTTCCTACCTAAATGGTATCATAGACAAACTGCTTTGACATACAGACAGACAGACAGTTTGCATTTGTAATCTCTTTTGTTTGTACATTAAAGTGGTTACATACGTACAGTGCTACCATTTTCTTAATACCGATCGGCATTCTTCGTTTTTCTATAACACACGAGTGACTAATTATACTGTCAGTTACCAGTGCAAGCGTGATAGCGATTGCCAGCCGACAGCTATTATGAAGGTGGGAGTACTGTAAATAGGTTGATAACGCCCTCGGGCGGAATCAGCAGCGAGCTAACAATGTCTGTTTGCCCCTCGGCGACCGCGTGTCGAGTTGGGCAAACATGACGTCGTCGTAACAGGTTTACCTTTATTTGGGGATTACAAGTTTGCCCAAATACGTTTATCGTTATTTCCTTGAGAATTGGGCCGAGATTCTAGGCGATAAAAACCATATCGTCTTTGACCTGTTATGGTATTGTTTTGCCGTCATCCGCCATTACTGTCAAGGAAATAAGAGCTATCAAAACGGTGACAATACGATATACGCTAGCGAGTCGAAGCTCTGTCCCTCGCAGACCTCGCAGTATTCTTATAGAGTGCGAGGGACCGAGCATTCGACTCGCTAGCGAGTATGGTAATTGTGACATGTTAAGGGTACTGTTATCCTATTGTCAACGTTTTGATAGCTGTTATCTACTTGACAGTAAATAACAAGTCAAATACGATACCTATGGCAGGTATTTAATATAATATCTGCCCTGAGCAAATATTTCCTATTATTTTAGCATTTTATAAGTCGCTGTTCTCAACAAAATATGAAAATAAGGATAATAAAAGCATTTCAAACTACTATTTAGATTATAACCTTGGCTAAACAAACTCTATATTACATTCTGTTTTGCCAAAAATAAATAGGAACAAATATTTGTTAGCTTAATCTTGGTTATTGTTATAGTTATTCAGAACATGATTTTTCTTATATTTGTTACAAAATTGAATTTGTGAAAAAATGTCTTGAATATTCCCTATTTTCGGATCGTAAATCAGATTCCCTTTGGGAGTAGCGTCGTATCCTACCGGCTGCGCCAAGTTAAAGTAATAGGAGCACGTCAATGAAACTACGAGAGCGGAACAAGACTGAATAGACACATAGTTCATACCCACTCATAATTAAACATAAACCACCGCCTAATATGTGTTTATTCACTTCCTTGTACAACATCAAAAACCTGACAAGTGCTAGTTAAACTCGCGTGGAGAGGGTTCCGTAAGTTTACAGTTTTTGAGGATATCCTAATCTATAGGGAAATTATTATTATCTGTATTTTTTACAAAATTTTCGAACCTCATGTCGACCAGGATACTTTTTTACCCGATTGCCAAAGAAGCAGGTTAATGTGTTTTAGCTGACTGCCAAAGAAGGAGGGTAATGTGTTTATGTGACTGCCAAAGAAGGAGGGTAATGTGTTTATCTGACTGCCAAAGAAGGAGGGTAATGTGTTTATGTGACTGCCAAAGAAGGAGGGTAGTGTGTTTATGTGACTGCCAAAGAAGGAGGATAATGTGTTTAGCTGACTGCCAAAGAAGGAGGGTAATGTGTTTATGTGACTGCCAAAGAAGGAGGGTAGTGTGTTTATGTGACTGCCAAAGAAGGAGGATAATGTGTTTATGTGACTGCCAAAGAAGGAGGGTAATGTGTTTATGTGACTGCCAAAGAAGGAGGGTAATGTGTTTATGTGACTGCCAAAGAAGGAGGGTAATGTGTTTATCTGACTGCCAAAGAAGGAGGGTAATGTGTTTATGTGACTGCCAAAGAAGGAGGGTAGTGTGTTTATGTGACTGCCAAAGAAGGAGGGTAATGTGTTTATCTGACTGCCAAAGAAGGAGGGCTATGTGATTATCTGACTGACAAAGAAGGCGGGTAGTGTGTTTATGTGACTGTCAAAGAAGTAGGGTAATTTGTTTATCTGACTGCCAAAGAAGGCGAGTAATGTGTTTGTCAGACTGCCCAAGAAGAAGGGTAATGTGTTTGTCTGACTGCCAAAGAAGGCGAGTAATGTGTTTATCTGACTGCCAAAGAAGAAGGGTAATATGTTTATCTGACTGCCAAAGAAGGCGGGTAGTGTGTTTATCTGACTGCCAAAGAAGTAGGGTAATGTGTTTTAGCTGACTGCCAAAGAAGGAGGGCTATGTGTTTATGTGACTGTCAAAGAAGTAGGGTATTTTGTTTATCTGACTGCCAAAGAAGGCGAGTAATGTGTTTGTCAGACTGCCCAAGAAGGCGAGTAATGTGTTTATCTGACTGCCAAAGAAGAAGGGTAATATGTTTATCTGACTGCCAAAGAAGGCGGGTAATTGGTTTATCTGACTGCTGAAGGAGGAGGGTAATGTTTCTAACCTGTATGAAGTATGTATGTATGATAGGTTTATTGTTCCCTTGTAAAGGCTGCACGGATGGCCCGATTTCGACCAGCGAGCGAGGTGTCCTCATCCGTCTAAGCGCCGCGTGTGTCACTGGGTACTTCTTTAAAATGTGAAATTGGCGAAACAAAAAATAGGGTGACGGAACCAGTAATGGACAAGAACCAATGATGGACACTTGATTCTTATTTTGCAGAAGATAGGGGTTATTAATTGGTTTAGCAACAACCAATTTACGACCGTATGAAATTTGAATTAAGAGTTAAGTGTTACACCGGTACCTAACAGCTAAAAGTGTCCAACACTGGTGCCATCACCCTAACCAATGTTATATTGACGACATCATCCAAAACACCGTTGGGTCTTATAAAACTTGCTTTTTATAAGAGTTCTTTTGGAATATCTTTATTGAAACATTAAGATTGAATTACTTAAGGCTTAGTTTGCTTAGTTTCTCAATTGCCTTTTCCAAAGAAAGAAAGAAGGAAATGACAATGTAGGCAAACTGTTTGATGTGGATTAAAAATGCACGTTAACCTACAACCTTTTATACAAACAAGGCCATTGAAATATCAGAAGAACATTTAGCTTGTCAAAATAGACCTTTTAGGGTTACATTTAAAGTTCACTTTGGCAGAATAATCGTGAATAAGGTCAACCGCTTACCCCCGTTCAAAAGTAATAGTGAGCTACGAATTCGTAGCGCTACGCGACTACGCGGTACGATGTTCGTAGCAATTTCCGTTTTATGTTCTGTTTCATTTTGTCTGAACGTTTGAGGCTGAATCGTCGGTAGGGTTGGCAAAAAAGGTAAAATAAATGATAAATTTTGTGGTGGCCTTTGCGAGGCTATTGTAAAACATAGATATGTATTTTAATCGGTGATAAGGATCTAAATACTTTTATTTAATACTTAATACTCAATTATTTATTGCTTCAATGATAAATAATAAAAAAATACAGTACCTCGAATTCGTTTAAAACGTTTTTTACAATAGAAATAGTTTTATTCTAATTATTTTAAAAACTAACCTACTCTAACCTTACCTAATCTACAAAATAGACGCTTATTAAATTCTGCGATGTCAGCCTAAAAGGGTGTTATTGTAAAAGATTAAATTATCATTCCAAATGGATCCCTTTTACCGCGTAATAGAGACCCAGTTTTTTATCAAACACAATTACAACAACGGCACTAAACCATTCATATAATCTTATATAGGTACACCTAAGCGTTAGACAACAGATTTAAAAAATCGTGTCGTATCGTATAGTAATTGCGCATTAAATAAATTCCCGCAACAGCTTTGATGGGCGCCGCGAGATGGCGCCGCTGATTGCTTCGATAAACACTCAGCAAACGCCTGAGGCTGCCACAGATGCTAAATTCGCAGAGAGTACACGTTTTATATCTTTTTAGGGTTCCGTTCACAAAGAGTTTTTTAAGTGTAGTTATTGCCTTTGAAATCTTATGGTACCATCAAGGACTTCAAATGTTGATCTATCATAGAACTGTGTCATGATGACAGCGTCATGTGACGAGATAGAAATTAAATAGGAACTAATCGTTAGTTTTATGCGAGAAGGTTCTATAGTAGTTCATCAATTATTATCATTCTTATTATTATATTATTATTATTGTATTTATGAAACATTAGTCGTCAATCACTTAATCATGTACAAATGAGTTTAATCTATTGACGTGTATAAAAAGAAAAACTGCTTTATACTGTGGCTAAAATCATCGAGTTACATTATCATTTAAAAAAATAGTTTTTATTTAGTAAAAAAAAATTATATGATTAAATAGTCATACATATAATTATCGCATTGACATTCATAAAAGAAAATTGTCTCAATTTGTCATTTTTAGTAATAAGTGGTGAAAAAAAATATGATGCTGCCGTGATCTGTATTTTGATTGGGATTAAGCTGTATTTAACTAAAATCACTTTGCCGTTTCTTATTATTAATTTTTTGTACCTGTTAATACATACCTAAACACCTGCCAAATGAAAGCAGAGCATCCTGTATGTAAAATTACGTCATTTTGACGTCATCGGCATCAAAATTACGACCCCTGCTTATGGTATTGTTGACGACGCGTTGGCCTTGTTTATACTGGCTACAACGCTAGCGGTCCTGGGTTCAAATCCCGGTATGGGCAGATATTTGTTTGATGAGCGCGAATATTTGTTCCTGAGTCATAAATGTTTTTTATATATTTAAGTATATATTTCTCTAGACTATAAGTATTTATATCGTTGCCCAGCACTAGAGCTTAGTTTGGGGATATGTCAATATTTATATTTTGAAGTGGGCCGCCATTGCTGTCATGTATAGGTAAATAAGAGCTATCGTATAGTATCTCAGCCTAGGTCATCTGAAGGGAACACCCAAAGGGTCCCAACGGGATCCTATTACTTCGCCTCCGCTATCCGTCTGTCTGTCAGATTCTCATGAACCGTAATAGGTCTTTACTTGATAATTTCACAGTACGTATTCATATTGCCGCTATAACAACAAATGAGAAACATTAATTAAATCAAAAACTACAGGGGATGAAAGTTTTGAGAGAAACACACAGAGTTACAGTTACAGAGTATCAAAGTTATGTATGGATATTTTTGATGCCTAGATATTTTTGATATGTCGTCCTAATTCTAGGCTTGTGTTCTGATAACCATTCACGTATAAGAAAAGTTTCAATTGAGATTAATACTGGTTGGAAGCGAATCGGATAGAGATATAGAAGTCTTACAAGGCTGGTTGTTCAAACGAATACACGATGTATGGCATTTATGACACAGTTTACTGACCTTTAAGCCACTTTTCTCCGTTAGGTTACTTACTCATAATTCAATTGTTATTAAGTACCCTACGTGATGTCTCATATTTATCCTATTAGAAAACAGTTAGTTTATTAGAAAACACAATAATAATATATTGTTCTTATGTGTGTATTTGCATTATTTATGTAGTTAAAAATGTGTGCCATTTATTTATATTTTTAGCATTTCAGAACGTTGTCGTATCTTATAAGTATTCCATTCTTATTCGCCTGAATAAATTTGCGCAAATCTTATAAGACTCCGACCAAATTGGACAAGTAATGCAATACAGCGCCATCTTCCGTCACATAACTCAAATAGGTAGGTAAGTGAGTGCGCTTTCGAAAGTGCTTCATAGATGGCGGTTGGAGTATATGTTTTGTGTTTGTATTTGTGAATTGGTAGAGTGCTTGGACTCTTGTTTCTTAGTATCGGTAGCTACTACAGATTTATCTACCGACAAAATTCGCGTGCCGTCCACTCGCAAATGTACAGCGTATTTGGCCGTGAGGTGTCGAACTGTCCAGGCAAAACCGCCACGCGCCCTTTTGAAGAAATCGTCAGTATCTCGACTGGCGGACTGACATTCTGTGGTGCCCTTAAGTTTTGTTCGACTGTGTTAAGGAGAAACTGTCCTTGGTAAGGTTATGCGGGGCTATTGCGTTTGAGAGGCTATTATAACTTTTTATACTAATGTTAAAAGTAGAACACTTCTTAGTATGAAAATGTTACAATAGTTCCGCCTAACCTTATACAGTGTTGAACATATATTTTATCTAACGATAATTTTGGGTTCTGTTATGATTCTACGGGGGATTCTAAGGGTCTCCCCAGACCTATCGACGCGGAATCGGCTTGAGCTGGTAAGAAAAAGTTTTGTGTCCAAGCAATAAGAGCGAAAACGACGTCGCTCGGGTCGGTTCGGCTCGATTCGACGTTGCGATCGGAACAACACGTCGTTTTTGCCCTGTTCGTCGTTTGAGACCCTTAGTTGCACTTCAATTTTAATGTTTACATTATGCAGCAGTCGTCGTTAGTTTCTTTTTACCGATTCATTGCGTGCCAAATTAAATTATAAGATATTTATTTTGTGACAAATGATATCTAGGTATGTTCATTAAGGCTTGTCCTTTCAGCCCTTCAAATATATGTTCGTATGGAAGACACGCACTGAGTAATCAATATGAATAATCCAACGGAAGATCAGTGCTGGCTTTACGGCTAGCGAATGCTGAGTTGGGACCGTTTCGCAACAATTTCTCTGTCTTGTTCTTTTTGGATTCATGTGATGTAAAATTGTATTGTTGCGAATAAACGTATCTTTATGTTTATCTTTAATTGCTTATTATTAAAACGCCTATAATATTCTTACCTTATCTCTTCTATCTCGGGGTTTCACACTATTCTTGACACCAGACCCATTTTGTTATAAAAAATAGTTAAAGGTCTAATCAAAGGGTAATTCATCATTTTATCTCATTTAAGTTCATCGGACTGATGGCCGATGGGGTCAGAGGGTTCTGGAGTGGCGTCTGCGGACCGGAAGACGTGCCGTAGGTAGGCCTCCAACAAGATGGAGTGACGACCTTGTCAGGATCGCGGGACCGCGGTGGATGCGAAAAGCACAAGACCGGTCTGAGTGGAAAGCCTTGGGGGAGGCCTATGGCTTAACTTTATTTTCTGCTGAATCCATGATGTTTTCAGGATATTATAAACATCAATCACGTAGGTTAGGTTATATCTGATAGGTTAGGTGACAACCAAAAAAAAATAAACTCATGCGGCGAGAAATGACTTGTGGTGAAAAGAAATTCTGCATTACGTTCAGTGAAAGAGGTTTCGATAAAATAAAAGGTACGACCAAGGAAGTTATTATTATTATTTATGTATTGAATGGCAACCGGTCGCAATATCGACCGCCAGTGTCAAGTTTGTATTTAACATTTACATATCAAAAAAAAACATAAGGCAACGTTGTATGGTGATCCTCTCGCCTCCGTGAAGTGGTGTAGGTAGAACTTTACGAAGACCAGATGGGATTTTCTTGGAGCAATCCTTCCAAAGGCGACACGTGTTCAAACTTGAAATCTTCATTATACTGCACATTTAAATGTTAATTTACTGCACATAAATACATCATTACTATCCATTAAACAACAAATAATGCAAAAAATTGAAAACAAATACGAAAGCGACACCATCTTGTCAAAAACCCTAAGAAAATTCCGGGAAAGGTTTTTCGGACAAACACTTGTCCCATTTCAAAGAAAATCTGCTTGAAGACGTCATTGTCATCAGTGATGCCAAGTTATTTGTAATTAATTGATAGGAAACTCAACAGAAAAGTATGTTTATGATTGCCTACCAGTACAAATCTACAGCTTATCAGCTTCGTTCGGGACTAGGTCCATTGGTGAGATGGTCTCGTGATGTTTATGAGTTCAACTTGACAGTTTCCAAAGCAACGGCGATAAACGAGCAAGTCACTGACAAAAGATTATAAAATACAAATAATTCACCGCAATATTTTAATTTATAATTCGTCCGTCATCAAAGTCAACAAAAGGTCACCCATTCACGTTGCGGTCGCGTCGGTAAGTATTGGGGTGGATGCATGGGTGTATGGGACGAGGGGAGGGGCGGAACAGATGCGGCGTAATAAATACTGATTTTTTGTATTAATTTTATTTTATTAAGTGGGGAAATTTGCGAGTGCTTGCGATATTTGTCGAGGACAGAAACTGGTTTTATTTGGCAATATTGTATTTAAATCTATATCCATATCGTAACTACCCTTCATGTTCAGTAACGATAAGCAAATGGCTTAAGAAACCTGTTTCTGTTATTGTATTTTAATGCTAACATTAAAGTATTGCATGCCATTAAAGTATTGTTTATCGATGTCGTTGTATCCTAATGTGCATATTAAAGTATTAGTGAGCGATACTTTAATGTAAACATTAAGATACAGGGCAACCACAGATGCAGTTATCTCACATATTGTAGAAAACTTATGATACTTAACTATTATGCATGTAGATATAGTCATATAAACTACTATTTGTCCTCCGATCTCAATGGAACACCTTAAAATACATGAACCAAACTGTGTTGTCTCCTCTGTCGCTGGTTCGGTCTGTGCTTGCACTTCTATCAGTAGAGTTGCATCCCTGAAGTACCTAGGTGTTACATTGGATGAAAACCTTAATTTTAAGAAGCACATTTCAGTCACGTCCGGTAGAGTGCGTAAATTTATTTACACCATGAAATTTTTAAGACATTGCGCCGATGAGTCTCTGCTGAAGATGGTGTACATGGCCTTGTGTCAATCTATCCTAGATTATTGTATTTTAGCCTGGGGTGGTTGTGCTAAATCCTCTTTGATACCTCTAGAAAGAGCTCAAAGAGCGGTTCTGAAGGCAGCTTTTTGCAGACCACGGCTGTACCCTACTGCGGACCTTTACAATGAAGCAGAAGTTTTAAGCGTCCGGAAATTATTTTTATATCGAGCGACAACCACCACTCATAAGAAAATTCTTCAATTGCCATCCTATCCTGACTTATTAAAGAAAAGAGTATTTAGAATTCCCATACCAACAGTAAAATCCACATTTGCAAAGAGATTTAAATCATTTCTATTTCCTAAAATTTATAATAATATTGCTAACGTATGTGATATCAACATGTCACGAATCCCTGAGGCTAAAAAGCGAATACGAGAGCTCTTGTTATCTTGGTCTTACGATCAAGCTGAGGCAGCTTTGAGGTAATGGGACACTTCGCACCCTTCCCTCTTTACTCACACTACACTCACTCACACTCACACTTTAACACATTCACACTGTTTAAAAAATGTTTAAACAATATTTAAAAATTGTTTAAAAATTGTTTTATAACTCTTTTCGTCTTAAAAATAAAATAAATATATAGTTAAGCAGATAGATTCCTTGGAACTACTGTAATATGTATATAATTTATCTTTCACAAATGTCAATTGCCGCTTTTCTTTGTTTTTGTAATTCACGTGTATGACTTGACTCCCACGATACAGGCTATGCCTAGTGTGGAGGTCACTGTTTATAACTGATTATTTGCTGTAACTTTCTTTTGGTAAATAAATTATTCTTCTTATTCTTCTATTGTACTTTCATATCAAAATCATGGATAAGCATGAAGCCTGAAGCGCTTGTAAATTTATTTACCCCAAAATTTCCACGACAATCTCAATAAATAGCACCAATAATATTTTTATTTTAATCAATAGTACATTAGCCTTATTTTTCAAGGTTTAAAAGGAGAAAGTAAAAACGGCGTTAAAAATCAGCTTTACTCTTTAGTGTGAGTTTTTAATTACGACTGATTGAAACTGGAATTCATCATTAATTACTTACACAGTGTTTACATATAAAATATTACTTATTACGTAAACAAATATATACATTTCGCCTGTTGTTTTTTCGTTAATAAACTCACAGTTTTTATAAACTTATACAGATAACACATTCTCTGCTCAGTTTTGAGAGTTTACATTTAGGCCTATTTTGTGTGTAAATTAGGAAACCTATTTATTGACACTACATTGTTGTTACCTAGTTAACTAGAGTCATCATATTTGTGGGCTAAGATAGGTAAGACACAGAGTATTATATTTAACATAACGTAATTTCGTTTCTATTACTCCTATATTTTTTCTCCATCATCCTTTCCTATCTTGACAAACCAAGATTACGAGAAAACATAGATATATTTTCGATCCTAAGACATTCAAACTTCAAAAAAAAAAGTCTTGTTGTTCAGATCCACACCTGCGCGCGCGTTGCCCGAAGATTGGCACTCCGCACACAAACACTCGACGGGATTACAAACAAAAACCGTAAACACTGTCACTGCGCCGGAGTCAGTAAGCCGACATAATGCTTTTAAAAGGCTAACCCAATTTACTGAGCGGGAAAAAAAACCTTTTGTACTATCACCAACTTAACAATAGCGTCTTAAATCGCTCTATTGTCAAGAAATAAGGCTCATTTTAGATGGTTTTGGGTTTGGAGCTATCACAGTATTTTCTTTTAGCATCGTTGACGTTTAGCATTGGACATATCTCTTTGTACCGCTCTACACAATAGCTAATGTACTCATGATCCTTTCAACAATGTCATCTATACTTAGTACTTGTAACCACACGGTTTTTTTGCACCCGGATTACTGCAAAAGATACTTTATCTCTGCGGTTTTGAGAGTTTAAAGTTTGCTTGTGTAATTGAAAGTTTGACTTTGTTAATCGTGTGACGGGGCGAGGCGGCGTGCCGAATCCAGCGACGTTTTAATTGGGAACTCAGCTGGTGACGCTTATTGTTCGAATTTCGCGAATAAATCAAAGACTCGCTTTTGCCCGTTAGTTTTGGATTATACGTAATTGTCGAACTTGGATTATACTCGTACGTAACATTCGATTCAAATGTCCTTTTTGTTTATAATTTTGGCAGATAGTTTTTTCTTTTGTTTAGTATTGCATATTTTAAAACGGCAGAGGCCGTAGAAACGATGATTGAATTGATTGATTACTGCTATCGGACAAAGTGTATGCAATTGACACAAGCGCTTGACGCGACCGTCTGAGAGCTTACGTCATTCCCATACATTTCCGATTACGATAGCAATCTCGCAATTAATCTTATCTAGGGCCTCAAAAGCCAAAATGCAAACGCTATTAACGTTTTGCTTTTAAATCACTAAAAATATATGAGGTGACAGTTGTTGCTGACCACGTGGTTTATCGTAACGCACGAGAATGTCATCCCATACATATATAAGTAGTTGATTCTATTTTATTTTATTTTATTCTTTTCTATCTTTCTCTCCCGTAAGATTTTTGGCTTGTTTTCCTGCTGAACTACTGTTATTTGATATTATATTTAATTTAATGCTTGTAGCTTTATGTAATGCTAGACTAAGTTGTACCATTGTAATATGAAATATGAAATAAGTTTAAAAAATGACTGACTGCTGAGTTTCTTGCGGCGTTTCTTCTCAGCAGTGGTCTCCTCTTGGGAAGCGCTGGTAGTATCTTGACGTGTAAAAGTGCCCGAGCGGCCTACTTACTGAATAAACTTCTTTTATCTTTTATCTTATCTTTACATTTTGAGTGATAGAAAAGAAAAACGTTAGCGTTTGAATCTTGACTAGGGCTGCTGATCTTTGACGCGACTCGGTTGTGTGTGTGTCGGAAATTGCTGTATGTATAATGTCGTCAAAGTAATGTTACTTATCATGTTTTTAGTTTTTATTTTGCCAATTTCACATTTAAATATTTTTAATATAGCCTAGTGGTTAATACGAATCTAACCACAGTCATTCGGTTTAATAATATCGGTTTAGCCGTTTAGTAGTTACGAGCGGACACTGCGCCGGCCATTTATACAAGTCAAACACATAAGCCTCCTTTTGGGCTTTGCCGCAGTCGATTCGAATCGATTACAGACTGACATTTTAAGAACAATTTATGCCAAAAATACAACTACAAATTGTGATAAACAAGGTCAAATTTCCGATGTATACCGATTCGATTTTCTGAAATCGTTTAATTTCCCTATAGTGGCCGGCCGTTAAGAAGTCAATCCTGACAGCTGTCATCGCAGTACAATTTATAACCTATTCTTGGGTTTGAGGTTATAATTTGTACTGGAATGACAGGTGTCAGGATTGACTTGTTATCGGCGGGGCACTATAGGCCTCCATTGAACACGGTAGAAACCAAAGAGGTATGTTTGACCTTTTATAGTATTGTCAACGATGTTTGATAGGTAGCTCTTATTTAGTTGACAGTAATGGCGGCCGAGTTAAAAACTACTTATACCATAACAAGTTAAAGTCCATTTTGATTTTACCGTCTAGAATAGAGGCGCAGGGCTCGACAAGTTGCCATCGAATACAAACGCTAGTTTGGTGATCACTCTCGCTTTGCGTTGTCATAGAAAGTCGCGTGATATATCACTCGACATGCGTTGCAACGAGTGGATTGTTATAAAACAAACCTAACCTAACCTAAAGGTTGTATATACACGGTGGGGCCTGTAACTAGAGCAAAAAATTAAAATGTACATTCTTCTCCTCAAACAACGCAACGTTTGTTTGACGACTTTGAAAAAAAACTTGCGGTTTGAATTTTATTACATTATAAAGTTAATTCGAACACGCAATGTACTATGAAATTGGTTATGTCTGTAGAGAACAATCTAAAAACTTTATGATTTTAAAAAGTTGCTAAGCAAAAGTTGTCTAGTTTGAGGAGTAGAATCTACGTTTTAATTTTTTGCTTCAGTTACAGGCCCCACCCTGTATATCTCATTGAACATTTGTAAAAGTTAATAAGCTCAAAAGAAATGATTATCTAACTTATGAATTTATGGACATATGAAACAGTTGAGAAACAAATGGGACATATGATTTTAAGAATATTAGTTGCTTGTTTAAGGTACTATTTATTTATTTGTTTTTAAGGCTTCCATTTGGTTAGTGACAGTAAACATATAAGTAAAGTTGAGTTACATAAGATATCCATCTCACATAACGCAAGCTGTATTTTGGCCCGTGTCAAGTTTTTTTGCGGGCAGATGCTACGAAATACCATATCTCATATGGCTTTGTCCCGTGGCCACATGTAACAGACCGACGGATTCATTCATTATATTATAACTGACTTATGTATACATTTTTCAAATTTGATCTCGCTCAATTAACTTTAGGCGAATGGTATTCACCTTAGAGAATATAAGCGGCGTTGTAAAGGCGACGTTGTTATACTTGAAATTAAGAAGAAAATCAATCAAGTTAAATCAAGTTTTCCTAATAAATCTCCTCACATAGATCAAAGGCTTCCTACTTTCGAAAAGTTTTATTGTTGACACACCTTTTCAGCATATTTGACCTTTAACCTACCGCTAAGCAGCAGTGTTTAAATTGTTTTGTTACGGCGTGCGGATAAGACAACCGGAGAATATGTGAAATTACTTATGTGGTTTGCAATGCAATTGTGGTCTTAGGATTGAAGTCTTGAGAATATAAATGTCTATGGATCACAGATTCTTATTACGATCAGGTAGCTTGAGTGCTGGTTTGAATTCTCCATGCCGTTAAAAAAAACATTTTTACGTGTTTTTTTTAGTAAACGACTAAGAGATATCTTTAGCCTTATTTGAACAATAGATAGAGTTAGAGACTTTAGGTTGCTTACATTTTAAAAGTCGAAGGCGAGTCTGCATACAAAATGAAAACAATTGTTCCACTTTGAAGCCGATTGCGATTGCGAGTGCGTTAGATATTGCCTACTTGCGACGCTGGTTTTAATACACCCTATACGCTGATTTTGTCAATTTGCGGCGAAGGCAAAGGCGCATTCAGCCGCTAAATAAAAAGTATATAACAGAATAGAGAACAAATGACGCATCCTGCATGGAGGTTCAGTCAAGCGTGAACTGCAAAGGGACGGTCGAGGGGCGAAACATGTATGTAATAATAATGCAATATCTGACGATGGGGTAGCCAGAAACGGCGACCAATATCGTGGTAAAAAGATTAAGATAAAATATAGCTTGGCAAAAATGAGTTTGGAAAAGAGGGCAATGTAATATAATGGCAATTTTTTCCTCTCACTAATTTTTTTTTGTATCCTCTATTGAACTGTATTTAAAATAAGCTATTTCATATCTTATACTTTGAAAGGGTCATTATTTATCAGAAGCGGGTTGAAAGTGATGCATGTCAACCCTAGGGAAGAAAAGTAATTTGAAATGAGAACAATTTCAATGGGCCTGTGCAATAGCAGAAATCATTACAGTCTCTCTGTAGTTAGATTATGAATAAAAAAAAACTAAGCTTGCACTTAGCCATACTAAAATCTTACACAGCCACTCTTTGGAAAGACTATACCGAGTCGAGTTTAATTATCAGTTCACGGATTTGTCAGGATCCTAGTAGGTGGAAAGAAGTGACATAATATCTGCCTACCCCTCTGGGAAACAGGCGTGATTTAATGTAAGTATGTATTATCAAGCTCCCTCATAGTCGACATGAAAAGTAGTGTTTAACTCGAGTGAAAGTTACCAAAGAGTCCAAAATTCAGCTCGGGGGTTTGAAAATTACTACTACCTGGAGTACCTACGTACTTTTAGAGTTTAAATATAAAAAAACATTGAAAAGTGAACTTTGCTCTGTCTTAGTTCGATACATTAAAAAGGGTCTGGGAAAAATCGTATAGCCTTCAGAATTTGGTCGTATCGTATTATTTTTAACTCGGCCACCATTTCTGCCATGTAAATAAGAGCTAGCGTAACGTTGACAATACGAGAACATGTCAAAAGCAATATGGTTTTACTGAGAAGAATAGAGGAACAACTGGAACAAGCAAGACGCGATTGAGCTGTCGTTTTCATATTTATGTACCATAGCATAACGCATCGCATTATTCATACTTCAGAAAAAGTAACGGCTGCAAAATGAAGAGTAAAAGATGGGTGCCCCTTGAAATCTCGACAGACTTTTCATCGAATTTCATTTCATCGAAAACGATTCATAGAATATTTAGTACAAATATTATCTCTTGCAGTATTATGGCTTCATCGACTATTCATTATAAATTAAAACAATTATTAGAAAAACGGTACAAGGATTTTTAAATGCTTTAAAATACATTTCATAAGCTATTCAAGAGACAGAACAACTCAATATAATTACTATTACTAAAAACTAATTCGAACTGCAACACATTGATATGTAAACAGAAGTTTGCTATGCGACAGAGTACAAATAGGTGCGACGACGAGCGAAGCGAGGAGGAGTGTGTTAGCTGAACTGCGAGCTAACAGCGCGCGAAGCCGAGCGAGCGAAGCGAGCGTGCCGCGGCAGCGGCCGGCGAGCGTCAGAACCGATTTGTTTTATTCCAAAACAATATATTGGATAATAAAGTATGAAATAAAAATCTGTCACGTAAAGTATCTTGTCAATAATATTTATAAACATTAAAAATAATTGTTTTAAAAATACATCATTTAATTGTTCGATGTAAAGAATATTCGATCAAATGAAAATAAGCGAAAAGTTGACTTTGAACTGAAATTCGATAAAACGTTTGTCGATATTTCAAGGGTAAACCGTAAAAGATAAAGTCACACAGTAAAATAAAAAGTAAATATTGTTATCAACAACTTCGACAAGGCTTTACAGCAACAACAAACAGAATAACAAGCCAACTCCCGTGTCAATCAATACCGACACGTACTTTATCGGATATTAAATAGTTCCCAAACAAGCATACAGCTTGTAGCGTAAAGCTTACAAATTGACTGGTCACAATACTTTAACGTGCCGACACCTGAGCGGTATCTCTGTACAGAGAAAATAAGGCAAAAGTCAAAAGCACGCCGCCATCTGCCCCGCCCAAAACTCCAGCATCATTGACCAAAGAGCTATCCATACAGCTCTACAATACAACATAACAAACTTAAATCTACACTTCAATATCGCTTTCCTGCAAACAACATTGTGAAACTAAGTATAAGTAAACTTTACCTCTACTTTTCGCCATCCGCATAGATAAATTTGTGTTTGTATAAGTTATAACATTGTCAAGTGATTCGGGTTTGTAAATTAGATTGAGCGGTGCCTTGATGTGGCGAATTTTTGTTTGGTCGTCGTTTGGCGGCGTCCTGGGTAAGTTAGGTGTGACATTGCCGCAGCGAATATCGTGAGAGCAGGATTGTGAAAGTGTAAAAAATTAAGTGTTTGGAGACGCCTTAACTTATTTACGCCTCTCTCGGGACCGTGATGCTAAAAATGTTCATGCAAAATGCGATAGCGTTTTTCTTCCCCCAAACTTTGTCCGATTTGTACGATTTTTGAAAATGTTGTAGATATTGTGATAACTATATCTGTACGTTTTTATTTCGAAGAAAATTTCTTCTAAGATCAAAATGAATTTAAAAAACAAAAAACTTATTTGCTTATCTTTGTATCTTTGGCATTCCATCTTAGTCCCCAAGGTTGGCAACGCATTTGCAGTCTTAGACTTGCAGTCTTGTGAATGCGAATGTCTATGGGTCACAGTTTCTACTTACCATCAGGTGGCCTGTGAGCTCGTTTGCCTTCTCCATGCCATACAAAAAAAAAGTTTGGAAGGCAGTATCGGTCTCGGTACTCTATTAAAAACCATTTAAAAGCCCACCGGATAACGAGTCAGTTGCAATATATTCGTAACATACAAACATGATAATTCAGTTAACAGACAAATGCAATTAGCTTGCTGGCGGGAACTGCAGGAAAATGAGCGGTTAGTGCATCGTACAGGTTAGTGTAGTGTAGTATGTAGTAGTTAGTGTAGTGCGAAATATATTCCGAAGAAATTTGAACAACATCTGAAATCTACGGTGAGTTTATGATAAATTAGGGCGGGCCCGTTGTTCAGTAATTAACTCAACTCTTATAAAAAATCGAAAAACGAATCGAAAATTTGACTCATTTCCTTTGAGATTTAACCATTAGTTACGGTTTTAAACGATAACTGATCAAGCAACAGGCCCTAAGTCGTTCCTTATTAGCGATTTTTCATACACCAAGCTTTCTATGCTAGTTAAAACGGGTGTGCTTCGAAATAACGTTTGCCTTAAACGTCATTTGTCAGAATTTCTATTGGCTCTAAACTGGTTTTCAGTTGTCTTATCTTTTTAAGTTTTCCGATTATACAGCTGCGGTTAGTAAGTAAAACTATACAGTGTAAAAGTAGTTTTCCGCGTCTTTTTAATAATAATATCCGCTAATTCCTCCTAAACCATGGAACGGATTTGGATACGAAGGATTTATTTATAATACTTAGTTCTGCGTCACCTAATGCACTCGCAATCAGAATCGTCTTCAAAGTGGATATATTTTCATTTGTTTGCAGACAAGCTTTCGATTTTCGAAATGAAAACAATTGCGATTGCGAGTGCGTTAGACAATATCCCCTCTGGTTTATGTACTGGTTTATTGGTAGTTCAATATGTTATTGCCACATCTATGTCTTGTTTAAATGAGTGACTCCGCGAGAGATCAACTCTACTTATAGAACTATTTTCCCATGAATGTTGACATATGTGGGCTCCTAACGCAAGGGTTACGGTCTTCCAGTCTGTCACTCCTGTCCACTCCTGACAGTCGTGTCACTGATATTGTAGTATCTGCATTGTGCGTCTGTCATTGTTTGCTATCTTTATTGCAAAACCATCGGCTTCTTTGACTTTTTAATACTGTCGCTGAGAGATCTTGATAGTTATATTTCAGAATTGTAGATGTTCATTGGAATAAGGGCTGGGTTGAATTTTGCTTACCGAAATTTTGCTTTTTTTTTATATGCCGAATACAATAGCGATAAAAAGTTTTCTAGTATGTACCTATTCCATGTCATTGGCAGTTAATAGAAGACCGGTAAATTAAAAATGAAAAAAAGAATAACGCGTCTTTTGGTAAATGTAAAAAAATACTTGAGGAGCATAAAAATATACATATCTATGCAAATTACGTTTGCTGATGACTCAATTACTAGTACTTTTACCAAACGGTTTACTGTCTTTGAACAATATCCAGCGCCTCACGTCGCTTTTCCGTCCCCAAGTTACAATCACAATACCAAGTATCAAAACCACTTAAGTCGTTGCAAAAATCTTCAATTGAGCCGCATGGGCGGAGCGGGCGGCGGCTCTTTGACGGCGTCTGTGTGTCTGCCTGCACTTCGCACCTACTTACAGATGTCTCCGCGCAACAGGGCGGAACGGCGTTTGTCCTATGATTTCACGGTTGACAATTGACAGGTAATCCAATAGTTGAGGTTATGTTCACGCAACTTAAAAATGTTTAGGCAAGTCATGTACGCTTCATGTGTGTGTGGATTGAATACTGCCGTGATAAAGACGGCTCTGCATAACTACAGAATTAGGATTTTAAATTTAATGTGGTTACCAATAGAGTCTAGAATGCTTCGCCTACTACATTGCAGTTAGCTGCCTTTGTTAGGACGAGTACGGCAGAATAACAAATTATGTATGTTGTTGGGAGTCCGTTGCCCAAAAATCAACAAGCGGAAATCATTATTTTATGGCATGGACAAGGCGTACGGGTACACAAGCCACCTAATGGTAAGTGGGATATGCATTCTCAAGGCTATAATCTTAAGACTGCGATCCTGAGACCGCAAATGCGTTGCCAACCCAGGACTAAGATGGAATGCTTGTATGCTAGTAATTTCATCGGTTGTCTTATCCCCAGCCCAACACAACAATGCGAACACTGTTGCTGTGGTGATTGCTTAAATTAAAAGATAAGATAAACATGGACTTTCACTGCTTTGCACCGTACGATGAAAGCTCAACTGCCACTGGTCCAAAAAGAGATTAACAGCAAATCGAAATGTGTGTTGCATTATAAAAAATGTAAATTTATTAAATAGTAATATTTCATCATTAAAGAAGAATATTTCGTCTTCTATTGTACTTCAAAAAGTCGATGATACTTTTCGTGAGCTCTTACTCGTAGTGTGTTTTGCTCTACTGTGTAATAGGAAATAATTTTTACATCAAAATAGTTGAGGGATATTTTGATCCTTAGACATTTTTGACGTGTATAACTTAATTATAAATTTTGCTCGTATTAGCGTAGGCTAGGGTTTTAAATTTTCTACGTTTCCATCCAAATGAATGGCTCATAACAAATATAGGCCTCGTTTCATTCCGCAAAATCCGACCAGTAAAAGTAAAAGCGTTTATAAAAGGAAAGTCAAACCGTTCTTAATGGTTTTACAGTTTCATTTAAACAACTTAACCCTAAGCTTGTCCCCCAAGTTAACCGTCTCGCCGCGAACTAACCGCGGGATCGATCCCCGCGGGGCGGGGCCAGGGGCGGCGGAATAGGGGTTAAACTTATTATTATTACTCAACTCGATTCAAAATGAACGATGTGTGAAGTTAATGATGGTTTTGCCCGTTAATCTGTCCTCGTACTTTATCGCAGCTCCCTGGGGAACCGTCCTGTTTTCTAGGATAACAAGGACTCCATGTCCTTCTTCGGGCTATAAACTATTTCTGCACCTCACATCGATTTGTCGAGGCAATAAACCTTAACATAAAAAACTGGGTACGAGCATGTCCGACCATGCTCAGTGTAGGGTACCAAAGCCGCTATAGAACTGTTAACTTATTTATTTTCCAACAGTTCCATGGCAACTATTGAAGTAAGAAATGTACTATTTGTTCCATAGAAATAGAGGCACTTCAAATTTCCCATCAGTCCTATGGAACTATGACGTCATAGAACTGATGTGATTTTTTTATTTAGGTCCATAGTAGACTAATAAAACAAAATGTATGGTATTAGTTAAACTTCAAATAGCACAATTTTTTTTTATTTAGGTCCATAGTAGACTAATAAAACATGAAACTTAAAGTTTTCTATAGGACTGATAGAAAACTTTAAGTTTATTTTAGTTCTATAGAACAAAAAGCACATGTTTTGCTACAATACATGTGCTTGTGCCAAATAAAGATAAAGAGACATTTATTCGCAACAATACAAAATTAGATCACATAAATATAAAAAGAACAAAACACAGAGAAATTGTTGCAAACGGGCCCAACTCAGCATTCGCTAGCCGTAAAGCCAGCACTGGTCTTCCGTTGGAACCGTTGTGAAGAGACGGAAAGTGACACACTTAACAAAAAACAACGTCAAAAGAAAAACAACATGAATTAAGAAACAATTATCATCATCATCATCATCATGTCAGCCAAAAGACGTCCACTGCTGGACATAGGCCTCCCCCAAGGTTTTCCACACAGACCGGTCTTGTGTTTTTCGCATCCACCGCGGTCCCGCGATCCTGACGAGGTCGAAGAAACAATAATTATTAAGATATTTTTCATTTTTTTATTACGTCCTCTTTGTTTTGTCCGATTACTTTTTCCTTTTTGTACGGAACCCTAAAAATTATACACTATTACGACCTCATTTGAGAGGTATATAGTAATATTATATTGTCGATCACTTCGTCAAACTATTTGTTACTAAACATTTCGCCTCGTCCGTCTTAATTTGTCTATTTAGAAAGGGTTGCTTGACGTATTGACATCAACAGCCATTTTTAACTGTGTAAATTTGTAAACAAATAACTATTGTTAGACAATCTAGGGTGTTCCATTTTTAAAACGTTTTAATTTTTGATGAATTTGCTCGATTTCGTGGTCTTACTTATCTAAAATACCAGTACAGTACTACCAGTTTCCAAATAGTTTTACAAAACATGCGTGTCAATTAATACTGTCAGTTGCGGCTGCAAGTGTGATAGCTTGATAGCAATAGCTAGCCGAACGCAATTAAGAAGCTGGGAGTAGGTACTGTATTCAAAATTATTTATAATTAAATTAGTGGGTATTTAGAGGTTTCGCTTTAACCACTTTTTGAATCAATTTTCATGATTATGAAATTCTCCGAATTCGCAACAAGTCTTTGACATAAGTTGATAGGAAAGTTATTGTTTGTAGATTCTTGACGTGTACTTACTAAATAAATGTCTTTTATGTTTTGTTTACCTTTTGTTTTTGGAAGAAAAAAACATGTATTTTTTTACCATACATACGTGAAGACATAACCTCATTTATTCACCAAGAGCGTTTTTGTTTAAAAAAAAACGTTTGAGTCAACTTAATTAATCTTAAACTTAATAAAGAAGTAATGATCGAGTGTATAAATGACTAAAAAGTTCTCACTTGATCTTTAAAATAACGTGATTTTGAAATATTATTTATATGCAAAAATGTGGTCACAGAATTAACAATAAGCTTTTAAAGTTGTTGATAATTCTGTAGCTTTGCCTTCCACACTGTGTTAATAAAAGCGTGAAGATATGTTATGTATGGAGGTAATTTGTTTTTTTTTATGTTTTGTCCATATTTACCCATTTTAATCAACAGTCACTTAAGGTATAGATCCGCTGTGGTGCCGCTCGCACAAATAAACGTGACGGAAATGAGAATAAATGTTTTGAATGCATTATGTTTATTTATACAAAAAGATACCTAATTAGGAAAGCAAGAAACAAATTCAGCGTGATTCAAACGTTGTATTCTGGTCGGTAATACCGTATTGCTTTTGACAAGTTATTGTATTGTCAACGTTACGATAGCTCTAATCTACTTAATAGTATCTAATGTGTGTTATGATCGATCAATTTTTGGCATTGACTTTTATTTTATTTTTTTGTTTCTTTTACGACAAGGCAAGCAAATGTTACAATATGCCTAAGCTAATAGACATATAATAAGATATGATCATAAATTTTACCTGGGGCCTTACTCTAGATTGACAGTACACTAGTGACGTGTTATCGTGCAATGACACCTGGATGACAGTAATGGCCGCCGAGTGAAAATCAATACGACAACAATACGTGTAGAATAAGTCCCATGATTATTAAATACGAGATGTATCTACGTTTTTTCAACAATCAATAAATTAAAATATTCTATGATAACATGACCCAAATACCATCGAAAGATTCTAAGATCGAAAGTCATTGTGCCGTGGCGTCACCTCGTCTGCGTCTGAATGAATGAATGAATGAGTGAATGAGAACAATGCGTGTCAGCCATTTTGAATTTATGGGCGCGTTTGTTCTTGGCTCGCGAGGCGATAAGTGAGCCTTGAATGAGTGCTAGGACCACACAGACGGACAGGGTATCGCGAATTGTATAAAGGGTGTAGCAGTTTTGTATAATTTTACAAGTTCTAAGGCTTGAATTATCTAAATTACAGATTTGTACAGAACATTAAAGCATGTATAAATGTTGGGTTTTAGGGTGAATTTACTTAGCTATATTTTTATGAAGAGTTTATGTTGTGTGTATGTTTAATCTGTTTTTGTTGAAGTTTCACAACATATTATATATAATTTGGGAACGAAACTGTCATTAAATTTTATGACAGGTTATGTTTTAGTTCTCAACCGATTTCATTTATTAAACGCGATGCGGTGTTATAAATAATTTATAGGTAGCTCCCAAGCTGATGGAACGCTTTGGCTAGTTTTTTTTGGTTTGTTCAATTGGGGTGGTTCTTACTCAGGTTTAATAAACATCGATTAAAATGTTAATGAGATGTCGTATCTAAAAGAACATTTCACAATTACAAGTCAAGTATATCTATTTATCAGTTATAAAACTAAGCGAAGTGACATAACAATTTCACTAATTATTTTCTAAACTTCAAACCGATCCATTAAAAAAAGCACAAATGACACTATAATTCCACGGGACATAACACCCTGTATATCCACCTACAACTTGGTCCATTCACTAATTCGCTTCATTCACGACAGCCGTAGTAATCGCCGACCACAAAACGCTCTCAAAAAAGAACCTACAAAAAAAAAGGAATAAACTTGTCACGCGTAACGAAAATTCGACCATAGGCCAAAATTACCAGAACGCATTCTATCTAAAGATTTATACGTATTTTATATATAAATTAAGGCATTTAGAACGAATGTGGAGTGTATTAAAGATTTTGTGGTGAGATTTATCGATTTTGGTGCAAAAAGGTTTCGTATTCAATTTAAAAAGTGCACAAATTACTTTTTATTCGTTGGCATGGATGTCGAAATCGTGATATTAATAGAGCATACTTAAGAGTAACACCACAATTAAATCAAGCATATTAAATATGAATTCAAGCCACTATTGTTGGCCCGATTTATCCAATTCTCACAGAAGTATCTGTCAGTTAAAGTTTCTACTCTTCGTTTCTACCACAATCAAAGAAAAGTATAGAGCCAACATGTTTCTATCAATAACTGTTAAGGCAAGACCAAATCATACATAAATGTTTTGGAAAAACTAGTTCCATAATTAAGTACTTAGTTCATTAATCAACATTTATAAAGAGTTTTCTGACTCGAAAAATCTTGATTTCTTGTTATAAGGTAAAAAAATTGTTCTATAACGTTAAATAACTCTTTTAAGAGAAAACTCAAAGATTGGCTCGAGCACACTTTCTACAGTTTTGATGAGTTTCTTACATTTAAACATGAATAATGGCGATTATAACTTAACCCACATATTATAATTATATTGTCTATTTGCATTATTATAAGGTATACAAAATTATGAAACCGTCTTATTATATTGGGCCGCAGGGCAGCTAGTGGCGAGCTGTTTGTGAGTGGCGACACCACGGACCTGAGTGCTCCTGAGGGTAGGTCCTGTTCCTCACCTCACGCTTGCCTTCACCGGCCGGCTGCGGTGTGCAATGACGAGGAACAGACCCTCACCTCTGGATTGCCTTTATTGGCCGGTCAGAGTGGAGACGCAAGAGCTATATGCTCGAAGGGCGGATGTGTTGATGTGCTATTTCGGGAGGTCCATTCCATTGAGTTGGCGAGTCCGTGTTATTATATTATTATTATTATTGTTTTTCTCTCAAATAAGAAGGTGTTTTACAATTATATAAATAAGCTGACATGTAATATAAAAAATATGAATAAAACATGACTATGACTATGATTAATTTCATCTTGGCTAGATTTTTAATGGGATTAATTACGATACGTTGACACTGTTTTTTTACTAGTCAAAATAAGTAGCTGACTTAGTACAGCTGCGGAATTAGAAATGTCATTTTTCAACTCTATTTCAATACAATTAAGGTTCAAGAGAGCCAAAGCTTATCGTTTCATGACTATACATGGTGTTTCAAATAACTAACCACGTTACTATTTTAAGCTTAAGCTTTTTTGTCTTAGTACTTGTAGTAAGATTCGGTTAGATTCAGGAACCTTCAGCGACTGTCAAGTAAAAATAATGGCAAATGACGCTTATGACTTGTAAAATGCTAAAGACTTTTTAACATTTTAAAGGTTAACTGATTTCCGTGCCCTAGCCAAGATATGCAAACGCTTCTAATATTTTCCTTTTGGTAAACCACAACTCAAAGGGCGATGGAAAGAGCTATGCTGGGTGTCTCCTTGCGAGATCGAATCAGGAATGAGGAGATTCGCAGGAGAACTAAAGTAACCGATATAGCTCACCGGATTGCAAACCTTAAGTGGCAGTGGGCGTGGCACATTGCTCGTAGAACTGATGGCCGTTGGAGCGGAAAGGTTCTAGAGTGGCGACCGCGAACCGGGAGACGAAGTGTTGGCAGACCTTCCACAAGGTGGACTGACGATCTGATAAAGGTCGCGGGAAACCGCTGGATGATAGCAGCAGGGGACCGATCATTGTGGAAAACCTTGGGGAAGGCCTTTGTCCAGCAGTGGACGTCTTGCGGCTGATAATGATGATAAACCACGTACTCAGCTGTTAACCCATACATTTTGAGCGATAGACAGCGTTAGTAGCGGTTGCATCTTCGGCCTCTGAGTCCGTCAAAAAACCTCTAAAGATCCCATAGAGCCCACGAGACGGCAATCGGAGTTTTTCAACTGTCCCAAATTCCGCCCAAAATTCAAGAGATTCATCTTTTGTTCCATTGTAAGTATTATAACTTTAGCGAATAACGGTAGATCGATCAACGGGCGCGACATCAAAGCCTCTAATAAAGTCAAAGAAAATTATAAAATCCGCGTGGGCCAGGGCATAAAGGACCGTTATGTTTTTTTTATTGAGAGGTAAGAACGCTTAAGTGATCGGTCAACGTTTGATTGATTTTTGCATCATTGCTTGAATAGAATAACATTGTGTGTTAAGTGTCACTCTGTCTTTTCTTGCAAGTTATTTTGTTTATCAATTAATTTATGACAATGAGCTGTAGTATACTGAGAATGTACTAAAAGATGGCGAACTGGGGCGATGCCACTGAAAAAAAAAAACAATTTCCCATTACAAACGGTAGAGCAAAACTTAAACACTTAGAAAAGTATCATGAAGCGCTTGAACAACAGTAAAAGACAAAACATTTACGTTAACTTATTGAACATTACTATTGAATTTGTGTACAATATTTACTACAATTCTATATACATTAAAATTTGGCCTTAAACTGTTTTTGGCCCAGTAACGATTACCGTTTTGATCTTTGGTATCTCAAGGTATCGAGTTGAGAAATTAAAACCATATACGTCGGTCCACAATCCCTTGAAGCTGTGATAAAATCAAACTTCTACATTAACTTAAAAAAAAGTTACGGCCGTTTTTGCAGCAAAAATCCTGTATTTTCAACACTCCCGAGGGGATCAAAATGTATAGGGTATTTCCCGTTGACCTAGAACTATGAAATGTGGCAAGTAACACCGTCTTGTACTACAAGTATAGGGAAAAATCTGAAATCTGTACATTTTAATCAAATCAGAAAAACAGGGTCTTTATGCAAGGAACGGCGGTCCTGATTTTGAATTGAGTTAATCGTGTCACGTGCGGAACCCTCGGAGCGCGAGTCCGACTCGCAGTTGTCCAGTTTCTTTTCAGTGATTCTACTCCATAAGTCCATATTGCTTTTGACATGTAGTGTAATATTTAATAAACCAATATTTCCGTTACATGGTAAGAATTCTGTTAAACATACATTGATTTTTAAATATTTTTATTCCGTGAACAAGCTACGTCAAACTTCACTAAAAAAAAAATATTGTCATTTTTATTTCCCCATCATGACGTCCCTATCAAACTTCATTTTTTTAAACAAGCGCGCATGCCGATATCAAACTATACTTTAAAATAATACACATGAAAAATATTTTATTCGAACCGAAGAAGTTATCGAAGGAATCTTCCTAAATTTACCCAACTATAACAGGTATGCTGTAATTCAGTAAAAAAAATCTGTGAACACCAGTCAAAATGCAAGTTCATTTTTTTTTTAAAACCAACGCACTTGTACTGGCGGTAGCGTTATTTAACCGCATGACTTATTTAAAAAAAGAGCTCTTTCAACGTTAAAAATTCTCACGGAATCAAAATAGGAAACATTTAAAAACGTTCTTTTTGCGAGCAAACATACCCTAGTCCGAAAATTAAAAAATAAACATCTGACGTAACCTAAGATCGATTGCCGCCGAAATTTGACAGATCGCACCGATTCCAAAATTCGTTCAGAAAATATGAAAGGGCGGCAATCAAATCTATTGTGCGAAATATTGTAATTCGGTTTGTTTAGATTGATACGTTTAATCCATTTTGTGGCCATGTTTGCTCGCAATGAATAGTGAATTCTGCCCGGCTTTTTTATTTTATTGACTAAACTTATATTGCTCGGCTTTAAACTACTCTGATAAACCATTTTGGTTTTGTCATTTTATCGTAATACCAACTTTTTTTTTTCTATGCCCCGCGGCGACTTGAACAGCTACTACCGCGGGAATATGGCGTTTCCACTATGAAGTCATTTCGCCAGTATCAAGTATATATAAGTATAAATCAATATAGTAATAAAACACAATCCAATCTTCTCTAGGAAGATTGGTGGCAACGTTGTACGGCGATATGTAGGACAGAGGCCAAGATAGTTTTAACCTCTGTACAACTGCGAGTCCACTTGAAACGAGAAGTAAGATGCCAGGATACACGAAATAAGCCCAAGTCTTCTATCACTGTGCAACACAAAGGCATTAAAAGTACAAATCACTAACCAAAAAAGAACTTTGAACACCTAAATACACTTAAATAAAAACTAAAACAAATTACACATCCGCCATCTTTGGACGATGCAAATGGCCCCCGAATACCAACGTTATGATGGCTCTTATTTAATTGAGTCGACTTAAAAACAACATGCCAAATAATTTGATTCAAATGCCTGGGGCGCGGGAGCCAGCTGTTTTGCTAAAAAAAAATTCCAAATTTATAATTTTTTTTCAGTACCATCTTGTTGAACCCTATAGGCTAAGTTAGGTTAGTTTATATAAAATCCTGAAATATCTACGGTTACAGAAAACAAAGCTGGTTGGCAAATGACACCGTCGGGAAACGATACAATTGGCAAACATATTTCGCCGAAGCAAAGGTAACCGCTGGCACGCATGTTGCGTGGTTTAGAAGAAAGTAGCAGATATACAGACAGACGAGAAAAGCGACTTTATTTATACTTTGCAAGACCAAATTTGTTTATCTTAAATACCACGACCACTCCCCTTATTTTTTTTCAAAATACGAGAATCAATGGAAAAGTTACGGTAAATTGGGTCATTTGGATTTGTTTAAATTGCAAATTTCAACTGACACTGACTCGGTGATGCCCGTCAATTTCGGAAATTATAGAAAAATGCAGAGTTCTATAGGTGCAAAGTTTGTTTTCTTCAAATACTCGTAGACTATCGAAGCGAGTGGTGCCATACGACATGGAGTTTGTGATGTAGATGCCGAAATATAACGAGATGTAACCGCTACACCTAGAGCCTTGAAATATGGAGGGAGTATTCCTTGGGTACCCTTGGGGTGCACTAAGAAAGGATTGTCCAAAAGTCAACCCCCAACGCGAAGAAATAGGGGGAGTAGCGGGAAACTAATTCTACGCGCACGAAGTCATGGATCTAGTAAGTACTTTAATGCTAAATTTACTCCATAATAAAACTTTATTTTAGATATATCTAAACAAGGTGAATAAAGATACAGATAAAATACATTGATTCACTAAGTAGGCCGCACGGGCACTTTTACACGTCAAAATTCTACCAGCGCTTCCCATGAGGAAACGACGGCTGAGAAGAAACGCCGCAATCAGTTTTTTTTTTAAATATTATCTCTCAAATTAAATAACTTTATCGTATAAAATGATAGATTTACATGAGTTTTTCTGTGGTAGATACTACACTGTAATTTAACCACAAAATAATTCCATAATTAACTTGGGAGCACCTTATATATGTACCTAGGTTTTATAGATAAAAAAAGCGATTAATTTGGAATTTTGACTTGAGTCTGAACAGCTTGGCTGCGGCTGTAAGATTGGAGTCTAACAATAGTAGATTGTACAACAACGGCATGAAACAAAACATTTTGTCCAAGACTTATGGTATCCATCCGAGCCGGAAGCGAGGTTGGATAATTAAGTCGAGGATAAAATGGGTTGTAAGACCGAATTATATACTCTGCTTTTCACTTGGATTACGAGGAAATATAACAGTGATAATGTAAAAAAAATAATGAATGAATGAGAATCTATTGACTTGTTTGACGCTTGAAATTTTCATACGTTTTAAAATAAATTTTCTTGGATTTAGGCGGCAATGTCTGTTCAATAAGTTCTTTTGCATATTTTTCCATTAGTGTGTTAGGTGTGAGCATTTTTTCTTTTTCATTAAATTCCGTAACAACACAAGTTTTGCAAGGAAATCAACTACCTAATTGACCCCCTTACTAATAAACGTTGAGTAACGGTGGTATAGCTATACAATGTTTTGTCCTTATCTGTCAAATTCAAAAGTTACAATGACAGATAAGGACAAAACATTGTACAGCTATACCACCGTTACTCAACGTTTATTAGTAAGGGGGTAAGAGTCCAAAACTATAGACAACAACCTCATTCTCGCCACTGTATTTCTTTTTTTTATTTTCTGCGTGCCTTTTTTAACTTAGGTCGAATGCAATACTGCCAAGTCATACGTTGATTTTGTAATGTTTTTGTTAATAATGGTTGTTTAAATTAGTTTTAAATTTATTTTTTGTTAGATGCAACATTGAAGGCAAATAAATTAAAGTAAATGTATTCCAATAACAAGTTTATTTAATACAGTCCCCTTATCTGTCTGGCTGTAGGGCTTAATTATCTTAGTCTAGACAACGACAACATTTTATGCACTAGTGCGGCCTATACCCAGCATAAAGAAGTACATTACGAGCATAAGAAGTAAAAAAATAGTTTTGACAGAGCGTTTTTTAAACACTACCTTAATAATATTTAAATTTCAGGTAAATTTTTGCGGGACGTTGTTGTAGGACTAAGCTGGTTTACATGTTATAATAAATAAATAAAAATAAATAAGACATGGCCATAATCACATTACTGGTATTAACCACAACAAGAAACCCACAAAAGATACTTTTAACGGCCATCCGTGAATTAATCCCGACATTTCCCGACGCCGAGGGGAAGTTAACTCTCCCATAAACCGGTAACATTGAGCGGACGCATACATAGGCGTATGTAATAAATTGTAGGGAGCAATCGTAGAAACCATTAAAACAAACAGGCCAGCTGCGGGCGGCACTCGAGCCGCCGGCCCCCGGCCCGCCCCTAAACCTCGCACAAAAATCAACATAAATAACAATACACACCCCTATCTCAAACACCATGACACCCTACCCAACAAAATCACCGCAACTCACCACTATAAACAACCTAAAACTATTCTTTCTACTTCTGAACGCAAGGCTTAAAATCCCATCGAGAGGTCACAAGAAAAAAATAAGGACGTTAAGTGAGCAACAATTGAAAAATATTTCGTCTCTCTCGTCCTTTCAATGGCATCAGCTATCCCTCTGCTTTTGGTCGCTTTTATAAAATTTATTGTTAAAGGAATGTATATAAAAGTTTGTCGATCGAGTAGGGTCTCAGTCTGTGACGTTAAACGCGCGCGAAGACACCCTTCATTCTTTCGTAATTTTTATTTTATTTTGCAATGTTTGGGCAGAGCTATTCCAGGCTGTTTCGGCCCTGGGACGTGAGTGAGAGCAAATCAGTTGCTCAAGAAACCAGCTGTGATAAAATGACCAATTTAGACATAACTCCGAAATCCAATAAGAGAAGACTACAGGAAGAGAAAAGAGAAAATCGGCTGCGGAAAATTCGCGGTACGTTTAAGAAACATGAAGTAAACTTACATCAGGACGCCACCGTGTCTACGACGACCGACGAAGTTGACGACGATAAGAAGCCAACCACAATCACTGAGCGTTCGAAAGATCCCGTCGATTCTCCTGTAGCAAGCCTAAGTTTATGCTGCGATAGGCTCCTACAAGAAGATAAAGCTCAGATCAAAACTGAAAAGACTTTATCACCTTCAGAACCAAGAACAGAAACTAAATCGCACTTTTCGAATCTCCCGCAAAGTTTACCGCTTCCGCTATACAGTACTTTTATTCCTGACTACCTTCCGACGGCCGACATTGCGCAAGCGTTAGGGGTGCCTCCAACCGACCCTCTACTTTTAGAATCCTTAGCGCAAGGCTACGCTATGGAGTTGGAATACGCAAGGATTCTCCAGCAAGAAAACGAAGCGAAGCTCCTTAATGGCCGGAAGCAACGACCCAAAAAGTACAAATGTCCGCATTGCCAAGTTGGTTTCTCAAACAACGGGCAACTGAAAGGGCATATACGGATTCACACCGGAGAGAGACCTTATAAGTGTGACGAGATAAACTGCGGGAAAACCTTTACAAGAAATGAGGAGTTGACGAGGCACAAGAGGATTCACTCTGGGGTCCGGCCGTTCCCGTGTCCAACATGTGGGAAAAAGTTTGGCCGCCGTGATCATTTGAAAAAGCACACAAGAACCCATTACATGCAGGCGGAGAGAATGATGCCAGTCTTCGT
Organism: Acleris sparsana; assembly: GCA_923062465.1. Taxonomy (NCBI): domain Eukaryota; kingdom Metazoa; phylum Arthropoda; class Insecta; order Lepidoptera; family Tortricidae; genus Acleris; species Acleris sparsana. Next base: position 11,348,384 of record OV281307.1, on the reverse strand, counting down.
GCCTCTTTCTGCTGTTCCACACATGGCGACCGGGTACCCTTACTTGTACGGCTACTGACATGAAGAACTTGGGTAGTTTAGGAGAAAATATATAGATGTGTTCTCATTACGGTTGAATTCAGATTAGTAGTTTTCCTAATGGCGCCATTTTGTGTGTTTGTTTTGGCCTTTCTGCGGTTTAGAGACGTTATGTGCTAACAGTTTAGATAGGAGTCATATTTTATAACAATCTGAGCTTAATACGATCGATTGAACTTGTGTATAAATATTGGACAATAGAACCGACAGCTGAAAATTGCATCTCATACGACATCAAGTAAAACATTACCGTTCAAAATCCCTGATACGGTGTTTACAGAATCTATGTTAAATTTTAACAAATATCTATTATAAATATTAGGATTAAGTTAATATTAAGCTATTGTAAATATTAAATAAGAAAATCGAAAATTATAAAAGATGGAGTGCGTGCAAAACTTTATATATTTTATTAAAAACAAATTACAAGAAACATATTTTTATCTTATTTCAAAGCTTCTAAGTTGACGTGCCCGATGTATCAGCTTTTAACTTCATCGTACAGTGTTTGTTACCAAGTACCGCCACTGGTTTATGATCTATAACTTGGTTGTGTTCTTAGATACGTAGATAGAGACCTAGTCCAGGCACTAATGTGGTGCCATGCCGCTCAAACTGGACCAAATTTGGTCTACTCAGTACGACATTATTTATACTGTGACATTTAGTGTCGCGAGTAGTTAAAGGAAGACGGTAAAACGAAAGTAGTTTCAGAACAATTTATTCGGTGAGGACCTTAATAAGAGAATTAATAACATAATCAATAATTCCAGTCGTCCTTGCTGTTTCATCACAGTTTAAAATGGTCAATCAATCTGTTTCCCAAACTCGACTATTCCGCGTCGCGATTTTTACCATTCGGGATTTTACCCGTAATTTTCGTCCCATTCTGGATTTTTCCCAGCCGCAAATTTCCCCACAATCATTTTAATTAAGCAGAAATAGGTAGATAGGTTTAAGTATGTTAGTTTTGCAGCAGGCCTGAAGCGCCAAACCACCCAGAAGTAGGAGCTCCACGAGCGGATCTGCGTCGACTGTGTGGAAATTACATAACTATTACAAATACAAATTGGGAGGAAAAATCTAATAAAAAGCAAGCTACTGAAACTACCCTTGTTTTGTAGACTCTCATTTCATAGACCTATTTTTTGCTGAACCCGTGTTGATTTCAGGTTATCTTATATATGGTTCACGTAGGTTAGTTTTGGTTAGATTTGTAACCATCACAAGATGACCTGAAATCAACACGGGTTCAGCAGAAAAAAGCTTTATATAAAACGAAACCTCTGCGAAGGGATACGTTCTATGGAATGAGTGTCAGTGAAACAAGGGGCCACCGGAGATTGCGCCTAAGTGGTATTATAGTGGTAAGTATCCCCGCCTGTCACGCGGGAGACCGGGGTTTCATTCCCGCCGGAGAGCAACTTTGTCAGTATAGTGTAAGTATCTCAGAGTCCCACCACCGCGATGACTTCGATGGCGATGCTGGGACGTCTTGTTATATGTAGTTGTGAATAAACAAATCTCTTATTAAATTTTAGTGTACTGTTTCTTAAGAAAGATTAGAGGAAGAGGTGGTTTACCTACACGCGATTTTAACAAGACCTGTATTAAATTGTTTACAAATCCGCTCCTGCTCTCGCTTTGCCGAACACAAAGCCGCTACCACAAACAAGGAGCAAGTCGCGAACCGCAAGTTCGTGGCTGCATAACATAGTGCGCGAGCAAGCGGATGAAATGTGGCGGCGCATATTTTAAAGAGGTCTTGTCTGACTTCTTATTCTTTAAGTTGACAAAGACACTTGACAATAGAACTTGCAAGATATGTAAACAAAACCAAACGAACCAATTCAGATTACTCTATAATCACGTACTTTCAAAGATCAAGTGAGATCTTTGCAACGATTTATACACTAGATCATTAGTTTCATAATAAGTTTAAGATGAAATAACTATTCATTATACGTTATTTTTAGTAAAAACACGCTTGGTGAATATTTGAGGTTATGTGTCAAACAGTACTAATTTGTTTACATCGTTCTATTAACGGCGACTTTACATGCTTCTATTTGCTGCATGAAACTATCGTTCTATGTGTTGTTACACATTTGAGCGGTTTTCTATCACACGGCACGGTAAGGGCACCATCCAGGCAACTATTGACGACGCGGGTAGCCTAGTTGGTAGTGACTCTGCCTACAAAGAAATTGGCAGCCGGTTAAGGAAATTGTTCATGTGATGAGCACCAGCATTGGTTTTCTAACTATTGTATGTTTTCTATGAATACTTTATAAGTGTTCATTCCTCTACGGGTGTCGCAGAACTTGACGCAAATATTAAGGTATAAGAAAACGTCGTTTAAAACGGGTGAGAATTTATATTAAACCGTTCCAATATGTTAATAAGTTTAAAATGATACCTACTAGTAAAAAACACTACCTTGCGGTACACCTTCGGCTCCTTAAGCTTAACCTTTACATAATTTGTAATTCCAAACCTTAATTTTAAGCTTCAATATTGTAGCAATGTATTGAATTCCACCATAGTTTCAAAATATCAACGCATTTGAAATAATTATATACTTATTTTATAAGCAATTAAAGCATTACAAGTTGGCGCAGTTGATTTTTGTTTTTATTACTGCGAAAGAAAAAAGTTTGTAGTTAATCGAGATTTTGAAATTACATATTTAAATAAGTATATCTTTGCCATTAGGCAACCCACCCATAATACAAGCCTGGAAGTCCTGGCACTTACTCGTAGTTTACGGCTAGGTTAATATGGGTGACATTGTGCCTTTTTTTTAATTCTTATCATTGCCGTCCTACAAATCCCACTTGCCATCGGGTGGCTCCTCGATTCAAACAAATCGTGTCCGCTGAGCTTAAGCCAGTCTAAGGGCCGTATTAATAAACTCATCTTGACTGTGAGGCCCGTCACAAGATACGTCAAAGTAAACGGCAAACCATACAACACTGTCATTTTTGACGCATCTCGAGACGAGCATTAGAGTTGAGATCAGTTTATTAATAAGGACATTAGTTCGTCAGTTCGTTTCCAGGGAAGCTAAAAACCAGAAAGAGAAGTAAAATCAAATTCGTTGAGTAACAAAAAAGTTGGCGAATTAAATAAATGTCTCAGAGGCCATATTGAAGTTAATTAAACCTGTGGTTGCTGATTTTAATTTATGTTGGTTTTTGGAGAACGAAATTTAAGTTCTTTGCGGATGGCTAATCTTCTCGGCATGGTTTTGATGACGAGTATGCAGTTACAAGTAAAAACAAAAAAACATGATATTTATTAGCTCAAAAAATTATGAAACATCGGACAAACTTGGCATTCATTTTGGTGGTTGGGTATCCGTATTTATACTCAGACACGGATTAACATAAATGATCCTTGGTGGGTAGTGCGCCGCCCGGCCGATGTTTATAATATGACTGAATGATGTGAGATTTGACAGATAAAAAATTTAACATTTCACGCGAATGTTGATCCAAAAAATACGTATATGCATATAGTATTTTTTTTAACAAAATTATGAAAAACTAAACACATATATGTTTGACAAGAACCTCGTTCTTCGAATAAATCGCCAGTGCGTTAAAATTAATTTAACAACTTTAAAATACAAATCGAATACATTTCCTTTATAAACCTTATAAATAATCTAAAAAAAGAAAAGCGAATTTAAATAGCAGGATCACTGAATTTGCCAAATGACGTCTGTCAATGGCACAATGATATATGAAAAATAAATAACAACAGCCGGTGCCTGTCTAAAACCATCGACACGGCTAATAGGTACCCGCGGGTAGTTAACCCCCCCCCCCCCCCCCCCCCCGGGTATCCGTGTCAGATCTTGATACACCTAACCTCGATACAAATTATTAGCTATCGTAAACTGTTCGGGCTCTTCTCACAGAAGAACGGAAGGGGTTTGTCGCAGGCAATGTCTCCCAAGGCCGCGGTGGAGCGGTGAAAGAAGACGCAGTTCTCGGGTAGATCCGTTCCGTTGTTGGGCTCGCCGTCATGCCATTTGTTGAAGCCGGCATCCACCAGTGACTGACCTGCAAAAACATTTTGTTAGATGAAATGAAGATGAAGATAAGGCGTCGTGGGCAGAGCTTCGGCGGTTCCACGGCGCTTTGCCAAACCGGCCGGAGGGTACGCGAGAGTGGTTTTTAGTGGGTTGCGCTCCCTTACCCGCTCTCGTTCGAAGGGGGGGTGGGGGGTGAGTCCCACATATCCCCTCACCACTCCCATGGTGAGGTGAATGCACAAAGCATTTTGCACCCTGACAAAAAAAAATAGTGTTGCCAGGTGTCCGTCTTTAGCCGGACATATCCGACTTTTGTAAGGCTCTTGGTGAACCCCACCCCTCTAAAAGACACGCATGACTCATGACCTCGATGCGCAGGCTGCGCGGGATGGGCCCAATGCGACTTCATTTATTGTGGTGGCAATGTCGTGAACGTATAATTACGATGACAATATCATATTTTGATATGATGATAACTAGTATTAACCTAGAACGAACATAATAAACCACGCTCGAGCGAAGCCGAGGCGGGCCGCTATAATATATAAAATAAAAAATGCATAATGGGTCTTAATATACCTATATAATGGTGAAGCTGTAAACTATTCAGGATTCTTTAAAAGGTCATTGTATAGAACCCATTACGTTAGGTTAGGTCTATTTTATAACAATCCCAAAAAGTTAATAATTTCATAACAAACACTATTATGATCCATTATGTATTTTGAACTTTATATATTATGATACGTACCCGGCAATGTACCCGCTGCGACACTACTAGGTGCGACTGCAAGCGGATGACCATTACAAATAGAATGGCACCTTAATCTTTACATAGTCGTCATGGTTTTCCTATTATAACCTTTGCATTTTTTTTTCAATGGAATCTCTGTGTCTATATATATATAGATATATAAATAATAGTATAAATCCGTCTGTCCTACTGTACTATGTAGGCTTAACTCTTAACTGTGCAGCGGATTTTGTAGCGGTTTCCATTAATAGATAGAGTGATTCAAGGGGAACGTTTTATGTATAATGCATTCTGTATTATATAACAATAAATATATAATTAAAAAACGTTATCAATAAATAGTGAGATATTTTTTTCATATTTTGACTATAAGTAAAAATCGAGGGAGAGAGGTAGAGGGAGAAAAGGAAAAAAAACACCTACTTGTGTATATAAGACGGTGCAAGACAACCAAATAAAAGCTTCGATATGTTTTCCTACATCAACGGTGTCAAATGTTCCTAGACAAGATAAAGTATTTTTGCATTTGAACAAATTATTATTGACTAAGTTTCGGGTTTACGCCATGCTTTTTTGTCTGTTAGATAATCCTCGACCTTATAATAAGCTTTAGTCATTAACGACTTTAATATGCATGTAGGTAAAGTTTTGTATGTGACCGTACGCATAGTTAGGATTTAAAACACTCGTGTGATCTTATTATGAAACTCGCCTTTTGGCTCGTTTCATAAAACCACACTCGTGTATTAATGCCTCGCATTATGCTCCAGTCACATAAATAACTATTACCTATGTTTATTTTTTGTTAAGCCTCGTACGGGAAAATAAAGGCAAAGATAATAAGAGTAATTGAAAGCAGAAAAAAAAGATGAACGTTTAATGATTTTAAAAAGTAAAGGAGAGGGTAGAATTTTGCTCTATAACTCCACCGACGAAATTAAAGTTGATTCTCATGAAAATTACCATTTACAGTGCGCCATATCCCTGATTGATCCCAATCATTGACTCCAACAAATGCCCAGTCCTTCAAAAAGTTTAGTATAGAAGATGCAGGGTGTCTGGCAAATAGGTCCTTCAGGACTTGGGCTTCTCCGTCACTGTTGATGATGGCGAGGTGGCCTCCCTCCCCGGAGCACGTTGCAAAGGCCTGCGACCAGGTCTGAGGCTCTTGGTGAAACTTATAGCAGCTGCCGAGGCTCGCATCGAGGCTGTAGTCTGTAAATATAATATGTATACGTCAGTTATAATTGGATATATGAAGTAGATAGTTTAAACAGTCCAAGAATTGCTTAAACCTAACCCTTAAATTAAACTCGAGTCAGTCAAGTAGGGCACAAAATAAAAAAAATGTCATGTGCACAGAAGTAGGTGCAGGGTAGGCAACAGATTAAGAAGTTAACTGAACCACCTCACCAACTTGTAAGATATCTATACTAAATATTATATTATAAAGAGGAAATGAATTTTCGTATGTTTTCTAAAATTCTTTCACTTCTAGAATGCTAAATTATCGGAGTAATATAGGCTGTTTTATTTTTCTGCGCGGATTGAGTCGCGGACAACAGCTATTAAAAGAAGAATCAAATAGCTGGAGTCTTAAAAACAAGTCACTTTGACACTTACTGATGTCAACAGTGCCGCAGTTTGTGAATAAATTATGGTTATATTTCCTAAAGCAAAGGAAGGGCAGAGGTTTGGAGCACGCCACGTCCGCGACGGTGCCGTTGGGGAGCATGAGCAGGCAGCCCTCGGTGTCCCCGCTGTTGTCGGGCTCGTTCGGAGCCCAGGACAGCAGGTGTTGGAACGACGTGAGAGGAGTGCCTGTCAAACGAAGTGTCAATTTCATACATAAATATAAGAAGAGGCGCATTACGAAGAACAGTCGTTTTGAATTGATAGGTAGGTAGATAATAAGAGCCAATTTAATGGATTTTGTAGCTCAAAGCGGGCACTCAAAATGAATACCTTGGACGGAATGGTAATAGCCCTTGGAGTAGGTGGCGGAGGTGCCAGTGTAGACGCCGTTTGCTCTCTTGGCGGCGCCGAGGATGGTCTTCATGGCGTCCAGCACAGGACGCTCCTCCGGGGACGCGAGCACAGCGCCTACAGGCACGGCGAGAGTTATTTTAAAAAGAGGCACTTCAGAGATTCCGAAAATGACAGCAATAAGCAAAAACGTTCACACAATCATTAGATTTTTTATCTGTTTATCACAGAATCATTTTTTTTAAATGTTGTGTAAGTAGAGACATTTTAAACACCAAGAATAAGGATATAAGGTGTGCTCTCCTGCAAACAGTAATGAGATTTATGCCATGTCTATCCACTAAGCTCCACTCCATTCCACTCCACCAGGCGGGCTGTGAGACCTTTGTCTTCGATATAGAACGATAAAAACTCACTGATCGCGGACGACACGAGGTTTACCTTCGTGGTGGCACCGCAGCCGCGCGTCCCTCCAGGTGGCGGGGATCGGGTGCAGCTTGAACCAGCCTTTAGCTTCAGGGTGGTAGTCGTAGTCTTTCCGGAACTGCCTGCCCTCTGCAACGTCAACGTTATACTTATTAGTATAATTAATGCGCAAGTGTATGTTTGTATCGTCTTCAAGGCTTAACTGATCGAAGTTAAAATTGGCATATACTGAGTGCATAGCCTAAAGACCGACGTAGGGGACTTTTAGCCCGGAAATCGGATATCTCTGTAATGTGAGATATCTCTCTCTCTGGTTTGTTATATAAGAAGTGCACTCTGTAATCCTAGGCATTAATAAACGCATCTATGGCGACCCTGCCAGTGCTGCATCCGCGCGGCACTGGCGCCAGCCAGTACTACTGTGACGGATTTGGACGCAAATAAATATGATTTCTTAAAAACTATTTTTGTTACTTGTCTTAATAGTTTATAATGTGGACTTTATTTACAAGTTTATGCATAACTATTATAGTTAAAAAGTGAAAGTAAAGATTAACTACATCAACGTTGACATTAAACATTAGCTGAGGAAGTGAGATAAATTATAAAATGGAGTAGAAAAACATAATGGACGCTGTCGGGAGTCGGAACTTTAAAGTGTTTTTGTTGTTCGGAGCCGGGAGTTGTTGGAGGCGTGATGATGGAGCAGGACTGGATGCTCAGCGACGCCGAAACCTTCTGTGAGAATAAGTGATGTGAAGTGGTTAGGTTAAAAATCATAAAAACAAAGACAACAATATAATTATTAATCATTATCAAACTTATAATCGATTGAGTATTTATGCAATTATGGTATTTAAGGTTGAGTGGCGTAATTAATTCGTAATTAAATGCCACTTGTCTAGTTTATTTTTTAAATACAATAAACTTTAATATTAGGTTTTTAATTATACACGTGTTTCGTTATTTGGTCGCTTCTATAATTAGATCGGCGCATCTTCTACATAGATGGAATGGCATCTCGCGTCTGTGATTACAGGTCAAATTTCGTGCGCATGCGCAGTGCGCCGTGCACCAGTTAATGCATGTTTATGTTTGATTAAAATTGTATTATGGGTATTAGTTTATTTTTATAACAATAAGTAGATGATTGAATTTTGTTTTTAAATTTGGATTTGAAAATATAGTTTTTTTTTGAAATGTCATTAGTTTTATTTGCATAATATCATGAATAACTGGTTTTTGTATTATTATTATTATTTATTATTTATTTACGTTACAGTGTAAGTCAATACCTAAATGTTTTTTGTTTTTTTTTATAGAACTTTAAAGATTGATATATTAATATAGCAGTAGCTTTGACGAGTTAAAAATAGTAAAGAATGATGGAATAAAAGTACCTATGTTAGTTATGGACCTATAGCAGGATTATGAGTTAACGATTGGATAAAGATCGACGGATATTTTATTGGATTAAGTAATGTAGATTTGCCGGTTTAGAAATAGATGGAATATGGAGTGAGGATATTTTTTTTAAAGTAAGTAATGAATGTTTGATAAAAGTATTTGAGAAGGACATTAGGCTGATTATTATTTTTTTATTATAGAGGTAAGGTATTGGTAAAGTTAGTTATGTGCTTTATGCAGAGCGTTCGGAAAGCTAAAGTGAATAAGTATTTCAACGAGCGATTAGACTGATCTCCTAAAAGCTATTGGAATTCTTATGAGCCGAAGTTTTATTTCGTGTGAGTTCATTGATACAGATTTGGAATGGTTTATTTATTGTACGAGATGATAATGATGATTGACTTCGGAAACTGACCATTTATTTATTAGTTGATTATTTACTTATTAATGTTGTCTTTGATTATTTGTGTGTTATTTTTATTTTATTACCATTTTATTATTTTTGTATTAATGTTGACGATACCAATGTAATTTCATATTTTTTGACATGCAATGCAATTAATATTGTAACATTACATTGATGAATAAATAACTAAACTAAACTAAACTAAGCAAACAAACATTTTTGAAAAGGTATCTTTCGTCATCATCAGTGGCCCGAATTGCGCTGTTGAGCGAATTGATATAAACATTTAGCAAGGTACACCCGGACACAAGGCAGGCACGGAATCCTTGTCATCTGATTATGATTCGGTCGAGTTACCAATTGTAAAGATAGTTGGACACATTACTATGGTATAGTTGTTAACAAAGGATGTGTTAAAAGAACTGCCTGTATTTATATGTAATGTAATATATGTTAATTGACGACGCGCTGGCCTAGTTGATAGTGACCCTGCCTACGAAGCTAGCGGTCCTGGGTTCAAATCCCGGTAAGGGCAGATATTTGTGTGATGAGCAAGAATATTTGTTTCTGAGTCATGGATGTTTTCTATGTATTTAAGTATATATTTCTCTATATAAGTATTTATATCGTTGTCTAGTACCCATAGTACAAGCCTAGAGCTTAGTTTGGGACTAGGTCAATTGGTGTGACATTGTCCCCTGATATTTATTTATTTATTTATTTATAATGTTGTGCGCGCACTAAAATAAAATGAAAATCCTTGTCTCCTGAACAGTACATAAAATTTATAATGTTAGGTCGGCCGATCGTACAAGTAAATGTGTTATGTGATGCGTAAGTTGCAAGAGTGATGCGTAAGTTGCACACTCATATAAGTAAACATAAGTGTCAATAATAGGTATAATAAAAATCAATTAAATAAGATGTGTACACATAAAATGATAAAACCTTGCAAGTAAACAACTGGACAAATGTTTGAAAGTAGAAGTTTATTAATGCAATAGGACAGAGATCTAGGTACCTATAGGTAGGATAATATGATTCAAACTAGCAATAAGGAAAAAATAGTAATAATTATTATGTATTTTTTTTGTTTTTAAAGTTTGTGCTATTTCGTTGTTTGTATTACTAGCATGTTAAATGTTTATTATTATATTATGTATATTTTTTTAATAAGGCGAGAATTAACCTTCGATATATTCGGGAACCTAGGCACGAGGTTATAATAAAGTGGACTGTATTGAATTGTGAAGAAATGATGGGGTTTTATATAAGTAGCAGAGAACGTTTAACACAAAAGACTAACAAATCACTTGCATCGGCTTACAGTTTGTATGGGAATAATAAGGTCGATGAGAGAAGGGAGAAAGGATATAAACATGCGCACTCACCTGAGTTTCCTTGCTCAGCACGGCAGGCTTAGTTGCCGGGAATCGAACCCCGGACCGCGTCAATATCGGCCTTAGACGCTAGATCACTCCACTGCACCATTATCCTTGTTGTCCTTTGCTTAAAAGCTCTTAAATAATTGTCACAACCACGACACGAGTAATGTTAGATGCTCACAATATGGCGGTTTAACGAAGAATGATTTGACATAAAAATGTCCTAATGCGACGGCCGTAGATAAGGATGGCCATAGCATTAGTGCACATGTATGATAGGGATGGAAGTTGTGAAGGAGTAAGCCTTTGCAAGTGCGTAAACTACCTTACTTAAAAATATAAAAATATGTAACCCAACAGTAAATAAAATGAAAATGTACTAAGTAAGTTATTATTAAATTGACCGAGTAAAATGATTTTTAGGACAACAATCAGAAATAAACAAAGCCAATGTAATCAGTTTTCTTTCGCATTAAACGAAATGGAACAATTATAATAACTGTGGTTATTATAATAGTTCAAACTTTTTTCAAAAGTTGACTTATCTTGTTTTCCGTTCGACTTTTACGAAATAATATTTACCTGGGTATCATATTTTCGACACTCCTAAGTTGAGCTATCTAGTCTTGTAACGTTGGCCACTATATCTCGGACAGTCTATTTATTTATATCACATAACAATGTTATAAATATATTAAAACACTTACCACAAGCAGACAGCAGGAGAACGAGAAAAGGTACGAACAAAGTTATTCCCATAGTGATGTTCTTAGCGCGATTCGACGTATTGTGATCGATGCTCCTGGAATACCCCCTATTTATGCCTGGAGGGCGGCGTCGCCTCTTATCGCGCGGGCGGCGGCGGGTGCGGTTGCGGTTAATTAGCGTGTTGAAGTCGAGCTGCTACATTTGCATTTTAGAAATTCAGTTACTAGTTAGTAGGTACAGTCAAAGAATTAAATTTGTGCCCACCTTAGTTCCAAAGTCAATCTGTCATTTTACAGCAATAAATTTGTGTTTCCTATCAATTACAAATGACTTGGCATCTCTAATTACAATGACATCTTCACGCTGATTTTTTTGACACGGGTAAGAAGTTACAGATGTAGTGCATAATTGTTTTCCTTCGTATTTTCAGGGAAACGTACGAACGTGTCTTGCTATTTCAGTCGGTCACAATATAAAAAGTACTGACGTTGACTGAAGTAGCATGACACATTCGTACGTTTCCGTGAAAATACGAAGGAAAGCAATTATGCACTACACCTGTACCGTCTCTGACCGTATGTCTATTTTTCGAGTTTATTTTTTCCGTAAAAATGACAATAAAATATGATAGTGTCGGCCCCCGTTTCATAGACCCTGATAGTGAAAGGTAATTTTTCTGGGCTACACAATCACCAAAAACAAATACTGGTCCTCATCGAACCGTGTTCTAGTAACGTTATAGATAAACTAAATTGTAAGAGGTTTAAAAGTAATATTACTGTGACACACTTTATGTTGGGGTCCGGGATTACTTTTTCCTAATGGTACACTGAATTGTCACCAATAGCGATCAGCACTAGTGGTCGGTCCGAACAGAGACCACATGAATTTCATGAGGTTCTCGTCATGCTGGATGGTGACGTCGAAGCGCACTGCCCGACGTTGACATCGATCTGTCAACACGTTATCAGGCTTATTGGCGACAATAGTCCTGTCCGTGATGACAGATCGATCCCACGGCCATTTTCGAAAGCTGGAGCCGGTGTGTACTTTAACAATCAGGAGCAATGCACTTTCTATGGTTATTTAATACAAAGTGACCCGTTTTGATTGCTCTTGACTGTAGTGCCGTACACTTCAGACTCAACAAGTAGGTATGTAAACGTATCGCGTGCCTTCTCAGTGCCATAAAAAAAACAAGACCATTTTTAAGAGCAACTTGCTGATAGATGACCCTAGCTACGAGGTTATGTCTGTGCAAATGCGAACAACCGGAAATTATATGCCTGAGGGATTCGTATTTTAGGTTTGTTAGTGTGAGTCACTCTGCATTATTGTGCGTAAGTTTGCAGTCAGTCAAACAATTTCAATATTAAATAGTTTAAGTTATAACTTCTGTAGGGCGTCCCGAGACGCACACGTTTTTTTAAAGGGACGTTTGGTTATAATTAATGACTTCTTCCTTTCCGCCATAGCCAGGTCTTAATGATGAACTTCATTTTGTTCTTAGAGAAGGCCGCGGGGTCTTAGGATAGACTTACGAGTAGGTGGTATCATCCCAGAAGTTTGCACATCATGTCAGCCGAAAGACGTCCACTGCTGGACATAGGCCTCCCCCAAGGCTTTCCACTCAGACCGGTCTTGTGCTTTTCGCATCCACCGCGGTCCCGCGATCCTGACGAGGTCGTCACTCCATCTTGTTGGAGGCCTACCTACAGCTCATCTTCCAGTCCGCGGACGCCACTCCAGAACCTTCTGACCCCATCGGCCATCAGTCCTGCGAGCAATGTGCCCCCCTAAAGTTTGCACAGTTAATCAAAATGTCGAAATCACTAATCAAATACATGTGTTAGAAAAAAAACTACGGACCAAGTCAATTTAGATTTGCAGGACACTTAAGGATCTAATGCTCCTCCGTATTCGACAGTCGCACGTTGGTGCGCCTAATTTAGACGTGGAAGAACATCGACCATGGACAACCCCCGCTCCGGACGCCCTACTACAGCAGTAACTGAAGAAATTGTGAAAAAAGTCGAAAACTTAATTTTGGCGGATCGTCGTGTCACGATTCGTTTTATTGCTGAAAATGTAAAGATTTCAACGGGGAGCGTGCATAATATTTTATATGAACGCTTGGGTATGAAAAAGGTATCTCCGCGTTGGGTAAGTACAAAGAATGCTTACTGACACGCAAAAACAAACTAGAGTCGAGATTAGTCAAGAACCTTAGGACCTGATACAGCAAGACCGGAATCTTTTTTTGGCGCGATTTCTAACAAAGGACGAAACATGGCTCCATCATTATGATCCTGAAACGAAACTGCAATCTATGACATGGAAAAGGCCATCATCTCCAACTCCGAATAAATTCAAGGTGGGCCCATCTGCCGGTAAGGTCATGGGCTCTGTTTTTTTGGGATGGTAAAGGGGTAGTAATGATTGAGTATCTCGAGCATGGAGCCACTATTACGGGCACTTTATATACCAAACAAATAGCAACATTTCGCAATGAGATTCGCGAAAAACGGCGAGGTAAACTCTCTAAAGTTGTGCCGTTCCACCAGGACAATGCCCCGGCACGCAAGTCCGCCGTTGCAATGGCTGCAATTCGTGAAACTGGGTTCGATATCCTTAAGCATCCTCCGTATTCACCAGATCTCGCCCCCAGTGATTTCTACCTATTTCCGAGATTGAAAAAATACCTGAGAGGCAAGAAATTTGAAGACGACGACGCGGTAGTCGCTGCAGTACAAGATTTAAAACGATATAATATGCTAGAAGGTGACTATGTCGAAAAATAAAATGACATTTAATAAAAGGTGTTTATGACATATTCATTCTCACTTATTATTGAACGCCCCTCGTATGGGCAAAAAATAAAGTTACGGCTGAATTTCTTCCAAAGGGACCCAAATCCGGTTTAATTTCGTACCCATCCCAAACTGCTCACAGTTTGAATTAGACACGTCTGATCGATCTAAACAGACGTCAATTGATGCGATTTGACCAATACAGGTGAAACATTGCAGTTAACGATCTAAACTAGAATGCCTAGGTACTTCAGGTCTCAGGTTAGGATGGACAGAAACGCACAAAACGTAATAGTTGGCCGTAAAAAGAATTAATCGTTAGTAATTTTACGAGAATAATATATTTTTATAAAATTTGTCTATTTAAACCTCAGATATCCGGCGCACTCATGGAATATTTTGGAATTCAATACATTGCTACGTCATTGAGGATTATTTAGATTTACAAATTACAGCTATTTTTAGCCAGATGAGGCAAAGGTGGCCGCAACGAAGAGTTGTTTATTATCATTAACGTTAATAACTCCTAAACTTATAAACAGATTGAAAAGGTTATAATTATCTTCGGGACCGGTAAGGGCTTTCTTATCCATAAGTGATTACGTCAAGCTTTGGGACAACTCGTATGTTATCAGTGTTATTATTACTTTTGGTAGCATGTTGATGAAGATCAGATCCACAGGACTTCGGACCAAACTCCAAACCTCCGAATGCCCACTCAGTGGTCCATATATTATATCCAAGGGGCGGAATTTTCATAGCTAAAATCAAACGTCAAGAGGGATTGACCAATGTGTTTTATCGACTATCGATGATTAATTGTCATTTAGCACATGTTTTTGGTAGTGAAATTAAAACTATAATGGGGAGGCTTTTGCCCTGGAATGGGAGACCCTAAGCTACCAAAAAAAAGTGTGTTAAAAAAAACATTAATAAAACGGGAACTAGTTTTATTTTGTTACAATTTAAATATAAAAACAATACGGAACGTTAAATCTAAAACTAATGGCACAAAAAAAAATCTTGGTAATGTATTTATTGGCTTGTAA
This sequence comes from Acleris sparsana, assembly GCA_923062465.1. Lineage (NCBI taxonomy): Eukaryota > Metazoa > Arthropoda > Insecta > Lepidoptera > Tortricidae > Acleris > Acleris sparsana. Next base: position 11,333,333 of record OV281307.1, on the reverse strand, counting down.
AATATGACAACATTAGCACATTTAGCCTATAAAACTCAGGAGCAAAAATAAGCGTTTTTCATACTAAAGAGGCTATTTCGAAGCCTTGGTTCCTCGCCAGGAAATGCTTTTCCCTGGCGAAGAACCAAACCAAGCCCCGAGCATCGATACAGGACTTCCAGAGTGCCTAGGATACCCAACTGAATGAATCTGCGGTTAACGCCGGAATTGTGCATGTTCAGAAAAACATCTAAAATGGCAATAAAATGTAAGGAAATCCAAGTGCTGACCCAAACTCTCCCGCTGTGGTATTAACTGATTGTGCGATCAGTTAGGTATCTTAAGAACTTTTGACCTCCTCTATTGATCCTCGGAGTATCTACCATTAGACCTCACTCAAAACAACTCCTGGCGAGGAACCAAGGCTTCGAAATAGTCTCGTTTGTATGAAAAACGCACTCTGACCCGGTATTTTTGCTCCTGAGTGTATTTGCATCTCCAATACAAACTATTAGTCCAAGTCTACTAAACTGTACGGACTCTTCTCACAGAAGTACGGAAAGGGTTTGGCGCAGCGGATATCATCTAAGGCCACAGCGGTGCGTTCAAAGCAAGCGCAGCACTCGGGATGTGCCGTTTCGTTGTCGGGCTGGCCTGCACGCCACTTGTTGAAGCCTGCCTCCACCAGTGACTGACCTGCAAAAACATCATCATCATGTTGAATGAACAAGGGTACTTCTTAACATTAAACATGGCCCTTAGGGCTACGTAGTCATACTAGGAATGCTTACTTTCGCCATGTCGATCTGTCTGTCTGTCCATCTGTCTCTCACACTCACTATTTCTCAGAAACGATTAAACCTACAAAGCTGAAATTTGGTAAAAATGAGATGACTATGACTTTCCCTAGGCGTTGCTTGTGGCGAGCTTGAAATGCCTTAAGGTATCATATTAATTGAGAAGTGGGACTACACTAACAGCTTATTGTGTAGGTCAGTCCAACTGCCGTCGGCGATACTTGTACCAAAAAGCCAACTTCAGTAAGCAGGACTGACCTAAAAGAAGTACTTTTTGCGTTTTAAATTGTGCTTATAAATTGTGCTTTGTCCCTATCTCTCATTATAACATTTGAATTTGACAGATAGTGAGAAAGCATTATTTTGCTTAATAAGGTTTAATTGTACCTACGTTTATGAACAAGGAGGGTAAAAGTGTTTTTTTTAAGTATTCCCCAAGTACACTTTTATACCGATGATCCCTGTCCTTAAGGCAACTCAGAAATCACAAATTTATAAGCAGTAAATTCATCACTATCCCAACAGATTAATTCCAAAAAAAAAACAATTTAAGGAATGTTCCATTTCCAGGCAGAATTTCTCTTCATAACTCTACTGACTAAAACGTCAAAAGTTCTTAGTTGAGTCTCATGAGTCATGACACTAACCATGTACAGTGCGCCACATCCCAGGTTGACCCCAATCACTGATTCCAACAAATGCACAGTCCTTGCTACTGTACTGTATAGAAGAATCAGGGTGTCTGGCATACAGGTCTTTTAGGGCTCGGGCTTCTGCATCGCTGTTGATGACGGCGAGGTGGCCTCCCTCCCCTGAGCACGTCGCGAAGGCCTGCGACCAGGTCTGAGGCTCCGGGTGGAACTTATAGCAACTGCCGAGGCTCACAACTAGACTGTAGTCTGTAAATATAAGTAATATGTGTCAGTTATAATTAGAAATATAAAATAGATAGTTATAACAAAAGTACACAAAAGGCAAATAGGGCACAAAATTAAAAATAGTCATGTGCACAAAGATAGGTGCACAGGCCAGGTGACAGAGTGAGAAGTTAACTAAAGCAGCTTACCAAAAACATATCTTAAAAGTAATAATAAAATAAAGTATAATAAATAGCTAAAGTCAAAAAATTAACTAGGATACCACTTACTGATGTCTACAGTGCCACAGTTTGTGACAAAACTAGAGTTGTTTTTCCAGAAGCAGAGAAAGGGTAGAGGTTCGGGGCACGCTACGTCCGCGATGGTGCCGTCAGGGAGCATGACCAGGCAGCCCTCGGCGTCCGCACTGTTGTCGGGCTCGTTCGGAGCCCAGGAAAGCAGGTGTTGGAACGACGTGAGAGGAGTGCCTATCAAACAACGTGCCAATACCATTGATACAAGAAGAGGAGCATTTTGAAGATAAAACAGTGATAAAAGTGGTTTAAGTTGTTAGGTGGTTATGAATAGTTAATTCAATGGATTTTGTAGACCAAAGCGGGCACTGAAAATGAATACCTTGGACGGAATAGTAATATCCCTTGGCGTAGGTGGCGGAGGTGCCGGTGTAGACGCCGCACGCCATCTTGGCAGCACCGAGGATGGTCTTCATGGTGTCCAGCACGGGGCGCTCTTCCGGGGACGCCAGCACAGCGCCTGCAGGCACGGCGAGAATTATTTAAGAAGAGGCGGTTCAAATATTCTTAAAAATTACAGCTAAAAGCGAAATGGTTCACACCATCAGTACGATTTTTGTCTGTGTGTCGTACAATCCATTTTTATACAATTTTGTGTTAGCAGAGACATTTTGAATAGCTGGAATAAGGATATTTTTCTCCTGCAAACAGTAATGAGATTTATGCCATGTCCACGAGGCTGAAATACAGTACACCATAAAATCCGGGCAAACTGGACTGCCTCGTAATTAAAAAATATCTAACTACTACTTTTTTTTATTCTACTGAAAATGCTCTATGATTCCATGCACTTGTCATTATCATCAATTTCGCTGAATTTCACTAAATATCTGCGAATGAAGAGCGTAGGTGGAAAAAAATAGTGTACTTACAATCAGCTAAAAAAATCAAGTTTTGTCGACTAGAGCTATCTCTAAATTGCTGTAAATACCAAAGTCTACTGCCGATGTCATTAAAAGATGTTGTGAGTGGTTGACTATTAAAAGAAAGCAGAGGTGTGGTAAGGTTCGTGGTCCAATGTACCCAGGAACTCAGAAGAAAGTATTGGCTACTTCTAAGAGAGATCCAAGCATTTCTGTGCGAGATTTTGGACATAAAGTGGATAAGTCAGCTTCTTATGTATGTACAGTGAAAGTTCAAACTGCTCTGAATTTCTAAACTCGCACAATTTCACACTGAACAACTTTTATGATTTAGATGATAGTGCGTAAAGTATTATAGTAGGTGTTTTTACTTCTATACTTGAATAGGTAGTAGAGAATACTTAGTGTTTAATTTTCGATACAAAAAAAACTTAAGCTAGCCAAGCCCATTCGGATTGCCCAGAGTCGATTCTGGGTGGAAAAAAATACTTAAATAACCCAAACCAACTGTATTCTGAATGCCCCGAGTCATATCAGGGTATTAAAAAAACTTAACCGGTTAGGTGAGGTTAGGTTATTCCCAGTACATTACAGCTATTAACATAGCTCATAGCTCATTTGTTGTTGTGTTTCACCCCAAAACTATTTTTTTTATTTGTAATACCAATTTTCATTTCAAAACAAAAAATTATTACAAAAATAACGAAACTCTCATATAAAATTCAACACCCGCCATTTATCCCTTCGGGGGCCGTTGTTTCAAAATCGCTGCGCATAATAATATCTATCATCTTTTACGATTCTAACTTGAAAAACCGGGCAAGAGCATGTTGGAACATGCTCAGTGTAGGGTTCCGAAACCGTTACCACAAACAAATAAGACCTCGCGACAAACTTAACTATGCCGTTGGAAAACTGTTATCCCCATACATCGACATAGGTCGCGGTCAGTTTACCAACACCGCAAATAAGTTTTCGGTAGGTATAAATATTTAAACCGTTTGTTACGATCAAGAACCAATGAAATCTACTTAGTCCGTGATAGTTTTCCTATAAAATTCATCATATGAGCTCCCATTTAAGATATTTTTATATTTTTAGTATTTGTAGTTTTGGCTGAAGGGTGGGGGATGGATCCCTTAATTGAAAAATGGTTTTCACAAACCTGCAATATTTATGAATGACCTATCCAACGACACCCCACACTATGGGATAGACAAGATAAAATAATAATCCAGAAGTTATTTTACCTCTTTGTTGGCGTGACTTATACGTATATTCATGCCAAATTACAGCTTTCTAGTACTAAGTGTCTCTGAGGTAGGCTGCGGACGGACGGACGGACGGACATGGCGAAACTACAACATTCTACACCGTCCTTTTACCTGGTAGTTAGTTTTTTATCTGTAAATAGCTTCTACCCATGACTTCGTCCGCGTAGATTTCAATTATGTGTGGGGTATATAATATGAGCTATCTCCATTTCGAATTTCATCCAAATCCGTCCAGTCGCTAACTAACCCTCAAACACACAAACTTTCGTACAGGTGTAGTGCATAATTGTTTTCCTTCGTATTTTCACGGAAACGTACGAACGCGTCTTGCTATTTCAGTCGGTCACAGTACAAAAAGTACTGAGGTTGACTGAAATAGCATGACACCTTCGTACGTTTCCGTGAAAATACGAAGGAAAACAATTATGCACTACATCTGTATTCAAGTATTAGTACCTGGATGACCGAACCTTACCCGGTATTTTTATTTGCTAAGTTTTCTAAAAATGAAGCTTAGCTAGATCGATTTATCGCCCCCAAAACCCCCTGCATACTAAATTTCATGAAATCGTTGGAGCCGTTTCCGAAATTCAGATTATAGTATAAACAAGAATTGCTCGTTTAGGTATTAGATTATGCTCGTTTAAAGGTATTAGATTATGCTCGTTTAAAGGTATTAGATTATGCTCGTTTAAAGGTATTAGATTATGCTCGTTTAAAGGTATTAGATTATGTTCGTTTAAAGGTATTAGATTATGCTCGTTTAAAGGTATTAGATTATGCTCGTTTAAAGGTATTAGATTATGCTCGTTTAAAGGTATTAGATTATGTTCGTTTAAAGGTATTAGATTATGCTCGTTTAAAGGTATTAGATTATGCTCGTTTAAAGGTATTAGATTATGCTCGTTTAAAGGTATTAGATTATGCTCGTTTAAAGGTATTATATTATGCTCGTTTAAAGGTATTAGATTATGCTCGTTTAAAGGCATTAGATTATGCTCGTTTAAAGATATTGGATTATGCTCGTTTAAAGGTATTAGATTATGCTCGTTTAAAGGTATTATATTATGCTCGTTTTAAGGTATTAGATATATTATATTAGACAGATAGATTCGTAAGAGTAAGATAAGAGTTCTCTGACCTTGGACTAGACGAGGCTTACCTTCCTGGTGGCACCGCAGCCGCGCGTCCTGCCAGGTGGCCGGGATGTGGTGCAGCTTGAACCAGCCACCTGCTTCAGGGTGGTAGCTATAGTCATTCCGGAACTGCCTGCCCTCTGCAACGTCAACGTTATACTTATTAATATGATTAATGCGCAAGGGTTTATATTGTCTTCATGACTCAACTGATCGAAGTAAAATTTGGCATAAGCACAGTGCATAGCCTAAAGTCCGACGCAGGGGACTTTTTAGCCCAGAAAATCTTAATTTAATATCAATTAATTTAAAAATTTCAAAAATATCTATCTCTATTTTAATCGGATTTTGTATTGGTAGGACCTTGTGCAGGGTCCGTCCTGATCGCTACCACCAAAATCCATTAACCTACCGCCAAACAGCAGTGTTCGCATTATTGTGTTCCGGTTTGGGGATAAGACAGCCGGTGTAATGACTAGCATCTTGCTCGCGACTTCGCGACTTAGAATACTTCTTGCCTTCTCTTCTCGGTATGTAATTTCCTCGGGCACTTTGATTTTTCTGGGATCAAAATTCTTCCTTGTATTCCCGCGGGCTCGAGCTATCTCCATGATGTCAAATTAATTTTAAATAGTTTCAGTAAGTTAGTATTTATAAGCTCAATCATACCAATCTAGCGGCTAGACAGTACCTGACTGCTATGCTATCATCACAGAATCGAAGTAATTGGCCGATTTCCAGAAATAGGTGAAAATAAATTGAAACATGTAATCTAACAAGCTAATGTGCTAGACCAATGTAACTTACGATTATAAAGGTTTTAAAAAAATACATTTACCGCCAACTGTTACCTGTTATTCTCGGCTCGCTCGCACGTAAATACCAACCCTCGGTTCACCCGGGTTAACAGTTCAATTAGTTAAAATTGACAGTTCTTGTATGAAACTGACGTTCTTTAATAATTTAACCTAGGGTAAAATTTACTAAGGGAATGTGTAGGGAAACTTAAATCGCGTAGCTATCAAAAAAAAACAAATTCGCTACGGGCGTTAACGTTCTCACTATTTTTTGCGTCTCACAATCTTCTTATGTGCCTATCGTTTTAATTTGACAACGCTATAACTGATATATATGATATAATAAAAACACACACGTACAAACATGTTAAATCATGCTCTGACGGACTCACCAGACAAATAAATATTGAAATGGCAAGCCAAGACAGGTCGTCGACAGACGACGTCCAATTGAGAAGATGGCTTAGTGGTTTAAGGTTACCGTGCTAAAACTACACTGAATGATTAAATGTCAGTCGCGTGTTAAAGCGGATCGTTTTTAGGGTTCCGTCATGGTGAGACCTCGTTATCTGTTTATCTGTCTGTCTATATGTCACAGCAGGTTTTCTCAGCAACTACAAATGCTATCAACTTAAAATTTAGCATAGTTGTAAAATTTGCTTTCCCGTATCAGGTTTTAGTTTTAAAAAAACCTAGGTATTTAATTAAAACAGTAAAAATAAAATTTGTAATAATAGTAGGTAGACACAATAATATAACTAATTCCTTTTAATGGTGTCCAAAATGGTCTCGACTTAGTTTGTGTCACAAGCAAAATGTGACGATGTTTTTTTAGGGCCAGGCAAAAATATATATTATACGTGTGCGTGTGTGTGTGATACATTACGCCAAATACTTCGGTTGGGAAGGGGGAAAGGAAGGGGGGAGGGCACCGCATTTTTTTTACTTGTAATTTGAAAGTTATTGTACAATTTGAGTTCGTTATCGGTGATGGCAGGTTATTCCAGCTTTTCCTGGCCGCGAAATGGAAGCTTTCTCGCTAATCTCACGCTCGCCACACTGAAAACTTGAGCTTTTTAAAGAGGTATTTTTTGGACATAATTATATTGCAATCCTGAAAAATTTAAAAGGGGTCTAGCCTCCTGGAATTTAATTAAGGCGCCATATTGATTGATTTTTATGTAGTTTTATGTTGTAAAGTACGCGAGTCTTCACGAGGTTAGAATGGGGGGCTGAAAAATAAAAGAGGTTTGATTATAGCAAATAGGGTGTCATATGAAAGGGCTTGATTTGCACATTTCAAAACATTTCTTTTTTGTGATGTACTTTTTGATCTACAGCCATAAATGTACAAAAAATGTCCCCCGGCGCTTATCTATGAAGATTATTAAACAAGAAATCTGAAAAAACCTGACGTAAGTGAGAAATTACAAAAAAAAAACACTGTTTTGAAATTTAGGCAAGTCAAAATGGACCTTATTGCTTAGAAAATAAAGTTCATAACAAAATGAGTATTTTCTTTTGCGGTTAGATTGGGGGCAACGTTGTACGGTGATATGTACGAGAAGGACAGAGGTCAAAATAGTTTTAACATCTGTACCACTGCGAGTCCACTTGAAACGAGAAGTAAGATGCCTGATACACGAATCCGCTATCTTTTAACGTTGCAAATGCCCCCCCAATGTCATAGTATGTGTGTGTCGTTGTATATTGTTGTAACATAATAGTAGATTGTTCAACAAGGACTACAACAAGCCATAATGACATTAATGACACGAGACGTTCAGCCAGTGGCTATGGGCCGAGTGTCATTATGTTTGTTTAGTCAGTTTGTAAAAAAAAGATACGGCCGTTTAGGTATGACGCAAAAATACGTGTATTTCGACACTCGAGGAAATCAAAATGTATAGAGTATTTGCCGTTGACCTAGAACTATGAAATTTGGCAAGTAGCACCGTCATTGAATGCATTCATTTTTCTAATAAATTACCTGACGTAGTTTTAAAGTTACCCTTTCCAGTGCTTAAAAAATACTTGAAAATGTCGTTAATTTCTAAAGCGTATTACTTATAGGGTTGAGACCTATCTAACAGACAAAAATGCATGGCCTAAACCCGAAACTTAGTCAATAATAATTTGTTCAAATGCAAAAGCTTTATCCTGCTTTGTCTTGTCTAGGGGACACCGTTGATGCAGGACAACATATCGAAACTTTCGTGTGGTCCTCTTGTACCATCTCATATACACATAAGTAGTTGATTCTATTTGTTCTTTTTTTCTCTCCCTATCGCTCCCGTAAGATTTTTGGCATGTTTTCCTGCTGAACTACTCATTTTATTTGATATTAGGTATATTTAATTTAATATTTGTGGCTTTATAATAATGACTGACTGCTGAGTTTCTTGCGGCGTTTCTTCTCAGCAGTGGTCTTCTCTTGGAAAGCGCTGGTACATTCTTGACGTGTAAAATTGCCCGTGCGGCCTACTTACTGAATAAATTTATTTTATCTTTTTTATCTTTTTATCTTTTTACTACAACTCTACAAGTGTAGCGACAAAACTGAAATCTGTACATTTTTAATTAAACACAAAAAACAGGATCTTTATGCAAGGAACGGAGGTCATATTTTTTTATTGAGTTAACCGTGTCATGCACGGAACCCTCGGTGGGTGAGTCCGCCTCGCACTTGTCTGGTTTTTTAATATTATCGCACAGTTGTCACTGTGAGGCTATTTCCTCGCCCTAAAAATTGTCTATACACAATCACTAAAAATGGCGATAATTCTCCATTCATTAAAACCTTGATTGGTTATTTAGGATTTCCAAAGTGAATTTAAAAAACAATGTAGTCCCTAGAGACTAATAAGAATTTTTAGTCCCGATATGCAGAGACTAAAGTAACATTTTAAGAGCATGAAAAGTGAAAAATGTTATACATATGATAAAACACTTACCACAAGCAGACAGCAGGAGAACGAGAAAAAGTACGAACAAACTTATTTCCATAGTGATGTTCTTAGCTCGACTCGACATGTTGTGATCGATGCTCCTGAAATACCCCCTATTTATGCCGGGAGGGCGGGGCCACCTCTTATCGCGCGGGCGGCGGGTGGTTGCGGTTGCGGTTAATTAGTGTTGAAGTCGAGCTGGTTAATTTACATTTTAGTTATTCAGTTACAGTTTTTTTACAGCCTATTTTTCGAAGTTCTTTAGTCCTTATAATATAATTAACAATAACAAGTATTAGGATCGAGCCCCGTTTAGGCACTGGTCCCACCGCGAGTGAGTAAGCGATCGCTAAGCTATAAATATGCTGAAGCTCAGCGATGAACTCGTATATCTCTCTCTTTTATTTACACGGGAGCGATTATCTTTTGTTCGTTTCTTGGGCGAGAAAATCACCGATAGTTCGTCGCTTACTCGCTCGCGGTGGGACCAGTGCATTAGTGAATGATGGCTTTTCTAAGCTACGCAATGCACAATCGCCAAAATCAAATCCTGGCCCTCATCGAACCGTAAACGCATTGTCATTTTAAAACCCCTTTTCTTAGTGCTCACTTACATCATGAAAGGAACCCCTGTACCAAATTTTTAGTTTCTAGGTACAGTAGTTTCGGCTGTGCGTTGATATCTAAGTCAGTGAGTCAGGTTTGCCTTTTATACATATATTATACATATATATGTATAGATAGAATAGACTGTATAGAGGATGCAGGGCTGCAGTGATGCAGGGGTGTCTGGCAAACAGGTCCTTCAGGACTTGGGCTTCTGCGTCCCCAACAGTGCCTCCTCGCTGTCATAACAGCTGGATGGTACCAGACTGTTCTGTTGTCAGTATTGTCACAGAATTAAATGGTTGATTTTTAATTCGTCTATCAGAAGTGGGTAAAAGATAATTTGAAAAACGTAAGCATTTATTAAGGTTTTAAGGAATGGAAACATTTACCTACAACTGTAAATCGTAAAGGCTCGTGTTTTCACATAGAGTACAAAAAAAAATCTAACCTATTTAGTATGATCTACATAACAAAGTCGGGTTAGTTACACCATTTATAACAAGAACGGCTGGACCGATTTTTATGATCTTTGATTTGTTGTATTAGTCTCTCCCCTAAGTAGCAGGAAATTGACTGTAATTAATATTAACTAATTTGAATGCCTAGGTACCTCAGGTGTGTAATAGTTGGCCATAAATATAGTTAGTTGTTAATTAATTTACAAGAATTATATACTTTTTTGAAATTTTTCTGCGAATATTTTGGAATTATGGTGTAATTCAACACATTGCTACGTTATTGACGATTGGATATCAAGTTTGGAATCACAAATTATAGCTATTTTTAGCCAGAGGAGGCAAAGGTGTACCGCAAGGAAGCGTTCTCTACCCGTATCATTTAAACCTCCATAACTCCTGAACTGATAAGCAGATTGAAATTTTAGCAATATATACTGGGCCGGTAAGAAAAGATCATTTCTAATTCATTCATATTTAAGCCAAGTTCTAGGACAACCTATATGTCATCCCTATATTTGTACCTACTGACCAAAAATTTATGTGCTAATAAAATTTGGTCAAAAATATTTTCTATAATATTGAATGACATACTTCTTTCTTGCATATTTTTTTTGGATACATATTTTTTGACCAAACCAATTTTGCTCTAAAATTGCAGACTTAAAAAATGGATCTTCTTATGAATAATTTGGTCGCCGGCTTAAAAATGTGTTATTAACAAAATCACTATAGTCCGTTAAAGAATATAGTGACGATTAGATATGTGCCTATTATATTGATTCGTTATTTCTATTACTTTATTATTGTACGACTGTAGCATTTGAGCTATATTTCTTTGTTTCTTTTACTGTTTTATTCTGGGTCATTATTATTACTTTTGTGCACATTGACATTGTTTGATTTTTGCTTTTAATATTTTTAACACTGACGATCTTAATGTAAATTCATTATAACTATGTATATAATAATGTAATTTCCAATATGAAATAAATGACTACTACTACTACTACATTTATTAATAACTCTAAATGGCCGTCTGAAAATTCGTCTTTAAATTAAATTAAGGGTTGTTTCTTAACTTCTCAAGTTAGTTTATTAGTTCATTCGTATTGTCCATATCTGAGTAAATCTCGAACCAGTTCCTGGTATAGAATAAGCTGTAATTCGGTAAATAAGTATAAACCCAGTTCTAATGTAGGCATGTTTACAAACTCAAAAGCAATTTATGAGTAATGATTATTACTAAGTCTAAAAGCAGATCTGACGATGCAGCTGTCATAGGATCTCAGCATTGCTGCACTCAACAAAGATTTCTGATTAAGATCTTGTCAATGTTTAAAGTAGTAGTAAGTAAAATAAAAAAACGAAAAATCTGGAAAATGTATTTATTGGTGTGAAAGTATGACCAAATTAGCAAACTAAGTATAATACTTATACCGTGTATCGTAACTTTAAAGGCCAAAACGTTACATCCGCAATACAAACTATTGGTCTCCGTCTACTAAACTGTACGTGCTCTTCTCACAAAAGTACGGAAAGGTTACATCGCAACGGAGATCTGCCAAGGCCGCGGCGGTGCGGTGAATGCCAGCGCAGGACGAGGGAAGTTCCGTCGAGTTGTCGGGCTGGCCTGCCTGCCACTTGTTGAAGCCTGCCTCCACCAGTGACTGACCTGCAAAAACATCATCATCATGTTGAATGAACAAGGGTACTTCTTAACATTAAACATGGCCCTTAGGGCTACGTAGTCATACTAGGAATTCTTACTTTCGCCATTTTCTGTCTGTCTGTCTATCTGTCTGGCAAACTCACTATTTCCCAGAAACGATTAAACCTACTAAGCAGAAATTTTGTAAAACTGACTAAACAACTTGACTATGGCTTTCCCCACGGCGTTGTTTGTGGCGAACGTGAAATGTCTTAAATTTGCATATTAATTGAGAGATGTTAATAAATAACAGCGTATCATGTGGGTATATAGGTCAGTTTAACTGAAGTCCGGGTTCCACAATATTTTGACCCTAAAGCCGACTTCAGTGAGACTGGCCTATTTTATGCGAATTACCTATTATTATTGCGCTTTTAAATGCGGTTTTTTGTTTTTTATGACATTAAAAACAACTCTTACCGTCTTATTTATAACACACATTGCTAAAGTGTACTTAAATTATGTTTTGTGGGTTAGGCCACCCAAAATTGTAAATGTAACTCTAGAGACAGTAAGTGGTAACGCTTGAGACATTACAAAGCTCTGTTTTAAAAAAAATATTAAACTATTTATTTTTAAATGTAAAATCAATAATATTATTATGACATTAGGTACAATGCGAAAAATTATGTGGTTTTTGTCTTATAATAGGACTAAAATATAACTTAAAATGTGATAAGGTTTTATAGAACTATCGTTTATTTAAATAAAAACTTATCAGGAATCTCGTTTTTTAATGAGTATTCTTTGAAGCTTAGTATTAAACGAACTTTCTTAACAACATAAGTCATTGAAACATTATTATTATTATATACTTATTTATATCACTCACTAGAGCACGCCCGCGACTTCGTAGAATTAGTTCCCCGCTCCTCCTCCTACTTCTTCCCGTTGGGGGTCGATTTTTGGGAAATACTTTCTTACTGCACCCCTAGACCTCATAAGGAACCTATGTACTAAATTTGGAATCTTTAGAATGAGTAACACTGATAAAAAACACAAAGAAGTAGGGGAGGTGTGTACAATATGATCCCTGGAGGTTAAATGATTCCCCATCATATCCGAGTTACAACCGTTGCAATGTATTGCCGGACCATGCGTTTCATGTCGTAGAAATATGTAATAATTTTTAATTAACGTTAATATGAACAGCCATTCACGAAAAAGTTATATATTGAAGCACTATTGAAGTAATTCAAAGTTATGTTATTCAGCACAAGATGCTGTTTCAAATATAATCCTGTACTTAAAAGTCTTGAGGTAAGTTTTGGACACGTATTTTTAGCATTAATATTAAAATGTAATTCTCATAACGTAATGGTACTACATACCAACACTAACCTATTTCAGTAAACGATTTATTAAGGTATTAACATGTACTTTTATAAGACATGTAAAAAATAGAAAATTTACAATTTTTGGTGGTCTAACCCTTGTCTCTCTTCTATCTTCTATCTTGTGTCATTTGAATTTGATAGTCAAACAGCATACTTTTGCTTAATAAGGTTGATTGTACATTGTTACGTTCACGAACAAGCGGGATGCAGAAATAAAACGTGTGCGTCTCGGGACGCCCGACAGAAGTGATAACTTTTAAACTAATCTAAGTTGAACTATTTAATATTGAAATTGTTAAAGTTAACTGTTAACAGTAAATGTCTATCGCACACTAAACACTGAGTAGAAAGAGGGGAAAGCGTCTGTCCAAAATAGGGCTAGTGCTGTGGGTTAGAGTGAGAGAGGAGGAGCCTGCCTACCGCTACCGTATGCGTGGGAGAAGCGAAGCGGTTTAACCTCCCATAAGAAGTTATCACTTCAAAAACGGTAAACGCATTATCATTTTAAAAAGTAAAGGAGAGGGCAGAATTTATCTTCATAACTCTACCGACTAAAACGAAGCTGTCACGACACTAACCATGCACAGTGCGCCACATCCCATGTTCACCCCAATCATTGATTCCTACAAATGCCAAGTCCTTGATACTGTACTGTATAGAAGATGCTGGGTGTCTGGCAAACAAGTTCTTAAGGACTTGGGCTTCTGCGTCGCTGTTGATGACGGCGAGGTGGCCTCCCTCCCCTGAGCATGTTGCAAAGGCCTGCGACCAGGTCTGAGGCTCCGGGTGGAACTTATAGCAGCTGCCGAGGCTCACATCTAGGCTGTAGTCTGTAAATACATGTCAGTTATAAATAGAAATATGAAGTTGGTATAAGTTAAAATAGTCCAAGAATTGTTTAGACCTAACCCTTAAAGTAAACTCCAGTCAGTCAAGTAAGTCACGAAATTAAAAATAGTCATGTGCACAAAGGTAGGTGCACAGGGCAGGTAACAGAGTAAGAAGTTAACTGAACCACCTTACCAAACACACAACTTAAAAGATATTAATTTATAACTACTATAAATAAATAAATATAATTATGAGAAACGACTAAGATATAGACATAATACTTTAGAAAAACCTCTTGACCTCAACGGTAGCACGAAAAAGGCCTACAACGAACTCAGATCAAGCAAGCCCTGGATAGAAGGGCTTAAGGAGTCTGGCAAAGACATAAATAAATGAAATGACATCATCACTACTGCAACCGATTTCTACAAAAACCTATATAGCGTTAAAAATCAATCAATTACACTTCAAAACAATTTTATTTTATTTTATTTATTTATTTTAAAAAGTTTTGTAAGTAGGCCCTGTAGGCACTTTTACAAGTCTGAGTCTACCAGCGCTTCCAAAGAGACCACTGTTGAGAAGAAGCGCCGCAAGAAACTCAACAGTAAGCCTTTTTTCTAAATAAATCACTTATTACAATACTAAACTTAAGCTACACAATTTAAATGTCACAGGGATGTACAGGTCCCAGTAGTAATAATAATTAAATATATCCAAATGTCGGATTAAAATATCACTAACTTAAATAGAAATTAACAAGTCCGGCACTGATCATGACAGCGAAATGAACATCTAATCAATTAATAAAAGTGAAATCATAGAAGTAATAAAAAGGCTAAAGTTAGAAAAAGCCCCTGGTTCAGACAACATACTAAAGCTTGATTTTTAATTCCGTAGAAGTCTGACTGCGGTCACATTCTGACTTTTTAGGATTTTCAATAGTATTTAACATGATTTAAGTACATAAAATACATAACATGGATTTGTAACAAAGAAAAATTATGGTGAAAAAAAAGTCCAAACATTTGTAATAACAATGATCAGAATCATCAATCAATTAATCAAGACCAGGCAACGTCAGAATTCTATGGAAGTAAAAATCAAGGTTTAAAAGAAGCTTTAAAGACAGCCTACCATATACTGGCTACACCGCTTGCCATTCTATTCAATTTGATATTACAGAAATCTGAAATACCAACACAATGGTCCGAATCTAATATTATCTTAATTTATAAAAAAGCAGACCTAAAACATATATATAACTATAGACCTATACGCCTGCTACCAACCCTGTGCAAGCTGTTCTCCGCTAATTGTTAACTCAAGAATTAGCCCTGTAATCGAACCAAGACAACCCGTGTAGGCCAGCCTTAGAAAGAGTTTCACCACGGTTGATCATGTACAGTCATACCCTTGAGTTAATTATAGAGAAGTATCGTGAAAAACAGAGACCACTATATCTCGGATTCATTGACTACCAAAAAGCCTTCGACACGATAACTAATGACAGCGCTTTGCGAAGCTTATAAGACCAGGGAGTAAGCGAAGTGTATTTAAAAGGCATCAGAAACGTGGGAGCGCATTTTTTCACATACATTTTTTGTCCATAATCATTTTGTTTTCATAAAATTGTTATTCATAATTTTTATTATCGCTGGAACGGTAAACTTTTTAGAAGTTCTTAAATATTCAACGTGTAGATAAGGCTAGGTTAGGTTAGGTTTGAATTATTAAAATCCTGAAAAAGTAACATCTACTGAATAAAATGCGTTATTAATTCCGATGATTATGACTAATAACAGTTTATGAATAAAAATAATTATGAGAGTCAATATGGACCCCAGAAACATATATAATAACAAGATAGGTAGAATAAAGCTAGATAGATATACTCGGCCCGTGTTTTCCCATACAGAGAGTTGTGATTGTGAGACAGGGCGAACCTATGTCGCCACTAATATTCATAGATATACTCGAAGTCGTCATCAACAATCTGAACTGGAGCAAACGTGGAATTCACATACGGGATGCCTTTATGAGTCATTTACGTTTCGCCGACGAACGATCCGATGAGTAATATTTTTTACGCATATCATTGTATCAAAACGATTTTTACAATATAAATGATTTTATTTTAATTATTTTAAAACCTTACCTAAGCTAATCTAACCTAATCTACACAATAGACGTTTATTAAACTCTACAATGTGAGCCTAAAAATATGCGTCTCAAATCAATCTCACTAAGACCATGTCAATGACTAACAGTCACAAAAAACAGGTAAGAGTGAATGGAACCCTTCAGCAATACACAGACTTATACTTAGGAAAACCAATCAGCTTTGAAAAGAAAATAACTAATTAGACATTGAAAGAAGAGCACTTACAGCAAACATGAAACAAATTCAGGAGTTTGAAAGAAGTTTTGAAAAGTAACATGCCCAGGCCAATGGGACGCATGTAAATTTACGTCTAAAGCCGTGCAAACAAATACGAGCGAGCAATGGAGAGAAGCATGCTTTAGGTTAAAAAAACTAGATAAGATCCGTCACACAAAAATAAAAGCAATAACAAAAGTCACTGACGCTTTGACCTACGCACAAAAGTAAAGTAGGAGGTCACCGGAGGATGAGATAAAAAAAACGCTGCCTCAAACTGGTGGCAAATTACGCAGGATGGAGAGAAGTGGGCATCTTTGGAGGAGACCTTTACCCACCCTGAGGACCTAGCTTAATGCATTTTAATAAGATAGGTAACTGGAAATAAGTCATTCAGTATTAAACGATAAAGAAATTTAAGTATGTATACCTAAAAAATTGTAAGTAATTAATTTAGAAACTTAGATGAAAATGTAGCTTGTAGCTTGTTCAAAGAAGACTTTTTTTTAAATTACTATACTTCACTGGACAGCAAAACTAAGTGTCACACTTAAAGAACGTGTCATATAAAGTGTGATACTTACAATTAGTTTTGCGGCCCAGTATATTATAAAGAGGAAAGATTTGAATTTTTGTATAAACTCAAAAACGATTGGGCCAATTTCAAAATTTCTTTCATCAGTAAAATGCTACATTATGCCTGAGTATACGGGGTCGTGGAGCGGCTAGTATAATAATTAAGTTACAGTATCATAAATAGCTGAATTAAAAAATTAAGTCATTTAACACTTACTGATATCTACAGTGCCGCAGTTTGTGACAAAAGTATGGCTGTTTTTCCTGAAGCAGAGGAAGGGCAGAGGTTCGGAGCACGCCACGTCCGCGACGGTGCCGTTGGGGAGCATGACCAGGCAGCCCTCGGCATCCTCGCTGTTGTCGGGCTCGTTTGGAGCCCAGGACAGCAGGTGTTGGAACAGCATGAGAGGAGTGCCTGTCAAACGATGTGTCAGTCCCATTAATATTAAAAAAGGCGCATTCCGAAGACGAAACCAGTCACAAAAGTGGTTATGAAGAGCCAATTCAATGGATTTTGTAGGTCCAAGCGCAGTAGATCTAGACACAAGACACTCAAATTGAATACCTTGGACAGAATGGTAATATCCCTTGGCGTAGGTGGCGGAGGTGCCGGTGTAGACGCCGCATGCCATATTGGCGGCGCCGAGGATGGTCTTCATGGCGTCCAGCACGGGACGCTCCTCCGGGGACGCCAGCATGGCGCCTGCAGGCACAGCGAAAATTATTTAAGAAAGGCAGTTAAAATATTCTGAAAATTACAGCTAAAAGCGAAATTGTTCACGCAGGATCCATTTTTATTAATATGTGTTTAGGTAGAGATATTTTGAATAGCCGGAATAAGGATATTTTTCTCCTGCAAACAGTAATAAAATTTATGCCATGTCCGTGGGCCTTAAAGACTGTATGGGCGTTTAAATCCGGGCAAACAAACAGGACTGGCTCTGGATAAAATTGCACATTTGACTTATAATAATCGTCAATTTTATAAAATATCTGTGAGTAGAAGAAAGTATTGGCTACTTCTAAGAGAGTTCCAAGCATTTATGTGCGAGCTGTTGGAAATAAAGTGGATAAGTTGGCTTATTATGTACTATCGAACCAACGGAACCCTGACCCACCATGGAACCTTGTCACAATGATTGACGTACGATTGTCGTATAGCGTCGTATGACAGTCCTAACGTCAATCACTGTGACAAGGTTCTATGGTGGGTCAGGGTTCCGTTGGTTCGATAGTACCTATATGCATTCAAAGTTCAAACTGCTCTGAATCGTAATGAAAAGCAAAATTTCACGGCAAAACCCGTGCCCGAAAACTTTATAGTGAAATGACGAAACACAGCTACGTCGTCAGAGATGAGAAACATATGTGCTTGCGGATTGTAAGCAGTTACCTGGACAGGAGTATTATACCGGGAAGAACTAAAAAAAAAATTCCAGAACAATTTAGGAAGTAGGTGAAGTCTAAATTCACAAAAAATACTTGCTTTCGAAGCGGTTTGCACATGCGGAAGAAACAACAGCAATTTAAGTTGCATGAGTACCGCCAACACCGAGGTTTACCTTAAAGAATGCCTCGAGCGACGACTGTTACCCTTTTTAAAAACACCAGACCAGAGAGAGAGAGAGAGAGAGAGAGAGAGAGAGAGAGGCATCTTCCCACTATTCCAAGCCAGTTATGGAGTGGTATAACAAATATGGTATGCTTGTTGTTCCACGCGACACCAATCCGTCGAACTGCCCTGAACTACGTCTAATGGAAAGATATTGGGCTTTGGTGTAACAAAAGCTAAAAAAAAACAAGGATGCTGATAGTGTCGATTTTTTTTGAAGACAATGAATCATGCATCCAAATTGTACATGTAAAATACACATCCCCCTCCTTAACCCCTCTTTAACCACGTTACTAGGATTCTTTTTTCAAAATCGCCAATAGTAATATTTTTCATTGTAATACCAATATTCATGTTTCTAACTTCAAAAATTACGAAACGCTCATACAAAATTCTACACCCCACATTTATCCATTCGGGGGTAGTTTTTCCAAAATTGCTGAAGGTTATTTTTTTTATTTGTAAGTAGTATTTCTATATTATCTATTAAATCAACATTCACGTTTCTAACTTTAAAAATTACGAAACTCATGCATGGGTTTCGTGTAAAAGAGTTATCATTTGTAAAAGCCATACATTTTCAAGGTGAGCCGCCATTCATAAAAGTGGTAAATTATGATATAACTATTCAACATAAACATAATTTTGTTTTGTTATGTAATACTCTTAGGTGCATCGGAGCCGAGATATTTAAATATTCATACCTGGGCGTACTTTTAAATATAAAATCATTAATTTCTCCGTATCGATATTATTTAACGTCATAAATTATATATATATATCTATGTGTATTTAGAGGTCATCTAAATAACTATGTAAAACAAATCCGCGGCCTTTGATAAAAAAAATACACCGTCCTCCACAGCTTTTACCCATGACTTCGTCCGCGTAGATTGCAATTATTTGTGGGGTATATAATATGAGCTATCTCCATTTCAGATTTCAACCAAATCCGTCCAGCCGTTCACAAACTTTTGCATTTAAGTATAATATTAGTAGAAGTATGATAAGAGTTCTCTGACCGCGGACGAGACAAGGCTTACCTTCGCGGTTGCACCGCAGCCGCGCGTCCCGCCAGGTGGCCGGGATCTGGTGCAGCTTGAACCAGCCTTCAGCTTCAGGGTGGTAGCTGTAGTCTTTCCGGAACTGCCTGCCTTCTGCAACGTCCTTATACTTTTAGATATCTATTAGTATTACTAGCTGGCGCTCGGCGTCGCCCGGGTGAGATATTTTTTCATACAATCCTTATGAAATAGGTACGTTACGTCCTATTTTCAGACCTACTGAATATACACACATAAGAATTGGTCAAGCCATTTTGGAGTTATGTTACAAAACCTGAAGACAGACGTAGGGGAATTTTTATCCATGACAATGGGATATCTTGCCCGCGACTTTGTCGAGAATTATCGGTAGAATACGTCTAGGTATTGCTATTCCCTCGGGCACTTTATTTGTCTGAGATCAAAAGTATTCCTTATCTTTCCTGCGGGTAGCAATCTCCATGATACCAAATTAATTTAAAATGGTTTCAGCAAGTAAGTATGGATAAGCTGAATCATATCATACCAATCTAGCGGCTAGATTGTACAAGTCTCTTCTGTTGTCTGTCACAATTGAATTAGTTGGCCGATTTTAGAAATGGGTAAAAAATAATTTGAAAATTGTATTGTCACTCAAGTACTACGGTAGATCCTGGTAACATGCGATTATTAAAGTTTAAAGAAATTTCAATTTATAGTATAAGATGACCTTCACCCAGCTGTTTATTCGATTAAAAGTATTTTATATCAAATTTAATACGGTAAGTAATATATGGAGAATAGGTGGGCTGAAAAATTTCAGTCCAGTATAATTAAATTATTTAATTAAAAATTTAAAGATCAACTTTATAATAAAAAAGTACATTTTTTTATTTTATTTTTTTATGGTATAGGAGGCAAACGAGCAGACGGATCGCCTGATGGAAAGCGATTACCGTCACCCATAGACACCTGCAGCACCAGAGGAGTCACAGGTGCGTTGCCGGCCTTTCAAATGAGAGTACGCTCTTTTCTTGAAGGTTTGAAGGTCGTAACGGTCCGGAAATACCGCAGGCGACAGACCATTCCACAGTTTAGTTGTGCGAGGCAGGAAATTCCGAGTGAAACGCACAGTTGTGGACTGCCAACCATCTAAATGATGGTGGTGGAATTTCTGTTGCGTAGGACGAAGGCGGAAGGATGCGGCAGGAATTAATCCGAACAGCTCCTCGGAGCACTCCCCGTTGTACAAGCGATAGAGAATGCAGAGTGAGGCTACATCTCTACGCAGCGCCAAGGAGTCAAGCCGATCTAAAGTACGCTGGCAGCCGACTATTCGAGTGGCTCTCCGCTGGATGCGGTCCAGAGGGAGAAGCTGGTATTGGGGAGCCCCAGCCCACAGATGAGAGCAGTATTCCATGGCCATATTTGCTTGTTTAATAGACAAATTACATACCAATCAAAAGTATTTACTATTGAGTAGGTAGGTCTAAACACGTCTAAACACGTCTAAACACGTTGTTTGCACTAACCTAACGTTTGCATATTCTATAGGCTTCATAATTTCGATGAATTGGTCTATTAAACAGGCAATTGCAATTTTTAAAACAAGGTGTTTTTTTTAATGATTTGTGTACTGGACTGAGTTTTTTCAGCCAACCTGATCGGCATATTAAATTTGATATGAAATACTTTTTATCGAATAAACAGCTGAGTGAAGGTCGTCTCCTATTGGAATCTTGGACCATATTATTCTACATTTACATACAAATGTCCCTAGGTGTTATTCTCTTTAGGGGATGGTGAAGGGAACACTTGACTCTAACAAAAAATTGCGCTTTAAAGCCAAATATTTCATAAACGGATCCCTTAATCCAATCGGTAATGGCGAAACTATAAGGGTTCCTAAGTTTGACTACGGAACCCTAAAAACACAGTCATCCTAACATGTTAAATCATGCTCTGATGGGCTCACCCGGCAAATAAATATTTCTATGGCGAGCAAAGATACCTATCTTTCTGTCGACGGACAATAGCGAATTGAGAAGATCGTTCAGTGGTTTAAAGTTAATTCCCGGACTGTTTAAATGGGAGTCGTTTGTAAAAGCGGATCTTTCAATAACTACATTTTAAGGAACAATCTCATGCATATTGAGGTAGTCCCAAACTAAGCTTCAGTTTTGTTCGAGATGTACAAGACAGTGATAAAACTGATAAACATACCTAATGACCTATGAAGTACCTAATACATAAAAACAACCAAGACTCAGGAATAAATACTCGTGGAATATATGTTTATTCCGGGATTCGAATGCAGGCTAGCCGCGTTGTCGTTTATCATATGTCTTATTTTTTATGTAACAGTGGGAGGCAGTCAAGGATGTAGGTTACCTGATGGGAAGTAATCACCACCGCCCATAAACACCAGCAACTAAAGAAGAGTTGTGGGTGCGTTGCCGGCCAATTAAGGAGATGTAAGCTCTATTCTTGAAGGCTCTCATGTCATAACTGGTGGAAAATACCACCAAAGAGAGACCATTCCACAGGTTCAACGTACGAGGCAAGAAATGCCTAGTGAAACGCATGTTGTGAAAGAACACCATTTATCAAGGTGATGTGGATGGAACCTGACTTTACGACAAGTAGTCCAATGGTGGAACTCAGCGGCCGGTAAAAGTCCGAATAATTCTATAGAACACTCCCCATTGTAAAGCCTATACAGCACGCAAAGAGAATTGATGTACCTTCGGATGAAGAGGGCCTCCCATCGTACAGTGATCGCTGGGTCTTTGACGAGTCATACATTAGTTAATTACCTTATATATATATATATATATATATATATATATATATATATATATATATCACATAACAATATTATACATATCATTAAAACACTTACCGCAAGCAGACAGCAGGAGAACGAGAAAAAGTACGAACAAACTTATTTCCATAGTCATGTTCTAAGCACGTCTCGACGTGTTGTGATGGATGCTCCTGGAATATCCCGTATTTATGCCGGGAGGGCCGGGCTGCCTGTCATCGCGCGGGCGGCGGGCGGTTGCGGTTGCGGTTAATTAGCGTGTTGAAGTCGAGCTGCTACATTTATATTAAAGTAGTTCAGTTAGTTACAGTAGGTACGCCTATTTTTCGAGTTTGTTTGTTCGTTAGAATTGTCAATGACACATACCGATATAGTATCGGGCCCTCATTCCACTGAGCTGATAGTGAAAGGTGGCTTTTCTAAGCTGCTGAGGTGTAAGGTCAAACGTTCTTGCTCTTTAACAAAAACTATCTCCTTAATGGAATAGCTAGACATTATTAAATTCGTTTTCAGAGAGCAAGGACCTCCAATAAATGCCTTAATGTGTTGAGTTAACTGTCGTGTTAGATCTGATCGATGAGCTAGGAGCACCAAAGTAGGTAGTCACATCTGAAGCTTTAGTTATGCGTTGATATGGTGTGCCCCTCTGTTAAAGGTCTAGAGAACGTTCTTGGGTGTCTGCGGGCGTTATTTTTGGACTATGGTCTTAAGGATAACGTCAAGAAGTGGCAATTTACTGTCATTAAGTTAGGGAAGGGTCCATACAATGGTCCCCCAATATTTTGGAATGGAGGTTCAATCGAAGGAGTAGGCCAGCTCACGTATCTGGGACACATTCTGACGGAGGGCGTTAGGACTGATATAGATATCGAGCGCGAACGCCGAGCCACTGCTGTGAGAGGCGATGTGCTCGCACGAAGGTTTGCACGTTGCAGTTACCCAGTAAAGTTGACGTTGTTTAGAACATTTTGTCAATGCTTCTATACATGCCTGCACTGGGTTAATTGCACCAGTCGCGCCATGATTGCGATTTGTGTGCATTAGTACATATAATAACTAGGGATGTTACGGAGGTGGGTTTACCGGAGCTGGACTCGGAGCAGGAGTTTTTAAATTCTGTTTAACGGAGTCGGAGCCGGAGCCGGAGAATGACTAGACCTCAGCAGTCAGGATTAGTAAAAAGAAATAATCCTGAACCAATGAATTTGAAAGGATTTTAACAGGAAATGAACAGGTGCTTGTATTTATCCCCTATCAGTACGACCTCAATCAGATTGAATTAATATGGATCACAATGAAAAGAAACGTGGCTGATAAAAATATATTTTAAAATAATAATATTAAGATCCTCCGTCTAGTTATGGAAGTATTTGAAGCCATTATTACAGTTCAAGAGTGGACACAACATTGTAAACATGTGCGTAGGTTGGAAAGGGAGTATTTGTAAAAGGACTTATATTTAGATGAACCCTTTATTATTAAATGTCGACGCAAGTGATAGTGAAACCGAAAGTGATGCGGATGACGATTGTGGCTTAGAAATGGAGGAAATATGGCCTCTCAGCCAGGATAATATGGCACATTTGTCAAAACACTGACCATAGTTATTGCAAGCCGGCGGGGCTAGTATGATTGTGTTTATCGCGTGACAAAATGTAGATAAAGCATCTGTCACTCTTGTACTTATATGTGTCAGAAAGTGACGGGTGTTTTATCCACATATTAGGCCCCTTGGTTTTCAATCAATTCTCGAATTATAGGTACATATGTTTTTTTTTCTGTTACCTATATTTTCTAGGCCCTACCAGAAATGTACATGTAAATGACGAAGACGAATGAGGTATGGTCGATTTACACCTGCGGCCGTATTATGGTTGCGTTTATATCGTCTGGATAAAGCATCCATCAGCTGACAGATAGGACCGGATTTAAGGGAGGGCAACCGGGGGAACAGCCCGGGGCCTCCACAAGAGAGTGAACAAAAATTGTAGGTAACCTATTCAAGAAATAATTAGGGCCCTCCACTCCTTCGCTGCCCCAGGACCTCTGGCCCTGGCGACAGACACAGATGTTTTATCGACGTGGATAAATGGGATCCTACTACGCACCCTGGATGGGATGCGAATTTAAGGTAGCGATACAATATATATATAACTTTAATATGAATAAAACCGGGGGTTTCAGACAAAATAATTTAGAGTCTAGCAAATGAAAGATGAGAATGAAAAAATGGCAACACTATAGTGTCCCCCTTTCAAATCAATCTAAGAAAAAAGGGACGACACTACAGTGTTGCCATTTTTTCATTCTCATCTTTCATTTGCCAGACTCTAAATTATTTTGTCTGAAACCCCCGGTTTTGTTCATATTAAAGTTAATTAGCAACAGTCCACATCATAGATAAGTTGGTCGAGCTCTAGATATTATGAACTCTCGGGACACGTGCCCAAAATAATTGTACAGAATATTATTAAACTTGAAGCAAATAACACAGCAAATATATATTTAACTAGAGGACGCCCGCGACTTCGTACGCGTAGAATTGGTTTCCCGCTCCTCCTCCTACTTCTTCTCGTTGGGGGTCGATTTTCGGAAAATATTTTCTTACTGCACCCCTAGACCTCATAAGAAACCTATGATGTACCAAATTTAGAATATTTACACTCAGCGGTTTGGGTATTTGCATTCCACCAAGCTTTTATGTGAGTTCTACCTTTTTTGACAAAAATTGGATTGAGTTTTTAAACATGTGTCAAAATAAAATGTAATGTAAATCAAAAGCACTAAGGAGTATTGATATCAATTGTGAAGCAAATCACCCCCAAAATAACTTTTTACCCCCTCTTCACCCCATTAGGGGATGAATTTCAATAAAATACGAAACTCCATCAATCTTCCATCAATTCTGTTAAAGAATGTTTATGCAAAATTTAAAGTAGATTTGACGAAGGAATCAAGTTGTCTCATACAAACTTTGCCCCCCTTAGGGGTACAATTTCGGAAAATCCTTTTTTTTTCCTATCCCTACGTCATACAAAGAACACACCTTCCAAGTTTCAGGTCTCTACGATCAGCGGTTTAGGCTGTGCGTTGATTCGTCAGTCATTCAGGACAAATAATTTTATATGTATAAGATTAATCTTAACCTAGTTGTGCATAACATAGTTACAGAATTATCATCAAGTTTTCAGAGTGTTATCAATTGGTTAGCTAATTAGCTAAATTTTGTTTAAATTTTAAATATTTATCCTGTTTACTTACAAGCTCGAAAATAATTAGGAAGTTGACTCATGTTCATTTACTGCCGAACCCTGTATTCAAACCGCAGATAGATAAGGCTTAATTCGGGTTAAAATTTGACATTTGCCCATACAAGATGTGTCAAAAAATCCGAAGTAAGGCTATCTGTCCGCGGTTTGAATATAGGGTTCGGCCATTAGTCACCATGTCAAATTCACAGACAGAATCAAATGATCCGAACGATCTAGTCAAGATGCTTCAACATACTAATGTAGGTAGAGAATTTAATAAACCTTGTAGCAAAAACATAATTAAAATTGATAATAAAATGTCTTTCAATGAGTGGGCAACTACCAGAATCCGAAAAAGTAGAGATAAATTATACCAACTTTATGATAGGATAACTTGCACAACTGATGAACATTTCCATCAATACGTTAGAGATTATTCCTAATTATTTAAAACGATGTACATTAAGGCAAAAGCAGAAGCTTGAAGGTAGAGAATAACTGACCTAGTAAAAGTATTTCTTCTCCAAAATTCCTGGTGAAATAACACAATGTCATCTGGTATAATGTCATCGTCCTCAGCAATAGCACAATCCATTATAAGTGAAAATATAAAATTAGCAAATGTACTTGATTTCAAATTTCATCATGTTTCTCCTTTCAATATTTTTTTTTAATGATAAATGTTAAATACACAGAAGACTATGGGCCGTATCAGTTAAGATACTAAAAACCCTTCTGGACGTCGTTGCTCCCATCCTAGCTCTTATTTTTAATAGTTGTATTGACAGTGGCATTTTCCCAAATGAAATGTAGTAAGTGGTTCTCTCCATCTGTTATTTAAAACCATTAAATTATATATGGAAATCATTGTTGAAAAAACACATTTTGACAAAGAAATTAATTTTATTTCGTCACGCTATCTTGGGGACCTTCAAGAGACGACCATACTCTTTTCTCTAAGGCCGGCAACGCAACAGAGATCCCTCTCCTGGGGCCTTGTCAAGATACATAATGACAGCTGCTCGACCACTACTTGTGTAAATTCCATAAATTTCGAATCCATAGAAAGCAATAAAAATGATGCGGAAAAATGATTACGTTTACTTTCGTAACTCCCCGTTCAGGGGGTGAAATGCACTCCTCCCGCTCTCAACTCGCTATTCCATTCACCATACAGGTTTCATGTCAAACTCTTTCCCCCTTCAGGCAACGCTGCTTCAGGCTTCTCTGGAATGCGCTCCCACTTCATATTAGACGAGGCTTTCTTTCAAGGGAATACTTTATAAGCATTCTCAGCACCTCAAAAAGTGTATTCGGCATGGCACCGAGATTGTATAATAAGTTACCGGAATATATAAGAGAATGTGGTATACCACAATTTAAAAGTCGTTTACTAACTTTTTTAACTGTAAAGGCATTTTATTCCATAAACGAGTACCTGCTTTAATTATAACTAGGAGAATATTTAGTTTTAATACCATGGTGTAAGCAACGCATGTTGCATGCTTATTTCATAGAACATTTGTATGCCTAATGGCTAAACATAGTGATAAATAATTTTAAGACTGTACCATCCTTACTACCTATGTTTCACAAATAAAAAAATTGATTTGAGCATTTGCTGGAACAAGCTGTTGCGTAGAATTTTAGGTTAGACCCATCATGGAATATTAGGGGACAAATCTGACACAAATTGATCTAGTCCCAAGCTAAGCTCTAAGCTTGCAGTGTGTAACTACTATACAACGATACACTTACTTATTTAGAGAAATATATACTTAAATTTAAACATAGAAAACATCCAAGACTCAGGACATATACTCGAGCTCATCACACAAATATATAAGCCCTTACCGGGATTTGCACCCGGGACCGCTATAATTTTATAGCTTCGTATATTTTTTATAGCTTCGTAGACAGGGTCACTACCGACGAGGCTAACGTGTCGTATGAAATGAAATACGGCGTTTCGTGAACCAAAGATTTCCTTTGGCAGGATTGGTCCGTGTTTATTGCATTTGACGTGTTATTATTGCTTTTTATTGTCTCGCAAAAGGTGAGAAAAGTAGTGTATTCTTCTTTGGGATAAAGCTGTTTTCGTCCTGGGCGAGATTGAATCCCTCGCTGCACCCAGGACTCCGTTTTAATTCGCTCGCTTAAGTCATAACACCCTAACTACGCTCGGGAGTTAAATCTAGAGTCCCTCGGTTGCTCATGATTCAATATCGCGCCCGTGACATAAAACAGTGCTTAATCCCCTCGATGTATTACGATTCCAAATTAAACAAAGATAATTTCGAGCTGTGATACTTTACTGATTTATCGATTTTATCATAAATATAATACTCAACAATCAAAAGGCCTCCAAAAGCCCGATGTTACTAAAATCGATCCATCATTCCGTTTGTTGCGCAAGAGTCGCAATACCCGTCGAGTGCGGACTTCCGGTTGAAAAAATCTATCATTCAACGACAACAATTTGTCGTGAAATATTTTGACTTGGCTCATTGTTACACAGCACACTTGCGAAGAGAATACAATTTTAAGAAACGTTCGAGTATGAATTAACTTATAAGGTATTCGTTATCATTTTATTTGTGTGTCAGTAGACCATTGATTAAAAAAACCGGTCAAGTGCTAGTGAGACTTGCGCACTGAGGGTTCCGTACAGCCGTTCAATAAGTATTATTATATTACGATTTGAATTCTGACCATTTTTTAGTATTTGTTATTTTGCTTCAGGGTTTGAACTATAACTAATCATTCCAAATTCGGCGCTTGTATGTTTTACCGTTTTTACGATACAACAAAAATAATAATACGTTGAAATTAAAAAACATATATGAGGACCCGCTATATTATTTCACTTTCTTTAAACATACACACATACATATACACTCACACTTTCATTGCCAAAGGTAGGCTGAGCTACAGAATTACAAACAAATAAAAAAAAAGTTGTTAAATCTGTAACCACGTTTTGCACAATCAGGTTAAGATGTTTGCCAGCTTATTAAATTAGCCTAACAGGCCTTTATTCCCTCATTCGCCTCTTACGTCATCCACGGGAAGACATGTGGCACTATTCCAAGCCGGTAACCCATCTCCTCCCGGTCTTTAAACATAAGTGTTAGTAATATAACATATTCTGCAAAAATATCAACCGGCTATCTATGACAGTCCACAATATACACCTCTTAAGGTTAGGTCCCGTTTGGCTACCCTTCGGGTTCTGGTACGGAACCCTAAAAACATGAATGTCAAGTTAAGTGTGTAGCTTCCGTGTAGTTATGGTGGGTCATTTCGTTTGATGAATTATGGTGTACCTTTATAATTGCTTAGAAGTCGCTTTTTATTTTTTAATGTGAAAACGAGGCAGACTAGCAAGCGAGTCACCTGATGGTAAGTCATCATCGCGATCCATAAACAACCGGAACACCAGAGGAATCGCAAGTGCACTGGCGGCCTTTGAGAAAAGAGTTTTTTTTAAGGCCCCCATCATTGCACATTGTGGTTAAAAAGTAACCCTGTCGTTAGTATTTATCGAGTTAAGACCTTACTTTTAATTCTTCTTTTTCCCGTGCGTCTTCAATCATGATGGTTGGCTGTCATATGTACGCGTCTGTATCGCAGAGAACCGGAACAGCTGTTCGACGGAGGCAATGCCGGTCCACTCTCGGATGTTCCTCGGCAACTTTACGACATTGAGAACGAACCCGACGCCCGGGGATTGTTAGCATTCCTATCCTGTTCAACGCCGGACCGTGGCTATACGTGACTTTTCTATGAAACTGTAATTTGAATTTAGTAGACATGGCAAACAGCTGAGTGAAGGTGAGTTACAATTACCGTACTCGCTGGCGGGTTGAATGCTCTGTCCCTCGCACACTATGACAATATTAACAATACTGTGAGGGACAGAGAATTCGACTTGCTAGTGAATACAGTAATTGTAACTCATGTTAAGGGTAAAATTCCGCCGTACAGAACAAAGTTTTTGGCAGACTGAGAAATCATATATTCCTTAGATAATTATACTATAAAAATCCTACAACTACTTCTAAATAAACATAGTTTTGAAGTACCTTACCTAGAGTTTTATTTGACTAATGAACTGTCATACAAAACGTATGCTTTGCTTTCATATTTCTTAATTAATTGACGTACCTACCACGGCGTAGGAGTAGGAAAACCCAATTTGAGGACTCGGACGCTGCTTCAGCTGAAAGCATGGTGTTTTCTGGATGTTTTACGCATTAATTTCGTAGGTTAATTCAAAGTTTGTTGAAAGGTGTTTAGATAAAATAAAAGGCCCCCGTTCCAGGCAATCACATTATCGCTATCACACTTGCACTCGATGTTGACAGTATATTTTGTCACTAATGTTGTAAACAAGATTTTGATTGCCGATAATTATTGAAAAACTGGTAATACTGTACGTATTTATCATTGATCGTTATATATAATCATTTCCACGGTAGTACATTTTGAACTCGTTATGTACTAGAGGGCGCTGTTGACTTTAACATCAAA
The DNA here is from genome assembly GCA_923062465.1 of Acleris sparsana. Classification (NCBI taxonomy): domain Eukaryota; kingdom Metazoa; phylum Arthropoda; class Insecta; order Lepidoptera; family Tortricidae; genus Acleris; species Acleris sparsana. The sequence continues at coordinate 11,303,227 of OV281307.1, read as the reverse complement.
AACATAGAAAAATCGATGCTGACAGCAATTATAATCAGTAGTTACTAATAAAAGTAATAAATAATCAAATTCCTGGCAACATACAAAGTAAGGCGTATGATCACTCAGTAATTTCCCACGGTCACTGCCCTAATTATAAGGAATGGTTCACAATGACCGTATGATATCGGAAGTCCGTTCACAGCGTGTGGCCCCTTTATATTTTTTATAGGGTATTTTGTGCCCGAACTGCATTTAGTATGGGGACTTTCACTTGGTTATCTCTACACAACTTTAAGTTTATATTTTAGAGTTGCACACCGTGCCCAGGACGTGGCTGAAAGATTTTAACAGCGCATTCCTGAGGTACACAAGGAGTTAAGACAAATATGAACATGGGTGCGATCCGGCTTTATTTTTTTGATAGCTATTAGCTGGGATGTATTCTCTTCTCCAAGAAAAAAAGGCTAAGTTCGAGCTGCGGCACGTTTTATAAAGCTACAAGTAACAATTTGACAGGTCTAAACTGGCAACACTGCTCAAACGGCTGGTCGTCATTGGTCGAGGTCAAATGGAAACTGGTAAACTGTAATTTGTAGTTTTACAAAACAGGCCCCTGGCAACGCTTTTTTTTTCATTCATTACGGGAAATCCCCTATTAAATTATAATTTGATTTACTTGTCCCTTTCTTACTTTTGTAATGTTGGAAGAGTTACAATACAAAACAAAAACGCTTTATTGAACACCACATAAAGAAAATTAACCTCGAGTGCCACTCCATGTCTTCTCGTGGTAGTCGTAAGAGACGACTAAGGGAATAAAGGCTTGTAGTACTGTTAGGCGATGGGCTTGCAACCTGTCACTAATACGCTGGTAAACATCTTGGCCTAATTGCGCAAAATGTGGTTACAGAATTATCAACAAAGTTTAAGCGCTGTAGGTAATTCTGTAACAGTAGCTCTGCCTACCAAACTCTGGGGACGAGGGCGTGAGTTAATGTATGTTATGTACAGGAAAAACAAAAACATGAACTTCTTAAACGGTAGACAACAGGTGGTCTTGTCGCTATAAGTAATCTCTTCTAGACAGTTAGAAGAGACTTGGAGCAAATTAAACGCAAGAGGCGGTGCAAACAAGGATAGGTATTTAAAAAATATAAAATGAAGCAATAAGCTTGATTATAAAAAGAAATACTTTACAAACATAAACATTACAAATACAGACATGAGTAGTTTTTTATTTTTGTTTTTATGGCATAGGGAAGGCAAACGAGCACACAGGCCACCTGATGGTAAGTGGTAACTGTGACCCATAGACACTCGCATTCACAAGACTGCAAGACTAAGACTGCAAACGCGTTGCCAACCCTGAGGACTAAGATGGAATGCCTCTATGCTAGTCATTACACCGGCTGTCTTATCCCCAAACCGGAACACAACAATGCGAACACTGCTGTTTGGCGGTAAGTTAATGGATAAGATGGTGGTAGCGATTCGGACGGACCCTGCACAAGGTCCTACCACCCGCAAAAAAGTTTAGTCAAGTCGAAGAAAGAGACTAAAGTTTGATATAAACAAGATGTTAGCATATTTAGTCAGCGTTATAAACATAGATTTCAACAAGCATTTACTAAGATGTGTCAATCATAAAAAAAAAATGAACCGTATTTTAGGGCCGTATTAATTAACTCATCTTGCCGGTGAGGCTCGTCACAAGGTACGTCAAAATAAACGCCTAACCATAGAAGACTGTAATTTTTGACGCATCTCGAGACGAGCAATAGAGTTGAGATCAGTCTATTAATACGGGCCTTAGATACCTACATGAGACAGACTTAACACAGATTAGCGCATAACATTCACTTCAATTATTTTGTGCATTAGATAAATAAAACGAAAATCAACCTAAAAAAATTTAGCGCACTTTAAACGTTGCAAGAATTAAATTAGTTGAATATTCGTAATTAGCCATTTTTTTCTTATTTATTTTGTAATGGATAGTTGGTTTACCCTTTTTTCACTTCATGGGAGAGGCAGTTCTTAAACGTTAAAAAGTCTAAAGCATAAAAATGGTGCGTCCCTAAAGGCTTCCACAGACTTTTTATTCACAATTTAGGTTGATTTTTTACAAAAAAATACAGGGCGTGGTGGAATAGAACTAACCCGGTTCTCAAAAAAACGTCGTGTATTTCATAAAAACCCTGCGATATTGTATCCTTTTATACCTTGCTGTTCCCACGTCGGATCAAAGTTGTAAAAAGCGGTCAACGGTCAGCGAGCGAAAAAACTACACCAAGTAGGTAGATGAGTTCAATAGTAGATTCGATATACTCTTATAGTTGACTTGGATCGACTGATTCTACCACCTACAACAATGAAAAAGAATACCAACTATAAGTAAACAATGACAGGTGTAGTCTAGTATTCTACGATTAATAACAAGTTAAAATAATTTTGATGGCTATTTGCAGTCCGATTAGCTAGTGCATCTTCGGTTTCGTATAAGTTTCATCCTTATCACGAAATAACCCTTGGCCCTGAATTCGACAGAGAGACGTGATGCAAGATTATAACACTTCTGCACTAAGTGCGTCAACGAATATCCTGCTGTTTTCAGTTTTATTTAGATAAAAAATATTGCATTAAATACATTTAAGAATGATTGTGTACATGTTAACATGTGTTTGTGTTAACACAAACTATTCTCTTACTTTAAACCTCTGGTTTTACCTCCTCTACCTTAGTTTAGCTTTAATAATAATACCATATAAGTTTACTATACGGGTCTATATTGTCTGCCATAATTATTTTCAGTCATGATGTGTTTTAGATCATAATCTTCGCAAGTCATAACATATATTTTTAAGAAACTGTTACTTTTTCAGGATTTTTACAAATCAAACCTAACCGAACCCAGCCTTGTATATACATTCGATATTTCAGAAATTCTTCAGTTTTAGCGATATAAAAAGTTAACTGTCAATAATTATGTCAACAATATCATTATGACCATTAAAAATATGGGAAACAACGGGCTCCCTTGCTTGTATACTCAATTCTAAATTAATATGTTAACCATATAATTTCAACCAATTAAACTTACCTGCCATTTCCTTAAGTGCCGAATCTACCGCACCCTATCCTTTTACTTAATCTACAGAGACACCCTTCATCCCATAAACAAACCTAACGCCAAATTTTGTTTATTTAAGTGATACCCGCCTACAATCCGAACAAATTTGCTGAATGGATAATTTATCGTGCATATCTGGCTTATAGCATTCTGTTCGTTCAGCAGGTGAGCGGGTGAATGAATGAATGATATTAATGACTGGAATAGTGTAAACATTGTATTGTTTGGGGGCGAAGGGTTTTTTCAAGCGTGTGAAGATGGCACGGATTATGTAAAAAAAGGCAAAAATCTTTTACGTTTTTGCATTTACTTAATTGCAAAAACAAGCTAAGTTTGTTTATGTATCATTTAAATTGCGTATTTATTTATGACAATTAATTATCAGTGTTCATTTTAAAGATTTATTAAGTTAATTAGGAAACAGAATACAGTAATGACCAGGGGTCGTGCTTTTAACGCCCATGATGTCAAAAAGACGAAGTTTTACTAAAACTTAATTTTTTAATAAAAAACACACGGGGTGCTCTGCTTTCATTTGGCAGGTATTTAGGTAGGTATTAACTGATAGAAATAAAAATAAGTAAAACAAGAAGCGGTAAAACGATTATAGTTGAATACAATTTAATCACAATCAAAATACGGATCAAGACATCATCTTTTTTTTTCACCACTCATTACTAAAAATGGCAAATAGAAACAACTTTCTTTTATGAAGGTCAATGCCATAATCAGTTATATATATTTATGACTATTTAACTATTTTAATATTTATCACGACATAAAAACAGTTTTTTTTATATGATAATGTTGCCGTGTGGTTGCCGGCTTAGAATAGTGCCACTCCATTTCTTCCTGTGGAAGTCGTTAGAGACGACTAAAGGCTTGTAGTATTGTTAGGCGATGGGATTGCAACCTATCACTAATATACATGTAAACATCTTGGCCTGTTTGTGCAAAATGTGGGTATAGAATGAACAACAAGTTGTTAGTGTTGTTGGTAACTCTGTAGCTCTGCCTACCCCACTCTGGGATGAAGTCGTGATGGTATGTATGTATGTATCGGCAACGCACCGACAACTCTTCTTGAGCTGATGGTGTTTATGGGCGGTGGTGTTTACTTCCCATCAGGTAACCTACATGCTCGTTTGCCTCCCACTGTTATAAAAAAAAAAAAAAATGTAATGTTAATCGATGATTTTTGCAACTGTCCTTCTCAATCAAATAATTCCATTTACGTTTTAGTTATGAAGCAGTTACTTATTTTTCTACTTAATTCATTTGTAGATGATGAAATGATTGATGACTAATGGTTAATAATTACAATAAAACCATTTGGAATCAACTCTATGTAGCGTGACGTCATTTACGGTACTACCAGTACTTTTCATGCCGAAACGTACGGGCCCTGAAATGATGTCTGGTACAGCTAGCGTACTGTGAGTCGGTGCCGCCGGGTGTTACCGTCTTACTTAATTACTGATATCAATTAAACTGAACAGCGAGTTATAGTTAGGGAAACATCTAACTTTAGTCGGTACTTTTAACTTTATACCGTTTTGTATATAGCATAATAATTTGTAGAAATCGATGAAAAATTAAGAAGATTTTGAATCGACACTAGTTTAAATCGCGTAGCTGTCAAGAAAGCTGATTTATTTCTCACTACCCGAATCAGGTCCGATTTCCACGATTTTTGAATAACGTACTTTTTTTTAAATGTTGTTTTTCCAGGAAATGTCAAAAATCGTAAATATTGGACTAGGTTGAAGGTACGAAAAACTTCTTTAAACCTAAAACTATTATTATTTCCTTGTCGCCAATCAGTCTGCACCAGCCCAATTGCCTAAGCAGTAAGCACTGCTAATGGCCACCATTGTGGCACGATGGGCACTGGGCAGCCGGTCCCACGGGAACCTTCACAGGACAATACTAATAGTGGTAGTGATACGAGTCAGGTGCTCACGCCTGCTACCTGACTTGCAGGCGACGGTGACCATGAGATATCATTTTAGTATAAAATGAAGTTCCCTGCGGCGGCTCTTTGTATGCTCGCGATAATCTCAAAAGCTAATAAACCGACTGTCGATTTTCTCCATGGATTATTTTCAGTTAATTAATTTTGCACAGGAGGTTTTTATGTATAATTAATTCTGGTGTATGTACGCGTGTTACAGAAACCTTACACAAACCGAACCGAAGAAAAGGCGGGTCGCTAGCAAATAACAAGAATGAGAATAAATTTTGTACCTGTCCGTAATTGGCTTTATTGTTTTGTTTTTTCCATTGTATTGTTACTTTGTTGTGCCTTATGTTGCTTAACGCATTCACACTTACTTACTGTTTTTCGAACTTTCGCCAGGTGCCATATCTTTTGTTTTATAATTATGGAGATTGCCCACTCCAAGAACGCACATATGCGTTGAGGGCACTAAGTGGAAGTCAGGAGAACGCTTATATGCGTTACAGGTAGTGAATGCGTTAATTGATAAATAAAACATAGTTTAAGCCGTGTTACAATACCGCAGACAAAATTGATTTTTTTAGCATTTCTTGATTGTGTAAATGTATGTACACTCTTCATCTAGAATTAAACAAATTATCTAAATACATAGATTAGATAGTGTTAGTAAATAAAACAATATCAGGGGACAATCTGACACAATTTTGCCTAGGCCCAAACTAACTTTCTCAACTTACAAGCTCAGGACGTTTTAACCATATTTAAGGATCAGCCACGCCGACGCGTAAAATACGATGACGTTGCGTAAACAAAAGAATGGGTCATAGTAATTACATAGCGTCATTTTGACGGACGGACCGTGATTTAAGCACCGTTAAGCTCTGCTGGGTACCATCGGCAACATGAGCAGCGACAGCGGTTTGGTCCATATCTAGCTATAGTTAGTTTAGTCGTGTTAAGCTAATTAAACGACTTTAATTTAATTATTAAGCAGTTTAGTTTCCTTTTTACTCTAGTGTTATTTGATGTACTCTTACAATAGATAAGTGTACATAAATAATTCAAAAAAAAAGAACTGTATACACAAATAACTACGAAAAACAAAACTCGGACTTGTCCTAATAAATTGCTTCGGCATGGTTACTCTACGTGTACAATACAAATCGCTTATGGTCGCCCACTGAGCAAATAGGATTATTTACCGCCATTGCACCCCAATACGCATTCATATCCACAAAAAACTTACAATTCCATCCCACGCAGTACCACAGAACCGAAATGTCATCCCCAAAACATAACTAGGGAGTACTTATGCCTTTTTAACTTGAAAAAAACTGGTGGTCTTTTTGCATTCGTTATGGCAAGTGCCTTGACGTTTGGTTTTTTGATTTTTTTGAACGCATGATCGATTTGTTACGATTTTTGTGATTGCTCAATCGATGTAAACGTCATAGTTGCACCGGATTGCACCTTACGCTAGCTCCCACGTTCATAATGTTATTTTTTGTGTCAGATTCATTCATATTTTTTGGACTAAGGTATATTCCTTTTCCTTTGATGAGAAACAACCCGCTGTAAAGTCTCCTTCTCGCTTCTGTTTATTTTATTTATTAATACTTTAATGCACGAAATTAAAATATTGTCCGGCGGAATTAATGCTAAAACCATTCTACACCAGTCAACTTTAAGGTGAAAAAACTTCATGAGATACCGCCCGCTGACAGACAGATCAACGTCCTGTTGGCACCTTTGAGTACGGAACCTTAAAAAAGTTTAGTGCTGGCTCTAATTAAAAGCTACTCTATTCATCTGTCTTTAAGCATGGTCCATATAGCTGACATATGTTTATCATTATGGTAGTTTGCTCATATTTCTTTGACAGAATAAATGGCCGCCAACCCCGTTAAATAGCAATACTGTTTCTAAAAAAACCTATACACGTACCTGTAAACCTGCAGTAATAGTATTCTGTTACCGGTTAATTTTTGTTTTTCGTCATTTCGGTGGACAATTTTATTTAACTCTGTTTTTTGTTAGTACGTAGTTTTAAATTAGGAATTCAATGATACATGAGCCACCGATTTAAAGCGAATCTTAGTAAATTTGAAAACTTGAAAAAATGCGCCACCGAAATTACGGTTTACAGTAAAACTGAGTAATATTACTTGTAAATAAATTCTTACTATGTTTTATCAAGGTACTTAAATAATATATATTATTTGAATTTTGACAAAGGAATAATAGCAATCAATATCTCAATATCATGTATAATAATATTAAAAAAAGATACTAAACTGCCTAATATTAAAAATAAACTAATGAAATTAACTTTTATAAGTACACTAATTCAGGTAAAAATATGGGCCAAACATTTTACAAAGCGGAATTATTTTACAATTTCATGTGATCAAAAGTCTACCCTAACCTAACCTAACCTAAACTAACCTAACTCATTTAAGCCCATGTAACATATGTATGTAACATGTACCTAATGTTTTAATCACAAACACGTTTTTCTAAAATGAAAGTTCGTACAATGGTATAGTTTGTCAACTGATGATTTGGTCAAAAGACAGGATACCGCCTAGGAGGCTGGCACTGGCAGCATTGCCACAATACCAAAGACCCCAAGCAAACCAAACTGCCCTCTGATCACCCGAAACGTCATTGAGGCGTCCAAAGAAAAATATATTTTATATGATCCTTCCATGGTAAACAATTGTTAAGAATTATAAGAAAGATTACACAGCGGATAAAATTTTCAGTGGACAAAAATTCCACCGAATACCCTGTAACCTGTAAACATGGGAACCTGCGGGAATAAGAATCTGTAGACAGAAATCCGTCCCGAATTCCTGTAATGGCTCCATTTCCCACACCACTCACAATTGCAAACGTCCTCTTGCGATTTATCTGTAATTAAAATGGCCAGAAACGAACACAACCACAAGTCAGCAAAACTCCCTTTAACATTGTGATATCTTCTTCAATCTTCTCTAACAATGGCAGCTATTGGAATCAAAAGAAACTTTAAATCAATTATGCGCTAATGACGCAACTTCCGAACGCAACGGAAACCGCAACCATAGAGCATAGAACATGAAGACAAAATGGCGGCCACCCGTGGCGCGTGATTTGTCATCGCGGTAATGACACTAATGATCGACATTATTGATCCGTAGGGGACACCGGTAATGACAAAGAAATAATAACATATCGATTATACGATGCAATTGCGATCTAGAAGATAAACATACGACTTTGTTTTTGTTCGGAAAAGTTTCTATGTATCTAGCTTTCTCAAACAGCTTGAGTACATCGATAAGCTTATTGGCAAAGCAAGACGAATACAAAGTTATCCGACAATATTAATATGATGTCGTAAACAGGGGCTCTATTGTGCGCAGTAAAACCATATTGTTATTGCAAAACTCTTACTCCCCCCTCTCTATGCTCAGATGTTGACAAAATACAACCGAATTCGGTTTTTTTTCCAACAAAATTCAGAACTCTCCAACAAGTAGTCAAGTCAAGCTATCAAAATAAATTAACCACAGTAGTCGTCAACATTCGGCACATAAATCAAGGCAACAATGCGACTGCACAATTGCATTGTGGATGCATCTATGGGTGCCCTATCGCGGTGCATAGACCACACGTATGCAGTTTTTGTGGACCCATTAATATTATTATGTGAGTATGATAGTGCCCGACTGATAAGAAATCAATCCTTTGCACAACCATGAAGTTTCTGAAAATGCCTTGGATAAAGTATACCCTGGATCTGACACGCAAATGACAATACCAAGATTGAGGGAGATAATTTTACGGAGTTCTCAATCAGAGAAACAGCAGAGTACACCTTAATTTTTGTCTTTGTCATCGACGCGCTTCATTTTTGATTGCCACATTCGGCTGCATGGCAAACAATCCGCTGTCATTTCAAATTGTTTTCGTGAACTTATGTTTTAAAAGTAAATTTAAGTCAGGTATTTGTGTTTTCAACGATTTGTTTGATGATAGTAAGCTTGGGTTATATTTTTTACGTAAGTACAGTATTTACCCTTTTCTCAAAGAAAGTTTTATGTTTTAGGGGCGTTTTCAATAAAACGTGTACCCTAATTAAAGGTTAAAATGAAAGAACTAACTTTGTCAGCTTTGTGACGAAAATTAGCTATACTTGACGCCCGTAATGTATGGCAATTTTTTTCACAACACTTGTAACGTTGCACGTTCATGATTAGATAAAGAATTTTAAAACACTATTATTTTCCTTAAATTATGAACTAATTATACATTTTTACCGATATTACACTTTTAATCAAGTACCTATACCTAATTATATTTACAAATCGAATCTTATTATTTTAATACAAGTAACAATCTTAAAACTAATTACTTATTATCTAATAATATAACCATTTTAAATATTCGCTTACGCTTAACACTTCTTCGGCGCGACTGCCTGCACGATGCGCGCGCAGCTCTGCGCGACCGCTCGAGAACGTTCCATGCGCCCTGCGCAGGCACACACGGCACACAACGTTTGTTGTGCGTTCACTTGTGCTACTGCGTGTCATCTTACGCGCTAACGAACTATTGAAATCTTCAATTTCTTTTTAATATCGGTGGCAGTGGACACCTCAGTTTCAGACGTTATCAGGAACATACCAAGTGTTATTTCGAGCCACAATAGGGTAAGTGTTGAACAATTTAAAATATAAGTGAGCTCTTCGTGTTAGATTTTATGGTGTATAATCTTATACGCAACGCTAGCCTTAACTAATCATTTCCTAACGTAATTTTAAAAATGCAAAGTTACTTTTTATATTTAATTTTTGTTAATACTGCTTGAGCGTTATTATTAATTGCCTAATTGCATAGCCTCTTGCCCCGCTTGTGAATCTGTTCTGATTGAAACACTTACACCAACTACACTCAGGAGCAAAAATCCCGGGTCAGAGTGCGTTTTTCATACAAACGAGACTATTTCGAAGCCTTGGTTCCTCGCCAGGGGTTGTTTCGAGTGAGGTTTAATGGTGGATACTCCGAGGTTCAATAGAGGAGATCAAAAGTTCTTAAGATACCTAACTGATCGCACAATCAGTTAACACCACAGCCGAACAGTTTGGGTCAGCATTTGGATTTCCTTACATTTTAGATGTTTTACTGAACATCAACAATTCCGGCGTTAACCACAGATTCATTCAGTTGGGTATCCTAGGCACTCTGGAAGTCCTGTATCGCTGCTCGCGGTATTCATCATCAGAATTCACTAAAAGCATTCCCTGGCGAGGAACAGGCTTCGAAATAACCTCTTTAGTATGAAAAACGTACTCTGACGCGTTTTTTTTGCTCCTGAGTGTATTAGCCGTTACTTTCTTACTTCGCTTCGCTTTTGGCTTCTCCGGAGTGTTCTCCACCGATAAGCGACGTGGCCAACAAGTGACACCGTGCGTTATTTCAGGGTGGTACGTTTGAAGCTAAAGTCTACGGCTGCCGACAATTTGCCCCTCATCTCATTGTCGTCACGCGACGCTCCCGTGACGTCACCGCCTCCAGGAGCACAACTGAGTCACCGGCCTCTTCATCCTCACCCGCTCACTCTAACTTGCGTTCAGGGAAGTACCGGACCGCGGAGGCAAAATTTTAGAAGGAATCAAACTCACGACCATTTCCTTTAATTAATAATTTTTAAATTTGGCTGATCTAAGTTGTTCATTTATTTAACTCACCAACCTAGAGGTCACAAACTGACCAAGTTACTGTTCTTTAATTTCAGTCCCTAATTGTAGTACACATTCATTTAGTGAAAACGCCCTTAACAGCAACTAATCTCTACTACGTGTATAATAAATACCTACGAGCAAGGACCGGAAAACCCCTTTATTTGATTAAGTCTATCAATCGAGTACTACATCATATGCTCTCCCAATCGATAGGCTTACCCAAATCATATGGAAACTGCTTCGAACTAGTTAACTACAACCATAGAGGTTTTCACCAGTTTCGTAAGGGTTTCGGATTGAAGCACTTACATTACGTTAGTGTTATCCTATCCATTCTCCCTCTTGACTATGTTTCTCAGATTCGTGTGGATTGGTTAGTTTCAAGACTATGCAAAAATATTATGTATGGACTGCACGTAGATATTAAAATAGCTTGAAGCCGTTCAATAAACACTTCATAGGGAAAAGATTTTAAGGAATTGGTAAGCGCTTAGTCGAATTAATTGTATAGTATGGGAAAGCTTTTCATTGGGGTAAGTCGATATGCTTATCGCATCGCTAGGGTTTGTAAAAGCCAGTCAATTATATACCCTATTGAAAACCCTTTAAAGGGTAAGCGGTTCCGGTCCCTGCCGACGAGATCATTTACAAAACTCAAAAATTTGGTTCAAAATAGCCACCACCCAAATTGCGTAAGTAGTTTAAGCCAATAAAGAACGGCTGCTTGGCAGCTATGGGCATATGCCATTTGCCACCAATTTGGCCAGTTTATGAAATGTTATAGGGTGGCCAGACTAACAATATGTTTTACCTTATTTAACGGGAAAAAATATTTTAATTTTTCACCTTCATATATTATCTAGCCGCGATTAGAGACCAACCGATCCGTAGTCACACCAATTGGCCACACTGGTGTGACTATGGTTCATTTTATTTATCCGTAGTCACACGAACACATAAATAGGAGGAAGGTTTAGGTTAGGTTCGTTTTTATATCAGGCCCGGAGGGCCAGAACAACCCAGAAATAGGAGCTCCGCGTCAGCGCAGCTCCGTTGACTCTGTTGAGTTTGAATTTGAAAGAGAAACAGACGCAAATTCGGTCTTGGTGAGACTACAGGTAAATAAAATGAACCATAGTCACACCAATGTGGCAAATTGGCGTGACTACGGATCGGTTGTGGATTAGAAAGGGATTAGAGGTGACAGTTTTGTCATATACTTACGTCAAAGTGCATATGAATTGACGGTTATTCCAATCCCAAACTAATCGCGGTTTCATTAAGTCACATCAAGAAGAACAGGGGAGGCCATTTGCAACGTTAAAAGATGGCGGATGTGTAATATGTTTTAGTTTTGTATTTTAGTGTATTTAGGTGTTCAAAGTTCTTTTCTGTTAGTGGTTTGTCCTTTTTATGCCTTGGTGTTGCACAGTGATAGAAGACTCGGTTTTATTGATCTAGTACACATTGGTCAGATTCCTTTTTCGTCAGAATAAATTATAGCCTGTTTTTTTTCGGACGAAAACGGAATTACTTCTTGGACAGAAAAAACTTTGGTTAATTTTTATAATTTATTTATTTGTTACATTATATTATTTGGGGTGACAAACTGGTGTGACCACGAGTCTGCACCCAAAATGTTGTCTCGAGTTTATTTATATATATTTTACCTGTTATATTTTAAGGGTTCAGATCAAAAGACAGACTATTTATACGGTTTTCAATTAATACTTAACAAAATTTAAACTTAATTTTTAGGTAACATTAATATACGTACCAACGTTTTACAAACAGTCTTTATTTAAAAAACGAAGTATGAAATCTACAAATCTAGCAATAATTTTATTTACATGTTTCTTTTCTTGGTGATAATTAATAATAAGTAGACCAAAATAATGTTCACGTAGTCTTTAAAATGTAAGGAAAAGAAATTTATTTACTGTAAAGGCTTCAAATTTCAGTGTAATCATAAAAACAGATCACGTTTTGTACGCGTTTGTAATGTTATTGAGTGTATCCGCCAAGCATGAACAACAAAACGGGACCTCTCAGAGCTCCTCCTTCGGTTCAGGTTTCACTTTTTCAGCGAAATCCGTGAAAAACTCATCCAACGCTGTGACATTCAGCTTCGATTTGTCAAATATCTCCAACCGGTCGGGATCGCGGAGAAACACCAACAATTCCTGAAAAAGTTTAAACGCCTTCCCTTCTCTTTTGTACACCATGTGACAGTGTGGCTTGAGGATCTGCAGAAGATCCAAGACCGGGAGCAGGTAATCTTCAAACTCATCGCTCGCCAGCCAGACCTTGACGAAGAGGTTCAGTAAACCATTGCACACAGGTGGCATCGACATCCGCTCGACCAACCCTATCTGCTTGTACTGTTTCAAAGCCTCGTAATCAGCTTTAGTTTTCTTCTTTTTATCTCGCAGAACCATATGCTCTTTGACAATTTTGTTAAAGAGGCTCAATATATTACCGATCTTTGAAGGTTCCATCTTAATCACCTCTTCATAAAACGACTCTAACCCTTTCAACTTCATGACGCGCACCTGCGCACTAGGTGTGCCCGGTAACCACACAGACAGAATATCTATCGCGAACTGTTTCATGGTCAGGTTTTCATCGTTTTCAAATATTGCCAGCACATTGTCTAAGATTTTAAACGGGATGACGGATTTGGTTGTAGTAGGCGCTATGTCGAATAAAGTTTTGGTTAAAGTTAAGATGCGGCTTCGGAGTGGTAAGAAGTCTATTTTTATGTATGGTGCGATGATTCTGTCGATGCCTTGTACTTTGAGGAAGTTGTAGACGTTACTGGGCTCGTCCATGAAGTCCAGTATGCTGTCTAAAGCCTCGGCCATTTTGAAGTAGAGTTTGTTGGTATCTTCGACGGGTAGGATGCCGTCGCGCACTTGCTTCTCGGCAAGATCGCCGGTTATTTGGAACTCGTCGAGGGCGTCGGCCATTCTTTCAGGCATGCTGCTCGTCTGCTCCTCCTCCCTCGGCATCGATGTCGCCGCCATCCCTTGTGATTCTGGAAGTTAGAAGCGATCTTAACACGATCGTGAAGCAAAAAAGAGCGATAACGTTTCCCTCTCCTTAGACCTAGTCAGATTTTTACGATGTTTGAATATGTTGTAGATATTATGAAAAATGTAGTCTGTAAGTTTCCTTTCCTTAAAAATACTAAAGTATTGAAAAGAAGCAAATAAAAAATAAAGCAATGACGGAAACGTTCGAAACTAGTTTTCATGACAACGTATAAAAAATAAATTGTGGAAATCGGTGTTGAACTAGGGGTGAAAAACGTTATCGCTCGGAGCTACTTTAGGGAGTTTTTGATGGTCTTTGGTGGTTTGATGGCTCATAACACCCCTTGTGCAAACTAGTCACAGTTTCCAGCATATAGAAGTAGACGTTTATTCAGTAAGTAGGCCGCTCGGGCACTTTTACACGTCAAGATACTACCAGCGCTTCCCAAGAGGAGACCACTGCTGAGAAGAAACGCCGCAAGAAAGAAACTCAGCAGTCAGTCATTTTTTAAACATATTTCATATTTACGTTTAGGACGTTTTCCCCTACTATTCACACAATGGTTTTTACAGTAAATATTAAGTTAAGCAAAATGAATGTTTTTACTTCTATTCTATTTTATTATATTCCTATAATTTCCAGTCCAGACTTTTAATTTTTTTAAAGCCGACCAGACTAACATAATAGAGTGAGATCCCTGTCACCCCAAACTTACATGATTTTAGGAAAGATATTTTTTTAGGATCGGTAGTATAACCTAAACTTAGAAAGGTTTGGATACTCGCTAAGCTGAAAGCGTAACCGTTTTACAGGTAGCAAGTATCAAAGGTGGAAAAAACTCATGCTAACTTACGTCAAAGCATTAAGGCTGGTTATTACATATGTCACGTATGCCAGTTGTCAGACACTTCCTGTGGGCCATAACTTATGACAGACACTTTAAAGTTATTCCGGTTCAAGCGCCTGCCAGTAACCTACGAGCAACGAAACGCAAAGCTATTGAAAACACTCGAAACGTTAAGATTAGGTAAGGCTTCACGTTTCTTTGCTCGGAGGATACGGGTAGGCGCCACTGAAAGTGATGTGATTAGCAACTGTTTATGTTATACTACCGATCCTAAAAATGGCATCTTTCCTAAGATCACGTAAGTCTGGGGTGACTGGGATCTTGGATTATAAGGGCATATGAGAGCGAATGAGAATGAACCACCCGAAGGTTTGTTTTAAATTCTACTCCTTTACACAATTTCGTTACTAGTGTAAACCGGTTGTAAACGGGCCGTATCTCGATATTCCCATGAATTTTGGATTTCATTGACAAATTGGGTATCAATATCAATATCACACACAAGGACAATTGTTCGGTTAAAGAGTATTTACTCGGATCGACTAAACAGAAGCACATGGGATTAGCTCCACGCGCCTGTCAAAGGAAATCTAGCTATGGGGAATTAAAACGGAGTCCAGGGTGCAGCGAGAGATTCAAGCTCGCCCAAGACGAAAACAGCTTTATCCCAAAGAAGACTACTTTTCCCACCTTTTGCGAGACAATAAAAAGCAAGGCTATTCTTACTACAAACAACGTCAAATCACTTTCGCTTTCGCCACTCAACATTTTTATTCAAACTATAATCTTTCAACTGCAACCTCCTGCTCCTCCTGCAACAGTCACCCACCGGGTGACGTATATTGTACTGAATCGCGTTATAACCTGCTGGTTAGCCGATGGCTATAATGATTTACTTTAAGTGAGGTTTGAATGAAAATAATATTAGTTCATGAGCTACAATTCACTAGTAGACTTGTAAAGAGGACTGGTGCTAGTGTAATATTTACGAAAGTGTGTATGTGTGTTTGTTTATCTTTATGATTCAGGCTTTTTTAGCCTATATAACTCCCATAACCAAGACGAATCTAATGGCACCTCAAACGGCAATTACACTACTTTTTCACCTAATGCGGTCGCCGAACTTGTTTGACACTACTTCGGCCAACGAACGTCGTCTGTACATACATTAGTCTTTTCGCCTTCGTCGCCTAACTAGGAGGTTGCAGCTGTCGCTCGCCGTGTTCTTTACACTGTTGCGGTCGCCGTATGCAACATGAGGCGGACGACTCAATGTAACCTTTAGGCTGCAGAGCGTGCCAAAGAAATAGACATAAATGCATAACCCTCCTTCTGGCTTAATCGGGTAAAAAGAACATCACTTACCTAAACTCTCAGGGTTCATCGAAGCATTCAGATAACCAGTAACATGTCCAGCAAATATAGCTATCGCAATCAAAAACATTGTTAAGATTTTCATCGTGAAAGTCATCAGAAAATTTTCAAAATGTATCTAGCGTTTGACGTCTTCCCGACTTTCATTTAAACACGTAAATATTGACAGGGTGCCAACATGTATCAATAAAAAGTCTGTATCACAGTCTGAAATATCCGCATGAACGCCATGGGTAAGAAAATGCGCAACTAACTCTCTCACGATTCTTTATTTAAAAAAGTATTTAATTACTATGCAATAATCTCAAAAGTCCTCAGATAATTATCATTTTAAAGCTACAATAATGCTACAATAGAAGAACTATATTAGTAACTAGTGTTTAAGTATACTAGCCTAGTATAAATACATCACAGAATAGAATTCTATTTATTTGACATACATACTTATGCTATCGAGAGCTAAAAAATATTGACGTTACTTGAGTGACGTTCATCTTTCAGTTTCCAGTACCTACTAAATAATCAACAAGTAGTCTTTTTGATCTTTTATAATTTCCCGAAATCAAATAGTCAAGTAAGCATTCTTAAAATTAAACTTCGTGTTCGCAGCTGTAAAAGTTTCATTTAAATACTTAAGCAACCAGCGGTTCCGTATCGACTTATCCAGTAATGGGTTGTGAGACACTGAATGAATATTTCACACACTGAATGCGAGAGCCTTCGGTAAACCATTATATATTGTTATATCTAATATCCAATATGATTAGGTAGTAGATTTCAAAATGGGTTCGATTCTTTCAAACAAAAGTATGATGCCGATTTTGGCGACTGTGGCCGGAGACCGCGACTAGGGTGACCTATTGTTTGCTATGAATTTATATGAGGCTCAAAGCCTCTAGTGTATTTTTACATACAATAACGCCTCAATCGCATTTATTTTCTCGTATGAATAACATGGACACGTTCGGGACGATTTGCCGCGTGAACAGCAACTTACATTCGAGGCACAGTACCCTTACTATGAGCTACAATTACTGTACTCGCGAGTCGAACGCTCTGGCCATCACAGGGCTCAGGGCGACTTCGTCCAGTCCTAATTCGTCACGTTCTTAACCCGTCCACAATGCCATATGGCCCACTATTCCAATTCGTCGGCATTCCTATATTGTCACCTTCCTAACTCGTCCACATTCCTATATAGTCCACACTGCTAACTCGTCCACATTTCTATTGTGTGGTCAACTTCTTTAATATTGTGTGGCTAACTTGAGTTTGCGCTGTGGACGATATAGGAATGTGGACGACTTAGCACTATGGACAATATAGGAATGTGGACAAGATAGGAAATTGACGATATAAAAATGTGGCCGAGTTAGGAAGGTGACAATTTAGGAATTACATGCTGACGACATGGCATTGTGGACGAGTTAGGAAGGTGACGAAATAGGACTTTAGACAAAGTCGCCCTGAGCCCATCACAGTATTGTTATAGAGTGCGAAAGACAGAGTATTCGACTCGCTAGAGTGCGGTAATTGTTACTCATGGTAAGGGTGCAGACCATCCCAAGCCAGCAAGGTAGCGATGTCGCGATTAATCAGGTTGCTCTAGATAAATTCAGAGTAGACAGTCGCGCGTACCGGTTGCCTTCGCCGGTTGCTGTTGCTAACGCATTAAGCCGGGAATACACATGCCTGTAAAACGGAACAACTGGCACATAGTGAATACATTTGCAAGTTATCTTGCATGCAATTTCATCCAAGCATGCATGCATGTAGTTGTCGCGTTCATTCACACGTGCCATAAGTACGGTTGGCAGCCCCCCACCTCCTCTCATATTGCATGCCAGTAAATGAAATAGCTTGTGATCTACTTGCTTTCTAGATACCATGCCAGTTAATGTATACATACATATGAAGTAGATGGCACGTGCAAGCGTGCCAACGACAGGCATGTGTATTCCAGATTATTTTGTTAGCTGTTTAGGTTAGCTGCCAAAGAGGAGAAGAGTATCAGCACCGTGCACGGTCCATTGCGCGCTCTGATGGACTCCAGCGACTGCGCGGTCGGCTGGTGCAGTACGGGAGGACTCTGCTACTGCTTCCTGAATAAAAAGTCGTCAGTCGTCCTTATATCTATCCTAAGTCTGGTAAATAAATCATATTTATGTAGTCTTTATTGTATAACTGCGTACAATTTCGATGTTACTATAACATTCAACAGTTTGTCCGAGCCGGACGTACAATATGAAGTAATCAAGGTTTAAATTAATTACAACTATAGTTAAATATGTTAACATGCAACCAAAGCATTGTTCTTACTGATGTTTGTAATTCATAACGAAAATTATTTATTATGATTAGTGATCGTCGGTCCACCTTGTGGAAGGCCTGCCGACACTTCGTCTTACGGTTGGATGGCCGTTGGAGCGGGAAGGTTCTAAAGTGGCCGCCGCGAACCGGAGACGATATTTATTTATTGTTTTATGATTTATTATCTGTGGTCCAGCTGGTGTCGCTCACGGATGCGGCGTCTCCGGCCCCGGGGTGCTTCGGCGACCTCCCCGGGCAGCTCGCCGGGCTGCCCGACCACGTCGCCGCCTTGCATGACGTCCTGCAAGTCTTCTTCCAGGCAGCCAACGTCCTCCTCATCATCGCTTCCTTCTTCGTTAGTGAAATAACCTTAAAGATTGTGAAGCGACGCTTATATCCAGTAGCTATCAAAAATTCCATAAATTTAGCTCCGGGCGATAACGTTTCTCAATTAATGCAGGTGTTATGAAAAACTAGGTTTGTATGTTGTACGTATATATCTAGTTTTTTATAATATCTACCATATATTTAACAATTGGACTAGATTTTACCCCTGGATCGTCAGTGATTTTAGACATTTACTTAGTATGGATCGTGCGGCAATGACGCCGTTGCCATCGACGTCCGAGGGGTTAAGGGAAGAGAAACGATATCGCCTTTTGTATGGAAAGTTCACTTCACGATCCTGTTAACTTCTTTGACTGCTTGGCGCACTGAGTAAAAACATCAGCGATTTTGAACAGGATCGGAAGAGCTGGATAAGAAATATTATTGGACATCCTCAAAACCCGACCACCAGTGGCCATACCTTGTAGTTACAGCAAAGGTGTCCCAACGCGCAACGTGCGGTCAGTGAGGGTTTACGTTTTCAGCAAAACTTAACTACGCAAGCCACTGGAGGGCCTACCAGTTGCACAATCTGGCTTTGTAGCGCGCGTTTGAGAGTTCATTGTCCTCATCATCATCATCATCATCATCATCATCATCATCATCATCATCATCATCATCATCATCATCATTATCATCTTAATCCTCATCATCATCAACGTCACCATCATCATCATAATTAGCGATGCATCCGATACCGATACCGATACCGATATATCGGCGATACTTCGGGTTAGCCGATATATCGGTATCGACGATATTTTTATGACCGATTCAACGATACTTTTTAATTTAAAAATGTAGTGTCAACTTGCGATTACTTTGTTTTTTAAACAAAAATCTTATCAATGTTAATTTTAATTACTAAAAATTTTAATTATCTAATATTAACCTATGTATCTACTTCTTATATGAATAAAAAGAAATCTGTCGTGTGATTTATTTATTATACCTTCATTTTTGAATTCACAAAAAGCGTATCGGTATCGGTATCGGTATCGCCGATATTTTTATAAGAGTATCGGTATCGGTATCGTATCGGAGAAAAGGCGTATCGATGCATCCCTAATCATAATCATCATCATAATCATCATCATCATCTTCATCATAATCATCATCTTTATCATCATCATCATGATCATCATCATAATCATCATCATCATCAACATCATCATCATCCTCATCATCATCATCTTAATCCTCATCACCATCATCCTTATCATCATCTTCACCGTCATCATCATCCTCATCATCATCCTCACTATCATCGTCATCATCATCATCCACCGTGATTTACACCACAATTTGTTGTTGGCCATTACCGAATACTTTTTTACGGCATGGACCCCATATAAGTGGGATGAGAGAACCATAGACATTTGAATTCTGAAGATTACAACTCATACCATCCTAATGGGCATTGCACACTACGCCCCGGCACCAGAACAGCACCGTCTCAGCTTAATTAAATTAAAATTAAAAATCATTTATTTCGGACTCTGGTTCCATACTTTGTTAGTAACAATTTAATAACTTAAAACTAGGGTTAGGAACAAAATAACTTAATGGCTAATATCGGCGGGCAGGGGCACGCACCGGAGCATGTGCCTCGTCCCAATGCCGTATTATCGGGCAGTCCACCCGTTCAGCAAGCGTGCTCAGGATGCTGTTGGTACTACTCCGCACCCTACGCATGAGTGACGCTATTCTGCTGCGCGTTATAGCGTGGAATCCAGGCACGCCCGCTACCGCGAACATGCCTGATGCACTGCAATAGCGGGGCAGACCCATCAGCACCCTGAACGCATTGTTATATTGCACTCTTAATGCATTGACAGCCCGCTGCGTAAAACTGACCCATAGCGCACACGTGTAGAAGGATTGACAAAATGCCCTGAATAAAGTAATTTTGACACCCCCACCACTCCGCGCGAACCTACGAGCCAGCATATTACACCGGACTGCCAATGCTCGGCGCTCTCTCTCTATGTCGAGGTCGTCGCATAGCGTCTCCACTACCCAGTGCCCCAAGTACTTAAATTTAGTGACTTTTTTCAGTGGTGTGCCGTCAAGTACAACTGGCGGGACAATGTCATAGGTTTTATTGCCCGCCTTAAACACCAACAGCTCGCTTTTAGTCGCGTTGTACTTAAGGCCATGGGCAGCAGCATAGCTCTCGCATACCGCCAGTAACTTCCTCAACGCACTGATGCAAGGGCTCAGCAACACCATGTCGTCCGCGTAGCTGATGTTATTTATAACTTTTCCACCAACGGAACAACCCATTGGCGTATTACTAAGCTCCTCGATCAGTCGATTCATATACAGGTTGAAAAGCTTCGGAGATGTCAACCCACCCTGTCTCACTCCACAATTCAACCTGTATACATCCGACACACAACCAGCCCATCTCACAACATTGGTCTGGTGCCTATACCAATATTTAAATATTGATACCAGCTCCCTAGGCATGTCCGTTTCTTTGGATAGTTTTGACCACAAGATATCATACGACACTAAGTCGAAGGCCTTAGAAAGGTCCAAGAAACAGGCATACACAGGGGTTCGTTGTTTTGCATAATACTGGACAGTGTGCTTGAGACAGTAAATAGCTGACTCCGTCGACAACCCAGCTCGGAAACCGAACTGAGCGTCATTCAGCTTTATGTGAGCACTTAACTGTTGATCAAGCAGACCATCCAGCACTTTTGCAATTACAGTAGCCAGAGAGATGGGTCTATAATTGTTTTGATCCGATACATCACTGGTTTTATTCTTAATAATCGGAATCACAATTGTCTTCATTAAATCGTCGGGCAGATAAGAATGCCCGATGGATAATGCAAAGAACATTGCTAGTACCCTTGGCAGGTGAGAACCGGCGTGCTTGAGATGCTCAACACTGAGGCTGTCATGGCCAGGCGACTTGCCACGCGACATATTCCGTAGGACAGTAGATATTTCCCTAGCGGAAAAATAAATAGGTCGGCTACACACGCCCTCACATGGCTCCTCAGTCGTGGGCATCCCACTCATAAAGTTATGCCTGGGTTGAACTTCAAAATGTGTTTTAAAAAGATTTGCAATATCCACCGGCTCACACGTACCCCCGACACTTACAGGTAGGCTCGGCCTGGTATCAAGACGACTGGTCTTTTTCCAGAAGGATCCAAACCTTTTAGCATCGTGATGCGATGCCAAAATATCCATTTGTATCTGGCTTTGATTTTGACACCATTTCAGTTTCATTTTAAAATATTTTCGGGTAGAACACATTTTCTGATAGGCAGGGCCATGTTGAGGTTTACCACTACTAACCCAGTCAAGAAAAGCAAGCCGAGCCCCTCTATGAGCATCTTTGACATGCTTGTTCCAACCAGTGATGTACCGGCCATGACTAGGTTTTTTACAATTATAACTAAGGACAGCCGCCTCACTAAGCACAGTTATTATCCTAGTGTATAGCTTACTAATATATTCTCTGTGATTCACATTACTACACATTGTGTCACAACAATCTCTAAGTTCAGATGGAAAATCTATTTCTGCAAGTAAATCTGCAATTAATGCGAACCATTGAAAAGTGAGCCTTGAATTATGTTAGTACGACACATTTTGTAAAGTTAAAGTGAAAACAATAGCCAGGCGCGGGCCCGCGTCGTCCACTGAAAAATGTATCGTACTCACACGATATCAATGCTCACTTTTCAAAGTTTCACTTTGAGCCTATCCGGTGCCGAGGAGTTATAATGTGCCATGAGTGCCATGACCACCTTCAAATGCGCCGGCAACTGTAACGTTTCAGACGGAATGTTTTTATGATATGATTTTACCGGTTGTCTAATCCGTAGGTACACTGGAATACAACAATGTGAACACTGCTGCTTTGTGGTAGGGTAAAGGATAAAATATAAAGGTGGCAGCGATTTAGACGCATGTCACCAACCTACCACCACTGATATGACAAGTGTTAATTCTATCAATATAAGTTACCAATAATTGGGTACTTTACCCTACTTACCCAAAAGTGGTATCAAGTTTTCGAATAACTGTAATGATAAAGTTGAGGAGAAGAAAGGCACCTGATATTTTTTGATTGATCCGCCATAGAATCTGATGGCTTGTTCCCGTCGGCAGGAGACCCCGGCTCTGATGCAGGTGTACGTGTGGGGAGCCCTCGCCTCCATCGTGCTCGGCTTTGCCGCCGCCATCTTGGACGCGCTGCTGCGAGCCAGGAGCGGAAGCCGCTGGGTCATCGCCAACTTCGTCTCCGAAGTTGCCTTCTTCTTTGGTAATTTCATGGTGGACATTTTGTCGACATTTCAAAAATGTTTCACTTGGGAGAATTTTCATTTCATCGACAAGCTTTTCTAGGGGCAAGTTAACCTCGCTCCCCCGTTTATTTGACCTTTCGCGGTTGCCTCAAAGGTCAAATAGTGGTGCCGCAGGACTACGTGGGTTGACAACACTGTCTGGTTGGACAGGCTCTGGCGGCGGCGGTATGGTTAAGGATAGGTTAAACTTTTTGTGTCATGTTAATAACACCAAAAATGACCCGGGATAAAAAATATCCTTAAGTATATCTATTATTTTGATATTTCACGCTGCGATACATTGAAAGATATAAAAAAAATACAAGATGATTTTAAAAAGCTATGTCTGTTAGTTTATTTATTTATGTAATTCATTCAGCGACAACAACTTAACAAGCCGGTACACGTTTCGTAGCAGATTTTTGCTACATAGCGGAAGAATGCTGCTACGGGCTACAGCGTAGCACTCGTAGCAGTGGCTGGCGGTGAATGTGGTAAACTTGCTTAATTGCACTATAAATACAGCAAAGTATAAATTGCGGATTGAATGCCCAATGGTATTCTCCACCAGTCAATCAGTACGCAAAATAGAAAAAACGAGCGAGTCGCACTCGCGCACCGAGGGTTCTATTTAGAATCGAATCAGCGCGAGCCCAGCTCGCACCGGACCATTTTTTGTTTCTCTTGACAGTTTGATCTATAATCATACCAAATTTGACGCTTGTATGATTTCTTCTTCTTCTTCTTCTTCCATAGCATTTATTTAGATGCCCACTGTTGGGTATATGCCTCTCCAATTATTTTCCATTTTGCCCTGTTTTGAGTTAGGTAGTCTGGTCCATAGAGGGCCAGCATTCTCTCTAATGTCATCAAACCATCGAGCTGGTGGCCTGCCAACACTTCTCTTTCCCACCCAGGGCCTCCAGACTGCAACGCATTTTGTATGATTTACAGTATATCGTTTACAAAACAACTAAAAAAAAACATGTACCTATACCTGCACCTACGCTGCAACTAGATAGCTTATACCCCGGATAAACATAATCGAAATCTACGCAGATAAAGCCGCGGGAAGAAGCTAGTAACACATATTCTGAAACAAACAACCAGCTATCTATTACAGTTCATAAGATACAGCTCTTTAAAGTTCGGACGGACGGACCGACAGCGCAGGCATATAGAGTCCAGTTAGATTACCCTTCGGGAAAAGAACCCTGACGAACTAAAGTGGATTTTTATAAATACTATTAATTGTTAATATAATTTCCAGTATTGTACCTCTGCGTGCCTCTGGTGGACGCGTATCGACTGCAGCTCGAAGAGATTCAATAGGCGGCAGTGAACTCCGCCAAGCTATGTTTAATATTAAATATTTATTTAAATAACTGATCTGTTTTTGTTTGCTCAAAACAACGGCGGGTGGTAGGATCTAAGGCCGGTGCGTACGATTCTACCACCATCTAGTTGTCTATATCCAAGTGAATAAAAGATGCCATATCGTGAATAATTAATTACGATCTGGAAGCAAATGGCCTAAAACAAATGTGAATAGATGCAACCATAATGTTGAGAACATAACAGTTCTTGTTTACTTGTCAGTGCGATGTGTTATTCATTAAATTAAGTTGATTTTAATATGTAGTTATTATAGTGTAATTTAATTTCATAGTAGTTTGCCTGTAACTTAATGTATACCCTGTCAAAGTTGGGGATAAATTACCCTAATCAAGTAATCAACTTACGAGGAAGATGAACTCCTTCAGTTTTTGAAAATAAGGATCGAAAGGGGTGATGCAATGCATACGTTTGCCAGGTATGGTATAATAAACATCCTGTATAGTTATAAAATTTCTTCGCAGGTTTTAAGAGCTTTAATTATAGGATAACAGCAAATAAATTCAACACATTATGTTTTAAATAGTTTTCATTTAATATTTTTTGTACTATCTACTATATACATCGTGAATTAAATATCTATAGAAAAAACATCGAACGTAAATCTAGCTACATAATACAAAATACACGCGGGCCGGCGGAAAGTACGGGTCCTTGCAAATAAAACAAAAAATATACAATATTTACTGATCCATCGGGATATAATGTCCCGGGATATCCAATGACTAATTGCTAATTGTAATGAAAAAACAGACATAGCCTTTCCTTTCCGTCGTCTCGGCCGTTCACAACATAATCTTAACGCAAATAAACTAAAACATTTGCCTATATCTTAGAAGCCGTATTAAGTTGTTTGATACTACGCAGGTCAGCCACTAGCAGTAACATACAAGACAAAAATACGCCAAATACAAGGTTGCCATACGTATACATTTATAAGTCCAAAGAAGAACCTTATATTTTATTATCCATTCCATTCATCCATTCCAGTCCATTTTTCAAGGCACCCTGTAGAAGCCAGAGGTTAAAATACATTCAACATGATCAGTAAATAACAGGAGTACTCCAGTTGAAGCGAATGGGCACAAATCGGCAATTTTCAGGGGTTTATTCATTATTACGTATGGCAACCCTATAGAAAAGAAAGTAATTCACACGAACGTACATCGCGCTCCACCACACTAAAAACACATTTTGTTTATTTTGTTGGCATCACCTCGCTATACCAACATAAAAGTTGATGGTATCATAGATTTCTTACTGCTGGCGTCTACCATTTTTTTAGAATACTATCTTCTCAGCCTTTTCATATACAATTTCTTAATTTGGGGTTACGCTATGAACAATTTAACATGGTCAAGAGACCTACACGCCCACAATCAAATTTTAAGTCACGTTATACCTGTCCCTTTCTATATTGTATCACGAATAAAGAGTATAAGGGAGAGAGCATTAGTGATCTTTAATTTAGAAGTAATCCAGCATAGCAGTGGCGGCTTCGGTGGGTCAAAGTCGTAATAATCATTTATCACGCGACTATAGTGATTAAGTAAGGCTGGTTTAGAATTAAGTTGAAAAATCCTGGTGAACATTCACCCCTCCCAATTCTAAGAACTCTAGACACCAGGCTGCCACCGCGCACCAGTCTCGTATCCCACAAAGTATCACAAAACATACGCAAATGGTCAAGCGAGAACATTGAAAAAAAAAAGTACTGAACCTGTACAGGGTCGAAAACAGTATGGGCCCTGTAGGGGAACTGTCGTAAATCCTTAAGTTACATAACTTTATTTTTAAAAACAACGACTGCATTCATAGATTTTCTAAAATTCGCTTGTCTCACCCGGAATCGAACCAGCTAAAAATTCCAAACATACACAACTCTTAACTCGTTTGTATTCTAGAATTGACAGCTCAAGTCAAGATATATTTCGGCGCACCGGTAAGGTTATTAACGAGTTATAGGGCTCTATCTTACTTCGTTTTTACCCCTATTGTAATCGTGTTGTTAACAACTAGGCCGACTTTACAATACGATTACAGTACATGCGATGAAATATAGGCAAGTACAAAATAGAGTATTAGTACCAAATAAAGTACTTCTTACGGCCATTCACAATATTCGATTCGCAGTAATGGATATGGTATCATGATCGTAGGTAGATAACTAGCAGGGAATGCAATTTAACCGGTTATTAGACGTTTTTGTATGAAAATAACCGGTTTAAACCGGTTATAACCGAATATTCGCATTCCCTAATAACTAGTGATACCGTCGCCTTCAATAGAACTTGTGAACGATGTAAACAAATTAGTACTGTTTGACACATAACCTCAAATATTCACGCGTGTTATTATTAAAAATAACGTATAGTGAATAGTTATTTCATCATAAACTTACCATGATAATAATGATCTAGTGAGATCTTTGCAATGATTTATATCATTGCAAAGATCTCACTTGATCTTTAAAAGTACGTGATTATCGAGTAATCATGGTGAATTGGTTCGTTTGGTTTTGTTTACATCTTTTGCAAGTTCTATTGACGGCGACTTTAGTATTGTCTACATTCATATATGAGTTCGTCTGAGCAGAATTGATAGATTTTTCTTTATTTGATAAGGCTCAACTAGAGTTTGGATATTGGGAACAGCCGTTAATCAATACTGTCACAATCTGAATTTCTAATTACACTAGGAGTCGACAGTTATCTAGTAGCTCCATACAAACGAAACTACGTTTATTTTCATATAGATTGTCTCGCTGTTTTTTCGTTTTTTTCATTACTGTATGAACATTTAGTCTCATTTAAACAAAAAGTCCTTTCTCAATATCATTATAAATGTTTATAATTGACTGCCAGACATGCTGATTGAAATGTTACATCCCCTGTAGTACCTGTCAGCACACTTTTTATGACAGAGTATGAAAGCGATACACAACCGAGTAATCTGGTTTTTCTATTCTGGAGCGCATACAATACAACCAACCTGACCTTATAACATTAAACATTTATGTTATATTATAAATATATCAGCACTATCACATTAACATTTTGAACAGCAAGTTTAATGAGCGCAAAATATTTGTGTAGATAAAAAAGCAATCAGACATTGAATCTACGCCTCTGAGGGTCTTATTTCAATATATTTATTAAATTTATTTACATGGTGGCCATTTGAGCCAGTTTCACTGATGATGCTGCTTGTAAAATATAAGAGTAACTTCATGATCATTGTATTTTGACACTTATAGGCATATCCTAACGCATCACTGCCGGCAACGCAATATAAGTGATTCCCTGTCTTTCCCTCAGTCCCTTGAACGCATATGCGCATTGTAATACCCTGACAGCTCAGAATGATACGATCGTGTCGGATAAATGTCATCGAAGATAAACCTTTTTTTTTCTGTGAATCAAGATTTATTTAAACCTTAAAATTACAAAACAAAACGAGTTCTATTATTTCTTAATTATGAAGATTCAATCAGATTTCAATTAGGTATGCGAGCTTCGTACCAAAAGCGAATGCGATCTCATAAGGCCCCCCGAACAAAAAATGTGCACAATACAGCCATTTAAATATAGATCCATTGCAAAGGAGATCCAAGTCAGATAAAGAATTCTATGCTACTCACAATAGGTTCGAATATCAATGGCAAATTTCGTTATAGGGTGGGCCTTAGGAAGTAAAGAAGAAAAGAATCGTGTCTTCACGGTAGGACCTACAGTTGGCTTTCGCGACTAACAATTTTGTTCCAAGAACTAATTTTCCTAAATACTTAACACTTAACACATCAGCACGAGGACTCAAACGTCATACTTGACTGCAACACAAATCTATCTACAGTACTTCGAGCTTCTTAATAGAGTTCGGCTGGCTATCGCTAACACTCTTGCTCTCGCAACTGACAGTATATCTGTCACTCGTGGTTCATACAAAAACGAAGATTGCCGAACTACATTAAGAAAATAGAAGCACTGTATACAGGGTGTCCCAGAAACCGATGTCAATCCGCCTAGGGCTGATAGAGCAGCTAAAAAGCTATCGATTTAATCACAATATAAGTTCAGCGATTTTTACTAGTTTCGGAGAGATATTGATCACTTTTAATCTGATTTATTGCAATTTTCCCTTATGTCCATGTCACGAAAAATCATTAATTCATGTTTTATTTCATAAGGTCCGATAGGGGATTCATCGATATCTTTTTATCTGATCTATCAGCCCTAGGCGGTTTGACGTCGGTTCCTGTGACACGCTGTATATCTCATAATCTTTCAAAATGCGTGAACAAAAAATTACACTGTCAACACTAGTTACTACACATTAACAAATCACGCCAAAACAATAGGTATTTATTGTTCACATTATGACTAATTGGAAATCATTAAAAGGGAGATACTTTCGTTTTCGTCTCACTAATCACTTCTTAAACCTCAACTATATTATTTTTCATATATTATTGTGCGTGTGACAGATTTCATTTGGCAAATTTAATGATGCTGCTAATTAAAATCGCATTTTTTTCCGCTAAGGTAAACCTTAAACAAAGAAAATGTAATCGATTTGCATTCTGTTATAAATATGTCAACTTAATCTATAAAAATAAGGTAACATAAATCGTCTAACATTACGCTAGAACTATATTGCCATCGAATGGTAAAATTGGTAAAGTCTAGATTGATGTTTTGTTGTGGTACAATAACGCAATGATATTTAATGATTAAAATCGTATCGGCGATTCGATTTATTCGAAGAACGAGGTTCTTGCCAAACACTATTTAACGGTCCGTTTTTCATTTTGTTTTTATTTCCATGACAACAATGATTATTGTTTTTTGAAACGAGTTTACTATAGAGTTGACTGCTCAATTGGTTGGAACAACGTTCGCGTGAAATGTGAACTTTCAATCAGTCACAGGCACAATAAAATATGAAAAATATTATAACTGTTTCATGGGAGCGAACATACAAAGTTAGAATATCATATTATTCAGAACCCATCAACTTTTCAAATACTTAAAGATATACAGAACCTTAGGTTAGGTTTGTTTTATAACAATACAGTTTGGTCTCAAACATTTCATGCAATAGGGAACCATAGAACGAGAAGTGTTATTGTATTGCAAGTGGACTTTACATGAAAATTATATTGCCATTTGTTTATTTGTCTTTCCAATCCATCATCGACCTTATTGAGTGTAAGTGTCGTCTAAAAAATCTATGACTGTTATAAAACTTATAAAGATATAACATACTGCGTGAATATTATATGATTTGACATTCAGAGTATACCAAAACAAAACCTAATAGCTAAAATGAATATTCTATGCCCAATATTCTATACATATGCAGCTCGGTGATGATGAAAAACATTTATACCAACATTAGCAACACATGAAAACTGAATATTGACACAATTGGATCAAATCGAATTGAGTTTAAGATGAAATTGAAAGAGGAATAAAGAACGTCTTAGACTGCAGGTATTTTAATCCAGCGGATAAGGCGAGGGCGAGAAATATGCGATCTGAGTCTTTCTTTATTACCGCCCGTGGTTACAATTTTATGTCGTCGCCTGGCCAAGTAGGACTTCTTGCCCGCGTAGCGAGCGGCAAATGCTACTTCCGGCCCAGGACAGCGTAAAATTAAGAGGATTGTGAACCGACGCCTAAATCACGTAGCTATCAAAAAAATTACACATAACCGTTTCTCACCACCCGAGTCAAGTCCGATTTCCACGATTTTTATTTAAATGTAGTAATTGTTATGATAAACAAGATCCGGACGGACGGGAAGATTCCGTTTATTTTTTGTTCATTTGATGATGGATTCCATTAAAGACCAAATCGGAGAAATACTAGAAAAGAGCTGAATCTTAAGTACCCGATACCGACGCGCGTGCATGACTCGATGTATGAATGTGGAAGAAGCGAAAGAGATTTGTCAGGGTCATAGCAGGTGGAAAGAAGTGGTCTCTGCCTACCGCTCTGGGAAACAGGCGGCGTGATTTACATGTAAGTATGTATAATGTATAATGTACTGTATATATTATGTATGTTTATTACACAGAAATATTTTCTTGGAAAAGAAAACGTGACGTAATATTTCATAATATCTACAACATATTCAAAAATCGTAAAAATCGGACGAGGTTTCACCCTTTATAAGGTAGAAACCATTTAGATCACATATATTTATTTATAAATTCAACCTTACGCACTATACGGAATATGATACAAATTCTGTTGTTTTTGCACGAAAAATGACTTGCTTTTATAGGAAGTGTCAAAGATGAAACTGTATTTAAATTTTACGTAGCATAACTGTGGCCTTACAAAGGGTTAAGGGAAGAGAAACGGTATCGCATTTGAATGGATATTTTTAGTTTCAAATACTCTTAAGACGGCCCAATTCCATAGATTTAAAAACACAACTGCCGTGGTCCTGCAAGGATATACGCACGTCCAAAATCAAAACAATGATATTCAACAGTCTTTTTCATCCATCCCTTTTCAAAGGTGATTCGTTAACTAAGTAATAACGTTCTAGCTCCACAGAGTTATGACGAAACTTCACAAGCACTGGAATTAACTGACGCTCTGGTTCGCTATAGAGACCACAGGTTGCTGGTTATTGGCGGCGATGACTGTGGAGCCGGGAGGTATTCTCTGAGGGACCATACCGTCAATGTGCCGGTATTTCTTGAGCCGCGTCCACTGCCCGTTATTGTAGTTCATTTGGAAGTGCATCTCCGAGAGCATGGTGAGGTAGGTGTCGTCTGATTGTAGAACGTTCTCGATGTTTTCTGAGAGCTTTATCGTTACTATGTTGCCCAGGTTTGGACAGGGGTTATCTGCAATAGACAAACGTTTCAGTGAGTAGCTCAACGTCATATTGCCGCCCGGATTGGGGGCCTGGAGATCTGTAATACAGGATCACTCCTAGTTCGGACTCCAGTCCCTCACAAAGGTTTATTTATTCAAGTTTTTACGCTTATGTAAGTTATTCCTTTAATATCCTTTGTGAGGTGAAATAAATGTTTTTATTATTATTATTGCTCAAGTAAGTGTCGCAGCGTTGTGTTTTTATCAAGAATATAATAAAATTTAGAAAGCTCATATTTAAAATTAGTCATACATTTATTATGGTGCCCTCATACGCCAATAGGCAATATCTCTTTAATAAACAAAGCAGAATCCATCCTCACCCGTGAGTAATAAGGTCGCACTTGCTACAGGAGTTTTGTCTGAGATACCACCACGTGTCTCTTTCAACTAGTAAATATTCGTGAGGCAACGGAATAATGTCACATATTCTTTTCGATTTTAAGGCCTGTTTATTAGAAAACACAATAATAGTAATGAAGACCACAGGA
This sequence comes from Acleris sparsana, assembly GCA_923062465.1. Classification (NCBI taxonomy): domain Eukaryota; kingdom Metazoa; phylum Arthropoda; class Insecta; order Lepidoptera; family Tortricidae; genus Acleris; species Acleris sparsana. Next base: position 11,271,380 of record OV281307.1, on the reverse strand, counting down.
CGCGTGTTTAGTTTGTAAAAAAAGAAGAAATTGAATAAACGTTTGGCATGTGATAGATATGTATCATGTGCCAGCAATAGAATGATTATTTTTACTTGTTTACCTCTGGAGCCGGCCATGAAGCCGAGTATGAGCGCCTTCTCCGGCCGAGTGACGCGGTTAGCGTTCCGGAACATGTCTTGCGCCTCAAGCATTTGCTCGCGCTGCAACAAAAACGTTATATATAAAATAAAACCATAGCTTTTTGTTTCTAATTGTGTTGGAAACACAGTGCATCCGTTTCAAGGAAAAAATATCAAGTTTAATATATCCAAAGAACAGACACGTAAGCGTAATGGTTACTGAGATCCTGAACTAATTCAATTCATTTATTTCATAAACAATTCTTAAATTGTGTTCGAACATCTTATAAACGAATACAACGGTATATAAACCAAACTAATACATATATTAAAAAATAATGAAAAATTTAGTCTGGACAACAAAAAAAATATCTAAGACGGATGATTAATGAAATAGGAAATTAAGAGAAAAAAAAGAATCATTAAATACACATGTCATAAAGTAATAAAAAAAACCAAGAAAAAATGTACGCCCTTTTAATCAGATTTATATAGATTAAATTCCTCAATATAATAAAAACACTCCTTGAGCAAGAATGGTTTTAATTTGGTTTTAAATGTGCAGCTATTTGCGAGCGATTTCATTTCAATTGGCAAACTGTTAAAAATAACTATAGCCTGGAAAACCGCGAAATGTCTTAGTATTTGTAACCTAGGCGTGATTAACAGCAGCAAGTCCTTTCTTCTTGTTGCTAGACGCTTTTTCCTTTCATCAGGTGTTTCCATTCTGTTAATGTGCTTGACCAAATCCGCCAGCACCACCAAGATATAAAGGCATGGAATAGTTAGGATTTCGAATTTAGCAAAATACACCCGACAAGATATCCATTGGGGTAATCTAACCATGATTCGTATGGCTCTTTTTTGGGCAACAAAAGCAGATTGCATGTTATACTTGCAGCTATTTCCCCAAATTTTTATGCAATATCGCAGTTTGGATTCCACTAAAGCGTAGTATAACATTTTCAGTTGGCCCTGATGGCTGAACAATTGCACTTAGTTTATTTTTCCAATTAAGGTTAGAATCAATGTTGATGCCCAGAAATTTTACACATTCCGCTTGTTGTATTTTAGCGCCGTCGAGAGATATTTGTAGGGAATCTTTTTTCCTGGTGCTAGTTGTAAAGAGCAATGCGGTTGTTTTACCACTATTAAGTGACAAACCGTTAACAGAAAACCACTCGTGAGACGCTGTGAGAGCATCGTTGAAAGATGCATTTAGCTGAGACATATTTTCTGCAGATATAATTGCGTTTGTGTCATCAGCAAAAACAACCATCTGAGTATTAGGTACATTATTAGATATATAATTAATCAGGTCATTTGTAAATAATATAAAGAACACTGGACCCAGTATAGATCCCTGGGGGACTCCCCATTTTACGCTAGCCAATTTAGAATTGTATGATTTTATGTTGCCGTCTTGCAACCATTTTATTTCAACTAATTGCTTCCTGTTGGTAAGATATGAACGAAAGAAGCTCAATACTTTGCCCCTAACTCCGTAGTGTTCCATCTTTGCAAGCAAAATATCGTGATTGACAGTCACAAAGACTGAACTCAAATCAAAATTTAAGTGATGAAGTGATGAAGTGGTGAGTGTGTCTCCCACAAGTGTAGTAATAGCTTCGATCGTTCCCTTACTCTTTTGGTTATCGTATTGTATCTCGTATCCTGTTCTGTGGCTCTAACATGGCTGCGTTTATCGCGTGACAAAGTTTAGACAAGGCATCTGTCACCTTTTGACACGTAAATAAGTACGACAGTGACGGATGCTTTATCCACATTTGACACGCGATATAGACGCAGCCATGCTAGGCCCACTGATAAAGATGCTTTGTCAGCCTGTCCTTCATCAATCTCTCTAATAATTTGGAAAGTGTTGGTAAAAGAGAGATAGGCCTGTAGTTTTTGTGGTCAAACTTAGATCCCTTTTTATATATTGGCAAGACCTTCGCAATTTTGAACTGATCTGGATATGTTCCATTTGCAAAACAATCATAGAAGAGACTGGCTAATGGTTCTGCAATTAAGTCTATATTGTCTTTGATAATAGTGATTGGAATCTCATCGTAACCATATGACATCTCAGGCTTTAGCTTTTTAACCAAAAATTTAACTTCAAGTGAGGTTACCTGTTCATATCATAGTGCATTGAGTTTCCATTCCTGGGTACATCTCAGAATACTACCAACTTTAGCATATGTAGAGTCTCCAAGACAATTTCTAACTAACGTCATTTTTGTTACATGCAAAAGACGTGCGATTGAAACAAGCGTTTTCAGGACATCTAAAACATTAATTTCGTAGGTCAGGTTAGACTTCGACTTCGATGAAATGAAAATGCTGCGTAATGATAATCTGTATAATAATATGAGCGTTTTGTTTCATTGAGTACTTTCACTAACGAAACCTAACAGGAATATGATTAGAGTAATACGCTTTGAGAAATGGGCCCCTAGCGGGCATGGTGTGTTGTGGGCGGTACTCACGGTGAGCGAGAGCCCGCGGCGCGGCAGCAGCGGCTGCGCGGGCGCGGCGGGCGCGGCGGGCGCGGCGGGCGCGGCCGGCGCCGGGCTCGCCTGCACCTGCAGGGCAGGACATCTTAGTTAAACAGCCTTCATATTCATCAACCGTGTAGAGGTTTACTATCACTAATGTCTCGGGAACTGGCAATTTCTCGGGGAACAAGTATACGTATGTCCTTCCCTGGGATTCTATCTCATTGAGAAATTTTATTTGAATCCGATTAGCTGTTTTGTTGCAAAAAATTAAGTTACTTTTCCATTCATATTAGACTAACGTTCGAAAAAATATCTAAATTTAAAAGATACAGAAAAATTGTTTATACTTTTATTTTAAATATTTATCAGGTCTTTCGTATCGGTAGTTTTAAATGGATGGCTAGGGACACGGTAGTCGAATAAAAATTACGCTTTTAGAATTAAATATTTCAGGAATCTAATAAATACTCTTTTTTTTATGCCATTAAGAAGGCAAATGAACACACAGGCTACCTGATGGTATGTTGAATCTGTGACTTGTACACATTTGCATTCTTAAGAATGCAATTTAAAGACTGCAATGAAAGAAGAAAACCCTGTGGAGTAAGATGGAATGCCTCTGTTAGTAACTTCACCAGTCAAGTAATTTGAATGTTTATAAATGAAACTTGGCACCCATTAAGAGCCTGTTTTTCGACATTAGACAAATAATAATACATACACATTTAATACAAATATTTACAAGTTTAATAGTGAAGTGTACCGCATGGACTAATATTAATAGTCTAGTGAGCTTCGAGCAACGGCTGCCCACAATGAAGTACTAAGATATAGTACATTGTGTATTAAAGATAGAATTACAAACGAGAGTTTGTTATTTAGCTTTATTGACTTTAGCTTTGTATTTCCATTACCATTCGTGTAATATACAATGTTTTTCATCACAATGGCGAGAAAATAGAATAAAATCAGACAACAGATAATATGTATAAATTAGTCAGGCTACATCATTGTCTATGACTTACTACAGATAATGTCAAACGTGTTCAGGAGTCTGATTTAGTGACGGTCGAGATCAATAGCTTATATGTGAGATTTTTTGAAAATTGTATGTAACTGATATTTCATCTCGAATGAAACTTCATATCGAATTGCAGGGGAAAAAAGCTATTACGCATGATAGGGCGTAATGGTAAAAAAAAGAAGGCGCAGTTACCTGCGGCGGCGGCGGCGGCGCCTGCGGCGGGGGCGCGCGCACGCCCGGCGCCACGTGCGCCACCTGCGGGTGGTGCCAGTGTCTTTAAGGGCCAACTCGTTTTTCCGAATATCACTACTTAAATCTATCTAGCGGATTTTCAGAACGTTTCTCACAATTGTTACCTCTGTGATTTTCAATGTGATATTCAGACAATAACACCGACTAATTGATGGAAATTGTTAAGCCGCGTATCCACTGCGCGCGGCAAACCATCGAACATTGGGTCGCGCGGCGGCCGCGCAATATGGGGACGGGTCCGCCGCGCGCGGCAGCTCGGACATTGGCGCGCTCGAACGTGCCGCGCGGCGACCCAGGTCGTGTCGGTTTATGGTGGCGCGGCAAAGGAGCGTCAGTGTGTTGTGCGCGCGCAATTGGGACGGACCTTTTACTTAGAGACGCGCGGCAAGATGGATAACGAGAAGTGTCTGCATTTGATTAGATTATATGGCTTAAAACCGTAAGGTTTTAAGCTATTATGGAAAAGTAAATGCACCCACGATGTTCTCGTCTCGAACGCTTATGAATAATATGATATATGATGATAAAAGCCGCAGCTGCACGTCGCTGACGAGATACGTCCATGGTTACCGCGAACAAAATTAATGTTTGTTCCGAATCGCCTGCCGCGCTATATGAAAATGTGCGCTTAAAATTGGCTCGCGCACCAAAACGCAGGTTCGCCGCGGTCGAACAAGGCTCGCGCAGCAGCCGCGCGCAGTGGATACGCGGCTTTACAAATTGTAGTTAACGTTCAACGTTTCAAGATAAAACCGCAAAACATAATAAAAAAATAATATCAATTTAATATTTCATTATCTGCCAATATTAACATTATTATATAGTTTGTATATAATATTATAATATAGATAAATCTGATGTACAAAAATAAGGAGTTTTTTTTTTTAATCTGTACCATACCAAAAAAAATACATGTAGGGGGAAAGGTCGAGAAAACTCTGGCAACACTGAGAACCTTATAATACTAAACATAGAGCAACATCAAACACTTTACATTACAAATCAAACGAACAACTCTTGTCTCATCTTATCTTATCTTGTCTTATCTTACAGATGAACCCTTTCAAAACACATCGACCCCAGGATCTTTTGTGCAATTACTCTCTTACTCAGCTGTTCCAATGTGCAAATTTTTTCACCGTAAGAGCAATCAGACCAAGATGGAGTGACGACTTCGTCAGAATAGCGAGACCGCGGTGGATGCGAAAAGCACAAGACCGGTCTGAATGGAAAGCCTTGGAGGAGGCCTATATCCAGCAGTGAACGTCTTTCGACTGACATGATGAAAAGCAATCGGGTAATATACTTATCAGTTAGAAACATGGTACATGGCAAACGCGAGGTTCGAACTCGTTACCTTACTATCACGAGTCGACCTTCTAAGCCACTAGGCCACCGAGGCTCTCAATAAGACCTTTAATATTAGGGTTTACATTCATGTTGCATAAAATTTACTGTCATAATTTCGTTTAGCATAGCAACCCTTGGCAGAATCATCGTTTCGCATAATTACTTTTGGCATTAAAAAAATCGCATACTGTCATTTGGCGCAATTGTCTTTGGCAGAATAGTACATTGGCATAACGTTGATTAGAATAATAGTCCTATGGTAGAATAATTGTTTCGCCGAATTTTGTATGGCATACTATATAAGTGTATGTGTTGTGTCTTTATTTTTTTGTGTATTTCGGACAATCTATATTATGCAAGATGAATATTACCCCTTATTTATCCCACTGCTCCAATTGCAATGCGGTCCTGGCTCCTGACTGGTCCTGGTTATTGTAGAACTTCTAACCTAACCCAACCTATTTTCCTGGTAGCAGTTCGTTAGTAATTATTATGCTATGGTACAATTATGCCAAAATAAATTCGGCGGAAGGTATATTCTGCTACATAAAATTCTGCGAAATGAAAGTCGGCGATATTAGTATTCTGCTATTCAAAATTCTGACAAATGATTGTTATGCGTTGACAGTTATGCTAAAGTATCATTCGGCTAAAAATGTTTCTGCGATAACTGTTATGCGAAATGTATTTCGGACAATCGATATTATCCCAGATGAAGGGAACCCTAATATTACATGTACTTACCGGTTTGAGACCCTGCAGTAGAACTGCCTTGCCGCCAGGCTGTAACAGAACGGCTGAGGTGTTGAGCAGCGGTGTAGATAGTAGGAGCGGCTTGGTGGCGCCCTGCCCTGCTAGCAACAGCTTTCCTTGTTGACCGATCACGATCGGCTTGGCACCCGTCGTCTGCAAATAAATACATGTTCAAATACTGATGAAAGACTAACAAAAAATAACGGATAATGAGGAACCAATTCCGTGCGGGACCTTCTTGGATTATCTGTTTTTTTTTAAATAACAACTTTTCCTTTTTTGATTGATTGAGTGACTGACAAGACAGCGGACAGCCTAAGCTTAACGCCCAACCAACACGCGGCTCTCGAAGGAGTCACGACTCGTAGAGTTACAAACTTCGAGGATGCCGATGTATTCGCTGAACGCTGGTCAAGATTCTTGGATAATATATGCCATGAATTCATCTGTCTATCTATATATATACAGGGTGTCCCTAAAACCAACGCGAAAACTGAGAGGGCTGATAGAAGAGCTTATAGGCTATAAGATTAAGCAAATTTGACCCTTATGAAAATTTCATAGTTTTCGAGATATTGGCACTTTTATAAAACTCGTGATTTTTGATACCTTGAACCAGTTTTTCGGGGTCTATGACTTGCAAATTAATATATTTTGGAAATCTGTTTATTGCAGGGTGTTGCCAATAAAATGTGCTATCGAATGTGTTTCAAGAATTTTTTTTGTAATCATAATGATGTGGCAGTTAAAAAAAAAGTGCAATTTTTAGATTCTTGAATTTTTTTACTGAAGTTTTGATTTAATTTTATTTTAAATAAATATACTAAACCAACCTGGCAAATAACGTTAAAAAATACAAATTATTTGTAGTTTTTAAAATAATATCGAATTCACTAATGTATTTAGCATTTTCTGAGGTAATGCTATTGCTGTAATTATGTAGGTATATTATTATATTGCTAAAGTAATGCTGATTTCCATTTATCTCCAAAATTAATAAAAACATCTAAAACTGAATCTTTTTTATTTAAACTAAATTAAATGTTCGAATTGCCCGCCATTTACTTGAAGACAAGCTCGGAATCTCCTTAAAAATGCTTGAGTGATGCGACGTGCACTTCTAGTTACGTCTTCTTGAGCCACTGTGTGAATATGCGTTGTCTAAGCTCCACAATACTGTTAATCGGTTTGTCATAAACTTTTTCTTTGATATAACCCCAGTAATAGAAATCCAGAGGATTTAGGTCCGAGGAGGCCATAAAATGGGACCTAGACGCCCGATCTATCTCTGTGTGTAAGTTTGGTTTAAATATTCTCTCACTTGTCGTGCATAATGTGCCGTCATTTTGTAGCCATATTGACCTCCGTGTGGCCAAAGGCACATCCTCGATCATATTCTAAGAAATGCAGATAATTTTGACCATTTAACGTTTTTGGTAATTCAATCCGGGCCAATCATTATTTTTTTATAACTGTCACATCATTACGATTACAAAAAAAAACTTGAAACACATTCGATATCACATTTTATTGGCAACACCCTGCAATAAACAGATTTCCAAAATATTTAAATTTGCAGTCATAGTCCCCGAAAAACTGGTTCAAGGTATCAAAAATCACGAGATTTGTAAACACGAAACTTGTACACCAAGAAAATTAACAAAATACGAAATAAACGTTCTATTTACAATGGCAATGTTTACATTAATGACAGATGCATAGTGTGAATTTATAATTTACGTTTTATTGGGCTAATATTATTTTATGTTAATGTATTACATTATAGTCTATTATCGCATATTTACGATTTTGATAAATTATATGTCATTGGATTCGTCTCATGCTGGAGAGTTGCATAAAACTCATCGTTTTTTTTATGATAAAGTACTAAAATTTTAAAAATGCTATTGCAATTTCAATATCTGGGGCACTGGCTTACTAAAGACCTCGAAGACGATGACGTTACGGAGAGGGAGCGAAGGGCGCTATCAGTGAGGGCTATAGCCCGCAGGTACTCGTATTTTTTTAAAACAGTTGCATTAAAAGTGGTACTTTTCGTATATCGTGCGCAAAGTTGGATTTTTCGCACTAGTGTTTTTGACCGTTCCATTTTTCACCCTTTATTGGTAAAATTTTCGTAAGTATAAAATTGCGCTGTGAATTTGTATCAGGCTAATAATGTTTTATTTTTGTTTCATTGTATTTTTTTCGCAAATGTCTTATTCAACATCGTTTGATACACGTGCGGAACTGTCAGTTTCACTCTTACTGAGGTCTTCGGGCCAAACCACCTCGGGATTCGTGTAAAATGAAATTACATACTTTCCGCACTTGCATCAAAATGTAATATTTTAATACAGTTGCTCAAAAAGTGATACTTTTCGTAGCTGTATCTCGTGCGGAAAGTTGGCTTTTTTCGAAGTAGTGCTTTTTACTTTTCCTATTTCGCACTAGTGCGTTTTACAAATCGATATATTATTTAAATATTCTAAATAAACTAGGCCGTGCATCCAACCAAAGAGTTTGCATGTTTAAATAAAGTACCAGGAGCGCAGAGGTAATTGGGAGGGTAGCGCGGTGCGGCGCAGGGCGGGCGGTCACACCACGCGGGTTGTAGGTGAGGTAGGTACTTCTAAAGTTTATGCCTTCCTAGTATTTGATTAAAATTTAGGCAATTTCGGACAGTGTGTGCACACTTTAAGCTCACTTCAAAGGTCCGGGGGAAGAGGAGAGATACACGGATGCCCACATACACATATACACAGATACACATACTTTCGCAAATGTATTAAAACAAGGTCGTTTGGTACACGTGCGGAACTGTCATTTTCACTCTTCCAGAGTCTTGTCGCTCGGGCCAAAATATAGTACATTAGCATTACTGCACAGACCAGAAAACCGGGTACGTTATGAAATTTGTATACATATTCGCGGCCGCTGCCGCTGGTAAATAATAACTTTTTTGTTTAAATTTTGCCTGGGCCTGGAACTCGGAACTTCGCGGGCTGATTTTACAACAGTAAGGTTAACATTTCCGAGCATGTGGGAGAAAACATAGTTTCCGCACGTGCATCAAAATGTAGTATTTTAGTTTGAGTGTCAACAGCAGCGATAGCTACCTGCTGCAGCAGCAGGGGCGCGGCGCGCGGCGCGGGCGCGCGCGGCGGCGAGGGCGGCGCGGCCGGCTCCGCCGCTGACGCTGTAACGTTACATACATCACACTCTTATTTGGATACTTTTTAAAAAAAGCTAAAGAAAAAGCCTTGTAAACGCGTGGTAGAGGCGTTTTTAATACAAGAACACGCTTCGCTTTGTTTATATAATTAATAAATTGTTTTGACTTTAGTAGTAATATAAAGTGATAGTTACAGGCAGGCACCTCCTCCTGCTTGGGCATCTGGTAGTTGTTGAGTCCGCGCGCGTAGTCGGGCGGCGGTGAGGGCGGCGCGGCCGGCGCGGGCTTTTTGCTCGCGTTCTCTTCCAGTTCTACAAACAAATTATAAGGTTAAGTTACGGGGACTGTTAATGTTACATTACTCATGTCAACATTGAATGTATGTCGATGGTCAATTCGATTTGAAAAAAATGTTTAAGAACTATGTCTTTGATGTCGACGCCCTGAGGATTGAGGGTAGTGTGCGTGGTGCGGTACCGTTCTTGCCCCGGCGCTTGGCATGCGCGTGCGCGACGGGCTGCTCGGTGATGTCGAGCAGCTTGATGCCGGCGCCCTGAGGAGTGAGGGTAGTGTGCGTGGTGCGGTACCGTTCTTGCCCCGGCGCTTGGCATGCGCGTGCGCGACGGGCTGCTCGGTGATGTCGAGCAGCTTGATGCCGGCGCCCTGAGGAGTGAGGGTAGTGTGCGAGGTGCGGTACCGTTCTTGCGCCGGCGCTTGGCATGCGCGTGCGCGACGGGCTGCTCGGTGATGTCGAGCAGCTTGATGCCGGCGCCCTGAGGAGTGAGGGTAGTGTGCGTGGTGCGGTACCGTTCTTGCGCCGGCGCTTGGCATGCGCGTGCGCGACGGGCTGCTCGGTGATGTCGAGCAGCTTGATGCCGGCGCCCTGAGGAGTGAGGGTAGTGTGCGAGGTGCGGTACCGTTCTTGCGCCGGCGCTTGGCATGCGCGTGCGCGACGGGCTGCTCGGTGATGTCGAGCAGCTTGATGCCGGCGCCCTGAGGAGTGAGGGTAGTGTGCGAGGTGCGGTACCGTTCTTGCGCCGGCGCTTGGCATGCGCGTGCGCGACGGGCTGCTCGGTGATGTCGAGCAGCTTGATGCCGGCGCCCTGAGGAGTGAGGGTAGTGTGCGTGGTGCGGTACCGTTCTTGCGCCGGCGCTTGGCATGCGCGTGCGCGACGGGCTGCTCGGTGATGTCGAGCAGCTTGATGCCGGCGCCCTGAGGAGTGAGGGTAGTGTGCGAGGTGCGGTACCGTTCTTGCGCCGGCGCTTGGCATGCGCGTGCGCGACGGGCTGCTCGGTGATGTCGAGCAGCTTGATGCCGGCGCCCTGAGGAGTGAGGGTAGTGTGCGTGGTGCGGTACCGTTCTTGCGCCGGCGCTTGGCATGCGCGTGCGCGACGGGCTGCTCGGTGATGTCGAGCAGCTTGATGCCGGCGCCCTGAGGAGTGAGGGTAGTGTGCGTGGTGCGGTACCGTTCTTGCGCCGGCGCTTGGCATGCGCGTGCGCGACGGGCTGCTCGGTGATGTCGAGCAGCTTGATGCCGGCGCCCTGAGGAGTGAGGGTAGTGTGCGAGGTGCGGTACCGTTCTTGCGCCGGCGCTTGGCATGCGCGTGCGCGACGGGCTGCTCGGTGATGTCGAGCAGCTTGATGCCGGCGCCCTGAGGAGTGAGGGTAGTGTGCGTGGTGCGGTACCGTTCTTGCGCCGGCGCTTGGCATGCGCGTGCGCGACGGGCTGCTCGGTGATGTCGAGCAGCTTGATGCCGGCGCCCTGAGGAGTGAGGGTAGTGTGCGTGGTGCGGTACCGTTCTTGCGCCGGCGCTTGGCATGCGCGTGCGCGACGGGCTGCTCGGTGATGTCGAGCAGCTTGATGCCGGCGCCCTGAGGAGTGAGGGTAGTGTGCGTGGTGCGGTACCGTTCTTGCGCCGGCGCTTGGCATGCGCGTGCGCGACGGGCTGCTCGGTGATGTCGAGCAGCTTGATGCCGGCGCCCTGAGGAGTGAGGGTAGTGTGCGTGGTGCGGTACCGTTCTTGCGCCGGCGCTTGGCATGCGCGTGCGCGACGGGCTGCTCGGTGATGTCGAGCAGCTTGATGCCGGCGCCCTGAGGAGTGAGGGTAGTGTGCGTGGTGCGGTACCGTTCTTGCGCCGGCGCTTGGCATGCGCGTGCGCGACGGGCTGCTCGGTGATGTCGAGCAGCTTGATGCCGGCGCCCTGAGGAGTGAGGGTAGTGTGCGTGGTGCGGTACCGTTCTTGCGCCGGCGCTTGGCATGCGCGTGCGCGACGGGCTGCTCGGTGATGTCGAGCAGCTTGATGCCGGCGCCCTGAGGAGTGAGGGTAGTGTGCGTGGTGCGGTACCGTTCTTGCCCCGGCGCTTGGCATGCGCGTGCGCGACGGGCTGCTCGGTGATGTCGAGCAGCTTGATGCCGGCGCCCTGAGGAGTGAGGGTAGTGTGCGAGGTGCGGTACCGTTCTTGCGCCGGCGCTTGGCATGCGCGTGCGCGACGGGCTGCTCGGTGATGTCGAGCAGCTTGATGCCGGCGCCCTGAGGAGTGAGGGTAGTGTGCGTGGTGCGGTACCGTTCTTGCGCCGGCGCTTGGCATGCGCGTGCGCGACGGGCTGCTCGGTGATGTCGAGCAGCTTGATGCCGGCGCCCTGAGGAGTGAGGGTAGTGTGCGAGGTGCGGTACCGTTCTTGCGCCGGCGCTTGGCATGCGCGTGCGCGACGGGCTGCTCGGTGATGTCGAGCAGCTTGATGCCGGCGCCCTGAGGAGTGAGGGTAGTGTGCGAGGTGCGGTACCGTTCTTGCGCCGGCGCTTGGCATGCGCGTGCGCGACGGGCTGCTCGGTGATGTCGAGCAGCTTGATGCCGGCGCCCTGAGGAGTGAGGGTAGTGTGCGTGGTGCGGTACCGTTCTTGCGCCGGCGCTTGGCATGCGCGTGCGCGACGGGCTGCTCGGTGATGTCGAGCAGCTTGATGCCGGCGCCCTGAGGAGTGAGGGTAGTGTGCGAGGTGCGGTACCGTTCTTGCGCCGGCGCTTGGCATGCGCGTGCGCGACGGGCTGCTCGGTGATGTCGAGCAGCTTGATGCCGGCGCCCTGAGGAGTGAGGGTAGTGTGCGTGGTGCGGTACCGTTCTTGCGCCGGCGCTTGGCATGCGCGTGCGCGACGGGCTGCTCGGTGATGTCGAGCAGCTTGATGCCGGCGCCCTGAGGAGTGAGGGTAGTGTGCGTGGTGCGGTACCGTTCTTGCGCCGGCGCTTGGCATGCGCGTGCGCGACGGGCTGCTCGGTGATGTCGAGCAGCTTGATGCCGGCGCCCTGAGGAGTGAGGGTAGTGTGCGAGGTGCGGTACCGTTCTTGCGCCGGCGCTTGGCATGCGCGTGCGCGACGGGCTGCTCGGTGATGTCGAGCAGCTTGATGCCGGCGCCCTGAGGAGTGAGGGTAGTGTGCGTGGTGCGGTACCGTTCTTGCGCCGGCGCTTGGCATGCGCGTGCGCGACGGGCTGCTCGGTGATGTCGAGCAGCTTGATGCCGGCGCCCTGAGGAGTGAGGGTAGTGTGCGTGGTGCGGTACCGTTCTTGCGCCGGCGCTTGGCATGCGCGTGCGCGACGGGCTGCTCGGTGATGTCGAGCAGCTTGATGCCGGCGCCCTGAGGAGTGAGGGTAGTGTGCGTGGTGCGGTACCGTTCTTGCGCCGGCGCTTGGCATGCGCGTGCGCGACGGGCTGCTCGGTGATGTCGAGCAGCTTGATGCCGGCGCCCTGAGGAGTGAGGGTAGTGTGCGTGGTGCGGTACCGTTCTTGCGCCGGCGCTTGGCATGCGCGTGCGCGACGGGCTGCTCGGTGATGTCGAGCAGCTTGATGCCGGCGCCCTGAGGAGTGAGGGTAGTGTGCGTGGTGCGGTACCGTTCTTGCGCCGGCGCTTGGCATGCGCGTGCGCGACGGGCTGCTCGGTGATGTCGAGCAGCTTGATGCCGGCGCCCTGAGGAGTGAGGGTAGTGTGCGTGGTGCGGTACCGTTCTTGCGCCGGCGCTTGGCATGCGCGTGCGCGACGGGCTGCTCGGTGATGTCGAGCAGCTTGATGCCGGCGCCCTGAGGAGTGAGGGTAGTGTGCGTGGTGCGGTACCGTTCTTGCGCCGGCGCTTGGCATGCGCGTGCGCGACGGGCTGCTCGGTGATGTCGAGCAGCTTGATGCCGGCGCCCTGAGGAGTGAGGGTAGTGTGCGTGGTGCGGTACCGTTCTTGCGCCGGCGCTTGGCATGCGCGTGCGCGACGGGCTGCTCGGTGATGTCGAGCAGCTTGATGCCGGCGCCCTGAGGAGTGAGGGTAGTGTGCGTGGTGCGGTACCGTTCTTGCGCCGGCGCTTGGCATGCGCGTGCGCGACGGGCTGCTCGGTGATGTCGAGCAGCTTGATGCCGGCGCCCTGAGGAGTGAGGGTAGTGTGCGTGGTGCGGTACCGTTCTTGCGCCGGCGCTTGGCATGCGCGTGCGCGACGGGCTGCTCGGTGATGTCGAGCAGCTTGATGCCGGCGCCCTGAGGAGTGAGGGTAGTGTGCGTGGTGCGGTACCGTTCTTGCGCCGGCGCTTGGCATGCGCGTGCGCGACGGGCTGCTCGGTGATGTCGAGCAGCTTGATGCCGGCGCCCTGAGGAGTGAGGGTAGTGTGCGTGGTGCGGTACCGTTCTTGCGCCGGCGCTTGGCATGCGCGTGCGCGACGGGCTGCTCGGTGATGTCGAGCAGCTTGATGCCGGCGCCCTGAGGAGTGAGGGTAGTGTGCGTGGTGCGGTACCGTTCTTGCGCCGGCGCTTGGCATGCGCGTGCGCGACGGGCTGCTCGGTGATGTCGAGCAGCTTGATGCCGGCGCCCTGAGGAGTGAGGGTAGTGTGCGTGGTGCGGTACCGTTCTTGCGCCGGCGCTTGGCATGCGCGTGCGCGACGGGCTGCTCGGTGATGTCGAGCAGCTTGATGCCGGCGCCCTGAGGAGTGAGGGTAGTGTGCGTGGTGCGGTACCGTTCTTGCGCCGGCGCTTGGCATGCGCGTGCGCGACGGGCTGCTCGGTGATGTCGAGCAGCTTGATGCCGGCGCCCTGAGGAGTGAGGGTAGTGTGCGTGGTGCGGTACCGTTCTTGCGCCGGCGCTTGGCATGCGCGTGCGCGACGGGCTGCTCGGTGATGTCGAGCAGCTTGATGCCGGCGCCCTGAGGAGTGAGGGTAGTGTGCGTGGTGCGGTACCGTTCTTGCGCCGGCGCTTGGCATGCGCGTGCGCGACGGGCTGCTCGGTGATGTCGAGCAGCTTGATGCCGGCGCCCTGAGGAGTGAGGGTAGTGTGCGTGGTGCGGTACCGTTCTTGCGCCGGCGCTTGGCATGCGCGTGCGCGACGGGCTGCTCGGTGATGTCGAGCAGCTTGATGCCGGCGCCCTGAGGAGTGAGGGTAGTGTGCGTGGTGCGGTACCGTTCTTGCGCCGGCGCTTGGCATGCGCGTGCGCGACGGGCTGCTCGGTGATGTCGAGCAGCTTGATGCCGGCGCCCTGAGGAGTGAGGGTAGTGTGCGTGGTGCGGTACCGTTCTTGCGCCGGCGCTTGGCATGCGCGTGCGCGACGGGCTGCTCGGTGATGTCGAGCAGCTTGATGCCGGCGCCCTGAGGAGTGAGGGTAGTGTGCGTGGTGCGGTACCGTTCTTGCGCCGGCGCTTGGCATGCGCGTGCGCGACGGGCTGCTCGGTGATGTCGAGCAGCTTGATGCCGGCGCCCTGAGGAGTGAGGGTAGTGTGCGTGGTGCGGTACCGTTCTTGCGCCGGCGCTTGGCATGCGCGTGCGCGACGGGCTGCTCGGTGATGTCGAGCAGCTTGATGCCGGCGCCCTGAGGAGTGAGGGTAGTGTGCGTGGTGCGGTACCGTTCTTGCGCCGGCGCTTGGCATGCGCGTGCGCGACGGGCTGCTCGGTGATGTCGAGCAGCTTGATGCCGGCGCCCTGAGGAGTGAGGGTAGTGTGCGTGGTGCGGTACCGTTCTTGCGCCGGCGCTTGGCATGCGCGTGCGCGACGGGCTGCTCGGTGATGTCGAGCAGCTTGATGCCGGCGCGCGGCGGCGGCCGCACGGGCGCGACGCGCGGGCCGGCCCCGGGCGCGCGCCCCGCCCAGCGCGACGGGAGACCCTTCAGCGGCGCTGAAGCAATAATACGGCTACAGCTCCGTGGCGTCACTAGCGACCTTACGACCACGACTATGACTGTGAGAGACGACCGTCTACGAATTTTGTTAAGCATGTTGTTTTGGCCAAGAAACTCTTTCAAGGACAAATTGTTACCCGGTTCGAACAAAACGCTAATTCCCTTTCTTAATGTTGCAGTGCCATGTGACTGAACCTTGCAGATTTCTTGAGTTTGTTAGCTATAAAAAATATTACTAAAGGCCGCTTAGCCTATTATTCGCATTCTACGCCGAAGTCGTAAGAAAAACGAGTGATACGGGTCAGAGTGCGTTTTTTATACTAAATAGGCTATTTCGAAGCCTTGGTTCCTCGCCAGGGAATGCTTTTAGGGAAATCTGATGATGAATCCCACGAGCATCGATACAGGACTTCCAGAGTGCTTAGGATACCCAACGGAATAAATCTGCGGTTAACGCCAGAATCGTGCATGTTAGGAAAAACATCTAAAATGGCAATGAAATGTAAGGAAATGCAAGTGCTGACCCAAACTCTCCCGCTGTGGTGTTAACTGGTTGTGCGATCAGTTAGGTATCTTAAGAACTTTTGAACTCCTCTATTGAACCTCGCAGTTTCCACCATTAAAACTCACTCAAAACAACCCCTCGCGAGGAACCAAGGCTTCAAAATAGTCCCTTTTGTATGAAGAACGCACTCTGACGCGGTATTATTGCTCCTGAGTGCTGAAGAAGTACTAAGAAGCGACAGTGAGTACGACAGCAATAGAGAGCTGATGGATTTTAGAAAAATACTTTAAATATATTTATAATAATAATAATAATAATAAATCATTTATTCAAAAAAACTGGCATGGGACATTACATTTCTTCGCCAAACTGCACAAACAGTTTATGGATTAGTGTATAACACAATAGCGTTTGCTGATAAATATAATTGCTTACAAGCTACGTTTTTTAAGTGGCGCGAGTAATTCCAACGCGCAATAAAGAGAGTTGTGATATTAAAAACCTTTATGTGCTTAAAAATACATTTTTAGTTTATTAAAAACATGACGGAAATCAATTTTTTTATAAAACAACATTCATTTAGATATTGATTGCGATAGATATCATATCAACAGTACCTAATTAGTTTACTGAATTGGAAGCATGAAAATGTATATTATTCAATGATTATTAATTTATTGAAATGTAGTATTGAAATCCTTGGCACCAAGTTTGCCTAAAAGGAGACTAGGTGATAATACGTCGGCGAGCTAGGTGTGACTACATATTTAGGTACGAGTACCATGTACTAATTATGTGGGTGCATATTGGCTCACATAAAATTCTTATTCCTATTTTTTGTTTTCCTACCGATTTGTATTCATAATAATCACTCTTCATAAATTTTTTCCTCATACTTTTTTGTTTATAATGCATTCAGAAACTGTTACTTTTTGAGGATTTTTATAAATCTAACCTAACCTAACCTTATACGTAAGATATTTAAGAAATTTGGAAAAGTTCCATGAATATTGGCGGTCCAATCGTTAGTATTAACCGTTTATGCAACTTTCGGAGCGATAGAATAGAATAGTTTATTCGTCAATCCTTGATTAATACATTTAAGAGTTACATAAACATAAAGTACACTAGAAGACATAGAGACTTACAGATAATTTAATTTATTACTTAATCATTTATTATTTAATAGTGTTACTGATAAATTAATTTACATTATATATTGTGTTTTTAATTAAAATATTCTGTAGTAGGGACTGGAATCCTGACCCTACTAAAAATATTTACCCAATCCAAAAAAACTGCTTAGGAACCTTAAAGTGTTTTTAAATTAACAGTCGAAATATATGTCACATGATGGTGAATCCTATTTATTTTTTTCTGTTACATTTACGGAGTGCCCCTAGAAATATTTATTTTTCATTATTACCAAACTAAGTAGCGGCTTTTAAAATCATTTTATTTTTATCTTTTGTATGTTTCGAGTAAAATGCCTGTGACATACAGACATGACGAAACTAAAAGGGGTCCGTTTAGAGGTAACCATAAAAACACATTTGAATCAGTCCATTCCTTGAACTACAATGACATTAGACAGACAGATTGCATTTGAGGATAAAAAAAACAACTCACTGGTATCAGTCATCTTGCGTGGCATGCCTCGACTCCTCACAGGCACAGTTGGCGCTTGAGCTTTCTTCTGGTTGGCCTGCACCTCGGCGGCCTTGGCGAGCAACTCGCTCCGCAGAGCCACAGACTTGGGCTTTCGTTTCAGTGTAAAATGTTTAACTGGGTTAGCTTGTTGGCCCACCTGAAAGATAAAAAACATGTTATACATATAGATATAAATTGCAACTTATAACTGGTAACCGAGATCGGTTTACATATGAGAACGCATTGTTGTAAAACAAACCCTAATTAGTTCTATACAATGGCCTTTTAGAAAATCCTTGAAGTTTAGAAAAAAACCCCATTACGTATTATGAACTTTTAGGGATTATGATACATGACTTACAATATGATCTTATTGTAGTATAGGTAGTATGTAACACTGCTGGTTAACTCTCTGTGTAACACTTCTTTTGTATTTACTTTCTATGGTGTTATTTTATATTTTATATTGTGTTCAGTAAAGAATATTTAATTGGTACATTAAAAGAACATGTCTGTTTAATGTAACCATCGTAAATCAGAGCCCAACTGTGATTACATTACATAAAAATTATACAGGGTAATAAGCCCTATTAACCTGATATTACATTAACCAATTATTAGAATCTATGCTAGTCACAATTTGGCTCTATTAGCGAAACTTTGTCACATCATTAGGGAGAATATTTATGTTTTTAGTTTTTACATAAGCTACGTACCACAGATACTAAGGCATTCTTATTTAAATATAAGCACTCTAGTGGCAATAATCCCAACTCAGAATGTTTGGCCAAGGCTTTCCGCAGTTCTCCAATCATATCACTAAATATTGGCCGGGTCTCGTCGAACTCTGCTATTTCTGTATTCAGGGTTCCTGCCGAGGGGAATGTCTTAAGAACTTCCGCCAGCATGGCCACCCAGAGGTCTGAGTCCACACCGGCCACTTCAATGATCTCCTCCAGTTCACTTTTCCACTGAAAGGAGTAAGGAGTTGTTTTTTTTTATTCAAGTTAGGTACATAACTTATTAGATAATTAACATGTTTATATCATTTAAGACATTTTTAAAAATGCCGACGCGTCATTTGACGTAAAGCTTTGACTTTAAAGCTATATTTGGTTAAAGTGATAAGCTAATGATGAAGCATAATAATTATCACATGATTATTAAAAAGTCTTATACATTTTACTAATTGAATGCTTAATTATAGTATTTATCAAGGATCAAATACAAGTTTGGTTTAGTCCGTCATGCTTCAATATCATAATTACACAATATCACAAATACATCCTTTTATTTTCATACAACCACCCGACTCAGCCAAGTACAAGTGATCCTTGATCGAGTTGAACAAAAATTTATTCTGTAGACTTCAGTTGGACAACCAATTTGAATGAATTGCGGTTGAGAAGACAACTTGCTTGACCTTAATTGAGTTGAGTGGTTTCAACCTGTGGAAGCACTGACCGCTGCCGCATGACCATTATTTTGGACAACTTTTGCCTTAAATAAAGTCAAAATTAGAAATTGGGTACAATATTGTATCTTCTGTAATTGATAATATTCAATTTATAAATTGGTCAGTAATGACATGTTATTAAATAAAAGGTGTGCAAATTTGATGATTATTATGCTAATGCAAAAAACATAGGTATGTCACATAATTGTAGTGCAAAAAAAACATAGTCTGTGAGCACTTAGAAAATGCATCAGGTTTGTACTTCTCTCTCACTCGCTCTTAATAAGAGCATATGAGAGTGAGTGAGAGACAAGTAGAAACCTGAACCACCTTCTAAGAACTATCGCACTATAGTATAGTTCTGAGATAATTGTAATAAGTGGACTGTCCTACTTCCACTGGTAAAATAAGTTGGTGATGAAAATCCTAGTTATCATTTAAAAGTATTGTCTCATAATTATAGTATTAAAGAAATCTGATGTTCAGCATGCTAACAAATAGCCCACTATCCTACATCCAAACCTACTAATATTTTCAATACGAAGGTTTGTGTGTTACTGCTTCGCACTGCAATGGCGACACTGGTTTAGATGAAATTTGAAATGGAAATAGCTTATACCTTGAATTAGTACAATCTATGTAGACAAAATTGCGGTCAGAAGCTATTGTAATCTGTATATCCACCTCTTCTTCTTCTTTAAATTAATGGCAGTCCACCAAGTGATTTCGCCAGTGTCAGTAAGAGAGAAGAGAGTATAATAATATACCCACCGCCTGCCCAATGTTCTTTAATAAGAACAAATAGATTTACTATGTTTGGCCCCTTTAAACCATACAAAAAAGTCTTTCTTGAGGATATTTGGCAAGAATCATAAATCGCTTGGGCAGGACAAGGATACAAGATCATTTATTGTCAGAAAGTGGGTATTACAAAATGATTTCATATTATAAAGACTCAGTATAATAATAATAACATTTGATTATTCTAATAACATTATTTAAAAATAGTATTGCAAAAGATATAATGAAGAGATTCTATTGAACAACCAAAAGTAGGTCTGTTGTGAAAGAATTGCCCTCCAAATCTGTGCAGTCTAAATCTGTAAACACCTCAGGGGCAAACAGTGCACGGTAAGTAGGTAGAAAAATGCGCATCACGGATTGCATTCAGATAAGGCTGTTATGAATAGGTAAATGGATTAGACCTTGAGATATATTCCGTCTGAACCTGACAGATTTTAGGTTATAAACAAACTGGCGATAATAGTCCGGTAATTGGCGCCTATCCGTCTATCGCAGGATCGCTTTAGTGTAATCATTCAACAACATTGCTCGTCACATCATGTTAATAAAAATAGTGTAAAAAAGGGAAAATGTTGGTGAAATAAAGTCATTTGTTTATCATTGTTCCTTTAGTTATATTTAAATTTAAAAGTATCTTATCTACTTTAACATTAAAACGAATAATACTAATACAATCTTCTAAAGCTATTATTTCAAAACATTTCAATAAAGGTAATGAAATAACGATATGACAACAAAACTAATATATAGATGCTTCTTATAGCTCTCTTTCTAGCTTAAGAAATGTTAGAGACACAGAGAGAGATAAAGCACACAATATAGTTACGCAAAACCATAGAACATCAAATAGAGAAAAGTTACATACCTCTTCAACATTTCTGCGCGGGATATGAAAGAAACTCAACAATAATTTTAATTTCACTTGTGTTTGCAAATCTGGAAAACAATCCTTGATATTCTTCAAAACTTCTGCATTCAACTGTGTACAAATTGAGCCAGTAATCCAAGAATCGTTCGATGTACCGAG
Source organism: Acleris sparsana (assembly GCA_923062465.1). NCBI lineage: Eukaryota > Metazoa > Arthropoda > Insecta > Lepidoptera > Tortricidae > Acleris > Acleris sparsana. Next base: position 11,250,618 of record OV281307.1, on the reverse strand, counting down.
TTTATTATGGAGCCACAAGGATGTGTCACTATCCCGCACGTTCGCCATCTTGCTACTGAGATAGTGACGTGCCACTGTTGACGCATCTGCAATTCAGACATGTGCCTCTTGACATATGAATAGATCGATTATTTTTCTTCATCGATTATAGAAGGTACAATGTAAGGATAAAATTACTTTTGCGATACCTATGTTTTAAGTAACATCAGGGAGGCCATTTGGAACGTCACAAGATGGCGGATGTGTAATTTGTTTTAGTTTTGTATTTTTGTGTATTTATTAGTTCAAAGTTCTTTTCTGTTAGTGATTTGTACTTTTTATGCCTTTATGTTGCACAGTGATAGAAGACTTTGACTTATTTCGTGTATCTGGCATCTTATTTCTCGTTTCAAGTGGACTCGCATTGGGACAGAGGTTAAAACTATCTTGACATCTGTCCTACATATCACCGTACAACGTTGCCCCCAAACTTCCTAGAGAACATTGGATTGTGTTTTATTGCTATATTGATTTATACTTACGTACTTGACACTGGCGAAATCACTTCATTGTGGAAACGCCATATCCCCGCGATAGTAGCTGTTGAAGTCGCCGCGGGGCAAAAAAGAAGGGAGAAGACTTCTGTTGTTCATCGTGATTTTAAAATCGTGAAAATAGCTAACAATTTCTTTGTGAAATTATTTGGTATGGACACAAAATATATGACATAAAAATGTTGTCTCGAGTTTATTTATATATATTTTACCTGTTATATTTTGAAGGGTTCAGATCAAAAGAAAGACTATTTTATACGGTTTTCGATTAATGCTTAAAAAAAATTATACAAAACTTTGCTGAAGTCGCCGTGGGGCAAAGAAAAACAGAAAAATAAAAGTAAAATCAGAAATTCGAAAAGTAATAAGGAATATTATTGTTGATTAGGATAAATAGGAATCGAATTATTAATTTAATCTTTAAAAAATGCCACCAAAACAATAACTTAATTTATTTCGTTTAAATTGAACTAAAAACACATTTTCTAATTATACACCATCCTTAAGGTTTTATTATATTATGTTTGTTCACCAATAGGGTACATCACTACCAATTGTCTATGGTCTTACATGTTTCGTGGTGTTTGGGATGTACCACGAAACACTTCGCGCCAAAACAGAAGCGTTCGAGTACCAGTATTTGACGATAGTAGGAACGCATCACGTAAAAGGATAAGTGACGTTAATCATAGTAACTCAAACGGATTTGCACGTTGTTCAAATTGTCAAGTTTACTAAGATATTTTATTGACTACACAAAATTATTTATTGCTGTTTAACGTTTACTCATTTTGACTATGTCTGAAGTATCAAGTACTTATTTGCCTTGTATTTATGAAGAAGCGCAAAATGAGGAAACTACATTGGATCTATCGTATAAAGATCTAGAGACGATTCCAAATATCAGCAATAAAACCATTCGTGTAAGTTGTCGCGCGATTGTTTGTAGAAAATCACGATCACATTTATGATGATATTTACCAACTGTTTAATTATTAATTATTATTTCAGATGTTGTATCTTCAAAACAACTGCATCACGGTTCTTCCTGAAGATTTTTTCCCCTCCTTGCCAAGTCTTATGTGGCTTGATATACGAGACAACCAACTGACGGATATCCCTAAATCTATCGAGAACCACCCCAGTTTGACTCATTTACTTCTCCAAAATAATAAATTGACCACCCTTCCCACTGAAGTAGGAACTGTAGCTAATTTAAAAGTACTACAACTAACCGGAAACCCGCTTACGTTTCCGCCGCAGGAAATAATTAATGCGGGAACTGCTAAATTACTGCATTTTTTGCGTGATAAACACGTGGCTATGTTTCTTGCACAATCTCAATCTGAATTGTTCGAAGACACTGCTAGTTCAAGCGATGCATTTCCGCCGACTATTTTTGACACAATTCGTAGTTACAATTCGGTAATTGAACAAGATAAGTTGAAGTCATTATCAGTAAAATTTAACGAAAAGGAATTGAAGTCGGAGGTGAACGATTGTTTTGAGAATTATAAGAGTAAATGTCCGCGGTTGGCCGTGTGTCGCTCCAGTTTCGCCCCAAAGACTCGTACGAAGCCTTTGTTTTTGCGTAACAAGGAGGAGATTGATGCGAATATAAGGAAAAGCTATATGAAAGACCTTACTCTGAAAAAGCACAAGGATCTAGTGGCGACCAGAGAAAAAATTTTGCAAGACAGAAAGTAAGTAGGTACTTTTTTATCCTAAGGTTAAATATGCTTGCTAATTATAACTTGAACATAATCAATACAATTCACCAAAATGGACTACTTCGATTTTAAGTATTACTTATAGGGCATTACGATATTTAGAGGCATTTATAAAAGATAAAAAATGATAAAAGATGTTTATTCAGTAGGTACAAGGCCTCTCGGGCACTTTTACACGTCAAAAATCTACCAGCGCTTCGCAAGAAACCACTGCTGAAAAGAAGCGCCGCAAGAAATTCAACAGTTAGTCGTTTTTTAAATACTGCTTATGATATTACACAACTTAAAGAAAACTTAACCTAGCATTATATAAAACAATAAATCTAACATAAAATAATAAAATAAACATATTTATTCATGAGCAGTTGAGCAGAAGAATGTGTCAAAACTCAGAGTTTTCACAAGGACTAATACTTACAAGGAAAGGTACCTACCCAACAGTCCGACTCCGATTTTATTGATTTTGATATATGTTAGAGAGTAGTTTAAAATGACGGACACGTAATTTTTTTTAGCAGCTCTATCTCAACCTGTTTGGAAAATTTGACCTCCAAAGTACTGAAAAGTGACTAAACCCTCTAACTTACTCAGAGATATTTATAAAAAAATTGCAAGTTTCATAGTGGTTTGATTATAAATGTTTAAGAAGATGAAAAAATAATGAGCACGTGTTTTGTTATATCGGCTAAAACTCGTATTTAATAAAAAATACCCTTCAAAGATCCTTTCTTTGGTAATTTTTTTTCACAACATTTATAATCAAACCACTATGAAACTTGCAATTTTTTTATAAATGTAGGTATATTATAATTATGACCATTACTTGACACATGACTTATTAATGACCTATAATGTATTTTGAATTTTATACTTATCTATGAATCCGTCCGCTCCGTAGGTACGCTTCGATTCCGCCCCAGTGGACGCGCTGCTTTAGGCTTTCGTGTGTTTGTCTAAGATCCTGATTTACACCCGTTTACATCAGTCGTATGTGTTTGATATGATATGGATACTTGCAAAAGTGATTTATTGTGTCACTTTAAATTGGAATTTACTTGATTATAGGCTTTTAATTAGCTAGAAGAACAATCTAAGAAAAAAATCTCCCACAGATAAAATTTAGTTGTTCGAAACCACGTGACATGACGGCACGTGTAGCGTTTTTAACCGGTCACGTGTCACCGTATCCGCGCACTGCGCAGACGACACAGACGAGGGGTACAAAAATAACCTTTTTGGTCACAATGCCTACGCCGCAAAACGTCTTTGAAGGATTACTCCAAAACAGCTATAGGACTAAGTGGCAAAATTACTAACATTTAAAACGCCTACAAAGCAAAATACCTCAAATCAATATCTCTAAAGCGGTTTGCCTAATTTGCAATAAGCCTGCATTATTTCTTCTCTAGGCAGCCTAACGTCTCAAAAATTAATGTCTTTAAAGGATAGTACATAACATACCATACGACGAAGAAGCATAATTAGGTAATCGCTATCAAGTTTAGGAGTAATCCTACAAAGTCGTTTTGCGGCGTAGGCATTATGATCAAAAAGGACAGACGAAAGGTTTTAGTTTAGTTTAAATACACTAACAGCGAAGGCGGTGCGTTAAGGTGCATTCCCAATATTCCCATACCAAAAACGCATGCTTTGAAATCTCAACCTTACTTACCCTTTGCACCAATACTAGCTCACTATCTTGTTAGAGATTCAGAGGTCCTTGGAAAATGGCGCCGTAACTACCGCGACGCGAAGCACTTGGCGAGGGGCTCTTACAAGATGGTCGACTTCCCTTACGACACACACCCAGACTACATGACTCTACTCACAAGGGAGGACATTGAGAAGGATCTGCCCGATAAATATAAGAAGCGACTGCCGTGCAGGTGAGTACTGGGCCCTTATTGTCGCCTTTATAATAACGGTGGATATAGCACCCTCAACTCTCGCACTTACGTACTGGTCAGAAAGTGATAATGTTTTATCCATGTTCAAGTTCATCGACACCGACAAACACGAATATAATAGGCACGCTGTGTTATGTACAGCACTAGGGTAATGGACAGTATGTTAATAGCTCCTTAAGGGTCCTTTACACTACCGACGAATACAGACGATTACGGGCGAGCACGATAGTTTAGAACTCGGGATACTCGGCTGTATTCGCCAATCATCTTCAATGATCGCCGATAATCGCCTGCGACCAGTGATTTGTCGGTTTTGCGGACACGCATCAAAGGGAATCTTGTACGCTTGCCGTTCGACAAACTAGGTACTGCGAACGATAGTGTGGATTCTCGCACGATGATCGTGCCGATTATAGACGATCAGACCATCAACGATCATCGCCGATCGTGTAATAAAGTCATACTGGACAAGGACCAATGATTCACACTTGGGTCTTATTTTACAGAATATTTTCATTTGTTATTAAAATCAACAATCTATTTATGACCGTATTGTCATTGTATTAAGAGTCAAGTGTCCATTTTTGGGTATATCACCCTAGTAAGTGTTCATATTATTATTACTAGAGAGAGGTTCTATAATACACCAGAAGCCATAGGTAGGTACTTTGAAAATCGAAGTTTTGTTTTCAATAGACAATATATTATTATCCACTCTACTACCATAGACTACAAATACACAAATACAGTCACAGTTGATATTTCTTTAACGGCCCGACCGACTTTTATGAGCCCTAGCTAACAATAAGAACCACCTCTAAAAAACATGCTTTCAAATAAAAAAAACACATTAATATTGGTTCACCCGTTTAAGGGCTACAGTGCCACAGACAGACACAACACATAGCGGAACTTATAACACCCCTCTTTTTGCGACGGGAGTTAAAAAGGAAAACTCTGCTGCTTTTCCAGGTCGAAGCCGACTCTACCCCGTAAGAAAAACACCGGCGACACCCACCTGGCAATACGGATCAAGCAGCTGTTCGAGAACCTCGAGTCCATCGACATCAACCGAGCCAACATGACGCCGCGGACCGAGCAGAAGGTGCTGCTCAATGAAATACAAAAGGTTTGTTATGCAACCTCTTTACTGCCCACCTATTTTTAATTTAAAACTTGTAAAGCCGGGTACTCAACTACTCACTAGCGAACCGTAACTTCTGCACCTAACATCGTGGTGCGTACGCGGCTCGCGAGCCTGTTCTCCACTAGAAGCTCGTTACTGTAACTGCTTCGGCTACAGTTACAGTTCTCACCTTGTGAATACCCTGCTTAAGGTCACAGAACTTTATAAACAGTCCAACTACAGAAGGCCCTTTTTATAAAATAAGGTTTAAATAGGTCGAATGTGCCTACTCTGTACTTTCCTTTCTATCGCATGGTTAGATATAAATAATTAACACAAAAAATAAAACAAATTGAAGATCATCAAACAATGTAAAACAGGGTGCAATTTGAAAGGTTACCTATTGGTCCTATCACCATACTTAATATCATCAGGTTTTTTCGGTTTGTTGCAGATCTCAGAAATAAAACAAAAACTGAAGGAGCTGTCCGTGGCAAACAAAAGGTCCGTGGATGTAGAATAATTTATTTATTTCCTTGTAATGACTGTATTTAATCTGTGGTTTGATTGTGGCTAAATTTTGAAATTGTTTTAATGACTTTTTAATAACTACTAGCGTTCCGCTGTAGCTTCAAAAGTTTTTCGAATGGGTAGCGTGGTACCGTTGGCGGATATACAAACTGACTAAATTCGCTCTCTTGTTAATTAGACTTGTTTATTGAGTGGTATTTCGAGGCCATTGTTGACTGATATTTCCGCAGCTCAGCAATTAAAACATAAAAAATCGAGGTAAGACTTTCTCCTATTTTGGTCTTGAATTAAGAGCGAAAAGAGTGAGGCACGTGAAATTTCTAAATTTAGTGTTTCGAGCTAACATTCTGGATCACCACCGACGAATTTATACGTCACAGGGTTCGAAAGTCGAAGTTCGAAGATACGTTAGTTCCATCCTTCTCTCCCTATTGAGTCACGAGTGACGAATGAATGGGTCGAGGGATCTTTCTACATTTCAGCTGTCTTTGCGTGTGACAAAAAACCGTTTAACAATCAGATCTCGATAATAACGTCGGTAAAACCTATTTCTTTTTGACATGTTATCTTGTTTTTATCGGCCGCCATTATTGTCAATTAAATAGAAGCTACACTGAAAATACTATAACATTTTATGTCAAAAGCAATAAGTTTTCACAGAGGAGAATAGAACCCAGAATGTCAACAGTTCATTGTGAGTCAAACTTCATTCAACATTTTTTTTCTGAGCGGCCGGTTTCGAAATGATCAGACATCTTGATGAAGCGCGGAATGGTGTGTATGCTTACCCGACTGCCGAAGGAGGGTATTGTGTTTACCTATATATATGTATGTTGTTCCTTTGTGGCGCTCTAAAAACTGAATGCGTGGACTGATTTTGATGATTATTATGTCTTCTTCTTCTTTAATTTAATAGCGGTCCAGCAGTGATTTCGCCAGTGTCAGTGACAGAGTATATTCAGTAAACAGAACAGTAAATCAAAATTAACAAAAGTAAAAGCCGGGCATTTTCAATCGGCCAAATTCCCTCCCCGAAGCTTACCAGAAGACAGACAGATTAATAAACTAATCTCAACTCTAATGCTCTTCTCGAGATGCGTCAAAAACGACAGTGTTGTGTGGTTTGGCGTTTACTTTGACGTATCTTGTGACGGGCCTCACAGTCAAGATGAGTTTATTAATACGGCCCTTAATATGTGTGTCAATAAAGACATGAAAGTAATCGAAATTCAATATAGCGACAACCAGACGTCATAATTGTAAAGAAAAAGAAAAAGTTGATGAACTAATGACAAGTTGAATAGGTATTTAAAAATCATCTGTAGGTTTCTTCCATAATTTTTCATTTTGAATTATCGTGTTTGCTTTTTGTTAATTATTTATGTAATTTGTATTTATTTAAGGTTGTGAATGTGAAAATGAATAAAATGTTATGTGTATTGTAAATGTTTATTGTTTACACAAATAACAAAAATATAGGATGCGTATAATATAAAGCTTATTTGGAAATGCAAAGCATAAAATACAATTATACATTCAAAAGAATAAATTATATTGTTATACATTTTTAACTTAGGAATCCTATAATAAGCACACCTTACATCAACTGTTAATCTTAAAGTGACCAGTAATAATATAATTATACAACATTGCGCTCAAAAATATCTGACGCGTTCTTATATGTACTATAAGCCCATCGGAACCCTGACCCACCATAGGACTGTGTCACGGTCAAAATCAAAATAATTGTTTTGCGTGACTGTAGGTATCAAGTATAATATTGTACAGTTGTTAAATACGTAGTTAAAAAAAAACAAATTGATAACAATATTATTACTTAAGCTACATTTAGTAGGTAACATTAGTTTTATAAGGAAATAATTGTAAGCTCATTTAAAAAAAAAACAAAAACATTTTCTGTAGTACCTAACTATACTCGTAACTAAGACTACTTACATACTAAACCATACACCACCACCTTTTTATCCTTTGTATTTACAAATTTGTATATATTTGTATTTACAGTGACGTTATGATTCGTGTCGTAAGATGTGTCAAACAAATTGTTTTATAATGTCACTGAGACACAGTTCTATCATGGGTCAGGACTCCATTGGGCTAGTACATACATACCTTCACGCCTGTCTCCCAATGGGATAGGCAGAGACTATCGAACGCCAGGAAGACCGGTCTGAACGTCCTTATGTCTCTAGAAATAAAAGAGTGTCAGATATGATTAGCCCAATAGTGTATAAAACCTTATTGCTGACGAGTGTTTTATCAGCCCAATGGAACCCAAATCCACCATGGAACTGTGTCATAGTGAAGTTATGGTTTTAAGTCTTAAAAACTGTCAAATAAATCGTTTTAGAATGTCACTGTGACACGGTGGGTCAGGTTTCCATTGATCTGATAGTACATTAAAGTTTAGTCCTTATAAATAAAAGGGACTCCACATGATATAACATATACACCTATAAGAATACGAACAGTCAAGACAAGAGTTTTCACTGTAACAGCTTTCCCTGTCCCATGAATCACTTATCAGAAGACGTATAACAATGTACGAGACGAAAATTCACAGTTGCGTGGAGACAGGAAACAAGTTAATACAATCGGAAGGAACTTTTAAAATAACAGAACACTAAATAAGCTCGTCCAGATATAAAAATTGCATTTACAATACTGAAACGTCGAAAATATGTGTTAAACTTGAATTTGAAACGCAAAACCGGTAATATATTTCCACTATTAACTTACGGTCTAAATAAATGAACGTTACTGGTTGATAAACGATACTTATCTTCTAAAAAACGTCTCTGATGAATGTCTAGCATTTCATTATATAAGTTATCTATTCTCAATTTGCCGTCTGCATTGATATCTAGTCAACATATTAACTAATTTCAGACTAAAGCTTGCCAATCACGGAATAGAAAAAAACAGTGTGTTTTTTTAGGGGCTGACTCGTGGTCACACCAGTTTGTCACACCACTGCGGTTATTCGTCAGAAATCATTTTTATTCCGCAAAAGTAGGTAGGTTAGGTTCGTTAGGTATCTTAAGATGCCCGAAGGGCAAATCGCTCAGAAATAGGAGCCCTATAGGCAGGGCTCCGTCGAAAGGCACTGGTGTGACAAACTGGTGTGACCACGAGTCTGCACCCGTTTTTTTCTGTTCTGCGATGCCAATATTGCGCTCGCGAATTCCCTTATCACATTATTTTATACGGAAGGCGTCCAGGCGTCCGATGTTGGACATAATGCTTTCCTCAACCTGAGGGGCTGTTGCCTAACGCACTCTGAATCGCCATCGTTTTCATTTTGAAAATTGCAGGCTTGTCTGCATACAAATGAAAACAATTGTTCCGTATTGAAGTCGATTGCGATTGCGATTGCGATTGCGATTGCGAGTGCGTTACGTAATAGCCCCTCTGGTCTTTCTTTACTTTACGTCATTAACTAAACAATGTAAACCCTCATACAAGTATTTTATTAACATTCAAAACGTTATATAATTTAAACTAGCGTTAAACAATATACGATCAAAATAAACAACGCTTCAGCTTACTCACGTATTAATGTCAGGAATCGGCCTGACGTGCTTCGTTCGGGAACGTTAGTACACTGACGTCTGGCCCTGCGCGCGCATAATGCTACCACTACACGTCGACAAATTATTCAGCCGATGTTATCTGCGAATGCATCCGGGGACGTGCAGAGGGGGTAATTTGCTAATCTGTGGCAGTTATTTAACGTCGGCAAATGCATCTGTCACTGATCCGTTTGCTGTCGGTTTTTGTGGCACGGATCAAAGGGTTAAAGCGCGAGCGCACGGTGTGGACTATACGTCACACATAAGGCACGTTTCTCACCGCCGACGATGAGCGGGAAGCGAGTAGAGCCAACAATCAACTATTAATATGTGTTTTTTTTATTGATACGAAAGGAATCAGTAGTTTTTGGGCCCACTAGAAACGGTTTAACCACTGTAATTAGAGGTTAAGAGCCAATCGACATATGTTTTATTAATATACGTTGCATTAGGTGCTTGGGGGCCTATTCCCTATAACTAGTGGAGAGAGTTATCGCTGGTAGTGTGAACAGCCAGCGATCAACTAATAATATACATCTTTTATTGACACGGGATCTATATCTTTTGTTCGTTTCTTGAGCGAGAAAACAGTTTATAGTTAACTCTTTATCGCATCGCGGTACAAGTGCCTAATACGTGAGCAACCCGTAGTTTTGTTTATTGAACGTTGTGTTTTGTCGAATAAGTTCCTATTTATCTTGACTTGTTAGATTATCAATCGATAATATCAATCGAAAATAAATACGTAGGTATTCAACAAAATTTAAATTTTACTAACTACAACTGTTACTACTTGATGCGAATAAAAACGAAAACATCATCTTATAGAATTATAAGATGTATTAATGCGAATCCCCATACTCTTGTTTTGTAACTTAGGAATAATTGTCACACATTTTGAAACCCAACTAGTTGTACAGTCAAGGGCATAAATATACAATATACAATATGTTCCCAAAACGTCAAACGTATCTATACACCTTTATGCCACTAGCAATAAGGTCCGTGTATACAAATATTGGATGCGATGACTGTATTATTAATGCCCTTGACTATACCTATTGAACGTTTTTAAACAAGGGGAAATTATTATTATATATACAGTAGCAAACTAGCTCACAACGCGTTTTTATTTAAACAATTTTTTATACAATAAAAAAACAAATTCTTGGCATCTCTCGTTTCAAGGTAACCTATGCAAATATAGACATAAAATACCGACACGTACATAATTCAGTAAGTATACACTAATAACGCTTTTTGTGCGAGGTTTAATGTCTGACTACTGAGATCCTACAAGAGGCCACATATACTGCAACGTCCTTCAAAAATCAAAAGGGATGGCTTTATTTGCTTCCGCGCGAAGAACGTGAGATGGAGATAGTTTGCACGCGCCTTGATTGCAGCGTCAAATTCAAATCATTGCTGTTTCAGTCAAATGATTAAAACCACAACATTAATAAAAAATATGGTTTACCATGTTAAGAACTTTTAAGTACTCATCCATTGAATCAATAATCAACGCTAAGGATAGGGTTTCTAAAATTCAACCAAAAACATGCGAATCACGTGGCATGTTTGAAAAATAAAACTAGTCTCAAGGAAATATGATCAAGTTTAATATATCCAAACGACCGATACTAAGACTTTGTTATTGAGATCCAGATCGCGGAACACTACCGACACTATCACATGTGGCCTCTCAATTTAACTTTACATGTTAATCAGCGTTTAGTTTTCGAAGACCATTTTTAATGTCACTAGTCAAGCTTTGTCTTGGCTCACCACAACCTGACTAGTGATAATGAAAATGGTCTTGCCTTCTGCTTTATTGACATGATGAAAGACATAGCCATTTGTATTTCGGACTATCAGACTCTGCAGACTATAATGGACTGCTGAATTCATATGTAGAGCCGATAAAAATGCCACGTTTAATTAAATAGATCTGCTCGTGATTGGTTGTTTGATGCTTTCAAACAACTACAGCAAACCACGAGTTACCATGGCTTGCAACGAAAAACCGTCTGAAACCTTTTACTTTGAAAATCGAAGTTCAAAGTTACGTTACCTCTCGATTTTGTCTCGAATGTCGAGTGACAGGAGCTTCAAAGTAGGGCTTCTGCCCTGAAATATTTCCAGTTATAATAATTAGAACTGATCTAATTATGGAGTCTGAAAGTGGCAACAATATCATTTGGGTTCAATAGATTGGTCTTAATAAGCAGTTGATGTCTGTGCAAAAAACAATCTAACCTTAAGAATATGTACGTGTTTTAAGGTTCACATTTGTATGCTACCCTTAAGTCTAGTTCCTAGCCATTACGCTATCGTATCACCAGAATCGACAAATGAAAAAGCAACCTATCTACATTTGCATACTGTTTCATTCAAACCAGCAAAGCCCTTACTTCTAAAACATATATCACAATGACTTTGTCCCGCGTGACAATACTCAGTCAATGTCTCAGTCTTTCCCTTTCCCACCGTGACTAGCTCTCATTCATTTACACCGGTTCATTTTATAACATTTTTTTATAGAAAGGTAAGGTTAAATGTAGGAAACTGATTTCCGTTCTCAATTTTTTTAATCTATTTCTTATTTTACAACAATTCAGACTTGGATAATTTTATCTCAGAGGGCCTAGAAAAGATGCATTCTTTAAATCAAAGAGAATGCTGACTTAAGCTGCCATTTGGTCGCATGTAAATTGCATACATTTTGGCACTATTTAATTCTTTAGCTTTCACTAAATGCAACTTGTCTAGTTGCTGACGGAACAAAAATAGATCATCAACAACGTTGAAGCATCAACGTACTTGCAATTTACAGGTATGATCACAGGAGCAAATTAAAATTCACTACGCAAACCGTCTTGAGGTGACAGACGTTTGAGGACTACAGCACGCGCGTGAGTTTATGTCCATCGGGGGCTGAGCCGAAGCTCCTCCGCCTCCCGCCGGCTCGCCGCAGTCTAGCGCAGTGCTTGTTGAGGTGACTACGGCTTTCCTAACGATGGACATGAACTCGCGCGCGTACGTATTATGCGGCGCGTAGTACCTTTCTCTCCGTTAGGACCTAGATACCATGCGGGAGAGCTGCGCAATGATTTGTGTGAGCCTTTTGTGGGCATACCTATTATTAGGGAAAGGCTTACAATCGTCTAAACCGCCTATCCTGTGTGTTACGAAAAATTCAAAGTTTATGATGACAAAAAAAATATCCTGTTAGAACCATTACTTAACTTCGTATATTTTTGATGAAAATCGAATTCATCGTTTTCTGAATGAATATTTTTATAACACGCTGGATGGGCGTACTAACGCATCTGAGCCTCACCCGTCAACGTAACTCAACAACTTCAAACTTCAGAAATAATTACACTTATAATTACTTACGTTAATGTGTGAATCTTCCCTTACAAGTTAGTTTAAAAACTGTGATTACATTTGTAGAAACAATTAATAAAATGAATAGGTAATATTTTAAAGATATTAAGTCGTTATATTATACATTATTATCCATAGGAAGTCGTACAGGTATAATCTGAGTTAATTTTTTGTTGTGAAAAATCTCGAACCTCGTCTAAATGCTGATATTACATCCAGTTTACTTAAGTTGAGTTTCGAGTGCAAAAATATTACATGTACCAAGATATGGATTTTTGACAACTTTTGTACGCTATATGTATGTCCTTCACTGCAACGATGGTCAATAGTATTAAGCCCTTAGGTCCAAAAACTGTGTCAAATTATTTAAATGTATGCGTAAAAAATATCGTATACTTACGCACATCAATCTTTTTATCCTAGAATTACTTGTATCTTTTTTTTTATGGCATAGGGAAGGCAAACGAGCACACAGGCCACCTGATGGTAAGTGGAAACTGTGACCCATAGACATTCGCATTCACAAGACTGAAAGCCTAGGACTGCAAATGCGTTGCCAACTCTGAGGACTAAGATGGAATGCCTCTATGCTAGTCATTACCCCGGCTGTCTTATCCCCAAACCGTTTGGCGGTAGGTTAATGGATATCCTGGTCACTAGATGACAACTATTAAAGGGAAGTTTTGTGATTGATTGCCAGTATTGGCGGCAGATCACGTGTGATATTTTTTAGGCACTGTCAGATACCAATTAAATATTTTGAACAGCTTTGGTCTGGCCTATTTTAAAATAATATGTTTTGCTAAAAATGTAGTCTCTCTGGTGTGCTTACCACATAAAGATAAAAACGGGTGCGTAACGATCGATATAAAAATATTTTCTATAATATCAGTCGATATAACGCTCATTTGATATAATAATTAAATCATATAACAACATTTAATATATTTAAATATGATATAATTATCATTTTATATAACGATCATTTGTTCTAAAAATATTTTATATAACATGCATTAAGTATAATGCATATTTACTATAATCAACTTATGATATAAAGCTAATTTCATATAAAGTACAGTTGGTATAAAAAAATATAGTAACCCCTATTGTCGAAGTTGTTGACCAAAAAAACACCCTGTATAGGTTAGGTTAGGTTAGAATTGTGTCAAGGCGCGAAGCGCCATAACTACGCGGAATAGGAGCTCCGCAAAGCGGAGCTCCGTCGACTTTGCCTCACTGTCAGCGTTGTACCAAAAAAACATGCGACAAAAAAAGTTATTCCAATGTCAATTTTTAGTATTAACGTCTTTGCTACGTAAATAATCATAGGCGTTACAATTATTTTAAATATGGGGCAATAAAAAATAATATACCACTTGATAGTTATACAATATGATTTTTATACAAAATGATGATTATACCAAATGATGTTTATAATAAATAAACGATATACCAAATGATAATTATAGTAAATAAAAATAGATATTTTGATAATATACCAATCGTTTATTATATAAAATGAGTGATTATATCCTTTAAAATTATATCAAATGTTATTATATTAAATGAAATTATATTAATTATTTTTATACCGATCATTACACACCCGATAAAAACTGGAAGTGAGTTTAATAGTGCATGCAATTTCAGCACGGTAACAGTATAGTAAAGGCATATAATTATCTATCGTTTGACAGTACGAAGCTCAAGCTGTCTCACAACTCACAACACATAAGAAATAAGTTTTCTCTGATTTCACTAAAAACCTTGTTTACATACATTATTGTACATGTTACTGAGAGATATACAAACCGATTTCAGACTTTAGCGAGCCCGTGTCTGAAACAATTAAAGTAATTTGAAGCGATTGCCTTATGAAATAGTCAGTGTAAGCTCGGTCAGTTATTATTGTTCATGTTCCCGTCAGTCAGGTTAGTGTAATTATTAATTGGTGTAATTAGTAAGTGTCCATGTTCAGTTAGTGTACACATGTTTTCGCTAGCCAGCATAATAATTGATCTTGTTCACGTCAGTTAGTGTATATTATTATTCGTGTTTTCATGGTAAATATTATAACTATCCATGTTCACCTCAGTCAGTGTAATTACTGATCATGTTCACTCTAATTAGTGTAATTATTGTACATTTTCATTTCAATTAGTGTAAGCATTGTTCATGTTCACGTAAGTTAGTGTAATTCTTGTTCATGTAATTATAGATCATGTTCACGTCAGTTAATGTAATTATTTGTCCATGTTGACATATGTTAATGTAAGTATTGTTGATAAGTCCTCACCTGGCGGAGCGCTAGAAGGCCCGCGCGAGGTAGACGCGCGCGCCGGCGCGGGCCAGCTCCGAGAACCCGAGCCGCGCGTAGAACTGCACCAGGTAGTGGTCCGTCGCGTTGATGCAAGCGTGCACGCCGTGCGCGCCTGGAACATGACACGATGGTCGATTAGGGAGTTATTTTTAATGATATGTTGGAGGCAAATGAATGACACAGGCCATAAATAATACGTACAGTCACGAGCTTTAATTTGGGACCCATTTCAAGAAAAATATGCTTGAAGTCATCAATGTCATTAGAGATGTCAAGTTATTTGTTATGCCATCGTGAAGTTATTTAAATTTGCAGTATAATGGCATTCACGAGCATTTACGAGATTACACGATTAATCACGAATACGTATGACGAAGACAGTAGTAGCATTTTTCTTACCACAATCGAATATAGCCGACTTTGTCCGATTAGCAACGAATGAATCAACCTATTCATTGGTCAACACCATGACGAACGTTATTGGCTGTTGCTATGGGTGATTTATCAACGAATTAATCAACTTATTCATTGGTCAACACCATGGTGAACGTTATTGGCTGTTGACTTCCTATTTAACTGTTGGCTAACCCGAAGACCAAGCCTGCCAACCTGACAATAGAGTGATTACACCCAAAGCCAACCAATTACAGGTCTAGAAACAGTAACCTAGCGACGATTGTTATAACACAACGTAACGATAGCTGCGGAAAAATCATAATATATCATGATTGGTTAGGGCCACGAGCTTTAATTTGGGACCCACCACGCCACGTTGATATATATCATTTCAAGATTTTCAAGGGTCGATTCGATAAGACATTTAAATGTCTTAACTTGACATTTCAACCCTATCGAACTGAAGTTTCGACCTTATTGCATTATGAATGAATATAGACGTGCCATCATTCGTTATCAGTCGTTCACGACGATGTCACACGAGTACGCCCGATTTGCATTAGATGGCTAAATTATGAGGCTCAACAATCCCGTGTGGTGACTGTAACTTTTAGGAAACTCAACCTTATTGTTGTAGAATGTCAGATTGACTTTTGACCTAAGGTGGGTACCAAATTAAATCTCGTGACTGTACATAGGGTTTTGGGGCTCAGACATACGTGCGTGGTTAAGAAGGGGAACCAACCGTGTTTATGACCAGCTGATAGTGCGTTTGATAATCACGAGTAGGTCTGAAGCACAACAGCACTATGAGCTGGAAGCGCGTCTGTATCATAACGTAACGTGTGATCGCAGCGCGTCAATAACATGGCATGGCTCGCGACGCGTTAGTAACAATACTCACTGTAAGCTGGCAGCGCATCAGTAACATGACTCACCTTAAGCTCGAAGTCAGCAACATGACTCACCGTGAGCTTGCAGCACGTCAACAACATGACTCACCGTGAGCTTGCAGCACGTCAACCACATGACTCACCGTGAGCTTGCAGCACGTCAACAACATGACTCACCGTGAGCTTGCAGCACGTCAACAACATGACTCACCGTGAGCTTGCAGCACGTCAGCAACATGACTCACCGTGAGCTTGCAGCACGTCAACAACATGACTCACCGTGAGCTTGCAGCACGTCAACAACATGACTACTGGCTGTGAGCCGAAGCGTGACAGTAACATGACTGACCGTGAGCTCGCAGCGCGTGCAGCAGGCAGGTGAGCAGGCGCGCGGGCGCGTGCGGGTCGCGGCAGGCGGCGAGCACGCAGCACGTCAGCAACATGACTCACCGTGAGCTTGCAGCACGTCAACAACATGACTACTGGCTGTGAGCCGAAGCGTGACAGTAACATGACTGACCGTGAGCTCGCAGCGCGTGCAGCAGGCAGGTGAGCAGGCGCGCGGGCGCGTGCGGGTCGCGGCAGGCGGCGAGCACGCAGCACGTCAGCAACATGACTCACCGTGAGCTTGCAGCACGTCAACAACATGACTACTGGCTGTGAGCCGAAGCGTGACAGTAACATGACTGACCGTGAGCTCGCAGCGCGTGCAGCAGGCAGGTGAGCAGGCGCGCGGGCGCGTGCGGGTCGCGGCAGGCGGCGAGCACGCAGCACGTCAGCAACATGACTCACCGTGAGCTTGCAGCACGTCAACAACATGACTACTGGCTGTGAGCCGAAGCGTGACAGTAACATGACTGACCGTGAGCTCGCAGCGCGTGCAGCAGGCAGGTGAGCAGGCGCGCGGGCGCGTGCGGGTCGCGGCAGGCGGCGAGCACGCAGCACGTCAGCAACATGACTCACCGTGAGCTTGCAGCACGTCAACAACATGACTACTGGCTGTGAGCCGAAGCGTGACAGTAACATGACTGACCGTGAGCTCGCAGCGCGTGCAGCAGGCAGGTGAGCAGGCGCGCGGGCGCGTGCGGGTCGCGGCAGGCGGCGAGCACGCAGCACGTCAGCAACATGACTCACCGTGAGCTTGCAGCACGTCAACAACATGACTACTGGCTGTGAGCCGAAGCGTGACAGTAACATGACTGACCGTGAGCTCGCAGCGCGTGCAGCAGGCAGGTGAGCAGGCGCGCGGGCGCGTGCGGGTCGCGGCAGGCGGCGAGCACGCAGCACGTCAGCAACATGACTCACCGTGAGCTTGCAGCACGTCAACAACATGACTACTGGCTGTGAGCCGAAGCGTGACAGTAACATGACTGACCGTGAGCTCGCAGCGCGTGCAGCAGGCAGGTGAGCAGGCGCGCGGGCGCGTGCGGGTCGCGGCAGGCGGCGAGCACGCAGCACGTCAGCAACATGACTCACCGTGAGCTTGCAGCACGTCAACAACATGACTACTGGCTGTGAGCCGAAGCGTGACAGTAACATGACTGACCGTGAGCTCGCAGCGCGTGCAGCAGGCAGGTGAGCAGGCGCGCGGGCGCGTGCGGGTCGCGGCAGGCGGCGAGCACGCAGCACGTCAGCAACATGACTCACCGTGAGCTTGCAGCACGTCAACAACATGACTACTGGCTGTGAGCCGAAGCGTGACAGTAACATGACTGACCGTGAGCTCGCAGCGCGTGCAGCAGGCAGGTGAGCAGGCGCGCGGGCGCGTGCGGGTCGCGGCAGGCGGCGAGCACGCAGCACGTCAGCAACATGACTCACCGTGAGCTTGCAGCACGTCAACAACATGACTACTGGCTGTGAGCCGAAGCGTGACAGTAACATGACTGACCGTGAGCTCGCAGCGCGTGCAGCAGGCAGGTGAGCAGGCGCGCGGGCGCGTGCGGGTCGCGGCAGGCGGCGAGCACGCAGCACGTCAGCAACATGACTCACCGTGAGCTTGCAGCACGTCAACAACATGACTACTGGCTGTGAGCCGAAGCGTGACAGTAACATGACTGACCGTGAGCTCGCAGCGCGTGCAGCAGGCAGGTGAGCAGGCGCGCGGGCGCGTGCGGGTCGCGGCAGGCGGCGAGCACGCAGCACGTCAGCAACATGACTCACCGTGAGCTTGCAGCACGTCAACAACATGACTACTGGCTGTGAGCCGAAGCGTGACAGTAACATGACTGACCGTGAGCTCGCAGCGCGTGCAGCAGGCAGGTGAGCAGGCGCGCGGGCGCGTGCGGGTCGCGGCAGGCGGCGAGCACGCAGCACGTCAGCAACATGACTCACCGTGAGCTTGCAGCACGTCAACAACATGACTACTGGCTGTGAGCCGAAGCGTGACAGTAACATGACTGACCGTGAGCTCGCAGCGCGTGCAGCAGGCAGGTGAGCAGGCGCGCGGGCACGTGCGGGTCGCGGCAGGCGGCGAGCACGCAGCACGTCAGCAACATGACTCACCGTGAGCTTGCAGCACGTCAACAACATGACTACTGGCTGTGAGCCGAAGCGTGACAGTAACATGACTGACCGTGAGCTCGCAGCGCGTGCAGCAGGCAGGTGAGCAGGCGCGCGGGCGCGTGCGGGTCGCGGCAGGCGGCGAGCACGCAGCACGTCAGCAACATGACTCACCGTGAGCTTGCAGCACGTCAACAACATGACTACTGGCTGTGAGCCGAAGCGTGACAGTAACATGACTGACCGTGAGCTCGCAGCGCGTGCAGCAGGCAGGTGAGCAGGCGCGCGGGCGCGTGCGGGTCGCGGCAGGCGGCGAGCACGCAGCACGTCAGCAACATGACTCACCGTGAGCTTGCAGCACGTCAACAACATGACTACTGGCTGTGAGCCGAAGCGTGACAGTAACATGACTGACCGTGAGCTCGCAGCGCGTGCAGCAGGCAGGTGAGCAGGCGCGCGGGCGCGTGCGGGTCGCGGCAGGCGGCGAGCACGCAGCACGTCAGCAACATGACTCACCGTGAGCTTGCAGCACGTCAACAACATGACTACTGGCTGTGAGCCGAAGCGTGACAGTAACATGACTGACCGTGAGCTCGCAGCGCGTGCAGCAGGCAGGTGAGCAGGCGCGCGGGCGCGTGCGGGTCGCGGCAGGCGGCGAGCACGCAGCACGTCAGCAACATGACTCACCGTGAGCTTGCAGCACGTCAACAACATGACTACTGGCTGTGAGCCGAAGCGTGACAGTAACATGACTGACCGTGAGCTCGCAGCGCGTGCAGCAGGCAGGTGAGCAGGCGCGCGGGCGCGTGCGGGTCGCGGCAGGCGGCGAGCACGCAGCACGTCAGCAACATGACTCACCGTGAGCTTGCAGCACGTCAACAACATGACTACTGGCTGTGAGCCGAAGCGTGACAGTAACATGACTGACCGTGAGCTCGCAGCGCGTGCAGCAGGCAGGTGAGCAGGCGCGCGGGCGCGTGCGGGTCGCGGCAGGCGGCGAGCACGCAGCACGTCAGCAACATGACTCACCGTGAGCTTGCAGCACGTCAACAACATGACTACTGGCTGTGAGCCGAAGCGTGACAGTAACATGACTGACCGTGAGCTCGCAGCGCGTGCAGCAGGCAGGTGAGCAGGCGCGCGGGCGCGTGCGGGTCGCGGCAGGCGGCGAGCACGCAGCACGTCAGCAACATGACTCACCGTGAGCTTGCAGCACGTCAACAACATGACTACTGGCTGTGAGCCGAAGCGTGACAGTAACATGACTGACCGTGAGCTCGCAGCGCGTGCAGCAGGCAGGTGAGCAGGCGCGCGGGCGCGTGCGGGTCGCGGCAGGCGGCGAGCACGCAGCACGTCAGCAACATGACTCACCGTGAGCTTGCAGCACGTCAACAACATGACTACTGGCTGTGAGCCGAAGCGTGACAGTAACATGACTGACCGTGAGCTCGCAGCGCGTGCAGCAGGCAGGTGAGCAGGCGCGCGGGCGCGTGCGGGTCGCGGCAGGCGGCGAGCACGCAGCACGTCAGCAACATGACTCACCGTGAGCTTGCAGCACGTCAACAACATGACTACTGGCTGTGAGCCGAAGCGTGACAGTAACATGACTGACCGTGAGCTCGCAGCGCGTGCAGCAGGCAGGTGAGCAGGCGCGCGGGCGCGTGCGGGTCGCGGCAGGCGGCGAGCACGCAGCACGTCAGCAACATGACTCACCGTGAGCTTGCAGCACGTCAACAACATGACTACTGGCTGTGAGCCGAAGCGTGACAGTAACATGACTGACCGTGAGCTCGCAGCGCGTGCAGCAGGCAGGTGAGCAGGCGCGCGGGCGCGTGCGGGTCGCGGCAGGCGGCGAGCACGCAGCACGTCAGCAACATGACTCACCGTGAGCTTGCAGCACGTCAACAACATGACTACTGGCTGTGAGCCGAAGCGTGACAGTAACATGACTGACCGTGAGCTCGCAGCGCGTGCAGCAGGCAGGTGAGCAGGCGCGCGGGCGCGTGCGGGTCGCGGCAGGCGGCGAGCACGCAGCACGTCAGCAACATGACTCACCGTGAGCTTGCAGCACGTCAACAACATGACTACTGGCTGTGAGCCGAAGCGTGACAGTAACATGACTGACCGTGAGCTCGCAGCGCGTGCAGCAGGCAGGTGAGCAGGCGCGCGGGCGCGTGCGGGTCGCGGCAGGCGGCGAGCACGCAGCACGTCAGCAACATGACTCACCGTGAGCTTGCAGCACGTCAACAACATGACTACTGGCTGTGAGCCGAAGCGTGACAGTAACATGACTGACCGTGAGCTCGCAGCGCGTGCAGCAGGCAGGTGAGCAGGCGCGCGGGCGCGTGCGGGTCGCGGCAGGCGGCGAGCACGCAGCACGTCAGCAACATGACTCACCGTGAGCTTGCAGCACGTCAACAACATGACTACTGGCTGTGAGCCGAAGCGTGACAGTAACATGACTGACCGTGAGCTCGCAGCGCGTGCAGCAGGCAGGTGAGCAGGCGCGCGGGCGCGTGCGGGTCGCGGCAGGCGGCGAGCACGCAGCACGTCAGCAACATGACTCACCGTGAGCTTGCAGCACGTCAACAACATGACTACTGGCTGTGAGCCGAAGCGTGACAGTAACATGACTGACCGTGAGCTCGCAGCGCGTGCAGCAGGCAGGTGAGCAGGCGCGCGGGCGCGTGCGGGTCGCGGCAGGCGGCGAGCACGCAGCACGTCAGCAACATGACTCACCGTGAGCTTGCAGCACGTCAACAACATGACTACTGGCTGTGAGCCGAAGCGTGACAGTAACATGACTGACCGTGAGCCCGCAGCGCGTGCAGCAGGCAGGTGAGCAGGCGCGCGGGCGCGTGCGGGTCGCGGCAGGCGGCGAGCACGCAGCACGTCAGCAGCGCGGGGTGCGCGCGCGTCACGCTCTCCGGCGCGCGGTCCTGCGAGCTGAACTGGTGGAAGTGCCGGATGCACTCCTGGCCACAACAACATTACATATTATACCTCAATCAATCCAACGACGCGGTCTTGCTCGTGGTGAACCCACAACAATAGACACGAGCTCCGTGAGGCGTGTGAGTAAGGGTGTCACGCCCCGGACCTATCGACGCGGAATCGGCTTGACCCGGTAACAAAACGGTTTATGTCCATGCGATAAGAGCGAAAAACACGTGTTCCGGTCGCAACGCCGAATCGTGCCGAGGCAAACCGAGCGACGCCTTTTTTATTCTTACAGCACGAACATAAAACTTTATCTTACCGGCTCAAGCCGATGCCGCGTCGATAGGTCTGGGGAGACCCATATTGAACCCTATCAGCGCCATTGACGGATGTATGCGCACCACGTTGTAATGTGTATAGACATTCGCACTACGGCGCCACTAAGCAACTTCAGCTACGCACTCATTGTGCACATGCATTTACACACACAAGTATGGCCCATCTGGTTTTGTGGGATAAAACAAGTGAAGTGTGAACGTAAGAGTAGGGGTTGTTTTATTAACCACCTTCAAATAAGGAGCAGATTCTCAATTCGATTTTTTTATTGTATGTTTTATACGCGATTAGGGTATATTCCGGAGGTGGTCACATTGTCACTAAATAATGATAAGGGGATCCGTTTCACACACGTCAAAATAAATACTTACAATACGGTTAGTAAAGAACTCACCTTAGCAGCCGGGCTCAGGTCCTCCCTCTCCGTCAGCTGTTCGGGGTACTTCTTGCACATCTCAGGTATCCACGCTATTTCCTGCTTCTTGTAGAATTCCTTGCTATTCAGTGCCGCGCATGCGTACCCTACTATACCAGACCTTATGCCTGAAATAAACAGATCGTTTTACAAACGAATATACATAATACGCAGTATGTTAGTCCTTATGCACGGCGGTATTAGGTAATACTTTATCATTAAAACTCGTCTATTATTCTTTCCATCAAAATAAGGTGTACAGTCAAGGGCATAAATATCCTCACAAAGGTGCAAAAATATGTACCTTATTGCCACATGTACATATTCTTGAGACTTTGTGGTGTAGGTATACATATTGCTTGACTGTACTGACTGACTGTACCATAGTGCTACATTTTCAACATTTTGTCTTTTAATTGGAACCTGATCGTCAATATATCAGTCCCTTCATATAAGTGCGTATAAAACTGACTCAAGACTGTAATAAAATAAACTGATAACAGCCTTAAGGCGCACTTTTACGGACTGTATGAGCAATGGTGGCCGATCGGTGGTTGTTGGTGGACGTCTCACGCTATAAGACAAAATTAGAGTAAGAACGTAAATTACAATTTCAATAGTGCGTCAAAAACGGCGCCATGTTGTTACTATGACCCCGTCTTTTGTTTACGCAACGACACCGTATTTTAAGCAGCGGTATGCAGGGCATGCGGTAAAAACGGTATGGATACGATGCGTCACCGCGATTCCGTATCGTCGACGTATTTTAAGCAGCGGTCGGGTCGCATCTTTACTGCCCACGTCGACGGTTCGCACGTCTCATTGTATTACAAAAAATAAGTGCACCGTTAGACGCACTACAGCACAAAACTTCCTAGCTAACCAGTATTATGTATATGTGTATGGATGTGTATATCATCTCGCTAACTAATAATTGGATGTATTGATTCACTTACCATTAACAGATACAACATTACAATCTCCAGCCCTAACAATCAGGTCGTCTTCCTCTATCACCATACACAGTGAAGGCGCTAGCGTCAAAAACGGCGCCACTAACCTGAGAACATGCAAAGTAACATTAGTTTCATACGAACATACTAGGGGCCCTATGGAACTCTGAAACCTTGTTGCTTTTTATATGTCATATGTCAAAAGCATTTAGCTTTTACCGAATAGAATAGAGTCATGGTCAAAATATGATTTTTACTTTCCGTGACATCTTTTGAAGAAATTATGTGCCAGTTATAAAGTTAAAACTGAAAGATTTACCTATCAGCGGGCAGAGTTTGAAGGTCACTCGGGAAGAGGTCGCTGCAGTCAGATCCGTCCCGACACGTTTTGTGACAAATGGCGCTTACCTGCATCAAAAAATATTTTATTGATGTTATTTAAAAAAAAACATATATAACAATATTTCTAATAATACTTCTTCCAGTCGCATATTTTCCGATTCTAATTTCCACCGCGCGACGAGGTAAAAACAAGATTGTCGAAACTTAATAAGAGAAAAAGCGTATGGAAATTCTGCTAATAACGATTTTGGGATAACTAAACCTGCGAAGCGCGAAGTCGTAATAAAGGTACAAAGCTTCATAGACAGAATAAGGAAGAGAAAACGCCCAGAACCTAATTTTAAAGAGAGTAGACGGAGCTCCGCTGAGCGGGGCTCTTTTTTCCGGATGTTTTGACCCCCCGAGCCTGCTGAAAAATTAACCTAAGCTAATTTATTTTGGCTTTTACACTATCATTAGAGCGTATTGGAGTTGGGTGTTGAAGATTTTGATTTTGTAGATTATAAGTTTCGAGATAAATTGATAACCACATTACCCTCCTCCTTCGGCAGTCGGGGAAAAACACTCACCGCTTCCTCGTCGCTAGGAATGAACGGTCTGACAATGAGCGGCGGCTCGTCAGGTATCACAGTTGGCCTGATAGCGTCCCCGCTGCACTCGACTGGAAGAAGTCGTCGCAAGTCGGCTGTAAGACCGCCGCGGAACACCCACGGCTCTTGAGCTCCACTTTCGAAAGCTTCCCGCCAGCCTTTTGAAAACCCTGTAGAAACATTTATGGGTAAGGAGTGGAGTAAGAATTAGGTATTGTGAAATTTTATGAAAGACGTCAATGGCCCTTTTTCCCGGTATTTAAAAAACATTCCTGAAAGTGACAGATAGCTCATACAGGGCGATCACAATTATATTTTAATAAATCACTCCACATACTTGATCTTATATTCATAGAGTGCCGAAAGTATTCGTTGGTTCACTAGGACATGGTTGAATGCATTTTAAACATCCACACCACTGGTTAAACACCAACAACGGATATATCCGTCATGGTTGCCAGTGAAAAGTAGATTATAATTATAGGAACTTACATGTGTAGGTCCCTTGAGTGTTGGCCACAATATTCGAAGGAAACTTGCCAAGCTCTGTAAGAAGACAATTTATGAACATAAATAAACTATCAGATATACTAAATGCGAACTTTGGAACTTCTTTCAAATAAATCACTATCAAAAAGAACACGCGACGTTGTTAGCACAACTTTTTAAGGCGGTTCAGAAGTCTTTAAGGTTTCTGACAATACACCGTATCGTGTCACACAAAAAAATATTATTTGTATGGAAAAGTACGAGACTATGCCCACTAGACCATTCGGTCTCCGACCAAAATTTTAATACTAATTACTTTCCGGGCCTGATACCGTCATGTCATGGTGTGGTACGGTGTAGTGGGTAGAGACCTTTATTGGCTTATCAGTTATCAGCAAGTCAACATTTTTATAGCCGTCAAACCTCTCAAGTGTCGCGAGCCCGAGGGGTTCCGGGCTGTCTTATAAATCAACCGGTTTCTAATTACGGTTGAAAATATACAGCTATCAAAAGCTAGAACAGAACAGTGTAATAGGGTCGTATTTGGCACCGTGTGGGTACTCGTCCCTACGAACCGACCTAGCCAGCGCACGAGCCCGTCCAGCAGCGCAAGCACGGAGCACAGCTCCCAGGCGTAGGGCGCGAGCTCGGCGTGCAGCTCGCGGTTGGCGGCCGCCTGCAGGCGCCGCAGCGGTACTCGTCCCTACGAACCGACCTAGCCAGCGAACGAGCCCGTCCAGCAGCGCCAGCACGGAGCACAGCTCCCAGGCGTAGGGCGCGAGCTCGGCGTGCAGCTCGCGGTTGGCGGCCGCCTGCAGGCGCCGCAGCGGTACTCGTCCCTACGAACCGACCTAGCCAGCGAACGAGCCCGTCCAGCAGCGCCAGCACGGAGCACAGCTCCCAGGCGTAGGGCGCGAGCTCGGCGTGCAGCTCGCGGTTGGCGGCCGCCTGCAGGCGCCGCAGCGGTACTCGTCCCTACGAACCGACCTAGCCAGCGAACGAGCCCGTCCAGCAGCGCCAGCACGGAGCACAGCTCCCAGGCGTAGGGCGCGAGCTCGGCGTGCAGCTCGCGGTTGGCGGCCGCCTGCAGGCGCCGCAGCGGTACTCGTCCCTACGAACCGACCTAGCCAGCGAACGAGCCCGTCCAGCAGCGCCAGCACGGAGCACAGCTCCCAGGCGTAGGGCGCGAGCTCGGCGTGCAGCTCGCGGTTGGCGGCCGCCTGCAGGCGCCGCAGCGGTACTCGTCCCTACGAACCGACCTAGCCAGCGAACGAGCCCGTCCAGCAGCGCCAGCACGGAGCACAGCTCCCAGGCGTAGGGCGCGAGCTCGGCGTGCAGCTCGCGGTTGGCGGCCGCCTGCAGGCGCCGCAGCGGTACTCGTCCCTACGAACCGACCTAGCCAGCGAACGAGCCCGTCCAGCAGCGCCAGCACGGAGCACAGCTCCCAGGCGTAGGGCGCGAGCTCGGCGTGCAGCTCGCGGTTGGCGGCCGCCTGCAGGCGCCGCAGCGGTACTCGTCCCTACGAACCGACCTAGCCAGCGAACGAGCCCGTCCAGCAGCGCCAGCACGGAGCACAGCTCCCAGGCGTAGGGCGCGAGCTCGGCGTGCAGCTCGCGGTTGGCGGCCGCCTGCAGGCGCCGCAGCGGTACTCGTCCCTACGAACCGACCTAGCCAGCGAACGAGCCCGTCCAGCAGCGCCAGCACGGAGCACAGCTCCCAGGCGTAGGGCGCGAGCTCGGCGTGCAGCTCGCGGTTGGCGGCCGCCTGCAGGCGCCGCAGCGGTACTCGTCCCTACGAACCGACCTAGCCAGCGAACGAGCCCGTCCAGCAGCGCCAGCACGGAGCACAGCTCCCAGGCGTAGGGCGCGAGCTCGGCGTGCAGCTCGCGGTTGGCGGCCGCCTGCAGGCGCCGCAGCGGTACTCGTCCCTACGAACCGACCTAGCCAGCGAACGAGCCCGTCCAGCAGCGCCAGCACGGAGCACAGCTCCCAGGCGTAGGGCGCGAGCTCGGCGTGCAGCTCGCGGTTGGCGGCCGCCTGCAGGCGCCGCAGCGGTACTCGTCCCTACGAACCGACCTAGCCAGCGAACGAGCCCGTCCAGCAGCGCCAGCACGGAGCACAGCTCCCAGGCGTAGGGCGCGAGCTCGGCGTGCAGCTCGCGGTTGGCGGCCGCCTGCAGGCGCCGCAGCGGTACTCGTCCCTACGAACCGACCTAGCCAGCGAACGAGCCCGTCCAGCAGCGCCAGCACGGAGCACAGCTCCCAGGTGTAGGGCGCGAGCTCGGCGTGCAGCTCGCGGTTGGCGGCCGCCTGCAGGCGCCGCAGCGGTACTCGTCCCTACGAACCGACCTAGCCAGCGAACGAGCCCGTCCAGCAGCGCCAGCACGGAGCACAGCTCCCAGGCGTAGGGCGCGAGCTCGGCGTGCAGCTCGCGGTTGGCGGCCGCCTGCAGGCGCCGCAGCGGTACTCGTCCCTACGAACCGACCTAGCCAGCGAACGAGCCCGTCCAGCAGCGCCAGCACGGAGCACAGCTCCCAGGCGTAGGGCGCGAGCTCGGCGTGCAGCTCGCGGTTGGCGGCCGCCTGCAGGCGCCGCAGCGGTACTCGTCCCTACGAACCGACCTAGCCAGCGAACGAGCCCGTCCAGCAGCGCCAGCACGGAGCACAGCTCCCAGGCGTAGGGCGCGAGCTCGGCGTGCAGCTCGCGGTTGGCGGCCGCCTGCAGGCGCCGCAGCGGTACTCGTCCCTACGAACCGACCTAGCCAGCGAACGAGCCCGTCCAGCAGCGCCAGCACGGAGCACAGCTCCCAGGCGTAGGGCGCGAGCTCGGCGTGCAGCTCGCGGTTGGCGGCCGCCTGCAGGCGCCGCAGCGGTACTCGTCCCTACGAACCGACCTAGCCAGCGAACGAGCCCGTCCAGCAGCGCCAGCACGGAGCACAGCTCCCAGGCGTAGGGCGCGAGCTCGGCGTGCAGCTCGCGGTTGGCGGCCGCCTGCAGGCGCCGCAGCGGTACTCGTCCCTACGAACCGACCTAGCCAGCGAACGAGCCCGTCCAGCAGCGCCAGCACGGAGCACAGCTCCCAGGCGTAGGGCGCGAGCTCGGCGTGCAGCTCGCGGTTGGCGGCCGCCTGCAGGCGCCGCAGCGGTACTCGTCCCTACGAACCGACCTAGCCAGCGAACGAGCCCGTCCAGCAGCGCCAGCACGGAGCACAGCTCCCAGGCGTAGGGCGCGAGCTCGGCGTGCAGCTCGCGGTTGGCGGCCGCCTGCAGGCGCCGCAGCGGTACTCGTCCCTACGAACCGACCTAGCCAGCGAACGAGCCCGTCCAGCAGCGCCAGCACGGAGCACAGCTCCCAGGCGTAGGGCGCGAGCTCGGCGTGCAGCTCGCGGTTGGCGGCCGCCTGCAGGCGCCGCAGCGGTACTCGTCCCTACGAACCGACCTAGCCAGCGAACGAGCCCGTCCAGCAGCGCCAGCACGGAGCACAGCTCCCAGGCGTAGGGCGCGAGCTCGGCGTGCAGCTCGCGGTTGGCGGCCGCCTGCAGGCGCCGCAGCGGTACTCGTCCCTACGAACCGACCTAGCCAGCGAACGAGCCCGTCCAGCAGCGCCAGCACGGAGCACAGCTCCCAGGCGTAGGGCGCGAGCTCGGCGTGCAGCTCGCGGTTGGCGGCCGCCTGCAGGCGCCGCAGCGGTACTCGTCCCTACGAACCGACCTAGCCAGCGAACGAGCCCGTCCAGCAGCGCCAGCACGGAGCACAGCTCCCAGGCGTAGGGCGCGAGCTCGGCGTGCAGCTCGCGGTTGGCGGCCGCCTGCAGGCGCCGCAGCGGTACTCGTCCCTACGAACCGACCTAGCCAGCGAACGAGCCCGTCCAGCAGCGCCAGCACGGAGCACAGCTCCCAGGCGTAGGGCGCGAGCTCGGCGTGCAGCTCGCGGTTGGCGGCCGCCTGCAGGCGCCGCAGCGGTACTCGTCCCTACGAACCGACCTAGCCAGCGAACGAGCCCGTCCAGCAGCGCCAGCACGGAGCACAGCTCCCAGGCGTAGGGCGCGAGCTCGGCGTGCAGCTCGCGGTTGGCGGCCGCCTGCAGGCGCCGCAGCACGCGCCGCGCGCGCCCCGCCCACCACGCGAAGCGGCTGCGCCGGCGCCGCCACTCGCTCGTCTGCCAACAGGACACCCAACAATGGACTTACTTATGCAATGAGGAATTGATCCCAACTCTACAGATTTCTATTACAGATTCCCAATTCTACTGATTCCCAATTCTACGGATTCCCAATTCTACAGATTCCCAATTCCACAGATTCCCAATTCTACAGATTTCCTATTCTACAGATTCCCAATTCTACGGATTCCCATTTCTACAGATTCCCAATTCTACAGATTCCCAATTCTACAGATTCCCAATTCTACGGATTCCCAATTCTACGGATTCCCAATTCTACAGATTCCCAATTCCACAGATTCCCAATTCTATAGATTCCCTATTCTACAGATTCCCAATTCTACGGATTCTCAATTCTACAGATTCCCAATTCTACAGATTCCCAGCTCGAGTAGCATTTAATAGTGTGGGTATAGGTGAAATACTTAAGTAAATGTTGTATGTAGTAGTAACACATCTGTATAAAGGGTGGAAAGTTGAGATGGGGCATTAAGGGCAGCTACCGGATCCGTTGCTGCCACGCGAAAATGATCTTAGGAGACCTTTCCCAACTTTTTGAGTGATGACAATCGACATTCACAGATTTTTGATAAAATGTACAGTTAGCGAGAAAATCGACAGAATTGAGTAATTTTTTTTGAATACCAATCGATCCCGATATAATGGATTAAAACACTCTTTCAGACCAACTGAGGTTAGAGTACTAGAATATCAAAGATAGAATAAATCAAAGAAAACTACATGCGAAGACCTTCTCTGTTATTAGTGTTAATACCCTATTAAATGTATGGAAAACGTTTTCTTTCAGTTTTTTACTATTTCACCCATAATTAATTTATATAAATTAAAAGTCAACTTTCGCTTGCTTGCAACTAAAGGGTGTCCCAGAAGTAAAGAGACAATTTTCATATACAAAATTGGTCAAAGAGATTATATCCAAAAAAGGATCGAAGCCAACTACCATGTTTACAGCCAATATCAAATCTTTCAAATTAGCCGGGCTAGGCGTCCTACTCGTATTTCCCTTGTTTTTATAAATAAAGCAAGCGGACAAAGAAATAATTGAGAAAATAATTGTTCAATAATATGAATATCACGGGAAAAAGCACACGATACATCATTTTATTGAAGAAGAAGGTAGAGAAGAACAACTATTAATAGAATAGTAAAATGTTTTAAAGAAATAGAAGAACAAAATTATAATTAGATTACTGAACAACAACGTATAGTTTCGACCGATTAATAAGGTAAAAAACACATTTTAGCAAGTCCCTTTGACATCTATTAGAGTTACAGCAGTAAAATTAGAGATATTGAGATTTGGTGTGACTAGGATAAGGGCTAAGTAATGATTCAGTCATTCAAGAATTTGTAAAATTATCTGGGATAAAAGTATATAATAGATTAGGAGGACTGTGCTAAAAAAGTTAATGAAAAAAACAGAGAAAGTTCTCATTATTAATGACGATACCTGTGTTATGTTGATACAAGTTGTTTTCCGTGCAAGTGATATTTTCTCGCCACTAGTCGAGGTAGCAGGTCATTATGTACATAAACAAACAGATAAACCCAAATGTTTGCCTGTATTTTACTATCAATGGACCAGATTGTCCAAAACTATAGCGTCGAAATCAGGAACAGCTGTGATGAGACAGGTAGCAATCAACCTTGAAGAAATTGGTAACTAAGATTTGATGAACACAAAATTTATTAACTTGAATGAATACAGGATTTATAATGCATAAATATTCTTTAATTTTTAAGTTTCATTATATTAAATATTGCTAATCGAGTCTCTTTACTTTTGGGACACCCCATATTTTATAAATGCGTTCTTTTTCTAGGGAGTTGAAACTATTTCTGTAGAATAATTGATGACTAATTAGTGGCTGGTTATCGTATTTTATCTCGAGTACTGTCGATATTTCGATCTAATGCCACTTTGTTGACACAAAACGATACTGCAAGACCTATAACTAATAGTTCACATAGGTAATATTCGGATATTTTTCTGGAACTCCATTAATATGGATGAAAATGAAGAATTATTTTTTGTATTTAGTGAAAGAGGTAATAAGGTGTTAATTATTGGACCAAACAAATACTACTTTAGTGTAAAAAATAAATCCGGAACAACAAATTGGCGATGCTATAAGACAAGCGAATGTAGTGCATCTGTGACTTTGACTACAGACAGCAAAATACTTCGCAAACGAGTGCACTCGTGTTTTTCTGATGCATTTGAGGATCAACAACGGAAAAATGAAATGTTTATGCAAAATTGTAAAAAGTCTGTTTGTGGCTCCGGTGCAGCAGATTTTTGAAAACGAATTAATAAATCAATCAGCTACGCCTGAATGTAGTAACAGTAACCTTAATACTCCAGAGTATTCGGCTTGCAAAAGTGTTTTATATCGAGCAAGATACCGTAGCCTTGATGTACCAAAATCAAAATTTATAAATATTAAAGACATAGAAATACCTAAAGATTTGGCAGATAATTTTTTAATTTACGATGGAACTAAATCAGACAAGATAATAATTTTCGCTACTGATGTGGCCGTCGAGAATCTTAAAACCATCGACTCTTTTTTTTGCGACGGCACATTTAAAGTCACTCCCAAGCCGTTTTATCAAGTTTACAGTTTGCATGCTAATTTTGAGGAAAATGAAACGGAGATTAGAGTCATTCCATTACTGTATGCATTGCTTCCAGACAAAACTCAAGCTACATATTTGAGGTTTTTCACCGTTTTAAAAGAAAATTTGGCATTGTCTGTCTGTACAAAATCTGAAATGCGATTTTGAAGTAGCTGCCATTAACACAATTAAAATGGTATACCCAACTGTGAAAGTAAGCGGCTGCTACTATCATTTTCAGAAGTCTATATGGGCAAAAGCTAGAGAACTTTCAATAGATAATACAGCAGAAGAGAAAATAATTATTCGATTTTATTGTATGTTGGCTTTACTACCAGCTCAATGTATAGCAGAAGGGCATATAGGAATCGTGAGTGAAATACCAGAAAATCACAGTAATCTCGTCAATTTTACTAAATTCGATGACTAATTGTTTAAAATTCTGGTTGAAACGTTTTAGATCAGATGTATTTTCCTGTGCCGATGAAAGTTTTCGCACAAACAATGAATTAGAAGGCTGGCATCATAGGCTAAATGCCAGAATTAATCGGAATCCATCTCTTTTCTTGTTCATTGACTTATTAAAAAAGGGAAGCAATTTTTCAAAATCGAAGAATACAACAAAGTCATATTCACTTGCCTGCGAAAAAACGTAAGGCATATGATATTAAACGGAACACACAAATTAGAAAAATTATACAAGACTGTATAACTGAAAAAATACAAGTGAAAGAATGTATACAACGTTTAGCAGCAGTGAATTAATGAATGTTTGTAGTTAATAATAATGAAATATTTTATTTTTTAGGGGTTGGTAGCGTTAAGTTTCACGTTTAAGTATAAATGTTACGAATAAACATTTTAACATAACAAAAAAATGATTTTATGTGTAATTTGTTGTACTGTGTATTTTTGTAGTTTACCTTCGTATTAAGATTTTTTTCGAGCTAAGCCAAAAAAGGTATGGCCGCCGCAACTATCGCAGAGTAGCAAATAGTAAATAAACTTTGTATTTCGTCTAAGATGTTTTAGCGATATTTCGTAAGTTCAATAATTAGGGAAATCATCATCTGTCAACAACAATATATTATATTTATGAGCTAAGCATGGGTTTACAATCATTTCATAAAAAACGTTAACCAAACTTATTTATTTCACAAACATATCATTTAACAAATCGCTTTTTTTCCGAAACTGTAAATATTTCAGGATTTTTATAAAACTAACCCAACCTAACCTATAGGGTTCTACACGATGGTCCTAAAATAAATCTAGAATTATTTACAGTTTCGGAAAAAAAGCGGTTTGTCAAATGATAATTATGGTTGTGAAATGAATCTGTTTGTGAAACGTTTTTTTATGAAATGATTGGCGTGAGGATGTTCGCATTTCCTTCTTTTTTTTGTAGTAAAAAAAAACCGAATTTATGGCGATCTATCGAAAATGCTGAAAAACCTGTACCTACCTATTTCTAATCTGTAGTAATGGGAATCTGTCAGGATGAAAATCTGTTGAATTGGGAATTGGGAAGCTAGGTCAGCGTAAATATTGTAGTTTTTATAGGATTAGGAGCCTGTGTGGTTCGGAGTATGAGGGGCTGGGAATCTGTAGAATTGGGAATCCGTAGAATTGGGAATCTGTAGAATTGGGAATCTGTAGACCTGGGAATCCGTAGGATTGGGAATCCGTAGACCTGGGAATCTGTAGAGCTGGGATTCTGTAGAATTGGGAATCTGTAGAGCTGAGAATCTGTTGAATTGGGAATCTGTAGAGCTGAGAATCTGTAGAATTGGGAATCTGTAGAGGTGGGATTCTGTAGAATTGGGAATCTGTAGAGCTGAGAATCTGTAGAATTGGGAATCTGTAGAGCTGAGAATCTGTAGAATTGGGAAACTGTAGAGCTGAGAATCTGTAGAAATGGGAATCTGTAGAGCTGGTAAAAATGGTTCGCCAGTATGTTAACAAAAACAAAATTATCTGCTACACTACACACAGTACACAGTAACAAAAGACGACGAAAAGGGGTATTTTCGAAAGATTGAAATACCCAATATCTCGAAATTGATGACATTTTCACTAGGTGATTCGTGGTGCGGTGAAGAGCGCAATGAACCGGAATCGACAGCAGAAGAAGATCCACTCCCTGACGACTACCGCCAACCACGATCATCAGTCATGAGATGATGGATGCAACCAAAGAGGGGGTAGGTGATTGCCGACATGTCTCACTTGGTTATTTTTCTATATTTGGTAAATATCCTAACCACCTATTTCCCCCCCTGAAGATTGTCATTCTACTTACAGCAACTCCTGTATACTGAAACAACTCATAACGGTATAGTTTCATGTTTCACGCACCTCAGGTTTGTTGCCTCTTGGAAGCATGCCGGCGGCATGAGTTGTCAACCAATGGAAGTCGTGCAATAGCCGAAGTCCACGGGACCCGTGCTCGAAGGGGAGGTAAAACAGATCGCATAGCAGCACTAAGTCGTCCTCAGTTAGTGCGTTTGTGTCTATCGTGCCATCATCAACCGGTCTGGAAAGAAATGTTCCTTATTTTTTTAAATTAAGCATTTCGAACTAATAAGGAGAAAGTATTTTAAGCTAGCAGTTTGTGCCCGGCGTTAAACAAGACGGGTTAGTCGGGTTAAATTACACTCCCTAAGTATCGTAGGGCAGTTCCAGCGTAAATTTACCACAGATTTTTTAGCATTCAAGAAAATTTTAACTCATCATTATACAGGTAAAACTTACTCATCGCTTGGTTCCGTCGCTTCCACCGATTCGACCATCATGTCGCTGCTGAGCGGACTGTTGCTGGGCTCGACTTGCATCGACCCATTCTAATTGAAAAACAAAGAAGAGCTACAATTTATAAATACATACAAACAAACTCTGAGCTACAGAATTAGTAACAACTCTAAAAACTTATTGATGCCTAATTCTGTAACTACATTTTGCACAATCAGGCTAAGATGTTTACCAGTGACAAGCCTATCGCCTAACAGTACTACAAGCTTTTATTCCTTTAGTTGCGTCTGACGACATCCACGGGAAGACATGGAGTTAGAATTTATCTGACAGATCAGTTTTTTATCATATGGCTACCAATTACCATTTTACCACCCCAATCTGACAACCCATACTGCCACATCTATACTACTATTTTTAATATGAAAGTATCTCTGTATGTTTGTTTGTTACGCTGAACCGATTAATGGCTAAACAGCTGGCAACGGAGTTGCGGGCAACAGCTTGTAATTGATAAAAAAAAAACATAAATATGACGATAAACATTGCTACTTTACGCGTGCTTAAATCTATCAACTTTATAACAGCGGGTCCAGCATCGTGCCTTGTGGCACGCATTTTCAACCACTATGCTGCCGGATTACCAAAGAAAATAGTGTTTATATTACAGATGTAGTGCTTAATTGTTTTCCTTCGTATTTTCACGGAAACGTACGAACGCGTCTTGCTATTTCAGTCGGTCACAGTACAAAAAGTACTGCGGTTGACTGAAATAGCATGACACCTTCGTACGTTTCCGTGAAAATACGAAGGAAAGCAATTATGCACTACACCTGTACATATTAGATTTAAAATGTTATTACTATGCAGTTAGCCGCCTTTTTCGGTATGACGGCAACATGTTTTTCCTCACCTCGCTAAGTCCGTCGTTCATGACAATGTCTGTGTCCGTATTAGTGGTCGAAGGCGGGTCCACGTCCAAGGGCTCCCCGACTTCTGGGAGGGAGGGTCTGCTAGGGCTGAGCATTTGTGGAGTATCTGTGCAATAGCATACTTTTTAGAAATCCTCGCTAAGATTGTAGCTCATTTTTATATGTCAGGCTATTGACTAAGCCATTAGCAATCCATGAGTTTATATTTATTTTATGAGACTGGAGACAGTGCAGCAACGCAATGTTGTACTGTACTTACTACTATTAGCATGCAAGCTTTTGACAACATCAAAATGAGTCTTTAGTTGTCATTTGATTTTAACTGAATCTATCATCTCATCTAACTACGTTATAATATGTGGTAAAACGGCCAAATTATGTAACTGCTTTATGAGTCCTGATATGTACTAAGGAAAGTAGGATGGCTATATCTTTTTTCTTAAATTTACTGCCCACCTATTGCTGGGTGTAGGTCTCACTCAACTCAATAATAGTATTATAAAGAGGGAGTGCGAATTTTATGAGTTTTTATCTAAGGATACTATTTAAAATAAAATGTGTTTTTATTTCAAAGGTACATTATTCCTGATGGACATAGTCTATAAGCAAGGTATGGGACGCTCGTGAATTATGAACGACTTATTAGAAACAGGGGTGATTTAATGTAATGTAAATGTGAGAATATAAACTACTCACCACCTATGCTCATCTCTCCATTCTGCTGTCCCTCCTGCTTCTCAACATCAACAATTATCGAGTCCTGGTCTTCTTCTTTATCTTTCTTCATTTCCTCTATAAAACTAGCACTTTCTAGAACACTATCGTTAACAACACTATCACTTTTGTCTAGTCTATCGTCTATCATACTTTGGTCTTCGTTTTTCCCAACACTTTCTCCTAGAACTTTTAAACCTAGCATCGGTACCGGTAGAGTAGATACCGGTATTTCGTTCGGGAGGGAGATGTTGGAGCTTGCGATCGGTATAATGGGGTTCTGGATGGCCTCGTTGAGGATCACCTTTGTGGGGGATACCAGAGAGTTCATCACTGGGTTCGACACTGCACTGAATGTTTCCACGGGTGATACCTGTAAGATGAATAGTATTTCCCTATTAGAAATTTAAAAAGGCACAATAAATAGTTGAGGACAGTGTTGAACATTAGTGGTAGTTACCACCACTTGAGGAGACAACGGTATTATCATCAGAGGGCGGAATTGCTCATGGCAAAAATCAAATGTCAATAGAGTTGGAACGTTGAATTTTATCGACTATCGAATAAACTGATATTATATTCACCAAGCATAATCTTTATTTATTAAAAAACTAAACCTTAAATCCATAAGCAAACAATAATTGACTTCATATGAATATTACGAATAACATTTTAATAAAAGACAACATAAAGCGATAATTTTAAAAACTAATTATCTTAGTTCTGCATTATTAAAACTACCTAAGTTTCAATAATACAACGTTAGGATTCAAATCAGCTGTGAACTAATTTTCATCGCATAAAACCGTATCGTAATCTAAGTCTGCGCTAATGACGTTTTCCTCGTCTTCTCTGTAATAATACATGACAGTCATATGTTTTACATGTGATCAGCCTGCATACTGGTTCTGTTTTGCATTGTAAATCCATTTATACGTAGACAAACGTGAATTAGTTGCAAATAGACTAGTGGCAAAAATGACAGTTAACTGCCATGCAATTTACTTTTAATCTAACCAAAGAGGTCAAATGGTCAAATAGCTAATGAAAGAGGTTAATGTTAAAGTCAGAAATGTAAATGGTGACTGAACTTATCGATACCTGAAAATGTCGATAAAATTCAACGTTCCAACTCTATTGACGTTTGATTTTTGCCATGAGCTATTCCGCCCTCTGATTATCATAGTGGTACTGATCACTCAAGAAGACTATGGTATGTTGCTGATGGTACTGACCACTTGAGGCGACAATAGTATTGTGACGGCGGAACTTACCAGTCGAGGTGACAAGTATTGAGGTGGTGGTAATGATCACTCAAGCCGACAACGGTATGGTGGTAGCGGTGGTTGACTATGGATGGTGGTACAGTTTGGCCAGTATGATTGACTAGGGACAATGTGTTGAAGGTACTGACCGCCAGCGCCTGCAGCTGCGAGGCGGACACGGTGGGGATGGCGGCGGCGGCGGTGGTGGTGGTCGTGGTGGTGGCGGTGAGCAGCGACATGCACGTGTTCACGGACGGCAGGATCGGGAGGATCGGGACCGGCGGGACTGTGAAACAAACTTATTGCTTGTGTTAGTTCAACGTTATGCAATTAGACGTTAGATAAAAGCATTTTGGACGATCTTGGAGATGCGTAGCACATATGTATGGACCATCCGATTCTAAATTTGAAATTTGACGTCAGTTCGTCATTAGTTTTGTACACAACTACGTGCAAGAATGGCTTTACTTAAGAGTATTGTGAGGTAACGAAGCTTCAAAGGGTTTGTACTTCTCTCTTACTCGCTCTTAATAAGAGCGTATGAGAGCGAGTGAGAGACATGAACGAACCCGAAGCACCTTCTAAGAGCTATCGCACTGTTTACTGTTTGACACATAACCTCAATTTTATTAAAAACTAGTTTTATTTTAAAAACCTGTAATTTATTGTAGTTTAATCTTACACAGACTGTGAAAGTTTGTAAATCATTAAAAATAGCTATGAGTACAGTCATTTGTGACCCACCTTAGTTTCAGAGTCAATCTGACATTCTACAGCAATAAGGTTGAGTTTCCTATCAATTACAAATGAATCGACATCTCTAATGACAATGACATCTTCGAGCAGATTTTCTTTGAAATGGGTAACATATTAACGTCCGTGACCGTACGTAATTATGGAGTATTAATGGTTAATTGGTGGTATGATTCTGTAAACATATTTTGCCATTTCTATTGACGCCAACTTAAAAGCATATCTTGATACCTGTGACCGGCGGCTGCGGTTTGATCACGGGCCCCTGCGCCGTTTTAGGTATCGAGAACTCTGGGAGCCATTCCCTGATTGCTTCCCTGAAGAAAAAAACATCCTCGTATTCATCGCATATAAATATACCTACATAGTTGTTTGTCTTTTAAATCTCTAAAATAAATCTTTAAACCTAAAAATACAAAAACAAGAGCCGTTTTTTCGTTTGTTTTAGATTCCTTAGCACAAGGGGGTACTAAAATAATACATGATACTTTTACCTAAACGTTTTCATGCAGGAAACGCCATCACGCTATTTTGTATGTAAAGGGTCTCAACGTGCGCCACCGCCTCCGGTTCTGTTTGAATTTTATCAACACTGTCTCATACAATGCGAATGTCTACCGTGCTTCATAGATACTAAGGTCAATTTTGCGCTGGCAACCATGACGGATATATCCGTCGTTGAAACAGTACTGCGGATATATCCGTCGTTGGACCAGTGGTGCGGATATATCCGTCGATGGCGTTGTAAAGGTAAATATAAATGAAATGTGTGTTATTTAATCGTTGTATGCGGGTACCTGAGCGCTTGGCGAGGGTGGTACACGTGCTCGCCGAGCGCGGCGGGCGCGTCGTCGTCGCAGACGCCCTGCTCGCTCTCACTCTCCAGCTTTATGTCCCAGGACACCGCCTCCACTGCAATCCACAATACAACTGTCACATAAGCCTCTTATGGTTTGAGTGGTTAAGTTAATATGAGAGGCATAGTAGTGAAGTCACACCGAAATATCAAATGACAAGAGAAAATTAATTTTTTTTACGTAATTTTATAGTAAACATGAACCTTACTGATAAACACACTATAACCCTATTTTTAAAGTCACCAGCAATAATATATTATCCAACAATAGGCTCAAAATTATCTGACACGTCTCTATTATTAGAGGCGTAAGAGCGTGTCAGATATTTATAGCCCATACTTGGATAATATATTAATGCTGGTGGTACTATGGGTACTAGACAACGATAAACTTACTTATATAGAGAAATACAGTTATGCTCAACTGCCTGCCATTATACTTTTGTTTGAATTCGTAACTTACTATGAGTAGGCGCATCGAGACTGCAGCTAGCCCAGTGTGCGAGCGTCCTTATGGCGATCATATTCGCGTTGTATTCACAGTTAGGATTCGTCAGCACTCCGCGCAGTAGCGGGATCAGCTCCGGAGAGCGTCCGCAATAAGGACCTGAGACAAAATACACAAGCGTCAAATTTGGTATTAAATAAATGTTGTATAAACCCTGAATAAAAATTAACAAATACTAAAAAATGGTTTTACATTTTTTTGATGCGTGTAAATCATCATTTGACAAACAATGTCATTTTACAAACGTTCATTTCGCAAAGATGTATTTCCCACCACATAATTTTATATTTTTTGTGGTCAAAAGTCTTACCTAAGATAACTTATAATATAACCAGTGATCGTATTCTGCTTATTCACATGCTTTATTAAAAGATTACGTAGATTTGGAAATTATTTTCAACGACCGCATAATATTACGTAATTTTATACGTCAATCATATTATACACGCCGACTACCCTAGGTCGCTGTCGTGTGTCATTTGACGTCATCGCACCAAAAATGCTACAAAAAGTACGATCACTGCTTATAACACGCCCATGTCGCCTATGTAATGGTTTAAACTCTTTGTAATTTTTTTAGCTCATTTTTTCATGCTATATCGTAATCCGAAGAGACTAGAACTTGGTAATTTTTCAGCTGCCACATGAAAAGTTTATAAAATGCCATTGTTTGCCGAATGATGATTTGATAAAAAATCTTTAAATTATACCTAAGAATATCCTTTTCTGATCGTAATCGTTGGCGTGCAGGTTGTCCCAGATGACGGGCGGCCGTCGCAACACTTGCGTTATTTCTTCGATGCATTCCGTGTTGAGCGTCTTTGAAATCACCTTGGGACCTGGAAATTACATTGTGCCATTAATATTTTGCTAGCGACCTGTACCGATGGAAAAACCTGTTGATCCGATCGCTAAACTCGACAGGCTCTCCCGCTGGGCTAATCCGAAGATTGCCTGAAAATTTCGTGCTTTAGGAGTCCATAGACTACACTTCTCTAGTATAAGCATTTTATTTTAAATGTTGTTACCAATAGGGCATAGAATGCTTCGACTACTTCACAGAATTTAGCCACCTTCTTTGGTATTACGGCAAAATATACACACATACCCACATCGAGCTTTGACACGTTTAAAAAGGAACACTATAATTTCTAAGTAATAGAAAGATACTTCTTGAAACGAATTGTATTCGATGTGTATTGGTTGGTGTATTTTGTAATTTTAAATATGATACAGTTGTTTCACTATCAGATCAACCTTTACCATGAGGTACAATTACCGTACTCGCTAGCGAGTCGAATGCTCTGTCCCTCGCCGTATTTCTATAGAGTGCGAGAGACAGAGCATTCGTACGGTAATTGTAAGTCACGGTAAGGTTACAGTGGTCTTAAGTACATTACCCGATGCTCTAACGGTGAAGGAGAATATCGTCAAATAACCTACACATTCGAACAGCTGAGTGTGTAAGCGGGAAATTTAACTGTAATAAAATAAAATTGTATTCGGGAATCCTAGATGTAATACAGCTTAAAATAATGCCATTTTTCTATTGCGACTTAAAATTGAAGTTGAAATGCTTCACACGTTTTCACATCATGATGTCGTCACGGTTTCTAGTCGCATGACTCAGTGGAAAACTCGTGTTGACATGCATACGGGTAGCCTTCCGAGGTCAATAACACCTGTGTGTTAGCGGGCATATAATTACCTTATGAGCAGCCATGCGTTTTTCTTATAAATCTCAAACTTTAAAAGGTGCATTTATATCCTTTAGGAAAGATGATTCATATTTATTGACGTTCAGAGAAATTCCGTGTGTAGTAAGACCCGAGC
The DNA here is from genome assembly GCA_923062465.1 of Acleris sparsana. Lineage (NCBI taxonomy): Eukaryota > Metazoa > Arthropoda > Insecta > Lepidoptera > Tortricidae > Acleris > Acleris sparsana. Next base: position 11,209,223 of record OV281307.1, on the reverse strand, counting down.
TTTTCTAGCTTCAGTTTTTAAACACAAATAGGGTAAACCGTACTGTTATTGCCCGCCACTAGACACCAACTACAGCTGGCTGGCTGACACCAGCTACTTCCAAACGATATCTCCTAATGTTTTGCACATGTTCAAATTCTTTTTTTTTTATATTTTACGTCCTTGTGTTTTTTTTTAATTGAAAAATATTACTTTATTTATAAGTTACAAAGAAAAACGTGGGGTGCTCAAAACCTTTGGCCAAGGCTGTATCCACGGTGTATCCATACATGTAAAACTGTCTCGGGACTGGCTGCCAACGCACAGGCTAAACAGCTGGACCTAGCGACTTCAAATTTGGAGAGAGCAAACCTCGGGAACCCTACAGGGTTGAACTAAGAAGGGTTTTTCGAAAATCAACCCCGATGGAGCAAAAAGGGGGAGTGGCTGGCTAATTCTAAGCGTAAGAAGTCGCCGGTAGCTTCTAGAAATCGAGTATAGATCGTTTCACAGCTGCCAGAAATAGATCAAATGAGTGAATGAAATTTAATTGTGTGTGTGTTTTTTATGGCATCTAGAAGGCAAGCGAGCGCACAGGCCACCTTCTTGGTAAAGGAAACTGTGACCCATAGACATTCGCATTCACAAGACTGCAAGCCTAAGACTGCAAATGCGTTGCCAACCCTGAGGACTAAGATGGAATACCTCTATTCTAGTCATTACACCGGCTGTCTTATCCCCAAACCGGAACTCAACAATGCGAACACTGCTGTTTGGCGGTAGGTTAATGGATAAGATGGTGGTAGCGATCCGGACGGACCCTGCACAAGGTCCTACCACCCGCAACAGTGCAAGAGTTCGCATAAGAGCGTATGAAGGCGAGCGAGAGAGAAGTAAAAAACAATAATTAAAAAGATCCCAATCATTAATGACATTTGTTTTGTTCATATGAAATGAACATAAATTGAATGAAATGGAATGAAAATAGCTCTTACAAATTATCTCTTAAAATGTCAGAACATTTTGTAAACAACTAGAACTAATGTATCTATGGAATGAATACAGACTTTGGTCGTTTTAGGATTAAGCAATTTTATTACGAGTGAAGCCTACAGACCTAGACATTTATGGATTTTAAATATCGTTGCAAATGTGAGAAATATAGTTTTATGCCGCAGTTACTTTGTATGAGGATAGGACAAATGGGTAAATTAGACTTTTGGATTGTTAACGTGTCCAGACCTAAAAGATGTCAATGCAAATGCCTATGGGCATTGCGTTTAACCATAAGGTGAGCCACTTTGGAGCAGACCCTTACAGGTTCTAAACTCCTGGTAATAGGATGACTAAACACTATCATCTGAATCACCTCTTTCCTGCCTTTACCTGTCCACATGATGTCGATCTGCTGCGACAGCTTGGTCCCCAGCGTGTTGAGGTACTCGGAGCTGTTGACGGTGGGCACGGCCCTGGTCGAGCAGTACTGCGTCGGGCACAGCAGAAACCGCGGGCAGCCCAGGTGCTGGTGGATCTCGTTCGTCACCGACACCTGCCACGTGGGATCACGAGGTTAATGTGCACGAGTGACTTGACAGAAGCGCGTGGAGCCCCATCTGCTTCTGTTTAGTTTACTCCACCAGAGTAAATGACAAACAATTGACGACGCGTTGGCCTAGTTCTTAGTGACCCTGACTACGAAGCTAGCGGTCCTGGGTTCAAATCCTAAGGGCAGATATTTGTGTGATGAGCGCGAATATTTGTTTCTGAGTCATGGATGTTTTCTATGTATTTAAGTATATATTTATCTATATAAGTGTTTATATCGTTGCTTCGTACCCATAGTACAAGCCTAGAGCTTAGTTTGGGACTAGGTCAACTGGTACCATTATGAGCGGGAGGCTTAAAAAGTAAGATGCCTATCGAGTAGGATGTCTAAAAAGCAAGATACCTATCAAGAAGGACGTCTAAAAAGCAAGATGAGTAGCAAGCGGGATGCTAAAAAAGCAAGATGCCTATCGATCAGGATGTCTAAAAAGCAAGATGCCTAGCAAGCAGGATGCCTAACAAGCAACTTGTGACTAGGTCGGAAAAGGTAGGTAGGTTTAGGTTATGTTAGTTTTGCAGTAGACAAACCGCGTAGAAGCAAGAGCTCCGCGCCAGCGGAGCTCCGTCGAAATTCTGCTATTAAGAAATAATGATTTTAGAAAATTGATTTAACAAATCATTATACTTCTCAGGCATTTTTCTTTTCAGGCAACTCGCTTGGTAGTCATTATACTTCTTAGGCATTATGCTTGTTAGCGATCTTGCTTTGTAGGCAACTCGCTTTGTAGGCATAATACTTAGGGATCTTGCTTTGTTAGGCATCTTGCTTTGTAGGCAACTCGCTCAATATACAAATGGTATGGAAAAAAAACTAAAAAAATAATTTTGTCCTTGTTTCTCTAATAAGTCCATGGTGATTGGTGATAGTCTAAAATTCGTATCGGCGAAATAGACCTTGTTAAAACAAGGAGTGAAAGCCGATAAGGCAAAAAAATGCAGTCCTACATCTTTACATAGTATAAAACAAAGTCACTCTCCCTGTCACTGCCTGTCTTTTTGTCCGTCTGTGGGTATATCCACTAACTCCTAAACCACGAAACGGATTTTGGTGCGGTTTTCACGATAAGTGATTTATGTCCGGGTGCTTAAGTATTTTCGGAAGTTATTTTCCATGTGTTGTTTGTTTTATCGACCCTGTATTATTATTATATCAGCTAAATCATACATCAATATAATTTATAACCCTTAAAGATAAATAACATATCTTTTATTAGAAATGCCTGAATTTAAAAGTTTAAAATTTTTCTCTTAGCCTTTGAATGTGAAGAATTAAATTTCGTCGATATGTGACTTATTTTATCTTAGCTGCAGTTCGTGGAAACCTGGTGACTTATTCTCAGAACCGTAAGGTTTCGCGGAACCTGCTTTAAAAATTGCTGCTACAATCTATGGCAAATTGTTCATATATATTTGATGGCAACTGGGTAAATGAAGTCGTTTCGTCGAAAAAGTTGAATCTTACTTGCGCATGAGCAAAACTTTGGAAGATCTGCTTGTCTGCCTCACTCATTTCCGGCTCGATGTCATCAAAGAGAAGTGCAAAGCAAGTGCAGCCGAATTGAGACACCTGAAAAAGACATTTAATTGAAAACTGTTTAAGTTATTTAAACCAAAAGTGCACCATTTTCATCATGAAGTTCTCAGCTCCAGCCACCTAACAAGATCAGGACTAGACATATGACGGGGCAGAGGAGTATAGGTACCTATAACATGACTGTAGCAACAACAGCTGAGACCGGAATTACACTTCAGGCTAGCATGCACCAAGACTGAATTAATGAATGCTTTTATATATAACAGGCCATTACTAAAAAAAAGTATAAATCTCTTTCCCTAAAAATATTTTTTATGACAATAAGCCACATGAGCACCCAGGCCACCTAATGATTAGTGGGATGGGGGATTGCAGTCTTGAGAATTCAAATGTCTACAATTCTCAAGACTGCAATCCTAAGACTTCAAATGCTTTGCCAACCCTTAGGACTAAGATGGTATATGTCTATGCTGGTAATTTCACTGGATCTCATATCCCCACACTGGAACACAACAATGCAAATACTGCTGCTAGACAGTAGGTTAATGGATAAAAAATCTGTGTACTACAGCGAACTGAGTGTCGTAGACTGTTCAAGAAACTGACAGAAAATAAAGATGTGTTTATGTTTAAAAGTAATGGCAAATTATTGTATTATAATACCTGTTCAAGTTTCCTTTTCAAAGTGGTAATCTCCTTCTGGCTGCTATATGTAATGTCAAGTCCGGGTGACAGAGCGTAGCAGAACGTTATGCCTTGGTCCCTCGCGGCAGTGATGAGGGACGTCAGGTGCTCTGCCTCCTCCACGGTGTATAGCTCCCTCCAGTACGCACGGTGTTTGTAGTCATCTTTCGGAGCATATACGTACATGTCCAGGCCCCATTTCTTTTGCCTGGAACATTTAACATGTTAAAGTCCTTGAGTGGCCTACTTATCTATGTTAGGTATAGTACACTACCGAAAAACTAGATATGCAAATTAAATTTGCAAATGCAATTATTTGCAAATTTAATTTTGTTTGGTTGTTTAGTTTTAATTGTATTTTAATTTGGGGTTTTTAATTGCAATTATGAGACAGCACAAGATGGTTTTAGACTGAGTGCTTTATTATGAGCCCTACATGCCACCGAGACACTGAAGATTTGGTGACAATAATAACAAAATAATGATACAAGGGTGAGGACCAAAAAGTTGCACGATAGTTAAGCATAGTTACAGATGTAGTGGATAATTGTTTTTCTTCGTATTTTTACGGAAACGTACGAACGTATCTTGCTATTTCAGTCGGTCACAGTACAAAAAGTACTGAGGTAGAGTGTGAGTTCATCCTTAGCACACATCCTAGCATTAGTATGTGATAGAGGAGGTTCAGATTTTGCTAATGAAATCATACCAAATGCATGGTATTATTGTCATCCTGGAGCAGGAATTTTCCATATTAACGAAATTATGCAAAATAGCCATGCCATATCCGAGGGATTATGTAAGTAGAAGTTTTTTTCTTTTCTCGAGATGTTTCTTTAAACAAACATTAATAAGCCACTGCTTTCGAATCAACTGTTGACCATGAAATGATGCCTAAAGTCAAATTTAGATCAAGAGTTTATTGACACTATATGGTGAGATTACTTGCAGAGGTTAATGGGCGAATTAAATATTCTTTGTACACAATTTTTTTTCAAGTTTGTAACGCTTTTATGTATAAAGAAAAACTAAATGGGTATTCTTTAAAATGTTGCGCGTTTTTATTACACGGATAAACAGTAAATTCTATGACCCAGTAGATATATTTATTAAACAATTAAAATTTCTTCCTTCACCATATGAAAATAGTGGTCGGTCCCCTAAGTTACCCGTATCTTTGGCACAAATGTTATTCTGATTTGGATAGCTTATTAACACTTACACTGACAATGAATCTATTGATTAAAAAATATGGTTTATATCGGGCTTTGGTTTAACAGTGTTGTATAATTAAGACATAATTAAATGTACAAAGAATAGTTGATTGACCCTAATGACCCTAATTGCATTATCAATTTAAATGTTATAAATACATATTTAAGAGAAAAATTACTGGCTTAGTTAACCTTTAATTGACGTGGTGTACGTCTCACAGATGTCATGATGATTATTTTGAACTTTGTTGCCATGACATAAGTGTTACTTTGAAAATGCTCGGAAACCACCTCGGCAATTAAAGGTTAAGATTAAGAATCATCACATCTGTAATCCTTACCACCAATATATGTTTATTTGTGGTACAGGCTAACTCAGAAGTGGCTATACAGTTTAGTACCTCATCACAGTAAAATATTGGAATAAGAATAGTTAGAAGTAACTAATAACAAGAGCCGCAACAAGGTACTATAAACATATAGCCACTTCAAGTTCTACCATACAATGCCACAAATTCTGCCCCATAGTCAGAAAATTCTGCTTTGATGATGGAGCAGCCCTTAACATTATACAGGGGGCCTAATATGGCTGCGTTTATCACGTGACAATATGTAGATATAACATCCGTGAACCATACTATGCCCACTGATTCAATTCTAGATTCTGAATAAATAGACTGATATTTAAAAAAACTGGTATAAAATAGTTAATCTTGCATTTGATGCTCACATAATAAATAACCTATAATTTAAAGTGACGATATTATTAAACAAAAAATTGTAACAAACAAATAAGATAATTAAAAGTAACCTTTATACTGCTTATTGCATTTCCATACTAACAAAGAGTTATTAATTAAATATTAAAAGGGTTAACTTACTTTTGAAACAAATCCTTTCTTTGCTCAGTAGTCCAGGGACGACCGTAGAAGCCTGCAAATAATCGAGTAAAGGTCATTCACTCCGTACTTAACTAAGGTATCCCAAACATACATATAAAAACTATGCATAGCCAAAACTTAAGAATTTGAGAACTCATTCTACTCTTACCCTCAACAACACCGCAAATGAAGTTCTTTCGACCAGCATTTGCATCGTCTGGCGAGCTTTCAGTCATTTTAGCTAAGAAAAAGAAAATTTAATTCACAAAATAAAGATCGTTAGGGTGATCGGATTGTATAGACACGCTTGTCGGCGACAAACGACGTCTTATCGTGCCTAGGTAGGATCAGACAGCGATATTACTAATTGTTTAATAATTTACTAGATCTTCAAGCATCGGTTGTACTGGTCCAGACTCAAATCGTTGAATTACTTTACTAATTACTCCGCAAATGGAAATAATAGGAAAGGAGAACAGGGGAATATGATGTGTCAAAGTCGAAAAGGTATTTAAAGATACACAGATAGCTGTAACATTTTATTTGCCCAAAGATCTCTCCTCTGTGTGAAATTGTATAAAATTTTATGAAATTTTCTATATGCGAAAAAATAAAGACCTAAATTCTATGTTTTACGGTTTATTATTACGTTATTATCAATTATTCTTGCAGAATTTTAATAATACGGGAAAGCTTGTACGAAAAAATACCTTAACCTTTTTATGTGTTGGCTGCATTCTGAAATAATATTCGCTTAGTATTTAAAATTGGATTTTGGCTAATATTATTACAATGAATAATGAATATTGCACCAATTTTAGTCTCAATGAAATTTTTACATCCCGCGTTTCTGTTATATTACTGTTAAACACCACTGCGGTGTTTGGACAATCGCACATTCCACTCCTAGCAACACTGACATTGGCGCCATTTTTGAAAACGTGAAACTGATTTTAAAAGTTTTCTAAAAGTACAGAGAAAGATGTAATCGAGTATAGAGAAGGGAATATAATTCCTCTTATTGAGGTAAAGAGGGTAAGTATTTAACTAAGAAATAGAATAGGAATAACCTAGTTAATACCAGTAATACTGCAGATATACAGGTGGAAAAAAATAGTGTGATGAATGAAGTAGAATAAAATAGTGGGTGTTGATTTCTTGATTTTTTAGCTGGCTGGGTGAGACAAGCGAATTTAGAAGTAAAATTATCTAACTTAAGGATTTAAGTTAGTTCCTCTCCAGGGACCATTTTTTTCTGCTTTCTTATTTACGATACGCTATAAAGTACCTACTGCTATGTTATTTATTACTTCACATTATTTATAAATTCTAAGCTTAGTGAGTATCCACGTAAGATACCATTAAGTATACCCTAATTTAACACATGGCCTACTACTCAGACAAAAATCACTATCGAAGTCGCAGGCAGAAGCTAGTGACAAAATAAAACAACATTGGATGTCAATAACATTTCATTTATTATTTAAAAAGTCCTAATTTACATTGTTAAACATTACAGCTAGTAAGTGTTCTAGTTGGTACCTTAAAAATATAGTAAAAACTATCATTATATTTATGAGTACGTACAAAATGGTTGATCATTTTGAAATTAAATATATTGAATGACTAGACGTAATACAGAACATTTCATTGACCAACTAAGACCTATGTATTTACAGAGATCATCTTATATATTTATATGTACAGACACATCGCCTAGCCTACTTGAGTATTGATCATTTGTATTTTATATTGTAGTATATTTTTACAATGAATCTGTAACAATACTAACAATCCAAGCACCTAATTATAATAGAAGAAATGCAGTAGAACAAGTTATTGTGTTATTGATATAGTTCAGTATAACGCGGCTATTAAATAATTTGGAGACTGCAATTGTTTCTATATCCATCAGGTACTAAGCTCTTTTTATAATAAGGTGTTGTAATATTATTATATTGTTTCTTTGTAATTATAAGAAAATAAATATTGTAGGTAATTTTGTAGCTCTGCCTGGCCCACTCTGGGATTACAGGCGCGAAGGTACGTTACCTACAGTCAAGTTCCTAAATATGCATAATATATTTTAATCACTGTGACAATTCATATATGGCAGTTTAATTAGACATTAATGAGACAACGTAGTAAAGTGTACACATATTTAGAACTCGACAAAAATATAATGGTCTTTTTTAAGCTTATTAATAGAATATTTTGAAGTTTGTTTCATACCTATTCCGTTTTTTTAAATAGGTACCACGAACAAAAAATTATAACAATTGGAATGACAATTTTATTCACCATACGCCATTTCTGGTTCTGCCATATTTCCATATTGCAAAACAGCCGAACCAATTAATTAAATTTAACTTTCATAATTATTATTTCTTCTCACCAAAGATTTTGTTATGGTAATCAATTAATTATTTTTCTCACACATTTTAATTGTGTTTTTAAAACAGTGTCTGACGAGGATAACATAAAAATTGAGATGCCAGTTGATAACCAAACACTATCAGTGACATTGTTCATGCGCGTTACCTTAGAAATAGCAATGCTATAATGATAATAAAAGAACTGTTATTACCATGGCAATGCTCATTATAGAATCTGAATGATAACCACTAAACACTAAATTTGAAACTTCGGATTTTCCATCCTTTTCACTCATCATTCGAGACTAAATCAAGAGAAAGGAATTGAGCTAACGTAACTTTGCACTTCGACTTCCCAATTAGGGCTGCTGTTTTGACGCTTCGATTACGCTAAAGGCAGTATTCTGGTACCATCAACGATATCAATATTAGTAGTTTAAAATACTTTTCAACACACTTACTCAAAACGACCTTTTTATTCCACCGATTTTTGGCTCATAAACCTAGATATTAAACACGCGTGCTTTTTCAGTATATTACGCACAAGTGCCTTTAGTTTATTAACCCAAACAATTTACATTTGTAGCCTAGTACCAAGTTGTAAGTACGAAGAAGAAGCGATATAATTTAGTCGGGTTAAACCTTTTTTTTTCTTAGCAACAAACAGTTTTATGCGGCAAATAACATTATCTACATATTTATTTCAATAAATTGGTGAAATCAGCTTTATTACTAAAAAATAACTCAATTTCATTAAAATCATTTAAATTTTTCTGTAATTTGTATTTTAAACATGAATTATTACATTTTAAATTTGGCTGTTGGCCGATCTCGTTCGCGCCTTAGCCTTGCGCGCGCATCGGTATCGCGGCAAGAAAAAAAAACAACGCGCCAGCCGCCATTTTTCGTAAATAATTGACGGCTGTGACGAAGATAGTTTGGATTAATTATTGTGAAGTTTAATATTAACGAAAATGTAATTTTACCAACTGTTTTAATAATTAATTAAAATTTGACTAAATGAAGTCTTGTTTTTTTTCGCAAGTGTGTTGAAAAACGTCGTATGTAACACGTGTGCCTGTGACCATAATATACGCGGCTTCCTTGTGGCGCTCTCGCTTTCGCTCGTGCGCACACAATAGCGCCTTGTATACAATGGTCAACTTAGCACACTTGTATCATAATGTACTATTAAAGTACGCGTTGACATTTAGACAAATTTAAACCAGGGTGGAAATCGCTTCAAGAATTGGCTAAATGTAGCAGATACGATATAGGTAGGTAGGCTATTAAAATCTTGGGAGACTACATTAAAACTTCAAGCCTTTAACTTTTAAATTTAATAGTACCTACCTACTGTTTACTTATAGGTAAAGTATGAGTAAACAATTAATGTTACTTACATAGATGATAACATGTTTGTAAGAAACATTCGTTCGTCGTAATAGAATACGTAGCGGCTCTATTCTAACCGGCGAAGCCTAATTGCTTTTGACAATTTGTATTCAATGGTTATGTAGCAAAATATATTGCCCCTGTACCTACATACATATAAGGCTAAAGGGCATTTTGCAAGTTTGTATGAACATATTTTTTATTGTCGTTTTCATCCGCCACGGATGATTTTCTCATAAAAGTTTAGAAGACCTCTAACTAAACGTAATATCGAAGCCGAAATACGTATTAAAGATTTAGGCACAGATTAATATATACCTACTTGTCACTTCATAACAGCCTTCATAGGCTGGTGTATCCGCGGGGATACAATTATCAGTTGAGTGTCAAAATTTACACGTAGCGTACGTACGTCTTTATATCTGTAGTTTCAAATTGCCCTATATACTAATCAATTTATTATTTAGCTGCCAACCCTCGCTTAGGAACAAAGTGAATGACGGCATGCGACGGACAGACAAATAATTATGTACTTTTACGTGCACATAAACTGCCTGCACTTTCGTCAGGTGCTCCCAATACGGTGGAGACGCAGAGAGCTGCCGGTAGCCCTAGCCATCCGACAGCAAACAGTGTTCCACCGAAAGGGAAAGGTGCCAGCAACATCAACCCAATGGCTTGGGCCCTTGTGAAAAGGGTGCGCCTTGACGAGACTGTCTCTGAGAGGCGAATCCAAGTAGCAGAGAATCTAGTCCACCACTCAGACCCCGCGAGCAGCAGACGCGGACGAAGCAAAGGCTGGCCTAAGCCTTCGGTAACGTCTGCACGCATGGGTCACCTCTCCTCCCAACTCGCCGATCAGGCCCTCAACCTGATTTAGAGCTGCATTATGGTTGAGGTGGTGCAGAACCCCCAGATTGGGCCCGGGTCTTTGTTTCAGGGTAGGTAAGCCGCTACATGCTATCGGAACCCTGAGAATGCGGTGTGGAAACCAGGCAGCGGTGGCTTGGCTCAAGCGGTGCGTGGCCACCATCACCGTCTCATCAGGGAACAAGCTAGTGGTCAAAATGAGGTGCCACGCAGAGTTCGCTGCGGCATTCTGCTCCAAGGTGTCTGATACCGGGGCGGCTGACGACATAGCTGTGGTTGAACCCGAATCCCAATCCATGGCGCAGGACGCCCCAACTCTGAGCACGACGAGGAGGAATTCCTTCGTGACTCCTCGGAGATCGGAGATTTGGAAAGCTGGCCATCGGTGAGGGCGAAGATGGGGAGGGTGCATCGGGGCTAAGCTCCAACGACGACCCGTACGCCCCCTTACCCCAGTTGTAGCGTGCTACAGGCCAACATCCACCACAGCGAGAAAGCAACAAGGTCAGGTCCGGAAGTGGTTGGAGGCCAACGACACAGCCATAGTACTGATCCAGGAGCCGTGGGTCAGGAAGGGCGCTATATGCGGGCTCTGGAACATCGGAAATATGCTCATTGTCTGCACGGGTCGGGATAATCACCGGATCTGTATTAACACCACTCGTGATATACATGCGCAGCCCTTAACCAGTTTCTGCTTCAGGGACCTGTGTGCCGATAATTTGCAAGGGGCGCAAGACTCCAGCCAACTGGTGGGGCCTAGAGCTGTAGGCGGCAATTAAACAGAGCGATGAACACAGGCGCAGATCAAGACTGGGACAACTACAAATCGTCCAAGATTAAGTACAAGAAACGCGTAAGGTATAGAAGTACGAACTCATGACGCAACTTCTGCAGCAGCATAGGAGCACACAGGGTAAGGAAAGTTCTCTCCAACCAGACTAAACACACCATGGGCTCCTTACGAAAGCCAGACAACACACACACACAGACACACACACCTCTCAACACCATTAGAGGCCCACCCCACAGCACTGTCTTCCGGGAGAATGCATGGGCTCATAATGGCTACGACAGCAATCGAGGCACGGAAGGTAAAAGATCTCCAATTCCGGATACTTCCGATCAGTGTTCCAGGCCCTACAGAGCTGCACTGTAATCTCAGGGCTGGTACTCGAGTGCCACTATGGCCTGACGAAGGTAAGCAACCACAACCCCATCACACTACTGTGGATAAAGAGACACAGCAACTCACGTGGTAATGATGCGGCCGACGAGCTGGCGAGAAAGGTCTCAGAGATGGTAGCAGTGGGTCCTGAGCCTATCTTGCCTCTCCCGTTCGGTTGCTTCATAACAAACTGAAACGAACAACCAAGGCAGAACACCAGCGGTACTGGAGAAATCTTAGCACCTGCAGGCAGGCCAACCAAGCCCCCCCGACGCTCAATCCCGGATTGTCACGGAAGCTGCGACAGTTAAAAAGGATCCAACTTCGTAACAGGGGCAATAACTGACCATGCCTTATTTAATAAACACTTACACACTTTAAGGTGTTACAGACACATATGCAGTCTGCATGACGGCAGAAGAAACTGCTGCCCACGTCATCATGGAATGTCCTGAGGTGGCAAAATAACGGGCGCGACACCTTGGGCTCGAGCCGAGGGTCGTCGGCAAAATGAAGGGTCTGCTAGGTTTCCGGTGGAACTGGGTTGGCAGGAGTAATGCCACCAACCCCCTATAATTACATATTTTTTGCAAGAGACGACATAGATTTATCTTTTTGCTGCAACTTGCTTTAAAAAGATTGTGAGGCTGAAATTATCACCCCTTAAACCTCCCTAGTCTGATTTTTAATGAACGGTTTTTTAATATGCTGTATTATGAAAACTAAGTTTGTAAGTTGTCCGTTCCATGAAAATATTTCTCAACACAAATTAAAAAAAGAAACGGGAACGTTCAGACCAGTTTTTTGAAATAACTTCAACAAATATTTAAAAATCTTGGAAAACGGACTTGATAGAAAGTGAGAAACGTTACCGCCTGGAGAAATTATGGATTTAATTTGACAAATACGTAATTTATTTTCTTTATTTGTTATTTCCAATAAATATATTCCTGGTGATGAAAACCAACGTACAGACCTAGTTTCATTAGTTATATCTACAACATATTAAAAAAATAAAATAAAAACTATACTACGTTTAAGGGAAGAATAACGTTATAGCTTTTTGCATGGAGATTTCTAACTTCACAGTCCTTTTATGAGTCGCCCTACAATCCTGAGTCACGCCATGTTATCGAGGTAATTTCCTCCTTGTTATTAACAATACGGCTTAATAATACACGGCGGAGCGCCGCTGCAAGTGTCAGCCGAGCATGCTCCCGGACATGCTCCCGTGCACGCGCATGTGCCGGTTCAGGTTTCCGGATTGAGAGAATCTGAAGAAGAACATTTAAAACTTTATTACCTACAAATTAAAGTCTTCTGTGAGTGAAAATAGGGACTTGAATTTTGGAGGGAAACTAATTCTTTGCGTCCAAAGTTGCGGATGTCATTAGTAGATAATGTACGGTCACGAACTTTAAATTAGGACCCACCTTGGGTCCAAAGTCTCTGACATTCTACAACAATAATGCGTCGACATGCTGCCGGACACGATCGGTTCTCGTCGCATCTGTTCGTATTCTTACCGATCCGATCCGTTGCGGGCCGTTTGGTGGAAATATTGCTTAAAAGTTACGAATGACTTGACACCTCTAGTGACACAGAAGACTTCAAGCATATTTTTCTTGAAATAGGTCATAAATTAACGTTCGTAATAGTACATACGTTCTAATGCTGAGGCGATATTATCAATACTTGTACATGGCCTAAGATAAATATTAAATAAGCCTTAAAAGGAACATGCTCAGATACAATCCCGACAACAAACTTCACATATTGTGAAACTTGCTTATTGGAAAAACTCTAAAAAATATTAAAACTCTAAAACTTTAAAAAATATTCTTAAATATTACATGGAAGACAACATTCAAAAAGCTCCCAAATATTTCCGAGCAATTTCTGGAGAAGATTTTTAAACCTTCGGGAATTCTCTGCTACTTGCACATTGCTATCCCTAATTGAGTCAACTTTTACTTACCTCAGTAAGCACAGTTTGCATTGATACGGCTTTTCCCCCGAATGTATCCGAAGATGCTTCGTCAAAGTGGAACTGTCGCTGAACGCCTTCTTGCATGAGCGGCATCTGTTAAATAACGAACAATCATCTTACAATGTATCAAGGTCTACTATAGTAGGGTCAATCTAGAATCATGCCTATGACAGCTCACATAAACTGAATACGTTTATATTATAGCTACATACATATTATTAAGTACACTTGCTTGTTGATGAAAACCTTGCGGCTATGTGCAGTTATAAGCCCTGCGAATAACGAAATACCTACGGCTGTCAAAGAAATGACTATGTATCGACCAAATTATAGGGGTAGGCATAGTGCACAATACGAAGTTCTTCTAAATAGTTACCACCAGTTTCTAACTTTCTGTTATAACATTAACTATTTAGCAACCCGTCCTCGCGTCGTTTCTTTTATATATAAATAAATAAAGCCCATGTCAGAGATAAGTAGAATCAGTTCAGTAGCTCCAGAGATTACCAACATACAAGCATTCAGACACACAATAATATTATATAGTAATAGTTAATACTGATAGTACCTATAGTAAATAAGTACACCTATAATAATTGTAACTTGGACTCCCTGACGCGCTAGCAACACCTAATCACTAATGTCACTATGACCGATCAGCGTAACAGATACCATACCACGACAGACACCACGCATTCCGCGCTTGTCCATAGACCAAGTTTGTTTTGACGGAGTGAATAATGAATGATATCTCGTCAACGGACTTTATATATTTGCAGTTATTAGAGACAACATGGCTGGCTGCAAAAGACTTCATAAACTTACTGATAAGGCCTTTCTCCTGAATGCGTCCTCATGTGGGTGGTCACACTTGAGCTTTGGCTGAAGCGACGGTCACAAATCGGGCACCTGTGTAGAAAAACATTTCTGAAACGAATATTTTAAAAATCTGTTTGAGGCTAAAAAGTGAATCTCAACTCAAGACAGATTGTATGATGTGATGCTTCTTCAGTAGGCTTAGGGGCCGTTTTGATTCATTTGTAAGTTGAGTGTGAGTTAACGTTTAGTTTCAGGAGAGTTTTGAATGGTGGACATGGACACCCATTAATAAAATATAAAAATAAATTACTCGTAAGATGGTTTTATTAGGCACAAATTATATTATATACAAATTATATATTTTATTTTAGACATCTACCTATTGTAGGAAAATAATTGCAGTGTTGTTGCAGAATACCGCTGCCAGTTCGTTAAGGCACCTCGACGAAATTTCTTTGAGATGAGTCTTTAGCACATCCAGGCGAATGACTACGTCATAGCAGTAACCATTTCCCATATTTACCTGAAAGGTTTTTGTCCAGTGTGAGTCCTGACATGAGCGGTCAGGTTTGCTGCCTGGGAGAAGCTCTTGTTACAGTCTCCGCATCGGTAAGGTCTTTCTCCGGAATGCGTCCTCAGATGAGTCTTCAACGTGCTAGGACGAGCATAGGTCTTTCCGCAAATTCGGCAAAGGTTCGGCTTATGCTCGTCATCCTCTGAACACCCACTAAGAGCTCCCACCTGTGATGTAACGTATACCAGTTTACATTGTGTATTTTTTTTTAGGTTTTATTAACATTTCTTGTTAACATTGTTATTCAACCTAAGAAATATTTAAGAAAGAGTGGGGAATTTATTCCCCTTTCACCTTTAAAAACAAAAGAAAGTTTTCAAAGAACCCTTACTCGAACGTGGGTTGGTTTGTAAGGAAAATGTTTTCACGCACATTGTAAAAATTATAGAGCTTCACAAACAAAGGAAAAGTTCATAAAAACTTGTAACAAAAGAAATAAAGAACGTGACTCACGACATGACCTGCAAAGTTTTATATAAGAAGCATTTCTGGAAATTAGATGTTTTTTTTTTCAGAAACGTGAATTACTTACACGTGTAACCCGTTACACAAGTTTAGAGTAATATTTTAAGACGTGTAATATTGTTTGGCTCAAAACTAAGAAGTCAATTTTCCCGTTTTAATGGTCTGAAATTTGGAATACCTACATAGGTATACGTAAATCTAAATGCGATGCCAAAACTTAACTAGAAGAGATTACTTAAAGGGATGAGTTCGAATTTGTTATACCTATTACCTATTTAGTAAAAAAAACATTTGTATTTTTCTGTTTTGTCAATAAATTACACATCCGCCATCTTTTGACGTTGCAAATGGCCTCCATCAATATCAAAGAAAATCTGCTTGAAGATGTCATTGTCATTAGAGATGCCAAGTTATTTGTAATTGATAGGAAACTCAACCTTATTGCTGTAGAATGTCAGATTGACTTTGGAACTAAGGTGGGTGACAAATTTAATTCCTTGACTATACAGACTATACAGTGTTTACATACATGCATAAAATGCAATATTAGAGCTGATTCGATGATATCTCCGCTATACTTAACGTAGACCTACCGAGTTGGTTGGGACCCATTTGTTTGATCTTGAAAAGCGAATGCTGAATTCGTAAAAAAAATACAATCCGCAAATAAATAAGTTTTTTTTAATGTTACTCGTAATTTAGCAGTCGTAGCAAAGTTGAAAATCGCTTTAATAGGAATATAGACTTCTCAATATTTCATTTACTTACTACAAATTTCGAAGATACGTGTATATGAAGATAATTATATCTTTGTAATTAATTAGGTTTCATCTTTAATAATTCAGAGCTTAAAAGGCAAAGAATAGTTTTATTCTTAACAAAATAACCTAATAAGTATTTGCAGTCATTGCAAACATTGCAATTTTACCTAAGCACACCGAATAGGAAAATTCTAGAACCAGCGAAAGTATCAGCGGGACTAGACAAGTTGCCATTGAATACGAACACTAGCGTTTGGTGATCACGTGTCACTTACAACGTAAGTCACGTGATATATCACTCGTTACAACTGACACGCTGTAATGTGATCACTATCACTCGCGCTAATCGAATAGTGATAGTTTTGACGTTTTGTCCGCAATTACGCGGCACTATTTTGACAGTTTGAATTCAACACGAGCACTATCACGACGTAAACGTCGGTATCTAAGGGCAGCTTGGCTAGATTTTCCATTTTTGACAACATAAAGTGATAATTGATCACCAAATACTAGCGTTTGTATTAGATGGCAACTTGTCGCTGATTATTTCGTCGGCCAAAAATCCATCCATAATAAATAAGTGACTGGATGACATTATAGGTGGTTTCACAAGAGCTGCCAAGAATGGATTGAATAGGCTAATGAAAGTTTACATACTTTTAAATAAATAGAATAGAATAGAATAGAAAATACCTAAATACCTAATTCGGTTTGAATTTCGAACAAACTGTTTTTAAACGGCACTTACTCAATAATGTCGTAGGTGCAGTCGCGAGGCGTTCGTACAAGCCGATTATTTACGGCTTTACCAAAAATTCCTATGCATAGAGTAGGTATACAAACAAAACGTAAAACCGACACACGCCATACACCTTTTTTTGCTCCGGCTTGTCTATTTATTTACGTGACGCTTCGCCACTGCGTAGGTGACATTACTTTCGTCTGTTCCACTCTTCGCAACTCCTATGAGACGACCTATTTATAAAGAACTTTAAACTAAATACCTGAACTTTTCCATTGGCAATCACGCACGATGAGTATCCATAATCCTGCGAATGCATCGGGCTCTGGTGGTGCAGAATATATTCATTCCCCAATCCCTGCTCCTTCTGATTCTCCTGCATAAACAAAGTAGATGGAGACCGCTTCAAATTCGGGATTTTCTGACCAGAAAAGTTAGATTTCTGCTGGAACAAGTAGTTGTTTTGCTTCTGTGTATTCGGTAGCTGTATAGGTTTGAAGGATGATGAGGCTGTGATGAGAGGATCTGATTGGTTGGGGGTTCTGAAGTCAGCGGTGAACGAGTAGGTAGCTGAGGGGTAGGAGTTGGGGCTGATTATGTTTTGGGTTTGCGGGTAAACCACGTTCACGGAGGGCGGTGAGGCGTTCTGGTTCCATTGCACCTGCAGAAGAAAAAAATGTTTAACTACCCATTTATAATTATAACTCATTGTCGACGGCTTGAAAATGTTAACACCTGGGGGCAGTCCTGGTGCTGACAGTACAGAAACTAACAGTCGATATAGTGATGCGTCGGATATGTTACACATATGTATGTGATTGATCGTGTGTGTGATACCTGCGAGCACAGCTGGTCGGGTGCGCAGCCGTGCATGGTCATGTTCATGGACACGTTGACGGACATGGTGGGGAAGAGCGACGCGCCGCCATAGTGCTCGTAGTATGGGTAGCTGCCACCGCCATTCACCATCATCTGGACATTGGGGGTTAAGGCTTCATTTTAGGGTCCATCAGTCAATCAAGAAACCCACATAGTTTTCCTTTGGACTTTTTGTATGTATGTCACACCAAATTCTTCACAGACGCTATCAAGTCACAAGGCTGAATTTTGTACGGTCTATATTAGCAAGGGAAATCGAACATGTTGTATCATGATGTGCAAATGAACTTCAACCGTTGGGTGGTAGACCACATTTTTGGCCGACGATAACGCGTTGATTGTACCGCGCATAAAGATCAATAATTAAATAGTAATAGTAGATTGTTCAACAAGGGACTAAAGTAAGCCATTATGACACGAGATATTTATCCACCCGAGCAAAGCGAGGGTGGATAAAGTTCGAGTGTCATTATGGCGTTTTAGTCTCGAGTTAAACACTCTACTTTTCACTTCGAATGCGAGAAAAAAAAAACTCTTTTTGTAATAATTTTGCACCGTTGGTATTTTGAGGTTATTTCCACGGCCTAAAAATGGTCCATACACAATCTCTGAAAATGGCGATAATCCTCCATTCATTAACAACGTGATGTTTAAATGCTTGCATATTTAGCCAACAGATACAAACATGAAAATTATTTGGACCATGCCTAATAAAATAGAACTATCCCTAATATATTTAAATATATTTATATTAGTAATCATTAATCGTGTTTCACGAAATTAAATCTTTTTTTTAATAATTTTGCACAGTTGGCATTTTGAGGTTATTTCCACGGCCTAAAAATGGTCCATACACAATCTCTGAAAATGGCGATAATCCTCCATTCATTAACACCGTGATGTTTAAATGCTTGCATATTTAGCCAACAGATACAAACTTGAAAACTATTTGGACCATGCCTAATAAAATAGATTTTATCCCTTATATATTTAAATAGATTCATATTTGTAATCATTAATCGTGAAATTAAATCGATTAATTTATATTTTTTGCAAGAAAAATGATCCATATACAATCACTGAAAAAGGCGATGATTGGCAGTTTAAGGGTTTCCAAAGTAAATTAAAAAGAAAAAGTACTTTAGTCCCTAGGGAGTAAAGTGTAGTTTTATTCCCTAGAGATTAAATACATCACTTTAGTCCGGCTATACAAGCCAATTGTGAGTCATTTTAGAGCCTGAGAAGTGAAAAAAGTTTTAGAGTTCCCCTGTATATGCCAAGCTAGGGTGATATGGTTTGATAGCTCATTAACGAAACGCATTTTGAATAGTCAGATTTAAAAAAAGTATTTTCAAGATTTTTGAATATTCATATTTTTGATCGTACCAATTTTTTTTAACCTTTTATTTAGTTTGTAAAAGACCAACGCGTACCTTGCGACATATTTACTACATTATAGAACTAGATAAATGTCACTAAAAAAGCATAAATGATTGAATTTCGTTTCTTTCGGACTCAAGCACCTTTTATTTAAATTTATTACAATAATAACAAAGATGATTATTAATCTAATAGGTAAAAAAATACACTATGTACACTGTACAGTAATAATTAGAATAAATAAAAACTAGTGTAACCTATTCTATCTACTTAAAACATAAAAGTTACCCATTAAATATGACAAATTTTCAGCTAATTTTAATGAATTAATAGAGAGGTATGTTAAATTGTCTGCTTTAAATTTTTGGAATTAATTTTGGACCAGTTGACGTTAATGGAATGAACTGACACCCGCTGACAATTATGCCGCTTTTTTTATGGTATTATGGAGGTGATCAGATGATAGATTCGGAAGGTGCCGACAGGGTATACCGGTATGCTTAACGTATATCTCCACCGTGTTGGGACGTGTAAGTTTGGTCTTGATAAGCACATAAGGACTATGCAAAAAAAAAAGACAGTCGGCAAATTATTCGTACACAAGTTTGAAAAGGGAACCAGTTGTTTTTAAAATGGTTCTAAGTAAGAGGTTTAAACATGATCTATTTTTTTAACAAAACAGGGCATTTTTTTATCTATACAGGGTGGAAAAAACAAACGCCACATGGAGGGCGAACTAACTTAAACATTGGAAAATAGCAAACCCTACGCAAAGGAGACATTGTACTATTAAAAAAAAATGCATTTATGTTTTTTTTTCTGCCTTAACCGGCAATCTAACTGCGGTCAAATATGAAAAAACAATAGCCGTGTTTTATGATACAGAGCGAAAGGGTCATTGATAGTGATAATTTATATCTACAACACATACACATAAAACTAAATATAGACCGTAAAAACAACACGACTTTATTGTTTTATAATATTCGACCAGTTCGATTCCCGGTTAAGGCAGGCGAATTTTCAAGTCTCCTTGGCGTAGAATTTGCTATTTCCAACATTTAAAGCAGATGCCGTTCATGTGGCGAACGTTTTTAAAAATCTCATAATTTTCAAATTGGTGAACTCCGCACCTAAACTTTGGTTCGCCTACATTAAAAGGCCTCTCATACATAATATAATGGTAAATGAATAATAATTAAGTAATTTGTAAATACTTATTATTTCTATAAGATAGATGCGATGAAAAACAAAAGAGGTTCAAAATTTGGCGCGAAAACAATAACAAATTAACGAATTTAATATGATTTCATAAAAAAACTAGGTACAGCCGAGTTCATAAATATTTATACACTTTAGTACCTTGTCTTGTTTAAACTGCCATTTATGAATTGTCACAACGATTAAAGTGACAAGTTACTAAAGGTGGCGAAGCGTCACCTAAATAAATAGACAAGCCGGAGCAAAAAAAGGTGTATGGCGTGTGTCGGTTTTACGTTTTGTTTGTATACCTACTCTATGCATAGGAATTTTTGGTAAAGCCGTAAATATTCGGCTTGTACGAACGCCTCGCGACTGCTAAAGTGTATACATATTTATGAACTTGACTGTACTCCCGATAAGCTTTTGTTAGCAGAAAGCAAATTAAAACCTATAAGTACCTAAGTATCACATTTCAATCTCCGCAGATATCACACGAAGCCCCAAAATACCACAATTCTAATTACAATTATTTTAATAACGATTTTCCACCCTTTGCGTGCAAAGAGGACGACTCTAAAACAAAATTCACTACAAAAATACTAGTTCTTTCTGGCTAGTGGGGTGTTGCATGGGTGGGAGGGGGATGGTTATACCTGCGGGTGTGTTTCGGCGCAGTCCCCGTGTACGACGGCATGCTTGAGAGAGAGTAGGACATCCGCCGCTTCTCCGCCCCGTTCGCGGTAATCGGCCCCGTTGTTCCTGCTGGGAAGGAAAATCCAGTGTAGATGTAGGTATGTACGTAGAAAAATTTAATGGCGGATGGGGAAATTAGAATGTGTCAGAAGACAGTAAGCACAAGACGTGATCAAACACTGCAGAAAACATTTATTTACTGAATAATTTCTTGGTTGAAGGATCACATATTTATTAGGTCCAGTTAATAAAAAAAAAACTATTTTTATTAACTGTTCTACTGTAAGTCGGCCCAGCGCTATAAGGGCTCTGTATACAAATTATCGCCATAACAAGGCCTTAAATTGTTAGGGTTTTGAAGACAAACTATAGGAAACCATAGATAGTCTGTCTATCAGTAGATATAAATTTCACACTATTTTTTTTTCGGAAACGTTAATTTTTACAAAACCGACATCTTATACACATATTGAAATTCATAACCGTGCACTAATATCATGGATGAAATAAGTAAAAAATATTTTTTTAGGGTATATGTAACAGCAGTGTGTTTTTTTTTATGGCATAGAGAAGGCAAACGAGCACACAGGCCACCTGATGGTACCTAAATGGAAACTGTGACCCATAGAAATTCGCATTCACAAGACTGCAAGCCTAAAACTGCAAATACGTTGCCACGATGGAATTCCTCTATGCCAGTCATTACACCGGCAGTGTTATCCCCAAACCGGAACACAACATTGCGAACACTGCTGTTTGGCGGTAGGTCAATGGATAAGATGGTGGTAGCGATCCGGACGGAGCCCGCAAAGGTCCTACCACCCGCAAATGATTGAATAGCTATTAAAAAACCACGTGTAGGTACCTATGTCATTATCAATTAATTTTAAGACTTGGAGTTGGTCCCCACATAGCATAAATAGAATTCTACTTATACTATGCCCCTATAGCCTAAACTACAAGTACTCAAAATCTAGTAAATACAATTAATGAATCAATTTTAAAGGTAAACTATCACGACTAAGTAGACTTTATTCGTTCGTGAGATACAGCCGACTAAAGTGTTTACGAGGGCTGTTTGATAAGTCGTTTTAAAAAGTAACAAAGTTATTTTTTTTTACAATTTACATTTATTTCTCAACATAGTCTCCTTTGAGGGCTAAACACTTGTTCCAGCGAGTTTCAATTTTTTTTATCCCCTCCAAAAAATACGTTTTGTCAAGGTCTTCAAAATAGGCGTTTACACCTGCAATGCAGTCCTCATTTGTCAAAATGTTTGCCCTCCAAGCCATCTTTTCAGATTTCGAAATAGGTAGGTAATAATCGCACGGAGCTAGATCCGGCGAATACGGAGCATGCGAAACCAGCTCGAAGCCCAACTCGTGGATTTTAGTCATTGCAATAGTTGACGTGTGCCCTGGCCCCTGGGGCATTGTCTTGATGAAAGAGGACTTTCTTGGGGGACAATTTTGGTCGTTTTTTCAATAATTCGGCATTAAAACGGTCCAATAACTCTGCGTAATAACGGCCAGTGATAGTCTTTCCCTTTTCCAAGTAATCAATCATAATGATTCCTTTGCCATCCCAGAAGACGGTCGCCATCACCTTCCCAGCCGACAAAACAGTCTTGACCTTCTTTGGGGCACGTTCACCAGTCGCCATCCATTGTTTTGATTGCTGTTTTGATTCAGCTGTATAATGATGGACCCAAGTCTCGTCCACAGAGACAAATCGACTCAAAAAAATCCGAGGATTACGCTTCATCATATCCAAACACAGTTTTGAAATTCGCTTTCTTTCGCGTATTTGTTCGATTGTCAACAAACGTTGCACCCATCGCGCAGACAGCTTTGTCATACCCAAATCTTCATGCAGGATTTTATATACTCGCTCAGTGGAGATGCCTGTGTTTTCAGCTATTTCACGCACCTTCACTCGGCGGTCGTCGAGTACAATATTATGGACTTCTTCAACAACATCCTCAGTAGAGACTTCGATTGGGCGACCAGAGCTTGGAGCATCAGATGTGCTTGACCCGACCACATTTAAAATCATTTATACAGTTATAAACAGTCTGCAACGTTGGTGCGTTAGTGCCATAAACAGAATCAAGTTGAATTTTTATTGTGGCAGCCCTGCAACCCTTCATATAAATGTTTTATAACGGCATGAAATTCAGATTTTTCCATAGTTGTTAAAAATTTACGAGTGATCACAGTTAAACAATGGTTATACTAACAAAATTTTTTTTGCTGAATTTTTGACAGTCTTCATTTGAAAGATTGTGTCTGCCAGTGTTAATGCTATTTACCAGAAAAAAGATTTACAACTAGTTTTTAATAGGACTTATCAGACAGCCCTCGTATACGAGCTAAAATCCTTACGAAATAACATTAATTAGAAAATGAGCTCATACTTTTTATTTTTCGAGATAGCTTTTTTGTGTTTTTAGTAACGGCGTCAGAACCCTAGATTGGGGGTCCGACT
Source organism: Acleris sparsana (assembly GCA_923062465.1). NCBI lineage: Eukaryota > Metazoa > Arthropoda > Insecta > Lepidoptera > Tortricidae > Acleris > Acleris sparsana. The sequence goes on along the minus strand of OV281307.1, from coordinate 11,185,525 downwards.
GCTCGAGATGGTCCTGCACAGTTTTTAAACATGTAACTAGTCTAAAGATAAAAACCAAAAATACAGGTTGGTACTCAATAAAGTGTACATAGTTATTGAAAGGGATGAAATTTTAGGTAAATTTATCGGTAAAACTTTTTTATTTTTTAATTTTTTATCTTCAGGTTTTTGTCTACATATTCTTAAACTTTTTAATAAAGTTTCGGTAGTACACTTGTAGTACTTGTTACGGTGTAACTTTTGATCTAGTTGCCCAAAAAAGATAAAACAAAATGCATAGTATTAACATTATTTAGGGTCATTTATAACAATATTAGACCAATAAAAAAAACACTAACTGCTTTTTTTTGTGGAAAATTACTAGTAAACATCTTTTTTTTTTCATAATACCTAACACGATTTCTCAAAATTGAGTTGATATTTTAGTATCTAAATTTAAACGAGGAATAATAAGCGAAAAAATTGGTGAAATATGAGCAACATTTTGAGAAAATCGTGTTTTTATGAAAACAAAATGACATGCACTGCAAGTGCAAATTCTAGAACATGCAAAAAAAAACCCCTTCTTTCCGAACGGATATCTCGTGAACTGCCGAAAGATTTTCATGAAACCTAGTTAAGAAATCACACATAAATATTTGCCCATACCCTCGAGGAATCCTCGAATCGACTAGGCTAAACGCGTCTAAAACGAGATGTCATCAGCTCAGTCCAGATCACACCATGAGACTCGGTCAGCAGATATAAAAAGTTTCAATAAGGTCCTGTCATCCTGGCTCATAGCCGCCTAAGACGCCTCCGGAGATCCTAGAGCTGGTGGTTACCTCTCCCAAAGGATTGGGCTAGCTATCCAGGTAATGCAGCCAGTGTCATAGGGACCATGCCGCGAGCGGACCTGCTAGAGGGGGTGTTATTTTTATAAATAGTAGTGTTTGGATTAATATTTAAGTAGCTTAGGTACGTTTTTAGGGTTCCTTAGTCAAACTAGTTTCGTCATGACCGCCCGTCCGTCCGCAGCCTAGCTCAGAGACTCTACTAAGAGCCCCGTTCTGTTCTAGTACTAACTAGAAAGCTGTAATTTGGCTTAAAGTGGCAGAATAATATCTAGATTTTAAAAAAAGTGTACCTCGCATGTAGATTGGAGATAATTTTTTTTAGTCGTCTACCCCATAGTGTGGGGTCTCTTTGGATAGGTCTTTTAATATATTAAGGGTTCACAACAATTTTAATCAATTAAGATATCTGTTTATGAAATATAAAGGTTTAAAGCGCTAATTTTTGTTAGAGTCAAGTGTACCGCCAAAACAACAAATAATAAAAAAAAAATCTTCAATGAAAGAGCATAATAACGAATTTTATAGAAAAACTATCACGACTAAGTAGACTTCATTGGTTTTTGAGATACAGGCGATTAAAATGTTTATGCCTACTAAAATCATCTAAAACGGCTCCAAATGACTTTAAATAGAAAATTAGTAATTAGATACTTGTTGTTTTTATGTTTATAGTACAGGGTGGCCCAAAATTACGTTGACAAACATTTGCAGGAAAATATTTTTATTAATAATAAGACTTTTACAATATGACATTACAACTTGAAAACCACAATATTTTGAAATAAAAAAAAACAATTGTCTTCAAAATATCCACCTTTGGCTTTGATACACAGATGCAAACGTTTGTTAAAATTATCAACGATATGCCGCAGCTCCTCCAAGGTTATTTTTGCCCACTCTTTGGTAAGTGTTGCTTTCAGAGCGTCTACACTTTTGTGTTTAGTGGCACAGGCCCTTGTCTCTAAGATTGATCACAAACTATAATCCATTGGATTAAGGTCAGGCGAGTAGGGTGGCCATTCTTTCGAGCCAATGAATCCGGGAAAATTGTCTTTACACCACTGCTGCACACTATGGGCCCTGTGAGATGGAGCAGAGTCCTGCTGCAAGATCCACGGTTGGGTGCCAAAATTTTGTTGGCTCCAAGGCAGAACTACGGCTTCAAGAATATCTCTTCTGTATATTTCTTGATTAATTTTGACACCTTTTTCTATGAATACAAGGGGAGTTTTACCTGTGGAGCAAATACCGCCCCAAACCATGACTGATTGCGGCTTTTGACGGTGAGGAACAACTGCGGCCGGTCCAGGACGACTAGAAGAATATATTCTGTCATTTTGGTGATTATGGGCCTGTTCCACGCAAAAAAGTTTTTCATCTGAAAAAAGGATATTTTCCCACTTTTCCGTAGCGGCACGATGCTTAATCAAACAGCATCTGTCGAGGCGAACTTTTTATCTTTATCTTCAAGAAGTTGTGCTTTACGCAGTCTGTATGCTTTCAATTTGAGGTCATTAGCGACAATACGTTGCACCGTCGAACGACTTACACCCAGCTCCGTAGCCATTTTTCGCACTTTAGTCCGTGGATTGCGATCAAGCCGTTTTTTGATAATGTTCCGGAGCCTGGGGGTCCTAACAGTCCTCTTTCTTCCTCTTCCTGGGCGGTCTGCGATATGTCCGAGCTCATTATATCGTTTAAGTAATAGTCTTGGACACTAGTTGACGACTGACATTTAGCGATCTAACTATCTCGCACTGTCGTTTTCCAGACTCGTGCAAGGAAATTATTGCGTTGCGTTGCGATGACATGACAAAAATCAATATTTAACTAAATAATTTAAACAAGCTATCTCTTCCAAATCGTCAACAAACTGTGTCAAAATATAATAGAAAAACAAATATAATATATATTATTGTGAGTCAATATAATGTTTAATATCTTAAATTGTACAATACAATACAATACAATAATAATAATATAATTGTAATTAATTGACAACACCTATATTTAAATATTTAAATTGACTTGTAAATGTTATTGTATTTTACCAATAAATTCTGTATTCTGTATTCTGTAATGAACTCGAATCATGTTCCATTTTCAAATTTTTTACTTTTTAATTTTGTCAACGTATTATTGGGCCACGGTGTACTTAGCGGCTTGGTACACTGAGCATGGTACGAAATGCTCTTGCCCGGTTTTTTGTTTTAATACGTTTGTTTAGTATGTATGATGCTTATGTATGTATGTAAACACTTTATTGTACAAAAAATCGAAAATCAAATACAATATTTACAGAATCGGAATATACAAAGACGAACTTATCTCTTCCAGCTAATCTTGATGTTTCTATAATATGTAATCTACAGTTCAACTTTCTGAAATAAATCTCATTAGGTGACCCGCTCGTTTGTCTCCAGCATAAAAAAATCCAGCAAACCTAAGACTGCAATCTTAAGGTAAATCTAAGTATTCACTTACTTGTACCCAGAGCACGGTGAGAAGGGGAACAGCGAGGGGAGGGGGTCCAGCTCGAGGGGGGGCAGCGAGAACGAACCCATGTCTTCGGCCCAGCCGGGATCCGCGTTCACATCGTCCGCGATAGCGGCTGGCGCGATATCGCCTAAACCGTTTAGATCGCCGCCATTTTCTACACAGCAGTTGTCGTTTTCCTGTTGAGAGGAGGAATGGTTAATAAACCAGTCAAATTCGCAAAATATATATATATATATATTTGCAGTTTCTTTGACCTCATCATCATCATCATTATCAGCCGCAAGACGTCCACTGCTGGATAAAGGCCTTCCCCAAGGTTATCCAGAACGATCGGTCCTCTGCTGCTGTCATCCAGCATTTCATTGACCTACCACTAAATATTTCAGGATATCCTTTTGTATACAGTTTTAAAGTTAACCCTAACTTTTAGGGTTTATACCGATCGAAAGAAAATTCAAGGAAAATAACATTCAATGACATTTTGTTTCTAGTTTGAATATTTCGGACTTCTCTTAATATTCACTGTATCAACGCCGTGCCAGAAACGTAGGCCTCACCTAGCTGCACCCTTTATTACCTTATCGCTTTAAGCCCTTTTACTGATGAGTGCAGCAGTTCAAAAATGACGTTAAAGACAAATCACTAAAGTGTAACTACTGTATCATACATATACATAAGTATTTTAACTGGGTGTAAAGCGCCCTCTGACGGCGAATTAAGCTAGAGTGTTAACTAGCTACGAAGGCATGTTTAATTTCTCTAAGCTACACAAATAAGTATTTTATGTAGTGATCAAATTTACCATCCCTCCCACAGTACAGTCAAGGAATTTAATTCCTATACCACTTTGGACTATGTCAAAGTGACACTGTAAATAAAATCATAAGAAGTCTTACGATTTGATTGATTACGTCATTAAATTCATTAAATTCCTTTGACTGTACATTACAATGGTCCTTCGATCCAGATTTTAACTGGGTGTAAAGCGCCTTCTAACGCCGTATTAAGGTATTGATACTTGTGATCTAGCCACAAAGGCATAAGTTCTCCTTTTAATACATTTTTTTTTATCGCCTGGTTTAATTTACCAGGCCAGTGGGTACACCGTATAAGGCCGACCGTACGGTGCGACTGTAATGTCTGAAGTTAAAGATAATTTGGCAAATAAAAACTGGGTAAGTGCGAGCCGACCCGCGCAAGAAGAATTTCCCTTTAATATAAAAAACTAGAACTAAGTAAAAAAAAAGTTTTGATCATAAAGTTTTCTCCCAAAAACTCTCCCTTATGATTATCCTATTATATTTTTACCGTGTATATATTGATAAAGTCTGGGACTTTTTTAGATTTTACAGCTCATAAACTTCAGAGCAAAAGGGGCAAAGGGGGGGAGGGTATTGTGCGAAGTTTTATCGCCATAAATCAAAAAGTTTAAAGACATTACGAAAAAAAACCCTTTCACGTCACACAATAGGAACTTTTTTTTTGTAAATTTTTCGTGGGTTTTTTAATGAAAATAGATACAGTCTAGCAAATTATTCAACAAAGCCAATATTGTTACCTTTTAAAAATAGTGTGACATACTGACCGGCAGACACCGAAGTCTCACCACATGGGTTCGATTTTTAATATTTTGTTACGGAACCCTAAAAGCAGTCAAAGCTAACAATGTCGTATCGAAATTACCGCTAAACCAATTTTATCTTTATCTAGCTTCTCAAAGGTCTCAAAGGTCGCCCATACCTACCATCACGCCTTCATCCCAGTGGGGTAGGCAGAGCTACAAAATAACCAACAACTCTAAAAAGTAACTACATTTTTCACAAATAGGCTAAGATGTTTATCAGTGTATATTAGTGACAGGTTGCAAGACTTGCAAGCCCATCGCCTAACAATACTACAAGCCTTTAATCCCTTGGTCGCCTCTTACGACTTCCACAGGAAGGCGTGGAGTGGCACTATTCTAAGCCGGCAACCACACGGCCCAGACTTCTTTTTTACATCTTTTTAGATATCTAAGAATAAGGTTAACAACCCACAGCAATCCTCCAAATCACTTAGCAGCTTATTACTAGTTCACTTCTTAAACAAATCAACCCGTTAAAATACCTTCTTTACTGAATGATGCATGCGACTGAGGATTAGGAGCTAGTTTAGTACTGAGAATAGTCTTCCAAGTCCTTGGTGGATCCAGATAAACGCACTGAGTTGACTATTTACTTAATTAGTAAATTTCTCTTCTTTAGGATTTGTTTACATACCTGTGACCTTGGTCTAGGGCCAATCTAAGTCTCAATGTACAGTCGAGGTCAAAGATATGTATACACTTTTGCACCTTATTTCAATGGAATGTACACAAGCGGCGGCGGCTTCAAATAATCACTAAAATGACTACCAAGTTAAAACGTAAGCAAATTCTCTCTTTATTAATTACGGATGCATACAACTAAGGTTTAAGGCAGTTTCAATAAATGACGATAGTCTTGTAATTGAGATCTTTGGAAGCGGCTCTAGTTAGATAATCATTAATCAATCACACCCGTTGACTAATCACAGATTGCGAATTGGCTTTTTTTGTCTATTCACCGATGCATCTGACTTAGGTTTAGGCGCAGTTCTAGCACCTGATAAAAAATCCTTTCCCGAAGCGGCAGCTGCTAACAATCCCACTGAGATGACTATTTAATTAACCAGCAAGCAAATTCCTTTTTAATTAGCCTTGTAAAGATCTTTGAGGGTTAGTACCTGACAACAATCCACTAAGTCCCTGAGTGGTGGCTCGAGACAGTCGCACTGTAGTGGGTCGCAGCAGAGTTCCAGCCCGAACTGCGGGTTGTTCGGCACATAGCAATCCATGCCGGACGCGCATCTTGACGCGCAGGGGCGTCACTGGGATGGCCGCATGCCTGTGGGTAGGTATTTGTTACTCGGATGCTGGGGGAAGTGTACAAAAGAAAAAAGCTGTATAAGGGTATGAATTCTACATGCGTATTGCCTTTTCGTTTTGGTTGGCAGTGTAGTTGTGTAGGTAAAAAAGGTTAAGATTTTTGCATGTGTTGTGTTTGTTTGATTAAATTTTAAGCAGGCATTTTTATTTGAGATGATATGGATTGGAACAAGTTGTGTCTGTATTAACTATATATACTCACAGCTCGACACGATATTACAATGTAATATTTTGAACATATTTTAATAGATAGTGACTTTGTGTGTAAGTGTACATAGTGACTTTTGCCGTAATATAGGTTCAGTTGAAAATTGGCAGAAACTGATAAAAAGTCCGAAAATGTTATGGTTTTTCAAGAATTTTACAATGATCCGGACTCCGGAGGGTTTCCGAGGTGGAGAACTTGGATTAGCCATAACCACTTCATCACATATAAAAAAAATCATAAGTACCTTATTTGATGCAAGGCAAAATATATCAATTCCATGGACTCTAACGACGAACTGACTAGTTCAGTGAGAGTGCGACCAAGATGTATATTGCCTATATTATAAATTAAGGTGATAACATAACTTCAAACTTACCAACATCGAAGGTAAAAAAAAAAGTACCACAGATGGTTCAAGATATGGACAAACGTATCACTAAGCAGAATTTTCATTTCATCGAAAGGTATTCTCGCCGCATGAGTTATATTTATTTGGAAGGCACAAGTTTAACCTAACCTAACCTACTATGCATATATGCAAACGCTTTGGTTCGATGCACGGCTTAATAATACATTAAAAAAAAGGGATTTATCCTGTTCATAAACAGAGCCGCCATGTATCCATTAAAAGAAAATACTTCCCGGCCTAGGCCTTAAATTTTGTATGAAATGCCTTTACAGTTTTCTCGACTTGTTCCGTCCAAAACGTGATACCTTGAAGCCTAAAATAACTAACATAACTCCAAGCATTTCATAGCATGTTTCAGAAAAAAAAAATACCTCCCGGTTATGATATCAGGTAAGTACAGGAAATAGCCAAGATAACTAAATCTGAATCTGAATTTAAGTTAATATTTATAGAAATTAGTATAACTTATTGTTTTGAACTTTTGACATGTAAAACTCTGTTTTATCAAGGAACAAATAAATAAATAAATAAATAACCCTTGTTTACGTATCTATCAATAAAAGGAAGACCATGAATTTTAACATTTTTAATACAAAATTAATCAATTTATCAAATGCTCAAATTGAGTCCCTTCCTGTTGAATACAAAGTCCCACTCTTTTGATTATTTCGCTCAGGATACGGCTCAATTTGTTGCATACAACCAGGTACCTATTAGTTACGTATCTCTTTATCATTTTATCATGCACTTAAATTATAATAGGGAAATGATGCGTACTTCTCAAGTGGGTACATTTATTAGTAATAGGTATTTATGATAATGTCAGTTGTAGGTATGTCCTGTCAATGTCAGGATTTCATTTTTCTGAACAAAATTTCGCATCAAATGTTAAAATTCATGGTCTTCCTTTTATTTCTGACACTATGTTATTTAACAAAAAATAATCCTTATGATGAAGCCTTTCGAGCGGTATGATAAAGCTACAGGGTAATTATTTTTCTCGTGTAACGGGTTCGATTCCCGGTTCAACCATGTAATTATTTAAATATCTATGAATGCAGTTTAAATTGTTTTTTAAATTCAAATAATGTCTTCTTTCAGTAAAATGTTCCATCTACAATATTTAAGGTACTTTCCTTCCATGTGGCATAGCCGTGGGACGCCCTGTATATGGCAGTTTAAACATGACAACAAACAAGGTACTAAAGTGTACATATATTTATAAACTCGACTGTACAGTATTCCCAGATTCTTAATAGCTTCTGGGTGCTTCCGGCTAGCTACCGCTATCAGGCTTGCACTCGCAACTAATACTCGTATTTGTCACTCGTGTGTCATAGAAAAACGAAAGTTGTCGATGGCTATTAAGAAAATGGTAGCACTGTAATTATAATAACAAGCAAGTTAACAGTCACAACTGTTTGCTCCTTCTATGCAACTGTAACTGACCATGCTGTGTACATGTTGTTTTGGACTGTAATATAGTTTAGAACTTCTATCTGTTTATTGTCTGTTTTATGTACCTTTTAAATTAAATAAAACACGTTCAATATTGGACACAGTCACTGGGTTTTAAATTAAAACCTACCTACTCGTGCCGCCAACCGACATGCGGAATAAAGTTTTCAATTTCATACGGATTTGCACTCGTTAAGGTGAAACCCATTTTTGTCAAACCGTTAAGACCAACTTCGCTTAATTGTGAAAAGCTAAAAAGCGATCATGTGTAAGTAAATTTCGACCGCGTAGTGAATAATGTAATCAAAGAAAGAACTAATGGGCAAAATGAGTAAATTTTTCTCATTTATTATATTAGTGATGGCTAAGGATTTAGTAGTTTAATTAGAAATTGGTATAATGCCAAGCCTTATAGCTAATTTTTTTTGAAATTTTAAATGCCTTATAGTGAGTTGTATGTTAACGATATTATTTTGTAAATAGTTTTATAATCACTAATTCAGTAAAACAATTTCCTTTTTCTTTTTTTTCTTTTAGGCTGTTGCTTTTAAGGCGGAGCAAAATTTCGTTTTTATTACATCTCGTTTGTCTACATACCTGCTTACTCTTTGTCAAAAAATAACTCCATCATTATCACTCATTTAAAAAGTCGCATCACTATAAAATATACTAGAATTACGATTAACTTACAACACTGAAGATGACACTAACACAATGAAAACTCCGATTGATTGTGGGTTGGTTGAAAATGATTAGCAGTAAATATTAACACCATTCACCATACTTTTAATAATTTGGATACCTACTTTAAATAACAAAAAAAAACAAAATTATTAATAAATAGTAGACAATAAATTGGTTGGTCGAATGTCACCCAAAACTATGTAACAAGCTAACAAGGTTTTCTTCTCATAAAGTCTCAATCACTTCTACAGCTTATTATGAAAATAAAGTTAATTCGAATTTGTTACTACAACAGCATTTAATCTGTCCCGGCGGAAACCACCTTTCAATGTTTATTTTAATATTTAATATGAAAATTAGTAGCGAAATGATTTAAAATATTTCAAAGCCGAAGTTACCTACTCTGTTACACTCGACTACCACTTACCAATATTATATCTTTGTGGACCCTGAATAGAAGAAATAAAACAGTATATAATAGCTATAATGACTGTTTTAAGGAAAGTTATAGCACCTTTAAAAAGGAGTATACAATATACTAAACTGCTAACTGTCATACTTTAATTAAATTATCAGAAAACAAAATGTAAGCTTTCTTGTTTTGCTACATTAAAACGGATTTCTCAATTAAATACTAACCTTTTACCACTAAAATCCAATAATAATATCCATAAAACACTAAATTTGTTCAACTATCATACAATTGAATAACAGCACAAAATCACTGTATCACCAAACACCTTTGCACACTAATTAAATTAAACTTATCGGTCAAAGCATGCGCGTTGGTAACACTGGCGTTCTATTAAAAAAACAAATTGGTTTTTGATTAGCATTTTGGGCAGCGGACGAACCCTTACAGCCGATGTTGATGACTAAATGGCTATCTTCCAAGTGTGCTAAGTGCACTCGCCACCCGCCCCTAACGTAATTGGCTGTTTGTATCCAACCCCTCGCCTGAAAAAAAAACATGACATATTGTGCGCGGGAAAGTAGCTGTCACCGCGTATCGGGTTAACGTGGCGGCATTGTTTTTGTGGTGAGAACCGTTTAGTGATCTGATACTATTTAGATAAGAAATATAGTGGATAATTATTATTTAATCGGCGGTGTCGTTTTTCATTAATTAATTAATCGATTTTATTACTTTATGTTAACCACCGCACTTACAGAAGAGAATTCCATTAATTACACATTGGTAACTAGATCAGCGTCAAGTGTATATCTTCAATTAATGTTCAGTGTATATTGTAAGCATAATTATTTAAAGTGGCGCCCGACATGGGATCTCACAATATTATATTTGGCAAATATATTGAGTTTATAATAGATTAGAAGAGATATGACTATGGATCTTATTAACAATTTACAAGTGGACCTTTTTTTGCCAGAGGCATACAACCATGGTCATTGACGCAACTCCAGGAGAAGAATCGCAGATGCATTGCTAGCGTTTATGAAAAGAGTAACGGTAAGCTGGATTTTAGGTAAAAGATAACGGTTTTGCGAAGTAAACAGTTCCGCAAAAGCGCACAGTGGTAGAGCATATGCCATAGTGGAAAGACAGTTGTATGTGAGGTAGTAAAACTTTTAATCGTTTTAGACTAAGAAATCGTTTAAGAGAAGTTATATTTTGAAAATAGTTGACTCATCAATCAATCACTATTAACGAGGCCCAAGCCTCTATACATATGTTGGTGACCCCGTCTTTTAGAGCTACATCTCTTAAACGCCTTTTGGCGAGGTAGCTCATCATCGTTTTAAGTCAATTTCGAAGGAAATCGTGTTCTAGGTTAGTCATCTTTTCAGCACGTCATCTTCGTTTCGAGACAATTTCAAGGGACGTCATGTTCTGGGTTAGTCATCTTCATGGTCATCTTCGTTTTAGGTCAATTTAGAGGGAAGTCATGTTCTGGGTTAGTCATCGTCGTTTTGAGTCAATTTCAAGGGACGTCATGTTCTGGGTTAGTTATCTTCTCAGAAGGTCATTTTCGTTTCGAGACAATTTCGAGGGACGTCATGTTCTGGGTTAGTCATCTTCTTAAATGGTCATCTTCGTTTTAGGTCAATTTAGAGGGAAGTCATGTTCTGGGTTAGTCATCGTCGTTTTGAGTCAATTTCAAGGGACGTCATGTTCTGGGTTAGTTATCTTCTCAGAAGGTCATGTTCGTTTCGAGACAATTTCGAGGGACGTCATGTTCTGGGTTAGTCATCTTCTTAAATGGTCATCTTCGTTTTAGGTCAATTTAGAGGGAAGTCATGTTCTGGGTTAGTCATCGTCGTTTTGAGTCAATTTCAAGGGACGTCATGTTCTGGGTTAGTTATCTTCTCAGAAGGTCATGTTCGTTTCGAGACAATTTCGAGGGACGTCATGTTCTGGGTTAGTCATCTTCTTAAATGGTCATCTTCGTTTTAGGTCAATTTAGAGGGAAGTCATGTTCTGGGTTAGTCATCGTCGTTTTGAGTCAATTTCAAGGGACGTCATGTTCTGGGTTAGTTATCTTCTCAGAAGGTCATGTTCGTTTCGAGACAATTTCGAGGGACGTCATGTTCTGGGTTAGACTAATCAATCAATCACTATTATCTAGGCCAAAGCCTCTATATGTTGGCGACCCCTTCTTTTAGACCTACCTACATCTCTTAAACGGCCCAATTTTTTTCATGAAACCATTGCGAGGAAACTACAGTTTTTTTTAAACAAAAACGGTGTCTATGATTAAATCGGTCCGTCTGCTTGGGATCTACGCAGACGCATAGACACAGACAAAATAAATGAATAAATATCGGTGTTGTCCCAAGTGGTGGCCGGGTTCGAATAGTGCCACTCCATGTCTTCCCGTGGATGTCGTAAGAAGAAAAGTCGCTTGCGACAGTTGCGACCTGTCACTAATACCTACGCTGGTAAACATCTTAGCCGAATTGTGCAAAATTTGGTTAACTTAATTATTAACAAGACTTTAGAGTTGTAGGTAATTCTTCTGCCTACCCCACGAAGGCGTGCGTTTATGTATAGTACCTAGTCCCAAACTAAGCTCTAGGCGTGTACTATGGGTGCTAACAAACGATAAACATACTTTTATAAAGAAATAAATACTTATAGGGTAAAGGCACCAGTTGTCAGCCAGAGACCAGTAGTCAACCATATATGAGTGCGAAAAGTGGAAAATATATCTTGCGAACTCTTCCCACTCATACAAAGTATAAGCAGAGGCCGACGACAGGTCTCTGGCTGACCACTGGTGACTTTACCCTAAACGTAGATACCTAAAATTATAACAACCCGCTACTTCGGTCATGGGTTAAAAATGTACTCACCTCACTCCATCAATGACGTCGTCCATGATTCCTCAATGAATTACCCATTTCGATTGAACCATATCCGAAAATGAACATGATACGAATATCAGCTTCGATTAGTGACATGCAATCGACAGTGTCGTAGATCGCCCACCCAGGTAGCAGGTCGCGTTGAGCCGGCTATTCTGTTACTCCACGGTATTTCACATCGACCTGTATCCGACGTCCTTTTTTAAATCTGTACGGCTAAAAAGGATACATGACGGTAAGAAAATGTGGATTTTTGCAAGCTATTTAATTTCGTCTGGCCATTTCGAATCGATAAACATGTCATGTCCTTGTTTAATGATGTAGGTGTAAGCAAGATGTAATTTGGGATTTGTTTGGACGACCAATTTGTTCACGAGTAACGTTTGAATGTTATTCTTGGAGAGTATTATTTTGATCAGTTATCATATAGGCATACAAAATGTTAACCTTTCAGAAATGGTCCAGTCTCCTTAAAACACAGAATTAATTTATTTGTCCTGTTTGTTTCTCATGCAAGACGAAACCGTAGCGCAAACGGCCGAAAAAGACCATAAAAATACTTTAGAATACCTATTGCCTATTCGGACCGCTAGTTTTGTAAGCAAGACGCATTCGAACGCTTTCGAAATTCTTCCCTCTTCTCGATTCTCACCCAAATTAACTTGAAGCCTGCTAACATCGGATGTTTAACAAAAACGCTGGCTGGGCATATTTCGCGTGCGAATATTTTCGCGGAAACTATCACCGTGTGAACACAGCTGATTGGCCAATTTTTTATAAATACTTTCATTAGGCTCTTACTTATATCTTTACCACTAAGGTTATTTTTTGCTATATTTAAACGCACATCGCTTCTTTGTTTTACACCATCACGAAATACACTCAGCAACGCCTTTAAATCATGCCCTATAGAGTTAATATTGGCTTGGCGGATGTAGTGAGATGTAGGGTCCAGTAAGTGGGCAGTGGGCACTCGGTTCAGTGGGCAGCGATGCCGTGACGTAGGTGGTCCACGGATGGACACATGGTATCAGGATGTTCAGGTAATCAGATAGATAGAAATGTTAGGAATTTAGGAATCTTCAAGATCTTATGCCTGTATTATAAGTTTGCTTACAAAAATGTAATTTGCAAACCGTTTGTCTGAGTTTAGCCTTGTTACATTTTGATGGTTTACCTAACCTAACTTACGAGAATCATATTTAATATAGGTAAGTTACTTAAAATGACCTGAAATCAACACGGGTTCAACAGAAAATAGCTTTCTATGAAACGAAAATTCTGATACGCTCAATGAAATGAGTGTCGGTGAAACAAGGGCCACCATATGTGTGTCTAGTGTCTGTCTGTCTGTAGCCTCGTAGAAAACATAATGTGTTGAGGATTGACTGATTCTAGCTAGTTCAATCCGGTTAGTTAATCTGGTTATAGCTAAATTTATGATTGGTAGGTCGCTAAACAACGAATGAAAGAATTAAGACTACTTAGACCTAGTTGGAGGCCACAGTTACTATAATGCCTTAGATCAGATATTTTGGGCTGACGACGGGTTAGTATCAGGTCATCTAAAACGCAACATCTACAGCAGTGAGCAAAAGCAACTAAACAAGGTATTATCTAGTCGTAATTGCAAATTGTCTAATAAGTAAGGGTTTTAAAACGCAGCTAGTCTAAGTAGCAAGTAGTTTGTTAATAAAACCCTAAATTGTGAGTAAGTACTGACCTCTCTTCTCTTCTGTTCTTTCTAAACCGCAACTATAAATATGAAATCAGCACTGGCTGTGCTACGAGCTACGCCGATAGGAATGTAATTTAAAGCTACGAGAGTTTGAGACGACGCGACGTCTATCATCCACAGGGCCTCCATTCCCGAAGATAAAAAACATCAACGGTGACAATACGATAACAGAGCTCAAACACGATATGGTTTTTATCGTATTCTCACCGTTTTGATAGCTCTTATTAACATGACAGTAATGGCGATTGACATGAAAACAATACCAGAACAGTTCAAAGACGATGTGTTTTTTACCGTCGGGAATATAGGCCCAATTCTATTCTGAATGTATTCAATAAAGTAAAATGCCCTTTTATAGTTTTAGATTGTTAAAAAACGTCATTCTCTCTCCGTAGAGCGCAAAATGTGATTTGTTGATTTAATATTTATTGCACAAAAATAAGTACAAATGGTGGACCAAATTTTTTGGTGCTGGTAGAACCTGCTTCCGGATACGTATACTTACATTAGAACTTGGGATAGATCAGTAGTATAGGAGCCCGCGTGTAGATATTTTTGACGCCTTAGGAACGTATATTTAAGACTTTGACTGTACATTGACAAATCTCAAAATAATGTACCTAATAATATTCTTATCCTTTATTATTGATGACTGTATTTAGAATACTAAAACAAATTACTAAACATAACGAAACCTAATTTAAAAATAATTATAATAACCTAACTCGAACCCAATACCCCCACTAATCCGAATCGAAAGTGATCGATCCATCCGGACCGAGTCGTTCGGAAACGGAAGTGTCGTGTGACCGTCCGGTAACCGGACACGCGTGACGTCAGGCTTAGCGGTCCGGTGTGTTAGACAGGTTTGTTAAAGCCAGGCGGAGGGAAGGTTCGATTCCTGTTAAACATAATAATGTTTGAGTTGACGAAAGAC
Organism: Acleris sparsana; assembly: GCA_923062465.1. Lineage (NCBI taxonomy): Eukaryota > Metazoa > Arthropoda > Insecta > Lepidoptera > Tortricidae > Acleris > Acleris sparsana. The sequence continues at coordinate 11,170,485 of OV281307.1, read as the reverse complement.
ATTTGAACTGCAAAATGGCAGTTCGAGTGCAGTTGATGTACGTACGTTTTTATGCAGTTTCGTCAACTGCATCAGAAACACACTCGAACTACCCGGTACCATTTAGTTATCGATATAATATAAAATCCATCCTTAATCCTCCGATTATATAATTCTTTCTAATATTATAAATACTAGCGACCCGCCCTCGCTTCACTTTGGTTTATGCGAGTTTTCTGTAACACCAGTACCTACATAGAGCAGTATTTATTACAAGTACATAAAACCCTTACTCTTGAACCACTCTATCTATCAATGAAGAATACATACAGCGAGGGACAGACGGTGGAAAGCGACTTTGTTATTATTTTATACTAAAAAGAAGCGAAAGTCTACTTGTTGGTTTATTCCGTCTTCACCTACAATTAGGTACTAATATACTTTGTAGCTCGGAGGCGGACATCGGATGGCTGATATTCCGAAGAATATAACAGTTTAGCAGGCAAAAGGTAACTAGATTCCATAGCAATATATATTGTTACCAAAATAGGTGTCTAAATCCATTTATGCTCTCTTACAGAATTCAACAATAATGCAATAAAAAAATGGAACTAAATGTATTTAAATTAAAATATAACAAAGCTACTCAAATATGTGAAGTGGCAGTGGACTGATGGCCGATGGGGTCAGAAGGTTCTGGAGTGGCGTCCGCAGACCGGAAGACGAGCTGTAGGTAGGCCTCCAACAAGATGGAGTGATGACCTCGTCAGGATCGCGGGACCGCGGTGGATGCGAAAAGCACAAGACCGGTCTGAGCGGAAAGCCTTGGGGAAGGTCTATGTCCAGCAGTGGACGTCTTTCGGCTGACATGATGATGATGATGACTCAAATATTAAAGATATAAATAAATAATAATCACCACTAAGAACACCCCCTCTTGTAGATCCGCTCGCGGCATGGTCCCTTTGCTTTCTTACTATTTCTACACTTTTTACCAATATTCGAAATCAGTGTTTTTTTTAAGATACGGCTCCATTGACTACTACTACTGCCATAACCTTTATAAGATAACAATAATATTACTTCAATATAAGCAATTTCAAAGTACAGAAGAACAAAGCACAGTATCAATAGTAATAAACAACCTAGACTGACGACGAATAATGTATACCTAACTACTTGTATGTATCTAGTAGATTAGTGTCTTTACACTGTACACACTGTGTGATGAGTACTTAATGTATAGTGGAACGATAAGTTCGCCTTTAGAAAGTAAGTAAGAAGTACAGTACAGTTTATACATAATATAGAAATTAACTTAAGCATAGGTACAGAACTTGTGCGGCAGAACTGCCGCCCGAACTGGGGGAAACTGTATGTCAGGTCACCAGGTATCCGACCCTCAGATGTCTCTTGTTTTGTTTTTACCCGACTAAGCCCAAAAGCTGGGTTATGTGTTTGACTTGTATATATGTCCGATTCAATGTCCGCTGGTAACTACTAAACTCCTAACCCGAATTTAGTAAATATACGTGGTAAGATTCGTCTTAACCACTAGAGTGTCATAGGCTATATTAAAATTATTATATGTGAAATTAGCGAAATGAATAATAAATACATGATAAGTAACATTACTTTGACGACATTATCCAAACGGCAGTGGGGTTTTTTTAAAGTTTGCTTTTCGTTTGACTTGGTTATCGCCCGAGTTTTATATTTATTTTTTAATTCTTGTATATTTCCATTATGTTTTAATTGAAGCTCGGACTATTCTTAAACCTGAACAGACCACCAATGTGTTTTAATTCTTGAACCCAATAGTATCGAATAGAATGAGAAAAAGAAAATGCCATCAGGTTTTTTTCATTGTTTTTCCGAGACAAGGTTCTACGTGACACGACAGATAAAGTAAAAGCCGTATAGCAAGACAGATTTAATATGGCGTGCGGATTAAGAAATAATAGACTCTTGGTCAACGACGGAAGAGCTTTGACGCACGCCATATTCATTATGTCCTGCTATACCTACATGCCCAAGCTTAAGAATTGTTCCCTTCGTAGAAACCCCCTCTCTGTGGTAGAATTGCAAACGCTTTGCTGCCATTGGTCGGAGAGAGCAATCAATGCAGCCCCTTCCTTTCTTTTACAAGTGAGGTTGCACGGCTTTTTACCTGAACGGGAAAGAGCAAAAGCAAATTATGACCGGCGGGCGTCGCTGTTGCCTAACTCACTTGCAAATCGCAATCGGCATCAAAGTGGAACAATCGTTTTCATTTGGATGCAGACTCGCCTTCGGACTGTCAGAATAAAAACGGTTGCGAGTGTAATAAACCCTCTGGTCTCATTTGCGGGAATCGGCAAACGCTCGGTTTAGCGTCTCTTTTTAGGGTTCACCTACCACAATGGTAGAAATGGAACCCTTATGGTGAAACTTCGTTGTCTGTCTGTCTGTATGTCACAGCAGGTTTTCTCAGCAACTACAAATGCTGTCAACTTTAAATTTGGCATAGTTGTCCAACTTGCTTGCCCGCATCTGTTTTTAGTTAAAAAAATATGAAATTAATTTTATCAATAATTGATAAGAGGGTTAAATAATTAAAGTAGTTGGTGCCATATGAAAGGTCTTAATTTGTAAATTTTAAAACATATTTTTTTTAAATTATTTATTTCATTTATTAAACCCAAAATTTACAAAAATACGGAACTCTCGGTGCGCGAGTCCGACTCGCACTTGGCCAGTATTTTCTTTATGTTGAAGAAAGAGAAGAATCAACATAATCAATCAATCTAAATGTATAGATTATACAATTTAACACGACAAATTTTAAACGTGAAATCTCGTGAGAAATCTTCAACAACCACAGCTAAACCATGATAAGATCAGCAAAATGTTTGCAACTTTGACCCCACATTACATTTCTAAATCCTTAGCAAACAGACCACCAACCCTTGTGGATTACTATTACAATTCACCACCTGTATTTGCCCATAGGCTAAACGCAAGTGTGTTTTTATATTGTTTGATGCACAGACAGGTACTGTTTGATTTAAAGTTACAATAGGTTCGAACGCCCTCTTTTTGAGCTCGTGCTGCGTGCGGAGGCAAAAGTAAAATAAATTATTAGAGCTTTCTTTAAAATATTAAAAATATCTAAGATAAGCATAATATCCATTGTCAACATTTTATTCAAATTTAGTGGAATAGATCGAGTCAGCCAAAACATTTTTGGTAAATTTATTTCTACTTAGGCCTAAGACCACACTGTCTCTCCATCTGCTTCACTTCTTCTTTAGTCTATAATTTTAGAGACTTCGCAACGTAATGTAGGATTATTGCGCTGCGTAAAACTGGTGATAAGCAGTGAAATTTAGTCACTGCTTCTATCTTATGGATGCAATGTTGGGTTCGCGAATTTGACTTAATTTTTTACAATCGGCACCTAATTAATTTCGACACTAATAAGATACAATAATGAATACTGCCAGCTACCACGCAAACTCCGTTTACTTCATCCCTGGGCGCTGTAGTACCTACCTACAGAAAAGCATACACACAACCAAGCAGTAGGTACCCTCATCACGAGGACCAACTATTTAAAAGCAAACCTAATCATAGCGCAGTCCATTTGCAAAACCAACACTCCAAGGATTCCCATACTAAACAATAACATTAACATTTATTTAACTTATCAATCGCCGTAAAGTGATACGGCTCAATCGGAAACGCAAATAAAAGACTGTAATTTAATATTTTATTGCGGATTCACAACTTATCTGTTTCATTAATGTTAAATCTGAAGGGGGCCGGCGCGTGGCGGCCGCGTGTTTTGACAGATTGCCGCCATTTACCACAGCCATCCTCCTTTTTTTGGCGCTCTCCGTTTTACGCATAATCTGTGGACAAATTATTGTCATTTGAACATTTTAGTATGGATAATGGAGTGCGGATTAGTTTTGTGAAATTATAGAGTTTGGGTGTGATACGCGTGTTCTTAACACTTACGTTAATGCCTTCAGAATTAAAGATGTGAAAACCAATCACATCAGGAAAGAAACATAAATGCGAGTAAATGCAAAGTTCGTTAACGGTTGCGCTAATAAAAGAAGGGAAGGACCAAGTTAACCATACAAAAAACGAAGGCGAAAAAAATTGATTTGTGCGTCGCAAAGTACCTATCCAATTGTACCTGTACAATTTTATTGTATAGATAATTTTCGTGTCACAACGAATGTTTCATAGCTAATTACCTAGTATGCCCAACTTTTTGGAAAAACCAAGTTCTTTCATAGCTCTTAGATCACTTCCTGTCATGCATAACCTTCAAATGTTAAAACTATTTGTTACTTATTATTATTACTCTTATTAGCGTGATTTGGCAAGTTTTTACCCACCAACTTTAATCTATGAGTACCCATAATCTAGTCTATTACTGTATGTCATTGGCAAAGATCTAAAATTTTCGAATAAGTGTCGAAGATAAGATAGGTAGGATAAGTTAAGGAAGGAGGTTTAATTTACGTTCAAATCAATCGAGTAGAGTAATTTGAAAAAGCTGGATTATTTATATTCAGAATGAGGTCAACAAAAACCGGTTTGATAGAAAATATGCGTAAACTATACCTACTCATTTTACTAGAGTTAAGGGAGTGCACGAGAGAGAGCTGGCGCGCCAATTATCTACCCACTCCCGGGCTCCTGGCACGGGAAAATACTTAAAAACATTTTGGAACATAAGTCCCCAGCAGGACGCCATAATTCAAGTTTCTAAGTCATCTGAAAGCTGGTTCGGTTTTTGATGAGTTAGTGAGTCAGTCAGTGATAAAAATGCCGATTTTTAGACTTTAATATCTCCAATAACTGTGAGTGTTGCATTTATGAAATTTGGGGTTCCACCAGAAATTCCTGGATAGCATGTCCAAAGAACTTGAGAATTCTATCTTGCACAGCCGATAAAAGCCGTTCCTTTATCTCAATCAATCACATAAATACACACACACATATATACACACATACAAATGACAACTCTTCAATTAATTACTCTTTCGACTGCGTTTTTGCTAAAAATAATAACACCATTAACACTTATTTATCCTCCTCTTCAAATAAAAGCATTAATTATCACGTTTCTCTTAACAAATGAAACTAAATTAAGAGAAGGAAAATACCGCTTAATACCTAAGTGAATCGAGAGCAAAACTACGTTATTTACTAAATCGGCGGCACAATGCGAGCTTTGAAAGCTCAAAGCTACCGTTGGTTTTTAATTTACGGAAGCCGTACGGGAAGCCCGACAAGCCGCATCGATCTCTGTTAGGGTTGCCACTTGGAATAAAATAATTAGAGTTTTATTTATAGATATAAAAGGCAAACGTGCACACAGGCCACATGGTAGCACTGAGGCCCATAGACTATGCTAATCGTTGTCTTAGATTCTCATGGAAATACAAAATAGCAAACACTGATGATTGGTGGCAGGCTAATTAGTCAGTGGAGCCGCACCACAGAACAATTAGATTATGTATCTATATTTATGTATGTAAATATTTTATTGTACGAACATAAGGGATAACAATTATAAAATATACAAAAATATACAAAATTTCCTTTATGCGGAGGACCACCCAGTTGGTTTATTGATTTGGAGAGAATGGGTAATATTGGGTAATGCTCAGGTAATGTTGTGTTGACTCTTGTCACTTATTTATTGGCATGCCTCGCGGTAACGGTCTCCCGGTCGGAACCACTGCTATAAGGAATCTCTTCCAGTTAACTTTCGAGCGATTGAGAAATAATTACCTGCAGTCCCAAGTATGTCAGGGGAATTTGATCGAAATTCGAAGTTACGTCTCGACTTAGTCACGATGTCGCTAATGAGAATTGAAATGAGACTGCAGTCCATGGGAATCCGAAGTATTGATATTAGCACTTCGTCGTAGTAACCATCGAGGTGGATTGCGAATTGCGATCTAAAATCAATGGAGCGCATACATTACAACGATATTCGTACGGACTTGAAATTATCACTCACCACATTAACAGTTTTCAAACGACAGATCGAGATCGAATGACCACCAAGTGGCAACGATCGTCAGGCCCCTTGTCAACCGAATGTATGTACAGCGAATTGGAAGTTACGAAGGAATCGTCAAGTCAATATCGGCCGGCCGACTAGAGTCTGGCAAACGAAAGCTGTCCACAAGAACGGGCGGCAATTCAAAATATCTGCAGCAGATATCAATGTCTGTACACTAAACAAACGGAGTTGATAGATAGAAACAATCATTTTAACATTTCTGACAAATAAAATAATATCAACTACGTTTAGTATCGCCTAATCCAGCTTATCCAGCTGCTTTTTGAATTGCCGCCCTTTTTTGTGGACAGCTTTCGTTTGCCAGACTCTAACTGTAGGCATGTGTTACACTTAACATGGCAGTAGCGAGCCGGATGAACCCTGACTGAGGCCCTAGGTAAAGTCGAAGTTCGAAGTTATGTTAGCTTCATCCGTTTCTCTCGATCTTAAGTACCAATTTTACCAAAGGATGTCAAATTTATTCAATGTTTATCGACTGTTAGTTTTATACATTTTGACAGTTGTTAAACGCTCTAATCGTCTGTTAAGTGCTTAACATCGTTTGGTGAAATTGGTACTTAATCTCGAATTACAAGTGTTATGGTTTGAGCTAACGTAACTTCTTACTTCGATTTTCAAAATAGGGTAGACTGCACCTATCACCTGTACGGCTAAGAAAAACAATGGATTTTGAAGTGGCGTGTCGTCAGGCGGAACTACAATTAGGTATTATTTTCTGCCGCGACCAGATACCGCGACTGCAAAAGCCGGCGACCGGATTGCGGGATCCGCTGATTTGTATGAATTTACGTGGAGCGATAACATGGTGATTGTTCTGGTTTTTCATTTGTACAATAAAGGGTTTCCATACATACATACATACGATTTTTGGTTACGTACACACACCATTAGGTACATACATTTCTTTTGGTTCCAAACTTTGCCGAGTAAACCTATTTTATTCCTAGGCCAAGATGGAACTATATCAAAGTGACGTAACAAATCAAGTTATAAGAGACTTCACACTATTTGAGTGATGGATGACGGTCTAGGAATTAAATTGGTTGATGGATTGTACTTACACACTTAACCAAAGGTGGCAACCCTAAACGATCAAGTTGGACGTTTAAAGCGAAAGCTTTTTTATTTAGGTGCACTAAAGTTCGACGGGGTGGGTAGCACTCCAATGAAGTGGGGAAAGGGGGGGGGGGGGGGGGGCAGTCACAGGCACAGCTGTTTTTTAATCTCTTAGATGTGCTCGGAAACACTAAATACCTACTAAATATTTCTTGTGATATGGTATATTTTGAACTCTGACGATATAAGGGTCTATTAGAAAATAGAGGTTAAATGTGCCGTTTCGCTACGCAAATAATAGGTACCTACTTAATTATAAGTATGTACCTATTAAGTTATAAAGTCCTAACACATGAAGATGGGCTAAACCCATAAACCTTATACCTAAACCTGAACTGTGGCTGGATTATTTACCTAATTCTGTTAATTGTTTACTGACAATTATTTGCATAAACTTTCATTAACACTTATTTTCTATCAGGACACCTGTCACTTTCTAATAATAAGGAATAAGAATCGACTTTAGCTGATATGTTTAATTTAATTAACGGTTGTGAAAATATTAAATAGTGCGGCGTTACGGGATACTTTAGATCCTTCGACATTTTTGACGTGTATAAATTCTAGCGTTAACCGAAAACTAGCAACATCTAGCGAGATAAAAACAAATTGTCCTCGCACTTTGCTTTGCCCCATTTTTACACATACCTTCTCTAGCTAACTGTGCCGTCGAGTGTAAGCAAATAGTTTAAAAACGTTCGGCTAGATGGCGCTTAATTAACGAATAATAATGTTCGAAAATGCGTAAAGCTTTTACCGTTAATGTTCAACTATTTTAAGGTTGTAATATATCCCTTATTTACAATAATCTTATAACAAGAAAAGTGTTTATTTTTTATTAAGTTTAATTTAGATACAGCAACACGCCATGTTTTTCTTTGAAACATGGCAATATCCAAAATTCGTAAATGTCAACTTTTTAATTGTCGCAAAAATTTCAGTCATATTTTCTTATTAATTACGTGATTCAAATATTAAATAAAAAATACGGGATCCCCATAAAAGCCATAAACTGGTGTGCACCGGGTATCGTTCGTTTCGGCTACGTGCCTAAATCGTCAGTGTTTACGTGTGGGAAGGCTTCATAAATGAATAATGTCGTTGAGGTCGCGAGCCCTGGCTCTGGTGGAGGTGCTGTTGCGAGTCCCGCCGCTGTTTGTGGTGGATGAGTTCCTGAAGATCAGCCTGGGGCTGCCGGTGTCAGGCGGCGACGAGGTCTCCCTCCTAAGCAACATGACGGCCGACCACGTCGATGTATCCGACTCCGACACAAATTACTACGACGCTAACTTCTACAACGCTTTCGTCCTGACGCTTATGAAGTTCCTCGTCTGCTGCTTAGGTGAGCTACTTTGTTCTAATCATTCACTTTCGCAACCGCACGAAGGTCCTTTCATTTTTGTTTCTCAATGCAGTGTCGAAACTTGTTTGCTCTGGCGTTGCGCCGCCACCGCTAAGTAAGTTTTTGTTATAATCTTGTTGGCTCATGGTCTAAATGTTTATGTTAGAGTGGCAAGGTCATGTCAACATCAATGATATATATTATTATTTCATCCACTAATACTTATTGCCATATTCCCTAGAAGTAATCAAAATGATTCTCGGGTTTTTACTAGCACATGATAAGCAATCTGAGTGAAGTAGATAATGATACTGAGAAATTAATTTAATTGTAAACTTTCACCACTTTCATGCCTTCTAAATGAATAATAATATGTGGGTCTTAAATCTTGAAAGTCATTATAATTTTTCTCCTGACAATGTAAGCATTTAAATATCATCATCTAAATTGACATTCAGTCTGTGATGCTGCAGTGTTATGTAAATAACAAAAGTGTAATAAAGTAAAGCCCAGACAAAGCATGCCAAATATAAACAAACCAAAATTTGCATTTTAATTTGATTTGAAGTAGGTAGCAGTACAATTTGTGTTAAGCATTATTTGTGCTTGTACGCAAATTGAAAATGGTATTGCTTTGTTGGTAAACTATTGGTCTAGGAGTTTACAGGTTATTTGGTAGTCGGATGCGAGGACTTTCACAAATGACAGATTTTTCTAAATATAGCCGCTTTTATTAATTTGTGTATGTTTCATGTTGTCTTTCTTATTCAGTGTTATAATATATTTTGTGAATCACTAGGAACTGAAGAAGTTTCCTGTTATTAACTTTATTAACTGCACATGACTAGTCATGGAGACTTTGTTCAAATGAATATTACGTATTGTTTAAGCCTGACTTATCCAAACCCCTGGTAAAATATATGTCAGTGAAAGTTATTGCTCTCCTATTCTTGGTTGTTATGAAACTTGTTCCGCTTAATCAGCCCTTTATGAAGTGAGATGGATAATTATTCAACTTTATGTTCAGTACAAATTCAAATGCCTAGAAGATTATTCCCAAATCTCAACTGAACTCATTGTTAGTGCTTTAGTAAAAAATAATGTTGTTATTATACAAACCGTCATATATACATATAAAATGTGAGAATCCCTAATTTTATTTTTGATTTTAATACTGCAGATTGAACATCTTATTAATCAAGTGTTAAAAAGAAAATGTTGATAATCATAAATTTGTTTTTGCAGTAGGCTTCATCATCTAAGATCACGCTACATCTGCAAAATTTTTGGAAGATAAACATAAAAAGAGATAGTCACTTGATATTTTATATTTTTAGCTAATTTCCTCCTTAACCATCAATCTCTTTATATTATCACTTTATACACAAACTTATTTAATTTTTAATTGAAAAAATGTCTCTGATCCTTTATATACTTGATAATAAAAATGATTAGATATTAAATAAGCTTACTCATGATTGCATTGTTAAAATTGCATTTTTTATTGATTCAATATTTACTCTTGATTAACAGCAGCAGTACATAATAATAATGATTATAATTATAACTGTAGGAGAAAGTATATATTGCCAGCTCTATATATACCTATAGTACATCTCTTATACATGATCAGAATAAAACACCAAAATATTTTTAAATCTATATCTAACTGTTGCCCACAAAGTGCATCCATTGGTCCACGCAGAAAAATAAAACATAGCCCACGTTACTCAGGGATAATATAGCATTCTAATGGTGAAAGAATTTTTGATTGGTCCAGATTTTTTGACTTTATTCTTTACAAACATACATACAAATCTTTCCTCGTAATACTATTAGCGTAAATAAAAATACATAAAATTGACGTCTTAAGACTGTAATCATGAAGATGTAATTAAATCGAATGGTTCTCACTCCGATCCCACTTAACAACAACGGTGACCTCTTTGCAGTAACAAAACTAACTATGTAGAAAGAATTAAAACTTAAATCTAACTAATTGACCTATTTTAATTTAAAATTATGGTATATCCAAGAACTCGCAGACTGCATATCCTGGAACATTGCCGCTGCAGATATTGAAATTCTGTTGCAGTGTTTCACCATTTTCATCCATCCATCCAATAACTACTAGTGGACTTGGATTATTTAAACTAATTAATACACTTGGGAGTAGCGTGACATTTTCGTACCTTGTCGCAGTTAGATATTTAAGTGAGAGTGGTTTAAATTTAGTATATCAATAGCTAAGAGGTACTAAAAGGTACAGCTATGGGGGCTACTGCAAATCAAACTCTCAACTGTCCATTCAACGACTTAAATTTGTGACGTACACCTCACAAAAATCCTAGTTGATTAGTGTGAGATTGTCCCCTAATATTTATTTATTTATTTAAAGTTCGGCTCTCATCCCACAAATACTAGCCCATTCCAGGTATCTAATATCATAGGCAGGCTCACTGTCAACTAGCCTAACCACGTTGTCACTTTATGATACTATAGTGCGCGGCCGATAAGAAGTAAAAACTGACAGCTGTCATTCGAGTAGAAATTATAATCTCAAACCCAAGAGTAGGTAATAAATTGTAGTGCGAAGCTTGTCAGGATTGACTTATAGGCCGGGCACTAAAGTAACGAAAATTCAAGAACTGCGAACCCGACAGTGAAACACAAAAGAGTAGAAATTAAATAACCTGCAGCAGTATTTGCAAGGCTGTGTTCCGGTGTGGCGATAAGGCAACCGGTGAAATTACTAGCATAGAGGCATTCCATCTCAGTCCTCAGGGTAGGGAACGCATTTGAGGTCTTAGGATTGTAGTGAGATTTCAAATGTCTATGTGTCTCAGATCCCACTTACCATCAGGTGGCCTGAGTGCTCGCGTGCCTTCTCATTGCCATAAAAAAAGGAACTAAAAAAAATCCATGCTAAATTGTTGCCATGTTTAAGAATTGTACGTCAAAAATATGACAATTACTTAGAAAGTGGCGGCCTCATTTAATTTCTACTGTTTTTTGTCGCAATGTAGGGTACTGCCAAATGATAATCTAGCTAGGTACATCAAAACCCTGGTCAGAAAGTGCATCGGGGCTACTGTCTCGAGATGTAGATTCATGATACCGAAAAAAACATGCTTGAAGTAGTCCATCGTCGTCGTTTTGTATCGTTGTGGTCATCTGTAATACTGTTGATGTCCCAAATAAAAATAAATAAATATACATAGTCAGTGACATAGGGGCGTGTAGACGGGCGGGGTGTGTTGGCGGGTGGTGGCCGTGGTGGGACCTTGTGCAGGGTCCGTCCGGATCACTACCACCATCTTATCCATTAACCTACCGCCAAACAGCAGTATTCGTATTGTTGTGTTCCGGTTTGGGGATAAGACAGCCGGTGTAAAGACGAGGATAGAGGCATTCCATCTCACCTCAGGGTTGGCAACGCATTTGCAGTCTTAGACTTGAAGTCTTGTGAATGCGAATGTCTATGGGTCACAGTTACCATTTACCATAAGATGGCTCGTTTGCATTTTATATGCCTTAAAATAGAAAAACGACGTCGTGGGATCGATGCCTTGGCTGTATTGATATTGATATTGATAAATCCTCACTGGCTCACACATTAAGTACCTAATAGGTACCATTCCGGAAATGCAATTCCCAACAGTGAGTCACGTTATTTTTGGAAATAAACCAACAATGTAAAATGCTGTGTAACGTCTTTGAGGAATGAATGTTTATTGTTTAGAGTTGTTGCAATCTAGAAACAGTTCTCAATTTGTAACACAAATGTATGGAACTAAGTACCTGTACTCTATTTCTTTAGGTGTATACTTAAATGTAAACAAACCAAACCACTGTTAATCAGCCAATCAAAACTGTTCTATTGAGCTTGACATATCAGTGTTCTGCTTCTATTGGCTGACGAACTATATCCAGGGCTTGGGAATGACATTTGCGGGTGGTAGGACTCTGTGCAGAGTCCGTCCGGATCGCTACCACCATCTTATCCATTAACCTACCGCCAAACAGCAGTGTTCGCACTGTTGTGTTCCGGTTTGGGGATAGGACAGCCGGTGTAATGACTAGCATAGAGGCATTCCATCTTAGTCCTCAGGGTTGGCAACGCATTTGCAGTCTTAGTCTTGTAGTCTTGTGAATGCGAATGTCTATGGGTCGCAGTTTCCGCTTACCATCAGGTGGCCTGTGTGCTCGTTTGCCTTCTCTGTCATAAAAAAAAAAAAAAAAGAACACGAAATTACCAGTTAATTATGGTTCTTAACCAGGTTTTTCGTAAACACTCTCAGAGGCCCTACTTTGAAAATCGAATTTCGAAGTTACGTTAGCTTCATCCCTGGCTCTCGTTCTAGTCTCGAATGACGAAATCATATTTCCTGAACGATAAACAGATCAAAAACGATTTCGTTTTTACCGTGTTGAATAGAGGCGCTCGTTTAGTTATTCATTACCTTTTGGCAAGGACCACAAGGTGTCAAAATAACCTAAAGGCTATTAATTAACCTTAGAATCTAAATATATAAAAGGAGAAACTGACTGACTGACTGACTGACTGACTGACATATCAACGCACAGCCGAAACTACTGTACCTAGAAACTTGAAATTTGGTACAGGTGTTCCTTTCATGATGTAAGTGAGCACTAAGAAAGGATTTTCCGAAAATCGACCCCCAACGGGAAAAAAAGGGGGAGTACTGGGAAACTAATTCTACGCGTACGAAGTCGCGGGCGTCCGCTAGTTAGTGATATTAACCTTAGAATCCCAATATACCTATAATTATACAATTATTGAACAAAACAAGGGCTCAGGGCGACTGCGTCCACAGTCCTAATTCGTTACGTTCTTAACGCGTCCACAATGCCATATGGCCCACTATTCCAATTCGTCGGCATTCCTATATTGTTACCTTCCTAACTTGTCTACTTTCCTATATCGTCACCTTCCTAACTCGTCCAGATTCCTATATAGTCCACAGTGCTAACTCGTCCACATTTCTATTGTGTGGTCAACTTCTTCAATATTGTGTGGCTAACTTGAGTTTGCGCTGTGGACGATATAGGAATGTGGACGACTTAGCACTATGGACAATATAGGAATGTGGACAAGATAGGAAATTGACGACATAGAAATGTGGCCGAGTTAGGAAGGTGACAAATTAGGAATTACATGATGACGACATGGCATTATGGACGAGTTAGGAATGTGACGAAATAGGACTGTAGACAAAGTCGCCCTGAGCCAAAACAATCACGGGCCGCGTGTTGCCGCCCGCTGCATTACAATATAGAGATTTGTGGATGACAACTCACTCGCAAGCAACTCACAACCGTTCCGCCGGAATCGATGATCTCAACGAACCAGCGTTGTAGGTACATGGCACTAAGACACACACAGGCTTACAATACAATACAAAAACTGTACAATAAAGTGTATTGTACAATTGTACATACATACATAAAATCACGCCTGTTTCCCAGAGGGGTAGGCAGAGACGTCTTCTTTCCACCTGCTACGATCCTGACAAATGTCTTTCGCTTCTTCCACATTCATACATCGAGTCATGCACGCACGTCGGTTTCGGGTACTTAAGATTCGGTCCTTTTCCAGTATTTCTCCGATTTGATTCGAAAAAGTACGCCTAGGGCGGCCTCTTCCGACCCTTCCACTCACTGTGTATTGTACAGTCGAGAAATAAAATTTGGGATCCACCTTAGGTCCAATGTCAATGTATCATTCTACAACAATAAGGTTGAGTTTCCTACAAGTTACAAATGACTTGACATCTCTAATGACATTGACGACTTCAAGCATATTTTTCTTGAAATGGGTCACAAATTAACCTTCGTGATAGTACAGATGTAGTGCATAATTATTTTCCTTCGTATTTTCTCGGAAACGTACGAACGTATCTTGTTATTTCAGTCAGCCACAGTACAAAAAGTACTGAGGTTGACTGAAGTAGCATGACACATTCGTACGTTTCCGTGAAAATACGAAGGAAAATAATTATGCACTACATCTGTACACTACAAAAAACACCACAGAGAAACAGTATTAAAAATATACAGGTAGACAACAGGCGGTCTTATCGCTAAACAGCAATCTCTTCCGGGCAACCTTGAACGATAGATACGATATCATGATGCATTTTTGTGTGTCACCCAGCCAGGGGTCTAGTTATGCTGGTATGTTTCATAACTCATCGGCGAATTAGTTGTTAACCACTAATTAAAACATGATGAAGTATTTAATTTATTTCCTTAAGGAAATGAGGCCAACATTTTTTTTTATAATAGTTATCATAATATTTCAATGATGATATTAGTTAATTTAAATAATCATATTAGTAAGTCATACTGGCCTTGGTTATGTTACGACTGTTTATTTTAAAATAAAGCTATTTCATAGGAGGTTTCTAGGCCAAATAATAGGATTATACCTACATTTAAAAAATAGAGGCATTAAAAAACCGATCATGTACTAGTCGGATTCAAGAACCGAGGGTTCCGTACTTTTTGATTTACAATTGACCGGTACTCTATTATTAGTTGTATTTCTTAGGGCTTGTTTACGGAGACGCGGATCGTCGCGCGTGGCGTGCGGCTTGGCGTAGCGCGGCGCGTCGGGCGTTTTTTCCGTGTATACAGAGAGGCGGCGCGTGCAACGGACCGCGTCATCACAAGCGCAAACACAAACATATGGCAATGTACGGTGTTGTATATGTCGTGCGGGGCGTAGAGAGTAGCGGTGCCCGCCGCTGCATCCGCGGCGGACTCTCGAGCGTGTAGCGGAGCACAAGACTGTCAGAACACCAAGACAAGACTGTGCAGGCGCAGCGGCGGGAACGGCCGTTAATGACGCGTGCGATGCTGCGTGCAACGCGGCGATGCCATCCGCGGGGTCCGCCGCAAGTAACGCAGTATTTGAAGCAAACGCGTGTAAAACTACTTTGCTGTAAACGGTTTTAAACATCGCCATATGTTTGAATTTAGTGCGGACCGCGCCGCCCAACGCTACGCGCGACACCCCGCGTCTCCGTAAACAAATACTTAGGGTTTGCCCTGTAACCACTACAAATTTACACGTAGGTATTGTAGCAATTTATGTGACTGTACATAATGAAGGGCATTAAGCACGAGTGTGGGTTTATGAAACGTGCCGAAGGCGAGTTTCATAATAACATCACACAAGTGTTTTAATGCCTAATTATGTACAGCTACATGGACTACTTTATCTACCCACATATCATAAGCCTCCATGATGCATTCAGAAGCCGCATATTATGACCGGCATCGCGGCGTTGTTCAGAGCCACTAACAGTAATTATTTTATGACGTTAATTGTTTTGTCACGGATATCTATATATACGCCGAAATATCTATATTGTCTTAATCGCTCATTTTATGGTTTTAATTCAACGAATCAAACAATTTCATACAACAAAACAAATTTTAACCGGTAATGGCGGTAATGATAAGATTGAAAGTGTTCTGGCCGGTGTCATAGATATTTTTAATTCAGAGACAAACTGGAGTCGGCTCCAACTATCATATCGTTCGATATCTTACTCACGTGTGACATTTGTCAAATTTGTATGCAAATTGACAATTCATTTCGAACTAAACGTTTTCTCGACTGATATTAAAATAGAAGTCAAAACAAGTGTCTTTGTTTTTCAGAGATGTTCGAAAATTGAACGAAATAATATCGAAATCTATGTTATTATTTAGCAATAATAACATTTATACAGATAAGGTTTTTTTTTAACAACACAGTCTATTTTTATGCTGGTCATAATGTGCGGTTCTTGAACGCATCATATAAAATAACAAAAAACCATTGAAACAGAAAGGTTTCCTGTCTCCGACAGGGTTCTGCGGTGGTAAGCAAGTAAGCAAGATCAATAAGATTATACTCATTCTTACATCAAATTTCTAGATACTGACGTGTCTGCCTCCCATGTATTGCCTTATATCTCTCTGACAAACAAAAGTTGCTACACGTGCATAATGACTAATGAGTAATTTTAGCAATAACTTAACATGTAGTGGAAAGTTGTTAGAATGACTATTTAAATAAAATAATGGTTTAAGATCACACAGTCCGCTGTCTGACCGCCCGGGGTATGGCGCCGCATACGAAGTTTTAGTAGATTGTTCAACAAGGGACTAAAACAAGCCATAATGACACGAGATGTTTAGCCACGCGAGCGAGCTTGCGAGCGAGGGTGGCTGTAGTTCGAGTGTCATTATGGTTGTTTAGTCTCGCGTTAAACACTCTACTTTTCACTTTGAATGCGAGGAAAAAAACGACGTTCTAAACAAAATTACAACATTTATTATAAAAAAGTTTCTAACAATTAAAACTAACAATTAGGTATCTTAACAACGTACGCTCAATACAAGTTATAAACATCTATTCAAAATACAAATAGGAAAAAAAAAGTGATGTTTTAAATGCTTGCATATTTAGCCAACACTAACAGATTCAAACTTGGAAACCATTTTAAAAGTAATTGGACCACGCATAATAAAAGAGTTCGGCCTTAATATGATTAAATAGATTCATATTCGTAATAATTAATCGTGTTTCACGAAATTAAATCCTTTTTTTTTTTATATTTTTGCACAGTTGTCATTTTGAGGTTATTTCGACACCCAAAAATATGGTCCATACACAATCACTGAAAATGGCGATAATCCTCCATTCACAAACACCGTGATTGGTTGTTTAGGGGTTTCCAAAGTAAATTAAAAAAAAACTTTAATACCTAGAGATTAATAAAGAGCTTTAGTCCCGATTCGCAGAGATTTAAGTAGCATTTTAAGAGCATGAGAAGTGAAAAATATTAAATATCTCGGAAACTACTTAACACATCGAAAAGTTTTGTTCATAATATTTTTTTAATAATCATACAATATAATACATATACAGCGAGCCAAAGTCCTAAACTTTTTGGCATTCTTTAATGTTTAATGCGAAGCCCTCCGGCCACTAGGATCCATCAATGGAGTCGAGTGATACTTTTGTGCATTCAGTCAGATCCATCAATGGAGTCGAGCGGACTTTATGTACTAGAATCCATAACATCGTATAGAATCCATCAAAAGATTAAGGCGAACTTTTTTAGAATTAATTTACTTTGATGTCGCCTAGAATCCATCAAACATGCGGTTTATTTAAAATAAAAGTATCGGAGGCTACTAAAAGTTTATTAGAATCCCGTGATGGATCTTCGTAAACATTACAGTTTATTACAATCCATTAATAGATCTGAGTATAATAAATGTTTATGGATCAGCGCTCATCGGTAAAAAAAATCTTAGTTCGTCAAAATCTACTGACATACCCAAGTGTACAAAAGATTCACTTAAATCCATTACGCATTTTTGAATATATAAAGTCCGCAAAACTCCACTTATAGATCTAACTGCACAACAGGTTCACTCGACTCCATTGATGGATCTTGGCATTGGATCCCAGTGGCCGGAGGGGTGCGAAGGGAAAGGAAAGTTTCCTATTTAATGACTAAGAGTTTGCACCATCTTAACGTAAAAAAAAACCTCGAGAGTGTCGAAATACACGTTTTATGCGGCATAAACAGCCGTGCCATTTTTTTACGTGCATGTAGAAGTTTGATTTTTTCTTCACAGCTTCAAGGGACTATAGACCGGAGTATATGGTTTAAATTTTAACTTTATACCTCCACGCGTTCCCGACATAAAGGGTCTTGACAGACAGACAGACGGACAACAAAGTGATCCTATAAGGTTTCCGTATTTTTCCTTTTGCGGTACAGAACCGTAAAAACGACATCCCCGTTTATATTACTTAGGGATATTACGCATCTTCCTAGATAGTGGTCCCCGCCAATTACACCTGCCAACGCGCACACATGTGTCATACACGTAACGTCACATTTAAAATTAGTATGTGTGTGATCAGACACTAGAAGTCTAGATACATCATATGTTGGCATTTGGCAATTCATCAGTTCCCCGATTGTCTATCAGTTGTCGGACGTCGAAGGGTTGTAGTGTTTATTTCTGGCGCACGTTTGCCTTTGACGTCTTATATGTCGCGACGCAAAAACTAATTTTAGGCGACACGATATCAGAGGATATGTATTATAACAAATGTCTGAATCTTGTCAGCCAAGAGACGTACATTACGAGACGTGGGTCTCTCCCAAGAATCGTCACAACATCCGGATTTGCGTTGCCAGTAGGCCGTCATAAACGATGAACTCGTAAACGCAAGTTATACTGCAGACGCTTCTCTTTTCTGGATTGTAGGAGTTTGTGCAGGGTTAGGATAACCAACAATGTGGCTTGTTGGATTTTTACCCAAAATATTTTCTTCTCCGACATGAAATTTCAGTCGCAAACTTTCCCACTTATTACTAGGTTAAAATACTCGTAGGTACGTAGGCTTAGGTTATGTTAGTTTTACAGCAGGCCAGCATCCAGAAATGGGAGCTCCGCGAAAGCGTATCTTCGTCAGAATTACTAAATTGATGTCAGGAATGGGAAACAATGCGAGGGGAAAAACAATACTGAAAATTGAATAGGGGAAAATATGCGAATATGAGTGTGGAGGAAGCGAAAGAAGTTAGATCGTAGCAAGTGAAAGGAAGTGATCTCTGCCTGGCCTTACGGGAAAGAGGCATGGTTGTGTATGTATGCTAAAGGAAATTCTGCTACTAGCAAATAACGATTTTAGAAAATTGATCTATGTAGGTATGTACCCGCTGTGTTACCTATTGGTTTCAGAGCCTACTTACCCTCAGGTGGCCTCGGCTTTTTCCTTGTGCCCTTTTATTATTAGGGGGGTTGAGGTGGGCCTTGTGTGCCGCTTCGACCATTGCTGATCTTTTGTGGCAGCTCTTTCTTTAGAGCTCACCGCAAAGGCCCATTGCATCTAGGAATTTCCAGATACTTTGGGCAGGAGTTGTATCGCTTGTGGGTCCATAATATGTCGCCCTAAGTAGATACTTTTGATGCGCATTAGTGGTCCGCATGAACAGAAGATGTTCCCTTAATGATGCTCCAAAAAAAAAACTCACCCGCTAAGCCAACGCTGTTGCAAAACTAACCCCCTTATTTATTAACGTACATAAATCTTCTAAAGGTGGCCTGTATGTTCGTTCGTGTTATGTACATTATGTAAAAGAATACACTTTGGCTTTCCTAACAACAAGCAGAATGTAAAGCGCCAGACGCCATTTCTTTATAATCTTTGTTATTGTGTAACAGTGGCAATGCGAAACCGGTCATTCTATCAACACTTAAACGCGAGTCGCCAAAGATTAGGACCTTGTGCAGCGTCCGTCGAGCTACTTCCCACCGCAGTGTAGTTAGATTGTTGTGTTCCTGGGTGGAAATGAGAAAAGGTCGCCTTCTTCGATTACCGTTAAATTGTGTCCGTCGTTGGTTCGTCTTCGATTTCAAAAAGTAACACACACACACACACATACCTCTCCATACGGTATCATACCTATTATCTCGTCTCTATCGTTAATTTTTATTTTTTCTCATTCTGGATCTCATCTTTCTCTTAGTAAGTTAGTATATTCGTTTTTCGTCACGGTCTTCCTTGGACTCTTCGTCGTGCTTCCCTTTCATATTTGGTCTCATTTAATTATTCGCCAAAAAAAACGATACGTTCGGTGCCGATTACATTCGTAATTAGTCTCTTTCGTTTTGGGTCGCATTGTTTTGAAATATATGTATGGTATTGTAATACCATTTCATACATTGGAAAACACAATGATAGTACCTAATAAGGGCGCCAGACGGTCGGCGTATGCGTTCAAGAATACAAATATCCGATTTAAAACTTCTGAGAACTACCAACCGTCTAAACAAACTAATACTCCATGCGTTCAACAACGCAACTTATTAATTTCTTAGAAAACTTACGACTCCCAATGATCGAATTTTCGAGTCATACATTATCTAGTCTATACCTAGAACGGTTGCATTACTTTAGCAGACATCAACTACTAACTATTAGACGTAATGCTTTTTAGCAAAATTCCTTTAAACTTTACTAGGGATCCGCCCTCGCTTCACTTCGCTTTATGTGAGTGTTCTGTAACACCTTTACGTAAACCAGAATGTATTATACTTACATAATAAAAACAAAAATATATAACTGATGGTGAAAACCGAATGAAAATCCGTTCGGTAGTTTTTGAGATAATCGCGAACGTACGGACGGACGAGAGATAAACAAACAAACACCTATGTTCCGATTTCAATTCACGACATTTTTGCATCTAGCTTTCGAGGATATGATGGAGCCGGAAGGTCAGTAGTTCTTAGCTATAGTTAATTAGTTCGTTACCAGATTTGACTTGTTGATTTTGAAGTACCTTAACCTAATGCCTAAATAATAAAAACATATACTAGTACATTTTTTAATTGTCTTTATTACGGTTCCGCATATAAATACCTCCGCTTATCAAATAAATAAATATAACAGTTCACTGCTACTTTTCGCGGTCAACGAACGCTGTGAATTCACGCGTTTTGACAAAACTAAAATGTTTGTGCTTAAGATATGATTAACCTAGTCAAACATAGATAGAGGCATTATACGTGGCTGCACACCTCTGGTACCTTGTCGCTTTAACGTCTCAGACAAACTAGTGCAGCAGTTCAAACTTGATGTTAAAGTGACAAAGCACTGTAGTGCGCAGGACTTAAGGCCGACCATATCATCTTCGCATGGTTACCAAGATCCATACTAAATTCGAAACGGGTGCCGAGTCGTTGTTTCTCGTCAATCGAGACTCAATTGGAGCTTACGTAACTTCGGTTTTCGATTTTCAAAGTTTTTCTTATTCCTTTTGCTTTGGCCAGTGCGTGATTTGTAGTACCGTCGGTAATCCTACCATTACGGCTGAGTTGTAACTTGTATTTATCCCCAGAGACCCTAGCTTTGATGCATTATGCTCATACACCGGATTGACAGGGGCAAAAATGTACCAGTGCTAGTGATTCATTAAATGTCGACTAAGTTTATCGACATCGATAACAAGCAATTTTTAATCATCATTATCATAAGTAATGACCAAGTGGGAATACCTTTTAATTATGCAAACGTCTTTTAGTATCGCAACTATGAACAACCGGTATCTGACATTGAATCTGGACTTGAATAAATTTTGACAACCATTAAAATTACATTGAATACCAAATACATTCAGTACAACAGTATTCTTTAGCATTCCGACCAATTGAGAAGCTTTTTGTTTTTTAAGTCGGTTAAAAATGCCTCGAAAGAAAAAAGATCGTTTATCTTAATGGAAAGCTGATCATTCAAATATAGAAGATAAAGGTACGACCTATTTTTGCAAGAAATGTAAGATCCATATGTCACGAAAAAAGTTGTCGATAAACTTAGTCGATATTTAATGAATCACTAGCACTGGTACATTTTTGCCCCCGTCAATCCGGTGTATGAATTTATGCTCATACTATAGTGCCCACCGTTAAGAAGTCAATGCTGACAGCTGTCATCACTCACAGTACAATGTATAACCTATATTTGACGTTATTAATTAAGGGCCCGTTGTTTGATCGATAGTTAACTCAACTAATAGTCAAACTCGTTAGTTAAACTAACCATTTGTTAAAAATCACAAAATACCGTTGTTCAATCAATAGTTACGCTAACTATAGTAATATTTTTTGTCAATTTGTTAAAAAAGTTAACTATCCATAGACTGAGTAGTTAACTTTTGACAATTCGTTGAAACGCGAAAGGTTATTATTGCTAACGTGTTTATATATTAATATAAAATGAATTTATGCATTGCAAGTAAATTTGAAGATTCAGAAAGCTCTTCTGACGACGAACTTTATTATAGAGTACATATTAAATCGCCGTACCAAGGTGTTCCGAGAAAGAATTTTGCAGCTGGATTATTGGGACGAAGTAGATTTTTTCGAAAGGTATAGATTGTCTAAAAATACAGTACTTTGGTTACTCAGCGAACTCAAGCATTCATTAGAAAGGCAAACATACAGGTAAATACCAAAAATGTTTTCGCAACAATGTATTTTAATTTTTTGAAATTGGCAAAGATGTAAACACAACCAAACGAATCAATTTACCATTATTACTCGATAGTCACGTGCTTTTAAAGATCAAGTGAGGTCTTAGTAATTATTTATTCACTTGGTCTTTACTTTCACATTAAAGTAAAAGATGAAATAACTATTCATTATACGTTATTTTAAATAAAAACACGCTTGATGAGTATTTGAGGTTATATGTCAAACATTACTATATTATTTACATCTTTTGCAATTTCAATTGGTAGGTATATACCTAATAAAACCGTCTTCCTACAGGAATCACGCACTCAGCCCGATAGATGAATTGCTTATACCGTTAAGATTTTATGCGACTGGAAATATTCAGCAGTGTATGTGTTACATTACAAGGATATGTTGAAAACAATAATCAATCAATATTTTTTAGTTTAAATGCCTTAAACTTAAATTTTAACGCTACGTACCGATTTTATAATTTACGTATTTGACAACTGTGACAAATAATTGCCAGTGTAAGTATTTTTCTACCACATTAATTATTAAAGCAACACCATAGACTGTTGTTATATTTAACTATAGTTAAAAATGTTTTCAAACAACGTATTTCTATTTTAACTATTTGTTTGGGTTTAACTATGGTCAACTAACGAATGGTTAAATTGACTAATAGTCATATTTGACTACTGATCAAACAACGGGCCCTAAGAGACTCGATGATCCCGAAGTCAAACTGTAAACAGTTATGTTGGACAATTTTCTATTGTAATAATGTAAACAATTGTTTTCGTCAAAAAATAATAATTGAAAAAACAAAACTGAAATGACAGGTGTCTGGATTGACTTCTTAACGGCCGGGCACTACAGCGTTTCTCTTTGTTTCGTTTCTATTCGTATTTTTGATCGATTGGGCTATTTAAGTTACCGGCTGTAAAAGTAGGGGATTGGGACCGGAATCTAGGACGCGGTAACAATGGGAAACAGTGCTTTTTTTATCAAGTTGGTTTTCTTAGTCGAAACCTGGTAGATTATGTAATTTAAAAAAAAGGAATACTAAAATACTTCATACTCGATGTATCTTTGGTACTAAACTGGATTTTTGTATGTAAGTAGGTATCTTTCCTTAGAATCTTCGTGTTGTGTGTGAGTCACATATAGATTGAATTAAATGTTTGGCTTTTTACAACTTGAGTATTTGTTTGCGTCGTCTGTTCGACGTCAGATTATTTTTAATCGTCTATATATTTTCCTAAAACTAAAAATATCGCATCACGGGGGATTCAGATGCTAATTATATTGCTGTCTGTGACGTCAATTAAATTCTAAGTAAAGTTGTAACGTTTTGATGAGCACCGGGGTTTCAATATAACGGACGGAATCTTTAAACTTTGCGTTTGTTGCAGTAAGTAGTACATGTAACATGTACCTTAGAAATCTTCATTACAAGTTATCCTTTTAGTGGTGGCAGGACCGTTTGCTGGATCCGTATGGTTTTTTACCACTATTCCTTTAACCTACCGCCAAGCTGCAGTGTTCGTATTGTTGTGTTCCGTTGTAGGGAAAGGACACTCGGTGAAATTAGAGCATAGAGGCTTTCCGTTTGAGTCGTCACGCTTGGCGACGCATTTGCAGTCTTAGGATTGTGGTGTTGACAATGCAAATCGTTACATACCTAATCGTTAGTTTGACTTTGAACTTAATTCAAGTTTAAAATCGTACGTGACGAAATATGAAAAACGAGGTTTTTACATATTAGTCATGCCAACAAAGTGGTAAAATCCAATGTTGAATTATTATTTTTTACTGGGCCGAATCTTAAGTACCCGAAACCGACGTGCGTGCATGACTCGATGTATGAATGTGGAAGAAGCGAAAGACATTTGTCAGGATCGTAGCAGGTGGAAAGAAGTCGTCTCTGCCTACCCCTCTGGGAAACAGGCGTGATTCTATGTATGTATGTATGTAGTTTTTAATGTACCTCCCCTATACGTAACGTGGGGATGTATTTTTTTTTCTCTCTCCCTTGTAGTGTGGAGTGTCGTTGGGTGAGTCTTTCATAAACATTGCGGGTTTGTCAAAACAATATTCGATTAAGGGATCTGTTTATGAAATATTAAGCTTTAATGCGCTAATTTTTGTTAGAGTCAAGTGTGTCCAATAAAAGCAGATATAACGAATTTAAAAGAAAACCTATCACGTCTAAGTAGACTTACAATACAATACAATACAAATACTCTTTATTGAACACCAAAAAACAAAAAACACGGAACAGTACATTTACTTAATTGGTTCCCGAGATACAGGCGACTAAAGTATTTATACCTACTAACAAACAACTTTAAAAAGAGAATTAGTTCATACTTGTTGTATTTTGAGATAGGTTTTGTGTAGTAACGGCTTCGGAACCCTGCACTGAGCATGTTCAGACATGCTCTTGCCCGGTTTTTACCTTTACTTTTGGCCGTAAACTGGTAGGGGAGGTGCCGCGTTGCAAAGCTTTTCTATACTAAAACGCCCCTGGCACGCTTTAGAATCACTAGTATGGGGACGCGGCGCCTACCCTCTCAGTGCGTATGCAGATTTACATAAAAATCAATAATATCTGGTGACCTCCAAACGTTATGACGTGATTAGTTTGTGACGTTTTCAGGGCAAAGGTGTTCCGAAGCATCATTAGCTGCAACAGTACTAAAAAAAAAAAGTACCTACACTTAGTGGCGTACACAAAATATTATAACTTGAAATGTGTTTCAGTTGAATAACTAAAGAGCTATTTAAAGAGCTATTTGTAGATTTTCATGTAGCCGCAACAGCCGGGTGGTCTTCTTTCGGACGGTAACAGAACTTATGTTATTTCTAGTAAAAAAATCGAGTGATGTCGTATACCTACTTTTTTTTTTCAATAGATCATTGGCCATGCCACGAACTTTGTTAGCTTAAAAACCCTGCCCCGGTGTCATAAGTTTGACGCCGATGTCTCACAGTCGGTCTTGCTTCAAACCTCCCAAATGAACGCCAGTTTAATCTAAATGGTTCTTAGTTGGATAGGTTGGGCCGTTCCCTCTGAAATCAGTATTGGAGGGCCTCAAGTCTCAACTCACTAAAGGGCGCCATTTACGGTACGATCCGTCGGCTCAGACTGAAATAGAGCGATGGATTCTACGTGTGGCAATATCGCATCCAAATTTCAATCGAAATTTGAATCGTTACGATATCGATTCAGATTGATGGTAAGGTCGACGGATCGTTCCGTATATGGGGCCCTTAAGTTCGACGAGATTTTGTCGAGCGTTATATTTAAAAATATGTAAAGGAAAATTACCAAGGTTTTCACAGTTGTGTTTTTTCCCTGACGCGATTTTTCCTGTCGCATTTTTCCCCAGTCCAGATATTAATTTAACAGAGTCAATGGAGTTCCTATTTCCGGGTGTGCTGAAAACCCTAGCTGACTGTTTGGACATTGTCACCATAATAGGAAAATATGCGACGAAAAAAGCTACGGGAAAGAAAAGTGGATAGAAACTTGGAATCAAATAAAAAATGGCAAAATAATCTAACAACAAGTATCCATTCATTAGTAACAATGATATCTTGCGTTTTGCAGCAATCTACTTTTGCTATCTATCCTCGAATACCGAACATACTAAAACTATAACATCATATGATTAGAACGCAGAATTTGTTTACATATTAGGCATGTTTACGTTATTATTGGTCGAATATAAATGAGTTATCAAGGTTTTACAGCTATATTTGTGTTTTCAATCCAGTTTGTGACTTTTTCCGGAAGTAATCATTTTTATTAAGTTGTCTTTGTTGCTATAAATCTATTTTCCATTTTAAGTTCTGTTCCTATAAAGAACGGTACTTCTTTTATACATTTCCTATGACATTTTCTACTTTGTTGAAAACAGTGTATGTCGTATTTAGATTTAGACACAGATAGAGAAGTAACACTGAACAATAAACTATTGTTAGTTACATGCTCGTTACTTCGGCCTACTTTTTAATTGTCTGTCGCTCCAATTAATTTGACTAATAAACATTTATTCAAATTTGGTTACTTGCTTTGGTTCGAATTGGACTAGGTATGACTAAGTAATTAACACTTTATACGTCAGAATACATGATTATCTGTAAGATAATTCCTCTAAAACTGCTTAGTCATTTCGAGAAATTAAATTTTGGCTGGAGCATGATATACCCTCAAAATCGTGAATGGTGTCCGAGCAACTAATTTCTAACCTATTCCCTTTCTCTCTTTCCAGGGTGTATGTCAGCGTTGTGCATATTCGTGCTGTACACGAAGCACTTAATCATCGTCTACCTGTACCTCATGTCGGTGGGGCTGGTGTTCGTCTCCTACTGGACCAACGTGTCCGCCATCAAGCAGATCCAGGCCCTCACGCTCGTGGCCACGTCGCCGCACCACTCCTCTAGCATCCTCGAAGACATACTCAACCTAAACGTAAAGAATTTACTCGATCTCGACGGCCCCAGTATTTTAGTCATCCAGAACTTCGCCATACAGTTCACACTCGCTTTGCTGTTCAAAAATGTACATTTAGGACCCAGACATACGACAGTGCAGAAGTTACTGCCCCTTAGCTTCATGGCACCCTCGTTTCTAGCGATGCTGCCGGTCCCGCCTAACCTTTTGCACCATTCGCCAGTTTTTTCAACGCTGCTACCGCTTTTCCTCGTTAAATATGTGCTGTGGTCTTCAGCTGATAACGTCATCCACGTAATATATGCGGGATACCAACACGGGAGGCTGTTTGTGAGCAACTATGGACTGTCAGCACTCGTGGAAACTGAATGGATGCGGCTCAATGTGCCGTGCGTATTGAGAGTGTTCTGGGTTCTCCGCGTGGCCGAACACGCAATTGTCCTGCTTATGGATAACTATGATGAAGACGCTGAAGAAGGCTTAAGGGTCTCCACCATACTAGCTGTCCAGTCGCTTGGCTCTATGGCTAAGTCGTTGCTAGTAACGGGATGCGAGACCATCACAGCAGTTCTCGGAATGACGTCGGTGATCTCATTTTTCTGCCACTATATCGGCAACTTCTTCCAATGGATACTGTTGACGGACGAAGAGGAAGACAAAAGTATAGGCACGGTATCGGCAATACTATTTTACATACTAGCTCTGCAAACGGGATTGACTTCCCTCAACCCTGAGAAGCGGTTCATTCGGTTGTGCAGGAACTTCTGCCTATTATTTACCGCTCTTTTACACTTTCTGCACAACATTGTGAATCCTATGTTAATGTCTCTGAGCGCGTCACATAATCCCAGCACGCATAGGCACGTCAGGGCTTTAGGTGTATGCGCATTTCTCATCATATTCCCGACGTCACTCCTAGTATTCCTTTGGTCGCACTTCGACGTATCGACTTGGCTGCTGGCCGTAAGCGCGTTCAGCATCGAAGTTATAGTTAAAGTGGTGGTCAGCCTGATGATATACTCACTATTCTTGATCGACGCGTACAGAAGCACGTTCTGGGAACAGCTGGACGACTACGTGTACTACATCCGAGCGTTCGGGAACACGATCGAGTTCAACTTCGGGATATTCCTGTTCTTTAACGGGGCGTGGATTCTGCTGTTCGAGTCGGGTGGCGCGATCCGAGCGGTGATGATGTGTATTCACGCATATTTTAATATCTGGTGCGAGGCGCGGGCGGGCTGGTCGGTGTTCATGAAGCGGCGGACGGCCGTGAACAAGATCAACTCGCTGCGGGAAGCGTCGGCGGACCAGTTGGACACGCTGGACGACGTGTGCGCCATCTGCTACCAGGAGATGCACTCGGCGAAGATCACGCGCTGCAACCACTACTTCCACGGCGTGTGCCTGCGCAAGTGGCTGTACGTGCAGGACCGCTGCCCGCTGTGCCACGACATCCTGTACAAGCTGGAGGGCGACGGCAAGGAGGAGGGCGCGGAGCCGGCCGAGCTGGTGCTGGAGCCCGCGGCGGCGCCCGAGCCGCCCGCGAGGTGACTGCGCGCCACCGACGCCGTCCGCCCGTTCGACCCTTGAAATGAAACTCTAGAAAAAAATTGAGTGGTATTTTTTATTAATTTTGTATAGTAAGTTATTGTTTTTGATAATCAGACGGACGAACCTGTGATGCGATGATGGGCCTGATCTAAAATCTATTTTGTCTGTGTGAATGTTTTGTGGGATCGTGCGTGACGTTAGTTAAGTCTGTAGGTATGTGTGACGTGCCGGAGTCTTCCTCGCGTGCTGTGGCCGGCGCCGGCGCCGCCGCCGAGACGCGCGTCTGTCCGCCGACCGGGCCCTCTCGGCGGAGGCCGCCGGCGGGCTTGTGTTAGTCAACGGTAAATTACGCAAGTGCATCTCTCGAGCTAACAAACTATTGGAAAATAAAGAAATATATATATATACTATATATATATTACATACTTGAAGCTATTTGTAAATAGTTAAGGTATTTAGAAATAGCTTTTAATATTTGAAGCTATTTTAAAGAATTATAAAAATAGTAATTCCTCACGGTAAACTGTAAATAAACATTTATTTTAGTAGTTATGTCTTTGGTATTTAGCTTGCTAGGAAGTACAAAAATCAGAATTACATTTATGATGTTAAGGGCTGTTTATATTACATAAGACTATTAGGGGGCTTGTTCTTGTCAAATAGGGGGGAGTTTCCATTTTAAATTACATTATCGATAGTCTTAGGTAATTAGTAAACAGCCCCTAAGCTTTTGCTTGAAAGTGATAATAAAAATACTGATATGAATTAAAACAGTTTATTGTAATATAACCAACAGTTTTCAACAGGGGTACATACATTTGGTGAAAAATACAAATTCTTACATGGCAGCACCTGACTTCCATACTATACAAAATAAAAGATCTCACCTTCCCCAATCGTATTCTTCTCTCCATGTTTGAAAGTGATAAATGAGTAGGTACATTTATTACATTCATGGAACTTGCTAATTATTGAACTAAATCTACACAGCTATCCATTTTCTTATCTTGCTGCTCAGAGAAAACTATCTTTGCAAACAATGGGCCTTATTTAAGGCATACAATACACCAACAAAAGTGATCAGCTGACCCTAGCACTGACACATCTTGAAACAATGAGGTTATTTACGAAACGGTGGACTTAAGCAATTCATTTGCAAGGGAGGTCGAAAATAGAAAAACAAAAAATTCGGCGATTTTTGAATATGTATATCATGAAAAACTATGTCTTTACGTTTTCCTTTCCAAGATTGTTTTCCTTGGAATGAAATTAATTAAAAAAACAGAACGTACACACCTAGTTCTTTATTATAACTACAAAATTTAGTGGAAATGGGAGTTGTTTTAGGGGGTGAGAAACATTATCGCCCGGAGCTAAATTTGAATGGACTTTTCTTGGCAGTGACGCGATTTTAGCTGCACTTAATATGCTAAATTTATTGGCACGAAAGTGGCAAAAGAGCACAACAGCCACCTGAGTATCACCTACACTCAGGAGCAAAAATACCGGGTCAGAGTGCGTTTTTCATACAAACGAGACTATTTCGAAGCCTTGGTTCCTTGCCAGGGGTTGTTTCGAGTGAGGTTTAATGGTGGATACTCCTAGTTTCAATAGAGGAGATCAAAAATTCTTAAGACTAACTGATCGCACAATCAGTTAACACCACAGCCGGACAGTTTGGGTCAGCTTTTGGATTTCCTTACATTTTATTGCCATTTTAGATGTTTTTCTGAACATGCACAACTCCGGCGTTAACCGCAGATTTATTCAGTTGGGTATCCTAGGCACTCTGGAAGTCCTGTATTCTCGCGGTATTCATCATCAGAATTCACTAAAAGCATTCCCTGGCGAGGAACCAAGGCTTCGAAATAGCCTCTTTAGTATGAAAAACGCACTCTGACCCGTTTTTGTTGCTCCTGAGTGTAGATGTACACAAGACGGCTTTAACTTCGTTTAACTTTAACATGTCCCCGAAATATACGGCTGTTCCTAGACCTGCCTCTGCGGAGAACTGGTTCTTTTTCTTTATTATCCGCAGTTTGGACAAAGGGGTACGGACAACTGGGAATAGCCCGAAAAACATTACCCTGACGGGTAATAGACAATCTACCCCCTACACCGTACCATACCATGACCGTACTATGAACGTATCAGGCCCGGAATGTAATCAGCAAGGGTCGTAATTTTGATGCCGATGACGTCAAAATGACGTAATTTTAGAATCAAGGTGCTCTGCTTTCATTTGGCAGGTGTTTAGGTATGTATTAACTGGTACAAAAAATAAATAATAAGAAACGGCAAAGTGATTATAGTTAAATACACCCTAATCCCAATCAAAATACGGATCACGTCAGCATCATATTTTTTTTCACCACTTATTACTAAAAATGGCAAATTGAGACAATTTTCTTTTATGAATGTCAATGCGATAATTGTTTGTATGACTATTTAGTCGTATAAATTTTTATTACAACATATAAACTCATTTTTTTAATTTACGTGTTAGGTATAAAGCAGATATTTATTTTTCTACGCGTCAGTAGCTTACTTAACTCATTTTTACATGATTAAATGTTTGACGACTAATGGTTAATAATTACAATGAAACCATCTGGAATCAACTCTGTTTAGCGTGACGTCATTTTTGCGTCAACGGCATGAAAATTACGGGCCCTGGACTAATCAGTGTTAAAATGCCTAGGGCCTAGGTTACTCTCTGATTTAAAGTTACTCTTCTTAAAGACTGGTGGGCCGGGTATTTTTGCCAGTGATTCGTACCATCAGAGGTCCAGTTTACTGACCATTTGTGAATCTTGTCACATTACAATAAGGCTCACTAGTGGTTTGTTAACAGTTCGTATGTATTGTTTTCAACAACTCCCTACTCTGAAAATCGAAGTTCGAAGTTACGTTAGCTCCATCCCTGTCACGCGTCATGCGAGACTAAATCGAGAGAAAGGAAAGGAGAAAGTTAACTTAACTTCGAATTTCGATTTTCAAACCAGGACATCTTATTTCTTTCTAATTGGTTTTGTATTGTTGCCAAGTACCTATATAAAGTATCTCAAAAAACAGTGTTTAAATTTTAAATTAGGATGGGATTGATATTTATTTGACATTATCTAATTTTAAGGGATGTCGCTCACTGAAGAGCCGAGGCGGCGGCGCAGAATCGAGGTTAAGGCGCGGTGGGGGGTCCCTTGCCTTGGCCTTGGCGTTGCTATTTGTTATTTTTTTCTCTTTCGTTTCAGTTTAATAAAGTGGAACAAAGCAAAGCCGCACGCGCCTCGAGTCTACACAAAAACCGGCGTGGCGGTGACGCTCCACCTCGACTTAAAAATGAGCGGCTTGCCATTCGCTGCATCTTAATCTGGTGGTTGCCATTTGAGGCCAACTTTATTCTGCCAAGCTGTTAAATGTCTATTGCCTTGTACACTGACGCGTTAGTTGAAGACCAGCTCTCTGTAGTTGGAAAGCAGATGGTAGTTGGAGACGCAGCAGTTGGTAGACGTGCGGACGACAGTGGTGCGGTCCGCGCGCTCGAAGTTTGCCTTTACTATCTCGTAGTAGCGGCCATCACTGTAACACAATTAATGTATATATTATAGTA
The DNA here is from genome assembly GCA_923062465.1 of Acleris sparsana. Taxonomy (NCBI): domain Eukaryota; kingdom Metazoa; phylum Arthropoda; class Insecta; order Lepidoptera; family Tortricidae; genus Acleris; species Acleris sparsana. Next base: position 11,138,264 of record OV281307.1, on the reverse strand, counting down.
CATTCTTGTGGCTATGGACAGACGCGTGGAAGAACAGAGAGATTTGGCCCAGAAACGAGACACAAAAACATTCCGAAGACATGTCGGCATAGGTACATTATGTTATGACGGTGTTGTTTAATACACAAAATATGTGTTGTGTATGACGTTTAGGGCACATGAAAAGGGCTTGGAGTCTACCTATGGAATTTAACCCCCCACGCAAATAGAGGGGATTTATAAGTTTAATCTCTAAATTTGGGGTCTATACTACCTATCAATTGGCATAATAATTATTTTTCCTAATGTAGGTAGGTATTGTTCATTCGAAAACGGTTTATTTAATTATTTTAAAAACAAACCTAACTTAACTAATCAATACTAAAGTTGCTTAAATATCAGCCTAAATGGATGTTAGGCGAAAAAATAATAGACCAAACAATACATGAAATCAACACGGGTTCAGCAGAAAATAACTTTCTACGAAACGATAAAGGGTAAGAATGATGCACGATCCACACAGATCCTTAACCTTTTGAACGCTAATATTTATCAAGTACCCAAATAAGATTTATAAAGACCAACTTACCTAAGCACAAGGCACCGGAGTTTTAGACACTTGACACGCAGGATGTCGATGGCCTTTTGGCTCTTGTCGCTGAAGCGCAGGTTCTCTGGGTCCCAACGCAGCTCCAGCCGCTCCAGGTTGGGGCAGTTGTTCGCGATGCCGTCCATCAGCTGGAGACAACGCAACACTTATAGCTGGACGACGCCGTTCGCCTAGTTCGTAGTGACCTTGTCTACGAACCAGTAAAATATAGGCGTTTTGTTGTAAGGCTCGCCACACCGACGCGTAAAATACGGTGACATTGCGTATTTACACGAGCCAATTTTGAGGGACCGTAATTTGCGGAATGTTAAGCTCCGGTGTGGACGCAGCCTTAGTTATACCTTCGTATGCCGGACAGCGTTGCGCTCTTGTACCCGTCGTCTGTCGCAAAATGGGGCTTCAGACGTCAAATTCACATTTAGAAATGTTTAATACAGTTTATTGGTTCATTGGGATTGGAACGATTTAAACATGTTAAACTCTATTTCGCTTGTTTTTAAGTTCAAATCGAACAAAATGTCGATCACGTAACCTTGAACTGATCAGTACTTTAGACATAGGGTTATTGGTTCACAAACGCAATGTTGCACCAGAGTAGAATAGGTACTTATGTAAAAAGAGAATTAATGGTGAGTATTCTAATGTTGGATCATAATATATTCTTGCAACAAAACAAAACAGTACCTACCTACCTAACCAGTTACTTATCAGTCTCTTTACAGAGTTAAGGCCTAGGCGCGGGAAATGCTTTGTTATATTCCAGTTCATTATTTGGAAACGAAACAAAATAACAACGGCGATGCGACTGGGGCCCGACTGCGGGGAGCGCTCCGCCATGTTCCATGTAAAACCTAGAACACGTTTTCTCGTGGTCCTACTAATTTGTCCTACTAGTCAAAAAGTGAACCTAGATTTGATCACTAAATACTAATTGTGGTTGTAAAAGTAGGTAGGTTAGGTTCGTTAGGTATCTTTAAACGCCCGAAGGGCAAACCGCCCAGAAATAGGAGCCCTGCCGCAAGGCAGGGCTCCGTCGAAAGTCAGTAGGACAAAAATAGTAGGACCACGAGAAAACGGCCAACCTAGACGCGCCTCGGCGTCGCCTCTAGTACCGAGTCTGTAAGCGAGTTAAGCGACTTCCTTTAAATAGCATATTACCTATAATGCTTCCCCTAAATCGCTGTAAATAACTATAACGATTACGATTGTATTATGAATTAGATGTGTACCTGATCCACGTGAATATTAACTCCGAGTCGCTCCTTTGTGCCCATTATTAAGATTCTGTAACAAAATGTTAAATTTAGAATCTTGTAAGAAATAGTCACTTCGATTGGTATAGGTAGTTTTAAAATTAGTGATTCTTGCTTCCCCGAAAGTACCAGACCAGTACCAGTAGAGAATAGCAATCAGTCCAATATTCTTGTATTGGGACGGTGTGAGGTAGGTATTTAAAATGACTAGCATTGATGCATTCCATCTTAGGGCACAGGTTTTCGCTAGCAAATATGTATGTGTCGCGGAGCCATAGATTTAAATACACAGACAAAGCAAATGCATCGTGTCCGAATCACGACTTAGCGTCGGGGTTGGCCGTCGTTTCGCGTTCCATGTTGTTGCAGTCCGTCGGCCGTGTAAAGTAAGACAATGCCTGTTTGCGTGATAATAAACTGCAATAGCCCAAAAAAGCGACGACTTTTAATCGATTTTGCGCGGAAAACGGAAAATTCTCTTGTCCGTCCCAGTTGGCAACTGGTAGAAAAAAGTGACACGGTTTGTTTTCAATTTTCATGTTTATTTATATCTGTTCCCGGAGTCCACTTCCCATCAGTTACCTGTGTGCTTGTTTGTCTTCTCCAGGCCATACAAACCGCTATCGAGGTAAACCCACTTTGGCGGCAGTAAGCAGTTGCATTACAGCACTCAGCCACAAACCGCACAGCCTTATTCGAGGCACTCTATCTTGGCGTTAATCCCGCGGGTCAGAAGTGACCAAACAGCGTTTAGAGGAATGATTACTCATTTGGGTGAATTTCAAAATATTGTTACGTAACTAGTTATAAGGAGTACCTATATTAAAAAGACCAATTTTTTTTTTCAATTTAACGAAAATTAATCATAGTGATTGTACAACTGACAGTAGCTCGTTGGTCAGCAGTGATCCCACAACTTATGGTCGGTCACCGTTGACCATAAGTTGTGGGATCACTGCTGACCAACCAAAGCTTTAGTCGAGGTATTTCCTATAATTGGCGTTAGTCAACAGTGTTCCGCTGGTTAGCAGTGACCCCACAGCTATAGTCAAGGTATTACGTACTTGGCGTTGGTCAACAGTTGAAGCACGCTCTGCCACAGCTGATCGGTGATGTGCGGCATCCCACTCAACACCAGGCCCCACAGCTGGGCGCCGTGCCGGGACAGAAACCGGTGCAACGCCTCGTCCGTCAGGTTGTCTGATGAATCCACGTCGAGGGCTACCAGGTTCCTGGAACCAATAAGAAATTATTCTAAGTCTAATAAAACGCAAGTTTTAAAAATTATTTGCATTTTTTCTAATGTCATGTCATCATCATCATCATTCATCATCATGTCAGCCGAAAGACGTCCACTGCTGGACATAGGCCTCCCCCAAGGCTTTCCACTCAGACCGGTCTTGTGCTTTTCGCATCCACCGCGGTCCCGCGATCCTGACGAGGCCGTCACTCCATCTTATTGGAGGCCTACCTACAGCTCGTCTTCCGGTCCGCGGACGCCACTCCAGAACCTTCTAATGTCATGTGCGTATGTTAAACTTCCATGTTACATGTATTAAGTACTGATGCTATTTACCTAGTCATTTTTTAACTAAATTACCCAGTGAGACTCACGACGCTAAGAAAAATCTAACGACACATAGTTTGTCGAAGTAGGACCATTCGTTCAGCCCTTAGCCTGCCAGAGAACAAACAACCATACATACAGGTCAAAAACACTTACCTACCCGCCTGCCAGTCAATTAATAATGAATGCCTGTTTTTAAAAGGCAAGGAAAAGACGAACGAATGTGTCCACATTCCAGTAGATATGGTTTATTGGGCTCTGAGAAATTTACCAAAACATTCCTTTTATAGGAGTTTTACCCACTAAAACTTATCCGGTGTAAAAGGACTTTACTGCTGCGAGGCTTCAAGGCCCTACTCACCTAGCCGTCCCAGCCTCAATCCAGGCCTTGAGCACTGAGTCATTAAACCCGTTGATCTGCCCTGCGCTCAGGAACCGAAGATTAGGGATGCGCGTGAGCATATCCACGAGACATTCCGTAGACAGGTCCGTGGCGGTCACGTCCAGCTCTTGGATCGAGGACTTCTCCCACTCCACTGCCATCACGTGCTCAGACTGAAGACCTGGTAAAATAGCATAATAGCAGAAAATGATAAAAGGTACGGATTAAATCTTTTGGATCGGCGACTCATACTACCTATTATTTTTTTGACCTGAGGAACGCAAACGAGCACACAAGCCACCTAGTAAGTAGAGTCTGGGACCCAAAGATATGATAAAGACCACAGAGTTGGCAACGGATTTGAAGTCCTTAGAGCACAAAGGACCATGGGTCTCAGAGGTCTTACGAGCATACACTGGTACACGGTACACCATTAGGTGGCATTTTGTGCTCAATTGCCTTCTTTACCCTTGTGTCACTGTAGCCATCCCTGAAGCAAGCCTGTCCAGCAACGCTAGATTTTCAATGACCGTTGATTTGATATTTCCTCTGGGTAGATGATAATGTGTATGAATATTGATTAACATAAACGTAGAGGAAAACTGTGTGGATAGATTGTGTGAACAATGATCTCTATTAAGTGTTAGTGCTGAGTTGACAGCTGATATGGTAGTGGAAGAAGACTATCTTCTGCCAACCCCCCTCAGCAGGATGATGATGAACTCACTGCAGCCGTTCATGAGCAGGGTGGTGAGCCTGCGCGACCGCTGGAACAGCGTCTTCATCGTGGACCCTGTCACCTTGTTGCAGAAGTTCACAGCAAGGCACTCAAGCTGAAGACAAAATAAGCCGTTTTGAAAATATCCTGTTTATTTTTAGGTGGACATGTTGACATTAAGATGTTTTGTGAAATAAAGGTTACGTCAAACCAAGTGGTAGTCAAATACAGTAACAGCTGTGCCAATAACATTAACCAATACTGTATCCATGTGAAGACTCAATAATATATCCATAGCTGAGTTGTGCATACCTTCTCATCAGCAATAATTATTGTTGCTGGTGAATAAGCATTCTTTCGTTTTATTTATTTCATAACCGGAATCGGCAGCGTTTTTTCGGTAAAGAAATTAGGGCCATAAAAATTACCTATCCTCGATCTGTCTCAATGCATATCGACGGTAATAGCATACGCCTTTTTATTTTTAATTTTGTAGAACTAAGTCTTTAAAGCTCTTTACGAGTATCTCGTCTTACAGTTGAAATAACTTGATGCCTCAAGAAACCAAACCAACAGATGTTAATATTATTAATGTCTGCTGGTTATTATACCTGCTGAAGGTCGCAGGACTCAGCTGGAAGCAAGCAGCACGGGTAAAATCTTTAGAAGAGCAGGCAATATCAGGCTTTCAGATGACAAGACGACGAATAATGATACCTGAATACATAATTATACCTGTATACAGTTGGAGCTGAATGCGTCAATGTGCGAGTCGTCCACGAAGTTGATCCCGTAGAGGTTGATGACGCGCAGGTTGGGCGTGGCCGACTTTAGCTTGTGCACGTTAATGACCTCGTAGATCTCTTCCTCCTCCTCTTCTACCTTCTCGTACGTACCTGGAACACAATGGCTGCAGCTAGGGTCATGCATACGGCGGGTAGTTGAAATTAAGAAGGAAAAGCTTTAACCCTCAATCGAAGAGGCACTCTGTAATATGCTTAGGGGCACTAAAATGTGAGAGCCCACGAAGTTCCCCAAAATCCGATTCCTCCGGTTTTACAAAAGGTCTAGAAATAGTACTAAAATACTATCATAAGGTTTTGTGACTTTCATGAAACAACTCAACTTCAGTGAATATTTTAGCGCAAAAGCCTAGAGTGAAAAATTCGTTTAACTTTATGTACGCCACAATCAAGAAGGCAGTAGCACAAAAAATGTCATTGAGTTGTTCTAAACTTCCATCCGTCCCTCCTGAGCTTTGAAAATGGAAGTTCGAAGTTACCGTTATCTCCATCCCTTTCGATCTCCAGTTTAGGCTTGAGTGACTATTAGTGATTGGAACCCGAAGTTCCGAATTTAGTGGTTCGTGGTACCCGTCCATCGTAACCAATTTTCAGATTTAGCAATTGGTTCAAATGTTCAGAGCCCTTTTATTTCTCAGTAGTTCAATATACAAATGGTTCAAATTCAAAGATGGAATCGAAAATCACAAACCAAACCAGATAAATAATATAGAAAAAATTAAACGCCTAGTAAGTAATTTGTACGTTTTTGCAAATTTTTGCTCTTCATTTACAAACAGGCGCAACTTACCAATAAGATGCAATATCTCCAGACCGTTTATGAAGTTATAGATCTTCCTCATGAAGCCCTCCATGAAGATGACCTCGGAGAGGCAGATGCACAGGTACCGCAGCTTCGTGGGGAACGCTTGCATCTCGGAGAAATCGTGCAGTTGCATAGCTGAATTGAGATGAAAAGAAAGACTAGGTACATCATCATGTTAAATTAACAAAAAGCGGACCAAACCGATTGTCTGTGTTATTTAAAGATGAATGGGTATTTAAGGTGTGTAAAATTATTATCAATCGTTGGTTATTTATACATTAAAATGTTTAGACACTGAGCAGACTTAAACGAATTGTTACGAAGTGCAACTGTGAAAGTTTAACGATAAACCCACTAATAAGTTTTAATTAGTTTAGCGCTAAGGCGTTTTTGGGTCAGTCGGCTATATCTCGTTAACTGGTTATACGAACCGAATACGAACCTCGTTATTCGAACTGAGATCATTTTTATCATCATATGCCTATAGATGTCGACTTATCGTTTCTTATCTGAACATAAGGGCCCTTTCGGATACATTTTGACCCTCCAAGATCTTTTGTGCAAAATGTGTGTAGTTGTGTATAGACCGTTCGACATTCTATATTTGAAATTTGAAGTTAATTCCATATTAGTTTTTTAAACAACTACATGCAAGAAGACCTTTACTTAACTTGGGTTTTTCATCTATATTCAACTTCTGTCGAGTTCTATTGCTAGTAGGTTCAAGTACAGAAGACGGTCTTCTGGAAGTCGCTAACTGTGAATTCGAGGCAGTGGCGTCGTGGGATCGCGGTATGGTCGAGGAGTGTTCTTTGTTTAGAGTCGAGGCGCGGGAGGCTATGCTTTGTTCCAGTTCTTTAAATGACAAAATTCCTCCGCCTTAACCACGACTCAGTCTTGACTGCTCGACTGTGCGCCTATTGCCTCGTACGTCTTCCATTTAAAACCTTAATAAAATATAGCGCTTCACTTGCGCGCCCGTTTTCGACGCCGCCTCGACTTTAGAGTGAGCAACCTCCCTAACAAAATAGCTTTTAGTTAGGACGATCGTGCCTACTGCTCCCTTTTCTATCGCTAAATTCGTATCGATTTGCCCTAAACCTAGCCCATACAAAAGTCACCCCATAGATGCTAACCAATTTTGAACCAACCAACCTTTGAACTTGTAGATTCGTGCCTTTTTAAATCATCATCCCTTTCTCTCGATTTAGTCTCGAATGACGGGTGACAGGGGCTCTGAACCCGAAGTTTCGAATTTGGTGGCTCGTGGTTGCCATCCTGGCCTTAGTTAATTTATTTGATCTGGCAAAAAAAAACGTACTTACCAGTACTGAAATCAAGTAGCATGTGCGTTAAATTCGGACATTTCGCTGCCAACTCGTGCAACACCGTGTGAGTGATCAGCTCTATAGGCAGCTCGATGTAGCGGAGGGAGGGCCCGAATCTTATCGAAATCAGCGCCAGAAGTGACTCCAGAGACCCTGAAAATTAAAAAAAAAGTTATACAGATGCCCCACTTTGGAAATCGAAGTTTAAAGTTAGATTTACTATCTTTTCTCGATTTAGTCTTGAACATCGATTTTCAAAATAGGGCCTTAGGATTAGGAAGCGCGAATGAGTAATTCGATTTAATTTTTTTTATAGGCACGATTTTATGGCAAGAGTATAACGCAACTAAAATAGAGATGGGTGGGACTGGGTTATTATCAGAGGTGGCTAAGATTAGGTTAGGTCATAGATCAGTGGGCAGGCAGACTTAGTCTCATGACATTTGGCGGACGTCTGGGTAAATATATGGATGACATATCACAGCGGGCAGAGTGGCGTGAAATGATAATGAATGATGAACCATATATCAGACCAGAGCTTGTTTCACAGCCAGCACTTGGAAATACGGGACCGTTTCACAATTATTTTTTTCTTTTTGTGATAATTTTATTCATGTTGTAATTTACTGAAGAGTTCTTCCAAACCTTACACATAAAATTAACCCGATTTTCAACAACACCAAGATGTAACATACACACACAACGCACATGACGAATTTTACCACGGTTAATAACTACAGCGGTATAAGAACGCTGGATATTAAAATCGTAATTAAAAGATTAATTGAAAAAACAAGAATCTACAGGTTTCCATATATAGCATGGGTAAGTAGTGTTATTTTCAGGGTTCCGTACAAAAAATGAAAAAAACGGAACCCTTATAGGATCACTCGTGCGTCTGTCTGTCTGTCCGTCCGTCTGTCACAGCCAATTTGCTCCGAATCTACTGGACCGAATCAGTTGACATTTGGTAGGATGGTACACCATCCATTACCTACAGGTATAATCCTATGACCCAAAAGCAGAAATCGGAGATCGGAGTGAAGTTGTCTCCGTCTACTTCTCCCAAATTAAATATTTAGTCTTAACTGGCGAGTGAGTGGGATGGGGTATCCGAGTTTCGAAATTCAGGCTTCGATTATCATCCAGGATATGATCGCGTTGCATGAATTTCTTAAAGAATTCATCCTAAACTTTTAAATATTCCTAAATTCTCAGGATCATTATTTTTAAAGAATAAAAGATAATAAATAGTTCACTTTAAATTTTATCGTGCGATCGAGCAGAAGACATACAATATTGATATTGAGATCCCAACATTTCTGTTCTGTTTTTTATTTCAATTTTGTTTGGCATTGTCTTTAAAATTAGCGCTAAAGTACATAATGAATGAATGAAATGCAGTTGACAACCAAGAATGTTGCCATTATGATAAATTTACAATTGAAGTGTACATTATAATTAGTCAAACGAATATGATTAATGATTTATTTGGTTATAATGGTTTGCTTACCAACGTGTAGTCCTGATATTTCAGGGCGTAGACTGACGTGGGTCCATAGTTTGGTGTCGTAAGCGACTAAACGCCATCTTTTGCAGACCATCGCCATGCGGCATATTTCTCGATGTGACAAATACGTAAATATATTTAGTAATACTTTGTCAGGTAATTTTTCGATTGTCTGAAAAATAAAGATTTTTGTAATAACCATAACAAATAGTCTTTGGTTTTCATAAACATTAAATCTCTTATTGAGTAGTGCGTGAGTATACAAAACACACATAGTAAATTTGCGAATAAATTTGGTTTTTTTAATAACTTACTCTACTCCAGATAAAACACAATTATTAAAAATATATAGTTTGATAATCGTGTATCACATAACTATTCAAAATAAATAAGGCGTAAAAAATAAAATAAAATAACAAATAGCTTCTGCATATAGCTTCCATGAAACGTAACCATGTTCTACTTTTCACAACATTACCGTGTTTGCAAATGGGCTCCGGACTTTTCCGTCTTCAGTCAAATAGACTTGACTAGCTTCTAGAGCCAATTGGCCCCATATATCCGTCCCGAGATCCATGATTATTTATTATTTTCGCACCACAAAACACAAACAATCCAAGAAAACGGTAACTTATCGATAAAATACACCATTCACGGGTTCACTTCATATGCGTGGAAAGTGAGCCGAGAGCGGAGAACACGAAACGCTGTGTTTAATTTTGGAATCATCTGGGAGTAGTAGTCTAAAGTACGCGGCAGGAAACATTGCAAGAATGTTCATGATTTTTTCTTAGTGGGGTTTAAATAAATGCGTTTCTTAGTAGAGTTTAGTACTTATTCAATCTTAATACAGTGAAATATAATAATAAAATAGATTTTTATAGAAGCACTAACAACATTTTTTCCACATAACCATAATCTATCTCAAAAATGCAAAAACGGGCGCGAAATTTCAATTATGCGTCATTAGTATAAGTTGTCAACTCCTTAATTCGATGTAAATAATGGTTGTCTGGCAACCATTATATTATTACCAAACGTTATATTTTTGAAAATATAGACTGAACACATGTGTATGCGCACATGTATGTCCTGCAGCTCATTGCAGTATATTATACGCAATAATCTAATTGTAACATTTTTGTTATATTACAACAATTTATATATCTCAGTCCAACCAGAGATAATAGTTCACAGAGTACATATTTTTTTACCAGTTTAACAACAAATTATAAAAATAATATGATAAAGGAGGCCATACAAGAAGTGATTTCTTGGGCGTCGTTCGCTCGACCATAACAATCGCTGTATCTCTTGAACCGTAATAGGTTGACACTTGAATTTTTTAAACACTGTATATTACTATTGCGACTATTAAAAAAACAATAAAAATATAATAAAAATATAATTACAAAAAACGTTAGCTGCTTTCCTGATGGTTTTAAAATTTATCTTACTTTTTTTGTTGTGTTTATAGTTATAGTTTCTTGAGTTATACGTTATAAATAAATACAATATATTATTAGCTCTTAAAAAATATTTATTTCAATTAAGTTAAAACATTACTTTTTTTGTTTCTATATCATATTAATATTATATATAAATTCATTATACATACAAGTGTTAATAATATTATATTATAATAATGAAATAAATAAATATAAGGTTACAAAAAAGCATACTTAATTAAATAATTTGAATCAATGGTTTAAAATTTTCGTCATCTGAGTTCTTTGCTCACAAAATTGGCAAGTAAAGAGGTATTTCCTGGTACCATGAGTCACTGTCGCAGACTACAATAATTCTTATTATCATTAGCTGTGCGTGTCTAGTCGGTGTATTCCGGCAGGTGGTGGGTTAAACTCGTACCCAGGTCCTAGATCTGACATTGTTGTAGTTCTATTGTCACTGTATTATATCTATATATATATTCAATTGGTTAATTTACTTATTATATAAGCGCACATAAAATAATGTTGGTACTTATCAAGGTTTGATATTATATTCTTATTCATTATAAATTTATCATGCATCAAATTGAATGGGTTTGCCATCTTTAACAAGAAACAGAGTGCAGTAGAAGCTAAAAATAAATCTTAAAACACATGTGCAAGACTGAAATCTATATTAATCGTTGTGGATTTGTGAGCATGTTTGTGGTAATGTCTAATACTATTTAGCCGATTTTGAAAATTCTTCTACTGTTACAAAGTTAGCAAAGCTATTTCCCTGGATACATTTTATCTCGAAAAATTAACGTCGCTGGACGCTACTGAGTAAAAAAAAGCTCTGTAAATATTTTTTTAAAAGATTTAAATTCGACGTATGTTTAATTTGACGAACCATCCATATCGATATGCATCCATCTATAAAATATAATATCCATATTAATATGATGCCCTCCTAAATAAAAAGGACGCCTGTGAAATTTGATAGCCAAAGTAAATTTAACCCCCCGTCTTAAGAAAGACACACGCCCTTTTTTCTAAGAAGGGCAGTATTCATTTTCAAATAGCTTTTTCTGTTTATTAAGCTTTCATGGGTAAATCGCAGAACCGACGTCGATAAAATTTGGTTTCGAGATTGTTTGAGTTCCGAAAAAGGACAAAGAACACTTTAAACCCCGAAAAATAGGACAGCTCCCAATATAATAGCAATAAACCACTTTAAATAACGGGGACGGACTCGCGGACAACAGCTTGTAGGTAATCAATAAATCTTAACCGTTTATGCTTGAAAATACGTTCTCTAATAACCTGTATTTTATTATCTTCTTTAATATGTATGTTTGCAGGTCAGTTTTGAAACATTTTCCATTAGTTAAAAGGTCTGGAATTGGAAATAGGTACATGGGTATGAGAACTCAATGCCAAAATAGAACACAGTAAGTTTACTTATTAACAAAGCTTCTTTTAGCTTAACGGCAAAGAAACAAATGCCCAAAGATTTTGTGACAATTTTATAAATAGGAATTTGACGTATATTTGCAAAGGAACATCGATACGCGAATTCAGCGAATGATGACACTGTGTTGGACTGGGACACCAAAATAACATTAATAAGTCGCATCAAAGCAGATTTTTTGAACTGAGAATGCGTGTCATATCTTATGGTTAGGTATTATTATTAAGATTCATTGGACGTTGTTTATTTAGCACCAATATGTCATCACGTGTTAGCCGTTCATAAATAAATTTTACAATTTGTGGTCGCAAAAATTATTAACTAAAATAACTTTACTTCTAAGCGTGGGCAGTTTGATTTTATATTATTGACAGAGACATATGTTTAGCACAAGCCCACTATATCTTCCAGAGAAATAGTTTAAGTACAGGAATAACCACAGGAAGGAAAACAAACGGATTGGGAACTTTATGAGCGTTTCGTTTAATAATTTCGGGAAATCTCTGAAAGTCAGAACTTTTGTTTAAATGCGGTGACGTTAGAGTCAGAATAATAGCTTTCAAACAAAGTTCCTAAAATAAGATTGCTTTGTTTTAGGTTTCCGTGTCCTGTTTAGCTGGTAATAAGTATAAAATGTTCATATTAGATACTAGCGGCCCGCCATCGGCTTCGCCCCGCTAAAATTTCCGACATTCCCGGTGCTTTTTTTTTCTTCCATACAAACAAGGTTTGTTTGTCCTGACAATAACGAACACCACAAAAAAGAATTCTGCCAAATCGGTTCAGCCGTTCTCAAGTTATACTGTGACCAAGAGAAATAGGGGTTAATTTAGATACATTAGTCAATCCTTAAAATTCAAATTAGTATTGTCTTTTAAAACTACATTTACTAGTATGTTTCCGATCCAAATTTCTTTCTTTTAAGCATATTCATTTCCGATAGATCCTGTCGTCTTTAGTTACCTCTGTATTATTGCATTAGAATGTAATAATAATTCAAATTGCATAGCATATACCCATTCATATTTTAATAGGTGACTTCAGGTCGTTAACACTACAACTACTCCAGTAGGTGGCTAAATTGTTAGGCAGATACAGTAATCGAACTTTTGTATATATCACCAGCTGTTCCCGTACCCACTTCGTTGGGCAATAAACATTTTTTTGGGTTAGTATATAGCCTATGACATTCACAAATAACGTAGCTTTCAATTGGTAAAAGATTTTTTTAAATCGGTTCAGTAGATTCAGAGATTACCCCTTACAACGTCACCAACTTTACCTCTTTATAATATTAGTATAGATAGAGTGGTATTAGTTTATTTTAGTGTATTAAATCGCTTTTTTTTTATTGTAGGTGCCATTATTTTATTAGAGTATCTTATTGACTTTAAAGGTTTTTATCTTTAAAAACTGTTAAAAATATATCCCAAAGGCGGCCGTAGAAATCGGATCCAGGGCCAAAATTTCTATTATTTGTTTCAATATTATGACAGGGAACACCTCTAATTATTATAATACGAATTTAAAAATAGCCATTTTTATAATCCCGATTTTTTACAATAGTGAAAACAGAATTATCAAAAACAGTTTGCGAATTTTACCGAAAACTAGATTTCTGAATATAATATCCAACAAATATTGACAGTGCCATATTTTCTTTTCCCTGACATTTTAAATTCTGCATTTAATAATCCCCAATATTCATGATGTAGATCAGTGGTATGAAAATTTGAAATTATGAAATAACAGTCAGCCAAATTAAAGCAAACATCGTTCGATACTGTTCCACTCTAGATTTAGTCACAAATTAGGTGCGACGACCAGCGCAGCGAGGAGGAGCGTTAGAGCGTGACCACACGGCAAAACTATTTTTTTTTTGTATAGGCTAACTCAAATTGGAGTGTAAAGTTTTACACAAAAACAACAATAAAACGTCCACATGCAAAAATTCGTATTCGAATTCGATGCCTAAAGATTCGGAATTATGACAAAGTGGGTTTCGGAGTAAAAAAAACGGAAATTTAAAGAATGGGTGTCTTGGGTGATAATGTGGATAATAGGTATTTTTTGGATTTTGAAACGGTCAAATATTTCATAATGCAGAAATTCAACAATCGTGAATTGGATAATTCGTGAAAGTTTATTTTGGAATAGGGATGATTATTTAGTTTTAATAATCGGAATTAATTTTGTGTTTATGAAATTCGGAATAACATGTATTTATTTCAACTGTCCTTCATAATTTGGCTACCCATCCTTACTAATATTATAAATTATAAATATGAAAGTAAGTCTGTCTGTTTGTATGTCTATTTGTTACGCTTTAACGGGTAAACAGCTGAACTGATTTCGATGAAATTTGGTGTGGGGATAGTACCCAGAAGGATATAGGTTACGTTTTACTCAAGAGTAGCGAACGACTTCTACGTGGACGGCAACAGCTTTCTATTGTTTTTGAAATAATTTTAATAAGTGCGTTTTTTATAAATTTCTGTTTAAATTCACGTGGCAACAAAGCCCTTATTTTTGTCGGATCTGTCGCTGTACCAAAATAACTGCAAGAAGATTGCATTTGAGAATAGGTATAACTCAAACTTGACGGTAAATAAATCCCTTACTATAACTTTTTTCCTCCGAAAGCTGGATCCACCGTCATCTCTGGAAATAGCAATTGCAGCACTGTCCACGTTGAGAATCCCCCAGGAATCCATTTTGATTACTAATTTACACTATCACTTTATATCAATGTCTTCACAAAAATATTTAATGTATCCACATATCACAACTGCCTCGGTTTCATTAGGATTTTAATAACTACCACATAGGCGGGAAATTTCTTGATAACATACATTTACACAACACAGCACGGGACTTCCGTCATGTCGTCCGTCTGTCCGTTTAATGTGTTGTACAAATGCGTTGCGATGTGTTAGCACGGAAAGTAACACTGTGGCAGATGTACCTATATGCTGTCAGATATTTAAATTGGCAAGCCAAAATAAGTTCGGCATTTTGCTTCAACTGGGCGTTGAGCAACGCGGTGGCTGCCAAGAAGATTCGTGTTGCATTCGTGTCCCAGTAAAACTACGCCGACGGAACCTAGTTGAAGAAGTTATCTATTTAGAGGTGATGATGGCTTTTGGTTCTAATCTGGATTAAAAGCTTTCATTTAGAATGAGGCTCGGTGTAACTGTGTTCATTATGAATAAATAAAAACGTGTGAAATTGACTTTATATTATATGTAATGAGAATTTGCTAAATATCAAGTTTAATATCCTTTCGATCAGTCAAAATATGTAAAAATGTATTGATTTCTTTATATTAATTTAGCATTTAGCATTTTTTTAATACAGTACTCATTATACAATTACTTTTTGGCACGCATTACTATGTACAAGAATGTTTTGAATCTTGGCGCCCTGCTGACTCATAAAGTCATACATTGATATATGGTTATGATAACCTTGCTGTTACTTTAAGCTCCACTTTTATTCTTTCGAACTATAATACATTTTAAACAACCCTCTCTATACTGTTATTATTAGTTTAGTTATTTTTATACTTAACACATTTTTTGATTCATGCATTGTCTGTTTTAATGTGTTGAAGCTGGCAATACTGTAGATCCAAAACAAAATATTTCATTCTACTGCTCTTTGCTCTTTAATTTTGACAGACAGAAGTGACAGAATGACTTTAACCATTCGTTCAATTCAACATCGAATAAAACTGGTTTCATTCATCCAATCAATTCCAATTGTTTTGTTTTGCTAATTGCGAATGGTGGGATTGACGGTCGTCGGTCAATTTAATCATGTGCGCATAATATCTTAAGAATACGATGAAATAACTTTACCGTGTGCTGTAGGCAGCTTGTTTTCAAGAGTGGCAGATAAGCAATAACACGTAAAGGCGGACTCAATCTCAGTGTAGATTAGTTCGTCTGGTAGAACGGTGCATTTTTTATCTTAGAAATGCGCGAACATATCAGTAGAAGCTTTGTTTAGTTCGTCGCGCGGGAAGCAACTGGCCGGTTCACAGACATGATCGATATTTAATTAAAAATATAAAATAATAGTGACATTTGACATTGTGTTCGAAAGTGATTTTTAATTTTTAAAAAAGCTACGCGATGGAATCCGCGGGATTTTTTTCGGGTTATTTACCAGAGTACTTAGTTAGTTTTGTGGATGAACTGGACGAGCACCCGTGGCTGTTCGCTTCCTTGGCGTCCCTGCTGGTCGGTTTGAGCGGGATTCTACCTCTCCTGATCATCCCAGTCGACAAAACGGCTTCATTTAAGGATGGACGTAAGTTGCTTTGTTTACGATCGTTACGCCATGACCATGTGATACTATTAATAGTTTTTTTTCTCACTTGTCATCTTTTGTATTTTGTGCCAGTTTTATGGCTCCTTTGTTTTAATATATTAGAACTCTGATCTTTAAACTGAATTCGAGAAAGTTTTTGGTACATACATGAATTATATAAATTATTGACTTTATTTATCAGTAATTGAAAGCTCAAACCCAGGCAAGGTTAAGTTTTTTAATCAAATTATAAATTATATTACTTAAATATTCTATTAATGAGAAGTTTACTAGTGTAGTGGATCTAACCAGCTTTTAAATTAAACAGTGAAATGTAACCTATCTATTTATCATGGTATTGATTGCTGGTTCAATTAATTTTACTGACAGAAAAGTTCACAATCACCCAAATTAATTTGTTTATCATTATTTATTCAACTGCATATGGCTAGTATCAAGAGCATTTGTTGTTTATTTGAATAGTGATAAAAGTACGATTAGAAACATCACATCTTCTTTCCACCAAAACTGGTATTGTATGTTATTTCAATACCTGTAATAGTGACATATTGAAAGTTGAAAGTTGTTAAAAGAATAGTTATTGTGGTAAGAATAGTAACAATAATTCTAATAAGAATAGAGTTATTAATTGTATACTGATAATAACTGGTTTTACTGTAATATATTTATATATAACATTCTTCTTATTTTTATTTCCTTATTTAAACTTCTTTGCACAATACAAATAAATATAAAAGTACAAATCACAGACTTAATGCCTAACTGCATTTTCTACCAGCCAACCACATGGTTAACAGATTAATACCCGGAGCAAGATCTAAACAGTGTTAGAAACTTAGTTGAATACCTACATAATATGGATGGGTAGATAGATGGATTGATGCAATGATATTGTAAGGGTCCTGAGCTATGTGGTTATGGAACCCTAAAAATAAATGCAATAATACTAGAAGTTACAGTTTAAGTTATACTAGAAAAAATATTAAATTTCATTGTACATTTAAAAAAATCAATAAAAATAATTTAATTCAGATACATCACTCCGTATTAACCGAAGGCCTGGTATCACGTGCAAGTTCATGAAGCGGCTCGGGATGGCAGAGTCCATTCTCTCCGCTACCATTTGCAGCATCTCGCAATCGAAGAGCAATGTTTTTCTCAATGTGCCATTTAGATAAAAAGTGGTTATAACAATGAACAGAAAGTGGAACAATAATAACTTTATCATTTACTACAAGGCACTTCCATTAGTCAAAACAAATAGACTATGAGTATTATTAAAAACTGTAAATAAGAATGACCTTTATTTTATGATCATTATCAGACATAGGAATCCAGGGGGCAAAATGTTATGACAGGTAGGGAGTTCCTATATCGATAAACTCAATCATAACTGCTTGTTCTATATACTACAGTACAGATGTAGTGCATAATTGTTTTCCTTCGTATTTTCACGGAAACGTACGAACGCGTCTTGCTATTTCAGTCGGTCACAGTACAAAAAGTACTGAGGTTGACTGAAATAGCATGACACCTTCGTACGTTTCCGTGAAAATACGAAGGAAAGCAATTATGCACTACACCTGTACTGTAGTGATCGCCCCCAGCATTTGTTTTTCTGTCTAACGTAATAAATACTTACTGACAACCGCAGGCCCTATAAGGACTCCGTTTAGCTTTCAACAAGTGACTTTCAAGAGGAACGTTTGTGTTTTTCCCATTTAATTGCCTACAAATATGACTTTTCAATTCTAACTACCAATTAAAAAGTTTTTAACCAATTATATTTTTAGTTACACTTATCGTTTACTAGTAAACTAAGGTTTAAATGTACAATACCACAGCGAAAATTTTCCTAAAATCAACCCACATGGGGAAGAAATAGGGAGAGTAGCGGTAAACTAATTATATGTGTACGAGGTCGCGGACGTCCTCTAGCAGCTCAATATTTAAACAAGTATTATAATTGTAACTACATATGTAATTGGTAAGTATGTAACATATTTCTGTTAAAAAATTTAACTTTATTTTTTGCAAATTTACGATAAACCTAATGCAGCCAAAGCCAGTTACGAGAAGGTTTGGTTACGCTACCTATGAAATAGCCCCAAGACCTCATAGCATGAGATAGCATTAATTGAACGGCTCCTTAGTGAAAGTACTCCACAACAGTTTTGTCACCGTAAGAAAACTGTTGATTACCGTCAAACATACAATTTTTGTAACGAATTTGTAAGTTTTACATCATTTAAGTGACATTTAAATAGTGTCTTTATGTACATTTATTTTGGTTTTTACCCTTCTAGTATCATACAAATTGCTGAATATATTCCCCTAATGGTAGATTGTAATGAAAAATCTTTTTTTTATTTTACTTTATGGACTAATTTATAATTTAGTTTTAAATAATGTTGTTCAATAAATTTATGACAGAAATAAAATGTTTCACAATAGGTATTGTATTTTGCTTGACTACAGTCCTGTCAATCAGCACATTTATCTAAAATGGTGAGCTAGAATTAGGAAAACCACCTAAAAAATCGCCTAAATCAAGCAATAATAATAGACTCTTTGCTGATTGAATTAGAACTCATTCTGATGTAATACCTTTTCTTTATCTAGCTGAGGCAACCAAGATTGCACGACAGATTGACAAACCGTTCAAATTGGGCAATAGAAAGTCAGCTTAAGATAAAAAATCAAGACCGTTTATTGATTGATTGAGCGATCATGTTTTTTTATTGTTAAGTTATATTTATAAATTTGATGTAATTTGCATGTTTTTGACGTTTTCGTAGTCCGTCTAGCCGGACTAGGAATCGTTATCTTAATTATTTAAAGACGATTAAGACGCAGACGCAGCAGTTAACTTACCTATGTAAGTCGGACAAATAAATATTTGTATTTGAATTTATTCTAGTAGGTATAAACGGATTCTAATGGGCAGCATAGACTAACATTCCGGCAGCCGGTAGTAGCCTGTCAGGTAAAAAGATAAAAGACATTTATTCAGTAAATAAGCTGCTTGGGAACTTTTACACGTCAAAAATCTACCAGTGCCGAGTATGGCGATAAATTTTCTTTTTTTTTTCCTGATAGCACTTTTCCGGTCGCGATATTTCCGATTCGTGATTTTACCAAATGTCTTTTTCCCAATTCTTAATTTTTCCTGGTCGCATATTTACTATTCTGGTTTTATTCCAGTCGCAAATTTCACCATTGCAATTAGGCCGAAAAAGGGAGGAAGGTTTAGGTTATTATGTTAGTTTTGTAGCAGGCCCAAAGGGCCAAACCACCCAGAAGTAGGAGCTCCGCTCCGTCGACTCTGTGAAAATGTTATAACTATTCAGATAAATACAGATTGGGAAATGATGATACTGCAATTATTTCTGCTGAGATAAACATCTTTGGAAAAAATAAAGACTGATACATTTTGCAAATGGATATCGCTTGCAGTAAAATTCGAATGTCGAAAAGTCATCGCCACACTCGTCCGATTGTGTCTGGGCGTCTGGGCACCCATAAGAGCGATGCCACACGAGCGTTGCCGGTGCGTTGCGTCGTCGCATCGTCGTGATTTCAACATAGAGCGACGCGAGTATTTCAAGGCATCGAGTGGTATGTCGCTGTATTTTAGATATGCACGCAACGCTCGTGTGGCATCCCTTTAACGCAGCCTTAGCGGTTTACAGGAAAGTGACGTTACCAAGTAATTTCACAGCTCAGCGCATTCCTATTGGCAGCAGCTGCGTTCGCCTGATAAGACAGAGGCGAGATTTGTTTTTTGTATGCTGGTATGGAGGAAGTGAATCTAGTTGCTCCAAAAACCGTTTTAAAGTATAGCAAAAAGCACCATCCTTTATCAATCGCACAAATTGACCTAGTCCCAAACAATGCTCTAGGCTTGTACTATGGGTACTAGACAACAATAAACTTACTTATATGTATAGTGAAATACATAGAAAACATATAAGACTCAGATAGAAATACTAGCGCTGCGCTCGTCACACTCGTCGCAAACTTTCCACAGTTAAGTTTTTGCAGCCACTACAATTTCCTCCTCTTATCATATCCCATTTGATTAAAGCTGATGAAAACATTGACTGTTTGAAAACAACAATAACGGTTACGCGTCCAAACAAAGCCAGCATTCGAGCAGTTTTGAAAACTTCCCGTCCACCGAGATCCGTGGGAACCACAATTCTTCATAACTAAAGTCGCCGTCAATAGTACTTGCAAAAGATGTAAACAAAACCAAACAAAAGACCGAAGTAAAAAAAAAAAAGATCAAGTGAGGTCTTTGCAATGATTATTTTATTACCTACACTAGATCATTATTTTCATATTAAGTTTAAGATGAAATATCTATTTATTATAAGTATGTTATTTTTAATAAAAACACGGTTGGTAAATATTTGAGGTTGTGTGTCAAACAGTATTAATTTGTTTACATCGTTCACAAGTTCTATTGACGGCGACTTTACAATTTGCTACGAACAGCACAGTTCTGCGCGTCTATTCTACATGGTAACACGATATTGCTTTTGACTCTTGTCAACGTTATGACCTCTTGTTTGCTTTAAAGTAATGGCAGCCGTGTTAAAAACGATACCGTAACGTGTTAGATCGTGATCGAGTACAATAGAGCCCCTGTTTTGCGCTCAGGTTCACTTTGTCCATATTCCCATTTCATTCCCATTATTACTCGTTCACTGTTGGGATGTACGAATTCTCACACAATTCCGGTTATGCAATGTAAAGGTAATAAATCAGATCCTGTTTAGCATTAGTTGTCTAGTATTCTATATGGCGCTATCACATAAACTATTTACAAATAAATATGCCGCCACCTCTCCATATGAGGTATCTAATTGATGCAACGTATTGTCGTATAAGACGGTAATGTTCTCAATTGATATGTAAATGAAAATGAAAATGGTGCGTTATGGTTGCGTCCTATAAAATTTCGAGAGCGATAACATTCTTGCAATGCATCTTATCTACACAGGTTTGTAAAATATAGGGATAAAGCTCACACATAAAGCTTGTTGAGGAACTCAACGGTTTGGTTATACGGGTGGCTTCGGGCCCTGGCCGAGATGCAAACGCTACTAATGTTTTTCTTTTCTATCACTCAAAATGTATGATACTAGAGGACGCCCGCGACTTCGTAGAAATAGTTCCCCGCTCCTCTTCCTACTTCTTCCCGTTGGGGGTAGATTTTCGGGAAATCCTTTCTAACTGCACCCCTAGACCTCATAAGGAAACTATGTTCCAAAAATGGAATCTTTACACTCAGCGGTTTGGTTATTTGCAGTGCACCAAGCTTTTATGTGAGTTCTACCTTTTTTGAATAAAATCGGATTGAGTTTTTAAACATGACTGTGTCAAAATAAAATGTAATGGAAATCAAAAGCACTAAGGAGTATGATATCAACTTCGAAGCAAATCATCCACAAAATATTTTCAACCCATTTTTTACCCCCTTAGGGGATGAATTTCAATAAAACACGAAAAACGTCTTCCATCAATTTTGTTAAAGAATGTTTATGCGAAATTTGAAGTAGATTGGACTAAGGAATCACGTTGTCCCATACAAACTTTGCCCTCCTTTTTCACCCCCTTAGGGTTACAATTTCGGAAATCCTCTCTTATCGGATGCCTACGTCATACAAAGAACAAACCCTCGCAAGTTTCAGGTCTCTACGATCAGCGGTTTAGGCTGTGCGTTGATCCGTCAGCCAGTCAGTCATTCAGTCATTCAGGGCCCCTGGCAACTGAAACAGTAGGTACTTCTAACCGTGCGCTTCCATTCGAAGTTCTGCAGGTATTTAAAATTATAATCGCGACGAACTTGAAAGAACCATGAATTTTGATTACCTCGACTCGGTCATAAAAAAAAAAGTCATGTATTGCAATTTGCAATGCGCGTGAAATGTACCTTTTGATACAAACAAGAAACGAGAAGTATTGTTTTAGAATTCATTATCACCATATGAGTAAATTGTGAAGTTATTATTTTATTTTATTTTTTCTTTGCCCCGCGGCGACTTGAACAGCTAGGTACTACCGCGGGGATATGGCGTTTTCGCAATGAAGTGATTTCGCCAGTGCCAAGTATATATAAGTATAAATCAATATAGCAATAAAGGGTGCAGACTCGTGGTCACACCAGTTTGTCACACCAGTGCCTTTCGACGGAGCCCTGCCAGGCAGGGCTCCTATTTCTGAGCGATTTGCCCTTCGGGCATCTTAAGATACCTAACGAACCTAACCTACATACTTTTGCGGAATAAAAATGATTTCTGACCAATAACCGACTAAAGCGAATAGCAGTCATGTGACAAACTGGTGTGACCACGAGTCAGCCCCTGCAATAAAATACAATCCAATCTTCTCTAGGAAGATTGATGGCAACGTTGTTCGGTGATATGTAGGACAGAGGCCAAGATAGTTTTAACCTCTGTACCACTGCGAGTCCACTTGAAACGAGAAGTAAGATGCCAGGATAGGTACACGAAATAAGTCCAAGTCTTCTATCACTGTGCAACACAAAGGCATTAAAAGTACAAATCACTAACAAAAAAGAACTTTGAACACCTAAATACACAAAAATAAAAACTATAAAAAATTACACATCCGCCATCTTTTGACGTTGTAAATGGCCCTCCAGTGCTAAGTTGAATCTGACGCTTCTTATTTTAGGCGGTCTATTCAGCTTAACATTGACATTCTGGAATGGTTCTCTATTGGATGGCATAAAATTATTTGTAATAATAGTGTTACGCATAATTACTTTTAGCCGAAATAATGATGTGCATAATCATCTTTACGCATATATTATTACGCATAATATTAAAAAGCATAAATACAGTAAGCATAATTGTCATCAAGACTAACGTCAAATAGCATAATTGCAAAAAGTCATAATAATGAATTGGCATTATTACAAAATGCATAAAAGTATTGTCCTAAAAAAATATGTAGGAACTAAAACGAGGTCGACGGACGTCCGCTTCGCGGACCTCCTATTCTGCGTTGCTTGAGCGCTTCGCGCCTAGATATCATACTAACATAACCTAACCTAATGTACCTAACGTGACCTAATTTATAAAATCATTTCAAATGAAATACAAATGCATAGTAACAAAAAAACTGTGTTTTATTCATTTAGAAAACTAATATTATGGTTAAAGATATGACAAATAATTATTAGCCCAAACAATAATATGCATAATGTGTATTAGTCAAATACAAATTAGTCTAACTAAAATTATTCTAATAGCGTAATATGCTAAAAAAGGAGTATGCTAAAGTATTATTATGCGTCAGTACTATTATGCCAATACAAATTATGCGAAAACAATTATGCGAAACAATATTAGTCTAAAACACATTATGCGATCCAAGGGGATCCCTTCTGGAATAGCTGTTGTTAAATCTGCCTTCTAAACTATGTCTAAAAATTAGACAATTTAGTTTTAGTCTATTTAAGCGATGTGCACGTAGAATCGGGTCCATTGTTGCTAGTTGCAATTTGCGGGCACGGTAGTGCTCCGCCAAGTTCTTAATCAAAGTCGAAATATTTTTAGACGATGCCATTTATTTAGGTGGGTCATGCTAATACCTGACGAGTTGTTTATTCTTATTGAAATCGCTAGAGCCGTTTCTGGAAACCCGATGCATTTATTTAGTTTATCTCAATCAAGATTTATCATACTAGCTACCCTAGGGAATACCTACCTAAATTCCTATCTATAATACATTACGAGGAGTAACCTGTCTTTTATCTAAGGTTAAGCAAAGTATGTTAGCAAACAGGATAACTGATTTGTAAATACATATATTCTGCCCTCATAACGCAAGAGGCAGTATCTCAAATTCAATAGCCAAAGCAGATTCAATCTTCTCCTGTCAATAATAAGGTTAAATTTGCTACAGGAGTTTTGTCTGAGATACGGCTATTTGTCTTAGTAGTATTATTAAATTTATTAGCGTTTAACAGTATCTCAAGCAGCCGTAGCAGAAGAATCAATCACTTACATTGTAGGTATGCCGATAAAAGTAACCCGCCGAGGACGAGAGTTATCAAGTAAAATTACAGATACGTGAGAAACGTGCCACTTTTGCTGGCTAAGGTCATAAAGTTATTGTTTTACGCGATGAAGAGGATACTGTAACGAAAGTAATCGTGTATTGTAAAATTAATGTACAGAGATAACTTCTAGAACCTTAAACTTCTTGGTAAGTAGGTACGATTACGAATCGTAACCGATCCGATTGATTGCGTCGGAAACTTTTAAATTTTCTGGATGAAAAGTAGCCTTTGTGCTAATCCAGGGTATAAGCTATCTCCATTCCAAATTTCATTTAAATCCGTTCGTTATGGCGCGAAGGAGTAACAAACTAACACAACAGTCAACACTCATATTAATGAGATGAGATGTCTTATCTCTTTTACCTAAGTAACCTGTCCAAGTACGACAATTATCAAGAAAAAACTACTGCTACTGGAGAAAATAGAATGACTTTCCTGGCAAAGGTCATAAGCTAATAATGTGCTATTATCTTAAGCATTACGTGGATACTGCAGAGAGCTAGTGACAACAGTTGAATTGACTACAATGACAATATAAAGTTATCGCCATAAGCATTAGCAAATATACTAAAACGAAAATCCATGTTCATGTGTCGACATTGCATTATTTATTTAGTACATAAAAAAAACCAGGCCTGTCAATGGTGTTGATGGTCACGGGACTCGCGGGGTCGATTTTTGAATCTTGTCCAGTGATTGAAGCTGATCAAAATAGCCGGTTTTCATGCCTATGGTATCAAAAACGGTTGCCCTCGTCCAACTCGTACACCGTCACCGCGGTCGGTCGCGTGACTTAATTTTTATTTATTATCGACTAGAGAACGCCTGCGACTTCATACGCGTAGAATTGGTTTCCAGTCACTCTTCCGATTAAATCCCCTAAGGGGATGATTTTTCAAAAAACCCTTCTTAGCCCCCCCCCTTATATCCAAGCAACATTCCCTCAAAAAATACTCGCACACGTAAAGGGAGAACAAGTCAAGGGTAGGGTCGAAGATCAGGGTGTTGTTGATGTGTGTGAGAGCAAGGTACAGGGGACTAGTGGCTAAAGCAACACTATCAACAGTGCCATTTTTGGGAACGGCAAATGAACGGAGTTTGTTTCTTGTCGATGGTGGCACATTGAGAGCGATTAGCTGTAGAATAGATGGATTGAATATGAGGCCACGTAACAGTTAAAATAAATACTTCATCAGCGCCAGATGCCTTCGCACTGCTACAATTTGTGAACTTCTGGAAAATGTCAAGTCACTAGATCCAGCGGTTTCAGCTGTGCTTTGATCGATCAGTCAGATTACTTAGGATTTTGAGATTCCAAAATCAACTACCTGTTCTTATTACAGGTGTTGTCACCCCTAGCGCTTTATATCAAGGGTTATTTTTGTAGCAGATTTCACCCAAAGGTCGCATAGAAACATACAGCATATTTGTTGATAGGAATCAAGTGTTCATCGCCTTGGCATTATTATTAACCATTGTCTCGTTTCTTTTTCGCTTCCAAACTTCTTGGAATTTAATGGTTCTTTCTTGTATTATTTTCTTAACTTTGCGGCAACCTTGCCGAGTTTCTCATTGTTTGTTTTCTTCTTTTGAGCTTTGAATTTTTACAGTCCTGTTGCTGCAGAAGATAAATAATAAAAATAATCTGACACTCACTACTTCACGGCGTCGCTCGATGAAAACCACCTTTATTCTACGCGGCTATTGAACCATATTCCGGTAAATGGTTCCTTATCACCCGTTTGCCTGTCTACTTATCAATATACGTGAGCCATCAGCCATCCCGATAAGGGAGATGTGAACCCTTTGACATTGTAATAGGCATGATCGGCGCAATCGTCGTGACAGATGCCCGATTGTCTGATAACTGACCTTTTTCCCAGAATAAATACCAATTTTCATTGTTCTTTTCATGATGTGTCGAAATCGCGCTTTGTTTTCTTGAATTTGATGTATAGCTTGGGTTTTTTCTTACTGTAATCATAGTCTACTATATTTATTTCATTATATATGCTGCCTTTGATTACGGATTGAGCTAGACTGAAAATGCTGTATTTTTGCGTAGCCGGTCGTGATTTCGTCTTTAATGTCGCTTGATGTACAAAATATGTTCACGGTTCTTTTGTTAGATTGTTTTGACCGATCGGTTGTTCACGGTCGATTGTATAGCTGACATCCTTATGCCAAACCCAGCCTTATTAACTAGACGCTACATCTTTAACATCTATAGCAGATCTAGCTATTCGTACATGAACGTATAGTCTGTGAGAACTTAAAGGCCCAGCCACACCGGATGCGTGCGCGTAGACGTGACGTGCAAGTTCGCTTTCCGTATGAGAGCGATTGAGAGAAAGTACATAGCCCAAGCACGTGTTAAGTCAGTAAGGTGCATTTTGCTCCGTAATAACTTAACCTTAGTTACGGTTTTTCACTCGTGTTTTATAGAAAACGAAAGAATGCCAATCGCTGTTAACAAACAGATGGTACTTTACATTAGAGGGAACCAAAAAGATATTAATATTGCCTCGTATGCACCTTAAGACAGCTCGCGCAAAGCTTCGAATATAATGATCAGCAATACATATGTTTATCAGTCGATACAAGCAATCGATAATGCATCGAGACACTTATCAGAAATCACTACACAATATTGTGTACGATAAGCTAAAGATTACACCATTGACAATATAATAGAAATACTCCTCGTGATTAAATACTGACTTAACTTTTATTAGCTCAGACGAAGACGTGCAATACAAGACAGCCTCTATTTTAAAGGTTAAAACCATATTGGCGTTGACATCTTATCGTATTAAGATTAACTCGGCCGCCATTCCTGTCAAGTAAATAAGAGCTATCGTAACGTTGGCAATACGATGTCATGTCAAAAATAATATGGTTTTACTGAGAAGAATAGAAGGTCAGTCAGTAGTAAAGTTCGAAGTTGACTTTACATTGTAACTTATTATTACTTAAAATATGTATTCAGTAAATTGGCCACATGAGGGCTCTTTTACACGTCGGTAATATAGAGTGAATCTACTAGCGCTTCGGACAAGACCATCATTGCGGAAAAGAAGCGCTGCAAGAAACTCCAGCAAAAGGTCATTTTTTCCCATAATAAAATACAATAATACTTAAAAGTAACATTACAAGGTAATAAAGTAATAAATAATTATTTTAAAACTAACACCAATAAAATCATTACAAATGTAAGCTCAAAATCATTAAACTAAAAATAGTGACTAGGAGAACCACATAACGAGGTCTCTACGTCAGGAACGATAATCGAAATATCTAACTGAAAAACTGGTCCTTCCAAGCGTGAACAGACCGGACCCCACAGACAACACCCGTTCACGAGTATGACGCGTATCTCAGGTTTATACCGTGGGTACTAGAGGACGCCCGCGCAGAATTGGGTTCCCGCCACTTTCCCTATTTTGGCCCCTTAGTTAGGGGATATCCAAGAAACATTGAGTGGATTTTCCCAAAGTTCGATATTTATCGGTATTTTTTATGTACGCCAAAACAAACATAAGAAGATTAGAAGAAGAAAGACACATTGTTTTGTGTGCAATTTGTATTAATTATGCTTCTTGCTAAACCAAATGATTAACAAACTTGAAAATTACAATACCTTAAAAAAACAACCTGTTAAGGATATGACGTAGCTTCGAATTGCTCCATTTTTTGCGCATCTTGACCTAGGAAATAGTTGTTTAAGGAAGTGCGAATCTCAATGAACTACCGTGCGCTGTTCCAGGGGCAACGCGATGACATCGTGCATATGCTTAAACCGTTGTGTAAGAAGCGGGTGCTTTGCATTTCTAATGTAATTGTTCCGCTGCAAGTTCATGGGGCTCCATTCGTTGCAACGCTTTCCGATTTTATAGAAAATTGATGTTATATGCCAAGAACTCAATGGCACTGATATATGTTAAATATTTAGTTGTTATAGAGTAGCTGTACAGCAAATCCTAATGTATTCATGATGAAAGTATATTCGCTCGGGCTCGGTATGAGCTTGTCTATGAAGATACACTGCTTGACCCATCAGTGCCTACAAATAACATGCATATCGTACTTCGAATCATTTTGACAAAATGTCTGAGACTCGCACTAACGAGTCAACCAGTTTAATTAGAGAAATAAGTCCATTGATATCCCAAGCAAGGACAATTGTTCGGTAAAAGAATATTTTCTCTAATGGACTATACGGAAGCACATGGCACTTGGAGTTAGTTCCACGCGCTTCTGCCAAGTCCGAATTCGGCACTCAATAAGAATAATATTTAGCCGGTTATGACAAATAAAATTTACTTGACAGCTTCAGCTATCGTTAAAGTCAAGTGTTGTCTAGCTGTCTTGTGCAACAAATTTAAAAGTTTCTGGTCACTGTTCAATTGGTAGAGAAAACTACAGTGCAAGTCCAAATCATCTACCTTGATGATGCCAGGAGTTTTTTTGAGCTAACGTGATGTGATGATGACTAATATAGTAATATTTTCAGCGGGTGCCGCGACGCTCAGAGTACTGCTCAGTTTCGCAGTCGGCGGGTTGCTGGGCGATGTGTTCCTCCATCTACTGCCGGAGGCGTGGCAGCATGACTTCGCCAGCACTAAAGGTATCACCTGTTTATATTTACACAATCCTGAATTATATTTTAAATACGAGTGATTGTTTGTTCCGCCTTTACGGATCAGCGCTTCAAGCGATCGATGGATTTTGTACAGGGATACTTTTTATCCCAATAAGTAAATGTGTAAATTTAGCAGGTAAAGAATTTCTGCGGGGATCAACTATATGTATCATTAATAACCTAACCTTGGGGTTATTTATTTATTGGGTTTTAATTTCCGTACCCAAAGGGTGCCAACGGAACGCTAATACTAAGCTACCGCTGTCCGTCCGTCCGTCTGTCTATCAACGAGCTGTATCTCATGAACTGAAACACGTAGACACATTTTCCCGGAATGTGTATTTCTATGAACGCTATAACAATAAATAATAAAAATAAAATAAAAATAACAGATCCAGATTTACGTAAGGTATAATTAGTTAAACACAATCAAAACGTTGACAAACTACACGATCTAACTTTCTCCAAATCCACTGAAGCGTACTAAATTACCTATCCACAAGATTTCACTTTCACCATACCTTAGTAATTTAAACACTGCCAACGGAGTTCTGATAAAGTGAACTTGGCTTATGAACTAAACGCACTTCCGAGCAACTAGAACTCGGTAAAAACGCCTAATACAAAAAAATAATAGAAATAAAAGAAATAGGATTAACGTAAGCTGATGACAGATCGCTCGACCGCTATGTCAACTCCATACATTTCGCGTCGATAGAAAACAGAAACGCTTGCAGCGTTTGCGTCTTAGCTAGGGGAACACCTTATAATTCCGGATTACTTTTTTCTGAATATTCATTTTTCCGAACGTTATGTGACGCTGGAGCTAATTTAGATTAAATACATAATTTAATTGCCATACGTAGGTTTGCTTAAGTAGGTTAGTCTTCTATAAAAAAAATGCCTTCGGAATTTTGATCAATTCGGAGTTACGACTCTTCGGAATTATGTTATGTAACCCTTCGCTAGGCCTACTGAAGTTGAAATGTTAATTCTATCTCTCTCTTACATTTGGTGACGTAAATGAGTGACAGTGATATAAATCATATCATAAGTTTATTCACTTCAGTAGCTGCCAACCCTATTTGATTTAGCTTATCTTGCTGCCAAACGTTAGCATATTGTTAAGGTTATAGTAGCTCTTGCATTTAAGTAAATAAGAGCTACTATATAGACAGCAAACATGACCTCAACAAAGAAGCGAGATAAGTAACAAAATGGAAGTGTCCAATTAAAATGTAAACTATTAATGTTTTGGTAAATTACATTATGGGTCGCCGTGAAACTAAGTTGATAAACAAATACAATTAATAATTACGATTATGTCTATCAATGCGCGTGTGGATAATAAAAACTCATTCACACTCTTGGAACACAAAACTTCCACATTGTTCCGAACAAATCAATCGAATACAAGGAAAATCAGC
Organism: Acleris sparsana; assembly: GCA_923062465.1. Taxonomy (NCBI): domain Eukaryota; kingdom Metazoa; phylum Arthropoda; class Insecta; order Lepidoptera; family Tortricidae; genus Acleris; species Acleris sparsana. Next base: position 11,107,903 of record OV281307.1, on the reverse strand, counting down.
CGTGGCTCCCAATAATAAAGTCGCCTTTGGCTCTTTGAGCGCTTTATTTAGAAACACAATACCTCAGACTATATACAGTATGTTTGTATTTGTGAGGAAAAATATGTGTCATTGCGCGGCAATGGACTTCAACTTGCCTATCGATCATGACGTGTTTCTATGTTTGTAGGTTTATAACTTCTTTGTCTGTGACTTTGCATTATATTGGTTAACCGCAGAATAATATTGACATTTGTAATATAATGTAACTGTTTAAAATGCATGCAGAACAATGCAAACATGAATTTAACCGTATTATTTCAATATCATCATCATCGTATTGCCCTTATCCCAATAACTGGACGCACTTCTGCAACCGGGAACCAACCCACAAAGATTTTACAAACGGGAACCTATCAACAGTATTCAGCATAACAGTTGACATTTTATTGCCAAATCTTTGTGGGTTGGTTCCCGTTAGCAGAACTTCGTCCTTGGCGTTGGCGCAGCACGTCTTTCGTCTTTTTCTTCCAAACATCCTTATCAGCTGTCATCTCTCTGGGAAGGGATGTAGACCATTTCTTTGGTTAACTGGTCTGGTACCTGTAGGGACTAAAAATATGTCTAAGTACCCTTATACAAAATGGCTTGTCTATGTACTAAAATACATAAATACAAAATTCAAAATATTTATTCAGTAAATTGGCTACAGGGCTCTTTTACACGTCGGTAATATAGAGTGAATCTACTAGCGCAGAGACAACTTCTTTCCACCCGCTACGATCCTGACAAATCTCTTTCGCTTCAGAAATAAACAAAAATGAAATAAAAAAATAAAAAATACCGATTTCAAAAAAGGAATGCATGACCGGCTGTAGGTATATGTATGTATTTTTCATCATCTATAGTTCATCATCCCGGTTCTCAGCAAATTCCTGTCAACAGTGCCAACCGGTTTAGAACGTCTAGGTCGTCCTAACCTGTACTGTTCGATCTACTTTTGCTACGATGCGGTCTCTGGGGGTTTTTAGCGATTGTTGATTCCAATTACCTACATTTTGTCGGCATCCTCAATAGGGCCAGACCAGACTTTAATAATGTTATGACAAATAACGTTAACAAACCGCTGTATTTCGTGTAAAAAATAAATAAAAATAAACTATATATAAGTTTAGTCAGTTTTCAGTACTTTGGAGGTCAATTTCTCCCAAAACGTTGAGATTGGGCCGCTAAAAAAAAAATACGTGTCTGTTATTTTTATCTACTCTCTAACATATATCAAAATCAACAAAATCTAAGCCGGACAGTTGGGTACCTTTCCTTGTTAGTTATTAATTTGTCTTGTCAAATATATGGGTCTATATTGATTGTCAAAAATATATTTGTTTTTTTTTTCAAAGTTTTTTTTTTCTTCTGGAATATCTTTTCAAATATGATATTCTTATTCACTTACAGAAGGAGAACACGTATCCATGAAATGCGGCCTTTGGTGCCTCTTCGGCATGCTGGTATTCATAATAGTAGAAAAGCTCTTCGCAACGTCAGACGGCGACGGAGAAGAGGATAACGAATCACCCAAGCTCAACGGATCCGTGCGACAGATAGAGATAGAAGAAATCGACAAGCTGCTCAAAGTAGAGAGAAAAAATAGAGGGAAGCATGACGGAGAGGGGATCTGTGGAGGGAATGGGGTGATAACGGCGAAACAGCTGTATGATTCGTGCGTGTTTAACAATAATACTAAAGGTGAGTTGTTTGTAAGGAGATAATGATATGCAAGCCTTGTGTAAAGTTAGATAGCGCTGTATACACAACAATGAGTAATGCAGACTCCTGTTTGAAAGCTGAGATTTATCATCTGAGTAAACGCGCATGTTGTTCACAAGTAAAAAGGTGAAGTCGGCAGATTTAGTTTCTTGCAGAATTTATTTTCGACTGCATATCAGGTTATTTGTTGACGCTTCAGAAATCCTACCAACCACTCCCTACCGTATAGACGAAACCAGTAACCATCAAGGATCAATGATGGACTTGACTCTTATTTTACGGGAGATAAGGGTTATTCATGTATTACTGAAAAAAAACGGGCGAATACCTAGGTTTAAAAACTACGCTGATTCGTAATGATCTAATTATGTAAGATACCACTGAAAGACTTATGAAATAAAACATCAATGAAATTAATCATTTTTCGTGACATGAACATAAGGGAAAATAACAAAAAATCAGATTATAATGATATCAATATCGTAAAAATCGCGCCTGTAGATTATTCTATTAATGGTAGACCAAAATTAAAGTCGCAATGGGATCCACTATCGCTGACCCTCATTATTTTTTTCCGCTCACATGGACCTCTTGCAGGTCATCGTCGCCCCCCGGGGTCGATAGAGACCTCTTTGGGAACTGGTCTAACCCGTAAACGGAACAAATTGCAGGCGAAGGCGGTTGTTGCAGTTCCCCGACGGCTAGCAACGGCTCGGTCCGGTGCAAGGGCAACCGCTGGATGGGCCGCTGCCTGCTGCGCGAGGCCCGCGAAAAGGTCACGGCCAGCGTTCAGGAGAAGCCGGGGAAGAAAGATGTGAGTCTACTCTTCAGTTACCCGTTACTAACTTACTGACGCCTGTACGGCTAGCACTATAGTCAATTTCCAAATTCCCAAAGTTGTAAACCAATTACACTCAGGAGCAAAAATAACGGGTGAGAGTGCGTTTTTCATACTAAAGAGGCTATTTCGAAGCCTTGGTTCCTCGCCAGAGAATGCTTTTAGTGAAATCTGATGATGAATACCCCAACTATCGATACAGGACTTCCAGAGTGCCTAGGATACCCAACTGGATAAATTTGCGGTTAACGCCGGAATTGTGCATGTTCAGAAAAACATCTAAAATGGCAATAAAATGTAAGGAAATGCAAGTGCTGACCCAAACTCTCCCGCTGTGGTGTTAACTGATTGTGCGATCAGTTAGGTATCTTAAGAAATTTTCACCTCCTCTATTGAACCTCGCAGTACCCACCATTAAAACTCACTCAAAACAACCCGTGGCGAGGAACCAAGGCTTCGAAATAGTCTCGTTTGTATGAAAAACGCACTCTGACCCGGTATTTTTGCTCCTGAGTGTAGTACTGTTTGACACATAAACTCATATTCATCAGGCGTGTTTTAAGTAAGACCTCAATTGAAAGTCTCTTTAAAAGATAATGATTGTCGAGTAATAATGGCAAATTGGTTCGTTTGATCGTATTTACATCTTTGCCATCCTATTTCAATCGGCACAGACTATAATTTATTATCTCGCTTGTCGCTCAGTGCGTCTCCATAATAACAGACTAGATAGAAAGGGAGATCCGACCGGGAACCACTCGGTTTCCCCTTGTTTCGCCGACACTCAATTCATAGAACGTATCACTTCGCAGAATTTTCGTTTCTTAGAATGTTTTTTTCTGCTGAACCGGTGTTGATTTCTGATTTAAACCGGAGCAGTCTGAAGGTCTGCTCTATGAAGTTTTGTTAGAGCGCCATCTGTACTTATAGTATTAGTTATGGTGTGAGTGTGTCAGGTGGCGGGCTACCTGAACCTGATGGCCAACTCGATCGACAACTTCACGCACGGGCTGGCGGTGGGCGGCTCCTTCCTCGTGGGCTTCCGTGTGGGCTTGCTCACTACCTTCGCCATCCTCGGTGAGTCTGCCCAACTTATCTTTTACAGATCAGCCCCTACGAATACATTTCCGATTCTTCAGGATCTTGTGTGCAAATTTTACCCTACTTACATACATGTAGTCTGTTTTTCGAATAAGCAGGTTTATCCACAAGTTACGTATCTTAAATCGAATTTTCGATTAACACATGTTTGGCATAATAGAAACCTGGCCTACCCTAAAGTCTGTACAGGTGATCACTTTGAAAATTTTGAAAAGTAAATGTTTTGCGAAAAAAGTGCAATTCGAATCGAGAAACTCCTTCTTTTTTGAAGTCGTTTGAAAACAGTTGGGAAACGTAACTCGGGCCTTGCGATAGGTAACTTTTAGTTTACTAGTTTACTAGTTTACTAGAGCATTGGGTAGTCAAACAACTTATTCATACATGGCAACCGCTGGCGTTCGAAAATTTCATTTGTTCGTCCGCGATACGGCGAAGCTTTTATATTCCTGGTATTCCACTAAGTTAATAAACCACTTTGTATAAAAACGGGAACTTACGTTTATTTCGAGAAGTTTAAATCTAGTGTAAGGAAATGGAAATTTTATGGTACAGAATTAGGAAAGTATAATTTATAAAAAAAATATGCAAGGGGGTGTACGATCAAACGGCTTATCCTTAATATTGTAGTCTGTAACTGTAACATTATTTATGTTTTCTTGCAGTCCATGAAATTCCTCACGAGGTTGGCGATTTCGCGATTCTGCTAAAGAGCGGGTTCTCGCGCTGGGAGGCGGCCAAAGCTCAACTGGTGAGCCCTTTCAAATCTTCTACTTTCGAATCTAAATGGCAGCACTCCAGTTGGCATTTTTTGGAAAATACTAGGCCTCTAGCCTACCGGGCGTGCTTTTTACCGTATGACTCTGGCGCCTGTACTGTAAAGTCGACAGTCAAGTTAATGAGAGCTATAACAATGTTAACAAGACCATAACAAAAGGGGAAAAGACAGGAATATCGGCACGGTAGGTCTAGACAAGTTGCATTTTGCGAACGTTAACGTCCACCGAAAATGTTCAAGATAGGTAGACAAACTGCCAGACGGTGTCATCGGGTGATTTTATCAATTTCATACATTTTAAGTTAAAAAAACGCAACATTTTTTGACAAACAATAGCTAAGTGAAGTGTCAGCATGGAGTTATAATTAAATACTCAAAAAAATATTGAAGGTTGCGATATTCATCATATATGCACTTGCTAATACACATGTTTATGTAAACGCAATACCGAAGCGACTTAACTATTTAAGAATAATGCATGTTGAGATTTCAATTGAAATGTATTTATGTGTGCAGGCGACGGCATCAGCTGGTCTGATTGGTGCTTTAACAGCTGTCATTTTCAGCGGAGCGAAAAACGCTATAGGTGAGAACAATTTGCTTACTTTAGAATATAAACTTGCGCCTTCTTTGTGCTTCAGAAACGACCTACTATCAGGTAGCGTTTGTGGTCGTTTTCCATCTCCAAGCCATACAGTGTATGTATAAATAAATAAATAAATAAATAAATATCAGGGGACAATGTTACACCAATTGACCTAGTACCAAACTAAGCTCTAGACTTGTACTATGGGTACTAGACAACGATATAAATACTTATATAGAGAAATATATATACTTAAATACATAGAAAACATCCATGACTCAGGAACAAATATTCGCGCTCATCACACAAATATCTGCCCTTACCGGGATTTGAACCCAGGACCGCTAGCTTCGTAGGCAGGGTCACTACCAACTAGGCCAGCACGTCGTCAAGTCAGTATGTATGTTGGTGGGAACCGTCATTCTAGGCAATCATAAACTATTGTATAACCTTAAACAAGGTGAACAGAGGACGACAGAGCGCGCCTTGTGGTGAACCTTGGGGAAGCCCTATGTCCAGCAGTGCACGTCTCGCGGCTGAAACGAACCGTGTGCATGATATATGCACCATTTATTCTCAAATCCCGAAACGCAACGCATTTGAAGTCTTAGGATTGCAGTTTCGAGATTGCAGTCTTGTGATTTCAAATGTCTCTGGGTCTCGGATGCCACTTAGGTGGCCTGAGTGCTGGCCTGCCTTCTAATTGCCATAAAATAACAAGGATTCAATTTACGGCGCACCCCTGCCCTTAAAAAATAATTAATGGCTCATCGTTCCAGAGGCGAAAACGTCCTGGATAGTTCCGTTCACGGCAGGCGGGTTCCTCCACATCGCCCTCGTCACCGTGCTGCCAGACTTACTGAGGGAAGACGACAAGCGGGAGTCGCTCAAGCACCTCGCCGCGTTGTTGGCGGGGATAGCGGTCATGGCCGCCATGACGCACTACTGCGGGTAGGGACCCTGCCCGGAAACAACGATTAACCTTGTAAGAACCCAATACCTACCTATTTTAGTAACATTATTGCAACTGTCAACTTAACTAGACGGTGACTTTTGTATATTGTAATGTCCTCAAGCGAGAACCTGGAGATTCAGGAGGTTTAAATACTTCAATCACGCTATACTCCGGTCAATTTAGGATGTATTCTGTGACAGCTCAGAACACAACAAAGTCCTTACCGCGTCTGTTTGTATATCCGGTACCATGCATCGGATTTTGATCAGTTTTTACCATCAGTTAGATTTTAATCGACTTCGTATGCGTAGAATTAGTTTTCCAGTAGGTGCTCCCCCTATTTTAATCGCTTAGAGGATGAATTTCCAAAAAATCACTTCTTGGTGCACCTTTAGGTAATGCAAGGAATATCATCCATCCAAATTTCAAGTTTTTGTTCCAGCGGTTTCGGCTCTGCGTTGATTGATCAGTCAACCAATCCGGGTATTACAGAAAACACACACAAATCGAAGCGAAGGTTTTTGAATAAATGTTTATATGTGCTGTTACAGTTATCATCGTAAATTCACACTATTACCTGGTATAACTCAGTTTTTATGATGCATCACTTCAGTAGACCGATGCCAAGCTTTTAAGTTGTTCTACGCTTTCCTCTGATTTATTAGTTTTGGTTTTGAGGTCGACAACGATATAAATATATTGGTAAGGTTATAAATGTTTTTTAAAAGCACCTTAAGAAAATAAAGTCGGAATTCCACTCCGGCGCAAGTTACGCACGCACACGTGAGCCACGTGATCTATTGTTCGACGCGTGTGTCCCGAACGCATTTTTTCTTCGAAGCTAATTTATGGGTTATTTAGCCCTCCCGTTTGTTGCAAAACTAACGTACTAAACCTACCTAAATTACGATGTAATAATTATTTCTTTTGGTAAAAAGTGAGACTCGGATAAAAATCGAACGAGAAAAAGCGAAGGTAATAAAAACGAACGGAGAAAAATTAAATTGGGTAGAATTGAGAATGCGAAAAGAAATATTGCTTCACGGAAATTATGATTTCGTGAGAATTACTTGAAATTGTTGAAAGGAAACGGATTTATACCCATGTGTGCATAGCGTGGGCCGCGGTGGAATATTGAGGCTAAACTTTGAAAATTGAAGTTCGAAGTAACATCCCTGTCACTCGTCAATCGAGATTAAATCGGAAGAAAGGGATGGAGCAAATGTAACTTCAAACTTTGTTTTTAAAAGTAGGGCCTCTGGTTTATTGTTAACTTGCCAAGGCTTCTTATTTTGTACATAAATATTGACATTTTGGTACAAGTTGTAGCTTTCTATTGCAAGAAAAAATATTTACCCCAGTATATCGTAATTCCACAGTGATACGCAAGCTTGTTTGTTATTTTTTTAATTAATAACCAGTATAGTTTGTAGATGAGACTTTTTTATATAAAGGCAGTATTTTTGCATTATATCTAAAAAAACGAATAAAGCTTCATAATGTAAGTTAATACTCTAAGTAAGTATATAAAATGTTATTATAAATAGTATGTATACATTAGTTGAAAAGGTTGACAACACTTGAACGATTGTTATATCCTCGTAAGACCCAATAGCTATAGTAACATTGTAATTGCAACCTTGTTGAATTAATTATAGGGTGCCTTTTATATTTGGCACTATATCCTCAAGCAAGACGTGGGGGAAAAAATAATTTAGCACATAACAGTAGCCAAAGATTAAAGCACTAAATCCTACTCAAATGCATCACTTCCCTTACAAATTATATATTTTAATTAATTTAAGACTAAAATAACCAATTTACGTACGTAGTAGCAACTAGTTTCGTTGTGAAGTTAAAATGAAGAGATTTGATTATCTCCACTACAATACTATGCTTAGACTTAATATATTATATGTAGTATGGGACGTAACAACACGATGGCTGTTAAAAAAAACCGTTTTCATGGGTGTGTTACAAAAAAAAAAGATGAATATCTGTTTACATTTTTTCCCAGTTGCAAATTTTCTTATATGTTAGATCAGGTCGAAATACTGCCTTCCTGAGCTAATATGCAATATCACAGATATAACTCTTGTAGTAATATGTACCTCATTGCTATCAGGATAGAATCAAAACTGTTTTGGCTATTGAATTTGAGATATAGCTTAGGAGGGCAGAATAGAAAGGTTAATATTGTGATGAAAGTCGACGCTATCAAATTGATTTGTAGAATGTATGAGAAAACATGTCACGGGATTGAAATGGAATTTTGCTACCTACCAAGTAAGGATTTTGGGAAATTGATCTAGCAAATCCAGTAAGGCCGAGATCAGCTCTGATGTCCCATAATTATGAAAGAAATTGCTTGGTGCATTCGTTTTTAATATTTTGTCATAATTTTACAAGTAAGTAGTTAACTTAACTTTCCAGAAAAGTAGTTAAAGGATAAAAACGTACGTGAAAAATTTCCGCAAATAATATGATAGTGAAAAATACTTATAAAATTATGCTATACAGGGTTATTGGTAAGTCGACCTATTCCCGTTAGGAGGTGATAGGGGTGACTATTTGCGATAATTTTGACCCCCATATGCATTATGCAAAAGTGAACCATTTTTGAGTTATCGCGTTTATTAGTTTTTTTTTAAATTAGTCGGAAATTCAACTTGAAAAATTTATTACAAAAAAAGTATCAATTTAAATCTTTTTTTTTCTTCTGATTTACAAAACCGATTAAACACTGCTTATTTCTCAATATTAAAAAAATAATTATCGGTCCAAATTTGAAAAAGCGAGACGGAAAACGAAATTTTTTCAATATTTTTTGCGTTCGCTTTCCACTAAAATGCCTTAAAAACAAAAAAAAAACGTTATGAAACTTGGCTTGCAGATTATTTTAAAAACTTAACTGTTTTTTTAGCTCTCCAAAAACGCATAACAAGTAGAAAATTATTTTAAAAAAACCTGAAAAAATACTCATCACAAAGGAAGCGGGCGGAAACCAAAGTCACAAATGCAACTTCAAAAATTAAAATTAAAATACATACCAAATTTAAATCATACATTTTTTATTTGCTTTTGTGCAAGATGAATTTGTTGCTCTTATGCAAAATTAAAAAAAAAAAAACTGTTTACGTTTGAGAATGCAAGGCCGAAAACTAAAAAATACATGTTTTTTTATCAAACTCCAACATAAATTACACGAAAACTGAAAAATTTACCAATACATTTGGCGTGCAGAATACACATAAAACATTGACGTTTTTCCAGCTTTCTAACGAGCTATTAAAATTAATATGTATTTTGTTAAAGATGGCTGGAAAAAATTGATAACAAAGGAAGCAACAAGGAAGTCACGTCCGAACATAACTTAAAATTAACTAACTAAATCAATGAAAACTAACTGTTATACTCGTAAACACAAATAACAACATTAACTTATGTGAGAATAAGAAATGGAGGTAGCCATTTTGAAAATGAACTATAAAAATCCTGATTATTTCAATTTTAATTGTTTATTAGTTTTAATTTTGTAACTTTTTACATAAGTTAATGTTGTTATTTGTGTTAACGAGTATAACAGTTAGTTTTGATAGATTTAAGTAGTTAGTTAATTTTAAGTTTTGTTCGGACGTGACTTCCTTGTTGCTACCTTTGATCAATTTTTTCCAGCAATCTTTAACAAAACTCATTTTAGTTTTAATAGCTCGTTAGAAAGCTGGAAAAAAGTCAATGTTTTATACACATAAAACATTGACTTTTTTCCAGCTTTCTAACTGATAATCTGTACGCCAAATGTATTGGTATTTTTTTCTGTTTTCGTGTAATTTATGTTGGAGTTTGATAAAAAAACATGTATTTTTTAGTTTTCGGCCTCGCATTCTCAAACGTGTACAGATAATATTTTTTTTAATTTTGCATAGGAACAACAAATTCATCTTGTACAAAAGCAAATAAAAAATGTATGATTTAAATTTGGTATGTTTTTTAATTTTAATTTTTGAAGTTGCATTTGTGACTTTTGTTTCCGCCCGCTTCCTTTGTGATGATTATTTTTTCAGGTTTTTTTAAAATAATTTTCTACTTGTTATGCGTTTTTGGAGAGCTAAGAAAACAGTTAAGTTTTTAAAATAATCTGCAAGCCAAGTTTCATAACGTTTTTTTTTGTTTTTAAGGCATTTTAGTGGAAAGCGATCGCAAAAAATATTGAAAAAATTTCGTTTTCCGTCTCGCTTTTTCAAATTTGGACCGATAATTATTGTTTTAATATTGAGAAATAAGCAGTGTTTAATCGGTTTTGTAAATCAGAAGAAAAAAAAAGATTTAAATTGATACTTTTTTTGTAATAAATTTTTCAAGTTGAATTTCCGACTAATTTAAAAAAAAACTAATAAACGCGATAACTCAAAAATGGTTCACTTTTGCGTAATGCATATGGGGGTCAAAATTATCGCAAATAGTCACCCCTATCACCTCCTAACGGGAATAGGTCGACTTACCAATAACCCTGTATAATGAATTCCCATGTTTTTGTAATATTACGATTCAAATAGAGTAGGGTCAACTAATGTAGGGTAACACTCCCAAATATTGGCATCCAAAATACCAATTGTTGGCACCTAGTGACTGTAGGATTAGACCCTATTTACCTTGAAATAAAGTTCATGGTGCCAATAATCGATGGGCAACAATTGACAACAGGAATATATTTTTAAGTGTTCTGAAAAATAAACATGCTTGTAGAGGTTAGTTTATTATTACTGAGAAAAAAATAAACAAATTCTTCTAATGGCTAATGAGCTTAAACGCCACATGGTATGTTCTACGTCATAGATAGTGCTAGACTATAAAAAAACGCTGTCACAATCAAAATGACTTCATAACGACAGTGTTGTATTTTCTCAGTACTTACTAATCATTTTTTTAAATGAATATTTAATCATAATAAGAAACAAAAGCAAAAATAATAATTAGACAAACCTCTACAACAATGTTTTTTACCAAAACACCTTTTCAAAAAATCCTGTTCTATTTTGGGCAGTTTTCCTTTAACTAATACGTGTAATATATCCAAAAACTTAGTTCTAAGTAAAGCCATACTATGCAGTTATTGTACAGTATATCATTGTAAATATTAATTAGCAATTTCCGATGTAGGAATTAGTCTATTGTACAAAATAATCACTCCACTTATCATGTGATAGTTTTTGTAAATAAATATAACGTTTATTCTACATTTGTAAATTGATAAGATTTTTGAATAAGAAATTATAATTACTTACAAAGTCGAGCCTAATTTAGCAGCTTTGATATCTTTGACATGTTTGTTTGTTTTATATTTGCATATTTTTCGTATGTGAACGCGCTTTACATAATCAGTCATTTTGTTATCTAAACCGATGCAGTTCTAAGCGATGTATATGAATATCACAATTTTCCTAAGTATCTATCCATAAAATCAATCGATAAACAAATTAAATCAATTGTCGAAGGATTTGGTACATCGACTCATCGATTACACGTAACTGCGACTCGCGTACAGTAATGTTGCCGTGTCACTTGCACATCGACATTGACCGCTAGGACCATGGATTGTAAACCTTTTCCCTATAGTAATACGACGCCTGACAGTAAAGGTCAATGTACGAAATTCTTCCTGTACGCATAGAGATCTACTGCGTTCTTCGATAGCGACGGCTGGTTTTAAAGTTTTCATTACTAACCCATGTTTTGTTGCATTCTTGATTGTTAATAAATTTTGCATTTCACGTAGTACGTAATAATATGTGATAAAATTGCCATTTAGTATTCTAGTCCGTTTGCTGGGAGTTGGTTGTAGGAGCGATGTGATTTTGGTCCTACGAACCTATGACCTGGCCGACGGCTGTGTAAATTTATTTTTAGAAATGTTTAAACGAATAAAGTACTTTGAATTGATTTTTGTTTTAATTTTGTTGAGGGGTGTAAAGATGCAGTTCGACAAAAAGTTGAAAGAAATATATCAGGGGACAATGTCACACCAATTGACCTATGCCCGGTTCCTATATTCAAGAAACCAATCGTTTTCATTACGCGCCGTAGCGTTATGACATTTGCTACGTACAAAATGTGTCAAATTTTAACGAGGCGTAAGGAAAACGATTCGTTTTTTGAATATTGGAACCGGGCACTAGTCGTCCCAAACTAAGCAGGCTTGTGCTAAGGATACTACAGTGTTTTTCAGCTACGATGAGTTCTGTGACAGTCGTATTTCGTAATTTCAATAACTTACTATACTCACATGCGAGGTATTCAAAAATAGGCGATTAATTATTTTAGATCTTGAACTGCGTCGCTAGGTGTGTACCAGTGTAGTTTTTATGTAAAACTAAAGAAATAAGTGTAATACGTGTTTATATGAGCTATCACAGAACTCATCGCAGCTGTAAAACACTGTAGACAACTATATAAATACTTATTAGAGAAATATATACTTATATACATAGAAAACAACGATAATTCGGGAACAAATATTCGCGCTCATCACGCAAATATCTGCCCTTACCGGGATTTCAGCCCAGGACTGCTAGCTTCGTAGGCAGGGTCAAAGCCAAAGCAGCGCGTCGTGAAAAAAAAGTAATAGGGGCGCTACTTATCAATTTTAAATCCTGTTCGTAGTAGTAGCAGTAATTTAGCAAAGCTCCACTAGGTATTTGGTACGAGGGTGGTTTGACAAATAACTAGGATTGAAGTATTTTTTTTGGGTTTTTGTGTTTTATTTTTCGATTTTATCTCCTGAAGCTCGACGCACTTGCCCCAAAGTTTCTGCAGTTTCTCAATGCCTTCACGAAATTTAATTTCATCCAGGTCTTCGAAATACGCCTTAACTTCCTTTACCACCTCGTGATTCAAATGAAATTTTAGTCATGACAAGAAAATTTCGAGTTTTAGAAATAGGTGGTAGTCCGAAGGAGCTAAATCCGGCGAATAAGCAGGTTGGTGAAGCAGTTCAAACCGTAATTCGGCCTGTTTTTGTGAAGCGAGGCGGCTTGAATGCACCGGAGCATTATCATGATGAAACAACACCTTTTTTTTCACCATTCCCGAACGTTTCTTCGCTATTGCCGCCTATAATTGGTCCAAAAGTGAAGCATAGTAAGCCCCAGTGATGGCTTTTCCCTTCGCAAGGTAGTCAATTATGAGATTTTCCTTTGCGTCCCAAAAGACAGACACCATCACCTTTCCAGCAGAAGGCTCTGGCTCACCACTACTAATCTAATTTATTGACTGTTGTTTCGTCTCCGGGATACAGTGATGGATCTAGGTTTCATCCATTGTTACAAAACGGTGAATGAACTCCGTTGGATTTCTTTGAAACACCTGGAAATTGCTAGCAGATGTTCGCATGCGAGTACGCGTTTGTTCTGGAGTGAATTACTGCGGCACCCATCTTGCACATAACTTTTTCATGTGCAATTCGTAGTCCAAAATAAAATGCACCCGCTCAGAAGAGATGTTTGTGGCTTCAGCTAATTCGCGTATCTTCATTCTTCTGTCGGTTAAAACCAAATCATGAATTTTACCGTCGAAAATTGGCAAATGCATCGCTAGGGCACTAGAGATGGATGCCATTTTAAAGATCACCGGCGAAAGCTGTCTTAACAGGCGGTTTCGGCAGCTGAGCTGAACAGCCAGCGATGAACTATAAATGTATATCTCTCTCTTTTATTTACACGGGAGCGATTATCTTTTGTTCGTTTCTTGGGCCAGAAAATCGCCGATAGTTAAAGTCAAAGTCAAAGTTCTTTATTCTTCAATTTAGGCATAATATAATGCACCTATGAATGTCAAAAAGCATTACCACCGGTTCGAAAAATAAAACCTTTGCCCCGAGAAGAACCGGCGTAAGAAACTCGGCAAGGTATATTTTTTTCAGGAAAAAAGGTTTACATCATTACATCAGTTGATCGCTTACTCTCGCTCGCGGTAGGACCAGTGCCTGAAGCAGCTCTTATATTGATGAAAAACATAAATGATGCCGGTAATACTAATTCAGAAGCATCTAAAGTTAAAATTTATAGTAATAACAGTAGATCATAAAGAAATAAAAATATCAAAATATGTGTTTTACGATTTATGTTTATTTCTTATTTATAAGATAAAGACAATGAGACCAACTCAAAATCGACTATACATTTTGAACTTAAATAAGTTTTAAAAGTTATAAAACTATTTAAAATCTTTAAAACGATTCACACAAAAGTCACCAAAAAGCTGCCAATACGCAACTATGGTTCTAACAAAGATTTAAATAATAATATTAAATAGTATGCCGATTTTAGTGCTTTATAATAATGAATTTGTGATCACATCTTTTAAATTTGAGATACGTCAGCGGTAATATGGCAAATCGAGTGATTCAGGCCGACGTGCATATATATGAGCCGGAGCTCCTTACGCTAACTGATGTGTAGTGTAGATACAGGGTGAGCTATTTACATGACGTAGACTTTCTCGACGCGTTTCATGCAGAACACCTCGTTTGTTTTGGGGCAGATGATGGAGCCGTGTTCGTTCATCATCTCCTTGAGTGCCTGAAAATTATAAAAAAAATATGAGTATTTTATATAAATTGAAGAAAGTCTGTCAATGTAATAATCGGGGTCCATTCGTTTGACCAAAAGTACGTTTGGCAATAGTATCATTCTACAAAATGTTCGTTTCGCAAGTGTTTGTGCTTAAAACATTACATATTGTCACCTATTAAATAAGTTTGGTTAGGTTAGACTTTTGATCACAAAATGCGGCGTGAAGTAATTCTTTGCGAAATGAAATTTTGTAAAATTATATAGTTTTCCTAAAAATGATTTGGTAAAACATTAGTTAATCCTAATAATCAGTTGAGAAAGATAAGATAAAACCGTCATATGATGTCACTGGGTTGCCGCCGCTGCGTCGTATCACAGTGACACACGAAGCGTGGAAGCCGTTAATTAAACCTCAAAAATCTAAGTAAGTAGTTATATTAAATATAATTTCATAACTATCTACATGCATTATCATAAGTTGAGTTGAGTTGAGTAAGAAGCTGTATCTGTGGTTGTGGTGTATCTTAATGTTCGCATTAATGTATCGGTGACGATACTTTAATGATATGCAATACTTTGTCAACATTAAAATACAACCCCAGATACAGGTTTGGGGCAGTTATGATTGTGCATTATAGTTGGTGATGACCGACCTGCTCGCCGTAGACCTGTCCGTTGGGCAGCGCCATGGGCTGGTTGTGCTCGTTGAGCGGCGCGCGCGACAGCCGGCACACGAGCCGCGAGTGCGACACGTGCGCGTGCGGCAGCGTGCGCGCCAGCTGGTTCAGCGGCGGCGAGCACGCCGGGCACGCGGCCACCTGCGTCGCCTCCACGTAGCACTGCGTGCGGGGAGTTACGGAACCATACGCACTAATACACAACATGTCACATACATACCAATATATTATAAATATTGTTCTATTTTAGAAAAGTACATGGAAAGCATTCATTTTTGGGACTGATGATTTTTGTAGCTTTAGTTACCCCATATTCAATAAAAGTGGTTTTAAAATGTGTATATTTGTATCTACCCCGAATCTCATAAAGAGGTTGTTCTAAAATCGTTGCGCAACGCAATATGCGTATTTGCAGCTACATCAAACCCCATATACAAATTGTTTTAAAACAATTGAGCAATGTAATATGTGTATTTGGAGCTATTCCGGACCCCATGTACAGGTTGTTCTAAAACAATTGAGCAATGTAATATGTGTATTTGGAGCTATTCCGGACCCCATGTACAGGTTGTTCTAAAACAATTGAGCAATGTAATATGTGTATTTGGAGCTATTCCGGATCCCATGTACAGGTTGTTCTAAAACCACTGAGCAATGTAATGTGTGTATTATTGGAGCTACCCGGGACCCCACATAGGTTTTTTAAAGCCGTCGCCAGGTGCAAATAACTGGGAGTATTGTGGAGTGTGTATGTGGTGTGTATCGTGTTTGCAGATTGGCTTGGAGGTATGTAAAGGATATGGCGTATTGAGCGCGTGCAGGCCGAGCTGCAGCGCGACGGGCAGCGCGGGCAGGCGCGCGGGGTGGTGCAGGCGCGCGTGCTCCCGCCGGAACTGCGCGCCCAGCGCCGCCCAGCGCCCGCGCGCCAGCAGCGACGCGTACGGCTCCACCTCTGCCGGCCCAACCAACTGTATCATGCTGCCGGTGATACCTCGCATAACAAGCTTTATTTCCCCTTGCTTACGAGTTTAATTACGAGTATAATAAGTGTTTCATATAACTAAGCGCAAGAAATAATGGTTTATTGTACCCGTGTCTTTCGGGAAGGCGAGCATGCCCATGCAGTGCTGTATGTCCTGCAATTGCCCCTCCTCGTACTGCGAGAGGTGTTTCTTGGCGTAGCGTACAGCCTCCAAGCGACGGTCGGCGCGCACCAGCTCGATGAACTCCTGGGAAACCGTAAAATTGATACCCATACGTTGAGTTAACAAACGAAAAAATCTGGTGACTTAGTAGCTATAACCAATGAAACTATATTAAACAGGCCGAGCAGCTTTCAGCCAATATGATGATGACTAATAAAGAACATGTAGTGTACCTGCAAGCGAATCTTGAACTCGATGGTAGAGTTGAGCTTGCGCAGCTTGGACTTGTTGTCGGCGCACCACTGCAGCACGCGGCCCGTGCGCCGCGCGCGCAGCTCGCGCTCCACCTCCGCCGCCGCCGCGTAGATGTCTGCCGACCGAAACGAGGTGTTCATCACAACTTACAGAATAATCTGAAGACACACCCGAGTTTCGTAAGAGTGTGAGAACTGACCGACGTTACAAAGGTCCCGGAGGTCGCGCGCGTCGGCGAGCCGCGCGGCGGCCTCGTAGTACCCGTTGCGCAGGAAGTAGTCCACCAGCATGCGCTCCAGCCGCGTGCGACGCCACTGCGTTATGCTCGTCTGCAACACATTTACAACACCCTGTATTCATATTGTTCAGGAGGCAATGTAGTGATTTAACAACACTCTGTATAAATAGAAAAGGATTCTGATACCTATTGCCGCTCGGGACGCCCAGGGTTGTCCAAACGTGTTTTTTAAAATTTTTAGTCACCTAGCCATACTTTGATCTATGATTTAGAATCATAGTAATTTTCATAAATTACACAAACCAAGTAAAAATATTGTTAGGTAATTACCTAATTTAAATTATTTTACTTACATAGTTTTTAACTGTTGATACTAAACAATATGTTTATAGGTATGAGATGTAAATGTCACCGTCTGTCTGTTCGCAATGTCACTGTCGTAAAATTCCCTAATAGTATGTTTCGTACTCACTCGCACTTGCGGCGAGCTTGGCTCGGTGAGCGAGACGGCCTGCTCCTTGAGATGTTCCAACCTCTTCTTGCACACGAGAGCTGCTTGCAGTTCCTCATTAACAGACTCCGTTGCCTTGCGCTTCATCGCCGTTAGCTTCTCAACCTGTGAAAATATTTAAAAAAAACGGTCAAGTTCGAGTCCGGAGTGGAGGATTCCGTACTAAAACAACTAAAGAAAGCCATATTCAATTTATTTTATTACTCGATTGCCTACGACGAAGGTAGCGGTCCCGGGTAAAGCATTTTTTTTCAGTTCTCCGAGTCGAAGTTAAACGTAAAATGTGAAATACTTTAATGGCTTAGAAAGTAGTTTTCTTTTATTTCAAATCTAATGGTATTTTTGAATAATGGTACTGTCGAGTTCATTAATATGTGATAAAGAATTACATAATTCGCTTACTGACAAAATGATGTTGTTTAACAGTAGGTATATTACTTAGGGTAGGTTTCAATCCGAAAGCAGAAATAGGCTATTTGACAACATTGAAAATATACTACAAATTGTGGTCATCCTATCTGATACTAGCGTAAAATAACGTACCTATTTCACTTTAAATTATGTCTATTTTTTTGGAAATTACACGAAATAATAAGGATATTTTTTTTATTTTAATCTGTGGCAAAAACGCTATGTGATGTTAGAAATACTTTATAATCTGTGATGTGAAGTCACATGCAAGTAAACAAAACAAACCCCAAATTTACTTTATATGCTAAGCTGTCAAATGAACTTGTTTGTTTACTTGCGTTGCGTGGGACGTCACACTAGTCCGCCATAGATAGAAACAGCGTTTTTCGCGTTGTTTTGAAAATTTAAACTTTAACTTACATTTTTATTGATAATAATACAGTAGAATCTCAAGGAAATATAGTGTGCTTGTTATGTGATAAAGAATCATTTAAAGACGTTTTCTAAAATTAGTCAAATAGCCTATTACAATTCTACCCCCGAACCACATGCACCCATAATGCGCAATTCAGACAGCGGGCGGGAGCGGGTCGGGCGCCGCGCTGGTGATCGCAGGATCGGACGGTAATGGCGAATATATAGAGTAGAATTTCCAAAGCGCTCTGTGAAAATGCCTATCACCCGCGATTACCGGCCGATCCCGAATGCCCGCCTGCGATCACCAGCGCAGGGCTCGCCGCGGTTCGGCTCTGTGTGAATTCGACGACCGGCGCGGGTGGCGCGCGGGTCACGCCATGAAAGCGACATGCCCCGCACCCGACCCGCTCCCGCCCGCTGTGTGAATTGCGTTTGATGGTACATACTTTCATTAATCGGCAAGTATATTATTACTTTAGCACCTTGTAACTTTAATCGCTGTGGCAATTCATATATCGCAATTAAAACATGACATTGAATAGACAAGGTGCTAAAATGTACACATAAGTTATGAACTCGACTGTACAATATTTTAATTAAGTTTTGAGGTCACAAATTAAAGCAAGTTTAGGTATTGATACAATCAAATTTAATATATTCTGTTCTTAAATTCTGTTGTGTTGTAATAATAAAAATATATTCTGTTCTGGACCGGTATAAAGGGAAAATTTCTTTTTCTTAAATGTAACACGCTTGTACGGTCACGAAAGTTAATTTGTGACCCATTTCATGAAAAATATGCTTCAAGTCGTCAATGTCATTAGAGATGTCAATACATTTGTAACTTGTAGGAAACTTAACCTTATTGTTGTAGAATGTCAGATTGACTTTGGCCCTAAGGTGGGTCACAATTTCAAGTATTCGATTGTACCAACCATTCATTAAATAATATGATGGATAGATATCACTTGCTTTACATGTGTGTACGTGTCCCCGAAACATATTTTTTTTCAAGATTATATTTTACAACTCTGTTGACCTAATGAAAAAAAAAATATTATGTCAAATTATATCTTGGTAATACCAAGAATCTCAGAGATGAAACTTACCTCGACCATCGATAGAAAACCTTACAAATTTAAAAATACCGGTCGTGTGCGACCGCGACCGAGAGTTCCGTATTTAGGATAGAATACACTCAGGAGCAAAAATACCGTGTCAGAGTGCGTTTTTCATACAGACGATACTATTTCGAAACCTTGGTTCCTCGCCAGGGGTTGTTTCGAGTGAGGTTTAATGGTGGATACTCCGAGGTTCAATAGAGGAGGTCACAAATTTTTAAGATACCTAACTGATCACACAATCAGCACAAGTTTGGGTCAGCATTTGGATTTCCTTACATTTTATTGCCATTTTAGATGTTTTTCTGAACATGCACGATTCCGGCGTTAACCGCAGATTCATTAATTTGGGTATTCTAGGCACTCTGGAAGTCCTGTATCGATGCTCGCGGTATTCATCATCAGAATTCACTAAAAGCGTTCCCTGGCTAGGAACCAGGCTTCGAAATAGCCTCTAGTATGAAAAACGCACTCTGACCCGTTTTTTTTGCTCCTGAGTGTATTAGTACTATTTATTAGTATTTGTTGAATGAAAGATAACTAAATTTGATACAATTTTAGCGTAACCGGAGCACACTATGTCCATTGGTTGCGGAGATACAGCAAGTCAAAAATGGGTAATGTGCGCAGAGACCGCTCCTCAAACCCTGCTTAACCCATTCAATGCCGAAGACTCCAATTCGCGTCCCATGTATGTGCAATCGTAATGCCGAGGACGCGACTTCGCGTCCTCGAGTTATTTGGTTTTTTTTTGCTAGAAAACAACTGTACTTAAATGCTGATACAAAAATATTACTTTATTTATGAAGGATAATACTATACTGTTGCTGGTTTTTGGGTTCAGTGCATTTGTAATTTACATAATTCTTATGTCGGATGCCGAAGACGCGAATTCGCGTCCCATGTATGTGTAATCGTAATGCCGAGGACGCGACTTCGCGTCCTCGAGTTATTTGTTTCTAAACACTTGCTTTAAACCCTTTCTTTATTATATCTAACTAAATACCATAAAAACTTATATACGTCTGAAGTATACGGCCTTCACGTCAATACTGAATACGTTTTCGACAAAAACTGTTTTTAGACGCAAAAATTTCACTTACGATGCCGAAAACGAGATATTGCGTCCTTGACAACCTAATGCCGCGGACGCGAACTCGCGTCCATGAAATGTTAACGTAATGCCGCGGACGCGAACTCGCGTCCATGAAATGTTAACGTAATGCCGCGGACGCGAACTCGCGTCCATGAAATGTTAACGTAATGCCGCGGACGCGAATTCGCAACGTCGCGTGGAAGGCGGCGGCACTGCGTGATGATTAAAAATATGAGGCGTCGGCAATGAATGGGTTAAAATGGCTTGCAAATGAAAAAAGAGGTTGCTTAGGGTTGTGCACTTGCAGATATCTGATATTCCTTTTGCCACGGGCAAAAATGCGATAACGCCATCTGTATCCTCCTGGACGAGGAGGACGAGGATGCGGACGACCCAATACCATATGCCGACCCAACACCATATGGGCGGAATGAATGGAGAGCCACTCGACCGCCCGCCTGCCTCGGCGGCGTCCCCACTCATCATCATCATATGCCGACCCGGCTCCACCTCCAGAAAACATTATCCCTCCTCCCCAACTCCCCCACTAATCTAGACTGCATAAGACCTGGTCCTTCCAACAGGGCCATAGTCTCAACTGTTTTTGCTTGACCGTGGAAATAGTATTACTTTATAGTTTAAGTTTATGTTTATGTTGTTATTTTTATGTTTACGTTTATTTGTTTTGAAACCATGTGTTACATCCTAAAAGGCTAACTTACAATTATGGTTGTTTTAAGCAATACATAAATACATTAATCAGTACAATGTTTTTATCATTTAACTAAAATCCGGTATCTTACTATATATTTTTTATATTTTTGAAGAAATTATGAAAGATAGAGGCACACTTTGGTATTAAATTGAAGCTGATTAAATTCCTTACAAATTATTTCCTATGATTTTACCCAGGAGCAATTAGTTCAGCCGGTACGAGTCTTGGAAAATGATCCTACCACAAAACTTTGTGAAAAAATGCTCATCTTTGACATGCTGTATCTTTGCAACCCATGAACATTGTGTCATATAACGCTCACATTGTAGCAAATTTAGTTATCTTTATTTAAGTACCAGCAAAGTAATTGAAAAACGCTTCAGAAATGCCAAAATTTCGCAGTTTTTCGGGTACCATGTTACACAGGGTTTTCAGGGTTGCAAACTTGGGTGTTAACTACTCTCTCGATCTCTACTCAATCGACCTAAAAACATATAAAAAAATCGTAGTTACATGCGCGTTTGCGATGTTTGATGTCGTTATATACTGCCCTATATGTTTGGAAAATGCAAAAGAAAATACTAATTTTGTTGTGAACTTTATTTTCTATGCAAAGCTGGTCAAATTGGTCCTTCCATTTATTCAAAACTGTAAAATTTTACAACTTAATTTAATTTTTCCCGTATAATATTAATAATTATATTTAAGACAGGACTTTCTCCGACTTTTTGGTCCATAAACTGAGGACCCCCGGCGGAGGGGATAAAAAGTACGTCACGAAAAATAACAAAATAAAAGTTTTCAAATTAGCAGATTGAGCCCTTTTATATGACACCCCGTTTGCTATAATCAAATAACTTTCATTTTTCAGCTCACTCCCTCCATTCTACTACCCCTATTCTAATACTTTGAAAAATAGTTTCAAATTGTTTTTACAAAAAAACAGATACGGGCAAGCAAGTTATACAACTATGCCAAATTTCAAGCTGATAGCTTCTAGCCTCAGAGAAAAACTGCTACGAAATACAGTCTCCCCATACCGTACCGTAGTCTCACCAATCTCACCATAAGGGTTCCTTTTTTACCATTTTGTTAGAGAACCGCAAAAAATGCATCCAAATCGGTTCACCCGTTTAAGACCTACGGTGCCACAGATAGACATAGCGATCAAACTTATAGCAGCCTCTTTTTGGGGGATAAAGAGTTTCACCCACTCACCATCCCTCCTAGCAGCGAGTGTATCTCCCCTGAGGTGCCCGGCGCGCGCGCCGCGGCCTCCAGCTCGCCGGCAGCGGCGCCGACCTGTCTCGCCTCCACGTCCAACACGCGCTGTGCGTTGCGGTAGCGCTTGTTGAACACCTCGTACGGTACCTGCAACAATACAGGAAAAATGTTTCAAAACTGTCGCTTGGTAAACCCCTGTATATGAATTATAGCAAATTTAATATGACCAGCACAACTGTCAACAATACCGTGTTCATTCTTACTTGTATAGGTAAGATAGTAAACATCTTTCTAACCTCAAGATAAACGTTTTTTGGCTAAAACAGCTCTTTTGCACAACTGCCCAAAAAGAGGAGTGTAATGTTTTATCGTAAATAAAGTAAACTGAGTGAACATTTTCGACATCTCTTGTCCAATGTATTGTATGTGATTGCTTTGTTATATTTAAAATAGCTGTTTTAGCCGAAAAACATAATTTTGAGGTTAGAAGGTGGTTTACAATGTAGTAAACAACCTTCTAACCTAAGACAAGTAAGAATGCACGGTGTAGTTGTGCTAGTAATATATGTAGAATTTGTTACAAGGAAAAAAAATGATAGCATAGACCTTTTTCGATGCATGTATAAAACGCATTACAGTAAGTCTGAAGTATTCATTGAATAGTACGTACTCCATGGTCTATTGCTGTCACTCTTTTACATGCATGTGTTTATTTTGTTATGATAGGGAGAGTACGAAAGCGATAGACAGTGGGGTCATTTTAATAGTGTGGTTTGTATTCTAATAGCATTAGCTATAAAACACTTATCTGCTCGGACGGAGTCGCAGGCAAGAGGTATATATAATTATTTATTTATTTAATGTTCACAATTGACAGGCAAAAATTTTTAAACGGTGTTCTGAAGAAAAAAACATGCTTATGCAGGATTGTCACAAAAGCAAACTTTTAAATTTTTGTTCACCATTTACTAAGAAAATGAATAAACTAATTTTTGCAAATGGGAAAAGAGCTTAAACGCCACATGGTTTTTTATAAGTCACAGCTAGCGATGGCGAAAAAACAAAATGATGCGATTCCAACCACTATAGTCCAAAGCAAGTGGGCGCAGCAAATTCGTAACACTCATAAAATTATGACTTTTTGTTTTTTAGATTTAGATTTGATTTTCAATACTAAGCTAATTTATATCTAGAATCTTGAAAAACTTCAAGTAAATGTAGCGAAAATTGAAACCTACCATCTGCTTCGCCAGTCTTTGAAAAATAAAAATATTATAGAAAGAATCATTCTTACTACCTAGTATAAAAAAAGATAAAGTACAAGAGATAGTTTATAGTCTAGACACAGAAAAAGTAATTGTTGATACTGAAAAATGTATCAGTCTCTGTGGAAATAGCGATAAACAACTTCTCCACAACAGGGTTGCAGCAAAAGATACCATATTTATATTTATAAAAATAATGATAATGAATTTAAAACAGTATTTATACTCTGAAAATGTATGTGGAGTATTTAGGGATGATTCAGGAGAGGGCCTAAGAGGCAATGCCTGCCTGAAAACAGTTGCAGCTCTTCTACAACCGAGGCTAAATTTAAATAATAGAAATATGGCTTGAAATGACAACAGGAGCCACCTAATTTTTAGGTACAAACCATCAGATGGCAAGGCAGGGGAATTTGAACTTATCTTTCCTTGATATACATTTTATAGTTTATTTACAAATATTAATTAAGGCGAAAGATTCCTCAGAAACTAGCCAAAAGACGCTTAGGATCTCACAAGACTAAGAAAAAAGGAGTTTAAGGTAGTGTGGCTTACGCACTGGAAAAATGTTTCTTCATACAAGAAACAGCTGTTAAGTTCCCTTTGTCTAATTAATACATTAAAATTCCAAAATGTTTAAGAGAAACAGTAATGGATGGACAGACTTGCAAAGGCAGACGCAAAAGTTACTATTACTACTACGTCACTGCCAAGGATTGCTGAAAAACGAGTGCTAATTTAAATTTGCAAAACATAAATACCATAACTCACCTTTAACGTGGCATGCTCCAAGGACCTAAGCTCGTTCATCATTGTATTTTACCCCTTAAATAATTCAGACAAAAGATCCAATGGTCTATTTAGATTTCTTTCTTGTGTTCTAGAAACTGCTGCAAAGGACAACAAAACTCAGCTGATTGAAACCTGCATCATCAGACATGTAAATATGGCAACTCACTAGCACAAAAGTATTTATGCAAAGGAAAAGGTCGAAATTATTACCAAAACACTTTTTTTTTTACACTTATTAAAAATTACCGTTTTGCGTCGTAATTAAGACAAAAGGCAGGAATTTTAATGCAAATGAATCCCTTATTCCATGGACGTCGATGGATTTACTTTTTTTAATTTTGAAAAGCACTGACATAGACAAATCATGCAGCCTCATAGGTATTCGAATGCTCTCCGGAGACGACTAAAACTTTTAAATAATAAAATATCGTAATATCATAATGAAAATAATGTGTCAAAATTATTGTATTTTATCTTAAAATTCAGGGTTTTATCACTGTCAAACCATTCTGATTTCGTATAAAATATTCAATTTAGGCAATAATAGTTTTTAAACCATAATTAAAATACATTTATTTCAATACAAAGAAAAATGCATTTATTTTAATAATATTATTTATTGAAAAGTTTTCTCACAAAAATATTTGAATTGGTATCACTAGTAACGCTATATGTGTGAATTGGACATGAGCAACTTGGTTTCATAGCGCCGACGCGCGTCACTTTCGTTACGCAAATCCGCCATTTTGTACGTCGCTGGCGGTGGCTAAGGGTTTATTTTCTCCGTTAAGTGTTTATTGCTACGAAAAACTGTAAAACTTTGTTTTATATTATTAAGCATAGATATCGCGAATATAATAGACAATACTGTGTACCATAATTGCATCTACTTTTAGTGCTATCGTGATTTGTGTGTGCCCTATAATTGGAGCGCGTGGCTGGTGACTCTTTGTTGTTGGATTCGGCGTATTTACGGTAAGTTTTGTACTTAATATATGTCAAATAAGTAGTTTTCATGATTTAGAATAGACGAGCTTGGTCATTCTTTCGCTGGGTATGATAGTTTTAGTAAAAATCGTAATGTAAATGTGGTAGCGTCATTGACGCGGTGTGAGCTTCGGCGCGGCGCGGGCTCTGAGATTGATGGTGTTCGACTATGCTGGCGGCCGACATTGTGCCCGTTGCGACGCCGCCGCGTCACAACCTCTGGTGCGCTTTGAACGTGTCGCTGGTGAATCGACTTTATCGAAACGTTGCTTCGCGTAACACGCGGTCAGCTATATCTGCACATAATTACACCGTTGACCTAGTCCGACATTTAAGTTAGTGTAGTGTTCAAATGAACTTTATTAATAAATGTTGATTACTTAGTGCCATTATGTATACCTAATTTGCATAGAAGTGTGGAAATAAATGAAAAAACTGTTGTTACTTTCACATCGGACTTTAGATGAAAGGTAAGCCAATATAAAACTCGTAAGAATAATAAGTCTAAATATATTATCCCATTAAAACTTTACGGCTGCTAATTATTTTGCTAAAAAGGCCTCTTACTTTTATGGCCTCCTAATAGTTGCAGTCTTTGTTATTTTTTAATACTTTTGCCAACTCTTTAGTTAAAATTCCTGTTGGATCAACTTTGCTAGTATGGTTATTTTCTAAAAATTACTCTTATTTTTATGGTTTTTAAAACATACAGCCCTTTTTATTTGGTTATATATCACTTTCTTAGAGAGCAAACCTGTCATCTATTTATTTATTTTACAGGCTTCTGAATGTAATAAAGGATTTATTTATTTTGTTATAAACCCAGCAATGCATATAACATTACCGGTAACTGGGAAATTGTGCCATTATTTGTATAACCTTTTAAAAGTTAAATGAGAACTGACTTCTCACTCACCTAACTTTGGATTGGGTAAAAAGTTTGAATGGATTTTCATTTGAAAGTTCTCCCTTTCATTATATCCTATTTAGCTTTAGCATTTGTTTTGAGGTTTCAGTTCTGTTGAAATTCTTTTGAAGTTTCATTTATTTGTTCTGAGAAACTTATGAAAGCAAGCATTCAAAGGCTCTAATCGGACAAAAAGGCAAAGTTATGATAAAGTTTAAATTAATTTTCTTGCTTCAAAAGAATGAGATATGTACAGGTATTTTGCAAAACTTTTCTTTTTCTTTGTTGCAAATTGTTAAATTTTTATTTCTTACTGTTTAATAATAAAGGTTTTTCTGTTTTTTTGTGATCTTAATTGCTTTTAAGTGCTCAAATTGTGATTAACCAATTATGTTGTTTTTTTGGTGTGTTATTTTTCCTTTTTTTTTTTGTTAATTTGGTGTACCTTTGTCAAAAATAAGACCAGTTCCTCCCACTGCTTGTTGTTATTTAAATTGACTAGTCATTTTATTTAAATATTTAATAAAAACCTATGGGAATATTCTGGTATAGTTAGCATACATGCCTGTAAACACATTTTTTTTAAATGTATTTTTTTTTGTAAAAGTCTTAAACCCCAAAGTTGCTAGTTTATAAAAATAACCAGAAAGTTCTTAATTAGGGTCTATGTCATTAAATTATCAACTAAAATTCTTTAAAACATTTAAAATCGGCAATAGTTTAATGTGGGTATGTAAGCAGGCAGTAAATTTAACTCGTATCTTATACAAATATATCATATCAAGTTAGTGCATTCTTGTATTGTTAGCTAAAGCCGTGTCGTCTAAAACAAAGCCAACGGATTATGTTAAAAAGAAAGATAAGCGAAAATGCGTGCTACAGAGCAGACGTTATTTATTATTCCGAAATAACCTACAAGATAGTCCGAAATTATATCTCTAAAAGATAGGTATGCATCAAGTACAGAAGATATTAAATCCTCGAAACTTTCACTATAGTAATCAAAGTAAATTTAATTACCTGTTCTCACAAATTTACAATTATGACAAAAGTTTCCGAACAATTCTGTACAAATTGCCTCGTGAATATTCATGAAATGTCCATTACGTATCCCAGACCGTCGCTTCTTTTTTTCCACGTTTAAAAATAATAATTATACAATTTTGCATGCTAAGAGGAGGATCTAACTTCTTATATGTACCTACTTATAGTTAGAAAGATACCAAGGTACGGTAAACAAAGGCTGGCAAGTTGCGCTTCGGTTCGCCTCGACCTGTCTCTATACTGCGTATCGTACGTATACGATGTCAAGAAGTAAAGACTTGCCATATAACTACACATAGATCTATAGCGGCGTAACTTGGGCCAAGTTGCGTCCTACAGAATTGCCTATGCGCTTGTGTACGGTGCGAACTTTATTGACTTTACAAAACCGGCTTAGTCAGCAGGCGAGAAATTAAACAATAATTTGTTCTCATTACGTAGAAAGATTCGTTTAAAAGTGACATGAGGGCTGCGGGAAGATAAATGTTCGGACGAGTAGAGCAACACATGCATTATTTAACTCTTAATACCCAGCGTAAACTTTATTACTGTAGTGTTCACAAACGCACGAGAAAATCAGCGCGTCGATAGCTTGTTTTAACAAACAAAAGCGTTAGTTACGTTTATCCAGAAGTAGATAATTTTACCGAAACGACTTCGATATAGGGACGAAGTTATCCATTCGCGAATCGTGTTTCTCAGTAAATAGTCGCACGATGTATTCTCCGGCCACATCCGTTTACACTAACTAATACGCGGGCGTGTGTGCGTCCTATCTTTTGTACGTTATATTCACCCACACATGCAAACAGTGGTACAACCGGATCGGCCGCTTGATCGGCTATCGATTGCGTTCCTTTTAAATACCCGCCTACAATCAACGCCACGCACACATGCACAAGTTATCAACACATTCGTTCGCTTTTATTACTGTACTTTGTCATCTCTTCTCCAAAATTCGAGGCACGTGACGTCAATAGTTTTTCAAGCCTTTTCATCCGTTAACATAGATAGCAAAGCTGTGGTAGAATTGTCATTGTTAACAACTTACCATAGAATAATGCTTATTTGCTTAGTTATATGTATTAAAACGATCTTAATGAAAAGCAAAAATATCGGGTGCTGGAATTTTTCTACATTAGCGTAAATGAACGATTAATTTCCGTTGAATATTGCTACGCAAAAGGTGTCACAGGCAGCAGTAATTAGCATAAAAATATCGTTAATATTCCTGAACGCTTGTTCTTCTAATTTAATATTTGCGCATGTTAAATTATTGTCAAGCTCAGTGTCGATAACGTGAAGGTAAGCTTGTATAAAACGTAATTTCTTTAGTAAATGATTCACATAGTGACAATAAAAAGTACATGACGAAACTACACCCAGCGGTTCGTCATTTTGTTCACGTTCTACGTCTCTGGCGTATATCAACGTTAAAATGAAATTAACCGCAGTTTCTTATATCCTAGCCAAATGTCGCACGATATTGAATACCTTTAAATGTACCTCAACAAATACCTTAATTGCATATGTATTTGACCGCACGGTTTATATAATAGGTCAGGTGTCCCCATTTAAATAAAATACAAAACTAGATAATTCGCTTTTACCGAGTTGTCAGATACTAAGTGGAAAAGTGCCGCCTCCAGATTTGCATTGGCGTGAAAGAGAAATGCAAGATATTCGATCCCTGTAAATGACGTCGCTATATTAAGTTGGAATATGCAAAACGTGTTGGCATCTCATGGCAACAGCACAACTTATTGCTCTGATTGCTGTAGATTAGAGAATATTTACCTACTATATACTTATATCCAATATCGTTACGGACAAATCAAATTAATTTGCATCTACATTGAAACGCGAATTGCTCTTCAGTTGTTTGAAAACATTTTCAAAAGCGATATAATTTGAGTTACGAAAACTTCTATTGTAGCGAATTCCGGTGCTACACCCCTACGCCCCACCGCGGTGGTGTGAGGGTGGACACCCCATTCGCTGACCGACCTATTAAAATTGTAATTACCAACCAGCTTTGTGTATTATTGCCGAAATTAATGTGTATCGATTTTCGTGGCGCGGAAACGGTAATTACTTTTGCTTTGATGAAAAATATCCCAATTTCTTTGAAAAGGTTGTCAAATTACATTAATGACGTGTGTGCTCGCAGTGCTGCTGTCATGACCCGTACGGCACAATTCAGACGCTATAATATAATCACTACAGTACATTTGTTATATATAGTGCCGACAAAGCATCACTGAACAATAGCTAATGTGATTTCGGCACAAAGGGCGAGCTACTGAGGACCCAAGAGGAACGCCCATTCGCCCCTCGAGGTTTCTTGAAAGGGATTTCGAATGTTTCTCTGCAATGTCATCCCGACAATAACTGAGATTCGAGATATGACCTTGTTCAGCGAACCCTCTTATGTAAGTAACTCAGTTATCAAGGTCTCGCATTTCTTCGTGCGCTGGTTGATTTGATTTGAAAGAAATCTAAGCACTGCTCACGAAGATTGATCTAATTCTTCTTTGGATTGAATTTGGGATATAGATATTTTATCAAACCTATCCATTTAAAAACATCGTAATCGTGATTGCAATCAACGGGACCGACTAATGACCAACATGTCACCAAGGAGGTTATGCATACTATCTGGTTTCATATAAACTCGTGTAATGGTACTTAGCACAAATATATATTTAGATACAGATGTATTTTTATGCAGCAATCTTCGTGGGTGCCGCGGAGTGGCGCAACTAGTCTATAAATACATGTTACGTGGTGAATGTACGTGCGGATTTTTGCCGAAATCGTTCTGATTATCAGTGATGTATTTCAACTAGAAAGCAGCGTTTGAAGAACTTAATTTTGTACTGAACTTAACTATATTCAAAGCAATCAAACCAGCAGCAGCAGTGAAAGTAACCGACGACCCCTACAATAACAAAACTTATCAAATAATCCGAGTATATGCATGGCTAAATTACCTAAAAGCATGTTGGTGTAACCGTCCCTGCATGTTCATTGTATAATTTCGGCTTAGATTAGATCCATGCACGGGCGGCATTCTGTTGTGGCGGCGCGCTCGTCGCCCGGTGAATAATTTTCTAGCAAAAAGATGCGTAGGCGACGGGCCATGTGCATTGCTATACATGACACGGTAAATTGCCTGCGTGAGCGTTCTCTGAATTTTTCGGGTCTTTTAGTTGATTTCTAACTGCCTATTATATTAATTTGCTTTTTCCTTCGTTAGTAGAATTTCTACATCCCGGTTTTTCAATATACTGGAATCCAAAAACGTAATTAATGTTTTTTTGTTATTTTCAACCAATATTTCGAATCTGTTGCTTTAGGGATCTGCTATTAAGTGTAATCAGGTATTTCTAAATTTTGGGAATAAGCGTATTAATTGCAGTACGGATACCGACTTGCTCTTAAACCTTTTCTTTCGTTATTAATTGCAAAAAACACCGTGAACGTTCCGGTTTAGTGTGCCTCTGCCTATCTTTAATTACGTACGACGCAGTACGTTCGTGATTAAGCAAGGCACTTCACGAATAAATAACTCTGTTCCTTATAAATTCTCCAATAACGACCTTTATCGTTCCCACAAGCAACGTTTATCGCTTTCCTAACGAGTCCTCACACGTAATTAAACACTTGTTTAAACTGCGGACCTACTGTACAGTAAAATCGGCTTATAAGCTAGCCGTTTGTGCAAAGCCCGTTCCCCGGTTGGGTTTTTTACGATTTCCGCCTATTCGATCGGTTAATGAAAGCCGACGAGATGGAATGGCTAATTGGATTCCGTTTTGTATCGGAAACCGTTGGCTCTCCTGTGTTTCCGACAGCGTTATTCACCTTTCTCGTATTTTCTTTGCAACAAATATTTTTATCGGGCCTTTTATGTGCTCACTTGTTATTCAGGCGCCAGTTTGATTTATTTTCTCTGTCGTGATTGGGTCGTCCATTTTAGGATAGTTATTGGATAGAGAACCTTCATACAGGAGCAAGTATTAGTGAGCTTTCCAAACTTTGCTTTAATATTAACATAAAATACGCTATCAATATCATATAATAAATTCCGTATAATTTATCGTCGCCTCTGTTTTACCTCATCATAACCATCTCAAAAGGCGCCATTACCGAATGTTTTATTTGCAAAAAAACGAACATTACAAGGAAAACAAGCTACCAAAGTCGCGCAACGTCGAATTTGATCTAGAGCTCACTGCTGAGTCACATAAGTGGCTATGGAGGGGCAGAGGGAGGTGTAAAGAGGGGGAGAGGAAACCGCTCAGCTCAGCCACCTATTGTAAGTATTGTGGAGGCACGTTGTTTTTGCAAAGAGCGTCGTGTCAGCCGCAGTACGCTAGCTGACGTGGCCGTGGCGAACTAGCCTTTTAAACGCGGACTCGCTTGTTTGAATAGGCTAAAGACGCTTTATGCGCGGCCTCCTTGATGGAGATCTGGTAGTGATGGCTTTTGTTCCTCTTATCTTAAAAGAAATTTCACATAGCGGTATCGTAGTAGCCATCACGTAACTAACTTGGGCAATCACATCCTTCTCTGTCTTGCTAACTGAACCTGTTTTAATCGCAGTCTCTAACGACATAAAAACGAGATTAAGATGATTCAGATTCAGCTGGGAAGTTCGCTCGCTACCAACTATAAAAGGCAATTACTTAGCCGGGGGAGCAGTAACTGCTGTTTTTTTCGCGTTTAACAACTTGTACATCCGCTGCGGTTTCGCGAAGGGTTGCGCAATCTTTAAGAATTGTTTAGGAAGAAAAACCTTTTAAGCGTCGTGCGTGCCATTTTGTTATCGTGCAAACTTTGTTTGTTTAATTCCAAAGGTTATCTATGTTACTAAATTATCATATAAAAGTTGTATAAACATCGTTGATGGCCCAGATTTTGCGCAGACTTTGCTCTTTTATTAATTGATTTTATTATATGGAATTGAATCACCTGTTATTTTATGTATGAATTCATAAATCGGCTTATTGTGTTATTGATGACTAAGATGTTTTGAAAGACGGACAGAAACGCGATTATGCGACGTGAATTGACCGGCATTTGGAGTCACTAGGTTATCATCGGGAAAATAAATATTTTGATAACAATGTAGGCTCTCACAAAAATATCTGTAGTATTAAACGTGTATTCATTAAGTATTATCAACAGCACTCGTATACTTATCGGACAGTAAAGAATAAAGCTACATTATTATCTTTAGCAATTAAATTGGCAAATCTTCAAGACCTTACTGTTTAACTTATTCACAACTTATTGTTAAAATAACTATTTATAACTATAATTAAGTACGTGCAAATATGCAAAACTTACAGCTGGGTTGACTTTGCGTCTTTTACTGCACGTTTTGTATTTACTTTTCTTGTTACTTTTGTAGGAATGATGTCACTAAATATGGATGTAAATGTAAAGCCTGCTAATTAATGGTTGTTCTAGTGATCTAAGTGTAGGTATTGAAACAACATTTATTAAACTTTATATAGTACAATTATAAAATAATACAAAGACTCAGGTATTGTATTTTTTATTTCCTTAAGATGATCTCTGTGCTATTTATTCAAGCAAATGACGGAAAGGCGATAGTGATTCTGCTTACGCATGTGGTGCGCTGCGCTTACTTCGAGATATTTAAGCCAACGTACACTCGCCAACATTTGTCTGCCATTCGCTGACGCAAGCGAAACTACTTCGATCCAGTTCCACAGAATTGTTTTCCGAAGCGGTCTGACTGCTTTTGTAGAAATGACATTTCTGATCGTAAATTTCCATTAAGACACCGTTGGCGCCGCTGCTGATTTTTAGAAGTTATTGCCTTTAGGTCCTCAATCGAATGAAATCCTGTTCGAAATGGCACTAGAGCTATTTGTGATAATGTTCCCAGTATTATTTAGCTTGCGCTGTTTTGTTATGATCATTAGTGCTGTAATATTATCTAATTACAAAACAATAACTAAATTTTTCTAGAAATGACATTAAAACGGTTAAGTAATTATAAAATTAACAGTTACATTATATCAAAACAAAATTGATTAAACGTTGCGAAATAGCAAACCGCTTGCTTGGCAACACGTAAACTCATACATAACTTCCTAAAACTTAAACTAGAAATTCAATAAAGCGCTCAGCGGTATCAGCACGAATTCAGCGTAGTCAGCGTTCCCTTTATGAAGCAGATCGTGCCTGCGAGCCTCGGCCGGGGACAGTAAAAAAAGCTGACGTGACAACGTCGGCTTAATCGAATCTAATGGCGATAGATGCGTAAATTGCCGATTCGTGTTAAAAGCAAATTGCCTATTGGCTGCGTCATCACCTGATCACAGATGCAATCGTGGAGATAATCTTTCGCATAGCAAAAAGACGATTAATGTGGACTATTATAAAATAAACACTGTATAGGCGATATTGTAAACGTGTTTATCGATGAATGTCAGACGGCTACCGACAATGTTCAGTGCTTCCTTTGGCAATTACAAAAAAAAACAACTGACGAGGGCCCCAGTGGACAGAACGAATTGACATGTGCGGTTCCGTAGGAAAGTGATTAGATACGTTCCAACGAAATTAAATTGCTTGTGTTAGGTAACCACTTGATTAGTTTTCCAATAAGATTCATTACTTTTCACCATGACGTGTTGCACCATACACAATCTGCATTATTGTGCCTAATGCGAGGCGGTGAGTCATGTGCACGACATTTGCATGACAAGTGCATCTACGATTCAAATATGCAACGAACGTGTCGTATTGCTAGGTTAGCGCATTATGATATGTGATGCGGCATCAATTGTAAACGTAATAATTACACAAATAGTTCCTTATTAACCATGGACGTAAACTATACTACGTTGCTTGTTTTATTATTTACTTAGTCTGCGTTGAACTTGATTATTGCTTTTTCTCGAGAACTTCACAATTTTACTTATTAATAAGTACGCTCCATTAAAGTCAAATCAAAATAGATTTAGTGGTTGAGCTGTGAAGGCTCAACAAACAGACAGACGATGTTTTTTTTTAATGACAATGGGAAGGCAACCGAGCACTCAGGCCACCTGATCGTAAGTGGGATCTGAGACCCATAGACATTTGAAATCTCAAGACTACGTTCTCAAGACAGCAATCCTAAGACCTCAGCCAACCATAAAGACTAAAATGGAATGCCTCTATGCTAGTGATTTCATGGTTGACTTATCCCCACACCGGAACACAGTAATGCGAACACTGCTGCTTGTCGGTGGGTTAATGGATAAGATGGTGGTAGCGATCTGGACGGATCCTGCACAAGGTCCTACTACCACTAAGTTACTGTCCCATTTATAAAATAGAAATGGTATCCTCTTAGTTTTTAATTTGATCTTATTAATTAGCATCTTCTAGATGAGTGCTTCATCTTCAGCCACTTCCCAGTTTGAGTTTGTGTAGTGGCTAAACTTAAATACTATTTTAGTACGGTTTCATTCCGGTCAACACTAGGCGCCTAGGCTTGTCCCTAAAGAATAAAAAAGTTGCTTTAGTGTAAACTGTATGTCTTCTTAGATTCAAGAGAAATAGAGTTTTATTCCAGTATACTCTTTGTAAGATTTATCCCTTTTTTTATTATGAAATAAGTTTTAGTCACAAAAATATACACGCCTCATTACTTTGTGTTTGTGTGTGTAATGTTCTCAGGATAAAGATACAGAGTTGTTTCTCTGTAAAGTAATTAAAACGGCTCCTCCGGGCCTAAAATACTCTTCAAAGAACCTAGAGCCTGTTTGAATAATGCGGTAATTTTAAACTTCTCGGAGCACGTGTTGTTGATATGACGGACGCTAACCGGATCTTTAGATATCAATATATTCTAACCTCATCCGCTTGATAGTGCAGTGATTTAAAATGTTGTTTTGTTTTTTTAGCAAAAAATAATTACAATATAGGTTGATTTGTATTAAAATGTTGACAGTATTTGCGTCCGCACGTTTTCTTAAAGATAGAATCATTGAATATTGATCGTTAAAACAATCTAGGCCCGGCGACATAGCTAGGTCGCTTAGCTTTAGCCAAGGACGCCGACCTTGGCCACCCTCGCCCCCATCCCACGCCCCCTAGGGTTGTCTGATCTCGAATTCGGAACTTTCATTTCTCGATAAACGGAATTTCAGAGCTTTAATTAAACTGGCATATTTACGCAAAAATATGAGGTCCAAGAAGAATTAATTTGGGGCAATCTATCGCTTAAGGTTATTTTAAGGTTGAGCCAGAGAGTTGGTTGTTAGGCGAGTGTTTTAGTTTAGGTATTATATGAAATCATATAGAAAATAACTGTTTTGGTGCTTTTGTAGAGATATTATTATGTTTCTCTTTGTGGTCTAAGTTTTTACTTATAATTTGATGTTGCTCTCGTAAGTTTTATATCGCTTTCATTGGAAAAAATAACACCCAATTAACACCATAACGTGATATTTTAAGATATCCATATTCATACTAGTTTGAAGCCGGAGTGCGCACTTTTTAGGGTTCCGTAGCCAAATGGCAAAAAACGGAACCCTTATAGATTCGTCATGTCTGTCCGTCCGTCTGTCCGTCCGTATGTCACAGCCACTTTATTCCGTAACTATAAGAGCTATACTATGGAAACTTTGTAAGTAGATGTATTCGGTGAACCGCATTAAGATTTTCATACAA
This sequence comes from Acleris sparsana, assembly GCA_923062465.1. NCBI lineage: Eukaryota > Metazoa > Arthropoda > Insecta > Lepidoptera > Tortricidae > Acleris > Acleris sparsana. Next base: position 11,071,824 of record OV281307.1, on the reverse strand, counting down.
TTACATTAACATATAAATTTTTGGGGTTCCCCATACTTAGAACTAATGGATAGGTCTTCAAAAATTATATTGAGGTTTCTAATATATATTTTTTCTAAACTGAATAGTTTGCGCGAGAGACGCATCCAAAGTGGAACAATGTGTCCCCCCCCGTAACTTCTAAAATAAGGGAATGATAAATGTAAAAATAATATATGATGTACATTACTATGCAAACTTCCACCGAAAATTGGTTTGAACGAGATCTAAGTATTAGTTTTTTTTAAGACGTTATAAATCGTAAACCGCAATTTACCTTTCATTCAATCAACTCCAATATAATAAAGAATAAAGAAAAACATTTATTTAGATGTATAGTGGTACGGAACCCTACGTGCGCGAGTCCGACTCGCACTTGGCCGCTTTTTTAATTAACCTTGTAAGAAGTGTTGTTCAATTTTAGCATCTTTGAATTTTAGTGTAAATATGGTAATGATGAAAACTAATCTATTTTGATAATGGACAGCCCTGTTTACTTATGCCCTCCCTCTTGGACGTTCGGGCTGAGATGTGAGCTGACTCCTGAGATACTTACTTACCTATAGTATCTACATATATATATATTTCTCACACCGAATTATCTCGTAGGCACACATCGTCCGACGATACACGCCTGTTGAAACGCTTGCAAACAAGGTAAAAAGATTTGCGTGACTAATACGTGACTTAGTCATAGAATTTTGACCCGATTGTCAATTTCGAAGTCAACGTCTTTATGAAGTCATTTTCTGAATTTGCGCAGCTATAATTGTTCCGTGTAGTTGTTTTTAGCCGTAACTGACTAGTTTTTATGCACGACTTTCGACTAAATTTGTGATCGTTTTGGATTTTTATGGCATACGCCTTTTACAAGCTGATATTTTAGTCTTAGGTAGTTGTCCGGGTGTCTGTAGGTAATCATACCGTATATCATATTCATATACCTTTACCGTATTCGTATTTTTAAAGCAAAATTTGACCCAGTTCTCGGGACTCAAGCGAACTTAAAATTTATATGAAACTAAGTTTCATGACAATGTGAATATAATTTCGTCGGTGAATTGATCTGATGACACGCACTGCTAGATCAAAACAGTATCAACTTAAAATACTTGCTAGTTTTGTTTCCCGTTCTTAGAAGTTGTATTAAAATTGATTTTAAAAGTTGTTTTTTGACGGATGCTTTCCGCATTAAAAAAAAAAACTTACCTTCTACCCACCAAAATTGAACGTGATTGTTCGTGATGAAAAGTTTTTGACTGTAAAAAAAATCTTTCACGTTGTAGCGGTGGGGCTGGTAGTTATTATAATAAGATTTATTTCGTTCAATTCCAATCAAACTAAACGTCGCTCAAGTAAAGTGAGTGAGTCATTTACGGCTTTTACGCTAATGAAACCATTATTGCCCCCGGCGGTGTTTCCTTTCCAATGTTCTTTGACAATGGTGTTAACGGGTACGCGTTCATTCCATATAGCTAACGATTCAGTAAGGGAAAATGATCGTGTTGTAGACACACAATCTAAACATAATGAAAATTTCCCCATACACTTTTAAATAGAACAACAATAACAAGTTAAAAAGGGCATCTAGCCAAAGTTAGCACGATATGGCGATCCATAAATGAACATCTTGCTGATTTGATGATTAATAAAACAAATGAACACTTGCGCCGCACGGTTTCCCGATATAACCTACACGTGTTCGAAAGTTGCTGCATTCGAATAAACTGCGCCGAGTTTGATGAATCTAGCGAGACTTTCACAACATATCGGATGATCAAGCATGTTTAAAGTCTACATAAGGTGCACTCTGTCTTGTGTTGACTATACGTGATGTCAAGGCTCGTATAACGAACAAGATCAGCACATTTATAGTTTACATTACTGATTAAATATGGTAAAGAGTCCACATCTGCAGTTTTGTAAGTCGCCTCGCCTCAACTTACTTTGAACTATATTTTAGTGCACACTCCGTCGAATTGCTCCGGAAAGTTGACGCACCAACTTCGGAGCCACCCTATTTCGGAACAGCTCCCGTTACAGTCTGCACACACACAACACTGTAGACAGCGAACATAAAACACAAGTTGGCGTTAACTCGCGTTCCGAAGTCGCGTGTATTATGTAATCTTGCGTACTTTCATAACTCTCAAACTTTGCCCTTAGCTTTGCTAGCTCACATTGTCATACGTGGCAAAAACATTACACACCCCAAGAACGTTACTTTGAATGGTTGCTAATGCGGCTCTAATTTGTGTCACATTTCGCCTTTTGAAATGCTTCCCTTTAGGAACGCTCATGAAAGGAAATTTTGTTTCCGTTTACCGTTTATGTGAATATTTTTATCCTGTTTTTCTAGCTGTTGACATACCGCCAAAGAAACCCACGTGTTTTGTTACTCCTAAAAGTTCTAAATGAAGCAAACTACCCACGTGGTTACAATTCCGCGCCCCTCGTGCTTTGCAATCGTTATCTGTACGGAGGACCGAAGCGCGCCTCTATTATTATTATTGTGCACCATTGCTTAGAGGAAAACGTATCTCGAAATAGCGCGATTGTGCGGCGCGCGTGTCGGCGCCCAACGTCCGTCATTACATTTTGCAATAAGGCTATGGCTTCATTCTCCACGAGACATGGAGGGACTCGGACGACAGTAAAATTATTCAATAATCAGACTTGCAATGTATAGATCATCACAGCACGATTTTTGGTTTGTGTCGAATAACTGGCAAATCCTATTGTATGCTTTTCCCACATGCGCAAACGTGCAGATTATTTGCGGTCCGCTATTGTTCGTAGGTACATTATTATTATATGCTTTGTTTTCGGTTTGCGCATGTCATGTTGTACTTGTACGTGACCCCATTGGAATAGGTCCTCGCTCGACTGACAGCCCGTGCTGTTGACGTCGTCGTTTTTTCGGCGGCTTTGTCGTTTTTGAACGGCTATTGCGATTTCCGGGCTGTGGCTGCCGAGCAAATTACAAAAAATACAATTTGTCTTTGGCGTTTGTGTCGGCCCGTCTATTACCACACCTATATTCAGTCGAGTATTGCTTGTTTGCTTTATTTGTTAAGTACACCTAGAAATGATTTGTAAATAACTTTTAATGTCTGTTATTACCGCAGTAAATCAGGACACTATTTAAACTTGCGCAAAATACATTGATATTATACTCGTGTTACTCGTGTCAGGCAGATCGTGAAGTCTTCAGACGTACCAATTTAGCAGTCGACTCGCCCCATACTCGGGTAATAATAGCAGGCCGGTTGTTGGTGTTTGTGCATCGTTTGCTACTTGTTACTTACAAATAACTCGACGTGACTCACTGTGACCCAACCTTGATAAGTCATGATCACGTGCTTTTTCTTTACCATCTAATGTTAGCTTTGGCCCCAAAGCGGCATAAAAACAAGCTGCGATAGAGTAATTGGAGCCGGGGAGTTCCTCAATTAAGGCGATTAGACAGCGCAGTGAACGCTAAATTGGATTATTTATCATACACCGGTGAAATGCTACCCCGCCTCCCCACCGCGAGCCGTGTTGACTCGGTATCTCGGCCGACGACGCTGCAGGTACTACGAGTACGATGCAGAGCAAATATGCGTTATCAGTACATTATTATTGCGCAACGCCTGCCGTTAATGTACACGTGTTATCTCGGCGCGTTCGAGAAGTTTCGCGCGGCCGCGTGGCGGGCGGAGCCGATAACCACAGCGTCTCGTTCGCGTAGCTCAAGCGCTGCCCGGCCGCGAATTGCAACCGTCGTAAATATTGCGTTTCCCCGGTGTGAAAGGCGAACCGCGCGGTGCATTCACCGGCTCGACGTCGGCCGTATCGAATTTATCGCGAGATCGATACGCGCGTTCGCCCGAGCCGACGCGCTCACCCTTACCTGCCGCGGCGCCGACGTCACCACACGTGGCGCGCTCGCCGACGCGCATGTGTGCGTGCGCCGCGATTATATGGAATTCAGCGATTACGCCACCTACCTACCTATAGTTACATGCGCACAGCGCGCAGCGAGCGAATGCCCGAACGGTAATAATAATAATAATTAGTCGCCTCATTATTGTTATTCGAGGCGGCGGCGCTCGCTGTCACCGGCAGATAAACGTTCCGCGCGACCAGATACCGTCGTACGTGTACCCTCGCGCCGCCTTCCTCGCTATTGTACCCATTGTCGTACAAGGACTCCGTACCCTTTTATGTCGTGACGTGCAGTGTATTCGACTTTGGATAGTCAGTGGACCGGATTGTTTGCGCCGACCTAAGGACTCCAGGTACGGGCTGTGTAAACTTGTAAACAATGGCGCCGTAATAGTGTACATACAATGTTTTAGTACCTCCGGGGAGAGGGTCTGGAGTGCGCGCGATCCTTGCTCTAGTCGGAAGGCGCCCTACTGATTTCTTCTCCGTCTGCTTGATTATTTAGTTTTATTCACAACTAGCGACCTACCCCCGCTTAGCTCAGGTTTCACGGAATATAATATAGCCCAGGTCGATCTGGAATAATGTACCTTTTAAACGGTGAAACAATATATCGCATAGGTTCCTTGGTTTCGGAGATTTCATATCGGATAGATACAAACTCCCAAATTAGCACTCTCTTTATAATACTAGCATATTATATACCCTGCAATAAGTTTGTACCCATATAATTTGAGATAACAGAAACCGACATAGTTATTAAAGTTAGGAGATAAATATTTCTCCTGAAATTTAAAGTACTTTCTAGGCTTACAGAGAAGTTAGAACCGATGAAACATGGCGTCTGATTGGTGTTGCTTGGACGCTAGTCATTCAAACTTTGATGTAACTCTTGATTGATGAAAGTTTCCATTTGAGGAAAAGCCGAGAAAAGTTAGCAAGCGGCTTTCAGAATTGTTTGTTGTTCAAGTTAATCAGATTGGCGTTGTTATGGTACCAAAGAAAAGATTTACAGTTTACTTTTTATATGAGAAAAGGTGTGCGTAAGTAAGGATTCTTTACTCTTTGTTGGGTCTAACATTGGACCTGATTTTGTAGTTAATTCATGAAAAGGTATATAGGACTTTTATGTCCGAAAGTATTAAATTTTAGCGTTTGTATTTTGTTGGATTCTAATGACGTTTCTTTTTTCTTACAATCACTAACCATGGTCCTGTATTCGATCTCGAGAACAGATCAGCTGATTCACACTGCTTCTCATAAAATTATCTTCGAAGTGAACGCAAGTGCCGTCGTCGTTATTTTTCTCCATACGGGTCGCATTTAGGCATGCTTCTGTTTTAATAATAACAAAATTAACTCATAATCTATTCATAAATCGATTATACTGGTCCGGCGCAGCTCTAAATCCAGGCACTAAAGGCTGACGTGACGCTAGATCCTGCGGCTGTGACGTGATTGATGCGGCGAATCGAGACGCGTCGTTCACATAAATCCGCACCCAGGCAGATAAAAACGCCCGTCCACCATATATGTAACGGGCTGCGCTGCGGAACATAAAGTTGCGGAAAATTTGACCGGGATCATGTGAAAAAACTAGCCATTTAGGCCCAACATTGACTGATAGATTGACATTATCGTGTCTAGGGAATTTTTTGTGGAAAAAAAAAACCGGGAATTATGAAGTTATTTAAGAGCGACGCTTAAATCGCATAGCTATCGCAAAAAAACCATACTAATTTTGCCCCGGGCGATAACCTTTCTCACCCCCTAAATCAAGTCCGATTTCCACCTACTTTTTCATAATATCTAGAATGTATGTTACATTCAAAAATCGTACCAGTTTTAACTTGCTAGATTTTTTGCGGCATTTCGCTGTATCGCTGCCCCAATATTATATATAGGGTTCTATGTTACATTGTCGGGGTACTTCAATTTAGATCTAGTGTAACTCTGACAAACTTCAAATTTCAAGTTGATAAAAGTGCAACATAGAAAGAACCCTATAATATTGTGGCAGCGAAATATCTTATTAGTATACGATTAAAGTTCAAATTTAAGTAATCTGTGTTAATTTTAGCCAGTAGCATAGTATAGTATAAGTAAGAAGTTGGATGGAAATTTTTAGGTTCACAGTCCTCTGAATTCTCCAGCATCGCCAACCCAATATACGCCTATGCCTGTACAAACTGTAACAATTGGTTAGAGCATATAACCAGACCGGCAATTCTACTTGACTTGTACAGTCAATACAGTACAAGTCTCAGAAAGGTGCAGCAGTTTAATTAGAATTTCTTCAACTTTAAAACGTCTGCATGGTGTCATTAAAACACTTGTCTTTTTATCAAACGCATTGCTCCTGTTACTATAATATTCCTAAAATGTCATGTGGTTATGTAGACGTCGTTATGTCGAAAATGACTTCAAGCTCGACGCGACACAGAAGGCTAACAAAAACGATTACTGAGAAATTTCCGTGTATTGTTACTACTTTTGTATCTTCACCACTCGTTCTTTGCAATCGTGTCCTAGTTAGATGGAAACTTAGGTTTCTTTCTTTACTTAATAGTAAAAAACATTTACACATACAAATAAATAATGACCTTGTTTAAGAAATGAAAAATTTAAGTAGGCGCTCAAAAAGGTCTCTAGAAAATGATTGAGATGACCCTGGTAGCTGGTAAGTAGCTTACCAATTTTCTACGAAGTGAAACAAGATATGATAACTGATATGCTTCTAAAGCGATATTTGTGTGAAAGCTAGTCGGTTTAATATTAGCTGAGAAGCGAATTCTTCATTAACAGTAAACAGAACAATCATTTGTGCTAAATTTGCATTGTGAAATTAGCTTACTCCGTGTGAATTATAACTGAAACTATTTCAAAACGTGATTCTCAGTTCGTTATTGGTGTCATTACATTATGCGTTTCATGCAGAATTTATTGTGCCAGATAGAAATCGTTGATAAATACTCAAGTTGTTGGGTACGTGACATTGTACGATGTTCTATATCGAATGAGTCAGAATTTATTGTGTTCTCCGTAAAGATAGCGTCATTTTTATTGATTTTAGATTTTGTCGTTTAATCATATTGTATAGGTACTCGTTAAATAAGTAAAGGAACAAATAGAGGAGAAAATAAATGACGATAAGTTGAATAGGGACTCCTCTCCTTTTATTAACAATTTCATCAGAGTAAATATTGAGCTCGCCAAGACTCAGCATGTTTTCATTGTGTTTATAAGTCCAATTTTAGTCGTGACGTGCTTAGTTTTCGTAATGACTCCAAATCTCGTTTTAAATCACGAATGAACGCAAAAAGAAGAACTAAAAACACCGCAGTGCTGTCGACTCGACCTACGCCACTACTTTCTTTGATCGCAACATGGTTCTCGCTGTATGGCGAAAAGTTTCTAGACTTGTATACATATACGTGTGTACGTAAGGTTAGCAGGCGCCTGCCAGACCGGTTTGCCGGCGACAACCCGTATACATGCACATTTAAACCAAATAGACGAGCCTTAGCGCGAATTTCCCACAGGGACTTCTGTGAAATTAATTGTAGACAAGCAAATGTTACGGACTTTAATATCTAAATCTTCCGCTGGGTTAACCCACACCTTAACTGAATCAATAAAGAACCCTTCCTTTTTTAAACTCGATATCAAATTGAGTTTGGTTTTATATCGAACAATTTAAAAACGTTTTCATGCGCCTTAGTTAAAATCCGAAGAAAATAATTTGTACTTTGCTATTATAAATATTCTTAAGGGTTGTTGAATAAGTAATCAAATGATGTTTCGAAAGTTAGTTAAAAGTGGTTTCGAAACAAATTCTTAGTGCGGTTCGTGATTTAAGTTTAGCATAAATTGGCGAAGTTATTTGCGGATTATATTTTGGCAGCACCTGTTATAATTGTTTTGAATTAATCGTTATAGAAAACTTAAGCTTATTTGACTAATACGGCCCTGAGTACCCGTTGCTATAGTGGTCTTGTTAACCTGTGATTTGATATTTAGTCTAGACTCTAGAACCTAGTTTAGGAACGTTCGTGGGAAAGTAGTAGGCTACTAATGGTCATGCGATCCCTCTTTACAACTTCAACTTTCACCAGGCTTGATTAAACTGCTTTTTAGCCTTAAGCGGAGTCCGAGAGGAAACTTTATTACTTTGATCGTAATATCGTAAATTAACGCACTAGAACCGATCGCAAATTCGAAATCTATTGCTTCTTGACAACGTTTACTAAAATTAAATTATGGAATGATTTGAGAAGATGTTGCCGTTCGGTGTTGTTATAATATAGTTTATAACCAGATAACAAGTAAGTAACGCAACTGATTTCCTAGACAACAATTAATATTATCAGAACGGCGTAAGAAGTGGGACAAAATTCGACAATCCTAAGGCCGCATTTCACCCAACTGGAATAAGACTTACTCCGAGGTTAGTCTATAAATTAGCCATTTAATCTACGTAGAAGACCTTATTCCAGTTTGGTCAAATGCAACCTTACTAGGTTACTAGACTAGACACAACTCTTAGACAAACATTTTCAAGATGTTTGGATGTTGGTTCAGATCGGAATGCAAAATTTGATACAAAACAAGTTAGTCTAAATATCAATTCTATTTAGGGGTGGACAATTTAAAAGGACAAAAAAATACCTAGTGGATATGTCCATCTCAAAATCAGTTGAGTCAAAGAGATGGCAGATATGTACCATGAAAATATATACGCACCTAAAATGAATTTGGATAAGACGCAGTTTTTCCAACTAAAGAACGAGCGCGTCCCGAAGAATTTTTTCATACCCCACACAAAGAAAGTCGAAACTATAATTAGTGATCGCGTCCCAAAAGTTGCCCTGTCACACCCCATCTAAAAATATTGCACTTGGCACTGAATGAAACGGCGTTCACTGTTTGAACTGTCGCCAAGTTGTAATTCTTTTATAATTAATTATCAAGGTAACGTGCTCTTATCATGACGATAACCCGACACGTTGGTGACATGGTTCATTAGAATCTGTAATTACATTGGACATGCTAGTATAGTCTTGCGTTAATGTAATAATACTAATAATGTATTGTTGTCCGTTGATACTATTGTCAAGTAGATGTCGATTGATTTCTCTATTTGTAAAGTCATGAAACTCAGGGATTAACAAGTTGGTTTATCATTTAATAATAGCCTGCCTTATGCTGCTAATCGGGCTTATGCTGCTACTTCCTTTCAATTATCGTACTGAGGCTATTTATAGATATTAGGACCGCCCCTCGTTTACCACTCATGTATGCCAATTTTTAGTTACTACCCGAAAAGTGAAGCATTCCCGAACAGCGTCTGAATTAGAAGCTATTTATTATCCACAACGCAATCGCCGGCCGGCCGGTGTCGGTGATTCGGAAGGCGTCACTCGACCTCAGCGAAGGCCGTGCCCGGCTTTTATTGATTTTTTATGCGCATTGTCCATTTCGTCTGTACTTCGCACTCCTACAACTACATACGTATTACGCGCTAGCTACTGTTCTCCCCGAGCATTCCAATCTTTGTCTCTTTCAAATTCTTCTGATATCGCAGGGAAGTGATCGCCGTTTTATTATTCCGCATTAAAGTTTATATCAACTTGCATCAGCTTCAATAAAACTTTAAGTAGGTTACCCAGTTTTTCCATCAATAATGTCAGCCACGGCAGGTTGTGCTTTTAATTCAACGGAATATATCCTGAATTTCCAGGAAAAACCTGGTGCATTTCCCACGCTGCTATTCCGCCGGTATAGACAGAAATGGCGAATTGCGATATACAAAACCGATTCCATTTATTCGAACCCGCAAACAAAATTCGTGTGCATTTTAATTAATGTCTAGCACTATAATTAATTATAGAAGAAGCATTTACATAGTTAGTGACCTTAATTAGTATTTGTCATATATTATTGCCAGCTTTTATGTTCGTAGTGTCCAGTTAATATTATGTAGTTCCTCCGCAGAGTAATTTAGAGTAATATACGATTCATTAACGATCGACTTTGTTTGTTTCAGTTTGTGGACGACTTTACTGCTTGGACTTATACAGTAAGTTGTGATCATTCCTCCTCGATTACTTTTTTATTACTTTAACTTAAATGCCGCCTTGAGATTGTGTCATTTTCTATTCCGAGGTTTCATACACGCATTTTAATTTAAAATGCTGCATATATCTTCCCGAAAAGTTTCTTCCCCTTCCAAAAACACTCGAAGCCCATCTGTGGTATTTTATCTCGCGACATCGAATGCATCTCACTGGAATGACCGAGCCCACACGCTGGCATCGATCTTTCGCGGCAAACGCACAAACTGGTTTATGTGCCCATCCTCGTTTAGCAAGAAACCCATCTTCGCCAAGCTTCGCAGGTAGCTCGTTATTAGCGTCGTGAAGCGAAGTTATCTCTCCGCTTTTTGGCTTTGAATTGCTACACAAGAAATCCGAGTAGGCGCGGCTGTAGTTAGAAATGCGATTGTTCCCAATTTGTAGTATAGAATAGCTTTGTCCTTGCTGTTATTTAATTTTGTAGAGATAATGCTGTAAAGTACTTAACTGTTGCTATGTGGTGCTTCATAGGATGATTTATCAGATAGGAGCGAGCAGTGGTTACATTAGCGACCCGTCTTTGTTCGCGGGATGAGTTATCTCGCTGTCCCGAGTCCGCTAGATGAGCGCTAACCGCGCTACAAATCATCAGTCTCAGAGCTAACTCACTCCGCAAGAAACACCCGCCTCGCCCCGCGCCCCGGCGCCCGTCTTCCTTCTAATTCCCACCCTGCAAACGACACACTCGCCTGGCCGTCCTTTACGCGATTTCCACACGAATGCCGCCATGACGTAAACGCCACAATCGTCCGCGCCGATAACGCAGTTGAATTTCCAACGCTCGCAGTGCGGCACACGATCATTAAACGTATATCTGTTAATAATAATTGCGATTGTCTGGTTGTACGTGCGCGGCAAGTTATGGCGCAGTTGCCGGGCGCTCCGCCCCCGCCCCGCCGCACCTCCGCCGCTCTGATCTGCGCCCGCCGCATCTTGAGATGAGGATGGCATTCAGTTTCGTTTTGTGACGGCTGAATGGACGCCCGGCTTATTCGCGTATGCGTGTCAATAGCGATATGTATTACATGATAGCGTCGCGGAATCTTTTCATGTTGGAAATGCTCACATTCACTTGTGCATTTCGCTCCATATGAAACGAAATCAGCATCAAAGAGGCATTATCAATCTCTGTACCTTGACGCTATCCAAGCTAATCTAAACCAGCCACAATTATTATAATTTTGCATGCGTTTTAATAAGCACATGTGCCTGGAGGCTAATAAATATTGATAATGATATCATGTATCAACCAGAATGACTGCGTTTGATTTTATCGTAGTTAGTTTGTAGGAACGCCATACACAACTGCATCCGCGAATACATGGTGATCGTCAAATAGACCGGCGAGCGGAGCCTTTCCGTTAGGTTGCACATTTTACGAGCGAACGCCAGTAATTTACAGGCCGGTGGAGCGGGCGGGATCTCACGACCGGTCCCCTACGTGATCTCCGGCGACGCTTGCCGACTCGATAATAAGTGCTGGCTGGTGAAGTGCGAGTGTTATTGCTTCGGTGTCGACTTGATGATTTATATACCTTTTAAGCGCATCGAGGATCGTGACTCGCTTGTTAGTAAAAAAGCAAGATTTCGGGTCTGCATTAAAATGAATGTAACTAGTTGAGTTTCCCCTAGTGATGGATAGGAATTATGTACAAAGAAAGAAAGATAAAATACATGCATAAAAGGAAAAATACAAAGATAAACATGACTCTTAAATTAATTGACGATTACAAACCTTAACGTGTTGGCGTCTGCTGAACAAGGCTCCTTTTCTTGAAATCTGTGATAAAGTCGATTCAAGTCAACCTAGTTCAAGAAATAACACATTCACTCAAAAATGACTAACAAGAGTTGGAATATAAAGTCCAGATCGTTCAAACAGAACCCTAAAAAAGTCGTCTGTGTCTGAACATCGCGAAACGATCCCGAGTTATTGGTATGCGATAACGCTGAGCAAGGCCGACGGAATCCATCTCTTTATTTTATCCTATCGACCAAGATATCGGATATGTCGAGTGCTGTGTTACTGCGTCATCTGTCGCATTGTACTCCCTGACTATGAAAGGAAAGCCAACACTTGGAAAACATTTAGATTATAAAATCTTACGGATAAAACCGATATCGGAACTACTATGTAGCATCGAACATGACAAGCCGAACAAGTTGCGTAAAGTCGAGCGTTCTATTCTACTAGCATTTCATCCAATTAGCATGTCGTATTTAACGCAGATTACCATAATAGCATTTGAGGAGTGTCTTTTCAAAAGGGCTTATTTCCATTTTTCTTCTTTTTTAACTATGAATGAAGTTCTGCTTAAAAAAGAGATTACGTATATTGTGTGAGGTTAAAGTTCTAAGTCTGTTCTCTTTCTCTATAAAAAAGATTCAAATATCAAAGTTCGCATCAGAAGGGCCTATTTCTTCCTTATTTACACTTATTATCTAATTAGAAGCAGGACAAGAAGCAGAACTTTTTGTAGGGCTGGAAGTAGGACTAGAAGTCAATTTGAAGCCGGCCATATAATAAACAGGATCATATTTATTTCTGTAATATACAAATTAAAAGGGTTTATTTCTCACAAGGCCACAACAAAACTGCTTAATTCAAAAAGTTCGCAGACCTTAACTCGGAAAAATGTATTGTAATTTACATAATTAATCAGTTAGATAAAGCAATGTATGTAGTGTCATAACATTTATGTTAACTTACTTTAATACAATATCGAAAATAAAATAATAATTTCAAAATCGAAACCGTGGATTTATGTTTTCCTCGATTTCCCAAAAAAAGTTAACTCCTCATTTAGCCTAAGTAGTGGAATATAAAAGCTGATTTGATCACCGAAACAGCGCACTGTCGAATCTTTACAAAAACAGTTAGCGCAAGAAGCATAGTGACTAAAAAGCAAATCGTACAAGAAGCGGAACTTCCTATTGACAGTAAGGGATCTAACGGTTTGATTTATGTTTTTTGATTTATTTTTACTTACTTAGATATTTATTAATTGACACCTAATAATTATTGTAGTATTATTGGCACTACTGACTAGAAAAGTTCATGGGCCCCATGGGCCCCATGGGTAGGGTGCGCTAACAATAGGGCAGCTTCCCCTATATAAATAAATATCAGGGGACAATATCACACAAAATGACCTAGTCCCAAATTGATTCTAGGCTTGTACTATAACTATTACTAGGTAAGGATATATTTACTTTTAAAGAGATATGCAGACTTAAGTAGGTACATAGATAACAAGACTCGGGCACAAATACTCGCGCTGATCACACAAATCACTAGTTTTGTAAGAAGGGTATCGCGTACCGTACGTGAAACAAAAGAAATGTACGGTTCGATTAAAGGCCGTTCCCAATGTTTAATGTACACTTAAACATATAGCTGGTGTATATCTTCAATACATTCTGACAGGTGGAAAGTTTATTTAAATGTCAAATTTAAAAACAAGGGTTTCATCAGGTCGAAATAAAGATATATATTAAATGTTGAAAATGGGCATAAATATCGCATCTGGCTAAAAACACACAATATTAAACAGCAAAGCCCGTAACAGCGATAAAAAAGAAATGGTTAACGAATGCAAACTATTTAATTAAATTGGTAAGCCTGCAGTTGGAACTACGAGTATAATAACTTATCTGGGGAATCAATTAAAAACTATCTCTGGAAGTAAAGTTTTGTCGCTCGCAACGTGATTTACGCGCCCAGCCGGCTGCCGTAACTACACCTAACTAGTTCGCGCACTTCGCGGCTTGTTCAGAAACATTTGTTTTGCGGGAAGGTGTGCAATGTTTGCATTACAAATAGTTTAGCGGCTGTTGTCTAGCATCACTTTTTTTATTGTTACACAATGACTCATTCTAAATACCCTTTGAATACCGTCTTAGTCTTAATTCCAATACCGTTAGATCCTCAGTTAAGACCACTTGACCATAATAACAATCCATAACCAAGCGGACAATTGTTAAAGCTCAGTTTTAACCATTTATCTTCCACGCTCAACCAGCCCATACTTCCAAATCGAATGACCGACGATCGCGACTACAGCCATTGTCTGGTTTTGGCTCAGTCTCGGCGGTGCGATGTGAATGACCGTGGCGGCGAGAACGCATGCAAATGAGTCTCGTTCACTGCTAGATGGTAAGTGCCTGCCATTTACTATCACAGGCTGCGCACTGAGCCGCTGAGGACTCGTTATTAGCCGTCTTTTGTTACCGCACAGTGTTAATAAACCCGGAAAGGAATTCGGACAAACCAGTAACAGACTGCATTATTGCTAAGCGCGAGTTTCAGTGGAACTAGGTATTTCGCATTCCGCAGGTAAGTTATTAATTTATACAACGTGTCCGATCTTGCAGAATGATCGATGAGACAGCCGCAGTCTTTCATTCATACCGAAATCAAATTCTATCTATATATCGGATTCATAAGATTCACCACCAATGGGCTTTTTAGCTTTAGACTGCCTTTCCCATCATAAAATCAGATGTAGGTAGGTGAAAATGGACAGCAAACGTTGATCCCTAAGTTAACCGTGGCTCGGAAACGTTGTAAACCGGCTAATGTTTTTTTGTCGGTAGACTGCGAAGGAACGCACGCCACAGAGGAAGTTTTACCCACTGTTCGTTGTTGTTTTCCTGTCTGTGTCATCGCTTCCACAGAATGCCTGATGAATATTTATGTAACTTCAACATTCGGCTGTGTGGGCATAACAACAATGTTCAACCATAATTTATTATTTGCTAAAAATCCTAGAACTGTTTTGCAATACCTGGGTTTCTTGCATTATTTGGTTAGATTTATATAAATGAAAAAATCGAAAGTTCTTAAGGTGCAGATTAATAACTCAAAAGACTTGTTATTACGTCGAGATGATTGATGGCATCGGCCATTATGACTTATATGCATTAATAGGGCTATAGAGGGCTTTCCAATGTCATGTGAAAGGACATTGACAATGTAAGTTATTGATAAAACATCCCAGGAGTTATATCAACGCATTAGACTCATGCGGAAGGCAAACACTGGCCATAAATTAACTACGTGTGTGAAGATATCATAGCGGGCATGTCGTGGAAAGTTACTGGAATCAGGGTTATTAATTAACCATGACAATATAATTTAACTTTGAATACCTACTCTATACAAGGTTTGAAGGTTTCTCTTAGACTTTTCGGATTAAAGCGGATATAGCTAGCGGGTAAAACATTAAAAGGTCGCTTACAGCACAGAGGTTGCTGCTCGCAGGAATAAGTCAGTTCAGAGTGATAACCTCAGCTTAGATAGTATGACTGAACATAAATATTTTCACATTTGTAACGGTTACAAACAAAGCCATTTCGGTGTATATTACCAGTGCGAATCGTAGAGACATAAACAGTCGACGCACACCTAAATATAGCAGAGAACGGAGATGGCGGTGATACAATTTTAATGTCGGTCGTTTGGATAGAACTAGGCATTTTCCTTGCGAACGAGCACGCGGCAAATCTGGCGACACGGGGATATGTAAAATAATTCAGCGAGCGGAACGTTCGGCCGTTTACCTCTCGGTGAAGCGTTTATGTGGAAAGTGACCCGCCCCGCACAAAGCCAAGCTACTCGACGGGTGAATGGATCGCTTTCAAGGTTTAATCTATTCAGATAGACACAAAATGTTGTATCCCAAAGAATTCCTCAGGGCATCGAAGGGATATCAATGAACAGTAGCCAAACCCACGAACTTTCATCGGTAATCAGAACGTTACACAACGCGTAGCACGGCACATCAATCTGATAGAATCACAATACAAATCGGCGATTGGTGTAGTTCCGAGGCTCGTAACAGTCATGTCGCAACGCTAGTCGAGAAAGCGATCCGCTTTCATTTGCTTTCTCGCGTGGCCTAGCAACAGCGTGACTCGTATTGTGTGCCGACAGCACGTGGCCGCGACGTGATTGGTCATTTGCAGTTATAATTCATCGGGCCGGGGTCGCGGGCGCAACACGTACAATTACAATTTGTCAAGAATTTGTACGAGTGGCACGACTCTCTTTATTCTGACGTAGCGACTTGCAGTTTTGTAATAGGTTGTTGATGAGTCGTTTTACTAATTTGGATCTCCCATTTAAATAACAGGCTGAGACATACTTTCTTATTAAAAATAAAATCTACATTTTAAAAATTACGAGTTTATCTTTTATTATCAAGGTTTAAAGTCTTAAGTTTTAACGTCGTTCACTATTTGCTGCGCTCTGTGCAGCGATGTAAGAGGGTGGGAAGAATGCAGGGGGTCAACGTTTCTTGCATGTAGATAGTAATCTCTTTAAACAAAAGAGAAACTACGTAACACACATTTTGCACACGGGATCCGTATTATCTCGTCTCGTCTAATTAAAGCTTTTAATTCGATACTTCGGTATTCTCTAATTAAACTTGGTCGTTCCGTCTCAAAGAAAACTTTGAGTTTGAATAAATCCAATCTACATAACATACACATTTTCGTCGGTTAATTTAAATTAAACTTTATTTCAGAAGTCTTGTTTTATTTGCTTTGTGTAACCGAAATGAAGCTCTGAAGAAAAAGCCTTGAGCGTGAGATGATTACAAGCATTACATAAGTTAACAAAGGAACTTTGGTCGCTTCCTTCGCAGTTCGCATACGAGGGTATCAGTGGCGCATGCAGCAACTGAGCTGGTGTTTGCGTGACCTGTGCGTTGACCCGGCACGACCTGCCGCCGACGTTCTCGCGTATGCGATCTTTGCCTTCCAGCTATGCAACTGCACACAATATCTAGAAAGTCAGCGAATCTACTGATACTAAGCGCACTTAGTAAACACAGCGTGTTTGCATCGATAGGGGAATACGTAATGCGTCCGCTGAATAAAATATACGCAACGAGGAAAAGACGTGTTTTAACCTTCTATTACGGAATGAGGGTCGACTTTTACTGAGTATGTGGGAAATCTTTATGTTTGTTGCTATGCCTCGTAATTAAGTTCGCCTTTGTACATTCCTATTCTGTAGGTGGGTAAATACTGTATTTGAACTTCTGTGTTTTGTACAATAAATATCCAATTTCATGAACTAAACATTATTATATTACTATTATTATCAAATATTATCCGATTATTTGAATCCGAATTTTGTTTGTATTTAAGAATATTTCTTTAAATAAGTATTTATATCGTTGTCCAGTACCTATAGAACAAGCTTAGAGCTTAGTTTGGGAATAGGTTAATTGGTGTGACATTGATATTTATTTTGATATTTAAAGTGTTCACATACATACATACGTATTACAGTGGTCATAATTCAAATTCTATTATTATTATTATTGTGAAGCCTACCTGCAATGTTATATCGTATATATTTTAAAAAACCTGATCATATAATACAAACAAGATGAGTAAAAGTTAAAGAAGAGATGCTATTTTGTTTGGAGTCGCAACAAAGTTTTCCGGGCGTTGCTTCCTAACTTTGTCAGAAGTTGGGGAAAAATTTGCCATTTCATACTCAAATAAAAGTTGATCTCTCCAGTGCAGTTTAGGTAATAACGCTGCACGACTATTTTCCGCATAGTTTCAGCGTTCACCAGCACAGCAAATTGTTGAAGCGCTATTGATAGTTCGCAGAAGTGCTCACGTTTGAGTTTTCGAGCAATAATAATATTGAAAGACAGCTCACTCGCTTCCGCTTAGTCCGCTGAAAAGGAATGCTGATTCGGACGGGGAATAAAACCGGCCTTGCACAACCAGAGGGGCTATAACTGTTTACGCCCGCCCGTAAGCTGACTCGACGCTGCTGCCCGCTGACGCCATCCTTGTAACACAACGATTTTTGCTAAAACGATTCACACCAAATTGCTTGCCCCTCACTTTTAATTTCACAAAAATACCCCGACATTTTCTTTTATAGCCCGAGTGAGTCTTGCATAGGAAATTATGTCTAAGACCCTTGTGATCATGATACCCCCTGGTATACGTTGGTACTCACAGAAACAAAAGGTGTTCGCAACCGTGTCATTAGACTTGGTCTTTTGTGGGACATAATAGTGGCAATTGCGACAAAAAGCTGGTAAAATGACAGCTGTTCAAAGTCTATTATGCGTTCCATGTATAATGCGTCTATTGTCATCACGAATATAAATTGTCACTAGTGAGAACTATGTCCGTATAAACATCATTAAATAAACTTGAACTGGATTTGACTGTCTCATAGCTTCAGAGAGAATAAAGGAATAAGAGAAATAAATGGAATTTAGCTCAAGCGGTTTCCTATTGAATAAAATTATGGATATTGTTATGCAACAAGCATAATCTCAATACACAAATAAGCGCCCTTCCACCTTATGGTGCACTACTGACTTCTGCAATACAGGTAAGTTTTTGATGTTCTGTTATGTTTACAACAGCCTACAACTAGTTTCCATACTTTTGTTATTCCCTTGGCTTGGTCAATTACGTTCATCTTTGAAACCTAGACCCGGCTCGCCAACACCTCTCTATTTCATATTTCGATCGAATTCAAATAATGCCTCTCTACTATTCAGCATATTGTTTCCACATTTCCTTTGTGAAGCACGAACTGCGAGCGCATGGTGGCTTCGTTTTATTTGAATCGTTCCGTTTGCGGCCGCGTTCAAAATAAAAAGTTGTACGCTCGATACAAAGCTTTAAAACGGAGGGAGAATGCCCCCGGTGGCATCGCAACAAATACAACTTAGTTAATTGTGTCACGTTTCTATGTGTATCGTTAATCAATTTAATTACGGCTGGCTCACCGCCTGGGGTTTGCGTTCGCGTGTAACCCTGAAACGTGTGTCGGAACAATGCCGAGATTAAAAGTAAGGAAAATAGTGCGATTAAACCGTTTACGCAAAGAATCTCGTGCTAAGATCATTTTCTCCGAAGTCTCCGAATAATTAAATATTCTAGTCAATATAACAAGCATAATTCCGCATTCCGCAAGGGTTGTTCCAGTTGAATCACAAACATAACAGTTGTGACTCGCTTTGTGGGTATCTATAAGCTGTTGTCAAATGTCAGCGCTTATCAACAGACGATTCCATTCAATGTGAATGGTTAAATAGGGCGTGAGTACACGTGCGCTCTGCTCGGAGTGGGATCGATCGAGAAAGTTCTTAGTCTGACTCCCCTCGCCCACCTGTCTGCCTCCGGCGTCCCAAGAAGCGACTGACCCGCTTTTCATTACAATTTCAAGTGCTGTGTAACATCCAAACTTAAATCACACGCGGAAATCGCATCGGTCTACCTATTTTCATTCCTTTGCCAAGATTACGTCAAGTGAAACGCAAATTCGTTGTGCGAACCGACTTTGTTGGGTTTATTTGTCCCGCTAGTACGATTTCAGTTGCATTCCATGCCAGAGATTACAATCTGGGTCAAAATGACTCGGTGGCGTAGTTTAATTCAAAACCTTAAAAGGTTTACCTTCTGATAAATCTTTGGCATGAGCTAATCTTACATCTTTATTCATAGGATCATAGGTAAGCCGTGAGCATTTATAGTATCTACCTATTTGTAGTGAGACTGGTGCCACGTATCATGTGTTACGGGCCATCATAGAAGGATTGCTAGCAGTTTATATGCTGCCCGTTATAAATGGCGATCACTTTCAAATTCATTCATCTTGTTGAGGTAGAAATGCCCCAGACCACCTGTTCTGTCCGTGACTCACAGGTCTCCCCTTATTTAGTTTTTATCATTCGTTAAAATCAATTTTTAATTCGCCCAGCTGCCGTTTTGATCCATTCTTACAATAGTCACGATTTGTACTATTTTATTCATCGACTCGCACTTAAAATGACCATTTAAAAACACAATTTAATTTGAATAATCCAAACATTCTTAATTGTTCCGATGCTGCCTAAATTTCCTTTCACATTCACGTTCCCATAAGACGGCTTTTATGTGTAAAGAGCCTCCAATTAAATCCGTATTGATCAGCGAGCCATCTTCCAAATGTTTTACAGTTCGGAAAGTAATGAGCCGGTCGCGGTTATGTATGTACCGACGCAGCCGGGCCGGACCTGGGTGAACGACCTTTGCGCGTCCCCGCAATCGAACGCTCGCCGCTCGCCGCGCCGCGCCGCCCTGGCCCACTTATGGCACAATTACTCTTTACACGTACCAAATAACGCCAGTGTCATTAGTACTTGCGCACACACGTTACACCCATGCTTTACAAATACTCCCGGGTTCCTAGCCCATTCCGAGACCGTGAACTGAGCGAAAACAGAATTCAATGTCTCACTAAAACGTTACCACGCGGTCGCGCAGTGTTACCGAGGACATCGATATCACCGCGCCGTCACTATTCGTTTCGGTACGAATTAAAGTTAAAATAACTAAAACCCGCTCTGGGCCAGTAAAAAGCTGTTTCATGAATCGTCAAGACGCCATAAAAAAATCCAACAGCTTTAGTACCTACATATAAAAGTTACTCGCACGGGCATGTACACGTTAATCGTCTACCGGAGTTCTTGGCTCTCAAAAGAGCCGGCGCTCCGCTCTTGGTTTACTCGTTTTGCTTTATATCGACTTAACCTGTAGGCTGTAACGCGTTATTTAAATGCGCAACTTTAATGATGTGTTCTTCTATGTTTCTCCTCATTATTATCTTAATGATAGTGTTCGATTTAGTGATTATTAATATATAGTCTAAGGAAGGATATTAATAGTGGTAATTTAGTTTACAAGCCGTGTGGGAGGTAGTCCGGGCGCCACGTCTGTTGTCTGCCGAGTGTTATGATATGATAATCGAGGCACACCGTGGCCGTCTGCCGCCGCGTACCACTTGTGTAAACGTTCTCTCGTTGTTACTGCCTATACTTGAATATTAATAAACACGTGATTTCAGCATGTCTTTATAAAATAATTTAGGATGTTATCTAGCAACAGAACGCGGAAGATATTGCTCTTAAAGGCAAACAAGCGTTTTTTCAAACATAATCTTCAAGTTCTAACTTCTATAGTGCCCAGACGGTAAGAAGTCAATCCTGAAACCTGTCATTTCTGTTCAGGTTATAAATTGTACTCCCATGACAGCTGTCAGGATGGACTTCTTAACGGCCGGACTATAGTTACAGCTAAATTACTTGGGTTATGTTATGCTGTCATTGTGGTGTTTTAAGATGCTTGAGTGATACTGAATATCAGTTTCGATTAACATCTATTTTTGTACATGTTTCTACACAAATATGTAGACGCAAGGTCGTAGCTTAATCGCTAAATCTGCTTACTTATACAAGGGTTTAAGCAACTCTAGCAACCTTGTTGTAATGCAATTTTAACATACGTAGATGTGGAGTACGGCAAGTTGGTAGTTTGCGGGTAGTTCAGTGGTGGCTTACGCGAAACTCCGACGGGGAACTAATCCGTCAAAAACATGTTACACCCATCTCTAGTTTTAACGAACTTATCTACTTACTCTACTTATGCAAGTCCGTGGAAATTATGCGCCCGTTACACGACGCGTGCGGTTTGCTGCACGCCGGCTGCCGTGAACATTTCTAATTACTTGCGCATACACGGCGACTTAGCCCCAACTTGTTTTTCAGCTTAATGGATTACGTTGGAATCTCGTGCACGTTGCTCACCGTATTTGGATTAGAGTATGAATTGAGACTGCCGCTGAGAATTATGCCAACGAAATGTTTCCTTTACGAACATATAACACTAAAACGTTATTATAATGTAATGTCATATTTCATGGTAACCATATTTCCAGAAAGCATACAAGGCTTACATCGTGTTACGTTGTTAGTTTAAACGATAAACGTCGCAATCAGTTTCATAATTCGTCATACGTGTCTATAAGTCTGATAAGAATAGTAACGTAACGCGTGTTATTTATACTGTAGTATACCTTACCCTGGCATCCTGGCAACCAATCGATAAAGATAATGTGGAACACGTTCCGTAAAAAATTTCTTGCCTTCCTGAGAAACTTGCTCTCGCTGACCCTGAAAGTTGGAGGTGAAGAAGCGAACTCCCGACTCCCGAGTAGACGCATAACTTTACATATATCCGAGAGCTAAGATCTACTTTATCGTTTGTTGTGCCATCTATAAATTATACAAGAAATTTCCTGCGTACTAGAAACGGTACTGCACTACGAAGTCTCCCATAAAAGAGACAAGATAAACAAGCTACAAAAATACAAAACGGGCCATAAACTGTCTCCTTGCTCTAATGCATTTATAGCTGCCATAACATTTTTCATTTTAAAACAATCCTGCCGTTTTATCTGCTACGGTCTTCTGAAAAGTAATTAGAAAGACATTAAATACCTTCGAAAACCGATCAATTATAACTTATAACAAAATGATAAGTAGGAAATTTGGTAAAGTTGCGAGCGTAGCCTCGGGCCGGCGCTAGTACGAAGTATAATATAGGTGGCAAGTACAAGAGTCAGCGGGGACGGCAGAACTTAGTTGCAAAAGATTTAATGGAAGTTAGTCTCTTTGTCTAAGTTTGGGAGTCGTCTGGCCGCGGCCGCCTCGCTCCCGTTCGCAACTTGACGCGAATGTATATCTGGGGGTTAGTCAAAAGGGAAGTTTTATTGCTCGTGAATTTCATTATAACTTTCCGAGGCCCTCTCTCTTAATGTCTTTAAATGAGGATTGTTGTCTATTTTGTAAGGATTATGGTTAATTTTGCACGCGGGACTCTGATGCTCGACGAGAGACTTTAAAGTGTTGTTTTTGCAACACACGAGACGTTTGCAGTTTCAATTGGCAAAGTTTGTGTTTGTAGGGAGACTTGTTTTTGCTTTAAAATATTTATAATTCCTACTATAAAAACTTAAAATAGTTTAGAAAAAATTGACGCGTGGCGTGGTCATCTGTTTTTGCCTCAAGACTAGGTACTTACTTTATGTGTTTATCTTCAAGTGATGCAAAATCATTTACGTGGTTTGGAGTGGTCCATCTTAGAGGGTTATTTTGTTCATATTGCATAAAATGTGTCGTCAGATAAACATCGGTACAGCAGGAAGTTAAAGCGTTTTCTGTGGTGTGGGAATCGAACGGGCAACTAGCACTTAGCTAAATGGATCGTGTGATGGTAGTGTAACGGCAGTAAATAATGTATACGACGGGTACAATTGCTCGATAGCAGACGGAGACGGCACGAAGCGAATTGTCTTTGTTCGCACTACGTATCCTACAACACGTGAATACTTATGAGTTTGGAAAGTTATGTTTTATTCTAATCTCGTAGTCATGAGGCCGTATGACTGCTTAAACGATGTCTGATCTCAATATTGTTGTGATCTGACTTATTTCACTTCAAAAAGTTAGTAACCTTATTTTGAGGTCGAATTCCATTATATTGATTATTATTCTACTTGGAACTTATTTGTTTGATGTCCATGAGTTCGCCTTTTCTTAACAAATGAAGAGTAATATAAACCTAACCGACGACGTTGCTATACTCTGACTCAGAGTCCTAAGGGACTGTGTAAAGTTAAAATTTTCTTCCCAAAACCAATCTTTTTACAATAATCCTTCGGCGTTTATTCAAAACTAAAAGTCAATTACTACACAAGCGGTGCATAGCCTGCATTGTGTAAGTAGCAAGATTATGACACGTCAGAAGTCTCGCGGAGAAAGTTTGCTCGGAGTTTAGTCTGCGCAGTTTGTAGCGCCGGTCCCTGCACGGACGCAGCTGTACGAGTCGCTGGATAAGGCAACTAGGCTAGTTGATATAAAACATTGTACAAATAAAGGTATTTCTGTGACTAATTTAAGTCTCGTTTGTAGAATAACAGAAAATGTCATTAGATAAACGAAGTTATTGGTGACATACAAACTTGCCTAACGTAGAGTTGGTTGCTTTGTTGATTGAGAATGGTCGTTTATCACCTTGATAACGCTTCGTGGAAATTGAATAGAATATGCCACCTCAAAACTGAATAATGTTGTAGATACGAGTAGATAAATATTTAGTATTTACACGTTCGGCAATGATTATGTGAATTCGTTAGAACTGTAGGAAATACAGTTTACTTAACACTGCAAATACAAGCTCTAGCTCAAACGGGTTAACTCTAGATGAGTTATATTTGTGCTATATTACGGTTCTAGTTATTGTAGAGTGCAGGCAGTACCGTCTACTGAGTAAATATGTCGCAAAGGGGGGAGGGCGGGAGTTTACTGTGAGCCGTTTACTCACGATATTACACTTACGGGCTCGACGTTACAACCTTACAACCAACTGCCATTACGTCATCTTCAACAAATAAAAAACCTTTAGCATGCTTTCCTCCGTTCTTAAAAGTGTAAATTGACAATTTGATACCCGTAGCGAACTTTATGAATGGAATTTGTTACAGCGTTCTGAACTCAGATTCCCGTGTGTCACGTGTACGTCAGCAATGTACAGAATGATGAAACTCCCGACTTCCAGCCGGGGAAGTTACGCCGTACACAAACAACGCGTAAACAAGACTTGTCCGATACGATAAATAACAAGTTGCGGTGTTTATTGGTGTCTTCCTTGAATAACAATCTTGAAGAGCTCATAAGTCTCTTGCCAAGTGTTGTTATGAGTCTTACGGGATACACTTGTCGGGGAGTGGGCGGGTTAACATGTTTTCTTTAGGACTTGTTTATACCGGAGATGTGTCCCAGCTTTAACTATATATATAAAAGAAGAAGCTGACAGGCTGATTGATCAACGATCAACCGAAACCGCTGGACCGGAAATTTAGAAGGAATATTCCAAATTTGGAGGAAATATTCCTTGCATACTTATCCTTAGGGTGCACTGAGAAGAGATTTTTGGAAAATTATCCCCTATAAAGGTTTAAAATAGGGAGATTAGCAGAAAACTAATTCTACACTAAGTCGCGGGCGTCCTATATATTTTTATATAACTTATCATCTACTATATGAGTGTCGCTAGTTACTAAACAAGTTATGAAAACTACTACTTACGTTTAAAGTTCGCGCAAAGCATCCGGCTTTCGTTGTGACTTTCTTGCGACGGCATTTGTGGACACAAAAACGGAATAGATTACGTGTCAAGTTTATTTCGCACGATAAAGTTGGTTGGTTGGAATCTAATTTTCAATTTAGTCAATCAATCGTCCTCATGCTAGGTTAAAGCGTGTTTATGCAAATTAAACTATATCTATGTGGACCGAGGATTACTAGAGCAATCAATATGCCGCAATGTGATCGCTTGTCAGTCTGGATTATCGGCCGCTCGTAAATTACCATGTTTCCACAACGCCGCGAAGGAAGCAGGCTCGCTTGGGTCTCTACATTACATTGAACTAATTTTCCCATCAGATTTAACTACGAACAAGACCTTTGTCAACACCCGCACCGCCATTACTGTTATGTATAGCGAGAGCGGTTAAGAGCAGTGGCTGCTGTGTGCGCTCGAAATGGCC
Organism: Acleris sparsana; assembly: GCA_923062465.1. Classification (NCBI taxonomy): domain Eukaryota; kingdom Metazoa; phylum Arthropoda; class Insecta; order Lepidoptera; family Tortricidae; genus Acleris; species Acleris sparsana. The sequence goes on along the minus strand of OV281307.1, from coordinate 11,046,321 downwards.
TCTGTGACCGGAGTCATTCGATACGATACGATCGTAGTCTAGAATGTTTTGCGGTTAGACAAAGCGGCCCCTATATTCCCTATATCATTGGTGAAAGGGCTTTATTGGTGCGCGCGGAAATCGTAGTAATGGATCGGAAACAGTCTCTTTGAAAGCCGCGCTCAATAAAACATAGCTCCAATTAATATATCTTTTGGAAGCAGGTTTTTAGATAGCTACAGATTAAACAGTAAATTACGCTCCGACGGCAATGCTTCATGCGACAGACAATAACAACTCTTTCGCGACTATAACTCGTAATAACTATCTTTCCCAGTGCAAGAGCGGCTGCACGTAATCGATAGTTCGAAGACCCCAAGGTAATAACAAGTTATTGCTTTCGAGTAACCCAACGAACGGACCGCCAGTAGTCCATAAGAAAACGTTTGGAGCGTTAATTAAACTGATAGCTCTTGGAATTGTACGCATCTATCTGCCGACTTGGCAATTTGGGGGCGGGTAGATCCGAGTTTGCGATGTAGCTCGAGTGGCGGGCACTAGGGGAGAGTCGAATGCCGATCGGGGGATTAAGGAATTGAGTACGTTTCGAGAAGGTTACGCCGCTGCTCGAGAGTTCCGCAATGGTTTGATTATGCTTACGGGCTGTTACACTCAATCGGCGACGTCGTTGTTTCTAGTTGACACCGTTATTGCTAAGTAGAGGGGCTGACTTTATTGATTTTGAGGGTTACTTTTTGTAGGATCAAATGCCTACGTACGTATGTTGACAATGTTTAAAGGGGATTAACGCGGCAGAATAACTGGTTTTTTTTTGCTACCAACATTATTCATGAAGACGGCCCATCTGATGGAAAGTAGCCATTGCCTTATTTAAATATGTATACCCATAAACAACAATGCACAATTATCGCTCCCAGCTTGCGGTTCTCGTTTGGAAAACTGGCTGTAATTTAAGTGCGAGTCGTGTTTCATTTCGAAGCCTTTGGGGTCGGAACCGCAACTATCGGGTTAATCGCACATTACTCACTTACGTGCGTTATATTTTAATCGTTTGTCGGTAGGGCTGCTGTTCTGCCATTGTCGAAGTCGACGTCATAATTAAAAGGTCATTGCTAACTATGGAGACGATATTTAGAAAAAGACGATCGTTTTGAATACCATAATTTTTGTAACCTTACTTTCTTTCGACAGTTTCGTAAAATTCGATGATAAGCTAAATTAGTAGGTATATGTTTTTGCCTATAACTACTAACTAACTTGGAATGTCACTACAATATTTAAAAAATAACTTGAAAAATACACGATTAGATGGTTTTACAGTTTAATGACGTATTGTTGTAAAATGACAGTTAATTCACCCTGACAAGTCCTGGAATGACTCGTCCCTTTGGGACGCCCACTTTTTTTTAATAATCCTTTATCTATGCTGCTGCATACGGCTTTGTGTAGCATAAGTATTTAAACAGCCGGCAGCCCTAAACGTGCGGTTCGGCTCCCGAGCTGTCGGCTCCGTTTTCCGGATGCGATCAATGGTCCTTTCAATTAAAAGTTTCTCCCGGCCTGCTTGTGGGCCGCGCCGCCGCATTGTTTTGCGACTTGGGTCTTTCCCCTCGGCTGTGTGCCGTTTCCTTCTCTGCTTTCGTTTTAGAAGTATCTCGATTTTAGTGCTTAAAGCTTTTCGGTTTGGCATCAATTGAAATTGGTAGTGTGTTTTTAGGTCTTATCACAAGGTCACCCCAGTTAGAAAGCAGCTTTAAAAAAAAAACCTACTGTTAAGTTTAGTTACGGTGCAGGCTTTCTATGTCTTCATTTTTGGGTTCGTTGGCAAACTAGACAATGAAAATGCTGATTTACAAAGCAATGTATATTTGTAGAACAAACGAAATTAAATTTGGTCCCGTGGTCTCTTTCATTAGTATTAATTTATATGAAAACTAAATGGAGGCTGTTCACTCTTTCTAATCCAATTCCGAACCGACTCGGCTCCGTGAAGTGCGTTTATTAAACTTCGATCAAAAGCTCTCTGAATAAGTTAGTCCACAGTTTGGTTTTCTCATTTTAACTTTGTTGCTGTTGAACTTTACTTTGTCGATGTAATGTTACCAATTCGCAAGGGTATATTTATTCTTTGTCATTGAAACAACTTTCCAATAAACTGACTGTACGCACCTTTGGGTTGAACTCTAATAGATCCAATGTTTGTTATAATTTTTTCGACAGTCAAACTAAGAGTAATAGTGCAACTTCTATCCTTAACAATGTAGCGAATCTGTCTTTTCTGGCTCGCGTAAGCTGAGATTTCAACTTCACGACTTCCACTCGAGTCGTTATCGCTCGACACCGACATCCTCTAGTTCCATGTCTTCTGTCGCCGTGTCGCCACACGTGAAAACAATCCCAAGTAAACGCAGCAACAATGTTGCTACGCTCGTACTTTAATGAGCTGTAAAAAATTACGGCCGGTACTCAACCCGCCGCCTTAAATAATATCGCGATTACTGAGTTATACTCAGTGAGTATGCGTGTGCCACTTGTGTGTTAGTTCTGTTCTAGTATTATGTAAGTCGTAAATTATAGTGGAACTAGTAAATGTTATTTTATCAATGTATGGCGTCTCCATTAATCGTTGATCTGTAGAAACAATGTCATTTGTTTTTTAATTGCTACTGCTTTCTTGGGAGACAGCCCAATATAGAGCTATTTGGAAAGATGGGAGGGAGGCCTTTGCCCAGCAGTGGGACATTATAGGCTCTTAAATAATAAAATATAAATAATAACTTCAGTTCAGTTCAGCAACTGACTAATATTTTTGGAACGCGTCAAGTTCATTCCTCCCGTCCGATTCCCCTAAAGGCCTACTAATTGTTCGATTGCCTGGGAAGCGTGAAAGGGAGAGAGGGAGGCCTTTATCCAGTAATTGGGACAGCGTAGGCTAATAATATCTGTGAAGCTAAGCCTCGGTGACCTAGTGACCATTATCCGATTGGTATGGTTTGCTTGCTAGGAGATTTAAGGAAGAATTGTCAGATAAGTAAGCTTCGCTTCGCTTCTGACCATGGAATTCTTGGATCTTGATAGCTCTTGCTGGAAAGCTATACGAGTCAATAAAAAACGGTTGAAACTGTTTGACTGAAATTTGATTGATCGAAATACTTTTCTAACGAAACCCTTTTGATTGTTTCAGGTGTTAGTGTGTACGCGAGTGCATTGTGTGGCGCGGACGTGTTCGCCGCGTGCGCCAGTGTCGAGTGCAGTGTGTGTAGTGAAGTGAGTGGCACGTCGGTGTCGTGTCGGAACGGTGTCGTGTCGGACCGGGCGCAGGGGACGTGACGCCGTCGCTGGCGTCAAGTCAATGCCGGTGCGCCGATGGAGCGGTGATCTCGGATTGACTACGCTACAAGAGCAGCGCTGGTGAGTTCATCATATTAATACTTATCTAAGCCAAATGGCAGTATCTCAGATAAAACACTAGTAGCAATCGCAACCTAATTACTACCAGGACAGGATTGAATCTGGTTTGACTATTGAATTAGAGATACCATTTATTCGATAAGGAGGGGAGAATATATATACCTAAGGGTCGGGTTCATAACGATGCATCTTCATCCCACCTAATGGTAAATGGGTTCTGAGGCAATTTCAATCTCAAGACACCAATCTTAAGACTGCAAATGCGATGCCAATCCGGAGTACTAAGTCTAGTACTTCGAGAAATAATGCTTTTCGACAGAAATACAGAATTTACTTTATATCACAGACTTCTTAACACATTCAATGCGATTCTCCCTAACCTGTATACAGACTGGAAAAATAGCTTCATGGAACATTAATATTTTTTTATTTTTTTATTTTATGGTGCAATAATTCAGTTTGCATAATATTCAATTAGCTATTTCCACCTTGTGATGATTAATGAGTGTAATGACTCGATTTCGAGCATTTTTAGTCTCATACTAATTTAATTCTCCGTAAGTGAAACTGATGAAGTAAAATGTTGGTAATCCCGAAGCTCCAAGTGGCTATAAACGATAATTTAAACGCGAACCGCTTTCTTGCTAAAATAATAATATTGTGACGCCTTAACTATAAGGAAGAATTCAATACCTATAAAAGCGTAATATTAACTTGTTTTTAAAACAATAGGTCATTTTATCTCTCTAGAACTCCTTTATAAATACGTTGTACTACTCTAGACAAATCAGTGCGATTAGTAATATAGAGAATAATATAGACAAACGAATGCCTATTTAGATATTAAACAATCATGAGACTAGAGAGAGACGTGGATATTTCCGAATCATCGGCACAACCATACTGCCCCACTACGGAGAAAAGGCACAAGTGCAATTAATTCATAGAAGCATATTAAACTCTCGTTTATAATGAGGTTAGAAGTGCAATATTATTCATAAGTAGATGTGCCGTTTTTCCGTAGGAGGGCGGCATATGTGATCATAGGTATCTCGTTTGCCACGGAGTTACATCCACGACCAAGGCTGAGGTTCATTACGGTAGAAGCTTATTGTATTTCCGTAGTGTCAATGTTTTGATAGCTTTAATTTAGAGCACGTTAAAGGCAAAATGGTTTTACCGACTTGGATAACAGTCGGTACGCTTACCATGAGTTACAATACCTACAATTACCGCATTCGCTAGCGAGTCCCTAGCGAGTCGAATGCTCTGTCCCTCAATCTCTATAACAATACTGTGAGGGTAAGGGTACTGGTCAAAGAGGATATCATTTTTACCGCCCGGAATCTCGGCGCCGTAGGGTGCATTTCCATTCGTTCATATCACTCACAAATTACACCCAACTTGATGCCACCGTTTTTGTAATAATTTCGACCCATTAATAATTAATTAAATTAAAGTTTTACTTGTCGTGTGCCGTGTGCCGTGTGCCCCACTTTATTGCTCTACAGAAATACATACCTAATTCGACATTTTCTGTTTCCAACTTTTTTTAACCTTGGAGTAGAGATAAATCCAATGTGACACCGTTCTATGGTGGGTTGGGGTTCCATTTGGCTGATAATACCTACCTAAATCTAGATATTTCAACATTATTGCTCCCAACTTGGTGTTGTGAAATACATAGTTCTCTAAATAGTAAAACATTCGCCGGAAAAGTCGGCACAAACAAAACCCCAAACATCAGTTCCATTTTGTCGTAGCTGCTTCTTTTATATGTTTGTCCGACCTCCACCGAGTGTCACCCGTCTTTCACGCTATCGTGCGCCATTTGACCTACATCGTTATAAATTAATGTTAAACAAAGCGAGTCGTGCGTAAAGGGAAGCTGAATAAATCTCAATCGTATTCTGGCCATTCAAATAAATAACGCGGTTCAATCACATTCACAGTTTTTGCTTTGTGTCAAAATAAATTTGAAATCCAATTAAATTTTTACTTCTTTTTATCGAAACTGTCCCTTATATAGTATAGTTTCCTAATCTGTGGGTACCTTCATACCTAAATAGTAGGTATGTTCAATGAGAAGGCAAGTCTACTTTGGGCTTACATCAAATTCGTGTTGTTTAAAAACTCCAACGTGGTTAAGTCGCTAGTACGTCCGGGGCCCCGGGTCCGGGCTGTACTGGAGACCCAGGACCGGAAGCCGAAATAGAGGAGGACCGCCAGCCAGATGGTCGGACCATATTCATAAGACGGCAGGGCCGACCTGGACCAGAATCGCCGCATCAAGGACGTCATGGAAGAGGCAATATGTTCAACAGTGGACCATAATGCTGAGAAGAAGAAGACGTCCGGGCCCCATATAAGTGATATGTAATCCCAAATCTTTGTGTAAAAAAGTTGTCGCCACGCCACATAAAGACAGTGGGAGAGTTCAACTTCAAACCACATTCTTTGTGAAATTCTAGTTCGGCTATTGAAATTCCTCACAGCGATTTGACATTTCCCGCTCTAAAAAAGTTTTATATTTTAAAAATACTTGTCCGATAAGATATCGCTCATTGCTATAGATAATATTGGCTCCTAGGCTGGGGTCCATACCGCACCATTCCAATTTAAACTAGCATGCCATTTAAAAAATAAAAAAACTGCGGTCGTGCTGCAGCACGTATTGACGCCAGCATACTGAAGACTAAACCGAATGCCGGGCGAGTCGTTTTTCTTTAGTTTTAGGACGCCGCCGTCTGCGTTATCGTTCATATATAGAGACACGCGCCGTACGCCCGACCTCTTCATAGAACACAGCACAGTAGGTTAAAATTATATTTGTATTGTAGAGACTGTTCAATCGGCTTTACCTCGTCACACACATAACCCGTGTGAAACGAATCGCATGCATTAAATGGATTCTTTAATTTTTCACACGCATTAAAGTGGACAGGGACTAAAATTCTCAAGGTTTTTTTGTGTATTACGCCCAATAGTTTTAACTTTGTGAATTAAGTAGTTTCGTTAAAAAGTGTTGCTTTCATCGCCTACTATTTTACCTGTTAGAGGTGGATATTACAAAATATGTGGAAGTAAATAGTTACGGTTTGAAACATTTGCCTAATCTAACTTTGAGAAAGACCGGATTACTTCTAATTTTAATCGTCATTCATACAAATTGTCTTATCCAATTTAAGCCCCTTTTCGAAAATTCCCTTCGTTCACCCTCAGGGATACCCATGAACCCTAATTTTCTAGGTCCAGCGGTTTGAGCAGCATTCAGCAGCATTTTATTCTGTAATTATTTGCCGAAAAAATAACTATTAACATATCCCTATCACTGTATCACCCATCTTTTGTATACGCTTTTGTCTATGAGTTTAAACTGTGAATATGTTTCAGCTTAAATGATGATAATAAAACGAAATCATAAATCATGTCTCCAGTCTTTGGATTAACATTCCTAAATGTTGTGAATTTTCCGTAGATTATAGAACTTGTCACGGTCACTAGAAAGAACTACCTGTCATCGTAAACAACATTAAGTATTCCAGTTGTTTATGCCGTCACAACAACGCTTGAAATCAATAATGCCACACAAGCGTCTAGTAGTAGTGGTGGCTCTTTTGTTTTTCAAATATAGTCTCTATGGACCAATGCATAAATGCATACTCTAACATTAACGAGAAGAAACGTATATTTAATTGATAGTTTTGGATTATTGTTCGCAAAGTTGCACTATTATAAACACAACACATTGAGAACCGAGCTCCTGAACTCCCGTATAAAACGGGCTCGACTTCGACTTCGTGATGCTGAATGCATTAAAGTTTAGTCAAGGCCGCGGCCTGTGTTTATTATTATTTTGATCGACAATACAAAGCCGAGCGTCCCTCCCCAGCGGCGAGCGGCAACCGACTGATTTACAAGTCAATGCACCGCTATCGTGATAAGCTACATGTGTTATGATAATCACTTCACTAGTCGCGCCCGCATCGCTGCTTGGGGCGCTTGAGTAAGCTTATAAGTATAGGGTAGCTAGTTACTCCGGTTATAGGAATGAAAAGGTATTAGTGTGTTAAATAAATATAGGTTTTTGGTTTGAAATTCGAAACGTTTCAAGGGGCGGCCAACACATTTATAATAGGAGACGTTCGTTTCGTTCGTTTCATTCATGACATCTCTATTAAATCGAACTACTTATATCGATATCAGTGAAAGGTATCGCGCGAAAACAATTTTTACAACTAATGGAAATAAGTTTAGAAAAAAACGTGGTTTTGAAAATGAACATTTTCTGCCGGAAACACTCGAGAAACAGGCAAGTGAGAAAAGGACAGAGCTACAATTTATCAGTCAGATAGTGTTATCTGGAGATATGAAACAAGCCCTAAAACTATTAATTCATAAACAATTGATAATGGAATAAGTGGCCGTGCCTAAGGATATATAAAGTTATACCTACTTCGAGTTCCCACAAATATTACTAAACTACCACAGATGCTCATACATGCCATGGGGTACCACACGGTAGTGCACTAGGTCTTTCCTTTTTTATTACTTACACATTAACGCTCTACCTGATATAATTTCATGACAACAATATGAAAACATTACTATTGGCTTGAATTTAAAAAATATTAGGTGGTCTAAATAATTCTAAATTTATTTAATTTTGCTACATGACAAAAAGAGGTTGCTTGTTATTGTTATTCAGATATTTATTTTATTTTTCTATAAATTAGGTTTTTTATAATAAATATGCATATATAAAAGTAAAATAAGAATACTAATACAAAATATACACATTATAAAACACCGAAATTACGAGTGCCGACGGCAGCGGGGCAGGGCTCAAGCTGTTGTTACAGTAGCAAAGAAATCAATAAAGTAAATGTTACCAATTTTATATTTAAATAAATCAGAGTAAATCAAGTCGGTAAGTAGATCAAGTCTGTAATAGATTTTTTGGGATTTGTATGTGCTTTAAAAACACATCGTAATATCACTGTTGGAATACGGCAACATTATTATCCGTGTTGATGGCGTATAACGGATATGTTGCGGTTGATATTACAATAAACAAACCTACACAACATGTTTTGTGCTTTTGTGTATTTTATATTTCGACGTAATCTGCTCAAAGCTCGGCGCACTTGCCCAACGTTTCTGCAGCTTCTCGATGCCTTCACGAAAATGGGTTTCATGCAGGTCTTCGAATTAAGCGTTAACTTCCAGTACCACTTCCTCATTCGAATGAAATTTTTGAGTTTCGGGAATAGGTGGTAGTCCGGAGGAACTAAATCCGGCGAATAAACAGTTTGCGGAAGCAGTTCAAACCGTAATTCGACCAGTTTTTTGTGCAGCGACGTTGCTTGAACGCACCGGAGCATTATCATGATGAAAAACCTTTTTTTTACCATTGCCGGACGTTCGTCCGCTATTGCCACCTTCAATTAATCCAAAAGTGATGCATAGTAGGCCCCTTTGTCAAGGTAGTCAATTAACAGGATTCCTTTTGCATCCCAAAAGACAGACGCCTTCACCTTTCCAGCAGATGGAACGCACTTCGCCTTCTTTGGAGTTGATTATCTGGAGCGTTGTTTTGTTTCTGGTATGTAGAGGTAAATCCAGGTTTCATCCATAGTCACAAATCGACGAAATTGCAAATTATCAGTAGATGTCCGAATACGAATTTGCTTTTGCTCTGGAGTGGGTAATCGCGTCACCTGCTGCATATGCAAAATAAAATGCACCCGCTCTGTTGAGGTGTTTGTGGCTTCACGTACTTTCGTTCGTCTGTTGGTTTAAACTGAATCATGGATTTTATAGATGATTTCTTGAGATACCGCCGCGCCGTTTTCGGAGCTCCAGGGCGTGGTGGATCTTGAATGCTGGGTCTGCCACACTGAAATTCGTTCACCCAAAGTTGAACACTTTCGTAGGAAGGACATGAGTTACCCAGCGTTGGACAGTTCCTTGTAGAAAATTCTTTTACTGTTTTCCTTTCCAATAAAAATAATCGAATCACGCCACGAATTCCAATATTCTCCATTTTACCGCGCTGCTCCAATAGATTTTCTTTTCTCTAATGTTAAATCAAAAAGTAGCGCCGCAATAACATGACAGCCACAGATAATACTTGATAAATTTGTAAAGAAACGCTCTTAAATATTTCTACAGTCTTTAAATACCTAGTAAAAATCGCTGAACATACATAGGGGTTAAATCGATAGCTTTTTACCTGCTCTATCAGCCCTATGTATCGACGTCGGTTTCGGGGACACCCTGTATATTAAAACTAACACAAGCTACTTACGGTGTTTTTTTTTACAATCTAAGTCGAGCGACAGTAGTTCTGTCTCTTTCCATGGATTAATTATCGAACTATAACAAATATTCTTCTTGCCCGTCCGTAACCTAGTTCTTCCTATACACTGTTTTAACATGAATATATTATTAATACATACTCATTAATTCCCTTTGTAAAACGTTGCCGCCATTGTTGTTTAAATTTAAATCGACGCCCCCGAACAATAAGTCGGCAATGTGATATTATGGACATTTTATTGTTATGCGAAATTCGGAATCAACGGGTTAGAATACATCTTATATATTTTTTTCAGATTTTTTTTAATGTAATTTTAGAAGATATTAAGAATGACGTTTTTATTGTAGGGAAACTGCTATTTCAAAATGCTACGAGAAAAGCGTCGCTGCACATCAATACAAATGCATTTATTATTTTTATATTTGGTAAAATGCGATTACCGATTTATTGGCGTAAATATTTTTATGAAGTTTTTGGTAAACAATAATACTGTATTTAATTTAATAAACTTAACACGGCATTAGCTACTAACAAAGTTTTAAAGGGAAATAATTCGTTCGTAAATATTCGTAACAATTACTTGCGTACTATTTTAAAGCCAAATCAGATCATGTCACGAACCGTTACCCACAATACCGTCTTTTTAAAAAAAAGTGCGTTTGTGTTTACGTGTCAGTGACGAAATAAAAAGTGGTTTCTTACCTGTGAATCTATTGAGTATGTTACCTACCAATACGTATAAATAATTAATAATTAGGTACTATGGAACCGAGAAGGTACAGAGTTTTAAAAAATGCTCGTGTTAAACGGATGCTGCTTATGGTTGATAATGCCCAGAGTAAGTACTTACGCTATCAACAGTTTTGTTTAGATAATATGTACCTATAATGATAATGTTCATATTAAGTAAGTTATTACCTATGTAGGTACCTAACTATGAGTTCTTGTTTGAAAGTACAGTATTTTATGTTTAATATTTAACGATATCTTACTTACGTGCGACATTTGTCAAATTTGTATGCAAATTGACAATTGGACTGATATTAGAATAGAGGTCAAATCAAATTTCTTTGTTGTGCAGATGTTCGAAATTTGAATGAAATACTATCGAAATCGATGTTATTATTTAGCAATAATAACATTTTTACAGATAAGAAATTTGTTCTAAAAAAACAGTCTATTTTTATGGTGGTCATAATGTGCGGTTCTTTAACGTATCGTGGAGGGTTTATGATACTTGGGAAACTAAAAAAAAGCTACCAACTTCAGCGATTGTTTAGGTCCAGCAAAATCCGCCGAAAAGTATTTAGGTAGGTACATTTTATGTATTGGAGACCCATGTTATTTTTATTTTTAATGTATGTGTATTATTTGGTGTTATAGTTCCAAGTAAACCAATGAAAATATATATTTACACTGTAGATAAAATAATTGCCTATCTACGAGAAGAAACTGAATTTCTGTTTTTTTTTTTTTTGTAATTTATACATATAACTTTGCAAAATTATATCTTTGTAGAACCGAGACCCTCTCAGTTAAACCGTGGACAAGGCAAAACTATAAGGGTTCCTAGTTTGACTACGGAACCCTAATATCAGGACTAACCAAGTAATAGATTATATTTGCCTTGATTATGATCGTGACCACGGCTCTTGAAACACAGTCGAAACGTCGAGGTATCCAGCCCGTGCGAATCCACAGTGTAATCGAAAACTTGCTAGAGTATTCCACTAGTCATCAACATAAACCAATTACGCTTAAGCTTAAGTCCCTCGTAAATACGTTTTTATCTTGTCTTAATAAGCTAATCTTGTTTAGTACTTAAGTATATGTATAGAACTTTTCATTTTATAATGGTTTTGGTTTTGATTTGTAGCCTTGCACATACATCATATATCAAATACTCACACTCGCACTCACTCTCACATATAGGTACTATCCCATAGTTTAACTTATACATTATTTTTTATTCTCTGTGGAAATCAAAATTCAAAATGTCTAATATTAATAGTTCTACTGCGGATATCATCATTTCTGATTCTATCACGCAGAGAAACCCCGAGCATAGCCCTCTCCATAGCCCTCTGAGTGACTTTGAGCTTCCTTATGAGGCCCATTGTTAGCGCCCACGTCTCAGATCCGTAAGTCATCACCGGCAACACACACTGGTCAAAGACTTTTGACTTCAAACACTGCGGTAATTTGGACGAAAAGGTGCTGCGAAGCTTCCCGAACGCTGCCCAGCCGAGTCGGATACGACGAGTGACCTCTTTCTCAAAGTTGGACCTACCTAACTAGACCGTTCGTCCCAGGTAAATATAGTCGTCAACAACTTCGAGCGCAGAGCCTCGAGCAGTACAACTAAGGTTACCGACATAGCCCGAAGAATAGCTAAACTGAAGTGGCAGTGGGCGGGGCACATTGCTCGCAGGACTGATGGCCGATGGGGTCAGAAGGTTCTGGATTGGCGTCCGCGGATCGGAAGACGAGCTGTAGGTAGGCCTCCAACAAGATGGAGTGACGACCTCGTCAGGATCGCGGGACCACGGTGGATGGTGGTGGTGGTGGCGGCGTGACCAAGATGGAAACATAATCCGCTGGTCTAATGTGATGGAGGTGAAAGTTGCTCATTCGGAAGAAAATAGACTGTATTTTAAATACAATTTTGAAGATTCGTATTCAGAACTTAATTTACAACCTGCCTTAAATACCAGACGTCGGGGAAGGCCACGTACACAAGGTGCAATTATATGCCCAGATAACGTCGAGTTGCAACAAGCATACCACCACCCAATTCCAATCAGCAAAGCTCTCCATATAGATTTAATGAGTTTATGTCAAAGTGGGGCAATTCCACGATTTTATCATACCTTTTATGAATCATTATCATATGTTGATCAAATAGACGTCATTAACGAAGATGTTGATACGGATGAAAATTGTTAATTTTTGTGGTGATATTTTTTTATTGAAATAGTGATGTTGATATGGATAAAAAATGTTAATTTAAGGTGATATTTGTAATTGAAATTGTTACCTATTTCTTATAAATTTTATTGAACCTAAAATGGTAATTTTATAATTATAGGTACGTACTTACCCCCTTACTAATAAACAATGAGTAACAGTGGTATAGCTATACAATGTTTTGTCCTTATCTCTCAAATTCAAATGTCACAATGACAGATAAGGACAAAACACTGTATAGCTATACCACCGTTAGGTACTCAACGTTTATTAGTAAGGAGGTTAAAGTTGATGAATAATAAAAAGTGATAAGTACATGTCTAATTTAAATTACCTACTAAAACTGTAAGAAAACGTTGATCTCATGATAATTATGACTGATTTTTTTTTATTCGTTACTTTATGTTTAATTTGTTACGGGTAATAAAGCAAAATTGTTTTTTTTTGATAATTTTAATTAATAAATCTTATTATACTTATTACTTTCTTATTTCTTTTACACTATGTCATTTTATTATTTCGATATCATTCAATATTGAACGGTTACTTTAATAATGTTCTTATTATATTCCCCAGAACAACAAAGTTATTATACAATGCAGTCATTTTGCCTGGTTTTAAATTACTATAAAAACCTTAGTAATGACATATTACGTTTAGCCCTTCAAACAAAAAACATCGTTATAAATGTCCATAATAGGCAGTTACAAATCAACACTTCTAAAAGATTTCCCACAATAATCCAGTAAGTCACTAGTACTGGGAATAAATTTTAACTCATTATCTCTAAAATGCATTTTCTCTCATTGCTTAATACTGAACGCGTAATATAAAGTATTAATATATTAATTATATTCCTTAAAAAAAATGCTTTCTTTTGATATATCAATGTCTTTAGTACTCCAACCGGTTGCAAAGATATTCAACAAAACCAGTATATATTTTTTCCTGTAAAATTTACTTTTTGCGATTACCGACTTATTGTCCGGGGGCGTCGAAATAATGACATTGTAATTTTGTGTTGTGAAGTTTATCAATAATAGTATCTAAAACTAAACGACGTCTACAATTAGTTTCCTGTTACTTGTAGGCCTACAGCAATAAATTTTAAAGTTACATGTAAGAAATACATTGAAGGCGTCCTGAGCGGGAAAAAGAAAAAAAACTACAATAAATGAATTTAAAATATTTACAACTAGCGACCCGCCCTCGCTTCCCTTCGGTTTATGTCAGTTTTCTGTAATACCCATAACATAATCCAGATTTTTTTATACATAACAACCTTCCTTTGAATCACTCTTATCTATTGTTGAAAACCGCATTAAACTCTGCTCGCAGTTTAAAAGATTCGTACAAGCAGAAATGCTATGTAAAGAAGAGCGTAATGCCTGAAAATCGCCACGGAGTAATAAAAGATCCTACCGTACTAAAACTAACAAGAGAAAATAATTGGTGTGATTAATTTACATTGGAAGGCTGAAAAAGACTTGCTCAAACTGTCTCAAATCAGGAATTGCAGAGTTTAAGATAGTAAAAATATTTATCGCCTTACTCAAATACGCTCAGTGGGACTTCCTGCCCTTACCCTGTCTAATATTATTGGAAACCTTCCCTATATAATCTTAATTAATTTAATTGCGACCTACATTGTTAAATTATCTAACTGAATAGATTATAATACGGCTTAGCAACAGACGGGTATAGTCTCACAAGCGAGCGAAGCCTTGTCTACGAGTCTGAAGGACTGTTCAACCCCGCCGAGCACTACTGGTGCGATTACTTCATTAATAACATTAAGCACCACTTGACTACGACCCTTTACTTAATACGCAATGAATACATTCGATTTTATTATTTCATTGGAGTATCCATCTTATGTATTTCCAAAAACAAGAATCTTACTCACAGAACCTCAATTTTACTTACTTTGATTTATTCGCTCCGAACGCGTCGCAAGGTCAATGCCAAGCGATGACGTAACTTTAATACGGAGTGTTTTCACCGAACATTACAACGCGCAACGCTGCAATTCCAGGAGTAGCATCGATTTTACTATCGCCTGATACAGTGACCCATTTACCGGCCCAGGAATCACTCAGGACCGACGCGGCGCGCCCTTTACGAATACCTAGTATTCCTGCGTCTAGTCAAGTATTAAGGACAGCATAGTGGCCTTGTATGCTGTGCTCCAGTTTTAACTGACCTTTATTGACCTGTTTTATGTTTGTACTTGAAACTTGAACCTAAACGAGTTCAACCTTGCATTTTACGCACATTATTATGTTATATTATACATCAACCAGTCAATGTTAAGTATAAAGTTTTTTTTTTTTTCATCTTTATTGAGAACAAGGCTTAGATCGCTGAGCGAACATGTCAGCCTCATAGGTAATACAATAACTTATAATTTATAACTTACAAATAACCCGCTGATTATCTACGCTTAATCAACTTCAAAATTAAATGATACAACTGTACTGCCAATTCCGAAGTTGGATTGGATAAAACAATATTGCAAATGCCAACATCCCTTAACATATACTTGGCCCGCAAGTATGAAGATGTATTATCAGATCATTTTAGTCTAGATTAAAGCACTATTTTTAATCTTATATTTCTTACTTAGTGTTTTTCACATGGAAACTTAATGCACTTGGCTCGAGAGAACTTACCAGCGATTAAACTCGGCTCATATGTTAATCTATAACTATTACCGTTCTAAAAGTGGTTTTGTTCTCATTTTATTTATTTGAGTACGTATTTTGACTTACTATATTTATGTTTCTGATGTATTTTCAATGTTTCTTTCTTCTTAAAGAGTTTTATACAAGCTATGTCTGGCCGATCTTCTATTTAGAAGTAACTAGCGACCCGCCCCGCTCCGCTTCGGTTTATGTGAGCTTTCCGTAACACCCGTGCATAAACTAAAATGTATTATAAATAAAAACCTTCCTCTTGAATCATTCTGTTTATTGTTGAAAATGCATTAAAATAATTTGCGTACATACAGAGGGACAGGCGGCGGGAAGCGACTTTGTGTTATAGGTACTATATAGAGATTAAGCATGCTATAAATATACACTCAACAAGTAATGTTTTTGCCCTAGGTAAAATATGCGCCGCAAGATCGACAGAGCGGTTTGCCAACCACGCTTCTAATGACATTGCAATAGTGAGTAGCCATCCTTAATGGTTCTTGCATTATTCATTTATTTAGATATCATCTCAGTTTGACTAACTCCAAACAAACCGTCGCAGAATTAAACACGAAACCTCAACCAATTGTTTAACCTAATTAAAAATCGAATATAGATCTACTATAGTCTAAAGCCCTATTCATAAACTTTATGGCGTTGGGTATTTGTGTAGGGACATGTGTTGTTGGTGCCAAATGCCAATAATCAACAGAAGTAAACTACAGATGGATTCTAATAGTAAATGTTAAATAAGTTTGTCATTCAGAATCAACATGAATACAACCATGTGAGTCTTCACTGTGTTTTTACATACTAGTTGTTGTCTGCGTAGAAGTCCTACCTAATTTTTAATTGCTATTTCTTCGGGAGCTGTCAATTTTCCGGGGCAAAAAGTAAAAACAATAAGTTTGAATAGTGGCGCGGTAACGCGTATTTGCTGTGGGCTTGATTTGTCAAATAGGCCAACAATGCCACGGTTTAGACCACTATGCCGTGTACACATTGCGATTATCTGAATATTCCAAATTCACTAATACGCAATGCGTTAGTTGCGTTAGTTAGTATGCGCAAGTACGCAATTAGTTGATAACCTGTGTCACAAATTGTGACAACGCCTCAAGAGCTGTGTTTAGATGTTTGTCAACACCCTGTCCGATGTTATATGAGACGCTCAAACAGAGACAATAGTCGCTCAAGTTGACGACACTCCATTTCGTTTTACCCTGACACGACAACCGTAAACATAACTAGCGTAACCTATCAACAGCATTATTGTGTATTGTTTAATAGATCATTCATTCATCAAAGGCAACTCGAACAAAGTATGACAAAATAAAATTTCTGGGTCCCCTTTGTATGGTAGATTATTTTTTTGGATTATTGTATAATTCTAACTTTTAGGATAAGTGTCCATAAACAGAAACACATATGTATGGCATAGTATTGTTTCGCAGAAATCCTTACGCATGAATTTAATTGGTCAAATGTCTTTATGGATAACATTGATGTTCGTAAGGAATAAACAATGAAAAGTATAAACTTATTAAGCAGAATAATGTTTTATCATAAATGTTTTTAACAGAATAGGCATTGAAAACCAGACAGCAAGATGTCCCCGGCTCATCTAAAAAAGACCTAACAACCTTACCTATCCGAGACGCTTCTGCCCTTATCCATGTTGCTCATTACCTCCCATTATGCTACACAACATTATGCGATATACCCATTATACTAGAAATTAATCCATACTAAAGTTATTTAAAAATCGACCAAATAATCAATCGGATATTTACCAATTATACTAAAAATATTTTCTACGTTGTCAACATTAGTTGAAACAATGTTATACTAAATGTTTTAAACCGAATACGAAAATTATGCCAAGTACACGGCACCCAAAATGTCTCTCTAAAATATAACGTTTAAAAATCTGTAATTTAGATAGAATAGGATAACCTCAATAAACAGATAATGGTTCTAACCATAAGGCGCTCTTCAAATACTGCATTTCTTGAGATGATGGCTTTTCGCACTGAATGCCGTGAATGCACTCGCTCCAGCTGACGGCTTTCTTAAATCCAATACGTATCTTTTTGGTCGCATCTTTCTAACGAGCGAAGATTACCATAAAAATACTATCTCTTCTATTCGGCAAGCACCGACGTAGAAGCACTATTGGTAAAATCCCCCGGTTGAATTGCTTCGCTTATCGAAGCTAGAGACAAGTGGCCAATCTTTATCAAGTGACGTGACGCAACAAGAAGAAGAAAATCGTTTACGCTCTTTGCCGTTTCTCAAGTCTCGCTATCACTATTTTCGTAACAATTTAGCCCGTGCAATCTTGAAACACTAATAATACGTTTTGGAAACATATCTGGCGTTACCACTAACAACTTAATCAGAGACAGGCACGCGTGAGATGACCTTTTTGGTCGACTACATACCTATTTATTAAAGACGTGATAAAAGATTGTGCAATAGGACGAACCACGTGTATGCCTTTGTATCTAGAGTTCCCTACTTTGAAACAAAAGAATTTAAATAGCAATTCTATTATTTAAGAGTGGCTGTTTCTTTGCGGTGGAGGTTTATGCACAGAATCCGAATGTTTATTATGTCACATACTAAAGTATGAGCCAGAGTCGAATAAAAAAAGGGTTTCAACTTTCGTTACCTCTATAGGTAGGTCTATTAGCCAAGGAATAGCTGTGTCCAGTTTCAATCGAAGTTGTCATGAATGGGCAACAACTATTTGTCTATCGGCAATTAAGGCAAGGCAATGAAAGGGGCTTGGAATGCCACGTAATATTATGGAAAAAATCGATGTATTCTGATTAGTATCATTCCAATTAGGTTAATTATCATAGTTAAGAGATCGTTTAGTTGTGTTATTAATAGGTACATATTTGGGTTAGGTACACAATAGGTTGATGTTTAATATTTTAATTCTAAACTTCTGTTTGCTTGCAGTTGATTAAATTTTAACTTCTAAACATACATACCTATTTATGTGTGTGCCTTGGTGTAAACTTGTAGCCTTAATAAACCTACTATCAATGTGTGTTGACAGTACAGGTCCCTACCTCTTAACAAGGTATCAGATTGCCTCGATGCAAACAAAGTCCAAGTAAGTAACTACATTAACCGCCGTACTCAGAGATATTTTTAAGACAATTAAGGTTGAAGACAAAAAAGTTGGACCCAATTAGCATATAGTTAAGCGTAATTAAACATACAAACAACGAAGGCGAAAAAGTGACGTTGTGCGACTAAAAGATTCCTCGCAATTGTATGGCTAATTTTTGTTGCACAACTGAAAATTTCATTAAAAAAATTAATGGCGTTAGTTAGCATGCCCAACTCTTTGGTTCTAATCCTTAACTCGTTCGTTCTTCAAACATAAGCATGAGAATCATCACAAAGTTACGACTTATTCGTCTTTAAATGACTCTGTGCGGCCGTATTCCAACCAATACGCTGGCGCTGGCGATAGAAATGGATAAAAGGTCGTGTCAGGTACCTATGCCTACATAGGCACCGCCATTGGAGTCTTCTGATTTTTGCTTTAAGAAGTATTAATTTGATTTTCAATAAATTGTTTCAGGTGACGCGCTGCGGAGTGTGGTCAAAGCGGCTTTGCCGCTTTAAATGGACAAACGCAAGATGCTGCCAAAGAGAGCTCGTATGGATAGCATGCGGGGGCCCATCGCCAACGGACCCCTGCAGTCGAGGTAAATAAATACTACTTTAATATACATCAGAGTCACTTACAAACCGTATCCTGTTCAACTTACGGTTCCATATACCGTAGTAGTATGGGGATCTTGAGTGACGTGTCTTCATGGTTATCTAAACCAAAATCAGTTAATACAGTCCTTTAAGGCTATAATATAAACATGTCCACTATCCATATTCGTCAATGTGTCTAAACGCGTTAGTGCTTTCCTCGCGTGTTTTGAAGCGGTTTTATAATATTTGGTAGGACTAAACAACTTTTTGTCTAATTTCAGTACGCCAAAAACACTGGGATAGAAGCTTAGGTCCACATCTTGAAAGGACTAGGTATCTCGATCTGACTACATAGCTTTGTGCCTAGATCGCTATACTACCAGAATTACCAGATCGATCGCTTTGCGACTAAATCTCAACAAGTCTGAGTCGCTAATTGGCCACATTGTCTTTTTGTCTGTCTTAACAATGTCGACGGGGCCCCTCATGGCGAGGCTCCTATTCGAGCATAACCTAGCCTAACCGACCTTATAAATAACGCAAACGAAGTGGTAATTTTGCTACTCAGACTTTTTGAGCTGTCGTCGCAAAGCGATCTGGGGCCCTAACTTGGCTGCGTTTATCGCGTGACAAAGTTTGGATAAGGTATCCGTCACCTTCTCACACGTAAATAAGTAGGTACGACATGACGGATGCTCTATCCACATTTGACAAGCGATATAGACGCAGCCATACAGACCCACAGGTCGTATTTGCTACCTAGTCCTAACGAGATGTGGATCTAAAGCTTCTGTCCTATAATAAATTGTTGCCTTACGGTTAATAACTTTAAAAACTAGGCGACTTGTATGACGTACCTTTATAATGATTCTTATTACCTTTAGTCCCTCGCACATTCCATAACATTACATTTTATTAAATCCGATTGTGAAACTAAAGTGAGACATTCCATTTTTGCTCACATAGGTCGGTAATACATACTTATAATAGGCTGTTAAACCTAATACGTACCTGTTTTGACCTAGTCCAGTAAAAATAATTACTATAATTGGGGATCTACTGGATTGCTTTCATTTTAAAGGACGTTATTTCAATGTAAAGTTGCGCTTTTACATAATTGCAAGAACTTTAAATTCCTCATCTTACATTTGCATTTTCTTTAGCTATGACAAGTAGACGTTAAAGTTTTCACGTAGAAGTTTCAGCGAAGTCAAGTGTAATCTTTTTTACATCCAAGAACTTTAAGTTCTTAACATTGTTACTTCACGAACTTTAAAGTGCTGTTCATACATATTTAGTTGGACTGTAACAAGGTGCTACCCAAATTACATCATGCACCTAAATCATGTAACGCTCCAACCTTCAAAAGTACTTGATGGTTTGTTGAATGAAATCTACGCTATAATCGTAGCTGACCTCGCTTAGTTCTATCAAAAGTGCGGCGAGTCCCCGAATCAACATTCTCCCGGCGAAGTCCGACAAAGCTCGGTCCATCGTCTTATTGGGTTCACTCAACTTATTCTTTTCTCGCGCTAATCCTATTTGGTTTCCATCAAAACTTGCTCGAAGGGGTTGCCCACCCCCCGCCTCCACCGCACCGACCTCCCCTTTGTTTGCAACCAAATCTGTTTTCGTCTGCCCCGCGAAAGTTTCCGAAACTCTGGAAAACTCGGCGTTCCCCCCGCTCGGAATTACTTTCTCGTTTCGCCGCCGAAACTTTCTCCCGGCAATAATAATAATTCTGCTTCGCTATGACGAAAGTTTAAATTATTAGTTTAATCGCACTGGCTTGCTTTAATTATTCGGGGGTGTTCGGAGCCGGAGGCGAGGGCGGGCCGTGATTAGCTAACTTGCCGCTCGCCACTCGACTCATCCAAGTTTCCAGTATTTGCACACAAATTTAATTTGTCACTCAATTTGCTCCTGTTGTCTAAATTGTCGTTATACTAATAGACCGCGATGGATTTGGGGTTTCTTACAATTGGCCATGGCTCGGGCCCGGGGCGATCCAATTTACTAGAAGCTATTGGAATTGTTATACCTATTCCAATAGACTCGTGCGTAATGAAATGACTCGTTGGCAGTTTAATGGGAATTAAACCGGAGCGCAAAAGCGTATAGGTACCTAGGTAGTAGTGTAACACATCCAGCGGACCTTGACTCCGGAACGCGGTCGCCGACATTGAAATAACTAAATATGTATCGAAACTCGTCTTGAATTGAACTCATTTTGCGTACCACATTTTTTATCTACCAGTAATGCAATATGCGATTCTTCGTCCGCCCATGCATGAGTCACACGCCTGATTAAGAAATAAGCTAAATATAAAAAATAATAACACAGTAGCTTCGTATACTTTTTACCGCCAACCTCATTACTTGCGTAATAACAGCCAATTTGTAGATGTATCTGTGGAGGTGCTTACCGTTAGCAGTTATTAAATAATAATTGGTATCATATTGCCGCTCGTTTGATTCCTCACACCCTTCAACTTGCTTATATTTAGATTTGTGCTAACTCAAGGCGGTTGACCTACGATTACGTCAGGGATTCAATATGGACTGCATTCATGTCATAAACGAATGATTACTTGATAGTGCCTATCAAGATGGGTATTTAAGGTCAAAAGTTGTATAATAACGACAATTGCGGCGTATTGTTTGTTACGAATGACCGTTGAGTCACTTTCGTGATTATATGCCGCAGTCATAATTAATTCATTCAACAACTCGAGTACGCTAGACAACCGATCTTTTCAAATACGGCCATTACCCGCTTGGACCGCTTCGGAATCTAATCTTCTACGAGGTATAATTGCTCGCAAAGGAAAACTTTCCAACCAAGTTTTTGTTAGAGTATTCTAGCGCGTTTGAATTTATGATCAGGATGCTCTGGTCTCGCCCGAAATTATGAGTTTGTTATCGTTTGGATTACGTCTGTGATGATTTATTACTTTGTGGTCTTCGATATTCGGATTTACTGGATCCGCATATCTAACTAGATTGAAGACTTGACGGATTGGTTTATATTTTGTGTTTGCGATCAACCACGATTTCGCATAAACCGCCGCAAAATTAATTTAAGTAGGTACATTAATTTAAACAGGTATAAGATAATAAATTCGGGAAATTTGAGTAAGCTTATGACCTTTTTTGTGTCCTAAGGCAGGTTAAACAGTCTAAATTTTCTGACATTTCTCGCAAAAGTTTTCACACAGGTGGAAAGACGACCCAGCTAAGAATTATTTTCTATCCCACCAAAAGTAGATTTTACACTTACTTTTGGTGGCAATATGTGTAGGAGTAAAGAGGCAATACATCCTGCTGTTTACATAGATTTATTGATCTGAATTGTAGTCGGTAGAATTGAATATTTTACCATTAATACCAATAAATCTTATGTCCATTTAACACATTCGCTGCTACGTATAAGTACGCGCTACGCTCGTAGCCGTTTCCGGCCATTTTCCGCTTTGCAGCAAAAACTGCCTACGAGCAGAGAACTCGCCGATGGTTGCAGTCACTAACTAGCGTTAATTAAAAACAAGAAATACACCTTTATTTTTGGTTATCAATGAAAGTAAAACCGTTTGTGTATCCGTTTCCAGGCCGCTAGTGGCGCTGCTGGACGGGCGGGACTGCACGGTGGAGATGCCAATTCTCAAAGACGTTGCGACGGTCGCGTTCTGCGACGCGCAGTCCACGTCCGAGATCCACGAGAAGGTGCTGAATGAGGCCGTGGGCGCGCTCATGTGGCACACCATCATCCTCACCAAGGAAGACTTGGAGAAATTCAAGGCGCTGCGCATTATCGTGCGCATCGGCTCCGGCGTCGACAACATCGACGTCAAGGCGGCGGGAGAACTAGGTAACACGATACTTTTACTAGGGGTTCAGGTAACACCAGACTAACTGAGAAACTAGGTAACACTAAAAGCCAGTTCCCACTCGTCGGGTGTTGGATCCGACAAAATATCGGGTGTACCTACAGGCTCCGGCACACCAAATGCGTGGCGTAAGCAGCGCGGCACCCGGCACACCGCAGGCGCGCGCCGCGCACGCGCGTATCCAACGGGCGTTTGTTAAAAAATAGAACCACTGACGCACCGCTGCTGCCGCGCCCCAGTGTGACGGTAAACATGGCGACCGTATTTAATACAACTTCGCGGAGCTGCGCGCGCGAGTTGTCCCGGAAGGCAGCGGCGCGTAGCAGTTACAACGCGCACACGCCGCTGCAACGCTGTAGTTTTTGGTGTGCCGGGTTCCATTTGTTTTGTGGTTTTACAACTCGCGTGTGCACGCGTTCAACGCGCGACGCTGCTGCCTCGCGTTTGGTGTGCCGGAGCCTTTCTACTGGCAATACATTTTATATAAGCAGTTCAAATCAATCGGTGTAGGATAGGTGTGAACAGCCTTATATAAAATAAGCTACCACAACACTTCTTTTAGGGAAAAATGATAACCGCTTTTTTCACTGAATGTTTGTTATTTATAAGATAATTAGGTAGGTGACTAAAATCATTTTTTTTTTGGCAAATAGGCAACAGAACACTTTACCAGAAACTCGGTAACATTATGTTACAAATACGCTGGTGAAAATCTTAGCCTATTTGTGCAACAGATTGTGTGTTACAGAATTTTCAACAAGTTTTACTTGATAATTAGGTAACATGACAGTTGTTACATAGGGAACAATATAACTCGACTTTTGCTTCGAGCGACTATCGCAGCCCCTTCGATTTTGCTGTTTTTCTTAATCGCTAAACATAAAACTTCCGTGAGACTCAGACATATTAAGGAGATCACACCAGGTTACTCACGTAAATTTACTCAAGATAAAGAATAAACTCCATACGCGCCTACTACCCTTTTGCCCTAAACGCCTAGATACCTGTTGATTAATCAAAGGTTGAGACTCGACAGGGGATGCTCGACGTGCGTGTAGCGTGATGCCGGCGCTCTCCCTGAGCCAGTTGTCGCGTTAGCGTCGATCTCCGTTATCTTTAGGCATCCACCTGCTATCCACTTGTTTTATCTTTACGCGTCGATCCTACTGCGAGTTCCGAGTTTAAACAAATGAAATCTATGCGATGGCTATTATTTACACACAGCGGTATAGAGTGCTCGCACATAATAGTGAACGCGGAAGGTAGAACTTTAACTGACTAAAAAAGTGAAAACATACGGCTGGCCCATTGTACAACCACCCACAGTTACTTCCTAACGTTCGCCCAAGTATTCAAACTTTGGATAAATTGATTAGAACTTCAGTTTCAATTGGACAATTATTAACCCCGATGATGCGTTCATTCCCAATATCCTAGCCAATACATTAGTTTACCTACTTCAAATTAAAAGAATGATGGCCAAAAATGTATGGAACCCAGCCCAATCACAACCAATAGAATTATAACGTATGTAGGCTATCCCAATATTAGCTGTAATTGTTGTAAATAGTAAAATCGGTCAAGCGCTAGTCGGATATACGGGAAATAGTATTGCAACTCGTGCGGGGCACAGCTAGTGTAGTAATAAACGTTGTGTGTGTGTAACAGGGACCGGACCCGCTTACCCTAACCCGGGGTTTTTAAAGGGTTTTTATAGCGCTGTTTTTTTTAAACCCGAACATTTCGGTAAGCGCTTAATCGGTTCACACATTAAACGGATAATCCATTCGATCGAGTTAATTTGGCTTACCGCTTACCAGTATCAAAACCTCCGAATGTGTTACCGCTTAAAATACCTTCAAGCAAATTTAGTTCTTTGACAAACTACGTACGACATATTATTGGACCGTTTAAAGAAACCTAAACTCGGGCGGCGCGCGCGCTTCAAAGCCGTGCCAATACCAAAACACGTAAAAATAGCGGCGCGCGCGGCGCGCGGGTAGGGAGCGAAACGGTTACCCTAACCCGAACGGTAAGCGCTTATTCAAATAAATATCAAACCCGACGACATTCGGTAAGCGGTTACAAAAGGGTTACGGTTAGGGTATCCCGGCTTAATAGGGCTATCTAATCGTTGGGTAAGCCGGTGAAGAGGTTACCGAAACGATTGGCTTACCGTATGAACGGGTAAGCCGTTCGAACGGCTTAAGCAAAGGAACGGGTTTTCCGGTCCCTCGTGTGTAAATATATATGAAGGCTGATAACTCTCTCTTCCGGGGTTTTTGTAGTTTGTCCCCAAAATGCAGCTTATTTAACTAGCTTTCACATGGTATATGGTAGATTTGTATTGGTTATATGGGCCAATTTTCCCATCATTCTTTGACACATTACTATGTTATAAGTGGCAAATGTCAAATTTTAACCCGAAGGAAGTAAATCTTTCCGCGTTTGAATGTACGGTAACGGACATAACATTAGCCCTTAGCTTGGCGTACACTTTGGTATGGCTGGCATACTGCAACATATTATTTTTATATACCACGATATTGGCAAACAAGCGTACGGCCCGCCTGATGGTAATCGGTTACCCTAGCCTATGGACGCCTGCAACACCAGAAGCGCATCAGCGCGTTGCCGAACCTATAAAAACCTATTTACTTCTCTCTTGAAGAACTCCATACTATAGTCCCGCGGGAAAAGTGGAACAATTGTTTTCATTTTAAAAGAAGACTCGCCTTCGAACTGTGAAAATGAAAACGATTGCGATGGCGAGTGCGTTAGGCAATAGGGAATATGCATGTTTTTTTTTTATTTTTTTTAACTATTCTATAAGTTATTACATAACCGGAAAAAAATATAACACTTACAAAATATGAATAAATAAGCTACAAAAAATAATTTAAACTCTTATCATTTTCGGACGACTTTTAAACGCTGCTATTTTGGCGCGCTTAATCTGTGACGTCACCGTGCACTGTCATCACTGTCAAGCATCTTTAGACATATCCAAGACATATCCTATCCTATAATCTGTGCTGTCAACCACGAAGTGTATGAATTAAGTTAGTAAAAGTGGCATATAAAGTATAAATTATTATAAATCTGAGTGAATAAAACCTGATCAATTTATCATCATGGAAAAAAATTCAAAAGCTTACTATAAATATTGTATCGTTCCTATGTGCAAAAATAACATCATCACCGCGCCTGACAAAGTCTACTTCCATATGCCGAAAGATACAAATGTAAGGAAAAAGTGGTGTAAGGCGATGAGGAGAGATAATGTATCGTGTTTGAGTAGCTTATACTGCTGTGAAGATCACTTTAACGTAAGTAAAACAAATTGTTTACAAACCCCGACGAAAACATAACCTATTTAGCTAAAGTTTTTAAAGATATTCTCAACATTTAACATTAATACATAATGTATATACCAGGTTTTTCACCTCCCTGTAAACGAAATACTTGTTTAATTTATTGAAGAAAGAAGGAAACCTATTTGGAATACCCAGTTCAAAAGTGCATTTGTATTCACATACTATTGTTTCTGTTTTCAGATTGAAAATGATACAGAAAATTATATAAAATACAAAATAATGGCATTGGAAGGAGGACAAAGAATGACACTATTATTAAAAAAAGGTGTTGTACCACATATATTTGAGTGTCAGAAAAAAGATGAGTTGTGGCCACCACCGGAGAGACAGGCTGCTTTGAAAAGGAAAAATCCAGCACTGGCTTATGAAGCTCTGGCTGCAGCTGCTCGAGCTGAAGATGCTCTATCTGTAGCTAATCTATCAGAAGCAGGTCCCAGTATGGCATCAATATCTCAAGCTGACCTATCACAAGCAGGTCCCAGTACGGCATCAGTATCTCAAGCTGACCTATCACAAGCAGGTCCCAGTATGGCATCAATACGATTGAATATGGACATAGAATTAAGCAATTCTGAAAATAAAATAGATGGTGAAGCTACTTCTAATATTTTGTCATCAAATGTACCTGGTAAAAATTTATTGCAAGTTGACAAGGCTGTTCAAGTTAATAGTAAAGTTCATTATAGAAGCAAAGGTGTTAATGTAAATTTAAGAGTAAAGAAAAATAATGTAGCCCTTTCTCCATTTTCTATACAATTTAAAACTAAATCTACATCTCCCTTAAAATCTACTCAGTCTTCTACTATAAAAAGAAAATTATTCTCGGAAAACCCTGCTGATGTTGTTTCTGTCACTAGTGTTAATTCACAGTCTTCAGTATTATCAAGTGATTATGAAGCAGAGCATAGTTCATCTGATTCAACTTGGATTATTGATGATGAATCAGAAAATGACTTACCATTTAAGAGGCTAATGCGTAGTGGCACATTAATTGCCATTGAAAAGGATCCTAAAATGTTTTTAGGTTTACCTAAAAAATCGTTTTATCTAATAAAGCTATTAAGCGAAAATGTTTCTATTCCAACTTTAGATATTTTCATTACATTAAGAAAAATTAAATTAAATGAATCTTTTAGTTTATTAGCTGTAACCTTTGGATATGCACAGAGCACAATCAGCAGAATTTTTTCAAAAAGTTTATTACCCATTGCAGAGAAAATGAAAGAGTTCATTGTTTGGCCAACACCATCACAAATATTTGAAAAACTACCTATTTCATTCAGAGCTAGGTATGCTAATGTGGTATCTATTATAGATTGTCTGGAGATACAAATAGAAAAACCAACAAATCCAGTGCATCAATCACTAAGTTGGTCGCAGTATAAAAAGTGTAATACTTTAAAATATTTAATATCATGTACTCCAGATGGTCTAGTTAATTATATATCGGAAGGGTACAGTGGCAGGGCAACAGATGTCACGATAGTAGAAGACTGTGGCTTCCTTGATCACTTACCTCCTCAGAAAGATGTTATGGCAGACCGGGGTTTTAAAGACTTGACACGTCTGCTAGCAAACAAGAACTGTACACTTGTAAGACCTCCCTCAGTTTCTAAATCTGTTCCTAGTACAAAAGAAGATGTCAAGCAAGCTAAGCGAATAGCAGCTTTAAGAATACATGTAGAACGTGTTATAGGTAGACTAAGAGAGTTTAATATGTTACTGCCTCATGCATGTGTTGACCATAACTTGATCCATCAAATTGATGAAGTAATAATAATAGCTTGTGGATTAATAAATTTACAGGATGTGTTAATAAAAAAGTAATATTTTTTGTATAAAAATGAGTTTTATTTGAACAAAATTGGAAAAATAGCGTTACACCAAAATAGTGTGCATTTCTTTAATAGATCCTCACAGAACTCCTTTTCATATAGTTCTTCAATTATATTGATATTTTCTGTACTTTCAAAGTCACTAGATGCAACACAGAAGAGAGCTTTACTTTTTCTGTAAAAATGCATTTCAAGTTGTACCTGTGCTTTATATTGTAAAGTCACTTGGTTTTCTTTAATGTATCGACTCATTGCTTTCTCTGAAAAAGGGCATTTCACTTCTATAACATAATCTTCAGTTACTCCATCAGGTGAAGCACCCATAATAGGATATTCAGAGTTTAATTTCAAGCCACACTTTTTAATTTTAATTTTTTTCAGTTGTTCAACCCTTTTTAAAACATTATCTTCAAGATGTCTACCTCTTTGCATTGCTTCTGTGTCTTTTAATTTTGTTGCCCCCATTATGGTTTCAGTCAACGTACCATTCAAAGTATTACAGTGGGCTGCTGCATGAGCTTTTGAAGCAGTTATACGAGCATATCTAAGTTCATACCATAATGGACAATCTTTTTGTTCGACTGTTGCAAGTGCAGCTTCCTCTAGAGAACTTGCATCCATCTTCTGTTTACAAAACTCAATAAATTCTTGACCATTTTTAGGTTTGCTCTGCATGCTACTTATTAAATAATGAATGGATAATTTTTCTACATGGTTTGGTTCTTTATAATATTTCATAAGTTGATTATCCATATTATCAACATTGTTACTGTAATCTTTAAAAATTGAGAGAAAACTGACACTTTGTGTTGTGTTTCGCTTGATATTTTTCTTCGGTAATGAAGAAATCTCTTTTGCTTTCATGAATTTTAAGCTTGTGCCTACTGAAGATAACTTCGGTTTCTTCCAATAGCAATCTGCACTTGTAGATGATGGATCTTCACTACGTCTATGAAGCCATGCTAAGAAAGCAATGGCATGCTTACAGCCACCTAAAACAAAAGAAGCCTCGTTATTAAAAATATAATCAACTACCTTTTGCCCGCACCTACACATTTGTCTTGTTTAGTGCTGGTAAAAAGTATCCTATAATGTGTTATTCCTAATCATAGCAAACTTAATTCAAATTGATTCAGGAGTTTTTACATGAAAGGATAACAAACATATAGGCTTAGAATAGTGCCACTCAATGACTTCCTGTGGAAGTCATAAGAAGCAACTAAGGCAACCTATCACTAATATACACATGCTTAACGTCTTGGCCTGTTTATGCAAAATGTTGTTATAGAATTAACAACATGTTGTTAGAGTTGTCAGTAATTCTATAGCTCTGCCTATCCCACTCTGGGATGAAAGTGTGATGGTATTGTATGTATGTATGTAATATGTATGAATAACAAACATACTATATTATTATCCGTGCATACAAACTTTCACATTTTAACAGGATATAATAACAATAAAATCTCACATGATTATATAATACATATTATATCATTATTATAAGGAACAAAGTCAAATCACTACTAATGGTAGCAAAACACTATTTCAGATTAATGCTACTACTTTATAGTCTACATGATTAAAGTGTATAAAGTTAAGATACTTAATCATAATCAAATCATTGTTGTCTTGTGAATCAATACCTACCTAAGTGTGCTGCACAATCTTCACACTCAACAGACAGAATATTTCCTTCCGTCTCGTTGCAAGTAGCCATGACATTGTAATACTTTTGGCGGACATTATGCTCCGGTGTTATCTTGGCCTTAACTACGCATAACCCTTTCTCCCGTTTTACTTGGACATATCCTACCGCTGAATCACCGTAAGATTCTCGTTCAGATCTGTAACGAAAAAAATTTAACTGCATACAGTGCATACTTATTAAAGGTGGTATATAAGGTGCTGCATTGATCGACTCGTAAGTACAAAAGCGTGGAAAATTATAATTTATCAAATATCTGTAACTTATTTACCTTGCGGCTTTGACTCCTCTAAGTTCGGCGGACATGAAATCTGAATTAGATGCGAAATACGTGCTCATCATAAACGCATCTATTTTAGGCAAATTATCTGATTGTGCTTTGACAAAACCGCTTTCAGTCATTGTAGTAACTCTTTTTTTACTAGGAGTCAATACTTAAAGCTAATATTCCACAAAGAACACTGATAATAACAAAAACAACCGCAAAGAAATGCAAATACGCTCTAACAACCATACAACCGAACCGACTAGTTGACAGCGTCAGTGACACAGAGTCACAGATTATTAAGGTATGTCAGTGAGTGACAGTGCACGGTGACGTCACGTTTCGTTCCACCAATAGCGTCGCGTTTTGAAATTTTGCGAGGGAATTTAAAAAAAGTAACTTTTTAATGATTAAATTTCACAATTAAAACAAGATAAATTTTAAAAATAAATATATTGGTATATTTCTATAACAATAAAGATAACACATGATTTTTTTCGTCCATATCGGAATCACATGCATATTCCCTATTAATAAGCCTGCAGGTGTTCATTATAATACCTACATTAGAAATAAATCTCAGAGTCAATGGGAGGTAGCTTTGTCTGTATTTTTTCTTAACTATTAAACTTTCACAGAGTTCATTATACGCCTTAAGTCGATATTAGATTTAGACGATCAATAAACGATCCTGTAAAGTGGTTGAAGCCTTCGGCACACCAAAAGCAAGTCGAGTCAGGTCTAATAAACGTTTGGTGTGCTGAGAGACAGAAAAAACTTAGTTTTTGTATAACAGGAAAGGATTGGCATATTAAGTTATATTACCCCCATGATAATAATCCAATTTCAGATTGTTCCTAAACGAATGCGAACTTTGGGTCGATGTATCGATATTTCCTATCCGCTTACAGAGTCAATGATAAATTCTGTAGTGTGTAAATACTTGCTGTAGTGTCTCCATGTCTCTCCAATCCAAAAAGACGCGCCTCGCTACTTAATTATCTTAATTGCCACGTACCTAAAACTAAGCAGTGAGCCGTATCTATGTGCTTGAAATCAATGATTACGTGTTCAGGGAATGTATTCTATGATCGTCATGATCACCATCAATTCCTATTATTCTCTGCTGGAACGTAGGGCTCGTAATGTAGTTATTTATCTGGAAAGAAGATTTCTGCCAACACATGGCAGGGAATTCTAGCTCTTGATGCGCTGAGCGGCTCTACGTTGTTTTAATGCAAGCTTATCATCAACATTAACTCTTCTGTTGAATAATTAAAACAGTTTAATAAATGTGCCATTTGTATGTTTCCAGGAATAGCAGTATGTAATGTGCCAGGCTACGGCGTGGAAGAGGTGGCCGACACGACGTTGTGTCTCATACTTAATTTATATCGGCGGACGTACTGGCTCGCTAATATGGTGCGGGAAGGAAAGAAATTCACAGGTAAACGCTATTTTAGTATTTGGGAAATATTCAAGTTCACACAGGTTACTTTTGTTACCGTAAATAATTACAAAAAATCTAAAAGTACTGGTCCTTTCGTTTCTAAAAAAATATTAGTTAAATATGTACTTTACTAGAGGACGCCCGCGACTTTGTACGCGTAGAATTAGTTTCCCGCTACTATAGGGGGCTATTTTAACTCCTTAGGGGGTGAATTTCCAAAAACCCTTTCTTAGTGCTCGCTCACATGATAGGAACTCCTGTACCAAATTTCAAGGTTATATGTACAGTTGTTTCGGCTGTACGTTGACATATAAGTCAGTCAGGTTTGCCATTTATATATATAGATTAACGGCATGGTATGGTAACCAGCCCCCTATTTCATTATCCTGACAATGATAGGTGACAGGTGACAATTCTGAGTACGTTGCAAAGTTAACACGCTGATACATCACTGGGATTCATATAAGCTGCGCCATGTTCACTTAAATGTCCGTTCGGAAATGGACGGTCATGTTGTAATATGTCTGTATGTTGGTCTGTCAACTTGACCGTGATTAAATGTTTTCCGAATACTAGTAACTTGTCAATTGTTATCGTCATCATAATGAATATCATGATCTTAACTTAACAATAGCTTACAAAAACTTAACCGTGGCCGACTAAGAATATCAGTCAGGTATACATAATTGCTATAAACCTGTAGACCCTTATAGACCTGTTTATGACATTAAATATGCTCTCGCTTAGTTCTCGTCACTCCGTCTTTTTTGTACTGTGATGGTGATAAAGAGTAACGAAGAGCAAGCTGCCTCACTTTACTGTAACTGTAACCGCAGCAGTTACAGTAACGAGCTCCTAGTGGAGAACAGTCTCACGAGCCGCGTACACGTCACGTTATTACGGCCACTGTTGTAGTTACAGCTAGTGTGTAACCGGCTTAATATGACAGACGCGCGGTGTCGAACCGCGGGTCGGGTCAGGCATACGTAGCGTTTTGCGATTTATTATCGCGTCAGCCGCAGTTTGTCCGCTCGTCCGTCATATCATCTACAATCCACGGAAGTCCACCATTATTTACACGCTGATGCTAATCTGATTCACCGATCTTATCTAACAATACGATTTGAACGCATGCGTTCTCTGTAACCAATAGCTGCCCGTGAATAAGAATAAAACTACATTGAATAGAATAAAAATCCTCTTCAATGCATTCAAGAGATCGCACAGAGCTTTTCCCATCGGCTTTAATTTCGTAATCCATCTTCGGAGACATAAAAGATGACGCATGATTGGTGTGTGATTCGAATGCAGTCTTGAAGTAGAACTTTCCATTTCATGTATTACAATCAGCGTAAAGAACTTTATGATCCCATAGACCGACTTTCGTTTACGTTCGGTCGCACTGTTTATCTACGGAATTCGCCACCGACGGCCACTGCCGACACATGTTTAAGATCAAAAGAACCCTTGTTTCGTATAAAATAAGAAGAAAAACTAAAGAGAAGTATATTCCCCGAATTTTGCAGAAGTGACCTTAGCATTATTTGCGTCGGTTCATTAATGTTTTACCAAATCATCATTTAACAAACGTATCATTTTACAAACTTTCATTTCACAAAGAGATACTTCCCGCCGTATTATTTTTAAGTTTTTTGGGGTCGATATTGTAACCTAACCTAACTTATTTAATAAGCTCATTTAACCTATGCAATATGTAAAGGTTTAAGCACAAATACGTTTTTGCGAAATCAAAGTTTGTAAAATGATACGTTTGTCAAACGTACTTTTGGTCAAATGAACGGACCCCATTTGCGTCACCAAAATATGTTTTGAACCAAATATGTGTTGTGTTGTAGGTCCAGAGCAGGTGCGCGAGGCGGCGGCGGGCTGCGCGCGCATCCGCGGCGACACGCTCGGCATCGTGGGGCTCGGCCGCATCGGCTCGGCCGTGGCGCTGCGGGCCAAGGCCTTCGGCTTCAATGTCATCTTCTACGACCCCTACCTGCCCGACGGCATCGAGAAGTCGCTCGGCCTCACCAGGGTTTATACGTTGCAGGTACATATACGCTACTGTTCTGTTATCACCTAAAGCCGATTGTACACACTCAGCGAGACACCCCAACACTGGCAACGTCACGTCCCTGCTTTGGAAGCTTTTCACCTAGACAATGTCACGGGTTGCCTCGCTGGCATTAGGGGCAAACTAGATAAGAAAGAAGAATCATTAATGTGGTGAGTGGTAAACGGAATAAAGTGGGGTTGAGGCGCGGGTAGGCTGGTAGTCAACTCAGTCGAAAATAAATTATTTGTCGTGAGACGTGTTATATATAAGTCTTTGCACAGTTGAGCAAGCTTCAGGGCACACAAGTCACTACTTGACATTTGTTGTGACGGCTGCAGTTATACTGATCAAAAGAAGCTTTTTGCGATCTAGCCACAAAGCGATCTATTCAGGGGGCCTAATATGGCTGCCTTTATTGTGTGACAAACTGTGGATAAATCATCTGTTACTTTCTGACACGTATATAAGTGCCAGAGTGACGGATGCTAGTATTTGGTACCTAGTTCTAACGAGATGTGGACCTAAAGCTTCTATCCTATCAAAAGCTTTATGCGTCGACTAAGTTTAGTTGTTTAATCGACCTCCACTTCTACCTCATAAAAAAACACCTTTGTGCTCTGCTCTGATTTGGCAGAGATGGTTTAAATCGAGAGCAAGAGCATTGTAGCATGTCTTTTCTGTCTAGTTTGCTATTTACCATATTACCCACCGCCATCTAATAATCTAAACAACAAGATAAACAGTGTCTAGTTTGTAGTTTGTATAACTTGGTTGTATAAACGTATAGTATGGGTGTTGATATCTTCAAGTGATTGCTATGTAATTAGTAGTTAGCTATGAGTCATGTCCATTACATGGAAACACATTAACGAAATCTCTATTTAACTCACCAAAGGCATGTAGGTTAGTTATTCATAATCCAAAATATATGTTTACTTGTGCATGCTTATGAGACTGCAATACTGATACTTTGCTTTGCAGTGTAGCTAAATGGGTTCGATTGTTTATCTCTATCTTCGACACTAAGCGATCTTGTATTTTGGCATCACATTTGACGAGAGCTACTCAACTCCTATCCGTTGATTATGCGCGGCTAAAGTTACTGTCTTCTTGGACAAAACGAATACATGAGACCAGTTATTTTAGGTTTCATTTTTAGACTAGCTGATATAAACGTGTTTTTAATGTTGCTTTATCCTTATTTCCAGGACCTCCTATTCCAGAGTGACTGTGTATCACTTCACTGCAGCTTAAACGAACATAATCATCACCTCATCAACGAGTTCACTATCAAACAGATGCGTCCAGGTGTGTATACGTATTAATGTAAACAATCCATGCAAAAAACAGTATATTTATTGCCTTTTGTTCAACAGCAAAAAAGTTCAAAAATGTAACTCATGTAACTTTTACGGACTGGTATCCCTGAGAAATTATTGAGAACAAATCTTTCCTGTGCTGTGTGTGTGTGTGTGTTTCCTTCTGAACGCCACAGCCGGCTCTGGCCGACCACTGACGCCACCGTCGGCCACAGCCAACACATGTTTTAGATTAAAAGAGACTTTGTTTCGTATGAAATAAGTTGTAATTTGAATAGCACAGCAAACATGTTTGTCGTGTTAGTGAACCATTTTGTATTTGACGTAAGGGTTCAAAAGGGTATTAATCAGGGGTAATAAATGTTGTGTGATATATACTAGGTCAAACCAAATAATATTTTCACTTCTCATGCTCGTAAAGTCCTTGTTTATGATGGGTATAGGCTGCATAAAATCGCATTTTATGCACTAGTGCATAAAGTAATTTCTTCTTTTAAGACTAAGGCAATCAGGCCTTACAGCCTTCACACAATACACCTTCATTTAATTGATATATTTTTATGAGATTTTGGATACATCTTAATTTAATTACGACATTTGTATAACTAACTAAATACAAATTTACGAATAATACCTACGGCGTGCATTTACGGTAAAAAAATACAACGCAAATATTTATAATAACTTGGCATTAAGCATCAGACCATAGTCAAACCTGTCAAACGTCACATAGTCGAAAATTAAAAAAAAAAAGTTAAGAAGGTAATCAGGCCTTACAGCCATGCGCAAACATAACATTTTAATTACTTACATTAAATATAAAAAAATAATAAATTATCCTTTAAGTATGTGCTTCTTGTTTTATTTCCTTGCAATTGAAGTGAAAAGCAGAGTGTAAAATTCGAGCATAAAACACATTTTACCCTCGACGTGACTATCCACACTCGCCGTTCCGGCTCGTGTGGCTATATGCACATCTTGGGTAAAATGGCTCGTTTTATGCACTTGTTGTACAATCTACTATTTTGAATTTTGGATTTAAAAAAGCCGTAGTGTGTAGAGCGGTATCTTTAGCCCGCTACGTTAGGTCGGGTCGGTATGCATGTAATAAGACACGTTTAGCTTGAATGCCGCAGAGTTGATACTTGAGTATTGGTGATTCCAAGTAACCCTTGTAGATTCTGCGACCTGCACCCGCTTTCTGTGTGCGACGTGACACTGGTGATAATAGACGTTAGCGACGTCTGGCGCGTAGAATTAGGTCCCCGCTACTCTTTATTTCAACTGTGGGCGGTCGATTTCCGAAAAACAAATTCTTTGTACACTCCTAGGTATCCAAGGAATACTCCCTCCAGTACAGTCACGGTACTGTTATATATATTTAGATAATTAGGTACCCTAAAGTTCTACCTTCGCTGGGTGGAAATTGACTTTAAAATGATTGCCTTTCCGCGTAAGGCCCGGTGTGCAATAGGATGTACATAATCAAGGCAATTTAATATAAAGCATTTTGTTAAAGGAATAACATTCATTTTACTTTGTTAAAAATGTAAAATTGGTTATATGGGACAATAGTTATTAAACTTAATGTTCTGGCTGATAGATGCTTAAGGCTATAGAATAGTGTGAATCTCGGACGTGGAGCTAGCGGCCCGATGTCGATATTGTCCTCGAGTACCGGTTGTTACTGATGGTGTGTGCCCGGCAGGCGCGTTCCTGGTGAACACGGCGCGCGGCGGGCTGGTGGACGACGAGGGCCTGGCGGCGGCGCTGAAGCAGGGCCGCATCCGCGCCGCCGCGCTCGACGTGCACGAGAACGAGCCGTTCAACGTGTTCCAGGGGCCGCTCAAGGACGCGCCCAACGTGCTCTGCACCCCGCACGCCGCCTTCTACTCCGACGCTTCCGCGCAGGTACAACACACACACCGCTCATCACTCTCCTCCCCGCGATGTTGCCCTCCTCTGCCCACACACTGTTCTACTCGATTATTCGCGTTAGGTACTTTGACTTGCGCCCAAAAAAACTGACAGAAATGAGCAGTGCGTATGACGAGTAGGAAGAATTGCGGCATGACTATTAGCGTGGCCCCACTACGCCTCTGCCTCCTTTCCTCACTGCTTCTCATGGCGAGATCGTGGCAGGGGGAGGCATTACAACTATTCTCACGTGATTGGCTTAAGCCGCGTATTATCGACTGCGCGCTGTAAGCTCGAACATTGGCGTGCACGGCAGCCCCGATTAAATTGACAACATATCGATCTCTGCGCTCCATGTTCGAGGGATTGAAGCGCGCACTCGATACGCAGCCGTACAGACTTAAGGACTATCCATACTAAGCGCCCGGGGCTGTGTGTTCCGGGAGCTACGTATCATACGTTAAAAAACTAAAGAGCGCTCGCCCGACCCGTTTCGATAAATAGTAACTTGTAACAAGTTTGTACAGGATATTTTGGTGGGATCCTTACGGATACACTTCGACCCTGTGGGATCAATTGTGTGACCCCTCTTCTTTCTAATCCAATGCAGGCTCCACCCCTTCCAAAAAGCGGATAGTGGAGTGCACTGATAGTGTCTTGAAATCGTCTTCGCCGCCCATTATTCAATCTGTGTGTCATAAAGACCCATCTTTGCTAGGAGATGTTTAACCCCAAAGTGCCCGGTAAACACTCCGATAATGTATCGAAGTTGTCTTTTGCTGAGTTTCCAAAGTGTTTTGTCTAGCTCTGGTCAACTCTTTCTATGAAGAGTTTTGCATGCCCTAAGCCTACCGCAGTTTTCCACTCTTTTTGGTGGTTTTCTAGAGCGATGTTGTTCAGGGCTGCTTTTATAGTACCCGGTAAGGGGGCCACAAATGGTTCAGGTCCGACGTATTCACCCTCAGACCCTTTCTTGCCAGCTCGTCCGCGGCTTTATTTCCGGGAAAGCCTTCGTGTCCTGGAATCTACATAACTTTCACTTTGTTGTGCCTACCAAGCCTGTTTATGGTTTGGATTCCAGTGTAGACTAGTTTTGAATCTACTTTAGGCGCCGTCAGCCGTGCCGCTTGGCTGTCGCTTAGAATATAGATAGTTCTCTCCTGTAGAGTCCTATCAATATTCTCTTGCGTGCAGCCAATTATCGCATACAACTCCGCCTGAAAGACCGTTGCGTAGTTTCCCATACTTATACTACTTTTATAGTCTTTGGCATGGGGTCCGTTCATTTGACCAAAAGTTCGTTTGACAAACGTATCATTTCGCAAAAACGTGTTTGTGCTTAAACTATTACATATTGCATAGGTTAAATGAGCTTATTAAATAAGTTACGTTAGGTTACAATATCGACCACAAAAAACTTAAAAATAATACGGCGGGAAGTATCTCTTTGTGAAATGATAGTTTGTCAAATGATGATTTGGTAAAACATTAGTGAACCCTTTGGCATAAATACCCGCCCCCGTACCGGAGCTCATTTTTGAACCATCCGGGTACCATATGGCTTTGTCTTCCTCTGATTGGTGCAACCCATCCTTCCATTCATCCCTTGTCGGAATGTGGACAAGTTCCTCCGGAATACATATTTAGGCTGCGTTTTATCGCAGCATATAGCAGTATTCTGTCTGGAGCAATATGCCATTTTAGTGTGTCTGGTTCTAGGAGCTGTGTCGTTCCACTGTGCCTGTCTACCAGCTTCTCTAGTGTTTTTAGAAATAGCTTATTAGGCCTGTATGCTTTGGCATCACTGTAATGTGCGTTGCCTGGTTTTGGCAGGTAGATTACTTTTACAAGCCTCGATACGCGTGGGACGTGCCCGAAGGCTAGGCACGCTCTGTACAGCCTGCTTAAATGCGGAACCATTACATTCGCGCCCTCTTGTAGTAGTATTGCGTATACCTCATTCGGGCCCGGCTCTTTGTACGGTTGGAAAGTGGATAGTGCTCACCGTATCTTGCTGTCGTCTACTACCTTTTT
This sequence comes from Acleris sparsana, assembly GCA_923062465.1. Classification (NCBI taxonomy): domain Eukaryota; kingdom Metazoa; phylum Arthropoda; class Insecta; order Lepidoptera; family Tortricidae; genus Acleris; species Acleris sparsana. Next base: position 11,007,342 of record OV281307.1, on the reverse strand, counting down.
GGCAGTGTCCCAATTGTATCTTGTTGTCCGTGCTATCTGCTCTGACACACAAATTGGTTCACTGTCTATTTTTCTCTCACGTATGATGGAGCCGGGAAAGTGTGTGCTACACATAACTTTCAGGGTATCTAAACCCGTTTCAGTCATCCTTCCCTTATCGTCGCTGACGCTGACGCTAACAGAGTTGACTTTGCTACTAGCTAGTGCTTTTGTGAGCCTCATACCTTCTGGTATCGAGCCTATTTGGTTGCAGTGGTTCCGCCACGCACTCCTTTTTGCTTCTCTTACAGATTTATTGTACTCTGTGAGCTTACGAGCGTAGTTGCTAAAGTCATTGGTCGCCTTCGCGTCATAAAGATCGCCATAGTTTCGCTTCTGATTTTTCTTATTTCAGGGTTCCACCATGGTATCTTCTTGAGTAGCAGCCTGTTTTCCGGGCAGTTATTGGTCCATGCGGTGTGTAACGCCCGTACCATGTTGTCCGCTTCAAATTCAATGTCGATAATAGAATTGAGCTTACCTTTTGATCCCCTAGTTCTACCTTTACGATTAAAGGATTACCAGTCGGTGTTCCTAGGGTTTTTTTGCGCACAGTTTCAATTGGTATTTCGGTCCTGTACCTAAAGCATATGTAACTACCTACCTATGATCTGAAAGTGAGATTTCATTGGAAATATGCCAAGAGTGAATATCTTCGTAAATATGGTTAGACGCCACCGTTATGTCAATCACTCCATGCCTAGCATTGACGAAAGTTGGGCTGTTCCCTTTATTCAGTAATTGTAAAGAAGAGCTCACCAGAAAATCCAGTAACTTCTCTCCCCGCTTGTTGACATCCTAACTACCCCAGATGACGTGGTGTGCATTGGCGTCGCTGCCGATGATCAGGTCCGGGTTTACCTGACTGCTAGTTACGACCAGACTCCGGAGTTGGGGATTGGGGATGCGGTCGGTCGCTTCGTATGGGAGGTAGGCAGACAAGATGATGAGAGTCTTGCCTAACCTCTTCTCCTGGATCTTAATAGTGGTAAGATCCCTAGAACAGTAAGCATTATAAGGCATGGCATTTATGCCATTTTTGACATATACACAAGTCCTCATATTATTCTCGGGGCAGAGGTAATAGATAATTCCTCCAGTGCCGCTTAGTCGCCAGATCTCGCCCTTGTAAATGTATGGTTCTTGATTCAGGGCTACATCGAATTTATCACTCTTTAGCTGTCTCGCCAGAAGGGCTGTAGCTGCCTTATTGTGTTGCAAATTAATTTGTACGCACCATATGCCTCCCATGGCTTGTGAAATTATTGTGGCTTAGCCTTGCTGAGGTCAGCTGCCTCCGCCGGTGACTCGCAATCCTCGGACATGGGTGATGTGGGGTTTCCGAGGAGGGCCTCTAGGTTACGCAGGTTTTCGGATGTCGTCACCGATACCGGCCCCCCACGCGGCTCTTCATCAACTCCAACCCCCTCAACCTCGTCCACCCCGTCCGACTCCTCGCCCACTGCCACCTCAGTAGCCACGTCAGGACGGGGAGCCTCTACAGGATCGACGTCAGCACCCCTCTTCTCGGCACCGTCCAGGAGCTTAAAGGTGCTGACGTCGATCCCCGATTTGAGAACGTAGCTGGCCTCCTGGATTACGTCCACTGACTCCTGGTCTATCAGTATGATGCGCCGGGTGCTAGCCGCCGTCTCCGAGGTGTCGACCACCTTCCACTGTTCAGTTTTCAGCCGCTCGTTGAAGCGTTGCAACACGCGGGTGACATTTTACCGCTACCCGTCCTTTACTGTTGGATAGGAGGCTCGCTGCGACATGCCACGACATCGCTTGCAGCTGATTGGATAGGAAATATAGGAAGCATGGAAGGGTGAATATAGGATGATCAGAAGTTCGACTGTTTGTTTTGGGTTTACTCGTTTTACTTCGGGTAAACCGAGTAGACAGGTAGCAACCTCGGGAAGGAACACAACCAGTCTTGCCTCGAGTATCAGTGCAATTGTGAGCTTCACTCCCGGCCGTTTGCTAAGCAGCTACAGGACAAAGTAGGTTGACATAGGGACGTCCGCATTTCACCCGGCGACTGGACGCAAACAGATGTTGATTTGGACCCGTCCCCGCCCTTGTACAGGATACTATTATAATAGTATAAAGCTGCTCACTAATGCAACAGTAAATTCTATGACTTGAAGTTGAGGATTATTTCATACTTTAAGATTCTTTAAATGGTAATCTGACGCATTAAATGTGCCCTTTTGCTCAATTTTGCCGAAGCTTTTTATAAATGGTGATGTCCTACACGTCCTAGTCGCGTGTTAAATGTGTAATGTGTGGCAGGAGCTGCGAGAAATGGCGGCTTCGGAGATCCGGCGCGCGATCGTCGGGCGCATCCCCGACTGCCTGCGCAACTGCGTGAACAAGGACTACTTCCTGCCCGGCGCCGCGCCCTCGCTGCCGCCGCCCGCGCCGCCGCTGCCGCAGCCGCAGCCGCAGCCGCCGCCCAGCACCTACAATGAAGGTAATATTAGTAGGATGTATATTATAATCTGAACGCGTCCCAACGATTGGGTGATGATGAATGTAGTGTATAGTGTATTAGTAAAGTGAATATATAAGTAATCCGTTGGGCGGGTGGTTGTTGCAGAGAGCGTGCGCGTGGCGGGCATGAACGGCGGCTACTACGGCGGCGGCGGCGCGCAGGCGGCGCACTCGACCACGGCGGCGCACGAGCCGCCCGCGCTGCCGCCGCCCGCGCCGCCCGCGCCCGCGCAGGCGCCCATCTCGCTGGTCAGTACGCATCAATAACACGCTGAAACCGCCGCCGCCGTCGCCCCTAGTTCTTCTTCTAATGGCGAATTACTTTTGCTGGCATCTCATACCACAATATTACTTGCCGAATGGATTATCTGGGACTGCTTATTTGGAATTCTTACAAACTGCGTAGCCAGAGTTTTGTGGATAGGCAGAAGCGGCCCGATCGTTGGCCCGCAGGGTCTCCAGACCTAACGCCCTTAGACTTTTATGTTTGGGGACGAGCAAAAGATCTAGTATATGTTAAGGAGGGGCGCGAGGGGTATTAATTGAAAGGATAAACGCGGCTTTTATGACAATGAAAGCCGAAATCCAGCTAGCTACCGTAACTTGGTACAGGGGCAGGATGCCGACGTGTTTTCCGATAGCTGGAGCTCATTACTGCGTAAAATAATTGGCTTTTGTGATTTATTTAGTTAGATAATTTAGTACGTACTTATTTCATTTAGCATTGTAAGCGATTTGGTGTCCTACTGTTATGCCTACATTGTATTTTCATGAATAAATAAATAAATAAACTGTTCAAGTAACAAAGAGATGTCGAGCGTGCATAAGGAACAGGGGAGAAAATTCGAACAAAATTAGTAAACTTAAACGTTAAGTATGAAATAAAGTTTAATATGTGTAACCATCTTTTCAAAATAAAACGATCATTGAAATACAGTTGTACTGCTCGGCAATTTCTACCCTATTGACGAAATATCCCCCTAATTTGACTCAGATATTTTTTTCATTAATGTGTAGCACATCGTTAGAAAAGTCGTTAGCAAGAGAAGTTTTAAAAAAAAATGAGCATCAAAATTGTATTTAATTTTTTAATAATTGAATTTCGAAGTTTGATTTATTCACACAAACAATAATTTCGTGGAAAAAAACCTCGTACGTCCCGTTGAGATTATCAATTAGAATAAATTCTATTATTATTTGAACAACCGTTACTTGTTAAAAGTATTAAATACATTTTTTTTTTTACGTCCATTAATAAAAAAGTTACGAACGTTTGAAGGCAGAATTTCGGAAAATTTGAGAAAAAACATTTAAAAAACATTTTAAAGATCTCCAAAACCGTGATCCTACCACAAAAATATCCCAAAAAAATTGCCGCTCCATGTGCCGAACACCCTGTATGTATATGTCGTGAAGTAAAACTAAACGATCGCGCCTGTATGTTGGACAGCGACATTTAGTAAAGTGTGATGGTATTTGTGATTAAAAGAAATTGTAACTTGATATAGAGCTTTTCAACCGACTTCATAAAAAGGAGGAAGTTCTCAATTCATCACAGTTATATTTTTTAGTTATTTTGTCCTTGCATCGCCTACGCCTTCGAACGTACGAAAGCAGAAGAATAAGTGGTCGCTGGTTGAACGCAGCCATTCCCTAGTTTGTTTTATTTCTACGCACTACCGCTCACGACAGCTACAACAAACTGACTGATCCACCGATATCGTCGCGGTGGATAAAAAACCGCCGTCACGATATCTTGATATCGGCCATAAAAATCTCGTTATCGTGGTCGTGACGTTGACGGCGTACGGTGGACAAACAGACCTTACTATTATACCCAGACACTTGCCGTAACTCACCCTCAACACCTATTTCACTGTACTGCCCTGCTAACCCAAACACCACCATCTCTAATAAAACTCCTTGAGCAATCACAACCTCATTACTAACATTGAATCAACTTCGGCAATTGAATCTGAAATACAGTTTGTTGGCTTAAGGGAACAGTGCAATTGGATCGCTCGTAAGATAATCCCTATGAGAGCTCATACAGAATAACCAGTTCGATAACAAGTTCACGAGTTCTCATAGCAAAATGAAAGTAAAGAGAGATAATAGGATCGACATTCATATTAAACCATGCCCCATACTCATACTCAATCGTTTACGGCACTGTAGAATTTATTTTCCTTGTGTATAAATTGATTGGTATGCTTCAACATAATTTGGTGAAAGGCATCATTCCTATAACCACAATGCTTTAAGGATATTAACACTTAAACACCAAAAAAGGTTTTTTAATAGTAGTTTATGTGATTGTACATAATAAAGGGCGTTAAAGACGTGTGCGGGTTTAATGCCTAATTATGTACAGCTACATACAATATTTTATCTACCCACATATCATAAGCCTCCATGATGCATTCAGGAGTCGCATATTATGACCGGCATCGCGGCGTTGTTCAGGGCCGCTAATAGTAATAATTTTATGACGTTAGTTGCTTTGTCTATCTATATCATCTTGATCGCTCATTTTATGGTTTAAATTCAACGAATCGAACAATTTTATACAAAACAAATTTTAACCGGTAATGGCGGTAATGAAAAGATTAAAAAGTTTTCTGGCAGCTGTAATTCTTTGACAAACTAGAGTCCGCTCCAACTATCATATCGATCTATATCTTACTTACGTGCGACATTTGTCAAATTTGTATGCAAATTGACAATTCATTTCGAATTTGAATGAAATAATATTATCGATATCGATGTTATTATTTAGCATAACATTTTTTCAGAGAAATTAGTTCTAAAAAACAGTATTTTTTTATGATGGTGGTTCTTAACGCATCATGGAGGGTTTATGATATTTGGATAGATAAATGTTTTTTCACTTCCCATGCTAAGATGCTAAGATAAGAAGTAATAATAATATTACTTCTCTCTCTCGTCTTCGTCTTCACATCGAGTCTAATGCACCTTATTAGTCTAGGATTTTCTTTAGGGTTCTTTTTTATTGCTTTAAAATATTAATGTCAGAATGTGAGAAGAATGATGGCCGAAAATCCAAGAAAAGAAAGAATGGGTGTTCTTTATTTCATCTGTGATTTATGGGCCAGGGAACCTTATTAAGTGAAAATAATGTTGATATTATTAAACTAATATAACTAAAAAAGAATTTTGACGTAATGATTTGAGGTGGAAATAAAATGTTGTCAAGTGGCAACCACGACATTATGCAGCGCTAATGTTGGTAATGTTGTCAATCTCAATCTTTGCTAAGGTATAGACGACGTTTTTTGAAGGACATTCGACGCTAACTTCTAAGCTTAGCATGCATTAAGCATAGCCGTTAGTGTCGTATCACAGTTGATTGCGCTCTTATAATGTTGTTGTTGTCGTTGCAGCCGATGAACACGCCGGACGGCGCCAACCACCAACTGAACAAGGAGAGCTCTGACGTGCACTAAGCGCGCTACGTTGCAGTACCGCCGCACCGCAACAGACATACAAACAATAGTTTTATTACACGCGCCGCCGCCGGACCGCCGGACCGTCGAGACCCGAGCCGCTAGTGAAGTGAACGTTGCGTGTTAACATTTCATTTTTATATATTTGGAACTTCCTTTAGAATAATTCGGCTAAACAAAATGTAGCTTAATAAAGTGATAAAGTTTATGCAATAATACCGACGGACGAAAGTACACTATGATTTGTTGTGTGTGATCGTACTATCCGAGTACACGAATTAGTCTATTCGATGTGAATTAAGAGATTTATATTTCTAATTTTAAGGGGAATTTGTATGAGAATGGTATGTGTGGTCGTCAGCGGAGTCTCGACGCCCGCCGCATTTGACCGCATTTGAGCACCCGGCCGACCCGACCATGCATTCGAACTGTTAATTTTAAGTATCAACAAATGGACTGTAGAATTCTATCATCACACTTTGTTAACAGGAGTCTTCATTTTTTTTTATTTGAAATGTACAAAATCATGCTTTCATTTGATATGTTTTTTTTTCTAAATAGAGTTAAGCGAACAGTTTGTTTGTAGACGCGCACCGCGCCGCAGGCTCGCCTGCCTCACCGACGATTGGTATTTAAAATTAGTATTTACTTACATTTTAGTTTAATGACAAAAACAATGTGTATATTTTATGAGAAAGTGAAAAGTTCTTAAATAAAACTATTGTTTTCGGATTAATAATTACGTAGTTTTATTTACTTTCAAAATTGATCCCGATCCGTCAGTCTTGGACTCGATACAAAAACAATTCTATGTAAAGTTCAACAACATCATTTATATTATACATTCATGATTATATTAAACACAACACTAAAACATGATAGTTCTATGAGATCAGTTATCACTGTATAAAACTATTTAAAACTCAATTTCATAACATGCTTCAGTATTTAAAAGCATATGAAGATTATTTCATGCTTTGCCTAAGCATTTATTGAGAGTTGTATATATTTATTTATAACAAGTATACACAGGTTATATTTAGAACAACATACCGTACTCACCCCCTACTATAATAAAAAATTGGCACTCCATAACATCTACATCTTAATACAAAACAAACAGAATATAAAAATAAAGAATCCAAGTGTTGGGTCTTTCGCTACTAATGATATGACTTATTTGCCCAGAGCCACCACAACAAAACGATTGCGCTAAAACCAACAGCTTTGCAATTACAAGATTCGGTACATTGGCAACATTGTTCATATTTCTAATGTCTATTCTTCGTTTATTCAGGTATTTAACTAAATGTAAACAAACAACTACGTGGCTCTGAAACAGCCAATCAAAACTTGTTTTGATGAGCTTTGACGTATCAGTGTTTTGTTTCCATTGGCAGACGAACTATATCACGTTTTTTTTTGTTTACGATTAAAGGTTGAAGCACACAGAACCGCTCGGCACCGGATCGGCACAACCTCAACTCTAGCCGTTCAGTATTCTTTGAACCTCCATACTGTAACGCACACTTATCACACAGTCGTCCACTGAAAAATGTATCGTACTAACACAGATCAAAGCTCACTTTTCAATGTCACATTTTGAGCTGATCCGGTGTCCACCGGTTGTCTGCGTCAACCTTTAGGCCCTAAAAAAATGGACATGAGAAATATGGATAATGTTGCCAACGTACCGAATCTTATTTTTCCAAAGTTAAAAATCGAGTCCAGTTTTTGGCCGTTTAAAATTACTATTAAAGTGATTTTAATTATACACTACGATTATTTCAAGCTTGATAGTGAAAAGTATCGTAAGTGTTTTCGGCCCCACCTTGGAACGAAGTTTAAACCAAAATTGAGCTGTGTAATTATTATCTACCGTCGCAACTACTGTTGCCGTAACTTAATTAACTTACTAAATAATTAACCGCCGTACTCGGAGAAATTAGAGACGGTTAATCCGTTCCTTTTTCAAACTTGTGTATGACTTAATCGTCACTAAGGAACGACTTGATCGTTACGTCGATGGCCACGGCGTGCACGTTCTATACTAAATGTATGAAAGTCTGAAAAACGTCGAAGCTCCAGAGGTTGAGTCGAGTGCGGCCGCTAGTTACAAAGTTAAGTTACTTACACCCTAACCTAACAGCGGTTATCGGTTTTTACCCATTAAACAACTACAACCCTTCCAGAACTAGGTACTAAATTGGTTTCTACTTAGAAATGCGTCTAAAAAAAGTTATTATGAATAAATTTTAGCCGCTGACTGATACCTCGATTTAGTGTTACGAATTCTGGAACAACTGTAAACAGTGACAATTTAATCTTTAGAACGCAATGTCATAAACAAAAGATTCGCGCCAAAGATAGCCGAAAGCAACCTCAACCTTACGGGCGCACACGGAGGTATATTTTGCGCTGTCCTTAAAGGATTTATCCATCGTTGCCGGTAAACCTGGATGGCTGCCAGGAAGCTCTAATTTTGACACTTCAACTCATTATTCAAAACCGATTTAAGAGAAAGAATAAGAGTTCGTTACTTCGAACTTCAATTTACAAAATTGGCCGATGTGCGATTACATTCGTTTTTTACGTTCAAAAGGTTAAACCAGTACCATAGCGTTTTAGGAATGACCAATCCTGCTGGGTCACAATAATCCCTCGTATCCCTTCTGGTTAACACGTCCGCCACGCGTGCCCTGTACATAAAACATTTCGAAGAGCATTTGAATCGTGAACGCGCCACATACGGGGCACAGCCCCTTTGCAAACGACCTTGTCTAAACCTGGAAGGTCGATTTTTTGATTCGTTCGTTTATTGCTTCACCTTTATGGGACGCGCAAAGAGAACGTGTTAAACTGATGAAACTCATTCTGCCTTCCTACGGAAAAAGGCACACCTACTATATGAATTGTATTGCACTTCCAACCTTATTACAACCTATAAGAGTTTAATATGCTTTTATGAATTAATTGCACTTGTGCCTTTTCTCCGTAGTAGGGCCAGACCAGATAAAAAAAAAGCTCCTTAAGCACCAGGAGCACATCAATGAGTGGCCTGGGCCTAGCTCGTGTGCGGCGGGCAGGGGCAGGTGTCGGGGCTGCCCGGGACCCTCAGCCGGCGCGCCTCGTCCGCGTCCAGGGCGCGCTTCATCTCGTAGTACTTCTGTTTGAACGCGAACAACTCGTTGTTGGCGCGGTCCAGTTCCAGGCGAAGGTCCGTTACTTGCTGTTCGCGCATGCTTACTTCTGCAAATATACAAGGGGTACCAGAAACAGACGCCAATCCGCCTAGGGCTGATAGAGCTGGTATAAAGCTTATCGATTGAACCCCTATGTATGTCACCGATTGATCATTTAATCTGAATTTTTGTAATTTTCCCTTTGTCATGTCACGAATAACCAATAAAAAAATTAAACAGTTTTTAAACTTATTTTCCCGTATTTTTTAAGTAATCACCTAAAGTTGTTTTTTCCACACAAAGTGAAACGCTAACACTGGGATACCTAGTATAGAGAAACAAACTTTATGCGATTACCTTGAAAAAAAAACTGGAAATAAACGGGCTAATAAGTTTAAAAACTTCGCTGATTCGGAATGATATCATAAACCTCGTCCGATTTATACGATTTCTGAATATGTTGTAGACATCATCTGAACCTTTTGCCTTTCCTAGAAAATATCTTAGAATGGAACATACTTTAAAACATAAACGTACTTACAGACCTAGAACTAGTTCTCTATAATAACTGCAACATATTCAAAAATTGTGGAAATCTGACTTGATTTAGGGTATGAGAAACGTTATCGCCCGGAGCTAAATATGCATGGATTGTTTTTGTCAGCCACGCGACTTTACCGGCGCCTCAGAATCCTCATAAGGTGCTAGTGAAGTCGTAAGAAAAGTCGCATTACGCATGACTATATTAATATATTTAATTTTCACACAACAATATAGACAACTATCGCGAAAAACACTAACGAAAGGTTTCGCAGATCTTCGGTACAGATGTAGTGCATAATGGTTTTCCTTCGTATTTTCACGGAAACGTACGAAAGTGTCTTGCTATTTCAGTCGGTCACAGTACAAAAAGTACTGAGGTTGACTGAAGTAACATGACAAATAGGTACGAACATTTCCGACAAAATACGAAGGAAAACAATTATGCACTACATCTGTACGACTTATTTGACTTCGTAAATTAATTCAAATACTACAACACGCAACGCGCAGTTTTTTACCGACTAATGAAACACATTTATTAGGTATTACCTGCAATTAAGCATTTCATCTTCGTAGTCCGCTGCGCCAGCGCACGCTGCGTTCGATTCAGCGTTTGCTGTAAAAGCAATATATCCACGATTAAGATTGGTACGGAGACTACGGAGCTACATTCAGTTGCGGTCAGTTACTGGGTAGATACAGTACGTACGAATAAGTCGATCCAACGAGAACCTAGTGGTACAGTCGACCTGAAAAGATTCAGCTGAAAGCTGTACATTTTGTGCTTCGTCGCAGTAATGTACCTACTTACTATAGTGAGAGTGCGACAAAGTATTCAAATGTATGAAATATTAAATATATTTGTTTGTTATTCAACGAAAACACGTTGTTAATTAAATCAAGGCTTTGGGTCATGTGTATTGTATCTTTTGTGAGATTGAGTATATTCCCTTGACTTTGTACGCCACCACAGATGTGGTATGTACAGAACTATTGAGCTACTGCAAGGAAACTGTTGCGAGAAATGTCTGACTACGTGCTCCTTTTGCCAGTGACTTGCAAGTATCTTCCAAGCCACTGTCGGCTCATTACAAGCAGTAGTTTGTCTTCAAAGGTATACCGCGCATGTGGGCATGCCTCTACCGTATGCGCCGCGAGCTACCAGGCAAACAAACTCAACAGGATGCAGCAAGCCGGTTTCATCGGGGCCACGTCCCGTCGCCACGTTTGGTTGCGTGTGAATTAAGTATCGACCAACACGCGTCGGCGCAACCCTAGCGCCCGAGTGGCAATAGGCAACAGAAACTCCTAAAGGACCAGAGACGTACTACTTTTTTATTTAAACTATGCTATCAGACGGAATTAAATATCTTAGAAGAGTATGTGGGGCCTAAAGATGTGCTAGTAAAAGCATGCCTGTATCTCCGGACTGGGCTGCAGCGCCAGCATGTCCTTCACAGCCGTGTAGAGGTTCTTGGTCTCTTTGAGCTCGCGGTCTCTTAGCACCAGCATCTCACTCTGAGCCAGCACTTTCCTGCAACGAGAGACTATGTTATAAACAACGCATACAGTCATTCATAGAGACGGAGTGAATGCAACCAACGAAAGGAGCCTATGGTCTGTCTTGATATTGACAAATACTGGTACGAAGGTAGCCGTCGGTGTTCAGCGGGGGCTCTTCCATCGATAAATCGTAAATACTTACGTACGTATCGTGCATTTGTCTCGGTAATCCAGCTGTCTTAGACTAGGTGAGGTTACAAAAATAGCGGATTTTAGGTACCATAATTTTTAAGCAAATATATTTACGTGTAACAATATACCTCAATGCCTGTAACTGACATTGCGTGTAATATTCGTTACTTCCTTCAATCTGGACAAAACAAAAACGCTTTCGAATTAACTAAAAAACATAAGCACCTAAGGACTTTAACGACAACCAATTCCTTGTAACTAATGAGTTGAAATTGATGAACAATCAGCAATCAATTAAAGATGAATTGTCCATACAAATGGACGACTAGGTATAAGGTTTGACGACGCGCTGGCCTAGTTGGTAGTGACCCTGCCTACGAAGCAAGTGGTCCTGGGTTCAAATCCCGGTAAGGGCAGATATTTGTGTGATGAGCACGAATATTTGTTTCTGAGTCATGGATGTTTTGTATGTATTTAAGTATATATTTCTCTATATAAGTATTTATATCGTTGTCTAGTAGGTACCCATAGTACAAGCCTAGAGCTTCATTTGGGACTAGGGCAATTGGTGTGACATTGTCCCCTGATATTTATTTATTTATTTATTATTTATAAGGTAAAATTACCACATCAATCCTAATGGTAATATTCATGGTACCAGTCTTATCTAAAAGAGCTAAGGTTGATAATGTCATCAACTTTTGTAAAAGCAGGAGCCGTGACAATAATAGTCGCGACCTTACGTAATTATTTTTTAATAAAGCACCGCACGGGCTAGCGTCACGCAGGCTGGGCACGAACTGTCATAACGGCCAATTACGATTACAACCGATTAATTATAAATCACTAACCCTGTCGGATAATTTGATTGACTGATACAAAAGAAGCAAATTACCATTGCGGGAAATAAGGCGCTAGGTATATATTCAGGGGGGTTACGATATCAAACAACATTTCGGATGCTTTCTCTAACTCTTTACCTGTATAAATCACCTGGATTTCATGTAACCACCCTGAATTTAACCGTTTGATTCAGTCAATGAAATTATCACCCAGGGTTAGGAAAAAGCAGTAGGTATGTTCAACAGAAATAACATCACTCACTGCTCAATCATTCGCATCAATCATTCGTTTCGATCTATCGATCGAACGGGTACGGGTAGGACGGGACCCTAAAACCCGGTTTTGAATCGTTCCAGCTACTTGAGAACTAGAATACCACACACATATACGGACGCAGCCGCGGGCAACAGCTAGTTTTCCATGAAAGGGTAAAGTCAGACTTGTTCTGTTGTTTACCAACCGTTATTGATTATATCTGTTGAGGAAAACAAACCATTGTTTCCAGATAACTTGACATTTTGATGAACAATAACTGTTTTAATTATTAATTATTGTCTATTACCTCCGAGCATTTATTTTGTTACGACAAGAAAAGTGTTAAGTGTACCTAATCGTTTTTTTTGCAATCAGTGGATGCAATGTTGCGAGAACTATGGGCTGGATAGAACAGCGGCACGAACGGCCGACTGTTGCAAAAAGCTGACCTCTGCGGGACCCCGTTGAGCCGTGACGTGTCAAGGATCGCTCAGGTCAGGTCCAAAATGATGCGTAGCAGAACTAGATGGTAACATTTGAATTATTTTATGAACTGCCCTTAACAAGATGCATTCGGCGTTTGTTATCGTTATCAAAAATGTGTAGAAAAGACGTAAGCTGTCAGACGGTCGCGTCGAGCGCCTACGTCAATTACATACATTTTGTCGGTTTTCGAAAATCGTTTACGTTAGCGTTAAGCGACTTGTCTAGCCTCAATGATTCGCCATACCTATATTTGGTTTAAAGACTGGAAATGCCTCCTTTACTACACAATCAAAGAAGCGGCTAAAGACCGTGATAACTACGGGCTGACCTTCAACCTTCACTTCAAAGACTTCGCGATAATAACGATATTTAGCTGCATAGATACGTACACGTCGTAACTGTCAGTCATTTATAAATTCATTACCGGTCATATGCCTCGAATCCCGTCTCTCGTACCAAGGATTCGTACTAGAATTTGCCTGTTTATAGTCTACAAGGGTACTCTAAATGCTCAGTAACTGGTAAAAACTGGCAAAAGTCGTCAGCTTGTCGAGCTGTTCGTCTGATGTTACTGCCAACACGCCTTGCACCAAACATGTCAATCAAAGTCGCTCCATTTTGTCCGTGGTCGCTGCCAACATAGCTGTGAGACATTTGTCCCCAAGTGAAAACGAAGCTTGTAAACCTTTTTTTATTTTTACAACGCTGGGAGAATGTTGCAAACCACCTAGGCCATGTGTTGTGTAATTATGTGAGGCTCACCGACCGGGAGCGGCCGGAAGCCCTCTATTAAAAACCGTTTCCGGACTCGTGAACCCGCTGCTTGTCGTTCCACTGCTATTCTACGAAGCCCAGCCTGCGGGCAGGGCTCCAATTTCTGGACAGTACCTTCCTGTTTTTTGCGAGGTTCCGACCCGTGGTAAAGGATTTCTAACGAAAGCAAATAGCAGTGGATCAAAAATAGTGGGACCAATAAGCCTAACGTTAAAAACCAGCGATTCTCACTCCACGCCGATCTTGGCGAGGGCCGTAGGTTCTGCTTATGCATTCGACTGAAGCTGGAGTTGCTCGAACAGACGACAAGACGAACCAGACCCTGTATAGAACACATATGATATGATAAGACTTACCTCTGCGTGACGCGCAGCTTCTGCGTGAGCTGCACGCTCTCGGGGTCGGTGCCCTGCAGCTTGCGCCAGCGGTGCACGTTGAGCGGCGTCTCAAGCGCCTCCTCGAGCGCGCGCACGCGCAGGCGCTCGCGCCCCAGCTCGCGCTCGATGTTGAATACCTGCCCCAACGGACGGTACCAACATTAAGCCCGGTACTCACTAGCGAGCTGTTACTGTAATTGTTGCACGTAAAATCGTCATGTGTACGCGGCTCGCGAGCCTGTTCTCCACTAGAAGCTCGTTACTGTAACTGCTACCGGTACAGTTACAACTCGCTAGTGACAGGGCTTTAAGGAAATGACTATAAAGATTTTCCTCAAAAAGGTCCTTATTATCGTGAACATACATACAAAACGCGACAATTTGAGACCCGCTTCCTTTTTGTTTCTTTTTTGTTTTAAAAATTAGGTCAATGTGGCCAAAAAGTCAAGAAAATTACGGGAACTCGTTATTCATTTATAGTAAGTTAACGTTTTCAGGTAAGTAAGTTGTTACCAGAAATGAAATATGATAACGACATACAAGCAAGATGAGCCTTAACGAATAGAGACCCAGTATAGGTAAATGATGCGTCACCTCAAGCCTTAGGTCGGTCATGTTCTCTATCCCCTTGGACAGCAGGTTCTTCTCCTTCCGAAGCCTGATGATCTCAAGTCGCAGCAGCCGTATATCTTCAACGCGCTGCTCGTACTGCCGTTCGCCTAAAAACAATACATTCCATCAAAGTTTTTCAAACATCAGACATCATTTAACTTTTACCTTCTATCGAGTAAACAACGTTAACATTATGTTATTACGTAAGTTCACTACCTCCAAGCTTTCTCTATAGGAGTTCAAAACCTGTAAGGGTCTGCTCCAAACTGGTAGGCCTTATGGTCAGAAGTTAATTGAAGCTTCCTCTATCAGCTCATACCTCGGTGCAGGGTGATCTCCAGGATGCGTATCTTCTCGTAGAGCAGTGAGATCTCGTCGTTGCGCCGCACCAGCTGCGCGCCCACCACGTCACGCTCGTTCATGAGACCCTCCAGGTCTTTCATTAGCTTAGCGCGCGCTGTATCGCCTTCCTGCACCGAACAACATGACGTCATGTATTTATTTCCATTTTTGTCACGGAGAAGCCAAACTAGCACACAGGCCACCTGATGATAAGAAACTGAGACTCAAAGACATCTGCAATCCCAAGACTGCCGCTGCCAATCCTGAGGACCAAGATGGAATGCCCCTATGTCATTTTACCGGTTATCTTGCTATTAATGGAATGCTGTATGACGGTGAGTTAAAATAATAAGATGCAATTTGCAATTCAGCCGGACCCTGCACAGGCATCTGGGTATATTTTTTTTTATACCACGACGGTGGCAAACAAGCTTACGGCCCGCCTGTACGGCCACCATAGCCTATGGACGCTTGCAATACCAGTATCACATGCGCGTTGCCGACCCTTTAAAAATCTATTTACTCCTCTCTTGAAGAAGTCCATACTATAGACCCCCGGGAAAAAGAACCAGCAGGGAGCTCATTCCAGAATCGGAGCGTTCGCGGGAGGAAGTTCCTTTGAAATCGCACAGGGCGCAACCATTTGGGTTCCAACATATGAGGATGAATTCCCGCCGATAACGATTTAACAAGAAACACCATTTTACAATCTATGGTCATTCAAACAACATTTTAACACGTTGGATGCCATGAGCTCAACCGGTGGGATCAAAAAATCCTAAATTTTGAAAGGAACAAGGTTGAAATGTACAAAAATGGCAGCCAACTTGTTTTAAGGAATACAAATACACTTTATCTTAAGTTGATGTACTTACGTACTTACTTGTAATTGGTTTTATGTGCAATAAAGAGTTTACATACATACACACAATTCCGTTTTGTTCAAAGAATATCACGGTTGATCATAGGCCTCCCAAGGATCACCATAATGATACTCCTGTGCCGCCCGAATCCAGTGAAACTTCATCAGGTCGTTGGTTTTCAGCCATGAGTTACAATTACCTTACTCTCTAGCGAGTCGAATGATATTCCTCACAATATTTTTATAGAGTGACAGAGCATTTCACTCACACTACGTTTATTGCAACTCATGGTAAGGGTGGCTGTTACTTGCAAAAGGTCAAGGGTAGTTACATGAATGATCCTGTTAAGCCGCGCCTCCTCCTGCCGCAGCGCGGCGATGTCGGCGCGGGAGTCAGCCAGTTTCACCTGCACCATTTGCACCTCCATGCGCAGCATCTCAACCTTCTTGTTGCACTTGGACAGCGCGCCCTCGCACGACTTCAGCCCAGTCTCCTTGCCGCTGATGTCCTCTTTCAACTGCTCGATTTGGTATGCTAACATCTAATTGAGAAACAAAAATAAAGCTTTGTAGACTACGCGTGTTGAGTTTTACAGCAGCCTAGTGAAGAGCATAGCGCTGAGTTAGCGATTTTTGTAAATCGACAAAGGATTGACGTAAGCTGGTGACAGATCGGTCGACCACTTATGTCAACAACATACATTTCTAGTCAATAGAAACGTTAGCAGTGATTGCATCTTGGCTAGTACTGGACTGTAGAGTAGTAAATAGAGGAAAAAAATATATTTTGTGGCCTATGCTTGATATCTTAAAATAAATCGGCAATAATATAATGAGTTAATTGTGCCCTTACTTATAATCGTGAAATAACCGTGGGGTAGCTAGTTAACGTCATCCCTCCCTACTGTGTGAAACAGGGTTGAATGGCTGGCGTTTTCCCGGCCCTTAGAGCCCACTAACCCGCAGTTTCTGCTTCAGGTCCTGGATCTCGTCCATCGCCTCCGTGTAGTTCTTGTGCAGCATGTTGCGCTCTACTCGGCAGGTGTCCAGCGCGACGCTGAGCTTGCGCGCGTTGACCTGCTCTTCACGAAGGGCCTTCTTCAGGTCCATGATATCCGCGTTGCGGAGACGGACTTCCTCTGTGCACATGACAACCACATCAGGCTATGTTCTTCTATGGTAAGTAGAAGGTAAACGAGCACACAGGTAAGTGGGATCTGAGACCCATAGCAGGGCCTCGTCGCTCCATACAACAGATTACTTCTCGGCTGTTTTTGTTACTTACGTCCTTCTTTACTTGCACCACCGCAACTGTTATCACGCTACGCGCCAAGATGTGCCTATTCACGCTGGCGTAAAGTACATAATAATTGTTGGTCCGTATATTTGTATGATATTTGTACCCCCAGGGACACACCGGCCGGTAGGTCATTACTCATTAATTATAACTGTAGGCGAAGAAGAGTGATGTATCTATTACGAAGTAACTACTATAATAAACTGTACGCATAGAAATTTGCATTGTCAAGAATACCATCTCAAAACTGCAATCCTAAGGCTACGAATGCCTCTATACTTGTCATTTCACCAGCTGTCCTATCCACACCATGGAAGACAGCATTAGCAATCACTGCTGCTTGTTGGTAGGTTACAGGATATGATGGTGGTAGCAATACGGAAGCAGCAGGGTCCTAGCAATAGCCAGCGATACTCTAGACAAGTATTATGATTATTATAAAGCTGGGATACTGTATTTACACGTATGTAGAATAAAGGACTTAAGCAGTACAGCATTAGCAATCACTGCTGCTTGTTGGTAGGTTACAGGATATGATGGTGGTAGCAATACGGAAGCAGCAGGGTCCTAGCAATAGCCAGCGATACTCTAGACAAGTATTACGATTATTATATAGCTGGGATACTGTATTTACACGTACAATAAAGGTCTTAAGCAGTCTCTATGAATAAAGTTATTCAGGGCTATCGTATCTACAAGATTATTATAAGTGTAATATTTATCAGGATCAAAACAAGTTTAAATTAAGAACTTCGTAGCTGACCTGCTATTTCGTCAATTTTCTCGTTCAGTGCCATCGCTTCCTCGAGCATTCTGGAAATAATTCATTAGTTTTACAGTTTAATTATATCAGACTTAATTAGTTGGGACGCGGATCATCAAGCGTTGATGTAAAATTGACGGTAACCCATTATTTTATGGAATTTTAACTCATCGATAATTTCATCAAATTTAATTGAATCGAACGCAATCTTCTGCTGAAACCATGATGATTTCAGAATATCTTAAAAATTAACCTCTTTACTAAAAAACGTTGAGTAACCGTGGTGTAGTTAAACTATGCTTTGCCCTTATCTGTCATTGTGCTATTTAAATTTGACAGATAAGGACAAAGTACGGTTTAGCTACACCACGGTTAATCAACCTTTTTTAGTAAGGGGGTAAATCACGTAAGTTAGTTTAGGTTGGGGACTACCAAAAAAAAAGTAATGCGGCGAGAAATACCTTTCGATTAAATGAATTTCTGCGTAATGATAAGTTCGTTGAAAGTTGTTTCGGTAAAATAATACGTACCCAAAATTTACAGATAAAAGTTTTGACAAGCTAAGTGCCAACTTTACAAGAGATATTTAGAATAACAAATAAGTCAAAGACCTTTCTAACTTCTTTTAGTTTTTAAGGGTTATTATGCCCACGTGTTCTGTCTTGCCTCGATCTCTCTGTATCTTGCAGATTGGCTATCCACTTGCCGGTTGATCTTGATAGCATGCGTAGCAGCAGAGAGCTGCTGGATGTTTTGGCGGTGACAGTTTATTCTTCCCGCACTACGGTGTGTAATTTTGGCTTATTTGCGGTCGTAACAGATGTGCTTATCAAAACAGAATTAAACATGGAGTTTATATAGCCGACCGACCTGTTACATGCGTGCATATTGGATCTTTCTAATTGCTGTCTAATGAGTAGTTTAAAATGCTTGAATCATTCGTATTTCTTGGCCGATTTTAATTTTAATTTCACTTTTGGTGATCTCCTTTACAGTATTTTCATATGTTGAGAATGCGATTTAAAAAAATCATGCATATTCTCTACTGTTTGAGCAGGTTCATCTGTAGAAGTAGGATCAGCTGAAAAGCGGTGCTGTGGTTCCGGCTGCAGCAAATGCTGAGCTGATGCCTATTCGACTTCATACTGCAGCGCAACGTCCCTAAATTTGGTCTACTCCTGCCTTATTGTACCGGCTGCCGTGTTGCCGATCCTTACCTGTCTGTGTTTCTCTTCTGTCGGAGAGTGAAGCGCTACTGTCTGATCTTCGTTACTCTATGTTTTAGCTCGTGCTTCAATTGTTAGAGATTCTTCTGTACAAGTAGGAGAGGGCTCAGCTGAAACTAGTGCTGTGGGTCCGGCTGGAGCAAATTACCCTAACTTTGCTCTACTCCTGCTTTATTTGACTGTCTGCTGGGTTGCAGATCCTTACCTGTCTTTGTCTTTCTCCAGCTGTCGGATGGTGAGGCGCTGCCGGTTGATCTGCGCTGCACTCTGCTCCAACTCGTGCTCCACCTGCTTCATCCGGTTCTCCTGCAGGTGTAGCATGTGCAGATTGTCCATCGCCTCGTCTGTAACGAGGGTTCAAGGTCACCAGTTGCTAAGTGCTTCACTCTTATAATTCCAACATTAATAATGAATAGACTATCCCCTGACCTAGCCTTGTTTTTCATTTATTTAGTTTTTTTTATGATTCCTTCTGGTCTCGCACACTTCAACGCCCCGGTACCAGATCAGCATCGCTTCAGCTCAAAGTGAAACGTTGAGAAGTGAGCTTTGACTCGTGTTACTACGATACATTTTACAAGTAAAAACAATCCCCTGAAAAATGTATCCTACTTATTAACAATGTTTCACTCAATTTTCAATGTTTCACTTTGTGGTAAGGCGGCGCTGATCTGGTGCCGGGGCGTTGTAGTGTGCGATGACCTTTCCTCATTTATGTATTTAAATTGCATTACGAGTATGTTACACATAATAATAGGCATATTACCTTGCGATATATTTTAGGAGCAAACAATTATAGGTAATTTAGAAATTGCGATATGGTTCAAATTAAAATAGTATGTCGAATACTGGGTCCTCACAGATGGGGATAGAATTATTGCGATATAACTTCGTCCTCGGCCTACGCCATTGTGCATGGCCACATTGCAAACAAAGAAATATCGAAGCTCTCGCACTTTATTTTATGGTGCTAAACAATTACTTTTTCATTTGAGCTTATATATCTCAAAATTTGTCATTACTCCAATCCAAAGACCACTTAACCTCTAGACTACGCTTCGTTCAATTTTGTCTAGTATCTCATTACACCAAAATGGCCGGACGCGGGGGGCGACCAGTGCACCGTGATTGGCCAGTTAAAAGTCAACGAATAATCAGGTGTGCTCGTCATGGTGCGCGCCATTAGGGGTAGTGATGGGACACGCTCGAAGAAAAGATACTAAAGAATGTACCTAGGTGTTCATGTTTTTAATTGAATTGGTATAGTTAATCGTGTATGAGAATATAAACCGACAAAATGAGCTACGTGTTCGAAGCGGCCAGTCACAATAACACGTTTTGAAGACAGCGATGCCGACGCCCGACTGAAGTTCCTCTAGAAAAACACATTCCCCCGTGACGCAGTTGAGCGCTAGACCTATACTTTGTCGCGTGCTACCTTTATTGGGAATCCAAATTAAACATATTGTTATACCAAGTTTATACCAGAGAACGTTTTTCTTATCCGTGACCATAGACGTGTCATTTTAATGTCAATAAATAACACACCTGATTTAGACGATAATTAGGAATTTTATCTTTAGGAATATACGTACCGTACTTAAATAAATGTGTTTATTTCTTTATTGGTCATCTACTTGCCTCCATATCTCATGAAATATTGATCCCAGAGAAAAAATTAAAACGTACATTATTTATGTTTCAGACCATTTTTAGCTATAGGCCACAGTTTACGAGTTTTTTGCAAAAATCTAAAATAAGGGACCTTTACACCCCGCTCTCCCTGTTAGCTTCACCCTCACCCATCAGTACTTTTAGTGTCTTGTTTAAAACCCCATACCTTACAACTATGCCAAAAATCGCTTTTACACGAGTTTTTTCCCCCGACAGGCAAATTTTGGTCTTCGTTCGGAGGGCTACTAGCTAGATTGCGACAGTCTTTTGTTTTGCCGCGAAAACCCCGGGCTCTGGTAATTACATTTAGTGTATGTACCAACTTCTACTCACTCTGTATCTTCTGCATGCTCTTGTTGAGGATCTCCTTCTCTCTGTTCAGGTTCTCTATGTCTCTCCTGTCGGACTCGGCCTGCTTCTGCTCCATCATGATCTCCCGCTCCATCACGCTGACCTGCTGCCGGAGTCCATCCCTACAACGTGAACGGTATTACTGCGATATTACTAAAGAAGGGGCTAACTGCAATGTAGCAGTCGAATCAATCTATACTCTATTGGTGACTACATTCAATTTAAAATGCTTATACTATTACTTGGCCGCCTATTTTGGTATGACGGCGTACGATGTCGTTTGCTCATTCATTACATCTAAGCTTAAGTGGAAGGGGCACACCTAAAAAGAAATGGATGCAATGTGTGAAGAGAGATATGAAAAAACCGGGCAAGAGCATGTCGGACCATGCTCAGTGTAGGGTTCCGAAGCCGCTACGTACCTACTACAAACAAAAACAACAAGTAATAACTAATTTTCTAATTAAAGTCATTTATTATTAAAGTCATTTATTTATATAAAATTGCTATTAAAAAATTTCGTGTCCGTAAGGTTTATAAATCATTTGTAGGTCAATGCATTCTTTTCTATAATAAATTACCTGAATCAGTTTTAAAGTTACCATTTCCAGTACTTAAAAGTTACTTGGAAAAGTCGTTGATGTCTAAGGCTTACTATAGGGTCGAGGACTATCTAACAGATAAAAATGCTTGGCCTAAACTTAACTAAACACCTAAATAACTGACTAATAAAATAGGCATAAAAAATATGTAAATATTGTATATTGTCTAGGGGACACGGTTTCTGTAGGAGAATGTATCGAAACTTTGTATGTGGTGGTTGTTTTGCACTGTCATAGGAAAGTTTTTTTTTTAAATATTTTTTTTTTTTTTATATATATATTTTTTATTACTACTACTTATTACTACCCTATGAAAATTCTTAGTTTTGACACATTTTCCTGCTCAAGCTACGCTTGAATGTTTTTTATTTTTATTTTTATTTTATGTTAAATTCATTGTTTTATATCATGCTAGGTTAAGCTTTATAATTTTATAATATCATAAGTAGTATTTAAAAAAACGACTGACTGTTGAGTTTCTTGCGGCGTTTCTTCTCAGCAGTGGTCTCTTGCGAAGCGCTGGTAGATTTTGACGTGTAAAAGTGCCCGTGCGGCCTACTTACTGAATAAACATCTTTTATCTTTTTTATCTTTATCTTTTATTGCCGTTTTAGATGATTTTAGTAGGTTTAATCACTTTAATAACCTGTATCTCAAAAACCAATGCCGCCTACTTAGTCGTGATAGTTTTTCTTTTAAATTCGTTATATGAGCTTTCATTGAAGATATTTTTCTGGTTTTTAGTATATGTAAGTTTGGCTGTAGCGGGGGGGTGACACTTGACTATAACCAAAAATTAGCGCTTTAAAGGTTAATATTACACATAAACGGGTCCCTTAATCGAAAATTGTTCAACGACACCCCGCATTAGGGGGTAGACGAGAAAAAATACATCTCCACGTTACGTGTAGGGGGGGGGGGGGGGGTATCGTTTTACCACTTTGTTGGCATGACTAATATGTATATTCATGCCAAATAACAGCCTTCTAGTACTAAGAGTCTCTGAGGCAGGCTGCCGACGAACGGACGGACATGGTGAAACTATAAGGGTTCCTAATTTGTCTACGGAACGGGAGTGAATTCCTGGATGACGGCTGAGGAGCGTTTGAAAGAAAGAATACGTGCTGTACCGACCCCAAATGATTGGGGTAAGGGCAAAATAATGATGACGACTTTTTGACGACAGGTAAAAGTGAAAGTGGGAATGTTTAGCCTATAGAACTGGTACCTTATCTTGTATTTTTTGTGGGGTCATTACGGATACACTTCGACCCTATGGGATCTTTTGTGTAATTACCCCTCTTTTAGCGCTTAATCCAATGCAGCCTCCACCCCTTCCAAAAAGCGGATAGTGGAGTGCAATATCAGTGCCTTGAATCGTTCGGTTCTGGGTATCCACAACCGAGGATTTTCATTCTTACTCCGGCGAGGGCATCACATTCACACAATAGGTGTTTCATTGTCTCAGCCTCTTCGCCGCACATTCTACAATCTGTGTTGTCATAAAGGCCCATCTTTGCTAGGAGATGTTTAACCCCAAAGTGCCCGGTAAACACTAATTTCGTCTTCTGCTGAGTTTCCAATGTTTTTTGGTCCGGCTTGGAATTGGTACCTACATTTTGCCTTTCACTTAATTAGGTTGTTCTGGTTTTTTTATGTTGTGACGAACTGGTATGACAAGCAAAAAGCTTTGCAATTAGAATCTCTCCGGATCATTATTAAATACTTCATAATTTTCGATATTTTTTCATACCCATCTAAATATCTGTTTTTGTTATTAAAATAAAAAGCCTTTCGAAATATTCAAAAACACCCTTGATGTTTTATATTATACCCTCTGCAACTGTGGTGACTTTATTAGCCACATTCATCACATAAAATATAGAAAAAATACGAATAGTTCAAAGATAATAATTGTTTATTTAGTGCATAGCATTATTATTAAGGCGGAAGTTACATTATACATTTATATAAGGGGTCTAAAAATTGTTTTCTTTATAACTTATTAAAAACAGTTATTTTTCACAAAGGTTATAATTCCGCGAGTCGTTAGAAGATCTACTGAGCAATATACAGAGCTATATCACGCTATATACACGTCATTATTTTCCTGGCGAGACAATTTGTAATCACATCAATCAAATAGTTTGTATTGTGTGTATTAGTTTGTTACTCCTTCACGGTGCAACGGCTGGACGGATTTGGATGAAATTTGAAATGGAGATTGCTCATACCCTGGATTTAACACAGCTTTTTTTTAATCTCTGAAAATATAAAAGCTCCCAAGGGAATAACGATGATTATTCAATCCACGCGATCGAAGTCGCGCGCAGAAGCTAGTTTTACATATAGCTCTTGCCACTATAATTTCAAAAACTTGATTACCTACAATATAGAAACGAGATGGGTAAACCAAGCGGAATAGAGCTCTTAGTGTATAAGTTGTGGATTTTACGTTGTTTTACCTTTCCGACTCGATGTCAGATTTCATCCGTTCGAGTTTCTGGTACTTCTTCAACTGTTGCACGCCCGCCTTCGTGCACTTCGTGAGCTCGGCTTTCATCCGGGTGTTTTCGCCTTGGTAGGACTACAACAAACGAAACCTCACCGAAGGGTCCATCCGTGAGTTGATGAAGAGTCCATCTATGAGGCTCTTTAACGTCTGGCATAATTATTTTTAGTCATGTGTCATAATTATCGCAAGTCATAAAGTATTTTTTTAAGAAACTAACTTTTTCAGAGTTTGTATAATTCAATTCAAACCTAACAGGTTAATCTACCCGTTACCAACTTAATAAATACTGAAAAGTTCACGATCCTAGCGGAATAAATATTATGACCATCAATAATTATGTAAACAAAGACATTATGACAAAAAAGTATATGGGATACGATACAACGGGCTCCTTCGATTCCATTTCCACCCATTTCTTGGTGCGGGAATGATTTGACAAAGAGCAAAAATAAATAGACGGTTACATCACGAAAAAGGAAATCGGAAAGCAAGTGTGTCAAAATCACGCCTGTTTGCTTATAGTGGTGTATTTACTAAACCTTGACGTACATACATACATACATAGTGGTGTATATACTATACTTAGACGTCCACAGTGGTGTATTTACTATACCTTGCACTGGCCTTTTCAACAGTGTATTTGCTATACCTTGAAGTCCATAGTGGTGTTTTTTATTATACCCTGTTGTCCATAGAGGTGCATATACCATACTTTGACGTCCATAGTGGTGTATTTACTACACCTAGACGTCCACAGTGGTGTATTTACTGTACCTTGACATCCATGGCGCTGTTGACGAGGTCCTGCTTGGTCTGCTCGAAATCGAACTTGATACGGTCCAGCGAGTCCCGCAGCTGCCCGGCGCGCGAGATGGCCGCGTCGCGCTCCGCCGCCGCCGTGTCCATCTTCGTCGTCAAGTCGTGCAGCTGCCTGTCGCGCTTCTCGATTGTGCGCTCCAATTTCACCATCTACACGGAAGTAGTGACAGTGGCAAAGTCAAAATATTTATTGCATGTCACAAATATAGAGGTAATAAGATAACTGTAAGACCAATAAACAACATCACATGATATCTAATAAACAAATCTATCTATCTTACCAATTGCACTAGTCATATCCATATTGAACTTGTAATCGCTAAGTCGAATCCGCTCTCTGTTTATTAGAAAACACAATAAGAGTAATGGGGGCGCGCCACGATAGACACTCGGCGTAGTCTCAACTAGGAACACTTTTTAGGGTTCCGTACCAAAATGGTAAAAAGGAACCCTTATGGTGAGACTTCGGTGTATGTCTGTCTGTCTGTATGGCACAGCAGTTTTTCTCAGGAACTATGGAAGCTAAAGAAGCTTAGTAAAAAAACGTATGAAATTACTTTTTATAAATATTTGAAAAGGGGTCTAGAGTGGGCGGTTGGAAACTGAAAGTGACTCGATTACAGCAAACGGGGTGTCATAGAAGCTTAAGTTTTTACTATTTTTTTTATAAATTTCCTTTACGAACTTATAGCTAATTTATAGCCAAAAATCTACAAAAAATGACCGTTCCCCCCCTTATCTCCCGAGTTGATGGACCAAAAAATGCGATTAAATTTATGATTTAAAGATAAATACCTACTTTTATTTTACGGAAAAAATAAAAAGAACTTGCCACACTTTCAGTTTTGGGAAAATTATCAAAAACCTTCAAATATCTGTATTAAAATTTTGGCTAGTCAAAATGGACCTAGCATAGATAACAAAGTTCATAACAACATGAGTATTTTCTTTTGCGTTTTCCAACCATATTATCTTGAATACGGATCCCTCGGTGCGCGAGTCCGACTCGCACTTGACAGGTTTTTTTTTAAACTACGCTTAACTATCGGGGCCTAAAAAAATGTTAGTCACACGGAGATCAGGAGCTAGCCAGGACCTGTTCGTGCAGGTTCTTGATGGTGTTGTTGCGTTGCTCCATCTCCTGCTTCAGCGAATTGCTCTCGCTGCGCATGTGCTCCACCAACCGGTTGTTGCGCACTGCATTGTTGTCCGCCTCCTACGAGAAACAGACGCTTTTTTTAAATATGGAACGAAGAAGACATGCATACAAGGCACTTAAAGACTCTTAATGAACGCGCTTAGGGCCTGTACCCTTACCATGAGTGACAATGTTACAATTAACGTACTCTAGCGCTAGCGAGTCTTATGCTCTGTTGCTCGCAGTCCTCGAAGTATTCTTATAGTGTGAGAGACAGAGCATGCGACTCGCTAGTGAGTACGGTAATTGTAACTCATGGTAGGGGTACTGACCCAATCACAGCACGGCATCGTTAATGTGAAACGGCGCGGCGCCTCAAAAAGCCGCAGATGACGATGACGGCGACGTTGTCGGGCTGATTCACGGTGCCGTGTAACTTAGGTTTCATCATCATCATCATTATCATTATCAGCCGCAAGACGTCCACTGCTGGACAAAGGCCTTCCCCAAGGTTTTCCACAAAGATCGGTCCTCTGCTGCTGTCATCCAGCGGTTTCCCGCGACCTTTATCAGATCGTCAGTCCACCTTGTGGAAGGTCTGCCAACACTTCGTCTCCCGGTTCGCGGTCGCCACTCCACTTAGGCTTCAAGCAACTTTAATCTATACGACTGCGCCCTCTAACTCAAAAACGGTTGAGCGCATGAAACAATATTTAGAAGCTTTATCGCAAATATAATGATCTACAATTTTACATACATCTAACGTTAGCATCATTGGAGCTAAATAAACATAGATAATCGTGAAATTCCGCCGAAATGAAGATATATACGACCTTTCAGCTTATTGTGTTATCTCTCATTCCGAGGTAAAACCCTTATTTGATGGGCTACTTAGGAACAAAGTTAATGATTACAAAGATAATGATATAATTATGTACTTGACGCGCACGTGATTAGGCATGTTTTGGTGGGTAACAGTTGTTGTTGGGGATGTAAATAAGGGCGTAAGTAGGTAACAAAAACAGCCAAAAAGTGCTCTGTTGTATGAAATGGGGCCCTGCTTCAACTGACCCTCACTTCAACCAATGCCACCAGGTCACCAGTACATTACATGTAATGCATGAACAGTGAAAGTGAAACCTCGAGCTGTTCCTCCAACGTGGATATTTTCTCATCGGCGGCGGTGTTCTTGGCATCCAGCTCCTCCACGTAGTCCACCAAGCCGGCCATCCGGATCTTGATGGTGTCCATCTCGGCTACCAGCCTCGCTTTCTCCTTCTCAAACTTTTCCTTCTCCTTCACGGCTGATGTTGCACCGCTGGAAAATAATGGCAATTGTAGTGCTGTACAGGTAGTATCTCAGATAAAACTCCTGTAGAAATATCAATCTTATTACTAACAGAAGAGAAATAAATGGTTTGTTTATTGAATTTGAGATACTGCTTATTGATTTAGGAGGGCAGAATGTGTATCGTTAGGGCACCGTCTACTCGCAAATGAAACAAATACTACGTACCTCACGCAGCGCAAAAAAAACCAGCAAAATGTACAAATATTTTTGCAAAGCACCCGGCCGCCGAATATTCAGCGCTTCGGCTGAGAGCGAGGTCGAATAATCGTTCTTCCCGCGCTACATCTCTGCCCAATAAAATACGTACGCATCGTCCTATCCCCCTCGTTTGATGGCGGTAAGCTCTTTCTGAAACTGATGGTTGTCTTGATAGTCTCGGGTGACTATGCTGGAAAGTCCCGCACTGCAAATCTGTCTAACACAATACGTACGCATCGTCCTCTACCGCTCGTTTAGTGGCGGTGAATTTATTCTCGAGTTTGGCGGTTTTCTTTGATAGTCTCGGGTGACTATGCTGGAAGGTCCCGCACTGCAACTCTGTCTAACACAATACGTACGCATCGTCCTCTCCCGCTCGCTTAATGGCGGTAAGCTCTTTCTCGAGCTTGGCGACAGTTTTCTTGATAGTCTCGAGTGACTCGACGCTAGCTAGCTCCCTCGCATGCATTGCGTCCGCCATCGCGCGCGCTTCGTCTAAGAAACGATATAATCTTGAGTTTAAAGGAGAAATAAAGGAGCTTATACCCTGAAATACAACTTTTTATCCCAGAAATTTTAAAAGTTCTAGAGGGAATAAATCCGTATAAATGCCTACGAAGTCGCAGGCAGAAGTTGGTTCATAGATAAATAAATAATATCACACGGATTGACCTAGTCCCAAATTAAGCTCTAAGCTTGTTCTATGGGCACTAGACAGCTATATAAATACTTATACTTATATAGAGAAATAAATGCGGCGCGGGTGCGGTGAGGGGCGGCTGATAAGTTCGCGGCCTGAGGGATAAAATTAAAGAAAAGCTTACATGACTTTTATTATTTTTCAATATAATCTCCTTCGAGTAAAATACATTTTTCACATCGGCCATAGAGTGCCTTTAAACCACTTAAAAAATATTTTTTCTCCTTGTCCTCAAAATGGCGTTCTACGGCCGCCTTCATCTCATCATCATTGGAAAATCTCCGGCCTCGTAACTCCTTTTTAAAATTAGAAAAAGGAAAAAGTCTCTGAGGTTAGGTCCGGACTGTATGGTGGATGGCCAATTTCAGAGAAGCCAGTGTCCTTCAAGGCCTGCCGGGAAACTCGCGCTGTATGAACAGGTGCATTGTCCTGCAGAAACAGCACTTTGCGCGCGAGTTTCCCGCGCCGCTTCTGTACGACTGCCTCACATACTTAAACCAGTAAACTAGTGTAATATTGACCATTCATTGTGGTCCCTTTAGGCAAGTAATCAATAAATAGAACACCTTCGCTATCCCAGAAAACGGTCGCCATAAATTTCGAAGCCGACTTTTCAACCTTAAATTTCTTCGGTGGGCGTTCCCCGGTTTTCATCCATTGCATGGACTCCTGTTTAGACTCCGGATCGTACTGGCGAATCCAGGCCTCGTCTACAGTTATGATTCGGTGACAAGTTTCTTCAAGGTTGTCCCCAGCTAACTCTAAAAAATCTTTACAAGTCTGTACTCGTCGCTCCTTGTCGAACGGTGTTAGGTAGCATTTTCGGCACCCAACGCGCACTTATTTTTCGCATGTGCAAATGTTCGTGAATAATTTCTCCGACCCGTTCTTTACTAATCTGCACCCCTTCTGCTATCTGCCACTATTTTACTCTTCGATCGGCCAGAACGATTTTTTGGATTTTTCGGACATTTTCCTCTGTTACTACCGTCACGGCCCGGGCGGGCGTCATCTTCACAGCTCTCTCGCCCTTGTTGAAATAAGCGACTCCATGTTTTCACCATAGTATAAGATGGCCCAGATTTCTGAAAAACTGACGACATGTCTTCAAAAATATCTTTCGGCGTTTTTCCGTTTTTAACGAGGTACTTTATTACAGCACGATACTCAAAATTACGAGAATTCTCCGGTTGCCGCCATGGTGATGTTTGTTCTTCCACAGATAAAATAATAAAGATTCCCATAATTATTAAAGAGTATATTCACAATACCAAAGAGTTTTTGTACAAATGATATCAAGAAGGAGGTTATATGTCTTTGTTCAGTACCTCAGGCCGCGAACTTATCAGCCGCCCCTCGTAAATGTTAAAGTGTGTTGGTATGTTTGTCCGTCTTTCACGCTTCAACCACTGTACGGATCGGGATGAAACTTGGATGGATTTGGTCCTGGATTGGGACATAGGCTACTTTTTATCCCGGAAACATGAATAGTTCCCGAGGGAATAGCGATAGCCAACTTCTACGCGGGCGGAGTCGCGGGCACCAACTAGTAGTTAAAGGGTCTAGCAGGCTAAGCTAAGAAGAATGGCCCCCACGAGGGATTGTGTTCTACTTTTAGGTGGAGTAGTGGCAGGATCTAAGAACACTGTATGCCTGATATCAGCCTCCGATCTTCTTTTGTTTCAGATTTATTCACGAAAATGTTAAAAAGTCAAGGTAATTTTTAAACTGTAATTATAGCTAAACCTAGCCAGCGAGGGTAACCAAATAAAATCAGAATTGTGGAGGATATAATGGGGTTACTAATACATATTTTTATAGACCTTCATGTCCTTAAACTTAGATGAAAAAAAACAATGTTTTTTTTTTCGATTAATTTTTTTGCCACTTCTCGCGGGGGATGGAGTTGCTCGCGTCCGTAGGATTTACCATCTTTCCTGATCCACCCTACACGTGTCCCCCGGGTGGTGCTAAACGAGCAACAACGCCGAGTATCGAGCGGCGGTCTACTAACTCGAATACTCGACCAATCAAAGGCCGGAAATGGCCTATGAATTTCGAAACACCTACGAGGCTTGGCTTAATTGTCTGGCCTCCGAGGAAGACAACCTCGCTACAAAGAAAAAAATAAAACAAAAAAAATAACCCCAATCCTAAGGTGGGCAACGTGCCGAGAGGATGTGTGACTGATGGGAAATCAGTATCTAACGCCAACCTCAGTGGAACGGGCAACCACTGTTGTATTTGCCTTCTCCTGGGAATAGGCGTCACCCCAGGTAGCGACCTTTAAATCGTCCTCACTCGTGGGAACACAATGTACAATTTAAATACCTCTGAAAATATGCTAAAATTAGATAAGACCAACTCAAAAACGTTGACTCAACAACTCTTCCACAAAGGAATGTTTATGAATCGGCCAAGATCAAGTTCCTTTAGCGGAACAACTAATCAAGACAAAGTGACCATTGATCTATCAGATGAAACAGATAGAGAACCCGTAGAACAGTTCACAGAAGTGCACTATGGCAAAAGGCAAAGATCCAGTCCAGACGCAACAATGCGTAGCCAAAAACAAACAAAATTGACTTACTGGCTAGCAGCACCAGCAGTACCAACATCCAACAGTTTCACAGGGCTCGACGACGTAGAGCAAGCAGATAAACCTGAAATACAAGCCCCAAAGTATATAAGACCCCCACCACTGTTTATTGACGGCGTCAAAAATATACAACCTTTACAAAAACTATTAGAAGAAGTTGCAAAAGGAGAGTATGAAATGAAAGTACTAAGAAGCGACAGAGTTAAAATACAACCGAAAACAGCAGAATCATACTCCACTATTTACAAAGAACTGAAAGCCAAAGACACAGAATTTTTCAGTTACCAGCCTAAACAAGATCGCAGCTTTAGAGTGGTGCTCAAAAATTTACACGCATCGACAGATAAAGAAGAAATAAAAAAAGCTATTGAGGAGCTTGGCCATAAAGTAACAAATGTCTGGAACATCCTAAACTCAAGAACAAAACAGGCGTTACCGATGTGGAACATCGAACTAGAATCCCGTGAAAATAATAAAGACATATATAGCGTAAAATCTCTACTACACTGTCGCACAGTGTTTGAAGCACCCAGACCTAAGCGAGTAATCCCTCAATGCACTAATTGCCAAGATTATAATCACACACAAAAGTTCTGCAATAGAAAGGCTAGATGTGTTAAATGCGCAGGTTCGCATCACACTTCATATTGCCCACGGAAAGAAAGATCAAACCAGGTTAAATGCGTCCTATGCGAGGGAAACCACCCAGCTAACTACAAAGGCTGTACAATCTACAAGGAGTTGTTGAAAGTCCGATATCCTCCCCCAACCACCCAACACAAAAGAAGACTTATGAGTGTTGAACGAGCACCTACAAATAAAACAACGAATAATGGAAAATCGTATGCATCAGTCACAAAGGAACCCCCCAAACAACCTACGACGCAAACCGCTAACGTCGAAGATAACAACCAAAAAACCATCGAATTCAAAGCCATTACAGAGACACTTGTTGCCCTGATGAACCAAATGCTAGTTATGACCCAAACGTTAACCGATCTAATCTCAAAAATGTCATTACATTCACAGCACTAAAACTTGGTGTATGGAATGCTAATGGCTTGTCAAATCACTCGGAAGAGTTAAAAATATTCCTTAAAATTCACCTCATAGATGTTTTACTAATCTCAGAAACTCACTTCACATCCAAAAGCTACTTCAGGATACCTGGATACAATATGTACTACACTAACCACCCTGACAACAAAGCGCATGAAGGATCCGCTGTACTCATCAGGTCTAACATGAAGCATCATGTACTACAAGACTACTGTAAAAACTACCTCCAAGCAACAAACGTCGTAATAACAGACTGGATCAGTGACATTACAGTATCGGCCCTCTACTGTCCGCCGAGATTTACTATCAAGGAAACGGAGTTTAATGACTTTTTTCAATCCCTTGGAGAAAGATTTATTGCGGGAGGCGACTATAATGCCAAGCACACGTTCTGGGGTTCTAGGCTTGTTCTACCCAGAGGGCGAGAACTCTTTAAATGCATCCAAACAAGAAATATGAACGTGATATCGTCTGGTCAACCCACTTACTGGCCAACAGACAAAAGTAAAATCCCGGATGTTATCGATTTCTGTGTCAGCAAAGGAATCGTAAATAACAATATATCGTGTCGGAGTTGCTGGGATCTATCCTCAGACCACTCTCCAATCATAGTAGAACTACACACCACCGCCCAAGAATGCCCCAAAAAATGCGTTCTGCATAACAAAAAAACTAACTGGCCACTATTTCGAGAGCTCATCGATAAAGCATTGCAGGAACCAGTTAGTCTAAAAACTGAAGACGAAATAACAGAAGCTGTCCTGTGCTTCAACAACAGCGTGCAGGATGCAGCGTGGTCTTCAACCCCACCACTACCACAGAGAAGCACGGATAACTATGTAGCGAAACATATACTAGATAAAATAATCCAAAAAAGGAGAATAAGAAAGCAATGGCATCAAAGCAGGGACCCTGGTGTGAAAAAACAACTCAATCACATCAACAGACAGCTGAAACACATTTTAGAAAAGGATCGTAATGACGGATTTCATAACTATCTCGCTGGCCTGGATGCTACTGCTTCCTCAGATTACTCATTATGGAAAGCCACCAGAAGACTGAAACGGCCTGTTAGTGTTTCTCCTCCTATACGAAAATCTGATGGTTCCTGGGCTCGGACGGACCAAGAGAAAGCCGAAACCTTCTCAGTACATCTCTCAAAAGTCTTTATTCCTCACCCATATGTAGGCTCTCCAGTAGATGCTGCAGAAATTACTGACTACTTGAATACTCCTAAAAATACGGAGGAAGTGCCCTTAAAATTTACAAAGACAGAAGTTGCCCGAATCATAAAAAAATCGGACCCAAAAAAGTCACCAGGATACGACCTTATTACAAACCGCATATTACAAGAACTACCAGAATCTGGCATAACTTTTCTGACGTCATTATTTAACGCCATGATGAGACTGCCGTTCTTTCCCCGGGAGTGGAAGGTTGCGCAAATTATAATGCTACTGAAACCAGACAAACAACCAGAAGAAGCAAAATCATATAGACCCATAAGCCTGCTACCCATCCCATCCAAAATATTTGAATCTCTACTGCTACAACAAATTCTTCCTATACTCAAAGAAAAAGCACTAATTCCTGACCATCAGTTTGGGTTCCGCATTAAACATGCCACTGTCGACCAAGTGCACAGACTAGCCAATAAGATCATGGAATCACTGGAAGCAAAGACTTACTGTACCAGTGCATTTTTGGACATATCTCAAGCGTTTGACCGCGTATGGCATGCAGGTCTGCTTTTTAAATTAAAAAACGCCCTACCAGATCACTTATACGGAATATTAAAATCATTTTTACAACAGCGCCACTTATAGTACAAAATGGGGAAGCACTATCTGATCTTTGTCCCATACAGGCAGGAGTGCCACAAGGTAGCGTACTGGGTCCCATACTCTACTTACTGTTCACTGCAGACTTGCCGACATCCGAATCACTAATTACTGGGACCTTTGCTGACGATACCGCCATACTAGCTTCACATAGTGACCCAAATATTGCCTCACAAATACTCCAAGAAGGACTAAATGACATATCAGACTGGATGAAAAAGTGGCGGATGAAAGCCAATGAAACTAAATCAGTCAATGTTACGTTTACTTTAAGAAGAGGATCCTGCCCTCCAGTCACACTAAACAACATCGAAGTCCCACAAGCAGATCATGTGAGATATCTTGGATTGCATCTAGACAAAAGACTTACCTGGCAAAAACATATTTTCACTAAAAGGAAACAACTTGGTATCCAAACACGAAAACTTTACTGGCTCATAGGGCGAAAGTCTCAGCTATCTCTCGAAAACAAAATACTCTT
The DNA here is from genome assembly GCA_923062465.1 of Acleris sparsana. NCBI lineage: Eukaryota > Metazoa > Arthropoda > Insecta > Lepidoptera > Tortricidae > Acleris > Acleris sparsana. The sequence goes on along the minus strand of OV281307.1, from coordinate 10,972,755 downwards.
ATACAAGGCAATACTGAAGCCCATCTGGACGTACGGGATCCAATTATGGGGTACAGCATCTCACTCAAACATAGAAATCATACAGAGGTTTCAAAATAAAGCTCTGCGTATGATAACCAACGCGCCCTGGTTTGTACCCAACGAACTACTACACCATGACCTACGAATGCCCTTTGTGAAGCAAGAAATCGCACGCCATACCAAGTCCTATAAAGTACGAATCGAACAACACCCAAATACTCTGGCTCGATCACTAATGGAGAATCACAACAAAGCGCGACGACTAAAGCGCAGAATTCCTCAAGACTTAATCCAATCACAGTAAATATAACTACTGTTTAAACAATGAGGATGTGACACAGGTCACATACCGAGCGAGACAGCGATAGCACTAACCAACATACTTCTGAATGTCCCACGAAGGAGACAGATTGTAGTAAACAAGGAACAAAAAAAAAAAAAAAAAACTTCTCGCGGAGACACAACTACCAAAAAAATTACGTGACAAGCCACAATTGTCAACTACGTATACATTCAAAAACATTTTCAAATATCATGGTGCGTCATGTCAACAAAAATAAATAAACGAACGTATATTTTGCTGTCAGCTGCAAATCAAATGTATTAGCTTGCTATGGTACTATTATTCTAAATGTGTTTTTTTTCTTTCTTATTCTACACAAATAAGGAAAGTCAAAAATAATAAGTAATAAGAATTTATTGTAGGCTCATTGACAGAAGAAAATGTTAGTACCTACCATTTCATATCGATAAATAACTTCAAAACGTACTTCGTTCTCATTGGCGGTATCGAGAGGTCGCCAACACTCGTCGTCAATATCTCTACAAGAATTATTTGATTCATGACTGGATTCTTCTTCCAAATCCTCGGATACCCGTGAAAGTGACGAGCCTTTATATACTTACCTATACGTTTTGCGTAAAACGAAAGGCAACAAAAAAGTAATACAGAACGTTGACGAAGCTTTGTTATTTTCTAGTGCTACAAATAAAAATATTTTGACTGGCGATATTTTGTGTGGTAAATGTCGGGTTAAAGTATATAAAGGCTCGTCACTTTCACGGGTATCCGAGGATTTGGAAGAAGAATCCAGTCATGAATCAAATAATTCTTGTAGAGATATTGACGACGAGTGTTGGCGACCTCTCGATACCGCCAATGAGAACGAAGTACGTTTTGTAGTTATTTATCGATATGAAATGGTAGGTACTAACATTTTCTTCTGTCAATGAGCCTACAATAAATATATACGTAAAAGACTTTAAAATATATATTATATTACAACATTTACATCTGCTTTCAGACATTATTGCAAGAAACGACATAAAAAATAGCTAGAAAGTGTGTAGTCGTAAATATATGACATATTATGTCATTGAATTATTTTATAATGAACGAAAGAGGATGTTATACCTACTTACATACTCATTTGCTATTACTACTCTATTAATATGACATGATATAGTAAATATACGTTCGTTTATTTATTTTTGTTGACATGACGCACCATGATATTTGAAAATGTTTTTGAATGTATACGTAGTTGACAATTGTGGCTTGTCACGTAATTTTTTTGGTAGTTGTGTCTCCGCGAGAAGTGGCAAAAAAATTAATCGAAAAAAAAAACAATATTTTTTTTCATCTAAGTTTAAGGACATGAAGGTCTATAAAAATATGTATTAGTAACCCCATTATATCCTCCACAATTCTGATTTTATTTGGTTACCCTCGCTGGCTAGGTTTAGCTATAATTACAGTTTAAAAATGACCTTGACTTTTTAACATTTTCGTGAATAAATCTGAAACAAAAGAAGATCGGAGGCTGATATCAGGCATACAGTGTTCTTAGATCCTGCCACTACTCCACCTAAAAGTAGAACACAATCCCTCGTGGGGGCTATTCTTCTTAGCTTAGCCTGCTAGACCCTTTAAATAGAAAACATCTAAGACTCAGAAGCAAACACTCCTCATCACACAAATATTTGCCCATACCGGGAATCGAACACGGGACCGCCAGCATCGTAAGCAGAGTCACTCACTACCAACAGTACCAGCTACGCAAATTGGATACTCAAAATAAACTTACCAAGGGACAGCTGGAGAGTCTCGATGTTCTTATGAGCCTCGTTCAGCTCTGTCTGGTAATCCGAGATCGTGTCATCGAAGCGAGCCATCCTCGTCTACAAGCAAACCAACAAATGAATTGAATTATAATAATAACTATATCCCTTTGCAAAGAACTGGGAACTTTCGATTTCTTCAAGTTGTTGTCGATTGCGTGCGTTTCAGTTTTTACAATAAACAGCCAAGGAACTGAATTTGTAACTCACCTTAGTTCCAAAGTCAATCTGACATTCTACAGCAATAAAGTTGAGTTTCCTATCAATCACACATGACTTGGCATCTCTAATGACAATGACATCTTCAAGCAGATTTTCTTTGAAATGGGTAACTAATTAACTTCCGCGGCCGTACTTTGCGTCGGCTTAAAAATGTTAAAACATCCGTCAACGGATTGCTACAAGCATGCGGGCTATCGTCCAATGAAACTGACCCTTAACAGTTGCTGTTACCTTCAACTGGTTGATCTTCTCATTGTTCTGTACGTTCTCGTCCTTGAGCTTGTAGTACGAGTCGTACAGCTTAGTGTACACGTCTGAGTACATCTTGAGACCCTCTGCCTCGCGCATCTGCTCCAGGACCTGAGACCAGAACACGAACAGCATTGGCAGCAGTTCGATACAGAACTATACTCCAGTTGTTTAGGTACCTAGATGTAAACAAAAAAACCACGTGACGCAGTTTGTCAGCCAACAGCCAAACAGTTTTTGGCTGTTGAAAAAAACAAAGCCACGCGGTTTGGTTTGTTTACATTTATTTAAATAACTAAGTAGATGGAGTATAGTTGTAGTACGGCAATAGGGAATACGCTTGGATTTTTAAAAAGCTCTTCTAAACAAAATATGAAAATACCGTAGAAGAGGTCAAAAGTGAAATTAAAATTCAAAGCGGCCAAGAAATACGGATGATACAAGCATTTTAATCTGCTAATTAGAAAGTGATTTGACAGAGAGATCCGATATGCACTGTGACGTCATGTAACAGATCGGCCATATAAACTCCATGTTAAATTCTGTTCAGCTATAAAGAAATAGGTACAGCCACCACAAGCAAACTCAACAGGACGCACCGAGAGTTTGTTAGTGTGCGTATTAACTAAGTATCAACCGACACGTATCGAAGCAACCCTAACGCCTGAGACGCAATACGTTAGGGTCTCCCCAGACCTATCGATGCGGAATCAGCTTGAGCCGGTAAGAATAAGTTTTATGTCGGTGCAGCAAGAGTGAAAAAGGCGTCGCTCGGCTCGGCTCGGCTTGATTCGGCGTTGCGAACGGTACGACGTCGTTTTCGCTCTTATTGCATGGACATAAAACTTTTACTTACCCGCCCATCCGATTCCGCGTCGAAAGGCTATGGGAGACCCTTACAGAAACTCCTTAAGGACCGGAGATGAACTCTATTTATATTATGACACGGGGAGAGTCGTCTCATTAGAACAGTGACTAAGAAAAAAATACTTGAAAGAACAGGGTTATTTTCTGAGGAAATGTAAAAATACGTTTCTGTCAATTGAGACATTTCCTTAATGTTTTGCTGCCGGTGTTATTTTTTTACACAGACATCTTTTGCTTTTTGAGAGTGAACTAACGAATTCCAATTCGGTGGGTTACAGCGGGAATCCTTGCCAAAATAACCTAACGACATGTAGTTTAGTGTATATCCATACATACATACATACATTAAATCACGCCCAGAGGGGTATGCAGAACACCAGCTACGATCCTGACAAAAACAAACCTACTAATAGGTACTTTATGTGTCGGATTGTTACATTTTCACTGCGGGGATATCCGCCCTCCATGCCAAAATTCACTCAATTTATGAATGAATACATTTTAAAATATAACAATTGTCTATTATAAAATATGTTAATTTCATAAATATTAACATATGGGAAATAGCGACTCCATGAGTTCTAGAGCCACGGTACGCTACAATTCTACAAAAACTTCCCTAGCCTTGTAATTATGAATAACATGTTACATGAGTTATCCCTTGTACTTCTTCGAAAGACAGTAAAATTTCTCACTCTGCAACGGCTGGACGAATTTAGATGAAATTTGGAATGGAGCTTATACCCTGGATTAACACAATTATAGGCTACTTTTCATTCCAGATTTTTTTACAGTTCCTGAGGGAAAAACGATAATCGTAAACTACGCGGACGAAGTCGCGGGCAAAAGCTATTAGGAATAAAATCACGTCCAAAGCGATAAAAACTAACGACCGGTATGTATTTATACCCATACCTAAAATTGCTATAAATACAACGGACATGGTACTTTTAATCCGGAATGTTGTGAAGTATCCCGAGGGAATAGCGATTACAATTTCAGCTAGCATTTAAACTAAGTACATTATTTCGTTGAAATTCAACGTTTCTTCTATACTTTTCTTGCGCTAATTTGGTATTATTTTATTGATTCTGTTTCCTTTGTGTTGCCAACTTTAACAGGCCATAATTTTTTATGGTCATTTGAGACGTTCGAGATAATCTCTAACAAATTATTGTGTTTGATCCTTGATGTTTTTCTTTTAGCGTTGTTTTGTGTTAAATGTGTCACTTTCCGTTTTTTCTCCAAGCGGTTCCAACGGAAGACCAGTGCTGGCTTTACGGCTAGCGAATGCTGAGTTGGGACCGTTTCGTAACAATTTTTCTGTGTCTTGATTTTGTTTTATCTGTGTAATGTGGTTTTGTTTTGTTGCGAATAAATGTCTCTTTATCTTATCTTATCTTATCTAATTATCTCTTTTCAATCTAAGAAGAAGCTTCCAAGATTTTAGTATCATGCCGCAATAACGTATTAAAACCAGAGTGCTGTGAATTTTGTATACCAATACCTGCGACAAGGTGCTAAAGTGTCCTGTTCCCTCCGAGTCCGAATTACAGTAGACGAAGTCACTTACTTTTTCATATTCCTTTTCGGCCTCGGTACACTCAGATGCGATAGCAATGGCGGTCCCGAATCCTTCCTCTTCTTCATCCTCCATTTTTAAATCTACCTAAACTAAACCGAATAAAAGCAAAATGTTAAAAAACGTGTAAACTGGCGTAGATGTGCGTGAATGTTTGCGGTCGCTATGGTAACCGTCAGAGGTTATTCCAAGAGTTCAGTTGCCATGGAGGTAGGGTGACCTCTTTTTACTACTTATGTCGCGTTCAATACATTAAAGAACTAATGAGTAAAAATAAGCAGAACTGGGGTTAATTTCCATATTATAAAAAAATCAAGTAGGTACCGTACAGTGCATAGATGTAGGAAAACGTACAGTACGACAGAAATTAGTAGAAATTAAATGAGGGCGCCACTTTCTACGTAACTGTCACATTTTCACGTAAAATGCTAAACATGGCAACAATTTAGAATGGATTTTTTTTAGTTCCTTTATTTTTAATTTCTACTCTTTTGTGTAAAATTTTATTTGGAATAATATAGGAAGACGACATTGATGGCGGTTAAAACGCGCGGCATAGCGCGATGAAAAATTTTGAACACGGAACTACGAATATTTTTGTTCCGAAGGATTCCAACGGAACCCTAATAAGCCTTCGGATTCCGTCCATGGGTCCTTTGGGCCATACTAGAATGGTACGGAACCCTTCGAGCGTGAGTCTGACTCACCCTTGGCTGTTTTTTTCTTACAAAAGCACCTACACTACACTAGATCAACCTACATGTTTATACTGTTGTCTCACTTTCTCATACTTCTTTCTTATGCTGACCTAACCGACTTTACCCGAACCCGAAAGACTCTCAAGTAGATTGCTGTCTCACTTTAACTTCAGTTCTAGAGCAAGAAACCCAGTTTTGCTGTCTTTCTCTATCTTTATAGTAAGAGTAAGACTAAAGTAGGGACAACGAGTGATGGCACTTGACACATCTGACAATAGTGTTGTGAAACACTCCATTTAACTATCGTAAAAATTCTGTCAAGTGCGAGTAGTGGTTTACCATTGAATTGCCGACAGACTTTTAATCGAATATTATTTCAAAGACAATGTTTCAAGTATTTTCATTTCATCGACAAGTCATTGCGTCGTGGACTCGATACTAGGTAATTTGAACCGAGGTCTTTTAATTAGTAGTTGACATAATTATTTCAATAAAATTCATGTCATGACTAATCATTTATTTTATTTGTTTGACTGTTTAAAACAGTACTTTTCGTATGTTTGGGCATAGTGACGAGATCCACATCAGAAGCGTAAACGGAGTCCAAATAGAAAAGCAATGGTCAACAATTAAGGGCAGTATGGGTGTCCAAAATTTAACGCCAGGTAAAACAGATTCGGATCACATGTACGCAATACGTAGTAATGTTAAGACAAAACTGACAGCGAATGAGTGACAATTTAATAAAAGAGGATACAAAAAAGGATTTATTTAAAGTACTTATATAAATAAAAAAAGCGTATTAAAAGCGTGAAGGGTAAAGTATGGAGGTGAGTTCAGGGCGTGGGTTAAATATGGAGACGTTTTATTGTATGCCAATAGAGTTTTTAGATCAAACTCTGGAAATAAACTGTTTGGCTCGAAGAAGACGACATTGTCAGAAATTTGAAATATTGTGTCAAAATATACAAACTAAAAAAAACATAACAATATATGTGGTTACCTATATAAAACTTCATAGGCTTACATGTAAATTGCGGTGGAAGGGGCGTCATTTTAACTTAGACGAGCTCTACGTTTCAGTACCTTGTTTATTTAATCATGTTAAAACTGCCATATATATAAATCTCACAGCGATTAAAGTGACAGGGTATACTAAAGTGTACACATGTTTGTGACTTTGAGTGTACCAGTCAGCGATCCTTTGTTATCATCACGCGAATTGTTTTTTTGAGATGTTTTTTATTAGTTATGATTAAAACGATGAACGCAACGAAAAGCAAATAAAAACAATTTCAAGATGAAGCTAGTTACGATAAATGCGTTTCGGTAAATTATAGCCCCAGCGGTACATCACTATTCCGGTACCTGCAACAATGAAGTTTGACATCTGTTCCTTTATACTTGCTGTCAATATTTAGGGAACTTCATGAGCGAGCAAACGTCAAGTCAAACGTCAAGTGCCATCACTCGGTGTCCCTACTTTAGCAATAAAAATTGATGTTGTTGACTACTGTCTTACTCTAAATATAAAGTTAGACAAAAAGATTGAAAATTTGTGCTTCTTGCTCTGATCAATTTCTGTCATTATCATTGCTAAAGTAGGGACACCGAGTGATGGCACTTGACGTTTGACTTGACGTTTGCTCGCTCATGAAGTTCCCTAAATATTGACAGCAAGTATAAAGGAACAGATGTCAAACTTCATTGTTGCAGGTACCGGAATAGTGATGTACCGCTGGGGCTGTAATTTACCGAAACGCATTTATCGTACGTAACTAGCTTCATCTTGAAATTGTTTTTATTTGCTTTTCGTTGCGTTCATCGTTTTAATCATAACTAATAAAAAACATCTCAAAAAAACAATTCGCGTGATGATAACAAAGGATCGCTGACTGGTACACTCAAAGTCACAAACATGTGTACACTTTAGTATACCCTGTCACTTTAATCGCTGTGAGATTTATATATATGGCAGTTTTAACATGATTAAATAAACAAGGTACTGAAACGTAGAGCTCGTCTAAGTTAAAATGACGCCCCTTCCACCGCAATTTACATGTAAGCCTATGAAGTTTTATATAGGTAACTGACAATGTCGTCTTCTTCGAGCCAAACAGTTTATTTCCAGAGTTTGATCTAAAAACTCTATTGGCATACAATAAAACGTCTCCATATTTAACCCACGCCCTGAACTCACCTCCATACTTTACCCTTCACGCTTTTAATACGCTTTTTTTATTTATATAAGTACTTTAAATAAATCCTTTTTTGTATCCTCTTTTATTAAATTGTCACTCATTCGCTGTCAGTTTTGTCTTAACATTACTACGTATTGCGTACATGTGATCCGAATCTGTTTTACCTGGCGTTAAATTTTGGACACCCATACTGCCCTTAATTGTTGACCATTGCTTTTCTATTTGGACTCCGTTTACGCTTCTGATGTGGATCTCGTCACTATGCCCAAACATACGAAAAGTACTGTTTTAAACAGTCAAACAAATAAAATAAATGATTAGTCATGACATGAATTTTATTGAAATAATTATGTCAACTACTAATTAAAAGACCTCGGTTCAAATTACCTAGTATCGAGTCCACGACGCAATGACTTGTCGATGAAATGAAAATACTTGAAACATTGTCTTTGAAATAATATTCGATTAAAAGTCTGTCGGCAATTCAATGGTAAACCACTACTCGCACTTGACAGAATTTTTACGATAGTTAAATGGAGTGTTTCACAACACTATTGTCAGATGTGTCAAGTGCCATCACTCGTTGTCCCTACTTTAGTCTATTTGCCACACCACGCTAAGGGCCTGTTGTGAAATGGACGAGTGCCATTAAAAGTTAAAAGAAAAAAATAAAATAAAATAGAATCAACTACTTACATGAGATGGTGCAAGATGACCACATAAAAGTTTCTATTTGTTTTCCTGCATCAACGGTGTCCCCCAGACAAGAAAAAGCAGGATAAAGCTTTTGCATTTGAACAAATTATTATTGACTAAGTTTCGGGTGTAGGCCATTCGGGTGTCGGGTGTAGTTCTTTTCTGTTAGTGATTTGTACTTTTAATGCCTTTGTGTTGCACAGTGATAGAAGACTTGGACTTATTTCGTGTATCTGGCACTTAATTCTCGTTTCAAGTGGACTCGCAGTGGTAAAGAGGTTAAAACTATCTTCACCTCTGTCCTACATATCACCGTACAACGTTGCCCCAAAACTTCCTAGAGAAGATTGGATTGCGTTTTTATTGCTATATTGATTTAACACTGACGAAATCACTTCATTGTGGAAGCCATAACCCGCGGTAGTACCCGGTGAAATCGCCGTGGGGCAAAAAAAACGTCCCCAAATGTTGCGGGCACTAAGAACTATAGTATATGCCAGTTCAATTATTGCATCTCTTTCTCCAGGAAAGAAGAAAAAGAAAAAATAACATCTTGCATCTCCTTTCCTCATTCCTTAGAAAAGATATGCGAAACATACGTGACTTAATTCAAGTTTATATTTCGTAGCTTCAATTCAAAGTTTGCTCTGCCCTCGATATAGTAGGTACCTATTTGTAATACGTATAAGCTTCTTAGGTAAGGCGTTGAACTGTCTAGGCGGAATTAACAACAATCACAATTTGACATTTGTAATATTAAGTAAGACAAAGAAAAAAAACATTAAGAAGGATAGATTAATTTATCACCTATAAGTACTCTGCAGATAAAAAGTCAATCCTGACTTTGCACAACCATAAAGTTTCTGAATATTCATTGTATTGACAGCTGTAAACACCAAATAACTTTTAAATTATTGTTGTTTTGTGTTAAGTGTGTCACTTTCCGTCTTTTCACCAAGCGGTTCCAACGGAAGACCAGTGCTGGCTTTACGGCTAGCGAACTGAGTTGGGACCGTTTCGCAACAATTTATCTGTGTCTTGATATTTTTGTATCTATGTAATGTGGTTTTGTTTTGTTGCGAATAAATGGATCTTTATCTTTTATCTTTAAATGATTTACAGTGGTAAGGGCGAATCGTTTGATCAGTAGTTCAACTAATTGTTAATATTTGAAAAAGGAATCGAAAATTTGACACAATTCCTTTTAACCATTGGTTACGATTTTTAACGATTAGTTACGAGTAGTTTATCTGCTGATCAAACAACAGGCCTTATAATATAAACACGTTAGTCGCTTGTTAACTCAAGAACCAATGAAGTCTACTTGGTCGTGATAGTTTCCCTTTTGAGTTCTTCGTACAGGGTGGTACCTACTGCATAAACTGTACATATTGAAAGGGATGAAATTTTAGGGTAATTTTTCCGTAAAACATTTTTTTTCATATTTTTTTAGCCTCAGTTTTTTTACCGATTCTTGAACTTGCACTGCAAAAATGACATTGGTTTTCATAACAACATGATTTTCTCAAAAAAATTCAGATATTTTACCAATTTTTTTTGCTTATTATTATACCTCGTTTAATTTTAAATCTAAAAACAAATATAATAAAACAAAATAAAATAAAATGGTAAAATAAATGCATTTTTTTGAGAAAATCGTGTTTTTATAAAAACGAATTGATATTTTTGAAGTAATTTTCCATAAAAAAAGCAGTCCTCAGTTTTTGTTAATTGGTCTAATATTGTTATCAATTATTATAACCCCAGCTAATGTCAATCATATGCATGTTGTTTTATCTTTTTTGCGCAATGAGATCAAAACTTACACCATCACAACACAAGTACCTAAGCGTGCTACCCAATCTTATTTAAAAGTTTAAGAATGTGTAAAAAAAACAATTTGACAACATGCCAAAAGCAATATAGTTTTACAGATTAGAACAGGGCTTCTATTCAACACGGTAAAAACCACATCGTGTTTGAGCTGTTATCGTATCGTCACCGTTTTGATAGCTCTTATTTACTTCACAGTAATGGCGACTAACGTCAGAACAATGCTATAACAGATCAATATGTTTTTTACCGTCGGGAATAGAGGCCCAGAGCCCTTGTATGTACGTATGTTTTAGTACATTGTGCATCAAGGGTAGTATGAAGGGAATTACTAACGAGAGTGTTAGAAGTTCTTTTAATGACTCGAGTTAGTAATCCCCTTACTGCCTGTGATACACACAATGGTTTTCATCACATTTGCGAGGAAAAACACTTTAACTCTGCAAAATATAAAGAAATAACTTTTGACGAACGGGAACGTAAATGGAAACGATATTTTTTTTGTGACCTTCTACCACAGATAATAACTGCGTTTAGTTTCGACCTGGATTCGAGCCAGATTTAGCCAATTTGATAAAAATGTATAATTACTAAAATTAATGATAAATGTTGATATAAACTCGAAATAGGTATAAAAATAATGAAGTTTAATGAAGCGTATAGGTTTTGTGTAATGTAAGTTAGTCTATAGCTAATTTTTAAAGATGAAATTAGAAACCGATTTAATTTTTGGCTGAAAATTAAACCTCCTTAGTCAGAAATGATGTACGAAAGAGTTGCAAATTTTAAAAAGAAAGTCATTACTCCCTAGGGATGACAAACTCGCCATTATTCCCGCGGGAACAATTTAGGCCATTGTCCTTCTGTATACAGGCATGGAATAACACCATTTACGAGCAAGTGTGATGAAAACATATTTATTTCCTTGTTGAACGGGTAGCTTCCTTTTGATTGTTATAAGACTTAGCGTCACGACTGTTCCTGAGTTCTTAATCCTAACTGGCGGAGTTTAAAAGAAAAGTACAAAAAATGGGTTTATAAGTAGGTAACGACAATATTAAAATATGAAGTTGGTATTTGTAGCTTGGTTTTTGTTAATCTTAAATTCACTTCTTATTGCAGTTCAGGAAATATGATTGGGCCGTCTCTAATCTCTACTAAGACCTTTTTTTTTTTTTTCTTTGCCCCGCGTCTACTTGAACAGCTACTACCGCGGGAATATGGCGTTTTCACTATGAAGCGATTTCGCCAGTGCCAAGTATATATAATTATAAATCAATATAGCAATAAAATACAATCCAATCTTCTCTAGGAAGATTGATGGCAACGTTGTTCGGTGATATGTAGGACAGAGAGGTGATATGTAGGAGAGATAAAAAAAACGGAAGACTTATGGGGCGTGTCAGTTAAGGTACTTGAAACCATTCTGGAGGTCGTTGCTCCCACCCTAGCTCGTATTTTCAATAGTTGTATCGACAGTGGCATTTTCCCAGTTTTAATGAAATTTAGTAAGGTGGTTCCTATTTTTAAATCAGGTCATAGAAATAATCCTTCTGATTATCGTCCAGTATCTATCCTTCCTGCGTTCAGCAAAATATTTGAAAAAATAATGCTAACACAATTGACTTCTCACTTTAATACTAATAAAATTTTACACGATCAACAATTCGGCTTTATGAAAAGTAGGTCTACAACTGACGCGGGCGCAAGTTTGATCAAATTTATTTTACAGGCTTGGGAAGAGTCGCAGGACGCCATTGGAGTCTTCTGCGACCTTTCTAAAGCTTTTGATTGTGTAGATCATGGCACTTTAATTTGTAAACTTGGTTTTTATGGCATTAGAGGAAATGCATTAGATCTCATTAAGTCATATTTAACACAGAGAAATCAAAAGGTAGCGATAAATGGAGCCGTTTCGTCAGAGATAGAGATAGATATGGGCGTACCTCAAGGTTCTATTTTGGGCCCATTCCTGTTCCTTGTTTATGTAAATGATCTGCCGTATATGGTAAGCAGAAGGTCAGGCATTGTAATGTTCGCTGATGACACTTCTCTACTATTCAAGGTAAATAGGAAAGATACTGAACTCATTGAACCAAACAATACCCTCTCCATGATATCTGACTGGTTTGCTGCCAATAACTTAATGTTAAATCCAAATAAAACTAAATGTATAAAATTCTCATCAGCAAATTTATCAAATATAAACTTAGCCTCAAATATTAAACTTAATGGTGAAACCATAGACTTTGTAAAAACAACTGTTTTTCTAGGTATTACATTAGACTCTAAATTGCAGTGGGGTTCCCACATAACTGCGTTAGCAAGTAGGTTGAGCTCCGCTGCTTTTGCAGTCAGGAGAATAAGGCAGCTTACCAATGTAGCGACGGCACGGTTGGTCTACTTCGCTTACTTTAACAGTATAATTACGTACGGTCTTATTTTGTGGGGATCGGCTGCGGATATCGGTACAGTGTTTATTTTGCAAAAAAGGGCTATTAGAGCTATTTATAACTTGGGGTCGCGTGTGTCATTGAGGGAATTCTTCAAGGAAATAGATATTCTAACACTGCCGTCGCTATATGTATTTGAAATAATCATCTTTGTTAGGAAGAATCTACATAATTTCCCAACGAACATTGATAAGCCAAAAGCAACCAGGAGCACAGGAAAGCTCAAAACCACTTTTTATAGACTGGCCAAAACTTCAAAATCATTCTTGGGAAATTGTGTAAAATTCTACAATAAAATTCCAAAAAGTATTACTGAACTTACTGACTCTAAATTTAAATCTGTCGTAAAACAAAAACTAATTTCCCGAGCATATTATAAAGTAAACGATTATATCATGGATAGGGATGTTTGGCAGTGAGTCGTCCGTCCTGCATGAGTAATCTACGCTTAAAAAAGGTGCACCTACTGTACAAAAATACCGTGATATTGTAAACTATTTATAATTATAATGTAATGATGTAAACCTTTTTCTTGAAAAAAATATACCTTGCCGAGTTTCTTACGCCGGTTCTTCTCGGGGCAAAGGTTTTATTTTTCGAACCGGTGGTAATGCTTTTTGACATTCATAGGTGCATTATATTATGCCTAAATTGAAGAATAAAGAACTTTGACTTTGACTTTGACTTAGAGGCCAAGATAGTTTTAACCTCTGTACCACTGCGAGTCCACTTGAAACGAGAAGTAAGATTCCAGGATACACGAAATAAGTCCAAGTCTTCTATCACTGTGCAACACAAAGGCATTAAAAGTACAAATCACTAACAAAAAAGAACTTTGAACAACTAAATACACAAAAATAAAAAATAAAACAAACTACACATCCGCCATCTTTTGACGTTGCAAATGGCCTACCACTAAGACCTTGTTTCTCCCCGTGTGGTTGCCGGCTAAGAATAGTGCCACTCCATGTCTTCCCGTGGATGTCGTGAGAGGCGACCACGGGAATAAAGTCTTGTACTACCTACTGTTAGGCGATGGGCTTGCAACCTGTCACTATTACACTGGTAAACATTTTAGCCTGACTGTGCAAAATGAAGCTACAGAATTATAATAGAGTGGTTGGTAATTCTGTAGCTCTGCCTACCCCACTCTGGGAATGTGCGTCAGATTACGTATGTATGTATGAAGGTAATCGTAAAACTGCCCTCGTTCTTCAAACATCATAGTGGGTGGGAATGTTACGGTTAAGGTTAGGTCCGGTAAGTCTTAACGCTTAACGCAGAAAAAATGGTCTCAAAGTAGATAACAGACGGCCAAATCATATTTCCTGAACTTTAAAATGTATCAACAACGGATCTACATTCACACGTTAGCACGTAGGTGTGTAGCGTGTTTATGCGAGCGTGTGCCGGAGAGGAACTGTTCTAAGGTTGCGTAGACATAACCGCTCGGCGCGGGATCAGCTCAAAGTGAGACATTGAAAAGTGAGCTTTGATTTGGATTAGTATGTTAGTGAGCACGATACTTTTTTTAGCGGTTGACACGAGGCCTGCGACTGGCTATAGTTTTCAGTTTAACTTTTAAATAAGTTGCTGACAAAAAAAACATTTTTGGGGCATGCTTTTGTCGGCAACAAACTTTACTTTTTTATCCGATTATCAAGACCAAATTATTTAGGCCTAACAAGGTGGGTCTACGTCACAGGTCTACGTTAAGAATAGCGGAGATCTTGTCGCCAACTTCCAACTTCATCAGATCACCTCTTAGATACCATGATATTGCATTGTGATCGGGTTTACATATGTAGTCCAATATTTGGTCAAAAACTAGCAAGATTTGACCCGTACATACATTAATACATTGCAAGATAAATAAAAGAAAAATGTATAATTATAAAATGTATCATACCAACATAAATCAAAGCTATTTTCAATGTCTCAAGCCGGCCATCCACGTTACGGTCCACCGGAGAGGTTACCTGCGCAGGCGACCGGAGGACACGGCACACACGCACAGGTTCACCGTACGGTGTCACTCGAAAGAATTGGTTTTTGGTTTTGCTCCGGTCGCCTGCACAGGTAGACCCCTCCGGTAACCGTAACGTGTATGGCCGGCTTCACTTTGAGATGATCCGGTGCCAAGCGGTTATATCTGCGCCAACCTTTAGTATGGGAATGCCCGGCACTGCGCCGCCTCGGCTTTTGGTGCGTATGCGGTTTTTAACTTATTGTATGGTTCTTTGTCCACTATCAGATGCTAAACTGTTTCCCAATTAGGATTCGAAAAATGTCCCTTTTTTTTCTCCTGTTATTCTATTTTCCTAATTTATTCCAAGGCCGGAAAAAAACTTTATTTATGGGCCCATGAGAAAATGAGCCTAAATTTGATTGATTACCATCAGTCGAAATAATAAGTGTTGAAGAAATAAGCTGCTTTTTTTTTAGTTCCGTACCCGAAGTAGCCCAACGGGACCCTGTAAATATACCTCTACTCCTTCCATCTGTCCGTCCGTCCGACTGTCCGTCCGTCCATCCGTCCGTAGTAACGTAAAAGAGCCTGTTGAACCGTAATATATAACGGGTTAATTTTTTTCACAATATTTGTTATTTACCAACAACATTTTAAAAGAAAGTGAAATAATAATGGGGGTCCCCGTACAAGAAACGTTTCCTTTCAACGTTTTTAGTTTTGCTGTAGCTGTGCTTTGCTCAAGTGTGATGTGTAATTAGGGTTTGCGCTGATTCGTTTGACAATCGAATTCAAATCGCAATATAATCTTACGCTACTGTGCGGCAGAACGGCAACCTCGGTGCGCGAGTCCGACTCGCACCTAACCAGCCTTTCAGTTTATTCTTAGCATGGTATTTGGAACGGGATGTTTAGTGAGCTTTATACTGGATCCTGAAGATGATGAAACTAACCGCATTGTTTGCAGTATTGTTTGTAGGTACACACTTCTTTATAATTCTGGGGGCCTTGTGAAAAAGGGTATAAGTAAAGAAAATAAAGAAAGAAAAATACATTTATTCACTACACACGCAAGACACACAGAAAAAAAGCGGCCAAGTGCGAGTCGAACTCGCGCACGTAGGGTTCCGTACCACTATACATCTAAATAAATGCGGTTTACGATTTATAACGTATTAAAAAAAAACTTATTATTAGATCTCGTTCAAACCAATTTTCGGTGGAAGTTTGCATAGTAATGTACATCATATATTATTTTTACATTTATCATTCCCTTAAGTTAGAAGTTACGGGGGGGGGGACACATTTTTCCACTTTGGAAGCGTCTCTCGCGCAAACTATTCAGTTCAGATTTTTTTTTATTAGAAACCTCAATATCATTTTTGAAGACCTATCCATAGATACCCCACACGTATGGGTATGATGAAAAAAAAAATGAGTTTCAGTTCTAAGTATGGGGAACCCCAATTTTTTTTATTTTTTTTCTATTTTTGTATGAAAGTCTTAATGCGGTTCACCGAATACATCTACTTACAAAGTTTCCATAGTATAGCTCTTATAGTTACGGAATAAAGTGGCTGTGACATACGAACGGACAGAAGGACGGACAGACATGACGAATCTATAAGGGTTCCGTTTTTTGCCATTTGGCTACGGAACCCTAAAAATGAAAACAAGAACAATAATAAACAAGTGTATAGAGTCTTCGCGGCAGTGAATCGGACACTGGCTCAGCATAATGCTGAGGTGTTAAACTCCTGCAGCGCTGATTTTCAGCCAGCTCCGAGTGTGACAGGCGGACAGTACGCTAAACGAATAAAGTGTACTTGAAAAAACAAAAAAAAAACTATTAAACAATTACTTATATTTGGTGGCAATATAAATTTAAAAGCTACATGCAAATACCTTACATAAACATATTTAAAGTAGAAATACGAGTACGCACTAAGCCTGTACACAGCATTGACAATTTGCCAAAATTACCAAAATCAAAAGAAAACTAAACTCTTATTTACAAAGTGCTGGTTGGGAGTATGATTTTTGGACAGTCAACAATAAGGATGGAAGGGATGGCAGGGGGGAGATCATTCCAACACTTGGACGCCGCAAACTTGGAACTACTTCTACTAATCGCCCTAGCTTTAAACATGCGTACATTACTGGACCATTGGATCTTTTTAAAGAGGTACGACGGGGTTATATGTTGCACCACACCGAACATAAAGGACGCCGGGTGCATGCGCCTCCGCGCAGCCATATTTATCAGGTTAGCGGCGTGGGAGCTGTGGGAGCGGGGAGGGACTCTAAAATAAAAACGATCACACGCGTTCTGCACACGTAGAGTCAACATAACTCATATTTATAAAGGGTTACCTACATAAACGGAGTATACTGGACTTACGCCCCTTTTCACTTGATCTTCAGAAGACATACCGATTTTCACCAGGACCCCAGAGTTATAGCAGACTACATTCCCTTACCGTACGCGTCGCATTATTAGATGAGTTGTAGTAGGTATAGAGACTTTACGTCGCCTGTATCTTAGAAACAAATCAAGCCTACTTAGTTGTGTTAGTTTAACTTTCTAGTTTATTATGAATTGTACTTTCATTTATGTGTTCCTTTTATTACCACATAATCCCGAATTAATTAAAATCCCGAATTTTCATAATTTCAAATTAAAAAAAAATCTTGTTCTTTTTTTTTTTCGCATCCACCGCGGTCTCGCGATCCTGACGAGGTCGTCTTTTCGCGGTGGATGCGAAAAGCACAAGACCGGTCTGAGTGGAGAGCCTTGGGGGAGACCTATGTCCAGCAGTGGACGTCTTTCGGCTGACATGATGATGATGAACCTTACCTATCCTACGTATAGCAATTTAATTATGTTTTGAATTCAATCCAGCTCAAGCATATAAAAACATTAGCTTTCGGAAAAATGTAAATTGGGACTGCAACTGGGGAAAATAAATATCAGAATTTTAAGATATTTTTCAGATTTTTATTACTTATATTCTCGGCTGTAGGGGTGACGACGACACAAGCAACTTGAGCGAAAATTACACCTTTTAAGTTAAATATTTCCTAAACAGTCCACCAAATCTAAAAAATATTATTAACATGATGTTTTTTAAGAGCTATCCAATGCTTTATAATTATGTACAGTTAAGTTCATAAATATGTGTACACTTTAGTACCTTGTCAATTTAATGTCATGTTGAAACTGTATGAAATGTAACAGCGATAAAAGAGACAAGGTACTAAAGTGTTCACATATTTATAAACCACACTGTAACCTATGGGAGTTACCCGTAATAAAATCTTCAACATTTTATTTTATAACTTGGCTAACTACGTCAATTTACAGATTTTTTCGGTACGTACAAAGAGTCTCTTAGTTAAACCGCAGACAGACGGACAGACGGACATGGCGAAACTATAAAGGGTCCCTTGTTAACTACGGAATCCTAAAAACAAACTACGAGTAGGTACGAGTACCTATGGCTCGCATTCTGCAAAGATGTACAGCACACGTTCAAGGCACTTTGTGAAAGTCAAGAAAACGCGTTGCCGGCAGTAACTCCGTGGAAGTGTAAGTCCAAAGTTCAAGCCTCTTATCCCTTGATCCTTGAACCCCCCCTAAAATCCCAGCGTCCTGATTGCAGGTAACCACCGACTTCCTGATTAAACTTCAATTAGCGACCCCAGCCAATTACTGCTCTTGACTAAATCGGTGTTCCTCGGGCTGTCTCTCTCTGATTACACTGGAGTGACTTACTTAGTAGTAAGCCAAAATACAAGCAATAGAGTTTTAAAACTTCGCTGATGAAAATCTTCTGAAATAAATGTGATAAGGACATAAGGGAAAGTTACAAAAAATCAGATTATAATGCTCTATATCTCCGAAACTAGTAAAAATCGCTGAAAATACATAGGGGTTAAATAGATACCTTTTTTTTTTCTTTAGGGCACAATGTTACACCAATTGATCTGGTCCCAAACTAAGCTCTAGGCTTGTACTATGGGTACTAGACAACGATATAAATACTTATATAGAGAAATATATACTTAAATACATAGAAAACATCCATGACTCAGGAACAAATATTCGCGCTCATCACACAAATATCTGCCCTTACCGGGATTTGAACCCAGGACCTCTAGTTTTGTAGGCAGGGTCACTACCAACTAGGCCAGCGCGTCGTCATGCTAGCTGCATGCATTTTAGCTGCTCTGTCAGCCCTATGCGATTTATGGGATACCCTGCAGAGGTCAAACTAACAGTAGGTATTTTAATATTCCGATTTCAATTCGATTTCAAGTCGCATTAGCTCAAAGAGCTCATCTCACACTTGACTATTTTTAAGTATTTGTTGTTTGTTCCATTTATAGTCAGCAACGTGTATTCTCGTATCTCCGTAAAACCCTGTCGCTATGACGTAACGTATTATTTAAACGCCACTCCGTAGGTATGTGTGGACAAGACAAGTTGCATTCTATCGATCATAAATTCATAGCGATTATAGAAATTAGCATCGATGTAGGGACGCGATAACATAGTATAATATAACATAATACCTAACATTACAATGCTATAACATAGTGCAATAGCATATACAGTGTGTGGCCCAAAACCGGGGCGAAAAAAGTAAATGGGGATTCTTTAGAACATTTCAATTAACTATCACAAGAATCTAATATTACAAAGTCTATAATTTTGGAGAAAACAGCCTACTAAGTTAAAAATCGTAGGTAATGTATTTTCCCGTCGCGATATCATCGCTTGGTCACTTGGTACGCGGTATGTCTGAGTACAGGGTGCCATTGACAACACGCGGTAGATTTAGCGGTGTTTGCATTACATTGAATTTGCGATTAAGTTTGTTAGAAAAAAACTAAAAGTTAAGTTTTGATTTTAATTAGGTAAGACCTTGATGTAATTACCGGTGATCTATAGAGCCCCTGTTTTTAATATTATCCCCGGTTTTGGGCCACACACTGTATAACAACCTTTTGGTATACTTTTCTCTTTACTTATTATTAGACCCAATTATTGGAGCAATTTGTTAGCTGGACGGTCTTAGACATGGGTAAAAATAATTTTGAAATATAGCTATGTATATACTTTTTCTCTACCACGTGTTTATTTTCTAAAACATGGCATGACTAAGCTCATATTATGAATTTTTTTTATTTTTTTTCTTGTTTAGAAATAACAATCTTCAATGTTACATAAATCAGGTTTGTCTCTAGAGCGTTCATGCAGTGGCCTGCAAAGCGAAACATTAAAGAAGGTAAAGGTCGAGCTCAAAAATAAGTATATACTTGAGTACCTTGTCACTTTTATCGCTGTGATATTTCCTTTTAATTACACTTTATTCGTTTAGCGTGCTGTCCGTCTGTCACACTCGGAGCTGACTGAAAATAATAGTACATTGTTGCCTAGGCGCGGAAAGTAAGGATTTCCTGACGAGGTGGTTAGCAGGCCGAGCAATAGCGAGGCCTTCTAAAATACGAGTCAGGAAATCCTCGTTTCCGCCGAGGCATACATATGCTTTTCTCAAACATGTGAGGAAATAATACAAATACATTTTTAAAAGCAAGTAATTTAATTATGCAGAATGAACGAATGTTACCGACTGTCAATTGTTTTTAAATACTAACCATAGAAATTGGAATGCAAATTCAAAAAGAAACACACGCACTGTGCTAAAAAAGCGAGCAGTTACCTTGGTTGTTTGGAATTTTTGTCTTGGTCCTTTTGATTTTGTATGCAAATTGACAGCATTTTTAAGAAAAATATAGACATGGACGGAAAGTGTTTTCATGTGGTTTTTTTACTCCTAGGAGTAAAATGAGGCTCTTTCCGTCCTTGTCTTTCAATCGGAAAACCGTTTTTTCCGAGCATGTTTGAGAAAATGTATTTTTCGACTCGCACTTGACCAGTTTAAAACTTCTTTTCGTACGGTCGTGCTTTGTCACATTAACGTAATCCACGAACTGCAGCATTCACCTGTCAAGGGCGTTAATTAAAGCGACAAGGTACAAAAGTGTACAGCTCTACCCTAGAAGGTCGACTGTCCTAACTATCGCTATGTTAAGAACGTTTGTTGATAGGAATTCGTTTAAAGCTTTGAAAACCCCGATTGTTGTTTTACGAGTTTTCTGTAAATTCTTACGATGATGAGGATGGGTTTATACATTTTTTAATACTAAATATCAATTTCCATTACTCACGAGGAAAGATAAAAATAAAACACTATTTGCCAGAACTTCGTCATAGCTTCGGAATGCATTCACAGTACCTACCTACTCTTTGATTACCAAGTTTTTTAATCTCTTTTCTTATTGGGAAATCACAGACAAAAAACAGAATACACAAAATACGACATTAAATTAAATAAGTGTGGTCTATATCCTGGGGTAATTCCCACTGAGAGTTATATATACAATTATGCCCTTGACTGTACTCTAGAAGTTAGGTATTTACTACAGTGTTTTTCAACGATGATGAATTCTGTGGCAGCCGTATTTCCTAATTTCAATCACTTACTATACTTACATGCGAGGTATTTAAAAATAGGCGATTAATTATTTAAGTTTCTGAACGGCGTCGCCAGGTGTGTACCAGTGTAGTTTTTATGTAAAGTTAAAGACACAAGTGTAATACGTGTGTGTATGAGCTGTCACAGCTCTTCGTAGCTGAAAAACACTGTAATGAATAATTCATTGAAAAAAAAAATAGATTCATTAAAACATAAAACTAATATTATATATCAGTCAGTTATAATCAACCTGGATATCCGCAGCAAGACGCCGCACCCTTACGGTTCCAAAAATAAAAAATATTAATAGTTAAACGTGCGCGGTGCTAAGGATGTTGGCAGGGCGTTTCTTCACAAAATACTGGGTCTATGTTGTTATTGGGAGGGCCAAGTACTGCAAATCACAATGCGTGGCTTGCTCCTTCTATTAATAACGTTGTCCTTGTCTTTTCTTTTTTTTGTTCTGTGATGTCTCAAATGGTTGGTAGGAAATCTAAAGTATCTATCATGATGTGTACGTGTATACAATTCGCAGAGAGGTAGTTATTCATTAGGCATACTCGTAATATGATTTTTCAGACCAATCTATCTGTTTATCTCTACTCTTCAAATCATTCCCGCACTGAAACCCCGAGGTATGCTGATTAGCGATCTCTTCCAGACAACCTTAAATGGTTTCGGGTACCTAATATTTTCACGAAACACCTTTCAAGTCATTACATTACGCAGAATTTTCATGTCATCGAAAGGCATTTCTCGCCGCATAAGTTTTTTTTGCCTGTCACAATTCTAACCTAACCTAACAAAATACAAGATACAAGATAATTTATTGTCAGAAAGTGGGTATTACAAAATGATGTCATGTTACAAAGTCTCGCCACAGTCAGCCAGTATCAGCATACAATAATACTTAAGGATAGTAGCAATATTTGATTCAATTAACATTATTTAAAATTATTATTGCGAAAGTACCTAAACTAGTAATAAAATATAAGATTGTCAAAAATTATGTTGATATCAATCATAACATAATTGTTATTTAAAGTGCTCACTAAGATTTTAGAAAGTTTTCCCCAAGCACCACTTATACAGTTTTGTTTTAAATTCGGGAACATCAGTTTTAATATTATTACTTAGGCAGATTATTAAAAATTCTAGCTGACATGTACATAAAGCTCTTGTAGTGCGCAGTCTCACATGCGGGAAGGCGTAATTGGAGCTCACTATTTTGTGAGATTTTCCTGGGATTTGGTTTAACCAGCGTGTAACATAACCTACGTAATTAATGTTAGATATCCTGAAAACATCCTGGTTTGATAAAAATGAAATGAAAATCGATAAAATTATACAATTGATAAAGTGAAATTCGATAAAATGATGGTTTACCTATGGTGTCAAATTTAAAGATTTTACTCAGTTGGTGGAGCAAACTTCTCGCGAACAATATCATACTTATAAGATGAAATAAATTGTTACTACAAACATATAAATGGAGAAATCGTATTATTTTCCAACGACTGCCATTTTTCTTCTGCTATCTATCGCCATTTTGGTCCAGCTATTTTTTTATGTCAATAGATATATGCTAAATCAATTTAAATTAATTTTGGTACGGAGGATATCACTGCTGTGAAAGCATTACAAACAAGCTAATATTAGTAGGTATGGAATAACCGAACTAAAAATGTATTTTGATCATTTTGAAATGATTAATATTATAATAATTAGGAAATAGCGACTCCATGGATTCTAGAACCACAGTATGCCAAGCCACCAAAATCCTTACCCTAGTAATGATAAGTCATTGGTCACTTGGTACTCCGACGTAGGTGCTAACTATGCGTTTCAAAAGAAAGCTCTAAGTCACTCATAGCTAGAAAAAGTCACCGACCAACCGACATATCCCTAAGAGTTGCTATAATTAAAGATAAAGATAAAGATAAAGAGAAATTTATTCGCAACAAAACAAAACCACATTACATAGATACAAAAATATTAAGACACAGAAAAATTGTTGCGAAACGGTCCCAACTCAGCATTCGCTAGCCGTAAAGCCAGCACTGGTCTTCCGTTGGAACCGCTTGGTGATGAGACGGAAAGTGACACACTTAACACAAAACAACAAGGCTTAAAAATTGGCTTGTCGAGCAGGCGTTCTACGACCATAATGAAATGTTTACGTAAACAATTTAATATATTTTATTTATTAGCAATTGTAAACTGACATGTAGTGTATATATTACCAATAAACAATTTGAATTTGAATTTGAATTTGAATTTGAAAGAAAAACATCAAGGATCAAATACAATCATTTGTTCGAGATTATCTCGTACGTCTCAAACGACCATAAAATTTATAGTATGGTAAAGTTGGCAACACAAAGGAAACAGAATCAATAAAATAAAAACAAAGACAACTATAGTCTATGGAAATGTAAACAAAACAAGCATATAGGTTACGTAACAATAACAAAAATGATAGACTTTCAATTCAAGAAATAAAATAAATAAATGTTTTGTTTACTTTACATTTAGAAGAATTAAGTGACACTTCGCTCGCAGAACATGTGGCCGATGGGATAGGAAGTTCTCGAGTGGCGTCCGTGCAGCGTGGGTAGCCCTCCAGCAAGGTGGACCGATGCGGCTAAGGATGCAGGAGAGAGATGTAAGCAAGGGACGTAGGACTAGGGTTGCCATATGGAAAAAATAAAGGTCCTGATAAAAATCCTGAAATTTCTTGTAACAAACTAATTAGTTGAGATCTCTTTAGCTGTAATTTATCCTGAAAGAAATCATATTGTTCTTCATCATCATCATCATGTCAGCCGAATGACGTCCACTGCTGGACATAGGCCTCCCCCAAGGCTTTCCACTCAGACCGGTCTTGTGATTTTCGCATCCACCGCGGTCCCGCGATCCTGACGAGGTTGTCACTCCATCTTGCTGGAGGCCTACCTACAGCTCGTCTTCCGGTCCGCGGACGCCACTCCAGAACCTTCTGACCCCATTGGCCATCAGTCCTGCGAGCAATGTGCCCCGCCCACTGCCACTTCAGTTTAGCTATTCTTCGGGCTATGTCGGTAACCTTAGTTCTACTGCGGATATCATCATTTTTGATTCTATCACGCAGAGAAACCCCGAGCCTCTCCATAGCCCTGTGAGTGACTTTGAGCTTCCTTATGAGGCCCATTGTTAGCGCCCACGTCTCATATCCGTAAGTCATCACTGGCAACACACACTGGTCAACAACACATATTGTTCTTGCTGATTACTTACTACTTTTATGTATCCTTTAAATCATTAAAACTGTGTAAACTTTGTTGTAAATATATCACGTTTAAACATATATTTTATAAGGTCATTCCTAAAAATCCTGACAACTCCTCACATATGGCACCCAGCGTTGGACCGACATGGAGGTCCTTCGGCAGAAATTACGAAGATGAAGACAACCGGGAGGAACTCGAACGTATTACCGTATCACTAACGACTTAGGTTACAAGTGAGAGATATTCGTGTTTGTTTGTGTACTTTTTCGAAGTGAGGTATATTTCACTATAAAATTATCCTAAAGTATTATATTGTAAAAGAGGTGTTGGAAAGACTTATTTTGGCGGCGGGTGATCCCAGGCGGGGTCGTTTTTCGTGCAGCGGCTCAGTCTGGCTGTGCAAAGGGGGGACGCGGCCAGCATTTTAGGGACCATGCCACGACCGGGTTATCTGTAAGAGGTATTTTATATATTTTTTAAGACGTGTTGTATCAATAATGATATAATGAATAATGAAATATAAATATCAATTGAATTACAGTAATTACAGCTTTTTATAGTGTCAAATCGGCCTCGCACGCATAGCTTTCAATAAAGGAAGGAACAGAGCAATTATGTCACGCTATCTTAATTGACAGTTCATGACTAAAAAACCGAACAGGAAGGGGTTAGGGGGGGGGGGGTCACTTGACTGTGACAAAAATTACCACTTTAAAGCTCAATATTTAGCAAAAAATTCGAACGTCGCTATTTATTACTAATAAGTTCCTGAACGGCTTCGCTAGGTGTGTTGCTTGTCACCTGACTCCTCCTAAATGGCTGGACCGATTTAGATGAAATTATGTGTGTGAATGGGTTCCTGGATGGTTTGAAAACACAGTTGGACCCAGTCATCATCACCATCATCATGTCAGCCGAAAGACGTCCACTGCTGGACATAGGCTTCCCCCAAGGCTTTCCACTCAGACCGGTCTTGTGCTTTTCGCATCCACCGCGGTCCCGCGATCGTGACGAGGTCGTCATTCGTCGTAGGACCCAGTAGTAGGAAGCTATGCTGTCGGTACGTCACCAAATCCTCGTAAACGGCTGGACTGAATTGGATGAAAATTTGTGAGTGTATTTCAATGGGTTCCTGGATGGTTTGAAAACAAATGTACCCGGTAGGTAGCGCTGCCGTCGGCATTTCACCAAATTTATTTAATAATAACCTAATTTAATAATTTAGACATACACAGCATGGTAAACAGTGAGATATCAAAAAATTATGAATTTAACGTACCTAGATTCGTTAGGATAAAATAATGAAAGTGTTAAATTATGCTGAGTCAGTGTCCGATTCACTGCCGCAAAGACACACTAAGTACTTGTTTATTGCTGTTTTTTGAATTTACTATTTTCTGTGTGTCTTGTGTGTGTAGAAAATAAATGTATTCTTCTTTCTTCTGTATTTCTCTCTTGTAGATCGAAAGGGTCATTAATTGTGATAATGTATGTCTTTAATTTTAAAAAAGACCGCCAAAAACACCCTTCTTTATTATTTTGTTACATTCGACCGGTTCGATTCCCGGTTAAGGCAGACGAATTTAAAAAAATCAATAAAATTATCTTTTCAATATGTAACGTACTTGTCGTAATGTATGTAACTTTTTTTATGATTTTCTTGAATATTTAATTATATTGAATTAGGTATATCAGTTTAACGTTTAAGGTAAAAAAACCTTTAACATACTTGATGTTTCAAATTATTGATTTACCATTAGGTTTTTCATATAAAAGACATCAACGCGTCCGAACCCTGAGAATTAATGTATAGATGAGAGATAAAGCCATTGAAATACAAAATGGATGCAATAATATTCTAAATGTGATAGAAGTCCTAACAAAAACATTTTAATATAACTTTTATGGTGTACATACCTATCCCAATATATTTTGAAAGATTGGGTTGCGAGTCAAGGATACCATTGAGATTTTGAAGTATAAGTAGTCTAATTTTAACTATTTCCAGCACATTTTTTTTTCATTGTTGAAAATAGAATAAAAGGCCAGCAAGGACCAGTGAGTTAAGTGGCTCGTGGAACGCTATATAAATTGGCACTGGCCGAGGGCGCCGGCAGTTCGCGCGGCGGCCTGTGTGCATAGACTTGCAGTTAAAAAGTTAGCCATTCGAACTTGGAACGCGGAGTGCGCGCCAAATTTTGACGTGAAAAGTGACCGTTGAGATTTGATTTGTGTGATTTTTCGGTGTTTTGTTTGCCGTTTGTTTTAATGTAAGTATTATAGATATTAGGAATATTTTTACGTCAACAATAATTTCACAAAAACTTCAAACAAGAGTGTCGATGACTTTAAAAAAAATGCCGGAGTATTATATACTATACTATAACAATAAAAAAAAGGAATTGTAATTAAATTAAATTATACAATTATGATAATACATTTTATTGCTTGTGGGTGAATAAAACCATATTGTGTTAATTAATATTTTTAATTAATTTGAAATTGTTGTTGTAGTAATTTAGCTGGAGTTACTGATAAAATCGCGTGTGTTTAGTTTCGTTTAAATAACTTAAATCAAAACTACGTAATTAACTAACCTAGCTAGTAAGTAATCACTGTAATTATTTTTTAACATCTCAGTCGTTCCGTGACCATGACACAGAAAAAGGGCTCAAAACTTTAAAATCTACATTTAAATAATCTTTTAATTACCATATTCAAAATTTATACGCATATTTTGAATTTTATCCGCTAAGATTAATGTGTTTATTTTGTAACGTTTGTCTGCCTGACATTGACTTTTTAACATTCTGTTACGTAAAATCAATATTATTTTTGAATTAAATTATTTACTTATTCTGTAGGCATATTTTTTTTTTACCTTGGATTGAAGGCAAAGGCTAACTTTTGCCTGATAATATATTAATACATTTAGGCTAGATTTAAAAGAATGTTATTAAAAATTAAAATCTTTATTATTGAAATCTAAACTAAACCTACGGTAAATATAATTGTGGGTCTCCTTAGATACTGTTAAGTCTAGATCTTGGAATTTGGAATCGTCCTTGATACTAAATTGCATTTAAACACACATATAGATAGTATCGTGAGCAAAGCTTTAAAAATGTATGGATTCACCGTGCGCTCCTGTGCCGAGTTCACCCGAACCTCAACATTTATTTATATTTATCTCAATTGGAGTATGCTGTACCCGTATGGAATCCTTTTTTAACCGACTTCAAAAAAAGGAGGAGGTTATACGTTCCACTGTATGTATTTTTTTTTTTTTTTGTGTATGTTCACCGATTACTCCGTCAATTGTGGTCCGATTTTGAAAATTCTTTTTTGATTTGATAGGGTATATTTCCGAGGTGGTCCCATTGCCACCAAATCGGAATCTGATGAGGGGATCAGTGAGGAATTGAGAGAACTCCTCAAATATTGTAGGCAAACATAAAGCGATTTTAGTATTTTTAGTAACAAGTCTAGCATTTGCATTCAGAAAGTATCATTTGGTGAAGTGGACCTGATGATGAAGACCACAGATGGCCACCGGAACTCTTCAACGGTACCTATTTCAAGGGTGGCGATAAGATATCTCTATTAAGATGGTTGAACGACTACTACGAAGTTTATTTACTTGTAGAAATATGACTATGTATTTCCCGCGGCGTTGCTTGCGACGCGCTTGAAATAACTTAAAGTTTCATATCAACAAAGAAGTGGGACTACGTAACAGCGTATTCTCATAATAATATAAGACAGACGTACGCTATAACTACACAACTGGCGAAGGAGCTGGGTCTGAATGACAAAGTTAATAAGTACTTTGGGTAGGACCTTGGGCCTTAGGAGGATATGATCAGCACACGTGGCACACGTTATTAAAATTTTAGCACAATCCTCTTAAACGTTGCATTTCGCACAACGCTTTTTCATCATGTGGTTTCTTTAGCACTTTATTGGGCTCTAAGTCGCAAAGAGCAATACCATTAAGGGTCTTTACGCGACTTAGAGCAACATAAACTTGGCCTTTGGCAAACATTTTTTTACCCAAATCTATTACAGCTTTGTTTAAGGTAGTGCCCTGGAGTTTATGCACTGTAACCGCCCAACTGAGGATTAGCGGCAGCATCCTTCGTTCAACATCCCCGTATCCTTTAGTTGCCTGATAGGTTGTTGACACAGGCGCTATGGCGACTAACCCGTCTCTGTCTTTCACTTTTGTGCCAATAGTGACATCATCAAATTTAATAAAAACAGATTCAGGTAACTCGCCTGATTCTATTTGGTCACGGCGAAAGGCAGGCCATTTAAACTTGGACACAATCCCCATTGCCCCGTTGACCAGGCCTTCAGTAACAGAAATGTTGCGTCTTAACATGACTCTGGAGCCTATGCCAAGTTTCAAAACGTGCATCAAACCACCACAGTTATTTGCATCAGCAGGAATAACATTTGATGGTGGTCGTTTTCCATAGGTTGCTGCCTCTCGCGACTCATCGATAGCATACAAGGTGTATACGCGACTTGACTGAAGCAGTTGGTTCGTCATTTTGGAGTTGTAGTCTTCTACCAATTTGATGGTAGGAAAAATTCTAACTGCCACACCATCTGCGAATTCACCAACCTGTTCAACTCGTCGTCTCTCACACAAAGTTTGCAATTGTGAAATGGTGATTTCACCAAACCGCAAGCTATTTAATAAATCAACAAACTCCAGATCGCTACTTTGACGCATGTTGATGGTCAGTTCACAGAAGGAGAACTGTTGCCATAAATGTATTTCGGCGTTTGACCATGGCGGTTGCTCAAAGCACCAATGCCCTTTAACTGGTGGTAACTGCATTATATCGCCAAATAACAACACATTTGTTTTAATATTATGTGCGGTTGTAAAATACGAAATTTTCTATAGTTTCTCATTTATTGAAAAGTGGAACTACATAACAGCATAAATAGGATCACTAAAAAGTATTAAATAAAATAAATGTTTAAAAAAACAAAAAACCGCCTTCAAAAATGCAAAAAATAACTTCATATAAAATTATAGGTACCTATAGGTAGGTCAGTCCAACTGAAGTCGGCGTCCCACAATATTTTAATGATAGGTACAAACAACCACACACTTAACTGCCCATTAAAGACCGAAGTTAGAAAATGTAGAAAGAGATGAATATAGATTTTACATAAGAGACAGTTTCTCTCTGTTCATCTTCAATAGTCACTCAGCTGTGTTGCTGTTTGTAAATCGGCTTTTGGTTTAAAATAATGTGGGACGCCGACTTCAGTTGGACTGACCTACCTATAGGTACCTATCATTTTATAAGAAGTTATTTTTTGCATTTTTGAAGGCGGTTTTTTGTTTTTTTAAACATTTATTTTATTAATACGAGGGCCACACCGAAATTATCGGGAATTGAGTACTTGGGATTGAGTCAGCATAAAACCTTTTTTGTTACGTGAGAACTGGCCACTTGCCATCGTAATGACATTAACACAATTTAAAAAAGGTCGGTTTTTATTTGACAGTTTAAATTTTACAAATCGATAGACAAAATGGAGGTAACGCGTGAAAATTTCCGTACCGATTTATCACAACTTTCGTCGAGGGTTATCTCAAGATGAATGTCTCGGTGAGCTTGTTTCCATATGTAATGTGGAAGCACCAAGCCAAACGACTATTTATCGCTGGTATTCGGAGTTTCGACGAGGTCGTGCCTCTCTCAGTACCGTACCTTCTTCTTCTTCGTGGTCGACCAAAAACAGCAGTAACGCCTGAAAACGTGACGGCTGTGCAATTTTTTTTCAAGATGATCGTCATGTCACATACGAGCAGATTCGGGCTTTGATAGGGCTTGAACGACTGCAATTCAAAATATTTTGCATAATGAGTTGGGTGTCAGAAAGTTGATTTCCCGCTGGGTACCCTATAATTTGTCTGAAGATCAGAAAGCGGCTCGTGTTGAGTGGTGTCGGTCTACTCTGAAACGCTTCAATGGAGGGAAGTCAAAAGCGGTTTATTACATCGTCTCAGGTGACGAATCTTGGATTTATTGTTATGAACCTGAAAGAAACATCAGTCGGCAGTTTGGGTCTTCGCCGGTGAGCGTATCGAAGAAAATGATCGCTTCGTTTGTTTCCAAAAAAGGACATGGGGCGACAAGTCCTTTACAGGATCACAGATCGGTTACCGCCGATTTGTACACCTTGGTTTGTTTGCCAGAAATAATGGCTGAACTCCGTAGAAGTAATGCTACACGCCGAATCCTCTTACACCACGATAATGCGAGCTCCCTTGCCGCTCGCAAAACAAAAGAGATGTTGAACCAAGAAAATTTAGAGTTAATGTCTCGTCCTCCGTATAGTCCCGACTTGGGCCCTAACGATTTTTTTACATTCCCAAAAAATAAGCATTTGTTACGTGGTCAGCGATTTTTAGACCCAGAAGCGGCAGTAGAAGCGTATAAATCGGCCATTTTGGAATCTTCCATTCAGAGTGGAATTACTATTTTAATAACTGGTTCGAAAGAATGCAAAAGTGCATTGATTGCAAGGGAGAATACTTCGAAAAACAATAAAATAGTGTTTTGGTATAACGTACTTATAGTTTTTTTAATTCCCGATCATTTCGGTATGCCCCTCGTAAGTACATTGAAACAGTTGAAATAGTTCAGTCAACATTTTTACGTTTTATAAGTTCCAAATGTAATCGTAGTGAACTGTCATATAGATATAATGAATTATTATGTAAATATGATTTAATCACTCTTAAATCTAGACGTATCTATCTGGATACAATTTTGCTATATGACCTTTGTCAAAATGGATACGATTGCACTGCCCTCACTAACAAACTATGTTATAGGGTCCCACATAAGACACACTGTCGTAAGCAATGTCGCGTTTTTGCGGTTACCACCTGTCGCACTAATGCTGGTTAACGGTCACCGCTTTATCGACTAGTAGACACACACAACTTGCATACAACAAACACTTTATATCAGTTGATATAATGTTTACACGCATTGGAAAATTTAAAAAAGAAATTCTGAACGTACTGAAGCAATGTCACAACTAGTTCAAAGTTTAATTTAGGAACTCATCTGGTAGGTATGTAAGTACAGTCGAGGTCATAAATATATACACTTTTCGTGACGTCAAAAAAAATGCCTTTATTATTTACATACACTTTACGCGATGGATGTATGGATGTTGGTGCCTTCGACTGTAATAGTTTTAGTTTTCAGTTTTAATTTTAATTTAAGAACTTACGATGTTACACCATATAAAAATTAGAAGAGTACCTCTAATGACTACTTAATGTTTACTTTAGTTATCTGTGGTTAACGGTGTTGGTGGCACAATAACATAACTTGTTGCACTGTATACTACTTAATCATACGCATAGATGGCGTTACTGTTTGTTAACATAAATAAATAAATAAATTTATAAAATATCGTTTAATTACCCTTTACTATTAATGTATACGAGCAACAAGTTTAGGTACCTACCCCTTTTTTTTTTTTTGTAACCGAGCTACCGGAAGCTTTAAAAAAAAAATGGACTCGCGCACAGTTTTTTTAAAGTTTAACATAGCCGAGAATCAGACCAACTAAACCTGCAAAATATAACCAATATTATAAATTATTAAAGGCTTGAAGTATAAGGCGATGAGCTTGCAACCTGGCCCTAATACACTAGTAAACATCTTAGCCTCATCACTAAGTTTTTAGAGTTGTAGGTAATTCTGTAGCTCTGCCCACCCCACTCTGGGATGAAGGCGTGACGGTATACACCGTGTTTTTTTTGATTTACGATAACTTTAAGGAAACATTCTTTAGGTCAAACAAAGTTAATTTCCCGAAGACAGACAAATGATAAGTCTAACGGTTTTAAAGATATTTAATTTTTAAATTTAATCATTTAACCACGCTAAACTAGCGTAAAAGGCTCTTAATTGATAACAACAATTTTCTTTTAATACTTATGAGTAAAGAGTTTCCAATTGTTAGGTTTGTATACGCGTCAATTTAAAGTGACAATCTAGTACCTGTCAAGTGTTATCTTTACTTGTGTGTGTATGTCACGCCAACATAGACGTATTTGACACTGATTATTAGTTAACTCTAAAGGCCCTTTTAGAATGACCAAAGATAAAAGATTTCATTATTTTGTTCTAAACTGAAAAAACATTTTTTTTTGGAATATTTAAAAATCTTATCTACCAATTAGTTTCTATGGATATACCTAGTAATATGCCGAAGTTATCGTAAATCAAAAAAAACACGGTGTATATGTATGTAAATTATTTAACATATTACAATTTTAGGATATGAGGTATGACCACTTCATGGTATACAACAAATAAACTTTACCCTCCTTCATAGGAAATCGAGTGAATCTTCCATTGGGTTTCTATTATACTCGGTAAAGCCACATTGCCTTTGACGTGTGATCGTATTGTTATAAACTCAGCCGTCAGAGACAGTTAAATAAATAAGAGTTATTAAAAAAACGCTACCAATACGATAACACGTCAAGCACCTTTCCCGTTTCACCCTGTTTAATTCTGCTGATCGAACTACAGTCAAAAAACAAAAAAGTTAAATGTTGAGCCACTGTAGAAGCCTTCCACAGAAAACCAATGATTAAGTTCAAGTAATCGCTTTTTTTGATTTTACCCTATATTATGTCGCGGAGAACGCAAGCGAGCGCACAGGCCACCTGATGGTAAGTAGGACCTGAGACCTATACACATTTGAATTCTCAAGACTGCAATCCTAAGATATCAAATGCGTTCCCCACCCGGAGGACTAGTAATTTCACCGGTTCACGTATCTCCACACCGGAAGACCGGAACAGAACAGTGCTAAAGCTGCCTGTGAAAGGACAAGATGGTGTAAGCGTTCCGGGCGGCCCTGCACAAGGTCCTCCCACCACTAAATGATGAAGGGTGATTGGTGGCTCAGCAAATAAAGTACTCAGACCCTAGCCATGATGCAAACGCTACTGACGGTTTTTTTTAATCACTCAGAAATCCGAGTGTATGGGATGATATTCTTGTGCCACGAACCACGTGGTCAACTATAATCTCATACATTTTGAGTGATTAAAAAGAAAAACCGGGCAAGAGCATGTCGGACCGTGCTCAGTGTAGGGTTCCGAAGCTGTTACTACAAACAAATTAGACCTCGCGACAAAATTAGCTATGCCGTTGGAAAACTGTTATCTCCATACATCGACATAGGTCGCGGTCAGTTTAACAACACCGCAAATAAGTTTTCCGTAGGTACAAACATTTAAACCGTTTGTAACTCAAGAACCAATTAATTCTACTTAGTCGTAATAGTATTCCTATAAAATTCATTATATGTGCTTTCATTTAAGATATTTTTCAGATTTTTAGTATATGCAGTTTTAGCTATAGTGGGGGCACACGGGGTGACACTTACACTAACAAAAATTACCGCTTTAAAGGTTAATATTTCTTAAACGGATCCGTTAATCGAAACATTGTATTCAAAAACCCGCAAAATTGAAAGAGCTATCTAACGACACCTCACACTATGGGGTAGAAGAAACATCCCACGTAATGAGTACGATACGGTACACAAAAAAAAAAGATTTTATCTTACCACTTTTTTTGGCGTGACTTATATGTATATTCATGCCGAATAACAGCTTTCTAGTACTAAGGGTCTCTGAGCTAGGCTGCGGACGGACGGACATGGCGAAACTATAAGGGTGCCTAGTTTGACTACGGAACCCTAAAAAACGTTAGTAGCGTTTGCATCTCGGCTACAGCACCGGATTGTACAAACTGCCTACTTTACACATCTGTTACCACATTCACGACATTGAATTAAAGTCGTTGGGTTTTCCTGTTCTATTTTTTCTCTAGTGTCAACACTAGAATTGTTAAGATAATGCTTAATGGATGATTCATGATTTTCGGAACTCAGATCGGACGGAAACCCCCTTCGCCTGTCACATATTTGAACAATACAATACACAATTCAGTGGACTCGGCGGTCAAGGTTTAGTTTACTTATTGAATTGAAACGAGTTCTTGGGTTCGAGGCTGGTTCTAGTCTGGGTAAAAACTTTTTGACGTCTATATTTGTGTATTATCTATTGCGCGGATATTTTTTATCTGTTTTATCCTGCAGTTGCGATAAAATATTATTTTTAATAATGCGTGGTCATTCTAATAAGGTTTACCGACTGTATAGATAAACTCCCAAAAAACATTTTCCCCCTCATGTTTATTTTTTTGCTTTTATGTTTTTCCCATGTTCTTAATCGTCTAATCGATGGTTTTTCCATGGTTTTTATAACACATTTTTTTCTCTGTGTTTTTTATTTCTCTCAACTCAAACTGTATATAATACAAATTTAATATTATGTAGGTATTAAGCTTTTAATTATTTACCGAAATTATTTATTTATTCAGGGAATATATACCTACAATAAATAAATTCCACGTACAGTCGAGTTCATAAATCCATGTGACAATTCATATATACACCGTGTTTTTTTTGATTTACGATAACTTCGGCATATTACTAGGTATATGCATAGAAACTAATTGGTAGATTAGATTTTTAAATATTGCAAAAAAAAATTTTTTTTCAGTTTAGAACAAAATAATGAAATCAATTATCTTTGGTCATTCTAAAAGGGCCTTTAGAGTTAACTAATAATCAGTGTCAAATACGTCTATGTTGGCGTGACATACACACACAAGTAAAGATAACACTTGACAGGTACAAGATTGTCACTTTAGATTGACGCGTATACAAACCTAACAATTGGAAACTCTTTACTCATAAAGTATTAAAAGAAAATTGTTGTTATCAATTAAGAGCCTTTTACACTAGTTTAACGTGATTAACTGATTAAATTTAAAAATTAAATATCTTTAAAACCGTTAGACTTATCATTTGTCTGTCTTCGGGAAATTAACTTTGTTTGACCTAAAGAACGTTCCCTTAAAGTTATCGTAAATCAAAAAAAACACGGTGTATATATATGTATATATATATATATATGGCAGTTTCAACATGACATCTAATTGACAAGGTGCTAAAATGTGCACATATTTATGAACTCGATTGTACATGCGTCACGCAGTTTCTAGACGACAGCGGCGCTGGCTGTGATTATATCGAGTGAATGTTTGTTTGTTCTTCCGGAGACTGCACAGACATTCAATTTACTACTGCAAATAAGGAAAATACGTCACAAACGATATTTTTCGAGAAATCGTTATGAGTCTCTGTTTTTGGGGTAAATATAAGTTTCCTGTAACTCCGGGTACTTGTCGTGAATCAGACATCTTATTATGTTGGAAAAGGTAGTTTTTATTAGGGTTCCGTACCCAAAAGGACCCTGTATCTTAAGAACAGTTAAAACTCGACGCTATTACTACATAGAATAAAACTTAAATCGTTTTAATCGGGAAGTTCGGAAATTAGCAGCTGGGCGAAACCGCTGGCTGGACGCTTATAAATAAAAATATATAAAGCCCCCATACATTAATGGTACGGAATCCTTTGAGTGCGAGGCCGGCTCGCACTTGGCCGGTTTTCTTGTTTACTCAGGTTATCGATGGGTAGTTAAACCGCGTCAGATCATCGCGCATCGGTCGGTGTGAACACGTCCTTACACTTTTGATCAGCGATGGTCTTCAAGCATCTGTGGCTAATAACTCTTTTTAATTACCTACTAAAATAGTACTAATCCTAATTATGTATAAATTAATATTTAAATGTCTGCAAATAAGTCACTACTATTATGTGTAACAAGTAAAGTTCTTGTCAAACAACTAATGAATAAACGAGTACCAAATATAAAATGTCATGATCAGAATAAAAAGTAACTCTGAAGGGGTATTTTTTCAAATGTCACTAAAAAGTCGCTTCACTAAAAAGTCGGGACACGACTAAGTTCTAAGTCTGTAAGAAATGTGCAACAACATGTACTCGTACCTAGACTGAAGAGCAATGAAAACGGTCACTTAATAAAAATTTTGAGCACACTTATAACCTTGTCATTGTCACATAAATTTATTTGTTGAATGTACGAATATTTAAAAGAGATATTACATTATAATGTTATGTATGCCTATCTTGCATATTTTACATGCATCATGCTTATTTTAATTTGTCCATTTGTTTCGCGGCATGCTTTTCATTTGATGTTCAGTTTGTAATGGTTACGTGTGGTGTGGCCGTGTACATTTGGCATATTTTTTATTGTAGCTAACGTTTTTGGCATAACATATTAGGATGGAATTGTTACGACGGATGTTGACTTGAATGTTTGTTCGATTTTTCAATGGTATCGGTATGGGAATTAAATTTCTTTACTAATCATTTCGTTTTGTATAATGGTCATATTGCATAATTAAATGTTGTGTAGCATAATGGGGGCGGGACAGAAGCGACTCGAATAGGTTTGGTTGTTAGGTCTTTTTTTCATGCCGGGAACCTCTTGCTTTTCATGCTTATGCTGTTTAAAATAAATGTGTGGTATAAAAATCACTTGCACTATGGCCTGTTTTTGTTGCTTGTAAGTGTATCATCTCCGGAGTTGCTTAACCGGTTTAACTTTAAGTGCACTGAGGTTGACAACCCCATAGCAAGGCCGTCTATTTCGAGACTATTTATTAGCAAAATGATTTACTAGGCAACGAAAAAAGTGTGTATCTTTCAAACTATATTTAGTGGCGTAGCGACCGTATTCCTATATAATTAGAGCTGAATTTACTTGAGCTGTAAATTGCAGATACGTCCTTTTCGAGGTTGTACTAGTGCATTTTGAATTAGTCAAATAGATTGGTTTTCTTTCTGAATATAACTTTTTGCTTCTCTGGGGTGTGAACGTGAACTCTATGCGGATAGAGATTAAACGTTTTTTTAAAATGATGCAGTTACAAAAGTTAAGTCTTAATTAGTCAGTAGTTCTGTGGCAATGTTCTCTAGAGGATTAAGATCGATTATGCCGTAACTTAAAAACTTGTTTGATCATTTTCACAACAAGCATTTTTTAATAGTAGCGAATTTTAAACAATTTAAGCCGCTGAAGTTACCAGTAGATTATAAGACGCATTTTTTCCCAATCTAATTTGACATAGTCGACGGAGCTCATATTATACCTAAATTAAATAACGCAACATAAAAAATCGCTAGTTAACTACTGCACTTATCTGTCAAGGGCGTTAAATAAAGAGTCAAGATACAAAAGTGTGCAGTTATTTATAAGGCCGACTTTACCTTCCACCTTGGCCAGTCAGGTAGAACCACAAAATAATTCACTACACCTGTACTCGTTAGTTATTCCGTGGGTAGAACAAATGCAGTTGCGTTTCTAAAGCTTGTTTTTTATATTGCTATATTAGACTATATTTGGATCAATTTCAAAGAAAATAGTTTACCTTACTATACTATTATAGAATAGATGCACACCAAAGTCACGAGCAGTTAATATATTGCGGGGTTCCCCAAGGATCCATTTTAGGGCCCTTATTATTCTTGATGTATATCAATAATATACACACCTAAACATTCCAATTCCTTAATGACTGATTTTCCCATATAAGAGAAATGAAATTCACATCCGTAACTATATTTTTAACTACGTACCAAAATCCACGCAGAAACTTCTTCGCAAACAGAAGGTACCTATAGTATACTTCAGATGGCTCTGATTGATATTTATTGCTTCATCTGGTCACACAGCATTCTAACGAAATACAACTTTAACGTAACGGTGAAAGGAACAAATTGAAATGAGCCAATTGACTGTTGTTGCATTGACCCTTGTCCGGCGGAAATGCATTGGTGCAAGAGCTATTTTATTTACTATACCGTTTGCTGTTGACGAAGTCACGGTCGTCTATGTAGAAGTCATTTATCGTTATTCCCTCGGGAACTGTACAATTTTATTTGGATACAAGGTAGGTAGGTGCTGTCTATCTCCGGGCTAAGAACTATCTCTGAGACCTAATTTTAAGTTGATCATTTGAGGCGTTACACTGTGAAAACAGAACAAACAAATAAACTCACTTTTGTATTTGTTATAATTAGTTCCTTACTAGGGTGATGGCCCCAGTGTTAGAAACTTTTAGCCGACAGGCACCATTAATGGACACTTAACTCTTTATTCTAATTTCATACTTATAACCCTTTTGCCGCATAACAAATATATTTTTAACCGTTATCTTCTGTTAAATAAGAATCAAGTGTCCATCGTTGGTCCTTGTCCATTACTGGTTCCATCACCCTAGATGAATTATGGATAAAGGAGTAGGAATGTTCTTGCTAGATTAGTTATGGGTTCTAGATTAGATATACCTGACTAAATCTCTGATTTTCGTAGTAAACTTAAACTTGTAATTACTTCGTAAAATTCTACGATCATTTAGAACAAAACATATCTCAATTTAAATTACTAGGTAATATTTTGGGGTACTTAGGAGAAATTTATAAAATGATACAAAATATAGTGGGAAAAAAAAAAAAAAAAACACGTAACCCTAGTCTTGAACCATTATTTATCTACAGATTTAGAAAAAAATATTTATCCATCAAAATTCGAACAAACGATGCAGTTGGTAACTGAAATTCAACCTTGTGATAGGTTACCTCCTGGGGTAACCTAGGGATGACCTAAAAAGGATTTTTAAAACCGACCCTTAACTAGAAGAAATAGGGTTAGAAGCGGGAAACTAATCCAAAAGTCGGGACCATAATCCTGGACACAACTTTAACAGATACAGGGTTACCAGGGCTAACTCCACAGCAATGTGTTAATAGCACAAGAAATAAAATGTATTAGCTGATTCATGTAGCAAACAGTTGAGAAAAATCATTTCTAGAATAGCTATAAAAATATACTGTGATATACATTTATTCCTATCTCTTTCTAGCAAAACAAAATGTAATTTTCATGTCGCATTTCTCTGTCTATCGCTGTCTAGTTAGCAGCTTAAAATGCTTTTATCATTAGTATTTCTTGACCGATTTTAATTTTTATTTCACTCTTGGTGATCTCTCTTACGGCATCTCATCTATCTTACTTTCATACTTCTTAGGGTACTTTTCATAATGTGTGCAAAAATGCGATTTAAACAATCCATGCTTACTTCCTGTAGCTAATTACTAAGACGAAGACGTGAGTTGTTAAAGTTGTCTCACGGATTATGGTTCCAACTTTACCCGTATGAAGTGGCTTGCAGTCTACCTACTCGTTTAAATCCAAGCTGTTCATCAGCACTGCACTTATTTCGGTGCAATGCCACGTATATCACGCGACCCCAATCTCAAGATAAAGATGCTCGTGTAGTGTAATGCTATTAATCGTAATTTGACGTTAGTACTTACAATGCATTGTGTTGAAATTGGCTCGGCCTTGTGGTTAATTGCATGTAAAGGTTGCCGCAGATGTGTCAGTTAGAGATTAAAATAGAAATATAGTCAATAATTCCTCTATTAAATAAAAACGGATCAAGTTGGAGTCGCGCCCCGAGGTCTCCGTGTCAAATCAAATGCAACAGAGTTCGTGTTTTTGAGAGCAAGTAATTTGGTTAGGCTACGTTTGTGCAGCAGTAGAATTTGATAATAATGCCGGCATATTTTACTAGATGTAAAATACCTATTAAAGTTCCACCAGTCATCACGATATAGTACTTTAAGTGACGGTTGCGTAATGCCAATTACGCAGAGTCGCGTACAATACTTTATCTACACACATATTATAAGTACTCTAAGATGGGTTCAGAAGCCGAAATTCAAATGACCAGCATTACCTGTGGTAGTAGGTGACAGCGATGACAGCTGTAACGTAATGAAATTACGTTATCGAATATTGTAATGTAATGAGATTCAAATTTGGAACATCTTCCAAAATTAAGAGCTGTCATCCGCGGGTTTTGAACGCATAATAGAGGACTTACGATATGTGTAAATAAAACTCTTTACTATATACCTCGCATTATTATTTTTAAGGTTGGCGCTCATAATAATTGAATGTGCCAGATTTAGCCAAAACCACTTAAATGTTTTATCGATCATATAATTCGCGTCCAAACTAGTGATTACTAATCGGAATGAGGGCAAGTGAAAGAAAATGGAACGTACCGCTTAAACTTTAAGGTTTATTTGAATCAATATTAGACTCTTGAAGGCTAGGACATTTACTTTGTATCTCATAAATACAACGAAGCCAAATATTGAAGTAAAACCTATAATTTTAATCTAACGCCAAGCTGCAACGTTGCCTAAATGTTTTCCGATAAAATTACTAGTTCAAAGGCTTTATATCGATTGGCCCTCGATTGGCTGTGTGAGGATTGCGGTCTTGAGAATGTAGTCTTGAGAATACAAATGTCAAGATTGTCTTGTTATTTGGACAATTGTTTTAAAGCACAAAGTATACCTTTTTAAGGGGGAAGACTTCATTTTAGGATACAATCAACGATTCGTGAACCAATATTTTATATTGTATATAATTTTTCGTTGGCAAACATTAAATACATGTACACAATATAATAGATGTATATTTTATCGCTATTCTCTCGGGAACTATTTGATTTTCGGGAACGTAGCCTACTTTGGTCCGCTTCCGGGCTATAAACTGTCTCTATACCATACAAGTTTATTGGTTGAAGAGGTTAACCGTGAAGAAAAAAACAAAGAAATATAGGGGGTATTTTGAATTTACAATGTTAGTAAAGTTGTTAACCACCGGCGCAAAAAGAGGGGTGCTATCCAAGATGCCAATGTTGAACCATGAACAAAAGGCAAGATAGCGGCGAGAGAGAATGAATCAAGATTGCTTAGGTCTTCCCCCAACCACATACACTCACGAGCAAAACAGTTGCATCACTTTCCATTTTTTCATGTTCAACCATTTATCTTCGTAAATCAGCTTTGCTTTCTGAAATATTAAAATAAAACAATGTTCTAATAGTTTCCATGTCTGTTTACTTTTTGCAAAGCTTTGATTACAAGAAACGTTATTTCATTTGAATAATTAAGAAAGAAAACTAACTGGTTTACAGATATAATTTCGTCCGAAAATCCGGACAGACTCGTGCTTCCTAAAATGCACACAGTAAGTATTAAAGAGTAGAATTTGCCATGTGTACGAAAATATTAAAGCAAATCAAACTGCTTACTTGGTGTTAGAAAGATGCTTTTACAACATTTTCATATTAAATATTTGCATGACTTATTTAAGTCTAGATTTATGATAAACGGTGGACATGAAAAAGCAAAGTGTTGCAATTGTTTTGCTCGCGAGTGTAATTTATACCGTGTTGACAGCTGTCAATTTGGCCCTTTTAGAACGGTGTGACTATACCGGTTAGGTCCTATCCCAATCAACAGGCCCTGCCTCTAATCGCTAGTAATAACTCGCGTCGTTCTCGCCTTGAGCGGCGTCGGAAGTGAGCGTGCGCAAGGTTTCGGCTGCTTTAGCCGCTCGTCAGCTGAGCATACGCGGGCGCCGAGCATCGCGCCGCCGGCAACATTATCAAACAAGCGCCGAAAAACATAAAGAGTGGACATGACCTACACCTCCGCTGTACTTAAAAGAATCTTGGGTTCATTTAATTTCTACAAAAAATAATAATAATTGGTGATTGTGAGGAGACGCTCGAATAGCGTAGCTGTAAAAAAATAACCATAAAAAAGTAGCTTCGGTCGATAACGTTTCTCACAAAATATAATTCGGTTTGCACGTTTCCGTATTTATTTGTCCCTTTCCGAGTAATGCGGTCTGTACGTTTCCCTTAAATAAAAAATCTTAATTTCTTATCTACAAGATATTCAAAAATCGGCCTAGGTTAGGTTAGTTAGGCTAGGGGACAAAAACTTTA
The DNA here is from genome assembly GCA_923062465.1 of Acleris sparsana. Lineage (NCBI taxonomy): Eukaryota > Metazoa > Arthropoda > Insecta > Lepidoptera > Tortricidae > Acleris > Acleris sparsana. The sequence goes on along the minus strand of OV281307.1, from coordinate 10,930,144 downwards.
TCGCATTTTGTATGGACATTTTTAGCTTCACAATCCTCTTAAAATATGTAAAGAACACGTATAGTTCCCTCAAGATAAAGTCAATCATGCCACATGTCATTTAAGTATAAAATTATATTATAACCTATAGTTATAATAATAGGTTTAATCCTACTTCGTTGACAGCTGTCAGGATTAACCTCTTATCGTGCAGGAACTATATTTGCCATCAATATTGTTACGTACATTAGCGTAACAATATTGACATCACAGATCAACATGTGCCCTCTTAGGCTTTACTTCTAACTTTAGCTTTGACTTTAGGCGTGCTTCAACGACGAAATATGCAACCAAAGTAGGTAGGTAGGTCTCTAGTCTCGCCAGTGATGTCTCTGTCTCGCCAGTGAGATCTTTAAAGAACTTCTAAGGAAAGAGATGAAGTTTGGGGGCAAAGGTTCACACTGGCTACTTGGTGATAATTGGGTTCAGATACGCGTCAACTCGTGAACGAGTTAAGTCTGTGGAGTCCGGTCTGTTCATGCTTGCGTGGACCTGTTTCCTAGTTCGTTATTTTACTTAGCGCTCCTGAGTGACGTAGAGAGCTCGTCGTGTTATTATTGACTAAGAGATTCTTTATTTTTAGGATTCTATTGTTGTTGACCTTACATTTGTAATTATTTTATTTGCTATAGTATTAAATATTATTATTTATGATTGAAAAAATTACCTGCTGGAGTTTCTTCCAGCGGTTCTTCTCCGCAATGATGATCTTGTCCGAAGCGCTAGTATATTACCAACGTGTAAAAGTATCCTCATATGGCCAATTTACTGAATAAATATTTTGGATTTTGACTTTGAATTTGGAGCCCCTGGATATTCGTAATATCAAGACTGCTCTTTAGATTGTTTGTGCAAATAAGCTTTGCCAATCATGAACATCACCATTTCAGCCGAAAGACGTCCACTGCTGGACATACGCCATATGTGCAACAAAGCCCGGTCCTGCGCCACTTGTAAATAAATACGCTAATACTAAGTAAAAATTTGATAGATGTTCAAGAAAACTGTGCAAGCAGTGCTGCCTAGCAGTGTTACCGAAAATGGTACAGTCGGCCTGATCTTCTTCTTTTTCTTAGCGTGTCGTCGGCCTGCCTGATAAAGTAGCTGCACTTTAGTGCTCCGTCACTCTAACGTTATGTTAATAAGATAAAAGATAAAAGATGTTTATTCAGTAAGTAGGCCGCATGGGCACTTTTACACGTCAAAAATCTACCAGCGCTTCGCAAAATACCACTACTGAGAAGAAACGCCGCAAGAAACTCAACAGTCAGTCGTTTTTTTTAAATACTACAATTATAAAGCATTAACCTAGCATTATATAAAACAATGAATTTAACATAAAATAAAAAATAAAAAATATTCAAGCGTAGCTTGACCAGGAAAATGTGTAAAAACTAAGAATTTACATAGGGAGGGAGGGTGTTTGAACACGTATAGGCAATAATCTGTCAAAGGTGTCAAAGTGATAAGGTACAAAAGTGTGCTGTTAGCCATAAGTCTGATGGTACTTGCGATCCGGGTGGAGCTTGCCATGAACCAACGATCTTTTAATTAATAGTCGAGTCTAACCGCAAAGCATACCGCTATTAAACACATTAAAATTATTCTAATCTTAAGTCAAAATTCCTATCGCTCCACTGGTTTCATGTCAAACTCTTTCCCCCTTCAGGCAACGCTGCTTCAGGCTTCTCTGGAATGCGCTCCTACTTCATATTAGACGAGCCTCTAGCAGGCTTTCTTTCAAGCGAATACTTTGCCGGAACAAGCTGTTGCGTAGAGTCTTAAGCTAGACCCATCATTGAATATGTTTTATTCTCTGGTGTTATTTTTAGAGGTTTATATACACTCAGGAGCAAAAATACCGGGTCAGAGTGCGTTTTTCATACAAACGAGACTATTTTGAAGCCTTGGTTCCTTGCCAGGGGTTGTTTAGAGTGAGGTTTAATGGTGGATAAGATACCTAAAGTTCTTAAGATACCTAACTGATCGCACAATCAGTTAACACCACAGCGGGAGAGTTTGGGTCAGCACTTGGATTTCCTTACATTTTATTGCCATTTTAGATGTTTTTCTGAACATGCTCAATTCCGGAGTTAACCGCAGATTCATTCCGTTGGGTATCCTAGCCACTCTGGAAGTCCTGTATCGATGCTCGCGGTATTCATCATCAGAATTCCCTAAAAGCATTCCCTGGCGAGGAACCAAGGCTTCGAAAATAGTCTCTTTAGTATGAAAAACGCACTCTGACCCGTTATTTTTGCTCCTGAGTGTATGATTATTTTGTAAATATGTGATTATTTATAGCCAGGTAAAATATTACAAACCAAATGAATCAATCAAATTGCAACCCAATAATATGAATTAAGAAGGTGATCAATGTTCGTCTATTTTATTTAGTGCTTGTTAATTGCATATGTTGACATGAATTATGTAATGTACCGATAAACATTAAACTAAATTCAGACTTTCCAGTCTGAAGGTGATACTAGATTCGGAAATTGCATTAACATGAATTATGTACCAATTAACATTAAAATAAAGTCACACTTTCCAGTCTGAAGGTGATACTAGATTCGGAAATTGCATTGACATACATGGATGCATTAAGTTCCTGAGACCTAAGGCCCTGAAAGAAGGTTGGCAACTTTCCTTACTTGCGATTTTATTAAGAAATTGTTTCTAGAAGTTAAACCGGCTTCCTTTTCCTTATACAATCGAAATTTTCTTTTCTACTCATATTGTTTGTATTGTTTTCAACGGGGCCGCGTTCTATTACCGTCAAGTATCTTCTTCTTTTTTAAATAATGGCGGTCCACGAAATGATTTCGCCAGTGTCAGTAAGAGAGTAATCAGTAAATAGCCGGCCATTTTTCAATCGGCCATCTTCCCTCCCCGAAGGTTACGGGAATCCTTTTATTCATTTACCAAGTAAATAAGAGCTATCATAACGTTGACAATATGATAGCATGTCAAAATCAATATGGTTTTACCGACTAGAATAGAGTGGTTGCTATTCATCACCTAACATTGAACGAAGAGCTTTCGTTTGGTTCGTCGCAACGTTCTTAATGCGCACAGCCAACATGTGGAAAACTGCCGGAATCTGTATATCCGGTCGCTTTACAAACCTTCAATAGTAGTATTTATGAATGAAATTTGTGCTAGCCGCGCTGCCCTCGGTGTGGATTGGGTCAAGAGAAAACCCACTTTATGTTAAAAAAATATTTCATGTGCGATTCAGCCTCGCGCACAGAGCTTTCGGTTTTGGCTCCTTTCGGGTAAGAAATGCTAAAAAAGAAATACGATCGACAAAGCGTTATTAGCTATAAAATAAACTCAATTTTGATTCTTGTGTTAATCCAACTTTGGTGTCAACCTCGACAAGGCGCTTGACCCAATAACTATTAATAAATACTTATCACAAATTATACAAAAAGAGGTGATTACAAAAACCATTATTTAAATTTAAGTAAATAGGAGGAATCAGGAACTGATTTGCATAAGTCAAAATTCTATGTAGGCGATTTACAACAAATTTATTCATTCGACATTTGACGGTTATTTATCATTATCTTATCCGGATTTGCTTAGATTGAAATGCATGTTGTTGAGGTAGGCAGGAACCCGGGTGAGGTCAGTTTTTGCCCGAGGGCGTACTGTGTTTATCAGCCTTGAAGGTATATCTATGTATGTATGTTTGTTCCTTTGTGGCTCTCTAGAAACTAAACGCGTGGACCGATTTGGATAATTCCTATGTCAATCGATTTATTTATTTATTAAAGATATGACAGTAGTCTAGATTTAATATAACGGCAACCAGACGCCGGAATATAACAAGATAAAAAGAAAGTCTACGAACTATGACAAGCGGGGTATCATTGAAATCATTATTAGGTTTCTTTCATCATTTTTTAATTTAAATTGGTCAGAAAATGATGATTTTGAACGCCTAGAATAGAGGCCCCGTGCTCTAGGCTTGTGTTTTAACATACTTATATGGAGAAATCAATAATTATTTACATGGGGAACAACAAATACGCGCGCTCATAACATTAATATTTATCACTTTTCGGGAATCAAATTTGGGACCTCATAGGCAGGGTCTTCCAACAACGCATACCGCGTCGTCAGTGCTCTATAAGCACGACACAGTCGACACACCGCAAGCGTCACAGTTTTCGCGCGGCCCGGCCACGCTCGAGTTGTAAAGCACCAACCAAATCTCAGTGATTCACACTAAACAACCGACAAAGCAGTATCCATTTACATTAAAAATGCTGTTTTCCGTAATTTTATTACTTGTAATACGCAATAACTAGTTTTTAAGCGCGAATATTTATTCAACGTGTTTAATTTAATAATCTTGTTCTGTATGCGTCACTAATCATTGGAATAGTTAATTAGATCATCGGATAAATAGTTAAACGTTATGTACCAACAACTCGATAAAGAGGCTATATTAAATGAAAATCTAGATTAACGCTTAGTTACTTTATTCCGTTTTCTTCGACTCAATATATATGGAGACATAAGCGGTCGACGCAATCTGTCATCAGCTTACGTCAATCCGTCATTTTGGCGGTTTTCTATAGTCGCTAACGTTATGCATCTTGACCCTTTGGGCCACAGCACACGCCCATGATGCTGCCGAAGCTCGGCGTGCGCGCCTCCGCGAACATGCCCGAGGCACTGCAGTAGAGAGCCAGCTCCATCACCATCGCATCGCAATAAATGCGTTGTTGTACTGTGTGTCGGTCGAGTCTATGTCGTAAAAAGCAGCCTAATTGAGAATGCAATGCAATGCGCTCGTGTTTTGTACGCTTTGACAGGACTACTTAAATATCGATTTATTTTAACTGAGTCAAGTTGAAAATTGATACGCACACCACTTGACTCGAAGAACACTGTACGGTCACGAACGTTAACTTGAGACCCATTTAAAAAAAAATGCTTGAAGTCGTTAATATTTCACGTAAGGTGGGTCACAAATTTAAGTATCTGACTGTCCGCGTGTAGTTCGCCCATAGACTGAAAACTGGTAACTTCCGCAGCCGGAACACCATGCATATATCTACGCCCCAACAATGGCTCCGGGCTCCAGTGCCCTTACTTACCCATCTGTTTTACCTTGAAAATAGCCGCCACGCCAAGTCGTGGCTGAGCTGTCACATACGTGAAAAGCACGTGCGTTGGCCTATATTGAGTTTAAATAATGATTGATCGGCTTGATTATTAGTTTGTTACTCCTTACGCTGCAACAGATAAGCAGATAGGCTACTTTTTATCCCGGAAAATTAAAAAGTTGTCGAGGGAATAACCATAATCGAAATCTACGCGGACGAAGTCGCGGGCTGAAGCTAAATGTTTGTATAATCAGCTCAATGCGACTAGTGGTAGTGGGATAGACGGAATTGTTCCCTGAAAGTTTATAGGGTAATGTCACCAGCGGTCAGCCAGAGACCAGTAGTCGACCTTATATGGGTGTGAAAAGTGGGAAGTATATCTTTCGTACTCTTCCCACTCATACAAAGTATAGGCAGAGGTGGACTACCGGTCTCTGGCTGACCACTGGTGACTTTACCCTATACCTACTAATAGAAAGTGATCGTTTATGCAGCTATAACATAACAATAATTGGAGTAGTACGTTTTAAAGTTCTTGAACCTTGATGCGACCTTGTTTGGGCCTTCAAGTGTCTCGGCCGCGTGCGTTATGGTTCTAAGTTTACTAATGACCAAATTACTTTGACACTTGTATTGCACCTTATTGTAAGGCATTACGATATAACTTAGATAGTTGGTGGTTGGTTTAGAAAGTGCATGTGTTGAAGGATTAAGTGACTCATTATTTGATTATCGGTGTTTGTTTATCTTGTAAAGGTTTTGTTAAAATTAAAGTTTTCATTAAATATTTTTTTGCTTATAAATTAGGTATAAATTTTCCAACGGGGTTGCCGTGATGATTTGATGAAGTATGATCAAAAGCACTAATTTTTTAAGATTTTAAATAAACAATAAAACAAAATTATAGTCAATATTTATTTATAGTAAACAGTATTGTAGCCTATCTCTCTTCTACAACCAAGACGAATGTAACGGCATTTATAGTAAAAATCCATCAGGCCGTTTAGGCTGCAGAGCGTGCCATAGAAATAGACATACATACACTCGAAAAACATAACCCACCTTGAGTCGGACTAAAAATGAGATTAAAAGGGAACGGTTTTCGCCTAACCTTAAAGCCTAACCTTAAAACACCTTTAAGCAGAAAAAAACTGCAACCAAGGTTAAACTTACTTTGCTTACTTTTACTTCAGTGGTGACAGGACCTCGTTCAGGGTCCATCCGGATCGCTACCACCATTTTATACTTTTATCTGCCACCATGGCCGTATAGCAACAGTTTTTACATTGCTGTGTTCCGGTGAAAGACAAAAAATTGGTGAAGCAAATAGAGATTCCATGTTAAATCACGATTTTTAAATACGTCTCAGGATTGCAGACTTGAGATGGTAAGTGCTATGGGGAGTCTATATCGACGACGCGCTGGCCTAGTTGGTAGTGAGTAGTGACCCTGCCTACGAAGCTAGCGGTCCTGGGTTCAAATCCCGGTAAGGGCAGTGATTTGTGTGATGACCGCGAATATTTGTTCCTGAGTCATGGATTTTCTTCGGATTTGAGTATAATACATTTATCCATATTAGTAATTATATTGTTGTCTCAAGTCTAGAGCTTAGTTTGGGACTAGGTTAATTGGTGTGTCATTGTCCCCCTGATATTTATGTTATTTATTTATCGAGTGGTATAATTGTTTCGTCGCTAATCGAATGTATTATTGTGAAAAACTAACCTAACCTAACTTAAGTAATCTACACAATAGATGTTTATGCAAATCTATTTTCAGCCTAAAAAGGAAGGACAAACAATTTTATACGTTTCAAAGGGATACCGTGTATGGGTCACAGAACTCACAGATTCCTTTTATCATACGTCGTTAACCTTCTCCATGGCATGAAAAAGCCTAACAACCTGGAACAAATTCATTTGTTATATTGTTTCATAACAAATTCTAACGAAACATAAATAAAAACAATTTATTTTTTATTTATTATTTAGATATTAATCCAACACAAATTAATTAAAGTTAGATTGAGGAACAATTAGTGTCCGTCAGATTAGACTATATAAGAAACGTGCGAATACTTCGAATACAGTTCTCTTTGACAAGCGCAATTTTTTGTTCTTATCAATTGATTGATAATCATCCTTTCAAACCCTGTCTTAAACTAAAATCTTTATCGTAGTAGCATGAGCACAAATATAGTTGACGCATTCACCCCTCAGAGGGAATACCCCGACTGACCCTAGGCTATCTATAAATGGACAGGTAACCTTAGTTGTTTTAATAAAATGCACAACAAAAAGACGGTCTTTATGTAATCCGTGGTGCAGTAATTGTAACCTTGCTCCTTCCGCTCTCAGCTGATTGTTGAACTGCTTAATTAACCTCGAGGCGGCTTTTTGTTAGATTCGTACGGTTAACGGTCACGGAGGACCGGATTCAAGGTGCTCTCTGTGAGGGCACTGCGTAACAGCTTTATGGTTTCGGAAAGAAAATGGGCATCCAAACACTTGCTAATAAACGTTTCTCAAACTGATTTCATTTCATACGAATATCACTTTACAAAACATTTTTTTTGCGAAACTGTAAATATTTCAGGATTTATTTCAGGACTATCTTGTAGAACCCTATAGGCTAGGTTAGGTTTGTTTTATATAAATCCTGAAAGATTTACAGTTTCGGAAAAAAGGCGTTTTGCAAATTAATATGTGTGTGTGGAATGTTTTTTTAGAAAATGATGGTAAACCAAGAAAATGCAGCCCACGAACCACTATATGACACGTTAACCGGTATACCTTCTTTAAAAGAGTAGTGATTAGTTTGGAACACGTTCTAATTATTTATATCCATCTATATCATAACTACCCTACAATATGTTCAGAAACAATAAAGCAATTTGTTCAGGAGCAAATGGCCTATATTAAGAAACTTGTATCTGTGGTTGTACTTTAATGTAAACATAAAGTGAGCGAGGAAACTGCCAGCTCTTCGGTCTCCAGTGACGTCAATGAGTCTCTTTGACAATTCCTTAAAAAGGCTAACAGCACTAGGACCCCACGGACCAAGGGTCTCGACCCCGAATGGAATAAAATTATATTCTGGGCCGAGACCACTATATTTGCCAGTCTTAATGTTTTCAGCCGCTTCGGCCGCTGCACCAGCCCTATTGGAGGTTCGTGGGAGATGTGACGGGGCCAGCGTGTCTACACAGGTTGCATCCCACACTAGCACCCGCCCCATATTCCATGCCGAAGAGCTGGCAGTTTCCTCGCTCAACGAATAAGTTTAGCCATTCAACGAGGAAATGCTGCCAGCATCTTTGGTACAATGCCGCAGGGGCCATTCTTAGATTTAATGTTTTAGTGTATATATAGATTTAGTCTTATTTAATATTAGTTATTTTTACAATGTAATTAAATATAATGTACTTATAGAATTTATGAGATATTTTGTGTTGTATTCAAATAAAATGTATTACACAACATAAAGTATCCTATGTCATTAAAGTATCGGTTATGAATGTGATTGTATCTTAATGTTCACATTAAAGTACTAATGACCGATACTTTAATGTGAATATAAAGATACAGAGCAACCACAAAGGTTTCTCACTTATGAAATAATATTTTTTTAGACTTACTGTATTTACGGCTAAGTGACCCTGTAGATATTTGCATTCTCAAGAGTAAATTCACCGGTTGTCTTATCCCCACACCGGAACACTGAATGGGAATGCTGCTTAGCGGTAGGTTAAGGATAAGTAGGTAGGTGGTCACCATCCGGATCGCACAAGGTCCTATCACCACAAAAACTAGACAGTGCTTGCGAAATGTAGGTAAGTGCTTTCTATAATCATAATGCAGTTATATAAATTATGCATTATGTACAAATCGTGCACAAAGAATGCGTTTGCAGTCATTGTCAAATAATTACAAAAAAACATGATCCTAGTGCACCATTAGTTACGTATATTTCTTGAGTATCTTCAGCAGTTACGTATTCTAAAAAGTCCTTTACCTGTGTTGTGCGTGAAATATCCCTAGATCTTCTTCTTCTCTTCCCCAACTGTGACTTTTTCATTTTTTTACGTACCTAGGTTACTCCTGGTAGCTAACTCTTTGTGGTCTTTTGTCTTCATCGGTTGCTACAATACATTCTAAGTCTATAACAAGAGTCCTAGCCCGTCAATGCATTAGGCAAATATTTGGGCCAACGACCAAGGGATAATGAGCCTTTAATCCTTACGTAATTTGGCTTAAGTTTGCACGTGAACTAACTGTTATTTTAACGCCATTATCTGAAAGTCATTGTGACGTATTTTTATAAATAGTAGTCGAAGGTAACTGTGTAAGTGCTTTTACTAACATCTACTTTTTACGTCAATTTGTTACGTAGACACTGTAAACCAACCAGGAAATCTGCATGTTTAACCTTAAGGTCGATATTCGTAAGACACTAGCGATCCCCTGTAGCATTGTCTGCCGGAAAAACATACTTATAATAAATGGATTAATTATGCAAAAAGCACCCTTAACAATTATCAATACGCTAGTGATAGATTCGATCACTCAAAACCTTCATGATTAAGAAACTACACAGCGTTCATATTTTGTTTGTAGGTACCTACTAACGTAATCCTCCAAAAAATTGCCGTGGAGTCGACAAAAATAAAAGGATAAAGTTTAGGCAGCTACGGAACCACCCGCACAGGAGAAGGGCTTGCGCTTGACCGTTTTTGGTTAGTTAATAATACATCATTTATCCGATGACACTCGACATTTTGAATTTTGAATTTTGGAATCATAGCTGTTGAGTAATTAAAACAAATTTAATTTACTTCATTGAAAGTAAACGCCTAAAGTAATTTTTTTTTTTTGTTTTTTTTTCAGTGTTTCATTAGTTCAAAACCTACAAGAAACCTAAAATAAGTCAACGTTTTGTCGCAATAAAAGCATAGTTTGAGGAACGTTCCAACTGTCATAGCATAAATGGAATACAAAGCTTGTGCTCAACAACACAACAGATCAGTTGATGTTTTGTAGTGCACAACATTGATCAATGGTCAATTTTTATAGCAATCAGCTGTACCCCATGGATTGCGTTCAATATCTATAATACTCATGGAATGAGCACAGCACCTAACCCATAAAGTGAAGCATCACAACAAAGCCTTTTGCATTGGCCAATCCATCCAAGTTCGCTCGTCATCAGTGCACTTCCGCATTTGAAATGACAGTGAATAAAAGTGGTATGCACGATTATTTGCATCATTAAATTATTGAATCAGACAGCCTTAAGCATTAATATCATAATTGAGATTTAATTAATTCATATAGTTCATACATTTCACGCTATTCAATTATGGTTCGTAGAATATTCCGGAGTGCAATAATTATGTTAATTTATCAGACATTGACCGATTTTGAAATCGGATCCTTGAGCTTAGATATGAAAGGAAAACTCTAAAACGTATTACTCAAATAGCTTTGAGTAAAAGTCATCGTATTAAAAAGCTAAATCATTGCAAAACTCAAAAAATATGACAAATGCCAATCGGAAACAGTATACGAATAACTATAACTAAGAACTATCCTGATCAAACTAGTTTTTTTTATAACCTTAAAATTGGTTTATCCATTTGGGAGCTACATACAGCGGGCCTATCATGATCGTGTTTATCGACGTGGATAAAACATCTGTCACTTTCTCACCAGTATATAAGTGCGAGAGAGAAGGTAGTTTAATCCACCGCGACAAAGGCGACCATAATCCTTCCATCTTTACATGTCCAGACTTTTATACTCTAGTCCAGACTTTGTCCGGCTCTTTAATAATAATTAATGTAGATGTCTTTAATCTTTATTAACGTCTCATTTATCTGAAAACAAAATAGCGTCGGCTACCATGCCTACCATACCACTGTAACTGAGTATTTTTTCAATTGTGTGACTAAAAATTCCGAAGTTTCATCGAAATGTCAGGCTTTTTGTCAGGACTTTACAATTTGCTAAATGGTAACCCTATCCACCGGCCACTAACACAGATACACATGTTAAATGTCTCAGTTAATTTGTATGAATAATGTGGTAATGCTGAAGGTATATTGTACACTCAACAAATTTGAATTACACGCCAGTAGGTATAGACCTTTGTCAAAGAGACGTAATTATTAAAATCGTAAGAGGCTTTTTAGCAATTGATTCTTTTTTAAAACATGTTCTGATAAAAGCATGGTAGTAGAGGTTTGTCTCATAAGTTTTTTTTTTTGCTTTTTATTTACTGAGAAAAAATAATCTTATCTAGTGGTTGGAATGACGTCATTCTGTTTGTAACCGCGTTTTGATTAAGTGTAGCTGTGACGTAGAAAAGAACATGTCGCGTTTAAGCTCTTTGGCCATTAGCAGAAATTTGTTATAAAAAATGGTGTAATAATGACACTTTGACATAATACCAGTGCACTGTGGCCTATGATTCTAACTACTTGAGTGTTACTTGTGAGAATGGTTTTTTTATCTAAGTTATATTTGATATTTCAGTTGTTTTAATATTTATATCTTTATATAAAGCTAGTAATATAATTGTAGTATAAAATATGGTTAAAAAATGACTGACTGAGTTTCTTGCAGCGTTTCTTCTCGGCAGTCTCTTGGGAAGCGCTGGTAGACTCTTGACGTGTAAAATTGCCCGAGCGGCCTACTTACTGAATAAATATCTTAGATTACTGCAATAAACATTTATGATGATACTAATGATAAATTTATTGACGACTAAGGCAGAGTATGACTGTCATACAACTAGATATACATATATAACGGTAAAAGGAGATCTTGAAGGGTCAAGGCGCAAACCATTTAAATTATAAATTGTGTCATTATTCCCAGAATTGAAGTGAACTGACAAGGTTTTAATTAAACTCGTAAAACTGGCGTATGCACGCCTAGCTTGAAACCGATAAACGAATTCTACACAAATTGTGTAAATAAAGGTTCTACGATTGGGTATAACATTTATTTATTTATTTATTTATTTATTTATTTATTTATTCATTTATTTATTCAACATAGAATCTTATACCATCCAGAAAATTGTATATACTCTGAACTAACTGAAATATTGTTTTTAGGGTTCCGTACCCAACGGGACCCTATTACTAAGACTCCGCTGTCCGTCTGTCTGTCACCAGGCTGTATCTCATGAGATACAGCCTGACGCAGCAGCAGCACGGTTCATGAACCGTGATAGCTAGACGGTTGAAATTTTTACAGGTTTTTTTTTCTTTTTTTTTTTTCGTTTATTATTCAATATAAAAAACTTAATCTTATGCATCACATTAAATGCTTACAGAAGCCTGGTGTATTTCTGTTGCCTCTATAACAAACAATAATTTAAACAAATTAAATTAAATCTTTAAGGAGGGCTCCGATACAACAATAGTACATTGTTGCCTAGGCGCGGAAAGTAAGGGTTTTCCTGACGAGGTGGTTAGCAGGCCGAGCAATAGCGAGGCCTGCTAAAATACGAGTCAGGAAATCCTCGTTTCCGCCGAGGCATACATAATGCTTTTCTCAAACATGTGAGGAAGTAATACAAATACATTTTTAAAAAGCAAGTAATTTAATTATGCAGAATGAACGAATGTTACCGACTGTCAATTGTTTTTAAATACTAACCATAGAAATTGGAATGCAAATTCAAAAAGAAACACACGTACTGTGCTAAAAAAGCGAGCAGTTACCTTGGCTGTTTGGAATTTTTGTCTTGGTCCTTTTGATTTTGTATGCAAATTGACAGCATTTTTAAGAAAAATATAGACATGGAAGGAAAGTGTTTTCATATGGTTTTTTTACTTCTAGGAGTAGAATGAGGCTCTTTCCGTCCTTGTCTTTCAATCGGAAAACCGTTTTTTCCGAGCATGTTTGAGAAAACGTGTTTTTTATGCAGTTTTTTGCTCGATAAAACCATATCTTTGAAGCGTCACCTTATTTTTGTAACTCGTTCGCCATTACTGTCAAGTAAATAAGAGCTATCAACGTTGACAATACGAGAACAGCGTCGCTATTGCCTAAAGCACTCGCAATCGCAATCGTTTTCATTTTGACAGCTGTGGTCGCACTGTTGTGTTCCGGTTTGGGGATAAGACGGCCGCTGTAATGGCTAGTTTAGAGGCATTCCATCTTAGTTCTCAATATTGGCAACGCATTTGCAGTCTTGTGAACGCGAATGTCTATGGGTCCCATTTTGACTTACCATCAGGCGGCCTGAGTGCTCGATTGCCTTCTCTATGACATAAAATAAAAATTTGTTCCACCTTGAAGTCGTTGGTTAAAAGCAATGTGGTTTTTCGTCGTATTATAGAGGTGTGAGCCTCTATACAACACAGTAAAACAATCATCATCATCATTATCAGCCGCAAGACGTCCACTGCTGGACAAAGGCCATCCCCAAGGTTTTCCACAACGATCGGTCCTCTGCTGCTGTCATCCAGCGGTTTCCCGCGACCTTTATCAGATCGTCAGTCCACCTTGTGGAAGGTCTGCCAACACTTCGTCTCCCGGTTCGCGGTCGCCACTCTAGAACCTTTCCGCTCCAACGGCCATCAATTCTACGAGCAATGTGCCCCGCCCAGTAAAACAATATCGCTTTTGAATTGTTATCGTATTGTTAACATTACGATGGCCCTTATTTACTTGTCAGTAATGGCGGCAGAGTTAAATACAACACGACAACACATCAAGGACAATATAGTTTTACCGTGATAATAATAGAATATAAGCATTACAATTTCGAAACTTATTACCCCGTGTTCATCTAGGAACAGAGTTTCTTTTGATTATTGCACCGACATTGGTGATACACAAGCCATGTTGAATCCAAATCGCTCGGTAGGAAATCATAACTCCGCGACAGGAGGAAGCTCAATGTATTAAAATAAACGTTGAAAAAAAAAGGTCCAGTTTCTCGCCTTAATAAAGGTAAACTTGAACTGTTTCAGCATTCATTTTATTATAAATACATTTTTATTTATAAAGCTATCGAGATGATAATGCGTTAATTATTTCGTCATCTACTGAATATTAATAACTGATATCTTACTTGTTAATGACATGAGACATGGAATATTACTAAAACTCAAAATATTTCCCGAGATAAAAAATATCCATGAATTATTTTGACGTGTTTGTCGCGTTATTCCCAGAGTGGGTTAGGCAGAGCTACAGAATTACCAACAACTTTTACAACTTAATAATTCTGTAACAACATTATGCACAATCAGGCTACGATGTTTACCAGTGTATATATTAGTGTCAGGTTGCAAGCCCATCGTCTAACGATACTACAAGCCTTCATTCCCTTAGTCGCCTCTTACGACTTCCACAGGAAGACATGGAGTGGAACTTTTCTAAGCTGGCAACCATACGGCAAGATCGGTAACGTCACGGCAACCGTTTAGCGGATTTAAGTTCCGTAGTCAACAAGGAATCCTTATAGTTTCGCAACTACATAGCTGTAATTTGGCATATTTTTATTACGCCAGCAAAGTTCTAAAATACAATTTTGAGAAAAACATGTAAAGCAAAAGTAAACATTTCGCTTCGCTTCGGTTAGTGTGAGTGTTCTGTACACCCTAACAAAATCTAGAACTTGTTGTACTTAAAAATCTTCATTGGCCTCATAAGGAAGCTCAAAGTCACTCAGGGGGCTATGGAGAGGGCTATGCTCGGGGTTTCTCTGCGTGATAGAATCAGAAATGATGATATCCGCAGTAGAACCAAGGTTACCGACATAGCCCGAAGAATAGCTAAACTGAAGTGGCAGTGGGCGGGGCACATTGCTCGCAGGACTGATGGCCGATGGGGTCAGAAGGTTCTGGACCGGAAGACCCGCTGTAGGTAGGCCTCCAACAAGATGGAGTGACCAGCTCGTAAGGATCACGGGAGCGCGGTGGATGCGAAAAGCACAAGACTGGTCTGAGTGGAAAGCCTTGGGGGAGGCCTATATCCATGTACCATGTGACATGTATGTTTGTGTAGGGTCCCACCGCCGGCGATGAGCAGAAAGAGAGTAAAGCAAGCGATCACCATTAAAATATGCGTCTCTCTTATCGACACTGGATCTATATCTTTTGCTCGTTTCTTAAGCGAGATAATAGTCGATAGCTATCTTTCTCGCCGGCAATGGGACAAGTGCCTAATAGATATATAGCATCAAAAATTAAAAAATCTATCAAACAAAGGGGACCCCACCATCTTTTGATGGTTTACACAAAATTGTAAACCCAAGAACCTTGTCCTTCCACCTTCCTGTCGTTAATGTAAACAGTTATATCGCAGCCGAGAACTAAACGGCACGTAGCGTTGGGCAACGTCCGAAGGCCGAGCCCGGTCGAGGGATTGCGAAACTGCCGCTCTACCGAAGTGTTTGGTTTGACTTATCACTGACAAGTAAACAATGTTTCTATAAACGCTTATAGCTTCTAAGTTCTAAGTAATCTTTGTAAAATCTTGTCACTGTGGAACTGTGCAATAATGACAGCGCCAAGTTATGACAGATAATTTATGTCAAAATAAAACATTGGCGTCCTGTGACAGGTTTGTATAGTGGCTTGGCAATTAAAGTTACCGACCATTATTGTTTAGTTATGGTGAGCTAGATCAGATCCTAAAAAAGACGATTCAATCTTAGTACATTGATTATTTTATGTAAATTGTTTTTTTTTTCGTTCTGGGACACTCTGTATATTGGAGTACACAGACAGAACATGTTAACAGATCTTAGTTCATACACTTTTGATCACCTATGTACCAATTATGTCTCAATGTACCTTATTCCAGTGTAATAAGAACTTCAACATAATAATGAGACGCTCTTTCAATACATATTTTGCACTTGCCTGTACAATACGGTATTGTAATACATACATACTTAATTTGATTAGGGTACAATCACATACAAAATGGCCTAGGCCCAAGCTAAGGCAACGATAAACATACAAACATAGAGACATTCATAATTAATAACCAAATAAAAAGCAACCTTTAAAAACCCAAAACCGTCGAAATAACTAAGTATATTAATAATTGTCATCTTGCCATTGTTGTTATTTCAATTTTAACAGCTTAGGTATCCTATATCGTCCGGCATGGTGAAAGGATTCTAACGATACCCAGACACATCTAAATCGGCTTAGGCGTTTAGAAGCAACGGTGGAATAAAGAATCGTACATTCATACATGAACACTGGAAACATTTCATTATTTTTTGGGCAGTCGTGTAAATACATAGAAAACATCAAGGACTCGGGGACAAATACTAGCATTTATCAAACAAATATTTGCCCATACCTGGAATCGAACCAGGAATAGCTTCATAGACAAGGTCATTACCAAAGTCATTAACATACAAACATAAATATTTACACGCTTAATTATCGTGCTTTTTGCCTTACAAAGTGTAAAAAAATGGCTAGCACAAAGATTTGCCTATACCTTTTGTTTTTTTTTCTTCAAACTCAAACCGACGGTAATTAGAAAAACAGATTTCACTCTCCCTCATGCATTTGTAGTACCAGTCATGAATAACACATCAAACAAATAATAAACTTGTTCTAATGGCTACTCCACAGAGGCGATCATTATCAGAGGTAATTATTATGGAAGTGGGACAGCGGTCCGCGAATTGCTCCTGAGTTAAATATTGAACGGTGAACGACCTAGGCTTGGGACAGAGGAAACTGTTGACTCGACTTACAGATTAAATTAAGAAACGTGTTTTTGATACTTCCGTGAATGTACGGTTTTAAATGACTGCAAAAAAGGCTGAGCTTCTATGTTTGAGTGCATGTATGATTTTCCTATTTAAAACATCATTTGAAACGTCATGAGACGTTCTGATTTTAGATCTGTTTAAAAAATAATTTAAGCATAGATTCAGTTACTAACTTATTCATTTAAACAAAAACTATTATAATCGGTTAAAAGGATGTAGGTGATTGTAAAATAACCTACCCAAAAAATATATACGCAAAGGAGATTATTATCAAGGATAAAATCTTAATTGCTGTAATTATATTTGGAATAGAATCTGAGTTCTAGGTATAGATCAAAAAAAATGCGGAAACACTATTTACAAAAACTGTAATTACCATCGACTTTATCTTCCTACTTACCTTATGTCTTATAACAAAAAAATTGCTGTAGGTAACATAAACTAAATATTTTCATCAGGTAAATTTAAAGTGCCTTAATATAAGTAAACATTAAGAAAAAAAACAAGGGACGATCTGACACAAATTGACCTAGTCCCAAACTAAGCTCTAGGCTTGTACTAGACCACGATATAAATACTTATATAGAGAAATATATACTTAAATACATAGAAAACATCCCAGACTAAGAAACAAATACTCGTGCTAATCTGCTAGCTTCGTAGGCAGGGTCACTACCAACCATCACTACTCTATTGCCGTCTATGTTCCATATAAGAGTCCATTCTTTTGTCAACTTTAGTTTTTTGGACACGATGTGGGATCTGGGTCAGGTTCAAAACTCGTACAGTCCACTCGAGTCGGTCAAGGTTGAGGTATAATGCCCTTTAGAACAAAAAAAGAGTATGAGCATATGGACTTTGTGCCCATACTGCCTTTTTCTTCTGGAAGGTAAAGTGCTGGGTGAACAATGACAATCAAAAGCTGGCACAAGATCAAAAGTGTTATGAAGTTTTTATACACATAATGCGTTTTTGTTTTGGAACATCAAGAATAGATTTCGTGAGGTAATTATCAACGTAATAATTATACATTCGGTAATCTCGTATAACCTTACTTACAAACGTGGAATAACTGTGGGGTAGCTAAACTATGCTTTGTCCTTATTTGTCAAATTCAAATGTCACAATGACAGATAAGGACAAAACATGGTTTAGCTACTCTACGGTTATTCCACGTTTATAAGTAAGGGCAAGTAGTGTTTAGGTAACACTTGACAGGTGGATGTCAAAGTTATGTTTACATTTTTGGTCCTTATTTCAATGGAATAAGGTGAAAAAATGTAAACATATCTTTGACGTCGACTGTACTAACAGATTAGTTATGTGACAAATGTTTTTTACACATATAAATATAGCATTCATGTGTAAAATTATGAATTGGATAAAACTACTAAATGGATAAAAACGTATTTTTCACTTATTTTTTTCTTTTTGTTTCCTTTTTTCGACTCATGCAGGAAGAAAAAACATTGTCACGTCACTAATCTGTTAGTAATGTCAAGAGAGAGAGAGAGAGAGAGATATCTCTGTGTGTAGAGATTACTTAATGTTAAGTTACAATGTGTACGGTAATTACCTGTTTTTTTTTAATATACTTTGAGGCTCTAGACTAATGCATTTGGCGGTTGTGATATTTATTCAAAATAACTGTTTTAATAAACTAAAAACCGCCTTTGAACGCATAAAATAACATCTTTTAAAATGATAGGTAAAGGTCAGTCCAACTGAAGTCGGCTTTCGGTTAAAAATATTATGAGTCGCCGACTTCAGTTTGACTATGACCTATGCTACTATGTTATTGAAGGCGGTTTTTTTATTTTAAAACATTTATTTTATTTTAGACTTTTTATTGATCATAGTAAGCTGTTATGTAGTCCCACTTCTTACTTGATATGAAACATCAAGACATTTCAAGCTCGCCGCAAGCAAAGCCGCGGGAAAGTCATAGTCATATTTAAACAATTAAATGTTCTCCGTTATAGTCGCTCAACTGTCTTAATCAAGATAACTTATCGCCACCCTTAAGATAGGTACCATTGAGGAGTTCCATTCCGTGGTCTTCACCATCAGTTCCACTTCACCAAACTGATACATTCTGAACGAAAGTGCTGGACTTCTTACTAAAAATACAGAAATCGCCATGTATGCCTATAATAGTAGAGGATTTCCCTCAATTCCTCAAGGATCCCCTCATGAGATTCAGATTTGGTGACCATGTGACCACCTCGAAAGTATACTAAATTAAGCAAAAAAAGAATTTCTGAAATCGGTTCATAATTGTCGGAGAAATCGGTGAACATACATTTAGAAAAAAAACATATATTGGAACATAGAAGGTCCTCCTTGAGGTCGGTTAAAAATCTATAGGATCGACGTAAGCTGTCAGACGGTCGCGTCGAGCGCCTACGTCAATTCCATACATTTTGTCAGTTCTCGAAAATCGAATTTCGAACGAAAATCGAATTTCGAACGATAATCGAATTTCGATAAGTGGTCTAACCTTATAGTTCGTCCTGCCGAGTGCTGCCTCAATGTTACGATACTTCCAATGTTTAATATTAAAAATAACCGTGGCTTAGTTAAAAACAACCTAAAAATAGACTATGGCATTGCGCTATATTAAACAGAGGTCAGCTGCTTCTATTCTAATTCTAAATTAAAGGAAGAAAGGTCAACAAGCGATAATATTTGCGAACGTAATTAAAAAAATAGACACATAATTATTATGCACGTCTTAAATGGTAGCTGACGTAATAACGACAAATAAACCAAGAACCATGCCCTCAAAAGCCAAAAGGCGATATACCAAATTCAATAGCCAAAGCAGATATAACCCTGTTCCGGTTTTGTCAGAGAGGAGTTAAGTCCTGATCGCAGGACGGAGTCTTTGATGTCTTTAGGGGAGTCATGAATTGGTCCATCAGAAGACTCAGTGCTGCTGGCAGTAATCACTTTGTCTGCAGCGTCGGTGACCTATATGGTCGCTGTTGCAGCTGTACTGTAAGTCACTCAGTCTGCTGTCTAAAGGCTCCACAGAGGAATGGTCGGACAGACAGGCTGAGAGGGAAAGCTATTTCTAACAATGAAAAGATTATTATTATTATTATTATTATTTTTATGGCATAGGGAAGGCTGACGAGCACACAGGCCACCTGATGGTAAGTGGAAACTGTGACCCATAGACATTCGCATTCACAAGACTGCAAGCCTAAGAATGCAAATGCGCTGCCAACCCTGAGGACTAGGTTGGAATGCCTCTATGCTAGTCATTACACCGGCTGTCTTATCCCCAAACCGGAACACAACAATGCGAACACTGCTATTTGGTGGTAGGTTAATGGATAAGATGGTGGTAGCGATCCGGACGGACCCCCCACAAGGTCCTACCACCCGCAAAAAATATTTGTCTCTAATTGTAACAAACACTCATAGCGTTGCTGCAGCTTAGATCAATAAAAATTCCTATTCATTCATTACAATCAATTTAAGGAGTATTTAAATTGATCAGCTATTGTGAGTTTAATTGCCATGAGAATGAGGTCCCTAATTACACAACGCAGGTCGAATACCAAATGACATAATGTCAATGAGCTGGTCAAGGCACGGAAACTTCAGCCGATGACGTGGGAAATGTTTTGTCTTAAACCACTCAACGGCGAGCTCCTCGAGAAGGTTTGCCCCGCTTTTCCGTATGCATTCGGCAGGGTAACTCATCATTTTACCGAATTTCACTTCATCGATTGTATCATTTCATCGAAAGATATTTTCTGCAGAAGCCATGCTGTTTTCAGGGAAAACACGTGAAATTCCGGATTACTTTTTTCCGAATTTACATTTTCCGAAAGATATGTTACGCTGGAGCTAGGTTAAGTATTCTAATAAAACAATGCGATCAAAATTATGGAAATTCGGAGATATGGTCAATTCGGAATTATGGCTCTTCGGAATTATGTAGTGTACCCGTTTTAAGGTACGCAGGTTAGGTTAGTTTAGACATGTGACTATAAAAAAAAATGTTTAAAATGGTAGATTTGTTACTAAAAATACTAAAATCGCTATAAATATGTTTGCCTACAATACATGAGGACTTCCCTCAATCCCTCACTGAACCCCTCATCAGATTCAGGTTTGGTGATAATGGGACTACCTAGGAAGTATATTCTATCAAACCAAAAAAGATTTTTCTAAATCGGTCCACAATTGACGGAGAACATACTTAAAAACAAAACATACAGTGGAACGTATTCTACTCCTTTTTTGAAGTAGGTTTAAAAAATAACTCGTGAAATGATTTTCGATGAAATGAATATTCTGTGCTATCAATGTTATCATACGTTCGTGGAAAGGTGTTTCGATGAAATAATAGGTACCTACCGTTCGGCAGTCCCACTTGAGCTTAGCGGTCTTGTCACCCACTGAGCACATTCCGGTGTTTCTGATCGTCCTCAACGAACATCTATTAGGTAAACGGGGTAATTTCCAATTGGTAATACAAAGTTAATGACAAAAAGCGACTACTCAGTTGTTTGAATCAGCCTTCTTCAATTATCTAACAAAGTAATAATTAAAATTCTGAAGTGTGTTTACCCTACATTTAATAGATACCTAACTGTCATACCTGTCACTCGGTGTTAACAGTCTACCTAAATTAAAAAACTCGGTGGAGCCAAAAAATGTGGGATACATTAAAACTTAGAAAAAAGTACTTTTAGGGCGTCTGGGCGCTCCGCGTGGGTAGCTAAACATCACCTGTCACTATAGTTTGTTTTAGTCCTTTGTTGAACTATAAATACATAGAAAATATCCATGACTTGGAACAAATATTCGCGCTCATCACACAAATATCTGCCCTTACCGGGACCTGGACCCAGCACCGCTAGCTTCGTAGGCAGGGTCACTATCAACTAGACCAGCTCGTCGTCAAACACATCGAATACTAGTGACCTAATTCAAAATTTCAGCTTTCGATTTCGAGACATATTTATTACTATAAAGACCTAACTCAAAATCAAAAATTTGTGAATTAGGTCACTATAATTCCAAAGCGACACGCTCTCGCTACATTGACTGATTTATAACAAGATGTCCGCGTCTTTACCAGCCAGGAAGCGTTAAAATGGCGTCTAGGTACGATTTCCTTTGTCTGCTATTTAATTCGGCATGCGTACTTGCCTAGTTCTGATGACAAAGCAATATTCAATAGCTTAATATGTATTAAACTGCCTATTTCGTATTCTACATCCATTTATGAACTGTTTGAAGCAATCGTATTTATTATAATTACAATCACACAAAAAACTTACGATAATTTGTTTCCTTGGGGGTTTTTTAAATTACTCAGATGCACTTTATAAAAAAGGAGACGCTTCTTTTTAGTGAGGAAATAATTTACTTAAAACAGTAGCGGTTTATTTTTGCTAATGAAACGTAGTTTTTACAATCGGAAAAACAACCTTGTTTTAGATTAAAAAAGGCTGGTACAACCTATTTAACTGCAGTCTCGTTTTTACTGAGTTGAAAATAAATGTTCTTAATTTGTCGCTGTTGCTTTTATTTTTATTTAGATATTTGTTTAGCTATATTGATTTGTACTTGACTCTGGCGAAATCAGTTCATTGTGGAAACGCCATCCATATCCCCGCGGTAGTAGCTGTTCAAGACGCCGCGGGGCAAAAATAAAAGGCTAGTGATAGTACCTATCTATCCTACCACAGGGTATAGATATTTTATTACATATTATAAAACAAACGCTTTATGAGATTGTCTGTATCTGCTTACTTCTCCTTAACCACGCAACTAATTCTGATGCGGTTTTCACCATCAGTTTAAAAAAAAACACGGAATGTTTTTAAGTATAATAAATTCTGGCGAAGTCAGGGCGCGTCGCTAGTAAAGTATAAGTTACAAAAAAATCTTGTCACGTTAAGTAAGTTTCAATAATTTTTTTCTGAACCTGTTCTGGGGTCACATACTTGTTTGAAAGTCCAACAATCACCATAAACCATAGCATGCCAAAAATACCATAAACAACATTATTAATGGTTTTAATTAAGCTCTGGAGTTATGGTAATCAGACTGCCTCTTGATCAAACGACCGTCTCGCTTGTTTGTGGTAGTTGTCTTGTTGCATGATGCAACTCACTGCCGGGTTGGCGTCAGTATCGTCATCACAATGCCGATCTATTAACCAATCAGTCCCAGGGACACGATACGGGGTCAATTTTCCATTAAATCAAGGAGCATTATGGCACTTTATCTTAAAAGCTCTTAAAGTGTATTTTTGCGACGATTTACTGAATGAAATGTTACAAGTGAAACACAAAAATGTTACAAATATCAATCTAAAAACCTGACTGCTTGCTTTAGTGTTATTAACCATGTACATATTTCTAAATCAGCCGTTAAGACCTTTTTAACTTAAGTAACCGATTTTCATAAAATCTGCATTTCAATTAAACAAGCCTTTTTTTAAGTATACGTTTCATAGCTACAATGCCACAAACAGACAAACACATATACTCAGATACACTGCACGTTAACTAATAACACACATATTTTTTGTCGAGTACCTATTAAGTGTTTAAAGCACCAAATAACTTTAAATTGAAAATTTATTAATACTTACTCGAGATACTTTTAAAGTTTATATTATAGGCGTCGGAACCCTCCACTCCGTATGGTCCGACATGTTCTTGCCCAGTATTTCTAGTTGACTTTCATTTGTCTTGGGTCTTAGATTAGATACTCAATAAAATTCATTATCAAATGTATGTCCCATGAGGAAGGGATTAGCTATCGACTAGTTTCTTGCTCAAGAAACAAATAAAAAATAATAATCCACTGTCTAAAAATGAGACACATTATCTAACAGACAAAAATGCACGGCCTAAACCCGAAACTTAGTCAATAATAAATTGTTTAAATGCAAAAATACTTTATCTTGTCCAGGGGACACGTTGATGTAGGAAAACATATCGAAACTTTTATTTGGTCGTCCTGCACCGTCTTATATACACAAGTAGATTTTTATTTTCTCCCTCTATCTCTCTCCCAAGATTTTTGTCATGTGTTCCTGCTGAACTACGCATGTTATTATATTTAATTTAATATTTATAGCTTTATATAATGCTTAGACTAAGTAGTACCATTTTAATATGAAATATGTTTAAAAAATGACTGACTGCTGAGTTTCTTGCGGCGTTTCTTCTCAGCAGGGGTCTCCTCTTGGGAAAAGCTGGTAAATTCTTGACGTGTAAAAGTGCCCGTGCCTTGCGGCCTACTTACTGAATCTTACTGTGTGCTCGTTTGCCTTCTCTATGAAATAAAAATAAAAATAAAAATAATTGTCATATATTAAAGTGGGACAAGGGCCTAAACAACTCGCATAGTCGCTGGGCCTGGTCTGAAAGAGTGGTAAATATTTTCTTTATCGTTTTTTTTATTCGAGTTATCTATTAATAAATTAAAGTAAGGCTCAAGGTAAGTTAGCCACAATTGGCAAACTTGAATTAATTATTACAAACCTATCGTTTGGCGTGAAATTTACATAATAATAAAATAGTAAATTAGCTAATCAAGACTGGAATAATTACTCTCGCGTGATTGTTATTTTGTTTATGTACGATGTTCCTTGGGAAAATGGCGTGATGATGACTACTTACTTCATTGATGAAGTCACTGCAGTCAGTCAGGTCACCTGACCAATTTTAAAAGGCCCTTGAGATCACACAGTTAAGTTCAAAAATTCAAAATTCAAAATTCGAATTGTTTATTTAGTATATTGCCCACAAGAGTGCTTTTTTACATGTCATCGGTAATGTCATAGGAAACTACAGCAGAAGGTCATTTTTTCAATGATATAATACTTGATACTCAAAGGCAAGTTACATTACAAGGTAATAAAGTAATAAATAAAGACTTTAAAAGTAGCAAAAATCTAATCATTACAAATGTAAGGTCAATAACATTAAATTGTTTTTTTTTACTAAGAAGCAACACGACGAGGTCTCTACTTTTTCAGGTTAAGGATGCCAACAAGACCCTATCATTTATGTCCGTCAGTCTGTCCGTCACACCGTTGGGTCTCTTCGCAAAATCGTGTTTCTGATTGGCACGCAGCTTAGATATTCCAACTTAACCTATTTCATCCAGATCCATGTTAAATTGCTCCAATATTATCCCTAAATGGATAAAATCATGTTTAGCCAAGAGTTATTCGACCAATTCAAATTAATTAGTAATCAGCTGGCCAAAGAAGGCGTGGTTCTAGTCTACTTACATTATTAATTTTATTTAAACGCAAAACAATCACTCGTCGCGATTAATTCAAAAGGGTTAAGTCAGGCAATCATGCTATATTTGAAAAAGTCGTGGATGACTCAAGTTTACTCAAGGGTCGAGGACGACCTTTTTTTTAACCTGTGCTTGTCCCACTGCTGGGCATAAGAGCAAGATTTAGTACGTTCTGTCCGGTAATTCAATTTTTCCATACAAAAATGTTCTTCATTGGACGAGGATTGTACCTATAGAGAAATACATAGATAATATCCAAGACTCAGGAACCATATCGCGCTCAACACACAAATTATTGCTCTTAGTGGACATCGTTTTTTTTTATATATATATTTTTAAACCAGAGCGAAGCGAGGGCAGGTCGCTATAGTAATACTATGCAATAATACTAAGTGTACCTAATTGTTTATAATTACATGTCATTTTCTTGTAAACGTTAGCGCCTGTAATCAGACGGTTTAAGCACTCGTGCTATAAGGCGGTGTAATAGTCCTTTAAGGAAAACACTTGTATTTACTGTCATTAATTACATATCATTGTCATGTCAGTAACAAGTTCAAGTACTAAAAGGATTGTGAAGCTAAAAATCTCCATACAAAATGCGAAACGCTTCTCTCCCCGTAAACGTCGTCCGATTTTTACGATTTTTGAATGTGTTGTAGATGTCATGAGAAACTATGTCTGTACGTTTTCCTTTCCATGAAAATATTTCTTAGGACAAAACAAATTTAAAAAACAAAAAAGTAAGAAACGTACAGACCTATACCTGGTCCACGTTACAGAGTTAGCAAAGCGCCGTCTCTGTTGCACTTTTGTATCCAAATGAAAGGGACAAGAAATCATCAGTAGGCGTGAACAATCGCACCTCACTAGCGGGGCCGGCTTACATGCCTGGCTCGGAATATTTGTTTATTTATTATTTGTTATGATTTTGGTTCGTAAGTTGATTTGGCAGGCCAGGTTAAACGGGAAAGAGTCCAATAAACGAGCAGGGTAAAATGTGATATCAACAATACAAAAAAAGAGCACTATGACGCGTCCGCACCGTACAAGGAACAGATGTTGACTGATTTGGGCCGACATGTAAACCCATCATGTGCGCAAGCGGTGCCCTTATCGCTGGCCAATCACGTGCATTTTAGGTTTTCTGGTACTAACTCTTTAACGTGGACAAGGTATAGGTCTTTACAATAACAACAACATGTTCGAAAATCGTGAATTTTTTTTCTACTGAAATCATGATGTTTTCAGGATATCTTGAACATGAGTTGCGTAGGTTAGGTTAGACTGGTGACTATCAAAAAATGCGGCGAGAAATGCCTTAATATAATAGGTGCCCATAGATTTCACATACTTGCTACATAACTACATAAGTTAAGTGTTATTCGTTTTTAACCTAGATCGATGTTACGTTATATTAATATCGATGATTCCTTACGATGGCCTAGCCGCTTCACAAAACATTATGAATTAATACAGATTTTATAGTTACAAGGGGCCTCTTTCCACAATGTTTTTATCTCGGCCGTCATTACTGTCAGGTTTTTTTTAATGGCAATGATGGTAAGTGTGATCTGAGACCCATCGACATTTGAAATCTCAAGACTACAATCTCAAAACTGCAATCCTGAGACTGCGTTGCCAACCCTGAGGACTAAGATGGAATGCCTCTATGCTAGTAATTTCACCGGTTGTCTTATCCCCACACCGTAACACAGCAATGCGAACACTGCTGCTTGGCGGTGGGTTAATGGATAAGATGTTGGTAGCGATCCGGATGGACACTGCACAACCAAACCTACCACCACTAACTTAATAAGAGCTATCAATTTGCTACATAGTTTATTAGAACCAGTTAACCAAAACTTATAATCTTTGAAACTGGTCTTTGTTCTAATTTTTTTTTTAACATGGCTTCCGTGTTTTTTCCCTATGTAACATTTTTAGTTTACCAATATATTAACCTTCAAAATGTAGTCCATCATGCTCACATAAATAACCAAATACCTACGCTTAACATTAACGTATTCAATTAAACGTATAAATAATCTTAATGGTTTCAGAGAGTTCCTCATCGTGTTTACTTGGTAGTTAACCTTAAAATGTATCAATGAAGACATATTGACTTATTTCTGTTCAATAACACTGGATCCATGGAATACCCGGAGGTCAACAAATAGTCAATTAAAGGACCAAGCGAGCGTGCTTAGGAGAGATTTGTACGTCCAATCATCGCTTATAAGTGAAGTCAATAAAGGCAAATAATTACTTAATGTTAGTCATTTAATTTTAGTGCACAGTGTCACGATAGTCCAGTCACGGACTTTTGTTAGCTGTTCTAGTTGAGAACGGAGATCAGTTTCATATTTCATCTCTTAGAAAATGACAGGTCAAGGCGACCATTTAGCGTTCAATAGTTTAGCTTTTATGAAGCCGGTGATCTAAGGTAATCTTCGCATCAGCCATGTGTCAAATGGAGGACAACAGTTGTGACTTGTACAAGAATTAATAATTTACAGTCAACGAAAATATTCTATAGTAACAAGACAACTCTACCACAGTAGTTGAAGCATTCAAAACTCCACTGAAAACAACATGAGATTTAAAATGCTTGTACTTAATATTATCAAGACTGGTGGGACCCTGCCAAAGACAGGGCTACGTGGAAGGAAGGGAGAGAGGTCGTTGCCTAGCAGTGGGATATTATAGGCCCTTAAATAAATAATATACTATTACTTTGCAGTTAGCTACCTTCTTGGTATTAAGATTTTATAGCTAAAGAACTAAAGTTCGAAAGTCGCATAAAAAATGCGACGTTTACTGAAGACATTAGTACTATTGATAGTTTGTAGTCTTTATAAATATGAAAAACAATTGACTAAACTTAAAGTGGACAACATCTCTGGACTCAAAAAGAAAATAGCGCAAATTAGTTATGTGGATTGTGAAGCGCCGCTAAAATAGCCTAGATGTCAAAAAAAACCATACAAATTTAGCTCCGGGCGAAAACGTTTTTCACCCCCTAAATCAAGTCCTATTTTACGTCTGTTTTTTGTTTTTTAGATTGTTTTGTTCTCATCTACAACATATTCAAAAATCGTAAAAATCAGTCGAGGTTTAAGGGGAAAGAAACGTTTCCGCATTTTGTATGGAGATTTTTAGCTTCAATCCTCTTAAAGGAGTTAAATAAAAGTTTAATTAAAAAATACACAAATGTGACATACAAAAAAGAAGATAACAAAGAACTCACCCAGGAGGCCGAAGCTGAAAATGCGCACTTATAAAGTATCGACGCCATCTTGCTGCGTAGGGTTTGCTCATTGACGATGTCCCTAGATGAGCCGCTTCCCGTCGCGTCTTTTGTGCGTTGATGGATACAAGTGCGCTCACTTTAGTATCAAACTATTTGTGCTATTTAAGATCTTGCGTGCTTCAAATGATAAAGCGAACTTTTCTGTATTGCGTAAGTTCTTCCCGGCTAATTTAGTCAAACAAATCGGTAATCTATTCACTGAACCAACCTGAGGCCCTAGCAAGATGCATTCGGCGTGGAGTTTGTTATAATTATAGAAATGTATAGGATTGACGCAATCTATCAGACGGTCGCGTCGAGCGCCTACATTTTGTCAGTGTTCGAAAATCGCTTACGTTATCGTTGAGATACTTAATATAGTTTGCCTAGTGGTAGTACGTCGGCTGAAACTCAGCTCATGGTCCTTAAACTATTTAATATTAATACCTAGACAAGTAGATATATAAGTATATACCGTGTGAGTCCAACGGCATATAAACTGTGTTCCGTTTTCGCCCGCTGGAACTGTTATGTATATTTTTTTTCTTTGCTATGAATAAATTTAATAAACAATTGTCCAGCCTTTCTGAATCGAAATCTTGCCTAACTAAATACAGCAAAGAATAAGTAGGTAGCGTCGTGGTAGGTTGTGCCTTGTGCTGGTCCGTCTGGATCCCAGCGCTATCTCATCTTATCCTGTAACCTACCGATAAACAGTGTTTGCGTTGTTGTTCCGTTTTGATGTATATGAATACCGATATATACGATAATGGGCGCCGGGCCTTAGACATCATCATTATTTCTGTTAGCTTGTCGCATATTTGTATATATTTAGTATAATATGTATATATATTTAATTATTAAATATGTATGTATATTTATTTATACTATATTGTAGACTCGTTCACTTCTAAATTTAATTAAGTAAAGGGAAAGTATTGTCTTTTTATTGCACCTACCTACTTTTTTGTTTTCTGTTTCACCTTAAGGTTGACTGGTAGAGAATGCTTGTAGCATTAAGTTCGCCTTTTGTACACTATTTTATTTTTGTGCAATAAAGTATTTAAATAAAATACCATTAAGGCTTTCCATGTAAGGGGTGGCAGCTCATTTTCAGTCATTACATATCTATTGGCCTCAGCGTCCACTAAGCAACAGATGGCTTGACAATGTAAACGGCTTCTAATTGCGGTAAACCCTGAACCAGAATCTCCTTGTTTTCAGACGAAATGGGTTCCCTGCCTCGGGTCTCGGTGGTGTCAGGGGGTCGGCGCGCGGTGCCCGCCGCCCCGCTCCCCTCGCACCTGGCTCGCCTCGCCTGCAGCGACGCCCCTGCGCTGCTCTACACTGGTGAGTGACATAAGCTGGCTCTGAGCCGTGTCCGGTGCTTGCAGCGATGCCTCCGCGCTGCACTACACTGGTGAATGAACAGAGTGACATTGGCTGGCTCTGACTCGTGTCCGGTGCCCGCTGCCCCACTCCCGTGGCACCTGGCTCGCCTCGCCAGCAGCGACGCCCCCGCGCTGCTTTACACTGGTGCAATGAGCCGTGTCCGGTGCCCGCCGCCCGCTCCCCTCTCACCTGGCCTTGTCATTCCTGATGCGACTTAACGTGGACATCTCAAAATTATCAAGGGACTGCTTTTTTGAATGCAATAGTTAAATATTATCCACAAAGAACTTGTTTACATAAAACGCCTACTTTATTTATATGGCAACGTTTTTTTGTCTTAAGTAAGTCCATACGTAAACTCAGATTATTTAAGTAATCCAACACCTTTGTTAAGTTAACTCCTATCTTATCTTATCTTATCTTATGGTGGGGTCCTTACGGATACACTTCGACCCTGTGGGATCTTTTGTGTAATTACCCCTCTTTTAGCACTTAGTCCAATGCAGCCTCCACCCCTTCCAAAAAGCGGATAGTGGAGTGCAATGGCAGTGCCTTGAAATCGTTCGGTTCTGGGTATCCACAACCGAGCCTCTTCGCCGCACATTCTACAATCTGTGTGGTCATAAAGGCCCATCTTTGCTAGGAGATATTTAACCCCGAAGTGCCCGGTAAACAATAAGTTAACTCCTAACACAATAAGTACCTTCAAGCTTTGAACTATTAAAAACTGCCAAGATCCAGGCTGTAGAATCGTCGAACTGGCCAGAGTTAATCAACTTTTTAACTAAAAATCTAAATTTTAATAAACCAGAGGATAAAACATAACACGTGTCACGAATCCATTGTACCATGTCTCTTGGAACCTGAACTAAAAGAAACTTCCTTCCAGATGAGACGTACACGTCGTGCGTGAGCTACGCCGAGCTGGCGGCGCGCACGAACGCGCTTGCGCGGGCGATGGCTGCGCGCGCGCGGCCGGCGGGCGCCAACCGCGACGGGGACTTTGTCGTCGCCGTCTGCATGCAACCCACGCACAAGTAAGATGCAGAGAAGTACCTTATCTTATCTTATCTTACTATAGATAAAAAAAAAATAAATGAAAAAGTTTGTATGTTTAGATGTTTGTTACTCAATCACGATTCAACCACTGAACGGATCGGGATGAAGCTTGACACACATTATACAGGTTATGCCCTGGAATATGAAATAGGGTAGCTTTAATTAAAAAAAAAAATCCTACGGGAAATCAAATTAATCGTTAAAAGTGACTTTTGCTCACAAGGTGGCACCACTTTGTATGGACAAGTAACAAAATTCAAAAATATCTCACCTTTTTAATTTGTCAAGTCCACGTAGACGAAGTCGCGAGCAGAAGCTAGAAATAAATAAAAAGAGGTGCCACTCTCTCTGCTGCAAACATATCAAACCAGTTTACTTAAGTATTAAACATTTAATCATGACTTCCACAGCACAGTGATGACTTTGCTGGCGGCGTGGAAGGCAGGAGCTGCGTACGTCCCGATGGAGCCCAGCTTCCCTCAGCAGCGCATCAGCCACATCCTCAGCGACGCGCAGCCTGCTCTTGTGGTGTATGACGATCGCTGTGAGACCCTTCATGTTACTTAATAGTCCATAAAGCTGCGGTTCCATGGCCTGTTATTTCACGGGCCGCGCCGCTTCTCGCCTTGTGTGCGTAGCCACGGACAGCCTGTGAATGATTCAGGCCACGTCAGAAGGCTTAATATGACATTACTATCAAAACTAATCTGTACGATATTTGAACTCTTGGGTCTTGGCCCATCCAGGCTTGTAACAAGTATATTATGGGCATTATGGCCCTTATGATCCCTGTGCAGATTGGCTAAACGCGCTAGAAGTGGGTTCAGCAGGTCCAGCAGGTGAAAAAAGTTTAGAGTCCCGTCAATGAAACTGAAACATCTGTGAAAATGCAGCTCGCGGTTTCGCCACTTATAACAATTTTGCTATAGGACAAAACAAAAGAAACGCAGAGTTACCAATGTGGCATGAATGATTTTGCCCTATTTATTATAATAAATTTGCATCAGTATTTTCAGATTTAGAGAGATACTTACGTTTACCCAAAAACTGTACACATTGTTGTTCCACATGTTACCTCAAACTTTTGCCAAGCACCCTTCTAGAACAAAAAAAAACGTTGTAATACACCTTATTCCAAAAAGGTTCTGCGGCTGATGTTTTTTGTGCGGTAGTCTTATTAAACGATGTTTAATTTACTGTTTGAAAATGTCTAATATTACTCTGTTATTCCTCCTTTAGCACTTTAACCTTCACGATTCAATTCCATCACCAGGCAACCCCTCTATGTTCGCGGCCAGCGGCGTCCCGTTCGTTTCCTACGAAGAACTGGCTCTGGAAGCTAGTGGATTATCAGCTGATACACTGCAGGGCTTAGAGCAGTTGGCAGAATCCAGGGTCGACAGCATCGCCATCGTGCTGTATACTTCAGGCAGCACTGGAGTGCCGAAAGGTACAAGAAATTTTCATAAGGGAATTTTAAGCTATTGTCACAGAACTAGCATTTCTTTGCTTTTTTTTGTGACGCAGAGTATCGTCTGTCGTACCTACCGCGGAAACTAGCAATTTTTGAGAAGTGTTTTTGTTTGAGGCATAATGAATTTGCTTGTTCATCAGATATTAAAAAATGCATTTTCAGTTCCCAGTGTGAGTATTGTTTTTACAATCGACAGTTTTAGATCAAAGGACGGATTAATAAATACATATAAAACACTCGAAACCAGTGACATTATACTCCCAGTTAACTGGGACAAAATTATTGCAAATTTGGTTAACCCCTTTCAGGGTATAGGTCGAGTTTCCTGTCACACTGTA
Organism: Acleris sparsana; assembly: GCA_923062465.1. Classification (NCBI taxonomy): domain Eukaryota; kingdom Metazoa; phylum Arthropoda; class Insecta; order Lepidoptera; family Tortricidae; genus Acleris; species Acleris sparsana. The sequence continues at coordinate 10,897,372 of OV281307.1, read as the reverse complement.
GATAATTTTGAGCTTTTCGATTGTCCGCCTACTTGTGGTGTTGACTGTGCGCATAATAAGTATATTTTTCAAAATTCATCCTATTCCATTCAGCGAGGAATGCGTTATAGAGTCACAAACAAAACATCAAAAAATTCCAACAACCAGACTTTTTTTCATTTAAGTGTTATTTTAATTGGGCATTTGTTTTCTATTATCAGAGTTACCTACGAGTACCTTCCATCACTTCCCTATTTCACAAATATTTCATCACGTGATAGTTCGGTATATCTTTAAGTTTCATCAATTGTAAGTATTTTTATGACCGAAGCCGAAGGCCGAGGGCGGATTAAGTCAATAGCTTGCTCATAATTACCATAGTAGGCACTAATTTCAAATTGTCACCATCTGAAAACTAGTCCGTATTTACAGCTAATTAAGATCCATAACTCTCTTCTAGGCGTCCGACTCTCCTACTCGGCGATCTGCAACCGCCTCTGGTGGCAGTTCCATATGTTCCCCTTCACCGACTCCGAAGCCACCTGCGTGTGGAAGACAGCTCTGACCTTCGTGGACTCGGTTTGTGAGATCTGGGGGCCACTGCTCCATGGCCGTGCGCTACTCATCCTGTCAAGGGAGACCACCAGGGATCCTCAAAAGCTGGTGCGGGTTTTGGCTGATAACCAGGTAAGATCTGGATTCAATGAACAAGACATTTGTAATTTTGATACTTAAATTATGATTTATATGGTGCCGCTACAAAGTGGCAAGGAATTGCTTGACTTTTTTGGCAATACTGGCAATGGACTCGTAGAATGTATGTACGATAGGTTCAAAGACTTCTTAAAAATTACTTTGTGTACCAACGATCTTGTGAAAGTAGGAAAACCTTGCATGTAGGATGTTTATGTCTAGCGGTGGATTATGAATGAGAATTTCAACTCAGCAAAAGCTTACTATTACTTGTAAGTGGCTCGAACACAGTAACCATGACTTTTATAACAAGAAGAAAACTAAATCACTGACTTATTTTCTAGATCCAAAGGCTGGTTCTCGTGCCGACCCTCCTTCGCTCCATCCTCATGTACCTCTCCCTGAACCGCTCTGAGAGACCCCTCGAGAACCTGAAGCTGTGGGTATGCTCTGGAGAGACCCTCAGCAAGGACTTAGCGGCGCAGTTCTTCCAGTATTTTGGTGACCACAACGAATATAAACTGGCAAACTTCTACGGAAGCACTGAAGTCATGGGGGATGTGACTTACTATGTGCTGGAAAGCGCTGCGCAGTTGGATAATCACAATACTATTCCTATTGGTAAGTCTGAACGAAATGAGGAAAAATAAATAAAATCCATATGTATGAATGAAGGTAGGTGTTTCAAAATAAGATATCCATTGCGTAAAAGCCACCATCAAAGAGTTATACCTAAATAAACTAAATCAAGGGAAGGGAGAGGTAAAATCGGGATAATGGCGTGACCTTATAGAATTATGTTCCACTGACATTTTGCTTGAAAATTCTAATCATTTAGTTTATAACGTCACTGTGATACAGTTCTGTGGAGGGCCAAGGTTCAAGGCTCATTGTTAGTTATAAAATACGTAGAAGTAGCGTCAAATCACGGAAAAACTTCTTTGACTCGTCTTGACTCTTGTGAAGGCACTAAGTCTGACATCATCACCGTACTATATTATACTATATTATAGACGCGAAAGTGACTCCGCTTACGCTGTCACGTCTGAACTGCTAATGCTATTTTGAAAAAACTTTGTATGGAAATAGTTTGAGCTCCAATGAAGGACATAGGTTATTCCAAAAAATCGCCGAATCCCGAGATAAGTATACTAGGGATAAACAGACGTGGTTTTTTTTTCAACATGAACTTTTCCTTCTGCAGGATCACCCCTGGACAACTGCGCGGTGTACTTGCTGGACGAGGAGATGCACCCAGCGCGGGAGTCGGCCGTGGGCGAGGTCTGGGTGGCCGGCGCCAACCTGGCGGCCGGGTATGTGGGCGGGCAGGCGCCTGACAAGTTCTGCGATAACCCTCATGCTTCCAGTGCAGGTGGGGGAATCAAATCGTATTTGGCAAACTCTATCATTTTACAAACTTTTATTTAGCTAGGGGTTTAATAGAATATCTGCTGGTTGAAGCATTAACACAAGCATTATTTTTTTATCCTTGCAAGCATCCAACATCATGTAAACCATATTTTTCTAGACTTCGGCCGTCTGTACCGTACGGGTGACTTCGGCCTGCTGCAGAAGGGTGTGATCCTCTACGCCGGCCGCACCGACTCCCAGGTCAAGATCCGTGGGCACCGAGTGGACCTGCAGGAGGTCGAGCGGGCTGTCGCTGGCGTCCAGGGCGTCGAGAAGGGTGAGGCTTACCAATCAATACATTGATGACTTTGTTATTTACCTGGAATTCGAAAGGAACATTATGACATGTATAGGTTCCACTTTGCCAAAATTTACCCCATGATGTTTCAAAATGTTGAATAATGGTTGTTCCAAAACCTATCGACCTCCTTTAACTGGTTTACTTAGTTTCTTTACTACTTTAAGGGTATCACAATAACATCAGCTCTTTCGTGTCTATTATCATGTTTATGCCCAATAACGGTTATCCTCTTGCAAAAAAAAACTCGATGCTTCTGCCCATTGACATGATGATAATTCACAATTTACTACATGACAACGTATGCTCCTCGACGTCATTGTCTCTCTCAGCATTGTTCCTTTTTCTGATTTTATGTGTTAACCCATTGTATTAACCCTTTAAATTGTCCTCTAGCTGTTGTTCTGTGCTACGGGCTGGCGACTGGAAACCCGGAGCTTCTGGCGTTCGTGACGATCGAGTCGTCTGCCAAGATGGCTGCGCACCACGTTGAAAACGCACTGAAGAGCGCTCTCACTCATTATATGTTGCCTCAGGTTAGTATTGAACTAATCATCCAAGGCACTTTGCTTTGAATTCGTAAAAATGTCCCATCTCAATATTTTTGTCACACCAAAAGAAAACAAGCTAAGCAAAGATAATTTCTCATAAAATAGTGTGTCAAAAAACCCTAGGTTTTAGTGAGATAAACTGGGTACCTCTCCTTATTTGTGTTGGGACATTGTAACTAAAAGACACGGTTAAGTTGGATACTGAATTATTTTTGACTGTAGGCCATATAAGAACTGTTTTGGAGTAAGATGCCCGCTTCAGAAATTACAATTGTGCTGACCTTTATAGTATTTTTCAGGTGATTGTGTTGGATAGTATTCCTCTGCTGGTCAACGGCAAAGTAGACCGACAGGCGCTGTTGAAAATGTACGAGAACACCAATAACAACGGTAAGCATATTTTGGAACTGTGAAGTATCGTCGACCAATAAACTGAAAAGGAGAAACTTGTTGACTCTATTTGTATGACGTTAAGGCACAAAAGTGGTATAGAACTTTTTTAAAACGACTACAATCGGCAAAATGGAACATGATTCCTCAAAGAACTGTACACAGTGAAAATTTGTTTGTCAATTCTTACGATTTTTGAGTTACGTCACAGGACAAGGTTATATGGTGGGCCAGGGTTCTATTGGGCCAAGTATACATTAGACACATTCATTTTTTTTACTCGTTGATTTAATTTACTATACATGAAAGCAGTCTCCTCGAATTGCATATGATTCAATCATTTAATTCCTTGCTAGCCCTTGCCTACAATCTGAAAAAAAACCAGCTTAGAATGAACTCTACACTACCTTCCAGATGACTCCGAGATCCCCCTAGACATCGACTACACAGGCGTGGTATCTGAAGACATGGAGAAGGCCCGGGTCCTCTTCGAGACCGTGGGCGAGGTGCTGGGCCGCGCGGCGCGCGGGGCGCTCTGCGTGCGCGCCGGGTTCTACGAGCTCGGCGGGAACTCGCTCAACTCCATCTACACGATCACCAAGCTGAGGGATACAGGGTACTACATTGGTAAGTTGGATGTTGTCGAGGCTAGCTTTCTAGAGTCCAGTGTTTCATATGCGTTGTGTATAAAATAAGGACAATGTAAAGGACTTTATTTTAATCCTGATAATCTGTTTAAATCACCATCACACACACCACCTCACAGGACCGTTAAACACTTACCCCCAAATTTTAAATAAACCTATTTTAGTTAAAGTTCCCTTGGTCCTTTTCAGTGAAACATTTGAATGTCATAATAACGGTCATTCTCCAGAATTGTGTTCTCAGTCTAATTAACACCGCTCTTTTTTTCCACCTGCTTTTTGATAAATTTTATACTAAATGTAGTAATATATCGACCATTCGAACTATAATATTTATTGGGCACTTAATTATTATTAGCGGTTAATGAACTAGAAGGGTTTTAATATTTGCCCCACGCGCGAATTAGAAAAGTTACGCGTTAATTAGAATTACTTGCTCGTGAATTAGAAAAACTGCGCGTTAATTAGATAAAATTAGAATTACTTGCTCACGAATTAGAAAAACTACGCGTTAATCATATAAATTTGCTACATTTTAGGAAATAAGACATACATAACATACAGACATTCAACTATAGTATGTAGCTTAATTATTGTGGGTTGTTTTAATACATAATTTGTACAAATATGAAGAATGATGGCGGGTCTCTAGGATTTTCGTCGCATGATTAGAATGACAAGTGTCACTTTTTGAGAAAATGCAACTTTTTAATGCGGTGAGCAAAATTGTTAACTTTTCAAAAGGAGAAATATGCTAGAAAAAATAAAATAACCCCTAAAGATCATATTGTTCAACACTTAAGTACATAGATACGAGCATAAGGTTAAGATTTTAAGGAACCTCTAATAATATATCAGTTTGACATAGTATTATTAATCATCATAGTACTATTAATTATCTTACGAAAATTGTAGTAAGTATAGGGACCCGCCATCATTCTTCCGGGAATTACTTTTTTGTAAAAAGTGTGAATTCATTTAAACTGGTATAAAAGTTTTTATTTCTAAATTCTTGCTTAAGAATTTAGAATTAAATAGCTTTTATAAATGTACCAAAAAGCGCTTTTTACTACTCTTAAACTAATTAACGCGATCACTTTTCACGCTTGAATTAGACGTGTGTATTAGGGATTCTTGATAAAAAAAATATAACTTCTTGTAGGTACATGTGATAAACTACAAAATCCAGTAACTGTTAAATACTGAGGTCCTTAATGTATAGAATAATTTACAAAGCTATAGAGTTATTGGCTGATTTTAAAAACGTGAACGTGTGAATTAGAATTTACGAGAACCAAAACGTGCGAATTAGATACTTACGTTTGTAGTCAGCGATCCACACAACACTTACACGTCTTTACCTCAAGAGGGTCTCGACACGACTGGCGGCTCACGCGAAATGCGTTAGCGATGTCTGTCTCTTTCTTCAATGGCCTTGCACGGACAACAATGAAAGCTGCGCGTGAATTAGTACACGTCTCGGGACATCTTTACTTTATTTTATATCTTAGTGTTAAATTAATAAATACACTTGGTAATTTTTTTGCAATGAGGACGTCTTATCTTTTATTAAATAAAAATACTTTCATTCATCTTTCCTTTTGTATATGATCGGGGTAAATAGGTATATTAGTGATTTCGGAAGTGGGACACGTGGTGTTAATTAGGAGAATGGGGTATTGATGTTTTTTTTCTCCTAGAAGGGTATTGAATATTTACTTGAAAATTCATGTACACCTCAATACAAGTACCTTCTACAATCAAAAAATATAAATTATACAAAATTCAATAGTTTTATATTTTTAAAGCCCGAGGACATACAGAAATGGCTGTCTGGAGAATGACCGATAACAGACAAGGACAGAGCACATTTCAAGGCTACTTTATTTATTACGGGTTTATGAAAAAGAGGGTTAAGGAAAAAATTGCCGATGACGGCGGTTCAAATATTGCACGTACGTTGTGATCGTCACATACTCGTATTTCCAAATTCTGAATCAAACCATGACAATTCTAAACGTAAACGAATTGAAGCAGAGTAAAACAACTTTATACCGCATGCAAAATGAAGCATGAATAATTTAATTTAAATTTGTATTGACGATCCTATATGTATTTCTTCAGAAATCAGCGACTTCCTGGAGGCAGCTAACCTCGGCGAGGTGCTCTCGAAGATGTCCACTAATCCTGATGTCACTAGAGAAAGCAGTGAACCCAAGTTTACGGCTGAACCTATGAAGGACGAGCACAGGCAGGATGTTATTGAGTAAGTTCAACATTATGGATTACAGCGATTTTTTAATCTGTCACAGGTGAACATAGCAGGAAACTGGACTATAGGGAATTATGAAGAGGCCAGTGGAAGTTTTTGTTCAGCAGTGGGGCAGAAATGGCTAAATAAGATAGCTAAATCATCGATATGATAAGATGTCGTTCATGTAGAATTTAAAAGCAATGTAGATTTTAACATCAAATTCAATTTCTTAGTACCTTTTTTCTCTGCTAATACCTACTAAAATAATTGATAATAGTTGCTTTTGAAATTATTTGAAACAGCTTAACCAAGAAACTCCTCAGCACACATTTAGCTCAATAGCTCAATAGCTCAACAAAAATCCTCCTCGCGTGCATAAGATACCTCAGTCCAGAAGTGGAATTCTTTATAATGATGATGACGATGATGATGATGATGACGATGACAACGATGACGATGACGATGACGATGATGATGATGATGACGATGACGTCGATGATGATGATGATAATGATGACATATGTAACCTCTATTATTGTTTCTATTTCTATTTCTATTTCTATTATTCCAGCATGATAGTCTCGTCATTTTACGAGAAGGCAGAACTAGAGCAATTCCTGCGGCACGAGATCGAGACGCGTGACTACGCGCACTGCATCGGCGCATGCTGGACTGCTCTGCTGCACGCGCGCCTCTCTGTCGTGCTCAAAGACGGTAAGGGTGTAAAATTTATGGTAAAAATAATATTTTTCTCAACACTGCAATGATACCAGTTAACAGTCTTGATCTGGTTTGGGATCAGAAAACTTTTCTTTTTTGACAGGCCATTTTTATACAAAAATAATATGTTCTTGCTTGACTTATTTCATTTCATATTAAAGCTCTCTCTCATATTCTACTACCTATACTATTTTACCACGTAGGTATGTCCTTTACGATTTTACTTAAGGATTTCGCTGAGCAATGGCGGTATCTCAGACAAAACTCGTGTAGCGATTGCAACCTTTTTACTAAAAGAACAGTATTCAATCTGCTTTGGCTATTGAATGAGAGGGTAATTATTATCCCAACCACATTTTTGAGCGGCGGACGTGATAATTGGGGTATCAAATGCTCAAAGTACCTTTGAGCCAAACATAAAATTAATATTAACGTATTATATTTGTCTTAAGAAAATATTTTCTATCCAAAATCAATTTTGGTGTCGTGTCCTGTAGTTTTCGCATATACTGATGTACCGTGGTACAAAGTTATTAAGTCTCAACTAGATTTATCTTTTAGTTATCTGTATTCCCTATTAGTTAAGGTATTTTAATTTATATCAATTATTGCATTTGCAAATAAAATGAAACTATGTATTTTAAAATATATCAATTATTGCATTTGCAAATAAAAGGAAACTGGGAGCAGTGTAAATAAAACTGTCCTCGCGAAATAGTCAATTTTCGTGGTGAATATTGAAATTTATTTTATGATCCAACGAAACGTGATTAAACAAACAAAGAAATATGGCGTCAGTTGTTCGTTCCGTTCTACTCCAGCAATAAATAGACAATGAAAGATTTGTATTGGTGATATGAAATACATTTTTTAAATTGTGATAAATTAGATAAATCATTATTTAGCAAAAAGTTTTATTGTGTGATAGTTGTTTCAAGTATGTTTATGGTGTCTTTTTAACTGTATTGAGTTCAATTTGAGTTAAACTAAAAATACTTTTTTTTTAAATGTGTTATTTTTAATTTTGATGGTAAATTTTTTATTGCTTTTCTGAAGACACTGAAATTATCAAAATTTAAAATTATTTATATGTCCAGTATATTATTATATTAAGAAATATACGTTTTTGATTTTCAAAACTAACATGGAAGATACGCTAACGATTATATTTTAATTAGCCTGATATGTCATAATCGATTGTGAGTTTGTCATAGAAAACTAATTTTGGTGGATAATAGCAATTTTGGTGGAACATAATTAGTAAATTATCGTTATATCTTAAAAACCACTTGGTATAAAAAGGGCCATTTTTACACTGTTTTTATTATGACCAATGACGTCCCTTAAACGTATAATTGTGAACCTTACTAACAAAGCGGGTGGTAGGGCCTTGTGCAGGGTCCGTCCGGATCGCTACCACCATCTTATCCATTAACCTACCGCCAAACAGCATTGTCCGCATTGTTGCGTTCCGGTTTCGGGATAAGACAGCCGGTGTAATGATTAGAATAGAGGCATTCCATCTCAGTCCTCAGAGTTGGCAACGGATTTGCAGTCTTAGGCTTGCAGTCTTGTGAATGCGACTGTCTATGGGTCACAGTTTCCACTTACCATCAGGTGGCCTGTGTGCTCGTTTGCCTTCGCTATGCTATAAAATAAAAGTAAAACACCAAAATTAGGATAATTAGACGCCTGTTGAAATTCACCCTTGAGATACCGCCTATTGGCTTATAAGGGCAGCATGTTTATCATTTGTTTCTAATGGACTATTTCTCTTGGAACTGTGTACAGACACCGGAACTCCAGTAGCCGTGGCTCTAAACTTTGATGCGCGCGATGAGCCTGAGATCGAGTTGTCAGGCGGGCTCGCCAAGATCATGGGCTTCCTTGAGTTCGTCGAGGGTTCCATCAGAGACACCATGCTGCCTGAGGGGAAGGGTAAGGACTAAGTCAATTATCATTATTTTTCAGAGTAATTTTATGGGTAAGTCATTAGACCACTCAATTGCAGTACCAAGAGATCTTGATAAGTAACCCGGTGCTTGTTTAATGTTATGATATTATATATTGATTTGCTACTCAGGGCATTTATTTATTTCTAAGAAATCTAACAGTTGCCATGACAATATATAACACAAGAATAAGTAATAAAATACAAATTAGGATTTCATATTTCATTATAGGTACTAATTCAATAACAAGTTTAATATAAAGTCCTAAGTGCCACGCGCTTACACGAAAAAACTTGTTATAGTTCTATATTATTTCTCTGAATACGAAGCATCAATAAAAAAATCCTGTATGAAACAAATGGGCTGAAACGAATTAGAATAATGCCTTAAGTGCTCAAGAACATTATGGTCTGTCAAATGATTCTCTAAATCTTATGTCTATATCTTAGTGATAGAACACAAACGATTGTAGTAAACAAAACACAGTTTATGGGAGCAGCTGTTAAACTAGGTGTGCCTCAGGGCTCTATATTAGGTCCTATTTTATTTTTGGTTTATATAATTGACTTGCCACGCACGGTAGATAACCTTTGTGATATTGTGCTATTTGCTGATGATACATCATTAATTATCAAGGTAGAACGAAAATCCGTCGATTACAGTAGGATAAATGCCACGCTAGGTAAAGTTCTTAATTGGTTTACTAGTAACAATTTGCTACACAATGCTAAAAAAACTAAATATGTTAGGTTCGCTTTGCCTAATGTTAGACCAGTACAATCCAGTTTATTTCTAAATGATGAGTTTTTGGGAATGGTAGATAAGGCGGTTTTTTAGGGATAACTATAGATAAAACTTAAAATGGAGTCCCTATATAGCAGTACTAGCAGGTAAATTAAGTTCGGCAGCTTATGCTGTTAGAAAAATCAGGCAACTTACCAATGTTGAGACAGCTCGCTTAGTTTATTATACTTAGTTATTTTCATAGTGTTATGTCGTACGGTATTCTGGTTTGGGGAAAAGCTGCTGACATACAGACTATATTCGTGTTAAAAAAAAGAGCCATTCGTTCTATATATAACCTTAACTCCCGTGATTCCGTAAGATTAGTATTTAAAGAAATTAGTATCTTGACAGTAGCGTCACAATTTATTTATGAAAATACTATTTATTTCATTAAAAATCAAGACTCTTTTGTTAAGAATTGTGAAAACATAATATGAATACATGAAATAAAAATAAAATTGCTATTAATAACGTTCGTGTCCGTAAGGTTTATAAATCATTTATAGGTCAATGCATTCATTTCTATTATAAATTACCTGACGCAGTTTTAACGTTACCATTTCCAGTACTTGAAACTTACTTGAAAAAGTAGTTGATGTCTAAAGCTTGCTTTAGGGTCGAGGACTATCTAACAGATAAAAATGCTTGGCCTAAACTAAACTAAATACCTAAATAACTTAATAATAAATTAGTCATAAAAAATATGTAAATATTGTATATTGTCTAGGGAATACGGTTCTGTAGGAGAATGTATCGAAACTTTGTATGTGGTAGTCTTGCAATGACATAGGTAAGTATAATTTTTTTTAATTTTTTTTATTACTACATACTACTTATTAGACTCTATGAAAATTCTGAGTTTTGACACATGTTCCTGCTCAAGCTACGCTTGAATTTCTTTTTTTTTAAATATATGTTTCATTCACTGTTTTATATAATGCTAGGTTAAGTTTTATAATTTTATAATATCAAAAGTAGTTTTTAAAGAAACGACTGACTGTTGAGTTTTTTGCGGCGTTTCTTCTCAGCAGTGGGCTCTTGCGAAACGCTGGTAGATTTTTGACGTGTAAAAGTGCCCGTGCGGCCTACTTACTGAATAAACACCTTTTATCATTTATCTTTTAATCCAACTCGCATCCAATATATTACCCCTATTTAATTTATCTCTCTTTCTCCAGGCACAATCCTGCACGCCTTCATGATGGCGACCGCCGAGCAGCTGAGCGCGCGCGACAACGTAGCCGCCATCCGTGCGCTGGAGCACGCCACCGTGCGCGTGGCGCGCGCGCGGCGCTTCCGCGGCGTCTTCACCACCAACACCAGCCCGCTCACGCAGGTACCACAATTACCCAGATCCTGAATTCCCTACTCAGATCAAAGGTTTTCAAGGACTAAGGGTTGATTAAGTTTGCTGAATGCATCTAGAAAGGTGCAAGATAACCACAATTGGGTGCCGCAAGATGAGCGACGACGAGGTGGGCCTAGAAATAGCGGGATCACTTGAACGCATTCCTCATCAACCGGTCGGAAGAGGCACTTAGTAGGCTCACGAATATATAGAGAAGAGGCCTTTGTCTAACTGTGGGATACTCACATAGGCTAGGTAGAAATACAGCAGAGCTAGAGAAATTACTAGAATAGTAGCTCATCCACTATAAAAATTTAATCACAATCTTCTCGACCTTATATTCGACATGTCATCCGAAACTTATTTATATCCGCCTTCTGTAAAGATCTAGACCTCGATCAAGAATCCATCCTGTGCAACTTATGTTCAACAGTTCCTCCTACTCTAATCCAACATTTCGCCTGCCCGTACCTGGTCACACCTAAAGAACCTACCCCAACCATACTGTTATCACATCATCAACATAGACGTCCATGTCTGGACATCGGTCTACAATCACCACAATGATCGGTCCCTCATCAACTGTATCCAGGTTTCTTTAACCTTCATTTAACTGTCAGTTCCTTGTCCCTAACCACACGACGTCTTTTTGCATTAAAACTCGAGTAGCCGAGAACTCTCTACATAAAGCTTTTCAACTTCTCTCACGTTTTGTTGCTAGTCATATATCTCTTGAAAAGATACATTCGTCTTTACACGTACCTTTTGTGTTTCTGTTTCTTTTTTTAGTTTGTAGTTTTCTATTTACATACATACATATTTACCCCGGAAGGTTGGCAACGTATTTGCAGTCTTACAATTACATCAGGTGGGCTGTGTGCTCATTTGCCTCCCCAGACCAATAAAAGCATGTTGATGAATAAACCTGTTGTTCCCAGCAACTTGGCCGCGACGTGCTCGGCTTCCAAACCCTTCTGGACTACCAGATCAACCAGTACGTGGACAGCAAGGGCGACCGCATCTTTGGAGAGGCTCCTGATGACATGAGGGCCATCGTCTGCTGGAAAACTATAGAGTAACCATTTCAAAATTAATTTAAGATGCGTGTGAGCGAACAGGGAAATGTGTAAAGTACTATTTACTATTATTTTTATTGGCAACTGATTGCATAATTTCACCCTTAGCAACAGTTTTTCCGAAAGCTATCAAGAAAGTGGTTACTCTCACGGAACACATTTTTTTTTAAAATAATACTTAATAGAAGATATAATTAAGGAATTAGCGCTAAATGTGTAAGCCTTCATTTAAATTTAATAACCAATAATTAATAAGGAACATGATCACGTGAGAAAGTATTTATTGCTCTATTGTTACAAATTACCAATTACCTACCCCAGTAATTTAATGTAGTTAGTATTGTAACCCTAATTATATAAACTCGAAGTATAATTATTTAAGTATTAATTAAATTACCAATCAAAATTGTATTATATTTTTAAGTAACTTTTCCTAAATGACGGCGTAACGTTTTAATATGGTTATAATGTTATAATGGTATACATTATACAACATGTAGAGCAAGAGGTGCCGCTGCTAGTTACAACAGTGTTTTTTTATGGTTCTGTACTAAATTTAATTTTTCAAAGAAACTATAGAAGCTAAGTATCAACTTAAAATTTGGCATAGATGTACAAATTGCTTGCTCGCATCTGTAAATATTAAAAAAAAAGAATCTAACATTAAAAAAGGGGTCTAGAATGGAGGGATGAAAAATGAAATTGATTTGATTATACCAACGGGGTGTCATATGTTATGAAATAGCTCAGCCTGCACATTTCAATTAATTTTTTTATATTTTTCAAAATGCACCTTATTGCACAGATAATAAAGTTCATAACCACATTATCTTAAATACGGAACGCAGTTGACCGTTTTTTGTCATAAAGTTTTATTACTAACGTTATATTTATACCTAATTTAAGATGTCTTTTGAACGGTTCTCTGCCTTTTGGCCTAAATACGTTTGGTCGAATGTATCGTTTCCCAACTTTTTCATTTGCCAATCCACTTTTATTTCCGTAACTGTAAATATTTCAGAATTTATATAAAAACTGACCTAACCTAACCTATAGGCTCTACACGAAGGTACAGAAATAAATCATGAAAAATTTATAGTTACAGAAATACAAGTGGGTTGCCAAATGAAAAAGTTGGGAAACAATACATTCGACCAAACGTATTTCGGCCAAAAGGCAGCACAACCTTTAGAACAGGTAATAAGTGTGTAAATATCCATATAAATATCCATATGTTACGAAAGAAAATCAGAAGTTCAAACGATTTTAATATTTAAAAAATACTGACGTTTCAGATTACTCCATTAACCAAATATATATGTAAAGCACGATAACTTTTTATAAGTAATAGCTTTTTTTTATTATGAACAATTTCAGTAAATGGTCATAAAATGGTCATAAAGTTGTAAGAGGCTCGTAAAACCAAGAATTGGATGAACCATTCGAACATGTATTTTAATTTTTATGTCGTCTAAATAAAATTTAAGGAGACTACAGGTTGAATTAATTAATGCATGATAGATTTTAATCACGAATTTCAATGTGTTTATAAAACAACTTACCTATTTCACTTTCAAAGTATTAAACTAGGGTAAATCGCCAATAACTGGCCACTTTTCAATAAATGGCCACCTCACACTAAAAATGAACTTTATCTACCTAGAATAGAATGCATTTTAGTATAAGGTGTTAATTACTGGCCACCCTTCAATAACTGGCCACGTTATACTAAATTGAATTCTGTTTGTAGGTAACAGAGTTCATTTTTAGTATGAGGTGGCCGGTTATGGGAGGGTGGCCAGTTATTGGAGATTTACCCTACACTGAATAGAATTAAGTGCGTATAGTTCAAAGCAAATTAAGTGGCCGCGTGATAGTTTTCTAGTATGTAAAATAAATTATTCAGTTACCTTAAGATATATTGCTAGATCTCTGGTAGTTGAGCAGTTGTGATAATAGTGCCTATTTGTATGCTTTCCAGTGTTTTAATAAGTGTTAATTGTAATTAATAAAACTTATTATAATTTATTGTTCCTTTTGTTTTTTACCACACAACACTTTGGTTTTGCTGTTGACAGTAGCATGAAGTCCAATTGTCACAAACGCACTAGAAGCGTAGGCGGTGCGTTGTAAAGCATTTTAGGGTAGAAGTACTTACCGGTTTTGTCCATCTTTACACCGTTTTTGGCTACTATTTTTAACTAATATCTAAATAAATATTAAATTATGCAAAATCTTCAGTATTAACTTTTTTTTTGTAGGATTTTTGATACTTACTACCTAAAGTGGCCAAAAAGGGTACAGTGGCCACAAAGGGTGCTTCTACCCTACTATTGAAACTCGGCACAACGCGCAGCCTACTGCCTACTCTGTCCGTCCGTCTTAACTTTAAAGAGATGTACATATCTTTTGAACCGTAACAGATAGCAGATGGATTTTTATTTTCAAAATATCTTTATTATGGCGGATTTGCTAACAAAAATAGAAATAATAAAAGAAAATAAGGATGCCCGTATGGGGTCTCGTGGCGCGTCAGACGACATACCCTTGATTTCAAGATATAAAACGGTTCAGTAATGAGTATTATTTCTATAAATAGTAAATAAAGATAGCTTGGCGCAGAAGGTATCTTTACTGGTAGGCTTCAAGGGCTTGTATTACAAGCTTGCTGCAGTTGAGTCTTCAATTGTTTTCACGTATAGTTAACGTGTTCTTCTTAATTATGAAAATCTGTCAGTTAAGTCGCGTAGATTATACTTATATGCAAATTTCGTGGCGAAACACCTCGTCGCCTGACGTACCAACACGTGTGCCAACATCACCCTCCCCGGATGCAGTTCTCCTGTCTGATTTACGAAGGCATCAAGCTCTAAAATATTACACGACAATCTGGTTAAGTTAACGTTATTCTGCTTACCTATACTGGACTTCTCTCCGTCATTCCTTCGAATTTCACTTCATCGATAGAATCATTTCATAAACTTTAATTTATTTACTACTTGATGTTTTCAGGATATCTTAAGCAAAAATTACGTAGGTTAGGTTAGGTTAGGTTGGATTCGTGACTAACAAAAAATGCGGCGATTTCTCGCCGCCTTTCGTTTCATAAAATAATAGGTACCCATAGATTTCACATATTTGCTACATAACTATATGAGTTAAGTGTTATTAGTTTATGTATACCAGAGTTGAGTGGTGGGGGCATTCATCTATCAACCGCCGTACCGTGTGGATATGCTGTAGAATAGACTGAAGGTGTTACCGAGTATTTTACAAGTGGAGAACGAGGAAAATGTAAGTACATACTCACCATGTTTGTTGAAAGGAAAGGATACTACTTATGCGATAGATAGGGGTACTTAAGTAACGTTATTGTACCATGCATAATTATTTCACGGTAAGGAAATGTGTGAACAGATAATTCAATAACACTGTAAAGACAAATTTTCAAGGGCGTAGAATTGCATAATATGTAGTGGTAATGTGTGTTTACAGGCATTCTATATTTGAATTTCCTGTGTTCTCGTACTATCAGCATAAAAAGAGGTTTGTCATAGATATATTAAAGAAATAAATACAAAAATAATGTCAGTGTTAAATCATCATCATCATTATCAGCCGCAAGACGTCCACTGCTGGACAAAGGCCTTCCCCAAGGTTTTCCACAACGATCGGTCCTCTGCTGCTGTCATCCAGCGGTTTCCCGCGACCTTTATCAGATCGTCAGTCCACCTTGTGGAAGGTCTGCCAACACTTCGTCTCCCGGTTCGCGGTCGCCACTCTAGAACCTTTCCGCTCCAACGGCCATCAGTTCTACGAGCAATTCGTACGAGCAATGTGCCCCGCCCACTGCCACTTAAGGTTTGCAATCCGGTGAGCTATATCGGTTACTTTAGTTCTCCTGCGAATCTCCTCATTCCTGATTCGATCTCGCAAAGAGACACCCAGCATAGCTCTTTCCATCGCCCTTTGAGTGACCTTGAGCCTTCTTATGAGGCCCATTGTAAGCGACCATGTCTCGGATCCATACGACATCACTGGCAACACACACTGATCAAAGACTTTTGTCTTGAGGCACTGTGGTATTTGGGACGAGAAGATAGTGCGTAGCTTACCGAACGCTGCCCATCCGAGTTGGATTCGACGATTGACCTCTTTTTCGAAGTTGGACTTACCTAACTGGATTTTTTGTCCTAGGTATACATAGTCGTCAACAACTTCGAGAGTAGAGTCACCAACTTTGACAGGAGTGGGTACGACATGGACATTTGACATGATTTTCATCTTGTCCATGTTCATTTTAAGACCCACTTGTTGAGAGACTCTACTGAGGCTATCGAGCATTGTACCAAGGTCCTCCAGGGTCTCAGCCATGATGACAATATCGTCGGCGAATCGAAGGTGAGTGATGTATTCGCCATTTATGCTGATGCCAAAACCCCCCCAGTCCAGAAGCTTGAAAGCGTCTTCCAATGCAGCAGTAAACAGTTTCGGAGATATTACATCTCCCTGTCTTACTCCTCGCTGCAATTGGATAGGCTTCGAGTTCCGGTCCTGAAGGCGAACTGACATAGTGGCGTTTCTATACAAACACTTTAACACCTCGATGTACCGATAGTCGATTTGGCACCGCTGAAGAGACTGCAGCACAGCCCATGTTTCGATCGAATCGAAGGCCTTCTCATAGTCCACAAACGCTAAGCATAGTGGCTGATTATACTCCTCGGTCTTCTGTATAACCTGCCGCAGCGTGTGGATGTGTGTCTATGGTGCTAAAGCCTTTTCGGAAACCGGCTTGTTCGGTAGGCTGAAAGTCGTCAAACCTGCGAGCGAGACGATTCGTAATGACTCTAGAGAACAGCTTATAAACATGACTCAGGAGCGTGATGGGTCTATAATTCATTCATTCTCTTCAGCTGGGTATTATCACCCTTTTTGAAGAAAAGAACCACCACGCCCGCGTGCTATGCTTGCGGCGTTATACCCTGGGCTATGGGAATGGGAATCAAATAGCTTCTGAAGAGCTTTTAAAACCGGTGATCCACCTGCTTTCAGAAGCTCAGCCGTAATTCCGTCATCACCCGGTGCCTTGCTGTTCTTAAGCTGTTTTAGAGCCACTCTTATCTCGTACAGGCTAACGTCCGGGATATCTTCGGTGTAGTGTCGGGACAACCTAGCTCTTGGGTCTTCTGCTAGGTTGCTGACAGGTGGGCGTGTTGTCGTGTACAGCTGTCCGTAGAACTTCTCTATCTCTCCCAAAAGCTCAGGTTTAGACGATATGATCCTGCCGTCATCGGTCTTCAGCCTCATCAGCTGGCTCTGCCCAATAGACAAATCTTTTTTAAACACTTTAGAGCCCTTGTTTCGCTCAATAGCCTCTTCAATACTATTGGTATTAAATTGGCGTATGTCGCGGGTCAAAGACTTAGAGATCTGTCTATTGAGCTGCCTATACTGAGAAGCATCTTGTGATGAGTGCAGAACCATAGCACGTCTGTTCTCCATTAACTTTTGGGTAGAATCAGAGATTTTCTTGGTTCCTTTTGAACGGCGAGTCTTGAAAAACTTAGACCCGACCGTTTGGACAGTTTCCACAAACCTGTTGCAGTGTTAAATGCTAAATATTATTTAAGTTGCACTAAAGTCTTATTTTATTGTATTCTCGTAAACAAGAAATGCTGGATTGGTTGACAGAACGATATATTTCTTATAGTCCGTTGATGTCCGAAACCAGTTGTATGAAATAATTAAACGAAATATAGAATGATTTAGTGAGTACCACATTGATGCAATTTTAGAAGAACATGGTCATTCAAATCTGCGATTGCCACCGTAACACCCAGCATTCAATCCGCTTGAAAATATTTAGTCTATGCTTAAAGGATATGTAGCGAAAACAAACGTTTCATTAAACATGCAAAGCTTTATGAGTTTAGCAACTGATCAAATTAATACAATTAGCTACCTACTACAGAGGACTGAGAAAATATTTTCGGCCGTGTCGAATGTGAAGAAAATAAATATAGATGCCAAGAAGAGGAAATGGGTCGAATTTCAGATCATATTACTATCAATAAGTACTTGAGACAGGTCAGATGAAGATTTAAATGATAGCGACTAAAAGCAAAAAAGGAAATAGGTACTTATTCCAGTTGTTTAGGGAATGTAATCTAATTATATTAGGAATAAAACTCATATTATATTCCTTGTCATGCGAACGGTACAATCACTACAAATGCCATTCCGCGCTTTCGATAATCGTTATCTTTACATCTAGGTATATTAATAATTTCGTTCCGGTCTACGGTAGACTCGAACGAAATGCACATCAAATTGAAGAGCGTAAAAAAATAGTCGATCCGAGTCGACAACTTGCTGGCGGAACATTCGGATTTTCTAGTATTTTCAATATAAAAATGAATAAATTACTATATAATGGCATTGCGAATCACAATGTCATCCGCCAATGTGACGTTGGTGTCCCGTCATCACGTGGCACAGGTGAAAGAGTTCAGGTTCGTATTCCGTTCTCCATTGTGATCTCTAAGGTCTTATTTCTTTTATTGAAATATCTACTGGTGAAATATCGATACATAGGTTAGCTGCGTATTTATTATGAGTCTTCGTTTTACCCGAGCGAAGCCGGGTTTTCATCTAGTAGTATAATAAAATGAAGTCGCTTCTGCTGTTTGTTCGCTTAGATCTTTTAACCCACTCAACGGATTTTAATGCAGTTTTCAGCAATAAATTAAGTAATTCAAGAGGAAGGTTTTTATGTATAATACATTCTTAATAAATTTAAGCGAAGCGAGGACAGGTCGCTGCTCGCTAGTCTATCTATACAACGTTACGTTTACGTGTTACGTGTTACGTTTGCTTCGTACCAGCTTATTAATGGTATAAATAAAAAGAAATCACCTGATGAAGGTTAATGATGTTGTTAAATTCTTATTCAATACCTCATTTGGCTATGTAACAAGTACCTCTAAAACTATTGATTATAATTTTGAATCGAGACATTTTATTAACTAATTAATTATTTGATTGATGTTTAAGATACAGGTATAATGTGGTATTATAGAATGTTTGCTGGTCTTACTTCGTAAAATACAATTAGGTATGTAGGTGGAAAGGAAAGGTCATTATAAAGAGGAATCTGGAATGGGACATTGGCACATGATGCATCAGGTCGACGTGATGGACGGGAAATGAAATAAAATAAAATGAAATGAAATATTTATTTGCCAGGATACTTATGAATAATTATGATTATGATGTGAATTACGAGTATGCACAAGGTGTTATGGTAGTTTGGTGTCAAGTGTTCGGCCGAAAATCATTCGACATGCAAATATGTTAGGAGAGCACAAACACTTTACTAACAATAATATCTATGTATTTATCGATGGTGCATATTATCCGACGCTTGTAACTCTTTCACACTATAAAAGCAATGTTCAAACAATAATTTATCAAGTTTCTTCTTAAATTCTAAGGCATTTGACAATTTGATTTCATCTGGAAGATGATTGAACAATACTATGCACATATTGTATGCATTTTAGCTAAATTGCACTGCGACTAGAGGTTGTTGTATTTCGCCCTCTGCCTGCCAGTAAAAACCACAGCGCGCATTTTAAAAATGGAAGGTTTCACTTTCACAAAATGACATACTTTTTTTTTTACGTGGTAGTGGTAATATTTTAAGTTTTTAAACAATGGTCTACAGCTCTCTGTGAACCAAGTGCTCGTTATTGCACGTACGCACTTTATCTGCAATATGAAAGCCCTTTTGACATCGACAGATTTACCCCACAGCAATAAGCCATAGTTGAGCGATAGGCTGTGATGGCTGCCTTCATTGAAACACTGGTCCTAAGTTTCCGAAGGGCAAATACAAATCTGTCTAATTTAGGGCAAACAAAGTCAATATTGATCCAATTAAGATGATTATCGATGAATAGACCTAGGAATTTAATATTGTCCGTTTTTAGTATAGGATTGTTGTCAAGATGATGATTAGTTGATAATAATTAAATTGTATATATGATGTTTTAGTTATATTTATATTTAGATTATTGTCAATTGTCCAATTTTTTATGTCAGTCAATGATTTGTTTAAAGTTTCTTCGTATGTACTATTTTTATCACCCTTAACTAATAATTTAGTATCGTCAGGAAACAAAATGCATTTCTGCGACGTAGCTATAGAAAGATCGTTAATATAATAAGCAAGAAATTAAAACGGTCCCAGATTACTTCCTTGGGGTACTCCGGTCTTATTAAAGCGGAGAGGTGATTTCCATTTAATATATCAACGCACTTGAGATTAAATAGCTTAGCTACACAAGCGTCTTTTGTATTGCTATCAGTAATTATTAAATAAGATTGATATCATCAAAGGATAGATATGATAGTTAGGTATTAAATGTAGAGTAACCACACTTTAAGACTATAATTATTAGTTTTATTAGAAAATTTACGATGGTTAAAGGAGGCTAGTATAACACTATAAGTCAGAGCTATTAGACATTAACCGAGCCATAATCAAGTGTTTTGTATTACCAATTTCAAGTCACCCTGTATAGCTATACTCATTGAGAACAACTTTAAATTTAAAATGCTTATAGTATCACTGTGCAGTTAGCCCTTCTTTGGTATAAGGGCGGTTTAGCTAAAGGACTAAAACATTAACATCGCATAAGAAAGTGACGTTTAATGAAGACATTAATATTGATCTATAGTAACATTATAAATATTTTGAGCGATGGAGTTCACTGTAACTTGACTCCATCGCTCTTCAAAAAGAAAATTATTGTTAGTTCAAATTAGTAATAAGCGTTAAATCAAAAGTTAGAACGCTCGCGAATTAATTCAAATATAACAGAAGTTACTTAAGAGGCCATATATGATAAAGTCGCAAGTGGATCTCAATAATCATAACGCCTGATCTGTTCTTTGGATATATTGAACTTGATCTTCCTTGAGACTGTTAAGCGTGAAAACACGATTAGAAATAAAATCCTCGATAGGTTTATTTTTCAAACATTACACTATGGTTTCGCATGTTTTTGGTTTAATCTTCGAAACCCTGCGATCTTCAACAATGATTCTTGATTTGATGGTGTGACATCAATATGGGTCTTCACTCAGCATTGTGGCGGCACTTGTTAACGTCAAGGATTTTCCTTTTGACTTTGCAGTAAGTATTTTTTTAAATTATATTTGAATGTGCTAATCGTGTGGGCATTTCTAATTCGTGGTGGTATATTATTCCCACATTTCGTAGCAACTCATTGAAGTTGCCATGGCGCGCACAAACTACCTCCAGTTCATGTTCTTCACGCAGAAGCAATTAAATAAAAGGAAGAATAAGTCGGTAGGATTAATATTATTATTTGTATGTCTTTACCAATCACGGGACTATGAGAGTCCTGGACCTTTGGAAGGCGTACATGGAGCCGAAGCCAACACGCACACGACAAGTTTAATTTAGTAAAGTTATGGGACCACCGGTTCGTGTAAGACTATTTAAGAAGGATGGGAATATTAATAATAGGTTCTATGAATGAACTGATATGGATTGGTGAACTAGGCTATTGATGAAACTACGGCGCCTGCCTGTCCAATTCTAATTATTACTTTGGTTGAAATGGCAGGCGGTGACTCGCCAACTCAATGGCCCATTCCTCCCGAAATAGCCGCATATATATAGCAGCAGGAGGCAACAGTTCCACAGAGGTTAAGGGTGGAGAGGTGCTTCTGGACTTTAAACGACCATAAAGTGCCCACTCACCACTTATGCAACACATCCGCCATTCGAGCATATAGCTCTTGCGACTCCACTCTGACCGGCCAATAAAGGCAAGCCAGAACTGAGGGTCTATTCCTCGTCATTGCACACCGTAGCCAGCCGGTGAAGGCAAGCGTGAAGTGAGGAACAGGACCTACCCTCCGGAGCACTCAGGTCCGTGGTGTCGCCACTCACCAACAGCTCGCCACTAGCTGCCCTGCCCTTATTATTATTAATTTATTTATTATGACAAACACAAAGTTTACATATTATGCATTGTTCCACAAAACTGTTTACACTCAATAAGATATACTCTAATATATGATAATTCGTGGTAGGAGCTTGCATAGGGTCCATCTGAATTGCTTCCCGTCTCACCCTGTATTCATCCGATAAACAGTGTTTGCCTTGTTGTTAAGCTTTGGGGAATATGCCCGTATATATATATAATACCCTTAAAGCTTTCCTTCTCAGGGTTGGCAGCACCTTTTCAGTCATTGCAAATGTCTATTGGCCTCTGTTCCAAACGGCTTCTAAATGCGTTAAAACAGGAAACCTAACCAGTCTCTCTCTCCTTGTTTCCAGACGCAATGGGTTCCCTGCTTCGGGTCTCGATGGTGTCAGGTGGTCGGCGCGCGGTGCCCGCCGCCCCGCTCCCCTCGCACCTTGCTCGCCACGCCTGCAGCGACGCCCCCGCGCTGCTCTACACTGGTGAGTGACACTAGCTAGCTCTGAGCCGTGTTCGGTGCCCGCCGCCCCGCTACCCTCACAACCGAACCTGAACTAAAAGAAACTTCCTTCCAGATGAGACGTACACCTCGCGCGTGAGCTACGCCGAGCTGGCGGCGCGCACGAACGCGCTTGCGCGGGCGGTGGCTACGCGCGCGCGGCCGGCGGGCACCAACCGCGACGGGGACTTCGTCGTCGCCGTCTGCATGCAACCCACGCACAAGTATGTTGTAGAGAAGTATCTTATATTATCTTATCTTACTAACAGTATAAATGAGAAAGTTTGGATGTTTGTTACTAAATCATGATTCAACCAGTGAACGGATCGGGATGAAGCTTGGCACACATATGGGTAAGGGCCTGGAATAGAAGATAGGATAGTTTTTTCCCGAAATAAACCTCTTATACCAACGGGAAATCAAATAAGTTGTTAAAAGCTGTGAATTTGAATGGTGAAATCTCAGCTAGCCATGTATGTTTGTCATCCTGTAATCCTTTCAGTTTGCATTCATTGATACACAAAAGTACACAAGAGTACACAAAAGTTACTAAACAAACACACTTTTCGTTCTCCATAATATAAGAACTAGATGGCTCTAGCTCTGATTTAAAACGCGGTATCGAATTAGTGGATATGCCGTGTGGTAGCCGGCTTAGAATAGTGGCCACTCCATGCCTTCATGAGGAATTAGTAAGAGATCGTCTAAGGGATTAAATGCTTGTAGTATTGTTAGGCGATGGGCTTGCAACCTGTCACTAATATGGCACTGGTAAACATCTTGGCCTGTTTGTGCAAAATGTGGTTATAATAGAATCAACAACAAGTTGTGAGAGTTGGTGGTAATTTTGTAGCTCCCCTAACCCACTCTGGGATGAGGGCGTGACGGTATGTATGTACTCGTATGCATATGTATGTATCAAATTAGTGTGATCAAGGTCAAACCCAACTAGCACACTAGCTGCTGATACAGCCGTTGTACAGCCCGGTAGTTGTATAGGAGTCGTTCAAGTGCTGTAGAATTTCCTTTAACATATATAGTAGCATATATAAAAACTCTCTTACAGCTAGGTGGTACAGTAGCCGTTGAGTAGCAACAAAATTACTCATATTATTAAAAGAGCAAACGAGAGCATCACTAGAAAGCTGTAAGATGTATAATTGAGTTAATGAAGTCTTTTATACCACCGTGAGTTGTAAAAGAGTACTTTAGCAGGTAAAGGGGTTTAAATGGAGTTATAAGTTGCTTTTATAGCTCTCAAGAGCGTACTGAGGCATTTTGTAATGTCGTAGGTTCTTTAACAGATTTTTTTCACGGCTGTTGTATTACTAATCCATAAAAGAGTTGTGTAGCTCTAGAATAGCGCCTTGAGCGCTATAGGTGAGAATTATATGGCTACTGTACGGCAAATAGTGGTTTAAGGAATCATTCAAAACATTTTATAGAGCCGTAAGGGTTACAG
Organism: Acleris sparsana; assembly: GCA_923062465.1. Classification (NCBI taxonomy): domain Eukaryota; kingdom Metazoa; phylum Arthropoda; class Insecta; order Lepidoptera; family Tortricidae; genus Acleris; species Acleris sparsana. Next base: position 10,873,288 of record OV281307.1, on the reverse strand, counting down.
AATAGTGTTACACCTTAAGTATTCTAATAGTATTTACTGGCGCTCCTGTAACTATACATCTATAATAGAGGAACATAACTCTATACTAGAGTTCAAAGCGTTATATTAGAGATACATAAACTGAAATTGTGATGTAAAGCTGTAAAATGAAGGGTAAATGTAGCTTAATTTAGCCAACGGTGGAAAAATAAACTTTACTAGCGCTATATTATCGTTTAAAGCCGTACAGTAGCTATTATATTATTCGATAATTGATCTCCCATTTCGTGTTAGAATTTAGTGAGTGCAATATGGAAACTAAACAGTCGTGGAAAAAGAAAAAAAAAAGTGGTGCTATTAAAAGGAAAATAAGAAAAGAATATGAGAAAGACTATTATGCAACTTTGAGTTCTTAATAGTACGCACAAAAAGCTGATGTGCATCCAAAGCAGTTGTATAGCACCCCTATACCACAACTCTAAAACCCAGAAGTCTACAGCAGCAAACATTAGAGCCTTTGTACGGCTCAAGCATGTAGAACAGATATAACTAACTCTAAGAGCTGCTTGATTGACAAGCCATTACAGTTTTTGGTAAAAGTACTTTTTTAAGGTTATTACAACATTTTGAAGATCATATTTATAAGTAAACTAGTAACTTTTGACGTAATTAACGTCACCCATTTCTTACCTGTGACCCTAATGAAACTATTTGTAACAATTAAAGTTTTATTTACGTTGAAATACAATTTCATAACAAACATATTAATATAATTTTTGCATTAAAAACTGATTATTTTGAGGGCGCGTGAAAATTTTGACGATAATATACATATATATTGACAGAAAACTAGTACTCACATTGATATTTCACGTACACATAAAATAAATCAATGTAAAAGTTACTTACCTGTTGAATTATTTTATTTATCAACTCAGATAATCCTCCACATTATTTCCTTGCCACTTTACACTGTACGTTTGATTCATTTTAATAAAATATATTTAGTTCACACCACAGTAAACCTACTATATCACTAATTTAAATCGTTGAGATTTAATATAACGAAACAGGAGCGAAAAAATAAGGTGAAGATGGTATAATGGCGCTACAAGAGCTTTTTCGAAATCTCATGGCGCTAACCATCGCTTTTAAACCACTTCTGTAGAGCCATTATAACTAACATTAACGACCACTGTAGACCATGTGTAGATCTATAGGCTGTATAAAAATGGGCGGAGCGGGGCCCTTTTGGCGCTAAAAGAGATCTGTAGCAGCTTATAGAACCACTGTACCTCTTATTAACGCACCCAGGCCGTTATATAAATCCTTTATCCGGCTACTGTGCAGCTTGTTATAGCGCTAGTGTGCTAGTTGGGAAGTCACTGGGTAGTTATTTTCCCTATACAGCGCAATTTTAAGCTTTATATTTTGTTCTCGGTTCGGTTAGGACCAACTTATATTAATAATCATCCCGGTAAAATGAAATTCTGAAGTCCACGCATACGAAATCGCGGGCTGAAGCTAGTAATAAAAAATAAGAGGTGCCACCAGTTGCATTAAACATGTAATGATCACTTCCACAGCACAGTGATGACTTTGCTGGCGGCGTGGAAGGCAGGAGCTGCCTACGTCCCGATGGAGCCCAGCTTCCCTCAGCAGCGCATCAGCCACATCCTCAGCGATGCGCAGCCTGCCCTCGTGGTGTATGACGATCGCTGTGAGACTTCATGTGACTTACCAGCCCATAAAGCTTCAAATTTCCTTCACAGAATACAATATGCTGACCCTTGCATCGATATATGTATTCGAGATATACAAATAACTTATATTACGTAAAACATTGTTTAATGGGGTGTCTCAAAATGTCTAATATTACCGTACATACATTAAATAAATTTTCTTATTCCTTTTATTCCCCCTTTAGCGCTTTACGAATTAATTACATTACCAGGCAACCCGTCAATGTTTGTGGCGAGCGGCATCCCGTTCGTTTCCTACGAAGAACTGGCTCTGGAAGCTAATGGACTATCAGCTGATACACTGCAGGGCTTAGAGCAGTTGGCAGAATCCAGGGTCGACAGCATCGCCATCGTTCTGTACACTTCAGGCAGCACTGGAGTACCGAAAGGTACAAGGATTACTAACATTTTAAGCTATTGTCACAGGACTTGCGTCGGTTGCGTTTTTTTGGGACGCAAAGTATCGTCTAACAAACATCATGTCAGCACATACGCTCCTATTCTCTTGACGATACAGTTGTGTATAAGTTATTTTGCGCTCTGCAATTGTCGACCAACTTGTGCTGCTGATTGTACTGCGGTTTATGTGTGATTGAGTGACACACATCAAAAAACAACTAGAAATTCTTATAAACTTTTCCCTTCGTTTCTCTATCATCGTTAATTACCTTCCGTCATGCTCCTATTTCACAAATCCTGCAATCATGTTGTAGTTGGGTATAAATGTCATAGCTACTATGAAGCTCAGTACTGTACCTCCCACTCTTCAAGTTTCCAATATATGACCGGGCCCAGGCCACAGGGCGGTTGTAATCAATTGCTTTCTCATAATTACTGTAGTAGGTACTAATTTCAAATTGCCATCATCTGAAAACTAGCTCATATTTAAGAGATGTTTAGTTAAAATCCACGACCCTCTTTCAGGCGTGCGTCTCTCCTACTCGGCAATCTGCAACCGCCTCTGGTGGCAGTTCCACATGTTTCCCTTCACCCAGTCCGAAGCCACCTGCGTGTGGAAGACGGCTCTGACCTTCGGGGACTCGGTGTGCGAGATCTGGGGGCCACTGCTTCACGGCCGTACGCTGCTCATTCTGTCCAGGGAGACCACTAGGGATCCCCAGAAGTTGGTGCGGGTTTTGGCTGATAACCAGGTAATATGTAACCAGGATCCAATGAACTATATATTTGTAATTTCGACACATAATAATTAAGCAAGGAATTGCTAGACTTTTGTGGCAATACTGGCAATGGACAGGGCGGATTGCCCGTAATGTCCTGTGGGTTCAAAGAGTTTTCAAAAACTACAATTTGTACCAAAGACCTTGTGAAGGTAATAGAACCTTGCATGTGGGCGACACTGTGCGGCGGTGCCAATGTCTAGCGGTGGAACGTCTATGACAATTTTAACTCTGCAACCGTTTACCATTATGTGGTTCGAACTTCGAACACTGTTTGCCACCGATTTCGTATAAGAGCAGGGCCTCAAAATGGTGGTAAAAAGGCCTCTTGAATGTTGAGTTTCCGGTGGCGCTTCTTTCTCAGTCTCAGCGCTGGTAGATTTTTGACGTGAAAAAGTGGCCGTGCGGCCTGCTTACTGAATAAACATCTTTTATCTATTCTACGCGTATAAACCAAATCGTCTTTGACCTGCTACGGAATTGTTTTTAACTGGCCCCCATTACTTTTAAGAAAATAACACCTTTCCAAACAGTTGACAGTACGATAACAGGTCAAAGACGATATGGTTTTCGCTGCTTAGAATCTCAGCCAAGGAAAACTAAATCACTGTCTTATTTTCTAGATCCAAAGGCTGGTTCTTGTGCCAACCCTCCTTCACTCCATCCTCATGTACCTCTCCCTGAACCGCTCTGAGAGACCTCTCCAGAACCTGAAGCTTTGGGTATCCTCCGGAGAGACCCTCAGCAAGGAGTTAGCAGCGCAGTTCTTCCAGTATTTTGGTGACCACAACGGATACAAGCTTGCGAACTTATACGGAAGCACTGAAGTCATGGGGGATGTGACTTACTATGTGCTGGAAAGCGCTGCGCAGTTGGATAATCACAATACTATTCCTATTGGTAAGTCAACTGGTGAAATTACTAGCATAGAGGTATTCCATCTCAGTCCTCAGGGTTGGCAACGCGTTTGCGGTCTTAGGGTTGTAGCTTTAATGGCCTGTTAATGGCCTTATGTGCTCGTTTGCCTTCTTAATGTCATAAAAATCTGAGCAAAATGAAGGGAAATTATAACGTCACTGTGACACAGTTCTTTGATGAATCAGGGATCTATAAGCGTTAAAGTAAGCGTCTTTGATGGAAAATTCATCTTAGACGGTCTCAGTCTACTTACATTAATTACGAACTTTGGGTCGCCTATACTTGTTTTATAAATACGAAAGTAGTTCTACTACTATCCAGCCGATTTCTACCAAGGCGACTGCTTCAACTCCGTGAAAAGTGTCGATGGTGTGCGCACGTGGCCAGCGTAGCCAAACTTTTTAGAAAAAAGGTTTCTTACTAATTAAGCGTGTGAGCACACCATTATCATGTTATAATTGATTGCCACGGGCCTTCAATTCGTCTCTTTTAGCGTCCAGTTCGGAACACCAAAGATACTCAAAGTTATGGACACTAGTTTTAACAAGAGCTCTCCACTCTGACCGGTTTGAGGCCTGCTGCTCCCATTGCGGTGACTCTAGGCAGCACTTTATCATGTTTCGCTTAAGCACAAGTAGCTGAGGAGTTGTCTCTTTATACGAAAGTAACCGCGTTTGTGTACCTATGTTAATGAAACTTGGTAATAGAGATAGCATGAGCCCCGGGAAACGACAAAGGATAATTGTTATCCCTAAACCATGGGTAGTTCTTGAGGGAACAGAATAGAGATATACGACTTCTACGCGGACGGAGTCGTGGTAAAAAGACTATTTTCTACTTCATTATGGACTCGTCCTTCTGCAGGATTACCCCTGGACAACTGCGAGGTGTACCTGCTGGACGAGGAAATGCACCCGGCACGGGAGTCAGCGGTGGGCGAGGTCTGGGTGGCCGGCGCCAACCTGGCGGCCGGGTATGTTGGCGGGGAGGCGCCTGACAAGTTCTGCGATAACCCTCATGCTTCCAGTGCAGGTGGGGGACTGTGGTTTACTAATGATTTACCAAATCATATTTGGCAAAACTATATCATTTTGTACAAACTTTTATTTCGGTAGGTAGGTACTTTCCGCGGGAGTATTTGTATTTTTTTTGTGTTCAAAAGTTTAACCTAACCTTATTTACGAAATAAGTCCATATTTGTAACCTGTGTAAAAAGTAATGGTTTAAACACAAATACGATATTGCAAAATAAAAGTTTGGAAAATGATACGATTATCAAACGTTTGTAAAATGAACCAATCCCGGAATCAATAACGTGTTTCTCCTTTTCTTGGTGCTGTTAGTTAAAAGTCGAATTTTATGCCGCTCCGTTTGGTTTGGTTTGGTTTGGCCAGAGAACCGGATCAGACCCATCTTTTCTTTACAAAAAATAATACTTCATTGTAATACATTATTCTAATACACACAAACGTACAAAAAACCATAGAAGATCTGTTGAAGCATCAACAGATATTTCAGTACGTTTATATTTAAAAACATAGGTACTTTAATATGAATGACTAAAAGAACTACACGATAACGTCGCTAAATTAAAAACATTACCTAAAATAATACACTGAAAAACCAATATTCCTTTCTTCCTTCCGAACATTCTCAGACTGGCCCCTATAAGATGAAGGTGAACCATATTTTTCTAGAATTCGGCCGTCTGTATCGTACGGGCGACTTTGGCCTGCTGCAGAAGGGTGTGATCCTCTACGCCGGCCGCACCGACTCCCAGGTCAAGATCCGTGGGCAGCGAGTGGACCTGCAGGAGGTCGAGCGGGCTGTCGCTGGCGTCCAGGGCGTCGAGAAGGGTGAGGCTTGTCAACTGCTCTACGTTGACGACTTTGTTATTTAACTGGAATTTGTAAGGAAAATTGGGATACACCATAGCTTTACATTTTTATTCTAATTTGAAACGTTTCATGATTAAAAGTGTTATTGCTATTTAAAACAATATATTAAATAAAAGAAACCTTGCCTACTAAGGGTCTCCCTAGACCTATCCACGCGGATTCGGCTTAAGCCGGTTAGAAAAAGTTTTATGTCCATGCAATAAGAGCGCCCTTTGTTGAAAAAGGTTGATACAGCGCAATTGGGATACGGCAACTTTTGACAATGTATGAAAATTTAAAAGCCATTTCGAAGAATAGGCTTCTTAAATCGATACCTATAGTTAGTTTAAAAAATATGTTATTTATTCATTCTTATTAATTATAATAAAATTAAGAAATGACATTCATTTCACCCCTAAATGCGGTCTGAATAGCGGTATATCAACCTCTTCAATATTTTATTCAAGAGTATGTCTAAACGTATGCTTAAACTACCGTTTAAGTTTAGAAATGAATATGTTTAATTTTAAGAAAAAAATTAAGTACCAGTTGGCTGCTACAAAATTGTTTCTATAATCTTAATTAATATTTTAGTTATATATAAGTAATACTACAATGATTGAATATATTAAAAAAAAAAACGTTTGCATGCTTAGTCAGGCAGGATGTAAGGACCTGCTTAATATACAATTTCATTATTTGACATTATTGTAATAGTGCATTCTAGAAAATTAATGATTAATGATTTTGATTATTCAATGACTATAAATTGACTAAGAGGAAAGTAGTTCAACAAAATTGCCTGTGTTATTATCACGACACTCGCAAGTGTTTTCGTAACTTTTGACTTGACTCGCGCAGGAAATAAGGACCTTTGTGTGACGAACTTATTGCTGATTTTGTTTTTATTTTGTTTTGTTTTTTTGTAGTAGTTCGTTAGGCTTTTAGTGGTTAAGTGTTTGTGTACCTGACGAAACCTATGTTGTGGATGTAGCCATAAATTGTATTTTTGAATTATGTTTAGAAATAAAATGATATGTATATTTCAAAAAGATTTTTATAAAAAAAACGATTTATTTCTAAATGGCTTTATAAGATTCTTTCATGATCTAGAAAGCAGTCAAAAATGCCTGTATTTGAACCATTCTCTTTCAAAATCACTTTCCGCCCTAGGGACAGAATTGCCATTTTCAGCCCGCTAATGCAATAGGGATATCCTTACTTTCCGAACAGCAGAAATAAAAACGAACTTTTTATTATATTACCCCTTTCAAATGTTCTGCTCCAGCTGTAGTCCTGTGCTACGGGCTGGCGACTGAAAACCTGGAGCTTCTGGCGTTCGTGACTATCGAGTCGTCTGCCAAGATGGCTGCGCACCACGTTGAAACCGCACTGAAGAGCGCTCTCACACTTTATATGTTACCGCAGGTTAGTGTTGAAATATTTGTTAACACGTTGTAGAAAAGGGACCTCAAATGTTATGCTTACTTTCTTAGATTTTCTTAAAACTGAAAAAGAGCATAATAAAAGCCATGGTACAAAAGGGTCAAACTGAAAACCAGCGCTGTGTCTTTTGCATAAACAGGAGCCATCTCACGCTAAGTCTGACCCTTTTACCGCAGCTAAACATTTAGAGTGTAACTTTTTACTTAGGAACATAACTGTAAAGCTGTTTGGGCAATGAAGCATTTTTCTCCTTCTTTTCTTCTTCAGTGACCGCGTCAGGGTTATGTGGGCGGTATTTCTCATGCTACGATGGACTGTCGTGTGACCCATCACGAGTTCAAGATTTGCACTGTCCACATTTAGCGTAACAAGTTCACTAGATTTACCACGCAGTCCCAACCAAAGGAGCCCTATTGTGTGAACCCACCTAAACAGAGATGAGAAAGTACTGCGTCTAGTAACTCTAGGTCCCTCTGGCGTTTAAAATCAAAGTCTTAAAATGTCAAGTGCTTAAATTATATCTGGATAGGGCGACTCCAAAATCTTGAAACCTCCTTGTCGTGTAATGTCAAGGTCTCACAACGTCAAGGTCTTACAACGTCAAGGTCTTACAACATCAAGGTCTTTCAACGTCAAGCTTACTACTCTGACATTCTACGATCTAGGTACCACATTCCAAGTGACATTGGTCCAGATGGCAGATTGGCGGATTCCAGGTGACATTTCAAGACTTTGACTTTAAAAACACCGGAGGGCTCTTGGTTTTGGGACATTGTAACATTTGTCTTGGGACATTGTAACTAAAGGAGACGGTTAAGTTCATCGTCACGATCATGTCAGCCGAAAGACGTCCACTGCTGAACATAGGCCTCCCTCAAGGCTCTCCACTCAGACCGGTCTTGTGCTTATCGCATCCACCGCGCTCCCGCGAAACTGACGAGGTTATCACGCCATCTTGTTGGAGGCCTACCTACAGCTCGTCTTCCGGTCCGCGGACGCCACTCCAGAACCTTCTGACCCCATCGGCTATCAGTCTTGCGAGCAATGTGCCCCGCCCACTGCCACTTCAGTTTAAAGCTATTCTTCGGGCTATGTCGGTAACCTTAGTTCTACTGCGGATATCATCATTTCTGATTCTATCACGCAGAGAAACCCCGAACATAGCCCTCTCCATAGCCCTCTGAGTGACGGTTAAGTTGGACATTGAATTATTACTCATTGAAGGAAGGCCCGCTTCAGAAATTACAGTTGTGCTCAGCTGTATATATTGTAAGTTGCAGGTGATTGTGTTGGACAGCATTCCTCTGCAGGATAACGGCAAAGTTGATCGACAGGCGCTGTTCAAAATGTATGAGAGCACGATTAACAACGGTAAGCAAATTTCGGAGATTTGAGGTATTGTCGACCAATAAATTGAAAAGCAAAATATTTTTTACTCCATTTATATGACGTTGAGGTCCGAAAGTACTTTCTTAAAAGGACTATAGGTACCGTCGGCAAAATGGAACCCTGACCCCATAGAACTGTAGTGCAATTGTTATGATTTGATTTACAACATCACAGGACACGGTTGTGTGGTCGGTCAGGGTTCGTTCTTACCTACACATTAGACATTCAAATTTTTTAAACTTGTTGATGTAATCTGCAAATGTACTTTACAGGAATAACTATACTTGAAATCCCCCAGTTGAATATAATTCAAACATTAAATTACTCGCTCTGCCTTTGCCTACTATCTGACAGAAACAGCTTAGAATGAACTTTATATTTCTTTCCAGATGACTCCGAGATCCCTCTTGACATTGATTATACAGGCGTGGTATCTGAAGACATGGAGAAGGCCCGGGTCCTCTTCGAGACCGTGGGCGAGGTGCTGGGCCGCGCGGCGCGCGGGGCGCTCTGCGTGCGCGCCGGGTTCTACGAGCTCGGCGGGAACTCGCTCAACTCCATCTACACGATCACCAAGCTGAGGGATACAGGGTACTACATTGGTAAGTTGGATGTTGTCGAGGCTAGCTTTCTAGAGTCCAGTGTTTCATATGCGTTGTGTATAAAATAAGGACAATGTGAAGGACTTTATTTTAATCCTGATAATCTGTTTGAATCACCATCACACACACCACGTCACAGGACCCTTAAACACTTACCCCAAATTTTAAAATTATTATAAACCTATTTTAGTTGTAGTTCCCTTGGTCTTGGTCTTTGACTTTGACTTTGACTTTGACTTTGCCGCAAGACGTCTACTGCTGGACAAAGGCCTTCCCCAAGGTTTTCCACAACGATCGGTCCTCTGCTGCTGTCATCCAGCGGTTTCCCGCGACCTTTATCAGATCGTCAGTCCACCTTGTGGATGGTGAATTCTGAATCAAACCATGACAATTCTAAACGTAAACAAATTGAAGCAGAGTAAAACAACTTTATACTGCATGCAAAATGAAGCATGAATAATTTAATCTAAATTTGTACTGACGATCCTATATGTATTTCTTCAGAAATCAGCGACTTCCTGGAGGCAGCTAAACTCGGCGAGGTGCTCTCGAAGATGTCCACTAATCCTGACGTCACTAGAGAAAGCAGTAAACCCAAGTTTACGGCTGAACCTATGAAGGACGAGCACAGGCAGGATGTTATTGAGTAAGTTCAACATTATGGATTACAGCGATTTTTTAATCTGTCATAGGTGAACATAGCAGGAAAACTGGACTATAGGGAAGTGTGAAGAGGCTAGTGGAAATTTTTGTTCAGCAGTGGGGCAGAAATGGCTAAATAAGATAGCTTTATCATCGATATGATAAGATGTCGTTCATGTAGAATTTAAAAGCAATGTTGATTATAACATCAAATTCAATTTCTTAGTACCTTTTTTCTCTGCTAATACCTACTAAAATAATTGATAATAGTTGCTTTTGAAATTATTTGAAACAGCTTATCCAAGAAACTCCTCAGCACACATTTAGCTCAGTAGCTCAATATCAGATATCCAAAAATCCTCCTCGCGTGCATAAGGATGCTGATGATGATGATGATGATGATGATGGTGTCATAAGGGGCCTCAGTTAAGTAGTGGACTTCTTTATACTGATGATGGCCTCAGTCCAGCAGTGAACTTGATGATAATGATAATGATGATGATGATGATGATGATGATGACGATGATGATGATGATGATGATGATGATGATGATGATGATGATGATGATAATGACGAAGACGATGACGTCGATGATGATGAAGATGATGATGATGATGAGGACGATGACGTCGATGATGATGATGATGATGATGATGACATATGTAACCTCTATTATTGTTTCTATTTCTATTTCTATTTCTATTATTTCAGCATGATAGTCTCGTCATTTTGCGAGAAGGGAGAACTAGAGCAATTCCTGCGGAACGAGATCGAGACGCGTGACTACGCGCACTGCATCGGCGCATGCTGGACTGCTCTGCTGCACGCGCGCCTCTCTGTCGTGCTCAAAGACGGTAAGGGTGTAAAATTTATGGTAAAAATAATATTTTTCTCAACACTGCCATGATACCAGTTAACAGTCTTGATCTGGTTTGGAATCAGAAAACTTCTCTTTTTTGACAGGCCATTTTTATACAAAAATAATATGTTCTTGCTTGACCTATTTAATTTCATATTAAAGCTCTCTTTAATATTCTACTACCTATACTATTTTGTAGCGATTGCAACCTTTTTACTAAAAGAACAGTATTCAATCTGCTTTGGCTATTGAATGAGAGGGTAATTATTATCCCAACCACATTTTTGAGCGGCGGACGTTATAATTGGGGTATAAAATGCTCAAAGTACCGTTGAGCCAAAGATAAAATTAATATTAACTTATTATATTTCTCTTAAAAAAATATTTTCTATCCAAAATTAATTTTGGTGTCGTGTCCTGTAGTTGTCGCATATACTGATATACCGTGGCACAAAGTTATTAAGTCTCAACTAGATTTATCTTTTAGTTAAATGTATTCCCTATTAGTTAAGGTATTTTAATTTATATCAATTATTGCATTTGCAAATAAAATGAAACTATGTATTTTAAAATATATCAATTATTGCATTTGCAAATAAAAGGAAACTGGGAGCAGTGTAAATAAAACTGTCCTCGCGAAATAGTCAATTTTGGTGGTGAATATTGAAACTGATTTTATGATCGAACGAAACGTGATTAAACAAACAAACAAATACCTATGGCGTCAGTTGTTCGCTCCGTTCTACTCCAGCAATAGACAATGAAAGATTTGTATTGGTGGTATGAAATACATTTTTTAAATTGTGATAACTTAGACGAATCATTATTTTGCAAAAAGTTTTATTGTGTGATAGTTGTTTCAAGTATGTTTATGGTGTCTTTTTAACTGTATTGAGTTCAATTTGAGTTAAACTAAAAATACGTTTTTTTTTTAAATGTGTTATTTCTAATTTTGGTGGTAAAAATTTAGTGGCTTTTCTGAAGACACCAAAATTATCAAAATTTCTGGACTCCATCAAAATTATTTAAACGTCCAATATATTATTATAGAAATATACGTTTTAGATTTTCAAAACTAACATGGAAGATACGCTAACGATTATATTTTAATTAGCCTGATATGTTATTATGGATTGTGAGTTTGTCCCAGAAAACTAATTTTGGTGGATAATAGCAATTTTGGTGGAACATAATTAGTAAATTATCGTTATATCTTAAAAACCACTTGGTATAAAAAGGGCCATTTTTACACTGTTTTTATTATGACCAATGACGTCCCTTAAACGTATAATTGTAAACCCTACTAACAAAGCGGGTGGTAGGACCTTGTGCAGGGTCCGTCCGGATCGCTACCACCATCTTATCCATTAACCTACCGCCAAACAGCATTGTCCGCATTGTTGCGTTCCGGTTTCGGGATAAGACAGCCGGCGTAATGATTAGAATAGAGGCATTCCATCTTAGTCCTCAGAGTTGGCAACGGATTTGCAGTCTTAGGCTTGCAGTCTTGTGAATGCGACTGTCTATGGGTCACAGTTTCCACTTACCATCGGGTGGCCTGTGTGTTCGTTTGCCTTCGCTATGCTATAAAATAAAAGTAAAACACCAAAATTAGGATAATTAGACGCCTGTTGAAATTCACCCTTGAGATACCGCCTATTGGCTTTTAAGGGCAGCATGTTTATCATTTGTTTCTAATGGACTATTTCTCTTGGAACTGTGTACAGACACCGGAACTGCAGTAGCCGTGGCTCTAAACTTTGATGCGCGCGATGAGCCTGAGATCGAGTTGTCAGGCGGGCTCGCCAAGATCATGGGCTTCCTTGAGTTCGTCGAGGGTTCCATCAGGGACACCATGCTGCCTGAGGGGAAGGGTAAGGACTAAGTCAATTATCATTATTTTTCAGAGTAATTTTATGGGTAAGTCATTAGACCACTCAATTGCAGTACCAAGAGATCTTGATAAGTAACCCGGTGCTTGTTTAATGTTATGATATTGTATATTGATTTGCTACTCAGGGCATTTATTTATTTCTAAGAAATCTAACAGTTGCCATGACAATATATAACACAAGAATAAGTAATAAAATACAAATTAGGATTTTATATTTCATTATAGGTACTAATTCAATAACAAGTTTAATATAAAGTCCTAAGTGCCACGCTCTTACACGAAAAAACTTATTAAAGTTCTATATTATTTCTCTGAATACGAAAGCGTCAATAAAAAAATCCTGTATGAAACAAATGGGCTGGAACGAATTAGAATAATGCCTTCAGTGCTCAAGAAAATTATGGTCTGTCAAATGATTCTCTAAATCTTATGTCTATATCTTAGTGATAGAACACAAACGATTGTAGTAAACAAAACACAGTTTATGGGAGCAGCTGTTAAACTAGGTGTGCCTCAGGGCTCTATAATAGGTCCTTTCTTATTTTTGGTTTATATTAATGACTTGCCACGCACGGTAGATAACCTTTGTGATATTGTGCTATTTGCTGATGATATATCATTAATTTTCAAGGTAGAACGAAAATCCGTCGATTGCAGTAGGATAAATGCCTAGGTCTTTACCTAGCGTGGCGTTAATTGGTTTACTAGTAACAATTTGCTACTCGATGCTAAAAAAACTAAATGTGTTAGGTTCACTTTGCTTATTGTTAGACCAGTAGAATCCAGTTTATTTCTAAATAATGAGTGTTTGGAAATGATAGATAAGGCACTTTTCTTAGGGATAACTATAGATAAAAACTTGCAATGGAGTCCCCATATAGCAGTACTAGCAGGTAAATTAAGTTCGGCAGCTTATGCTGTTAGAAAAATCAGGCAACTTACCAATGTTGAGACAACTCGCTTAGTTTATTATAGTTATTTTCATAGTGTTATGTCGTACGGTATTCTGGTTTGGGGAAAAGCTGCTGACATACAGACTATAATATTCGTGTTACAAAAAAGAGCCATTCGTTCTATATATAACCTTAACTCCCGTGATTCCTTAAGATTAGTATTTAAAGAAATTAGTATCTTGACTGTAGCGTCACAATTTATTTATGAGAATATTATTTATGTCATTAAAAATCAAGACTCTTTTGTTAAGAATTGTGATATACATAATATGAATACAAGAAATAAAAATAAAATTGCTATTAATAACGTTCGTGTCCGTAAGGTTTATAAATCATTTGTAGGTCAATGCATTCATTTCTATTATAAATTACCTGACGCAGTTTTAAAGTTACCATTTCCAGTACTTGAAACTTACTTGAAAAAGTAGTTGATGTCTAAAGCTTACTATAGGGTCGAGGACTATCTAACAGATAAAAATGCTTGGCCTAAACTGAACTGAACACCTAAATAACTTAATAATAAATTAGTCTTAAAAAAATATGTTAATATTGTATATTGTCTAGGGGGTACGGTTTTTGTAAGAGAATGTATCGAAACTTTGTATGTGGTAGTCTTGCACTGTCATAGATAAGTATAATTTTTATATATATATATTTTTATTACTACATACTACTTATTAGACTCTATGAAAATATTGAGTTTTGACACATGTTCCTGCTCAAGCTACGCTTGAATATATAAATATTTTAATTTATGTGTCATTCACTGTTTTATATTATGCTAGGTTAAGCTTTATAATTGTATAATATCATAAGTAGTATTTAAAGAAACGACTGACTGTTGAGTTTCTTGCGGCGTTTCTTCTCAGCAGTGGTCTTTTGCGAAGCGCTGGTAGATTTTTGACGTGTAAAAGTGCCCGTGCGGCCTACTTACTGAATAAACACCTTTTATCATTTATCTTTTAATACAACTCGCATCCAATATATTACCCCTATTTAATTTTCTTTCTTCAGGCACAATCCTGCACGCCTTCATGATGGCGACCGCCGAGCAGCTGAGCGCGCGCGACAACGTGGCCGCCATCCGTGCGCTGGAGCACGCCACCGTGCGCGTGGCGCGCGCGCGGCGCTTCCGCGGCGTCTTCACCACCAACACCAGCCCGCTCACGCAGGTACCACAATTACCCAGATCCTGAATTCCCTACTCAGGTCAAAGGTTTTCAAGGACTAAGGGTTGATTAAGTTTGCTGCATGCATCTAGAAAGGTGCAAGATAACCACCAATTGGGTGCCGCAAGATGAGCGACGACGAGGTGGGCCTAGAAACAGTGGGATCACTTGAACGCATTCCTCATCAACTGGTTGGAAGAGGCACTTAGTAGGCTCACGGAGATATAGAGAAAGGCTTTTGTCTAACTATGGGATACTCACATAGGCTAGGTAAAAATACAACGGAGCTAGAGAAATGACTAGAAAAGTAGCTCAGCCACTATAAAAATGTAATCACAATCTTCTCGACCTTATATTCGACATGTCATCCGAAACTTACTTATAGCCGCCTTCTGTAAAGATCTAGACCTCGATCAAGAATCCATCCTGTGCAACTTATGTTCAACAGTTTCCCCTACTCTAATCCAACATTTCGCCTGCCCGTACCTGGTCACTCCAAAAGAACCTACCCCAACCAAACTGTTATCACATCATCAACATAGACGTCCATGTCTGGACATCGGTCTACAATCACCACAATGATCGGTACTTCATCAACTGTATCCAGGTTTCTTTAACCTTCATTTAACTGTCAGTTCCTTGTCCCTACCCACACGACGTCTTTTTGCATTAAAACTCGAGTAGCCGAGAACTCTCTACATAAAGCTTTTCAACTTTTCTCACATTTTGTTGCTATTCATATATCCCTTGAAAAGAAACGTTCGTCTTTACACGTACCTTTTGTGTTTCTGTTTTTTTTTTAGTTTGTTGTTTTCTATTTACATACATACATATTTACCCCGGAAGGTTGGCAACGTATTTGCAGTCTTACAATTACATCAGGTGGGCTGTGTGCTCATTTGCCTCCCGAAACCAATAAAAGCATGTTGTTGAATAAACCTGTTGTTCCCAGCAACTTGGCCGCGACGTGCTCGGCTTCCAAACCCTTCTGGACTACCAGATCAACCAGTACGTGGACAACAAGGGTGACCGCATCTTTGGAGAGGCTCCTGATGACATGAGGGCCATCGTCTGTTGGAAAACTATAGAGTAACCATTTCAAATTTAATTTAAGATGCGTGTGAGTGAACAGGGAAATGTGTAAAGTACTATTTACTATTATTTTTATTTGCAACTTATTGCATAATTTCACCCTTAGCAACAGTTTTTCCGAAAGCTATCAAGAAAGTGGTTACTCTCACGGAACAAGATTTTTTTTTAATAATTGAAGATATAATTAAGGAATTAGCGCTAAATGTGTAAGCCTTCATTTAAATTTAATAACCAATAATTAATAAGGAACATGATCACGTGAGAAAGTATTTATTGCTCTATTGTTACAAATTACCAATTACCTACCCCAGTAATTTAATGTAATTAGTATTGTAACCCTAATTATATAAACTCGAAGTATAATTATTTAAGTATTAATTAAATTACCAATTAAAATTGTATTATTTTTAAGTAATAATTCCTAAATGACGGCGTAACGTTTTAATATGGTTATAATGTTATAATGGTATACATTATACAACATGTAGAGCAAGAGGTGCCGCTGCTAGTTACAACAGTTATTTTTTATGGTTCTGTACCAAATTGAATTTTTCAAAGAAACTATAGAAGCTATCAACTTAAAATTTGGCATAGATGTACAAATTGCTTGCTCGCATCTGTTTATATTTTAAAAAAAAGAATCTAAACATTAAAAAAGGGGTCTAGAATGGAGGGTTAAAAAATGAAATTGATTTGATTATACCAACGCGGTGTCATATGTTATGAAATTGCTCAGCCTGCACATTTCAAATCATTTTTTCAAATATTTTTTCAAAATGCACCTTATTGCATAGATAAAAAAGTTCATAACCACATAACAATACATTCGACCAAACGTATTTCGGCCAAAAGGCAGAGAACCGTTCAAAAGACATCTTAAATTAGGTATAAATATAAGGTTGGGCATAAAACTTTATGGAAAAAAACGGTCAAGTGCGTTCCGTATTTCAGATTTTTTATAAAAACTGACCTAACATAACCTATCACACACACGAAGGTACAGAAATAAATCATGAAAAATGTATAGTTACAGAAATAAAAGTGGGTTGGCAAATGAAAAAGTTGGGAAACGATACATTCGACCAAACGTATTTCGGCCAAAAGGCAGCACACCCTTTAGAACAGGTAATAAGTGTGTAAAGGAATACATATGTTTATCAAATATCCATGTGTTACGAAAGGAAATAAGAAGTTCAAACGATTTTAATATTTAAAAAATACTGACGTTTCAGATTACTCCATTAAACAAATATATATGTAAAGCACGACAACTTTTTATACGTAATAGCTTTTTTTATTATGAACAATTTCAGTCATAAAATATAAAGTTGTAAGAGGCTCGTAAAACCAAGAATTGGATGAACCATTCGAACATGTATTTTAATTTTTATGTCGTCTAAATAAAATTTAAGGAGACTACAGGTTGAATAAATTAATGCATGATAGATTTTAATCACGAATTTCAATGTGTTTATAAAACAACTTACCTATTTCACTTTCAAAGTATTAAACTAGAGTAAATCGCCAATAACTGGCCACTTTTCAATAAATGGCCACCACACACTAAAAATGAACTTTCTCTTCTTCTTCTTCGTTTTCACTCTTGGCAGAGTGGTCGTGGTCATCATATCAGGCGCTGGTGGCAAGCTTCACAACTCGCCGCCACTCCTCTCTGACAGCTGCCTTCCTCGTGCATTGGTTTAACGAGCTATCTACAGCAGCTTTAATTTGGTCTGTCCATCTCATAGGGGATCTACCTCTAGGCCGGGTGCCTTCAACTTTTCCTTGGACCACAAGTCGTTCAATAGAATCCTCCCCCCTACGGCATACGTGGCCAAAAAATGTGAGGATGCGAGACTTAACTATAGATGATAGACGGTGCTTGATGCCGAGTTCTTGGAGTATCGACTCGTTGGTACGGAATTCAGTCCATGAGACCCCCAGCATTCTCCTCCAGCACCACATTTCTAGAGCATCTATCTTCTTCCTCTCAACTTCCCGCAGGGTCCACGTTTCTGCGGCATAGAGGAATATGGGGAACACAAGTGCTCGGACTAACCGAATTTTCGTGGCCTTGTATATCTTACGGCTCCTCCATATTTTCTTCAGCCTGTCCATTGCAGAACGTGCAATCGCCATACGTCTCTTTACTTCATCGACGCATCCACCGCTATTCGAGATCAAGGCTCCTAGGTAAATATATGATTGAACCACATCACAATTCGCGATTCGTATTACTTCTGGTGAATTGTTATTCATGCGATCGACAATTATCATTTTTGTCTTATTCCGGTTGATCCTAAGGCCGAAATCGACGCTGACGCTTTCCATCTTACCGAGAAGTTCTTCCATGTGGCGAGCGCTAGTGGCAAACAAGGTGGTGTCGTCCGCATATCGCAAGTTGGATATCTCCAAACCACCAATCGATATGCCGTCTGTCCAGTCTTCAAGTGTGATTCTCATTATGAGTTCTGTATAGACATTGAACAGAAGCGGGGAAACAATACATCCCTGACGGACTCCGGCGCTGGCGTGAAAGGGGTTTGATAGCATGTCGTCTGCTCGGACTGAGGCTGTGCCATCCTCATATAGTCTCCGGAGGAGGTGCACTAGGTGTTTTGGAGCACCCATTGCCGTTAATGTGTTCCAGAGTTTTGGCCACTTTACAGAGTCAAAAGCCTTAGAGAAGTCCACAAAGCAGACATAGGTGGGTTTGTTAAATTCCCGGGCTTTCTCTATAATCTGACGAACCGTAAAGATTTGCTCTCAGGTCCCTTCTCCTTTCACAAACCCAGCTTGCTCAGGAGCAATTTCCTTGCTCAGGTAACACTTAAGGCGCTCGTTCAGTACGTGCAGTAGAATCTTGCTTGCGTGCGATATAAGAGCGATTAATCGATAATTACTGCACGTTTTGGTAGAACCTTTCTTGTGTAACGGGATAAAGATAGTGTGAGCCCATTCTTTCGGCCACTGCCCCGTTTGCCATATCTTGTTGCATAAGGTTTGGAAAATTTGGACACCATGTTCACCCGCTGCCTTGATCGTCTCAATCGGTATGGCATCTCCTCCCGTGGCTTTGCCGCTCTTCAGGCGTTTAATTGCCGCTCTTACTTCGTCTTTAAGAATATCTGGCTCGATATCTTCATCTCTAGGTTCCGCGGAAGCGCAGTATTGTGCCTGTGGATCTTGGAACAGTGATTGGCAATATTGTCTCCATGTTTCAGCAATTGCTTCTATGTCCGTCACTGTATTACCACTAGAGTCCTCAATGGCCCAGGTTTTTGAACTTAGGGTTCTTGTGATATATCGGATTTTTTGATGAAGATCTCTGGATTCGTGCTTATTTGCATGGATTTCTACTTCCGCACAAATGTTCCGAAGTTGGGCATTCTGGTCTTGCCTGCAAGCTTTTTGAATCCTAGCAGACTGGTCATTAAGGATCTTAACATTGGCTCCAGAGGCTTTTAACTTCCTTCTTTCCTCCACAAGTCCTAGCGTTTTGTCACTCATCCAATGCTGTCTTTTCCGTTTTCGTGCGCGTACATCTGACTCCTTGACCGCTGCAACTATGGTACTTTTGGCACGATCCCACAGCTGATCTGGAGTCTCTGCGTTGGAGTCCACGTCCGCCCACGGAATCATCTTCCGCTCAAGTGCATTCATATACTTCGCATGGTCGGTTACTTCGAATCTTTGGTGTTTTCCAAGTTTTCTAGCAGCACTCAATTTTAACTGCACTTTTGAGACTAGCAACTGATGATCTGACCCGCAATCTGCTCCCGGTAGCTTATGAGTATTCTTGATTGAAGTTTTCCACCGTGATCCAATCAAGATGTAATCAATCTGGTTACGATACTTGCCATCTGGTGATATCCAGGTATAGAGTCTGCGTCGGTGGTTTTCAAAGAAAGTATTAGATATCACCAAGTTGTTATCAACTTTATCTACCTAGAATAGAATGCATTTTAGTATAAGGTGTTAATTACTGGCCACCCTTCAATAACTGGCCACGTTATACTAAATTGAATTCTGTTTGTAGGTAACAGAGTTCATTTTTAGTATGAGGTAGCCAGTTATGGGAGGGTGGCCAGTTATTGGAGATTTACCCTACACTGAATAGAATTAAGTACGTATAGTTCAAAGCAAATTAAGTGGCCGCGTGATAGTTTTCTAGTATGTAAAATAAATTATTCAGTTACCTTAAGATATATTGCTAGATCTCTGGTAGTTGAGCAGTTGTGATAATAGTGCCTATTTGTATGCTTTCCAGTGTTTTAATAAGTGTTAATTGTAATTAATAAAAACTTAGAATAATTTATTGTTCCTTTTGTTTTTTACCACACAACACTTTATTTTGAATAGCAATATACCTATATTTTTAAGTACAGAGTGTCCCACTAATCGACGCCTAGGGCCGATAAAGTAGCAAAAAATGTTGAATTTTGAATTATAATCTGTTTTTTTGTGATTTTCCCTCATGTCCTTGTCACGAAAAATCATTAATTTCATGTTTTATTTCATTAGTTTTTCAGTGGTATGGTATCTAACATTATTACAATCATTGCGAATCAGCGAAGCTTTTTAAACTCTTTTGCTTGTTTTTATTATAATCAACTTTTTGAATAATGACATAAAGTTGTTTTTCCCATACAAGTTAATTACAATTTATAAAACTTATCATAATTTATTTTCCCTTTTTTTGTTTGTACCAAAAAAAAACACCCTTGTTTTGCTGTTGGCGGTAGACTCCAACAGGATGAATTGTGTTACAAACGCACTAAAAACGGAGGCGGTGCGTCTTTAATTTTTAGTACCAATAAGTAGGTACTAAAAATTAAAGACGCCTTCCTCGAACCGGGAACGCTTTTTACTATTAAAGCCGATATTGAAGTGCGTTTTTTTTACTTTATAGCTCATCTAATAAGTAAATTGGTAGGTATGGTATGACAAAATCTAATTCAGTCAAAGGCTAATCCAGGGTTATATTTTGAATTCCAATTTCGAGTAAAAGAGGATAGGAAAAAAACAAAAATATTCATTAACTAACATTTATTGCTAAGACAAATATATTTGACTAGTCGTTGAATACACACATGAAATATGTCCTTAAAGTCACTAGATTAATCAACTTAATACAACTCATAACAACAGTACAAAATCGAAGTTAAATAATTAGATATTACTTAAGAAAATGTACTTTAGGACAAACAATTAACTTTTAAACATACACACAGACAAACGAACAAGTGGAGTGGGAATAATAGGGAATTAATTTTAATAAATAATTAATTTAAAAATAATAATAAATAATAACTAAGTGACAAAACTAACGTGACCTATTTAACTCTAATTTTATTTATAACAAACGGACGCCGCCTAATCATTTACGAATATAAAATTCAATTTAACATATAAAGAAGGCCCCTATAAAATTCAAACTACATACAATCTAAGAGGCATACCATTATTAAATATTCGACTAGAGATGATCTATACTAATTATCAATGATTATCTTAGACGGGTTGTCGACAGATGTCGCTAGGTATTCTGATATTTGCCCGTACATCTGCTAGCGACATCTAGGGAATAATACAAACGACTAGCCCTTATTTAAAAAACGCGCTTTTCCAATGAGTATCAACATTTATTATTATACGTACGACGTATTAAAAATTATTCACTTGAACTCTAAAAATACAAAATTGAGACTAAGCTATGCATGAGATATTCATTCGATCAGTTTTTTTATGGGTAGATTGACTAGCACATAATTAATTATATCAAATACAATAAAGGTAAGTTACTTGTATGATATGACAAGAATGATATCTATAAGTATACTATGATAATTCACTGAAGGCATTTGAATCATTACCATCTGTTTACCATGATTATATATTATTAGGATGACGTCAGACATCACAGGTCATGAAAATTACGTTGTGCAAAAAGAAAAACCCATCAAGTAGTTACTCTATAGAATTACAAGTATTAAACTAAAATATTACTGGTTAAAAAGTACTCAATTTCTGAAGTATTCAATGCGTGGAGTTTTCGGGCACCCCCTAGCAAAACCAAGTTTTGACAGGCGGCTCCCCGCTACCCTCATGTCAAATACCGTACTGCCCGAGATCAGGAACGTCGATCTCGTCCAACTCCTTCATCGACACGTACCCGTCCTTGATCAGGCGATAGGCGTCCGATTTGATCGGGACATAGTCATCCCCTCCATCGTTTAAATCGACGATCGGGTCTTTCAAATTTTCGAATATGGAATTGGCGATGTTGGCATCGTTGAGGAGCTTGAGCGAGTCCTCTAACGCTAGATGGCGGTGGTCGGGGCTGTGTCCGGAGATGGAGGGCGTCTTGTCGTGGCGGCGCTGCAGCGAGCCGCCCGCGCTCAGGTAGGGCGGCGGCTGCGGCCGCCCGTAGCTGGCCGCCAGGTTGGACGAACACTTCGGGCTGTAGGGACGGGGGAGGCTGCTGGCCGGGCTGGACATTACATTATATATTATTCTAAAACATAACCTCGATAACGATTGTAGAACGGTAGTGTAGTCCGAGTTGTAGCAATAGTTTGCGGACTGGGGGCGGGGGGAGAGTGGTAAGTGATACAAACATTACACATACATACATACATACATAAACTCACGCCGTCATCCCGACTGGGGTAGGCAGAGCTACAGAATTACCAACAAATCTAAAATGTTCAAACCAAATCATATCAAATTTAAAAAGAAAGTACCTATAAACATAGGTTATAATATAAATAAGATGTTATAGATAATAAGATTTTGTGCACTGTTTCACCATCAGGCATACAAATAGCTAGTATATTGGCATGCAGCTAGCGACATGGTATTTTGGTTACTACTTAATTAGATTAGAGATGTCAGATGATCATTAAAGTAAAAAAAAAACTTACAGAAAATTACATAAATATCAATGAATAAAAATAAATGAGAAAAAGAAAGACTTAGGCCCGTATGTCAGTGCTCTATGTTTGGCGTTTACTTTGAAGTATCTTGCGACGGGCCTCACAGTCAAGATGAGTTTATTAATACGACCCTTATAAATTAAATTGAGTTATTGAAAATTCTTTGACCACATGACAGATTGCAAGCCCATCGCCTAACAGTAGGTACTACAAGGCTTTATTCCCTTAGTCGCCTTACGAGGCGATATCCTCGGGAAGACATGGCGTGGTACTATTCTAACCCGGGAACTACGCGGAAGAGGATAGGAGTGATAAGGTTCTGTCAAACTTAGTGTCAAAATGAAGAGGGGAAATCATATTTAATACGTTAAAGTTTAAAGCCGTATTATTTAAAAAAAATGGCACTCTAGCGCTACCCATTTCTAAAATTCCCGTGTCGCTTTAAATTCTGTGGCAATTTAAATTTAAATTATCAAAGATAAACCAACTCAAGAACTCACCTCGCTCCAGCGCTCCTTACGCTAGTGTTGTCAGCCTGGGTCTGCTCGGTGTTGCCTGTGCCGTAGCGGCACAACTCCACTTTTCCCGCATTGTGTCCTCTGAAAAAAAAAAAAATGAGAAGAAATCAGGTTGAAGTCTTCAACACACAAAGAATTGAGAAAAAGTTTTATATTAAGCCCAAAATCCCCTTTAGTTAGAGAAAAAAGGTTAAACTAGTTAACCTATCCCATATGTTCACGTTACAACACAAACAATGAATACATATCATCAGGGGTCGAATTTTCTTAGTCATTTTGCTTACAGAATGATTAAAATTAAAAGACTAGCAATGAATGGTCGAAATTTGGTCCAGATCCAGTTCTGCATAAATCCTTATTAAGCTTTCAGAGTTCATGGACTGACTTTGAGATGGACAGAAGCAAATATAATCGAGTGACCACCTTGTGTGCAAAATTCAGCATCAAAAGTTTGACCCCTGCATATCATTAACTCACCAACACATCAAGACTCAAACACACGGAGGAAAAGTGAACGTCGCTAGCGCAACGCTTCTGATACAGTAGACGAGGAGACAACATTTCTCGAAAAGAAATCGGCGTTATGCCAAGAGGGAATTAGCTATCTGTGAGAGTGAGAGACGCATGAAACTTTCTCATTCTTACATACCGCTGCGTCCCTCTGGCTCTGTCAGTCCAAGTGTTTGTCTGTGGCAGCCTGTAGAGTCGGGCATGGTACAGGGACCGATCCCTGAGTATAGGTACAGTCTGCAACGAAAGTCCATGAACACATCCAAAATTTCAAAACACCTGTTCACTATAAAGTTGCGCATGTTACTGAACAGGTTGTTGTGCAAATCTGTATAGACATTTGGGAATACCAAACGTCGATGTATACATAAATTTTCCAACTAATATTTTAATCTTGGTGTTGATTACATTAAAATACATGCAGAAGCATCGTTATAAGTATATTTGATTATTTTTTTATGTTATGTTATGTAGTAGCGCAGTAATAAATAAATATTAAAAAGGGTTAATGTGTCAGTTAACTTAGGCAATGGTTCAAACCTCCTGCGTCTGTAGTCTGTGCAAATATGGAAGATTGTTTCTAAAAAATATTCTGAGTCAGGGTCTCGCCTGCAAATTAAAAACATGTTTATACGATAAAGCTGAAGTAACCATTAGATTAGGATCCTTCAGACAGAAAGTGGTCCCTTAAGCAGAAAGGATGGGTGGTTCAGTATCTAGACCCTGGTTTGGGGTAAGTACATGTTTGTACCATATTTTGGAAACGTGCTTGGTACAGATTGATCAGATTGATTTTCGTTATTCATTTTAAACCAAATATCGGTTTTCTTTTGAACATGTATTGTTTCTGTGGTATTGTATTGTATATTGGTAGTTATGATGAAGTTGGAAGTGTTAAAATAAATGTATCCTATTTTATAAAGTATGTTTGGGCGCTTAAAATAAAAAAAAAACAAGTATGAGTTAAGCTTCTTCCGAATGATTCAGGCTTACCCTTACTTGATAATGATGATTTTTCCCTTAGTTTTTGACATAGAAACAGAATGCATTAAATAAGGAAACTCAAATCTTGGCCAACTAATATTATTTAGTTGCGCCATCTATTGGGGCGCGTCGAGTACAGGGTCGTGTTCTAGTTGACAATAGATGGCGCTAGGGGCTCTGCACTTACATGGCAGCGTAGTGGAAGCAGACGACGGCGGTGAGCGCGGCCACGGCCAGCAGCAGCAGCAGCAGCGGCGCGGCGGCGGCGGCGGCCAGCTGGCGCCCGTAGCGCCGCGCCGGCAGCGCGCGCCGCGCCGGCGCCGCCCACGCCGCGCCGCCCCCCGCGCCGCCCCCCGCGCCGCCCCCCGCGCCGCCCCCCGCGCCCCCCGCCGCACCCCCCGCCGGCGCCCGCGGGCTCGGCGCCGCGCCGGACAAGTACTCCACGTGCTCCGTGGCGCGGTCACGGTATACGGTGTTGTACTGGGAACACGTTCGATTACTGAACTGAGGATTGTTGCCTTTCTATGTAGAGAACAAATACTTTTTCATCTCTCCTGTTCGGAAAGTTCAATTTGAATGGGTGGATAGCCGGGTGGAAAATTGCGTTTTCATCTCTAGGGTGGAAAGTAATTTTTTTTTAATAGTTACCATTGGCCACGGATTCTAAGATAATTGAGCTACGTCATATTATTAAAATAAAAGATTTTCATATATCTAAACTCGGCTATACGTTAAACGATGTATTTATTACGGCCTATAGGTTCATATGAAAATAATTTTAAGACTGGTCTATTTTTTTCGCAATTACAGAAAATCAACATTTAAAATTATTCCTCCATTCTGCTGCCCGCCATAATTCCGTGATAGCATAGCATGACACTTTTTCTTTCACGTTTCGGCATGGCCATCTAGAAAATACACTACTGCCAACATTAGAAAAGTTTAATCGAGTTGGTCACGACCAAGGAGCTTATTATACAACAAGGAGGTTGAACACCGAACATCCGTTCGAAACAAGAAAATTGACCTTATTCCATCTCTTTCTTTAGTTAGGGTAAGAATGAGATGGAAGTCATGCTCCTTGGCCGTGACCAACTCGATTTAACTTATCTAATGTTGGCAGCATGTGTATTTTAACTTTTTTATGAATCTAGAAAAAAAAAGTTTTCAATAGATAAAGCGGGAAACGAGATTAAATATATTTAGGTATACCGTGTCTTTTTTCCACACAGTCGAAATGAAAAGTAGAGTGTCTAACTCGGGTGAAATTACCCATTTCCCCTCGAACTATTGGCGCTCTCACTTCGTTCGAGCGCCAGAAATATCTCGGGTGAAATGGGTCACTTTCAACCCTTGGTTATCAATCTACTATTTGATCTTCATTGTTGACCCTTATTATTAATTCAACTTTTTACTTCATTATCGATATTATGAAAATTTTCTTGCCCTTAAAATAATCATTTAAAGATGACGCATATTCTACAGTTCTTGCCTACGTTTTATTAGCTTTATATATTGATATGATTTTCAATTTTGAAACAGTTTCTTCTTCTTTAATTTTTTAGTTAAGTAATAGAATTAGCTAGAATTTTAAATAACATGTTTTCAATGACAATGCAATAGGCAGAAGTTAGCAACAGAATCTCAGCTATACTTATCGTAAACCCACCTTATTGAGACTGATAAGTTTGTTAATAAGCAGATGATGACTGTGCAAAAATATAGCGCCGGCAACAAGTTTGTCCCTTAAAGAAACTTGATCTTCCAAACATCTCTATCAACAGTATTAGCCGTCATCTTGATTAATATTATTCTTAATATCATTACTTATCACAGTTCAATTATTGTATTCGTATTATATCGTATTGTGAACATTATGATTATGAAAACTCGACACAGTATAATTTAATCACTACAATAAAAAATTCATATGTTTTCTACAATAAATCGATCACACAGTCACGGACTATATATTAAAAATGCATAAACCCTACTCTCCCTTATACCAATTCAAAGCTGCACCAGTCCAAAGTGAGCCCAGCGTCCCTGAACAGCCTCTCAACGGTGGTCCTCTTGTACTCCCGGGGGCAGCTGGGCAGCTTGGACAGGGGACGCACTTCTTCTCGAAGGTTCTTCAGCTCTGTGGAGAAAGGCGCGGTGCTGCCTAGGCGAACGACCAGCCTTTAAAATAATGTCGTAAATATTAGGCTCATTTTATTGTTTACTAGCACCCCACCTTCACCTCGCTTCGGCTCATGTAAGTTTTTTGTAACATCCGTTCAAAAACCAGAATTCACTATACGTAAAAAAAGCCGTGAAAAAATATCTAACTGATGGCGAAAACCGCGTAAAAATCCATTGTTGGTTTAGGAGGAGTTAGCAGATATACAGCTAGACAGATTTATATTAACCCAGCACTGTTCTCTGCAACATGTTTTGTCTCAGTCACAGCAAAATTGAATCTGGTAACTTTCTTCCACTTGCCAGTCAAATGGAAATTGCCCACTGTGATTTTGTCGTGCTAAGGTAAAAACATGATATTTTATTACATTGCGCAAAATACACAATAAATTATTTTCGGAGTTCTAAGCTTCAGTCGAATAAGCATGAAAACTGAAAAATAAAAAGCATAAAAAACAGATATAATCTTACCCTTCCCCGTCACTTGGCTTGAGCGGCAACCGAGCTCCCAAGTCGATAGCAGAAGCGAGGAATGTGGCATACAAGTCATGGTTGCTCTCCGGCCAGAGCTTGCTACGGAATATCTCTTTTAGCCGGATCATCCTGCAAAATATAACATAGGGCTAAATAGGGCTGGTACAGTAGGCCTTATAGCCGCACACTTAAGTACTGTGTCGCTTTAACGGTTTTGACAGATTAGTGCAGTAGTTCAAACATGTCGTCAAAGTGACAGAGCACTAAAATGGCTCTTATTCGATTTGACCTATTCAAATACTAAGCCATTCATGCCAATGACAGCAGAAAATGGTCACACACACAGGCCTATTTTTCTCTGCTAACCGTGATGGATTTATCCGTCAGTGGCGTTGTATCTGTGGAACCATGTTTCTGTCAACAGCATTGAAGTCGTTAGGTACTACAAACAACAAAAACTTTCTGGAATATTTATATGGAACTACATAATTATCTGTCTTAAGTAACTAGATGGCGCTGATAAAGTTTTCAATAGAACCTACGTGGCGCTGTACTTACCTATGTTCATCCAGCAAGTCTTCGACATTCAAGTTGTCTATCTTGAGCTCCACCTCGTGTTGCGCCATCTTCTCCCTGTGATGAACCTTCAAGGTTAACAGCACTCGACGAGTCTCATAGTCTTGGCGGTTGAGGCCTATCACTTCCAGCTAGATAAAAAGCAGAGAAACTATTTAAGTAAGAATTAGTTTAGTAACTATTACATAGATGGCATAACGAGTATTAAAGACAAAATACAGATGGCATCTGTATTCCGTTGTTTCAATCTTCTTCAAGGTTGGCAAATATGTGCATATACGTGGGTGACTACGAAAGTTTTGAGATGTGGCCATTTTAAAAATAGAACCTACGCACCTTTTTCATTTCCTTATTCATTTGAAATTCGAATGCCATTAGTTATTTGACGAAATATTAAAAAATAAAATGGACATTTCCATTTTTTCATAACGATTCCCGCGTTTTTTCTATCAACAATGGAATTCGAACGAGAACATTTTCGTGCAATGATGTTATATGACTTTAAAGTTGGATTGAGTGAAACTGAGTGCCAAAATATACATTTTTCTGCATTTGGCGACCTTGCACCATCCCGTGCAACAATTTTTAGATGGTTTACGCAATTTAAACGAGGGAAATTTTCGTTGAAAGACGAAGACAGAAGCGGCCGTCCTACTACTTCTGTAACGCAAGAAAATATCGAAGCAGTGAGGAAAATTATATTAGAGGACCCGAAAACTACCTACAAAGAGATAGAAGAAGCCCTACAGATTTCATCGCCGACAATAAATCATATTTTACATAGTCACCTTCAAGTCAGGAAGCTTTGTTCGCGATGGGTTCCTCATGCTTTGACAGCCGAACAAAAACAAACGCGTGTGACCTGGTGCCGGGACATGCTTCAAACATTTGAAAATGGAGAGGGACGTAATGTATTTAACATTATTACTGGAGACGAGAGTTCGATGTATCAATATGACCCGCTAACTAACCGACAGTCCATGGTTTGGGTATTTCCGGATGAAGAACCTCCGCGGAAATTCAAACGAGGACGCAGCGTGGGGAAGAAAATGGCGGCAACTTTTTTTAGTGCGAGTGGTCATGTAGCAACAATTTGTTTAGACAATCAAAAAACTGTTAATGCTCAATGGTACAGTGAAGAGTGCTTACCAATCGTGTTTGACGCGTTACGTCAAAAACGTCCAAAAACGGGATTGCGAGGGCTTTTTTGCATCATGACAATGCATCGCCGCACAAAGCCAAAATTTCCCAAGAGTTTTTGAAGACCACGGAAATTCAGCAAATGAGCCACCCGCCTTATAGTCCCAATTTAGCTCCGTGCGACTTCTTTCTCTTCCCGAAAGTGAAGCTTGGGCTTCGTGGTGTTCAGTTCGATAGCCCGGAGGACGCTCGGAATGCTTACATAGCAGCGGTTGAGGACCTCCCGAAGGAAGAGTATCGCCAATGCTATAAAGCTTGGTTTAGACGAATGAATCGATGTATAGAGACAAATGGAGATTATTTTGAGAAATTGTAATAAAAATAATAATTCTAAAGTCAAAGATTTTTTCGTATCTCAAAACTTTCCTAGTCACCTAACGTAAGTGATATGTTTTAGTGTGTGCGAAGCCAATTAATATGCCAATTAATGTGCGCCCTTCTAGTCAAATTGAAGTTGCACGGTCTCATTAAAACAAAAAATCTCTTAGAGTGAGTATCCACTAGAGCTGTGCGAGGAAATATTCCACTAATAGGAGAGCTGTGCTGAGCGAGGCAAGGAAAATGAAGTATCCCATATCCTATTGGTTTATTTTTTCACACCGCTCCGCATTCCTCTGGTGGATTCTCATCACCTTACCGGCCGCACTTAGAGTAAAATAACAACGATTAAGGGCCGACTGTTTGATCAGGAGATAACTGAACTAATGGTTAAAATTTGTAATTAATTGTGAAGATCTGAACCACGTGTGTCACATTTTCGGTTCGTTTTTTGATATAACTAATAATTTCTTTAACTACTAATCAAAAAACGGGCCCTAAGGTCTGATTTTCACTTTGCGAAGTGCAAGTCTGAAGTGCATAGGTACATTTACTGTCAAGTGGCAAGCAGCAAATTGATTTCGGACCATTCTTGCCATTTCCCAAAACACTCGTTCTCATCACTGGCGTTTTCTTAATAACCCGTTTCCCGGTATAAGTGTTTCCCAAAATGTGTTTCTCCTAAAAGATACGTTTGGCTAAACATCCGTTTCCCAAAAAGACCTAATCCCAAAATTACCATTGCCGTCACTACCGTTTACTAAATGATCAGTTTCCCAAAATGTGCTACTCCCAAAAGATACCTACTTTGTCTTGATATCCGTTTCCCAAAACACCCGTTCCCATTTCTGTGACCCGAACACAAACGTGTAACGTAAATAAATGAACGCAATTTAACATATTTTTTTAAAGGCACTTGTTTCTTTCGTCAGGCAATTTAGCCTAAGCAACGAATGGCTTTGGATTTGGCGATCAGGGGAAAAAACTCGTGTATAAGCGAATTTTGGCATAGTTGTAGGGAATGCTGTTTTAAACCACATACTAAAACTACTGACGGATGGGGATGCAGCTAACTTGGTGTAAAGGTCCCTTTTTTTAGTTTTTAGTATGTAACTCGTAAACGGTGACCCAAAGCCAAAAAAAATCCATCACATAGTTGATCTGCATAACATTCTTTACAAAAAAGATTTCATATATTTTTCCTCTGGGATCAATGTTTAATGAGATATGGAGGGAAGAAGGATTCCCGAAAGGCCATAGTCGTTTTTTCTTATGGTCTATTCTGAGAAGTTGTGAAGTAGTCACCTCTAGATTTTTTTCTCGGAATAGACCATACATTGGCTTACTACTTACCCAAAATATCAAAAATTTCCAGGCAGTACTTCCTATCAAAAATCGTCCATATCAAAAGTAAATAAAATGTCTTATTCTCTTTTTTTATATCATAACTATGCAAATCTGTATAATTAGCATTATCTCTATAGTTGAAGCAAATCGCTTGAATACATCCTGAAAAACAGTACATTAAAAAAATACATAAATTAATCCTAATTCGAGTACTGGCACGATTAAGATGTACCATAAATATTCTCCACTATAATAGGTACTCACAAAAAAATACAATGGATAAACGACTATGGCCTTTCGGGAATCATTCTTCCCTGCATATCTCATTAAATATTGTTCCCAGAGAAAAAAATTACAAAATCTTTTTTGTAGAGAATTTTATGCAGATTAATCACGTAATGTTTTTTTTGCCATGGGCCACCGTTTACGAGTTATTTACGAAAAACTAAGAAAAGGGACGTTTACGCCAAGTTTGTTTCACCCCCACCTGTCAGTACTCTTAGTATATGGTTTAAAACAGCATTCCCTACAACTATGCCAAAACTCGCTTATACACGAGTTTTTCCCCTGAGAGGCAGTATTTGCTCTGCGTTGGATGGGCTAATTGCCGAATAGCTTTTATACGAGTGGTATACTTTTACAGTTTTGCAGTTTTAAATACTACCCATAAATCCGTGACGTGGTTCCCTTTGCTGTGAATGGTCACACATATTGCGTAAATATGTATGTATGTATGTAAACTCTTTATTGCACATAAACAATTGCAAAACGTTTTTGCATCACTATAGATATATAGGTACATAGGCGAACTTATCCCACATGGGATCTCTTCCAGTTAACCTTGGAGTAGAATAAGCAAGGACAATGCAAGAGGATAGGCCAATTTACAAAATAACAGAAAAAAAAGGTACATCGGAGTACATCCAAAAAACAGACATATTATAAAGTAATGATCTGATCTGATTTAATAAAACACATACATAGGTAATAAAATATACTAATATATACTACCAAATACGTAAACAGCAATTAAAACCTACAACAGAGCAATAAGGAACAACTGTCACGACTCATTTTGTTCATTTAACCACAGCTTCTTTAACCTTTCCTTAAATAAACCGACAGATCCAGATTGCCTCAAGCACGGCGGAAGCGGAAGCCCATTCCATAATTGGACAGTGTACCGTGAACGATTTAGCACAGCGATGGTCCCGGAGAACAAAATGATAACAGCAAAATCGTGTTTTTTCAGCAAAAATAAAAACATGTTTTGATCGATTGTGTCGTTAAACCTGAACACAGACAAGTGGCAGTTACCTTTATACAAAGCTAATTTTTTTGCGTTCCAAATGATTTAGTGACATGGTCGTAACATTTTACCAAACCAAAAATATTAAAAAAATAAAATGTTAGTCAAAATTAACTACCGGCTGTGATGTATTAAGTCGATTATCATTTTATTCGTTGTTTTTCCAGACTAAACACAAGTATTGTAACATCGTCGTAACATTTTATTCTACCGGTTTTTAGGGTGACCGGTGCTGAAATTAATACATGATATACTTTTATTCTCGTAACTTATAGGAAAGTGGTTTTTGCCAAAGGCTTTTAAGTTTTTTTTAAATAAAACAGCGAATTGATATTCAACTTCGAGTTTATTAAACAAATCACTGAACATCAAATAATTAGAACGTCTCTAGAAAAAAATTTCAAAAGGGATCAAAAATCATCACATAATAGAAAAACATACGCTTGTTTCTATTAAAAAACGTAAATCTCAGTGATAAAATATTTAAAAAAATAACAAAAGCCTTGTTAATGATATAATTTCGAAAGTAAAAAATCAACAGTAACTTCTTAATATACTCGACGCATCTTGTTTCAGACTCAAATTCTAACAAATCAGTTATATTTAATAGGTAAAACCAGGTTATTAATTAATCTTCATCATCACCTTCCTCCTCGTCATCATTGACTCTAGAGCAGCTATTGGTGTTTATTTATTTAATTTTAATGAAAATCAGGCCTATGATTTTCATCTTACACTTAATAATAACTAAAACAGCGTCGCGATCACATAAAATCAGTCTTTAGATCACCTATAGCTCAAAAAAACAAAATAATACTCTACACCGTCATAAGCCTAATCTTCCTCATTATCATCATTGGTTCCAGAGTAGATATTTCCATAAGTCAGCGACTCGTAAAAAGCACGATAGTAGCTTGGAATATCTCCAGCCTTACAGAGGTTTATAAGGTCGTCATATAAAGCCTTACTTATTGGCAATGGCTCCGTGTAAAGTACTTGCAGTTCAGGTTCCGCTGCAAGACTTGGGTTGGTTAAATGAGATGCTGCCTGTCTAGTGCCCCGCTTATTTCTTAATCTTTGGACAGCATCTGTAGCTGATTGGGAATATTCAGCATCGAAGTCATATTTGTGTTTTAAAATTTATGGTTGTAAATAGGAGACACTTACCTCCATTATTTGAGTCCATAATATTTTCTGACCTTTCTCATCTTTGATCCAGTTTTTATTGTTTATCAACTCCTTTATATTATAAAACTCATTTTGCGTCATTTCTGTGTCATTATATTTTTCGCCATTTACTTTCGCGTTCATAATGATAGCGTATATCTGGTCGGGAGTGTATACTACTCTAATCTTTAATTCACGCTCGACGTTGGAATGCATCGAATCCTCTCCGCTCTGGCCATGGCCAGTCTCAAAAAATCTATAAGTGATATTTAATTGAAGCTTCTGTGCCGCAAAGATGTACAACGCAAATATAAATCGGTTTTTATTTTGACCACAGCACCCGTCTGAGTAAAAATGTATGTTTAGAACGCCTCTTTGGTTTTCATTAAGTAAAAATTGCCAAAGGCAACTGCCAATTTCATTAGCCCCTCGTTTTGCAATTTGAGCATGCCAAACATAACAATACCCTTACTCCGAGTAGCATAGCAGTAGTAGCACTGTAAAATTGTAAATAGGAAACTTTCTTTTATAGTGAAATGCTCCGACTTCAGACTGTGGGATGTTCAAAACCTTTTCTAAATCGAGGATTGCCACCGTGGGTTCTGAAGGGTCGACTGATTCCTTTTCGTCTCTTTTAATTTGCCTTACTCTTTCTTTGTTTTTATGATGTTTATCATTTCTTGGAGGGTTTCTTGAGTCGTAGGGTCAGCTTGTCGGTATCGAGAACATTTAGAACACTGGTCTTTTTTAGGTTTGTAAAATGAAAAGTTGAACCTGGTGTTAAAAATTGTTTCGTATTGCCGTTTTGTAGCCATAATACAGTCAAAGTTTTCATGTGCAAACCAGGCTTTATAAAGACGATACATTTTCGATATATTCAGCAGTTCTGAGAGGTACTTTTTCGTGGAATTTTGTCTCACGTAATGAGCTTCGACATAAGGAAACAATTGAATGTGCCTTATGATATACTCTTCCGTCTTAATAGACATTCTACGTGGTATATTGTCATGGTGTCCTCGTTTGTCGATTAAGCTTTCATCACATTTAATCTTTTCTAGTGCTGTATAAACAGTTTGATGTGAAATGCTCAGAGTGTTAATGAAAAAGGTTTTGAAAGAAGGGGATGACAATACGTTTTACTGTTTAGCACCAATAGAGAAGTTTTACTAAACGGCGTTATCCGATTAGCCGGGCCAGTTTTTTGACGTGAAAAAAATTATAACTGCGGTTATCTTTATGGCGTAGAATTATTTTCACGCGAAGATTATGGTACGAGCGTTTGTCAAACTGAGGGCCGATAAATATTTTTGTTAATATCACCATACAAGTATGTTCTGGTAATTTTAGGCATGAGCAAAATCATTGAATAAAATTGCATTATTTTCTAATTTCGTAAATAACCTTACGAAAATTTCAAGAAAAATGTACTCGATGCATTGGCACCCATAGATTTCAAATATAACATAACACTAAAACTATGATAATAGCAATTATCTTAGTATTCTCCGGGAGCGGCGACAGGTACGAGTCTTGTTGGATGGAACGGTAAGGGAAAGGTTAGCACTAGACCGTAGGCGGTGTCCACTACCATCGGCCAAAAAACTAAACCTTTCGGAGAGATAAATAGGAGAAGAAGGAGAGAAAAGTATATTGAAACGGAGAGACAGATCATGCACATCCCTACGACGACGGATGGGCAACCACTTGAGTTGCACGCGGTATTGGGATATCTACATGGTCATATTTCCACAAACCATAAATGTACCTTATACAAACATTTTGGAGACGCTCGAGCTTGTCAAGCTACTCCTCCCTGAGGTCAAAAAATACAATGTCTCAATCAAGGAGAGGAAGTAGTAAAGTAAGCTTTGTGTTAAAAGGTAGAAAATTTTGCAGACGCCTCAAGAAGGAAGCAGAGAGTTTATGGCTAACATTATTAACGTTTGGTGTCCAGGACAACGTCTGGTCCATTGTGACACCCAAGTTTCTAACAGTAGAGGAGAAGGGAATCTGAGTTCCATCATGCGAATGTCTATGGGTCACAGTTTCCACTTACCATCAGGTGGCCTGTGTGCTCGTTTGCCTTCACTATGATATAAAAAAAAGTAAACGGTGCCACAATTCCAAATAGTTTAGCAACCTAATGAGAGCTACCAATGACAATGGTCTGTGACTTCTTAGTAATAACATTAATCCAAACTTCTCCGCCCAGCAACGTATAGACTCGAGATCACTATTGATTTGACTTATCAAGGCGGGGAAATCATCAAGGGCAGCACACGCGTAAATTATCAAATGCGGGGCGAAGTGAGTTAGAAATACTATTAATAAAAATGGAGAAAAGCAGGGGAAAGTACTGCACCCTGGGGGACACCAGCTGTCAGATGGCACTGTGCAGAAAAGCAGTCATCAACCTTGACCAGCGGTCGCCTCCCAGAGACGTAAGCGTGAATCCAAGAAAGAGCAGATGTAGAAAGATGGAGGGTATTAAGAATCCCAAGAAGAATATCAAAATCCACGGTGTTAAAAGCGCTGCTGAAATCCAATAAAACAAGAACTGTAAGCTTTTTGTGCTCAATATTAAGACGGATGTCATCGATGGCCTTCACTAAAGCAGTGGCCGTGCTATGCCCGGGGCGGAAGCCGGAATGAAAAAGATTAAGGAGATTATACCTATTGAGATGAGAAAGGAGACGAAGATTAACGTAATGCTCAATAACTTTAGACAAGACTGGTAGGATTGAGATAGGAGTAGTAAGTCTTTGAATAGCTAAAAGATAATTCAGGATTTCCTTACGGATGTCATAAGAAACGGGGCGGAAACGGGCATACGGGTGTCATGAGAGACGGATATTTTGGCATACGGATGCTATGGGACCCGGGTGTTTTGACATGATGCGATGAGAAACGGGTTTTTTGAGTATACGGATGTCATAAGAGACGGATCTTTTGGCATACGGATGCTATGAGACCGGGTGTTTTGACATGATGCGATGAGAAACGGATCTTTTGAGCATATGGGTGGTTATGAGAGATGGATCTTTTGGCATACGGATGCTATGAGACCGGGTGTTTTGACATGATGCGATGAGAAACGGGTCTCTTGAGCATAGGGGGGGTTATGAGAGACGTAACTTTTGGCATACGGATGGTATGAGAACCGGTTGTTTTGACACGATGCGATGAGAAACGGGTCTTTTGAGCATAGGGGGGGGTTATGAGAGACGTAACTTTTGGCATACGGATACTATGATAACCGGGTGTTTTGACATGATGCGATGAGAAACGGGTCTTTTGAGCATACGGGTGTTATGAGAGACGGATCTTTTGGTACGGATGCTATGAGAACCGGGTGTTTTGATATGATGCGATGAGAAACGGGTTTTTTGAGCATACGACTGTTATGACAGACGGATCTTTTGGCATACGGATGCTATGAGAACCGGGTGTTTTGACATGATGCGATGAGAAACGGGTTTTTTGAGCATACGACTGTTATGACAGACGGATCTTTTGGCATACGGATGCTATGAGAACCGGGTGTTTTGACATGATGCGATGAGAAACGGGTTTTTCGAGCATACGGGTGTCATGAGAGACGGATCTTTTGGCATACGGATGCTATGAGAACCGGGTGTCTTGACATGATGCGATGAGAAACGGGTCTTTTGAGCATACGGGTGTTATGACAGACGTATATTTTGGACGTGTTTTTGGCATAGCATGTTTTGGCAAACGGACACAGACCCTATTGCCCGTGTTTGATTAGTAAGTAGTGAAAGAAACTAATAGCTAAAAATCAAATATATATCCAGAATGTGAAATATAAAAGATATTGTACGACGATTTATTTTCGTTATTTCCAGCCATGCCCGTTTATTGTAACCTTGTCGCACTGATTTATTAATACCACAATGGACATAAATCTAAATAGAGGAAACGAATATACTTGGCAACATTTACTTTCGTTTAAATTTACAACTACAAAACTTGGTACAAGATCAAGGTATTTTCCAGACTATAATAGCTAGCCAGTTCGATTGGGCGGACGGTAACAAATAGAGAATATTCTATTTTCTAACCGAAGTTACTCAACCCATCGGAATTTCATACAGTTTTATTCCACAACCTTGATTATAACGACGGACTAAAATGAGTTAAAACCGCAACAGAGGTTGGAAACAAACAGCGACGCTGTTGTCTCGCTCATTCGTCGTTCAGAATGTAACCCTACTCGACCGGCGCCTCTATTCTAGGCGGTAAAATCCAATTGGTATTTGACTTGATATCGTTTTTAATTCGGGCGCCTTTACTGTTACTTAAGTAAATAAGAGCCATCAATACGATAACAGATCAAAGACGATATGGTTTTTACCGCCTAGAATACCGGCCCTGTCAGGTTATTCTCTATTTAAAGCAAAGCAATTCGTCGACGAATTATTAAAACGCAAGGATAAGTTGCCCCACACGCTTGTAGGCTTTGCTCAGTCACTGTAGAACGCTGTCACTGACGCTCGAAATACCGGTTAATTTCGCTAGCTAATTTGTTCGCACTGCCCCCCCTCCCCCCCTTTAATCTCGTCTTTCCTACCCTAATAGCTAGGTCTTTGGTTGCATTTTCACTTGCTGAGCTTGAAGTCAAGCAGGCCTTAACATTTTAAAACCACTATAGTCGCTAAGCCAATCCAACTGAAAGAAGGATTAATAACGAAAAACAAGCTTTAAAAAAACCCAACTGCCGTTTGGATAATGACGTCAAAGTAATGTTACTTATCATGTATATATTTTTTATTTCGTCATTTTCACATTTAAATGATTTTAATATAGCCTATGACACTCTTGTGATTAAGGCGAATCTAACCACGTAGGTATAATTTATTAAATTGAGTCGGGCGTAGGTAACATAACCCTCCTTTTCGGCTTTGCCGCAGTCGGGTAAAACACAGGTTAATCCCAGCGATGATAACGCTCCCGAATCTACTCCTAACGCATTCGCAATCGAACTTGTTTTTATTTCGAAAATCGAAAAGTCTGCATACAAAATGAAAACAATTGTTCCGCTTCGAAGTCGATTGCGATTGAGGGTGCGTTAGATAATATTCCCCTCTGGTTAACAACCGTAATTAACCGGTATTTTATGAACCGAACCCAAGCCCTGCTTTAAAGGGCTACCTATACCTATATCTATGGAAAATGTTCATAAAATAAGTGTAGTATGGCAAATTTGTTGTCAAATAATTAATTAAGTGTACGTAACCTATACACAAAATAAACCCTAAGAAACATTGTTTTTTTATTCAGGCATTAAAATAATTTAAATAAAATTATATGCCCGATTGTTACGCAAAAAATACCAATCACCCTCACTGAAACATTCGTGAATCGAACATTAAGAACGTTGATTTCATGATTTGATACCAGTATAATTTAACGGCTCTACTACTGCTGGTTATATTTAAACGGCGCATAAACAATGTTTATAAATTTGTAAACATACGGTAATCGGTGATTTGGTGTTCCGCGGAGGGGTGCCGAAAATAAACCCGGAGTGATGTCGTCCACTGTAGATGTACCGAAGCCACGACGGTAGCTCTGGTTTCCCCAATAAAGCCGCATGGAATCTGTACTGTTGATCAAATTCTAAAAAAAAAAACATTTGTCATTATGATTAACTGGCTGAAAAAGTCATAGGCTAAAAAACACGGTATTGAACATTCTTACGCTTATTGGCGACTACTCAATCTAAAATCGTACTAAATAATATGTAATTTAAGCTACCAACCTTGATACGTCCAGTTAAATAAATTTGGGCTAATTGGTATCGCAAACATTTCAGTTTCCACTGCATTATGAACGTGAGCAGACGTTACAGCCACCAAAGACCCTAATAGAAATGCAAGCGCCATCACGCTTATCTGAAAAAAGGATTTATAAAAAAACTGGCCTTCATACAAGTTTGAATTTTGAAAAAAGAACGCGCGCGATATGTACACATTATATAAAGCCTGATTGATACAAACG
This sequence comes from Acleris sparsana, assembly GCA_923062465.1. Taxonomy (NCBI): domain Eukaryota; kingdom Metazoa; phylum Arthropoda; class Insecta; order Lepidoptera; family Tortricidae; genus Acleris; species Acleris sparsana. The sequence goes on along the minus strand of OV281307.1, from coordinate 10,834,004 downwards.
CGACGTTACCTCGTTCATGGTCGAGTGGGCACGTGTGATAAAAACTCGACCTAATTCACGGGAATAGAAACAAAGCAATCGATTTCCATTTTGCTGTTTACGGGCGGTGCACTGAATACAGATCGCACATGTGCAGAAGGAAAGGAGCGGTACAGGGAGGGATTTGCGGACCTAAAAAATATATTCTGTCCTGCTCGCACTTGTACTGTATTTTCTGGTCTTTACAATTTATACACATAATTTCTGAAAAAATAATTATGAATAACAGCAACTCTACCTACATGTTTTAGATATCTAAGGCTTTATTAATATCTCCGATTAGAGTTGTCGACTTATTTCAAAAAAGTATATTTACGACCTATTTATTACGACATATCGGAAAATCAGAATCCATTTACCTATTTTATAATCTGAAGACAGCTTAGGGAGGTACCTAACCTATATAGGTAGGAAAACCTACCTACCTACCTAGTTACAGTAACCCGCTGCCCGCTAATGGTATTTTTTATTGCACCTGTTCATGCTCCATATTGACCGTGACACACACGGCACAAAAAAGAAGAACTTACCTACGTCACGAGTCTATTTAATGTCTTCGCAGTTTAACATATTTTTATAATAATAACGTTAACGACAAAAATAAGCAAGTACGTCCCTGAAAACGGGGCGGTGACGTACAACACGAATTGACGTCATTGGTTAAAATCCTGACGAACGAAGTGGTTCACGACACGTTCCGTTTTACTCTCTACGTCTATCTCCGCTTTGACTAAAAATACATTTATTTTATCGTTTACCCTAAGATTAAGCAAACACGTCTGCCTCTTAGCATTGTACTATCTTAAATAATCATTTTGTCTTATAAATAATGTTAAAATAACTACATTTCTTTATAGTTCCTGAAACCAGTTATGATCAATATAATTTGACAGAACTATATAGTGTTACGTTCGTGCGGAAATTGGTGTAAAAAATGACATTCATTTCGTTCCATTCATTCATTTACAAATGTCAGAAAGGGCTAGGCGATTTTGCAGTAGTCCGAAAAATCGTTGTTTACGAGTGAAAATAATAAATGTAACCACTAAAATGTTATCAGTTGTGTTCAGCGATAGGGCGTGTGCGCGCCAAGACCCAATAGTAACGAAATAACGTCGCTTGAAACAGAAAATAGGGCGTTTAACGTACCTACTGTGAGGGAAATCATTTCCACCCAATTTCGCTTTCGGGATCATGTTAAAGTTTAAAAAGATGGGATCGGATAAAGTGCCGTTGTTGCTGGTAACCGCCAATGTCGGATCTATCTTCGAAGACGTGAGTTTTTACTGTTTAATTGCTTTTTTCGATTATTATTCTCATTACCGCCGCCTACTTAGTAGTAATTAATTTGATTAAAGGTCGCTGACGTGAGAGAGGCGCCCTTTTTGCGACAGTTCTTAATTAAATGTCATGACATTTTCCATTGCTAAACTTTGCTACATAATTTGTTATCCATACATCATACCTATAGTTACACTATGTTGATAAGATTTTTTTTAAATAATTTACATTTTTTTTTGTAAAAATCAGATCATATAATTTTATGTTAATCTTTTTCCATATTTTCTTCTTAATTTAAAACAAAAAGAGACGGAACTTCTTATTTAAATCCAGTACACAAATAGTTAGGTATACCAAATCTAGGCTATGTTCATTTCTCAAGCAGTAAAAATGAGTTACAGTCCCCCATGCCTCACTGTCCTACTAGCTCTCATTGATCTCCAATTTACGTCTTCCCACCTTCCTCCCACCTCTATTTCTTATCCTTTTCCTTATTCTAGAACCCTACGGTGACCTCTGCTCTTTTACCCCGGAAATGAGCCCAATCCGCGTCACACGGTGGTATATTCCATTATTTTTTACATTCTGTACGTTTTTGTTTGTTTTTATAGTATGGAACTGTAATTCGTACAATTTAGTACTTCCCATGATATTTCTCGCTTTTTGTTTTAGGCTAATCAATTTATTGTAAAATAGAATAATTGATTACTAATCAACGGTGATTTTTATATTTTATGTTCAATACATGTAGTAATAAGTTTTTTTTTGTGGTTGATTTGGGTAGTAGAACCAAGTACAGGGTCTGTCCATAACCACCCTACCACATCTTACTTGCTACAATCTAACCTGCCGCAGTGTTGATGTCTTTCAGTGTGGGCTTGAATCAGTTGTGAAACACAAGGATGAAAAATCACAAAATCACAAATCATCAACAAGATGTTATTTGTAATGAGTCTAATTACATTATTTTCTTGCATTTTGTTGTATCATTGTTTTGTTATCTATTATCAGTGACGTAATTATAGGGTGGCAGAGTGGGCAAAATTCCACAGGCCTCCGGCCTTTGAAGGGCCGTGAGCACAGAAGAAACCTAATATTTATTTCATTTCTAATAAAAGTTAATGGCCCTATGTGACGAATTTTCCACGTGCCTCAGCTGGTATAGTTACACCACTGTCTATTATCAAATAAACTACTTTATTATACTACTAGGGATCTAGGGATGTGTAATCTAATATGATATGGAAGGTTTTGTGTTTTTATTTTTAAAGACATAGTATCAGTAGTGAATTAGCTTTTATTGAACCAGCGAGCTTCATCGTAGATGGCATCATCATTTACCATTAGATAAGATAGAGGTCTGATCGCTGGTCAGTCCTGTTTTTTTTATATTTAAATCTTTGTTTATCACGTTTTTTCATATTGGATCTAGAATTCTAGAGTATACAAGCTAGTGACAGAAGCTCGAAATAAATGTCCATTTATGGACTGACCTTAATTGCCAGTTTTCACGTCTAGTGCGGAGTGACTCATGCTAATTCAATTTTATTGAAGAGGTTTTTGTGTGCATGGGGCTTCATCGGTTTGGTGTATCATGACATAAAACATCTCCAAGGCCTGTATTCTACTTTTAACAACCTATCTCGCTTCTAAATCATAATTTAATTGATAATATTAAAGTTTAAACCGCATTTGTTGCCATAACAATGAGTTTTTATAAATATAATCCATTGTAAAGAAACCTGCATATTCAAATAGTTGAGTGTGTAAGAGGGTAATTGCACAAAAGACCCTAAAGGGTTGAGGGGTATGTAAAAGGGGACATCTGCAAAAAGATAAGATAAGAAAAGATAAGATATTATAATAACTCTAATTGTCATGTGAACAAAAGCAACTATATCAGGGGTGGTAGGACCTTGTGCAGGGTCTGTCCGTATCTCTGCCACCACTTAATCCCTTTTGACCTACTGCCAAGCAACAGAGTTCGCATTGTTCTGTTCTGGTGGGGACAAGACAACCGCGAAATTATTAGTATCGCTAGAGTCTTAGGATTGCAGTCTTGAGATTGTAGTTTTGAGTTCCAAATCTTTCTCTTCTCATTACTATAAAAAAAAACCTCAACAATATTATTACATGATATTGATAATTTCAATAGAGTTTTAAAGATTACGAGAATTTCAATTTGTGCCTTGATATTCCATTTTAATACTAACTTCCGCCATTATTGCAAACATAAGTACCTCATTAAAAATCAATACGAAATCGCAATAGCCTTCAAAGTCATTATATTGCAAAATGTTACTACTATGAAAAACATTTGAGTCAACCTAGACTAAACATAACATCTTTACCACAGAATATACAGGGTGTCCCAGAACCATCCTATTTACACGTTTTTTTTAAAGTAATTACATAAGTTTTGTTTCTCCATACTAGGTGTCCCAGTGTTTGCTTTTCTTACTTTATGAGATACTTTAAAAAAAAGTGGAAAATACGGGCAAGTGGGTTTAAAACTTCGCTGATTCATAATGCTCCTATTTATGTAAGATACCACTGAAAAAGTTATGAAATTTATGATTTTTCGTGAAAGAAAATTACAAAAAATCAGATTAAAATGATAAAAATCTCCGAAAATAGTAAAAATTGCTGAACATACATGGGGGTTAAATCGATAGCTTTTTAGCTGCTCTATCAGCCCTAGGCGGGTTGACGTTTGTTTCAGGCACAACCTGTATAATGTCATAACTAGGTACGTAGGTAAACGAGCATTTAAAGATATAATAAAACGTAATAGCGTAGCATTATGTTTGTATAGGGAAGTATTATCCACATTCAAATGCAGAAAACAGGAATAATACCCCTAAACGTTTGATGCAATACTTAAAAGGTCTAAATTAGCATGCTTAAGATGAAAATAACCTTATCTATGAATAATTTTACATTTATAAAGTTTCTCTGTATGCGTTACCTGTTGTGTGGATTTTTATCCAAGTGCAACTAGTGTACAAGAGTATTCTATAAGTTTTTCAGGCCACTGCTCGGAAATGTGGCGAAAGATGGTCTGTTCTTGGTCCCCAAAACAATCGATAGTTGTACATTGAATGAGCAGGCCTACTATGAATTTAAACAGACCAACTATGTTAACATTGTTGGTCTGTTCCATTGACCAATAACATCGATCGGCTGATCACTAATTCGACCAATCAGAACACACTTTGTGCTGCATATGAAATTAAATTGGCCAATGAGAAGTCGTTTTATTTTTTTAATAATATTCATCCCTTCACGGATAGGCAAAGGAATCAGATTCCATACAGCCATATATGTCTGCTTTTAATTATAAGATATTTTTTTTATTTCCTCGCAGTAGTCGTGAAAAGCACTGTGTTAAGCCTCGGCCGAAAGTGCAATAGATGGACTCGTACTTTCGAGGGCCTCCGCTACGCGTCGGCCCTCGAACTAACTCGTCCATCTATTGCTTACTTTCTAACCTCTACAACAATGTACTATTATTGGTTTGTTCTTCCTCACTTTTGTATTATAGGTGCGGTCGGCCAAGAAAGTAGTCCACCAGTTGTGACAAATTCTGTGAGAACTAATTATCGCTAAGGTTGACACTTGTCACTGTCATAATATTATTGCAAGGGAAAATCGAACTTGTTGTATCATGACATGACGTGCAAATAAACTTCAACCGTAGGGCGCTAGACCACATTTTTGGCCGACTACTTTACTTTAGGCACAGTCAACTACAAAGAGATGTATCCACATTCGGACCTTATTACAATGGAATAAGGTGAATACTTCTCTTTGTTGCCCGACCGTTTTTTTTTTCGGATATTGTTTTCTTCTTGCCATAGCATACCTAAGTAGAAAAATAGTTCGTCTGTGGCCCTTTAGGTGTTTCTGTTACCTATTGCCGCTCGCGCGCTAGGGTAACATCGATGCGCGTCGCTCGATACTTAATATGCACGCAAGCAAACGCGGCGACAGAGCGGCTCCGACTCGGCTTGGTACGTCCTGTTGAGTTTGCTTGTGGTGGCTCGGGGCGCGTACGGTCGAGGCACGCACACATGCAAGCCGCGCGATATACCTTTGTTTGAAGACGAACTACTGTCTATACTGCGGTTTTGCTCTCTCAATTAGCTTACAATTGATACTAATGGTGACTAATACGAACGTTACCGACCAAAAACGATGTCGTATGTTCATTGACTACATCTGTACAGTACTGTACTAGAGTATAATATAATTGTGTACATACATAACCGTTGTTTTTATACATCTCTCAATCGCTCAAAGGTTAACTGGGAGAGATCCCTTAAAGGGATAAGTTCGCCTATTGAGCAATAAACAATTTACATACATACATAACAATATAATATACATAACTTAGAATTAACAAAACTACTAAAACACTTTTGCGGTATCAGCCAGCCGGCGGCCACGAAATCGCCGTAATATGACACCCCTCGGCCAGAATTCCTCCTTAAAGGTCGACAAATCTTTGGTCGGTAGGTATTTTCATCACAAACGACTTTAAATTAACCTTGTGGCGGGGCTCCAACCACTCGACCCTAGGAGTAACTCCGGTCTTAACTCGTACATACTCCTGCATAGCTCCTTCGCCTCCGTAGAGTACCTGATGTTATCGGACCACGTACAGCTGCTTCGTGAGCGTAGCAGGACACGGCAAGTGGTTCGGTCCGGTCAGCGCCGTGCTAAACATGGTCCTCGGGGCGGGATTCGTCCTCTCCACCCGGGTAAAACCATCTTTGTCCTGGTTTGGACACGTCGGTGGCAGGCAGCATATACTCCCCTAATAAGCAGTATCTTAAATTCAGTACACGAAGCAGATTCAAGCTTCACCCGTTAGTATGGTAGCACTGTTTTATTACGGTATAGTTGCTTTTCGTGACTCAACTGACTAAAGTTACCGTATCTTAATTTTAGCCCTTGACTATGTACACTTTTTTTAAAAACCGCCCTGTTAGAGGTAGCAAATGAAACAGATATTAACAACCTGCTCCGTTTTTACTTTGACCCCGAAGAAGGACTTAGGGTATTTATTATACTTACGCGTAAAGCGTTAATGGTAGTAAAGTTAAATATAGTGAGTAACTATCAGAGCCTCTGGTGTATTTTAACATACACAAAAACGTCTCGATCGCGTTTGCGTTTATCGTATGAATTTATCGTATAACTTCGTGTTGGAGATGGTTTGCCCACGAACGAAATGTTTGCTGTCAAAATAAAAAAAACACGCTGCCGCGAATGGTAATTAATGTAGTGGTTTTGAGGATTTAAAAACACTGCATTATAAACATAAACAACATTCCAGGCAAAACACAGGGAAAAGCGTCATGTTATTGTGTGTATTTCCTGCCTACTATGGTGCGTTTGGACCCATTTTTTTTAATGCAAGGGGAAGGCAAACGAGGGCTCAATGCAGCAGATGCTAAGTGTTATCTAAGGCCTATAGTCATTTGCACTCTCAAGACTTTAATCTTAAAGCTCAAATGCGTTGCCGACCCTGAGGACGAAGATGGAATGCATCTAGTAATTTCACAGGTTATCTTATCCCCACACCGCAACACGACAATGCGAACACTGCTGCTCGGCGTCGGGTTAATGAATAACATGGTGGTAGCGATCCGGACGGACCCTGCACGAGGTCCTACCACCACTCAATATGCGTATTATGGGTTACAGCTAGTAGTCTAAAGACTGCCATCCTGAGATTGCCAATGCGTTGCCAACCCTGGGTGTGGCATTTCGTTCTAATTAATATGTACGAGTGGAACAACGCAGCGACGTCGCAATGCACCGGGAACGCCCGTGTAGCACCTCATTAAAAGCTAGACCAAACGCGTGTCACGTGGCGTAAGCAGCGCGGCACCCGACACATCGCAGGCGCGCGGCAGCTTCAACGCGTACCCGCGTTCCTAACGCGCTGCAGCTGCGTTCGGTCTGACGTGTAGCGTCGCGCGCGCGCGTATCCAACGCGCTATTGTAAAAAAATACAACCTCTCGACGCCGCACTTACGCGCCGTCGCTGCTGCCGCGCTCCAGTGTGACGGTAAACATGGCGGCCGTATTTAATACAACTTCGCGTACCACGCACACGTTACTTTTTGATGTGCCGGTTTCGATTTGTTTTGTTGTTTTAGAACTCGCGCGTGCACGCGTTCGAAGCGCGACGCTGCTGACACGCGTTTGGTGTGCCGGAGCCTTAACATATAATTTCTGGTATAAAAACCGAAGCTAAGCGAGGGCGGGTCTTTAGTATGTCTATATTAAGCGCCGTCGAGTATTTTTTGCCCCTTTGTCTTTTTACACGGCCATTATCCATTTGCGCATCATGCCATTCAAACATAATGAATGGAAGAAGTCATTAATAAATTATCGAAGACTTAACACGTCATTCATCGCTTTCTTGCAATGATAACAATGTAAATGACTAAATCGGTGTTATGTTGACGTGCTTAGTTCACTGCAAACAGGTTATATACCTAATAGCTTCTGCCCGCGACTTGGTCCGCGTATATTTCGAATATCGTTATTCCCTCGGGAATTTGTAAATTTTCCGGGATGAAATGTAGCCCTTGTTTTAGTCCAGGGTATAAGCTATCTCCACTTCAAATTTCATCCAAAACCGTTCAACCGTTGCCACGTGAAAGAGCAACAAAGATCCATCCATACATAAAAACATTCGCGTTTATAATATTAGTAACGGGTTTGCGATGTGTTTTAATTTTTAATTTTATTGGTTGCGCTTGTGTACCACTGCTGGGGAAAGACACTATTACCCGTGGACCCACTTCTTTGTCCCACCGCAGAAAAAGTTGCACCCAGCTTTTGGCATACAATTTAATTGTGATACCAAAACTGGGTAGGTTAGGTTCGTTAGGTATCTAGCCCGAAGGGCAAACAGGCCTGGAATAGGAGCCCTGCTGTGAAGCAGGGCTCCGTCGAAAAGAGCAGTGGGACGAAGTAGTGGGACCACGGGTAAGCGTCCGGGGAAAGGCCCCTCAGTCTCCACTAATCCCATGCTTCCGCAAATCACAAACAAACGCGTCAACATCATCCCGCCATCTCTTGGGTCTACTTAACTCTACTACGGTATTCGTCTCTTGAATGCTCATCGGTGCAAACCGTAGGGTGACGGTTGTTAGGCAGGTTATGCAATACGCCAATGAGTACACCTACTTGGGCCAGATAGTCTCCTTCACAAACCGGCAATGTGATAAAAACAAAAAAAATATTCACTTTCATAATGGCCAACCATGCAATATCGCACCGCGTATAGTCAGACGTTTGAGCGATATGTTTTTCGTCAGTGGCATCATTTCCGGTTCCAAGAACGTTTCCAGCCACATAGTTAATTTTTTTACGCTACTGCTCATATTATAAGTAGTGTACGGCTGATTCTGACCGTGTTAATCTTGGATTTAGTGTCACCTTCGACGCATTTCCTACGGTAAGGCAATCGGTGAAATGACTATAGCAAAGACATTCCATCTTAGTCCTCAGAGTTGGCAACGCATTTGCAGTCATAAATTGTAGTCTTGAAAATGAAAATGTCTGTGGGTCGCAGATTCCACTTACCATCAGGTATGTGTGCTAGTGCATAAATATGTTTTCTTGCTGTATGTTTTGCTGCAACGGACGCATGTTACAGTGGTCTGTGAGATTGACATCGGTTGTGATTGTCATTCATTTATGTAGGTATGCTTATGCTTACATACCCGAAACAAGGTCAAGGCTGCCATGATATAATTGATGTGGTGGAATGTACCCTCGTCAACGTCACTATTGTTTTTCTATTGTTGTAATGGAACAATTAAGTTGTATGAACCTTCTGTCGATGTGTCAGGGTATTCATTCTCTAAGAGACGCTGTAAATGTGACATATCTAGGTCCCTACGGATATTCATATTAGAGAATGTACATTCGATTAATATGTTTAATTATTGATATTTTTGTTGGATCTTGAGCTGTGGTCACATTATTGTGTTCCTGTATAGGCATTTCAAAGACAATATAGTTATACTCAGTAGGATAGAAGCCCTGAACGTAACACTCAAAGTTCGGGCGGGGAAATTCCAACTGAGGGATAAATTAGGTTCTGGAGTGGCGTCCGCGGACCGGAAGACGAGCAGTAGGTAGACCTCCAACAAGATGGAGTGACGACCTCGTCAGGATCGCTGGAGCGCGGTGGATGCGAAAAGCACAAGACCGGTCTGAGTGGAGAGCCTTGGGGGAGGCTTATATCCAGCAGTGGACGTCTTTCGGCTGACATGATGAGAAGGGGATTGTTTTTCGAGTGTATGTATGTATAGATAAATGAATAATAATGTCACACCAATTGACCTAGTCCCAAACTAAGCTCTAGGCTTGTAATATGGGTACTAGACCACGATATAAATACATAGAGAAATATATACTTAAATACATAGAATTACCGGGATTTGAACCCAGGACTGCTAGCTTCGTAGGCATGGTCACTACCAACTAGGCCATCGCGTCGTTGATGCCTCGTCAAAGATAGAATTTAACATATGCAGTGTCGTTAGGTCGGTCTCGCTTGTAGGAGTCACCGAGTGACATAATAGGCTAGGCACATAACATTTTACGACATTATAAAAAATGTACTTAGGTTTTTAAAGCTTGTTTTACATTATTTGTTTTTAAACTACACTCAGGAGCAAAAATACCGGGTCAGAGTGCGTTTTTCATACGAGTCTATTTCGAAGCCTTGGTTCCTCGCCAGGGGTTGTTTTGAGTGAGTTTTAATGGTGGGTACTGCGAGGTTCAATAGAGGAGGTCAAAAGTTCTTAAGATACCTAACTGATCGCACAATCAGTTAACACCACAGCGGAGAGTTTGCGTCAGCATTTGGATTTCCTTAAATTTTATTGCTATTTTAGATGTTTTTTTGAACATGCACTATTCCGGCGTTAACCGCAGATTCATTCAGTTGGGTATCCTAGGCACATTGGAAGTCCTGTATCGATGCTCGGGGTATTAATCATCAGATTTCACTAAAAGCATTCCCTGGCGAGCAGAACCAAGGCTTCGAAATAGCCTCTTTAGTATGAAAAACGCACTCTGACCCGTTATTTTTGCTCCTGAGTGTATTTTCTTGCCCTTCTATAGTAGTTTTAGTACCCATATAAAATAGTTAAAACATTGTATAAAACCTTCATGCCTGTAATCCCAGAGTGGGGTATACAGAGCTACAGAACTACCTTCAAATTGTTGGATTAGTCCGACTTTTTATTGTTTTTTAGTAGCCTTGCGTATGAAAGTGTACGGGATGTATAATTGTATACCCCATAATAATTATTGCAAGCGGTATACTGATAGCAGTGGCCAAAATAGTATTATCTTTTTGTCCTGCGGAAAACAACATGCGTGTACGCGATAAAAAAATAATTGAAATGAAATCCTGTTCGTGTGAAACTCGGGCTGTTATCTTTTTATAACGAGTATTATAACGAGTATCCAACATTTTTTTCGCTACGTTTATGTGTTCGTCAGTCACAGGCTTTCTGAATATCAACGTAAGTATCCTCGAAATGTATGTTTGGAAAGAAATGTGTGAATAAGAATATGTAGCTATTAGTTTATCGCTATTCTCGAAAACGTTAATACTATCGATTCAGCGTTTATTTTGTGAAACAAACAAACAAAGTTAATTTCGCGTTTATTACATTGAGTACTAACGACTCGCCCCCCGCTTCGCTTCGGTTTATGTGTTACATTACCCTTACATATCCCAGAATTTATAATACATTAAAAATAAAAATAAACTAAGTAACTGATGATGGAATCCGTAGCATAGTTTGAATGATGAGCGACTTTGCTTAATACTATGTAGAGATGGATATTGTATAGTACCTACAGATAGAACCTCCATAAGTATGAATTGTATGGATAGAACCAACTACTCGTTGCGTCCTTCAAATCGATTATCGAACGGATGGCGGAATGATTTATTATTAATACGTAAGGCTCTCCTGAAATCTAGGTTACAAGTTATACCGTTCAACTGATGTAGATGCACCTGCACCTGTCCTATACTGTCCTCGACAATAACAAGGTCTCATGCGCAATTTGATAGTCAAAGTAAATTTAACACCTCACAGACTGTATATATGAAGTTTAACTATTTAAGTAGATATTATGTATTAGATAGTTATTCGTGACCTCCACTGTGTTATAATTGTAAATCAATAGGAATGGCTAAACACGTTAATAAAGCAATTTACCATTATTCCGTAGTCACGCCATTTTGATTTTCTCTTTCCCAACTCGACGGGCGTATTATAAACCGGCGAGTCCAAGTTGTCCCGTCAGAGCGTACTAACAACATTTTAGGGCGTGTGTATCTTAATTAGGTAAGTTTTTAATTTGTTTGATCGACCCGTTCGACAAGAAGACGTATTTAAGCTGCTCCCAATAACGATGAATGCATTAATTAATTTCAAGTTTCATTAACGTGTAATTAAAGTTTAATTAATTATTAATATGTTTTATTTATTTTGTCAATACGACTTCCGTTAAGAATGTTAGGTTGCGTGACAAGTAGTACCAGTAGTATTTAAACTGTGATAGTGGCGGTATTGACATTATGCTCCACAAAAGATCTAAGATATGAGGAACTGCGTTTCCACTAATATTTAGTACTAAATATAAACAAACTCAAAATCGTTCCCCCCTCTACTTGCCCTGTCAGAATGTGTTAAAAAGATAAGTAGGCTACTAGGTATATCTATGATTGAAAATTAAATATCACAACAGTAATACAACAATAGCAATTATAAAACTGAATTAAAAAAAAGTGAAAGACGTTTTTGTCATCCTAATTCCATACAAATCTATTGCTTTTTCTTTAAAATTATTCCTATTTTGTCTAAAAAAAGTAGCTTTGTCCTGCAGTGCATTCGTAAGGGTTAATTAGACGGGTGGGATGGGACAGAGCGCTGACCAATTTGTAATCTTGCTCGATTTTTACGGATTTTTTTTTAGGAATGAAATGAATGTCATGAACATGATTTACTTGTGTGATCATTGTTAAGGAATGTTTATGAGCTAAGGAACAAGGAAACTTTTTACGATATCCTTAATATAATTACCTACTTACTTAATAAATAATAAAAACGATACATGCCTACAATAACAACATTCTGTTGAAACCGGTGCGGTACATTGATGCGTTAATATCGCTACTTAAGGTACTATCGAACCAACGGAACCCTGACCCACCATAGAACCTTGTCACAGTGATTGACGTTAGGACTGTCATACGAAGCTATACGACAATCTTACGTCAATCATTGTGACAAGGTTCCATGGTGGGTCAGGGTTCCGTTGGTTCGATAGTACATTACGCTGTATACCTTTCATTGTATACGTCACGGACCAATAATATATATATTTATTGATGCATGGTATAGGGAGTTCAAAACACAAAATCGCACTTTGTCAACGCGTCAACGTTACATATAGGAACTAATATATACTATACGTGTATACTGTTAGCCATCGCGCTAGTTAAAGATGAAGGTTGACTAGGAGAGAAATAAACTCAAAGGCTCATAGCAATGTAAATTATAATAAAATTGATTTTTTCACGTGTGATCAAACTATTTTTGACCGGCTTAGGAGCCGTATAGGAGTGGTATAGGAGTCGTATTGCCTGGACCTTGCCAGGGCTTTGACAGCTTATAATACGGCCTCTGCTACCTCCAACTACGCTTTCGCATTTATATTACTTCTGATGGTCACTATACTATCACACAACCTTAACTTCTCTTAAACTATATCTATTAAATAAAATCTCGCATAAATCCCCTATTTCCATACTAAGTTCTGAGTTTGTCTGATCTGATCTGAAGCAGTCAAGCAACCAACCGCACACGCAGGCACACACACGCTCTCGTCCTCCCCCTACTTGATCCATTGGACCGGAGACCCGCTACGACTGGATGAGAATGAGAGGACAGATGATGTGTCTGAGCTTGTACTATGAATCCTAGGCAACAACAAACATACCACGGATAGAAAACATCCAAGGCTCAGGAGCAAATACTCCCACTCGTACCACCACCAGCAATCGAAACCAAGACAGTTATTCTAACCACTTTGTCTGACCTATGTACATTTCATCTTTCCAGCCGTCCGTTATGCTGCCGATATGGACTTCAGAATTCCTCCAAGCAGTATCCCGGATGGATCCCAAGTTCATAGCGCTGCATCTTCAGGAGGTCGGAGGCAAGGCGTACGAGAAATCCATGCAGTATGTACAGGACTTCGTGCAGAGGCTGTGTGACTGTCCAGAGTTGCGGCTGTATGACAAGATCAGGATATTTTTGGACGAAGATTTTAGTTCACCGGAGAAATTTACGGTGAGTTCCAATGTTCAAAATGTTAGTGTTTATTTGTTTCGTTGCGAATTTTGAAGGGGTTTGGTATTCAATCGCACACTACAACGCCCCGGCACCAGCTTAGCACCGCCTGAGCTTAAAGTGAAACATTGAAAAATAAGCTTTGGTCTGTGTTAGTAAGATACATGTTTTCAAGCTAAAGTAAAAACAATAGCCGGGAGCGGGGCTCGCGTCTTCCACTGAAAAACTCTGTTTTTTTTGGGACAAGCTTTGCCGATTGTACTTTTTTTGCAAAGCTTTATCTGCTAATCAATATGAAACTATTGAGTCCTATCAAGGTTGGTATACGTTAAGGATAGCGGAGATCCTGTCGCCACGTTCCGACTCCATCATCAGATCACCTCTTAGATACCATAATATTGAATTGTCATCGCTTTTACGCACGTGGTCCAAATTTCAGCCCACTCCGTTAACAGGAAATGGATCAAATTTAACTTGCAAGATTATACATAAGATTATATATACATACATACATGCATTGGAAGTTAAGTAAAAGCTTGTAAAATGAATCGTTTTAACACATGTCAAAGCTACGTTTCAATGTTTCACTATGAGCCGAGGCGTTACAATGTGCAATGACACTGACCTTTAACTTCAAGAATTTAGGTAAGCACCAAGTAGTAAAGTACAAACATCAAAGCATAACAGCGTAGGTACACAGCACTGAGCTATAGGATTGAATTGTGGGATTTCAAAGCGTTAAACAACTTCCGTCCTACAACACTCCCCCCCCCCCCCCCCCCCTCTTTTAGAGTCTTTTGACATTCATCGACTGGCATCAAAATGTTTCTCTGCCTAAACTGACGCTTTTATCAAACTATAATTTAGTAAACTTACAACAGTGTCTATCTTCATTTTCATATCATTAACAATTCTAACAAATAATCTTATCATGTATTTTTTTTTTCTTCGCCAATTTCACATTTAAATAATTTTAATATAGCATATGACACTCGAGTGGTTAAGACGAATCTAACCACGTAGAATTTATTAAAATCGGTTTAGCTGTTTAGTAGTTACGACGGAATCTGTTCCGTGTCCTACTCTGGTAGGACATACATACAGGCCAAACATGTAACCCTCCTTTTGGACTTTGCCGCAGTCGAGTTATAAAGATAGATATTCTCATGCAATTTTCGCATGGCGGCAAGCATTTTAGAAGCTGCCCTAAGCAAGCAAGATTTTTGACGTGCAAAATAGATTAAACAGACCGTACACTTGTTCCGTTAACCACTCGTTTATTACTTGAGTGGTTATAATTATATCTATCATGTTGTGACGTCAGTGCAGCCGCCGTAATGAAACAATAACGTTGGAAAAAATGGTAATTTCATGATTGCATTACTAATTATAACGTTAAGTGCCCTTTAAAGGGTGTCGTGTGCGTCATCGTTTTAAGAGCCAGTTATAGATAGTTGTTTAGATGTTTAGAGTATGTATTATCTTTAAATGACTTGATTGAGATACGGAAAAAACACACATAATTCGTAAAAAAATCCGCTGCAATAGCGTACAGCTCAGTACAGTCGAGTTCTCCTAGTGAAAAAGGGTACAGTCGACTTAACTCGTAATACTAAAGGGTATATACATGAGCGGAGTATACTAGACTTACTCTAGGTTTAGCTCTTAAGCGAGAGAGATCAAAAATGCTGTTAAAGCGAAATTCGGTTTTGCTGGTCACATCAGAGCACATCACCCGGACTAGACCAATTGCAGTATTCGCCGTTACCGGACACGGTATGGAGGACATGATGATGATGATGATGATGATGATGATGATAATGATGATGGTGATGATTATGATGATTATGATGATGATGATGATGATGATGATGATTATGATGATGGTGGTGATGATGATGATGATGATGCTAGACTTAAGCCCTTTTTCACTTGATCTTCAAAAGACTTATATCACTTTTCATTAGGATATGTGTACACTTTAGTACCGTTTCTATTTAATGTTTTGTTTAAACTGCCATAGGTAGGTATATGAATTGTCACAACGATTCAAGTGACAACGTACTAAACATATTTATGAACTCGACTGTGCATAAAAACCAACTCGTTAATGTAATGCTACTAGCATGAGGAATGCAAAAATGCGCGATAAACGGGCTTTAAGAAAAGTATCAAATAAAACAAATCGTTTACTTTAGAAAAAACTCGTATAGATCTGATTTTTCGAGATGTATGAGTTTGAACTTACTGCAAAGCAATAGTGAAATATCAGGAGGCAATCTAAACACACACAACTTAACCTACTCCTATAATTAAGCTCTCATCATCATCATCATTATCTGCCGCAAGACGTCCACTGCTGGACAAAGGCCTTCCCCAAGGTT
This sequence comes from Acleris sparsana, assembly GCA_923062465.1. Classification (NCBI taxonomy): domain Eukaryota; kingdom Metazoa; phylum Arthropoda; class Insecta; order Lepidoptera; family Tortricidae; genus Acleris; species Acleris sparsana. The sequence continues at coordinate 10,817,887 of OV281307.1, read as the reverse complement.
TTCCACAACGATCGGTCCCCTGCTGCTGTCATCCAGCGGTTTCCTGCGACCTTTATCAGATCGTCAGTCCACCTTGTGGAAGGTCTGCCAACACTTCGTCTCCCGGTTCGCGGTCGCCACTCTAGAACCTTTCCGCTCCATTAGCTCTAGGCTTATACTATAGATACAGTCATTAGCAATAATTTATATACGGCCATCGCAGCAAATATGTATTCATAGACCTTATTGTCAATGGCATAGGGGCATGTAGATATTTTTGCCGTCTTGAGAACGTGTATAAATAGTCAAGAGCAATGAAAACGGGTCACGTTGTAATGAATTACCATAGAAAGTGACCCGTATTGTTGCTCCTGAGTGTATTTATGATATTGACTGTAATAGATAACAATATACTCGTACGTACTTATATAGTTTACACTTATACAGTTACTCACATAGAACACATCCAAGACTTAGATACATATTGGGAATCGAACCCGAGACCGTTAGCTTCGTAGACAGGATTACTACCAAATAGGATAAATGCGTAGTCAGCGATTTCTCTAAAAAAAACAACGACTTGACTTTATCCCTGAAATTTCTGATAAAGGACGTATGCCTTGTCACTTAGAAATATCTTCGTCTACAGGCTCTTGGAAACATGTACTTCGCCCACTCCTCCCTCACGGACCTGAAGATCTGGGACTTCGAGCTGAAGGCCTACGTGGACGTACAAGGGAAAGAGGTGCACAGTGGAAACATCGAGAAGGCCCCCACTAAGGAGAAGGCCAAGTTCCCCCAGCATTTCTTTCCTGAGGTCAGTCTACTATTTTTCTTTTGGTTGATGATGAACCTTGGTCTGATGAACCGAAAGGGGGGTATGAACACAGTTTTCTGACAAGAAATGAATTTTTGGGACAAGCTTTTTTTGCACAGCCATCATCTGCTTATTAAGACCACACTAACGGGTCCCAACTCAATCTACGTTAAGTATAGCGGAGATCCTGCTATCACATTCCGACTACATCATCAGAACTTCTCTTAGACGCCATCATACTGCATTATTATCTAGTTTATATATTTATTGTGTATGTATTGAAAAAGGGCCAGGTCATAAACCGACGCTCATGTCTCTTCATACATGAAGAGACATGAGTGTGGGAGGAAGCGAGGGACGTTTATCTGGGTCGTAGCAAGTGGGAGGTCTCTGTCTACCCCTACGGGAAAGAGACTTGGCTTGTATGTATGTTATATATGTTAGATACAACGAAGCAACTATTTTTTGTTTTTTTGGCCAGCAATCCCAACGCATAAATTGCACTCAAAAAACAGAATATTATAAGCATGTGCTATTTAATAGTCAAAGCAAATTAAACCTCTCACGTTAAGAAATAAGGTCACTTATACCTTCGCGGTTTTATGAGACATGTGCCCTTTTTTCATCATACCGAGATTCCATTTCCATCAGATCAAGAGCACAGCATACCGAATCACATGGGCCAATCGGCCGTTAATTTAATCAATTGAATAAAAATACATGTATAATCCAGTGCAAGTGGTCGCGCAAGGGTTTTCTGCGCACGCGCTGGTTCATCCGCGGCACGGCCGTGGAGTTCGTCAACATCCACCTGTTCCACGACGCTTCGAACCTGCTGGCGCTGCAGCCCTTTCCCTCCGTAAGTATATCTGGTTTAATGTCTGTCTATACTATTCTATAGATTTCCATTTTGATGTCGTAGTACGTATAACATAAGCGTGAGTATCGTTACTAATAATAATATGTATAAAGGCAGTATAATAGTATGAGGTCCATGTGCGCATACTCTCTTTTTCCTTTGAACTGTGAAATAATTTTATCTCTAAATGGAAACAAATTATTATTAGTTTTGTACCTTAAAACATTACGATTCTTTAATCTACTTGCGTATTCCATGCCGTTCTTTTTGGTTTTGTTAATATCATCACAAACTGACTTTTAGTTGGATGCATCTACGCCTCGTACCCTAAATTCGCAGAATAAAGTAGTTTTTGAAATGTAAATATAATATTAAAAATACACCGTGTTTTTTTTGATTTACGATAACTTCGGCATATTACTAGGTATATCCATAGAAACTAATTGGAAGATTAGATTTTTAAATATTGCAATTATTTTTTTTCAGTTTAGAGCAAAATAATGAAATCTTTTATCTTTGGTAATTCTAAAAGGGCCTTTAGAGTTAACTAATAATCAGTGTCAAATACGTCTATGTTGGCGTGACATACACACACAAGTAAAGATAACACTTGACAGGTACAAGATTGTCACTTTAGATTGACGCGTATACAAACCTAACAATTGGAAATTAGATTACTCATAAATATTAAAAGAAAATTGTTGTTATCAATTAAGAGCCTTTTACACTAGTTTAACGTGATTAACTGATTAAATTTAAAAATTAAATATCTATAAAACCGTTAGACTTATCATTTGTCTGTCTTCGGGAAATTAACTTTGTTTGACCTAAAGAACGTTCCCTTAAAGTTATCGTAAATCAAAAAAAACACCGTGTATATGTCTGTTGATCACCAAACACCATCACTGGCATTGTTGATGCGCGTAACCATGGTAATATCAATGCTATAATAATTATAAAAGAACTGTTATTGCCATGGCAACGCTCATTATAGAACTGTTTTCACGCTTCAGTTACGCTATTGGTTATTCTGACACCGTTAACGATATAAATGTTAGCGGATTTGCACTCTAGAAAAACTCGTATAGCATCCCAGTATATTTTATTTATTTTCAGGTGTACTGCCGCAGCCGACGCCGCGCACTGAAACATACTCTTCGCCACCTGCACTCGGATGTGAACGCCGCTCCTTATTTCATCTTCGGGGACTTCAACTTCCGCACCGATACTGGTGGAGTTGTCAAGGTAACTTACACTTATTTGTTGTCTTGGATATGTATTTTTGTTGAGATTTTTTTTCTTTTTAATTTCTTAATAACAATCGGCATACAGCTAAAACTAAAAATGTTTAAAAGCACTAAACAATATTTTAAAAATAAAAACATTCACGACTAATTAGTTTTTTTTTTTGTATGGGTGACTTCTGGGAATCATCAAAGATAGCATTCAACAACTGAAAATAGAAAATTATCTATTTCAAGTGTTTTTGGAGTCCTTTTTGTTTGTGCAAACCGCATCACTGTTAACTGGCCAGTGTTGTAAGGTGACTAGATTCAAATGTTAATTATGCTGCTAGGGGTACTTACGGCGACGTGTACACTGAGTATTCGATAGAGTCCAATTTTTCTATATCACTTGTTCTTGTTACAGAAAGTGACAGAAGAGCTATCAGCATGCCGGCTACAGAACGGCGCGGCGGACTCGCGCATGCAGTACCGCGCCGGCGACGGCAAGATCCTGCTCACCGTGGGCAAGAAAGAGTTCGCGCATGCCGACCATCAGGACATCTTCCGACAACCCTGGGTACACTCAAAGACTTAAGTTTGTGTCCCACCTTAGGTCCAAAATCAATCTAACAACACAGGATAAGGTTGAGTTTCCTATAAACTTATATAAACAAATAATGACTTGGCATGACTGCTCACAAATCAAAGTCTGTCACCGTACGTAAGCAGAGTAGCATTACAAGTTTAATGTGTGTATCTATGTGTCTATATGTGGTAACGTGCCTAACGAACTCTCCATCGGCTTCAAAGTGGAACGGTTGTTTACATTTTGTATGAATCGCCTTCTGACTGACAAAATGAAAACGATTGCGATTGCGTTTTCGAGTGCGTTAGTCAATAAGTCCTCTGATTGAGAAGCCGTTTTTAGGGTTTCGAACTCAAACTAGGAACTCAAAGACTCTTGGTACTCCAAACTATAACTTAGCATAGTTCTACATTTTACTTAAGACGACAAAGTTGTAAAAATAAATCTTGAAAATTAAAAGTTTTCTGGTACAGTCAAAAGTATCTACACGCCTTTATGCCACTGACAATATGGTTTATACATAATTATTTGACGCGATGGCTGTATAGATATTAAATACATGGAAAGCTAAGGTGTTTTTTTCTACATTGTAACATTATTTAAGTGTCTTGTAAAATTAGGTATAGACAATTGATTTTAGAAATAGAATTTGACATACTGTTTTGTAAGTAGATCGGTGCTCGATGGTTTTCAGTTGCAACGCTTCGACCGCGAGCTCGAAGCCCTAAGGCCGCACCTCTACGAGTTCCCCGTCAAATTCCCCCCCACTTACCCCTTCGAGGAGAACGTACAGCTGCCCACGCATTACATGAAGACTAGGTGAGTAAACATCACCTTCGTTTTCAGCTGTCGGGTGAAAGAACGGATTTTTACGACCCTAGCGTACAAAATATCGCGTATGCGTTTGCCTTTTTTTATAGCAAGAGGGAAGCGTTTTATCACACATGCCACTTGATTTTTAGCGGGATGTGGGACTCTGCAATATTAAGAATGTGAATGCGTAGCCAACCCTGAGGACTAAGGGTCTCCCCAGACCTATAGACGCGGAATCAGCTTGAGCCGGTAAGTATTAGTTTTATGTCTATGCAATAAGAGCGAAAACGACGTCGTTCCGTTCGCAACGCCGAATCGAGCCGAGCCGAGCCGAGCGACGCCTTTTTCACTCTTATGGCACTGGTCCCACCAAGGGCGAGGAAGCGATTAGCTATCGGCGGTTCTCTCGCCCAAGAAACGAACAAAAGATTCCCTGTCAGTAAAAGAGACACGTATATCAATAGTTGATCGCTGCCTGTTCACACTGCCCTCGTGTCAAGAGAAGAGACGCGAATATTGATAGTTGATCGTTGGCTGTGGGCCAGTGCCTACTGCACGGACATGAAGCTTTTTCTTACCGGCTCCGCGTCGATAGGTCTGGGGAGACCTTAAGATGGAATTTCTCTATGCTAGTAATTTTAATCAGGGTGGTCCTTAGATTCGTTTCATGAAAATCGGTTTAGAAATCGGCTCTGAAAATAAGGATCACCTCTTTAGGGTTCCGTACCAGGAGGGTAGCCCTATTAATTTTCATACGCATGCCGTCCGTTAAAATAAGCCAAATAATAAAAGGGATTGACATACATGGATCGTTTTTTTCAACGCTTTTTTATTATTGTTGTACCGTAATAACGATAAAACACAAGCGTCAAATTTGGTACGATTGTAGTACGAATTGAAATCGGTGGAGTTGACGGGTTTGATTGAATAGTTATTGTGTGTTTCAGGTGCCCGGCGTGGTGCGACCGCGTGCTGCTGTCGGCCGCGGCGCGCCTGCTCGTGCAGCACGCCGAGCCGCGCCCGCTGCACGCCTCCAGGTGCGCCCGCCCGACCGCCCTAACCACCGACCGACCAACCGGCCTACCGACCCACAAACCGCCCGACCGTCCTACATACCCACCGACCGCCCTAACCACCGACCTACTGACCCACCGACCGCTCTAACCACCGACCGACCAACCGGCCTACCGACCCACAAACCGCCCGACCGGCCTACAGACCCACCGACCGCCCTAACCACCGACCTACTGACCCACCGACCGCTCTAACCACCGACCGACCAACCGGCCTACCGACCCACAAACCGCCCGACCGGCCTACAGACCCACCGACCGCCCTAACCACCGACCTACTGACCCACCAACCGCCCGACCGGCCTACTGACCCACCGACCGCCCTAACCACCGACCGACCAACCGGCCTACCGACCCACAAACCGCCCGACCGGCCTGCTGACCCACCGACCGCCCGACCGGCCTGCTGACCCACCGACCGCCCTAACCACCGACCGCCCGACCGGTCTGCTGACCCACCGACCGCCCTAACCACCGACCGCCCGACCGGCCTGCTGACCCACCGACCGCCCGACCGGCCTGCTGACCCACCGGCCGCCCTAACCACCGACCGCCCGACCGGCCTGCTGACCCACCGACCGCCCTAACCACCGACCGCCCGACCGGCCTGCTGACCCACCGACCGCCCTAACCACCGACCGCCCAACCGGCCTGCTGACCCACCGACCGCCCGACCGGCCTGCTGACCCACCGACCGCCCGACCGGCCTGCTGACCCACCGGCCGCCCTAACCACCGACCGCCCGACCGGCCTGCTGACCCACCGACCGCCCTAACCACCGACCGCCCGACCGGCCTGCTGACCCACCGACCGCCCTAACCACCGACCGCCCGACCGGCCTGCTGACCCATCGACCACCCGACCGGCCTGCTGACCCACCGACCGCCCTAACCACCGACCGCCCGACCGGCCTACCGACCCACAAACCGCCCGACCGGCCTGCTGACCCACCGACCGCCCTAACCACCGACCGCCCGACCGGCCTGCTGACCCACCGACCGCCCTAACCACCGACCGCCCGACCGGCCTGCTGACCCACCGGCCTGCTGACCCACCGACCGCCCGACCGGCCTGCTGACCCACCGACCGCCCGACCGGCCTGCTGACCCACCGGCCGCCCTAACCACCGACCGCCCGACCGGCCTACAGACCCACCGACCGCCCTAACCACCGACCTACTGACCCACCAACCGCCCGACCGGCCTACTGACCCACCGACCGCCCTAACCACCGACCGACCAACCGGCCTACCGACCCACAAACCGCCCGACCGGCCTGCTGACCCACCGACCGCCCTAACCACCGACCGCCCGACCGGCCTGCTGACCCACCGACCGCCCTAACCACCGACCGCCCGACCGGCCTGCTGACCCACCGGCCTGCTGACCCACCGACCGCCCGACCGGCCTGCTGACCCACCGACCGCCCGACCGGCCTGCTGACCCACCGGCCGCCCTAACCACCGACCGCCCGACCGGCCTGCTGACCCACCGACCGCCCTAACCACCGACCGCCCTAACCACCGACCGCCCTAACCACCGACCGCCCGACCGGCCTGCTGACCCACCGACCGCCCTAACCACCGACCGCCCGACCGGCCTGCTGACCCACCGACCGCCCGACCGGCCTGCTGACCCACCGACCGCCCTAACCACCGACCGCCCGACCGGCCTGCTGACCCACCGACCGCCCTAACCACCGACCGCCCGACCGGCCTACAGACCCACCGACCGCCCTAACCACCGACCTACTGACCCACCAACCGCCCGACCGGCCTACTGACCCACCGACCGCCCTAACCACCGACCGACCAACCGGCCTACCGACCCACAAACCGCCCGACCGGCCTGCTGACCCACCGACCGCCCTAACCACCGACCGCCCGACCGGCCTGCTGACCCACCGACCGCCCTAACCACCGACCGCCCGACCGGCCTGCTGACCCACCGGCCTGCTGACCCACCGACCGCCCGACCGGCCTGCTGACCCACCGACCGCCCGACCGGCCTGCTGACCCACCGACCGCCCGACCGGCCTGCTGACCCACCGGCCGCCCTAACCACCGACCGCCCGACCGGCCTGCTGACCCACCGACCGCCCTAACCACCGACCGCCCTAACCACCGACCGCCCTAACCACCGACCGCCCGACCGGCCTGCTGACCCACCGACCGCCCTAACCACCGACCGCCCGACCGGCCTGCTGACCCACCGACCGCCCGACCGGCCTGCTGACCCACCGACCGCCCTAACCACCGACCGCCCGACCGGCCTGCTGACCCACCGACCGCCCGACCGGCCTGCTGACCCACCGACCGCCCTAACCACCGACCGCCCGACCGGCCTACAGACCCACCGACCGCCCTAACCACCGACCTACTGACCCACCAACCGCCCGACCGGCCTACTGACCCACCGACCGCCCTAACCACCGACCGACCAACCGGCCTACCGACCCACAAACCGCCCGACCGGCCTGCTGACCCACCGACCGCCCTAACCACCGACCGCCCGACCGGCCTGCTGACCCACCGACCGCCCTAACCACCGACCGCCCGACCGGCCTGCTGACCCACCGACCGCCCTAATCACCGACCGCCCGACCGGCCTGCTGACCCACCGGCCGCCCTAACCACCGACCGCCCGACCGGCCTGCTGACCCACCGACCGCCCTAACCACCGACCGCCCGACCGGCCTGCTGACCCACCGACCGCCCTAACCACCGACCGCCCGACCGGCCTGCTGACCCACCGGCCGCCCTAACCACCGACCGCCCGACCGGCCTGCTGACCCACCGACCGCCCTAACCACCGACCGCCCGACCGGCCTGCTGACCCACCGACCGCCCTAACCACCGACCGCCCGACCGGCCTGCTGACCCACCGACCGCCCTAACCACCGACCGCCCGACCGGCCTGCTGACCCACCGACCGCCCTAACCACCGACCGCCCGACCGGCCTGCTGACCCACCGACCGCCCGACCGGCCTACTGAATATAGAAACTCGTTTCCCTGTCGCATAAATTGAGCCGGTAAATGCTGTTGTAATAAATAAATAATTCTATAATAATTATATTTCTAGAATTATCTACGTATTATTTGGTTTTAGGAAATCCGTGGCAGACTCTACTGACAGCAGCGGACGCGTGTCCTCGTCGGACACCAGCCCGGCGCGCTCCGGGTCGCCGGCTCGCAGCCACCAGGTAACCGCGCTACACCTGACTAGCGGATAAAGTACCGATGTTTCTTGAGTTTTTAGGGTTCCGTAATGAAGGCAACGGAAAACCTGGAGAGAAAAACCGGCATTATATTTTCCGATTCAATATTATACTAAGATTTTTAATACTTCCAAAGTTTCAAATAATATATCACTACAATGGTGTTACTTATTGCTTCGTATCTCCCAACGACCGCTACAAGCTTTTATTGCGTTTTTAGGGTTCCGTAGTAAACAAACCCTTATAGTTTCGCCATGCCCGTCTGAACGTCTGTCTGCGGCTCAGCCCCAATGGAAAATGCATTCATGCATTTTTTGAGATTTTGTGTTACCGGCTTCGGAACCCTACACTGAGCATGTTCTGACATCCTATCGAGCCCTAAATGGTGTAGTTTTCCATGTTGCTCCAGTCGAGCCCTGGTCGCACCCTGGAGAAGAAAGGCAGCGTGGCAGAGCTAGACGCGTTGGCCGTGCCCGGTCTCAGCACGGCGCGGAAGAGCATCGCCGACCCTACCAGCGTGCAACACGCCATCAACGCAAGGTAACAGTTTAGCACTGGTGAAGACATGCTTTAAGTCTTACACCTAAAGTAATAAGGTTTCTGAATTAAGTATCTTATTCTTAACCCACTTGAGTCTCTTTTTGTATGTATGTATGTATGTAAACTCTTTATTGTACAAACAGAAAATAACAAATCAAAAATAAACAGAAACAAAAAAGGTATGTACAAAGGCGAACTTATCCCTATAAGGGATCTCTTCCAGTTAACCTTTGAGCGTTTTTTTTGTAATTAAAGTTGTTAAAAAAGTCGACCACTATGCCCCAAAGAGGCCCTTTATTGTAGAGCTTTGTCCAACGGGGCTGCCGTGATCAAGATTGATAAAGCCCCCTAACCTTAAAGATTGTAAATAAATAAATAAAAAAAGAGGAGAACATTATCCAAAACTGATGAAGCTTAGAAAAATGAAATTTTAAGATAATGATCGACATTTCTAGCTTTTTGGTAACGCAGTGGGCTTTATTTGAAGGAGACGTGGGGACTGGTAACGGAGTGGTGATTTGAACAACAAATTTGTATTTTTAATGCAAAAATGACAAAAATATTTGTCAAATTTATAATGAAAAAAGAGACCTGGTCAAGAATCCACACAAGAATGCTGGTTAGTTAATTATTTCAAGAATCTGCAAATTTGTAATATTGATCTTTAATCTTGATTTCTATTTTAGGCAACAAAATAAAATCAACAAGCTTTATTATGTGTTTTATTTAAATATCAGTTTATTGTTTTCCAAGGATTTTGAACAACTTGGGCGAAGACAGAGATGGGTAAAGTCGAAGCCTGTTTGTTTGTGTCGTGCTTGTGACCCTCAGGGTGCGAGTGGTGATTCCCGCCTGCCCATTCATATATCGTGGAAGTGAAATATCACAATAGATTACCTTTCACTATAATTTATTGTGGAGCTGTTAATGTTGTATTCATAAAACTTTTCATACGACTTTTCGCTTTAATTATCTGGTTGCAGAGTTAAAAGTCGTTTGAAATATATTTCTAGTTTTTCACTTAAATGGTTTTATGCACCCTGTATACTGGTGTACCCTTAGGGTCCCCCCCACACCTATCGACTCCCGATCAGAAAAGCATTCACGTTAATGTTTCATCATTTTTCTCGCTCTTATTGCATACATAAAGGTTTTTCTGACCCAGGCGGCCCCTTATCTTACCCATAAATATTTATCTTGTTGGAATCTGTCGTAATCGTAAGACAACCTGTCAGTATCGATTGATACTGAATTTATTTATAATATATAATATTTGGGTCTATATCATAGTGCAGGAGATAGTTGACATGTAGCTGTCGGATATGCTAACATTTTTTAACACGGTTTTATTCGATCCATACCAACTACACTTCACTTGTTCCTTTTTCAAAATTGTGTATGAAAATTCGTCAGTAAGGCAAAACTTAAACTTCATAAACTGACTCAAAGGGTACGTTGTTTGATCAGTAGTTAACCAAATTGTTGAAATTCGAAAAAGGAATTGAAAGTATGACAAATTTCCTTGAGATTGTGTTGCCGTTAACTAACTGATTAGCCTTAACAAATGTGCTAAGATCTTTGAAACCCAAAAGTCTTCACTCACACGCCAATGACAGCTATACACCAAAACGAATGTCAACCTTATCTCTTAGACACTTAGGTCTATTTTACGCTATTAACCATGACGGATATATCCGTCGTTAGCGTTTGAACCAGTGGTGCGGATATATCCGTCAATGGCGGTGAAAAGGTTAAAGGGTTAAAAGGCTTGGTTGATGAGACTAGTCCAACAAGCTCGAGGACAGAGCTATAGCAGTTATACAGCTTTGTCCCTTTCTAGCAACCTAAATTTAACTGCTTTAGTATGTCAACGTCTGTAACCTGGGATGGTCTGGCAGAAATTTGGTGGATTGTAATATCCAACAGCACATTAACTTCATTTTCTTGAAAAAGTAATAATATTTTTTTCCAATTTATGAGTCTTCTCCGTTTAAATTTTCTAAACTCGAAGAAATCCTGTACATTTTTTCCACGAAAGTTTAAATCCCCGAAAGCGCAGGTCACTCAAATTGACGTTGCACGGTTCCTTCAATGTATAATGGGTGAAATTGAACCCTGAATCGCCATACTACTGTGTCACAGTGACATCTTATTTGGCAATTTATTACGTCATTGTAGCACAGTTCGTTGGTATAAAACACTATCTGTGACATCCTTTGTTGTTGTATGAGTGACAACTCCCACGACTACTCGAACATTACAAGAGCAAAATAAACTACTGATGTTTATTTTGTTCATTTGGAGTCTTTAGATTGTCATCGTAAGATTGCATATGTATACTGGCTTCAGCCACTTAACATCAGGTGGTCTTTGCCCTTCATGGCGTAAAAAAAACATATAACTCAATCATTCATGACTAAGGTCAGCTGACGGCTGCAAATGTGGTGACGAAAGCATAAGATGGATAAGACTTTTATTAAATTTCGAGTACTATTTATGTATGAAAATATATGCAGTTTTTGTTATAAATCAGTACATTTTTTGAACATTAAGAAGTAATGGTGAAGTATCACTTTACAAATACGCCTCTCTTACGTCTATGGATCAGGTATAGAGGTCATTTTCCCTATATAAGTGTATAGTGAACTATAAAAAGAATGGACATAAAATACCTAATATAGAAAAAAATATGATTATTTACTTCAATCAAATTCTGTAACTGTTTTGCAATGATGTTCTCTTTTTTTTTTAAATCAATTGTAGTCATGTCCATATTACGGATTTCGTTCGAGATTACTCTGACGTATTTTGCATCCGTCAGCCGATCACTATTAAAAACGTACAGTGCGATAGCTCTTAGAAGGTGCTTCGGGTTTGTACTTGTCTCTCAATCGCTCTCATACGCTCTTATTAAGAGCGAGTGAGAGAGAAGTACAAAACCGAAGCACCTTCTAAATGCTTATAGACTGTATAACGTGTAGAGTGGACTCCGACGGCTCCCCGTCCAGGCGCAAGCTCGTCCGCAACCAATCAGAAGGCTCGCCCAAGTCGAGTGACGTCAGCAGCGAGCTTCGCCGATTGGTGGATGCGCCCGCGCGCCGACGCAGCGAGTACGGCGTCATCGGGGACGCGGCGTGCATGGGGGACCATAAGGTAATATATATTTTTTCACGCATTTTTACAGGTTTTGGTGTCAAAAACTACCTGAGTGCCGAATGCTATCTATATGTCCAAGTTGTCAGGCGTGATTGTGTTATAAATGTCAAAACAATTAAACATTTACAATAATTGATATTAAAGCACGGTTTCGTCGCTGGCGAAGACGCTTTATGATTTAAAAAAAAGAATTCGCTCAAGAAGCGAAAAAAGAAAAAGATCCCGTGCAATACAATATACATACATATTAATGGTTGATCGCTGGTTGTTCACGCTGTCGGGGAGAACTCTCCAACTAAAGATATAGATTGCCGGCTCTACTCTTTTCTATCAGCGTCGACGGTGGGACAAATGATTGTGCTTAAATAATAGGGGCCACTAAAAACAGCGGCGTAGCTCGGCATTTGGTTCAGTCACACCCTCTTTGACAGCATTTAATAATTGAGTTTACGTCGTTTTAATTTCATTGTATTGTGTAAATAAAATTGATTTAATTGCTATACTGAGAGTTCCCAATTGACGTATATTTAAAGTCCATTGCGGTTCTCATTGAAATGTAAGCAACCGCTCTGTTTGTCCGCAGCCGATCTACCTGCGCGTGGTTCTCCAAAGCGAGCGAGGTACCGTCCCGAGCTGCAGCCCCCCGCCCCGCCTGGCGCGCCGCCCCACCGACCCCGACCTGTCCCTAAAGCCCTCCCCGCGCTCCGCCAGCTCCACGCTCGACGACCTGCCCGACGAACGGCTAAAACGGACGCGAACCGGCTCCCTTAACGAAACGATGCTCCGAATACCCCACGTCGAAATAACCGGCGCGGACTATTCCAGCCACGACGGCATATTCGTCAACGAGATAGACAACACTTTGCTATCTGTGAGACAGTGTCTCGACCCTTATACCCCTGAGAGTATCGACTCGCACACACCTAACGTCGAAGCCTCGTCGACCTCCGATTTATCAGACGAAATCGCGGACGTAATGACTAGCTTAAAAATCGATTCCAGTTATAAACTTGCTAGAGATCGAAGCGTTTCTCCTACCCAGTTAAAAACGAGGCTCGATCAAATTTTGAACAGCGAAAAGTTGGCGAATGTGCCGGAGTTGCAGAGACTCGATAGTAGGGACTCGTACAAGTCGAGCGGCAGTAAAAAGGCGGGGTTGTGTTGTCTAGCGTTGAAGTGCTATGGATTTTGTAGGAAGCGTGCGCGAAAAGTAGAATGTAACTGTAGACGCTTGAGTTTTTGCACTTGCTAGCTATTCATGTAGTACGACCGTACTGCCGTAATACTAAAAAAGTGCAGTGATGTAGTCGAAGTACACTCAGAAACAGTGAAAACGGGGCACTTTCTACGGTAATTCAATGCAAAGTGACCCGTTTTCATTGATCTTGACTATATTCTATACTCTATTGGTAACTACTTTGATTTAAAATGCTCATACTTTGCAATTCGCCCATCTTTAGTAATATGGCAGCGTTCCCAATCAAGTCAAAAGTCGATGCTATTCGAAACGCGGATAAATCTCTTTATTTCTGGTTAAAACTAAACGTTTGCCACATACAAATGATGACAACGATAGCCTTTTCTAACTTCTCTGTGGTAAAACGAAAGATTGTTATTGGGAACGAATGGTAGTAGCTGTTGTTGTGAAATGCCTTTAATTAATTTTGAAAATAGATTTTAGTTGACTTAAAACTGATTTCTGGTCCTTATATATGTACCTTAGAAGCATACAAATGTAAAGATTCTATTTGCGGTTTTATTTCTGAATAGGTCACGTGTATAGGTATTCTGTTTATTACAACATTCTCAGCTGAAAATTTACAGTGTTTAAAAAAAAACCCGAGTCAAAATTTAGAAAATCTCTTGCTGTTTTGGAGGCAAATTCTTGATTTGAAGAAATGTAGAGTTCATCCGAAAATGTTTTTTCAGGTGTAGATTAAGTCACTTGTACCCTGCCGGCCTACACTTTGGAACTATTTATTTTTTGTTAGATCCTCTTAATATTTATTTATTCATTAACAATTTGAATTTTGCTTCTAAGGTACAAATATAATGAACTGCAGATTTTTTTAACAATGCAGTTTAGGAATGCCATTCATTAGATGCAGAGTACTCCGTCAAAAATATTAAGCACCTTCGTGCATTGTCATAATAAACTGCAAACTGATCATCAAACGACCAGCTTGACAATATCAAACACATTCGCAATCACAAGGTCCTAAGTGTGCTCAACATTTTTATTGATGGTACACGTTCGCACTTTTTTTTTGCATTTTTGACAGTAATATTTTTACTTAAAATGTGTTTGCATTTAACAATCTATTTATTATAGATATCACTGAGTTGAGTGTTTGTGGTAATATGCAAAATAATAATGCATAATTTTACTACCATAATAAGCTGCTTTAATTTTCGATAATTGTCACCAGGAACTTTTTTAACAGTTCCGAAAACAAACATGGTTTGTCCAAAAAGCTTTTTTCTTTTTCTTTAATTATGTACTGAAAAAATTGCTTTTTTTTTGCTGATGGCTAAAGAGCTTAAACGCCACACTTGTCCAAAGCGGGCGTAGCAAACACTGATAATATTCAAGATTATTTATTATGTTTGAGGCAAAAAATCCTGTTGACAATTATTACGAACATAATTCATTTTTTTAAACTTAAATCAGCTTACATGTGTTCAATGTGTATTGACTTTTATAATTTTTTATTAACTGACTTTGACATACAAATGATTCGATAAAAGTTATCGATTCACGGACACTTAAAACTTATAAAAACAGGATTTAAATTGACCTCGGTTTAATTACTTACTTTTGTTTGGTACTACACTTAAGAACATTAAAATGGAGTGGAGCGCCGTAAGACAAAAATGTAAAAAATTCAGAACCCAAGTATTCACGGATTGGTTTTTAGTGTAAGCTTTTCGGATGCATGGTTAAAAGCTAAAATAAAAAAGTTAACTATCAAAATTGACCGACCACAACAATAATTTTTGACAGACATTTGTATAGTAGTTCAAAATTAATATCTATTTCCTTAGCTAATAAACTTACAGTAAAAATAAATAGAAATAAAAATTATGAGGTCAGTTGCTCGTCCTAGTATACATACCGGACCATACATGGGCAAAAATAAATGAGTACATATTTAAGTATTTAGTTTTAAAACCAAGGCGCTCCACTAATGGACTCATGGTCTACATTTATAATGTACGAACATTTACCCGTTTTAATTGCAGTGATAATTGTTGGTGCTTATTTCGACCTTGTAAATCTAAGAGACCCTAATATTTTCAAGATCGAAACTTCAGGTGTATGTTGTAATGTTTATTTTAATATACTGAATTTTCGATTTAAAATAATTTATTAATGTTTTTTTTGCATGAGTGTTGTAAACCGCATGCATCGCAATATAATAATAAATTTTATTTAATTTAGTTTGAAGTTGTGTATCTAATACTACATAGGCTTTTGTCTTGTAACGCGTGGATAAACCAAATTTGATGCGATTCCTAGTCGACGGCACGGCTGTTTTGTTGTAAACATGTCTATTTTAAAATATAATTCCATCAGCTGTGCTGGTTAATTTTAAATTAATTTTAAATTTAAATATACCAAATGGTTTTTTTAAGTCTAGTCTTAATCTGCTCAAGCAAGTAAGGACTTATTTATGAACATTAAAATAATACCTCGAAAAATTTAATTCTCGAATATTAGTGGTTTTTGTTTCATAGCAGTCATTTTATTTTTAAGTAAGTGCACTTTTTCCTCAATGCAAGTAGTATAGTAATGATAGGAAACTATTAGATGTGAACCTTAAAACTAAAAAGATTAAAACCTTTTATACTGCGCTTTTTACGAAATTAACCCCTCCCCTATAGGAGTTTCTGTTACCTATTGCCTCTAAAGCGTTGGTGCGCGCCGCTCAATACGCACGTAACCAAACACGGTGACGTGGCGTGGGTCCTGTTGAGTTTACATAATTTATGTGCACTTTACGCCGGCTCCTTTCATTTTAATTTCGGGTTCTTTATGGACATGACACTAGTTATGGACAAGGACCAACACAAGACACTTGATTATTAAATTTACCTTTTTTCAAATATAGAAGACGTCACTCACACACCAATGACAGCTTGAAACCAAGGCTAATGTCAACCTTCGCTCGTAGACATTTAGGTCTATTTTGCGCTGTCAACCGTGACGGAAATATCCGTCGTTGGCATTGGACCAGTGGTACGGATATATCCGTCAAGGGCGTTGGAAAGGAAGAAAATATAAATTTATTCTGAAACAATCAATGTTTAACCTCATACATGTTTGAATTAAAAGTCCATTATTGGTGCCTGGTAGGCAAAAATCTTCCGCACTGGTCCTATTACCTAAAGGCAATGTAAACACACATCGTTCCGAAAAGCGCAGTGTAAAAGGTACCTAATAGTTCATTCGGTTAATATCGAATACTCACCAATCGTCAAAAAATTAACCTTTTCAACGCTATTAAAACTCAAACCAAAGTCGTCAATCACACCAGGGTTATTGTCAACCTTACCTCACAGACACTTAGGTCTATTTACGCTGTCAACAATGACGGATATATCCGTCATTAGCGTCGAACCAGTGGTGCGGATATATCCGCCAAAGGCGCTGAAAAGGTTAAAAAGCACCAGCTTTCGTCTTTCTCCAACTAATGTAGTGTGATAAGGACAAACGCTTACTGTTTAAAATGTAACGTCTACAATGCATTGTATTTTAATAAGTACCTAAGTATAACAATAAAAGAATTACTTATTTATTATACGTAACGCGCACTCGAAAATGTACCTTATTTGTAAGCGGACAAATTTTATAACCACACGGTGCTAATTCAACTGTAGTTTTAAAATAAACATTCCGCACTTAATTTTGGTTTTTATGCTTTTCCTTTTTTAACGCTTGTTTTTTTTTGGTACACTACTAATTTGTAAAAAAACACCGTTTTTATTGCTATTCAGTGTACTCGAGAAGTGTGACACTTTTTAATAATACTGAAATATGGCTGCATAATTATGCACTTATTTAATGTGAGAATAAAATAAGAAAATGTTTTTCTTCTTCGGTTTGCCTCAAAAATAAAATCATATTTTCTTCGCTACAACTTTACTTGAACTCAAATAAAGTTTTATTTTTTTGTCATACAAAATTCTAGCATGTGGTTTTTTTTAAACTTATTCATTTTTTTGTTTGTAGGTAGACTTTTCCTTTTTTTTTCAATTCATTTTTTGTGTGTGTTACAATAATCAGTGCGCAGTTTTGATGTTTTCAGTTTTACATAGATGTTCGCATTGTGTGTGCTTGTAACTTGTAAGTAACTTGTTGTTTTTTTTAATGCTTCAAGTCCGTAATTATTTAGGCTAGTTAGACAATACATCATATAATTTACTGTAATATATTTATATATACCTTTAAGTTGGACATTCCTGCCATGTCAAAAATCCACTCACGACTTTAGTACATTGGTTTTAATTTCTTAGTCGTTAGCCAGGATCCCGTAATATTGATGATCCGCTGGTACGAAGCTAGCGGTCCTGGGTTTGAATCCCGTTAAGGGCAGATATTTGTGAGATGAGCGCGAGTATTTATTCCTTAGTCTTGGATGTTTTCTAAGTATTTCTCTATACATATAAGCAGGGCTCGGACAAGTCATCGCAAAACAATCGCAAGACGGCAATAGAACAAGATCAATAGAATCGCATTATGTACAATATTATTTAATTATATTTTTCAATGACATTTATTACTGCAACCCAAAATTCACCATACATGTGTGAAGGTATTTCCATTAACTTTTTTTTTAATGCTGATGTTTGCATTGCACATACGCAACCATTAACTTCTGCATTGTCTGGAACAAACCGATGACAGATATGCGAATAAAAAGGTCAAATGTTAAATTATAAATTACGATAATAATATATCAGCTTTAGATAATAATAAATAATTATATTAAGTCGCGACTCTATAATAGTTTTGTCCCATGTCCATATCAGTTTCTGCGATGACTTGTCCGAGCCCTGCATATAAGTAAGTTTATCGTTGTACTACCCCCAGTACAAGGTTAGAGCTTAGTTTGGGAATAGGTCGATTTGTGTGAGATTGTCCACTGCTATGTTATTTATTACTAGCTTCTGCCCGCAACTCCGTCCGCGTCGCATACATGTCCAATTTTCCAGGATAAAAACTAGCCTATGTGCTATTCTAGACTAAAATTCCATTCAGATCTGATCAGCCGTTCTGGCGTGATTTAGTAACAAACATCTAAACTTGCGCATTTAGCAAACGACGCGCTGGCCTAGTTGGTAGTGACTCTGCCTACGAAGCTAGCGGTCCTGGGTTCAAATCTCGGCATGGGCAGATATTTGTGTGATGAGCGCATCATGGATGTTTTCTATGTATTTAAGTATATATTTCTCTATATAAGTATTTTTATCGTTTTCAATCGGTAGCTCAATTGGTGTGACGCTGTCCCGAGATATTTATTTATTCATTATTATTTATTTATTTATAATATTAGTACCTAAGATAAGACAAGGTGGATTATTTATTATTTACGGGATCCTCGCCTCTGATTTATGACGTAGGTAAATATAATGTTAGTTCGTCCATTCATGGGTTGCACGGCATGATACCGCAGCGGCGTAAAGTTTTTGCACTCACGATCAATTGGCGCGACGACAAATGGCAAGAGGGACTGACCATGAATGTCCAGCTTAATATACACCTGGGAGCAAATAAATCGAACCACATAGTCCTGAATTTCCATAGAAAGTGGCTCAACTTATTTGCTCCCAACTATATATTCAGTTTTTTTCATTAAACGGGGATGATGACTACTTATGTATGGTTCATTTATGTATGGGCCGTTTCAACGCTCAGCAAGTCAGACTTTGACAAATTTATTGTACTTTTGATCCTCATAAAACATACAATGGATAGTCCTTATTAAAAAATGCCATCATACCTTTTTCATGGACTATACATAATTACTTTTAATTTCATTTATCGCCCCTTATCACTTTTTCACCCTTTTCCAGGCAACGTCCGCCAGGAGTTCCACTCGGAGTCATCACCAAAGCACCCAAAATCTGATGAAGACCAGGAACTGGTTCCGGAGTCTCCCGCCACTCGCTACATACACTTCAACGTGGAAGGTCAACCTGGTATATTTAAAGAAACCGATATTTAAAAGTAGAAACATAGGTATTTATTATGTTGGTAATTTGGTTTTTGTTCTTTAAAAATAACGATTAGTGTGTTTTAGTTTAGCCATCGCTCACCAGATGGCGCTAGTTGCCGCCTGTTTGTAATTACACCAAGAACTCGGAGAAAATGTCTATGCTATACAACTAGTTCGTGCTCGACCGTCCCGCGGGGGGGACAGTCGTTGGGTGAGGGGGGAGGAAGGTATCTTAGGCGTTATGGCCTGGGCGAGCGGTGGAGAGGGGAAGGGAAGCGCAATACCGCTTCGTTGCAATGCGATTCGGAGGGTTATTCCCACCTGTTACCACCAATTTGTTACCACTAAAATATTTGGTGATAACTACTGGGGAAAAAAAACCGTGTAGTGGTAACAGCTGGTAATTTTTATTCCCAGTAGTTACCAGCGGTGTGTGTTGCCAGTGATGACTTACGGATCTGAGACGTGGGCGCTAACAATGGGCCTCATAAGGAAGCTCAAAGTCACTCAGAAGGCTATGGAGAGGGCTATGCTCGGGGTTTCTCTGCGTGATAGAATCAGAAATAATGATATCCGCAGTAGAACTAAGGTTACCGACATAGCCCGAAGAATAGCTAAACTGAAGTGGCAGTGGGCGGGGCACATTGCTCGCAGGACCGATGGCCGATGGGGTCAGAAGGTTCTGGAGTGGCGTCCGCGGACCGGAAGACGAGCTGTAGGTAGGCCTCCAACAAGATGGAGTGACGACCTCGTCAGGACCGCGGGACCGCGGTGGATGCGAAAAGCACAAGACCGGTCTGAGTGGAAAACCTTGGGGAGGCCTATGTCCAGCAGTGGACGTCTTTCGGCTGACATGATGATGATGATGACCAGTGGTAACAGGTGGGAAAAAAAATCCCAGTTGTTACCAGTGGTAACAAATTGGTGGTAACAGGTGGGAAAAACCCGATTCGAACAATGCGATGTCGTTTTGTCGGTCAATCTGCACTTCGTGTCATCAATTTCGGTTGTAAGCATCGTAATTGGTGTCCCCTTGTTTTACAGACAGAAAAATTACAGAATTTTGTTTCACAGAAAATGTTTCATATACTATTTGGTCCTTGTATTTTTGCTTCGAATATTATTATTTTTTAAACTATTTACTTGAAAGAAACACATTCCACAGAAAATCAATTCAATGAATTTTATAATTTTATTTTTTCATTACACAAACTTATCAAACAAAATATTTGTTTTTTAGCGAATATTGTTTGGTCAGTGTATTTTTTCATAGCATTTCATTTTAACGACAACAGTATTAGACCTCTCTGGGCAGAACCGACTTGAATAGGTTAGGTTAGAAGGCTATGGCGGGAGCGAAGCGAAGCAAGCTCCCGCCTTAGTCTTCGAGGTTATTTTTTTATTTTAAATAAATAATATTAGAACAAAGAATATTATTTAATTTGCTATTCTATGATATGAAAAAAGAAACATTGATTTTTATTTGAAATAAAAAACGATGATTTAAATGTCTTCAAAGTAATTATTCTACATATTGATTATTCTATGAAATGATAATACGAGAAAAAAATTATATGAAATGAAATTCTAAACAAATTCAGTCTGTAAAATAACGTACAACCATCGTAATTACTGACGCGGTACCTTGTCCGCTTGTTTTGATGACGCGAAGCGTTCCTTAGTACTGGGTTGAGGTACCATTAGCATTGCCCTTTTCTTGGTGTATTTCTTGACTATTCTTTTATTGAATACTGGGCTGAATTATCTGCAACTATGCTGATGAATTCAACCAATTAGTGTAGCAAAAGACGAGCGACACTCATTGCAACGCTATGCTGACATAGCGTTGCAATGCTATAAATATCAGCACAATTTATATGAACAATCAAAGTGACAACGTACTATAATGTTATTTATAACGCTGAGTACTCAGATCCTATTAGATGTATTCGTTTGTGGTGATTCATTACCTATCTTCATAAAATGCAAATACGGAAAAATGGTTTTGCAATCCAATGTTTTTAGTAACTAGCTAAATATCTATCGAGTAGTGATTCCGTAGAAGAAAACAACAGAAAGATCGAAATTCGGAGTGGGGACGGTCGTCCGTAAGCTAGTAACCAATAAAGGGTTGCATTAAAAAAAAAAGTAGAGTGACGTTTGTACATCGTTGTATTAAATAAAGTGTAGTTGGCAACATCTTGAAATTAAAATAACGCCGCAAGTCGCGTTTTTTAAAAAATATCAAAAGCAAAGTCAATTTGATATTTGGTTATTGTAATAAATATAATACTCAATCAAAGTGCGATCCATATTTCTTCCGTAATACCTAAAAAAGCAGCTCACTGCAATGTGGTAGTCTAAACTCAATTGATAGCGACATAAAATTTAAAATGATTATAATATTACTCAAAGTAATTTCTTCTTGGTCTTCCTCTGTCTCTGTTTCCTTCAATGATGTTTTTAAGGAAAAGTCCTGTAAAAGAGAAGGTTAAGTTTGAGTCTTAAAGTCAATCAGTTGAGTTGATTACTCCACCGACAAGAGTATGGCTCTTAAATAAAGAGAGAGGTAATATTACTATGCAGTTAGATGCCTTCTTTGGTATCACAGTAGATCGCGTTAATATACTCACCTGTATTTATAGTTAGATATTTTACTAAAATTAGCGCCTTCTATAAAGCACGATAAGTGTCAAATTATGAAATTAACATGAAGCCATTCTGGCTTACTATAGTCCTAGGCAGACAGACCATATAGTTTCTGAATGTAGACAGCAGTAAAAAACGTTAAATTTATTTGTTGCGTGTGAAGGAGTATAATTACAGCATTTTTACTGCTGTTAACATTATCAATATTCCGAAACATCAGGGTTATGTGCAAGTGTCAGCATAGTTTGGCAACACATTTGAAACTGATACCCTGAAATTCTTGTTTCTTGATCCGTGTTTTGTAAAAGGCGCTAAGTAAATACTTGACAAAACTGTCTGTAACTATTTTTCTAGTTCGTAGTTCATATTTATTTAAAGTTACTAGTCCTTTGCGGCATAATATCTAGTCCTCTATTTATTTAGATGTGTTTAGGTTAGGATTATTATAAGCCACTATCTATGGTTCGAAATCGAAATATCACTTCTATACATTTTAGTGTAGTTAGATAGATTTGAACTTATAAATCTATAGCTATCTTTGTCACTAAGGGCAGGGCACTGTTTCATCGCCGGTGAGATATGAGAAGCGAGTGTTAGCTTCGCTCGCTCCCTATACCTAAGTACGCGCTCAGCCACATATTCAAAACAATGACGTAGCAACGAATTATGTACTAAATGAGTAATAAGTACATTTTTGCGACTGCTTTGTTAGTCATTCTCTACTACTACGTCCAACATCAAAATAAAATCATAGCAATGCTATAATCATCTATCAAATTAGATGGGTTTACCTCTATGTATTCGCTGAATTGAAGCATCTGATATATGCTTTTATCGCCTCGCCGGTTGTGGGATAATGCCCTTAAATGATTTCTTAACTTGTAGTATAGTACGACCGCTAATTCTTAATATTATTTATTATTCTATTTATTCTGTTAGTATTCCCATTTCAAACGTATTATTTTTATTCTTTTCATAGAAATTGGGAACAAATGAAACAATACTAGTCGGTCGGATTTTTGTACAGATTGTTTAAAGGAAATGAATTTGTATGGAAACAGTCCTGTCTAATTGTGGAAACAAATGTTCAAACCGAAGAAATTAACAGCAAATACGTAGGACATCTCAATTGAAGAAAGTTCAAATTAATTTGACTGTCGGTATGGTATCGGTGTATCGGTATGTTTGGTATATTCGGTACGGAAATGTTTACTAAACGTTTTGTTAATGATGGTCTCATTATATAACCGGTAAAAAAATGATTTTCTACCGCTATAAAAAAAGAAAAATCCGCACAAAGTTAGTATGGAAAGACGTTGACGTAACCGTCGCTATAAATGCAAAGATTTGACGTTATAGACCTTCAGGTTTACCGAACGCCTTTGTTCCATAGTCCCTGTGTTACCCATGCAGACGGATCTGGAGGAAATAACGGTAAACTGCGTCTCGATACTGCATATAGTTCCTATAAGGCATCAACAGGATCAAAGCGCTCAGTAAAGTTTCGGTATGATTCAAACCGAATATACCGACATCCGTTGGTCCATTGGTCGAATGGTATTTACAGGATTGACATTTTATTTTTACCCTCAGAGGAGGAATATAGTAGTTCTTATGTATTGTAGCCAGGAAATTAAAACACAGGGTAAATTATTTTGCCAATTGAGAAGTTACTTTAAATTTTGAACGTGTTTATTTTGATAAATATATGATATGCCAACTAAATTAATATATTCCTAGCTAATATGCTTGGTAATAAGGTAGGCAAACAAACTTAGATTTAGAGAAATGACTAATGAGCCATTGCAAAATATCTTATGCATTTAGAGTTAGACGTATGACGAAGTGAAGCTGGACGGTTACTAATTATTAATAGCAGCGCCATCTACTTCGTATACGCGAATCTAGCTCGTATTTAACTTGTCAAAAGCCGTTGCCTACATCGCGCTATCAAACAAACAATAACATGTTATAAGAAATTATTTAGATCAATAAAAAATCACAATATCATATCACATTAAAATTATCAGTAAAAAAGTATTTGTTATATAATAAACATCATTTTCATAAAGTTATAAATATTTTGAATGAGTATGTTTACGTGCATGAGAGATGCTATCTTATACACTATCTAGTCCAACTGTCGGCAACAAATAAATTATAATCTATACTCAAATATTTTAACTGTACTTTAGAAGTTATGCTATGAACCGGTGTGTAGTAAACATTTTTGTAAAATCGTTTCAAATTGTAATCGTATTGACTGTTGAATTATTTTATGTTATTTACAGACCATTTAAATTACTTATCTAGTTGACTGTTATCTGAGCGTCGGGCTTCGGGATCATAAAGTGTATTCTTTTATTTTTTTACCTACTTACAGCACGAAATAACAAAAAATGCTAACAGTAACAGATTAAAGCATCGCATTTTCCTGACATACAGGAGATGAAAACCCATAAATAATTATAACTGACAACTTTTATCTAACGATTGACATAAGTAAAGTCATAAATACACAGGTGTCTGTACGTTGCTAATTGGTTCATAATAAAACTTAAATTTATGTATAGTTCTTCGCTCTTCGTTCAAGCAACCGAGTAAGTGTGTATGATAAGGTTTTACTTTTCTCCTGTATTATTAAGTAATGTGACTTAATTGAGAAAAAAATTTGCACATACTATAAAAAAAAACACTAGTTTCTAACAATTATGTTCAAACAGTACCTGCCTTAGGATTTTAACCATATCATAGATACGATGTCTGTTTTTTTTAATATTCTTTATTATATTTAATAATTAACTGTTGATCATTCCATAGTTAATTTATATACCTAAATATAGAGTATTCTATGTCAAATTAATTGAGATGAACAAATCTGGAAATTCACATGACGTCAATTACAAGGAAAGAAGGTAATAGTACGAATATGTCTTCCTTGTAATTCCCATATTTTGTAGGTACATGATTCAAAGTAAGAAATATGTTCTTATTTTATTTTAATACCATTTTTGCATCTGATCCTTTTTTTTTAATGCTCGGGTTTTAATTAGAAATGACGGTAAGTATTTCGGTTTTGGTTGGTCGCTTTAGGAAAAAATATACAACAGGAGCGTACTCCGTAAACACACAAGAACCTTAAGATTTTAATGGATTATCAATTCTGTTACCTTAGCAAATAGGTTACAAAGGCTTTGATTAAAAAAAAATTGAATATAATGAGCAATATTCTGCCAAACACGCTGTGAACTAAATTTATCTTTTCGTGTATTTGTAATCTGTCTATGGCGGTTGAGTCAATAGTCTCTTAATCTTTAACGTGCTTGTAATCCCTTGATGGTTTCAGTCTTGTTAAATTGGCATTTAATTTTCTTCACTCAAGTAAAATAGGTATGTTGTTTTTCGTAAATTGATGCGGCCAAGCCAAAAGCTGATTTTGCTATACCTATTAAACCTTCTTTTGAAAGACACCATTTAACTCAGAGCTATACTGCCACGCTAGTGACATTAGCAGTAAGTACTTACTGCTAATGTGTTGTACTTCCTCCATTTCATCTTATGTTAAACAGGAAATCTTTTTTTCATCACAATATGAATCTTATGTAAGGTGCCATGGTAGTTATATAAATTATATTTTAGGTAAAATAAGGGTTATTTACACGAAAACTTATAGAATACGTAAACATGTGTTGTTAAGCTAGAATTGTCACTTAAGTTCCTTATACTTCAATTTGTAACACTACCAAATGTTTTTAGATCCGGTTTTATAAAGGTCCGTCAGTAAATATGTCAAATGAATCTTTAGTAATAGTAGTGGAGTCCACGACACTAAACCTAGTACGATAAGTAGTGATCGTTATCAACGTGCACTTTTCGTAGCAAAGGTTGTGGTGGGAAAATAAAAGAAATACATTTGAATATTCCCTTTTTTATACAATAAATTCAACATTAAATTAAAGAAGGGAAAGAGGTGGCGGGCGTCAATAAAAATTGCGTGCGCTATTTTAAAGACTTAATTTACCTTCCTGTGACTTCTGTTAACGTAGAAACGTAATTTAGTAATAAAAATGTTTTTTTTCTAATCGATGTGAACAACTGACAGTCAAAATTATTGAACAAATTTTAGTCGTTTATTTTGTATAATTTGGTTAAGTGCTTATAAATATGTATACGTATTAATCTCTTAATTTGTGTGCATTCCGTCCACTGCTGGACACAGGCCTCTCCCAAAATAAAGAATATACAAAATAAATCATGAAATATGTAATGTTTAAAATACTTGTGTGTTTGTTTTTTTGTCCACCATACTTTGCTAACAATACAGCACGTTGATAACAATCACTAACGATAGGACTACCGGATGATATTGCTTATTATTATTATTACTTATTTTTATGGTAGCTATTGTGGTAACTACAAAAATGAGATTCAATTTTAAATACATAATATTTTACGGTTTCAAAAAATTCATTGTGTTCTCAGTTTAAAATTTTAAGAGTAATTTTGGTAAAATAACCAAAAAAAATGTTATTAGGTAATTAAATCCTTACACCTGAACACCAAATTTAATATAAGATTATATTAGATATTAAACGTAGGATATTTTAATATTGCCAGTTAATTAATATTTCATTCCCATTGGTGTTGAAAAGTTTTATTAATTATAATTATAAATAAATTTAAGTACCTATTTTTGTAATAAGACTAATTGTTCCTTAGGAGCATGCTCTTGGATTTTGAAGTTTTCCTTTTTGTAAACGTATTAATTGCTAAAACAACACAACGTATGATAGTTATAAATTAAAGAGACATAACAACAAATACAGTATGTCAAGAAGGAAGTGAAATTAAAAAGTGGCAGCACTGTAGTGTCATCCTTAACAAATCAATCTAAGAAAAAACGGACACTACATTGTTGCCGCTTTTTAATTTTTACACTTTCTTGACAGACTATATTTTACTTTACTGTTCAGTAGCCCTGTAAAGAAGATGCATTCAGAGTGGTTTACTTCAATTTACATACTTGCATACGTTTTCGCTGTTTTTAGCATAACTGCAAAACAAGTTACATTATTGTTCTATTTAGATAATCACGCTATTTAATCAAAAAAATATATGTTGTTTTCTCGAGCGTCAAAATGTTTCGCATAATTCAGGTGCCTTTCATTCCTGGGTTAACATAATTCTATTTTATTATTTATTATTACTTTACCAACTAAATTAATGAATACATTCTGATCGCATTGTAAATACGGTACGCTAAAAACAGCAATAAACGTTTTTGTTAAAAGTATAGCGAAAACTTTCAACGAAACACCATTGCAAACGAAACTGAAGCATTGCAATTCATAATAAAGTGTTGTTTTAGTATTAAGTGAGTAATTAATAGTATAAATATACTTGATATACCCGTTTTAAAAAAATAACTCAAATGTAGGTAGGTATGTGGTAATATTTATTTTTAAATTTGTTGGATTATGTTTAAATTTCGTCGGTCTAGATGTCACACTTGGTAACTATTTTTTTATGTTATTGATTTGTTAGCCTATTTGGTAGTGACCCTGCCTGCGAAGCTAGAGTTCCTGGGTTCAAATTCCGGAAAGGGCAGATATGTGTGATGAGCGCAGTATTTATTCCTGAGTCTTGGATGTTTTCTATGTATTTAAGTATATATTTCTCTATATAAGTATTTATACCGTTGTCTAGTACCCATAGTACAAGCCTAGACCTTAGTTTGGGACTAGATCAATTTGTGCGACATAGTCCCCTGATTTGTATTCCTTATAATTAGATTTTATGTAGAATGTTTGTAATAGTATTTCTGGTGTTAACTTGTAATGTCTCCTACATTTCAATAACTGGTAGTTACAAAGTGTCACATCTAGACCTCTATGAATACTCATATTATTTGATCTACTATTTTACAATGGTTATATTTTATTTTGCATTTCATTTCACAATATGTACCGTATTGTTAAAGTGCACTATTGAGCCTTACAATAGAAATACTTAAAAAATACGTTAAGAGCTCAATCAGTTTCTAGCAAATGATTTTGGTCGGCGATGGACTTGCAAACCGTGTCTAATATACACTGGTAAACATCTTAGGCTGTTTGTGCAAAACGTGGTTACAGAATTAACAACAAGTTTTTAGAGCTGTTGGTTTTTATGTAGCTCTGCCTACCCAACTCTGGGAATGGAGGCGTGGCGTACGAGGTATGTATGTATTAAAAATTATAGTGTATATTTGGAAGTGTGGATCAAACGAAGCAGGTCGATAGAGGACGTCTAGACCTATGCAATTCACCCCCATGTATGTTCAGTGATATTTACTAATTTCGGAGATATTGATCATTTTAATCTTAATTTTTGTAATTTTCCCTTATGTCCATGTCACGAAAAATTATTATTTTCATGTTTTATTTCATAAGTTTTTCAGTGATATCTTACGAAATTAGAGTCATAACGAAAAAAAAACGGGCAAATAGGTTTAAAAACTTCGCTGATTTGTAATGACTCCTAATTATGCAAGATACCACTGAAAAACTTGCGAAATAAAACATGAAATTAATGATTTTTCGTGACATGGACATAAGGAAAAATTCAGATTAATATGATCAATATCACCGAAATTAGTACCTAATAATCGCTGAACATACATAGGGGTGAGTTCGATAGGTCTAGAAGTCCTCTATCGACCTGCTTCGTTTCATCCACACTTCCAAATACACCCTGTATAACGAATGCTGGTACTTATGTAACGACCTTAGTATGATTTGCGAGTGCCGAATACTATTACATATTTCATTCTGGCTTGGACAGTCGTATGAAATATCTGTAGAGGACACCCCGGAGTCGCGGCAGCTGCTCTCAAAATAACCTGGTACAGTCACGAACCGGGATTGTTGAGCCACTTGCCACTGTTCGTATTTTGGCCGTGTAATGCAAATCGGGTTTAGTCGTTTATACTCGTATGTCCAGTATGTATTACTCTGCTAAATTATGAAGAATATTGACGTGAGTGACTTAACATTCCCGTGTTGCAGTCACAGCTTGGTTGTGTTACCTACTTACACGGATCGGCCAAAGTCGGATATATTCGCTTAAATTAACGATCATTTCACCGAAATAGAGCTGGAGAGAGGGAATATTGTTTTGATGATTACTATGGTTACGTTTAAACAACAGCCACTATTGGTTCAAACTGAACTGTCTTTATTGGTAGTTACAAGGGTTGCTATGGTCACATTTAAGTAATGAAAAACAGCGGCATTCGTGTAACACAACCAAGTTATGATGATAAGCTAGTGGCTCAACAATCCCGGTTCGTGACTGTACATAGGTAATCGTATTCAGTTATTTTTTGGTCGCACATTTGGCCTTGTAATTTATTCAGTCATCTAGAATCTGCGCACGCAACGCAACCCTAACTGATAACCTATCTAATTTTGCGTAGGATCGTATTGAATCATTATTCATAACAAGGCGCGTTTAAAATATACAACGTTAAAATATTTTATTAAATTTAACTGAAACTAAATTACATTAGAACTTAAGTAGATTGGGGAAGTAAATACTTCATTATTTAGATTTAAACACATTAGTTGCAAGATCTATGCTTATATTCTTATAAAGTTACCCGAATTTAATTTAATAAACCATTGTCTTATTTGCTGAAACTGATTGACCTAAGTATACTATATTACTCTATAGAAGAATTTCAACCTAAATGTTGTCTGTATATCTAGTCAATATATGTATTGTGATCAGTGTTCAATAAATCATGTTTTCGGAAAATCAAACGTTTGTTTCATTTAATTCAAAACACTAAAGAGATGTCGCGTTAAAAATGTTATACTAACATAGGTCTAATTCGGATTTTTGACCTTATAATCTTTTTCTTACAAGTTAAATGGATATTTTCGCTTCTCTAGGAAACAAAGACTGGAACCAGGAACAAAGGATGAGCTGGCAACGCTTTTCTTGTAGGTAATTTGTACTTGTTTACGGGAAATCGTGGAGTTAATGCGACAGGATTCTATAGTGACTTCTATAATGAGGTGAGGTGAGGTGAGGAGGTCTTATATAATGAGGTGGCGTTTTAACAACATTGTGAGGATGATCCAAAATGCTATATCGTTTCTCTACCCCTAAACCTAGATAGTTACCTAGTCCTATTTATGAATACGAGTATGTTGTATACACTCAGGAGCAAAAATACCGGGCCAGAGTGCGTTTTTCATACAAACGAGACTATTTCGAAGCCTTGGTTCCTCGCCAGGGGTTGTTTTGAGTGAGTTTTAATGGTGGGCGAGGTTCAATAGAGCAGGTCAAAAGTTCTTAAGATACCTAACTGATCGCACAATCAGTTAACACCACAGCGGGAGAGTTTTGGTCAGCACTTGGAATTCCTTACATTTTTATTGCCATTTTAGATGTTTTTCTGAACATGCACAATTCCGGCGTTAACCGCAGATTCATACAGTTGGGTATCCGAAGCACTCTGGAAGTCCTGTATCGATGCTCGCGGTATTCATCATCAGATTTCACTAAAAGCATTCCCTGGCGATGAACCAAGGCTTCGAAATAGCCTCTTTAGTATGAAAAACGCACTCTGATCCGTTTTTTTTGCTCCTGAGTGTTTATTATGAAAATCTAGGATCAGTACGTTATCCGTTCTAGGGAAATAATTAAAAAAGAAACAAAAAAATGTACATGTTAATAAATTGTGTAAATTGGACATGATTTAGGGCGTGATACATTATCATTTGGAGTTTTTTGTTTTACAGCTTGCTAGGCAATTTAAGCGTCTTTTCATAAAAAAAAATATGAATAAACCGCGAGAGATTACGAAAACTGAATTTATTAAAATCGGACAAGAATCTCGGATGATACAAGCATTTTAAACTGCTAATTAGACAGAGAGATCCGATATGCACTGTGAGGTCGGTCATAGAGATAGGAACAAATCTCTGTTCTACTCGTCGATTGTGAAACAGGCCCTAAAGTTATGTTTCTTTTTTATGACTTACAGTGTGTTTCAGCTACGATGAGTTCTTTTTTATGACTTACAGTGTGTTTCAGCTACGATGAGTTCTTTTTTATGACTTACAGTGTGTTTCAGCTACGATGTATTTCAGCTACGATGAGTTCTGTGGCAGCCGTATTTCGTAATTTTAATCACTTACTATACTCGCATGCGAAGTATTTAATAATAGGCGATTAATTATTTAAGTTTCTGAACGGCGTCGCCAGGTGTGTACCAGTGTAGTTTTTATGTAAAGTTAAAGAAACAAGTGTAATACGTGTTTGTATGAGCTGTAACAGAACTCATCGTAGCTGAAAAACTCTAGGCAAATAATACTCGCAAAAATCGAAATTGCTAATTATACCTAAGTACCTACTTACTTATTTTTAGACTTGGTAATTTTGTAGCTCTCAATACCCCTACTTTATAACTTATAAAAAAGTCATGAACTGTATAAAACGAAACTTTAATTTTATGGCTGTCGACATTATACACATACCTAGACCTATCTCAACACATTCGATTTAATTTTAATGATTAACTAACAGCAATATTTAGATAAGAAGTAATTAATCAGAAGATCTGATGTGAAGCGAAGGCGTATTTACCCATATTATTTTCGAATAAACTGTAAGAATACGGCGTGTCCCAGTTTCTTTTATTGTGTATTACAATATAGAGATATCTAAATTTTAACGTTCATTGATTTTAAGTATTCAGTCTATCTACCAAGTTAGATTGACATTAAGCTACACTGGGCAGCAAAACTAAGTATCACACTTTATATAACATGTTCTTTAAAAGTGTCACGTGTCATTCTATCAGTAGCCTGTATTTGGTCTAGACCAAGTCTAGACGGTTCACGCTTTACATGCGTAACGCCGCGCTTACGTCACGCGCGTGCGTGCTGGAATTCCGGTAAGTGATTCTGCCTCCTGTCGTGGGTGGGGCTGTGGTGGGCTGTGTAAACTGATTACTGAATAAATGAATGTGTTACAGTTAAATATGAGAAATTGTAATAAACGACAAATAAACTAACGGTGGCCGAAGAAATAAGAATAATTTCACGCGTTGTGTTTTATCTTCGCCTGTTGAATTAAGTGGAGCGGCGTGCGTGTGTGGCGGCTTAGTGCTTCTGGATGTTATTATGTAATCAAACGTACGAGCCAGAAGCCACTACATTAAAAACAAATATTCACGTTAAAAAAGGTACTTAATTCTTTGAGATAATATGACATTATCTCATCTCCAGAAATACTAAACATTCCATCATAGAAGATAAGTAAAACCGCCATCACCGAATTTTGCTTTGATTCGGAGGACGAGAAAACTAGCCAACGAGAGGAAAATGCGGAAGATTTGAAGCGTAAAAATCATGCTGAAACTGCAAATGCCTGTTGTAACTGCATTAGCTGTATATTTACAGTTCTGGAGTGCTTATATATAGGTATATGCAAAGACGTTCAACTGTTTCCTTTGATTGCTCCGTTTTTGCATTTTGGTTATTATTAAAGACGGAGCAGTAGATCGGCGTTGTTACTCGTCTAAAAGAGTGAACGAGTTTTAACGTAAGTAACAGTTTGAACACAGGGATAACTTCTATCATGTCAACGGCAAGTTGGTCGAATGTGTGATCACGGACTAAGGTTCTATAACGCATTGTCGTAAGAGTCAATTATTATAACCGCATGCACTTTGAATAACTTGAATGAGTTGAGAGGAACATAGCGGTTGTTTTTGTTAATGATATTGTGGTGTTTAATGACGAGAGATCATCTCTACTGCTGTTATTATGAGAGATGACGAAAGCGGACGTAACGAAGAAAAGTTATAAGGAGGAGCTGAAATAGCTGATTCAGAGAAATTGGGGTATTTATAATGTCGTGAAAAATGTGATAAGTAAATGTTTGAAATGTTTATTTTGTGTTTGCTATTGTGTGAAAATATGTTTATGGTTTGGAGTGCATATTGTATGCATGTTCTGCGTGAACAATGTCGAAGCAAGACCTAAAATTCATGTAAACAAAGGACATTTTGAGAGGGCCTCGTTAACATACATTTTCAATAATCATTAAAGAACTTTAGTTGCCGTCACTGACTTGATTGCTGAGTTACTAGCTACCTATAGATACAACACTTGTCGCAAAGATATTTTTTTTAATGTATGGACCTTATGGTTTTTCCGTTACTTTAAAAAACAAAGTTAAGTTAAATCTTAAAGAAAACCTAATAATATTAATAAGACTGTGGTGGCGGTACTTTTGCTTAGGATTACTTTTCAACTGGTTTTTTTTTAAATGTGGACTAAAAGAAGATGTAGTGACTAAGATTGAAAAGGGCATGCTTCGATGGTTCGGTCATTTGGAAAGGATGGATGAAAGAAGATTGACGAAAGAGATATGCAGAGCGAAAGTGAGTGGAAGGGTCGGAAGAGGCCGCCCTAGGCGTACTTTTTCGAATCAAATCGGAGAAATACTGGAAAAGGGCCGAATCTTAAGTACCCGAAACCGACGTGCGTGCATGACTCGTTGTATGAATGTGGGAGAAGCGAAAGACATTTGTCAGGATCGTAGCAGGTGGAAAGAAGTCGTCTCTGCCTACCCCTCTGGGAAACAGGCGTGATTTTATGTATGTATGTATGTATGTTTTTATGTATGTTTTCTTTTGTTTTTATTTTAGGTATATAAAATGCCAGACACAAATGCTGTGACGTCCCAGCCAGTATCTGCTGCGAATAATTTTCTGCCTAGCGCACCGCCTGAAGATGTCGTGGTAACTCAACCATTGAATAACGAAAAGCACATTCCTTTGAAGGAACCTGCCGAAAACGGGGCAGACATGCACGTGAATACGTATTCTTTTATGCCAATGCCACCGAGTGCCCCAAATATGACGGAGCAACCAGTAAATACTGATGAAAAGATCATCCCAGAGTTGACTAGAGCAGATGCAGTGAAATCTGAAGAAAAACGCAAGAGACAGAGAAGAAACGATTGCTGTTGCTCAGAGTGTGCCGACTCTTGTGAAGATGACGACATTTTTTGTTGGTATATAATTTGGAGATGTTATTGTCAGTGCCTCGGTCACTTTTGCGATGGCTGTGCGAGTTGTTTGGGTAGTTTTTGTGGGTGTGGAGACCATGATGGCTGCGATGGGTGCTGTGAGGAGTCGGCAGGGGACGCCGTGACGGGTGGCGATGGCGATGGCGGGTGCTGTGGAGATGGTGATGGCGGAGACGCGGACTGAGATTGCGACTATGACTGTTTGTAACTATTTATTAATTTACTTGCATACAAATATTAGTATTCTTATGAATATTCTAGTAACACTATACCTAGGTTAATGTAGGAAGGTCCTTGTGATGATAGCTCATGTAAGCTCATCAGATCTCATACAGTTCAGTTGTAATGTAACTACAACCTAGTCCAATTGTCCAATATGGCGTCTTTATCTTCATTAATTTGTATTTTGTTTTACACTTTTTTTAATACTAACATGCGATCACTCAGGTAAAGGAGAGATATGCTTTACAACAGCACAAAAACGTGAATATAAACATTATTACTACTTTTTAAAAGTAGAAAGATCCAACTATTTACATTCTCTTAGCTGATAGCTCATGACGATTTTTTTTATATTAAGTATACAAAATATCTAATGAATAAATACTGTAAGTGCCATATGGCCATAAATACTGTTCCTAAGTCGTTATGTGTCAAATTTTTATACAAAGTTACCTACTTATAATGTATTTATATATATATTTTATCTACTGCCTAGTAAGTAAGTATAGACCTTGTGAGTCCTGGCAACCTTTATATGTATCAGGATTGATCTCATTCTATATATCGGATTTTCCGGTTTAAATATTGATATTAATAATAATTTGTCCCAGAAACCGACAACAATCCGCCTAGGGCGGATAGAGCAGTTAAAAAGCTATTGATTTTTACTACTTGTACTGTCACCGTTTTGATAGCTCGTATTTACTTGACAGTAATGGCGGCTGACGTCAAAACAATACCATAACAGGTTAAAGACGATAATAGTACATTGTGCATCAAGGGTAGTATGAAGGGAATTACTAACGAGAGTGTTAGAAGCCCGACGCCGGAGGCGGAGGGCTTTTAATGACTCGAGTTAGTAATCCCCTTACTACCTGTGATACACACAATGGTTTTCATCACATTTGCGAGGAAAAAAAACAAAGAGAAAACACTTTAACTCTGCAAAATACAAAGAAATAACTTTTGACGAACGGGAACGTAAATGGAAACGATATTTTTTTACTGACCTCTACCACAGATAATAACTGCGTTTAGTTTCGACCTGGATTCGAGCCAGATTTAGCCAATTTGATAAAAATGTATAATTACTAAAATTAATGATAAATGTTGTGTAATGTAAGTTAGTCTATAGCTAATTTTTAACGATGAAATTAGAAACCGATTTAATTTTTGACTGAAAATTAAACCTCCTTAGTCAGAAATGATGTACGAAAGAGTTGCAAATTTTAAAAAGAAAGTCATTACTCCCTAGGGAGTAATGACAAACTCGCCATTATTCCCGCGGGAACAATTTAGGCCATTGTCCTTCTGTATACAGGCATGGAATAACACCATATACGAGCAAGTGTGATGAAAATGTTTTTTACCGTCGGGAATAGACGCCCTGGGCCTCTCTTCAACAGTCAAGTAATAAGAGCTATCGTAATCTTGGTATTTATGATGACGTGTCGAACGCGATATGGTTTTACCAAGTAGAATAGAGGCCCTGGTTGAACGAGTTTTTTTTTAATTAATGCTGGGATTCGCCATTGAATGCAATAATTACTGAATTGACTTTTAAAAATAGATATTCTTCACAATGTCAATATGGTGATTCTATACGCAGCCAGTCAATTATAAGATTCAAAAGGCCTGCTCTAGTCAGATGTGTTTTATACAATAACTTACCTAACCTAATGAATAGATACCGGTATAACTTTAGGATAATTCGCTAGTTCGCCAGACCAATAATAATATATTGGTAAAGGCGGCCATATGGCTGCCTTTGAAAATAAATTACAAGATACGCATAGAAATGTTATTAAAATAATATATTGAGCTTGCCAATGTTTAAAAACATAACTATAAAGTGCCAAAATAGCTTTAAGATATATTTATATTAATTACAGTGGTATTTATCACAGTGGTCATTTTGAATACTCGGGCCTAAAAGGAAATATTTATAATTGTATTAAGTAATGATAATAAGTAATACTAATAATTCATATACAAATTTTATGGAAAAAAACAT
This sequence comes from Acleris sparsana, assembly GCA_923062465.1. Taxonomy (NCBI): domain Eukaryota; kingdom Metazoa; phylum Arthropoda; class Insecta; order Lepidoptera; family Tortricidae; genus Acleris; species Acleris sparsana. The sequence continues at coordinate 10,781,425 of OV281307.1, read as the reverse complement.
TGTTAAATGAATGAATGAGTATTTATTATAAATAAATACTGTAATTGTAGTGCTTTGGCAATAATTACAACATTTACAACGCAGTTTTTTAGTAGAGGATAATATTTACCTAGCATGTGTAAGAAATTATACTTGGGTAAATACATACCGTACATATAACTTGTTATTCAATAATATATGCATATTAAATAATTATTTAGAAAGAATACCAATTTTCTTTTATTTTCCAAACTCAGGGTTTGCCTAATTAACGTTTTTTAATCAAATAAAATTACCCCAATTCTTATTACACCTTCTTAATCATAGACGCGCAATAACTAAAATTTGCTTGAATTAAGTACCTGCACTTGGAATATGCTCTGTTGAGGTTGAGGCCATTTGCAACGTGCAATGAATTTGAATCATACCAACCAAATTTCGTTTAAATCGGCGCAGCGGTTGAGCTGTAAAAGTATCATACAGCGAACAGTTAGGTACTTTCGGTTACGGATCAAACCAGTACCTACCCTTACCATGATTAACAATTAACGTATTCGGCAGCGAGTCGAAGCTCTGTCCCTCGCACACCTCGCTGTATTGTTTTAGAGTGCGAGGGACAGAGCGTTCGACTCGTTAGCGAGTACGGTAATTGTAAATCATGGTAAGGGTACAGTTTATTTTCATTTGTGAAAGTTGTGAATCACCTCTCCAGTGAATATTTTAAGAGAATGCCCTTAGACTCACCTTTTGCATTCACATTTTATTCTTCCAGCGTATGTATGTAAGTATTTTATTTATTTATTTATTTATTTAAAAAGTTTTGTAAGTAGGCCCTGTAGGCACTTTTACAAGTCTGAGTCTACCAGCGCTTCCAAAGAGACCACTGTTGAGAAGAAGCGCCGCAAGAAACTCAACAGTAAGTCGTTTTTTCCAAATAAATCACATTACAATACTAAACTTAAGCTACACAATTAAAATGTCACAGGGATATACAGGTCCCAGTAGTAATAATAATTAAATTGTCGGATTAAAATAAATAATACAATTTCGGAGATGTAAACAGTCTAATTAAAATTAGGAATTAAATATAATTAAAAAAAACACAAAACAAGGGTGATGTAGAAAGTCTCCACGGTCAATTTTGGAGCTGTAAAGAGTCTCCAGATGTCAAATTAAAAGTAAATACAATTATTAAAAAAATAAAATAAGGGAGATGTAGAAAGTCTCCACGGTCAATTTTGGAGGTGTAAAGAGTATCCAGATGTCATATTAAAATAATAGGTAATCATACAGGGAGATGTATATAGTCTCCACGGTCATTAATAATTGTAATGCAAAAAATATATATATCAGTCCCAAGCATTGTCATCATTCATATAATCTTTAATACTATAATAAGCTTTAGAAATTAGTTTACGTTTAACGTAACTCTTAAATGTATTTACTGATAAATGAGTAACACTACTTGGGAGCTTATTATAGAACCTTATACAATTACCCATGAAAGAGTTTTTTATTTTGTGAAGCCGTGTAAAGGGCACTGCGAGCTTATGTTTATTTCTGGTATTAACATTATGTATGTCACAGTTCTTTCTAAAATTACTGATGTTCTTATGAACATGCATAATGTTTTCATAAATATATTGACTGTATACGGTTAATATATTCGTTTCTTTGAACTTATCTCTAAGCGAGTCTCTATGACCCATCTTGTAAACAGCACGAATAGCCCTCTTCTGTAGAACAAAGATGCTGTTTACGTCAGCACCACTACCCCATAGTAAAATACCATATGACATAATACTATGGAAGTAACTAAAATAAACTAATCGAGCGGTTTTCAATTCTATTAGATTCCGAATTTTATTAACTGCAAAAGTATGTATGTAGTATGTATGTATATTCGATTCGTCTTCATTGTCGAAGTGACATGGGATGTAAAATCAATTTGAATATGGCGTCCGAATAGCCCTTTCCAAATATATATACATTATAACCCTTCGATGGTACCATTTTGACAGGAAAATCTAAAAAGTATTTTAATGTAATAACTCCTGTTCCTACAAATTAGATTTCCCCTTATAATTGGTGAATTGTAGCCTCATTCATGATCATGACATTAAAAGGTCGCAACCCTGGCGAACAGATGTTCCCGCAGGTCGTCAAGGTTGTCCAAAATAATAGCGAAGTTCAAAAAAATATAATTTTGAAACGTCTACAGAGACAATTCTAGTCTCATATTGTTGCAAATTTAGTCGAGTGTAAAAAAGGTATACCTACTATCAAAAACTAACTTTAGGGTTATAATCGCCAAAATCTGTTAAAAGACCGAAATTTTCGTAGTTTTTTTAATTATTGGCGAAGTTGCGTTCGGCGCTTGAGTTCACAAACTTGTATTATTTATTCATTGGGCCAAGATCATAAACAAGTCTGCAAAAAACAGAACTACGGGATTCGACGCAAAATACCCCTTCCTTTCAATCGGCAATTTTACTGGAGTATTAACATTGATACTAAACATATGAAACGACATTCAGTAAATTATTTTGGCCTTGAAATTTATTCAGCCAATTCAGTTAATTATTTGGTGGATTCATAACAGAAAGCATTTTAAACTTTAAACGCATTTTTCTATTTTTGTATCTAGAAGGAGGAAGGAAATACTTAATTATTTGCTTTAAACACAATTTGTCGACTAAAAAAGTTGACAGCTCTATGTTTATGTATACTTATAGTAGATAGATAAAACCCCCTATGTAATGGTGTCCCCTTTTTCAAAGCTAATAATTATCCGGGTCGTACTTTTTATGCCGATGACGTCAAAATGACGGAGTATTACACACAGCATGCTCTGCTTTTATTTGGCAGGTTTTTAGGTAGGTAGGTTTTAACTGGTACAAATAAAAAATAAATAAATTAGAAGCGGTAATATTATTAAAGTTAAATACAGCATAATCGCAATCAATATACCGATCACGGCAGGATCACTTTTTTTCACTATTCATTACTAAAAATGGTAAATTGAGCCAATTTTCCGTTATGAAAGTCAATGCCATAATTGTATTTATGACTAGGTATTCAATCATATTTTTTTTTTATTACAACATAAAAACATTTTTTCTTAAATAATAATGTTAATCGATAATTTTTGCCACTGTCTTTCTAAATCAAATACTTTCATTGACGTTTTAGTTATGAAGTATTTATTTTTCTCAGCATCAACAGATAACATATTTTTACTCTTTACTATTGCAATCATTTGATGAACAAGCTTTAAACATCCATTCGGGGCAGGAAATAAGGAAAAAAAGCGGCCAAGTGCGAGTCGGACTCGCGCACGTAGGGTTCCGTACCACTAAACATCTAAATAAATGTTTTTCTTTATTCTTTATTCTTTATTATATTGAAGTTGATTGAATGAAAGGTAAAATGCGGTTTACGATTTATAACGTATTAAAAAAAAAACTAATTATTAGATCGCGTTCAAACCAATTTTCGGTGGAAGTTTGCATAGTAATGTACATCATATATTATTTTTACATTTATAATTCCCTTATTTTAGAAGTTACGGGGGGGGACACACATTTTTCCACTTTGGAAGCGTCTCTCGCGCAAACTATTCAGTTTAGAAAATAATTATATTAGAAACCTCAATATCATTTTTGAAGACCTATCCATAGATACCCCACACGTATGGGCTTGATGAAAAAATAATAATTGAGTTTCAGTTCTAAGTATGGGGAACCCCAAAAATTTATTGTTTTTTTTCTATTTTCGTATGAAAATCTTAATGCGGTTCACCGAATACATCTACTTACAAAGTTTCCATAGTATAGCTCTTATAGTTACGGAATAAAGTGGCTGTGACATACGGACGGACAGACATGACGAATCTATAAGGGTTCCGTTTTTTGCCATTTGGCTACGGAACCCTAAAACACGCACGACCACGATACTGATAATGGCTACAACTTTTGTAAGTTCTCGTATTGAGTCGAAATTTGCGTGACATATTCATCAGACTTTTACCTTTAAATTCTGATACAAATGTATTTCTGACTAAGGAAATATCCGCTTATACACCGGTCAATCTTCATGACTCATTAAATAAACCCTACGATAAGTTCACATCAATTTGTAGCAATACGAAAACAAACCAAACTTCGAGTTTCATAAGCTGGTTTTTAAGTGTCGTTAAGAAAATAATGCTGATCTCTAATTATACCCACAGATGAGAGGCATCACAATATTAAACAAAAAAGTTTCTTAGTTAACAAAAACTGTCCTTTAAAGCGTTTTAAAAATGTGATATTTTCAGAAAACTTGTGCGTATTTTAATCAGTGCCCGCGGTGAATGTTAGAAGTTGTTTCAGAAATTGCAGGAACTAAGTGGAATGATTATTAGTTTTTAAAAATGTACATTAATTAAGCTTTTAATTTTTATATGTTTTGAAATTAAAAAATAAACTGAAATTAGTTTTATTTCGTTAAACCTTTGTGACAGAACTTAAGGATGTGATGAAGGAAGGAATCAGTGTTCAATAAATCATGTTTTTGGTAAATCAAACGTTTGTTTCATTTAATTCAAAACACTAAAAAGATGTCGCGTTAAATACCTACACCGTGGGCCCGTGGAAACCGACAGATATTAACAGCTTATTCCTGGAATCCTGAGGTTATACGAAGTTAAAAATGTTATACTAATATAGGTCTAATTACAAAAGATCCCACAGGGTCGAAGTGTATCCGTAAGGACCCCACCAAAAGATAGGTCTAATGTTAAAAGAGTTGAGTAAAAGAAAGAGAAAAACCATGACACAAAGCATAGATAATTACTAAGGAGGTTTATTGCTTTCCTTCCTTTTCTGAACAAAATAATTTTATGTTTTCACTACGATAATCTCAAAAAATCTATGTCACTATGGGTAACTTAAGAACTTGCAGGTTGTAGGTACTTAGTCTTAAATTGTCCGGCTTTCCATGATAAAAGGTGTTAATTAGATATGTATTTTCTGTTTTGATAAAACTCTGAAATGTCCCTACTCGGTAAAGGCTTCCGTGCCTTTCTTTCACTTATTGACGTGCAATTAAGTTCAGGACATGTCGCAGACGATATAATCTGTGTATGCATAAGTTTTCCAAGTACCTATGGGTGAGTTTCGCCTGAGACGATGGTCGATGGGGCAGAAGGTTCTGGAGTGGCGTCCGGGTGACGAGCTGTAGGTAGGCCTCCAACAAGACCGGTCTGATTGGAGAGCCCGGGGTTAGTGTCGAGCGGGAAAGAGATGAAGATTTATTTAATCGTATGGCAGTTGATGGCTCGTTTATAATGTATACAAACAGATATTCCTATAATTATAAAACTACCTATACCTACCGAATGTGTTCGCCTAGAGGGCTGCGTTCGTACTAGGCAAGAGCAAATGAAATCAAATCAATTTTTTATTGTATTAACAGGTTATAAATAGGTAAGATGTTATAGATATATATTTTCGCACTATGTTTCACCATAAGGCATACAAATAGCTAGCATATTGCCATGCAGTTAGCGACGTGGTATTTTGGTACCTATTTAATTAGATTAGAGATGTCAGGTGATCGTTAAAATAATTTAAAAAAAAATAGACATAACCTCGTGGCCAGGATCATGCATCAGCAACCTGCGCTTCAATAATAATATGGTCTTGTTGAGTCTGAAATGCCGTAGGTACAGTACACACCGGCGCCAGTTCTCGAAAATGGTCGTGCTACGTTCTACTTACCTATTGGGAATATTGGGATCGATCTATCGTCACGGATAGGACTATTGTCGCCAAAAAGCCTGATATCGTGTTGACAGCTCAATCTCAACGCCGGGCAGTGCTCGTCGACGGCTTATCCTGCATGACGGGAACCTCGTGAAGGCCGAGAAGGACAAGCTCAGCAAGTACCTACCTTGACTTGGCTCATGAGGTGACCGCCATGTAGGATGTAGACTCTACGATCATTGTCCCGATAGTTGTTTCGGCAAATGGTCTTATAGCAAAGAGTCTCGACCATAATCTCAAGAGACTCTCGCTAGATGGCTGGATAAAGGCCAGTTACAGAAAGCAGTACCTACTCCTCGTCACGACATGCATTGCGAGGAGGTATTTTGAGTCCTGCCCTGCTACCGGCGGCACTCGTAAGTTAGGTTTTTTATAATGTTTATTTTTTGTTATTTTACTTTTATAGTTGAAACTTATTATAAAAAACCTAATGTACATAAAATTAAATAAATATCTGATTAATAATTACCAATGAGAAAAGAAACACTCACAAATTAAATTATAAAACATATCATTAATATAATCATTTGGAGAATAATAAGCCTTAGGTATGCAGTAAAATGTGAAACAATTTGTTAAATTCTCTTTTGTCGTCTAGATTGATTTTGGTAGTTTATTAAAAAGCTTTGGCGCCATTCCAAATATGCTTTTTGACAGCTGGGTATTTGGCTGCATAAAATCGCTTTTTTTCGCACTATTGCATAACATGTTGTCGCCATCTAGACTAAGGCAATTTTATCCCTACAGCCAGACAGACGAGGTTACAGATGTAGTGCATAATTGTTTTCCTTCGTATTTTCACGGAAACGTACGAACTCGTCTTGCTATTTCAGTCGGCCACAGTACAAAAAGTACTGAGGTTGACTGAAATAGCATGACACCTTCGTACGTTTCCGTGAAAATACGAAGGAAAGCAATTATGCACTACACCTGTACTGCATTGAATTAACTTGTTATTTGGATAATTTTAATTATATTTATTAGCCTTCTATGTTGCAACTAACAAAAAAGATTTTTAAAACGATTAAAAAGAAGCATTAAACAATAAAAACATTACAAAATCAACGAATGATATACTATTGTGATTATTTTCCCCCGCTGGCGTAGACTAGTAAAAGGGGGGAATCGATTAATGTTACACTTTACAAAAGCAGGTCTTCAGGGTTACCATTATACTTCCGTTTTGGGCAATCGTGTATTATGTGGTGGATAGACTATATACTCCGGCGCTCCACAGTCGCACGCAGGCGAATTACGCCACCCACACCTGGACATGTGTTGTGCTCGGTACGTAGCCGTTTGATCCAGCACCACTCCCTTCTCGGGCTCGAGAATCCAAGCGACTTCATGGTCGGATCGTAGTTCGAGAGGGACTGCCTGGGTAGATTTAACCTCCAATCCTCCTTCCGTACGATCTTAGCCGTTTGATAAGGTGATCTTCGAGATTACGGGCGATGGTTCGGTGGTTGCATGAATTCTTGGTGCGTAGGAAGGGTTGGATTTTTAACAATCTTGCTATTTTACTTTACCAAGGCCAGCTGTCTCCTGAGATGTGGAGGTGGAAAGAGGCTCAACGCTGGGTGGGAGCCAACCTACAGGTGCAGGTATGATTGATCCCGTTATAGTTATATCTCATAGTTGTTCGCAGTTGAACGTCGACCTTGTCAGTGTGGGCGCTGTTAATCCACACCGGAGCGCAGTATTCCCCTGCTGACTAAACGAGGTTGAGCCCTGTTGTTCGTAGGACATCTGCTGAAGCTCCCCAGGACAGATGAAGATGACGTAACTTTGACTTTTAAAGTAGCGGAACGGACATTAGGTCCATATGAAAATTTTAGGTACTTTTGCGACAATGTTGTAGCTTAGTAACTCAGCAACTAAACTCAGTGATAGCCACTAACGCTTAACTATGAAAATGTATGTTAAAGAGGGCCTCGCAAAATGTACCTACTTTGCCCTCATGAAATGTAGGTCTTGTTCCGACATTGTTCACCCAAAACATATTAATATCCACTGCAAAACTTCAACTATACAGAAACAGATAGGTACCACACCCCGATTTCTCTGAATCATCCATTTGAGCGGCGTTCTGCGTTTCGGGCATTTTTGCACTTATTTACTGTCTATTTTGATCGTTGATTTCAAATTGTAAACACAAAACAATGGTTAGTATGGATCACTCGACATTTTTTTTTTTTTATAATTTAGGCGAGACTCCCGCTTTTGCTGGCTCTCATAATAACACTGGTCATCTCTACTGTCTGGCTGTGTGCCAGTAGACATGATCTCTTGCTATACATACATGGAGAAATACTAGCCAAGTGCGAGTCGGACTCGCACACGAAGGATTCCGTACAATATTAAGATCAAGCAAAAAACGCAAAAAAAAAATGGATAACCCAAAATAACATGATAAACAGATAAGTAAATCTATGATTCACTTATCCAGAAATTAATTTGTTTTATCTTAAAAACATTAAAAAAAGTAAATACATTTAATCTAAATCTCTGTACATATACAATGCTTTGTCCTGAATGACTGACTGACGGATCAACGCACAGGCTAAACCGCTGATCGTAGAGACCTGAAACTTGCGAGGGTGTGTTCTTTGTATGACGTAGGCATCCGATAAGAAAGTATTTTCCGAAATTCTACCCCTAAGGAGGTGAAAAATGGGGGCAAAGTTTGTACAGGACAACGTGATTCCTTGGTCCAATCTACTTCACGCATAAAAATTGGATAAAGCATTGTTTTATGTCACTGGCGCGATATTGAATCCTGAGCGAATGAGGGACTCCAGATTTAATTCCCGAGCGCAACGAGGGTGTGACGAGTTAATTCCTGAGCCAATCGAGGCAATTAAAACGGAGTCCTGAGTGCAACGAGGCATTCAAGCTCGCCCAAGACGAAAACGCTTTTTCCTCAACGAGAAAACCTAGGTACTCTACTTTTCTCACCTTTTTCTTTTATTTTCTTTGTTGTGCGTATATGGCTTGTAGTAGCCAGTTCGATATTCAAATAAGTATTTTTTGCTGTAGGTTTCTATGAAACAAATTTTTAATACGAATTCATTTCCCATTATTAACCAGCGGGTCATAATGAGATTCAGTAGGTATCATGTCATAATAATGGTACTAAATCTCATTATAACCCGATGGCTAGCCGATGGCTATAATGACTTACTTTAAGTGTGGTTTGCATGATATATACTTAGTTGGACAATTTCGAGCATGAGGTGTGAAAACAACACTTACAGTCAACTGAATGCCTGAGATTTTTAATTATACAATGATTTTTCGTGACATGGACATAAGGGGAAATTATAAAAATTCGGACTATAATTATCAATATAACCGAGACTAGTAAAACTCTCTGAACATACATAGGGGTTAAATTTTAGGCTGCTCTATCGGCCCTAGGCGGGTTAACGACGTCGGTTTATGGGACATCCGGTACATCGACGATGATATCACAAAATGCAGTTGGAAATTTGGTTAGTAATTTATTTAAACTTTATCGCACAAAAATAAAATGCGAGTACAAAAGTTTTATAGGTAGGCGGCTATAATACTTAAGGACATTCTCTTTACACGGTTCACTGGAGAGGTGATTCAGAAGTGAAAATAAACTGGTTTGATCCGTAACCGAAAGTAACTGTTTGTCGTGTGATACTTTCACAGCTGAACTAATTTACTTAAATGCATTTTGGTATGGAGATAGCTCGAACCCCAAGGGTGGACATACCTTCACGCCTGTCCCTCAAATTTGACATAGGTAGACTATGGAACGCCAGGTGCGCGAGTCTACACAATTACACATCTAACAACTTCCGCTTCCTCTACATTCATCAATCCCTTCATGCACGTACGTCGGTTCCGGGTGCTTTTGATATGCCCATTATTCAGTACATCTCGAATCTGATCACCCTACATCCGTCTAGGAAGTACAACTCTTCTTTCATCCCTCCTTTCTAAATGACCAAAACATTAGCATACTTACTTACCCTTTTCGATCTTAGTCACTACATCTTTCAAGCCACGTTACATCGTTCTCGGATCTCGCTATTTCTTACTATGGACATGAACTTTTTATCCAGGAAAAGGCAGTTCCCGAATAACGATAAATGGTTTGTAGAAATCATGGGCAACAGTTAGTAGAGTCCTCCATTAAGAATAGTCACTACAAACCTATTTTAGTTAAAGTATTATTTTAGTTAAAGACGAGGGCTATGCTCGGGGTTTCTCTGCGTGATAGAATTAGAAATGAGGATATCCGCAGTAGAACTAAGGTTACCCATGTAGTAGTCTATGGTTTCTTATCTATGGACAAACATATTAAAAAATAAAGGATTAGAGATTGACAGACTCCTGAACACGCAAGTCGTATAGTTTTATTGATTCCCTTTCATCCAAGCCACAAGACCTCGGAGAACTCCATAACCCACACCCCAAGGAGTACATGGTGTCAGATAAGGGATCAACGCAAGAAAAATGTCAGAACAGGTACCGAACATAATTTTAGCTAATAACCTAAAACCGTTAACGTTGAACAATGGCGGCAATGACGGTGCAACTGTAAATTCATTTGAAAAATGGAAGCTCTGGAAGCAAAAATTTAAAATTTACTTTGTAGCTAATGACCTAGAAAAAGTACCAAAGTCTAAACAGATTGCTATTTTCTTAAATTCAATTGGAGATGACGGAATAGAAATTTACAACTCGTTTAACATTCAAAAAGAAGATGAAGAAACGCTAACGTCTATCTTTGAAAAGTTTGATTTAAAATTTAATCCTTGCAAAAATATAACTGTTGAACGTTATAATTTTTTCACTAAACATCAAAATGACGAGTCATTGGACGAATATGTAACAATTTTGAATAATTTAGCGACAGGCTGTGATTTCGGTGAACTAAAGAAATCGCTAGTGAAAGACATGTTTATAATTGGAATTAAAAACGCACGAATAAAAGAACGTCTATTACAAAGTTCAAACATAAATGATGTCGATGAAGCGGTCCAATTTGCCAAAAATATGGAATTGTCACAAGAGAGATCTAAGAAACTACATAATGGAAATGAAGCAAATAACAATTCTCAAGTACAATCCATACATCAAAGCAGGAGCAGTTTCAGAAGCCAAACTCCTAGAAGAAATAATTCCAGACCAAGATCAGTCACGCCATACAGAAAATTTTCAGCAAATAGAAGTTCAAGTCAAAATCAACGCAATTCTCTTTCAGGAACATCTTTTTCAGCTAATTACAGGTCTAACAGCAATACAAGGAATAATTCAATTTGCAACAAATGTGGTCAACAGCATCGGTACAAATGTCCAGCACTAGGCAAAGTCTGCAAAATATGTAAGAAAATGAATCATTTTGCAAATTACTGTTTCTTCAAAAACCAGAACAACAATAAGAATGTAAGTTTAGTTAATAGTTCTCAAAATGGTGAAAATTGTAATATTGAAAATAGTCAAAGTAATTTTGAGGGAAGTACTGTAAATGATTTTATAATTGGTACAATTAATTCAAATTCAAATTTAAATAATTGGCAAATTAATTTAAATATTCATGGAAATATGGTTAAATGTCAAATTGACACTGGTGCAGACATTAATGTAATTTCATTAAACACTTTGAAAAATTTAGAAGAAATGTGTAATAAGAAAATTCCTATTCAAGAGTCAGACAAAAGAGTTTTTTCATTTTCAGGCCAGATGATCGAAAATTTAGGTTCTGTCAGACTTGAATGTTCTTTTGACCATAAACTGAATATACTAATTGAGTTTGTAGTAGTAAAATGCGACTGTTCTACAATTCTGGGCTGGAAGACATGCGAGGGATGCGGCATTGTAAAACGTATTTTTGAACTAACCCAAAACATAGACTCATTAACCAATAAGCAAGAACAAAGGTCAGTACAAATAGTTATTAACAAGTATTCAGATACTTTTGAGGGATTAGGTTGCTTACCAGGAACTGTTCATTTACAATTAGATTCAAGTGTCACACCAAAGATTTGTCCTGTTAGAAGAATACCATATGCATTACAAATAAAGCTTAAAAAAGAACTAGACCGAATGGAACAATTAAAGGTAATTGAAAAAGTTACAAAACCGACTGACTGGGTGAATTCAATTGTCCCGGTAGAAAAACCTAATGGTGATTTGCGTATTTGTCTTGATCCACGAAATTTAAACAAAGCAATAAAAAGACCCCATTTTCCATACCCTACTTTTGATGATTTACGTTCTCAGGTAGCAGGTGCTTGCATATTTTCAAAGTTGGATGCAAATTCAGGATACTGGATGTTACAATTAGATTCAGAGAGTAGTGACCTCTGCACTTTTAGCACACAATTTGGCAGGTACAAATTTTTAAGACTTCCTTATGGCATTAATTCAAGCGGTGAAATTTTTCATAGAGTCATGACTGATTTATTTAGTGAACTTCCAGGAGTAATAATATTTGTCGATGATATACTGGTCTATGGTTCTACGCAGAGTGAACATGATGAAAGGTTAGAAAATGTATTTATAAAAGCTAAAGAAGTTAATTTAAAGTTTAATAAGTCAAAATGTCAGTTTGGTCAGTCTGAAGTGTCATATGTTGGTCATGTCTTTAACAAGAATGGAATTTCCCCAGATACCTCAAAGGTCGAAGCTATCATGAAAATGCCGAGACCTGAAAATGTCAAAGATCTTCAAAGATTTTTAGGTATGATTAACTACCTTGGTTCTTATATACCTAATTTAGCTCATGAAACCACCTTACTTAGAGATCTTCTTAAAAAACGAAATATTTGGCAGTGGACTTCTCATCAAGAAGATCAATTCAATAAATTAAAATCACTAATTTGTCAATCCCCTGTCTTGATACATTATGATGTGAAAAAACCTGTAAGATTGTCAGTAGACGCGTCCAAAAATGCAGTGGGTGCAGTAATTTTTCATGGACTGAATCCTATTGCATATGCTTCTAAAACTTTAAATAAATCTCAAGAAAACTATGCACAAATAGAAAAAGAATTGTATGCTATAGTTTTTGGGTGCAAGAAATTTCATCAATACATTTATGGAAAAACCACTTATGTTGAAACAGACCATCAACCTCTGGTAACTTTGTTTAAAAAACCACTTTCAGATGTCCCTGCAAGACTTCAACGAATGATGATTGCTATACAGTCATACGATCTCATCGTTTCATATACTAAAGGTACTGAAATGTATGTGTCTGATACTCTATCTCGTGCACCTGTCTCAAAAAGTAATGTAGAAAAATTTAACTTTCATGAACTGGATGACAATGTTATTTGTCAAGTAAACTTATTAACTTCTAATTTGGCAATTACAAAAGAAAAGCAAGATAAAATTATTTCACACACTAAGTCTGATATTTCACTTCAAAAACTTAAAGAATATTTCATGGAAGGATGGCCTACCAGTAAGCAAAATTGTGATCCAATTGTTTTACCCTACTGGAACATCAGGGATGAAATTCATGTTATAAATGACTTAATTTTTAAGAATCAGTCTGTTATTATTCCAAAATCTTTACGTTCAGAAATTCTTTCAATTTTACATGAAGGTCACATGGGCATAGAAAAAACCAAAAGTCATGCCCGTGGTATTGTTTTTTGGCCTAATATTTATCATGACATTGAGATCAAAATTAAACAATGTGAAACTTGCATGACATTTAGTTCTAATAAAACAAAGGAAACCTTACTATCTCATGAACAACCTTCTTTACCCTGGCAAAAAATAGCATCAGATTTATTTGATTACAAAAGTAAAAAATATTTATTAGTCGTAGATTATTATTCCAATTACATTGAAATTGCACACTTAAATCAAGACTCTAGAAGTAACACTGTAATAACACAATTAAAGACAATTTTTTCACGTCATGGAATTCCTTTGCAGTTGGTGAGTGACGGTGGTCCTCCATACAACTCCCATGAGTTCCAAAGCTTCATGAAAGACTGGGATATTCAACACATTATGTCAAGTCCTAATTTTCCTCGATCAAACGGTCTTGCAGAAGTTTCTGTAAAAATAGTAAAAAACATTATGAGAAAATGTGAACAGTCAGGTACAGATTTTTATATTGGTCTTTTACAATATAGAACTACTCCCAGAGGTAATCTAAAGTCACCCGCAGAATTGTTAATGTCACGAAAACTAAGAACAAAATTACCTACTAAAACAAGTCAATTAAAGCCGAAAATAGTTCATTTCTCAAGTCATAACAAAGAAAAGTCACTAGAATTAGAAAAAAGAAAGGCATATTATGATAAAAATGCTACTCTACCAGAAGTGTTTCAGTCAAATGATCAAGTATTTTTCAAAAGAAATCCTAAAGATGTGTCATGGTCTAAAGGTACTATTGTGTCAAAATCTAAATATCCAAGGTCTTACTTAGTCAAAGATTGTAATGGTACAGTCTATAGAAGAAATACACAGCATATTAAGCTATTCAAGTCAAGTCTCTCACAATCAAAGTCAGTGATATATGAAAGTCATGAAATGACAGACTATAATAATAAAAATAAATTTTATCAGTCACATAACAAAAATATGTCTAACACAAATCATTCTTGTCGTATGTCTGAGTCCAAGTTAACTCAGAACAAGCAACTACAGTCAAACTCAACAAACAGTCAAAGGTCAAGTCAGTCAGGTCTGATAGAGGAGGATGATAGGGAAAATCGTTATTATTATAATATTCCTAAATATCTATACTGTCGAAAGGAAAACAATGTTGAACAAAATGTAAACTTAAGTGAATCCTTTGAGTCAGCTCAGTCGAGTCAGTCATCAAATACAAATAGTCAAGAAGAGTTGAACGAGTCAAATGTACAATCCCCAACTAGTATACAGTCTCCTATATTTATTGAAGTTAATGATGATATGCAGGATATTCAATTCTTGTCAGAAAATGATATAATATTACAGTCAGATAGTCACTCTACTAATAGTAATAATAATGGAGAAGACTTACCCGAATTATTAGAGATGAACATAAGTTCAAATACTCCAGAAATGAGATATTCATCTAGAGGGAGGTTATTAAAGAAAACCAAAAGATTGAACATGTAACTAATTTATTTTAAAATGTAAATGACAATTTTATGTACAATTTTAATACTAGTATGCATGAGTCTTCGCATGCGATTTGACGAACCAATGTCCAGGTGAATAATTAATATTGTATAATTTTATTTTAATATTAACTTATTGTTTGAGTAATTTCTTTTAAACAGTATTTTTAACCTAGAAACCTGAATGTCAAATATGTCAAATTAAATGTCTAATCAAATGTCAGTCGATGTAATGTAGTGTTGCCATTTAATCTTAAGAAAGGGCATGTAGTAGTCTATGGTTTCTTATCTATGGACAAACATATTAAAAAATAAAGGATTAGAGATTGACAGACTCCTGAACACGCAAGTCGTATAGTTTTATTGATTCCCTTTCATCCAAGCCACAAGACCTCGGAGAACTCCATAACCCACACCCCAAGGAGTACAACCCACATAGCCCGAAGAATAGCTAAACTGAAGTGGCAGTGGGCGGGGCAAATTGCTCGCAGGAATGATGGCCGATGGGGTCAGAAGGTTTTGGAGTGGCGTCCGCGAGACGGGCTGTAGGTAGGCCTCCAAACAAGATTGAGTGACGACCTTGTAAGGATCGCGGGAGAGCGGTGGATGCGAGAAGCACAAGTACGGTCTGAGTGGACAGCCTTGGAGGAGGCCTCCTAGTGGACGTCTTTCGGCTGACATGATGATGATGATGATGATTATTTTTCCCTTTCTTTCAAACTCAAATGTCATAATGAAATATAAGGACACATCATATTTCAAGCACACTGATTATAGCGCGTTTACCGTCTATGAAAGATATTGGAGATTATAGATAACTGTGGGTCTAGTATGGCTGCGTCTATATCGCGTGTCAAATGTGGATAAAGCATCCGTCACTGTCGTACTTATTTACGTGTCAAAAGGTAACAGATGCCTTATCCAAACTTTGTCACGCGATAAACGCAGCCATAAGATGAGGGAGGAGGCCTCAGAAGAGGAGGGATGTTGGACATTTATTGAGGCACGACATGATCAAAAACATTATAGGAGAAAAGGTTGAAGGCAGGAGAGGCAGACGCAGACAAAGAAGCTACATGGACCAAATGAAGGAGAAGGTGCATGTCGTGTCGTATAGAGGTCAAGGAGCTCGCAGAGAGGAGAGAAGATTGAAAGTTACTCCACCTATAAGAGCAAAGCTCTTCAATTAAGGGAGAGAGTCTATGAATAACAATTTTTAATAGGGTTATTATGACGTAGCTATGCAATTCATTTTACGCCGAGAGAAAAGGACACCACAGCCACAGGCAGAGTATATAACCGCTGTAGCCCTGTCCTTTACGCTCTCCGTAAAATGAACAGCATAGCTAAGCCATAAAACCCCTTGGAGTTTGCAAAATAAAGGAAATAGGTAGATAATAAATCATTATTGAGTACTACACATTTGATATGCATTTAATTGAAAAACAAGTTACATAATATGTACCTAAGTAGGTATAATTTCTAATACAACATGCTAGGTAAATCTACTTAAAATTGTAAATGTTGTAATTATTGCCAAAGCACTACAATTACAGGACTTATTTATAATAATGGCTTGATTCATTTAACAATGACTTTTACGTAAAATATTGAATTATAATCGAATACAATTATAAATAACAAATGTTATTTGTAAAAAACAATTACTTTTGTATGTAAATACGTAATAAATAGTACAAAATCCAAAACGATAGGTATAATGTTTACAAAATAGTTACGTATAAAGCCGAACTTATCCCTTCAACGGGATTTCTTCTGGCTAAACTTTATGATCATCAGCCAGCAGAGCAGTATTAAGCATATGTACTTATTGTCTATACGTACTATTATTATAAAGAGGTAAATTTTGATTGTTTGTACTTTAGTTTATGTGTAACCACCAACCCGATTTAAAATTTGTTTACCTAATAGAAAGCTACGTTATTGTCCACTATTAATAGGCTATATTTTATTTTAATCGAAGCTTTAAACTTCTCCAAACAAATGTTTTAATGGTCAAAAACCTTGCTTCTGGTCTTGGGAGAATAGGTCATGACTTATGAAGTACTACTTAGGTAGCAAAGGTCAATAAAAACGGCAAAAGATGTTAACACTTTTGTACTGTTTGACACATAACCTCAAGTTTTCAGCAAACGCGTTTTTATTTTAAAAAGGTAAACCTAGTTAATTGTTATTTAATCTTAAATATGAAAGTAATAATCAAGCGTTCAAATCATTAAAAATACGTCACGCAATTATGAAGTCAAAGTATACGCGACGCGATAATGGAGTAGGTACCTAATAATAATTTACTAGAAAACTGTTAACATGTATGGAATTGTCAAGCGCTGGGCGCGACCGTCCGACAGCTTACGCCGATCCTATACATTTACATTTCGTTCTTTCAAATAGTGTGCATTACAACCCTTACAGCGCGCCGCGGCGTCTTCTATGTAGCAATTGTATTGTAGTGGCACATCTAAGCATGCAAAATTCAAACTATTTGAACGAACGAACTACAAAATAACGATAAGGTTCACCGAATGGATCTTCTATTAATTCCTATTTATGCTAAATTGCCCATATAAAAGTATAAATATGTAAATAGAAAATGTGTGTGACATTTTCTTAATTAAGTACATAATTTAATTTAGTATAGTAGTATTTTTCATAGATATCCCAATATACATTAAACAGCTTATCTTTAGCAGTTCAGAACGAAAGGAAATATGTAAAAATATAATTCACCCAAACAGCTACCTTCAGTTCTAAGGCATAAGGTTCAAGATGTTATGACTTGACATTAAAACAGTAGGTAGCAGCCTTCACCAATCAATCATCGATCACAAGGGTCAGTAAATCCACTCAGACTTAGTCAATTGAGATAAATTAATTTGCATTAAATAATTAGGCATCTCCCTAAACTAGATACGATCAAATTAATTAAATGAAGGCAATTTTTTATCGTAATACCCAGTAGGTACACATAATTAAATCGTGATTCATAGATATAGTCAGTTATTGAGAACATATAATTGAGAGATAAAAATAATTCACAGAAAGGTTTGCGGATTTTGCTAACCATCTGCATGAAGGAGAACTAGCCAAGTGCGAGTCGCACACGAAGGGTTCCGTGCAGCCCGTACAATATTGATAAATGCACAAAAATTAAATATAGTGAATAAACTAAATATATCAAACAGATATATCTACGATTTACGTATTTAAAAAAGTAAGTACATTTAATCTATACATATAAAGGTGTTTTCTTCTATAAAATTTGCATTTCATATTATAAGTCAACTGAATGCCTGAGATTTTTAGTTTTACAAAAGATCATGTTGATATATTAAAATAAATATGAATAAAAACAGCCAGTTACTTTGAACAACTATATAACATTAGATTCCATAAATAACTTTTACATATTGTTTTTATCACGATAAATTTGTATTTAAAAAATAATTGACATCATTCTCTTTTGACTATTTCAACAATTACAAATAATGTTGCCAGGGTATTCAAAATTACCAGCATGGTTGTAAGTATTATAAACATATCTTAAGTCTATTTTGGCACTTTATACTTATATATTCTAAAAAAACTTTTTTCATAACATTTTTATGCATTTTTTTATGCATTTTTTACAAGCTAAATGGATTTTATTGGTCTGGAGAGCTAGCGAATTATCCTGAGGTTTTACCGGTTTCTATTCATAACTAGATTAATTTGTTTGAGTATATTTGAGCATGTTTCAAGGTAATTTTTTAATAAAGATCTGACTAGAGCAGACATCTTGAATCTTATAATTCGTTCATGGACAATAGTGCAAGAAAATATTAATAATGCATTCAATAAACATATTATTTATTTAAGGAAGTAAACGAACAATTCTCGAGCCATAACTTTTCAGAAAATTTACCTTAGCCAATTTTTTTTAGGTATGTATCCCTCATTTTCAATGACAAGTCTGTCAACTCAAGCCTACCTCATCACATCACTTATGTATTAAAGGTCAAGGCATTAGTTAGTTTAATAATTAAACTAACTAATGTTAGTGATTGAATGCCAGGCCAGATACCTTTTTTTTAGAGTTGACATCTTTGTAGAATGCAAATAATTTTATACTTCAGTTGACCTCTTCCAAAATTGATATTTTTGTAGTAAACTTCAAAAATTCTGTCATTGTTAAAAATCTAGATTTTAATAGGTCAATTCAGTCAGCCAGTCAGTCAGCAGATTTATAATTTCTAATTTAAAAAGACTTTCATCAGAGCCACTATTTTACTTCGTAAAACCATATTGCCTTCGACATGTCATCATAATTACTAAATTTACGATAGCTCTTCTTTACTTGACAGTAAAGCTGACGGTTAAAAACAATACTATAACAATAGAACAGAGGCCCTATACCCACCAATGATAAATGCTTTAAAACCTGATAAAATAGTATTCTGTTCCAATTACTGATAATATTAAGTATTAATTGGGGCAGCATTTAGTTTAGACGCACAGAGTTTATCAATTTTATCACAGAGTTTGTTAATTTGAAACTTGTCAACAAGTGTGAGTATATGAGGTCATAATTCCCTGACCTGAATAAATACATTTTATTGCTTCTTCATGTACAAAGAAAACTAAAGTTTAATAGATCCAGTTAAAATATTAAAACCTAGTTATAAAATTAATTTAAAATCATTACATTATAAATACATTTGAACAGTTAATAATAAATCTGTAAGTCATGTCTTCACGCCTGATGAGTGAGGCTGAATTTGATACATTTAACAAATTGACATTTTGTCCTTGTCTTTGACACATTTTGTATGGGCAAATGTCAAATTTTAACCCAAAGTAATCCTTATCTATCCGCAGTTTGAATATAGGGTTCGACCATTAAAGGTTGCCGGGACCCACTAGACCTATTCTAACTACTAGATAAAAAATATGTATAAAAATACATTACATGTATAAAGATTGGACACAGAAGGAATTTGAAACAGTATTAATAGCCATATGACACTTACATTAATTATTACTTAGATATTGTGTAAACTTACTATAAAAAAATCTACTTGAGCTATCAGCTAAGAGAATGTAA
Source organism: Acleris sparsana (assembly GCA_923062465.1). Classification (NCBI taxonomy): domain Eukaryota; kingdom Metazoa; phylum Arthropoda; class Insecta; order Lepidoptera; family Tortricidae; genus Acleris; species Acleris sparsana. The sequence continues at coordinate 10,761,431 of OV281307.1, read as the reverse complement.
ATAAGAATGTAAATAATTAGATCTTTCTACATATAAAAATAGCAATAAAGTTTACAATCATGTTTTTGCGTGATCACATACTACTATTTAAAAAATAAGTGTACAACATAAATTAAGATAAAGATGCCAATAATTTATTGGACAGTTGGACTAATTTGCAATTTTATTACAACTTAACTATATGTATGAGGTCTGATGACGTTACCCCCTCATATGCGGGTGAAAAAAATACCAAGTTCTAGTCTCTTCAGATTATGATATAGTCCAAAAGAAAAGGTAAAAAAAAATTAACTGTGACCCATAGGCACATGCATTCACAAGACTGCAAATGCATTGCCAACCATGAGGATAAGATGGAATATCGTCCGGCTCATTACACCGGCTGTCTTATTCCAAACCAGAACACAACACACAATGCGAACCCTGCTGTTTGGCGGTAGGTTAATGGATAAGTTGGTGGTAGCATTCCGGACGAACGCTGCACAAGGTCCTACCACCCGCATGAGAGCTGTCATAGGGACCATCCTACATTGAACTAGGTATAGTGTTACTGCAATATTAATAAGTATACAAATATTTGTATGCAAGTAAATTATAAAATAGTTACAAACAGTCACAGTCACAATCACAGTCCGCATCCCCGCCATCGCCATCTCCGCAGCACCCGCCATCGCCACCCGTCACGGCGTCCCCTGCTGAGTCCTCACAGCACCCATCGCAGCAGCCATCTTGGTCACCGCACCCACAACAGCTACCCAAACAACTCGCACAGCCATCGCAAAACGAATCCGTGCAATTTGAGACACCCTCACAAAAGTGACCAAGGCATTGACAATAACATCTCCAAAACATATACCAACAAAAAATATCGTCTTCTACATAAGAGTCGGCACACGCGAAGCAACAGTAATCGTTTCTTCTCTGTCTCATGCGTTCTTCTTCTTCGGATTTCACTGCATCTGCTCTAGTCAACTCTGGGATGATCTTTTCATCAGTATTTACTGGTTGCTCCGTCATATTTGGCGCACTCGGTGGCATGAAAGAATACGTATTCACGTGTATGTCTGCCCCGTTTTCGGCAGGTTCCTTCAAAGGAATGTGCTTTACGTTATTAAATGGTTGAGTTACCACGACATTTTCAGGCGGTGCGCTTGGTAGCAAATTATTCGCCGCAGATACTGGCTGGGACGTCACAACACTTGTGTCAGGCATTTTATTTAAAATTAAAAACAAAATAAACAATTGAAAAGTAATCAAAAGTACCGCCAGACACCGACCAAGTTGACTGACACACTGATACCGATCGTAGTGATCGTGCACCACCTGCGCACGCACTGCACTGCACTAACTGACTGACGTCTGACTGACTGAAATGAACTGAACTGAGTGCATGTATCAAATCCGAGAATGAATGAAGGACGTCACTGCTATTCGTACTTCGTAAGGTAACTGTACGTTTCTATTTTTTGGCATACATACGTCCCGGATTTTGAAGATTAAGAAAATATCATTATTTTTGCATATTACTGCAGACTATTTTGTCCCGAATTATTATCATATCTGGTATCTGGAACTTGCTATTGCAAAGTTTCCAAGACATCGCTAATGCTAAGCACATTTTAATACTTACACTACTTAATGTACAGTCGCGGTTAAAAACAGTCTACATTTGTAAGTTGCGAGAATATTTAGGTACCTAGCCATCAAAGAATTTGTCTTATATATATGGTGTAAATATAAACTAACACATTACATGATATAAATAAGCACACAGTTAGGAAAACATTTTTTAACAATGTATGAAACTTTGAAAACACCTTTGGTTTTCTCCAATCAATCTTTGCAGTTGTATTTTAAAAATGATATGTTACACCGAATGAATTAAGTCCTTATATTCAAATTAAGTCCTAGATAGACGGGCGACTAAGTACGCGTACATAAAGCTGGACGACCTTTTTCGCCCGTGTTTACTTTAGAAGTTCGCGTACTTAGCGTGACCCACGGGAGAGTAAAGTCGCCGAGCCATAAGTACCTACGACGTACTTAATACTTACTCGCTCGTCTATCAGGGACTTTAAAAGTTCTAGCACACCAAACGCGTGGCAGCAGCGTCGGGCTTTGAACGCGTGCACGTGCGAGTTGTAAAACAACAAAACATGGTACCCGGCACATTAGAAAGTAACGCGTTGCAGCAGCGTGCGTGCGTTGAAACTGCTACGCGCCGCTGCTGCCCTGTACAACTCGGCAGCGCGGCGCGTGCTGGTCCCCAAAGTTGTATTATATACGGCTGCCATGTTTACCGTCACATTGGGGCGCTGCACCAGCGGCGCGCCAGTGCGGCGTCGAGTGGTTGTATTTTTTTACAAACGCGTGTTGGATACGTGCGCGTGCGGAGCGACACGTTACACCGAACGCAGCTGCAGCGCGCCTGCAATGTGCCGGGTGCCGCGCAGCTTCCGCTACGCGACGCTGCTTCCACGCGTTTGGTGTGCCGAAGCCTTAAAGGGCCTGCTGGACGGTAGCCAAGACGTCGTATCTCTGTATAGTATGTGGTTGCAAGTACAGAATCCCTTAATCCCATACACTTCGCCCACGGGGACAATGGCGCGATTTCACGGCCCAAAATGCCCGATACTTCGCAGCGTGACAAACTATGACTCCACTCCACACTCGTAGTAGTCACTTCGCAGTGAAGTTCGCGGTCTCTTTGACGCGGGACAATAAACCGACAAATATCGTGGAACAAAACGCGAAACGAACGATAAACATATAAAACCCAGGACTCAGAAACAAAATACTCGCGCTCATCACAAAAATATTAGCCTGTTTATGCGAAATGGCTCAACGGTAACGGTTTGCGCCTTTCGCGCGCTATCCGTGGGGTAACTGTCGAGCGGGAAAGAGATGAAGCTAACGTAACTTTGATTTTTAAAGTAGCGGAACAAACGTTAGGTCCAAATCTAAAATTTACTTTTGCGATAGTGTTGTATAGGTAGCTAGTGACTCAGCAATTAAAGTCTGTGACGGCAACTAACATTCATTTACGAGAATGTCTGTTAACGAGGGCCTTGCGATATGTAGGTACTTTGTCCACATTCAATTTAGGTCTTGCTGCGACATTGATCACCAAAAACATATAATCATGCATTCCAAAAGTGTAGCCATAAAGTTACAGACTCTTAAACACGTACCACATGTGTCACAACATTTATCACACCCAGATTTCTCTGAATCAGGTAATTCAGCTTTCTGCGATTCGGCCATTTTCCACTTATTTACTGTCTATCTTTGTGGAAACACAAAACAATAATTAGTATGGATCACTCGACAAAAGTTTTTTTTTTTATAATAACGGTGTTGCCAGTGTAGAGATGACCACTCGCCGTTAACCACCACAATATCATTAACACAAACAACCGGTATGTTCCTCTCAACACATTCAAGTTATTCAAAGTGCATGCGGCTATAAGCATTGACTCTGCGTTATAGAAGCTTAGTCCGTGATCACACATTCGACAAACTTTCCGTTGACATGATAGAAGTTATCCCTGTGTTCAAACTGGTACGTTAAAACTCGTGCACTCTTTTAGACGATTAAGTACCAACGCCGGTCTACTGATCCGTCTTTAATAATAACAATAATGCAAAAACGGTTCAATCAAAGGAAACAGTTGAATGTCTTTGCATATCCATACGCACTCCAGAACTCCAAGTATACAGGTAATGCAGTTACAACAGGCTTTTGCAGTTTCAGCATTATTTTTACGCCTCAATTCTTCCGCTGTTTCCTCTTGTTGGATAGTTTTGTCGTCCTCCGAATCCGACATTTTTCATCAAATTTCTAAGCCAAAATTCGGTAATGGTAGTTTTACTTATCTTCTATGATGGATTATTCTGTATTTCTGGAGATAATGTCTTATTATTTCAAAGAGTTACCTTTTTTTAACGTGAATATTTGTTTTCAATGTAATGGTTTCTGGCACGTATACATGATAACATCCAAAAGCACTAAGCCGCCACACACACGCCGCTCCACTTAGTTCAACAGGCGAGGACAAAACTCAACGCGTGAAATTATTCTTATTTGATATTTGACTTAATTTGTAGTTTATTAAAATTGCTCACATTTAACTGTAACACGTTAATTTATTAAGCAAACTGTGAAATACGATGGTAACTATATTCTACGATCAATTTACAACACTGGGTTGAACCCACGCCGCGGAGTCACTTACCGGAATTCCAGCACGCACGCGCGTGACGTAAGAGCTGCGTTACGCGCGTAAAGCGTGAACCATCTCGACCAATCACAGGCTGTGGATAGAATGACGCGCGATATTTTTACTAATAGCTTGTTATGTCAATCTAACTTGGTAGCTAGACTCCAGAATACTTGAAATCAATGAACGATAGACTAATATATAATATTTAGATAGGGCTATGTTGTAATATAAGGTACAATAGAACATTTTTACCGTGTATTGTACCTAATTCTAAGAATAATTTCGATAAATACGCCTTCACTTCACATTCGATTTTCTGATTAATTATGTCTTAATTAATTATTACTGTTCATTAAAATTAAATGTATCTACTTATGTGTTGAGATAAGTCTGTAGGTAGGTATGTATAATTTAGTCTGCCATAAAATTAACGTTTTTTTTTTACAGTTCATAAAGTTTCGTATCATAGGTAATTGGTGTTAGTCGTAAGTATAATTTGCAGTTCCGATTTTCGCGAGTCATTTGTTAAAAGTCATGAAAAATTATTCTTTAATTTTCGCAATTCATAATATCTCAGCAATAATAGGTACTATACCGTTGTTATGTAGATATTTTTTTTTAAGAACTACCTAATGTTTGCAATGATACAACGATACTCTAGCACTAGCAGGGGGCATTATTCCTGTGGGCATAAAAAACCGGTTAAGTGCGAGTCAGACTCGAGCACCGAGAGTTCCGTATTTAAGGTACTTAATTTGGTTGGAAAACGCAAAAGAAAATAGTCATTTTGTTATGAACTTTAAAATCTCTGCAATTTTTGTACAGACCTTTTAAGTTTTTTGATATTTTTTCCAAAACTGTAAAGTTTGACAACTTTTTTTTATTCGCGTAAAATTAAGTTTTACAAAAATTAAATTTTAATATTTAAGTAGTTATCTTTAAATCAGGAACTTTTAATTTTTTTTGGTCCATATATTTCGAAAATAAGGGGGAACGGTCATTTTTTGTAAATTTTTGGCGATAAATCAAAAATTACGTCATGAAAAGTTATTTAAAACAAAGTTTTGTAATGTGCAGACTGAGCCTTTCAAGGGGTAGCTATAAATAAATAACTTTAATTTTTCAATTTCATTTCAAATATTTAAAAATAATTTAATATTTTTCTTACGAAAAACATGCGGGCAAGCAAGTACAACTATGCCAAATTTCAATTTGATAGCTTCTATAATTTCTGAGAAAAGCTGCTGTGACATACAGACAGACACCGAAGTCTGCGGGGATAAGACAACCGGTTAAATTACTAACATAGAGGCATTCTATCTCAGTCCTCCGGATTGACAACGCATTTGAAGTCTTAGGATTTTAGTTTTGAGTTTTTTTTTTTTTTTTGGTCCCACTTACAATCATGAGTGCTCGCGTGCCTTTTCATTGCCAAAAAAAAAGTCTCACCATAAGTCCGGGGTAAATTCAAAATATTCATTGACTAAATTGGCCACACGAGCGCTCTTTTACACCTCGCTAATATGGAGTGAATGTAGCGCTTCGGACAAAACCATCATTGCGGAGAAGTGCGGTAAGAAACTCCAGCTTTTTCAATTACATGTACTTAATAAGTTACATTACAAGGTCACAAAAAACATGAAACTATAACAAACTTAGCATTTACTAAGTTGGGGAAGTTACGGATCTTTTGTCTTGAATCAAGACAGCAAGCAATAACAGGACTTTATTGGGTTTCTTATATATCATACAAATACGCCGTAGGTGCGAAACCCTCGGTGCTTGAGCCCAAATCGCAGTTAAAGCTTTTAATTAAGGACATGAAGCTTTTAGTGAAACATGTGTCGAATCGTTTGTGCTTGATCGCCGTACCCTTACCATAACTTACTTGCTTTGTCCCTCACAGTATTGTAATAGAGTAAGAGGGACAGAGCATTCGACTCGCTTGCGAGTACGGTCACAGTATTGTACATGTATTGCTCCTTAATAGCTTTCGGCTAGCTATTGCCATCACCCTTGCACTCGCAACAGACTATATCGTCACATCACTCGTGTTTCATAGAAAACCTGGATGTACTGTAACACTTTGAAAATCGAAGTTCGAAGTTACGTTAGCTCTATCTCTTTCCCTCGTTTTAGTCTCAAGTGACGAAACCCCCCGCACCCGAAGTTTCGAATTTAGTGTTTTGTGGTAAGCACGACAATAAAGGTATTTTACACACAAACTTTAACTTACTATTTTTTTAAATATTAGTAGAAAATCGGATGAATTAATTAATGAAAATAGGTTAATATTTCATAGTGTTTTGATTAAAACAAAAGAACAAGATTAAAATCCTTTATTTTATAAATACAAGTAACTCTTTAAGTGCCTACCTAGGTTCTACTCATGACCACTTTAGGGAATTTTTCAAAATAAATGTACATAAAGACGCTATTTAAATGTCACTTAAATGTCTAACTTACAATTTCGTGTGTGTTTGACCTTAATCGACAGTTTCGTTACGGTGACAAAACTCCCTTCAACTGGACATTTATTTTGAAATTTACTCTTTAAAATTGTTATTAATAATTTATGTACAAGGGCATTTGTTCCGTCCAGACCCTAACAATTAGGCAGTTGACACACAGCTTTTTGTAGCGAATCAGTAGCGACGCAATCGCAAAAGATCGCGATTTTGGCCGGTCTATTCTACTGGGTTAAGCCATATTGCCGTTGACGAGTTATCGTATTGCTTCAAACTCGGCCGTACGGTGACGCCAGTACTGACAAGAATGCCTAAGCGATGCTGCATCGCGTCAGTTCGTGCGTTTGTATCGATACAAAGCGATTGTATCGCTACTGCATCGCTTCAGTCGAAAGTTACAAATGCGACAAGCGGCCCCTTGTCGCGCGTTCATCGCTACGAATCGCCGTGTCGTGTGCTAAATACAGTAGGTAAACGCATTAAATGCAATCATAATAACATAAAATTGAGTCCTTATCAGTTAAGTATCTAAAGTACACGACATTGAATTTTGAGGTGCTTTCAATCCATAAAGGTATCAGCCACTAAAATTTACGGTGCCCAGTAATTGCTCGTGTACAGTCAGCCATTATGGCCATAGTGAAAAAGAAGATTCAGTGGTTTAAGTGAAAAACGGTATAAGTCTAGTATACTCTGTACAGTCAGCGTCATATAGTTGGTAGCATCCAAAGTAGTTCGCTACACGTCATTATTACCGTAGTAACAAGGGCGTGTAACGAACTATTTGGCTACTTTGGATGCTACCAACTATATGACGCTGACTGTACATAACGTATACCCTTTATCGTTTAGTGTAGTTAGCTGTATCTTATGAACCGTAAAGGGTAGACAGTTGAAATTTTGACAGGGTTGTGTATTTCTATAGCAACAGATAATAATAAAAAATAATATTAAATAAAGGGGGACGTTTCGGCTTTTTTTGCATAACCTTAACAATCGATCTGAACCGTAATTAAAATAAATTTTACGAGAGGCTGTATGGTACTTGGGCGTTTTTTTTATTATACGAGTTAGGTCGACTTGTACGTTTTTACTCTAGGCCAGTCATATTTTACAATAAAAACGGTAAACGCAATGTAGGAAGGGGCGAGTTGGGTACAGTGAATCACGGGTAACAGTGGATCATTTACGATTCACCCAGGCCTTGAACGCGTACGTAATAGTAGATGCAGTGTGTAATCGTACGACATAGTATTTTGAAAGATAAGTTTGTTTTTTATTGCTATCTCAATTTGTTTATCGTTGGGTACTGAAGCTGATTTAGAAAGCAAGATAAATACCAACTTTTCCAACCAAATACGATGTCATGATATTAGGTGCGTGTTCGTGTGTTCAAAACACCATTTTATGCATTAACGCATTAACTGCAAGTAACGCATATAAGCGTTCTCCTGTGCGTCCTTTTCCCCAACGCTTTGAACGCGTATGAGCGTTCTTACAGTAACCAATCCCGGCAGTGAAACTGTTAATCGGTCGGATTTTTTTTTATCGACTGTTTTAAAAAGAAGCATGTAACATTCATTGTCCGAATATCCATACATCTGATAGATAGATCATACAGATCACGTCAATTTTAATCATACGCCACGTTTTTACACATTATTTTACGTATATCACCTCCACCACTCTATAAGGATAACCTCGTGAGTCCCGGTGTTCCATAGGAGTTACATCATCGTAACTTTATTTTAACGAGTATAAAGTTCATTTGCTCAGCTTCAGCTTGAGGTACCGATAAGAGAACAAGGTCTGGCACTAATAATAGTTGTTGTAATATTGGTAAAACTTGGTAACCTATCGCCTATTCGAAGTTTTGTTTCCCGTTTAATTAGTCCAAAAATTCATAAGATTTTTTGTTTAATTTTCAGAATGTTTATAGTGATACATATAAGACGCATACGTTAGGTAGGTTTGTTTTATGAAAACCCTGGAAAGGTAGCACTGCACCGAGCGTCCAGTGGCGCCCTCATGACAATTGTGTTGGATATATTACAAAACTTAATAACAATTGAACTATGATTGAGTAACTTAACGGAAAAAAGTGGCCACCTTTTTCCGGTAAGTTGACTCCAAGAAGGTTGAACTCTATCATACCATGCTATACATTGTGTATATTTTTTTTTTTTTTTTTTAATTTATTGATTAAGACAAAAAGAAATACATAGTAGGTACAATGCCCATCTAAGCAAAACCTTGAAGAGGTTTGTGTGCCGATGGGGAGTTCTTAAATATTGATACTGTTTTATAATTTATAAGGTAAGTATTTTGAGTAGGTAGACATACAGCTTAATTTACAGAATATAGGATAAATTTTTACATTTTAAAAAGTGCCTTTTCAACATTTTTCTTATTTTACAACCATTTACATATAAGTTTTGTACATGTTCCGGTAATTGGTTTATTATTTTAGGCAGTAAGTATGAATATTTTCGAGCACCATATATGTTATTGTATTTAGGTAAACAAAATTGGCTTTGTGATGTTAACTTTCTTAATCTAGTACATCTTTTCTTGACTTTGAGATTTGTAACATTGTGATATTCCTCAATTAAGACAGCTATTTTCATCTTTTTTTGTACAGGAAGTATATTACTGTATTTAAATTGTATTCATACAACAAAACTTTCCTTCGGTTTCAAGACAATACCTTAGTTTATTAGAAACAATAACAGTATTGAGGGCGCCACTGGACGCTATCTTAACAAAAACATTTCTATGCTATGAAAATTCAGACGAAGAAACAGTTGGGGAAAAAATGCACATTGTGGTAGGCAACCGTGTAAAACACATGTTCAATCTTATGTTATGATTTATCAATAAGCACTAGCAGTGACTATCGCTTAAAAAAGTAAATAAAACATTTCTAGGTAAGACAGACCGGGCCAATGGAAAGCGGAAGGGACCTATTTCGATTGCTTGGTGCTAGAGCGATACCACACGAACGTTGCCGGTCATTCTAGCATGTCGTTCTAATTTATATTTATTTATTTATTTATTGAACAAGAACGGTTTACACTTGCCAACATGTGCTTATATGTTATATGTAGCACAACGCAGCGACGACAGCGTAGCGCGCCGGCAACGCTCGCCCTTTTACTGGAATCAATATTATCGTTGCAAAAGTATACAATCTCGACGCGTAGATTTTATACTTCCTTTGTTTAGGGACTTAATAAATGTAAACAACGCAAACGAGTTCTGTTAAGCTAATCAAACTGTTCAATTGAGTTTTGAGTGACAAACTATATCACGCGATTTTTTTGTTTGTGAACAGTTTGATCTAACTACCTATTGACTAAATAAATCTAAAACAAGCAGACTGTAGAATGTATCAAGCTTACTGCAAGCAACACCGCGTGCAAGTCATAGTGTATTAACTAAAACTACCTTCATACCTTGGAAATATACGAATTGTCGCCTCGAAATAATTTTCCAAATCGTGCATTTAGTTTTTAAAATAATCGCGACGATATAAAAATTCACAATTTTTCAAGTAGAATAGAAATAAAAACATTTTCAAGGACGACTTGATCAGATTTATATTCGGATAATAATCATAACGTTTAATAAGATAAAACCACATGTACCTAATCTACAAACAAAACAAATTACTCGGATCACTGGACGATACATAATATAAAAAAATATTTTCAATGCTGAATCAATATCGATTTTGAAGCATACAGAGTATTGTTTACACACATCCGAAATCACCTGATTGCATCACTTCAGAGTTCAATCTATTGTAACCTTAACCTTTTGAACACCATCGACGCTTAAAGTCGTCATGACCTGTCGTACAACGCCACCCACGCTTATATTTCGAGGTCAGTGGTTTTGTTTTGAAGAGACTTTATGTCATATGGTTTGAGTTATGTTTGCATAGCTTTTGATACATGCTTAGCGTGTGTTTGACACATTTTTATTCGACGTGGGGCGTCGAAAAGCTTAGAGCTTACAAAACCTGTGCTGGCAACGTCACGTGTTCTTTTAAAAAAACAAAACTTTTTAAAGTCTCTTTTATCCCTGTGCAATTTGGGGATATTTAAATGTGTTATGATGGAATATTTTGTAGTGATAGACCTAGCCTTAAAAAAAGCCGTACCATATTATAATAAAAGTGAATAGGTATACAAAAGTCACACTGTGAGGAAATGTTGCATAAAGCATGGAATAGACCGAGGTAGTAGGACTAGGAGGTTGCAATAAAAATTGCAGAAGTTGATTGCTGTCTTACTTTGACTTCGGTTCTGGGTCAAGAAGCACAGCATAATTTTGCAGTATTTTTTCAACTTTAAAGTTAGAGTAAGACAGCAATCAACTTCTGGAATTTTTATTGCAGCCTCGGTTTACATACTATGTAGATGATTATTTTTTTATACTAAGGAAGTGAGCGAGCCAGCGGTCACCTGATGTGAAGTGATCCCCTCCGCTCATTGACACCTGCAACACCTGTAGAGGAACCGCAGATGCGTTGCCGGCATTTGAGAAAAATGTTCCTCAAAAAACGCATATTCGTAAAGCATATATTTTAGGTCAAGTATGCTTTGTCACTTTTCTCAAATTCAAATGGCACATTGAAAGATAAGGACAGAAGGTTAGTAACATTTGAGAATTTCACTGAATTCCTCTTCAATAATCAAGAAATACGATAAAAAGCGACGTTGCTAGTTCAGCTTTTGTAAGAATTATCGTAAAGAATGACTATAAGAGTTGTAACATCAGAACACCCTAAAACCAAGACGAAATATAAGTTATCTTATACTAGTTTAGACTCAGATCCCGTCACGTAATAAGGCCGCTGAGCGACATTACAATCAAAACCTTTGTATCTTCAAAGCATCAACGCAGTCTTGTTAAGCAAAGGCGATCAGAACGGCTAGGATGCGGTTGTAATTTGAAAAATTATAATGATTTAGAGCTCGAGTTGAGAGTTCCAACTTATCTTTTTAAAAGCCGACTCACGCGTTCTTTAGGATTGTTAAAGTTTGCCACAATCAACGCCGCGTGATTCCTATAGTTTTGTTTCGTACAACTGTCGAATTCGACCACATTTTCTTTAATATAATATAGATAATACTGAAAAAGAATTGTTTACAATACTTTCTAATTCTTGTTACTAATTGCTTAAATAAAATACAAAGTAAGGAGATGGTTTTCAATTATTGCGGAAAATAACGGTCACATCTCATAAGTACCATCCATTTTTTTAAATTCTTATATGAGGCCAAGTATACATTGGTAGAAATATTTGTTCATTAACCAAGGCCAAAACTAAAATAGTGCAATTCTTCAATGCTTTGTAGAACTCAGGGAAGCATCAAGCATACACAATAGCATACATAAAAGCTAATTTAAGTTTATCAGAAGACCTTAACACGGGTTTAAAATTCCTACATGTTCATGCGAAGTCCGTGTAAGTCTGCCTGTACGTTTGCGTTAATCTCAAAAACTATCTGGATTTTGAAGCGGGTTTTTGCTACAATTTAGACCATTTCTCGAGGTTAAATCACATCTATACAATATTAACCATATAGAGCATGGTCATTAATAATTTATAACCTAAAAAAAAACCCACAGAGAACAGGACAATCAAAAGTGCATTAAAACTTGTATCATCGACAAGTGTTGCAAATGAACATTAAATACCATTTATTTTTTATTTTTTCATCTTTATTATTGAACTTACATAGTTTATAGCACCTCCATAATTCCGCAAACCACAACCGCTCCTAAATCCGACGTAGCACATACACAATCCTTCCGACTCCTACCGTCATTCTTTGGGAGTAGATGGTGCGCTGTCTTCAGCTTTTCTCTTACTCGCATGGTGGGTTTTCTTATCCGGCTTGTATTTCTCCCATTTCTTATGGTTCAGAGTATCAAAGTCTTCGCAATACTGGGCAATGTCTCGGAGATACGTAGAGAGATGGAGCAACTCTCTGTCCTTGTCTCGGTTGAGGTGGGCCTGCCGGAACGGTCTGATCTTGAGACCGCTCTTGGGATTCATGATGAAGTTTCTCCGGATATCGTCAAACATTATTGTGTTTTTGGAACTGTATTGGGGGTATTTGCCCCAGATTACGCCTAGAGGTTTCACCTGGAATATAATAATTATCGTTGAATGACTTAATTCTGCAGATTAGCTTGACAGGTAGAGGCTGAATGACCGGAAGACGTATCGACCGCACGCCTGCTCTGGCCCACCCGTCATCATCATCATCAGCTTGAAAGATAAAGTGTCAGATGGGAAGATTAATAAAAGGAGGACTGATTAGTTTTCAATAACATGGTATCCTCAATTGCCTTCTCCATTCCAAAAGAACTTGACAGTCCCTCGAGGGAGTGCGTAATACAATTTTCTACATTTTTAAACCTGGATACTATCAGTAGATCACAGGGGCTCTAATCTCTATTCTACTCTGTAAAACCATATTGTGTTTAGTAGAATGTAGCTCCTGTTGTCATAGAAAATGCAAACAAGCACCGCATTACTTTTGTTACTGGATGAATATTCAGGCGTTTCAACCGCCGTCATTGTTGTCTTCAATATATTGACGAAAATAATTAAAACTACCAGCAACTTTTCATGTCAAAAATATCAGATCTGTTGGCAGTTTACATTCCAAGAACAATTTTTTCATTATTTTTGTCTTGAATAATATGCTAAGATTGCTAAGACAATAATGACCGCGAATTAAAATGTCGAATAATCACCCTACTATGGTACCGCATGACTGTCAAGGGCCACACCTTTACACCTTTATTTCATAACTAAACATCACAAAATATTTGATTTAGTAGTTAAATACATTTTTTTAAGACAAGACCCTACTACCGAGTCCGTGGGCGAGCTCCGAGGAATTGGAAAGACGACGGGTGTGCGCCACGCCCGTCCATCGCATCATAGCCCGCCTCTCCCAGTACGAATTGACCTTGTATTACCTTAGTTGCCTACATTATTAACGTAATATTGACTAAATCACTGCCCTAAATCCAGACGTCGACGAGCTCGCGCGTTTTTATCTGCTTCTATTGTCTTTGCCAACATTTTTCTGTATATCATAAACCCAGCGGTCCTTAGGCCCCTCTTACCCTTCTCCCGCTCAAGTGCAAATACTTACATCGATAGTCCCATATTTGGTCGTATGCACGGTGATCATAGCCAGATAGTCCAGATAGAACATGACCTTGTACTCCTGGTGCGTGGAGACGCCCAGGAGTCGCATCTTCTCCTCGATCCATTTCATCCCCGTGGCAGACCAGATCACGATGTCGTAGTCCTCGTATGCTGAGGTGAGGAACTCGTGAAGGAACGGCCGCATCAGCTCGTAGCCTGGAAAGAGAAACATGGGATGCAGTGAAGGGTTTATGTGTATCCGAGAGGGCAGGGGCCTACGGCTGAGTACGATGTTTGTTTTACCGTATTTTGACGTGTAAAAGTGCCCGTGCGGCCTACTTACTGAATAAACATCTTTTATCTTTTTACCGAAAAGCAGAGAGCGGACGCGGAGCGTTGTAGCGTGTTGCAATAATAAAAACGCCTCTGCCACGTTTTGTGTACAAAGCGCCGCCCCTGCTCTACAAGATTGTGGTTTGAGATAACTCTACACCCACCATTATATTCTGCCTGTGTGATTGATATTTTTTTAATGCGAGATACCTAATGCCCCAAGTAAGTGATCATCGCGCCCCATAAACACCTGCAACACAAGAGGAATCGCAAGTGCGCTGCCGACCTTTGAGTTCAGAGTAGGCTTGTTTATTGTAGGCCCCAAATATAGGTACAGACGCCAAAGGCTGATTCCACATAGGTAAGGTGCATGGAAAAAAGGCTCTGGAAAACGTCAGTAGAATTTCAAGGAAATATCATTGTAGTGTGCTTAGTGCTTGTTATGTAATAAAGAGTCATATAAAAAGGTTTTCAAAAAATAGTCAAATAGCCTATTGTAATGTGCTGTTGATATCTTATAAATAAAACAAGGAGTCAGCATTAGGAAGATCATTTTTGCGAGCAAGTGGCTGACAGTTGGAAGTCCATGTCACAATAACCCTTATAACTGGGTCCTTGAACTCCCTATTCAGTTGAATAGGGAGTTCAGATGGTTAAACTGTATTGCCTTTGACGTGTTATGGTATTGTCTTTAATTCGGCAGCTATTTCTGTCAAGTAAAGCGCAATTCACAGAGCGGGCGGGAGCGGGGCACGGCGGGACCCGAGCGGGAGCCGCGTGGTATTCACAAAGAGCGCCAAACTGCGCTGGTGATTGCAGGCGGGCATTCGGGATCGGACGGTAATCGCGAGTATAATAGATCCTGCGATCCCAAGCGCGGCGCCCGACCCGGTCCCGCCCGCTGTGTGAATTGCGTTTAAATAAGAACTATTAAAATTTACAGTATGGAAACACATCAAAGGCAACATGATTTCACTTTGTAAAATAGATGGCCGGCTGTGACACTGTAAAAACTAAATTAAGTTGAAATATATTTACCAGTTTCCGCAACGGATCTATGGTCAAACAGTGTGTAGTCTATGTCTAGAACAAGCAATTTCTTATCTGGCCTTGGTTCATTAAGTATGTTGATCTTGTAGTCCTTCACCCGCTTGTTTATCTTTGCTAGATATATCTGGAAATGGTAATGTTAAATAAATATCAAGCGCCAATCTGACACAAATTGACCTAGTCTCAAACTACTACTACTAAAACTACTAAACACATCCAAAAACCAGGACTAAATAAGGAAATAGACCTCGGAATGGTAGCCAGGGTCTAAACCAACTACTCTTAACACGTCATCTTCTTAGTCCGTCTACCGATCACAGTTTTGGGCTGCCCAATCGCTTGCCATGTCCTTATATCAATCTGCATGCTTGTAAGCTGTTCACCCTGTATGCATTACACATTTTTAGATAATCACTGTGCTTGCAAAAATCGCTGCGCTTGTTTTCATATAACAGATATGGAACTTACTTTGATTGAACTGTCACTGTGTAAAAGAATTGCTCCATATAGAATGGAGCACTAGCAACTTTTGCAAGCACAGTGACGGAACATGGTATAAGGACAAAATGTAGTAGTCCTTCGAGTATGATACCTTAAAACCCCCCAAATTGCAAGTAACATATTATACCTCTTGGTTTTCCACATCCACCTCCTCCTCCTCAATGTCCAGGTCATTGACTACTTCGTCACACTCAGGCTTGGTCTGGGCTCCCTGGATAGCCTCCTCGAGGGAGCCCATCATCATGATCTTGAGGTTTGGCTTTAGGTTCAACTCAGCTAATGTGTAGTTGTCCGTTGCCACTTTGCCTAGAAAGTAAATAAATAAAATTCATATTAGAAATGTGTAATCTTGTTATTTTATTCTGTCTTTTAGTTAAACGCTTCTACCAATAAGAGTAAAGCGATAATTAAACTAATATCAACCCAAGGGGAAAGCTTTTTTAGAAAGTTAAAGAAGCCAGATTATTTTGTTTGCATCAGGAACCGGACCACTCTTTCCTCAGGGAAAGCCTTTCAATGGGCTTCCCCTTGGAAAAGCTAGCCCAGTGGATTTGCTCACCCACACGGTCGGTAATGTGTATACTTACAAATAAGGGTTTTATGAGGGTATTGAGTTAGCGCTTAGTTGAATGGCATATCTTTAACTTGCTTCGAATGGGATGCAAGGTAACATGTGCGTCTTCAAAAGGTTCAAGACTTTTAAATGGTTTTGTAAGAGTAGTAAGCACTTAATACAATGGGCAATAATTTCGAAGTATTGCTTTAAAGGCATGTTTAAAGGGTTTGGTAAGTTAGAGGGTTTAGTAGTTAAGCCTTATGAAAAGGCATATAAAACCGTTAAGGCCGGTCCCTGGTTTGCATGTGTGGTTTTAGTATTCAATTTCATGATGATACTAATCATCAGAGCCAAATGATGTGTATGAAATCATTATTGTCTAGCTGTTGCCTGCAACTCTGTCTGCGCAGACAAATGAAACGATAATGAAGTATATTAATTGTTTAAGATTTTTTTTAAATTGGTCCTGTAGTTTTCAAGTTTATTTGTTACAAACATTCAAAAATAAAAATCTTTCCTCTTTCTTTCTTATAATATTAGCATAAATATCATCTCCATTTTCAACTATTGATTGACTTAAATTGTATGGTAATTGTACCATAAACACAAAGAAATACCAATATTTTTTATACTGAGCTGAGGCCTAAAATTATGAGTCCCAGGGAAAGCCCTGTCTTAAGTTTTCATTTTCCACTGAGGGTTAGTGACCTTTCTCATTATCATTCTTTCCTCCTTTCTTTGTTTCAATTATTTCTCATAGAAAATAAACAGGCTTGTCTGGATAAGCTGATGATGAGCAGTCTCCACATGAGTCATGCATGACAATTTAGTTACTCTATTATATTTACGTGTTTAGGTACCTATGGAGCACCCGGCTAAAAGGCAAATTATTTCAAAAAATGTCTGCAATCGATCGTACTTGTTTCGGATCTCAAATTATCGCAAGTAAAGTACCGTACGATTGCAAATTCCAAGAATTGCCGCTCGCCGCTGGGAAAGCGTGTTGGAATTGAGTGTTATATAAATCGACCCATTTTTTATCAATTACCGGGTAAAAACTAGTCTTCAGTAGGTAAGCCAGCATCTTGGCAGCATTTCAAATAAATGTAACTTTATAAATATGCATAATTACCCTGAAATTTGACATTTAGCAATTTTTGTCGGTCCGGTCGAACGCCTGTAGCATTTTCAATTGCGACTTTCAACATAGCTACGGAGTCCGATGGAGAGAACTCCGGGATGGCGAACTCCTTCCCATTCCACTTAACAGTCAATTTTAAGGAACTATCGTTAAAATCGCACATCTTTACATGAAGCTAAATGCAGAATCTAACGGCAAATGTGACACATAAACAAAACAACTTTGACCACAGACTACTAAGCGATGGCGATGGACAAAGAGGAAGGAAGAGTCAAAGAGTGAAAGGGTAAATGATGCACAGATTAATTATTACACTACCTACGTACCCACCCAGACAGACTGTCATCTAGCGAGCATTTTCTGCATGAATTCGGCCACAGGCCACAGCCAGCCAAAAACCGTTTCGTTTGGGAAATTGTTAAATTATAAACGTACCACATTGTTTTTGGAAAATAATAATAATAATAATTTCGGCAAACGGTCTTATAGCGAAGAGTCTTGAACTCTTGACCAACACCTTAAGAGACTCTCGCTATAAGACCGTTTGCCGAAATTATTATTATTATTATTTTCCAAAAACAATGTGGTACGTTTATAATGTACATTTATAATGGCTGTGTCAAGGGCCAGATACAGAAGGCATTACTCCTCGACACGGCACGCATTGTGAGGAGGTTCCTCTCTCTGCAGCCCTAACCACCGGTAGCTTGAGCCCTGCCCCGCTGCCGGCGGCACTCGTAGGTAAGGTTTTTTATAATGTTTATTTTTTGTATTAGTATTGTTATTTTACTTTTATATTTAAATATTTATTGTAAAAAACTTAACTTATAGAAAATGTAATAAATATCTAGAATAATAATAACTTTTTAGCGTCCGTGAACTGGCCACGGTTCGGTGACCTCTTTGGGGAAACCGAAGGTTTTAGGGAATATGCATGTGATTCCGATATAGACGAAAAAAATCATGTGTTATCTTTATTGTTATAGAAATATACCAATATATTTATTTTTAAATTTTATCTTGTTTTCATTGTGAAATTTAATCATTAAAAAGTTACTTTTTTTAAATTCCCTCGCGAAATTTCAAAACGCGACGCTATTGGTGGAACGAAACGTGACGTCGTCACCGTGCACTGTCATTTGTCACTCACTGTCACTGACGCTCACAGATTATTAAGGTAGGTATGCTGACGCTTGACGCTGTCAACTATACTCCGTTTGTTTAGGTACTTAAAAAAATGTAAACAAAAGAACCACGTTTTATAGTTCGTCAGCCAATAGAAGCATCAACACTGATACGTCAAAGTGCAATAAAACAGTTTTGATTGGCTGTTTAACAATGCCACGTGGTTTGGCTTGTTTACATTTTTTTAAGTACCTAAACAAACTAACTATAGTCGGTTGTATTTTATGGTTGTTAGAGCGTATTTGCATTTCTTTGCGGTTGTTTTTGTTATTATCAGTGTTCTTTGTGGAATATTAGCTTTAAGTATTGACTCCTAGTAAAAAAAAGAGTTACTACAATGACTGAAAGCGGTTTTGTCAAAGCACAATCAGATAATTTGCCTAAAATAGATTCGTTTATGATGAGCACGTATTTCGCATCTAATTCAGATTTCATGTCCGCCGAACTTAGAGGAGTCAAAGCCGCAAGGTAAATAAGTTACAGATATTTGATAAATTTTAATTTTCCACGCTTTTGTACTTACGAGTCGATCAATGCAGCACCTTATTATAACCTTTAATATGCAGTTCAATTTTTTTCGTTACAGATCTGAACGAGAATCTTACGGCGATTCAGCAGTAGGATATGTCCAAGTAAAACGGGAGAAAGGGCTATGCGTAGTTACGGCCAAGATAACACCGGAGCATAATGTCCGCCAAAAGTATTACAATGTCATGGCTACTTGCAACGAGACGGAAGGAAATATTCTGTCTGTTGAGTGTGAAGATTGTGCAGCACACTTAGGTAGGTAGGTGTTAGGTGTGTAGGTGTAGGTATTCACAAGACAACAATGATTTGATTATGATTAAGTATCTTAACTTTATACACTTTAATCATGTAGACTATGTAGATTAATGCTACTTAATCTGAAATAGTGTTTAAGCTACCATTAGTAGTGATTTGGCTTTGTTCCATATAATAATAATATAATATGTAATATATAATCATGTGAGATTTTATTGTTATTATATCCTGTTAAAATGTGAGTTTGTATGCACGGATAATAATATAGTATGTTTGTTATTCATACATATTACATACATACATACAATACCATCACACTTTCATCCCAGAGTGGGATAGGCAGAGCTATAGAATTACTGACAACTCTAACAACATTTTGCATAAACAGGCCAAGACGTTAAGCATGTGTATATTAGTGATAGGTTGCCTTTAATCCCTCAGTTGCCTCTTATAACTTCCACAGGAAGTCATTGAGTGGCACTATTCTAAGCCTATATGTTTGTTATCCTTTCATGTAAAAACTCTTGAATCAATTTGAATTAAGTTTGCTATATTATAATAACGATTATATTTATAATAACGAGGCTTCTTTTGTTTTAGGTGGATGTAAGCATGCCATTGCTTTCTTAGCATGGCTTCATAGACGTAGTGAAGATCCATCATCTACAAGTGCAGATTGCTATTGGAAGAAACCGAAGTTATCTTCAGTAGGCACAAGCTTAAAATTCATGAAAGCAAATTTCTTCATTACTGAAGAAAAATATCAAGCGAAACACAACACAAAGTGTCAGTTTTCTCTCAATTTTTAAAGATTACAGTAACAATGTTGATAATATGGATAATCAACTTATCAAATATTATAAAGAACCAAACCATGTAGAAAAATTATCCATTCATTATTTAATAAGTAGCATGCAGAGCAAACCTAAAAATGGTCAAGAATTTATTGAGTTTTGTAATCAGAAGATGGATGCAAGTTCTCTAGAGGAAACTGCACTTGCAACAGTCGACCAAAAAGATTGTCCATTATTGTATGAACTTAGATATGATCGTATAACTGCTTCAAAAGCTCATGCAGCAGCCCACTGTAATACTTTGAATGGTACGTTGACTGAAACCATAATGGGGGCAACAAAATTAAAAGACACAGAAGCAATGCAAAGAGGTAGACATCTTGAAGATAACGTTTTAAAAAGGGTTGAACAACTGAAAAAAATTAAAATTAAAAAGTGTGGCTTGAAATTAAACTCTGAATATTCTATTATGGGTGCTTCACCTGATGGAGTAACTGAAGATTATGTTATAGAAGTGAAATGCCCTTTTTCAGAGAAAGCAATGAGTCGATACATTAAAGAAAACCAAGTGACTTTACAATATAAAGCACAGGTACAACTTGAAATGCATTTTTATAGAAAAAGTAAAGCTCTCTTCTGTGTTGCATCTAGTGACTTTGAAAGTACAGAAAATATCAATATAATTGAAGAATTATATGAAAAGGAGTTCTGTGAGGATCTGTTAAAGAAATGCACACTATTTTGGTGAAGTGTAGGGTGAGAGGTATAATGACAACTCAAGAGTCTGGAGGAATACTGTTCTTTATTGGTAAAATTGTACAGCTTATATACTATGGTTTCTAGTCATTATCTAGGCTTAGGGTAAATGGTGTGGAAGTAACGTTAATGCATCGTAAGCAGAATTACAAGTAAATATCAAAATCTAGGGTTAATGGTGTGGAACTTATGATTATGCATTGTCAGCGGATTTAAACTATAAAACTTAATAGAGGCTATAAACTTTTATAGCATCGTTAAACTAATAATTAGAGAAGAGGTAGGTCTCAGCTGTATGTATCAGCTGTTACATTGGTGACCTCACTACAGCTTTCCCCTCCATCGTTAAATATGAGGATAGCGGTTCCTATTTTGGTGGTGGTGTTTGATAGTTTGATTTTGTTATGGTTTAGTATATATTTTTATTGTTGTAATGTTAAGTGTTGTGGTTCATTTATTCACTATTCCGTTCCTGGTTTGTGTAACGACTACACAAACCCTTAGTAACTTTTTTTTCTGTTTCGACCCTTTTTTTTTTTTTAACTATGTCTGTATTTGTTTTGGATGCGACACTGGTGCGCGTGTATGAGCTGAGTCTTAGTTTTAGTGTTCGCCATGATGTAAATTTGTATTTCTCAACGATGCGGCCAGTGTCGGGTTCGGTGGAGTGGGTCAGTGTTTTTGACGCACCTGTGGGCCATCCTTTGATGTGCCCACTCCATCCATCAGAGGATCTGATGGTTACCATCTGTGTGGAGCTAGGTTCAGTGGACGCGAATGGCGAACTGCTATTCGTGGATCCGACGCTGACACCTGATGGCCGGTATTGGCGTGTCATCTGGCGCCAGTTGGAGTGGTTGTCTCTTGATGAGGTGATGATGGACTTTCTTGCTGATGTTGACTTAGGTGATGTGAGTGATGGTAGTAGTGTTATTTAGTTATTTTTGTGTGTGTGTTTTTTTTTTCTCTTTATTATTACACTTTTATTAATCAGTTTGTTGTTTAATTTATATGCTGTAAGGTTTCGTTCTATTTTTATGCACAATGTATTCTTTACCTAAAACTAATATTTTAACATTTGTACCTTGATCTTTAAGTACAGTATAATGGTCCTTTATACACTGGGTCCATTTTGTTTACATCTTTTGCAAGTTCTATTGACGGCGACTTTAGTTGTTTTGTGTTTTGGTCGTAGATTCTCTTCTGAATCACGTGCCTTTTTTTATTTTTTGACGTTGACGTTGACGTTGACGTTGGCGTTGGCTGCTTAAAATACGGTGTCGTTTCGCAAACAAAACACTTGGCTACACCGTCCTTGAGGCGTCGGGTGGAAATAAATGGTAGATCGCAAAAAAATACATTTTGTTTTCTAGTATTGGTTTTGTCGGACGGAATACTGAAGATTTTAAGGTGGATTGGCACACACGGTTACTAAATAACTTATGAAATTAACTACCTACAGCATGAGTGGATTTATGGTAAATATCAAGGTTTACTTCTCCCTCAAGGTTGCCTACAAAGGTCGGTCTCACGCTATGCCGCTGATAGAACTTGTGATGGGCAAGACAACCTACAACACCACGAAGCGCAGGGCAGAGCAGGACAAACAAAAGTTGACCACCGTTTAAAAAAAAATAATGCAAAAATGTACCCTATAAATCTTAATACAATGATCTACCAAACTGCGTGACAGTTTGCTGTCAGAAAATAACCTCCACCTTAAACTTAACAACTAATAGGGTCTCCCCAGTTCCCCACACCAATCGACGCGGAATCTGCGTTATATGATCAAAAAACACTTTCCCCCTTACTAATAAACGTTGAGTAACGGTGGTATAGCTATACAATGTTTTGTCCTTATCCGACAAATTCAAATGTCACAATAACAGATAAGGACAAAACATTGTATAGCTATACCAGCGTTACTCAACGTTTATTAGTAAGGGGGTTTATGTCTAGGTATTCAATAAGAGCGAAATAAGACGTCGATCGACCGGAAAACGACGATTTGCCTTAAAGCTGTTCGGATCCGTACGACGCTGTTAGCAGCCAACCGCACGCGTTCGTATTCTTAGATCGCCGAGTACCGCCGATTGGCTGAACAGTTTCGACCACGGCCGAGTAGGTACGATGAGAGCTGGCGACAGCCGTTTAGCGTTGATAGGTGTGGGGAGACCCTAACTTAGCTAATCGAACTTGGCCGTGGCGTCACCTACGCGTCCAGGTTGGTTGGGTTCCGTGATAGGTCCATAATAGGTAGAGTGTGACATAAAAGAGTAGAACTTAAATGAGGCCGTCACTTTCTACGTAACTGTCACATTTTTGACGTAACGAAATTGTTAACATGGCAACAATTTAGTTTGGAATTTTTTTAGTTCCATTGTATTTAATTTTTTCTTTTTTATGTCGCACTGTAATGTGCGGCGGTACGGAGTTCGACTAGAAATTAACCGGTTTTTAATATGTCACCCCAACAAATTCAGGTACACTGTGCGTGCACTGTTCGCGCACCGCGTAGCAGTCGTCACGGAGCAGTATCTGTTTGTTTAAAGCCGGGTACTCACTAGCGAGCCGTAACCGTAACTGTTGCACGTAAAATCGTGGTGTGTACGCGACTCGCGAGCCTGTTCTCCACTAGAATCTCGTTCCTGTAACTGCTACCGGTACAGTTGCAGCTCGCTAGTGACTACCTGGCTTTAAATACGTGGAACTGCGCCGCCTGCGTATCAGTATACGCTTAGCCCTAAGTTTGAACATGCGCAGGAGTAGGTTAGATAAATAATTCTAAAGGTTCGCGGGGGAACCAAAGTGAAATAATTAGCGATGTGTAATGATTTTATCATACAATTTCAATTTCACAAGTCATTTAAGTTCCAAAGATAAAGATCACACGACTTTCTCCTCTTGGCTGGTTTTTTCTTGGCTATCTCTTCTCTCTATTGTAGCGCTGTCCGGTTCGTAGTCGGGGTCCAGTGTCCGAGACCTGATGATTTCTTTGTATATGTATGCAGACTTCCTCGGCGTCCTTGTTAGCTCTGCGCTTTTGAAGTCCACTTCATAGAGGCCGAATTTCTCGCTGAAATTATTAGAGAACATCTTGGTGGATCTGTTCGGATCGCTAAGCTATCCCTTTACTGCTACTAAGAATCAGTGTTTAGGTGTGGGAGTAATGTAGTAGATGCCTTCTGAATCGTCAGGGTTAGCAACGTATGATTTTTATTTCAAAATTAATTACCATTCCACAGAATGTACACAAATTGCAACATCAATTCAATCATCACAACATCAATTGGATTTTAATCTAATAAGAGCAGATCTGTCTTAACTTAAGAGCAGAACAACAACAACATTACCACACCAAATAAACTTACGTATAGCCATGTTTCCATTCAAAATTATCGAGTAGACTCCAAACGCTGTAGCCTTTTATATCGCAGCCTTGGTCATAAGCATCCAAGAGAACTTTCAAGTGGCTTCTAAGGTATCGGATCCGGTCGTCATCCAGCAGGCCGCCTGCGGTAGACCAGCCGTTCTCGGTTATGATTATGGGTGGGTTATCGTATTGTTGATTTATGTTTAGTAACAGCTTGAGGAAGCCCCAGGGCACGTTCTGAAAGCAAAATACTTGAAATTTCTAACTACCTTATAGGTGTTCACCAATTCGAAGAGTAAATGGGAAGACGAGAACGCAGCTGTTTTATAATAAGATTTAGAGTAGTTTAATCTAATGTATAACTGCATCCTTCAAGATTACTGATCACATGATACAGTCTGGCTTTAAACTTCTATGGCTCACCATACTAGGAAAATTTAGCAACATGACAAAAAAGATTTTTGCAAAAGGTGTTGTACTCTGAATTATTAACTCCACCAACCTGAAGCCAACTTGACTTGGCCTGTGGCCAAGAGTTATCCTTCATCAGCACGGAGCTCATATCATCCATGTAGGAAGGCACCGGATACATTCCTTCCAGTGACGCATCTCTATACGCCATTTTTGTAGTATACGCGTTGACGCCGAGAAAATCCGAAGATCCCCGAATTTTCGCGACCTCCTTACCCGTGAGTTCAGCAAGTCGAGATCTGGGGAAGCCTTGATCAATGCTCTTTGCAGCCACATTCTGTCTGACTTCAGAGGGAAAGTCGCCAAGCTTCGAGAATATTGGGTGTGTGTATTGGCCCCACTGAAATTTGAATAATTAATCAGTTATCATTATTATTTGGATGTTTCTCTTAACGGGTCTCTATTGACTGCCATAAAGTTAAAGTTTCGATTATTGTTTGCCAAGTCGTTTATATATATTATACGTATTAATAGTCATAATGTTTTTAGTCATAATTTTGATGATTATACATCGGAATGTCAATTATTTCGGGTCTTTCTGTTGGAAGTCATAAAATTCATAGTCATGCCAATTTATGTCATAATAATTTAATTTCATAATGCCAAAGGTAATAATTGTACCTACTTGTTATAAATGTTTTTAGGTCAAAAGTTGTAGGTCATAACACTACAATTTGAAGTAACTCACTTTTTTAAAGGCGAAAATTACAGAGCATAAACTGTAAAAAACATTCGTACAAAGTCCATGTCCAAATGCTATTGTCTCAATGTACAAACAAAATATAGACATGTATGATGTGACGGGGTCGACGGAGCTCCGCTTCGGCCTTGACGCAATACTAACCTAACCTAACCTATTGATCCAGATTTATCGTCTATAGTACGGGTATTTTGGTTAGGCAGGAGGCAGAAATAATTGATAGTATGAAAGTATACCTTGTCCTAAAATATTTCTGACTCATTTTTAACATGCCTTTGATTGTTATAGGGTTTTAGGTTATGGCTTTTGTATATATAATTTTAACATTATGGATAGTTAACGTTCGAATTATAAAGCGTTATGAAGAAAAATTGTTATGACTTCCGATAGTTATGAACATAAACAATATGGGTACAAATGTCTGACTTTTAATAATAGAAACTATAAATGTATGGCAGTCAAAGGGATCCCTTCTCTTAACAAAAAGCATAGAGCCAAACCAAATTAGCATAGAGGCGTTCCATCTTGGTCCTCGACGTTTAAAACGCACCTGCATTCTCAAGATTGCTTTTATTCAGAGTATGCGAATATTCAATGAGCAAATGCGAATATTCAGAGTGTGAATGTAAAGAGTGCGAATGTGCGAGTGCGAATGTTCAGAGTGTGAATGATCAAAGTGCGAATGCGAATATTCCGATTGTGAATGTTCAGAGTGCGATTGCGAATGTTAAGAAATTACTTGAGTACATTAAAAAAATTGACATTGTCCTCATAAAACAAAAGTTAAGCATAATAGTGTTACATACTAAATACAGTACGTGTGTTGTTTTAAGTAGGTACTCATAAACGTTATATAGACGAAGTTCAATTTCGCATTCGAATTTGGATGCGAATGTTTAAAATGAAGTGAATCATTCGCATAAGCGAAGGCGAATACGAATTGTCGTAACATCCCTAATATCGCTACAATCGTAAATTTTCGTGTCCACTCCACATCTAATGGTTTATTATGTCGTCGATTTGCCTTTTGGAAGGGAGACCCACATTGCATCTAACTACGAGTAGGTACAGTAACGAGTACATTTGGATAACTTAAATAAGTTTTAAGTACCTGGAAAACCGAGCTTGTTGCAGGCGTTGAAATATTACCAAGAGATGAGAGGCACCTATGTATATTACAAGAGATATTTTGGCGCTCGAGCAAAGCGGAGCGGTAATATTTCGAGTGTGAAGTAAATGGTAACTCACCCGAGTTAAACTCTGTACTTTTCATTTCGATTATGAGGTAAGTAATAAAAAGGTAGTTACGGAAATTAAAAATATAGCGAGCACTGTATATTACTAGTGCCATGTGGTTGCCGGCTTAGGTTAGTGCCACTCCATGCCTTCCTGTGGAAGTCGTAAGACGCGACTGAGGGATTAAAGGCTTGTAGTATTGTTAGGCGATGGGATTGCAACCTGTCATTAATCATAGGCACACTGATAAACGTCTTAGCCTGTTTGTGCAAAATATGGTTATAGAATTAAGAGCACGTTGTTAGAGTTGTTGGTAATTCTGCAGCTCTCCCTACCCCACTTTGGGTTGAAGGCGTTACGTTAAGATCGTATCTTGTTTTCCCGCTCTTGTTTTTGACACCAACTTTTTTTTAGAGCGCCAGAGTGCCAGCTTTTTTATCCGACTGCCATGAAGGATTATTTAGTGCGGTTTTGAGGCGGTTATTTTATTACAAACCGCAAGCAATCAAATAGGAATTAAATAAAAAGTGAGAAGTAAAAATAAAGTTAATATTAAAAAAAAAGTTATTTAAATATACAACTGGTGCTTTATTCTGAAACTTCATAATAAAAGTTATAAAAGTAAGATTCGGTAGTTTTACCAAATAGTGGCTGTATAAGTTTTTACAATGGCTCGATACAAGGCTTAGTTTTTTTTTAATAATCTTACTACGGAGAGGCTGTATAGGTTTCTGCTACTGCACGGAAGTTTATAGAAACATAGTTCTTTTTTCAAATTACTTTTCTTCTCTAGGGTGGACATGTATCACTTTCAACCCGCTTCGAAGATAAACAATGGCCTACTAAACTGTAATTCTATGGAACTTGCTAACTATGTAAACAAGCCGCCATACTAAAATTGACATTAGATGTCAATTTCAATATATTGTTTGTTTACATAGTTAGCAAGTTCCATAGAATTACAGTTTAGATAGAGTATGAGATATGAAAACGATTTTCCCTGATGATGATCATTCGCCCGCTTGCAAAATCTATCGAGTTTTTTTTGTTGTCACTGCCGGACAAACAGGCAGACGGCCTACCTGATGGAAGGTGGTCACCGCCGCATATGGGCGCGTCACTAAGGCGTTGCCGGTCTCTAAGAAATTTAATGTCACCCTTTTTAGGGTTCCGGACCCGAAGGGTAAAAAACGGGGCCCTATTTACTAAGACTCCGCTGTCCGTCTGTCCGTCTGTCTGTCACCAGGCTGTATCTTATGAACCGTGATAGCTAGACAGTTGAAATTTTCATAGAAGATGTATTTCGGTTGCCGCTATAACAACAAATACTAAAATCAGAATAAATTAAATATTTAAGGGACAAACGACAAACCCAGACGACAAACGTATTTTTTTCCGTTTTTTGTCGATATTAATAACGGCAACAGGTAGACACTTGAAATATTCACATATTAAGTTGTATATTCACTTTAAGTAAAAATAATATAAATACTTAAGGGGGCTCCCATACAAAAACACGATTTGTTTGCCGTTTTTTGCTAATGCTGAATAGATAATGGTAAGGAACCCTTCGTGCGCGAGTCCAACTCGCACTTGGCCGGGTTTTTAAAAAGGCCCATATTGTAGCGCATTGGGTTAGGAAAGTTTTGGGTCAAAACACGCACGACCACGATACTGATAATGGCTACAACTTTTGTAAGAGTTATCATATTGAGTCGAAATTTGCGTGACATATTGATCAGAATTTTACCTTTAAATTCTGATACAAATGTATTTCCGGTCAATCTTCATGACCCATTAAATAAACTCTACGATTTCACATCAATTTGCAGCAATACGAAAACAGACCAAACTTCGAGCTTCACATGCTGGTTTTTGAGTGTCGCTAGGAAAATAATGCTGATCTCTAAACATATCCACAGATGAGAGACTTCACAATATTAAACAAAAAAGTTACTTAGTTAACAAAAACTAACCTTTAAAGCGTTTTTAAAAAGTGATCTTTTTAGAGAACTCGTGCGTATTTTAATCGGTGCCGGTGGTGAATGTTAGATGATCGTATCGGAAATTGCGGAAACTATGTGTAATTATTATTAGTTCTTAAAAATGTACATTAATTCAGCTATTAATATTTTATATGTTTTAAAATTAAAAAATAAACTGAAGATAATTTTATTTGACTAAACCTTTGTGACAGAACTTAAGGACCGACTAGGTATGTTATGAATACCTAATGACAAGCATGCTAACATGATTATAACTACACATAACGCTAAAAGTCACCTTGCTCTTAAAACCATGAATTGACCAAGTATTTTGGCCAATAAAACAAAAATTGTTGGCAACTAACATTTTGTTTCATTCAGTCTTTAATTAGTAATGGTAATTTTATGTAAATACTGTCGTTCATACTCAATTACCACGCGTAAAATATGTCTTTACTGCCATTTTTATGTTAATAGTTAGTTATTCTGAGCCTGAGTTCGTGTACCTGCTATTTTGTTACGCGTCTGGTCTTGCAAGAACCTCAGCAGTCAGTCATTTGGCAAAGCGCTGGCCTAGTTGGTAGTGACCTGCCTAATATGGGTTCAAATCCATGTAAGGGCAGATATTTGTGTGTTGAGAGGGAATATTTCTCCCTGAGTCATGGATGTTTTCTATGTATTTAAGTATATATTTATCTATATAAGTGTTTATATCGTTGTCTACACCCATAGAAAAAGCCTAGTGCTTAGTGTGGGACTAGTCATTTAGCATTGACCAAAAATAATAATAGGTTTTTACATTATAATTCAAAAGAATAGGTAATTTTAAGAGACCAATTTCGTTAATTTGTATTTGACCCAATAGTTTTGTTTCAATATCTTTATTTATTTAGCAGACATTTTATGGATGACATGATTATTTAAAATTTGGAATGGCATTTTCTAGTAAATAACATAAAATTAAATGATATCTGATGATAAAAAGTGATTGTAATAGTGCATTAAAACATATTATTTCAAGCGGATTTCGCCTAACCCGTAAGATACACCTAGATTGGCTTCAAGCCGAAAACGAAAGTCAAACAAAGGTTAAATATACTTTTGTCGAAATATCCGAAATAGATAAATATTCCAAAAACTAAATAATGCAGAACGGCTTTAAAACTTACTCCTCGAAATGGTTTTCGAATTAGAGTAATTGTAAGAATATGAACAATCCCAATTGGTGTGATATTGTCCCCTGATATCCTTTTTTTTGTTTTAAATATTGTAACTAAAGTAATACTCACATCGAACTGCCTAGCATCCAGGGCAGCTTGGTGGTCATCCATCATGTCAGATGTTGGCTCATACCAGGTAAAACTGATGGCAATCCCTAAAGTCCCGTTCTGCTTTTGCCTGTACACCTCATCGTACATATGGTACACTTCTGCGTGTGCCAACAGCACATTTTTCGCGCAAATGTATTCTGCTATCCCAGTCATGTTCAACATGGGAGCTTTAGTAGCAATGCCATAGCCATCGTAACAAATCTGTTTCGGCTCGTTTATGGTGATCCACTGCTGGACTCTATCACCAAACTTTTCAAAGAGAACCTTAGCATAGTCAGCGAACCAAACTACTATGTGTGGGTTCAGCCAGCCGCCCATCTTTTGAAGTTTCTCAGGCAGATCCCAGTGGTACATTGTCACCACGGGCTGTATGTTATTTTCTCGCAGTTTATTTATTAAATTATTGTAGTACGCTACGCCTGGCTCGTTGATTTTGTCAGGGAAGCCACTGGGTAATATTCTGGTCCATGCGATGGAAAATCTGTAGAAGTCCAAGCGTAGATCATTCATGATCTCTACGTCCTTCAAATATTTATGGTAGGAATCGGCCGCTACGTCTCCTGTGCTGCCATCGTCGATCGGGGAAGGATCACTGTGTGTCGCTACATCCCAGATCGACATGCTTTTTCCTGTTAACAACAAGTTTTTTTGTGAATCACTTACCACCTTAATGTTTAAGAGATGTCCAGTTAAGGTTCATGACTGAGACAATTTTAATGGTAACGAATAGACAACTGCTATAAATATCAATAAGTGATATAACAAGTTGATTTAAGTACATAATAAGCCGAAGTGTCCAGCCAGAACTTCTTCAGTCTGGTTTTGAAAGAATCTACAGACTGAGACTGCCTAATCTCAGCAGCCTGTACCGAAATAGATTTAGAATATGCTTTGTTAGACGGGAAAGCAAAGGAAAGATTGATTGGGTTGATATTCTGTGTCAGAGTTTACCATCCTCCGCCCAGGCTCCTTCTATCTGATAGGCCGCAGTCGAAGCCCCAAACATAAAATTCCTCGGGAACCTGCGAATCTTGCCCTTAAGACACCACGCATCCTGGCTCCAGAGGAGTAAAACAATGCTGAAACAAGGTAATGTTTGTGGTTCTATTGAACTTGGTAAAACCATATCACTTTTGACTTGTTACTGTCAAGTAAATACGAACTATATTACGACAACACGTCAAAAGCAATAAATGTAGAGAGCGTGATTTGTTTTGTTTATTTAATTGTTGAGCTTCCAAATTTCCATTCTCCTTAATATCCGTAATATCCTTAATAAAACGTTTTTTTAGCATGTGTCCCATACATACACATACGTACTGTCACGCCTTCATCCTAGAGTGGGGTAGGCAGAGCTACAGAATTACCAACAACTCTTAACAACGTTGTTAATTCTATAACCACATTTTGCACAAACAGGCTAAGATGTTTAGTGTTTAGTAAAACGCCCCCCCCTTTTCCCTCATTCGTCTCTATTAAATCTACGCCCCCGCCACCCGCTTCGAAATCTCTTTGCTCCTGCTCCGATGGCCATCTATCGGGCTAAATTCGGTAAGAACTTAGCTCAACGCCATTCCGTATTCATTCGGCAGACGTGTCAAGCCCAGTTAAAACTAATCTAATAAATGTGTTTAAGTTCTTAAACCGTATGTCCTGAATCGTAATTAGAAAAAAAAAAGTAAATAAACAAATATATGTTTCCATCGATAAACGTGTTTTAAATAAGAACATTTTGCTAACAAATAATAAAAGCAAGCTTACACATCCCTAGGGAGAAAAGTAAGCCATTTTTGACTCGTTACTAGACCATAGAAGAATCTGATACATTCAGAATTCGGTCAGGTTGGGAAGGCTTGCAACATAATTAGATATTATTTCACGAAATGTTTTTATGTAAAAATCTGGTTATATACGAGTGTTACAAAAAACTTACATAAACTGAAACTAAGCGAGGGCGGGTCGCTAGTAGTTATTTTATAAATAAAATAAAATGTCTGCTTACCAGATAAGTGGTAGGCGTGCTTTGGCCATGCCTGCCAAAATATTATGCGATGTCATCTGCCACACGTCTGCTGGCTTATCTGGAAACGATTCTGCAATAATTTGGCTAAAATAATATATATGAACTAGTCAATTTAGGAGACTTATAATAGAATAAAAATGAAAAGCTTCGGGCCTCAAGGCCTATTTACCTACCTTACAGACTAATAGGTTCTTAACAATAATGACCTAACTAGCTACTGCCCGCGACTTCGTCCGCGTGTATGTCGATTATCGTTATTCCTTTAGGATATTTAAATTTTCCGGGATGAAAAGTAGTCTAAGTATCAAATTTTATCGAATTTCGTCTAGCCGTTGCAGCGTGAAGAAGTAACAAACTAACACACACACTAACTTTCGTAATTATAATATTACTAGGATTAGTAGAATATTAAACCAAATAAAATACTTTTAACGCCACATGCTCGAAATTGCCCAATTATATATCATGCAAACCTCACCTAAATTAAGTCATTATAGCCATGGGATAACCAGCGAGTTATAAGTTATGATGAGATTCAGTACCATATTATGACCCGGCGGGTTATAATATTGTACTGAATCTCATTATAACCCGCTGGTTAATAAAGAGATTTGAATTCGTATGAAAAATTACAATTTATACGTTTTTCTAAAATAAGGTACTTTAAGTTTTAATAAAATGTTGTTTCCAGTAAGTAGCCTTGCTTTTTATTGCCTCGCAAAAGTTGAAAAAAGTAGAGTATCTTCCTTTGGGATAAAGCTGTTTTCGTCTTGGGCGAGCTTGAATCCCTCGCTGCACTGATGACTCCGTTTTAATTCCTTCGCTGCGTTCAGGTATTAACTCGTAAATCTGGAGTCCTTCATTTGCTCTGGTTTCAATATCGCGCCCGTGACTTAAAACAGTGCTTTATCATCTCGGTGTGTAATCTACTATTCGCATTGTCAGCCAGCCGGAGGCCATGAAATCGCCGAAATACGACATCTGTTGGTGGCCTTGTGGAGTTAATTCATAAGTATTAATGTATTATTTTGTTATAAATTAAAACTTAGATGGAATGCCTCTATGCTTGTAATTTGACCGGTTGTCTTACGCCACATCTGAACTCAACAATGCTGCTGTTTGGCGGCAGTAAGATGGTGATTCGTAGTTAACAACTTCTGCGACCCACCTTAGGTCCAAAGACAATCTGACATTCTACAACAATAAGGTTGAGTTTCCTATAAGTTACAAATGATTTGGCATCTCTAATGACATTGATGACTTCTAGCCAATTTTTTTTGGAATGTGTCTCCAATTAACGTTCGTATCGTAAGGACCCTGCACAAGGTCCTTAAACCTAAAACCACCTTTTGGGACTAGGTACGTTGATCCATCTGTGTAACATGGGTAGGCGGAAGCCTGGCACAATGTTGATTGTCAATAAGGAGTTTCTGTTATCTATTGCCGCTAGGCCGCTAGGATTGCGTCGATGCGACTCCGTCCTGTTGAGTTTGCTTGTCATCAAAACTCACAACATGCCTATCAAAATTCGTTCCAAAAAAGGTTCTTCTCAGAACCCTCAGACAAGACGTATCGGGCCTTCAGCCCTTTTACTTCAAATAAATGTCGAAGGACTTTCTCAGTCCAAATGTGACTATCTGGCTAGACTAGCCTCTGATAACCATATCGACATAATTGTATTGCAAGAGCACCACATCTCTAATTTAGTAGGCTTTGACAGACGGGGTACCATCCCTGGTTTTAACCTTCTAACCTTTACACTGTCACCCATTTATGGTTCAGCAGTCTATACCAGATCCGGCCTCAAGGACGTCAACGTCCTTGATGTTTGTGTGTCAAAAGAAAATACTGAATAACCTTAATTTATAAAGAAAAAAATAATAATGCAGGAATGACCGTACGAAGAAGAAGAAGTTTGCTTGTGTGTGATGGTGATGGGTCGGAGCGTGTACGGTCGAGGCACGCACACATGCAAGCTGCACGATACCCCTTTGTTTGAAGATGAACTACGGTTAATACTCTGACTCAACCGTCATTCTTATTATTATATTTCCACAACTCTCTATCCATGGTAACATCAGGCAAATGTTTAAAAAATTAAAGTCCTAATCAACAGGTTCCCTACCTTGTCCCATTAATCACATATTCACAAACGCAGTTTTGTCCTGTGTCCTGTCTGATACGAACATGAATCTGGACATATGAATGGGACCTGTAATATATAGAGATAAAAACTAAATCATGTAAGATAGTAGGTACCTTACGGCCATTGAAAAAAACTAAACCTCTTCAAAAACCATTAAAATGATATAGAGTATTAACAGAATGGCCCTAATATTTGGCCTTCAAGAGATCAAACACTCTCGGTTGCTTATATTTACGTTCACAATGCGTTCACGGTTGTAGGTACCTGCCACAGTTCACGAAAGACAAATGTTTTGAGAACGAATAATTTATTTATCAAATATAAAAAAACAACGACCATGAAGACACACCCACCGCATTAGTCTTGTGCAGGACATGCATTTCTATTTCTCCCCCTTGAATTTTCCCCTTTCGTAACTATAACCACACGCATTCATGACATTGTAGCTGTTTCCGAGCCGCATGCGCATGTTTCCCATTTCAAAAATCAATTTCACTCTCACTGAGCTCTGCTTGTGTAATAAATTGGTTATGTTATTTTTGTGTAATAAAGAGTTTATATATAGTCCATAACAACTAACTTGTCTTATTTTAGTAAACACTTTTATAACCTCAAAATGCTACCTTTGCGCCTATAATAACATGTTTTTCGTAAAAAACCATCCGTGATGTAAAATTAGGAAAATGGTGTGCAAAATGCGTTCTCTAGTTGCTTTATTTACCAGACAACAGCCATTTTAAGCAAAAACAATGCATTTTGAGGTTATCCCAACTAGCAAAGCAGTCATATAAGATTGAGATTATTCAGCTAATAAATCGTATTAAAGTCATATAAACGCGAATTATACAGAAGCTGTCGTATAAAACCAGCTTATGCAGCATTTTAGTTACTCAGCATTACAGTCATATTATGATACCGAGTACACGTTTATTCGACTTCCTTTTATGACTTAAGAGTCATATAAAAAATTGCTGAATAAGACACATTTAATAGACGCTTATATGACTTTTTACTCGAGTAACAGTAACTTATATAGCTGACTTATGACATGTCAGGCAGAGTCGAGTAAAAGTAATATGGTTACTATTATATGGCTGTTGTGCTGTATATTTTGCATGAAGTCATATAAACGCGAATTATAGATCATGTTATATAGAAGTATCTTATTCAGCACTTTGGTTTAAAGTCATACTATGATGCTGAGTAAACGTTTACTCGACGTCTTTTTATTACTAAAGAGTCATATAAAATAATGCTGAATAACCTACCTCTATACGACGCTCATGTGACTATTCGGTCGAGTAATAACATCTTATATACCCTTTGCTCGAGTAAATGAAATATGGTTGCTATTATATGGCTATTGAGCTGTATATGCTGCATGAAGGCATATAAACGCCAATTATAGATCATGTTACATAGAAGTATCTTATTCAGCACTTTGGTATAAAGACATACTATGATGCTGAGTAAACGTTTACTCAACGTGTTTTTATTACCAAAGAGTCATATAAAATAATGCTGAATAATCTACCTCTATATGACGCTCATGTGACTATACAGTCGAGTAATAACATCTTCTATGACCTTTTGCTCGAGTAAATGAATTATGGTTGCTATTATACTACTTATTAACCCTAAAATATACGCAACATAGGTGTCATGGCGCTTTAACCGCTAAACTTGCTATATAAGAATCATTTATATGACATATTAATCGTATAAATGATATATATACGCATCTTACGTAATAAATCAAAATTATTATTGTGGGGCGTTAAATATTTACAAATAAACATAGTATACTTTATCAATAAAGTGGCCTTCGCAACACATTTCCACCATTAAGTCCAATTTAACAGCATTCATAATACCGTTTGAGTTATAATGTCAACATGGCCATATATTTCTTAGAAATCAAAATAATACTCACCGACATTTATTTTCACTCAACTCACTAAGTTCCTGTAGTATGAGATGTCAATTCTTCTGCTGTTTAGCCTTCCAGGACGTTACTTTTATTCCACTATTACGTCGTATAATTAGCAATAACATGTCAAATTAGTCATAATCATAACGTAGTTCCATCTATGATAATTATATAACTAATAAACAACTAACTCAACGATTATATGTCTCTTATATGATTAAAATTCATATAAAAGCCGTATAATTCGCTGTTATACAGCCAATTAGTTATAAGATAGTCACGTTGGCGATTATTATACGATCAATAAGTCGCAGGCGGTTGCAGTTAAATGACTTTTAAATGACTGAAACGCTGAGTAAAATGGGCCCAAATCGCGTTCTATAAACATTTTCATTACATTTATATGACTAATGTCATAAGCTAAAAGTCTGAATATGTTACGTTGCCGCGACCATTATATGACGAAATTTTGCTAGTTGGGATAAAAACGTTTACTAAAAAGAACTATAAATACGTACGAGTACAATACGTAAATTCATTTTAAATTATACATGCGAAGTAAAGTGCGGACTTAATTTGTCCCGTCATAGCGCCATTGCATTATTATTAGGTAGGTACTAAATTTTTTGCATGTTTTCTAACTTTGTTTTACGTCAAAAGCTCTTATTCCCGTGTGACAAAGACTTTTGACGTCTTCGTTTGCGTAGCTACTTTTGATGCTGACTGTACATGCGCGCGGCCGCTATTTTAGGCGGTAAAAAGTGAAAACCATTATCGTCGTTAAACTGTTATGGTATTTGTTCTCAGCTCGGCCGCCATTACCGCCAAATAAATAAGACGTTGACAATACGATAACAGGCCAAAAACGAGATACAAGTATGTAAGTGCGAGAGTGACGGCTGCTTTATCCACTGCGATAAAGGCGACCATAATGCGGGCCCAGGTATTAACAGCGCGGGTGTTTCAGCATAAAGGACGACTTCATAGCGTCGGAGCGGGAGTACCGCGACGTGTGCTGCATGCTGCTGGGGTACACGCTCGAGCGGACCGCCGACAAGAACTACAGGTCAATACCACCTTTGGTCTTTTGTAATTCTATTTTTCCGTCATTGTCGTTGAACTAGTGGTGAGAATAACATCTCTTGTCTCATCCCTTATAAAGTTCCTTTGTACGTTCTGACGGCACAACTTAAACTCTCCGGTTAATAATCCGTCGATCGAGCTGTACAGCTAGTGTGTTAAGAGAATCACCTACATAGTCGATATCTCGCTCGAATTTAATCTGCAACGCCCCAAATAAAAGTTGGAATTAAAGTATCGTGTTACTGAACGTTACTGATCACACGTTATCGTTTCGTTTCGTAATATACAATGATCGTAGATTTTCCAGCCTTTTTGCGCAGTTCTAGGGTTGACAGCAGTGGCAAATATTAAATTGTTTCAAGCAAGAATCAAATAAAATCAAAGCCATTTAGAACTAAGTAATAATGTAGACATGATTGGTAATTAATAACAATTTTACGAAAAAACCCGATTAAAGTCTCGTCTTGAGACCGCCTGTTTTACCTCTAGTTTTAAGTTTTATGTTGTGTATTGTGTGTGTCTTTTTTGAGGTGTGCAGTAAAGAGTGTATTTAAACATATTGATCATCATCATCATTATCAGCCGCAAGACGTCCACTGCTGGACAAAGGCCTTCCCCAAGGTTTTCCACAACGATTGGTCCTCTGCTGCTGTCATCCAGCGGTTTCCCGCGACCTTTATCAGATCGTCAGTCCACCTTGTGGAAGGTCTGCCAACACTTCGTCTCCCGGTTCGCGGTCGCCACTCTAGAACCTTTCCGCTCCAACGGCCATCAGTTCTACGAGCAATGTGCGGAATGTGCCCCGCCCACTGCCACTTAAGGTTTGCAATCCGGTGAGCTATATCGGTTTCTTTAGTTCTCCTGCGAATCTCCTCATTCCTGATTCGATCTCGCAACCAGCATAGCTCTTTCCATCGCCCTTTGAGTGACCTTGAGCCTTCTTATGAGGCCCATTGTAAGCGACCATGTCTCGGATCCATACATATATTGAACATACAGAAAATATGTTAAATCCCAATAAGCACAATGAAGGGTTAATTTATTATATGATAAAATATCTAACTAACTATATTTAGATTTTGACGTGTAAAAGTGCCCGTGCGGCCTACTTACTGAGTAAACATCTTTTATCTTTTTTTTATCTTTTTAACGCAGTTGCAATAGGTAAATCCTTATATGAGGATAACCTCAGATAAGGATTGTCAGCGATTGACAGTAAAATTTTCAACGACCACAGATACGTCATTGTACCGGTTTTGATACAAAATTTACGATCACTGCAGGATGATGCGTTATTGTTTCGTTTCGTAATATACAACGGCAAAGAATATTGCTTTTGACATGTTATCGTTTTGATAGCTCTTATTTACTTGAAGTAGAAAGAAGTGGCCTCTGCCCGCCCCTTTGGTAAACAGTATTCCGTATTCTTGTTTCGGTACGTTCCGTTTTTGGCATAGATAAATCATTATATACAATAGGTCTTTTTTTTCGTAAGAATTTATTCTTACCCAGGATTTCATTTGTTGTATATGATTTATGCGAAAAACGGAATGTGGTGAAACTAGAATATGCCGAAAACGGAATACAGTCCGTGAGCTCCTAAAAGAACCTTCGGATTTTAGAAGCATACTTCGGGTATTAACTTAGGGTATTGACGATCACACGCGATCGTGATATGCGGTTCTGTTCTGTTAACAACTTGCAAAACTTTTCGAATCTACCGTAAAAAGTTATGTAAAGAATAACCATCAATACAAAATAAACCTTACTGTAATAATATTACGTCTAAATATCTTTCTCAAATTTTAATGCAATATTACTTTTAGTCACGATACAAATAAAACAAAATCATCATTATCGAATTCTTCTATCGTTATTTAAATAGAGAACACCCCGCCTTCACATACTACTTTAGTTTGAAAATATAAAGAGCTGTTATACCCACCTGTGGATTCTTAGAAACTACATTTATATATTATACATTATTTACTACATTTATATACATTATTATTACATTTATATATTTAATGTACTTTTCGAAATCCCCATTGCTCCTATAAAAATGTCTTGAACTTTATTAAAATAATTACAATCAAAACTTTTCTTAACAACTTTCAACTTCTTTTACAGAAATACGTGTACGAATACGTGTTTAAGTTAACTCCTCATGGAAAAACACATACTTACATATACAAAAAACTCACGCCTTCGTTCCCAGATTGGGGTAGACAGTTACAGAATTACCTACAACCTTGTTGATAATTCTGTAACTACCAAAATTTTGCACAATTTGCAGAAATCGATTTCCGAAAATAACAAACTAAATAAAAATGTCAGTGGTGGTTTTACTGCTCTATATAAATCAATGAAAACACAACGAGTGCACTGTCATTTTCTAGTAGTAGAAAGCCTTCCGATTGCCCCCGAAACCCGAGGTTTTTCTAAGAGCTCACGGACTGTACGTCCAATCAGGAATACGACGAAAAAGGAATCAATCTGATGAGTATTGATGACACACTAAAGCACTAAGGAAATAAAGGCTTGTGGCACTATTAGGTGATGGGCTTGTGACCTGTCGCTAATACACTGCGCTGCCCTAATATTATACGGTTCTATGTTACTTGTCGGGGTACTTCAATTGAGACCTAGTGTCACTCTGGAAACTTCAAATTTCAAGTTGATAAAAGTGCAATATCGGGGCAGCGACAGGTGAACATCTGAGCCTAATTTTGCAAAATGTGGTTAGGTACATAATTATCAACAAATCTGGGAATGACGACATGAATATGGGAAAAATATGTATGAATGTACTAAAGCAGTTTAGTGTACAGTCTAGTTCCATAGCAGCTATACAGCAGCCTAGCCGTCATGGTAACCCCCCTGGACGGTATTTCGAAATTATTTCTAGTGTTGAGTATACACATAAACGCTTAGGAAAGAAGAGATTAAAATGATAAATAAAAGACTAATTTAAAACCAAAACATAGACTTTACTTTTAATAAAAACACAAAAAAAGAAATAAAAAAATCAGTAGCTGGTAGTTGACTCGCACTCGCCAGCTAAACTGCCTCCTGAAAAGAGAAAAGATATGTCAAATACGCAAGGAATTCCCTAAAGCTGGGCCCACATTGAATGTTATAATTTTGGCGATCATGCGTACGTATCGAGCACTCGTATCCTAAGTACGGACGCTCACTGGGCATACAAGATCACTAGCATCGTCGCGTGAAAATAATCTTCAATACTAGCCGTAGCGTAGCAGCGCATGATGCCGAATCCCATTTGATGATCGGGGCGGACTCGAGGTGGAACGCGGCGTATCACGTTTCAAATCATAGCTGCGTATCAGTGGCGAAGCGTCACGTAAATAAATAGACAAGCCGGAGCAAAAAAAGGTGTATGGCGTGTGTCGGTTTTACGTTTTGTTTGTATACCTACTCTATGCATAGGAATTTTTGGTAAAGCCGTAAATAATCGGCTTGTACGAACGCCTCGCGCCTGCTGCGTATTATGGTACAATCGAGTTCATGAATCGTCACAGCGATTGAAGTGACAAAATGTACTAAACGAGACTATTTCGAAGCCTTCGTTCCTCGCCAGGGGTTGTTTTGAGTGAGGTTTAATGGTGGATACTGCGAGGTTCAATAGTTCAAAGTTCAGGAGGTCAAAAGTTCTTAAGATACCTAACTGATCGCATAACCAGTTAACACCACAGCGGGAGAGTATGGGTCAGCACTTAGATTTCCTAACATTTTATTGCCATTTTAGATGTATTTCTGAACATGCTCAATTCCGGCGTTAACCGCAGATTCATTCAGTTGGGTATCCTAGGCACTCTGGAAGTCCTGTATCGATGCTCGGGGTATTCATCATCAGATTTCACTAAAAGCATTCCCTGGCGAGGAACCAAGCCTTCGAAATAGCCTCTTTAGTATGAAAAACGCACTCTGACCCGTTATTTTTGCTCCTGTTTGTTTTACTAGCAAAACACGTCCATACTTACCGGAGCGTGTGGGGTATTTTATGAACGCTTAGCAATGATGGTTCGCGAGATATCAGATACGGCGCGTAGCATGATCGCAAACTTTTTGCGTCCACACTAACGGCCATGATGCGCGTCGTTGCTACGCAACGGAGATACGATACGGCAAAATGATACAAATGTGGACCCAGTTTAACTGTCGCGACGCCTCGGGTAAATGGAGTCGCAGTATGAACAAGTACAACAAAAAGCAAGCTTTAAAAAATCCGAATGTTG
This sequence comes from Acleris sparsana, assembly GCA_923062465.1. Taxonomy (NCBI): domain Eukaryota; kingdom Metazoa; phylum Arthropoda; class Insecta; order Lepidoptera; family Tortricidae; genus Acleris; species Acleris sparsana. The sequence goes on along the minus strand of OV281307.1, from coordinate 10,719,924 downwards.
CTAACCAACTTTGAATGGTTATAAATCCTAATCTATGATATCGTCATGGCTCGTCGGCTTTTTTCTTTTTTACAATATGGCGTCTGGTTGGCGCCATATTGAATTTTGGTTACTGTCATTACACTGTCACACATGATTAACACAGATTTATTGACGTATACGAATCATGAAAATCGGCTCTCGCGTTAAGTTTCTAGAACGCCACCACAATTAAACTGAGAATGCGATACTAACTGCCGTTGACAATGCCGCTTTTCGAAGGTTTCACTCGTTCGTTCTTCTGAAACAACCATTATCTAATCAATGGGAGCCTTTTGTTTCTTATAATTTTATTGGTCATAATGATAGTGTTGAGATAATTATTGAAAGACATAACTTTTTATATCGCTAAAACTCATCGTAATATAATAAGTATAGAAGGATAACTGTCACTCAAAAAGTGTTCCACATACTTAGTGCTGAAATGGGCGGAGCTAATACTTGGTGCTCAACCGGCTTCCAGTAGGCTTTGAGTTATTGTGTCAAATGGTTGTCATTATAGTTTTGTAAAATAATTATAAATAACTGATAAATAAGATAAACTATAGCAACAACGATGCCGACGTGCATCGTAAATTGGTGTAGGAGTCGCACGGACCCTAAAAAGGATGTAATTTCATTCCATTAGTAAGTAATTACAATTAAATAATTTCCTTACAAAATGGACATGGCCGATGTTATGCAATATAAGTTCTGAAATAATTATAATATTAAAGATTAATGTTTTTTTTTAGTTTTCCTAGAAATGAAGAAAAACGTTTTGCTTGGATAGCTGCAGTTCGTTTAGAACAACGCGATGAAACGTGGCTTCCCACTCTTCCCAGCAAACATTGCAGGATATGCAGTATCCATTTTGAAGAAACTGACTTTTTAGTTTCAAAAACTGGGAGACATTTTTTTAAATGCTCAGCGGTTCCAAATTGCACAGTACCGTACAGTAACTCCCTACTGCAACGCAGACTAATCAGCACCGTAACGGCATCGCCTCGCCTTGTATGAATGAGGCGATGCCGATCCGTTGCCGAGCGGTTATGTCTGCGACAACCCTTAGTAGGTAATCCTTAGGTACTGCAACTTGTTTTATTCAAATTAGGTACGATCAAATACCGCCATGCCTCATCTTAAAAAGTCTTGATTTACCTATTATAATAATGTACTATTATATTATATCCGTATATAATATCGTTATTTATCGCCTACTAAATATTATATTTTTAAGAATAAATATTTACTAAAACATTATTTATTGCTGTATAAATAAAGTATACACCTTAACTTATTTAAATTACGGATCACTTCTGCATTAAACCATCCAAGTTCAGCAAAATGTCAGCACGCACGCACGCACGCACGCACGCACGCACGCACGCACGCACGCACGCACGCACGCACGCACGCACGCACGTACGCACGCACGCACGCACGCACGCACACACACACACACACACACACACACACACACACACACACACAGAGAGATAGCGGTCTGTGCCCGACTATAATGTTTTGAGAATTAATGTGACACAAATTGTTGGTTCTTCATAGCCCCCTGAAGACTCATTTTGAAATTGCAGCCCTGAGGACTAAGATGGAATGCCTCTATACTATTAAAAAGTTATTAGGTTTTACATAGTCCAATAGTCCATAGTCCATAGTTGTGGGAGATTCGCAGGAGAACTAAAGTAACCGATATAGCTTACCGGATTGCAAACCTTAAGTGGCAGTGGGCGGGGCACATTGCTCGTAGAACTGATGGCCGTTGGAGCGGAAAGGTTCTAGAGTGGCGACCGCGAACCGGGAGACGAAGTGTTGGCAGACCTTCCACACGGTGGACTGACGATCTGATAAAGGTCGCGGGAAACCGCTGGATGACAGCAGCAGAGGACCGATCGTTGTGGAAAACCTTGGGGAAGGCCTTTGTCCAGCAGTGGACGTCTTGCGGCTGATAATGATGATGATGACATAGTAGAATAGAGGCTGTGGTCTGTTGTTTTTTGTCTTACTTTGATATGTATGCCGAGCATCCCGACCCCCTTGCTAATATTTTCGTTGTTGTTCTTCGACTTCAGACCAGCTTGTAATTTAGCGTTCCTGAAAAATATTAGATTATTACCAAAAAGTCCCAAAGAAATAACACCACCAGATACAAATGCACGAACGTAGTTTTCAGTAGGTACAAACAGCAACACTTAACTGTACATCGGTGGACCTTATTACAAAAAACATAAGGTCTACCGATGGACAGTTACTCGTAACAGTGTGGGCGATGGTACGGTCACGGACTTTAATTGATGTACCATTATATAAACTTGTCGTATAAACCTACGATTAATTCTCATAGAATTTCTATCTCTTCACTTGACGCTGTCATTATGATTTATGACAGGATTCCATAGTGACAACAATTATACACTACACCTGTACAATATCGATATCCAGTAATTTGTACTACTATTGAAAATCAGAATAAATATATCTGCATACTGATGTCTATAGAAGCTTTTCCACCAAGGATGCGAGGAGATGATTAAGGTGAATTTAAAATACAAGTAGAATCACCAGCAATAATAATAATATCTTACATAGGACTCAAAAATATTTATTTATTTTATTTATATATTGATTAACACATTATATTATCATTACAGGGCACCCAATGCGATAGTGTACCAATATATAATAGTATAAACTGACTTACTGTCTATTCATATCGTACATTATAGAGTCTGGCTAATGAAAGTAGACACTGAGATATTTTCAAAACTTTTGATATGGCAACAATAAAGCAACTGTCAAAGCGTTGTCAAACAGAGGTCGCTCGTCACTCACTCATATTTGTTTGTGTTATATTTGCATTAATTCTAGCGTTCATCATGAATACTACGATTAAAAGTACTGTGCGGAAGTTACTTCATACTATAATAGGCAAGTTAAAACAAGAACAAAACGGTGTGTTAGGTAAAAACAAGAAGGGAAAAATGTTGAATTCGCCCAGAAAAACGAATATTTACTATATAATGGACTTTTTAGGTTAGTAACTCATTGGCAATTTAATTTAATCACTGGCGACACCCCTAATAACTAGTAACTAAATTATGATTAAGATCCATCATCCATAAAGTATCCCTTTCTAACAATTTATATTCTACAAATTTATTTTATTGTTCAAGTATTATTATTGTTTTTTTTTACTACACGCGGTGTTGCAAAACGCCGATTTTTTAAATTTGCCGCTATTTTCCAGTCTCAGCTTTCGTTGGCCAGACTCTAACATAAAAAGTCACTTTGGTGAATTCACACAAAGAACATGAGAACAAATCAGTCTTCTCAGCCACTTCATTTAGAATAAGTAAGGCTCGAGTGAGAGGGGACATATATAGGAGATTAGTCCGGCCGCGTGGAACATTGAACAACTTAGATCGCCGCCGCCGCATTCTATATTGATCAGGTACAGATAGACTTACCATTTCAAGAATACCTAGATTATGCGGGAGTAACAGAGAACTAATTCTACGCGTTCGAAATCGTAGATGGCCTTTAGTTGAATATAGGTACATATAGGTTCAATTCTCTAATTACTCAACCATAAATTATACATATGTGTCCTGTCTTTGATTGTCTTTGTCTGTTGTCTTTGAGTTGGTAGAAGGTTGGTTCTTTTTGTTCTGTAAAAAAAATGGATGGATAGGTTTCAGCCTACCATTATGACGTAATCTTTCAGGAGCTAACCTGCGTTGGTGATGTTTTACTTTGTGCGAGGACACTTCTTCTTTGGCCGGCCGCCAGGACAAAGGGTTAATGTTCATAGAGCTCGTCTGCGTCTAAGGAGGATACAATAGATACATTTAGTGTTTTAAATAGGTGTGTTGCCAGTTATAAAAAAAAATACTTCGCAGGGAGTTTTATAAAACTGGCACCGATGATTCTTTACGTTAGGGAAATGACACTGAACAATAAAAAAACATGTATAAAATATATTTTTCAAATTTATTATTTATTTTTATTGTTTTATTTTGTCAGTTTTGTTACTAAAAATCCAATACATAGTTCAGTAACAAAACGGACATACATCGTGTTTTGAGTAATAAAACCCGATAGGCATGTTTTTTTAGGGTTCCGTACCCAAAGCGTAAAAAACGGGACCCTTTTACTAAGACTCCACTGTCCGTCTGTCTGACTGTCACCAGGCTGTATCTCAAGGTCCGTGATAGATAGACAGTTGATTTTTTTACAGATGATGTATTTCTGTTGCCGGTATAACAAAAAATAAGAAACAGAATAAAATAATATATTTTGGGCTCCCATCAAACAAACATGTTTTTTTTTGCCGTGTTTTGTTCGATATTCATAAAGGCAACTGGTATAGTGTCTATGTAGTATAGATAATGGTACCTACGGAACCCTTCGTGCACGAGTCTGACTCGCACTTGGCCTGATTTTTACTGTTCAGAATGATAATAATCCCATCAACGTGTAACAGATTATAATAGTGCGTCGTCATAAAACTCATAAAGTAGGTAGTTCTACGCGAAGAGAGTTCGGGCAAAATCAAGTACTTAGTGAATAAAGCCGTTTTTACCTTTTTCCGAGGCACATATGACTCCTCCAGTCGTTTAGTTTTATTTACTGCAAAGTGAAACATTGAGTCAACATTTATATTATTACATTTATTTGTATACTCGGGAAGATTTTCAGGTTGGTGCGCAAGATCGGGAACACTTGAAAACCCTTCTGCGAGCCATGTCCCTCATGAGGAATAACAGGAAGACATCATCAACATAGTCCCCTCATCAGCTATACACAAAGTTGTGGCCGGGATACACGAGGCTAGTTTTTCAAACCACAGTAGCTAGTAGTGCTAGTTAAGCTAGCAAGCTAGTGCGTCTATATTCGTGTACACAAAACTAGCTTACTTCCAGGCTAGTAAGCTAGTGCTGCAGCTAAGAAAGTTTTCAATAGATTGCTGTTCTTTTTCTTTAGCTAGTAGTGCCCCCCCTACCACTGATTTCGCTGTCCCGGCTTGTGAACTAGCTTCGTGTGGCAGTTTATTGTAACTGACGGATTTGTATTGTTTCACGAACATGTTGTTACTAGCAATGGGCTCAGAGCGACATTGTCTACAGTCCTATTCGTCACCTTCCTAACTCGTCCACAATGCCATGTCGTCAGCATGTAATTCCTAAACTGTCACCTTCCTAACTCGGCCACATTTCTATGTCGTCAATTTCCTATCTTGTCCACATTCCTATGTTGTCCATAGTGCTAAGTCGTCCACATTCCTATATCGTCCACAGCCCTAGCTGAAGTTATACAATACGATGAAGTTATACAATAAGAAGCCACATAATATTGAAGAAGTTGACCACACAATAAGAATGTGGACGAGTTAGTACTGTGGACTATATCGGAATGTGGACGAGTTAGGAAGGTGACAATATAGGAAAGTAGACAAGTTAGGAAGGTGACAATATAAGAATGCCGACGAATTGGAATAGTAGGCCATATGGCATTGTGGACGCGTTAAGAACGTGACGAATAGGACTGTGGACGAAGTCGCCCAGAGCCTATCACTGCAACGGTACCTGACTGGATTTAACTACTGGCATTCTCATGAATACACACATAGGCAGCACCAGCATGTGTCCAAGCAAGGACAGTATCAGCCATCAGCTATTTATCTTGCTATACTGGCTTGAAGAACTAGCCTCGTGTATGCCGACCATAAGGCTTGATTTCCTGCTACGCTGATCGGCCGCGCGGAAATCAGCGTAACTGTGCGGTGACTCATAGAACATGGTGTATATTCGTACGCTCGACCAACGTCAGCGACCGATGTCAGCGTAGGAGGAAATCAGGCCTAAGAGTATTTGAGAGCGATGAGAGAGATAAATACAAACCAGTAAACCGTTTTAACCCTTTGAACGCCAAGAGCCTTTATAGTGGTAGTGTGTCGTGCCCACCACGCCAAAAACCACTAAAAAGCTCTGAGTGAAGGTGTACTTTTATCGTGAATAAAACCTACTATGTTTGTTTTTATTGGTTTAAACGTTACATCAATTCATATTTTGTAGTTAATAATAATTGACGAATGTTTGGACAGTTCAAAATATGAAAATTCCATGATTAATCTTCTGATATAATTTGACGCAATAATGTCAGTGTCCGATATGCCAATAGCCCATAAAGTGGTCGCTAGTGCTGTCACTGGATCTGTTTAATTTCCTATTAATTATTGTTAAAACATTGCTACGAAGGTCTTTGTACAATATTTGCTATCCTAATCTATTCTATAACATTAACTAACCATCGTCTTTGCCTACCTACTACCTAAAAGCAGCTGAGTCATAATTTAAATCTAATTCTGATGCACTGGCATTGATCTGTCGATATAAAAACTATGTCTGTATGGCGACAGTCACTTCTCTATGGTCGCGAAAACCATAGTTCCTTATACGCCAACAACCACTTAAAAGGCTCGCCTATGACGTCATTGGCGGTAAAGAGACTGTACTAGTGATGGTGTAATGGTGTAGGTACATATGAAACAAAATTCGTAAAACGGAAAGGTCTGATCCGTTTTATTAAGTATGAGATTCACTATATTTCCCTCAAACAACATAGGCTTTAAAAAAGGATAATTTACACTGAAATAAACTGCTATATGAGTAGCTATGTTGTTTTAATTATAGAAAATGTTATTTCGTCTATTTTATTTGAGAATATTAATTACTTGCTTAGAGCATACTGACTCATGTGACATACTTTGTATACCATTTGTTTCAAACGTCACAAAGACAGTGTAAATAGATCCAAGTAAAATTACTTACTGATCTATAAATTTAATCATTCGTTCATGCCATAAAAATACATTGTACTGACAGCAACAGGCCCGTCCAAGACACCTATTGAAGGTCTTAATATTATGCCAATGTCAATAAAATTACCAATGTCCATTCATTCTTGTACCTGTACTACGATTAGCAAGGCGAGTACAATTTATCGATAAATGTTTGTCCCAGCACTACGAGACTCGTCATTTTTGATAAAGCAACAGTGCTTGGCGTCTGAGTGATCACTTCATTCAAATATGATGGCGTTCAAAAGGTTAAGAACGATCCCACTGTATAATCAGCATCACTGTTAACTGAGTCTTATTGTAAGCTGATGAGCAAAGCCCGGATGACGGGGAAGTTGTGTGTTGACGTCTCAATAGTCATCATCATCATCATGTCAGCCGAAAGACGTCCACTGCTGGGCATAGGCCTCCCCCAAGGCTTTCCACTCAGTGCTTCCGTCTCAATAGTGCGAGGACATATATTTTATAAGTCGATAGAATATAGATAAAAAGCACGATGTACCGTTAAGAAATTCAGAAAAATTATAGGTACGCGTAGACAAAATTTAAATGAGCTGTTTTTTAAATATTTTATATAATCTTCATAATTTCCGATTTTAAACTCCTTCGCGTAGGTGATAAAAATGAATGACTTGAATATTATGTCAGATAGCGATTGTTTACAAGGTACCTACGAGAAAAGTATCTTTTTAGAATTGTCACTCTTATTTTACTATTACAATCATTCCCGTGACCTGTAATATTCATAGATAATAATTACAGTATGTAATTAGTTAACTGAAAAAATATATAATAAGATTACCTAGGTACGTGATATAATATTGTGTAACAACCTGACATGATAATAAGTTTGATCAATACATTTCTGATTCATTTTTTTTTCGTATGGATGTCGATAGAATAGTCGATATTTAATTAAGCACTAGTGAAAAATGCAAATTTGCACCCGTCGTCCGGGCTTTTCTGATGAGATTCACAAATGGTCAGTTAACTGCTTTGCTGATGGTATATCATGATGGTCTATAAAATTACTAGCATAGAGGCAATCCAACCTAGTCCTCTGGGTTGTTATCGCATTTGTAGTCTTCAAATTGCAGCACACACACAGAAAATGTATGTATTTATTCATCATGATAAATAACCTACACAGCATGGCGGGCCTTTAAGGCAATGGGTCATATTGTTAAAAGGTATGGTAGTTAGCTTGTATAAATTTACCTTTCCGAGGTCGAAAGAAGCCAATGCCTGGATTTGGTTTCTCTGGATCAAAAAGCCACTGAAAAAAAAAACATGGTAACACTCAGGTGAAGAGGATGAAGCCCGCTCTGAGAAGTCTGAGGAACTACTTCAGCACCTGCCGAAGTTTTTTCCTGGGTACTACAGTATGGGGTTCTTCAAGTGGGGAGTAAATATGTTTTAAAAGGGTCGGCAACGCGCAAGCAATTCTTCTGATATTGCAGGCGTCCATAGCACGCGCCAGAACTGCTTACCATCAGGGGCACGATTTATAAAGCTACAAGTTACAGTTTTACAGGTGGCAACACTGCTCAAATGGCTCGACGTCATTGGTCGAGGTTGTGTCAAATGGAAACCTGTAACCTGTGAATTGTAATTTGTAGCGTTATAAACATACATCGGGGTTTTCGGTGCGGGAATGATTTGACAAAGAGTAGAGATAAACAGATAGGCCAGTCTGAGAAAAATCATATTATACCTAATGAATAACTACCTCTCTGCGAATTGTATACCTACACACTATGATACAATTTTATTTTAACTCATGTAGGAGATACTTTAGCTTTACTACCAAAACTTATGAGATAATGATAAAAATTGATATTGTTTTATGTTATTCAATTAATTATTCATGACGTAGAAACCTACTAGAGTACATTCTGTTTTTCAAGTCAATACATTAGGTATTTTGACTAATGTCAAACGTTCCCGCACCGAAAACCCCGATGTATGGTTATAAAACAGGCCCCAGGCGGGCCGTATGCTTGATGGCCAACATCGAGGTAAAAAATCGAATCGGTCTTGAACTCGGCGCACCAGAGCGCCCTGCCGAGATGTACTACGCTAACTAGCCTTTCTATTCGACTCGTCGAGCCAAAATGCATTTAATACAGCTAATTCACCGATCAATAATTCGGAAAATAAAATATAAAGTCCGCTTCAATAAGCAAAATCAGCGGACACACGGAAATTTAAATAAACGTTTGGATTACGTGATACCTAGACATGACACATGCTGATTATTTTTTAAATGGAGGCATCGAACAAGCGGGTCACCGGATGGTAAGCGATCACCGCGTCCCATAAACACCCGCAACACCAGAGGAATCGCAGGTGCGCTGCTCACCTTAGAGAAAAGAGATAGGGTCGGACCTCACGGAATATAAAAAACAGAGGAAGTGGCATGGCTTCGCTTAGTATCAGACCTGTGGTCGCCAATACTCAATCTATCATAAAAACAACACGCCACCTCGTTTTTACATTCCAAAATAGCACAATAAGGCATGCTTCTCGATTTATTTCCTATATTACGAATATTATTCGCACAACTTTCACGCACAAGTGATCGCGGCAAAGCTAAGCTAGGTTGCGCGGAACTCCGCATAACTATGCCACACGTTACACTTCTACTGTTTTTTCTGTTCTGTGGTCGTACCCGAAGGATCCAAGGAGGCCATTTGCAACGTCAAAAGACGGCGGATGTGTAATTTGTTCTAGTTTTTATTTTTGTGTATTTAGGTGTTCAAAGTTCTTTTTTGTTAGTGATTTGTACTTTTAATGCCTTTGTGTTGCACAGTGATAGAAGACTTGGACTTATTTCGTGTATTCTGTCATCTTACTTCTCGTTTCAAGTGGACTCGCAGTGGTACAGAGGTTAAAACTATCTTAGCCTCTGTCCTACATATCACCGTAACTGGTTTATTGTTTCGTTTTAAGCTAATGGCCTAGTAGCCAAAGCTCCAATAAAAAAAATAAAAAAATAACGAAGGATCCAAACGGAACCCTACTTCTGTCACTCACGTGTTCGTCTGTCCGTCAGTCATCTGTCACACAGGTTTTATAACCAAACGGTTGAAGCTACAGTTTCTAATTTTCACAATCTCGTAAAGTCATACCAACTGTCAAAAAATATTTGAAATGTTTTTGAGGGGAGCTCCCATAGAGCGAAGGGCGGGCGTGAAACGTTGTTAAGCTCGTGGGTTATATACGAGTAAATGGTGTTTTTTTTTACAATATTGGATTACAAAAGAATGAAAAGCCGTAAAATTCAGCTTTTTTTCACCTATAATTTGGCATGTTCATTATTACTTATATTTTAATAACAATAACCAATATATTAATAAATCCATTCCTCAAAATTATAATTGTGTATGTAAATTACCTGATCTCGGTTTTTCTGCTTGACATGTGGAACAAACATCTCATTGTAGTATTTCTGCGACTAAAACAAAACAAAATATTCAATATCTAATAACATAGTGTATTCTATTCAAGAAATATTTTTTTTTTACTTTGGCATCACTTTTTCTGTAAAAAATAACATGTTGCATAATTTTCAGTACCTTACTCGTGACTATAAGGATAGGAATAAAAACTCTGAAGTTTGAACTCGTAAGACTAGTCTCGATAAGCAGAGTAATAAAATCGCTATGATTTGGTCTTCCATATCACTAAGGGAATCCTCGAAATGAATCGTCTTACCTCTAACAAATATCGCGATGGTGACATAATGTCCACGTATTCTGAAATAAAAATAATTATTTGAAAAAAAAAACAACTACGAAATGTCATACAATCTGATACGTAGTCTTGCGTGTGGAGGCCCAGATAAAAAGCATAACAATAGCGATAAAAAAAAAAAGACAAAATGTATGCAGTTGTCATAAGCAACCGAAGCGATAGATTCAATTTCGAAGATCGCTAACATTTATCTTATCTTATCTTATCTTACAGATGGGCCCCTTTAGGATCTTTTATGCAATTACCCTCTTACATATATTCAGCTGTGTGCAGATTTCGTCACGATGTTCTTCACCGTAAGAGCATCAGGTACTTAAGCCACCGAGACGCTCTGTTACTGCATATACCAAATGCAGTAAGACACTTGTGGTATTTAAATATAGACTATTTAAATACCACAAGTGTCTTACTGCATTTGGTATATGCAGTAACTAAGACTGCTGATGCGTTGCCAACCCTGAGGACTAAGGTGGAATGCCTCTATGCCTGTATTACACCGGCTATCTTATCCCCAAACTGGAACACAACATTGCGAACACTGCTGTTTGGCGGTAGGTTAATGGATATGATAGTGGTAGCGATCCGGACGGATCCTGCACAAGGCCCTACCACCTGGAAAGTACCACGTAACAATACGGTTAGAAATAAAATCCTCTATAGCTTTATTTTTCAAACATGACACCTTTTTTGCATGTTTTTGGTTGAAGGTTTGAAACCCTATAATCTTTAACGTTGATTTTCGATTCAATAGTTGAGCATATGTAACTTCTTAAATCTGGCAAAGCATTTTCTTAATAAATGTTGTGATTTTAAAGTAAACAACAATAAATAGAATTTGACGCTTCCATCAAGACGCGCGCTAACTAACAACATCTCACATTCTTTTCATTTCATTCTTGTGGGAGCGTGGCACCATAGGTGGCCTCTTCATGTGCTTACTAATAGAGTATATAAAGACCGTCACCGACCTATATAGAACGAGACTTTGAACTAGCTAGGTATATCGAAAGGAAATATTCATGGAAATTGATAGTTTTGAAATTAGGACACCTTTTCAAAAAGTGTGGCATCTATCCCGTATTTAGTCTATGTAAACCCAACGACAATACAATATTATGTTATCTAAGAGCTGATCTGATGATGGAGTCGGAAGGTGGCGACAGGATCTCCGCTATACTTAATTTAGACTCATTAGTGTGGTCTTGATAAGCAGATAACGAGATTGCAAAAAAGCTTGTACCAAAAATCTTACCTGCAGGAATAATCTGCGTGTAACTCCGAAATGACACGTATTTCCCATCAGTTTCGACTCCTATAGATTGCTTATCGCCATCGTCCTTCTTGCTGACCTCCTTCAACTTCCTCTTCTTCTTCCTCTCCACCAATGGACTCCACCAGTCAACAGTCGTGGTACTAACGTTAGTACATTTCACTCTGCGTGTAGACGTCGACTGGTTGGTCATTTTGGTCACTTTGACTGGTGCTGGTGCTGCTGCTGCTTTGACCTTGGCTGCTTTCGGCGTTTTTGGGTGTTCATAGGCAATGCTGTAGTTCAACCAACTGCATATGGTTGTGTCGGTTTTCGAGTCGTCACTTATGGATAAAGTGGAGTCTGTAACGTTGGTTTCCTCAACGGCTGGAAAGGAGAATTGGTATTATTTCATCATGTCATGGCTACCTAGTGTGAGACAAGGGCAGGAGGTGATGATGAATAGAGCCCGGAACTTTCGTTGCACTTTTCAATAATGGTAGTAAGTTCTCATTTATCGACTTCCGATATACCTACATATACAGGGTGTCCCAGAAACCGACGTCAACCCGCCTAAAAAGCTATCGATTTAACCCCTTTGTATGTCCAGTGATTTTTAGTAGTTTCGGAGACATTGATCATATTAATCTGAATTTTTGTAATTTTCTCTTATATCCATGTCACGAAATATCATTAATTTCATAAGTTTTTCAGTGGTATCTGACATGATTGGAATCCTTTCAGTTTTTTTTCTTCAGTAATTGCACAAAGTTTGTTTATCCATACTAGGTGTCTCAGTGTTTGCTTATCACTTTGTATGGAAAAAGCAATTTTAGGTAATTACTTTTAAAAAATCCCGATAAGGACGCGAGGTATTGAGTTAAAATTTAAACCATATACTCAAGTCTACAGTCCCTTGAAGCTGTGTCAAAATCAAACTTCCAAGTTAACGTAAAAAGAGATACGGGCGTTTATGCCGCAAAAATCATATATTTCGACACTCTCAAGGGAATCAAATTTTATAGGGTATTTTCCGTTGACCTAGAACTATAGGCAAGTAACCGCATAAGACTACTAATATAGGAAGAAATCTGAAAAACCAATTTTTTTAATGAAATCCCAAAAGAAAAGGATTTTTGTGCAAGGAACGGCGGCGGTGCAAATTTTGAATCGAGTTAACCGAGTCATGTGCAGAACCCCCGACGGGCGGGCCCATTTACTGAGGAATGCATCCAAGTCGTCCCGCCATCTCCGTCTAGGCCTGCCCTGTCCACATCACCCAATTTGCGCCACCCACTAGCCCACCGGTCCGGGTGCATGCGGCAGACGTAAGCGGCCCAATCCCACTTGAGCTTGGCGGTTTTTTCACCAACATTACCTATTTACCTATTTTCGTTTTTTCAGTAGTACGTGTTTTGGAGCGCAGTGTGGTGTTCCGAATACGATCTATCCTTTTGACGCTTAATACAGGGTGTTACAAAAATACCCGTAAAGCCGGAAGTAGGTTTTAATGGTGCCTTATAACGAGTCCATTTACAATATTTGAGAAGCGTGGTGTCACCGTATTACTTACAGTAAAAAAAACATTATTTTGTTATTGATGTGCAAACCCTATTCCAGTAAAATTAAAGAGTAAATTACGCAGAATGTTCATATACATTTTTACCTTATTTATTTTATTTATTTACTTGACATTAATGGTGGCTAACTTTAAAACAATACCATAACAGGTCAAAGACGATGTGGTTTTTATCGCCAAGAATTAGAGCTCTGGCTGAATTCTTTTTTTTTTCTCATAACGAGAGCTGGGCTGGAGTCCCCACCTCGGTTCAGTGTGTGTTGAACTAATCCTCCTATGACACGGCTATATAGCTACGTTTATTGCGTGTCAAAATGTGGACATCCGTCACTTTTTGACACGTTTATAGTATGAGAGTGACGGATGCTTTATATACATTTTATCACGCGATCAACGCAACCATGCTTGGCCCGCAGCCAAATAAATACTTATACTAGTTTATAATATCCTGTATATAATGCCTACTTCAGGGCATAGAAAATAACATTAATTATCTTAATAACCTTTGATAGGGGTAAACTGCAGCTGCCATTGGGCCGAAGCGTGCTGCATTTCTGTAAAAATATTAAACAATCGATAAATGATTATTAGAAAGTCGAGTACATACTCACGGAGTGTTCGAAGTTCAATCGAACACCGATTTCTCTGGTTTCAAAACACTTTTAAGATAAAGATACAGAGACAATTATTAGCAACAATAAAAAAATACATTACATAGATACAAATAAGAACAAGACAGAGATAATTGTTGCGAAACGGTCCCAAATCGGCATTCGCTAGCCGTAAAGCCAGCGTGGTCTTCCGTTGCGACCGCTTGGTGAAGATACAGAAAGAATTGATAATTCGTGGAATTTACTCGGACAATTTTAAATACGATAGATTTTTTTTTCACCATCATCCATAACATGCAAACCTTTTTATGTGGCACACATAAATACATACCATTCGCGCATGTAAGTGGGGTAGGCAAAGCTAAAAAAATACCTACAACTTTAAAAACTTGTTGATAATTCAGTAACCACATTTTGCACAAATACGCTAAGATGTTTACCAGCGTATAAGTGACAGGTTGCAAGCCCATCGCCTAACAATACTACAAGCCTCAATTCCCGTAGTCGCCTCCTAAGACATCCACGGGAAGACATGGAGTGGCACTATTCTTACCCGGCAAACACACGGCCGAAAATATTATGTGAAATAAGTAATTTAGTACAAGCAGTGTACTTGTCTGGGACCCGCGCGTGGTATCACGTAAATAAAATTAACATAAGCTAAGAATTATGGGATATTAGCTTTTGCACGCGATTCTTTCTTTTTATCGCTAATGTCCAATTTGCCGAGATGAAAGTAGCTTGTATGTTGACGACATCAATGTAATTTCGTATTTTTTGACATGCAATACAATTTTTATTGTAATATTACATTTGTGAATAAATAAACTATAGGTACTAATGTATTTCTTTGTTAAATTTCATCTAAATCCGTTCAGCCGTCGACGTGATTGAGTAACCAACATCCAAATTTTCGCATTTGGGTAAAAACCAAAAATAAATGTACATATAAAGACGCTCTGTACGGTAACAAAAGTTTTTTATAACATTATATAATACTACAGACTACACTGATGAGTACGAAGTGACAAGGTTGAGGAAATGCAGAATCACGTTATTTCAGTGATTTTAGTCATTTCATACCGACCATCGAGATATCTCTTAGGCAAGTCGCAGACTGCGAGGTCGCGTCTCAGCACCGCGGCACGGTCGAGGCATAGTCTTTGTAAAAACTCAAGGCACAGGCGAGGTTTGATGGATAATTTTGACGAAATAAGTATTTCGGTGAAGTGATATTATCTTTTCGCATTTTTCCCCAGTCTTCATTTTATCCAATTTCATTTTACCCCGTTCGATGTTACTACTATCGCTTTGGTTCGATTTCTAACCCAATCGCACTTTTCCCCAAAAGTAATTACATTGTGTAGGTAGGTTTAATTTGTGTTAGTTTTGAGCCAAATAACCCAGAAATAGGAGCTCCGCCAACGCAGGAATGGGAAGAATAAACTGCCGAGAAAAAGGCAACTGGTAATATCGTTAGGGGAAAACGCGAAAAGAAAATCAGCTTGTAACAAAAAATGCGTTTGGGAAAGTTAGGCTGTGCTTTGCTCCAGTTCAATAAACGAAAACCAGAGACACGAAATTCAAAATGGCGACGCGTGCCTCCACATCTTAACAGCGATTGTATTGCTACTTACTAAGAAATCTGTCTCTTACTTTTCGAAGCATTAAAATGCATTGTCCCGACGTCGATTTTTACAACATCCTCTTTCTTGGCAAACGTACTCTGCACAGCGCATGTGCAAAATGCGCAAGTCTGCTCTTTTTCAACTGGTTTGTTCAAGTTTGTTGCTGAAAAGAAGCAGTGACTTTTTACAAATTGAACAAGTCCCAAATAAGGTCTATGCAACAGGAAACACTACACACTACTTTTTCCGAATATTCACTTGTCCGAATTTTTATTTTTCAGAAAGCTATGTTATAATTTCATTGTCATACGTAAGTTAGGTTAGGTTTGATTTATACGCGATGACATAAAGTTAAGTCTTCTATCAAAAAAATGCGTTCGGAATTATGACAATTCGGAATTTTGATCAATCCGGAATAATGACTCTTCGGAATTATAGTTCGGAACTAAGCTACATTGTATGCGATAATTATATTTCTGATAATTTAAGTCATAGGTAATTATCAGAAGTTTTTGTAGATAGGAATTGCAGAAAATACAAAAAAATCACTTTTGAGAATGTACCGGAAGTTAAAAATATCTTACTAAATAAGACGTTCATCATGGGCTCGTATTCGTACTGCGTGCCGCAGTGATTGAGGTTCACCTGCGCCTGCGACTGCTTCGACTTCTTATTTATTGAAACGTTCTGGCATGAGCTGAAAAAAAGAAGGACAATCTCACATATTATTATACTGACTCGTTTTAGTCCCGCTTCCCTAATAGGAAGTAAGTGTAGGTCCGCGACGCAGTCAATAAATCACACCAGAACGGAAAACTGCGACTGTCATTTTTACGCGAATGCCAGACACCATTGAACATAAACAAATCCAATTGAAGCGAATGTCAATCGCAACTACATGACTGAAGGCAAATGATGATATTTTTTATTGATGCTCTTTGACGGGTGTCATTGAAACAGGCAATTGGCCTTTTTCAGAAAGTGACACGAAATGTCACTGTGCTTGTAGATAATTGTCAGGTATAAAAATCAGGTCTATAAAATTAAAATTCCATTGTTTACAGTCCATAACATTATTCATCAGTTTCATCACAATTAGTGTTAGTGTCATAAATGTATAGTGTAGTGTCAAGGCAAATCATCCATATATGTGTTCATTTCAAACATACGATACGATTATGATTTTCCAAGAAAACCCCAAACATATGGTGATCGTCGCCATAGTAGAAATACATCATGTTGCCAAGATCTATAAACTGGCACATGTTTCATCTCTGTTGGTGGGTAAGGACATTTTTACCCATCGTCCTTTCGTAGAAAATTGTATGTAGAAACATTTGTCAGAAGCATTCGTAATTATATTCGTACTGATATCCGAGATAATGAGCCAAAATCTGAAAAAAGGTACCTTCAATCCCCTTTTGCACCCTCAGCTCACCCCTCACACAGGACTTGAGGATTGTGCCTAGATCGCTATATGACCTGATCTCCAAGTCGCTAATTGATCACATTGTTTTTTAGGGTTCCGTACCAAAAAGTGTATAAACGGGACTCCGTTACTAAGCCACCTCTGTCCGTCTGTCTGTCACCAGGCTGTATCTCATGAACCGTTTTATCTAGACAGTTGAAATGTATTTCTGTTGTCGCTATAACGACAAATACTAAAAACGGAATAAATTAAATATTTAAGGGGGGCTCCCACAACATACAACAAACGCGTTTTTTTTTTCGATTTTAATATTGCTCGATATTAATAACGGCACACTTGAAATATTTACAGAATATTTAATTGTATATTGACTTTAAAAATAAATAATTGATTTTTTGCCGTTTTTTTGCTAATGTTGTATAGATAATACGGAACCCTTCGTGCGCGAGTCCGACTCGCACTTGGCCGGTTTTTCATCTTAGCAATGTCGACCGAAACCCGCTACCGCTTCTATAAAAAAAACCCAACATCGAAGCGTAAGCCTGCACCTAACCTAACATGGTCGGTTTTGCATTGACCGGACACGAGTGGCCCATTGACGTTTGCAATCTCAGAACTATAACGACTTACCAAGTCCTCATCACTGGCGCGGCGCTAACTTCTTTTTCGGCTGTAATTAAATAGCAACAACACGTTAGAAGTATGTTTTTTTTTTTATGACATTGAGAAGGCAAACGAGCACACAGGCCACCTGATGGTAAGCGGAAACTGTGACCCATAGACATTCGCATTCACAAGACTACAAGACTAAGATTGCAAATGCGTTGCCAACCCTGAGGACTAAGATGGAATGCCTCTATGCTAGTCATTACACCGGCTGTCTTATCCCCAAACCGGAACACAACAGTGCGAACACTGCTGTTTGGCGGTAGGTTAATGGATAAGATGGTGGTAGCGATCCGGACGGACTCTGCACAGAGTCCTACCACCCGCAAAACAATCGCTACGGTGTACAGTGATGCCCAAAGAGGTCTATACCAACCCCCAGGGGTCGACTGCGAAAAACTAATAGTGGCAGTCCAAGATATGAAAATGGGGGCCCGCGATAGCGGATCCCATTTAAGAAGTTCGCGATTCATACACCGATAGAAGATACCTAATACTACTTACGTAATACTTTCTTATACTTAAATATCTAAATAAACATGCACTTTTGCCCATTGGGACCCTGAACCACCATACGACGGTGTCACAGTGACTTCACAAAACAATTTGTAAGTCAAAACCAGGGCTCGGACAAGTCATCGGAAAACAATTGCAAGACGGCAATAGAACAAGATCGATAGAATCGCATTGTGTACAAAATTATTTAATTATATTTTCCAATGACATTTATTACTGCAACCCAAAATTAACCATACATGTGTGAAGGCATTAACTTCTGCATTGTCTGGAACAAACCGATGACAGATATGCGACTAAAAAGGTCAAATGTTAAATTATAAATTACGATAATAAAATATCAACTTTAGATAATAATAAATAATAATCTTAAGTCGCGGCTCTATAATAGTCTTGTCCCATGTCCATATCAGTTTCTGCGATGACTTGTCCGAGCCCTGGTCATAACGTCACTGTGACACTGTGGTCAAGGTTCCATTGGGCTGATACACCTAAGATTTTTTTTTCTGTGCGTTTAAGCTTTTCTTTTGTAAATTATAATGTAGCCTGTGTCCATTTTTAGCTAACTAGAACTCCAACTTTATTCGTACAAAAGATCCTGTTTTTTTTATATTACGTAAGCAGGGGTCTACCCAAAACCTAAAACATTGCTAAGTACTCTACGACACAAAAAAGATATGGGGTCTCCGTAGTGTGTAACACACACACATAGATGTAACTAGGGGTGAAAGGAGTATTGGGAGTCATAGCCTGATCAAATTGAGCCAAATATGGGCAAATAGGGGAAATAATTCGTGTAGTTTTGAAAATTGGTACATTTATACCTTGCGGTATCCAGATGAACATACTAAAAGTCGTCATGGGTAGGGGGTGTGCTGAGGGTGTAGGGGGGGGTTGAAGGTACCTTTTTTCAGATTTTTGCTCATATCTCTAATACCTGTACGAATAGCAATATGATTACTTCTGACAAAAGTTTCTACATAAAATTTCCTACAAATTTGGTTATATTTATTTTTGCTGTACGATCAGTATTTTAGGAGCTACAGGATGTTTAAGTTAACACGGAGCTAAAATATAGACGATTTAAGAAGTAAAAACGAAATAAGTGTTAAATTGTTTATTAAAAATAGAAAAAGCAAATCAGTTTCTCTTAATTATGTCACTCATCATCTTCTAAATCGACATCTTCGTCTTCTCCATCGATGATATCTACAGGTACACCGTTTGTACTATCGAACCAACGGAACCCTGACCCACCATAGAACCTTGTCACAGTGATTGACGTTAGGACTGTCATACGACGCTATACGACAATCGTACGTCAATCATTGTGACAAGGTTCCATGGTGGGTCAGGGTTCCGTTGGTTTGATAGTACATGAACCCATGCAGCCGAAGCAAACTCGACTGCATGAAATACCGGCTTTTCGACATCCGCATTTTCCAGTCCAACCACTTTTGCAGCGACAAAAAATTGAAGTCAGCACGGTGTCAGGGGCTGGAGGATCAGTGGTAGTAATTGGTTCGAGGGTTCCATCCGCTCCTCGCTTCCAACCCCACATTTCAGGAGGCATTTCGTTACCCAGCCACTCTTGTACTTGGTGGAATACTCGTAATGCGTGATATTTTGCTGACCCTTTAGTAGGGGGGAGAGAGGAAAGATCAGCTTTGGACTTGGTGCTGGATTTAACAAAAAGCGAGTATCTGTGGCTGTTAAGATCAAGCTGAGTAGTGGGCGCATGATATATCGTCAAAAACATCGTTTCTCCTGATTTTGTTATGGCTTCCGATGTTGATGTTGGGTCATAGAAAATGGCTGATATATCCTTGATTATTGGTTTTTTCTCAAACAGCTTTACAATTGACAGTTTGCCTATCCTGTAAATTGCTGAGGTTGTGTCGCAGCCGCTAAAACTATGTAGGAAAAGAACAGCACAACAAAAGGAGAGTTTTTGGAGTTTTTGAGACGAAAATATCTTGGTTTCCACTTTTCCTTTTCCAGGCTTGACAAAAAATATTTGTTTCTCTGGTGGTGATAGAGTCATTAGAAGAACTACTAAATCCACATCTTCCCCAACAACAGCAACTACGGGATGGTTTGCTGCTTTCTCAATGGCAGTTCTTATAATTCTTATTAGTGAGCATCTCTAGGAATATCAGCCATTTTCTATGACCCAACATCAACATCGGAAGCCATAACAAAATCAGGAGAAACGATGTTTTTGACGATATATCGTGCGCCCACTACTCAGCTTGATCGTAACAGCCACAGATACTCGCTTTTTGTTAAATCCAGCACCAAGACCAAAGCTGATCTTTCCTCTCTCCCCCCTACTAAAGGGTCAGCAAAATATCACGCATCACGAGTATTCCACCAAGTACAAGAGTGGCTGGGTAACGAAATGCCTCCTGAAATGTGGGGTTGGAAGCGAGGAGCGGATGGAACCCTCGAACCAATTACTACCACTGATCCTCCAGCTCCTGACACCGTGCTGACTTCAATTTTTTGTCGCTGCAAAAGTGGTTGGACTGGAAAATGCGGATGTCGAAAAGCCGGTATTTCATGCAGTCGAGTATGCTTCGGCTGCATGGGTTCATGTACAAACGGTGTACCTGTAGATATCATCGATGGAGAAGACGAAGATGTCGATTTAGAAGATGATGAGTGACATAATTAAGAGAAACTGATTTGCTTTTTCTATTTTTAATAAACAATTTAACACTTATTTCGTTTTTACTTCTAAAATCGTCTATATTTTAGCTCCGTGTTAACTTAAACATCCTGTAGCTCCTAAAATACTGATCGTACAGCAAAAATAAATATAACCAAATTTGTAGGAAATTTTATGTAGAAACTTCTGTCAGAAGTAATCATATTGCTATTCGTACAGGTATTAGAGATATGAGCAAAAATCTGAAAAAAGGTACCTTCAACCCCCCCCTACACCCTCAGCACACCCCCTACCCATGAGGACTTTTAGTATGTTCATCTGGATACCGCAAGGTATAAATGTACCAATTTTCAAAACTACATGAATTATTTCCCCTATTTTAATTAATTTTCTTGAGCTATCAGAGGACCGGTGGTCACCATTCTTACATCCGGAGTAGGGAATGGAATGGCACTTGTCCCACTGCATTTTCTTCCTTAAGAAACGAACACAAATATAGATCCTGTGACAATAAAAGAGACATATATAGTTGATCGCTGGCTGTTCACACTGCCGGCGAGAACTGTCTCTAGTTTGTCGAAACAAAAGATAGATCCCGTGTCAATAAAGAGGCAAATATATCGCCGTAGTCGGGGACGACTGCCCAGTCGGGGAAGTGTTGTCATGTCACGTAAGGTCTTTTAGAACGCTGACCACTATTGCTCTTTGACTTCCATTACACCTTTCTCCCCTACAGAAACTGCTGTTACCATTACCTACCTCTCCTTTTTAGCTTGTAGTCGGGTAAAAGATCAAGCACGCCAAAGTTTAAAATAAGCTGACGAAACGTTTACGCAGTAATGCTTCCGTCGCGCTGCGTCACGTTCTAACGCTCTACACCGTGCACCGGCGCGCGGCCGGTGTCGTGCCCGAATGAACGCGATATAATTCAATTAAAGCCGATTCATTTAACTAACAGGTGAGAAAAATGTTATGGTATAGTTATATAAAATATATTTGTTCCCATCTCTTTCTAGCAAAACCGAATTTAACATGGAGTTTATATCACATAGTCACAGTGCATAAAGGATCTCTCTGTCTAATCGCAGTCGATTTAGCAGTTTAAAATGCTTGTATCGTCCGTATTTCTCGGCCGATTTTACTTTTAATTTCACTTCTGGTGATCTTTATACGGTATTTTAATATTTTGTTCTGAATTAGACTTGAAAAATTCATGCATACCCTACCCTACCCTACCCTATTACATTTTACAATTTTGACGCAGCTTCAGCGTATATCAAACGTCGGTGTGGCTGATACTTTACCTGACTACATTAATTACAAAAGGAAATTAGAAAATAATCTGCTACTGACCGTAGAGTTTTTGTGGAAATTGTGGAGCTTGAAAATTGCGTATCTTCTCAACCGATTTCTTTAAACCAATAAGCAAGTCCGAGGCAACTCTGAAAAAAAAACTTCTGTTATTCCAACGATGAGTATAACTTTGACACTAAAGGTGCGACCGCACCGCTGCTTAACGGCGCGTCAAAAACGGCGCCATGTTGTTACTATGACCCATTTTGCTAACGCAACGACACCGTATTGTAAGCAGCGGTGGGATCGCACCTTAATATTGCACTGTCATCAAACTCATCAACGTCCGCACTTTTAATGCCTTAGGCACTGGTCCCACCGCCAGTGAGTAAGCGATGAACTATCGGCGATTCTCTCGCCCAAGAAACGAACAAAAGATAATCGCTCCCGTGTAAATAAAAGAGAGAGATATACATTTATAGTTCATCGCTGAGCTGCAGCTTTCCCAAAGTTTCATTTCCCAAATTGTATTTTGTATTATTATTGTTTGATATCCCGGATATCGAAACACAGGTTAGGTTAGGTTAGGTAAGTTAGGTTAGGTAAGTTAGGTTACGTATTCTATCTTTCTCTCCCGTAAGATTTTTGGCATGTTTTCCTGCTGAACTACTAGTGTTATTTGATATTATATTTAATTTAATACCTGTAGCTTTATATACTGCTAGATTAAGTTGTACCATTGTAATATGAAATATGAAATATGTTTAAAAAATGACTGACTGCTGAGTTTCTTGCGGCGTTTCTTCTCAGCAGTGGTCTCCTCTTGGGAAGCGCTATGGTAGTATCTTGACGTATAAAAATGCCCGAGCGGCCTACTTACTGAATAAATTTCTTTTATCTTTTATCTTATCTTATCTTTACGCTTGTGACTGCATAAAAAAATAATCAACTTTGACGGGAACAACACTTTTTGGGAAATTAAAATTTAAAAAATGATACATGTGGCCAAAAACATTTTGACGAAAAGAAGGTAACCCCACACTTGTCATATGGCCAGCGCCGTGATAGAAACAGCGTTATTAACGCGATTTTGATTTTTTTTAACTTTAGCATAGAATTTTAATCATAATACAGTAGAGTCTAAAGGAAATATCAATTTAGAATGCTTGTTTATAAATAATTCTTTTGTAAGTTTTTTTTTTTTTAAATTTAAAATTACTCAAATAGCCTATTACTAGCTATTTTTTTTTATAAACATACTTATACTAAAAGACCATCATAGAACGGTGTCACAGTGACATTATGAAACAATTTGTTTCACACTTCTTAAGACTTGAATCATAACCGACCGGATTGACAGGGGCATAAAAGTATCAGTGCTAGTGATTGATTAAATATCGACCAAGTTTATCGACAACTTTTTTCGTGACATAATATAGATCATACATTTCTTGCAAAAGTTAGTCTACCTTTAACTTCTATATCTGAATGATCAGCTTTCCATGAAGATAAACGATCTATATTATTTCTAGGCATTAGTAACCGACTTAAAAACGAAAAGGTTCTCAATTCGTCGGAATGCTAAAGAACATTTTTGTACTGAATGACTTTGTTATTCAATGTAATTTGAATGGTTGTCAAAAGTGACTCGAGTCTAGAGTCAATCTTAGATACTGATTGTTTATAGTTGCGATAAGTATATATAAAAGAGGGTTGCACATAATTAAAAGGTATTCAAACTTGGCCATTACTTGGATAATGATGATTAAAAAAATATTTTTATTGATGTCGATAACATTAGTCGACATTTGATGAATCACTACTATCACTAGCACTGGTACATTTTTGCCCCCATCAATCCGGTGCATGATCATAACCTCACTGAGTTCTATGATCGGACAAGCTTCCATTGGGCTGATTGTACATATGTATGTACCTACCTATGTAATATAACATATATTTTCTACTCACGTCCTCATTGATATTGCTTTAGGGTTCAATATTTCTTTGACCCACTCTTCAGATTCTGGTACTGTTGTATTTTTTTCATTATTTTTTCTCTCTTCACACGTTTGCGTGGTATCTAGGCGAAAAAAACTTACTGAACATTGTACTATCCAAAATATACATTAGTATTAGTAAATTGTATCACCCTTATTTAGAAACCTACAATAACTAAAACATGCTAAAAAAAAATTTATTCTTATTGTGACATTTGCTAATGACAGAAAGTGACAAAGCATACTTTAACTAAAATAGGTTTGTCGTACCTTTATGAATAAGGTTGAATGAGTGTACATACCATCTGCCTTCCTACAATAAGGCCAAAAGAACTCCTCACATAGCCGATTACTATCCTCTTGGTAGTAAACTTTAGTTTCCTGTGAATATAACATAATCATTAATAACTGGAGAACGCCCGCGACTTGTAAATGTAAATATCTGATAATTTTATTACAAGAAAATTCCTTTGATTTGAAAAGCTAACCAGTCAATACTGCCCTCCTAAGTATCCCAAATTCAACAGCCAAAGCAGTTTTAATTCTATTCGGTTAGTAATAAGGTTGTTATTGCTACGGGAGTTTTATCTGACATACTGCCTATTAGCTTAGGACGGCAGAATATATGTCATATAAAAAGTTGATTATAGTCTATTTGGGAATAAATGTCTTTGTGATGTTGTGTGTTAAGTGATGTGTGTTTGGCTATTAATTAGGGTAAAGTCACCAGTGGTCAGCCAGAGGACCCGTAGTCGGCCTCTGCCTATACTTTGTATGAGTGGGAAGAGTACGAAAGATATATTTCCCACTCTTCGCACTCATAGAAGGTCGACTACTGGTGACTTTACCCTATAGGTTTGAATATTTTATGTAAGTGAATTCTAAGATTTTACATACTCTATGTAAAAACACGAACCTTTACGATTGCAACCGAGATATCCCGAGTTTCAGAGTGGAAATAATCGTACTGTACATGCTGTAATTTCTGAGATGTCTATAGACGAGCATCTTGCTTGGCCATGATGGGTATAATTATGGCTCTGGGGGCCGAATTAATAGGCTCAACTTGACTGAGATGCCCGTCACAAGATACGTAGGAGTAAACTGAAGTAAAAAAACTTATTGCTGACGTGTATTTAGACGTGCACCGTGGCCAAGATCAGTTTGTTATTAAGGCCCTTAAGATGTGTCTTGACACAGGTTAAGAGGGATGCCACACGAGCGTTGCCTGTGCGCGCCATCGTCGCCGCTGCGTTGTTCTACATATCAATTACAACGTCATGCCACACGATGCGTTGAAACACGTCGTTCTATGTTGAAATCACAGCGTTGCGATGCAACGCACCAGCAATGCTCGCGTGACACGCTCTTACTTACCAATGTTTTATTTATGCGGCCTTTAGAATGTAACAATTATAATATAATTAAATAATTCATACCCCAAAATCAACGTCCCACGATGGCTCAAATATTTCGTCAAGGTCTAAACTGCAAACAGAAAGTCAAATTATGACCATTCAAGAGGCAAAAAATGCTTAAGCGCCACTTTGGCCGAGAATAAGTCATGTATACCGTTGAATTTCATTTTTTTTCTGCGGTCGGTCTAGTAATCACTTTAAGTGGAGCACGCAAGTTTATTTTAAAAGCATGTTAGTCGTTTAAACCCGTTGCAAATTTTGGTTTGCAAACCTATTAGAATGATTTCCGTTTTTATTTTAGGTGAGCAATTATTACTGTTACCAATTTCAACTTATTGATATATATATTTTATTTCATATTAGCAATAGTTTACGATTTGGCACTTAAGCAAAAATGCTCTATCACGTTTTTGAATAAAAATGTATTTTCTCAAACATGCTATGTAATGTCGGCGTTATGTTAGTTGTTTTAGGCTTCAAAGTGCCACGCTTCCGACGGAACAACTCGAGAGAACTGTAAAGGTATTTCATACGAAATTGAACGCCTAGGCCGGGAAGTTTTTTTTTTTTTAATTTTAATTTGGCCATGGTGGCTGTGTTTATGAAAAGGCTAAATTGCTGTTTTTTTTTTAATTTACTAAGCCGTGCATCCAACAAAGCGTTTGCATGTTTATTTGAAGTACCAGGAGCGCAGAGGTAATTAGGAGGTTAGGACGATGCGGCGAGCCCCGCGCGCGCCACCAGCGGGCCGGCGGGCGGGCGTACTGAGCACTGTAGGTTACTTTTAATGTTTATGCACTCCTAGTACCTATTTGACATTGTAATTTTTGTTTTAATTATTTTAATGAATTATGTTTGAGAAAAGCACTATACATACTTCGGCGGGAAATATGGGGTTGCCCGCCTCAGACCTATATCCGGCCTTGCTTCGCTCGGCCGTCTATATAACTTCGGCCGGCAACCCCTTTTGTCCCGGCCTCTGTAGTAATGTACTATTATATGTGCTCATGTGGCCACATCTCAAAATTGGAATCCTAACACTCCAAATGCGTTGTTAACTATGAGGACCAAGTTAAAATGCCTCTAAGCTAGTCATTTCTCTGGTTATCTTATCCCCACACCGGAACACAACAATGCGAACACTGCCGTAGGGTAAAGGATTACATGACGCTAGCGAGCCGGACGAACCCTGCACAAGGTCCTACCAACACTAGGTATATATTTTTAGCAGACAGCAGCAGAGTGGACATGACTCCAAAGATTTTAATTAAACAAATTAAATTACATCAAATTGATTAAGTAGGTACTTACCCTAATAATAATTTTGGTACTTTACAAGGCAGTAATAAATAAATAATACAAAGACTTGTTATTGTAATTGTATTTGTAATCTTGTAGGTACTATAGCCGAATAAACGTTGCATTCATTCATTCATTCATTCTTTCATTCATTCATTCATTCATTCATTATTGTATAGATTTATTAAAGCAAATAACCAGTTTTTTTAATAATTTTTCGCGGTTAGTTTACTCCTCCTCACAGCTAAAAAAACTTATGAGTTGAAAACCTCCTTTCTCAATCCACGGACGTTTATGGAGCAAACTTAAGTGGATTAATATAATATTAATGGCCACTGCTCACGTCTTTGTTATATTTATTCGTTACTTGCAAATGATTAAGATTAAAGTTCAGGTAACAAATCAATTAATGTAATTTAATTTGTTTAATTAAAATCTTTGGAGTCATGTCCACATTATTGCAGGTAACGACGCCTATTTCTCCGATCTCGGATTTTTAGCGAGGATTTATGGAGACTTACCTGCTCTCACGATTATCAGCAAGTGCAGGACAAGTAAATCCATAAAAATTCAAGTAACTTGGTAGATGTCTCCTTGATGCCACTTTTTTCACTGCAAAATTATAAAAAATATTTTTGGTTGTATGCCAGTAGGGAACCCTCAGGGCGCGAGTTTGACTCGCACTTGGTCGGTTATACTTCATAGTGCATAAAGTTTTTACTATAGCAAATTATTTACAAGCAGGTGTAATAACCTCTTACATTTATTTCTCGAACCAATCTCTCTCGTTACACTTCTAATTAGTTTTCTGGCAAAGCATGCAGAGGCCTCGATCGAGGACTTTTCCTTACTTTTAGTATCGGCTTTTGGTGCTGTAAAACAATAAAGTCGTTAAAATGGAGCAACGAGCGCAGCGAGCGCTTCTAAAATAGGACAGCTACTTGCGGGTATAATAGTTCACTAATGTTTCACCGAAACTTGTTTGACATAAGTTCATTTTACAACCAGTTACGAGAAATATTTCCATTTTAAACTTATCGTTTGACAACTAGTCATTTACCAAATACTTATTTATAAATGTATCAAATATTTTATTATCATTTATGTATTTTTAGGGTTCTGTAGTCAAACTAGGAACCCTTATAGTTTCGCCATGGCCGTCAACCGCCCGACCGTCCGTCCGCAGCCTAGCTCAAAGACCCTAAGTACTAGAAAACTGTTATTTGGCATGAATATTGGCGTGATTTATATGTATATTCATTGAATATACATATAAATCACGCCAACACAATGCTATTATATTTTTCTCGTCTACTCTATAGTGTGGGGTGTCGTGGGCTTGTGGAAATATTGTTTCGATTCAGGGATCCCTTTATGAAATATTAAGCTTTGAGGCGTTAACTTTTGTTGGAGTCAAGTGTCCCCAAACAGCCAAATCTACAGATACTAAAAATCTGACGGTACCTTTTTATTGAGGCTTTGCCAAATGTTTGTAGGATGTAGGTTAGTTGACTATTTGATATCATTAATAATATGATCTATTTGACCAATTCACTATACAATTTAAAAAAAATACAAGATTTTTTCGAATAAGTACATGAATTATTTGCTAAATCTGTAGTTGTATTAAGATATAATGATGACTAATGTATTTGTCAATCGTTGGTTGCGAAATGAAAATTTGGTAAATGACTGGCGAGAAAATGGTAGTACACCGAGTATAATACTTACTGTCTTTAAAACTGATGCCCTCCGTTTTTAAGCTACGTGAATTGTCATGTTTCTTTTTCATGGATTCCTTTTTTAATTTTTGTTCAGCTTTTAATTTTAACTTAAGCTGTCGCGTTAATTGTTTCTTGGCCGCCTAGAAAAGGATAGTAAGTACAATACATGTAGTTTCATACGAGCTATGTAAACAAATTAGTACTGTTTGACACATAACCTCAAATATTCACCAAGCGTGTTTTTACTAAAAATAACGTATAATGAATAGTTATTTCAACATAAACTTAATATGAAAATAATGATCTAGTGTATAAATCGTTGCAAAGACTTCACTTGATGTTTAAGAGTACATGATTATGGAGTAATCATGGTGAATTGATTCGTTTGGTTTTGTTTGCATCATTTGCAAATTCTATTGACGGTGACCTTATAGTGTGTTCGACGCTACTTACTTTTTTCAAATAATTTTCCTCTTTGAGTTTAAGACGATGTTCTAGTTTCGTAATTTTAATTCCGACCTTACTCTTCTCTAAATTTTTGTTCTCATTCAACATGTCTTCATCGAGTTGGTTTCCCAACCAATCATGTTCTTTAAGGAAAAGAGACATTCTATAGTTCCTTGCATCGTCATTGACTCTCTTAGCGTTAAGTTTAGCTTTATTCCTGGTGTCTTTGGCAGTCATTCTAATTTTCTTTTTCCGTTTATGATTTGCTTTATTATTTGCGCAGGGTTCTTTATTTTTCGAGCTATTTTCCAATTTGCGTGGTTTCAAAGTTAGTTTCGTTCGCTTCCAAATACAAGAACAATATCCTCCTATCTTTAATAATTTTCTGTCACCAATTACGTTGTTGTCATTTGTTGTTGGGATATTCTTATCTGAGGACTCGTTAGTTTTGATTTCATGGGTTTCTTTAACACTATGTGGTAGATATTTAAGGTCCGACGGGTTTATATCGGAGGAACATTCGGTGAGAACGTTGCTGTTACTACATATTGGTGGGCCACCGTTGGGGCTGGGACAATTTTGCATTTGCTCGGCGAGCTTTTTCTCTAGAGCAAGATAATTTGTTTCCCGGGTAACATTCTTTTTTTGTAGTGATATTTTCTTTAACTTTATACGTAGATTTTTAGCAAATGTTTCTTTATTTATTTTGTATATCCTACACTTGGATAGGTCTTGAAAGGAAGGACCTTGATTATGCTTGGAACGTTTGTATTCTAATCGTTTGGTTTTCCCTACAATGCTACCATACATGCGATTTAACGCATTGCGATTCAGTTTTTTGGTAATATACTTATCCGGATGGAAAAAAACTCTTCGTCGATTCAACCGGATGAACAAGTCTCCAGGGACAGTTTGCTTGAAATGGAAAAAAAAGCGGATATTTCTCATATTACGATTCGATATTCTTTCGAACGCAGTAAACTTTTCTCCATTTCCATCATTATTAATAGAAGGTATATTTGTGGTGTCCGCTAATGTATTTGGATGTAAAGTTGTATTCGTTTTATCATTACCATCATTGTTTGATGAAACATCATTCATTTGATACGAGCATAGAAAATCCATTACCTCTTTTAGACTATCAATTTTCTCATCGTTATTTAGACTTAGTCGACTGTCCGCATATTTCGTGTGTCTAACGAATAAGGCTTTGTTAAATATATCCACTGGTTGAAAGAACTCCATCACTAAATATTCAAAAGTTTTAGAGTTATGTGTATTCCATTCTTTATTTAACTTGTCGTCTTCCAACTTTGTTGTTACTAGCGTCATAGTATTTCTTATTGCTGCTAGTTTTTCTTTAGGCAAGTCTACAAACTTCAACAGTCTTTTGTTATCTCTTACAATGACAGGGATTTTTGGTTCATTAAAAATTTCTTTACTTTGAACAATATAGGAGGTTGCCCTATCATCGTTCTCATACTGTTCAATTTCAGGACGTCTTTTCAATGGTTGAGTTAGAACACAAATATTTTTACTTGCCTTATCGTCGTCATGTTGTTCAACTTCAGTATGTGTTTTTAAAGGTTGAGTTGAAACACAATCATTTCTACGTTTAAAGTTATAGCTATTTAAAAGAGGCATTGATTCCTGGTTGTTTTTATTTTTCGTTCTAGAAAATACTTGAAAACCTTTCTTAGTAAACTTCTTTTGCGAAGTGCTCGCACCCTCATCGCGTTCAAGGCCCTGACAAAAATGTGACATAAATAATTAATTCAAAATAAATAGAAATAGTAACTCACCAAATAATATTTCATAGTTACTTACAGAAAACGTTTGTTTCAAAAGAGGTTTATTGAGATCTTTGTGATTATTATCAAAATCATCATCGTCATTTTCTTCCGAGGAACTTGTAATAAAAAAAAGAGAGTGAGTTAATGCAAATGTTAAAACACAAATCTCGATACATCTCTACGGATTTTATTGTTCAGTCGTACAATAGCGCAACATCAAAATAAAAGAAATGAAATGAAATATACCTATACTATACTATCAGTTTTCTGCAAAAGGATCCTTAGAAGGCTTAATAATTAAAGTCTGTGAACGTACCGTCACATTTGTAATTAATTCAGCCATCAAAGAACCCTGCCATGATGAAATGTCAATTCGCTATACCAAAACTTCTTTTAAATAATCATTGAATTTCTGCGACGAGGGTGTACATTGAGTCAAATTTTAAATTCGTCACCATACGACACTGATTGATAATAAGAGCTAGTGAGATGCAGCGTATGCAATGACCTTCTATACACATGGACAAATCACGTCATACAACAAAAATGCCCTAGCATGGCACTGCATCTTATTTCACCCTATTATGCTTTGACTTGTACAGTCTATACATTGCCGTTGACACACCAGTCCTTTAAAATGTCGTCGGTCATTAACCAGTAATGTGTATCAATTACTCAGTCGAAGCTTCATATTATGTTGATTTTAGAAGTTGGCTGGAACAAGGTGGAAGTAGAGTAGAAACGGGCTGTTTATTTTAGGGGAACCTCAACAGGAAACACGGTACCCATAACGGGGTTTTATAAGGGTGAGCTTATAAATGCTCACTCATTGTTTGTCCGTCTGTCACAGTCGATTATTTTTTTATTTTTGCGAGAATGTTTTTTATAGTTTTCGAATGTATCTATATTTTATGATATTTATGGTTTAATGTGGATAGCTACTGTGGGGTAACTTTTTATTATCGTAGTAAATGATATTTCAGGGGCCAGAGGGTGATGCCAGCCATAAATATAAACCATCATCATCATCATCATCATCATCATCATCAGCCCACTGCCGTCCACTGCTGCTTATCTCGTGTACGGGAAAGCTAAAAAGAGCTACTCTATTGTTTTGTTTCCTGGCGATGTTCTTGTCACATCCTTTTGCCTGTTTCTTTCTAACGCGCGTGAGAGAAAGACAATTAAATGGTTTTATAATACATTCGCGCCATCTGTTCGCGTGTTATCATTTATAAATAAAATTAACTTATCGGTGGTAAGTCACACCGTCTTTTTTTGAGCCGTAACGGTTTTATTTCGGCACTCTTTGATGAGTTTGATTTGACACACTTCGGTATCTTAACGGCTTCGCGACCAATAGACGACTAAGGTAAGAAGTGTGCTTAAACCGTCATTAAGCACAATGGTGCCGTCCGGCGTTTTGCGCAGTGATGCGAAGTCCTTGTGTACAAAAGGTCATTGAGCGTAGGTAATAGTATCACTAATAATTAAATGAGGATATTGTAGACTTACTTTTCCAAACTCATGTCACTGAGGTCTCCATAGTCTTTTGGTGATAAACAAATTGTGCACAGCTGCCCTATGTCCATAAAACAACGGGTACAGTAAACTCCTGGACAGCGTGGTGATTCGCACCTGGAAAATATATTTTTTAATAAACCAACGTGAAGACAAACACTTAGGCCACTTTATGGTAAGCAGGCTCTGAGGCTTATAGAAATTTGCAATCCTTCTTACAGGTTACTCACAACACAACAAATCAGAACAATGCGAAAGCAGGTTAAAGGTTAATATGTTGGTAGAAATCCTACACAAGGTCCTACCGCAACAAGAACTAATCTCGCAGAAGCGAAATTATCAAAATTAGAGCTTAGCCATAAACACTAGATAACGCGACGGTTATCAGCTCTATTAGTAGGCATATTATGGTTGTGGATAAAACATCTATCACTTTCCGGCCAGTATGCAAGTGCGAGAGTGACGGATGCTTTATGAAGACATTAACCCACTGCACAGGACCCTTTCTTTCTTTGCACCAAACTGTTCTATTCTGTGCCGCCTCGTGAAGATCTTTTCTAGTAACGTAACTAGCCTGTCCATAACCATGTCAAAACCTATGGTGATATTGTACAGTGTATTTGGTCTTAATTGGCTTTCCAGTTTGTAAGAACATCTCTCTCCTTCAATCTAATATGCTAATATGCGAGTTTAACCGACTTAACATTTTGCCGCTTTTCCACGTGTCCTTTCCCATTTCTACTTTAGTCTCGTGACCCATCTGCCAAGGTTAGGTTAGGTTAGGTTAGGTTAGGTTAGGTTAGGTTTAAGTTTTAATCATTACCAGTACCTTTTTAAATATGTATCAGGATCTTTGTCAATGTGTCTTATACTGCACAGCAAGCAACGTGGCTCCTCTGGCCCTACTCCTAGCAAACAGCGAAGCCATTGGCATCTGAAAGGAATAAATGTAGATATTGATAGCGGCTACCAAATATAGTCTTCTAAAGTTCTGCGCGAAGAAGTGGCTTATAAAAAGCATGGTTTTGAATCTATTCTAGATTACAGATATCAAAATCTGGCGAAACGTTAAGTTTACAAAGACAAGTCAGTTGAAATTAGTTTTGAAATATAATAAAACTCTCTGCTTCTAGAACCATTTGATATGAATACTAACGGTATAACATTGTTCCACCAATTTCTGAAGGTATGTCTTTGTTCTGTAGAGTACTTGTACTCCCTGTGCAGTTTTCTTCGTGCATATTTCAGGAAGCAACCTATGGGTAAAAAATATATAAGTTTTATTTTTATTTCGAGCAACGAGGACGATAATTACAATTAACTTATAGACTAACATACGTAACAATATAACACTTCAACAAAACTTCGAAAAAATTAAACCGCCAAAAAAGGGAAACTGAAAAGCATGAAATAATACCAAGCCTTTAAGTCTAACTAAGCTCACTTATGTTAATACCAACCAAACCAACCACCAAGCAAACAAGCAAATTATCTATTTTGTAAAGTAAAATAATGTATGTGTGTGAGGGTTTGTGCTACCTTCTGATTGGTTTGAAGTCGGTGCCAAGCCAAATTAACTTTTATAAATAATTATATGCATTCAAAGCAATTTTTTAATAATATAAGTGACCAACTTGTCACCCCATAAATTTCAAGTTGATGGAATGGAAAAAACGCTAACATCGTTTGCATCTTGACTAGGCCTTACAAATCATTTAAATATGGGAACGAGTTCAAGTAGTTACAGACCTCTTGTCCTGATGATATGGTTGTACAGCCATTCAGCCCGCGCTCGCGCACGCTCGGGCTGGTAGTGGCTCATGATCACGTGGCGGAGGCGCAGGCCGTACGGCTCGAACAGCGCAAACACCCAGAGTAGCAGGATCAGAACTCCTGCATGGAGACAAACAGTGTAAATTAGACGTAAAACTCTCTTAAGAGTTTTAAGGCCTTGTTAGTAAACCGATACTGGTGTCTAATTCTACTCGGTAACTCTCTGACGTTTTCATTCCTTAATCAATCAGTTTCACACCACACAAGAGCACATTTCAACTGCAACATTTACTATGATACATCAGAGTAGGGGCCAGCACTCCATCGTGAACAGCCAGACGGGCTTATAAACAAGATAAGAACTAACCAATCTGTGCGTATCGTTGGAAATCTGGCGGGAGAGGATTCGGTAGGCAGGTAATCGGGGAGTGCGCGGGGAGTGTTAGTGGTATGCTCAGCGCCTCTAGCAGGCCACGCAGTAGTCCTGCCAAGGGGCCCGATCCTGATACCAATATGCTTGCTGCCGGGTCTAGAGCTGTAACATAGTCATCTTATCGCGGGAGCAGGAACAAATCTATTAAAGAACACGATTTGTTAGATCATTCTCCCGAACTCATTATTTCTTCGTAGTAATTTTTCCATTCGCATTTTGCCCCGAACGCGATATTACCAGTCGCCTTTTTTCCTGCGGCAGTTTATATTCACAGTCGTGTTTTTCCGCTTGCGAGTTTTATCCAGTCGCTTCTTTTCCTACCACCATATTTTCACGGTCGTGTTTTTCCCGTTCCAATTTGTCGAAGATACAGAGTCGACGGAGCTCCGCGACAGCGGAGGGCCAAACCAACCTTTTTATGGGTGGTTTGGCCCTCCGGGCCTGATGCAAAACTAACATAACCTAAACCTACTTACGAATTACGATGTAAATACTTTTGGAAAAAGTGCGACTGAGATAGAAATCGAACGGGAAAAAAAACGACTGGGAAAAAAGTCGAACAACAAAAAAAGCGACTGTAATAAAATCGAATGGTGAAAAATAAAATTAGGTAATATCGCGTTCGGGGAAAAATGCGAACGGAAAATTTAATACAAAGAAATAATGAGTTCGGGAGAATGATATAACAAACCAAGAACACATCACATAATGTCTGTTTAGTATTAACGGAATATTCGCTGGAAAAGGTCAATTCAACTTGTCTTACGATGACTTTTTTTTTTAAATTAAATCCAGTATTTTTCTCCAAGATTAGTTTTGTCTTTTTAATTTTGTATTCCATTTACACTCAAATTATATTTAGATATATAAGAATGACAATTGTATAAAGTAGCAGGAAAAGTAACTGAGGTTGACGTTAGGATTGTGTAGATCTATAATCTTTTAATATTTAGTACAGATCAAGTCAAGTACGGAGGTAAGATATTAGAAAGAAAATGATTACATTTTGAACTCGTAGGTATAAACGTTTATCGATACGGCTATCACCTCTGTTATTGCCTATTTCTTATAATCTTTCAGTACTGTCAAATCGTTTTTACCCCTGCAATAACGACGTATATCTTACTGATGGGCCCCTTTCTGATACACTTTGAACCCTTGAGGATCTTTTGTGAAATAACCCGCCTTTAACGGCCCTTACGCACTCAGCTGTTCGAATGTACAGGTTTTCCATGCTGTTCCTTCAGCGTAAGAGCACCGGGTTAGGTTAGGTTTCGGTGCCTGCTACGGGGTTTCGAACTCCGTATATTACGATCACGAGTCAGCTCCCTAAGCCTCTAGGCCACCGACGCTCGTAAACTAAAGCTCTTATAAGGCATTAGCACAGTTCTTCGGACTATACTATAGTTACACCACTTGATTGTAATAAAACAGTTTTAGGTTATCTTTTCGAACTAACATTGTAAAAGGTTTGCTAAATAAAAATGACATGATTTAACGCTGTTTTTTTATTTTTATATTTAATTAAATGGGTTTCTCTTGACCTTATATCTAGTTGAGACCAAACAGTCAAAGACACATATAGTCGAGTTCATGAATTTGTGTACACTTTGGTACCTTGTCACTTTAATTGCTGTAGCAATTCTTATATAGCAGTTTAAACATGACCTTAAATGGACAAGATACTAAAGTGTACACATATTTCTGAATTCGACTGTACAACGAATTGCATTGCAGCGCAGATAATTTTTCACTGCCAAACCATCATCGTCTTTGGATCTCCACAAACGTCTTCTTGAATTTGTGGTATTAATTTATCTTATTTCAACACGTCCATGATGCTGTGACACTGAAAATTCGCTCGCTTCGCTGTGTCTGCGCCGGTCCAAAGACAACGATTCATTTAGAGCATCATACGTTACTAAAGTGGTCCGTACCGCCTTACAGTGGGCGCTGGGCAATATCCCGCTAATAAATGCTAAAGTTTGTGTGTGTGTTTGTTAGTTAGTCCTTTATGCTGCTATGAATGGACGGATTTGGATGGTAGGCTTACATAGGGTAGTTTTCATCATAGAAAAATTAAAAGTTCCCGAGGGAAATAACGATAATCGAAATCTACGAGGCCGAAGTTGCGGGTAGAAGCTAGTATAAAATAAATTGATTACGAACAGCAACATGTATAAATTGACATTCATAAAAAGGTAGGTGTAAGTAGTTTTTTATTTCCAATTTTTTTTTTGGGGGAGTAGCGGTGAAACTGTTCTTTTGCTTGGTGAACGGTCAGCCAATTGGGAAGCAATGATTTAGAGAGACGATGGATGTTGGTAAACTCACGCTGCGTCAGAGCCTGGAACCTGCCATGGAACCGCATGTTCATCAGCACCCAGTACAAGCTGTAATCAGCCACCATGTGGATCGACAGCTTGAAGCTGGTGATCACCATGAAGACGATGGAACGGGTCAAGTGGACCCTCTCGGAGGCTAGCAGACGAAACGAGGAAGTCTGAAAAAGATGTATTTATTATTCGAAATCAGACATCGTGATCCAATTTGTTAGTACCGCAAGATTAAATAGCTATTTTAGTAAGTACAGTCGGCCTATATGCATGTGGGCATGTGGTCTATGGTCATGATACAAAAAGTTCGATTTTCTCTTGCAATAATATTATGACACTGACAAGTGTCAGCCTTAGCGATAATTAGATCTCGCAGAAACTTTTGTCAAAACTGGTAGACTACTACTACATTAGGTAAGTACCGACAGACAGATAAGTTTAAAGGTCACATAAGGTCTTTTTTGCAGTCAAAATGAAGATGAATATGCCAATTGCGACTGATTATACAATCCAATGCAGCATTAGGACTAAAAAGTTGGGCTGAGAACTAATAAAAGATATGTCAATATCACGTTAAAATAAGAAATATATTTCGGTGACTCGATTTTATTCCCGGCCTAAAATAGTAATGGTGTTAAATTTCAAGTTTTTAACATTATTGTCAAGTAGGTACAATGTTCACTTACTTATATTTTTTTGTGACGATTTTTTTTTCTTTTCATATCAAATAGGGTTTGAATTAACGTTTTTTTTTTATTTAATAGTTTTAAATCTTAAGCTTTAATTTTTTTTAAAATTATTACTAACTTAGGTTTAATGTCCAAAGATGGCTGAAATAAATGATTTTGATTTGATTTTAGCCGTTTCAGAATAGAATGTGTTTACAGATAGACGGATAAACATCAAAATCTTTTTATACGGATTCCGTCCTTATCATTTGGTAATGAAACGTAAAAAAAAGAATGCCTAATCGTAGAGAAGGAACCAGAGACATTACCGAGACGTACTTGGCCCGCTCTCTGGTGTTCAGCGGCAACACTGTTTCTCTCCCTTGTCTCAGCCTGATGAAGTCCAAATCTCTGAACTCCTTGGTGACATAGCGGTTGTCAAAACGGGACCTGGTTTCGAACATTTGCTGATAGTATTTGGCTCTGAAATAAAAAATGCAAATTAACTATGAGAGGTACATACATATACACTTAAACATACATACCGTCACGCCTTCAAGTGGGGTAGGCAGAGCTACAGAATCACCAACGAACTCTAACAACTTGCAGTGGGAGCGAAGCCAGCACCCGTGTAACTATTAGATTTTTTTGTGGAACGACAACTCTTTCATGGATACTTTAACCACATTTTGCACAAACAGGCCAAGATGTTTAGTATATATTAGTGACAGGTTGCAAGCCCATGACATAAACACTTTTGAAGACTTATGATGTGTGTATGGATGGAACGGAGACATAAAGAAATAGAAGTGATAAAATAGTACATAAGGTTTAGCTGAAAACCAGCGCTGTGGCTCCGGCTTCAACACATGATGACAAGAGTCCTGTTTGTCCTCAGACAACAGCGCAACGTCACAATAGACCAGACTGGTGGTTTGACGTAAATTCTACAAGTTCTGTCTGTACACATCTAGTGTTATTTTTTAATCGCAAGTAACTAAAACCCGTAGTTTGGATATTGTTAACGGGCATTAAAGTATCCATGAAAGAGTTGGCGTTCCACAAAAAAATCTAATAGTTACACGGGTACTGGCTTCGCCCCCACTGCAAATTGTAATATATATCCTTTCCGGTGGATTTTTTCCATTTTTTCTTTCATACAAACCTTGCCCTGACAAAATTCAATTTCAAAATTCAAAATATTTTTTCATATATTTCGGCGATTCATTTGTATTTATATAGATAGATAGATTACCTATAAAGCAAGGGTTGACTATTCAATGGTCAAGCAACGGAAACGTACCTTAATTGACGCTATTCTCTCATAAGCTTTTCAGAGGGATCTGCCAAGACGCAATACTGGTAGCTGACGTGATACGAAGTCTCGTGATCTACCAGTGACGCGATTGGTTGAAAACGAAACGAATAGAAACGACAGTTAGCGTAGGGCATCTTGGCGGCAATTTGAGGAGATCGCCGCTGTAACGTTGTTAAAGGCTAATAAAAGACCAATTTAATACAAAGTGAGCGAATCCAGCTCGTTTGAAACGCATCTAAAAATACGAAGGCAGAAAATTGAATGCAGTTAGGCTGATAAACATCATGACAAATTGCACGTTAGGACGCCGTTTGC
Organism: Acleris sparsana; assembly: GCA_923062465.1. Classification (NCBI taxonomy): domain Eukaryota; kingdom Metazoa; phylum Arthropoda; class Insecta; order Lepidoptera; family Tortricidae; genus Acleris; species Acleris sparsana. Next base: position 10,680,586 of record OV281307.1, on the reverse strand, counting down.
GTTTAAAATTGAAAATATGACGTAGTATCAACTTTTTAGCACCATATTTCGAAAATAGGAAATTTCCAACAAAACAAGATGTTTTTTTTTCCTCAGATTGAAAGAAACCTGAATTTGATACATAAAGGGAAACCGTTAAAAATATAAAAAAGTGGTTTGGTAGCGCTCTACCAAACTCACAAAGTCTCAAGGTTTTTTAATATATTTTATCTACATCCATATCATAACTTCCCTATTATATGTTTAGAAACGATAAGCAAACAGCCTATATTAAGAAACCTGTATCTGTGGTTGCACTTTAATGTTAACATTAAAGTATTACATGTCATTAAAGTATCGGTTATTGATGTAGTTGCATCTTAATGTTCACTTTAAAGTTTCGGTGACCGCCACTTTAAAGTGAACATTAAGGTGCAGGTTCTTTAAGATACAAGGCAACATGGTACAATTTTCTCACATATTGTAGAAAACTTATGATATGCATGTAGATAAAGTTATGTATGCGACTGTACGCATAATTAGGCATTAAAACACTCGTGTGATCTTATTATGAAACTCACCTGTCGGCTCGTTTCATAAAACCACACTCGTGTATTAATGCCTCTCATTATGCACCAGTCACATAAATAACTATTTCACACCACCTGCTCGACAATGCCAAATTACATATCATGCAAACCTTACGCAAACCAAGTCATTAAAGCCCTTGGCTTTAGCCGGGGTGTAATGTTGTACTGAATTTCATTATAACCCGCTGGGTTGTAATATTTTCACTTTTCATAGTTCTTATTACAATGGCCTTAAAGTCTAATTTCGTAATAAAAGATCAACTAATACTCGAAGGCCGGGCGCGGCGCCGCCGCCACCGCCGCGTCGAACCTAATTTGAAAATCGAACATTTTCTAAAATCGAGCTGGCCACGGCAAGCTGAATGGAACACATTTGAAATTAAACAAAAGCCGCGAGTATTGTAAGACGCTGCAATAAAATACATTGGTGATAACTAGACTAATGTCTTAAATATCAATTTTCACTTTTAATTTTAATTTACTATAATAAAACGCTGTTTTTAGTAGACTCGCTTTTTGATTGTCTCGCAAAAGGTGAGAAAAGTAGAGTACACTCCTCGGGGATAAAGTGTTTTCGTCTTGGGCGCGCTTGAACCCCTCACTGCGCTCAGGACTCTTCTTAATTCCCTCGCTTCGCTCGGGAATTAACTCGTAACACGCTCGCTGCGCTCGGGAGCTAAATCTGGAGTCCTTCGTTACGTTCAGGATTCAATATCGCGCCCGTGACATAAAACTGTGCTTTATCCCCTCGGTGTATAATCTACTATTTCGCTAACGTGAGTCTGGAAGGACGCTTACCCGTGGTCCCACTACTTCGTCCCACTGCTCTTTTCGACGGAGCCCTGCTTAACAGCAGGGCTCCTATTCCAGGCCTGTTTGCCCTTCGGGCATTTATAGATACCTAACGAACCTAACCTACCCAGTTTTGGTATCACAATTAAAATTGTATGCCAAAAGCTGGGTGCAACTTTTTCTGCGGTGGGACAAAGAAGTGGGTCCACGGATAATAGTGTGTCTGGAATACAGCTGGAACGTATTTAAACGCAGTTCACTACAGTGTGTCCTACTCTCGTAAAGCTTGCTGTAAAAAAATTGTCAGTCGAAATCGCAACATCGGTGTCTTTATGAGGATTAGGCTGTTGATTACCAGCAGCGAAAGCAAACCAACCATGGAAAATTCTAAAGTAACAAATGCATGTATACCTGAAAATGATGAGCATTAGAAACAGGCTGGTGAGGTACGAGCTCCAAGACAGCCACGTGAGCAGCGGGTCGGCGCGGTGCCGGATCTCGGTGACGATGCCGGCGGCCGCCTGGCTGGCAGAGCGGCTGGCATTGCTGTAGCAGGCATGCGACCGTTTTGCGCGTAACGTTAGTGAGAGCAACGACTTGATCCGCTCTGAATAGTTCTCCAACTCTGAAAAGGTTTGTTGTTCAGAGAAATTGGCACTCTTTCTGAACAAAACAGCGTTTAGATACGTCGAACGTACCTACTCTGTGCTTCCGTATCTATCGTATTATGGATCCTGGCAGACCTTGCACGAATAATGCGACTGATTACCTTTTGTCCGCGTAGAACACGATTAACGTTATTGCTACAGAAGCTATATAATTTCTTGCGATGTCATGCAAAAACGTTCAGTTGTTTGTGCTTGATTAAAAGACAAACATTAACAAAACCGTTCACATTTACAGTTCTCATTGAGTTCAGATGGAGTCAATGCGTGCATGCAGGCGTTTCAAATTTTTCAAGTCTACAATACCAGCCAAATTATTATCTATCTATAATAGTATAATCTAACAAGTGTGTAAACTAATGCAATGCAAGACCAGGGGCAATTCCGTGACTTTCTCTGTCCTTTGTTGTTGTTTATCATGACGAATTTTTATCATGGAAAGATTTAAATTTAAAGAAAAACAAACTGGAAAGTATAGACCTAATTTTTTAAAATAACTACTTATTCAAAATTCGTGGAAGGACCTTTATTTTTTATTTTATTTTAAATACGCAACAGCGTTTACAAACTTCAAATCTTTAGGCGAACTCCGCAAAAAGTGACACCGATTTAGCTTAAACCGTACCCTTACCATGACTTACAATTACCGTACTAGCTATCGAGTTAAATGTTCTGTCACTCGCACTCTAAGGATACTGCGACGCCTGCGAGGGACAGAGCATTCGACTCGCTGGCGAGTACGTTAATCGTAACGCGGACTTAAATAGAAAACGTAAGATTAAAATTGCGTACTTTTCTTCACCGTAGCCACAATGCTTGCACTCGCAAAATCTCCCACAACACACATAGCATCAGGCTTAACGTTGATGCAGACGGCTTGTATTAAATAATCAATGTTGCGCTTCTTGCGAGGTAGCTTCTTGAAGTCCTGATTCCCTTGGCTCAGGACCCTGGCGCAGTGTTCGTAGGGAGTGCCGAGCTCGGAGTTACAGATGGCTTCGACGGAGGTCAGCCAGGCTAGGGACGATTGGAGGACGTGAGCTGGCAAAGGATTGAAGGTTATAGCCAGAGGCAGGAATTCTCGTAGCACTTTTGAGCTGTCGTTTGGAATTCTCGTCTATCGACTTCTGATATACATATTTTATTAAATCGAAATATCGAAATATTAAAGAAGATTAAAAGTGCAGGAAAACAGGCGGTCTTCCAACGGATTCTACCAACGGAAACCTGCTAAACGCATTTTATTAGCTTTAAAATACTTACACTACCGTGCCTTTACATATATGAGGTAAGTAGTAATGTATGTTAAAAGAAACACGACCCGTTTATCCGTTTTTAATAGTGCTCGTCATAAAAATAAAATCTTCAAGGGACAACTCAAAACAGCTCTGCACGCAAAAAGTGTGTTCGGAATGGCACCAAAACTTTAAGTACAATTGCCAATAAATATATCGAGCTTATGTGACGTAGCGAGATTCAAAAAATCTCTGTTCAATTTCTTAGAACAAAAAACACTACTCTTTATCGGAATATTTATCTGACACTACCTGACCATAATATAATATTACCTTCGTTCCGTCCTATACCCATTGTACGAATTATTATAACTGTATTCTGTGCATGCGCCATCATGACCTGATATACAGGGTGAAATAGGGGTCGTGATCCCAACCATTTTTTTCTGACTCAGTAAACGATTGCGATGTTACCTGTATATATTTTAATTGAAACAAAGATGATTCGGTATTTACTTATTTTAATTAAAAAAACGTTAAGTTACTAAAATGCGTGGTCACCCTACTTTTCCAATTACAACCTCTTTGAAAACAAACTGTCTGATAAAATACTTAATAGTTTATGAGTAATAATGTCACAACAAGTCAAAGTCAATAAACGTGTCAACAAAGATTTAAAATAAAATTAATGAATTATGCCTCCGGCGTACCCATTCTCGAATATCGAGCGATCAGATATGGTTATGTTTTACTATCAAACAAACAACACTACCAGAGCAGGTGAGATGTTTCATCAGCGATATCCCAATTTGCCAATACCAACTAGACGTTTGATTAACGCAATGGTGCAAAATCTTCGAGAACACGGGCAGTTCAGAGTTCCAACCCACGCCCAAGGAAGAGGTGGCGACAGGCCAGAAAGGCGAGGCAACCCCGAGAACCTGGATCAACGCATACTGAGATATTTTTACCGAGATCCGCAACGCAGTACCCGACAAGCTGCTAGAAGGTACAATGTCAGCCAATTTTTTGTCTGGAAACTGCTCAACGCTACTGGATTGCATCCATACCATTTTTTACCCGTCCAGGATATCTCCGCCCCTGATCTTCCTTTACGAATAAACCTGTGTCGATGGATTTTAGAAAATGAAGAAACAAATATCTTGTGGACTGATGAGAGTACATTTACCCGTATTGGTTTGTTCAATGTGCACAACGAACATTTTTGGAGTGCTGAAAATCCGCATCTTACACGGAGAAACGCATATCAGACACGATTTAGTTTAAATGTTTGGGCGGGGGTTATTAACGACGTTGTCATCGGGCCTCATTTTATTGAAGGCACGTTGACTGGTATGAATTACCTTGATTTGTTACGAGAAGTTGTCCCGGAATTATTGCGTAGCGTCCCGGAAATTTACTTAGAAAACCTGCATTATCAACTGCACCTGCTCATTTTCATAACCGTGTTCGTGATTATTTAAATGAACAATTTCCGCAACGATGGATCGGTAGACGTGGACCTATTCCATGGCCCCCTCGCAGCCCGGACATCACACCGCTGGACTTTTTTCTCTGGGGAGAGGTGAAACGATTGGTGTATGAGCAAGAATCTAACACCGTAGAAGAGCTACGCCAGCGAATTGTTGTAGCCTTTGAAACGGTTAAGCAAAATCACTTTGCTCTAAACAGATTAAAGGGCAATCTTAGACGACGAGCGGAATTGTGCATACAGGAACAGGGTTCACATTTTGAACAACTATTGAAGTACATTTAGCGTTGTAAATTTTGTGTAAATAAAGTTAAAAAAATTATTCAGTGTTTTCCTTCTAAATAATTCAAAGTAATCGTAGTAGCCATCGAAGGAATTTTTCTTATCTGTCTATCAGTATCGTCATAACAACCTCTTTACATACTTACTGCGATGATTGTTAAGTACATGCACTTGACATAAGTTTTCTTGGGAAACAGAAGGGTGACCATGATCTCAAATCATCCCAGATTTTTTTATTATTTGCTGTACTGACATAAATATCTAACTTTAATAACTGTTAGTCCTAACCTATCGTGATCCTTAGGTGAAAGTAAGTTAAATGCGTCTTTCTTGCTCCACGACCCCTATTTCACCCTGTATTTGTATGCCTAGCGGCAAAATATAGTGGTACTTATAGCTATTTGAATTTGAATCTTTTAGCTAAAGAGCGATATATTTGAGATAACTTTTGAGTAGTTGAAAATGTGAAACGAAATACGATAACAGGGCAAAAACGATATTGTTTTCACCGAGTTGAATAGGCCCAGTCCATTCCTTTTATGTTCACTATCCACTTATATTTATACATATGGAAAATATGGCCTCTCTACATCTACGGGCGTCAGAGGGGCGTATTCGTAAAGTGACACTTTAGTACTTAATATACAAAGCCATCTTCTTGTGCACCAGCGCCCGAACTCCTAGGATTCGAAGTGGTCGCCATGGCCGAAAACGGGCGGAAAGATCATCATCATCATCACCATCATCAATATACAAAATATGTACAAATTTATAACAAAGACTGCATATATTTTCATAGATAAATAGTACTCAAAACTTAGTTAAAGTCTTATACATCTTATGCTTTCGTCACAATATTGCATCCGTTTGCCGCCCTTTTAACATTACCAGCCACTGTGTTCCACCATTGAATTATTCGTCGTAAAACCAGGCTCCATAAAGTTCTCCTTGATGAAGGGCGTTGTTCTACCACGCATTTTACTAGGCACTTTGAGCGTCGTAAAGTGGAACGAACTCCCTTTAGCGGTATTTCCAAACTGTTATGACCAAGGATCGGAATGACGCCCAGCATTTTGAAAAAATAACCCTGTTCCGTACAGCAGAGACTTCCTTGATGTTAAATTAAAAAAAAAAAAAAAATGGATTTATTATACAATAATTTACATTGGTATGGGTATTGGTATGGTAATGCGAAAATATAAACACACACAAACAGTAAACCTATGTCAACGATTAAATATACTCCGATGACGTATAAACAGTATAATCTCTCAATCTCTCATAAACAGGTCTTAAATTCACGTCGTTATGGACATAGGGGTAAAAAAAAACATTATTTTGGATTGGTGAAAGTGTTTTTTTTCCATAACCATAATACAGAACCATGTACAGAATATATATAAATCATGGTATAATTAATGTAAAATACCTAATAATAATTTTAATTAACAACATAAGGAAGTCTCTGCTGTACGGAACAGGGTTATGTTTCAAAAATGACGGGCGTTTTTCCGATCCTAGGTTATGACAAAGATGCTTTTAAGAAAATAGTTTTCATTTCCCTAATTGGTTTTCAACGAACAGACAACTCTTTTTTGTTGAGTTGCTGGTGTTTAGGGGCGGTGGTGATTACTCCCCATCAGCAGAGCTCGGAAAGCGTGAGCTGTTTTGAGAGTTCGCATAACATGGACATACCCTGTCATTTAATAGTTAATGATATGATTTTATTCACGCTTTAGCTTTACGTCTCGCCGTTCAAACGACCACGTGAATTAGAATGTACAGAATGTAATTGGTCGATTTTGCACAGCTCCGTTGCAGACCGCTTAAGTGCAAAGACAGTTTTAACTACTATTCGAGAAATGTTTTAATTACTTTAGATTATTATCAACATGGATGTGACTTTGAAGTTTTTTATATTTGATATATACCTCAAAGTCAGTGACCATCAAGTCACTTATACATTCTCAATTGAAGGGATGTTAACAAAAACAACATAACTATTATTTTTGGTGGATTCGAGTGAGTTTAATCATAATGAATTGTTTTGATTTGTTTCAAATTTTTTTTCCGGGCGTATCCATATTGATATATTTACACGTGACATTAATGACATAAGAATAGCTGACCCTTTTCGAGCTCTGACCATCAGGTAAATCGTATGCTCGTTTGTCTTCCACTCTCATAAAAAATAAAGATTACCTATGCTCATGATCACCCGATGCGTGTCCACCATCACCTCCTTCACCTTGGCCGCTAGACTCTTTATCCTCTTCATCGTCGAATTGATAGTGTCCTTCAGAAGTTGTAGCGGCTTGTCTATTGCCTCCGATATTTTATTCACATTCAGCCTCACTTGTTCCTGAAATGTAATTATACGACTAACATCATTTGCATAGTCCTAATAAACATATCCCTTCCCCTTTTGTCCCTTTATCCTGTTTTGGATTTCTGAAAGGTTACAGTGGAAGCTATCAGGTGAAATTTTGAAGTACACTGCGTAGCTTAAAGGAAGCCCAGTGATGTGGAAACTCATAGACGTTGCAATGTAGATAATGTAGGTATGGGCGGATTAAAAAAAAAGTGTACATAGTTAAGGACTAAAATTAAGAAAACGTAATGTTAGTCAGGTTAATCACGAAAATGAATCATTCATTTATAACTATATTGCCATCATAAGCCAATAGGCGGTATATCAAATTCAATAAACGAAGCAGATTCAAGCTTCACCCGTTAGTAATATGGTCGCACTTGCTGCCGGAGTTTTGTCTGAGATATCACCATTTGTATATAGCGGTCTAGTTAATTTTTGTGATTCAACTTAAAGTTACCGTTTTTTAATTTTAGTCCTTAATTAATCACCTATTCGGAAAGGGGACTTTGCTTCCCTTCTAGGAGGGATCAAAGTGGCACTTTTCTGTTCAACGACATTTTGTTGGTTTGAAAAAAAAGTACCACAAAATTTCTTGTTAAATTTGATAATTTCAGCACTATTAGAGATTGTAAATCGTTATAGGCGATGTGACAAGCAGTGATGTTACACGGTAGCAAAAATATTTCCACCTTGGGCGTTAACACTTGAATACCTCACTACACTCAGTATTCTATGTACGCACTCGCCGTAAATATGCACGTTTTCTCGTGGTCCTACTAATTTGTCCTACTAGTCAAAAAGTGAACCTAGATTTGATCACTAAATACTAATTGTGGTTGTAAAAGTAGGTAGGTTAGGTTCGTTAGGTATCTTTAAACGCCCGAAGGGCAAACCGCCCAGAAATAGGAGCCCTGCCGCAAGGCAGGGCTCCGTCGAAAGTCAGTAGGACAAAAATAGTAGGACCACGAGAAAACGGCCGTAAATATGTCATTTTGGTCCCTTGCGACACAATCTACTATTCCACGCAAGTAAAGGCAATTTTATTATGACTAATAAATGAATGAAAAGGTCATGCAAGTTGGTATTTCCCACGTTTATCATAATTATTACGGGGTATCGATTTCAAATGACAATGATAAAGCAGTATGGAAACGGTGCTTGTTGCAAGCACATGATACAATTCTCTGACATTTTAATTCGTCGATAACTATTCGCAAAGTTTATATACCTATAGTGCAGTGAATAGATTAGATTTTATTCAGATTTTGTTCTGTTTCTGTTCTGCAGTTTCTAACCCTATAAATATTAGATAAATTAATACAAACAACTTCAACAGGGAAAATAATAGTACATTGCCTAGGTCTGGAAAGTAGGGAATTGCCTGACTAGGTGGTTTGCGGTCCTGGCCAGGCAGTAGGTTAAAGGATATGATGGTGGTAGTGATCCGGACGGACTCTGCACAAGTTCCTAAGTTATCTATGGCATCGGATTATCTTTCGAATGGACGAACGGATTCAGAAGCGGTGTTTCTTATAGACCGTTATTTTAATAATCAGGGTAGCTAACTAAGTTAGATGAAAACTGATTCTGCAATGTGTATTCAAATATTTAGTTCTTACATTAATTTTAGACTATTATTTTTGCTCCTTATCATCAAAAAACTCTTGCAGCGTATAGTAGCATTTTTTTGCTAAGAAACTAAGTAGCTTATTTTGAAAACGATTTATATTTTGTATATCTGTAAGTGTATTAGGTATTTTATTATATATTTTAATGCACATGAAAGACGGGCCATTTTTAAGCGAGACTGAGGCAGAGCTAATCGGTTTTGGTGGCGTAGATTGCGAGATTTGCGTAGCCATCTTTAGCCTGAGGAAAGAGATCCGGGTGTGTTTAGACACTTTAGACGAACACGGCGGCTTCGAAAATGTATAGGCAGTACGAGGTGAGAATTCTCAATTTTATATTTTGTTAATAAGTTCATACTTCCAATATCAAGTCATGACCTCTTTTCAACTCAGGGCAGAAAGAGAACGCCCCCTCGTTTCGACTACTTACAAAATAATTTATTTTAGTCAATTACACTTTGTAGTATTCTCTTTATTGGATTCAGTTACGACGACCGCTGTGAGAGTTCGTTAACTTATTAAGTAGGTACTGGATGGATATTTACGCGTCTAAGATGATATTTATGACCGATTTCGGTCAATTTAAGAGATAAATGGTGGAAATCGGTGAAACGTGTTAGGCTAACTCTATTCGTATTGCGGTTACATTTTATTTTTATTTTACGCGGTTTAAAATGTCATTGTAAAAGTAATGTATTTACGACTACGTTTTTCTTTCATATCTTCGAGAAAAATCTAAATACATAAAATGATATATGTTTAATTTAGTCAAAATCCACGAGATACAACGCTATAGTTCCACAGTCACATTATAGTTCCAACAATTTAAAAGGCCCGTTTTACAGACCTTTTCTAGTACAAAATATAACCTCAAACAAGCCTCAAACGCAGTTTATACTGACAGCTGTTAAAAGGGCCTTTTGGGACCTGATTAGTTCTTCATAGACGATGAACACTCAAACGTCAAAGATAGATCATACAACCAAAACTGTAGTTTTGGTTTGATTGGCTGTCAAAGCCACGTGGTTTAGTTCGTTTGTACAGTCGAGAACTTAAATTTGGGACCAATCTTAGGTCCACAGTCAATCTGAAATTCTACTTATATGGTTAAGTTTCCTAAAAGTTACAAATAACTTGACATCTCTAATGACATTGACGACTTCAAGCATATTTTTCTTGGTCATTCGCGATAGTAGATCAGACAGGATACTTTCGTATTGCTGTTTACAAACGCTTGCGGACTTTTTTTATTGTTTTAAGGCGTCACAGAGGGCAAATGACCAATACCACTACCAATACTACCAATATGAATATCACTTGTATTCATGGTTCTACTGTCTATGGATATTTGCATTGCCAAGATTGCCGACCGACCAATGACCAAAAACAACGACCAACCGACGTCAAAATAGGAGGAGGTTCAATATTCGGCTGTATGTATTTTTTTCCGTACGTTCACCGATGTCTCCATCAACTTTGGAACGATTTTGAAAATATTTTTTTGTTTGATAGGGAAAAACATTGGCTTCAAAAACCAACGCAACCTACTACTGGTTCAGTCACCGGTAATAATATTCCATCCAATATTGGGCGCGAAAATATATGAAACGCTCTTATACCTCTAGTAATAAAAAGACTTGTGAGTTAATTTTGAGCCAAATGTTGGATAATACATTATTGCTGGTGACTTCCATTTTAAAAGTAGTTATTTTTCCGTTTTACATGTGGATTTTTTAGTATATTAACATTTTATTCTTGCAAGTGGCAAACGTCAAAATAAGTATCATCCCAAGTTACCGAAACCGAAAATGAATACAGCGAATTAACTCTTTCTCATCTAACGTACAGTCAACATCTACTTAATACATACAAAATAATAGTCTTGCGATTGTAGTCTTGTGATTGCAAATATCTACGAGTCTCAGACTCCAAATTCCCATCAGGTGACCTGGACTCATTTGCCTTCTCCATGCTTTTAACATGTTCGCCGCCATTGACTTGAACAATAGTCGTCCTGACATGGCAATGACAGCTGAACACAGCTAATTTCCACCTTACGTCACAAATACTCGGGTCTATTTTGCATTGTATCTATGAGAACTATAAGCGTCGATGGCGTAGTAGGCACGACAATACACGGCACCTTTAGGCTGGCGTTCAAAGGGTCAATACCTTACCTGTCCACAGGCCAACGACTCCGAAAGCACCTCGGAATTCTTCAGGGTGTTGGTAGCGGGGCCTGTGAGGATGAGCACCAGAGCGTAGCACGTCAGGGTGTACCTCCCCACCCTCGAGAAGAACTGAGGGATCAGCAGGAACACCAGGCATCTGCAACGATTCACCATCATCATCAATATCATCATAATTCATAATATAAGGTTAGTCCAAAGCCTAAACCTCCAGGAGTTTGAAGAAAGAAAGAAAAATATTAAGAGCTGCCGCACATTAGCCACAAGCTGCGGACGAGTTTTTTTTATACATTTTGTACAATTTCGGCGCAAACTGAGTGTTTGAATGGCCGCGTCCGAGCCACTAGCTGCGGGAGTCGTCCGTGCTCGCTACTAGTTAGTGGGCACACGACCACATGAACAACTAGTGGCTGCTACTGACGGCCGCATCCAGCCTCCAGTGACCGCCGCTGGTAGGGGCGTGTAGTGGTTTGAGTGAGCGTCTAGTGGTTGCGTTTGGTGGCGGCGACTAGTGGCCTAATGTGCGGCAGCTCTTATTAACAACAATGTCACACAGTTCTGTTAAGTAATAGGATGCCGTTCGACACTCTTTGCGTACGGAACCCTAACAGATACAAAGGTGCGTCATAATATTGGCCAGTCGGGTTTTAGGTTTTTACTTCCATATTGCAATTAGCCAGTAAAGTTAAAAGTGTGACTTGACACTACATAATTCAATCGGACAACATTAGGCAATACATGGAAATCAAAAATACTAATTTGCCATAGTGATTTATTGTAAAGTTCCAAAATTCTAACTAAAAACAGCAGAACATCAGTCATTATTCAAACCCAGCATTACTCATCCTCTCTCACTGCCTCCTTTTCTTCGATATTAGTAAGAAAAAGACGCAATGAGAGATAACACAACCTTGTTTCATTCTTGATAGGCCTGGATATGAATTCCTTTTTCCTTTACAGTTCACATTCGTGTAATGGTTTTGGCAAGTTATCAAATGCGGTGGATTCCTTCGCGTGTACTGCAGCGAAACTGTTCTTTGTTCTTGTAGGTACAGTCTACTACAAAGATATGCATCCACTTTTAAACAGGACACATCTCTTTGTGGTCAACTGTATTTGTACGACGCCCGCGACATCGTACGCGTACATATAATTATTTTTCCGCCACTCCTATTTGTTCCCGTTGCTGAGTTGATTTTCAGAAAACTCTCAGTCCAGTCTAGTGTATCCAAGGAATATCCCTAGGATTTTTGGGCGATTCCTTTGTCTGTCAGTCAGTGAGCCACAGATGTTTTATATGCAAGTATGAGGGATGCCACTCGAGCGTTTCCTGTGCGCATCGTCGCCACTGCGTTGTGCTACATATACATTAGAACGACATGCCACACGATACACTTGCGACGCTTTACTTATGTTGAAATCACAGCGTTACGACGACGCAATGCTCCGGCAACGGTCGTGTTACATCGCTCTATAGAGTATGGATAACTACAGTTATCCATAAATTTATAATAAAGCGTATCACTGATATTGAGTGTAAGTATTTCAATTCTGCAACAAAAACTAAATCGTCGCAATGTGTCGTGCGAGCTAGCAATTTATATTAATCGTGAGCTCGTGATAGGAACTAATGGCAATTTTCAGTGGAATGGCGAGATTTCAATTCTTGTCTCGTCCGGTCTTTCCTTGAATCCTTTCTTTCATACGAAGCTTGTATTTGTATACTGTAAAAACGCACAAATGCTAACGTCTATGGGTCACATCCCACTTACCCTCAGGTCAGATGTGTACTCGTTTGCCTTCCCCATGCCATAAATCATTACCTTTCCTTTGCCTCGCCGTGGCCGGGAAAAAAACCTACGCGTTTTTGCACGAGGGTAAGAAAAAAGCCTATGCTCCTAGTTGTTTTAAACAATGCAATAGATCGCCATGATGATAATGCCACTTTTATTTAAAGATTTAAAGAAATAAAAGTAATAAAATGTAGCGCAAAAATAGTTTTATAACGTTGCATTCCTTTGAATAATAATGACGCTTTTACCTCTGTCGCAGTAATTCCGCCTGACGTTAATTTAGATAATCTTTTCCGAAGAAGACGTGTCTCTACTAAATAAAATAACTTTTACAAACCTGATTCTATAGCTAAAGGCAAGTCCAAGAGTGAGCAACACGCCAATAAAAGAGCTCATGATGGTCGCGTGGATCAGCGAAATTGACAGCTGGAACACGAAGAACATAAACCAGAAATATGTCAAAACGATACCCCCGACGAACCCAATCACACTTTTCACAAGAAAATTAGCAAACGTCTGATCTGTAGTGAGATAAACGAAGAAATTCGACACTCTCGATCCTTCGGGGCACCATTTACGGAACGTTCGACCAATCTTCTTCTGTGAGTTATAGCGGAATAGCTTCCATTTTTGAGAAATGTTACGTCTGGGTAATTCAGCGTTGGCAGCTAGCATGGAATTTATTTTCTCCTTTTCATAATTCGATCTGTATTTTTCTATAGTGCGCGCTTTCCAGAGAAGCGCGAAGTACGCCATTTAAGTTTCTTCTCATAAGGAGCGGAATTTTCGACGCCGCATCGTGAAAAATCTTACTTGTATTTTGCTCTTGGAAGAACTTTCTTGTCAGATTTTTTCTTAGAGCATGACGTTCAGCAATAACTTTTTATATACTGCTGACGTCCGTTTGATTTCGACCTTCTTTGATTAGATTACCAAAGAGTTAGCTTAACTTGTACTAGGTAGGTTTATTATCACTACATAATTATTGTAGAACGAAGTCCCCCGCTGCATATGTATATCTGTATATTAGCGATGATCTCAAAAAATAGTTAACGGATTTTCATACGGTTTTCGCCATGAGTTAGTGCATGCCCGAGCGGCAATAGGTATCAAAAAAAAACTAAAGTCTTTGTATTATATGTTGTATAAAAAGTACAAATCACTAACAGAAAAGAACTTTGAACACCTAAATACACAAAAATACAAAACTAAAACAAATTACACATCCGCCATCTTTTGACGTTGCAAATGGCCTCCGACGAACTACTTTTATATTTACTGAACTAGGTACATCAAACTAACGCATTAAGTCCAACCGTAAAAGTTTAATAGGATTTAATCGGTTACGTCACATTAACATAGTTCAGTAATAGCCCAGAGATCCATTGGTTTGGCTTGACATGCATGTCAAAATAAAGTCAACCCTCTTTCTTTAGCAGTCGGGTGGAAACTTTAAACAAAAATAGAATAAAGAATGGGCAGAAATGTAAGCGTGCTTAAGAAAATAGCATTAGCGATATCTTATCGGTGAGATATTTTTATACTTCCAACTTTTAGAACGTGGGAAATGTCAATTCGACGTAAGAAATTTCAACGGCCGAACTAGTAAGTCACAAAGATACGATATAGTTTGTTGAGCTCTCCCACTGTCTTTATGTAATGATAACCCTTAGAATAATAACACATAGAATGATAGTTTCGTACAGCCAACCCGTCAAAAGTGTCGCACAAAATGGATTCATGTGGGCGTAATCAACGCGTACTAACACACGACAACACGCACACAAGTAAACAAATAATATTGCTAGCGGATTACATTTCCCCCTAAACTAGGGGATTTTTTCATATAATGATTTTTGTTAAATTCGATCATTTTTTGTAGTTACTTAGTAATAATACAAACATTTATTAACACTTATGTAATAAGAAAATGTTTTGTCTCTTTCTAATTCGCATAAAATATCATATTTTAAGTAGGTAGTTTAAATGTTCTAAGGTACTTTTTTGGCCGGTGGTTTTTTGGCGGACTAAAATCACATGCCGCCGCGATTTTTATTATGTCTGTTTCATTAAAATGTACAGAACATATTTTTGTCCTCCTAGACGGCTTCCACCAGCTTTCATTTCGATTAAGCCTAATTTTTTCAATCCAACGTGCGGCAATAATCGGATTAGAAGGAAATCTTGAACGAGAAAAACAAGTAATTCAATTCGTATCACAGAATATCACAAAATAGAACAAGTACCTACTTACTATAACAATTTAGGGGGAAAAATTTCGTTATAATGGCAACATTTTCATGTAATGTCGTTAGAAAATAATTTAATATTTTAGTGAATGTTTTACGTAAAACAACAAGTCAAAACATATTACTTACACGTGGAATGTTATTTTATAGTGTTTATTTTCTTGGTCTGAAGTGTTGTGGCACCCATTAACAATACAAATCGTCATAATCAATAAAAATCCGGGAGCTGTTGACGCTGTGTGACGTGATTGCGACTGACAGGCGGCGATCGCCGAGTACATCAGAATGGTGTAGTTTAAGTCTGACGGTTTTGGTGCGCGGACTAGGTTTCTATGTGTTATTATTCTAAGTGATAACCTATTTAAAACAAAATTTGAGACGCCCCGCCATAGTAAAAGTTTTATAATTTAAAATAACCTATCCGGTGATATATAGCTTATAGTTATTGATTTTCCCATCCTTTTAACTTAGAATAATTTCTACCCAACATTATTACCGTGGAATTTACCGCATAATATTCTGCAAATTGCTTTGTCTGTTACAAAAGACGACAAATATGCCAGTTTCCTGACAAACGCACGCTTATTTAGTTCAGTAGCTATTAGAGAAACAAATAAAGGTCGCCATTGACGTCACTACGAAGGAAAATATAATGTAATAGTCAATAGACAACTTCGTAAGCTTGGTAGGCAGACTTTATTATTTATTACCTAGGTAATTTTGTTAGGCAGGTGCAATTTGTTGCGACTTATTTTCATTCCTCATTTAAGGTACCACGTACGTAGTACGTAGACGTACGTTTAAAAGATAAGATAAAAAGATAAAAGATGTTTATTCAGTATTTTTTTTAAAAATACTACTTATGATTATATACAATTATAAAGCTTAACCTAGCATTATATAAAACAATGCATCTAAGATAAAATAAAAAATAAATATATTCAAGCGTAGCTTGAGCAGGAAAATGTGTCAAAACTCAGAATTTTCATAGTAATAAGTAGTAGTATTTTTTCAGACTATGTTTGTTTTCCGAATCATAACTTGGTGAACTGTAGGTAATTCCCAGTAACGTGAAGTAGGTCTACAAACTAGTCTTTAAGGCCCTACAAACTAGTCTTCTATGTATTTAAGTGTGTATTTCTCTATATAGAGTATTTATATCGTTGTCTAGTACCCATAGTACAAGCCTAGAGCTTAGTTTGGGACTAGGTCAATTGGTGTGTTATTGTCCCCTGATATTTATTTTATTAAAATGTCCTAATAGTTGAACCATCAAATTGACATAGGCATCTTCAAACAGCAGGCCTACCGTAACTCAGTCGCGATCGCAATCGTTTTCTTTTTGACTTTCCAAGCGAGTCTGCATCCTTATCCTTATCCTTACATAGCATAAAATAAAGTCGCTTTCCGCGTCTCTCTGTCCCATTTTGATCTTTCTCATATATAGAGTGATTCAAGAGAGCGAAGCGCGGGCGGGTCGCCAGTCAAAAATAAAAACAATTGTTTCACCTTGAAGCCGATTGCGATCGCGAGTGCGTTAGGCAATAGACCTGGTCTATTCTACACGGTAAAACCATATTGCCCTTGGCATGCTATCGTATTTTCAACGTTGCGATAGAATAGAATAGAATAAATTAGGAATAATTGAAACAATAAGAAATAAATAAAAAATCTATAAGGGAAACCCTTTACATTTGTTACTTGATTTGTCAAAGCGGAGCGTAATGATTAATTAACTACTTGTAATTACGGAAGACGAGCTGTAGGTAGGCCTCCAACAAAATGGAGTGACGACCTCGTCAGGATCGCGGGACCGCGGTGGATGCGAAAAGCACAAGACCGGTCTGAGTGGAAAGAGAGGCCTTGGGGGAGGCCTATGTCCAGCAGTGGACGTCTTTCGGCTGACATGATGATGAATTACAAAAGTAGTGACGTCACCTAGACACAAAAGAAAATTGCCAACTTTTTCAAAACACAATGTATTAACATGTTTTTTAAATTCTCTATTTTTTTGACATTATATTCACAACTTTACCCACCCTCGCTTCGCTTTGGTTTATGTGAGTTTTCTAACACACCCGTATATAAACCACAATTTATTATACCTATATAAAAACCTCCTCCTTAAATTCTATTGATGTTGATTGTTTCTATTGATGAAAACCGCTACGTAGTTTCAAAGATCTATCCGTACATACACGACGACGAGGTAACGACTTTGTTTTATACCATGTATGAATGAATGAATGAATGAATGAATGAATGAATGAATGAATGAATGAATGAATAGTTTATTTGCATAAAACAAGCGTATATAAAAGATGTTACAATAATTATCACAGTTCGTATCTTGTTTTGCCAAGGCTGGCGTACAAATATTTCATTTTAGACTTTAGTACCTACATATACATTTTCAAATTCTTAATATTACAATTTGCATGTGTTTAAGTATTCATTGACGGAGTAAAAACAATGATCAATTAAATAATTAAATAACATTTTCTTAAATAAATTGAAAGGTAACTGTTTAAATGTATCAGAGAGAATATTAAATATTTTGATAGCCATGCAGTAAGAGTTTTTTCCGAGATAGCGCTAAATTAGTTTTTGGTATAGCTAATTTATTTCTGTGTGTCCCTCTTTTGGACTTCGTGAATGTTACATTAAATAGTCCTATGTTTTTTTTTACAAAGATGCACATTTCAAATACATACAGACATGGGAGAGGTAATATACGTTTACATTGGAAAAGTGGTTTACAGTGCTCCAAAAAATCAGCTGCACACAATATTCGGATACATTTTTTTTGGATTCTAAAAATAATTTCAGCTTCTGAAGAATTTCCCCAAAGTATGAGTCCGTATCGTAAAATAGATGCCACGTAACCATGGTACGCAGAAAGAGCCGCTTCTTCTGAAACTACGCTTCGCACACGATGTAAAACATACACAAAACGGTCAAGGCGTACACGTATACTACTAACATGGTTCTTCCAATTACAGAACCTATCTAATGTTATACCTAAAAATTTAGCATATTCAACTTCTTCGATCAATTGATTATCAAGTTTTACATTCAAATTTTTACTTTTGCTTTTACATGTCAAGAATTGAATAAATTTAGTCTTTTGTACATTAATATTTAAGTAGTTTACTTCCAACCAATTCGTAATATCATTCAGTGCGTGATTTATATCGCTCTCGAAATTCATGATGTCATTGCAGTTTATAAGTAAGGTTGTGTCATCAGCGAATAGTATACATTCGTGTCTTGTAGCATCTGGTAGGTCATTAATATAGAGAAGGAATAGTAACGGACCTAGTATACTACCCTGCGGTACTCCTGTATAATTTGGTTTGTAGCTAGACCTGTAAGTAATTTTGTCATGACCAACGATTCTCGCAATTTCAACACACTGTTGTCTGTCACTGAGATAACTATTTAGCCAGTCATAAGCAAGACCCCTTATACCGTATTTAAAAAGTTTATTCATTAATAATTCGTGGTTAACAAAATCAAACGCCTTGGTCATATCTAACAGTACTGCTACTATTGGTACATTGTTGTCAAGGTTTTCGGTGACACGTTTTATTAGTTGGAAACATGCTTTAGTGGTTGAACTATTTTTCCTAAACCCAAATTGCTCTGTTTTTAGTATTTGGGACTTTGATATAAAGCTAGATATTTTGTATTGCATTATTTTTTCTAAGATCTTCGAAATGATGGGTATTAGAGTTATAGGTCTATAGTTACCAACCTCTGATTTGGGCCCCTTTTTATGTAATGGTTTTATCACTGAGTATTTAAGACGACTCGGGAAAATGCCTTGCGCAAATGAAAGATTTATTATATAGCTTAAGGGCTTTGATACGCTGGTGGCACAAAGTTTAATTACTTTAGTACATATATCGTCATACCCTGTAGAGTTAGTGTTGCGCAGATTTTTAATCACCTTGATCACATCCGAATGGTCAACTGGAGTAAGAAACATACTATTAACATTTTGGGATATCTTGTTGGCTTCCTTTATTGGGTGATTCCGTGGATGTGTTATATTAATATAGTAATTATTAATTATTTCGGCTATTTCTTCTGGATCTCGGATATTGATCGAATCAATTACAATATTGGTTATATCCTCAGTTGACTGTGTCGGATTACAGCTATTTTTTATAGTTTGCCACGCAGCTTTGCACCTGTTACTAGATTTACTTATGAACCTACTATTTGAAATTTGTCTTGCTTTATTTAAGCACACTTTTAACAGTTTGGTGTATTTTTTATAATGGTGTAAATCATTTTTATTGTGGTTATTTCGGGAGGCTTTTTGATATAACGTTCTTTTATTCGCGCAACTGATTTTTACTCCTTTCGTAAGCCATTTATTCTTAATTGGTTTTATAACTTTTTTTATTTTAAGGTACGGGAAGCAAAGATTGTAAAATAAAAGTACGAGATCATGAAAATGGTTGAACGATATATTAGTGTCTATTTCTTTCATAATATCATCAAAAGACAAGGCAGACATACATTCGCAAAATTTTTGCATATTCTCCTGACTATAATCTCTTTTTGTTTCATGCCAAAATATTGGTTTCCGTGCCATTCGATTATTTCCATATATTTTACATGATAGAATCTGGCCAGTTTCATGGTCTGAAAGAGTTAAAGTATGTATACTTGACTCAGTTTCTATAATATTACTAGCCATCAAATCTATGCAAGTTTTTTTTCTGGTGGGACTAAATATGTGATTACTAATATTATAATTTGATAGGGTCGATACTAGGTTATTCTTAATATTATTGTCTTTTAATATGTCTATGTTCCAGTCTCCGCAAAGTACTATTTGTTTCTTGCTATTTACCGTTAATATTTTTAATAATTGGTTTAATAATGATAGAAACATGTATACGTTTGATGTTGGCGTTCTGTATATGCAGACCACGATCAATTTATACTGGGGCACTTCGATAGCACAGGTTTCAAATTCAAATGGTTGAGCCAAACCTTGGATTTTCTCAAGAGCTATGTATTCCAAACCCGCTCTAACGAGGATACATGTACCACCTCTCTTCTGATTTTGCCTACAGTATGAGGCAGCGACATGATATTTGTTTATATTGAGATTTGCTATCGATCCTGATTTTATAAAGGTTTCACACAAACATATTATTTCTAAATGACCCAATTTGATACAAAGATCATCAATTGCCGACTCAAAAATATCTCTTTTCCCTAATATACCTGCAATGTTTTGATGAAATATATTCACAATTACTGAATCAGTTACGAAAGGAATGAGCGTCTGTTACTTTCGCATTTGTAGGCTTCGTTTGATTATTAAAATAATAAGGTATTGTACCTTTTTTTATGCTTGATTTTACGTCTTGAGGTGTACTGCAAAGGACTGGCGTGTCCACAGGATTTACAAAATTATAGTAGGTTTCTTTGTAGTCTATTTGATCCACAATTGCATTAATTTTTTTACATACATTTGTTAAATATTGTGATCGGTTTCTATACCTATAATTATCAGTATTTATATATTTACAGTTAGCTTCCTTAAGACAGAAATGGTGCAACATATAATTAATTAAATCAGCATGCACATATGGGTTATACCTGACACTGACAATAAAAACATTGCAATTTCGTTAATGATTTAGTGCTAAGTTTAAATTAGATATAAGATCCACTGGATTTTCGTCGTGTTCTCCAAGCGCGAGTACAACATTATCACCGTCGGAAAATATGCTTTGTTGAATTTGGGTGACGATCCTCGCCGTAGAAGCACCCGTTTGAATGGTCGATAGGACCTTGTAGGACTTACGTGTAGTGTCGACATTTTCCTGCCGCGCATGCAAGAGCCTAGAAGCTAGCCCAATACTTTGTTTGCCTCCAAATACGAAGATAGTGTCATTTGATCCTTTCTGCCGTATATTCGAGTTCGAGCTGCATTCACTCGCCCGGTGGTGTGCATCTGGATCTGGAGTAGTGGGTATCAATGGCAGAAGTGTATCATTTATATCAGGATTTTCAAGACTTATACAGATTTCTTTGCTGACTTTTAGCGAATTAACTCTTTTCTCGGCGCTAACACAGAACCGTCTGGATTTACTTTTTCCTCCTTGCTTTGGGGTTGAAGTTTTTGTTACTTTAGGAGTGTTGTTCCCAAGAATCTGTTTGAAAACAAGTATTTGTCGAGATAGATCTGTATTTGTCCGTGATAACTCTGTCACTTCAGAATTTAATTTATTTATCTCTTCGTGAGCACTATCGAGTTGTGTGGTAAGTATATTTAACCTTTTGCCTTAAATCAACGATTTGCGACTCTTCAGCGAGGTTGGGCAGACTTTGCGAACTAATATCACTTATGGTTGAGTTTATAGACTGGTCACCTAATGAGTAACTCGATTTTTCCAAAGATACTTTGCGAACTTGAGCTAGTTTAGGAAGTGTGGAAGAAGAAGTAGAAACTGGAGGCGTATTCATAGATTTGCCGGGGAGTTCCTTTTTCCTCCTCAATGTTATGTTGTTACTATCAATATTTCTAGTTTTGTTTTCAGGTAGTTTTTTAGTTGACGCCGTTGTAGTCGAGTTGGGTGTAATCTTGCGACATGACAGACATGTCCAATTTTTTTTACTATCTTCTGTCATCAGTTGGAAGAGCTTAGAAGATCTTCCTGCACATTGAGGGTCGAAAGTCTGTTCACATTTTGAACACTTTAGAATTTCTTTATTTAGTATTTTTTGTTTACATTTAGCACATGTAAAAATGTACATAATATTTAAATTTTCGATGTGGTTTATGGCTAAAGTTAAACGTTGCTATCTGCTAATTAAATGACAAAACGCGCCCAAGCCGCCGGAAACTCTGCCAAATCCGACAACTTGTGGACCAAGTGTGTACTTCCACTGTATCAAAATTTATTGCTGAAACGAAACATGTTGCTATTCGGAAATTTTAGGCGCATAGTATAATTACGAAGATAAAAAAAGGAGAAAATTAAACTTACATACGTTACATGAATAATTATGGTATACCTACCTAAAATGTTGTTCTAATTTCAATGACGCTTTGTTAACTAACAAATAGCTGTAACTAAACGTTTAAACAATGCAAAAACGTAATAACAATATAGACACACATGGAAGCAATTTGTTTTAATGAAGTAATTGGTCATCTCTGACCAGAGATTCAAGTTCATTGACATGAAAAATTGTCAATAACAAATTAAATTGAGTCGTTCTTTGTCGACTGCGTCGCTTACTTAGACATGCGCAGTCTGCATTGCTGCAAAGTCAACTTCACGCCGTACCGCCATGGAAATGTTGAGATAATTCCAAGCAGTACAGAAAAGCAAACGTTCTGCTAATAACAGTGTGGTGAAGTGAAAATGGGCAGGTGATCTATGAAAACATTATAGTTTGGCGTGTGTATCGATTTGTCACGTGAAAGGAATTGTAAGTTTATTACATAATTTTGGGTATCGATTTTTAGGTTATTTTTTATTGTGGGATACATGGATGATTTGTTGCTGTGGATTTAGTCTAGGATGCCTCGAAAATATAAGCGTGTTGTTTTCTTTATGTTGTCTATTAGAAAGCGATTTAAAAACGTATTTGTGGGTCCTCGTACGGAAAGGGTACTACTAGGTACTGGTTCTTTGTTTTGCTTACCTATATCTAACTCTATTCCTAAATCTTAAGCGTATGTTCGTTCATTTGTTTCTACGTATCTAAATGAGGAATTTTAAGCGAGTTTTGTTAATATTTTATGCAAAATATTTATAATTAATTAACTTATTTATTTATACTGATTTTGGTTTTTTGAATTTATTCATATTTTACTAGTTTGTTCATCTGAAACAATAATAATTAATTATAATATTTATAATAATGCGTAATACGTTCCTAAGAACCTAGTTTGCTTTTTAACCACAATTTCTTTACTGAAAAGTAAAAAGCAAGCCCCTATGGTGATTTTGTGCTTGAAAAACATAATGTATAAATACCAGCGTTTCTCCACAACTTACCTAATATCATATTTTTCTTATGGTTCCATATTGTAAGTATGAAGGTAACTCTCATAATTCCACCGTGTCAAATCGTCTGTTGGTCCGTGCGTCTATCTGTGACGAAAACCTATCGAGATGACGACTATCTAAAGACTGAAAACGAATAGGAACCTATGAATTTTGGTACTATATAGAACTATAAAGATTTTTTGGAAAATTTCGACTTTTCCGCCGAGTCAAGTGAGGTATTGTTAAAAAAACCGGTCAAGTGCCAGTCGGACTCACGCACTGGGGTTCCGTATTTAATATAGTTCGCATCAGAGCTATTTTCCAATTTCGAGTATTTAGCAGTGAGCATTGCTTGCGACATCGGTAGGTTGAATAGATGGCGCTAGCAGCACTCGTTCCTGTAAAAAATACTGTAATTCCATATCGGAAATAAGTATCGCTTGCGCCATCTGTCGTCAAATAGCTAAAGCTAGCTTATTTTGTTAATATCTCAAACACTGTTGATTATGATAACTTCATTATATACCTACAAAATGTTGATAAATGTCTATTAGTCTGAATTATTTTTGATTTTCGGCCTGTATACTTCATAGATAAGAGGGAGGGGAATATCTTTTCATGTACCTTTTTGTTCATAAACCCGAAACCAGATGATTAATTTTTTGAAATAAAATAGTTTTAATATGTGCAAATCAACCACTTTCATTGAATGATATCCATTTGCGAAAATAGTTTTCCTTTCATTTTGAAACCATACTTTGCAAATGTCTGGTTTTGGAATGAAACGTTTGTTTTTAAACAAAACGGTCGCTTTATTCCAAAGAAGCCGCTTTTATTTTTCCTTGATTTATTTTCAAGGGACGAGATATCTACGCGATTTATTCCTAAAAAATCTCATCTTCTATTCATTATGTTCCTAAACATTTTTTTTATCAAACGCGACTCATAAATATATATTTCTTGAATTAATCAAAATGCACCGTTGTTTTTTCATAATTTCCGTCAAACCTACCGTAAAGTGGCCATTTCAGTTTAAAAAAAAAGTATTTTTTACATGAAATGAAACTGAAGTAAATTATTTTCAATTATTATGATGTTATAATTTGTTGTGTAGGAAAATGTTATTGTTAATTTCCATAGTGCATAAGCGACATCCTAAAAACCATTTTGCTGAGTGCTATGTCTATTATCACATTTCTCTCTCTCTCTCTCTCTCATTCTCTCCCTCTCTCTCTATTTAAAAGCCGAGCTCTTGTCGGTGGAGTAATCAATCGCCAACCGCTCCGCTCCTCCTTCAACTGCTTCGCTTTCTGTCTTACCTTAACCTTAACCTTAACCGAAAAGAAGAGTAATAGGTAGTACTCGTAACTTTAACTGACAAATATTTTTATCTGGGGATTAGTTTAATGAAACAGATCCACTTTTTTAATCTTATTCTTACAACCGGTGAAATTACTAGCAGAGGCATTCTATCTTAGTCGTCAGGGTTGGCAACGCATTTGAAGTCTTCGGATTACATTCTTGATGTTGCAGACTGAGAATTCAAATGTGTATGGGTCTCAGATCGCCAATTACCTATCGGCGTAGCAGTTTCTATGATGCGTTTTTGGTTTTCGCCGAAGCTAAGACAGTAAGTAGCCGACGCCCAGTTTCAGTTTCGGCCGCAAGAACTAATAGTTTCAGTCGGACATCCATTACCCAAAAGTAAAGGACAAGATTCCACTGACGCACTTGAATAATGAGTAAGGCTCATAACACTCAATTAGGACTCATTATTTCTATTTTCGTCAGGAGCTGAATAACCAGCAATTTGTTTCTGAGGTTTTCGGAATGTCGCTTTTGACATTTTATAAATGTTACCTAGGCGCTGCAATTGGCAAAGATGTAAATCATAAGCCCCCAATCTTTTTTGGCTGGCCGCCAATTTAGAAAGACGATTTTTTGTACCGCCCCCCCCCACTCGTAAATCACTTTGCAATATAAAGGTACTTACTTACGTATCTTTTTACTTTCATAAAAATGTTATAACGTTAACATTGGATATTATTAAAACTTAGAAAAGAAATCTATATTCCTATAAGACATACTTGATAGATGAATTTGAATTGATATTGAATTTCGGTTTTTATATAGATTTTGCTGTTTGTACTTTACTTTATTACACTTTAAGTTACTTTAAACAAAAACACGTTCGCTCCTTAAATCCAACACTGACACTTAATTACAAAAAAAACTATTTGAATCGTGACATTATTGCAGTTAAAAACAATGAACTTTTGTATGAATTCCTTTTTCAATATTTTATTTAACTTTACTTGTATGTGTCCTGGAAATTTGCAAGTCGATTTTGAACCAGTTCTTTTAAACCCGATGACAATGCAATATAATGGAAATTACCGTCGAGCTGATCTGATGATGAAGTGGATGAAGGTTTTTTTTTGGTTATTTTTAAAAAATGTAACTTTGCTAGATCGATGCCTGAAACCCCCTGCATACCAAATTTCATAAAAATCGTTTAAGCCGTTTCCGAAATTCTGCTTATATATATAAAAGAATTGCTCGTTAAACGGTTCGTTACTTTCGGCAACAAAAGTGGTTTTTTTGACAGAAATTAATTTAAATCGTGCCATTCAACCAAACCAACGCGCAAAATGATGTCATTTGGAAAATAAACTATCAACGATTTTATTTATAATTGTGTTTTCAAGTTTAACAGTGTCAATGAATAATGATCAAGTTTAGACACAAAGGCGTCATAATGATAACGTTATTTTTCATAACGTTATGAAGATCTCAACAAAATAGTTGGCTTAAGACTCTGTAACATTAGTCACTGTAATATCTTTCAGCGCATAATGTTAAAACAACTCGTCAATGGATTTGTACAAGCATGCGTATCAACCAATGAAACCAGGGCTGGTTTATCCATAAGGCAGTATAGGCAATTGCCTAGGGGCCCAACATGATCTAGATGGCCCGCGCACCGGAAAATATATGTATTTCAGGAAACAAGAAAAATTAAATTGTCCTCCAAAATAGACTAGTGTCCTAAAAAAAGCTAATTAGTCCGTCATTTACATTATCAATAAATATTGAACAAATATTTTTGGTTTTCTCAATTAAACAAAAAATTACGAAGATAAAATGCGTTGAACATTCGCGTGACGCCACGCCGTGGCACACTTTATACCACGTTGTGGCGTCACGAGCCCCCACTCTCGAACTAGGATGCGCGTTATATTTGCCATTTTTTATTGATTTGATAAAGCAAAAAATACGTGTTCAATTTTTTTTACCCTGGCCACACCCCTATTGCATTGCCTACGGGCCCCGTCATAGTTAATTCGGCCCTGAATGAAACTGGGCCTTAACGCTGCGTTAATCCAGAGAATAACATCTGTAGCCGGCCTCGTCTGACCTACATATTACCGAATCAGAACTCTGCTCGATCCAGGTTATTAATGTATCAAAATGAGGTCGCGAGGGTTGGTAATGGACTCCATTTACATTGACGACAGTTATTCAACTGAATTCTACGCAGAAGTTAAAGATTTGAAAAATGCTTACGGAAAATGAGTATTTTTTGGCAAAGGATTTTGCAGAATTTAGATTTTCTTTAGGTGGCATAAGTCCTTAGTTGGACAAAGGATGTATATGTACGATATTTTTTTCCCTCGTAAACAAACAGTGATCGATTGGCCCAATTTCAACAAGCGAGGTTTCGTTACATTCATATTAGAGTCGCAAGAGTCTCTGAGAATTGCGGAGTAAAATGAAAAGATTAATACAATGATGACTAACTTGTTTTGACGACATTATCAACTCAAACCGTTACACTGCTACAGTCGACTTGTACACTTTAGTACCTTGTCTATTTAATGTCATGTTTAAACTGCCATATAAAATTGTCACATCGATTGAAGTGACAAGGTACCAAAATGTACACATATTTATGAACTCGACAGTACCATTTCCTAATAGCTATAGGCAATCTTCGTTTCTCTATGACACACGAGTGACAAATATACTGTTAGTTGGGAGTGCAAGCGTGATATATAGCGAATCTTTTAAGAAGCTGGGAATACTGTATTTAGGTTATCATAATTGGAGATTAATTTATTATTCTTTGGCCTGCTCTTAGTTCCATAGAGCAAAAAAGGACTAAGATATTCAAATGGTCTGAAATACATTAAGCCGCGTCTCTATACTACGCGGAAAAACATTAAGATTATGTTATCGTATCGTCAATTTTATTACTAATCTTACTTATTCCGTGCTGTTACTTATTCGAAATCAAAACAATACGATAACATCTCAAAAGCAATAACTTTTTACCGCCTATAGTAGACGCTCTGGAGCTCTCTTCTAGTCTGTAAAACCTTGATGCTTTTGACATACTTATCAGATATTGTATTAGAATTCTATCAAGGTTATTATAGCGCTTATTTACTTAGCAGTAATGGCAGCTTACTTAAACGCAATTCGATAACAGGCAGAAGCGATAAGTTTTACCGATTAGAATAGACCACCTGCAATTTTTGGGTATAAATTGAATCATGTTGCCAATGTCACTCCTAACAGCGACCTCTATATTGCAAAAATCTACCGAGACTCCCCCCTAACTTTTTATTTACATCATCTGCAGAGCATGGACAACGAACAGCCCCATCAGGAGCTGGTGAAATGTGTGGTGGTGGGCGACACGGCGGTGGGCAAGACGCGGCTGATCTGCGCACGCGCGTGCAACAAGCACGTTTCGCTCGCGCAGCTGATGACCACGCATGTGCCCACCGTATGGGCCATCGACCAGTACCGGATCTATAAGGATGTGAGTGTTACTTTAATCTCTAGGGTGATATAAGGGACACGCTCCTCACGGAATCCCACAAGGGTTACATTTAGGCCCAACATTGTTCAGATAACATAATAAATATGTTTGTACCTATACCCTGTCTATTTAACAGAGTTAACAAAGCGTTGTCTCTGTTGCACTTTTGTATGAAAATGAAATGGACAAGAAACTGCCAGTGGGCGTCAACAAACGCACGTCGATGGCGGGCTCGGCTTACATGCCGCCTGTTGTTAAAATATTCGTAATATTTCCCGTTATTTTTGTTTGTAGTTAGAGGCACCTCAAATAATTAACTTACTGATAACATGACATTGTCATGTCATGTTAATTCATCTATGAATCCTAATTATGTAATTTAAAGTAGTAGATAATAATATTTAAATATGTGCCCTGCAGTGCAGTGGGACGCCACGTACAGGCCATACAAGTACAAGTATGGGTGATGATGAGAAAGAGAAGTAGTAGGTATATATATATATACATAGAAATAAATTATTAAATAAAATAAATTAAATTTGTAACCAAAGATAAGCACTTGAAAGCGTCCGCACCGTACGAGCGACAGATGTTGACTAAACTTTGACAGGCATGTAAACCTACCTTGTGCCTGTGCATCGTCCTTATCGCTGACCAATTACGTGCATTCTCTGTTTTCTAGTATTAACTCTGTTAAATAGACAAGGTATAGTTTGTACCGTTTTAGGATATGAGCTTACTTCATTGAAACATTTTATCTGTAACCGTTTCAGTGCCAAGGAGGAACAAAATCTACTTACTTACACATTCATACTTTTACATTTATAATACATATTAGTGTCATTGTATCTCCTTTTTTATTTTTGAATTTCTTTAGAACAGTCTCCATTGACAGATTTTCTTTTATATTTATATTAATGTCTATTCAAACCATACCCGATGCAATGCCTAGCATAGAGGGATTCCACCTTAGTCTCCAGGGTTGGCAACGTATTTGCGGTCTTAGGATTGCAATCCTTAGATTGTGGTTATTTGAATGCAAATTTAATGTCTATAGATCACAGATCCCACTTACTATCGGGTGGCTTGTGTGCTCGTATATAAGCCTGCCTTCTCCTAGCTAAAACAAAAGCCAGTGAGCTCGTTTACCTACTCGATACTTACAAAGAAAACCTTAAAATCCTATTCTAAATTAATATAAACATGCGCTCCGAAATCTCTCACTTAGTTAAGAACTCCCTGGGTTATACTTATGACGGAATCCCACAAGGGTGACATTTGGGCCCAACGTTGTTCAAATAATATATTATGTTTGTAACGGTTTGTTGGAAATACTCTTTTATTCTATTATTTTAGGTACTGGAAAGATCATGGGAAGTGGTCGACGGCGTCAACGTGTCTCTAAGATTATGGGACACTTTTGGAGACCACGAAAAAGATAGGAGATTTGCTTATGGAAGGTAAGAAATATCAAGTGCCCTTAGATTTCTACTTATAAGGATTCAGACAAGGAAAATATTTGAGCTGGAAAGCAGCCATCAAAAAATTTCGCACAAACAGTTGGTAATGGATATCTTCTTCTCTTCTTTTCCAGGTCTGACGTAGTACTGTTATGTTTCTCAGTTACTAATCCTATATCTTTGAGAAACTGCGGCGCCATGTGGTACCCAGAAATTCGGTAAGTTTTCAAAAACTAGGGTAGGTAATCTTCTTCGAGTTTCACGTTAATTGCCTAAGTATCATAAAAATCATCAATTTAAATCAGCCGTAGAAAAAAAAAGTGTCTTGACAGACAGACAACAAACAGGGTTGCGTTTTCAAATCAAAGTAATAACTTTGCTTTAAACTAACACGACTTTCACACATACTAAAACTATGAATCAGAACTTAATCGCGTAATGAAATGTGTGTTCTGTGTTGAGAATGGTATGTAATGCTGCTGGAATCAGAGGGCGTAGAAATTTCAACAGAATCCAGTCATCCGTAAGTGTAAGTGAGGAAGTGTGTCTCCGGATAAATCGTCAGATTTTGTGAATGTTGTGTCAGTATGATGGCATTCCGAATAAAGAAAACCAAGACCAAGTCAAGATGTATATTTTTAATAATATATTTTTTTTATGCTATCCTTGAGATCCTGCCTGAAGAGTCCTTGAAATGTTTAACAAAAATCGTTAATTTCCAGACGGTTTTGCCCGAACACGCCGATCCTGCTGGTGGGATGTAAAAACGACCTGCGCTATATGTACAGAGACGAGACATATTTGAACTACTGCAAGGACCGGAGTCCATTTATAAGGTAAACTTATTAGAGGTATTCACCTGATGGTTCCAAGGAAAGACCAGCGCTGACTTAAATGCCAGCATTACGCTGAGTTGGGACGATTTCCTGACTACATTCTTCTTGTGCGTATTTCTCTGTTCTTTGTTGTTGTTTGTCACGAATAAGTGTTTTTCTTTTTTCTTTCTTTCTTTCCTTAAAATCTACTTAAACTTATGTTATTAACTTTTTAAATGGTAAAACCCCTGACATAATGGCGTTCTGTTGAGAATTCGCTTCAAAGCCGCAATTTTAATTTTCAACAGAACACCAAGGAAAAGTGACCTTGTAATGCCGGACCAAGGACGTGCCTTAGCTGCGGAGTACGGTATCTATTACTACGAGACTTCCGTGTTCACTTACTATGGGATCAATGAAGTGTTCGAGAACGCCATTCGTGCGGCGCTCATCGCGAGGCGTCAGCAGCGGTTCTGGATGACCAACTTGAAGAGAGTTCAGAGACCTTTGCTGCAGGTAAGGTTAACTACTACTGGGCTTAACCAAGATGCAATCGCTATATATGGGATATATGGGATGCCCAAATTTATCGTAACGCAAGAGAATGTCATCCCATGAATTGTGAGCGAAAGAAAAGAAAAAAACGTTAGTAGTGTTTGCACCTTAGCTAGGGACCCTGGGGCTCTCAGGGACAGCAATGAACTCATTGATATATACTCTTGAAGATCATGACAGATTTGAAAAAACGGTCTAAGCCTCTTTAATGTAAATCAAGATCAATCGAGAGCCACTCTATGATAATATGCTTTGGTCACAAGATAGGCTATCCCAACTTCGGAATTTCTGATGGTTTTGCTCAAATATTCGGATTTGTTGCAAAAACGACCTGCGCCATGGCTGCCATGGTCTTCCTTTGGACATGGTTAAAGAACACAACGTCTTTGTTTTTATTAAAAATTACTTTTCTTTAGTAATTCGATTATGAAAAAGTGTAGGTATATTTATTGAATAAAGATTTGGATTTTTAATTGATTTACTTTCTGCATTGTTTAAGGCACCATTCAGACCCCCGAGACCTCTGGAGCCCGACGTTGTTCCAGTCAACAGCAACTTTTTAGAGAACACCGCAACGTTACTGCGTCAACAAGTAAGTTCATCTTTCTGGCAAGGCGATATATTGGAAAATGGCGCAAGCTCCGACCCGTGGAAGAGTAATAAAACCCAAGGCTCAGACCAATGTTAGAACTTTAACCATTGTCCAAGCCATATCTAATTCGGCTATATAGTTAGTAATTTTTTTCTCTAAGATAGTTTACGTAAGGGCTAAAATTACGTAGCAATGTAGAAACTTAACTTATCTCAAATACATCAAGTAAAATCATCATATCAGCCAAAAGAGCAAAAATAAGCACAATGATAAATCTCGTCCCGTCCGCATCTAGTAAATTCCTGCGATCTTCACCATCTCCTCGGTCGATCTTGTCCCAACGTACGCTACGCATTAAAAGTAGACCACTACACACTAACAAATTAGTGCGTCACTGTCTCACGGGGTTACAGACTTTGGCGGGGACGAGGCATATCTATTTTAGGCGTCAACGGGTGCGGGCTGTGTAGCGGGGAAGGGAAGCGTCCACCGTAATTGCATGCAATGTAGGTACCTACTTATGACTCAACCCGCTTTCCCCAACTTATGTAAATGTAAAAGTTAGTAAAGTAAGTTTCCTTGCAAAGGGGGTTACATTTCTCTGGAGCTGACTGTACTTAGTCCGGGACGGATGCGCATGAAGTTGATGTACCTTCTATAAGGCCAGACATTATTGTGCCGTTTTTATTCCAGTACTTCTCCGATATGGTGATTATCTGCGGCGCCAAAGGTTTCCCGGTGCATCGGTTCATGATGGCGGCGGCGTGCGAGGCGTTCCACCGGCTGCTGGCCACCGACTGCGCCCGTGCTGCCGAGCTGGCTCGCAGCTCCAGCGAGAGCAGCATGGTAGGCATGACGTAACTTTACGGAAAGGGCTTGTATTCTAATCTTTGGAGATTGAGAAAACCTGCCAAGTTACAAACAGAGAGTTGCTTGCACTACTTGGAAGTGGGAATTTGGCAGCTTATGACAACTAACGATACGGGACCTGTATAAACACTATGGCGCATTCCAGTAGTCACTCCGCTTTATACGTCTTAGAACCCCAGAGTTGAGGTTACGTCTCACTCAAATTTGATTGTTTTATTTAGAAGCAAAATGCTTTTTGACGTAACTCTCATGTCACTTCAAGCCTCAAAGATAATTTGAGGTATTTTTTATAATGTTAACTCACTTTTATTGTGTAGGTGAGCAGTATGGGTGAGGCGACTACGGGTGAATTCAACGAAGATACAGAGTATTTGATAAGACAGGACCAAGCGAAGCAAATGAGGTAAATCATGCCATTAATTGGAGAGAGTAATACAATTTCTAAAAGCATCTCTTAACGCTGAAGTAATTCTAGCATCTCCAATGTCAGCGGTTAGTTATATCTTAAATAAATGTGTAAAATACAAATTGTATGAACTAGGTAAGGTAACTTACGGCTAATTGTATCTACGGTTTTCAGTCATTTATGGAAAATATTCTAAAGCCAATTATTTTATTTATTTTAAAAAGTTTTGTAAGTAGGCCCTGTAGGCACTTTTACAAGTCTGAGTCTACCAGCGCTTCCAAAGAGACCACTGTTGAGAAGAAGCGCCGCAAGAAACTCAACAACTATTATATAATACTAGCTTCTGCCGGCGACTTCGTCGATTTCGATTACCGCTGTTCCCTCGGAAACTATTAAATTTTCCGGGATGAAAAGTAACATATTTGTCAACCCAGGATATTACTCACACAAACTATCGCATTTATAATAACAGTAGGATTAAGTTCGCCTTTTGTACACTATTTTATTTTTGTGCAATAAAGTATTTAAAAATAAATAAAATAAATATAGCTTTATCATTTTCGGAAATATTACAAATGGTACCGCTGCTGTGAAAACTAGGAAAGAATATTATATGTAAGATATAGGCGCCCGTAATATGCTCAATACTCCTGGGTCACCTGTTCCCTATTGTTGTTGGGTTGAATCCTCCTTCCTTTTCCATTCCTCTAATATTACCACACAAATGTCACAGTGATGGTATTGATGAGATCTATCAATATCATCATTGTGACCTCTCGTTCATCTTCTTTCAGAGTATGGGATCAAATAAAGAGGAGGTCCTCATGCCAAATTCTCACACTAAGTGACAGCTGCAAGAAACCGCCAGATCTTTACAGAGAAGTCAACCATCCCGCTATCAACTCTATCAGGGTTGTCAAGGTAAACATCAGAGAGGTTACGGATTGTAACTACACTGCCAAGTTAACGACAGTTTAATTTGAATTAAGATAAGATTTGAATCCGCACTCAGTCTTCTTGTCGTATTCCCTTGAGAAACATCGAATTTTCCGCGTAATCAATTATATAATCAATTCTGATTCATTGTTTGTCGTAAATGCTAACACTATTCAGACGGAAACTCACATTTCCTTGGTAATATTAGTAGATATATGAAGCAGAAACTAATAAATAATCATTTAACCTTCGTTATTTCGTTTTGACTTTATAATATCTTTATTTACTGATTCAGAGCGTATTTAAGGTACCCAGATTTCTTGATAATTGTTGATATGTGATGCCACCGGCTTGGCTCTAGGTGCTGAATTAGCTCACCAAATCTGTCAGATTTAAAAGTAACTGATGAAGGAGTCGGCAATCAACGGTTACAAAATCTCTACAGTAGTGTAGGTACGTTATCCTAACTACTTTTTTTTCTGCAGTGTGACAAAATTCAGCACGCGACTTCTCAAACACAAACGATAGTGACCATGAGCAAGCTCATCTCTCACACCGTGATGCAGGAAATCATTAACTTCGTCTACACAGGCTCTTTGGACAGCGCAGCCTTTAAACAGAAGGTAAAATTTAAAAGAATTTAATGCTTCAGCTTAATTTTTTATATATTTAAAAATAAAGTAAACTTTTATTATAACTTTCAGCTCCGCAACACGATTTGCTTAAGCCCTTTCTATCTCTATAATTAAAAAAATAAATTATAATTATTAATTATCACAATAATGTTATTATTAACACTGTGTTCTGCAGTCCGCTGCAATTGGATTATTACTGGTAAATTTTATTATATTAAATAACGCATAAATCATAAAAATACATTTATTTTCGAAAACATTTACAGTAACATTTTGTAGTGATTAATTTTTTATTACATTTATGACATTATTGCACTTTGTTTTTTTCTTTTCGCAACGATTTGCTTTCTTTAAGTTTTTTCATAAATACAAAAAATATACACAGTATTTTCATTACTCGGTTCACTTACAAGATTTTGTTTCTGATTATCTTGCCATATTCATATAGTTTTTATAGAGTAGAAAAGCAAGCCGTCAAGCAGCAGTGTTATAACTAGCATACTTAGAGACGTACTATTCTGAGGTCCTAGACAAGATGCATAACTCTATTGTAAACGATTTTCAAAAATTGCCAAAATGTGTGGAATTGACATAAGCATTTGACGCGACCGTCTGGCAGCTTACTTGAATCCTATTCATCTTGATAACGATAAAGACCTCGCAATGTAAGTATCTTGTCTAGGGTCACTGGTCCTGAGTGTTGGCAATACATTCATAATCTTGAGATTATGTTCACGTCCCAAAACCCACCATCAGGGCTGTTGAAATTAAAATACAAAAAAATATGGTATTAAGCGGGACTTCCACTGCGGCGTACACTACCCACGTGAGCCGATAGCAATTGATCCAATTATCAATTGGTATTTTAGTAGCAGTAGGGCCTGGTGAAGAGTCCGTCAGGATCCTTACCATCATCTTGTCTTTTAACCCCCCAAGCAGTAATTACTACATACATTCAATCACGCCTGTTTCCCAGAGGGGTAGGCAGAAACCACTTCTTTCCACCTGCTACGATCCTGACCAATCTCTATCACTTCTTCCACATTCATATATCGAGTCATGCATGCACGTCAGTTTCGGGTACTTAAGATTCGGCTCTTTTCTCAGAGTTGATTCCAAAAAATACGCCTAGGGCGGCGCCTAGGGCGGCGCCTGGGGCGGCGCCTTCCACTCTGTAGGTATATGTCTTTCGTCAAACTTCTTTCATCCATCCTTTCCAGATGACCGAACCATCGAAGCATGCCCTTTTCGATCTTAGTCACTACATCTTTTAGTCCACATTTCTCTCTGATCTTTTAAATTACTAGCATAGAGGATTTTAGTCCTCAGGGTTGACAACGAATTTGTGGTCTTAGGATTGCAGTCTTAAGAATGCAGATGTGTATGGGTCACAGATCCCGTTAACCATCTAGTGGCCTGTGTTTGCCTTCTTAGGCTTGTTATTGACGTCATTTTGTGCATGTGCCGCTCAGTATGAACATACATTTTTATCGAAGCGAATTCATGCTCTCTTGTGCGTCGCGTACGTAGCGTGCGCCGCGGTGGAATTAATTATTCAAATGGGCCAGATTTTAAGCTACGATTTATCTAGTTTGTTACACCTGTTTTATCACACAAAAGCGGATACGTATAGACAAGCATACTACGACGATGATTAGCGAATATTACGCACTCAGAGACAACGTGTACGTGCATCTGCACAAGTATGTCCCACCCGCTTTCGTGAGATAAAATAACTGTACTTCAATGTAGCCAGTACCCCTACAATGAGTGACATTTACCGTACTCTCTAGCGAGTCGAATGCTCTGTCCCTCGCACTCTATGAGAATACTGCAAGTTCTGCGAGGGACAGAGCATTCGATTTGCTAGCGAGTAGGTACGTTAAAATTGTAACTCATGTTAAGGGTACAGGAGTAAATGGTGTTTATATTTGCTAGCTTGTGTAGTCAGGCTGTTTAATAAACTTGTGTGTATTCCACAAAACCGTAAAGCTGTTCATCAACTTTTTCCTTCAATTTTACCTACTCTTTCTTCATGCCAATTGCTACCCAGTGTATATATTCTTTTACGGCGGATCCCAATTATCAAGCCAACGTTGTCGTCCACAAAACGAAAAATTAAAGATAGACAAGTACATCATATCTTCAGTAATCGTACCTTAAAACAAGAGAAATTGAATATCGGAACCCGCGGTTTAGAGAATTCTATCCCCCACTTCTGTTTTTCCATTGTCCAATTCTCATGCTTCCCGCGGATGTCGTAAGAGACGACTAAGGGAATAAAGGCTTGCAGTACTGTTAGGCGATGGGCTTGCAACCTGTCACTAATACACTGGTAAACATCTTAGCCTGATTGTGCAAAATGTGGTTACAGAATTATCAACAAGTTTTTAGGGTTGTTGGAAATTCTGTAGCTCTGCCTACCCCACTCTGGGAATGAAGGCGTGAGTTTATGTATGTATGTATGCAATTCTCATTCTTTCCACTCTTTATTCAATATTACTCGTAAATTAAGGGAAAGAGATGTACTTAGCTGATTTTGCCGAAGCCTAACTTGACCTGCCAATACGTATATAAACTGCGTGTAAGGTTGTGTCTTGAGTACGGCGAAAGCCGTGGGTAGTATGTACCTAAGTATATAAAGAGAGCAAGTGGGCAATGAAGTTTCTAAGATAACAACAGCAGAGTGTAACTTTTATTTAATGTGTGGCACAGTCTATTTAGAAATGTTATATCAGTGAACTAACGACGTATCGTTAACATCTAAGTTAAGCCATCAGCCATCATAGGTAGTTGGTATAATTCAGGCTTCGTCTTCAGTCTTTACCCACTTAACGTTATTGTGACAAGGTTCTAAGGTGGCTTCATAAATGAAGCCCATGATAGGATAGTTCACTTGCACCACAGCTAAAAAAGAATCAAAGCAAAATGAAATGTATAGGCACTGTCATATTCGGGAAAATGTAGTAGGAAGAAAAGAAAGAAAGAAAAACATTTATTCGTGACATAACATAAAAAAGGACAAGAAGACTGTAGCCACAAAATGGTCCTAACTCAGCTTAATGCTGGCTAAAGGCAGCGCTGGTATTAACTTAAAGTATTTGTCATCCACGATTTGTTACTGGCTTAATGTCGGCGAAAATAGATTTCATTCCAAATGCTCTCAAATATTCAGAACAGAAATTCATGGTTGTATCAGGATTTATGGTGCTTTTTTTTTCGAATTACACCATTGGCAGTAATTGACACGAGGCTACGTTCGACTTACATTTTTTGTGCTTCAGGCGTCACAATATGTTTGAAGCGTAGTGAACTGACAGAGCGTATTCGGAATAAAACCCTTTATCATTAAAAAGATGCATTAAAAGATTACCAAAATTAGTCCAGTTAAAAAGTCTGCTTTTGCTCTAACTAAGCTATATGGTAGTTATTTCATTATTATTTATTATGGTGTTTAGGAGATCCGCCAGGCTGCAGAACTGCTTGGGTTCATCGAACTGACCAAGCTCATACAGTTCATCCTCGACCAGCATCTGCTATTTGACAAGGTCTTCATGCACAAGATTCACGAGGTAAGTCTTTTTGTAGACATCTTTGGAAAAAGCGAATTTACTCCCGACAAAGAAAGTCTCATGCCCAGGTTTGTAGGTCTGTCTGTTTGTGGCTTAGAAAGCCGTTTAAGGATTATTTACTTTAAAGGGATTGTACTTAATTACATCGGGGAGTTTTAATTTATTTGATTATATTCGATTTTAACAAAGTCAAATATTTGTGTGAGCGCTAGTATTTGTTGTTATTTTGTACACTACGCGTTATTCAGGGACCCTTTCCCTAAATCGGGATGGTGTAATAAGCTAATAAGAAAAAAGCGGCCAAGTGTGAGTCGGAATCGCGCACGTAGGGTTCCGTACCACTATACATCTAAATAAATGTTTTTCTTTATTCTTTATTATATTGGAGTTGATTGAATGAAAGGTAAAATGCGGTTTACGATTTATAACGTATTCAAAAAAAACTAATTATTAGATCTCGTTCAAACCAATTTTCGGTGGAAGTTTGCATAGTAATGTACATCATATATTATTTTTACATTTATCATTCCCTTATTTTAGGAGTTACGGCGGGGCTGGACACAAATTTTTCCACTTTGGAAGCGTTTCTCGCGCAAACTATTCAGTTTAGATTTTTTTTTTATTAGAAACCTCAATATCATTTTTGAAGACCTATCCATAGACACCCCACACGTATGGGTTTGATGAAAAAATAATAATTGAGTTTCAGTTCTAAGTATGGGGAACCCCAAAAATTTATTGTTTTATTTCTATTTTTGTATGAAAATCTTAATGCGGTTCACCGAAAACATCTACTTACAAAGTTTCCATAGTATAGCTCTTATAGTTACGGAATAAAGTGGGTGTGACATACGGACGGACAGACGGACGGACAGACATGACGAATCTATAAGGGTTCCGTTTTTTGCCATTTGGCTACGGAACCCTAAAAAAAGAGAGCACCCGGCGGCCTGGCTCCCTAATCGCCCTTGCCCTCGAGCAGTGTTATGGCGTGACGAAAGTGGCCCGCCATCACCTCCGCCCCGCTGAAAATTGTCCCCAAACACTACTTATTTAGAAATAGAAGTAGAAATAGAAATAGAAACATTTATTCGACGAACACAGAAAAATAAAAAAATAAAAAATATAACAGAGAAAACCATCATGAACAAAGGATGGCAACACAGAAATCGAAACAAAGACAATAAAGAAGGAAAGAAAAAAACACAAAAAATGTAGGATAATGTTGCCATGGGTGATTCTGTGACGTCGAAATTGACACCACTCAGCACTATGTCACGGCATAGACCGCGACGCTGGTTTTCAGTGGCGCCAACGTGACACACGAACGAAGAGACAGCGTTTAATTAAAGAGCATAATAAATAGTAGTTGATTAACAAGTAAGGTAATAATAAATAAATAAAACTAAATTAGAACTATTTAAACGGAGTAAAATAGGTACAAAAATCGGACATGATAATCCAAACATCAACTAAAAAAAAATTTGTTTCTGCAGCCGCTGCCGCAGCGACTCCGCGAGATGTATGTTGGCCAGAATCTCTTCGCTGACATCACGTTTGACCTGGACGACGGTATATACTTGTCACATAGAGCGATCCTCATGGCTCGCTGCGACCCTATGAAGGCCATGTTCCAGGGGCATTTCCGGGAGAGCACCTCCAGAGTGGTAAGAGTATTGAAATTGTAGGTAGTCAGTAGTAGAAGTCCGGTCCTCTGGAATAGTAGTTCAGTTTATGCCAATATAAACCCGGAAGAAAAGTTAATAAGTAGGTTTTGAGAATTAGGATACACTTGTTTTTGACCATGTATGAACATTTTGAAACCACTTTGAGGAAAAGGCTTTTCGAATCAACCTTTGCAGTTACACATTTCTTGATCTTGATTAGACCTTGACGTCTAGACCATTTTTTGGTGTGTATTTTTTTTTAATGCGTAAATTGTTCATAGTACCTACTAATAATTGTACGTGAAATCCTTCTCAGATATCATTCCCCGGAGTGAAAATGTACGCGTTCCACATCCTTCTATGCTACATCTACTGCGATAAGATACCAGTAGTGGAGCCGACGCGCTGCCTGGAGCTTCTGGAACTGGCCAACCGGCTGTGTATGAACCGCCTTGTTAACCTGGTGGAGGCCAGGGTCATTGACCAGCTTCAGCAGCAAGACAGGTGAGTGACAACACTGGATGAGAAAGTGTATCAGACTAGTAGGTAGTGGAGCCAACGCTCTGCCTGGACCTGCTGGAACTGGTTAACCGGCTGTGAATGAACTGCCTCGTTAACCTGGTGGAGGCCAGGGTCATTGACCAGCTGCAGCAGCAAGACAGGTGAGTGACAGGTCGGAATAAGATGTGATACCAGGGGAGGAGCCAACGCGCTTTCTGGATCATCTTATCGAACGGGTCCCACCACATGAATATAGCGCTTGACTTCTCTGCGATAAAAAAATATTTTTTGTAAATGTTGCGTTTTTTTGTTCACAGACTGTGTGAAGAAGACGATCAAGTCGTTGAGATTGTTCTTTCGCTGTTGGAGCCTGTTAAGGTATTGTGACTTATTCCCATTTATGTTATTTAAATATAATGAAAATTTGAGATCATACTAGGGTTACGTGATTTCTGTTGTCTTAATGCATTTACAATGTGTTTGCATCATCTAATAATTGACAATAAAACATAGGTATAACCTTGGCGTTACCCAAGACATAGTTCTGATCAAGTTTGTATTACATTTTCAAACTGAGTAAATTTTTCCGGTGCCGCGACCAGGATTTTGTTGCGGTAGAGCTACATTGCAGTAATTTCCGGGATGTAGTATACATACGCTGACCTGAATGAGTTTCTACCATTATTTTTGTAAAATCGATGTGGAGTAGCCTCACTTTTAGTAAACATTTCAAAAACTCAAATCTCTCACTCTCGTTTCTCTTCTTTTCCATTCCTTATAAGCTGCCAAAGAAGTTAATTTTTTTTGTGAAATGTGTTTCATCCTGTTTGCTAATTTGCTCGCATTATAAGCTTCTGTGTGTAGTTGCACAACGCACATAACCTGGCTGATTGGTGTGTGTGGCGCCTGTGCGGCGCATACGACCGCGTTTGCCGCGCACGCGCTCTGCGGCACATCGGGATCGCCTCGAGGGATTATCTCTCCGAGAACCGCTGGCCCCCTGTCTGGTAATACCTCAAAAATAATTAACAAAATTGAATAATTAAAGTAAAGTGCTAAGAGATTTATTAAAGATCGATAAAAAATAATTTAAGATTATTGTAGGGTAAGAGCACCAAAAGATGAACGATTAAGCGACTACACCAACTTTAGACAGTTTATATTCAGTGAAAGTAACAAATTTCACCCTATTTAATTTTTTTATATGGTACCTACAGTATATGGTCTAGATTGAAAATGACTATTATAAAGCCTGTTATTATATCTCCGTATTTTTCTAAAAATCATTGAAACCAAAAATGTACCGATTTGCCCAAAAGATGAACAGCGTGCCCTAATTCTGAACGGTTTGGGCCCAAAAGTTGAACTAACATAATAAAATACCTATGTCATTTTAATTCTATTCACTTTTAGCAATAAAATGCGAGTTAACGAAATATTCTTTATTTTTTAATTGTTTACATTTATTTAATATTACTTACGTACATAAGGTTCCTATTTTTTATGGTTATTTGTGTCATAAAAACAACGAATTAGTATTTTTTATCAATAATCATTAGCAAAACTACTTAGTTACTTTTTTTTTAAACAGATAAACCGACAAAAAGTGTTACTTTAACATTTATAATATTAGTAAACATTTCCAAAAATACTACTAGTATACTACTACTAGTGTTCATATCATAAAACTATGCCTAAAAGTTGAACGACTGAATTTACTTAGTTCAATTTTAGGACACAGAATTTATGAAATGAACAAACAAAATCAATTAAGTGTTCACATATTGGAATAGAATCCAAAACATGAACTAGTAAATTTAATTCGTTCAAGTATTAGGCACACATTTTTTATTGAACAGTGATAGTTTTCATAGTATTTAAAACTCCAAATCGTTGGATTAGACATCAAAAGCTATGTTCATCTTTTGGTTTAAAGATACAAGAGCATCTAACGATCATTTTAAGTTCTAAATTTTCCATCTGTCATTTCAGTACGATTTATTAAGAAGCTTTAAAAAAAGTACGCCTTGCCTAGTAGCTGAACACCGTTCAAGTATTGGCTTTGGTAGTGTAGGGTATGTCTTTTCTTGTGGCTATCAATTAGAGGGTAGTTCCAAGTCGGGTGTTGAGCGTGTGACGCAGATGAATATAATCATAGAACCAGCTCGGTGTTTGATTTCGGCCTGCTTCCCTATACTTCAGTGGCCAACGAGGATTCGGGATATAGTTAGCGCGTGTGATACGTCAGAGTGTGCGGAACAATGTCCATCGGGAAGATTAAGGAATTTTGTGTGTCAGACGGAAATTGGTCGTTATACGTCGAACGACTGGAAATGTACTTTAAAGTGAACAGTATCGAGGAGGACATGTGGTTACCGACATTAATTGCCGTCATCGGCGAGGAGACATATGAATTGCTAAGTAATTTAACGAGTCCAAAGAAGCCAGCGGACTTAAAATACAAAGATGTGGTTGAGGTGTTACGTAAGCACTTACAACCGAAGCGGTCGGTAATGGCGGAGCGATATCGTTTCCGTCAAAAAAGGCAAGGCGTGGAAGAGAATATTTCGCGATACATAACGGGACTAAAGCAAATGTCAAAGTACTGCGAGTTTGCGGCAACATTGGAAATTAATTTGCGGGACCAATTTGTGTGCGGCATAAGAAGTGAGGTTATTCGACAACGGCTGTTCGCGGAGGAGGATTTGAGTTATGAAGATGCGATCAAACTCGCGAGCGCACTAGAAGCCGCTGAGCGGGACGCGGCGGCGGTGGAGCACGCGGTCGGGAGCGGCGGCGCGGGCGGCGCGGAGACCCTGCACGCGCTGCAGGCGCGGCCGGCGCGCGCGGCCCGGCCAGGCCCGAGGGGCGCGTGGGGCCGCCCGGCAGCGGCGCCCTCGGCAGCGGCGGCGGCACTGTGTTCGGTGTGTGGGGCACATGATCATGTCAGTGGAGCCTGTCGGTTCAAAAACTTTGTGTGTCGGCTATGCGGTAACAAGGGGCATCTCAAACGGATGTGCCCAGAGCGCGCGGGTTACGCGGCTAGAAATAAGGGGGGCCAGAATATGCACCACGTTGACGCGGCGGCGGCGGCTCAGCAGGCGGAAGACGCGGCATCGAGCGACTCCGAGCTGGAG
The DNA here is from genome assembly GCA_923062465.1 of Acleris sparsana. Classification (NCBI taxonomy): domain Eukaryota; kingdom Metazoa; phylum Arthropoda; class Insecta; order Lepidoptera; family Tortricidae; genus Acleris; species Acleris sparsana. The sequence continues at coordinate 10,637,314 of OV281307.1, read as the reverse complement.
GAGGAGCTGCACCAGCTGTGCCTAAGGGACTACAGACCGGTTAGCATGTCGTTATCCGTAGATGAGGTTCCCTTGAAGATGGAAGTGGATACCGGATCAGCAGTCTCGTGTATTAGCCAGGCTACATATTTAAAATATTTTTCTCATAGACAGATTGAGAACTGTGAAGTTGTTTTAAATTTTTATGATGGCTCTAAAATTAAACCGTTAGGTATTATAAGACCAACAGTATCATTTAAAAATAATGAAAAACAATTGGAGTTATTTGTAATCAAAGGAGGTTCGACCTCCTTACTAGGACGCCACTGGCTCTCAGAGTTAGGTATTAATGTGCTGGAAATACCGAAGCCGAATTTGGTATCACATAATTTTAAAATAAACTGTAACGATTTATCTGTGTTGATTGACAGGTATAAGGAGCTATTTAGTGGGGGGCTGGGGCGGTTTACGGGCGGCAAAGCGACGTTGCGGGTGCGGGAGGGCGCGGTCCCGGTTTTCTGTCGGGCGCGGCCGCTGCCCTACTCGATCAAGGATCAGGTGGACTCTCAGCTGGATGACATGCTCCGCGAAGGGGTCATCGAACCGGTGGAGACGTCGGACTGGGCGACGCCGTTAGTACCGGTAAGGAAGTCGGACGGAGGTCTTCGTATCTGCGCTGATTATAAAATTACCTTAAACCCTGCCTTGCTGGTCGATAGGTATCCGCTGCCTAGAATAGAAGACTTGTTGGTAGGACTAAACGGGGCTCAAGTATTCTCAAAGATAGACCTGTCCCAAGCCTATAATCAGATCGAATTAGACGACTCAAAGGAGTTCACGGTTATAAATACTCACAGAGGTTTATTCAAATACAATCGGCTAGTATTTGGTCTAGCATCAAGTCCTGGTATTTTCCAGCGAATAATGTCAAATATTCTCAGTGACATTCCTAATGTCGAAGTCTTCTTGGATGACGTCATAGTTGCTACTACAGGCATAAGTGAGCATATTACAACCTTGGAAAGATTATTTAGTCGCTTGCAAAGTCACGGGCTCAAGCTAAAAAGGAGCAAGTGCTCGTTCTTAGTCGACGAAGTTAAGTACCTAGGCCATATTATATCTAAGGAGGGCTTAAAAGTTGATCCCGCGAAAGTAGAAGCAATAGTTAATATTCCACGCCCCACTAACGTTAACGAACTACGGTCGTTTTTGGGCTTAGTGAATTTTTATGCAAAGTTTATTAGAAACATTAGTACAGTTTTGGCACCATTATACCAATTGTTAAAGAAAAGCGCGACTTGGAATTGGAATTCGAGTTGCGAAGAATCCTTTAAAACCATTAAATATATTTTAGTTAGCGCGGATGTATTGGCCCATTACGATCCAAGTAAAAAGTTGACCCTCACGTCGGACGCGTCGTCGCGGGGAGTGGCGGGGGTGCTCAGCCAGCCGGGGCCGGGGGGCGAGGAGCGCCCCGTTGCATACGTGTCGCGGTCGCTTACGGATGCGGAAAAGAATTACTCTCAAATAGATAAAGAGGCCCTAGCGATAATTTTTTGCTTGGAAAAATTACATCAATATTTGTACGGTAGACGATTTACTTTGCGCACTGATCACAAGCCGCTTGTAAGCATATTCGGCCCTAAGCACGGGGTCCCGGCGATGGCTGCCAGCCGTCTGCAACGATGGGCTATTAAAATGTCCGCGTATTCGTATGACATCGAGTACGTGAACACGAAGCTCAACGGTGCCGATGGGCTGTCGCGCCTGCCGCTGCCGCTGCCGGGCTCGTCGCGAACTCCGGCGGTGCCGGAACAGACATATTTGCATTTCGCTCAGGATGCTATGTCGTTAGATTTTAGTACTGTTAAAAAACTTACTGCGCGTGACCCAATTTTAAGTAGAATTCTAGCTTACGTGCGGGACGGATGGCCAGCGGAAAATGATATTAAAACATTACAACCTTATTTTACGCGCAAAAACGAACTGTATGAGGAGTTAGGATGTGTAATGTGGGGCCACAGGGTAGTTGTGCCGGAGGGTTGTCGGGGCAAAGTGTTAGAAGAGCTGCACGGGTGCCATATGGGCATTGTGAAAACAAAGGCAATGGCTCGGAGTTACGTGTGGTGGCCGGGCCTGGACGAGGCACTGGAGGCGCACTGCCGTGCCTGCTCTGTGTGCGCCGCTGAGGCGGACGCGCCGGCGCGCCATGCGCCGTGCTTGTGGCCTTGGCCGGCCAAACCGTGGTCGCGCATACACGTCGATTTTTTGGGTCCAATCTTTGGTAAAATATATTTAATAATTGTCGACGCTAGAACGAAATGGTTGGAAGTGTTTGAAGTGCCTAGCACGGCCGCGCCTCATTCAATAGATAGATTAAGTGAGACGTTCGCTAGATGGGGTTTGCCCAGGCAACTAGTTTCAGATAACGGCCCGCCTTTTACAAGCGCTGAATTTTCGGCATTCCTATCCAAATTAGGAATACAACATACTTTTACAGCCCCTTATCACCCTGCGTCCAATGGCGCGGCGGAAAATGCGGTGCGCACTATTAAACGGGTAATAAAAAAAGCGGTTAGACAAAATAAAAAAATAGGGCTGTCCATATATACATTTTTGCTTTATTACCGCAGCACCGAGCACTGTACTACGGGGGAGAGCCCAGCGTCGTTAATGCTAGGCAGGAAAATACGTACTAGGTTAGACGTTCTTCGGCCAGATTGTACAACCAAAGTGCACGACGCGCAGAGACTACAAGCGGGCAGTAGCGGGCATTCTGAGTCTACTTTAAAGTCAGGAGAGGAAGTGTGGGTGCGCCAGTATCACCGGGGCCACAAGTGGTTGCCGGGGAAAATTTCGCAGCGGTTAGGTAGTAGGAACTACACAGTTGTGGATGATTTAGGAAAAACCTCACATAGGCACATTGACCAGCTAAGGCAGCGGCCAAGAAGTTCTTTAATTTGCCCAACCAATCAGACAGATCGAAACCCTTCGGAAGGTTCCGGGAGGGAGTCGCGAGTCATCCAGCCTGAGAGTCCAGCAAGATCTACACCTCCGGCGGCAGTCGGCATAAGTACAAGCCCCGCGGTTGCATCTGGCGGGAGCCTGAGCGTAGGGGAGGGCGGGGACGAGGCTCCGGGGGCGGCCGACCTGACCCCGCAGGTATCAACTCCGTCACGTCCTTTGCCGTCTCAGGTTAGGCCGATACGTAAGTGCCGTATCGATAATCCAGCACGTTACAGACTGTAATTACTAATTACGAATAAAATAAAATTGTTGGTTCGTATGACAAATCCATACTTATTTATTAAAATGTGAAAGTGTGTACATTTGTCCGTCTTTCACGCTTCAACCAATGAACGTATCGAGGTGAAACTTGGCACACATATTGGTTGGGTCGTGAAAATGGGACATAGGATAGTTAGTCTAAATTGTTAGCATACCAAAGTGTAATAATTAATTATAAGCATATTGAATTATGTATATACCATTAGATTAAGGGTGGAGGTGTGTAGTGTAGGGTATGTCTTTTCTTGTGGCTATCAATTAGAGGGTAGTTCCAAGTCGGGTGTTGAGCGTGTGACGCAGATGAATATAATCATAGAACCAGCTCGGTGTTTGATTTCGGCCTGCTTCCCTATACTTCAGTATACATTTTTGAAACCATTACTTGAACGGCATATCTCTCGTTAACTAACAAGAAAAATGAAATATCGTATAACTCCAATAAAAGAGTGATTAATCAAGAATACATACCAAGCAAATCCTTCTAAGACTGACAATTATTGAATTTTATACGTAATTAAAAGCTTAAATTTGGAGAGCACTGTCCTTATGTATTTTCCCATACTATCGACGTTTTCGGCGGGAAGCTCCAGAACGACGACCGATCACGGCCAAAAAGAATATAATACTATGTTAAGATTTAATGGAGGTGTAAGCAAAGAGTTGCTGTTTAAGAAAAATAAATTCCGAACTATGTAATATTTGTCACGATTTAGTTATGTGATTATTTCGATCGAGTGTTCAGCTTTTGGGTGTCGTTCATCTTTTGGTGCCCCTACCCTAGTAACACGTGATATTTTCTGATTTTTTAAATAAGGGCTTTGTTTTGGACACTGTTCAAATGTTATTTATTTAATGCTCCTAATAAAAAATGCATGGAACTTAAAATTGAGTCATCGTGTTTAATTTTGTATGGCGCAGTCGGTACGAATAGATAAATAAGACCTGACGCCCCCAAAAAAAACAGTGCAAAAAGTCTCTGTATGGTCTAGTCAGTTTTGTATAGGAATATTTGGAATCAGTTAGGGACGTTGACAATTTATTTCAGGTACGTGAAAGAGCACGACTTCTACCAGAAGTGCGTGACAGAACAGTCCAAAGAGCTGAAGGACATCAGACTGGCGACATCGATACAGGCTGGCCAGCAGACTGGCTGCCTGTGCTTTACTAGTGAGTAGCGTTATATTTTCTTTAGCAATGAAAAAACCATGGTTTGTATTAACCAAGCAAAGAAACTTTGTTCCACTTTATTTTAGCCTATGTTGCTTCTGTATCGTTATCATATTTTTGATGCTATACTAACTTTTACTCGTCTGTAATACGACATACTATAAAGTCATCATTGTATGTTTCACTGGAAGAAGGCTAGTTCCGCATAAATTGTCGTTGTAGGCTGCTTTAGTTAACTGGTTCAAAAAGATTGCAAATAAAATAAAATATTGTAAATACCAGAAAAACTACATTGTTGTCGTGGGAGACACATACAAACAAAACAAGTGTGCGGCGGTTAATACGGCAGGGTTCTACGTAGGCATGCGATTTCATTTCCGAGACTGTTCGTTTTTTAAAGATAATTGGTTTGCTCTTGACTAACTCTTGCCGTTCGATGACGAAGATTTTATCGATGAACAAGCTTACCCAGAAGATGCCTATTCTCCGTAGCTGGAGTACGCGTATAATGCCGTATATTTTAATAGGCAAGGTACGCCGGGAGAGTGACGAGGCCACCCCAGATGCGGCCAGCGCGTTGTGCCGTAGCGAGGTGCACCCGCCCCTCCACCCGCCTCTCTGACCCACGCCTTACTGGAGGTACCCCATCTTATCTTTCACATGCCCTGGTAGTTATAGGTCCGAATTTTGCGAGTGGCGAATAAAGCATCCGACACTCTCGCAATTACGAAGTCGGAGAGTGACGGATGATTTATACACAGCAATAAACGAGAACATAATATACCTGCTTTAGAATCTTTTGTTTACTTGTAATCGTTTTTGTTCGTGTATGGACTCATGGCGACGACTCAACCCATTCTAATAACGGAAACTGGTTCAGTGTTCTCAAATTATAGGCCTATAGCAATTTTGTCAAGTGTAGAGAAGGTAATGGAAAAATGTATTGTTAATCAAATAGGAGATTACCTTCACACCAATTCTATCCTTAACACTTATCAACACGGGTTTCAAAAAGGTAAAGGTGTTCATACTCTGCTAGCAAAATTTGTAGATGAAATTAACTCACATTTAGAAAGTAAAAAAGTAGTTGCAGTAATATTCTTTGATTATAAAAAAGCTTTTGACACTCTTGTACCGGATACGCTTTTAAATGGGATGGATGAATGCGGCATTAGGCAGCCGCTGAATGGCTGGTTCCGTGACTACCTGATGTCTCGGATTTATCGTGTGAAGGTGGGTGAGGTGCTCAGTGATGACGTGGCGGTTGACTGTGGGGTTCCGCAGGGTTCTGGATGTGGTCCAGTATGCTATTTGATGCATGTAAATAGTATAGGTGGAGTCATACGTCACAGTACACCTTACATGTTCGCTGACGATTTGTGTATTGTGTCTGCCGGGACTGATTTTGTTGACATGAGTCGCTCTATACAGGTTGATATAGATGCAATAGTGCGATGGTCTCATGACAACGGCATTTTGTTGAACGCCGAGAAGACTAACCTACTTGTTATTCACTCTCCTTATTTGAAAATACCAGATTTTACTTTTCATTTGGTGGCCCATGGTTATCAGTGCTTGCATAATAACCAAGTCAGTTGCCAATGTAATCCTATAGATAAAGTTGATTGTGTTACATATTTAGGAGTTAAAATAGATACTAGTTTTTCCTGGTCTCAGCATGTGGATTACATCTGTGACAAATTAAGAGTTTTGCTAGGTAAATTCTACCATCTTAGTTACAGGGTTCCTGTTGGTACTTTAAAATGTTTATATTATGCGTTGGTAGATTGTGTACTGGGGTATGCTCTCAATTGTTATGGTCTCACTTTTAAAACTTACTTAGATAAGCTGGAATCCTTGCAGCTGCGTTTCTTAAAATTTCTTGTCTCTCAAAAGATTAAAAATACCTGTAAAAGTGACTATCGAAAATTGTTCAAAATATGTAAGATACTTCCCGTCACTTTAAAGCACAAATACCTTTTGGCTATTAATAACCATGACAGTTGGCAGCATGACCTGTGTAGAATCGATCACAATCATGGAACGAGATTGGTGTCCGCAGGTAAATTTGATGTGCCTAGAGTTAACAACTATTACGGAGACAGAACTTTGAAAAAGCGCCTGCCATATATTCTCAACAGTTTACCTGGGGACATCCGTCTTGAGCAAAATAAAAGTATATTTAAGAGAAAGCTAAAGAAACATCTATTAGATACACTGCCTTAGAATTATATACTTATTTGGTATGTCAAACTAAACATTGTATAACATTAAGATTATAGTACTGTTCTTGTTCTTTTCAAGTCTTCCTGCAGTCAAACTGTCCTAAAACAGTTTTGCAGGGCTTTTGATTTATTTTTAAGTTTTGTTGTTGGTTTAATAAATAAATAAATAAATAATAATAATAATAGTCGACTACAGTGAAATGTAGCCCCTTTTGGACCTTATTACAATGCGATAAGGTGACAAACATCTCTTTCTAGTAGAATTGTTCATAATTGACTATAGAAAAAGGAAGATAATAAGTCAATCCTGACACCTGTCATCGCAGTACAATTTAAAAACTATGACTTATTGACCTATGGTTTGAGGTTTCAGTTTGTACTTAAATGAAAGATGTAAACTTTTTATATTCTATCTTAAGTAAGATATCAAAAAACTAATACCTATCCTGACAGGCAAACAAGAATATACAGCACGACTTCGGGGTTGTGGAGTAACAAACAAAAATATGACTTGTTTTTCTCAAAGGATCACAATGTGATATGATTAAAAGTATTAAATGACTTTAGTTCGTTTTGTACAGCTAATATCCAACGATTTGAGATTATGGTCACCCTACACTTTCACAAGAAAATTTACGTCATTATTTCGTTTTAATGTATGAAAAGTAGGGTGACCATTATTTTCTAAGTTAAAAGCATTTTTTATTAAAATATTTAAAAACGAACACATATTTTTTTCAATAAAAACTCATAGGTACAGGTGACATTGCAATTATTTACTGAATGAGAGAATTATGGTTGGGATCGTGACACTGACACCGAAGTACACACTTTATGGAATGTAGGCAAATGGTTAAATTAGTCTTAATTTTGTTTGTCCGCAGATCTCTCCGCTATGCTGTGGTATTGCCAGTGACAATGTGTGTCGTGCTGACGCTACTGACTCTAATCGTGATTTACCATTTCGATGCCCAATATCCTTCTAACAACACACGGTAGACATAACTCACTTTAAACAGCGACACCGACTGCTATAACTATGTTACCATAGGTTAAACTGCACGTAAATAAAAATGTGGACGCACATACCTAACGAGCTATATCTTTTTTACAGAAAAATTCAGTTATTTGAATAATTTTAGAACTTTCTAATAATAAAATAAAAAAAAGTCAAGTTAAGGGGATTACAATCGCCTTTTATTTCGGTGGCCATTTATTACGCGTCTGAGCAATTTGAAATTTAGATACAGATATTTATTCACTTCTGTGAAAATATCTATTTTAAGTATTAACTAGAATTTAATTTAAAAAACAGATAATTTAGTGGGCCGCCGAAGTCCTCGGCTTTTACTCCACCGACCTTCAATAAATCGAAACGCAACGAGTTTTTCGCAGAGCTATTTGAAATTGCGATGTCAGCAAATAGGTAATTGCATTTTAAACAATTCCTCTAGGAGATACTCTTCAAACTTTTTTTTTCTATATTGACTTTTTCTCGAATAAAAGTCATCGTTCAGAATATCCACGCAAATTCACTCTAGCTTAAGGATTGTATTTAATCGAAAAGTGATTAATTCTGTGTGATTATCTCTAGCTAGGCTAGTGTCGTCGCCTGCCTTCGTATAAAAGTGGTCTTGTCTGTAAATTGATGAAAGTATGATAATTTAAGCTGATATTCAATTTTAAAAGCTGGTATTTCAAAAGATTCAATATTTTTGCATTCTTTCCAAATTGGAAATTCATATCATAAACCCTATGTATTCAAAGTGGTCAAAATGACGTAGTTTATGGGTAGAACGTAACATCCTCTTTTAAGTCGATGGTTATGGGTTATAGTCAACCTCTATTGAATAATTTGACACTTATGAGTCGGGAGGCGCGAACTTAGTCCAAGAACGTGAGATGGGGATAGTTTGCGCGCGCCTCGATGGCAGCATCAATATAACTACAAAATTTATAAAAAAATGGTTTACCGTAATTAATAAGTTATAATATAAGTACTCAACTATTGAACATAAATCATCAGATCAAAAGGGTTCGAAGATTCAACCAACCTGCGGAAAAGGTGTCATGTTTGAAAAATAAAACTCGAGGATTTTGTTTCTAGTGTTTTCTCGTTTAACAGATTCAAGAAAGTATGACCAGCTTTAATATATCCAAAGAACAGACACATAGGCGCTATGGATTATGTGGCCCTTAAGGATTCGCAATTACTTTGTGAGTTGAGTTATTTTCAATAACTCTTGACTTGAGGTGTGATGGGGCTCAGTTTGGTTAAAGTAAGAGGTAATATGAAATTTCAAGGCCATAGGCCTTTGTAAGGACTGACCTAGTCACTTCATTAAAGGGAGAAAGATTGAATGCCTATGTTGTAGATATTCTTTTATATACATAGTATGTATTCTTTGTGTGTGCCTATGAGCAACAAATTTCGTCACTTTGGCAACTAAATTTATACATTCAAATAAAACTTTAACAATTAAGGTCTGAATGGTTAGGTAAGGTTTTTGCTTGGTGCTTTTTTTCGTAGAAATATAAATATTAAGAAATTTGGAGTTTGATAAAATGGCTTAAAATGTGATCATGTTGAATATCAAGTTTCTTGTGAACATTAATTACTCACAACAGACAGATTCTCAGTCTGGTTATTTAAATTATTCATGCGCAAGATGTGCTAAAATAATTACAATATCGGTTTATACATACACTTTCTGCATAGCCGATAAGATAAAGTAAGAAAAAGGAAGTATCTCATTCCAAATAAACCGCCATCTTTATTAATTTTTTCGACTTAGGCGAGTGTGTCCCGTCGTGAAAAGTCAGTTTTGGGCAAAATCTTCAGAAAGGAAACAGTTTGCTATGCTGTTCTCGTTATTCACTATGCGTGTAATACCTAACTAATCATTGCACAGAGAATTGTAGTTTGGGGCCTGACAAGTTGCTTAGTATAAAAAAAAAGTTTTAGGTAGGTACCGAGGTATATAAAACTTGGCAAAAACCTGTTTTACGTGGTGTGTGTGGTGCACTACATTTTTTTAAAGTAGCTACCACCACATTAAGCAGCACTTAGAAAAACACAATATATTGCACTCCAAACTGTTTTATTATTCATTTATTTTTTGCTACTTTAAACTTAATAATTAAAACTATAGTTTTATAAATTCAGACCCTACCTCTCTCCTTCTATATTTTATAATTATATTATTACGAATATTTAATGTAAATGATAACTGATTACTATTACATTTATAGTTATGCACTTGTAGGCATAGAGTAAAGCATAAGGTTTACCATATAGACAAGGGAGCTAATATGAGTATAGAGAGCGCCATCTGTTAGTATAAGGAGGAACTAGAACGATTTTATAGAATAATTGAAATGATTTGTCAATCGCTATTAAAATTATTTAATCATATGTCATATTCAAATATTTTTATAAATTAAATGTTAAGGTTTAATTAATAGCTCGTAATTTAAGTGAATACTTATTATTTAAGTGCTTATTTTGTCGTAAATAATTTTGCGAATTGGGTCATTCCACCGTAACACCAGAAACAGGTACTTTTTAGTCATTTTTCTCGTTATTGCTTTTATACTTTGAATTATGCGTGTTCAGAAAAAGACAATATTATCCAAATAGTAGACAATTCAATAGTTATATTATCCTAGTTCCTTATTGCTAATATCGAAATAAACCTTATTATATGAGTTCAGTGTAACACCCGAAACTGTGGAATGACCCATTTGTAAGTCACGAATTTCAATTATTTAAGCCATTTCAGTCTTATAATTATTCATTTGTCTATTGTTTAAGCATTTATAAAGTTGTAGCAAGTAAAAGTATTATTGTAGTCTGTGATAGGTTAAATTTAATGAAAACTGTGATCGGTATGGTCAAACCACGCGTAAAATCCTTGTCGATAACTGTAAGCTTTGTACAGTTGATATTTGTCATTTAAATTTGATCGTGCAATCAAAAATTTTAAAATCAACCAGGGGATTTGAAAATACGCGCATGTCGCATCGTTAGGAACTTTTCTCGACACAAATACAGCATCTGCATTGGGCCTTTTATGGTCATGTTTATCGCTGTGGATAACATCTATCACTTTCTGACCATTTTGCAAGTGCGAAAGTGACGGAGGCTTTATCCACAGATATAAAGCGACTAATACGGGTGACCATAATAATTAAGATTGTTATAATTTGATTATAATGTCTACTGTACAAAGTTAGGAACGTAATACGAGTATTAGGAACGTTATTCTAAAAGGACCTAAGAATTAAGATAGTATTGGCTGTTGAGGTTCAGTAGATTGTTGAGTAAAGTATAGGGATTAGGGAGGCAAGTTCGGTTCGGTAGCAAGTAAGTGCAGCACTTTTTCAAAGGTTTTTTTAAAATGGTCAAGCTTTAGTAGCTTCGCAGTGATCACGCCATGCCAATTACACCATATTACAGAGAAATGAGCGTAGAATATCATCGAAGGAGAACACCTGTTCCCTAGCAGCTTGTAATTATTTCTTTACGAGGGTCAAAAATTGGTCAAATAGGTGAAATAGGTATGCCAAGAATAATAAATGTGTTTATTATGATTCGTACATGTTTATGTAAAACTGTGGTGGATAGGGCCCATTACGTTTGGTGCATAATAATTTGAAACGCAAAATCTTAGGGTAAGGAACAGTGGATTGCGCTGGCGTGGTTAATAATAATTATTCAAAAGTTTTTCACACAATTGCCTTGGTTTACCAAAGACTCTTAATCTAACCTTGCGCACAATTAAAAATAATTCTAAAATATCAGTTAATATCCTACTTATGGATTACTAAATTGTTGTAAATAAGCCTTGACTTGAGTAGCGCTTCAGTGCAATATCAAACTTGGATAAGACGACGCGTACGTATTTTAAGCAGGGCTACCGCTGATCAAAAAACTTCTTTTAAATCCGCATTACTTTTAAATCACGACTGTATATACTTTTCTACAATAGTTTTCTCTACAGGAACGTTCACTGACAATTGAGAACTAAGATCACAATGTATTACTACTAAGACACAACACTGTTACTCAGTATATACATATACACCAATATAGTGTCGACGCCCAGGCGCTCGGTGTACCTATGGTATGTACACTCACCCAATAAAAATCTCGATCATACTTTAATTCTAATTCAAATTTTAATGAATGGCTTTCACTCCTGTTAAGGTGTACTTCGCCAATTTCGAGTTATTTATACACTCCCATGGAATTATTAGACAAATAAAGCCATCGATATCACACGCGAAGACAATTGTTCGGTAAAAGAGAATTTTCTCTAATGGACTAAACAGAAGCACATGGGATTAGCTCCACGCGCTTCTGTCAAGTCCTTGAGCATACTTAGATACCTTGTCATAGTGAATGTTATTGTCATTGTCATGGATGTCATTTGATGTTCTGTTTGAAGTTTAATATGACTGTCTATGAGAACGCACTAAAGTGCTTAATATTTTAGTACTGTACACTAGACACCTGCGTTCATACAGACACTGTAAAGGTCTATAAGTGCAGTGTGCAGTGTATCGTGTATTAGTAGCTACATGATGGACGGTGTAGTTGAGCTTTTTATCGCCGTAAAAGACTAAATTTACATTTAAACAATGTTTAACACGTTCCCTATCCCGGTGCCCTCAATGTGGACACATGAAGCTTTTTTTCAGGAGTCCGTGCTTCCACTTTGGGGTCACATCCCCATACTGAATGCAGTTGGACTTGTGACATTGGTCAATTGTTTTGTATGTGGACAGTGAACGTGTTAAAAGGAGAGGACATCAACTGTATGGTCCCGGTTTTAAATTTCCCAGTTGTAACTAAGTCATTAAAAGCCTCAGAAATTTGAAGTACAAAAATCATAATCATTACCATATTCCATTTTAATAAAGAATAATGTATTATTAAAATGTTTGAGGCCGTCTGAAAGTTGACAAAAACCTACAAAAATAAAGTTGACCATTAGTGCGTAAATGGAAACTTGATTCGACGAATGTCAATTATTAATCTTGCTTCGTGTATGCATTACGGAGTAAGAAGTCGACTTTTAAGACTATCATCTATGAGTTTTTATTATAAATTGCTGGGGTATATACTTAACTATTCTTGTATTATAACTCATGAGAAGTCGACATTCATTTCAATCATTTCTAATTACGTCAGTAAATATTTTGACTTTGATAAAAACCACACTATTAGTGAAAAATAATTGAAACAAATGATACCTACATTATGATCCACGAACTCCTAAAAATAATATGGTTTGGTGTCAAAGCAGGTGAAGTTGCTTTATCTCACGAAGGTGGATTTGCCATACTTGTGTGTGTAGGCACGTACACGTTGTTTCTGAGTGCGTAGTTTGGGTGTCTATACCTATTGTAAATACAAGTCTGGCAAACCCTCTTTCGTGAGATAAAACAATTATATGTACTGTGAAATATGCCTCTAGTCAGCGCGCGAGCGTCAGGATTTAGTGCAGTGGTTTAGTCAATATTACCAAGCCAACTAAGGAGTAACTAAGGCCAAACCTCGTGCTGGGAGACCGGGCACACCCATGTTCTTCCCAACCACCGATTCCTCGGAGCTCGCGCGCGGACTATTATCTTGCTTCCCAAACAACATATTTTTTCTTTTCCTCAACCCAAAATGAATTAGTCAAATCATTATAAACCAAAAACTTTCAGACGGGCGAGATAGAATGATAAAGCTTCAAATTTCAAATAACATCAATATTTAAAATCATCAAGAAATAAGTAATTGTATTTTCTGACTATTGTTACCTAAGACAAAGTGTTTTTTACTATGATCTCATTATGGCACTCACTCGAAATCAGGGTTATAATTGCTTCAATTACTAGTATGAGTATTCTTGGCTAGTAGATTTCAGTAAATCCTTAGTATTAGCATAACACTAAAATTTACATTTAGAATTACATTACATTAACAGTTTCAAATAACACTAGCGACATCTGTGTCATGTAGAAGACGACTATCTACGGCAGCGCGCCTAGCGTCAAATATCGCAACTAATTGACAGTGCAAAAAGCGCGCTAAGCAAGTTTTCAGTCTGTTAATATTAGTAGTCGTCGGTCGGAAAAACCTGCCAAATGAAATTATTAACCAATTCAATAAAAATGTGAAATTTTACTATGAGAATGCTTACCAGAAATAATGGTTTGAAATGAATAAAATTTTATTCCCAAGATTTACTGAAGTCTTGCCAAAGCTCTAAAAGTTAGTTTAGGTATTCTAGTGACTAGCGCATAATTAATGTAATTGTATTTTGCCAATCTTCACTGTCAGTAAATGACAATCTGCCATTTTTTACATACCTTTAGATTTTAATAAGTGTAATAAATGTACGTAAAAAATACATGTTTTATTTATTTTTTCTTGAATTTCTGCTGGGTTCTACTTGAGTTAAGTATAATCATGGACTAAAATTCAAGTAAAAGGAAGTGAAAAATTTACTGTTATTTGGGTTGAAAGGAAAAATCACTCATAAATTTGGATCTTAATTTTAATTAATTAATTAATATTAAACAACACTCTGTGCTTGTTTAAATTTATAACAGATCAAAATTCTAATCAGGGTTAATTTACACAAAAAACAACTGGCCCACAGCCAGGCTGGCACTTTAGATCAGACTTAAGAATGGTCTTTTCATGTGAATGATTTTCCTTTTAGCCCATTTGATAGTAAATAGACAAATATGCTGAATAGACCCATGCTTCATGGTAAGACAATAGAGGTCTGGTGTCATGTCTCAGGACATCTGTTTGAGCAATAAGACTCAACTTAAAATTTTGAAATAGATAAAACGTCTTGCTCATTGTCATTTAAGAGGTTACCTCACAGGTGTTGCTGGGGAGCTGCATCGTGGCCGCTGCATCGTTTTACAATGAAATTAGAATGACATGCCACTCAGTGCACTGAAATATGTGTGTTGTTCTATTTTAAAATCACAGCATTGCGACACCGCAACGCACCGGCAATGCTCATGTGGCAATCACTGTAGAGGGTAAACAATCAAAAAACTAAAATGTTTTTAAAAATATATTTTCTTACATTAACCTTAACTAATTATAATCTATAATGGATGTCCCAAAAGTTTGATTTCACCCTTCACTTCGTCAAACAAGTCCTTATATTCCTCATGTTCCTTCACAAGAACCATGATACAGCCTCTCATGGTGCCCATTGCAGCGCCAATGTCCTTACGGCTTGGAGTGTAGCAGTATGGAACATCTTTTTCTTCACAGACAGCAGGAAGGTGACACATGATTTCAATCGGAGATATGTCACCGGCAAAAAAGACCATCCTAGACAGGACCAAAATTAACTGATTAGTTATTAATAAAATGGATTTGGAGTCTCCAACTCAATGATGTTGCTAGACTAAGGTTGGTTCTTGACTTAACAGTGTATTTGACAGAATTGGGAAGGGCTGCTAGAAACTAAACAACCAATCAAAGGACAACAATAAAACTTCTGAATGCCACCATCTGCTCTGGCTGACAACTAAAAGTTGTGCCATTTACACCATCTTTGGCCACAGCCCAACATATGTTGAAGATTACTTAGAGAAGAGATTTTGTTTTGTATGAATTTGCAAACATGTTTGGCATGTGAGTGACAGATATTGTATTTAATGTGAGGCGAATGCTTACTGCCAAGTCAGAGTACAGTCATGTCCTAAGTAATTAGTCCCCTAATATTTAAGTAATCAGTGAAAGTAATGAGGTATGTTGGTGATCTCCTACTAATGCATTGACTATGCATTGGAACGAATTCTACATGCACATCTCTTACATAGCCTAAAAATAAATTGTCTAACTTTTAGACATAGTTTAGACGGCAGATTTAACAAGTGAAATTCCAGAATGTCAATGTAAAGTTGAATAGACCGCCTAAAATAAGAAGTGTCAGAATCAAATTAGCTGTCATTTTGATTATGACAGCTGCTCATAGAATAGCAGTGTTTTGGCAACACCTAAATAAAATAAAGAAGTTTAGAGGCCACTGTAGGAGGCCATTTGCAACTTCAAAAGATGGCGGATGTGTAATTTGTTTTAGTTTTGTATTATGTGTATTAAAGTGTTCAAATTTCTTTTCTGTTAGTGATTCGTACTTTTTATGCCTTTGTGTTGCACAGTGATAGAAGACTTGGACTTATTTTGTGTGTTATTTCTGGCATCTTACTTCTCGTTTCAAGTGGACTTGCAGTGGTACAGAGGTTAAAACTATCTAGACATCTGTACTACATATCACCGTACAACATTGCCCCCAATCTTCCAAGAGAAGATTGGATTGTGTTTTATTGCTATATTGATTTATACTTATATATACTTGACACTGGTGAAATAATTTCATTGTGGAAACGCCAATCTCCGCGGAAGTAGGTGTTGAAGTCGCCGCGGGGCAAAGAAAAAAAAAAAGACCACTGTAGAATCGGGTCCTTGACTATGCAAAGACATGAAGCTTGTTTACCTCACTAAGAATAGGCTTTATTTATAATAGGGTAAATTTTGAAGAAGTGATGAGAGGCATATTGCCGGTGATAGTTTAGCCAAAAAGTCCCAACAGAAAACCAGCGCTTGAGTGAAGCCAATGCTTCACCGCAAGCACATGCGGAGTTGGGACTTAAGAGTTATTTCCAGACCCTAGAGATATTTCATCTAATTTGACTATACTACATTTCAGTTAATGCTCGTTCCATAATTTGTTAACATAACCTCAAAACGACTACACAACAACAAACTATATTTACGTACCCTTTCTCGCCCAAACGAAGCTGTTTCTGCACGATTTTAAGCCCGTTTCTAATGTAATTCTTATGACCAGTTGATTTCTTGATGAGCTTGTATATCTTTTTACTTAGTTTCTTCGGTGCCATGGGTTTAGCGATCACACTGCAGTGGTCAATTTTTTCGTCATAACTTTGGGCTTCCGTTTTCACACTGGTGTCCAGCTCCCCCTGATCTGCCGGTTCCTGTTTCACTTTGCCCATTTTAATGCAAGTTAAGTTTGTTTAGGTTTAGAAATAGAAACACGTGCGGCGATAATCGTCAACACTCAACTCGACACGCTCAGTGGTTGGAAACTCCTATAGAAAAAAACTTTGTATAGCAATCGAGTTCCTTTAATGCTAACATAATAAACAAACATGTTGGTGGCAACACTGATGAGTTTTCAACATGACAGATATGACAGTAAACTCAAATGAAAAACGTTCGATTCGTTTGTGTTAGTTTTCAAATTCTTCATACTTTTCATTTTGTCATAATTAAAGTATACCTATAGTGTTTCACGGTGTCGCGTTGAGTTGAGTAAATTTATTTGCAGTAAATTTACTCCTCCGTTTGACTAAGTGTACCTACGTGTTACGCCATACGGTTCCCACACGGCGACAACGTGACTCACTGAGTCACCCAATTTTCCCGATAACCGATTGCCGGACTCCCACGAAAGTGCTGAGTGAACATTATCGACTTTGGTGAGAATCAAGGTGCCGCGAGTGTCTTACGTTCTCCATCGCGGTAGCATAAGGTCGTGTGATCGATCTGGATCAATAAATTAAGTTAGTTATATAAACCTCACTGTATCTGCACCTTTGTTAAGAGACATTAAAGTTCACTTCGAAAATCAAGTGTTCGTTTCTTGAAGAGTCCCTCCGGCGGCCCTAGCTCGTTTCTGGCGCAGTCGGTTCTTGTGGACATTATCAGTGCGTGCCTCCAACTTCGAGTGCTGTGCTGTGCTGAGAGTCGTTCGTCGACGTAACGTCTACAAGGAGAACCTACGAGTGGCCGAGTGACCGGTAGCAACAGCGGACAACGGTATCACACATCGATTCGTCAAGTTCCAGTTGCAATGCAGATACTTGTACTGTGAGTTTAGAATTAAGAAGTTACATGAATCCTATTGGTTGCCAACCCTATCAGCACCACCTATCCTAGTTAACTTAGCTGTCAACCCCATTTGCAGCCCCATTTTAAGTTACTTTTGTCTTAGATAGCTAGTAGTATTTTAACCAAAATTTTTCACCCACGCGCAAATCGTGTTAGTAAGCCCGATTCGTGGCGAACGCACAGATTCGATAGAGATCTATCATCTTTAGAAAATATTTTAGAAGACGAAAGCGTAGAGATGGCGAACTCAGGTAACGATGTTACTGAACGCAATGTAGATAAGATTGATCAAATTTGGAAAGCCTTGAGATTAGTACCAGAGTTTGATGGAAATTCAAATGTACTTATCAGATTTTTAGACATATGTGACAAATTAATTTTGACATATTCTGATACAACCCCCGGGAATAACCTTAACAATTCAGCCATTTTAAATGGAATATTAAATAAAATAACTGGTCGTGCCGCCACTACTTTAGCAGCGAACGGCATTCCAACTGACTGGAATGGCATCCGAAATGCATTAATAAATTCATTTTCAGATCATAGAGATGAATCTGCTCTGTATACTGACTTATCCATGTTAACACAAGGTTCCGATACCCCCCACGTTTTTTACGAACGAGTTCAAAATTTATTAAGTACAATAATGACCTATTGTGAGTTACATGAATCATTACCTACTACGGTTTCCGCCAAGCGTGAACTGTACAAAAAATTAGCCCTTCAAACATACAACTTGACAGCCTCTCTGACGGACCTGGTATTTTACTATTCAAATTGGGATCAACGAAAATTATATCTCATGACCATGTTTTCATACAAGAAATCGACCTTGACCAAATTCAAAGACAAATAGAACTGGTACAGATCCAATTATCAGAAGCTGCAAACAAACTCCCTAACCAAAACTTCCCGTTTTTTAAAACCCAAATCCTATACTTATTTTCTAAATTAAATAAAACTATGCTACAGTTAGAATCCTTTGAACCAAAGCGTATCAAACGTGGTCTCCTCAATCCTCTCGGTACCCTTATTAAAAGTGTGACTGGTAACCTGGATAACGATGACGCATTAAGATTAGAACATACTTTGGCTATCTTTCGAAAAGAGAATCAAGCAATTTCTACAAGTTTTAATAAACACATCAGTTTGTACAAAGATTTGACTATCCAACAAACTCACATTCTAAATAATTTAACTTACAACCAAAACAGGCTAGAAAAAGCGGTTGCACATTTAATTAATAGCACAAAGGGAACTAGTAACCTTTTTATTGAGTATACTCACTTGTCCCAGATAATTAGTATTTTCAGTGAAAATGTTCAAGATCTATTATCTGAACTAACTAGGTTAGAAAATATATTAGCTTTTAGTCACACCAATTCCATGCACCACTCACTATTAACGATAAATGACTTAGGAAATATGATAAGTAAGATAAAGGCTCTTTACGGACCTGTCTCTATATTAGACATAGATATAAGAAATTACTATGATATGATTAATTTAGGATCTTATTTTATTGATCACAAGATTGTAATCGTACTTAAAGTTCCCATCCTGTCCCCAGAAAATTACGATCTTTTTAGACTATGTCCTACACCTAATAAATATTCCCAAATCATTATACCGCCCTCTCCCTTTATGGCAACCAATTCCAAGGAATTTGTGTACATGGAGGCTGAATGCCCTAAGATTGAAACATGGTACATCTGCAAGCAAAAAACCATCCACCAGACCCGGACTCAACGAGACTGTATAGCCCGCCTTATACACGAACAAGAAATGGACACACTATGCACACCCACGCCCGTATCACTTACTAAAGAAGCCCTTTTGGAACTTGATAGTCAACATTATATAATTTCATTTCCGGCAGAAACTAAAGTACAGATATCATGCAGACAGGAGGAACACCGTACTCTTAAAGGAAGTTTCTTGGCTACTATCCCACGAAATTGCAAAATACGGACACCCGAATTCACAATCATAAACATGGACGACAAATCCCGAGGATACGCTGTCGAAATCATGACGCTGCCCAAATCAGCATTTTTTCCGACTTCAACGAAACAATCACTTCGTTACAATCTAACTACAATCGACTTGAACACCTTGCACAATATTCAACATCAAGTACTTATGGAACAACCAGCTGTGACAGACGAACCAAATTTCTCGAGTTTATACCATACAACGATACCCACTTATGGCATCATTTTATTCAGTGCAACTCTACTGATTATCTTTTATTACTACTACAAACACCGGCCGAAGACTTTAACGCAGACTGAGATAGAACTCCCGAGAATGGACACTGGTACCCAAACTCTGGAAGAACGTCGAGCCGCGACATTTGCATTAAGCATTGGCAAATAGTCACTCGTCTAGGAGGGGAGGTGTTACGCCATACGGTTCCCACACGGCGACAACGTGACTCACTGAGTCACCCAATTTTCCCGATAACCGATTGCCGGACTCCCACGAAAGTGCTGAGTGAACATTATCGACTTTGGTGAGAATCAAGGTGCCGCGAGTGTCTTACGTTCTCCATCGCGGTAGCATAAGGTCGTGTGATCGATCTGGATCAATAAATTAAGTTAGTTATATAAACCTCACTGTATCTGCACCTTTGTTAAGAGACATTAAAGTTCACTTCGAAAATCAAGTGTTCGTTTCTTGAAGAGTCCCTCCGGCGGCCCTAGCTCGTTTCTTACGCTTGTGTTATTTTTGAGATAGAGACTCGTGGTGTTTTTGAGAAAGTGACTCTTGGTTTTTATGATTATCTTACATTATGGTTGGTAAAAGCAGATATTGTGAGATTAGGAGAGCTGTCAACCGTCATCCCGCGAAGATCGCGTGTGTGAAGATTCAGTGTCTTAAATATAAATAACAGTGTTTTTTACGAGAAAAACCTAAAAACTATTAAGATCAATCAATATTGTGACTGTGGAAGTGTTATCTCAGTGTTTAATCATCAAATACGACTCAAAAACCCTTTCATAAAAATCTGACTCAGTGAAAAATATCCACTCCTACCCTCTTTTGGATAATAAATATCACCCTCTAAATTTTCCATTAAATTAGTTTGACACTTGAGTGTTGCCACAAAAAAACGAATGTTGCCATGGTTAGCATTTAAATTTTCCCAAAAATAATGGGAAATCCAAATGACATCCAACAAAAAGAAACCAACAACGGGAACTCAAGAGGACCCAAGAAATATACCCAGCAAGTGTTTCACCCAAGTTTATTTCAGAACAACACTGTTAAAATGTCTTCAATTAGTGATCCTATTCAAAATTTACCAACAACATCTGACAACCTGCCAGGCGAGAACACAATGAATGTCACAATGAATTATCTCAACGAGACAGAAAGTCAAGATACAACACCATTGTCATTGTCAGAGCACCCACCATGGCAAAATGTACCTATCCTAAAGAGCTCTAAGCGTAGACGAACTTCTGACTCCCCACCATCACAGGCACAAAAAGGCAGAAATGTGAATAGATTTTCGGGGCTAGAAACGGACGTAACTGGCGACAACGAGAAGCCGGCCACACAAACTGTACCAAAAGAAAACAAACCGCCACCACTCATCTTGTATAGCATTGAAGATGTAAATAAACTAAAGGAAGTAATTGAATCTGTTTTGGCCAAAAATGAATACTCTATTAAGATTGTCAATAAAACCCAGATCCGTATCAGTTGTTCATTGATTGAGGGATACAAGAAGCTAATGTCCCGTGTGCGTGAAATAGGACTAATTGGGCATACATTCACCCCTAAGGCAGATAGGTGCTGTCGTATAGTAATAAAGAATCTACATTACTCCACACCTCACGAGGCCATTCGTGAAGAAATAGAAAAAACAGGAAACATCGTCCAAGGAGAAATTATAAATGCTAGGGTAGGACCCAATAAAAGGCCCTCAACAACATTTTTTGTCAATATTGCACCAAGCGAGAAGAATAAAGAAATTAAAAGTATCCGTAGTATCTATAACACCATCGTTAAGATTGAAGATCCCATTAGACGGAAAACAATAGTCCAATGCACCAAATGCCAGCAGTATGGGCACACTAAAAATAATTGCTTACGACCATTTCGCTGCGTCAAATGTGCGGAATCCCACAAAACTAGTGATTGTCCTAAAGTCGATAAAAATACACCAGCTAAATGTGCACTATGCTTAGGAAGTCATCCAGCTAATTATAAAGGGTGTGAAGTATACAGAGAGATACTCAAAAGGCGAACAATGATGAACAAGCCAATCAATAGAGAAGGAGCCCCTTCGAGACCGGAGCGGAGCGAAGCTCAAAAGCTAGAGCCAATAGCAAACATTGAAGGCAAGAGAAAAACCTATGCAGAAGTGCTCCAAAGAGAGACAATAACTCAGTCAAACAATTATCCTGATGAACCAACTCAAGACTTTCGAGCCTTACTCATCGCACAATCTCAAAAAATGGATAAATTGTTAGATCAAATGGGTTCCCTAGTGGGACTCTTGACAACTCTTGTGTCTAAATTGCTTAAATGAATGTTCTAAGAATAGCTACATGGAACATAAACGGCTTGTCATCTAATAAGCTAGAAGTTGAACATTTTCTACAATCTAATAAAATAGACATACTATTAGTCTCAGAAACACATTTGACTGACCAACGTACTGTAAAGTTTAATGGATATAACGTCTACGCAACAAACCATCCAAGCGGCACGGCCCATGCTGGAGCTGCAGTCATCATAAGAGGAAATATTAGTCAATACCCACTACCAAGCTTCAGACACGACTACTTACAGGCAGCAATAGTATGTGTGAATGACTGGAGGGGACCGCTCTACGTTGCAGCGGTGTACTGCCCACCACGCCATAGAATCGATGAAAACATGTTTAGTGACTTCTTCCAATGCCTAGGAGCGAGATCTATTAGTGGAGGAGACTGGAATTCAAAACATACCTTTTGGGGATCCCGACTTATCACGTCCCGAGGACGAGAGTTAAAAAAGTGCATAGATAGTAGAAAATTGAATGTACTCAGCACAGGAGAACCAACACATTGGCCAACGGACTCGCGAAAAACACCGGATCTCATTGACTTCTTTATTATCAAAGGAATCTCTCATGACTACATTAAAGTAGTATCCAGCTTAGATGGCACATCGGATCACTCGCCAGTTATATGTACCCTAAGTTCTACGGTCATTCACAAAGAACCCAGAGAATCTCTGTACAATTTCAAAACAGACTGGGACACTTTTCGAGAGTACGTAGAACAAAATGTCGAGCTGCAAATATCGTTAAAAACTGAAGAAGAAGTAGAAGACAGAACCCATTATATAACTAATCTCATTCAAGAAGCAGCCTGGCTGGCTACGCCTCCACTCAAACACAAACCGCAATCTGGGGACTATACCATAGAAATACAAAAGAAAGTTACTGAGAAAAGGAGATTAAGACGTATATGGCACATGAGCAGAAACTCGCATGACAAAAAAGCTCTTAATAAGGCTGGCAGAGAACTTAAAGAAACTCTCTCAGAGCTTAAAAATAAAACCCTTCAGAATAGACTACAAACTCTGTCTGCTAACTGCAAGGATGACTACTCTCTCTGGAAATTTACACATGACTTCCAAAGACCCCGTGAACCAGTACCGCCTCTAAAAAAGAAAAATGATGGCTGGGCTAGAGACCACAAGGAGAAGGCGGAGCTTTATGCAGAATTCCTAGAAGATGCTTTCAAACCTAACAACGCCGACCCCAGCTATCCTGAAAGGGATATTGATGAAGTCTTGAATTCTGACCAGCAAATGTCCTTACCATTCAAACCAGTATCACCCCGAGAAATCCACCGAGAGATAAATCTACTCAAACTAAAAAAAGCACCTGGGTTTGATCTAATCACAGCAGAGATTTTAAAGAGACTACCCAGAAAAGCAGTTATCTACCTTACTACCCTCTATAACGCCTGCCTGAGACTGCATTATTACCCAGCACTATGGAAAGTATCTATTATAATAATGATTCCAAAACCAGGAAAACCTCATAATGAAGTATCATCTTACAGACCGATCAGCCTGCTACCAATACTGTCGAAGCTATTTGAAAAAGTCATAGTGAAACGCCTGATTCCAATCTTGCATGAAAACAATATCATACCTGGTCATCAGTTTGGATTCCGAGCCGATCACTCTACCATCGAACAAATTCACAGAGTAGCCCAAAAAATAAGGCAATCATTAGAAAGAAAGGAGTATTGCTCAGGTGTTTTCCTTGATGTTCAACAAGCCTTCGATCGAGTCTGGCATAAGGGCCTAGAATACAAATTAAAATCCATGTTACCCAACTCTGCCTACATGTTGCTCAAAAACTACCTCAAAGAGAGACTATTTCAGGTCAGTGTGGAAGATCAACTGTCTACCCTCCGGGAAATCAGGGCTGGAGTACCTCAAGGCTCAGTTCTCGGCCCCACTCTCTACACCATTTACACAGCTGACTTACCTCAATCAGAAGAAGTATTGACTGCTACATATGCGGATGACACGGCAATCCTTGCTAACAATGTAGACTCCACCAAAGCTTCTGAAGTCCTTCAACACCATCTCAAGGAAGTAGAACAGTGGTTAAAAAAATGGAGAATACAAGTAAGTACCAATAAGTCAGTTCATGTGACATTTGCACTTAAAAAAAGAGATTGCCCTGCAGTCAAATTGAATAATGTAATACTGCCTCACAAAGATACGGTAAAATACCTTGGCATGCATATAGACCGAAGGCTTACATGGAGGGAGCACATCAGGAGAAAAAGAGATCAATGCAGCTGGAAACTTCGTGAGTTGTTGTGGCTGATAGGTAGACAATCAAAATTAAGTTTAGAGAATAAAATCCTAATCTATAAAACGATATTAAAACCCATATGGTCCTACGGTATCCAGCTCTGGGGGTCAGCCAGTCACTCAAACATAGAAATTTTACAACGCTTCCAGAACAATGCCCTGAAAACCATTACAAATGCACCATGGTTCACGAAAAATAATGAAGTACACAATTACACAGAAATACCAACAGTTAAAGAAGAAATTAAGCACTTCAACAAGAACTACGTGGTTAGAATTGAACACCACATAAACAAGCTAGCAGCAAAACTCATTGACACCACTGATTGTGTATATCGTCTTAAGAGGGCAAAATTGGCATCACTGTAAACAGCCAAGGGAAATAAAGGTTGCTGCATCAATGGATGTACAACCTCAACGCAGAATACCTTCAAAGCATCTGATTAAAGCTGAATAGCTGATTGCAGATATAAAAATACATAAAAAAAAAAAAACACTGATGAGTTTTCAACATGACAGATATGACAGTAAACTCAAATGAAAAACGTTCGATTCGTTTGTGTTAGTTTTCAAATTCTTCATACTTTTCATTTTGTCATAATTAAAGTATACCTATAGTGTTTCACGGTGTCGCGTTGAGTTGAGTAAATTTATTTGCAGTAAATTTACTCCTCCGTTTGACTAAGTGTACGCTTGTGTTATTTTTGAGATAGAGACTCGTGGTGTTTTTGAGAAAGTGACTCTTGGTTTTTATGATTATCTTACATTATGGTTGGTAAAAGCAGATATTGTGAGATATGTGGTGTCAGAGAAATCCAAAGAGGAGGATTCTTTGCCAGTTTTCCGATAGATGAATCCCGGTAAGTCAATAACATAAACTTTGTTTTTGCTTTAGCAAGTATGAAATTTACTTATCCTTGTGATATTATTTTATTATTGCAGGTTTGACACGCATTTACAGCCCTTTTTGTTTAAGTAGATTAATTATTTCCTCTAAGTTGATCCAGTTTCATTAAATGATTGTTATTATGTTGTATATGAAGTCTGGTGAGCGTGGCAAGACCTGAACCACTAAGATTTTTTGTATAGTTGCTGCTAGTAACTTGTTAGTCTTGTTACTTATAGTATTATGTTGACTGTGTACAATACAATAGTGATTAATTTGCGTACAATTTGCTTGCAGGTGTAAAGCTTGGGTAAAACTAGTGGGTAAAGAAGACCTTGTGCATGTACCCATTGAAAAACTGCATGAAGTACGTCATGTTTGTGGTGACCATTTTGAGAGAAGAGACTTTGGCAAGTCAGGAAAAAAATTAAAGAAAAGAGCTTATCCGAAAGTGAACCTCTCAGCACCACCATTGTCCGATGACCAATTAGGGGCTTTCCCACAACATGTTGCCAGCAAATTGGGTGAGTAGTAGACCTAATCCAAATAGTATAGCTAGCCCTAATTAAACATAATCTTGATAAAGTAATCATCCTTAATGTAAATGTATTTAGAAAAGGAACTAAGAGCTGGTGTAATAATTTTGGTAACAATTGTTTGCAATAGTTTGTTATGCTGGCTCATTCTTTTGACGAGCATAGCTACTCATATAAACCTGTAATATATTGTTCATTATACTCACCAAATGTACCATATGGCTTGAGAAGAACCAAATAAACAACACTGACTTTTTACAAATCTTTTTAAATAACATAATGCTCATGTCACTGTGACACATAACCAAATACTGCCAATACTGCTTTAGAACTGCCAAATCTCATGCCATGATTACAGATTTGCAGCAGGATATCAATCATTCAGATTCAGACAATTTTACTTCTGTGGACACACTCCCCTGCAAACCAGCTTCATTTCAGATCAATTGGGAGTTCTATGGCTATTATATAACCCAGTTTCTTGTTGCATTTTTTATGTCAGTGCCGCGGTGTAGTAGTTCACTTTTTAATCTTGGAGCTATATTTATTATATTCAGACTCTATAATACAAAATAAAGTACCTATTTTATATTATATCAAAAATTGCTCCAGGATCATCACTTGCAGTGCAGCAAGTTGCTATGGAGCCTACGCCTTCTACAAGCAGAGACCCACTGTCAACATCCATCATTCAAAATTTGAATGGTAAATACGTACAATTTCTTTTTCGTCCAGTGAAAAGACTGTATGTAGGGTTTTAGTAGTCTATGCCACTTGTTGTTATTGCTACATTCTCTTTTGGTTTCGTAATGTAATACCAAGAGTACATTTTTATTGTTGTGATTATTTATCTACAATAATATTCTTATACTTGCACAGTCCATTATTTTCATCACAAAAACTTAATACCTCCTCTGCTGCAGTTTTACATCTAATAAAGTCCACTATTCTGTTAAATCTTATTACTCTACATATAAACAAGGCACTTGCTTGAAAGTATCAATATTTCTTTAAAATAACGTAAAATAAATAGAAAATGTTAAAGAAATGTAAGTTGTCTTATTATTTCATTAAATATACATACAATTAATTACAATTAAATATTAAAAGTAATTGGTTTGACCGAGTCCATAAAGCCACTTTTAGCAGATTACTATTTACTGCACTACATTACAGCAAAAAATACTGCACAAAATGGATAAAATAAAACTACCAACAAATGACTTAAAAATAATATGAAATATTTTTGAAACATACCAGAATGCTATATTATAATATAGCTATTGAATATTATATAACTCTGTCTGTAACAAGCTTTAGTCCCAAACTAAGACAAGCTTTTATCTTTTTGCCATTGCCGGGATTCGAAATGGACCACTGGCGACGTAAGCAAAATCACTACAAACTTATCCTAGCGCGTCGTCGCAATTAATATTAAGCAGATATATATTTACTTCATGTGAAGGGTTACTAACTTTATTTCATTTTTTAGCACCAGTAAAAGCAAAAGCGGTAAAGAGACCGGGTGAAACTGCAGAGGAAGAAGCAAAAAGGCATAAAATAAACCAAGAACGTGATGTGCCAAGTAAGTAACAACTTTTTTTTAAATTACCTTTTGGGGGTATAGTAACGGTTACGAGTTGGAGGATGATTCTTTAAATATCATTATGCATGTATAGACCTTTAGTTGTATTCTTTCTTGTAAGCTGTGGTAGCCTAGTAATCGGTCGTGCCCCTCAGCAGACGTTCGGTTGTTCGATCTTGGCTCCGTACCTCTGGGGTTTTCGGAACTTGTGTGCGGTATCAAATTTGCTATTTACCATGATCTTAACGGTAAAGGAAAATATCGCAATGCACAGTAATTCAACTATGTAAGTGAAGTCCCCAATCCCCACTAGACCCGCGTGGGGCCTATTGCCCTATGGACTATTGTGCTGAGCCCTGTACTGCACTGGGACGTATACACCGTGCCCGGGACGTACCCGAAGGATTTTAACCATCGATTCTTGACCCTATTTGGAGTATATAATGTCCAATAACGCATAATTTCCGAGATTCTTATTATTTAAAAATTATTTAATATAAACAAAAAACCCAACTGCAATAAAAAATCAACTGAAAAGCGAAAAAACAAGCTATATAATCTATAGAACATTATAAGAGCAATGTCTACCTAACCTACTTATTGATATTTATAATAATTTAATATTTAACTTAAATATATGAAAAGGTAGGTACAGTACGTGAGCTTCAAAAAGAACCTTCGGATTTTAGAAGCAATCAACTTTCAACAAAATTCTGTAATCAACTTGCAAAACTTTTCGAAGTTACCGTAAAAAGTTATGCAAAGAATAACCATAAAACGGAACCCTTATAAGATCACTTGTGCGTCTGTCTGTCTGTCCGTCTGTCACAGCCAATTTGCTCCGAAACTACTAGACCGATTGGGTTGAAATTTGGTACACATATATAAATTGATGACCCAAACACAGACGTGCAAAGTAAATAAATAATGTTCTAATTTTAAATTAAGGGTTGTGTGATTCACGCAATCAAAAGCTTTAGAAAGATCACAAAATATTCCTACTATGGATCACAAGATTTCTCCCAACTGTAAGAGGCCGCATAGGTTTTTGCCAATTTTTTTATTAGTAGTTGAATTAAAGGTTTTTTTACCTTCCGAATCACGAATAGCGTAGATAAATAGTTTTTTAATATCTTTAAAAATAAGAAAGATATAAATGTTTAAAACTTGCTTCTAGAAAGGGAGGAAAATACAGTAATATGACGTCATATTTATTAATCAACCGCCATATATTACACGCAAAACATCGTTTCGTGAGAAAGAGATAGACAAAAAACTTTAAAAGGCTATAAGTTATTTATTTTATTACCAATTTCAAGTTTGATTTTGAATTATCTTATCATACTACGTATATTGATCTATTATTAATATAATATCAGGCAAATATCCGATTGTTGATCAACCTCTGGTGAAGCCGATCTGGTTATTTTTGGGATTGTGGAAATTATGTAAAATTAAATAATATTTGACTCCCAACGCGTATTTATAATATAATGTGTGCAATCCAGCTACTATTAGCTGAACACGGCTTATGTTATTTGACCGTACCTACACAATGAATATCCGTTTCAGCTGCAGACTCGATTATTCCTGTGGAGAAGCAGCTTGCCACTTTTGAGCCTACGCCTTCTACGAGCAGAGAGCCACTGTCAACATCTGTTATTCAAAATTTAAATGGTAATTATCTTTTTACTTCTCATGCTCTTAAAACGTTACGTCTCTGCATATCGGGACTAAAGCTACTTAATAACCTCTAGGGGCTAAAGTTTATTGAACATAAACGTTAATTTACTTATTTATATATAGTATCAACCAACCAGAATAGAGCTATATTAAATCGACCAATCAGGAAACAGAATCCATTCCTTACAACATTCGGTGTATTTTTCAACGCTTGGTAGTTTGAAGCGCTGAATAGATTTGGCAGAATCGGTTTCTGACTCAAGCCTAATAAACCCAATGTCACGTATAAAAAAAATACTATGGCGGGTATGAACCTCTTGTTTTGACACCATTTTAATGTTTTTTTACAGAGAGAGATTTACTTATGATATTTACTGCTTTTTTTCCTCATGAAATAAATAAACATATAAACATACATATGTACATACCGGTCAAAATCATATAGCCTCCTTTTTGCTTCGCCGTAGTCGGGTAAAAATGATGCTTCTTCCCAAATATGATGTATTATTTTTATTTCAGCAGCGCCAGTACCAACAAAATGCCCTGGTATTGCAAATGAACTCCCCGGATCGAGCACTGCTGTAGTTATTGATTCAGAACGCCATAAAACAGAGCAAGCAAATCCAAACACTGGTAAGTACTTAATCTTCTGATTGTGTCATTGTGCATACATTTAAATGTGTTTAAAGTCAGCGGACCTTCTGATTAAAAATCGCACGGTTTACCCACTCGACCACTGCTCCGATTTTTAGGGTTCCGTAACCAGAATGGCAAAAACGGAACCCTTGTAATTTTATCATGTCTGTCTGTTTGTCTATTATTTATTCTTATAGCGGCAATAGAAATACACATTCTGTGAAAATTTCAAGTCAATATCTAATAATAAATAATCAATAGGCACTTTTTGGCTGCGGAACCCTGAAAATCATGAAAAGCCTAATTTGGTAACTTTTAATGATAATTATTTTGAACAATATAGATCAATTGAGTTATATTAAGCGCAGTTCCCGGCAAATATATTGAGAATAGAGTTTTGTAGCGGGGGGGGGGAAGGTTACACTGAAATTTACACTGTAGTGATTTTCTTTGTTATAAGTATAACGGTTACGGAACTATACACTGAGTATATATAGCACGGCACGCCTTTGGCCGGTTTTTTTTCTATTTTACCGTGAAACCCAAAAATGATTTTTTTAATTATCCTATTCTATACTGTAACGTTGTATTGGAATATAATTTCACAAGTTTTACTAAAATATGCTATTCAATAAGCGCAACTGTAATTAGAGGTCTTTTTGACAAGAAATGTAAAAATCAACGTTTTGTAACGAATTAACGTTTTATTCTTGTTTACAGAATGCATTACGAAGAAGGATGAGTTAAGACAACTCAAAGAAGTTAAGGCAACAATAAGGTCACTTAAGAAAAATGCAAGACTTATGGAGAACTTGGAATCGCCATTGCTTAAAGAAATTGTTACATTGGCGCTGCAAAACCAGAAACGAAAACCCCGTGGTTACCGATGGACAACAAACACTTAGCAACACGGTCGCAGCAGTTCTAAAACTGTTAGCGCTGGCAGAAGAAAGCCCGAACACGAGGGAAGAAATTAACGAGTCCGGAGAAATAGTGCACAATTTGGATCGACTATTTGATTGCACTAATGGTCCTTCTGGCCCGGAGGATGTTAAAAAAGGACAGCGAGAAAATGTTTCTGCTAAAACAAATCACGTCAGTGCGTGGGCCCATTATAGGAAAATGTTGGAAACAGTGACATTTGTAAATAAAGAAACTGGAAGTCACGCGAAAAATGTCCGATGCATTCAAGGGTACCTAACAACCCTATGCTCATTTAGGGACATATGGAGCGAAGTTCAACGCCTCGGATTCAAGTATTTAAATCTGAGGCAGTTGAACCAAGACTCTCTCGAGAATTTGTTTGGAGTCATACGGCAACATAGCCCAACCAATAGAAACCCTACCGTAACGGCTTTTGTGGCTGCCTTAAAGACGACAGTAATCAATGGAATGTCTGCCCCGCACAGCAGAGGTTCAAACTGTCAAAAAGACTCCAATATTATACTGACGGACCTACATAATTTAGTCTTCGGTTCAGTGTCCACATCGAAGCTCTGCAGAACTGAAGAAAATAAACGACACGACGACGGAGGTGAAGAAGATAAAAACAAAGAAAACGAAGACTCTGAGAAATTTACGCTTCATATACCCGACGACCATGAAGACGACACTTTAACAAAACTACTTACTGTCGAAGGCCAGCCCATTGTATATATTAGTGGCTACTTGGCCAGTTCCATTTTAAAAAAACACCACTGTTCGATTTGTGAGAAGTGTCTGACCACCGTCAATCATGACGACGATACATTTTTGTACATCAAATTAAGAGAGTGGTGGGCAGACAAGTCCTCACTAACATATCCTCATATAAATCTTTGTAAGTATGTAGAAAATTGTGTGGAGACATTTGAAAATGAAATTATACCTATACTCCACCAGAACAACATAAGCAGCCTAACAGTCACATTATTTATGGCTAATTGGGACAGTTCATTCATAAAATGCGATGAACATCGCAGTCAGATATTTAATATACTATCTGTACGCCTGGCAATGTTATTGATAAGAAGACAGTGTGAACGTATAAACATGAAGTTGTCTGCACAGGAAGAAGACTTAGCAGACAAAAACAAAAAAGCGCAACAGCAGGGAATGGCTAGGTGATTTATAATGTCCTACACGTTATCCTCGAACCTTACCTAGAGATAAAGTACGAATACCTACCTTATACCCTGTACCTTATATACAGACAAGGGTATAGGTAAAAAAACTAAAGGAGCAATGTCGGAAAGCAACAATAGCCCTATGGCAATGCAGGAAAGCCATAGGCAGAAGATGGGGACTAAGACCACTGATAACACAATGGATATACAAAGCAGTGGTCCTACCCAGACTGCTATATGGAGCCATAGTGTGGTGGCACAGAGCAAAAATAAAAGACATAGACAAGGAGTTGACGAAGGTCCAGAGACTGGCATGTCTAATGACAACCGGGGCAATGAGGACAACTCCCACACAGGCCCTGGAGATAATGCTAGGACTGAACCCTGTACACCTTGAAGTGGAAAAGAGAGCCACAGAACAGTGGTACAGAATGAAAATGAGCAGAGAGTGGATCGGATCCGAAATGGACAAGAGACACGCAAGCATACAAAGAGAGTCAATGGTGAACATGAACATGATCATGACTAACAATGACCTAATAAAGAAAAGGAAGATCTTCGACAAGAAATACAGAATCCATATTGGAGAGAGAGATAGTTGGGAGACAGAGATACCGGAACCCAGAGCGACATGCTTCACGGATGGTTCATGGAAGTCCTCAACAAATAGAGCGGGGGCAGGCATCTACAACCTAGAAGCGAATGAGCATACAACGATACCACTAGGAGGCTTTACCAGTGTGTTCCAGGTGGAAGTGTATGCCATCATGAAGTGTGCGCAGGATCTCAAGGAAAGAAGCTATATAACGGGAAGCCACGTTATAATCTACTCAGACAGCCAAGCAGCACTAAAAGCACTAGACAATCCGGTCATCAAATCCTCCCTGGTGCAGGAGTGCAGGAATGAACTGAACAATCTAGGCACAGCATCCAATGTAACACTAGCATGGGTACCAGGGCACAGTGGAGCAATAGGAAATGAAAAGGCAGATGAACTGGCCAGAGCAGGGGCGGATCTACAGTATCTGGGCCCGGAGCCAGCCCTTCCGATATCCGCAACGGTAACGAAAGGAGTAATCGCCAGAAGAATAGAGACAAAGACAAATGAGGCATGGATAACAACACAGGGATGCAGACAATCCAAACTCATGATAGGAAGGGTAAACAGAAACAGAACAAGGTATCTACTAAATCTTGGTAAGTACAACCTAAGTATACTGACAGGGATATTGACTGGACACTGTCCACTCAACAGACATCTGACGGTAATAGGAGTCAAACAGGATCCTCGATGCCCACACTGCGGTAAAGAGTAAACTAGCCAACACGTTCTAACCGAGTGTGTAATGTACTCGTCACTGAGACATCGCACATTCGGGGAGGACGCATTATCAGCAGAGACACTTAAAAGCATTAACCTACAGGACGCACTTTTGTTCTATAGGAAAACAAGAAGATGGGATCAGTGCTGGATGGGAGCGCCGCCGGGCCAATAACCTGAGGCCTGACCAAGGGGAACAGGGCGGAATGACTGGAGAGCCACTCGACCGCCCGTCTGCCTCGGCCGCGTCCCCACTCATCATCATCATCATCATCATAGGTAAAAAACTTAAGTAAAGCTCCTGTTGCATGTAGTAGTTAACACATCTGTATAGACCGTTAAACATTCTATATTTGAAATTTGACGTAACACCCCATATTAATTTTGTACACAACTACATGCACCACGAGCTTTACTTAAGTTTTTTACCTATAATCTAATTATAAAACATTACATTTACGGCCAAACCCTATATTCAATCCGCGGATAGATAAGGCTTACTGCTGGTTAAAATTTGACATTTGCCCATACAAAATGTGTCAAAGTTTAATCTGAAGTAAACTTATCTATCCGCGGATTGAATATAGGGTTTGGCCGTTAGTAGGGGAGCCCACAGCACTAATGGCCAAACCCTATATTCAATCCGCGGATAGATAAGGTTTACTGCTAGTTAAAATTTGACATTTGCTCATACAAAATGTGTCAAATTTTAATCCGAAGTAAGCCTATCTATCTATCATCAAATTGTTGACACTTATTTCGTCGAATTTCACTTCAAAGTCAACATTTCATCTATTTACATTTCGTCGAAAATTCAGTTCGTGGAATTGTCATTGCAAGGAATATTATATTATAGTGTATTTTTACTTGTGGGATGATCATTTCATTAAATAGTTGAATTATGTCATGGAAAACATTTCGTGATTTACTGTTTCAAGTACATTTAATTAACATGCAAATTATTACAAATAATATTATGTAAATTTAAGATAGTTGGCATTCACAATTATCTATGGTATTATGTTGAGAACGGAACATAAAAATTACTTCACGTAATACCATTCTATTCCGCGTAGTTGTGGCGCTTCGCGCCTTGACACAATTCTAACCTAACCTAACCTAACCTATAGATTTATTGAGACCTACTGGGTGTTCCGCGTAGCTGTGGAGCTATGTGTATTCGATTATTTAAAAACAAATGTAATGAAACGTCGACCACAAATGAAATTCGTTGTTTTTTGGTTCTGCCATTTAAAAATCATACAAACTGAATAATTTGCCAAATAATATTCCCTGAACAGTTATTCTATGAAGTAATAAAAATTGGAATGATCTGCTCATGATATAAAAATCAAATTATTAGTTGCAGTTATTTAGTATGAGTAATTCTGTGTATTATAATTGATTAAGCATTGAGTATTTTGTTATTAGAGTAAATACGTAATAGTTGAATGAGAAAGTTAGTAATGAGGATGATTTAGATAGATTATAATGTACCTAAGAAGGAAATAAAGTTAAATATAAAATTATTTGTTTTATTTTGTACTAATAAAATCCAGTTGTATACAAGCTAACGGTTATGGCTACATCCATTATTACCGGTTAATAAAATCACTATAATCGATTTTTCACAACACTAGTTTTTTGTTTTTAAATTGGAATGGCATGGCAACATTTGATTTTTATTATGTTGGTGCATAATTCTTGGTATCGTCATACAAAACGTTCAGAAAATGATTTATATGAAGTTCGGTCTCTTAAAACGTAGTGATTATATTCTCTTTGGACACGCTTTGCTTGTCAGGTACACCGTACACAGATTATATCGGTATGGTCTATGGTTTGTCTAAAGACAGATAGGAATCAAACTTGGATGGAACTGACAAAACGTTAGTAGTAGTTGAGTGCCGCACCGCAGGGTGGAAGCAGCGGCGCTAGTATGCAACAAATGCAAGAATGGCCGAATGGCGCAAATAAAATTCTTCGCACTCATGGTTGATAACTACGAATAAACTTCTGCAGTTTGTATCTGATAACTTATGTTTTTTTACTTGTGTGAATAAGATTGTTTTTAAACTAATGTAGGTACCTTAAACCCAATTTACCCAGTAGCTACCTTTAAAAATCATTTCAAGAATTATTTATTAGCTTCTCAAATATCTGGATCATAAGCAGTTGTACACATACGCACATGAACACGCAGGCACACTCAAACGCACACACACACACATACACAAGCACACACATTCAAACTTACACACATACACGCAGATATACAAGATGTATTAAATTTTTTGTTATTGTATGCTTAATTTGATCTCTCTAAAATGATCTCAAAATAGTAGCGATATTATTTTAGGTATTTGATATTATTATTATTTTAAATTTTTAACGCCTTCGATTGCCATATATCTACTCTCCCTGGTCTCACTGAAAACCAGCGCCTGTGTATGTTTTACCAACATTCAGAGGCATAAAGCTGAGCGGAGACCATTTTGGCCATAATAAAAAATAAAATAAAAATAGGTTAAGACATTTTCCTTGTAAACTGTTTTTTATTTATGTGCTGAATAAATTATTTTTCATTTCATTTCATTTCAATTTAAATTCTATTTTTTATAATTTTTATACTAATAAAAAGTGGGAAATAGTTTGCCAATATTTGATTAAGGGTTAAAGTGTTAATACATTTTCGAAACTAAGCTGATGCAGTGAATCAAACTATAAAATAGGAAAATATACGTCGATGGTGCAAATATATTATTTGCAATCCACAAAGACTCGTCCCACTATCAATTTTTACTGCTGCCAGAAGTGCCAGATTATGAATGTGAGTGATCAAATCAAGTAATAGCGTTCATTAATTGACAATATGTAATACCGTTGAAATTTTAGACCGCTAGAAATTGACACTATTTATTTTGCAATTAAATCCAATTTTATGTCACCAGAGCTTCTCAAGAGTAGACTATTTTTAAGAAAAAGCGCCATAATTTTTTTTATAGTGAGTCTTGTCACAAACAACTCTTGTTAAGATTATACAAATTAAGATACAGAAATGAATTGGGTATGCACTGTTGCACTAGTGCGCCGTTCTGTGGACCCATTTGAAAAATACAAGACATATTCATACTAGTATACCATAATACTCCTAACCTAATACTTTATAAGCTATGTCGTATATAAATCTTATGCAATTAAAATGAAAACTACTTTTCATCCGTCCTACATTTCCATATGTCAACAGCGGAGCTCTGCATTGTTACAGTGCAGAGCTACACTACAGTAGTGCAGCAGTGTAATGATTAGTTTCATCTTTGGTATTCAATTTACTCATTTAAGTTTTATTTCTTGTGCTCCGCAAAGCTTGTGCTCGACAAGCCCCCTAGAAGTCAGGATTCGATGATCATATTAATTTAAACAGGCGTTAATCTAATACTCCATTTATGTAAAGCAATATCAGAATTTGACACGGAGAAAATACCAAAATACCAAACCATTTAATTGGTAGTTTGACAGATTAATTTAGGTTACTTTAGGGAAAATTGTTGACAAACGTCACTAAAATCAGTCAAAACCTGTGGTCATAACCATAATAGACGATAGGTACCTAATCAATATCTTTGTTGAGAACATGGGCCATTTTTGCTGTTCGAAATTTATATACATTTCGAATCTAAGGTAACGTTAAAATACCGACGCAAATACACGGACATGAATATTAAATTAGCTTAATATTATTCAGCATTTCACAGTGCATTTCCACTATTACTTCGATTCAATTTGTTGGATATACGTCAATGCCAGCACAGATTATGGAGCACAGGTAATGTGAAATATAGCATAGATTAAGAACTAGCATAGAAACCGGACTTTAACAACGAAATACGTATGTTTAACCTTTTCCTATTTATGGCATTCATAATAAGATAATAAAGGCTTGTAGTACTGTTATCACCCCTGTACACATTGGGCCAATGGGTTGGTCCACGGCATTGGGCCAACGTGTTGAGGACTACTTGGCTGCACTATTATTGGCTTGTTCGTAGTTGACGACCAACGCTGGCCGGCCAATCGGCTGGTGTCGGTTTTTCGTGCACACATCAAAGGATGTTGGCGCGCTCCGTCAACAGTGTTCACACGTTGGCGTCTTATACAAGTAATTGTTATTCGTCATCAAAGACAGTAGTGTACGAGTGAGTGAAATTATTACTATGTAGCGGACTTTAATACAAAAAATGGTTGCCATTTCTTTTTATTCACTTTACTTTGCCGCTCGTTTAGGTAATACTTAAACGTACTGTATAGGTACATAAATTTCCACGGCTGCAAGAGTTCGCACATCCGTCTTAATCGAAGCGCCAACGCAGAATGATCAACGCCAATGTGTAAACGACCTTTTGGGAATCCGGTTATAGCCCAGCATAGTGGCCCAACACTTTGGCCCAATGTGTACAGGGGCCATAAGGCAATGGGCTTGCAAACTGTCACTAATACGCTGGTAAACACCTTGGCCTATTTGTGCAAAACGTGATTACAGAATATTAAACAAGTTTTCAGAATTATAGCTAATTCTGAAGCTCTACCTACCCCTCTGGGATATGGTTTTAACTAGTTTGGTTTGGTTTGGGATATGGTTTTTCCTTTAGTGATGGCCATAGAATAAATAAACCGAACTAAACATATCAGTCCCTCTACTCCCAGCTATTTAATAGCATTGGGCTACGTAATAACTACTATCCCACTTTCACTCGTAAGTGATGGTATATTTTTGTCAAATTTGGTGTTTTATAAAAAGATTTGTTTATCATAGAAGACTTGAAAAAACTGTATATACACTATACAATAATAATTAGAATAAAGCCGCGTCCGCTGCGCCGTGCTTTCGATGTTTTTAAACATCTAACGTGTTTTTCAAACGAAAAAGGGGCGTGGCCAAAATGTTTTATTGTTTAAAAACACAGAAACATGTTTTCCGTCACGAATGGAAAACATTCCCCCGTTCGTCTGCGGGGGACGGGGGGTCATGTTATGACTTTTGTTGTAAAAGTTTTGAGTTTGAGTGAAGAACTGTCCAATAGGGCATTAAGTATTTAATTTATAATTATTTGCAATGGAGTGGAATAAAGAAAATACGCTGTATTTTATTTAATTGGTAAAGGAGCGGCCCATATTTTGACAAATTGTACTGGGATGACAGCTGCAAAGATTGTATAATGGGGAAAAAAAAACAAAAAAAGCGAACCACCTCTAATGTACTAAGTTGCCATAGCATGGACAGCTGTCAAAAGAAAAGTGAAATGTTATGACAAACAATACATTGTTAACTCCAAAGTCGCAATGGACGTGCAGTTGTACCTCAACATGTTCTGTAACATATTTTGCTAACATGTTTTGTTAGTTTTTTGGCGCCGCGGACACGCCTTAAATAAGAACTAGTGTAACCTATTATCTACTTAAAACTAGAATTATTAAAAATATTTTTCTACAAAATTACAAAAAGAATACTCCCTCTTATAAAATAAACAAAAGACTTTGGTCCCGTTAAATAAGTTATGAATTTTAATCCAATTATTCGATGATTACCATCATAATTGTAGGTAAGGTGCGTACAGACAAGCGGTAGCCTAAGGCGAAAATTACTTACTCAAAACAAGAAGAATGGAACGTTTTAATTTTGACAATTAATATGTTACCATGGAAACTGCGATATGTCAACATTTCAACAATTATTTGCTACACGCGAAGGAAGTGATTCTGTAATTCAATTAATATGTCGCAGAATATACGCATTTAATTATTATCACCCATACGAACTGTTGTAATTTAACTTATCTAGTCAGTTATTATATAAGTGACTGATTATGGTAAGTTAAAGAAAACTTGTGGCTTGTTTAAAGAATCAAATACAGGGTCTTCCATTAAGAATCAGTGATCTTTAAAATTAAATAAAACAATGATTTTAGTAATTACGTTAATAATTTTTATTTATATGAATATACATGGTTTGCCATTACTTATGGAATAATATCTCACTCAAATGACGTCCGCGGTGTTTGATTATGCTTTGTAAACGAATGGTCCAATTTTGCATTACTTTTGCACACATTTCGGGCTCTATCTCTCGAATAACTCGAGTAATGTTTTCCTTAAGTGCAGTAGTTGTGCGTGGCCTGTTTGCGTAGACTAATGATTTAACATAGCCCCACAAAAAATAATCTAATGGCGTTAAATCACAAGATCTTGGTGGCCATTCGATGTCT
This sequence comes from Acleris sparsana, assembly GCA_923062465.1. Lineage (NCBI taxonomy): Eukaryota > Metazoa > Arthropoda > Insecta > Lepidoptera > Tortricidae > Acleris > Acleris sparsana. The sequence goes on along the minus strand of OV281307.1, from coordinate 10,597,855 downwards.
CCAAATCTGCTGATTACACGTCCATTGAAATGCTCCTTCAATATATCCATGGTCAATCGAGCTGTATGACATGTGGCACCGTCTTGTTGGAACCACATATTCGTAAGATTGATACCGTCCAACTGAGACCAAAAAAAATCCCGAATCATAGCACGATACCGGTCGCCATTGACTGTTACCGCATCACCCACTTCGTTTTGAAAGAAATACGGGCCAATGATACCGTTAAACGAAAATCCGCACCAGACAGTTACTTTTTCACAGTGTAAAGGACGCTGTTGGATTTCTTGAGGGTTTCCATCTGCCCAAATCCTGCAATTTTGCTTGTTAACAAAGCCATTCAGCCAAAAATGAGCCTCGTCACTAAAGATTATTTTCTTGGCAAAATCAGGATCAACTTCCAGTTGTTGTAATGCCCAGCTAGCGAATCGTTGTCGAATTGAATGATCCGTAGGTTTAAGTTCTTGGGTTAATTTAATTTTGTACGGGTATAAACCCAAGTCTTTGCGTAAAATTCGCCAAGTTGAAGTTACTGAAAGTCCCAACTCTTGGGCTCGTCTTGAATTGGACTTGTCCGGCATTTCCCTCACATGCTCAGCTACCATTTCAATATTTTCCAAATTTCTAATGTTACGGTAACGCACGACAGTTGTAAGATTTTTAACAGCACCGGTGGTTTCAAATTTGCTGACAATTCGACGAATAGTGTCTTCTGAAGGGCGACGATGCCGACCATAAATTTGTCACAACGCACGAAACGTTTTTCTAATCGAACTGTCGCTTTGATTATACAGTTGTATTATTTCTAAACGCTGGTTATCTGTATACCGCTCCATAATTAAATGGCATATATTGACGTTTAATTTTTTCACAAAATGGCGGCAAGAAAATGTAGTTTTTTTTTTAATTAATAGGCAAAGACACTTACTCTTACTGAAAGACCCTTTACATTCGTCAATTCGTATCGCTAATTACTAGCTTGTACTGATATTTTCAGGGTCTGCTGAGTATACTCAGGAAGTTACGATCTATTCCTGAAAAGGAACTAAGATTATTGCTCCTGGGTTTGGATAATGCGGGTAAAACCACTCTTTTAAAGCAGCTTGCTTCTGAGGACGTTACTGAAGTCACTCCTACTGCTGGATTCAATATTAAGTCAGTGCTTTCCAGTGGGTTCAAGCTGAACGTGTGGGATATCGGCGGCCAGAGGAAGATTAGGCCTTATTGGAGGAATTATTTTGAGAATACTGATATATTGGTTAGTTTTTTTGGGTAGTTTGAGTTTTTAATTTATTTGATTCAATAGTTTTCCTGTATGTAACAATAGTTGTAGTTTTGGTATATGATCATGATGTGTAGACCACTTGAGCACTCCGTTGACTTGTTTTGGCAAGATGAGTCAAATAAATATATGGGTGCGTCGAATTTGAATAGCTTTATTTTGTGTATTTTTATCATAATTATCCAGTGTAAAACTAACCCATAGGATAAATAAACTGAACCAAACATAACTGTACTCCCGGCTACTTAATAGCATTAGGCTACGTAATTACTATCCCACTTTCACTCGTAAGTGATGGTATATTTGTCAATTGTGTTTAATAAATTAAACAAAAGACTTTGGTCCCGTTGAATAAATTATGAGTTTTGATCCAATTATCTGAGGTTGCCATCATATATTCTCTAGGTAAGGTCCGTATAGACAAGTGACAGCCTGAGGCTGCCCACACCTTTAAATTAACTATAGGTTATTTAAACATTTCAGATATACGTAGTAGACTGTTCAGACCACCATAGACTAGAAGAGACAAGTCAAGAATTAACTGAACTTCTGCAGGATGATAAACTCCGGAGTGTTCCTCTGCTGGTGTACGCTAACAAACAGGACTTGGACAAGGGTTAGTACACAACAATAGAAATTAATCTACTCAAGTCATTATGCATTCTTTTGTTCATTGTTCCTGCTAGTTCTACTACCGACAGATAAGAATATCAACTTACTAGCTTATATTATTAAGTACTTATACTCCTAGTAACTTATTTCACTTTTAGTACCTATTAACCCTATAACCTTAAATTCTATAAACAAGTAAATTAAACTCGCTACATACGTACAGACATACCTTCACGCCTATAAGCAAGGTAAGCAGAGCTACAGAATTACCAAATCCGTTAGAAGGGAATGTTCCCAGGCAACGGGAACATAGGGTTATTTTCAAATATATGTATATTATTTTGTTTCGGAGAATTACGTCAAAACTGAAACCTTTAAACTTTTTAGACACATTAAGAAGTGTAACTCAACCCTAGAAGTATATCCCCTATACTCCCGGGAATATTCCCTACACTTCCCGGAAGTGTAGGGTATATATTCCCATTGTTTCTTTATTTGAAATAGAAGAAGTTTTACAAAAGTATTTTTTTTATCAACAAAAACGTAACGTAAATGCGGTTTTTGGCGAAAGTAGTTTAATTCTACCGAATTGTATTCATTGCAAATTGCAATTTGCAACTATTTTTAATTAATATTAAATTTTACCCTATCTTTATCGCAATATTCCCCTGTTTGGGGAATGTTACTGGGAACAAGGGAATATTCCCGTTCCCGGGAATATTCCTTACAATAACGAACACAACAAAAAAAAAATTACCCAATTTGGTGCAGTCATTCGGAAGTTATGCGCGTACCCTAGCCTACCTAGCGACCCGCCCTCGCTTCGCTTCAGTTTATGTGAGTTTTCTGTTACACCCGCACATAATCCAGAATTTATTATACATAAAAACCATCCTCTTCTCTATGGTGGTCTCACATTGGAAGCGGATACGTACCTACCTTCTCTCCTCTTAAGTTTAAGCTTGTATTTTTTTGCTTATAAACAATTGGCAGATCTTTTCATCAGCTTTCTTAAAAATAATGATGGCTGTATACATTTTATTCCCTTGTACTGTTTCAGCTCTGCCAGCAAGCGAGGTTGCCACGCAACTAGGTTTGCACCTCATAAGGGACCGCACTTGGCAGATTCAGGGTTGTGTCGCGACCGACGGCACTGGGCTCAAAGTGAGTGGTCTCCCTTTAGAATGTCACAGACTAAACTCGCCATCAGTAGAACTATTAAACCACGTAAACAAAAATTAATATTTTTATTAATCTTCAGTGTTACTTAAAAAATAATTTTATTTTTTATTTTTCAGTATTTTTGATACTCATTTTAAAATGGACACAAAAGTGTTTAATGCTTTGTGCTTGTCTTTTCCAGGAAGGCATGGATTGGGTGTGCAAGAATATTCCAGTTAAGAAATAATGGGCTTATAATTATTGATTGATAATTTAAATACTGTTTAGTATTTTCACAATTTTTGCATGTCACTTTTGACCACTATTGATGCTTCAAGAAAAAGCTTCTAGAGGTTTTGGTATGGTACCCAACAATTACATTAAAACCAGAGGATAAATACAAAAAATAGTACGAAGAAGCTCACTATCGCTGTCACACTCTTTTTGACATCTGTCAGTATATTTGTTATGCCAGAGAGAGGGAGAAAGAGGCAACCGAGTGCTATTAATACTCTGGTTTTACGGTACGTGTAGATAAAAGTCTACTGTCATCTCTGTCTAACACAACAACCTCTTTTGTTGGTCAACGTTTAGTACCTAGTATTTTATTAAGACTTTAAAAAAAAGAATTTAATTATTTATTTATTTAATTATTTGCTCTCTAGTCATTTAATTTTTTAATCTTGTCATAATTATGCAATCCGTCCAAAGATATATTATTATGATGACTGAAAAAATAATTATTAAACTGTGGTCACCAATACTTTATCCCGAAAACAATTTCCAAGTACAAAATATCCTGTATAAGTATAAATGTATGTATTATATTCTAAATTTAATAGTGTTTAGTAATAAGTTTTTACTTTTAAAAATAGTTTTATTGTATTGAAATAATATTATAATAATTGTATTTCTAATTGAGTTTATTGGTTTTGTATTGATCATATTGGATAATCTCAAATTTCTACAATCATGGATATATATGACTTTATTGGGCAGAACGTTGATGATATTATATCTGAATTACTTAAGATATGCATATTTTGCTGCATTTAGAAGGAATAATTCAGATAGTAATTTTCTTACGCACACAAATATCAAAAAAAAAAAAAAAAATCTCAACTTCTTTGCAAATCTTCGCATGTTTGGATGGCGTTTTTGACAATATCTACACTGAAAAGCAATGAAAACTTTCTATGGAAATTCCATACAAAGTGACCCGCTTTCATTGCTTTTGACTATAGTTTGGTCATTCTGCTACACAGATAACGTTCTGCGTTTTGGATGAGGGGCAAAATGCTAATAGGACGTCTGACATTTCTCTTCTTGGTCAATTAGCATAGCTGGACATTTTTCTACATAGACGATTCGGTACTGAGCCCTGAGCCCCTATTTCTATGTATCCTGTAGCATCGAATCGATCTCAAGATCTTTTATCTAACTATACAGTACACCCATCTTCTTAATAGCTTCCAGCTAGCTGTTGCTATCACGCTTGCATTCACAGCTGTCATTATGTGTATAAGAAAGCAAATATTGCCGATAGCTCTTAAGGAAGTGGTGGTACAATGTTTATCATTATGTTTATCAATTTGATCGTAAGGAATGAGTTGAACTTAGGAATATAATGTAATGAAAATGGAAGCTAGAGTCTGGCCTTATAATGGGAGTTTGAAGGCGGCAAAAGGATCTCTGCTGTATTAGTTAGCATATACACCGAGTTTGATCTAAATTATTGCAAGAAGCTTTAGCTTGCCGAAGTATGTTATTTGTCTTATAAATGGGAGCTGATGTGTGCAAATTACGTTACAATAACCTCAAGCCGGAAAAAACGGCAAAAAAATATATGCGCAATAGTATTTCTTTTTAAATATTATATAGATTTCAGTCCATTCCTCTTATAATTAACTATCATCTTGTTATATAAAGATCTATATCTGCAGAAGTGCGAAGTGCATATTTTATTGTTCACTAAAATTTGGAGCATGATCAGTGTTAATCAAGCTTCTTGAAAAAAAAAAATGGAATTAGTTTTTAAATATCATTTTAAGACGTTAACATTATACACAGTCCCACATCAACTAATTGGAAAGCTAAAATTTTGATTTAATATACAGCCATTTCAATACAGTTCAAATCGAATACACAATAAAAAAAACCTAATATGAAATTAAATAAACAAATATAGGATACAACAAACTCAACTATGATCGTGATAAAGTTGACATCTCAGTCTGTCTGTGAAAGGGCAGCACCGTAATCGAAACCAAACAGCTTCGCTGCTGGCTTCCATTTGTGGCGGGTGCCTCGAATGCACATGCAATGCAATGCATGCAAAACATAATAGATAAATCGTAATCGAAATTTAATAGAAGTCTTATCCACCCTAAGCCATAGTCACCAAATGGCATCCGTCAGCCGACCATTAATTAGGTATACTCTTACCATGTTAGGTTATTTGTCAAAACATGAATCGCGATGACATTATAATAGCTCTTAAGTGCCTTGAGAATAAGAGCTATAACGTCAACAATATGATTATGATGCAGAAGCAAGATGGGTTAACAGATTATTTATTTCGTTTCTGTATCTGTATACCTATGACCAAAATAACCTACGTCCATGAATCGTTAATGTCTTAGCTAAATTGTTCAATCTCTAGATGTTACTTATAAATCTTATAATATAATCATAGGAAACTTAGCTGTTAGTATTTCTTCCGTTTAAAAATAAAATAATTTCTTGTCAAGTTGTTTTATTTATTTTACAATCATTTTTACTAATAAGGACGGATTACACTGATAAATATAGATATTTACACACTCACAACCGGAGAAATAATCACATTTATTACAGTATTAGATTAGATTAAGAAAAGGAGAAGTATAAGAAAAATACGAATGTAAGAAGATTTAAAAATAGTGGGTTTGTAATATATTAGCATTTAGCACCAATGTCCAGCAAAGTAAAGCCTAAACTTACTTCTAATAATAATAATACTAATTTTAAAGTCACAATTTTTTCCTAAAGTTAAGAAAATTGGAAAACTTATCAAGCGACTTCTTAATAAATAATTAAAATATGTAATATAAAAATATTTAATGCATTTGCTGCCGTATTTTATCCGGAGCCTGCCCCAGGTGTCGCATCTTTAATTTATACGAAGCTCGCTGAACGCACGAGTTCCAAGCACTGCGCACTGGGTTAGGTACACCTAGTCAGGAGAAACGTTGCCGGCAGTGAATGCTTTAAATTAAGTCAAATTTTAATAAAACCTACCTATCTGAAATTCACGTAAAGAAAAAGAAAAATAAACTGAATCATTTTTTATTATGACATATTTAAAAAATATCATAAACTTTAAGTTATTACGCTTTTCCCTGTACTTTGATTTCTCGAATTTCTATAAAGGAACTAAAGTACGCTTTCGCAACAATCTCATTACAATAGGGTTTAAATTCGTATGACAGCTACGCATCGGTGTTGCCTGTGTATATATATATATATTTAATTTATAATTCGCTGTGATACACCTCTGTGGTCACTTTCAATTCGTGCTCGTGGAATGATGCGCAGTCCGCCGGATATTTGGCCTAAAAAAAACAATACAGGTAAGTAATAGACATGGGCAAAAAAACTCAAAAGTAAAACTGTTTTGTTCAGTATTGTCAAATTTTACACTGTACATTTATGAGATAAGCCTTATTTGCCCATTTTGACTATTATAAGTGACAGGTGACATTTTGGTGCAGGTAGGTTATGAACTTATGAATCCAAGTGATAACAGTAATAATAGCATACACTCAGGAGCAAAAATACCGGGTCAGAGTACGTTTTTCATAAAGAGGCTATGCTGACCCAAACTCTCCCGCTGTGGTGTTAACTGGTTGTGCGATCAGTTAGGTATCGTAAGAACTTTTGACCTCCTCTATTGAACCTCGGAGTATCCACCATTAAAACTCACTCAAAACAACCCCTGGCGAGGAACCAAGGCTTCGAAATAGCCTCTTTAGTATGAAAAACGCACTCTGACCCGTTATTTTTGCTCCTGAGTGTATATTGGATGCAAAATATGTGCATCAATGAAACTTTGTTTATAACTTTATCTTGGCACTAGAAATGAGGATCTGCCGTGTCCTATTAAAATTTGGTTCGAGTGTCGCCAAACAAGTTCCTCATAAACACCCTTATTAAACTTTCTAGTTAATTGATTCTGACCTCGAGATGCATAGTAACAATAATCATCGAGTAACATTATCATTCACAAACTGATTCTATATCGTGATAAAAAATAGTATTATTTAATAGTCATAAAAGAAAATGAACTCAACTGGTCAAAGAAAAAAGTTGCTCCCCTGACCCGTATTTTGATTGCGATTAAGCTGTATTTAACTCCAGTAATTTTACCGCTTTTTATTTTACATTATAGATTTATTTGTACCTTACCACCCGCTAAATGAAAGCAGTGCATCCTGTGTGTAAAATTTCGTCATTTTGACGTCATTGGCACTTTTGTGCGACCTCTGCTGACTTGTTAGATAACTTTCACGAAACTATTATTTCTGTGAAGCGATATTCCTTTTCGCATTTTCTCCCATTCTTAATTTTACCCAATTTCACTTTTCCCCGGTCGATTTTATTACCATCGCTTTTGTTCTCGTGCGACTTTTTTCCGAGTCGCATATTTCCCGATCGATTTCTATCCCAGTCTCACTTTTTCTCATAAGTAATTACATCGTTATGTGGGAAGGTTTAGGTTATGTTCGTTTTGCAGCAGGCCCGGAGGGCCAAATAATCCAGAAATAGGAGCTCCGTCGACTCTGTCAACTTTGATTCATGGAATGGGAAAAACACGACATGTATATAAACTGCCGGGAAAAACTGGTAATTAGTAGTACGTTCGGGAAAAAACGCGAAAAGAAAATTATCTTCAAAGAAAAAATGCGTTTGGGAAAGTCATCTAACAAATCCCCCTGCTTATGGTTTTTTAAACTATAAGCACTTGTATACTTTAATTTACCTATTCGATCCATTTGTATCAGCTCTTGTGAAATTACCTATGGGCTAGAGTGCTTCAGGCAAAAGTATAGGTACTCACATCACAGTTGGCGTCGCTCTGGATAGCGTTGTACAGGTCCCAGAACCCTTTCCCGTTCTGGAAGCTAAGCGCCGCCGAGGCTGCTAAGCTGCTCACCTTGGTGAGACCAGCCTTGAAACCGGGCAGACCTGGAGTTGGAATATTAATTAAAAATCAACCAAAACTACACAATTCTATAGACTAAGTAGTTCTGCAAATCTAAAATACCAACACCATAAAATCCAGCGAAAAATGAATATTCGGAATTTTAAGGTGTTCCCCAACACCGGAACATAACAATGTGAACAATGCTGCTTGGCGGTAGATTTAGTGATAGATAGATAGTTATATCGAATTTTTGATACGAGTCAAATGTGCCTACTGCCAAAACAACAAAATGAATATAAAAAAAACGAAGAATATCTTAAAGCGCATGTCGCTAACGAGTTTGAAAGATGAAAGCTTGGATACTCAAAATCATCTATGAGAACTTTAAATAAAAAAAATAGTTCGTATGTTGTTTTTGAGATAGTGTTTTGTTTGTTTTACCGGCTTCGGAATCCTACGTTTTTTTTCTGTTTATGCAATAACAAATGCTAAACGAAGCAAGTCATACCTTTAGTGTCCTTATCATGTCGGCGATTGACGAGGCACATGAGATGCTCCTGGCAATGGGGGGCCTTGACTGAATGCTTGTAGGCGCGGTAGACCCTCAGGACTGGTTCTATGATCTCCATGTTCAGGGTGTCCGTCAGGCGGTCGGCCAGGGCGTTGTAGTCGCCTCTGGAGGCCAGAGAGGCAGAGGTGGCCTGGGCCATTTTAAGGGTTTGCTGTGGGAGTGAGGTTGATTAGAAACTGGTTTGGTTTAGTTTTTAGTACAGTCAAGTGTAAAAATATGGGAAAACGCGACATCTCAAAAGTATGTCCAATGCGCCCTATTCCAGTGTAATATGAACTTCGTAACATATTTATGAGAGGATTCTTTCGATACCTTCATGTGTTTCCAGTAGACTACCTCCGTGTGCTAGCTTGAAGTGTCGGTGGTCTGCTTAGTATTCATTCCTGCTCAAGCTACGCTTATATATTTTTATTTTATGTTAAATTCATTGTTTTATATAATGCTAGGTTAAGCTTTATAATTGTATAATATCATAAGTAGTATTTAAAAAAAAACGACTGACTGTTGAGTTTCTTGTGGCGTTTCTTCTCAGCATTGGTCTCTTGCGAAGCGCTGGTAGATTTTTGACGTGTAAAAGTGCCCGTGCGGCCTACTTACTGAATAAACATTTTTTATCTTTTTAATTTTTTAATTTACACTACATATTAAATTCCGAATTTTCATAATTTCGAATGCACTGTTTTGATCGAAGTCTTTTTTTGTTATCGCTTAAAATCTCTTTAATTCAAGCTTTACCTAACCGACGTATAGCAACTGAATGTATGCATTGAATCTAAAATAGCTCCAGCTAAACACAGATTTCGGAAATATGAAAAATATCGGACAAGATCAAAATCGGGCTTTTCGGGTGGTAGGACCTTCTGCAGGGTCCGTCCGGATCGCTACCACCATCTTACCCATTAACCTACCGCCAAACAGCAATGTTCGCATTGTTGTGTTCCGGTTTGGCGATAAGACAGCCGGTGTAATGAATAGCATAGAGGCATTCCATCTTAGTCCTCAGGGTCGGCAACGTATTTGCAGTCTCGTGAATGCGAATGTCTATGGGTCACAGTTTCTACTTATTTTAGGTTGCCTGTGTGCTCGTTTGCCACCTCAATACAAAAAAAAAAAACACAGAAAATATTTGCCCATTTTGTAGGCAGGACCACTACCAATGCTATTAGAGATGTAATATCATTAGTCACTACCATTTCACCCCATTTACCATTAGGCCCCTTATGTCGTTCCTATGAATACTACCTACATTGAATCATTGTTATGTTAACCATTCTGACGCAGCGTCCCGCGTGACGCTGTAGACGGCTGATAGCGTATATGGGACACCAAAGGCTTAAATATACCACTATTCATACGTTTTATACGAAAAGCGGCTTTAGTTTCACCGAACCAGCCTAAACCAACGTTATAGACACGAATTACCACGCGATTCTAGCGTGTGGAAAGGTCAAGTTTAGTTGGTTCCTCCGCGCGAACTCGCCTATTCTGCGTAGTTAATAACACTTCTGTTATCTCCTCGGTGCGTCACGGCTCCTGGTACTAATCACTAATAAAGGTGTCCATTTGTCCGTTAGTACGTTATATACAGGGTGTTAACATTTAGTACTGTCAGTAGGCATGCGAAAGTCTGAAACTATAAGATATACGAAGATCTGTTCTCAGGAACCATGTCATCGATTTTAGTAACAAGAAAAACTGCACAGCTCGGGCATTGAACCCGGACGTTTTGAAAAACAAAACTAACACTATTTCTATTTCGATATCGATTGTGTTGGTCTTAAGAAGTAAACAATACATTTTATTAATTTTAGACATTATGTTTTATAGTAACATTTACTGCACAATAAGACCTACAAAATCGATATCTAAATATAAATAGTGTAGCAGTTTTATTTATCCGGCTTTGGTTCCCGAGCTATAAGTAGGTACAAGTATTTTACTAAATGTATGAATGCAGTGTTTCTATCATAAAATCAATGACATGATAAAGATAATAAAACATAAAAGAAATTTATTCAGTAAGTAGGCCGCACGGGCACTTTTACAGAATCTACCAGCGCTTCCCAAGAGGAGACCACTGCTGAGAAGAAACGCCGCAAGAAACTCAGCAGTCAGTCGTTTTTTAAACATACATTTCATATTACAATGGTACTACTTAGCCTACATTATATACAGTTATAAATATTAAATTAAATATAATATCAAATAACATGCGTAGTTCAGCAGGCATGGTTCCCGAGAACAGATCTTCGTATGTCTTACAGTTTCACATTTCCCATACTGACCGATCTAAATGTTACACCCTGTAGGTATATATACCGAACGTTACAAAGGTTTCGTTATCTTTCTAGTGCTGGTTTGTTCAGCTAGATTTATTTCTATGTTCACTTTGTTCTGAACACTACGTAGGTATTCTTTAGGATACGAAAGCTATTGCTGGATTAATAATAAGAGATATCGTAACGTCAATAAAAAGAGATGGCTTAAGACTACGCTCTAATTCTACTAAATAAAACCATAAAAAAATAATCTAATTTAAAAAAAACCCTCGTGGGAAAAGTACCGTTTCGAAATATACCTTTGGACTTTTTAAGTCAACCTAACAAGTTGATGAAATTGTATAACAAGTTTCTGAGTAAACGAATTTTGTTCAGTTCGCTAATAATGTATGAATAAGAATCCCTAGTGGTGGTTTCATTTTAAACAAGACGACTTTTTCATTTTGTATAGGTCAGATGAGAAGAAATTTCAGTACGCTAACAGCCTTCTGTGAAAATTGCTTAATAAAAAGCAAGTTTGAAAAATAAATACCAGACTACATCTTTTGATACTGTCGTCGATATGTTTTATTAAGAATTTTATGTACAATAGGACTGTGTCACAGTGACGTTATGATTCAAGTCGTACGAAGTGCGAAACAAATTGTTTTATAATGCCACTATGACAACGTGTATTTTTTTAAAATGTATATTATATGTATAGGTATATTTCATGTGTATGTACGTTTGTGTATATATTTTTATATGTGTTTATCCTGAGAAAGGTCTAAATTTAGTTCACGCAGTTTCTGTAAACTTTGTTTTTGTACTTGTGTCTACTCGTTGCCACATTCTACTTTTCTTATTGTCCTCAATCACCCAATGTTTAGCTGGAAGAGATCCCTTAAACGGACAAGTTCGCCTTTGTGCGTTTCTTTTCTGTAAATATTGTATTTTAATTTCTGTGTTTTGTACAATACAGAGTTTACATACTTACATACATACATACATTCTATGGTGGGTCAGCGTACCGATGGGCGGATAGTACCTAGCGACTCTCGCTTCATCAAGACGAATCTAATGACGATTATCAAAATCAGTTGACCCGTCGAGTAGTTGGGTTTTTTTTAACACATCATGTGACATTTGATTGGATAACTGTTAAAAACCATTATTACTGTGCATGTCAAAGAACCGGGAGACGAAGTGTTGGCAGACCTTCCACAAGGTGGACTGACGATCTGATAAAGGTCGCGGGAAACCGCTGGATGACAGCAGCAGAGGTCCGATAGTTGTGGAAAACCTTGGGGAAGGCCATTGTCCAGCAGTGGACGTCTTGCGGCTGATAATGATGATGATGATGATGTCAAATCAATTTTAAAATTTGGGGGTCGGGTTCTTTATTGAATTTATCTGCTTTGGAAAACTAAAAGGTAAAACTTAAATTAACTGGCAGATTTACTAGGGGATTTTAAAATGGGCTTTAGCGGCTTGTAACGTTATATTATTATATATTAGAGTTACTTATGTGTGAGGTGACTTGACAGAGGTTCTGTCCACACTTGGTGTTGGGCCGGGACTAAAATTGACTAAAATAGAGGGTCGTGGATACTTGAGCTTAGTTCGGTACGAAAACAACTTACCAGTGTCGCACAAAATTGGTGCAGTTTACTAGATAGATAAGAAAGAAAAGGGGCGCCATCTGTTTTAATCTAAACCAACAGAAAGATGTAAGTAGATAGTAATATTAAATTAGAGAGATTGAAAGTAAACAAACATGAACCTTGTCAACAGAGTTTATTAACCTGTTGTTTATATCGTACAGTAAAAATTAACCAGTTACCATGCTACTACTCTCTTTCAGAGCGTCTTATACATACAGACCCACTGCACAATAGCAGGGTTATTTTATAATATACTTCCCTACTTATCAAGCGTTAACTTATAAACTATTCCTCTGTAACTGTGACAGGGCAAATGAAATCATACATCTCTACGTTCGAGCGTTTGTGTACATGTAAGCAGTATGAAACGTGTTCACCTGATGAGTAGACAGATCCACAAGTAAAGGATGAAGAAGTTCAGCGGGCGCAGCAAATCCACAGAGAAGCATGGACCGCAGCAACACCACGTAGAAAAAGACAGCGTGGCAAACACCCAGCAGAAGCAGATCCGGCAGTTGCACAGACAGGCAGGCGTGCACACAGTCAGAGAGACAGGCGGTCAGACGGGCATAGCCATACACCGCACGTCGACATAAACAGACAAGAGGAAACCCATGGAAGAAGAATCCAAGAAGGAGAAGGGCCCCACAGAAGGACCGGCTGTTTTTAGCTGCAAAGATTGTTGGCATTAGTATTTTGTATGAACATACGTTTTATACCTGCAAATAAAAACCTCAAGCACAAGAAAGCAACAGTGTGGATGACACGTTTCGTGAAACAAAATAGATTTTGTAGATAGGCAAATACACTTACCCGGTTAAAGAAGTATTAAAAGCAGCGGCGACTTTACCATGCGTTTAACCATGTTCGCCTTAGGTTTAGAAATCGTGTTCCTCCTTACATGTTTATTCTAAAACAAGAAACGACCATAAAACACCAAAAATAAAAGCACCTGACGACGAGGTCGACAAAATTCTAGCACACACGAGATACTTACGTAGAAACACTTAGCATTTAACAAGGATGAATTGCGCTTACATGACGCTAAATTTACAAAATGGCCATACGGCCATAGTGAGACTCTCACAGTATGTCGGTGACGTACGTGCTCACATATCTGTAGCGGTAACGAGAATGACAAACAGATTCTTCACCTATGCGACCATTGACAAGCGTCTATGACTAAACCTAGAGGAGAATCGTATCGATCGAGACTTCGACCAGATATCGAGATTAAGATAAATTAGAGAAAACAGATCCTAACAATATTTAATTATAAATAGAACCTTCCCGAAGCGTTTTCCTAAAATAAACAAAGATTTGTTTAAATGCAAAAAGAAACTAGTCCTATATTATACCAAGCGGCAACACTGAGCGATCGGCGAGTCGAAATATTATCCCTTGTTGTCCAGAGATGTCGCCACTGGTTCTAAAATAACAGCATTAGACATTAATCTGTAACATTACCTCTCTACTTAGTAAAAAAAAAAAAAAATTTTTTTTTTTTTTGAAAATTGTACTTCTATCCTACCCCACACCATAAACATTATTTGTCACCTAAGCAACGCAGAACTTCCACTACAACAACTATATTCTAATAAATCTAGAACTAGACACATCTCACAACGAAATAAGTGACCAATCTAATCTTATATGCAACTCTATGCAACCTTATATCTACCTATTACGATCTGACTCTACCATTATAACTAGTAATTGCCATGCTAGCAATTTTAAAACTATTTGCAAACCTAAGAAACTAACTTGCTATCCAAACTAAATGCTACACAAAGAAATATGAAGCATCACCTGTTCTCTTATCAAGAGAATCAGAATATGAAGAAACAAGGTTAGCAATACCCGACATATCCTAAAACAATACAAAGTAATAATAGAAAAAAAGCAGTCACCATAATAGTGTAATAAACATCAGTAGGCATGTCTACACATGTTTAAAGTAAAGAAGTAAAACAAACAGTTTTTAAGTTTAAAGTTAAACTATATAAGTTTAAAATATATTTAGCCACCTTATGACCAAAAGAGTAAATATAAAAGAAAGGAAAAGAAGGAACTTTACACCCTTGGTGCGTCCTATAGTAAGCAGTAACCCTATAAATCCGTAGATTGTAGCTTTAGAATGTCTTTGACATGCCAAATACCTAACGACTTCTTAGATTCGATATCTTGTAACTCATACGTCACAGGAGAATATTTTTTTCCTATAACACATTTCTTAAATTTAGGAGCTAACTTCTTTGTAAAGAATTTGTCAGCATCTGACAATGGATATTCCTTTTTCCAGACAACCTGACCTTCGTTATATTCTACAAATCTCCTATTACGATTATAGTAAATTCTACTACGTTGGTAAGATTTCTGAAGGCGGTCATTAACCTTTTGAAAGATAGGTTTTAGATGAGTCAGCATGGAAGTATATAAATTCCTATCAGTGAATTGCAATTCATCACTTTGCAGAGGTGCTGATGGATACCATTCGCCAGAAAGAATAGCCTCCCGTCCATTATTCATAAAATAAGGACTATATCCAGTCACTTCATGCACAGCAGTATTAATTGCGAATTCAATTGCACTTAATTCGTCAGACCAAGTACGATGATTCTTGCCGACATAAGATGCCACGGCAGTCACCACCACACGATTAACTCGTTCAGCAGGATTATTCTGAGGAGTGAATCTACAGTTATAGAAAAGTTTGGGTATCTTATATTTCTCTCTCAGTGCTTGCATATTTTTAGAAATATACTGTGGACCATTATCCATTATTATACACTGAGGGATACCGTGTTTTAACAAGACATTATTTTCTATTATTTCCACTACAGTTTTAGCCAAAGAATTTCTCATAGGAAATAGACAAGTGTACTTAGTAAAACAATCACACACAACTAAGATAAATTTATATCCTTTTGGACTACGTGGAAGGGGTCCTAATATATCAGTACATATAACTTGCCAGGGTCGTTGAACCTTTTTCGGGTTTTCCATTAAACCTGGAGGAGCCTCATTCGTGCTCTTATAAGCTAAACAGACTTGACAGTTTTTTATGTATCGTTTTATGTCTCCTAGCATTTTAGGCCAAAAGTAGCTTTGAGCAACACGTTTTAGTGTTTTGAAAACGCCTAAATGAGCAGCATCTGATCTATCATGACATAGTTTCAGCACTTCCAGTCGTAGTTCTTGTGGAACAACTCTCTTCCACTCACAATCTTTAGCTAAAGGATTTTTAGATCTAACACGCTTAAACAAATTGTCATTTAATATTTTAAAATCAGGAAATTTATGAGGAGAATTTTTGACTCTAGTAAATAAATTAGTGTACCATGTATCAGTAACAGAATCTAAAGAAGAAATAAGATCCACCGTTTCAATTGGGATGGGTGCCCTAGAAAGTGCGTCAGCAAGTTTATTTTCAGAACCTTTCTTATATTGTATATCAAAATTAAATTGTGACAGCCGAAGTGCCCACCTAGCTAAGCGTCCCGTTGGTGACTTCAGACTAACCAACCATTTTAAACTACTGTGATCAGTGAACACTTTTGTTCTAAAAGGAGAACCATCAATATAGCCTCTAAATTTTTCCAAAGCAAAGATTAAAGCATTTAGTTCTTTCTCAGTCGTAGAGTGATTTTTTTCAGATCCAGTAAGAGTTCTGCTGGCATAAGCAACAGCATGCTCATGACCTTGATCGTCCAGCTGTGATATGGCACAACCAAGTCCAACATCAGAAGCGTCCGTCGAAATAATAAATGGCCTATCAAACTTAGGTACACACAAGATAGGTGCAGAAACCAAGAGTTCTTTGACAGCCCTAAAAGCTGCATCAGCTTCAGAAGTAAACTGAAAACATGATCCCTTAGGTAATTTTTTAGTTAATTTGTTAAGAGGAGCACAAACAGTAGAGTAGTTATTGATAAAGCGACGGTACCAAGACACCATGCCAAGAAATCTTCTAAGTTCCTTTTGAGAAGAAGGAGTAGGAAAGTCAGTTATAGCTTTGACTTTATCCTTGTCTGTCCTCAGACCTCTACGATCAACAACAAAACCCAAGAATTTTAAAGATGAGCGACAAAAAACAGACTTGTCAAGATTAATTGTTAAACCAGCTTGCCGTAGTTTTTCACAAGCTCTTTTTAACAATGTTATGTGTTCATCAAAAGTTTCAGAGATAAGTATAATGTCATCGACATAGTAAAAGATATTATTAGCAAATTCCGGACCAAATACTTTGTCCATTAGTCTCATCATTCGAGCAGTTGAGTTTACCAAGCCAAATGGTAACCTTCTAAATTGAAAGGCTCCCACGCCTGGCACAGAAAAACAAGTCTTTTCTCGCGAGTCAACAGACAACATAATTTGAAAGAAAGCAGACTTTAAGTCTAAAGAGGTCATAAACTTAGCATTATTTAGAGAGTCTAGTATTTCTTGTACCCTAGGCATTGGATAAGTATCCACTTTAGTTAAGCTATTTAATTTTCTGCTATCTAAGCACATTCTAAGTTCGCCATTAGCCTTTGGAACTAGCAAAATAGGACTATTCCACGGAGAAGTACTTCTTTCAATAATACCTAATTTCAACATATCATCAATCTCCCTACGAACATACTCTCGATGATGAAAAGGTATCGGATAATATTTTTGTTTAACAGGAGCATTGTCTCCGGTATCAATGACATGTTCTTCCAGAGTGGTACAACCTAAAGTATCCTTAGTAGCTGCAATACATTCAAAATCTAGAACCACGCTATTTAATCGTGACCTTTGTTCAGGACTGAGATCTTCCAAGTCATGTAAATGAATATTAGTATCTTTTATTAAGTTAAGAACAGAGTACGGTTCAATCGACCGTTTAGTATTCAGAATATCCGAGCAAAGATGAAATTTAGTTAAGAAATCTACCCCTAATATAATTGGAGTATTAACATCACTACAAACATAGAAATTAATATAATGTAGAACATGTTTATATGAAACAGGTATTTCAATTTTTCCTAAGACTTTCAGAGATGCCCCATTTCCAACAGCAAGTTCAGTATCACATGTCTGCAAGGGAAAGTCTAAACCTTCACTTAGCAATAAGGAGTAAGCACACTCGCTTATTAACGACACGGCAGCTCCACTGTCAGCTAATGCATTGCACTCAAGCCCTAAAATACCTACAGAAAGAAATGGCCTAGGATCGCCCCCATTTTCTTTAAATAAAAGTGAACAATTATTATTGTCATCAAAATTAGTCATAGTTAAATCAGTTTGAGTATACCGGTCAGAGGTATTAGAAGAGTTAGATTTATTTTTATCTATAGTAGCAATAGGATCCTCCGACCTATTATTTAGTTTTTTGAACAAGGACAATATTTAGTAATTACACCAGGTCGCTTGCATTTAAAGCATATTGGTGTTTTGTGTACATCACACCGAGAATGGTGATGTGCACCTCCACATTTTAAGCATAAAACAGTATTATTTTTCTGTTCAAGATTAGTGACACGAAGCCTAGCATTAGAAGTTGATGAATTTAAATTTTCACCCAAATGGCAGAAATTTGGCAAAATAGATTCCTTGCCAGTGTTTAAGAATCCTCTATTTTCACACTTAAATTTAGAAACTTCCAAACGTGAACAAATATCCTTCAAACCCCTAATTGAGTTAACCTCCGTTAAAGCTAAACGAGAAATAAAGAAAGGACTCATATTAGTCATAATAATTTCCAGCTGTTCTGCTTCACTCAATGGTTTAGACAGACGTAAGAACAAACTTTCCATAATGTTAATGTAAGATTTTATATTTTCACTTTTGTCTTGCAAGCGCGTCCTAATCTGATTCAACAAACAACGTTCATATTCAATGGGTTGAAATTCAGCTTTAAGTAATTCAATTAAATTCTCAAAAGATTCAAGGTGAGATTTATTATTCCTAAACCATATTAGCGCTTCACCAGAAAAAAGATGAACAGAGTTCCTTAAAAGCTCAACATCAGTGACCTCCGAGGAGTATTTCAATTCACGTAACCGAAAGATAAAATCATGAACAGGTGTTCGACCATCATAAATAAGATTCCACTTAAGAACTTGAGAAGCACGTTTGTAACAAGAGCTTGAAGGAGCCATTTCAACAGATTCTCTCACAACAGCTTGAGAAGATTGACCAGGAGTTTGATTACACTTAAGAGTTTCAACTGCATGATACGCATGTGAGACAAGAGCTATCTTTGCAAGATGCTGTTCAGATGTCAAAGAATGAAGTTTCTCCAACCTTAATATGATGTGTGACAACCTCGACAGACACCTGCGACGACACGACGATGAAGAGTGATCAGCCTGAAGCACCGCCTCAACTTTCTCTTTGCAGATCTGAAATTCGTTGTCAACAGACAAGCTTGAGATATATGTGTTGATTTTGTTTGTGTCAGGTGTTATGCCCCTAGTAGATCTTAAACTACGTTTTAATTCATCTACAGTATCATCCTCAACAGGTTCTAAGCCCCGGGATTTCAATTCAAACAATAGCTCATCCTTATTCAAATAGTCAACATCTATATGTAATGCCATGGCTAAGTATGCCAGTTAAAATTATAGTTACAGAAAAAGTCAAGTAGTATAAAACTTTAGGTACAAATCTTTTTATAAATTTGAGTTAAGTATGTATATTTTAGATACAGAGTAACACTTATATTACAAGTGTGTAAGAGTAAGTTCAGTTTTAAAAGTTCAAAATAAAAATTAATAGTAAAAGTAGAATTTACTTATTTAAATCCACTTAGTAATTTTAAAGATAGAAACACAGATTATAACACAAAGTATAAATTTTAAATACAGCCAAGAGAACTCCTGTTGTAAAGGTTCATAAAATAGTTATTAAAAAAAGGAATAATAATAAGTTGCTTTCACCGACACTATCAGAAAAAAGCTAAGCTTTGCCCCTAGCGTTGGGCCGCCAAAAATGTAACGTTATATTATTATATATTAGAGTTACTTATGTGTGAGGTGACTTGACAGAGGTTCTGTCCACACTTGGTGTTGGGCCGGGACTAAAATTGACTAAAATAGAGGGTCGTGGATACTTGAGCTTAGTTCGGTACGAAAACAACTTACCAGTGTCGCACAAAATTGGTGCAGTTTACTAGATAGATAAGAAAGAAAAGGGGCGCCATCTGTTTTAATCTAAACCAACAGAAAGATGTAAGTAGATAGTAATATTAAATTAGAGAGATTGAAAGTAAACAAACATGAACCTTGTCAACAGAGTTTATTAACCTGTTGTTTATATCGTACAGTAAAAATTAACCAGTTACCATGCTACTACTCTCTTTCAGAGCGTCTTATACATACAGACCCACTGCACAATAGCAGGGTTATTTTATAATATACTTCCCTACTTATCAAGCGTTAACTTATAAACTATTCCTCTGTAACTGTGACAGGGCAAATGAAATCATACATCTCTACGTTCGAGCGTTTGTGTACATGTAAGCAGTATGAAACGTGTTCACCTGATGAGTAGACAGATCCACAAGTAAAGGATGAAGAAGTTCAGCGGGCGCAGCAAATCCACAGAGAAGCATGGACCGCAGCAACACCACGTAGAAAAAGACAGCGTGGCAAACACCCAGCAGAAGCAGATCCGGCAGTTGCACAGACAGGCAGGCGTGCACACAGTCAGAGAGACAGGCGGTCAGACGGGCATAGCCATACACCGCACGTCGACATAAACAGACAAGAGGAAACCCATGGAAGAAGAATCCAAGAAGGAGAAGGGCCCCACAGAAGGACCGGCTGTTTTTAGCTGCAAAGATTGTTGGCATTAGTATTTTGTATGAACATACGTTTTATACCTGCAAATAAAAACCTCAAGCACAAGAAAGCAACAGTGTGGATGACACGTTTCGTGAAACAAAATAGATTTTGTAGATAGGCAAATACACTTACCCGGTTAAAGAAGTATTAAAAGCAGCGGCGACTTTACCATGCGTTTAACCATGTTCGCCTTAGGTTTAGAAATCGTGTTCCTCCTTACATGTTTATTCTAAAACAAGAAACGACCATAAAACACCAAAAATAAAAGCACCTGACGACGAGGTCGACAAAATTCTAGCACACACGAGATACTTACGTAGAAACACTTAGCATTTAACAAGGATGAATTGCGCTTACATGACGCTAAATTTACAAAATGGCCATACGGCCATAGTGAGACTCTCACAGTATGTCGGTGACGTACGTGCTCACATATCTGTAGCGGTAACGAGAATGACAAACAGATTCTTCACCTATGCGACCATTGACAAGCGTCTATGACTAAACCTAGAGGAGAATCGTATCGATTGAGACTTCGACCAGATATCGAGATTAAGATAAATTAGAGAAAACAGATCCTAACAATATTTAATTATAAATAGAACCTTCCCGAAGCGTTTTCCTAAAATAAACAAAGATTTGTTTAAATGCAAAAAGAAACTAGTCCTATATTATACCAAGCGGCAACACTGAGCGATCGGCGAGTCGAAATATTATCCCTTGTTGTCCAGAGATGTCGCCACTGGTTCTAAAATAACAGCATTAGACATTAATCTGTAACAGGCTTACCTCCGCTTCTGATGGATACGGTTCAAACATCAAACGGACCACAATTTTAATCAACCCCATTGATTACAAATTCGGATTGAAATCCGAAATATATTACGTTGGGAAATTTAAACGCTTATTACATTTTGACTGAAGGCCTTAGAATAATTTAATAAAGCCACAAAGCTTCTGTTCACTAACGAGGAATTAACATCGATTGAATTGATAGACTTTTGTAAATGGAACACTAAATTAAAAAAAACAAAGTTCGGCGCATTAGGACGTCTCAAACAACAGATTGATTCGGCCGTTTTTCAGTATTTCTCAGATTTTATTAGAAAAAGTACGCCTATGGCTATGACTTGAAATATGGAGAGAATATTCCTTAAGTAAATAGGTACCCAAGAGGTACGTAGGTACCCTACAGGAGCGATAAGAAAGGTTTTCTTGAATATGACCCACAATGGGAATAAATAGCCCTCTATTAGTCCTCTATTAGAAGCGGGAAATTAATTCTAGACCTACGTAGTCGTGGGTATCCTTTAGTATTCTATACAATTACCTGCGCCACGGTAGGGACCCACTCAAACGCACACAGATAAAAAAAGACATTTATATATAAGTAATTGAAGGTTTGCCAACGAGCAATGGAGTGCAGTAGGTATGT
This sequence comes from Acleris sparsana, assembly GCA_923062465.1. NCBI lineage: Eukaryota > Metazoa > Arthropoda > Insecta > Lepidoptera > Tortricidae > Acleris > Acleris sparsana. The sequence goes on along the minus strand of OV281307.1, from coordinate 10,575,876 downwards.
TAGGTGTTAAAAGGACAGATCGCATCCGGAACACCACACTACGCTCCAAAACACGCATAGCTGACGTAGGAGAAAAAACCGCCGGGCTTAAGTGGGATTGGGCCGGTCACGTCTGCCGCATGCACCCGGACCGGTGGGCTAGCGTAGCCACCAAGTGGGTGCCGCAAAATGGGCGGCTTAAACGGGGCAGGCCTAGACGGAGATGGCGGGACGACTTGGACGCATTCCTTAACAACTGGCCGGAAGAGGCACTAAATAGGGACTCATGGAGATCAAGGGGCATTTGCCCAGCAGTGGGACACTCATACAGGCTAGGAAAAAAAAAAATGAAGGAAGAAACTGGCGGGCTGTTCGATTAATACACTGCCGAAAATACTGGACGCAGGGACTTGATGGACGGAATATTCCGTGGATGTCCTAGGAGTGCACAAAGAGATTTAAAAAAATCATCCATTTATTGTTGGAAACTCTTTACTCGTCCTCTAGTTATTTATATAAACATACGAGGGGACGCCCGCGACTTCGTACGCGTAGAATAAGTTACCAGCTACTCCCCCTATTTTAACCTCTTAGGGGATGAATTTCGAAAGATGCCTTCTTAGTGCACTGTTAGACCTCATAAGGAATCTACGTGCCGGAATCTCTAGACCCAGCGGTTTGGATCGTGGTTGATATGTCAATCAGCTTCTTCTATATTATACTATTCATAACAATACAGCGACCTGCGAGGTCGACGATCCGGCGACGTCACGTAACGTATCCGATTTCCAAGATTCGACGGAACTCCCATTGGTAACAATGTAGCTTTATATAGGAGGTATTGTATTATTTTTGCCTCAGAAGATTGCCTATTTACCTTATCACTTTTATCCTTAGGTTTAACATGTGTCGATAAGAACATTAGCTGTCAATCTAACACAAATTGAACTAGTCCCAAATTAAGCTCAAGGCTTGTACTAAGAGTAGGTACTAAACTTCATTCGGATAGGTATTTAACTAAATGTAAACAAAACACCACATGACATAGTGGCTCAGCCAATAGGAGCAGAACACTGGCACGTCAATGCTCGACCAAACAGCTTTGATTGGCTGTTGAACAGACCCACATTTTGGGTTGGTTACATTTAGTTAAATACATATCCGAACGAATTATAGACAACAGTAAACATGCTTATATAAAGAAATACATATATGAATCAACAAATTCGCGCTTATTGCACAAATGTCTGCCCTTACCAAATAGGTTTACGTGTTCGTCGACTTATGCTTTAGACGCGTGTACTTAACCAAAACATAAACACGGTGTCCCAAAACTTAGCTATAGTCAAGAGCAATGGAAACGGGTCACTTTGTTAAGAATTTCCATAGAAAGTGACCCGTTTTAATTGTCATTCAGTGTAGAATCCAAATATTGTAATACTTATTTCATTCAATTGAAATAAGTTCACACGCCGATGCAAACAGAGGGTGCTCAAAGTTTAACGTGTGTAGATTTGTAATTCTGTTCAAGCTTAATTTATTTCAATCTTATCTCGACAAGTCCAATGACGATAATGCGAGTTATCAGCTTTGAAAGTATATAGGGTTGATTGATATAGGTACTTCGCGGGTTTAAAAAAAACCACTATAATTGGTAAAGAAAACCATGAGGCATAAAGCTCACCTTTTGTACTCAAATTTGTATCATTGTGCATTAAAGATTAAATTAATAAATAATGAATTGTACGGGCAACAAAAAACACTATACATATGGGTCAAACGGACAAGCTATTGTTACAGCAAAATGGCGGACACATCCTGAAAAGGAACGATAGAAAGGGTCATTGTCATAAGACCCATATTACCGGTCCCTCGACCTACGACCCCCCGACGACCGGTCAACGTCACGTCCAAGTCAAGTATCCGATTTCGGAAATGAAAATGGAACTCTCCCGTTCACAAGACAATTAGAAGATTGATGAACTGACTTCTATTGAACTAGGGAACTTCAACCTTAAATTAATTGTCAATAAACTTAGCATTAGCACTATTTATTAATAATTAATTCTGCTAGTATGGTTGCGTTTATAGCTAGAAAAAATGTGGAGCGTTTTACAGACTGACGCGAACTGCCAGTTATTTTCGCGTGCAATGTAGGCCGCGTACGGTAGCATATTATTAGGACTCGCTTACTTTGCAGCATTGTAAGCGAAAATCGCAAAAAGCGCGTCTGTCTGTGAAACGGTTAAAGCATCCGTCACTCTCCTAGTTATACGTTACGGATGTTTTATTCATATTTTGTCACGCGATAAACACAGTCGTATAAGGTCCCCAGGGTAATTTTTTTTCTTTCCTTCTTTCTTCCATACGAATATACATTGTAACTAACAATATTTTTAAGCACTGTTAACGGTTTTATAATAAAAATACACCCTCACCCTTGATAGTTTACCAAGCGTTACTAACTTGAAAAGTTTTTTCGGACATCGATGTAATGCAAAGTTTTATTTGACACGTCTGAGAAGCAGACCATGTACCAACTTCAGAAAACGATGTTTAATGTTAATCAATGGTACTCGACGGTTAGTTCATACATTTTGACAGTTGCTAACACATTAATCGACTTTTAGGTTGATGGTGAAATTCGACATTAGTTTCATGTGAATTTGTGGATAAATGGAAGTAACTTAGCTTATTTATAGATGTCAGTTGTTAATTTACCGATACGTTGCGTGCCGAATGAATTTGTATGAAAGGATGTCTCTAATTAATAAAGCGGAAAGTTTAATTCACGCGATAGCATGCAACATCTATAGCAGTACGGACCAATTCATGAAACTACGACGCAATCTCACTTCGATGACAAATTTACGAAGCAAAAAAACACATGAACCTGAGAACAATTATGTAAAAAGAGACATTCCTAAAACATCTGAAGAGGGTACAGTAGAAGTACCGAACGCAGGAACATTTTTTCGTAGACAATCAGTGTAATAAGGAACAGATTTTTCACACATGTACGTACATACGAATACTCCATCAAAATATATCAGGCCTGATAAATAAAAGTGACGAATTATCAGTACACCTAAATAATCTAGAATGCCAGCAAAAGTCGATAGATGTCATGGGAATCACGGAACACAATATGACCGCATACAATGAGGGCCTCTTAACTATTCCAAACTTCGGTTTAGCTACAAGCTTCTGTAGAGACAAAAGAAGAGGAGGAGCATGCATCTTGGTACGAGTTGGACTTCGATATAAGGTACTCGAAAATATCAAAAAACAGTCTGTAAAGTGTCTCATTGAGTGCTGCGCCGTGGAGCTTTGCGATTACAATATGATAATTATTTGTATATATAGAGTGCCTGGAAGTTGTCTAGACACGTTCCACGAAAGACTTGAAAATATTTTAAATATATCATGTGGTCAAAAAAATAAGCAAGTAATTATATGCGGAGATTTCAATATTGACGTATTAAAAGAGACTCGAAAAAGTCGCGATTTCAACGTTCAATTAATAAGCTTTAATCTAAAATTAGAACTAAAACAGGTAACAAGAAGCAGCAGTGCGACTTGTCTGGACAATTTTGCTCATAATTTAAAAGGGGCTAAAAGTGAAGTGTTTGAATTAGCATTATAGAATATAGAATAGAATAGAATAGAAAAAACTTTATTCACCTTAATAAGTATGCCATGGACATGCAAATACCATAGAATTACAAAAAATACGAAACAAAATTTAAAACAATGTAAAATAATATTGTGAAAGTTCTTAAGTACTTAATATAAATAATTAACAATAATTCAATGCCACGGCATATCCGTGAAAGGGCGCCGGCTCAGCATGTGCTGCAGCGCTGATATTCTGCCGGAAACCATGGGTGCGGCAGGTGACGCCCTTAGAAAGTCACTCACTCAAAAATTGGGACATACAGACATATTTTTAATTTGAATAACACCACAACCTTAATACCAAAATAAAATCTAATTTTAAAATCTACTTAATTATTAAGTTACTACTGAAGTATTATCCAACCGGAAAAGTTAGGTATTGGCCTGAACTTTCTGCAGATTCAGCAAATGCAGTTTATATTTACTTTTAAAAGCTAATTTTGAACGAGCATCTCTAATAGGCGGAGGAATGTTGTTCCAGCACCTCGAGGCCAGATACCTAAAGCTTCCCCTAAAAGCAGCGGTCTTGTGTCTGTACGGAACCAAGACGCAAGATCTCGCCGATCGGTGCTTAGCTGCCTTGGACGACCAATTTAGTTTGTCATGCAAGTAAACAGGTGTACCGGTCTTCACAATCCCAAATAATAAACTTGCAAATAATAACTCCTTTCTGTGTGCCATATTCAAAGTGTTTGCTTTATTCAGAAAAGGAGTTATATGCGAACGAGGAGGGACGGGAAAGCAGTACCTAATACAAGCATTTTGAACACGCTGCAAAAGTTTATGAGTTTTAGCAAATAGGCAAGAACCAAACGAAGTTAAACAGTAATTTAACTTTGAAAGAATCAGCGCTTCGCAAAGTCGAATGCGCAAATCAATATCCAAATAATGCCTAACTCTGTAAAAAATTCTTAACCTATAGAAACAGTTGCGCACCAGATCAGCGACGTGATTTTCAAAACGGAGGCTTGAGTCCATAAGGACACCGAGATTTCGTGCCTCTTGCACCTCCTCTACCTGATTACCCAACACAGAAATCGTGGGATTCAGAGTTTTAACTTTTTGCTGTTGATGTCGAGATCCTAAAAGCATAAATTTTGATTTACTAGGATTTAAAACCAGGCAATTCTCAGATGACCAGCCGGCAATGTGTTGTAAATCTTCATTTAAAAGCCTAATCGCGTTGTCAGTCTCAGTGTGTCTAAAGGATATGTAGACCTGTAAATCATCTGCATATAAGTGGTATTTACAGTGTTTAATCCTACTGCAAATATCGGAAGAATAGATAATAAATAGCAAAGGTCCCAAAATTGACCCCTGAGGGACTCCTCTATTCACTGGTCTCAAATCTGAAAACACACATGAGCCATCAGACTTTACAACTTTTACCTTCTGCCAACGATCTGTAAGATAGCTTCGAAACCACTCCAAGGATGAATCAGTAAAACCGTAATATCTTAACTTGGACAGCAAGAGAGACACATTTAACGTATCAAATGCCCTCGAAAAGTCCAAAAGCGTCAATGCAGTAACCATACCAGCGTCTTGGGCAGACAAGATTTCGTCAAAGACGTCATGCAACGCGGTATTGGTACTGCGGCCCCGTCTAAAACCGGATTGCATAATTGGGAGTATGTTATTATCTTCGAGATACTTGACCAGTTGGTTATAGACGACTTTTTCAAGAATTTTCGACATATAAGGCAATAAACTAATAGGCCTTAGGTCTTTTAGTTCTTGAGGGTTACTATTCTTTGGGATCGGACTTACGATCGCTGTTTTCCATAATTGTGGGAAGTCAGAGAGTAATTATCAGATCATGCTGCACAAATGTTGCTCTGTCTTGTAAATAGAACTTGCACAACAAAGTCATGGAGCATTAGGCGTAGGGACTATAATAAACATAATTTAGATTTATTTAATAGGCATATTAAATGTTTGAGTTTTGGCGATGTTTTGGCCTCGAATGAAGTAGATAAAGCTTATAATGACTTTTTACACATTTTTAAATGTGTTTATGACCTCTGTTTTCCATACAAAATCGTAAAAAGGAGTCTTAAAACCAAGCCTAAATGGATCTCGAAAGGGATAAAGGCGTGTTGTAAAAAAAAGAGAGAGGCATTATGGCTGTATCGGCGTAACAAAAATCAAGAGAATAAAAATGCATATTGTTCGTATGCCAACAGACTGAAAAAAATTATTAAAATGACGAAACTTTCACAAAATAATAACTATATAGTAAATTCGACTAATAAATCAAAAGCTACTTGGCAGATAATTAATCAAGCAAAACATAACATGCCAAAGGAGCCAATTATTAAGTTAAATGTTCATAGTAAATGCTACACGACACCATTAGATATTGTCTCTGTTTTCAATAACTTCTTTGTGGACGAAATAGAAACCAACAGTAATAAATACAATGACTTGTACTGCACCACCAAAATGAAATCGAACTGTAATTCCTTATTTATGACTCCTAGCACCCCTGATGATGTGCGTAAAACCATACTATCCCTAAAAAACACAAATAGTGTAGGTTTTGATGACATAAACACTAAAGTTGTAAAATGCGTTAGCAGCATAATCGCAGTACCATTATCTCATATTATTAACCTATGTTTCTCCGAAGGTGTTTATCCCAATAATCTAAAAACGGCCATAATAAAACCTTTGCATAAAAAGGGTGACAAAGAGATACCGAGTAACTACCGTCCTGTCGCCTTGCTACCAGTATTTTCAAAGGTTTTTGAAAAAATCATGTATGACATAATTTACAATTATCTGGAAAAGTATAAAATACTCATATATGAACAAAAAGGTTTCCGGAAAAACACGTCTATAAATATAGCCATATACGATTTAGTTAAAAAAGCTCTCGAGTGCCTCGATAATAGGAAGGCATCTTGTGCTATCTACATGGATATGACTAAGGCTTTTGACTATGTAGACCATGACATACTTCTTGCCAAGCTGAACAACTACGGTATCCGCGGCAGACCCCTGGAACTCATAAGATCGTATCTGGGGAATAGGGAACAATACACCGAGATCACACAACTATGTAAGAAAACCAGAGAGGAAATGACATATAGGTCAGAACGCAGGAAAATAAGGTACGGAGTGCCGCAAGGTAGTGTCCTTGGCCCACTGTTGTTTCTGGTCTATATAAATGACATAACTGAGTCGGTCACACATCCGATGATACTGTTCGCCGATGATAGCACTATATTCATTGAACTAGACACTAACGGCAAGTACGAAGATGAAGTTAACAATTGTATAAAAGATGCTATTAACTGGTTAGATAATAATAATCTAAAGGTAAACTTAGACAAAACCAATGTAATGCAATTTAGTCAACGTAAAGCAGCTCCATCTCTAAACCCTATTTATAATGGTAAAAACATAGCCAAAACACGGACAACTAAATTTTTAGGTCTATATATAGATAATAACATGACGTGGGAGTCGCACACTATGGAAGTATGCAAAAAATTATATAAATTCTCGTTTGCGCTCCATAAGTTGGCGAAAATCGCTGACCGTGCTACAGTTCTAACAGCTTATCACGGCTTTGTCTCCTCAAACCTTAGATACGGTATTGTGTTTTGGGGAAACTCCTCATCTCGGGTCATGGTCTTCAGGGCACAAAAACGGTGTGTTAGAGCGATTGCGGGCTTGAGCCCTCTACAGAGCTGTCAACCTTTTTTTAAATCGCTTAACCTACTGACTTTCCCTTCCCTGTATATATTTGAATGCTGTGTATTTGTGAAAGGGAATCCTAATTTATTCCAAATGAAAAAGCCACCCAAAAGATTAAACTTTCGACAAAGGAAACCAGAAGTGGAAGTAGGTAGGTGCAAGACCACCTTGATGCAAAAAAACATTCTTACTATGGCACCAAAAATGTATAATAAACTACCTGAATCGTGGCAAAAGCTAACTGTAACTAGATTTAAACGCATGTTATATAGTTTTCTATCCGAGAAATGTTACTATCATGTTATGGAATTTTTAAATGACGATAGCCTGCCCTTGTAAATAATAATCAATAATGGCGCATTTTATTATAACTACCTATATTAATTAAGAATACAAATGACTTAATATTTAAACTATTTGAACTCTAATTACCTATAAACTACTGGAATGCTTAATTGGATGTAATATTTAATTGAAGTTTGGACATTCACGAATACTATTTCATTATTTAACTTTATTATAGACATAAGTTTGTAGTTGTTTGTTTGTGCTACGTAATAGATGCTTGCCTTAAACAAGAATTCGTACGCCTAAACGGCTCAGCATGGTTGTACAACATATAAACCTTTGTCACCTACCTGTTACCTATGTTGACGAAATAAAGGAAATTTGAATTTGAAAAAGGTTCATTTTTTTACAACATATTAAATTATGTTCAATATGGCGCATATATCTATCGGCCCATTGGAACCTTGACCCAACACTCAACAAACTTGAACTTTGTCACAGTGACGTTTTGATCCAAGTCGTAAGATGTGTCAAACAAATTGTTTTATAATGTCACTGCGACACCGTTCTATGGTAGGCCAGGGTCCGATTGGGCTGCTTTAAAATAATATATTGGTATGGAAGACACACACTGTAAATTATTGTCAGTTTCAGTGACGTTTTGTAGGTTAAACCACTTCGAGTCTATATCCTTATTTTAACAAAGCCAGCTGGGTATTCAGCTTGCTTTTTGTGTATTTTTATTTCTTCATTACCTAAATCTTATTTTTTTACACAAAAGGGGAACTTAATGCCAAAGGCTTTGTCAGTTGACCTTTGGATAAAGCAGAACATTTACAAAGACCTATTATTCTCATAAATATATAAGCTCTATACAAACAAAAAAATACAACATTACTTATCAATTAAATATAGTTAGTGGACTTAATATTTTTATGCTCAGCCTATAAACACTCGAAGTCATATATATGTACACGGTTTCAGCACGTCAAAACAATCTACACGCCCCTATGCCAAAGTAACGTATATAAATGTCTTTGACTGAGTCGACCTCATAAGTAGCTATACAATTTTGTACCTTGTCGCTTTAACGCCCTTGATTGATTTGTGATTAGTTTAATCAGGACGTTAAGGTGACAAGGTACTAATTTTTTCAATGGAATATGAACCTATTGTAAATACCATAAAGTCAATTCTCAAATACGATTTTCAGTGATAAAAAACAGAGGAAAATATATTTTATCTCCTTGGGAATGGATCTTTATTCCATTGGCCATATTATGTAAGAACATTTTTTTGTACGTTTTTTTGCCTTAAGGCAATCATTTATTTAGCGCTAAATTTACTATGTGTTCCTTCTATTTCGATAGTCTTGACAGTAAGACAGAAAACAAATTGATTCGTTAAAGATCTCGTCTTTGGTATGGAGGATTTTTTTTTTCTTTGCCCCGCGGCGACTTGAACAGCTACTACCGCGGTAATATGGCGTTTCCACTATGTTACCGCACTGTGTTTCGCCAGTGTCAATTATATATAGGTATAAATCAATGTAGTAATAAAACACAATCCAATCTTCTCTAGGAAGATTGGTGGCAACGTTGTACGGTGATATGTAGGACAGAGGCCAAGATAGTTTTAAGTTAACCTCTGTACCACTGCGAGTCCACTTGAAACGAGAAGTAAGATGCCAGGATACACGAAATAAGTCCAAGTCACTGTGCAACACAAAGGCATTAAAAGTACAAATCACTAACAAAAAAGAACTTTGAACACCTAAATACACAAATATAAAAACTAAAACAAATTACACATCCGCCATCTTTTGACGTTGCAAATGGCCTCGTATGGAGCCTTAAAAATCCAAGATGGCGATTTTGTCCCCACTAACGAGACACGTCATCGTGTGTCGGAAAGGGAGGCTAACTAACGGAAACTAAGCCGCACTTCCGGGTAAAGATGTTAATCTTTATTAGGGTAAGTTCAGCTTAATGACGTGCATGACGACTAAGATATTATATTTACTGACTGACAGGCAGTACACAGTCTAAAGCGCTGGACCTAGGGACTAATGGAGGAAATATTATTTACCTTTTTTTTAAAACTTATTATACCGTAGCCGCAGTCACCGTAAATCATGGAAAATACCCTGGTTATGCTAGTAACCTTAACTCCAGCAATTATTTGAGCCATAACCATTTTTAGGTAGCATTCATCTCCAAAAGAAACTTCCGAACACAGCCATTGCCCTTCAACTGACCTTTTTATAAGGTACGAATCGTAAACACGGCCAAAATGACATACACAACGTCCTCGTCCCTTGGGGTCAATAATCCGCCAGAAGAGACGCTTCGCTATTCAAGATGTACCTACTTAATTAACTTTTTGTCTTTGCGTCAGCCGAAACCCTACTCGAATATATCTTTTACACGCACTTATCGGGTATCTTCGAATTCGTTTTTGTGAGTTCTTATTCTGTAGTTTTCTTGGACATTTCTTTGATCATTTCGATTATAATGCCGTGTGTCAATGTCAAGTCACGATTAAACTTAGCTAATGTAATTTAGTATTGCTTTTGAGATGTTATCGTGTTATCAACGTTATGATAGCTCTTATTTACTTGATAGTAATGACGGTATAGTTGAAATGATACGATAACAATAGGTGTACTAGTGAAGAGACAAAGTAGAACAAGGGCCCAGCAGCCGAGATGCAAACGGTGATAACGTTTCTGTTTTCTATCGACTCGAAATGTATGGAGTTGATATAGCGATCGACCCGATCTGTAATCAGCTTACGGCATTTACATGCACTTTGTCGAATTTCGAAAATCGTTAACTTGAAGCGCTAGCGTTATGTATCTTCACTGAGGGTCAAGTTAGTTATGTTACCGACGAATTTTTGTATGATAATAGAAGGCTCTTTCTTCAGTGCAATTTTTTTTTTCCCTTTGCCTAACTTAACCTAGTAAAAACTTTTGATTGACATTATAATATTATTTATATACGTATTTGTAATTTGCATAGATAATCACATATGATAATATGTATTACGCAAATACATAAAGTATTCTAGCATTATTATGATACCATTATAAAATGTATTTCGTCGTGTACCGTTTCCTAAACTTAATATGTGGCCTTAGCTATTTTCATTTTATTCGTTTAATTATTCACTGATTATAATGAATTACCAAAAATGATAAAATGTATCCTACCTTCAAGTAATCAATAGCTGGCTTCACGTAACCAGCGACATCTGTGTCCATATCGAGGTACCTCTTGAGCGCGAAGTTGAGTAGGACTGTAATAGACTCCTCCGGCTTCTTCGTGTTGAAATGAGTGCTCTTGGGCAGACCCTGGGCGTCCAGGAAACCGTTGATGATGTACTCAGCTGAGGATATGTATCTGGAATATGATAAGATTACAAAAAATAACATTAAATTACGTATCATTATCTGCCAGATACGAGTAGATATACGTTAAATATCAAAACATTACAGGTATTGTTACAAGTAGAACGCGTTTTTGCCAGCAAGTATTGTTTATCTGACTTCATTTTCCATTGCTTGACAGAGATAGTAGAACAATCAATCGGTAACTACATTGTTTATGAAGGAACACGTCTACTGTAATATAGATAGATTCCAACCAAATTACAAAAGTAAAGGCTAGAAACAACACCTAAACAAAATTTAATGGCAACCCTTTTTTTTAGAAACTAAATACTGTGTTAGTGGTCTCTTTAAATATCAAATACATTCGCAATTTAAAATGGGATATTTTTTTACTCGGCATTTAAAGTAGGTTGCCTAAAAGCGAACCATAAACCTAATTTACCCGTCCTTGTACAAAATATAGTTATGAATCAAGCGACCAGAACTGTTGAAACTTGCTACTTCAACAAACTTCTACTTTTCCCGTAAAAATTGTCTAAGCACCAGATAAATTTCCAACTTCTCGGTTTGAAAACCGTAAAATACAATTTAGAGTGTTGTTTTTGAAACTTTCATGTGGATTTCCTGAAACTTCACTTAGGTACTCTGGGTAGCAATGTTGCCTAAAATACTATATTATTGGTAATTGTACTAAGTAAAGATATGCGATAATGTCCATGATTAGTTAAATATGTTCTATGTCATCATGTCAAAACAAATCAAATACAAGACATTGACTTTCCCAAGTCTATACATTCAGTTACAGTCTTAGCTGTACTACGAGTTCTATCCTGGAGAAAAGTGCTGCTAATTATAATTATGTATAGTTTCAAACCTAAATGACGTACGTGTGTAGGTCTATACAATCAAAAAATGAGTTAGGTGGTTTAACATGCAAACCCTTGGTAAAAAAAAAAAAAATTAAAACGTACTAGTGCGAAATATCCAACTTTTCGCACTATGTGCAGCTAAGAAAAGAAAAAAACATTACTTCGAAAAATCCAACTTCCCGTTCAATATCCCAACAGCTACGAAAAATATCAACTGTATTAAAAATAAAATAATTGAGAATTTTGTTTAATCGTGTTGTACGTTTAATAGTCTCAAGTAATTATGATACCGCGTTATGGTTATTGAGATGCAGATCGGGGAAAACTACCAAATATCATACGTGGCTTCTCCTTCCAGATTCAAGCAAATACTAGTGCAAAATAAAAGTTTATTAACATACCTCTGGTAGACTTCAGGTTTGGCCATATGCATCACCATGTCAGTCAAGTACTTCGCCGCTGCCTTTATCCAGTGTCTCCTGAACGAGTGGTTCTCAAAGTTCTTCATCATCAGCTCAAAGCTCAGGCTACCATCAGGACCTGTGAACGCCTTTAGCGCCCTCTTCATTCCCGACTTCTCCCAGATGGTCTTCCCTATCTCAGAATTGACAAACAAGTCCCAGTATAGATGGATTCTTTCAAGGAATGGTGGTAAGAAGTTGGCGTGGTCCTTATGTCCTGCAACTATACCCTTGGCGTCGGGGTTTGTCAGGGAGCCTATAGAGTTCATGATCGCTGGAAGCATGGAGGCGACGTTTTTGTTGCCCAGTAGACCTGACGCCATGCTGAGGATGCCTTCTAAGTTCAAGTCGTTGTTGTTAGACTGACGTTTTTGCCTCTCTTCCCTCTTTGGTTCATTCATCTGGGCGAACATTGAAATCATTGAACCAATCATAGCTGGATCTATCTTTCCGTCTTGTCCTCCAACTAGACTTCCAAGACCTGCAAAGTAAAATAGCCTTTATGATTTATCGTTTCTTATAATGTTACAATTACGTTCATCATGTTTTACCGGGCTATCATACTGGGACTCAGGAATCTATTGGGCGCATTCTGGAGTTCTGTAAAAGGCCACCTAAAAAGATCGAACTACATAGTAGTGTGTATGTGCCTGTTGTAATTCTTAAAAGTATGACACGCGTGAAGTAGTTTCGTCTAATTACTCGCAAATCACTATAAACATATTTTTTTCCTAAAATTCACTTGAATACACGCGAGTGAAAACACTAACAGTTATAAAAGAGGGTCATTAGAGCATAAGAGCGTAAAACTTGGTTTTTGTCCCGTAAGTGTAGTTAAACGATGACTTAGACGCGTTTCAAAGCGAATGGCGGGAGCATGCGCTCAATCGGGACGAATGGCGGAAAAGAGGGGAGGCCTTTGCCCAGCAGTGGGACACCCGACTAGGCTAAAAAAAAAAAGTGTAGTTAAACTTAAGTGTGTGACAAACAAGCCAGGTCTTCTTAGGACTGCATCAACTTCCACACAGCTATATAATTACTGCCCTGCTAAGTCAAATGGGGGTATCTCAGATAAAACTCCCTTTACAAGTGCAAACTTACTACTCACAGCACAGGGTGGAATTTGAGATACAGTACCACCTCTTGGCTTTTGAGGGCAGTATATGAATGCCATACATCTGGATTATTCGGATTTTTTAACTAGTGGATTTAAAACACTAAAACTTTGCTACTATGCCATCGCGTGAAAGGTGTCACACCCAATATGATAGACAACTACAAAGAGATGCATTCACTTTTTCACCTAATTGCATTGTAATAAGGTCTAAAACTAGATATATCTCTTTGTAGTTGACTGTAAAAAAAAAAATGTGTGAGGTTGTACTCGTACCGTGATATTTAGTTATTGAAGTAGATGTCCTTAGAAATGCGCACCAAATAAATCAATTATTTCAAAATTTAATTGAACGTTTATCTACTGCTATTAACAAGCCTTAAAACAAATTGAATTCTTGCAAAACTAATTATCTCTATAAATCTGCAATTTAACTTTAAAATTCAATCCTATCCAAGTTTCCAAAATAAATACAGCCGTTCAAAGATAAGATACGAATGATGATTTAGCCCAAAGTTACGAGTTTTAGAACAGGACGACGGTTCTGTGACTCAACCTCGTATATTGAAAAGTCCAGTATAAACTGACACGCACTAACTATGCACTCGCGTACTTAGTGAGTGTCAGTTTATACTGGACATTTCTATCTACGAGGTTGAGTCACAGAACTGTCGAAAATCAATGTTCCCACGTATCAGGCCTAAGTAAATAAAAAGTTTCTATTCGAGAAAGGCTTGCTCATTCAGGGATTCTGGACCCTCCACGAATTGTAGACAAAGGGAAACTCGGGTGAACAGCGGGGGCGAGCCGGGTGGATTACCTACACTTGACTTAAATTATATAAGTAATAATTATGTACGTATATCTTTCCCAATGACGGGACTACAGGAGTCCCGGACCTTTGAAAGGCATACATTGAGCCGAAGCCAACACGCAGAGGCTCTTTTAAGAAGTTTAAATTTCGAAGGTGGGACACCATCCGGCGATTGTCCCTGAGTTCAAACTATAGAAGTATGCTCCCACGAACAACCACCGGTTAGTGTAGGCCTATTTAATAAAGGATGGGGACATTCATAATCGGCTCTATAAATGAACTGATATGGAGTGGTGAACCAGGGCTATTGATGAAACTACGGCGACTGCCTGGCCAATGCTTATTACTTTTGATTTTTAAAATGGCAGGCGGTGATTCGCCAACTCAATGGAATGGACCTTCCGCAAGCCGCAAATATTATTATTCTTAACAAGTGAGGTTGGACTCCGTGGATCGATTGAAAATACTGTAAGTTGTATGTTTTCTTTGTAAATATTGTATTGTACAGTCAACAGCATAAATAAGTGATCATTTATGAACCTTGTCACTTTCAATCGTTTACAATTTTGTATGACATTTCAAACATGACGTTAAAGCGACAAGATACATAAATGATCACTTATTTATGCTGTTGACTGTACTAAAAACAAAAAATATACTAAAGCGGTTTCAATCCACGATAGTGCGCGCTCTTTCACTGAGCGGATCGCTCCAAACTAGTACAATCACTCAAATTTATTAGTTCGGTCTTTTAGATGACAGTGAAAAAAGCTGGCCCGATCATGCTCCTTATTATGATCGTTTGACCGAATGAACGGCGGGTCGGTCATTCATTCGGATCGCTTTGCTGTCAGTGTCACTCACTGCTGTGCCGCTCTGGTCGGTTCTTGTACTGAATGAACTAAGAGCAGAAACGTTGCAGAATAGTTCGTTCGTGTACAGTGACGGGAATTATTTTTTTTAAACTCTTAGTGTATACTACACAAGCCTATCACGAAATACCAAATTAGCACTGACATACTATCATGAAATCCCGCACTACTTCTGGTTTTTACGGTTATTGCAATTATTATAAAATACAAAACAATCACTTTTTTTTTCAATTTTTATTGGTTATTGAAGTAACTTCGCAACGTCAATCTGTGAATTAAAAAAAAAATTACCTACCCTGTGTGCTTAATGCTATTTATACTTTTGACTTATATAATTCATTCATTCATCGTTAATGAATTCATTCATTCACGCCCCCATTCCCAGAGTGGGGTAGGCAGAGCTATAGAATGACCAGCAACCTAACCTTTATACAGTTTTTTAATAAACTTACCAGATAATAGATCACCAGCACCATTCTCTCCTTCCTGACCAAACAAGGCCCCAAGGTTCTTCGCATTGTCTCCCTGCATGAGGCTCCCCACCAGGTTCCCGATGGCTCCCAGTCCATTGTTGTTGCCACCTTCCCCCATATTCTGGAGCAGGGATGAAGCCAGGTCGAGGAATGGGTTCTCTTCTTCAGCCCGCGTGGTTAGTACCAGAGCGCAGAGTAGAATGGCGAGCTTCATTTTGTCTGAAAGAGATTTGAGAATTGTAAATATTTGCCTGATTATTTATTGTTAAGCACCATGGAGCCCTGTGATTATCGCACCGGCAAGAGTATAATTCTGGGGTCCTAGTGAAACAAGCAAGTCTCCTGAAGATCAAATGAAAAAGGGTTTGAGTCTAGTATATTATTTACTGTCCCTTTTGTAGAACAAGCTAAGTCAAGTTATACCCTTTTTAACCGACTTCAAAAAAAGGAGGAGGTTATACGTTCCACTGTATGTATTTTTTTTTTTTTTTTTGTGTATGTTCACCGATTACTCCGTCAATTGTGGTCCGATTTTGAAAATTCTTTTTTGATTTGATAGGGTATACTTCCGAGGTGGTCCCATTGCCACCAAATCGGAATCTGATGAGGGGATCAGTGAGGAATTGAGAGAACTCCTCAAATATTGTAGGCAAACATAAAGCGATTTTAGTATTTTTAGTAACAAGTCTAGCATTTGCATTCAGAAAGTATCATTTGGTGAAGTGGACCTGATGATGAAGACCACAGATGGCCACCGGAACTCTTCAACGGTACCTATTTCAAGGGTGGCGATAAGATATCTCTATTAAGATGGTTGAACGACTACTACGAAGTTTATTTACTTGTAGAAATATGACTATGTATTTCCCGCGGCGTTGCTTGCGACGCGCTTGAAATAACTTAAAGTTTCATATCAACAAAGAAGTGGGACTACGTAACAGCGTATTCTCATAATAATATAAGACAGACGTACGCTATAACTACACAACTGGCGAAGGAGCTGGGTCTGAATGACAAAGTTAATAAGTACTTTGGGTAGGACCTTGGGCCTTAGGAGGATATGATCAGCACACGTGGCACACGTTATTAAAATTTTAGCACAATCCTCTTAAACGTTGCATTTCGCACAACGCTTTTTCATCATGTGGTTTCTTTAGCACTTTATTGGGCTCTAAGTCGCAAAGAGCAATACCATTAAGGGTCTTTACGCGACTTAGAGCAACATAAACTTGGCCTTTGGCAAACATTTTTTTACCCAAATCTATTACAGCTTTGTTTAAGGTAGTGCCCTGGAGTTTATGCACTGTAACCGCCCAACTGAGGATTAGCGGCAGCATCCTTCGTTCAACATCCCCGTATCCTTTAGTTGCCTGATAGGTTGTTGACACAGGCGCTATGGCGACTAACCCGTCTCTGTCTTTCACTTTTGTGCCAATAGTGACATCATCAAATTTAATAAAAACAGATTCAGGTAACTCGCCTGATTCTATTTGGTCACGGCGAAAGGCAGGCCATTTAAACTTGGACACAATCCCCATTGCCCCGTTGACCAGGCCTTCAGTAACAGAAATGTTGCGTCTTAACATGACTCTGGAGCCTATGCCAAGTTTCAAAACGTGCATCAAACCACCACAGTTATTTGCATCAGCAGGAATAACATTTGATGGTGGTCGTTTTCCATAGGTTGCTGCCTCTCGCGACTCATCGATAGCATACAAGGTGTATACGCGACTTGACTGAAGCAGTTGGTTCGTCATTTTGGAGTTGTAGTCTTCTACCAATTTGATGGTAGGAAAAATTCTAACTGCCACACCATCTGCGAATTCACCAACCTGTTCAACTCGTCGTCTCTCACACAAAGTTTGCAATTGTGAAATGGTGATTTCACCAAACCGCAAGCTATTTAATAAAAGGAAAAATAAAAGCGAACATCAAGCGATTTGATCTCAAATTGATCTCAAATATTGTAGGCATACATAAAGCGATTTTAGTATTTTTAGTAACAAGTCTAGCATTTGCATTCAGAAAGTATCACTTGGTGAAGTGGACCTGATGATGAAGACCACAGATGGCCACCGGAACTCCTCAACGGTACCTATTTCAAGGGTGGCGATAACGATAAGATATGTCGATTAAGATAGTTGAGCGACTACAACGAAGAATATTTACTTGTTGAAATATGACTGTAACTTTCCAGTGGCGTTGCTTGCGGCGAGCTCGAAATTTTCTATAGTTTCTCATTTATTGAAAAGTGGAACTACATAACAGCATAAATAGGATCACTAAAAAGTATTAAATAAAATAAATGTTTAAAAAAACAAAAAACCGCCTTCAAAAATGCAAAAAATAACTTCTTTTAAAATGATAGGTACCTATAGGTAGGTCAGTCCAACTGAAGTCGGCGTCCCACAATATTTTAATGATAGGTACAAACAACCACACACTTAACTGCCCATTAAAGACCGAAGTTAGAAAATGTAGAAAGAGATGAATATAGATTTTACATAAGAGACAGTTTCTCTCTGTTCATCTTCAATAGTCACTCAGCTGTGTTGCTGTTTTGTAAATCGGCTTTTGGTTTAAAATAATGTGGGACGCCGACTTCAGTTGGACTGACCTACCTATAGGTACCTATCATTTTAAAAGAAGTTATTTTTTGCATTTTTGAAGGCGGTTTTTTGTTTTTCACTAGGTTTTCCTAACCCGTAAAAAGGTTCAAACTGTGCAATTGGTCAATTTTTTGACAGCGTTTTATATGGTAATCTGTACAATTTTGTTAAATTGCACAATTTGTAAAGTGTGTTATAAATAGGAGAAAACAAAGTTACGTACAAATTTGTCTAAATAATAAGATGCCATCAAGTGTACTGAATAATTTAGATAATCTTTAGGTACAATATAGTATCAAACAAAGCAGCTTCCCGCCGCCTGGCCCTTTGTATATACGGTTAGATCCTTCAAACTACACAGCCGATTTGAATGCAGTTTTCAACATTAGATAAAGTGACTCAAGAGGAAGGTTTTTATAATAAAGTTATGGATTATGTAGTGGTATTATAGAAAAACTCGCATTAACCGAAGCGAAACGAATTATGCGTGATATTAGATTTAAAAAGAACCTGGTTTGATTTAAAAAGAAGACGAAAAAAGAAAGCTATAACTCATTAACGGAGTCGGCCAGCCGCGTCAAGCTGTATTAAATCCTTTTCCTATCTTAATTGCTTGTTAGTAATTGCACCGCCACCAGGTAGCTCCTTGAAGTGATAATAGCTATGGCTGCTATGCTGCTTAGCAGTCATAACATCACCAAATGTTTCAAAGAAGATTCTTGTCTTTATACGGATTTGAACATTTTTTTTTTATGCCATAGGACCCATAGACATTTTGTCCCTTTACTTTTTCAACCGATTATCTGATCGAATGGTTAGATAGGAAAAACACTCATTTCCCCTAAAGAATAAATACTACTTTCTTATAAACTATTCGATCAGATACGAGGTTGTGAAAGTAAATGGACGATTTGCTGTGACTACAACCTTGAATCTGTAATCGGAAGACCGCAAAAATCGCACTCGACCGGATTTATGAAATCCTAAAATAATTCTAGTGTAAATAATAGGAAATTAAATATTTTTCTCTGGCTTACTTTAAAATAATAATTATAACCACATAAATACATACACAAACATAAATAAAAATAAATAATATTACTTACATAAATTATTAAAAAATACTTTTTTAATATCGTTGTATTCGACGGTTGATGCCATGGCATGGAGTGACGTCAGTGTTAATTAAATGTTCTTTTTGAATGTGTGTTATTTGTTTTATAAGAAATTAATCAATAAAATCGAATAATGAAAGGTTATTACGACACTTAAGATGTAATCAAATCCTTCAAATAATTTACATATGAATTAGGTACCATACGTATTGGAAAATTATACTTCCTTTCACTATAAATTGCATAACACACAACTGATGCGTCGGAACGACCTACGTGGACTGGGACGCGGGGCAAGACAAAATGGCGGGCGTCTCACGCTTTGTTGCCAGATTAGAAAAATAACTACTAATTTGGAATATATATTTAACAAAGTAGTAGTATTTGTAGTTATTTTTCTAACCCCATTTAGGAACGTATCCCAACGCACCTTATTTTAAATAAAAAATACTTACCTACTGGTTTGTTTTTGATAACATTGCATTGTCATATCATTTAAAAGATAATCGTTATCAACTTATCCCACATACCATCTTATCAGTACAATTCTTTGTCAGTTGTTGAACGGTCGCTAATTACATTTTACATTTTTACATTTTTACATTACATTTTTTTTTTTTTTTTTTTTTAATTTAATTTAATTGTAATTTTAAATTATGACTTGTAAAATGTACTTTTACCAATAAAGATCTGTATTCTGTATTCTGTATTCTGTAGGGTTCCCAAGTCAAACAAGGAACCATTACGCGTGTCCGCCTGCCCGTCTATCTATCTGTCCGTATGTCCGTCTGTCCGTCGGTCCGCGGTCTAACTCCGAGCATCTTGGTAAGCAAAGCTGTAATTTCGCTAGTTAAATACACTTCAAATAACGCCAACAAAGTTGTAAAATAAAAAATAGATATATTTTTTCGGGTACCTCCACGCATGTAAATAAAGCAAAGGTCTTTTTTTAAATTATATAATCGAGTGTGGTATCATTGGATAGCACTAATAAAAACATGACGCACTTGTTATTATACATTTTTTGATTTGGCTTACGGTTTAAGAAATATTAGACTCTATATGCTCTTGATCGGTTTTTACCCGACTGCGGCAAAGCCCAAAAGGTTACGCGTTTGACTTGTATAAATACTCAGGAGCAAAAATACCGGGTCAGAGTGCGTTTTTCATACTAAAGAGGCTATTTCGAAGCCTTGGTTCCTCGCCAGGGAATGCTTTTAGTGAAATCTGATGATGAATACCCCGAGCATCGATACAGGACTTCCAGAGTGCCTAGGATACCCAACTGAATGAATCTGCGGTTAACGCCGGAATAGTGCCTGTTCAGAAAAACATCTAAAATGGCAATAAAATGTAAGGAAATCCAAATGTTGACCCAAACTCTCCCGCTGTGGTGTAAACTGATTGTGCGATCAGTTAGGTATCTTAAGAACTTTTGACCTCCTCTATTGAACCTTGGACTATCTACCATTAAACCTCACTCAAAACAACCCCTGGCGAGGAACCAAGGGTTCGAATTAGTCTCGTTTGTATGAAAAACGCACTCTGACCCGGTAGTTTTGCTCCCGAGTGTATGTCCAACTCAATGTTCGCTGGTAACTACTAAACGGTTAAACCGATTCTAATAACTTATACGTGGTTAGATTCGTCCTAACCACCAGGATATCATAGGCTATATTAAAACTAGTTAAATGTGAAATTGGTGAAATAAAAAATAAATACATGATAAGTAACATTACTTTGACGACATTATCCAAACAGCTGGGGTTTCTTTAAAGCTTGCTTTTCGGTAGACGTTTTTATCTTCCATTGAATTAAAGTGCAAAAACGTAAACGTATCTTCAAGTTCGACTGTATTTTAAAGTCGTTCTTAACAAAACTAAAATCTGGAGTCCTAGTGAGATAGGGTACAAGTCGACTTAACTCGTAAGAAAAATGACAAATGATACATGAACGGAGTATACACTTACACCCTTTTTCACTTGATCTTCAGAAGACTTATACCCTTTGTCACTTGGACCCCAGAAATATGTGTCTTATCTTTAAAAACGCAGACGCATACCATCCCCGCAAAAACGAACGAAGAATGTCTTTGTCCGTTTCTTTAAAAAAAAACTCGGTATGTTACATGAATAAAAGATTGGCTATGGTCCATCACGCCACTGTTGCCGCTTTGCAGAGTTTTCTACTTTTACTTTGATTTCTCGAAACGTTTGACAAACACTCGACAAAAAATGGGGATGGGAGGCGTTTTAAAAGTATAACGTGTGTATTTGTGTGTATGTCTTTAATGTCATTTTCATCTGTCCTGTTCGGATAATAAGGATTTCCATATCTCAAGGTGGGACAAGAGCGCCAACGAGGTAAGTGCGACGAACCATTTTTTTTCTAGGAGATATTGTTGATTTGGTGCACTTACCCCGTAGACGGACTTACCCCAACTCACCTTACTAAATTAGTTTACTAACTTACAATCAGTTGGAAAAGAGGTGGGCGCTAACAATGGGCCTCATAAGGAAGCTCAAAGTCGCTCAGAGGGCTATGGAGAGGGCTATGCTCGGGGTTTCTCTGCGTGATAGAATCAGAAATGATGATATCCGCTGTAGAACTAAGGTTACCGACATAGCCCGAAGAATAGCTATAATGGAGTGGCAGTGGGCGGGGCACATTGCTCGCAGGACTGATGGCCGGTGGGGTCAGAAGGTTCTGGAGTGGCGTCCGCGGACCGGAAGACGAGCTGCAGGTAGGCCTCCAACAAGATGGAGTGACGACCTCGTCAGGATCGCGGGACCGCGGTGGATGCGAAAAGCACAAGACCGGTCTGAGTGGAGAGCCTTGGGGGAGGCCTATGTCCAGCAGTGGACGTCTTTCGGCTGACATGATGATGATGATGATGACTTACAATCAGTAAAAAAAAATACAAGTCTATAAGTGAAACGTACAGTCAACATCATAAATAAGTGATAATTTATGTACCTGGTCGCTTTCAATCGTTTCACAATTTTCTATGGCATTTCAAACACGACGTTAATTTGACAAGGTACATAAATGATCACTTATTTATGCTGTTGACTATAGGTACCTATCGTATAGAATAATTATCTTGTGACTTTTGGGAAACGGGACCCTAAAAGGGACTAAAGTGGAAGACTGATGATGATTAAACTGAGACTTACTTCGTTTCTTGAAAGGAAATATAATTTATTTTTTCGATTTGCGAGTAAACACATCTAGTTACTGTTTATGGATATGCTTATCTTTATTATGTTTTACTGAGATTATAATGGAGTTTCTTTAATAGCCACTAAATTTCAAAATGTGTTCGTGATAAGGACTTAATATACAATTAAGGCATTTTAATGTTAAGCATGTGTAAAACTACAAAACAATATGTTTTCTGTCAGATCTGACCACGACCAGATCAGATTCAGAGATCTTTTTGATTCTGATGGTAAGTGGAAGCTGTGACCCATAGACATTCGCATTCACAACACTGCAAGCCTAAGACTGCAAATGCGTTGCCAACCCTGAGGACAAAGATGGAATACCTCTATGCTAGTCATTACACCGGTTGTCTTATCCCCAAACCGGAACACAACAATGCGTACACCGCTGTTTGGCGGTAGGTTATTGGATAATTTAGGTTGAGAGAAATATAGCTATAGCTCTGTCCCTCTCTCAACCTAAACAAAGCTTTAGTATGTCAAGGTTCATGGCAACCCCCCAGGGGGATTGTCATCAGATTTGCGATGAGTACATCTGTCATATTCAGTGAAATAAGCACCCGTACGACGTACGTGCATGCAGAGGTTGATGAATGTAGAGGAAGCGAAAGTTGCATGTTTAGACCAGTGCTACTGGCGTTCTATAGCTTCTGCCTCCATTGGGGGATAGGTGTGAAGGTATGTATGTATGTATGTATGCTATAAAAGTCTATGGGCTTCAGAGCTCGCTTGTCACAAGGTGTATGTATTACATTAAAAAAACCCTATTTTAACAGTTTATCATACGGAACCTTCAGTACGCGAGTATGTCTTAACTAAGCATGATTGAGTGTGGTGCTTGAGAGGTTTTTCTAATATTATAAATACGAAAGTTTCGATGTTTGTTACTCAATCACGCCAGAACCGCTGCACAGATCTGGATGAAATTTGGCATAGAGGGAGATTACATACATACATACATATCTTCACGCCTGTCTCCCAATGGGGTAGGCAGAGATTATGGAACGCCAGGTGCATCGGTCCAAACATATACACTTCGCTTCCTCTACATTCATCAATCTTTTCATGCACGTGCGTCGGTTTCGGGTGCTTTTGATTCGGCCCTTAATCAGGACATCGCGAATCTAATCACCGTACGTCCGTCTAGGACGTCCCCTACCGACATCTCCGCTCACTCTCGCCCGCCATATCTCTTTCGTAACTCTTCTATCTAGGGGGAGATTATAGTCTGGAATAGCACATAGACTACTGTTTATACCGGAGAATTGGACAGTTCCCGAGGCAATAGCGATATACGACTTCTACGCGGACGTCGGACGAAAAAGCTAGTTTCTCTCATAAATTAAACACGATACTCACCTTATCAATAAATATATCTGAACACCTAATTAATTAACTCTGATGTAATTATATTAAAGCTGAAATTAACGTTTAAACGGTCTATAAAATATTCTTCTTATCCAAATCAAATTAGATCGGCTTCGTACGCCAGGGGGCTTTTATTTAAGAAATCTAATAAAGTGCTTCTACTTATTAAGTAAGATAAGATAAAGATAAAAGAAATTTATTCAGTAAGTAGGCCGCACGGGCACTTTTACACGTCAAGATACTACCAGCGCTTCCCAAGAGGAGACCACTGCTGAGAAGAAACGCCGCAAGAAACTCAGCAGTCAGTCATTTTTTAAACTTATTTCATATTTCATATTACAATGGTATGTACAACTTAATCTAGCATTATATAAAGCTACAAGTATTAAATTAAATATAATATCAAATAACAGTAGTTCAGCAGGAAAACATGCCAAAAATCTTACGGGAGAGAAAGATAGAAAAGAATAAAATAAAATAACTACAACTACCTACTTATATATGTGTATATGAGATGGTGCAAGATGACCACATAAAAGTTTCGATATGTTTTCCTGCATCAACGGTGTCCCCCAGACAAGAAAAAGCAGGATAAAGCTTTTGCATTTGAACAAATTACTATTGACTAAGTTTCGGGTGTAGTACAAGTGAACGTTCGTTGAATTAAAAATGTCGAGGATAATAATTTTATAAAAGTCTGACAATCGAAAGTGGGCTATTTTACGACCTTAAACGATATAGATTTTGACGTGTCGACCGCCATTACTGTCAAGTGAATAACAGCTATCAAAACAGGATAACAGTTCAAAGACGATATGGTTTTTACCTTTTTTGGCTCTGGGCTGTTTTTGACGCGCTTAGGTCCTCAGGGTTGGCAACGCATTAGAGGTCTTAGGATTGCAATAGGCTATTTGACTAATTTTAGAAAACGTTTTTGAATGATTCTTTATCACATAACAAGCACACTACATTGATATTTCCTTGAGATTCTACTGTATTATCAATAAAAATGTAAGATAAAGTTTAAATTTTCAAAACAACGCGAAAAACGCTGTTTCTATCTATGGCGGACTAGCGGACTGGCGGACCTGTTAGGCTGTTTGTCCACCGCCGCCGTCACCGTCACGTCACCGAGAACGAGATGACGGCGCCGAAGTAGCGGTACATACATTTACTTAAGCCGCGTGTCCACCGCACATGACGGGTGACGGATGTGCGGTGGACACGCGGCTTAAGTAAATGTACATGTACCGCTATTTCGGCGCCGTCATCTCGTTCTCGGTGACGTGACGGTGACGGCGGCGGTGGACAAACAGCCTAACAGTCGGGAATAGAGGCCCAGAGAGGGACAGACGGCGGGATGCCACTTTGTTTTATACTATGTATATAAAGGGGCTTCTAAACTGGCCATGTTTTGCTGCAATTTGTGGCCGGCGACTAGTGCTATCTTACTCTTACTTCGTATGTTAGAGCAAGATGCGTATAGTTGCCGGCCACACATTGCCGTGAAAATGTTGCTCGTTTAGAAGCCCCCTAAAGAAGCATGCCATTCTTAGATTGAATGGTATCGTTTATTTCATAGTACGAGTACATATGTCAATAAACAAATTATATATGAACTTAAAGTTAATATTTCGAGTGTTTTCTTTGCTACCTTCCGTTAAAAAAAATACTATTTAGAGTAACAACATCCTGAATAAGTACAATCAAAAAGAGTCTCTATTGTTACTTGTTTAAGTTTAAAACCTAACAGCACCACTAAAGACGTAATACACATAGAATTCACCGCAAAAAACGATCCTACAAAATTCCGCAACTCATCAAATCACCGCACTTATTACTCAACCCAAGATAAACCTTATTTTTAAGGTGTTGTGGTATAAATATGTTTGTCACGCTTCCCGCAAGCCCGTTAATATAGCCTACCGTAGCGGTACCGAAGTGTGACGTCACGAGGTCGACGCCCTTGCACCTGATCTTGACGATAGTAGTCAGATTTGGAACAGTCAGTCAACTGCACATAATATAAAATTATCCTTATGTATTTAAATCCGCCATTACTGTCAAGTAGATAAGAGCTATCATATCGTTGACGAGACGATAACATGTTAAAAGCAATATGGTAGTTACAAATTCAAATTATTAGTAGTTTTAAGAACAAATTAAAATAATAACTCAAGTATTTACTTAATTTTCTCATTTAACCTGTAATTTTGACAATAGAGACTTTAGCTAGCTCACTTAAGCTACCTAATTAAAGAATGCCCGGCCTTGAATGTAGTTTTTACGCTTCGACGGGACAACTTAAATTCTCCTGTTAATCATTCAAAAAAGGAGTATTATGGCATGGCAAGTACTTTATATTTTACTTAGAAGATATGGTTTTCAAAAACGCTTTCTAAATAGTATTTGATTTTCCCTGAAGGTTAAAATCTCTATTGTTGTTCTACATTATCTTAATACACGTTTTGTATTGCCTTCACCTGTAACTAACAAAATAACAACGTAATCAAATCTTGGAGTCAATTTGAACCTACTTTTAATTAAAAAATCAATTTCAAGTCAGTCCGAGGCTTGAAATTTGGCATACCTGTGCAATTTCGATAACAATAGGTACAAATCATTTGAGACTCGTATTTTGATAGTGAGTTTATTATCAGCAATGTTAAAAGTACCTATAGTCGGCAATAAAGTGGGTAAAAATTCAATTTTTGTTTGTTATTTATTAATCAGCGTCATGTCACGCTGTTTTGAATCTGTGGAGTGCGATTACGTGAGGTAAGTTAGAGCTCATTTTGTATGCAAACGAATTTGTTATTATTAAATATTGTCAGCACTAACACTTGATACCGAAATCATTTCGTTGTTGTGTATTTGGGATTTGGTCTTCATTGTATTTTTTTTTTAAGTTCGAGTATTGGATTTCGTATGGCAATAAACTATTTCTTAAGACATGCTTGGAGTATGCGTTATTGTCACGAAATGAAGACATGAAGTTTCTTGTTTGTGGGTTCATTACTTTTGGCCTAGGCCAAGTAATGTATGAAAAAAACTACTGCCCGCTGCTCTAACTTTTTAAATTTGATACTAACATTGAACTGACAAAGGAAAAAAATCATACTGCCAACCGTCACTTAGACTCTGTAACCATATTTTCCGAAATTAAACATGAAACAAGATCTATGGTACTTATATGGTACTTATATGTATGTGCAGTTTTAAGATTGTCATGGTAAGTCGTAAAAATGTAGTCATGAGATTGCCATCATGAGATTGCAGCCTTAAGATTGCCATCCTAAGATTTCATTGCAATCTTGAGATTGCCATCTTAAGATTGGGGTCTTGAGATTGCCATCTTAAGATTGGGGTCAAGAGATTGCCATCGTAAGATTGCGCAGTCTTGAGATTGCCATCGCACGTCGTCTACCCCAAACTCGTCCTTGAATCCCTTACCTCACGGCCTCAGCAGTAATGTACTATTTAATAGAAGTACCGTAGACACATGCTGTATTTTTTATTGGATACTTACCTACTTTGTTTACAAAAAAAAACAAAAAAATAATGAAACACTATGCTCTATGATTAGGCATGAAAAAATCTCAGGTTAAAAGATGGTTCAGTTTGAGAAACTTTAAAAGCGCGTGTGAATTATTATGGTTTCCGTATTTACACGCTTTATTAGGCATTTTAGGTGTGCCTTTAATGCCCGATTTTAAAAATAAATTCTAGAATCAGTCATGCGATAGAAGAATCAGTTACAGTACGATAAAATTAATGATTACAGTCCGGAATAATATAATGATCCATTTGAAATAATTAGGACTACGAAACTTATTTATTTGGCCTTTTGGAAAAAAAAGTTATGTCCAACAAACTTTATCAATTTTTAGTCTACCTCCATGGACAGTGTCAACGTGACGATGTAATCTAAATCATGTCTAAATCATAAGAAGTCTTATGTTTTGGTTGACGTCACTTTAACGTACACTCAGGAGCAATTAAAACTTTGGACATTAATTACAACGAGACCGTTTTCATTGCTATTGACTATATTCCATAGTGGCCTACTAAATGTATTATAATAAAGTTACTCAAAAAGTGGTACTTTTTAATTTTTATTTAGGTCCGTAGTCAAACTATTTATAAGAACCCTTATAGTTTCGCCACGTCCGTCCGTCTGTCCGCAGCCTAGCCCAGACACCCTTAGTAGTAGAAAGCTGTAATTTGGCATGAATATACATAAAAGTCACGCCAACAAAGTGGTCAAAACGTACACGATACCTACACGTGACGTGGGGATGTTTTTATTCTTCTCATCTACCCCATTGTGTGAGATGTCGTTGGATAGGTGTTTCATAGTAGTTTACGTGACGGTTGCGTAATGCCAATTACGCAGAGTCGCGTACAATACTTTATCTACACACATATTATAAGTACTCTAAGATGGGTTCAGAAGCCGAAAGGCAAATGACCTGCATTGCTACCAGCGCTACCTGTAACATATCTAAGTACCTACCAATTTCACCAAACGATGTTAAATGTAATCAATGTTAATCAATTGTTGTCTACTTGGATAAGCAGAATTTTCATAAGTGTATTGTGCCACTTATGAAAACTCAACAAAGAAATGAACTAAGGTGACTGTGGGTAAGACCGTCTACAAGGCAAGTCCGTCTACACGTTATAACTTTTTAATTTTAAAGCGTTTCCCGCTTTAGCGTCCAGTCAATAAAGCAGTTTGTCGCGCTATTTCTCTCACTCTAAAACAGATGGCGCTGCGACAACTAACTTCAGAGCAATCCGCCTAAACAAGTCATAAAGTGTATGGAACTCGAAGTGATAGTGCGACGGTCTCTAGTAATAAAATAATTAAAAATAGTTAGTGACAAGATTTTGCACCAGAAAGTTACTACGTAAGTAATATAAGAACCGGCTATCTTTATTCTGTGTTTAAATTATCAGAAATTGGGTTAGTTTTGTAATTATACCTTCCATCATTTATCACATTAAAATTTCGTTAAGTTGGAAAGTCCGTCTACTTTGTACAAGGTAAGTCCGTCATATGCCGGACTTCCCTTGAATCAGAGGTTACCAACCGTTTTTACGACTTCAATATTATTACGATTACATAAGGTTACCATAGATTAATCCTTTCGACATTGCACATGATGTTTGTGTTTGTTAAGGGGCTTCCATGGGCAGGTGACCTTCGATTTGAAGCTCTAAACTTTCAGTTGTTGTTAAAACCTATTTGCATTAACACTGCTGTTTTAAACTAGCTGCCATCTAAAATTTACTTTTACAAGTAACTGATATCGAGATTTATGCTATAAAAGTTTGACATTTTCACTCCAAAAAAGTAGTTTTAGGGCCTTTTTTTCCGTATTTTTTTTTACTTTATAAAAAAAAACCTTCGTTTATTTAATAGATATATTAATGAAGAATATTTAGATGTAGTTTCCATATCAATTGACGCTAAGATGAAAAAGTTATATCCAATTTTATGTTTTTATGGTCCTGATAAAAAAAAACCGTCGGTTATTTTGAAATTCCGTTGGAAAGAAACAAAGATGAATATATGAATAATTTTTTTAATATATTTTTTCATAAATTTACGTTTAGTTTTGACTGAGTTATAAGAACTTAAACTTCATCAAAAACGTCTGTTCTGGGTATGGTACCCCTTAACAATTTTAATCTCGAGACTTATAGTAAGGAAATGTGCTCCTTACTCTCACCGAATTACCGAAAATATAAATTAATTAATAACTAATAAATAAAAAAATAATGAAATAAATAATAGCCCCAAACTAAGCAAAGCTTGTACAATCAGTATTAGTGCTAGGTGACGACATAAATATACAAACCTATATAGATAAATACATACTCAAATACATAATTTTTTACCTTTTTTACCTTTAATTATTACCGAAACCGAAAACTGAAGTATGTAAGTACTCTAGGCCTCGGTTGTTCTTAACTCACTGCCCATTCGTTGTACAAAATTTAAAATTACTACTACCTTCTATAAGTTTTTTTAATTACTTAACCTTTTTTGATCTCAGTTAATTAAAAACAATTATTAAAATACATTTTAAAATTACTATTGATTTTTTATTTGGGAAACCCGAAAAAAAATAAGTACTTATATTATAATTATTTGCCAAAAAAGGTTTACCACCCCATCTACGTATTATATGCCGGACTTGCCTTTGAATATGAAAAAACGTGTTTATTTCGAATCTAAGCCATATATTAACAAGTTTAAAATAGACTTTTCATTGTCTTGTTTCATTCTTTTTAAAGATTCGAATACGAACATATAAGCAGCCATAGTATGGCTGATATCATTACTAGACGGACTTACCTTAAACTACAAGGGAAGTCCGTCTACTCGCCGGATTTTAAAAAATACTATTGCGTTGCTTAATTTGTGGTTAAAATTCCCTGTCACTATAGCTTAACTATTACTTATGAAATTCTGCATCGTTTGCGATTACAAGCGTTAACGTAGGTGAATAATTAAAGCAGCTAGATCACTCCGAGTTAATAAAAAAATAAAGTATGCCGGTCTTACCCACAGTCACCTTAAATGAAATCAAATTACGACTTACGATACGACGAATTGACAACAAAAATGGCGGCAAAAGAAACCTGTCATGTGTCACGAATATGAATGGTTTTTTTTAAATCATATGATAGACATACCTACTAATAAAGTCCCTATTCTCATGTCGTTCGAAATTCAAATATCCTACGATATTGTACTAAAAAATATAACGAGTTGACGTTCCAATTGATCCCAGAATTGGATCTATTTAAATTGTGTTAATTTTGGAACATGTTCCAAATTTGAAACTCATAACCTTACCAAAATCTAAACTGTTATAACCATTACAGTACAAATTTTACCTACTACCACAGACAAGAAACTTTTCATAGTAAAATTAGTTGCAATACCTAATGCTGGTCATTTCCTACGGGTTTTAAACGCATAAAAGAGGACTTACGATATGTGCGTAGATAAAATATATTGCGGGTTTGTCGAAACAATTTTTCGATTAAGAGATCCGTTTATGAAATATTAAGCTTTAAAGCGATAATTTTTGTTAGAGTCAAGGGTCCCCCAAACTATAAATATTAAAAATCTGAAAAATATCTTAAACGAAAGCACATATAATGAATTTAACAGGAAATCTATCACGACTAAGTAGACTTCATTGGTTCTTGATTTACAGACGGGTTAAATGTTTATACCTAGCTAAAACCTATTTGCGGTGTTGGTAAACTGACCGCGACCTATGTCGATGTATGGGGATAACAGTTTTCCAACGGCATAGTTAAGTTTGTCGCGAGGTCTAATTTGTTTGCAGTAACGGCTTCGGAACCCTACGCTGAGCATGGTCCGACATACTCTTTCCCGGTTTTTACTCTTTTATTACCCTTCATTGATCAAATTGTACGGTAAATTTTTATCAGACTGAGAATGAAGTAAAGTCGTCTCTTTGAATTAATGTTTTATTGTGGTTTAATTGTATTTTCTTCGCAATAAAAAAAAAAGTAGTTTTATAAACATGCGGAACCGTCTTTTTTAAAAAGCGGTGTTGTGTGCAACCCTTGGGCGTCTGTGAGTAGATCGTGGTGTACTCAACGGGTGAATTGCGTTTTTTTCTGTAAATGTAATTATACTCCATTTCGGGGGTTTTTAGCGAAATTTCATCAAAATCGGTTTATCGGTTATGGTAAGTGGGATCTGAGACCCATAGACTGAAATCCTAAGACCTCAATTGCGTCGCCAACCCTGAGGACTAAGATGGAATGGTAATAATTTCACCGGTTGTCTTATCCTCACACCGGAACACAGAAATGCGAACACTGCTGCTTGGCGGTGGGTTAATGGATAAAATGGTGGTAGCGATCCGGACGGACCCTGCACAAGGTCCGACCACCACTAAAAAGACCTAAGCCTAAGAAAAGTTATCAGCTCTAACAATTCTACGTCAACTTTTTTTTTAAATTAGGTTTATACTAGGTACATGTTTCACTTGTAATAACACTTCTAAGTGTCACGTTCAAGGCTTAGTTTCGGATATCAGTACAAAATTTAAACAAAAGAAGACATTGGCAATTAATGCGATACATGCCAATTGTCTCCATTATCAGCTGAGTCAACGAAACGTTTGTTTTAAAGCAAATAATGTAAATATACTTACGTTATTACTCAGGTAAGGTATAACAAGAGAATTTACCAGTTCGTAATAAAATTGTTATACCTAGTTTTTATTACCTTGTCAAGGTAACGCGTAAATAATCGATAATGTTTGATATAGAAAAATCTCTTGGGAGATACAGTATTTGTGTAAAGGACTTACGCCTCTATTCTACGCGGTGAAGACGTAATGCAAGCTCAAAATAAACGCACTATTAAGGTTTCGTATACTAATTAATACCCTAGGCCACCAAACATTTGTTTTTATAAGCAAATATAATTATCGGCTTCTTTTTCATGTACAGTCGAATACAAATAGATGTATCCACTTTTTCGCCTCATTGCATTGGAATAAGGTCCAAAATAAAAACATCTCTTTTTAGTTGACTGTTACATAAGAGCCCTTAAAAAAACCGATCAATATCTACATAGGATAAAGTCACCAGTGGTCAGCCAGAGACCTGAAGTCGGCCTCTGGCTATACTTTGTACGAGTGGGGAGAGTACGAAAGATATATTTCGCACTCTTCGCACTCATGTACCTAATGTCGACTACTGGTTTCTGGCTGACCACTGGTGACTTTACCCTAGGGTATTAAAATATCAGGTCACATTTCGTTTACAAGCTAGATACTTGTGACGTTGTGACATACGAACGTGCAGCAGATTGTCACCAATTCCGAATCCGTTTTGCGCTTTCGGTCCGGAACACTAATGGCGAACATGCTATGTCCTGATACCTATGTGTATGTATCCTGTATTCTCGTATTATAAAGAGGTATGATATCTTCTCACAGTGTCACATTACCCCATTTAAAAAAAAAAAAGTAAGTACACTATTCCGTATTAGTTCATGTGCGGCTTCAATGTGGCTATCCACTATTTAATTCATCACAGTCATTTGATTTGAAAGGATTCCGTTATATTTTTTACTGATTATTACTTACACTTCTAAATGTGCTAGAATCTGTCTATCATACACCGTACTGTCATAAAAGTAGGTCATTCCATAATAACACTTAAAAACAAAAAAATAAAATACATATATCTAATTGATCTAATTTAGCCCTACCCCTACTGGCTGTAAGCTCGCTGAATTACTATAGTTATTAATTTTGCAATTATAACAAATGTACAAATGAATCATGCATGATGAAATATAAAAATAATGCGTCTTTAAGTAATGTGAGTAAAAAGTAATAAGTAACTAATATCTAGTATTGCTGATTCTTAATAAACTACATGTTTGATAATTTGACACGTTTGCTTATATCAATATATTATTACACAATACACAATAGTAAAATCTACAATGGTTAAAAAAATCAACTCACCCTCGATTTATTTTTAATTACCTAATAAACTTGAATCACTTTTTAATCCTAACACCACAAGAGTATTAATACTCAATACTGTTATCTATAAATCTAATTATCACAAATTATGATAAAAATGTCACAAGAAACGTTCACGACTTATTTGCTGCCCGGTAAAATTCGTAAAGACACGTAATCATTTCAAACCGCACAATTCCAGTGTTGCTCGCTACTAAAATTAACTACAACATTATTTTATGACACTGGCCGATAGTAAACTGCCACTTCAAAACGGAACGTTCCAAATTCAAATTATTATTTTCAAATGCGTACAGGCAACAGCTCGGGCCGATCTTTCTTTTTCATCTGCAACGCAAGTCATACAGACATCACATTCATTCGTGTAGCGCGTTCTTGTTCTAGCATGTTGAAAACTCGGGCTCCCCAAGAAAATAAAATGTACCGTTTGATGCCCCGTCTCTGTCTTTTACTGTGCGTTGTCATCGAGTACTGTTATGTGGGACCGAGCAAGACGTATCATTATCACTTGGGTGTAAATTCTCAGTCAATGACCGAAGGCTTCGAAGGATCAAAATAAGAAAAAAAAGAACTGTTATGATTGACTAAGTCCTTTGACCTTAAGTATAAATCACCTGTTAGACTAAGTAGAATGTAGAACAGTTTGAAATGTTTAAAGTGCCTAAAAGTGATCCCTAAACATATTCTTTAATTATATTTTTCTCACGCATTTAATAAACCAAGTGCGAGCTGCACTCGTGGAGTATCAGCTGATGGAAAACATATACCACCAAAAACAGTGGAATTGGCATGAGCTTCGCTTAGTATCAGACTAGTCTGCGGGTGGTAGGACCTTGTGCGGGATCCATCCGGATCGCTACCACCATCTTATCCATTAACCTACCGCCAAACAGCAGTGTTCGCATTGTTGTGTTCCGGTTTGGGGATAAGACAGCCGGTGTAATGACTGGCATAGAGGTATTCCATCTTAGTCCTGAGGGTTGGCAACGCATTTGCAGTCTTAGGCTTGCAGTCTTGTGAATGCGAATGTCTATGGGTCACAGTTTCCATTTACCATCAGGTGGCCTGTGTAATCGTTTGCCTACTCTATAAAAAAAGAAAAAAACTGTTTTGCCAATACTCAAACTATCATAAAAACAATACGCCACCTCGTTTTTACATTCCAAAATAGCGCAGTAAGGCATGCTTCTCGATTTATTTCCTATATTAGGAATATTATTCGCACAACTTTCACGCACAAGCGATCGCGGCAAAGATAAGGTAGGTTGCGCGGAACTCCGCATAACTATGCCACACGTTACACGCCCAGTTAACACTTCTACTTTTTTTTTTCTGTTCTGTGACATATACATTTGACAAATAATTTGCTTAATTAGGTATGTCTTAGTTTGAGTAAAAACATCCTAGGTTATACTGTGATAAAAGCATAGTAACAAGACTGGTGCGCATAGTGACGAAAATAAAAGTTATATATTCTTTGTTTGGTCGAAGTCACCAGATATGTATCTATACCCTTATTCCCTTGAAAAAAGGGTCAAAAAGGTAAACATACCTTTGACTTTAACTGCAGTTAAATGGTGAATGATGCAGTCTTAATGTATAGAAAATAAGACTTATTCTAAGTTGACCAAACATTAATAAGTACATAAGCCGATAGTTCGTGAGTCTTTATTTTTATTTTTCTAAACATCTGGCAGGTTCAACAACCATTGAACTCCCTCCTTGATACCTATTTTCACATATTTTCATCATCAAAATATCAGCCGAACGATGTCCACTGCTGGCCATACCAGCTGGTTTCTCCCTAAGATGATCCCAGAAGAGTATGCGGTGCATGCTAGTTACTGGGACCTTTTCTATAATTGGAACCGGGAATTCCCAGTGCTTGGGTATTTTTCGGTAGGAACAGTTTCTTTTACAGCCGTGGCCAAAAGTATTAAGCACCCCACTTTTTGCTTTGTAACTTACAAATAAAGTAATATTTTCTACTTTCAAAAATACACAAAGATGTAAAATATTGAATGTGTTTGAACATGTGCAAATCTTATGTCGATATCATTTCGAAGTAACTGTTAATAACAAAAGGAAAGTTAGTCTCCTTTGCGTAGAATTTGCTACTCCCAATATTGAAGGTAGTTGCCGTCCATGTGGCATTCGTTTTTTACACCCTGTAGACTTAGAAACCTGCCCTCGGTTTAGAAAAAATAAAGCCAATATTAGTCGGGAATGGCGTTGAAAATGACTTGTAAAATACAAGTTTCAAACGACGCTGTATTTTTCAATTAAATACTGAAGTTTAAGTTTTATACCTACGTGTATTTTACGATGTATTTTTCACATTATTATTTATACCGACACATTCATTCGATTAGATAAAGTACATTAGGTACTGTTCAATTAATATTAATAAGCAAGATTAATTACCCTTAGAGTGTTAATATGAAAAATGCAGTATGAAATGTACTCTAATTTGTTAATTTTGAAAGTTACAAACAAAATGTGTCTTTCGCCATTTGCATCACTAGTCGGGAACACTATTGCTTCCAAAAAGTACTTTTTTAAATTAGTTTACTAGTTTCAGAGATTACCCCTGACATACAAACACAGTTAAATCTCTATATTATTAATTATAGATGTAGATTTTTTGATTCGATAAAGTACTTAATTTACCTATAACTCAGTCATAACATAACATTTATTTGACAAAAACACTCCAACACCACAGCCGAGCGCCAGCACACACAACAGCAGCTCTTAGTTACTTCAAAGTAATGGTGGCCAACTTAAAAACTATACCGTTACAGGTCAAATACGATTTGCATTATACCGCCTAGAATGGAGGCGCGGACACGGTACAAAAAACAAAAGAAACAGATCAGAGCAGAATCAAAAACAAATATAACAAAATAAGTGCCTGAAAGTTATTTTTAGCAACGTTCTTCACTAAGCTTGATTGCTTCACAACTAGTGAACGGAGTTTGTACGCGTTTGTTTTCAAAAGGCAAGCAGCAAAAGTAATTATCGTTATTCTGTTGTTTTTACCTATAAAAGTAGATCATTTATACAATAATAATAAGGGCAATCGCCAGTTGGTGTTCCATTACTTTACTAAATTAAACTTGTCTAAAGGGTCCATGTAGGTACTCCTTCCAAACTTTGGACCCTGGACTTTTGGAATCCAAAGGTGAATTTATTAACAAAAATACACCTTTATAAATGTATCGTTTAATATAAGCATTTCACAAAAATAACAATTCGTGCATGCATAATACAATATTGCATACGGATTGTTGTCCGTCCTTTTATTTTCCGCAACTTTATACCTTGTTGCATTCAGCTTCCCCATTAGACAGTTCCCAAAGGGAATAGCGAAGGACGATAGATACGCGGGCGGAGCAGCTAGTTATAAATATACGAACATAAAAGTTTAAGACTCTCTAAAGGGAGAATTTAAACTCGAATCATTAAATTTCGTGCCTCAAGTTGAAAAGTGAGTTCTGAGAGTAAAATGGCTTAACCAGGGCTCCATTCTATTCGGTAAAACCTAATTGCTTTGGACATGTGATCATTATGTCAACTTTATGATAGCTCTTATTTACTTGACAGTAACGGCGGCCGAAATAAAAACAATACCATAACGAGTCAAAAGCAAGTAGGTTTTATTAAGTACAATAGAGTTCCAGTAGCTTTAGCCAAGATGCAAACGCTGCTAACGTTTCTATTTTCTATCGACTCGAAATGTACGGAGTCGATATCATCTTGACTTTATTGTCGATTTTAGAACATCGCTATTTTAGCATTTTGCAACCTGACTAGGCCTGCGGTATTGTTTACGTAAATCCTGACAGCTCAACCATAGTTCTACGTCGCGGACATTATTATACACAGAAAAGTAGTTCGTCTCAGGCCCCTTAGGAGTTAGGCGCTATGTTGCGTCCATGCGCGTCACCTGATACTTAATTAATAATTATGCACCCAAACAAACGAGGAAACGACTGAGCGGGACTAAACCGGCTTGGTGCGGCCTGTTACTTTAACTTGTAAAAGACTAAAGGTACACGGAGTGTACGGTCAAGTCACGCACACATGCAATCCTCGCTATGTACATTTGTTTGAAGACGAACTACACTCAGGAGCAAAAATACCGGGTCAGAGTGAGTTTTTCATACAAACTAGACTACTTCGAAGCCTTGGTTCCTCGCCAGGGGTTGTTTTGAGTGAGTTTAATGGCGGATACTGCGAGGTTCAATAGAGGAGGTCAAAAGTTCTTAACATACCTAACCTGATCGCACAACCAGTTAACACCACAGCGTTAGAGTTTGGGTCAGCACTTGGATTTCCTTACATTTTATTGCCATTTTAGATGTTTTTCTGAACACGCACAATTCCGGCATTAACCGCAGATTCATTCAGTTGGGTAATAGGCACTCTGGGACTCCTGTATCGATGCTCGGGGTATTCATCAGCAGATTTCATTAAATGCATTCTCTGGCGAGGAGCCAAGGCTTCGAAATAGCCTCTTTAGTATGAAAAACGCACTCTGACCCGTTATTTTTGATCCTGAGTGTAGTTTTTATACTGTGTCGCCGAGGTCCTCACTAAGATAGAATAACATTATACAACACGAAAGATCGGAAGCAATATTGTTTAGGCAATGTCGATAATTCGTGTCCGAGCGGATGGCGGCTGTCGATACTGGCTGTCGCGACACGCTTGTCCGCGGCAAGATACAGATGTAAGGGAGTTTTAAACGAGTAACACATTTACGGCAATGTTTGCCTGGCAACTATGGGTTTAAGAATAAGACAGCCATTGCCAGACACATAAACCATAATCATATTTTATTCATAAATTTTATATTACATGTCAGCTTATTTATATAATTGTAAAACACCTTCTTACTTAAAATAATAATAAGACGGTTTCATAATTTTGTTTACGTTATAATAATGCAAATAGTCGATATAATGATAATTATAAATATAATTAAACACAAACCGTGAATTATTATACTAGCCCCTTACGAAACAGTGTACCAAAAACTGAAACAGCTTTTTTAAATGCAGATAATATTGTTTACCGGCGCTACCCGCGTGTATTTTTTTAATACAAACCTTGTCCTGATAATTACAAACTGACTGAAAACTATTAAGGTCAAGCCATTAATTATAATTAATCCTGCGTGACAAAAGAAGGTAATTTTAAGAGTATTTCGTACAGATATTAAATTTTACATCTTTATCGTTATGGTAGTTAAAGGTTAAGGTTGAATTTTCTTTTCCAACTGTTTCAGCTGTCCGAATTTTCACAAGATAGAAAAACATTTTATTCTGCAATCCTGCAAACTTTCCATGATTGTTTTAAAACAAATCTAATCCAACATAGAGATTCTGTAAACATTTTAAAATATTAATAGATTTAGAAAAAATATTTTTTTAACTTATCTTTGCTGTGTGTGACTGAAAGTTCAACAACATCAAAGTGGAATTGAAGCCCATATCTACTCTCCCTGGTCTCACTGAAAACCAGCGCCTGTGAATGTATCAACGACATTCAGAGGCATAAAGCTGAGCGGAGACCATTTTGGCAGTAATAAAAAATAAATGTATTTAGGTTAAGACTTTTTGCTTGTTTTTTTTATGTGCCAAATAAATTATTTTTCATTTTTTTTCTTAACTCCTTGATATTGATGTGAACGGTGGAGAAAGTATCTTCTGTTCCGCCTCTTATTCTGCAGAAAACAATGTCTTCTCAACATCACATAGACAATGTTGTATTCTGTTTGGTTGCATTTATTTATTTTTACTCGCTTTTATTAAACACCTTGGTGAAGCTATGGCTGATTGTTGGGATTGGGACAGATGTTTAATTGTAGTAATGGGATGGCTAAGATCATCAACATCATCTTCACCACCATTGTCCCCTGCTGGACATAGGCCTCCCCCAAGGTGTGCCACAAGGACCGGTCCAAATCGGTTTTTCGCAACCTTACCCAAGGTTAAGAGCACGCATTATTATATTGTTACGCCGATGTGGTAAGGCGTTTCATTACCCACTAATAGCGAAAGAGTTAACACGATTGGGAATGAGACCGCGATGCGCAGGACATTGCAGATCCGCCTGCTAAGGACGTTGCCATTGTGAACGGAGCGAGCAGGTAGCAAGGCGTAGAGCATTGCAGAAACGAATAGTCTCGGTCGTCCTCGGCGGAGCAAACTACATCGATCGTTCCGGGTGATCCGGTGGATGGAAGGCGTTCTGGAATAACATGGGAACTATAATAGGCGGACTTCAGTTGTGGGCACAGTCAGTCTTTACTTGGAAAGCGAACTGTGCGATCAAGAGCGACCCGAGCGATCTAAGTCTAAGTCTTCGAAGTTTTTGTGCGACAATTGTTTTGTAACGGTTTAAGTGAGTGCGTTATTAAAGTCTACTTTTGATTATCGGTGTTTTCGTGCATTTCTATCAGTTACCTACCCCAACGTACGAAACAATATCAAATAATCCGTGTTACTAGCATGTGCATTCGTGGTACACGATACAAATCGGAGCACTAGCCAATTTATTTGGCATCGATGGTCGTGCGGCCTTGCTAAACCGAGTTTGTGATGATTTTGCCAGCTTATTTCTTAGCTTAAATCTAACTTAGAAGCTAGTAAGTTTGCATGTTTGCAAGGAAATCTTGGACCTGTTCCCGTTATGCATATAAATGAATCGAAATTAGTGTAAAGGTGCTTAAATGCTGATATTACAATAAAAGTCAGGAAGTAAAAGACCACAACACAACCGCTTTGAATTCGTAGCATTGGTCTTGTTAAGCAATTTTTGACTGCCATTTATAGGTAGTGGTTCACTTTAGTACCTTGTCGCTTGGGCAAGGCTAGAGTAGGGGCCCTAACATGCTGCGTTAATCGCGTGACAATGTTTGAATAAGGCATCTGTCAACTTTTGACACGTAAATAAGTACGAGAATGACAGATGATTTATCCACATTTGACACGCGATATAGACACAGCCATACTAGGCAGGAACTATTTCGATGACAATGAGTGAAACTTATTCGTCTTATTTCCCCAAAATCTGAATTTATCTCCTCTATAGCTATGGTCTCTCAGTTTCCCTAATACTTCCCTTAAATCATTTTCATTATCATCCCACAGAATCTGCGAGATTGTTATGAAACTATCTAGAGTCAAGAGAGTTTTCACGAAAATTAATCAAACAAATTGACAACGGCATTACGCTGAAGTTTCTTGGGAATCGTTTAATTTTCTGGGCAAAATCCCTAAGACCGCGTAGGAAGTAAATGCTGTATGATATTTATAGGGTTTCGTACCAAAATTGTACAAAAGGAACCATTATGGTGGGAGTTCGGTCATCTTCGGTGTTTGTCTGTCACAGCCATTTTTGTCTGAAGCTAAAACAGCTATCAACTTGATATTTCACATAGTTGTATAATTCGCCTGCCCACATCCGTTTTTAGTAAAAAAAACTAAACTATTTTTTTTACATATTATTCGAAAAGGGGTCTAGAATGGGGAAAAATGAATGTGATTTGATTATAAAAATGTGCTAAAAATCCCCCCTTCGTTGCGTTGAATTGCATTTCCAAATAATACGGACAACTATTTTTTATTTATTTTTTGTTATGTCAAAGAGAAGGCAAACGAGCACACAGGCCACCTGATGGTAAGTTGAAACTGTGACCCATAGACATTCGCATTCACAAGACTGCAAGCCTAAGACTGCAAATGCGTTGCCAACCCTGAGGACCAAGATGGAATGCCTCTATGCTAGTCATTACACCGGCTGTCTTATCCCCAAACCGGAACACAACAATGCGAACACTGCTGTTTGGCGGTAGGTTAATGGATAAGATGGTGGTAGCGATCTGGACGGACCCTGCACAAGGCCCTACCACCCGCAAACTACTATAATACTTAACCCCCAACACTATGTGTTTGTGTGTCTCTCTGTGGTATTTTATTTGAAAGCAGCAGCTTTTCTAGCGGCAGTTCTTAACTAGGTTTCATGAAAATCGATTGGGCCATATCAGCTCTGAAAGAAGAGGTCACTACTTTTATATAGGGTGTTTATATATATCTAATATATATGGATTGCCAGTAGAGGTGTACCAGCTAAATATAAAAAAACACATAATATTATGTTCATACCAATGTAGTTTATACATACTTAATAGAGAAAAAATATATCTAAAATTTTCTTAAAAACCTTAAAAGTCGTTTTTTTTTATGGTATAGTAGGCAAACGAGCAGACGGATCGCCTGATGGAAAGCGATCACCGCCACCCGTAAACACCTTCAGCACCAGAGGAGTCACAGGTGCGTTGCCGGCCTTTCAAATGAGAGTACGCTCTTTTCTTGAAGGTTTGAAGGTCGTAACGGTCCGGAA
Organism: Acleris sparsana; assembly: GCA_923062465.1. Lineage (NCBI taxonomy): Eukaryota > Metazoa > Arthropoda > Insecta > Lepidoptera > Tortricidae > Acleris > Acleris sparsana. The sequence continues at coordinate 10,533,938 of OV281307.1, read as the reverse complement.
ATACCGCAAATTATATTTGTGTATCTCTTTCTCCATAACTGTGGTCGTCTTATCTACGTATAATCAAGTTGTTTCTGCCGCACATTGCTGGACAAAACCTCCCCCCACAATTCTCTATTCAGTGACTTCTGAGCGCTCTGGTCCCGTTCATCCTGACACCTCCTTTTTAGTCTGTCTGTTCACTTGTGGCTTGGTCACCACACGGTAGAAATTTGGGGCCAAAACTCACTTGACATGCACCAAACAGGACCAAATAGACAAACAAAACATCTGGTGCTTATCATCTAGTGATTACAAAACTTCATTCATCTGGAAGTACGTCAGATCATTTCTCAATCACAGAACAATTTCTCGGTTCATTGTTGTTTCCAATGTTTTCAGTCTTCCCAAACCTGGTAGAGCCTTATCGTGTTTACGAAGTAAAAATCAAACAACGGAACACCTTGATCGCAGTTTCCTGTAACACTTTGAATTGAGTGGACGATTACGATTACCAATGAACGCTTTTGTCATTTTGAAAATCGTTTTAGTGATTGATTTGTATTTTTACATTCACGATGATCAAAAACATCTAGTAAGTATATCTTTGTTGTTTTATTCTTAAATCCATCAATGCCTTCTTCCGCAAGTTTGTCTTCGTAAACATCACTTATTATGTCATATTTGTCTTCATCATTATCACACATCTTTAGTAATTTTGGTCTACGTTAACATACTCGTAATGTTTATTGGAATAAACGCCAACATCACAGTGTATTTTACTTTGATTAGCAAGATTATCGTCATCATTCAAGTGGAAAAAAACATCGCCAAGAATATGTTCGGAATCTTACGAGAAGTGCCCAGTAGCAGCAGGCCTAGTTAATTAATCTGTATAAAAAGTTAATCTTTATCGAACATTCTACATTTATAAGAATATTTTCGCGTAGAATATATATTACATAAACTAGTAGATATCATCATCATTATTTCAGATAAAAGACTTTCATTACTGGATATAGTAGGCCTCCCGCAAGGTTTGCCTCAAGGACCGGTTCTACGCCTCGGCTGATTTTGTACTACTATTTTATGTTTTCCTCTTGGGGGAGAAGTTTGAAGAACTTTTATTTATTTATAATGAAGAGAAGTGAGAAAAGCTAACTCATTTTGGAAATGCAATATGTGTACAGTCGGCCTTATTTTTGGATACTTTTGACATCACTATAGACTCTATAGATGATATAGTATAGAGGCATTCCATCTTAATCCTCAGATCCTCACGTTTCCACTTATCATAAGGTGGCCTGTGTGCTCGTTTGTCTACTCTATGCCATAAAAAAAAAACAATATTAACTTAACCCTTTAATTCGCAAAGTTGATTAAAAACAACACAATTAAAAAAAAACCTGTCGGTTTACTTTTATATACAGAATTACATCATTTTACTAACCTAAATAGTCAATATTCTGCGCATTCGGAATCGGTAAGTTTATTGCCCCTGTGTTACATTTGGTGACAAGATGGCGCCGAGTCGACACGCAACGTCAGGAGGCCCAGGTAAGAAATAAATATCTAAAAACAGTTTTTAACTCACTTTTTCTTCTTTTTTTTACTAAAACACATTGATAAATGCTTTAAGTATGGGTTCTCATTTATCGCCTATGTTGTTTTAAAACCACATTACCCATTTACCAGTCACTTAACTGTTTCACAAATTTTTGATATCTTGCTTATTATCCGAACACGTGACTTCGTAAATGGATTGGTTTTATGAGTTTTTGTTTGGTTAAATATTTTGGTTTTGTTTGGGTTGTTTTTTGGCATGTTTTCTGTTTGCTTGCATTGCTTGCATCACCAAAATGATGGCTCTTGTGCTACTTCAAAACGCTAATTCATCTGATAGTAGCAGCTCTGATGAAGAACCAGTCCTTCCGCCGCTAACTAGCATTCCTCTTGACATTTACTCCCAACAATACCGCCGCTAGCTCCGAACCACGTTCCATACCCTCATCACTGGCGAGACATTATGTTCTAGAGAGTTCAGACAAAGAATTAGAAATCCCAAATAACATCCGAGGCATTTCAGACATTGAAACCGCTCCACTAACCCCCATACAGACCCGCATGCACCATTACCTACTCTTAATTCTCACACAAATTCAGATCGAAACGCAAAGAAAACTCAGCTCCAACCCCAAGGCAAAGTTCAAAAAAAAGGAAACATTCACGAATTCCAAGACAGAGCTGAAGTGGAAGCTAGCCCACTATTGAAGCAAAACGTCCATATGAGAGGCGTGGACTTGGCCGATATTTTTGTGGCATTAAGTGTATCAATCAAATATGAAGACTAAACTTTGGTACATAACGCATGATATTTGTCACAATAAACGGAGAAGTTTGCGCACGGAAAATAAACAATTGACACTTAAAACATTTAGAACTTAATATGCTGCCGAATTGCTGAAGAAAGGACAGAACAGAACAGAACCTAACGGTGTTAAAAAATATTCTCGCATAATCAAAATCCCGGCAGCCTCAAGACCTTTAGATGGAGTCAGGTATCTATGATAGTATGGGACATTTCAATGCAGATGCAAATATTTTAAAGGTGGAGTGGGAGTGGTGTCCCCACCCAATGCGTCAAGTGCGAACTATGATGGTGATATACTCCTAATTTCCATAAGGGGCAATTTTAGGTTGGTCATGGAATAAGGGTAAATAAATGGAAATAACAGGATCATAAATAAATGAAAACGATTTAATGAAGTTTCATGTAGCCAATCAAACGTTTTCTATTAAACGTGTTTTTTATTAAATCTCCCGTTTCCTTCGCAGTGTGGTTTGTATAGAACATACATGAACACAAGTTATTTTCTATGCTTTAGGCAATGTTGTTTATAAACGACATATAATATTTCCGTAGAAACATACACGATTTTTTTTTTGGGTTTTTAACATGCTAAATAACCAGTTTATACTTCACCTCTGATCATTAAAGGGTTAAGATTGTCATAGCGTAACAAAGGATAGTAGGTATATTCGGGAAACTGTAATTCTCGTCATGTTTTGGTACGCCGCCGAATGAAACATAGAGTTCCAATATAATTATGTTTTTTCCACCACTGTTTTAGTTTTACCTTTATTTACAAATACAACCCTTTGATCGTGACTATGACTATAAATGTGGCAAAACTATAAGAGTTCCTTGTTGACAACGAAACCCTAATAACTAAGTAGGTGATACCACCTCTAAGTATTTTTCAGATTACAACCACAGTATATATATAGAGTCTGTCTAATGAAAGCTGAACCTGGATTTTTCTTGGCTGACGAGTCTGGCAACACTATTTAATATGTCGTTTGGACTTTGTTGTTGTTAAAACTTGTCAATTCGAGATCTAAATTGATAAAAATACGTAGTAATCATGCCGTCGACGATAAGAGGCGGTGTCCGGGAGATTCTGTATACTATTATACAGAAGTACAAAGAAAAACAAGAAGAAAGAAAAGCATTATTGATGCAAAAAATTAATTGTTTAGTTACGGTGACCAAATTTATAGGTTAGTACGGCTTTAGTACGGCATGTTCATTTTGATACTTCTTATTTCTCTATGTGCAATCTTAAGTTTAATTTACCTTTTTCTGTCTATTATACGATGAGATTAAGAAATTAAACGAAATTAAATTCGTTTCAGAAAACCTGGACGTGCACGTTGACAAAAGTGTGCTGGAAAACGTAAAGCAGCTGAAAGAGGTTGAGGAAACTGAGTTAGCCTGCCAGACTCAGACGAAATATTTGGAAGAAGTATCTTCAATGACCGGTAATTACTAAAATTATCATTGTCTTTCCCTATATAATAGGTGTAGGTACCTATTGTCTGTCCCTATATCATGTTGAATCTCTTAGCATTCACAATTTTATTAAATTAATTTAATAGACAGATGATTAATGTAACTGACACTCATAGTTTCAATAAAACAATAAGGAGGTGTTTAGTTAAAAGATATCATAAACATATTATTTGATATGTAATTTCTGTGTGCGGAGCAAACAGCATTTTGTTGTTTATGAACCAAATGTACACTGTACAGTCGATTTCATAAATATGTGTACACTTTAGTACCTTATCTATTTATTTAATGTCATTTTTGATCGGCCAGATATAAAAGATGTTCGGGTTATATGAGTCTTCCTTGTTCTTAAACCGTTGCGATTAGAACCTCACCGATGCAATTTCATTTCACCTAAACCCAAATGTTTTTAGGGCTGTCGGACTGTACAATGGGGCTGTACTGCGCAACCACACAATGTATTTCTAAATGGTGTTCTGTTTATTTAACACTTTCTTTCTTCTTACAGATATCAGTGTTTCATCTTTAAAAAGAATAAGTAATGAGGGAAAATTAAACAACGGTGTCTTTAGTACTCCCGGAAAAAAGCGACCTCACAAGGCCGGTGTTGTCAGTGGGGTCCTGTCTGTTCACGCTTGCAAGAACCTGTTTTCCAGTTAGTTATTTTAGTTATCGTTCCTGACGTAGAGACCTCGTCATGTTGTTCTCCTAGTCACTATTTTTAATTTACTCAATGTTATTGAGCGTACATTTGTAACGACTAAGTTTGTGTTGTTAGAAATAATTATTAATTACTTTACTACCTTGTAATGTTACTTTTAAGAATAATTGTATTTTATGATTGGAAAAAATGATCTGCTGGAGTTTCTTGCGGCGCTTCTTCTCCAAGATATAATTGTCGTTAGATAGAGGTGTAAGGGTGATGAGAATAATGTTACCTCTAATTACTTTATTAAAAAGGTTGAATATAATATTCCTCATCATCATTGTTTTATTATGCTGTGTGCGACACAGACGAAAACCTCTCGTATCAATGAAATCTATCAACAGCACGACTAGCACAAGTTGCTCGTGACTTGTTTGTCGCTCGGATCTCCCTTACTATCTAGTCTGTTACGATAGAGACGCACAGAGCGACAAGCGAGAAAATACAACTTGTGCTACACGTGCAGATCACTATATTTTCATGTCAAATATATTTCGAAAAACCAAATGTGCTCCAGTCACTGTCATCGTATTTTACCTAAAGTGCTTTTCATCAAAATATAGCGCTCGTAATAATATATATGAAAATATAGTACGCGTTTCCTCTTCCTTTGTGCCCACCAAAATAAATAAAATAATAAAAGTATCAATATCGTTTATTCCTTCATTGATCGGTAATACCATATCAAGATTTTTTGAATTTGCCGCTTTTTCCCAGGTTCAGCTTTCATTAGACAGACTCTAGCTAAAGCAGTAATGAAGCTCGGCCTAATTTTCAAGATAAATGCCTACTCTCCAATTGAGTGTCAGGGTTGTCCCCTAAAATTTTGTAAAATTGAAAAAGTTTTTGTTTAGTAGTAGTACCTAGTAGGTAGTTAGTGCAAAATCGATGTCTGCGACAGCGAATCCGTTGACAGATTGACAGATTGACGAAATGTAACCGTTATTTGACAAACGTTTTAGACTTAAACAAAATCTAAATTAGAAATGTTTTAGTATGATCTAGGTAGGTACAGATGTAGTGCAGAATTGTTTTCCTTCGTGTTTTCACGGTGTCTTGATATTTCAGTCGGTCACAGTACAAAAAGTACCTACTGAGGTTGACTTAAGTAGCATGACACGTTCGTACGTTTTCGTGAAAAAACGAAGTTTAACAATTATGCCTACATCTGTACGTTATTAAAGAAAACATTTATGAATTCGACTGTTATTATTCTTTTGTGAAAAACACCAAGTTCACCCAATGGTGAAGGTAGGTATGAAGACAGTAAAGAAAACTTGAACGACTTGTAACATAACAAGTCAGCTTTTTCCTAAAAAAACAAGATGAAAGGGCTCCATGAATGAGATCTTTCGTAACTAGGTTGTTATGGGGGATCAAAAGATTTTTATTATCGAATTTACTTTGACTGTCCAGGTGTTCAATTTATGTAGGTAATAAATTTAAGTGCCGACTTGTTTGATCGTTTTTTTTTTGTTTTCATTACCTACCCGGCTTTCCATGAAGAAGAGTCGTTTCTGTGACATATATCTTTGTTTAAATATAAAAATAATGCACTTCAATTATGACTGGATATTTGCCTTCAGTCCTTTTTTGTTGGCAAAGAAGTAGGTTTCTTCTATTTATAAAAATAAGAATTTTCTGTTTTAGGTAACTGAACTTCGACATCAAAGAATCACGAATCAAGTTATTTTTTCGTTAATTAATTATCATACAAGATTTGTTGCCGCTTTAGTTATCGAGTCTCTCACATTTTCGAAAAACCAAAAATAATTCATAAATATCTTAACCGTGCTTAAATTGTATTACATTTTGGTAAATTTTCGTAGCTAATTACGAAATCTCAGTTACGAAAACATTCTAAAGGGATTTTTATTTTCGAAAGCCTTGAAATGCCACTGAGCATCCTTACTTCAGTTAGACCAAGAGTATTAATGGCTGAAGAGGAAGCTCCCGACAATACGTGCCGTGTCGAGGAATACTTCTTTTTGCGTGTGACCTTTTATTTTTGTGGTGTGTGTGTGGGCCATTTGTATGCCGCTTCGACTATTGCAGATGTTTTTCGAGTTTCTGTACATCCTATTATAAACCAGGATTTCCCAATCTCTACCCTACTGCGGACCTTTAGACCTACTTTGCAAGAGTCGACCCGAACATACATATTTATGCTTACATACATACATTGCAAATTAGTACTGCCCTTTTTGGAAAAAAGGCTTATGTCTCATAGAACCGCGTATGAATTAGTGACCTTATTTCTTAAGAGCGGTGGTAAAAAATACTTTGACTATCAAATTGCGTATGCGTATTTAGCAGGGCAGGGTAAAGAGCTAAGTAATTGAATTGAATTGATTTTAATGAACGATGATGACTTTTCGTGTAAGGAAATCCATGTCCAAATTGATCTATCCGTTTGAGAGCTATGATGCCATAGACAGACAGAGATAACATAGACCCAACGATAAACATATAAAACCCCTCTCTTTACCTGAGTGCGCAACGCACACATTTTATCTATAGCGATGCAAAGTGTTTTGTAATTGTTTATGTGCAATAAAGAGTTTACATACATACATACATGCAAAGGAGAGTAATGTGTTTATCAACCTATATATGATTGTATGAAAAAATCGGTCCATGCGTTTAGTATCTAGAGTGCCACAAAGTAACAAACATCATCATCATTCATCATTCTCCTGCCTAAGAGTATAAGGGGATAAGGTCCAAGTTATTTCGTGTCGGCGCAACATATATGACATTATAGTCGACGAGTTATGACAAGCGGTATTGTTGAATTGGTGATTAAAATCATCTTTAGGTTTCTCACATCATTTATCATTTTCAATGTTCATTTATAATGATTTTATGTTGGCTAGCAACAGTCGGATTATTTAAAGCTATCTTGTTGGTAGGGGTTACCTTTGTTTGGCAAAATATTTTTGGTCAAATGTACCATTTCCCAAATTTTCATTCGCCAAACCGCTTTGTTTTCTGTAATCGTAAATATTTCAGGATTTTATAAAAACTAACCTAACCTAACCCATAGGGTTCTACACGATGGTACTGAAATAAATTCTGAAAACATTATATAACATTGGTTTGGCAAATGAACATTTTGGGAAATGATACATTTGACCAAAGATATTTTGACTAAACGGCAGGCTCCCTGTTGGTAGACTTGTAACAACCTTTTATTAACTTATAATGTTTGTTTGTGTTGCCACCTTCCCGAACACATGGTTGAGGGAGGCGTCATCCTCGTGAACGGGTGCTGTCTGTGGGGTCCGGTCTGTTCACGCTTGCAAGGACCTGTTTTTCAGTTAGTTATTTCGATTATATCGACGTAAAAGGACCTCGTAATGTTGTTCTCCTAGTCACTATTTTTAATGTACCTAATGAAATTGAGCTTACATTTTTAATGATTTTATTTGGGTTAGTTTTAAAATAATTATTTTTTAATTTATTACCTTGTAATGTTTTAAGTATTATTGTATTTTATTATGGGAAAAAATGACCTTCTGCTGGAGTTTCTTGCGGCGCATTTTCTCCACAATGATGGTCTTGTCCTTGACGTGTAAAAGAGCCCTCATGTGGCCAATTTACTGAATAAATATTTTGAATTTTGTTTTTTTTTGAATTTTGTTGTGAATAAATAACGCGGAATAACTGTAGAAATACTAATTTGTTAATAAGAACAAGTCAAATAATTGGTAGCAGATCACACGCGGTTGAGATGTGACTCCTTGACAATTGTTAGTGCTCGGTGTTGAGTCAACTTTGCTCATATGTTTTGCGCAGGGGCTTTGCATTTATTCCTTCAGTTTGTATGTCAGTTTAGGTTAAATTAAATATTGCAATTCAATTTTGAACTAATTCTCGTTAATGGAATGGGCTGAAAATTGAACTACATTATGGTAACTACAGAGCTGATTTGATGACGAAGTCGGAAGGTGGGACAGGATCTTCGCTATATTTAACGTGGACCCACCGAGTAGGGACATATTAGTTTGGTCTTCATTACCAGATATTCACTTCACTACATAGTAAAAAACAATGTCGCTTTCTCTGTCCCCATGTCCCTTTGTATGCTTAAATCTTTAAAACTACGCAACGGATTTCAATGCGGTTTTTTTTAATAGATAGAGTGATTCACGAGGAAGGTTTTTATGTATAGTTCTGGATATTGTACGGGTGTTACAGAAAACTCACATAAACCGAAGCGAAGCGAGGGCGGGTCGCTAGTTGCTAATAAAAAGTAGTAATAGTCGGCAAAAAAGCTGCTCCCAAAAATGTTTTTTTTTGGCAGAAGTTTAATATGTCGTGCCTAGAAATGGAACAGATGATAATTTGAGATATTTTGTATTTGTTCCAGGTTGAAGCTAAGTCTGCAAAGCACAATGGGTATTCAATTCCAGGCATGGACGTTGATTTAGTTGATGGATTACCGTTTTTGCATCAAAGGGTAAATAAGAAATATGTTTTGTGACTCCTCTGGCCCATTTTCAGAGTTGAAATGATGTAACTGCTAAAGAGCTTATTGTATTTGCAATTAAGTCGCATTTTTCCGTCACCTGTGTTTAAAGTATTTATTATATTCATATATCATATAAAAAAATTAAAAATATCTTATTATTATCATAATTTCCATTTAAAATTAAACAAAACCTGTTGCAGCCTGTTTCTCAAGAATCAATCAAGTCTACTTAGTCGTGATAATTAGGGTTCCGTACTAAAATGGTAAAAAAGTAACGTTGTCTGTCTGTCTGTCTGTATGTCACAGTTTCTTCAGGAACTACAAATGCTGATAGCATTTGTTCATAGTACACTTGAAATTAGGCATAGTTGTACGCTCACGCTTGATGTCATTGTCATTAGAGATGCCAAGTCATTTGTAATTGATAGGAAACTCAACCTTATTGCTGTAGAATGTCAGATTGACTTTGGAACTGAGGAGGGTGATCAATTTAATTCCTTGACTGTACCTCCAACTTGCTTGCCCGCATCTGTCTTTAGTAAAGAATATATGAAATTAATTTTATATATAATTCAAAAGGGGTCTAAAATGGGAGATTGAAAAACGAGAGTAGTTTAATTATATTAGCAAATGGGGTGTCGTATGAAAGGGCTTATACTGCACGTTTAAAAAACTTTTCTTTTAATTCAGTCAAAAATGTACAAAAGAATACCGTTCCCCTTATATCCAAAGTCCCCGTATATTATTTAATCGAAAAATCTGAAAAAGTCCTGACGTAGGTACATATAATACTTTTAAACTGTATGGAAAAAATAAAATGAAGTGTTCATTATTTACAGTTTTTAAATAATAACAAAAAACACTTTCAATCTGTATTAAAGTTTGGGCTTGTCTAAACGGACCTTGTTTCATAGAAAAGTTAAAAAATTAAATACGGAACCCTCGGTGCACGAGTATGACTCGCACTTGACCGTTTTTTAAATTCAAAACTAGCTTCTACCCGCGACTTAGCCCTAGCTCGATAAGCAAATGATGTCAAAGACAAAGAAAAATAGTATGGAGCTCTTATTTTGATTAGGCTGGATGAGCCCAGATGGTGTAACGAGGAATGAGATAGACTTTATAGTGTCGACGAAAAACCACATATCAAAAGATTTCTCCGTGATCAGTGCGGTTAAAACCGGGAGTCATATATTTACCAGGGACAAACGGTCCAGTTAGGTAGGTCCAACTTTAAGAAAGTGGTCAGTCGTAGAATCAGACTCGGCTGGGTAACGTTCGGGAAGCTTCGCAGCACCTTTTCGTCCAAACTACCGCAGTGTTTGAAGTCAAACGTCTTTGACCAGTGTGTGTTGCCAGTGATGACTTACGGATCTGAGACGTGGGCGCTAACAATGGCCCTCATAAGGAAGCTCAAAATCACTCGGAGGGCTATGGAGAGGGCTATGCTCGGGGTTTCTCTGCGTGTTAGAATCAGAAATGATGATATCCGCAGTAGAACTAAGGTTACCGACATAGCCCGAAGAATAGCTAAACTTATGTGGCAGTAGGCGGGGCGCGGTGGATGCGAAAAGCACAAGACCGGTCTGTGTGGAGAGCTTTGGGGGAGGCCTATGTCCAGCAGTGGACGTCTTTCGGCTGACATGATGATTTTGCTTAGGGTTTCGTATTGCTAGCAAATCGTTGCGGGCAAGATGTTTGAAAAGTGTCATTATATTAAGATGCGACCCCACCGCTGTTTAAAATACGCTGACGGTACGGAATCGCAGTGGCGTGCCAAGGTATAGTCTTGATGTTCACCGCACGGCATTGCGATTCTGTATCGTCTCCGTATTTTAAGCAGTGTTGTGGAGGGCATGCGATAAAAACGGTACGGATAGGTACGATGCGTCACTGCGATTCCGTACCGTCTCGGTATTTTAAGCTACCAATCCGCAAATAATTATATTATATCAAAAGTACAAAGCCGGACCGGATCTTTCAATCGGCCATCCCTTCCCCGAAGGTTACCGGAACACTCGTATGAAAACTTAGAACACCAAATATCAAATGGGGAGTCCGTCCGTTTTGTTTTCATCGATTATAAAGATTACGTTATTGCTTTGAAAAAAACCTTTTATCTCATATTTCGAGAAGTACGATTGTAATACGATTATACACTTATACGATTTAAGTTTGAAAAGGGTGGCCAGAGGAATCAATATTGAATCTCAGTTAACCTCCCCGCGCAGGCTGCGAATTAAATCAAAAGCTGTTTGCATGTCCTTGTGTGTTTTACAGTATCTGTTGAGACACAACAAAATGAGCTGACAGCTTAGTCTGTAGTCTGTGCGGACTTTTTTTTTTTTGGTATTTGTAAAACAGTGTTTAAGTTCCTTTGTAGGGTTCCATACCGAAATGGTAGTAAAAGATCCCTTATTGTGAGACTTCGGTGAATGTCTGTCTGTCTGTCTGTATGTCTCAGCAGTTGGTCTCTGAAAAAGAAGCTATCAACTTGAGACTTGACATAATTGTATAACTAGCTTGCCCGCGTCTGTTTGAAGTAAAAAAAAATGTTTTTAAATATTTGAAAAGGAGTCTAGAATGGGGCTTGAAAAATAAATATTTCTTTCTAATCTAGGTATATCTTTATAGTTTTACAAAAAATAATCGTTCCCTCACTATTTCCGAAGTTAATGGACCAAAATATCTGAAAAATTCCTGCCCTGAAGATAAATATTTATATTTATTAATAAAATGAAGTTTACAAATTTTACAGTTTTGGATAAAAATCAGTAATCAAGTTGAAGCTGTATAGAAAATAAAGTTAATAAGAAAATAGTATTTCTTTTTGCTTTTTCTAACCATAATACCTAATTATTATCTTAATCGAGACCGACTGGCACTTGCCCGGTTCTTTTTTAAATTGAGGCGCAGTTCTAATGCACAATAACATTACGAGAAACTACACATACTATATTATTTATTAAATCTCATTCCTACGTGCCGGTTACAGTTATTTTTGTTGCACTCCTGTCAATCTTTTCATTTCCACTCGCACCGCAAACAAGATCAGTGAGCCAGAAAAACCCATGACAATTCGATGTCATCTTTGAGGCCCGTAGATCCGAGAGAAAACCTCTGAACGAACGCCTCTCCGAGTTTGATGGGGTCAGTGGGGTCTTCTTGGATGCAGGGTCTCCCGACCCTCACTTCAGCAGATTTCCGGAGGATTTGGCTTACTACAGGCAGCAGGTATTTTTTTTCAGCTGTTGAGGCACCATTTAAACGTTTACAGCACCGTTGGTACAATCATAATATAAATAGAATAAGTCTCTGTCAAAAACTTCATTTTTGGTACATGCTTTTACTGCTGTTTTGTAAAATCTTTATCTATATCAAGACACACTATTGAGCCCCACATTGTCACCACCTTATGAATTCATCATCAGCTGATCAGCTCTTTGATACCATGACATTGCATTGTCATCGAGTTTACAAATGTAATCCAAATTTTAACCCATTCCGTTGACGGGAAGTGGGTCAAATTTAACTTCAAGATTTGACCCGTACATAGAGACATACATACATACATTGCAAGTTAAATAAAAGCTTGTAAAATTAGTTCGACTCCGGCCCCTTAGGAGTTTCTGATACTTATTGCCGTTCGGGCGCTAAGGATACGCGCCGCTTGATACTTGATGGCCCCTCTACACGTTGGCGGATCATGAGCCAGCGCAAGGGACGGAGCAATACGTAAGAGTGAGATGGAAGAATATGTTGCTCACTGTAAGCTGTAAATGCGTCTCTTATGTTAGCCAATGATCCGTCAACGTGTAGAGGGGCCATAATGAGACACAACCAAACGCGGCGACGGCGTGGCCCCGACTAAACCAACTTGTTGAGTTTGCTTGTGGTAGCTCGCGTTGCGTACGGTCTAGGCACGCACACATGCAAGCCGTGCGAATTACCTTTGTTTGAAGACTACTTGAGATGCGGGACACGCGTTAAAATGTTTACGCATGAAAAATAACCGGTATCAAATAAATTGCGATAAATATTGAATTATCAAATTATCTGAGAGAAATGTGGACTAAAAGAAGATGTAGTGACTAAGATTGAAAAAGGCATGCTTCGATGATTCGAGAGTGAAAATGAGTGGGAGGGTCAGAATGGGCGTACTTTTTCGAATCAAATCGGAAAAATACTGGAAAAGGGCCGAATCTTAAGTACCCGAAACCGACGTGCATGTGACTTGATGTATGAATGTGGAAGAAGCGAAAGAGATTTGTCAGGATCGTACCACGTGGAAAGAAGTGGTTTCTGCCTACCCCTATGGGAAACGCGTGATTTAATGTATGTACGGGGGGCGTTCAATAAATTCTCGGTATGAGAAGGAAAACAAAAGCATACGAGTGTTTTAGTTTTATTTTTCTATGTATTCCTGCCCTATGTTTATACACTTATAAGATCTGTCTATTCGTTTTTTAAACCCTCATAAAAAAAAGGTGTTGTCAAAATGTTCCACCACCGCTGCCTTTAACGCTTCATCATTAAACAATCGATATCCACGAAGATATTTGCGGGTGGTAGGACCTTGTGCGGGGTGCGTCCGGATCGCTACCACCATCTTATCCATTAACCTACCGCCAAACAGCAGTGTTCGCATTGTTGTGTTCCGGTTTGGGGATAAGACAGCCGGTGTAATGACTAGCATAGAGGCATTCCATCTTAGTCCTCAGGGTTGGCAACGAATTTGCAGTCTTAGGCTTGCAGTCTTGTGAATGCGAATGTCTATGGGTCACAGTTTCCACTTACCATCAGGTGGCCTGTGTGCTCGTCAGCCTTCCCTATGCCATAAAAAAAGAAAAAGAAAAAAGATCCTTTTTAAGGTTGGGAAAGAAAAAGTAGTAGCAGGGGGCCAAGTCTGGACTGTAATATAATTATATACTGCTGTATAATTATGGATGGGGTGAAATGCGATTAGGTATAATTATGGAGGGGGTGAAATCCGATTAGGTAAAATTATGCATGGGGTGAAATGCGATTAAGTAAAGTTATGGATGGGGTGAAATTCTATTAGGTAATATTATGGATGGGGTGAAATGCGATTAGATAATATTATGGATGGGATGAAATACGATTAGGTAATATTATGGTTGGGGTGAAATGCAATTAGGTAAAATTTTGGATGCGGAGAAATGCGACTGTAAAATTTGCTACATTGCTTATAACAATTCTAACTATTTTTGGCTTTTCATGTGGTCATATTTTACAGGGAGAGAATTTCGAGTCAACTGATGCTATTAACACCGATGATTGGCCCATCCCTCCGAGACAGCACATGAAAAGAAAGAGCAAGAAACTGACCAAGGAAGAGCTGGCCGAGAACTGGGGTACAAACAGAAAAGGAAAGAAGAAGAAGATGCACAAAAAGAAATTCATTCACAGACAAAATTCAACTACTGTAAAAGGACAGCCGTTTGATATCGTTGTGCATATTAAAGTAAACGAGATATAAAGCAATTGTTTTTTGACTCTTGATCCAAAAAAAGGAAGATTTTAGGTGACCCAGACAAACAAAACGCAACAAAATACTGACATAGACAAAAGACCTGGGAAGTTACAATTATATACTAAAGCAGTTCAGTTTAGTAGTAGTTATATTATATTGCTTGATTTATTCTCACTAATGCAGGGGTCGGCAACCTGCGACTGGCGAGCCACATTTGGCTTTTGGATGTAAAGCTGCGGCCCTTTAGTTCCTTACGCAAATATTATTTAAGTAAAATATTTATTGTTGGCAAGGGTCTGAGTGGAAAGCCTTCGGAGAGGCCTATGTCCATCAGTGGACGTCTTTCGGCTGACATGATGAAATTTCTTGTTTGTTGATCTTTAAAATCTTTGACATTTTGTAAAATCTTCCGACTCAAAAGGTTGCCGATCTCTAAAAAGTACTAGATGTACAGTCAAGGAATTAAAAAGACGTACCTTTCTTGTTCTTGTCACAATGTGAATAAGATATAAAAAGGTACTTCTTTCAGCTTCCTTTATTGTAGGTACCTAAGAATGCCTTAGTTACCTACAACCTCGAAGGACAGCTTAAGTGACGCGAGTGACGCGTTCGCTTCCATCGTGTGTGGACGTGTTTGTTGCGAATATCTGACTTCCAGTTAAAATTTATTTTTGCTGATTTGTGATTGGTCAAGAGTTAAATTTCAAATTCCTTTTTACTCTTGAAGTGTTCTTACGTTAGACTCCTCCCAGTGGGCGGTCCTAGAGCGAGACAGTGTTTTTAAATCATTTCGCCTGTGAGCCAGCAGCCCAATTCTTCGAAAAAATATTTTGGCTGCCTCGCGGGATCGAACCTGCGCCACCGAGACTCCCGTAGCTAAGGCAGCCGTCCTATCCACTAGACCACGGACCGACAGCTCTGCGCGACGAAATACGCCGCTGCCACACGGTTGAGTGACGACACGCATCGGCTACGCCACACGGTGTGCTACGGGCTACGCTGCGCCGCTACGCGGCACCGCTACGAAGGTCACGTCGCTACGTTTGCCCTGCTTAGTCGCTTACGAGTAGTTTCGTATTTGCTTTCCGCTTTGTTGCCGTGCTTGTTAGTGCTCTTGCTACTCAAAAATGGATCTGAACAGTAGTATGAGTTGTGGTGCGTGCCGGTTGGAGATGATTGTTGGTGCAGAATATTTGCAGTGTATGGTTGTGACTTGCGGTAAGTTATACCATTATGCATGTTTCAACAAAACCCTCTCTGAAGACGAGAAAGCTTCTTGGGCATGCCCTGAATGCGTCTGTGCGGCTAAGAAAGGTGGCAGAAGCAATGATACTCCGGTTGGGACCCCGGTCCATATTAAAAATGTGACGTTGAGGAAGCCCTCTTCAGTCCCGCCGCCTGCGCCTACTCCGTGTTCTCCGAATATTGAAGCGTCTATGTCTGTGTCGGCCGCCCTGGAATTCCAATTACTTCGGGAACAAATAACCTTTTTGACGGAGCAACTTGCCGATGCTGTTTCTACTATGGGGCGATACCACTCTGCACTCACCCTATGTACTAATAAGGTTGAGGTAATTGGTGAAAAGCTCAGGGAACTTGAACTTTCTATAGTGTCCAAGACGTCACCTCAAGTTTCAGCACCGCCTCCCCCTGCCCCTGCGCCTACCCCTCAAAGAGACACAAAGTTGGGTAAGGCGGCGGGAGTGCGTGGTTCGGAAGCGGCAGGGGGTGGCAACCGAGAGAGGCTAATCACAACTGTAAGTGCTCAGATGAACACTGATATAGCCGAGCCTACTAGCGGTGAGCTGCCGTCTGTGTCGTCCCGTAATCATGACGACTCCAGCCGTTTTCCTCAGGGTGGCCTTCAGTCTGTTAACAGGCCATCTGTGAAGGATGATAGACCAGATGACGGCGACGTTGCTTTCGAGACTGTTCAAACGAGGAAGCAGAGACGCCTGACCTCCGTTCGCTGCACCGCAGGCCCCAGCGTCACTTCTCTGAAGGCTGTCGAATACCGGAAGTACATACACTTGTGGAACATGGTGTCGGGTGCTGGTGAGATTGAGGAGTACCTGCGGGAGTTATGCCCTGATGGGACTTGCACTGTCGAAGAGCTTAAATCTAAAGGTGACTACAAGTCCTTTAAGTTGGGTGTCCCGGCTGCGTACTCCGATAAATGTCTGTCAGCGAATGTTTGGCCGGAAAATGCTCGAGTGAAAATGTGGTTATTTCGAAGAAGAAGCGATAAACATCAGCAGGCGCACGCCTAGATCTCCACGCGGTTGTGCCATTGTAACTTCCATCAGCATAACATATCAAAACGTTAGAGGCCTTAATACCAAGCTAAAGTGTTTTAGGCAAAGTATTCTGGCGGCTGAAAGTGATATTGTTGGTGTTACTGAGTCGTGGTTGAACCAGTCAGTTGTAGACCCTGAAATCGTTGGAGGCGAGTGGAGTGTGCTGCGCCGTGATCGTGCAGCTGGTCGCCAGGGAGGCGGCGTACTCGTGGCCGCGCGGCCTGGTATCGTCTTGCGTCGCAGATCTGAGTTGGAGACGGCGGATGGCGAAGACCTTTGGGTATCCTTCTTGGTTAATCAAAGTGTCTGTCATATGTGCGTCGTATACATTCCACCTAATTGTGCGGATGATGTTTATATGCGCTTTTTTCATAAAGTGGAATCTGTTATTGACTCTCTTAATGGTGTTGTGTTAATTGTCGGGGATTTAAATTTAAACCCTAAGTATACGTCCGTTAGTATTTTAAGTTATTATTGCTATTTTAGTACAGTTTGTAATCTGCGAGAGACGAATGGTATTTTAAATGCGTTTGGAGGAGTGTTAGATGTGGTGCTCGTACGAGAGGGAACCCGTGGTGTCATGGTCGGTGAGGTGGACGGAGGTGGATTAGTGACTCATCGGGACGCTTATCATCCTCCTCTCGATATTACTTTACCGCTTACGGAAGTTGTGCGTAACCCTGTATTTGTTGAACCCAGCAATGTTGACTCAAGACGAGATTGGAACTTTGCTAAAGGTGATTATGAGCTACTTTACCACCTATTTTCTGAAGTATCTTGGACTAATGTGCTGAAGTCTTGTGATGTCAATGTTGCTGTAGGGTTATTTTACCGTTCAGTCTATGGTATGTTTGATTTGTGTATGCCCAGGAAGATTAGGTCTAGCAAACCATGCAGGTGTTATCCAGTCTGGTTCTCAGCTGACTTAATTAAGGACATTAAGCGGAAAGCGTGTCTCCATCGAGAGTGGAAACGCTCTGGAGATCGCGCCGTTTATGCTTTTTTCTCTAACCTCAGAGCGAACATTAAGTCTCGAATATCTCTGGCTTATGACAACTATATTCACCACATTCAAGCCCAGGTTAATTGCAATCCTCGCGCCTTCTGGCAACATATTAGTAGTCTTAAGTCCAAGGGTGGTTTCGAATCGCAGTTTACCTATGAGGGGAAAGTATACCAGGGCAGAGAGGTGGCTCAGGTGTTCGCTGACTTCTTTTCGAGTGTTTTTCTGCCCAGTGAACCTCTTCTAAACCACGAAAAGGTTATTCGTGAGGACCAGACTAGTACGGCCAATTATGTCCACATCCACAATATCACCTCTCATGATGTGGTTACCGGCCTGGCCCGACTTAAGCCGCAAAGCTCCCCAGGCCCGGACAGCTTTCCAGCGTTTATCCTTAAAGGATGCAAAGAGTGGCTAATACCTCCGCTACTTCACATTTTCAACCTAGCTCTTTGTACTGGGGAATACCCTGATCAATGGAAGATCACGCGGGTGAGGCCTATCCCTAAGACTAATAATGCGGACCGCGTGGATGAACACCGACCCATAGCTATTCTGTCTTCGATTGCTAAGCTGTTTGAAACTATCGTAAATAGACTTCTAGTTCCTCAAATAAAGCCTTACCTAAGTGACTCACAGCATGGGTTCAGGTCCCGGCGATCAGTCGAAACGAACCTCATAACTCTGGTTGATTCCATTTCAGACCACTTGGATAAGGGAATACAAGTTGACGTGTTGTACTTTGATTTTCAAAAAGCCTTTGACCGCGTGGATAACGACGTACTTTTGGTGAAGTTATGCGACATCGGTTTTTCGCCAAAGCTGCTTCGTTTCTTCGCCAGCTATCTACGCGGCAGACAGCAGTATGTGCAACACGGATGCTTTGTTTCCGAGACCTATAATACTCGGTCTGGGGTCAGCCAGGGTTCAATTTTGGGTCCGTTACTGTTTGGCATAATGGTAAATGACCTTGCTTCGGTTCCCCAGCATTCCAGATGCCTACTTTATGCCGACGACTTGAAGCTGATCTACGGCGTGCAGGAATTGTCAGACTGTGCTTCGTTGCAGACGGATTTAGACCGGGTGCATCAGTGGAGTCTCGACAACGGGCTTCTTTTTAATGTAGCCAAGTGTGCCGTGGTCACTTTTAGTCGTGCCCGTAATCCCATTCACGCGGAATACTTCTTGGGTGTGGAACCTATAGCCCGTGTCGCCTGTATTCGTGATCTAGGCATCATATTCGATACGCACCTCAACTTTCACGAGCACATGAGAGCCCTTGCTAAAAATTGCTATCGGAGGTTGGGGTTCGTTATTCGAAATGCTAGGGATTTTTCAGATACCAGGGCTATAAGAACCGTCTACACCGCTCTAGTCAGAAGCAAACTGGAGGCGGCTTCTGTTGTCTGGAACCCTCACGAAGTTACCTATGTCTTGCTTTTGGAGAAAGTACAGAAGGCGTTCTTGCGGTTTCTATATAAAAAAACTTACGGCTACTACCCTTTTTTGTACCCTACGAAATTTTTGCTTGGCGCCTTAAGTTTTAACTCTCTGGAGGTGAGGCGACACTATGGACTGCTGACTTTTGCTAGCGGTGTATTGCGAGGAGACTCCGACTGTTTGGAACTAGTGATGCAGGTGGTGCGTCTTTTCGTCCCCTCGATGACTAAAATTGACTTCCGTCCACGTTGCCGCCACCTGCTGGCGGCACCTGCGACGCGCACTTTAGCTCGCGCCAGGTCGCCTCTGGTTCACGCTTTGCATTTGTTGAACACGCTTGCAGAGTCTGCCCCAGATTTTGATGTATTTGCCAGTGGATGGAAGGTTGTGAGTATTGAATGTTTGAAGTTATGTGAGAAGATGGATGCCCGTGTTTCATCTGTGTAAATAATATTTTCCTACTATCTAATTATAATGTCATGTCATATATTATGTTTATTGTATTATTATTACCGTTTTGTTAACCTATATTTAGTATGTAATTCACAGTGCTGTAGTGTTTTACTGTTATGCTGTGTAATTATTTTGAAGTAAATAAATAAATAAATAAATAAATAAATAAAGTGTTCCTTAGGCCATTGGTTTCACCACTAGTTAACTCAACTAATTGTCAAAATTCGAAAGACGAATCGAAAATTTTACACATTTCCAAGAGATTTAACCAACAGTTAGGGTTTTTAACGATTAGTTTAACTACTGATCATAGGCTCTTAGGGCCCGAGCTGAGTAAGTACAAGGTTTTTTTATGGATGAATTGAGTTTTCCTTGTTACTAAAATCGATGATATGGTTCCTAAGAACATATCTTCATATGCCTTATAGTTTCAGACTTTTCCATACTGACCGATTTAAATGTTACACCCTGTATGTATAAAAAATAAAAGATAAAAAGATAAAAGATGTTTACACGTCAAAAATCTACCAGCGCTTCGCAAGAGATCACTGCTAAGAAGAAACGCCGCAAGAAACTCAACAGTCCGTCGTTTTTTTAAATGCTATTTATGATATTATACAAATATAAAGCTTAACCTAGCATTATATAAAACAATGGATCTAACTAATTAAAATAAAATAAAAAATAAATACAAAAAATATACTTACCAATGACAGTGCAAGGCAACCACATACAAAGTTTCGATACATTCTCCTACGGGAACCGTGTTCCCTAAAAAATATACAATATTTACATACTCGTATATTTGTTATGACTTTATTATAAAGTTATTTAGGTGTTTAGCTTAGTTTAGGCCAAGCATTTTTATCCGTTAGATAGTCCTCGACCCTATAGTAAGCTTTAGACATCAACGACTTTTTCAAGTACGTTTTAAGTACTGGATTTAGTAACTTTAAAACTGCGTCAGGTAATTTATTAGAGAAATGAATGCATTGATTCAAATTATGTATATCACAATTCTTAACAATAGTGTCTTGATTTTTAATGACATAAATAATATTCTCATAAATAAATTGAGATGCTACTGTCAAAATACTAATTTCTTTAAATAGTAATCTTAAGGAATCACGGGAGGTAAGGTTATATATAGAACGAATGGCTCTTTTTTGTAATACGAATTTAGTCTGTATGTCAGCTTTTCCCCAAACCAGAATACCGTAAGACATAACACTATGAAAATAACTATAATAAACTAAGCGAGTTGTCTCAACATTGGCAAGTTGCCTGATTTTTCCAACAGCATAAGCTGCCGAACTTAATTTACCTGCTAGTACTGCTATATGGGGACTCCATTGCAAGTTTTTATCTATGGTTATCTACCTAAAGCGCCTTATCTACCATTTCCAAACACTAATCATTCAGAAATATCCTAGTTTCTACTGGTCTACGAGTAACATTAGGCAAAAAGCGAACCTAACACATTTCGTTTTTTTAACATTGAGTAGCAAATTGTTACTAGTAAACTAATTAAGTACTTTACTTAGCGTGTGCATTAATTATATCAAAGGTTCTTTCTTTAATAGTTATGTCAGATAAGTTCTTTCTCGTACTTTCTTAGGCCCGTATTAATAAACTGATCTCAACTCAAAAGCTCGTCTCGAGATGCGTCAAAAATTACAGTGTTCTATGGTTTGGCGTTTAGTTTGACGTATCTTGTGACGGGCCTCACAGTCAGATGAGTTTATTAATACGGCCCTTCTCATCTCTGCTGAGATGCCTGTCACAAGAAATGTCAAAGTAAACGTCAAGCCATAGATAACTGTCATTTTCGAGTCATCTTGAGACTAGCATTAAGCCCGATTTACATTAGTCAACGACAGTGGACAGTAGACAGTACAGTAGTGTTAGGCGATCGGACTGTGGCGAGTCAAGTCGCCTTGCCAGTGGATCCGAATAGTATCGCTTCCTATTGGTCCACTCCACTGTCCTTGGCACTGTACTTGCTAATGTAAATCGGGCTTTACAGTCGAGATCAGGAGGCCTAGCGCAACTTGTCCGCGACTTATTTGTCGCTCGAATCTCCTTTTCTACCTTGCCTGTCACGATAGAGAAGCACTGAGCAACAAGCGGGAGAATACAACTTATGCTAGCCGTACAGTTTGTTATTAGGGTTCTTAGAGCGGTATTAAACACAGATATAAATACACATTGATAACGCAAATGCATCTACTTCGCGTGTCCGAATCTCGACCAAGCGACGCCGTGAAAATTAAGAATCTGCCTCGTTGCGTGATAATAAACTGCAATAGCCCAAAAAAGCGACGACTTTGAATCGATTTTGTACGGAAAACGGAAGATTCTCTTCTCTTGGTATAATCCAGTAGGTAGAAAAAAGTGACACGGTGTTCAAAGTTCTTTTCTGATAGTGATTTCTATTTTTTATCCCTTTGTGTTGCACAGTAAAAGAAGAGTTGGACTTATTTCGTGTATCTGGCATCTTACTTCTCGTTTCAAGTGGACTCGCAGTGGTGCAGAGATTTAAACTATCTTGGCCTCTGTCTTACATATCACCGTACAACGTTGCCCCCAAACTTCCTAGAGAAGATTGGATTGTGTTTTATTGCTATATTGCTTTATACTTATATATACTTGACATTGTGGAAACGCCATATCCCCGCGCTAGTAGCTGTTGAAGTCACCGCGGGGCAAAGAAGAAGAAGAGTAGACAGAACCGCGTGAAACTAACCCCATGTGCTTCGGTTTAGTCCACGAGAAAAAGTATTATTTAACCAAACGATTGGCCTCGCGTGTGATATCCATAGACTTATCAAGTAATAATAATTCCAAGTGAGAGTGAATAAATAACTCGACACTGGCAAAATACAATACTAGGAAGCCATTAATCTCAAGACGCAGCTCGAGTTGGGCATAACAGGCAAAATTTGGTACTACGGCCTTTAGATAACTTATCGATTGCTACTTTCGTTAATTGACAAAGATAAACACCAACTTGGGTCCTTGTCAAGTTGCTAAACGTTAGTGATTTTCGAAAACCGACAAAATTATAGGATTTACGTAAGCTGATAACAGATCTTGTGGACCACTATGTCACCTACGTGTAACCAATCATTTTATCGAATTTCTCTTCGTCGATTGTAACATTTCATTGAACGTTATTTCCTGCTGCAACCATGATGATTTCAGGATATATCTTAAACATTTATTACGTAGGTTAGGTTAGGTTAGATTTGTGATTACCAAAAAAACAACTCATGCGTCGAATGCCTTTCGATGAAATGAAAATTCTGCAAAATGCTACGTTCGTTGAAAGGTTTTCCGATAAAATTAAAGGTACATACCTACATACATTTCGAGTTGTTTTTTTTCTCTCTAAACATCATTGTGAGATCGTTATTGTTATCTATAGGAGAAAATGTATAGGGTTGACGTGAGCTGCCGGATGCTCGTGTCAAGCGCTTATGTCAGTTCTATACACTGACAGATTTCGTAAATCGATATAGAAAGCGTTTGCATCATGGTCAGGCTTTGTCCGACAAAGTAGGATGTTTCTGATTATTCGTTACATATTATGGGTATGCTAAAAAAAACAAACCTATTTGACTTTTTAAATGGATTTATTGGGTTTATTATTCTCATTATCATTCGGTTTTTTCCCTGCTTTTTTCGATCTTACGTATTTCCTCAGCCTTTTCCTGAGATTTTTTATTAGTTTCTTCAGCACGTTCTGGCTATTCCGGTCTTTGGGTGAGACTTGGCCCTTCATTTGTTTGAGGATGTGAGAACTGGGTGATTCTGTAGCCAGGTCTACGTGACGGATATGCTGAAATTAGATAATTATATATTCAAAACATGACGACTTGTCTCCAAATTATAAAAGTAATCCGATGAATTTCCATGGATCCCATGGCCAGATTTTGATGAAATTTCCCTCCCATGATTGAGATATCTATTAAAAACAGTATCATTCAAATCTGTTCACAATTGGAGGAGATATAGAGAAACACACAAAAACAAATACAAAAGAACTGCGAGCTTCCTTTTTAGGATGCCGAAGTTAAACAAGGAACCCGTATAGTTTTGCCACGTCTGTTTGTATGGCACACCCACTTTTATTCCAAAACTATCAAAGTTGCAAAACTGAAATTTATGTCACTTTTATATCGCTTATAAATCGCGTTACTTAACGCTTTTGGAATACTGACAAAACGTATGGAATTGAAATACGAGAATGGCAACTTAAGTCAATGCTCATTTTTGATAATGATGACTTTCGCAGAATGCAAGTTGTCTAAAGCCAAGTCTTTTTCTTTTCTATCACTTAAAACATTATGGGATGACATTCTCGTACCTACGTTGCGATAAACCACATGGTCATTTGGCTGCTGTGGCTTCATCACAATTCGTCATTTTTGGAAAAACGCTTACGGCTATACAAGGTGGAAGAAACGAACGCCAGATAGGAACGCAAGTTCTATGCAAAGGAGACATACTTTTATTTTTTGAAAATTCGTCTCTATTAACCGGGAAACGAAACTGGTCGGATATAACAATAGTACATTGTGCATCAAGGGTAGTATGAAGGGAATTACTAACGAGAGTGTTAGAAGCCCGACGCCGAAGGCGGAGGGCTTTTAATGACTCGAGTTAGTAATCCCCTTACTGCCTGTGATACACACAATGGTTTTCATCACATTTCCGAGGAAAAAAAACAAAGAGAAAACACTTTAACTCTACTAATATAAAGAAATAACTTTTGACGAACGGGAACGTAAATGGAAACGATATTTTTTTTGTGACCTCTACCACAGATAATAACTGCGTTTAGTTTCGACCTGGATTCGAGCCAGATTTAGCCAATTTGATAAAAATTTATAATTACTAAAATTTATGATAAATGTTGATATAAACTTGAAATAGGTATGAAAATAATGTTAATAAGTTTAATGAAGCGTACAGGTTTTGTGTAATGTAAGTTAATCTATAGCTAATTTTTAAAGATGAAATTAGAAACCGATTTAATTTTGGCTGAAAATTAAACGTCCTTAGTCAGAAATGATGTACGAAAGAGTTGCAAATTTTAAAAAGAAAGTCATTACTCCCTAGGGATGACAAACTCGCCATAATTCCCGCGGGAACAATTTAGGTCATTGTCCTTCTGTATACAGGCATGGAATAACACCATTTACGAGCAAGTGTGATGAAAAATTATATTAAAGGGTTTTTACGGTATTTATTTAATTTAAAGGTGTATGTGTTATATGCATAAATAATCACTATTAACCCTTTCACACACACATACATGCACACACACATTGCTCGCAGGACTGATGGCCGATGGGGTCAGAAGGTTCTGGAGTGGCGTCCGCGGACCGGAAGACGAGCTGTAGGTAGGCCTCCAACAAGATGGAGTGACGACCTCGTCAGGATCGCGGGACCGCGGTGGATGCGAAAAGCACAAGACCGGTCTGAGTGGAAAGCCTTGGGGGAGGCCTATGTCCAGCAGTGGACGTCTTTCGGCTGACATGATGATGACGATTAACCCTTTCGATCTGTATCCTAAAACACGACTTTATTGTTTTTTTATATTCGACCAGTTCGATTCCCATTTAAGAAAGAGGATTTTACTCAAGTCTCCTTTGCGGAGAACTTGCTATTTCCAATATTTAAGGTAGTTGCCGTCTCTGGCGTTTGTTTTTTCCATCTTGTATACCTATGTATCTTGAATAGAGGAATCCCATATGCGTTGTTGGCGTTAAAGAAAAGAGTACCTACGAATACGCTCGTAATTTGAAGGCCCCTAAGTCCTATAACTTACCCTTTCATGCTTTGTATGAACTTCGTCGTTGGTCAATAAATTGATTACCAAGGTTTTCTCCCCAGAGATGTCTTTCTGAAATGTAACAAAAGTTGTGAATAAAAAATGCTGGACTCCATATCAATACCGCAAGGTTAATTATATTATGCTCTACATTCGACATTGTCATTACATATTATAATGCTATCGTATAACGTTATGATAGCTCTTATACAAATGCAATAGGCGAAAATGTCAATATAGAATAAGAGAATAGTATTATCGCTAAAGGTATCAAAATACCACCTAATGCGTAACTGAAGCGTGAAAGCAGTTCTATAATGAGCCTATAGTAATAGCAGTTCTTTTATAATTATTATAGCATTGTTAAATCAAAAGGAACAATATCTGAAACCGGAACAGCACCTTTTGCAAGATGATTTTCTACCTCCGACCATAGAGAAGAGCTGAGACTCTGATCTGTTCGGTAGAACAATATAGCTTATGACCATGCATGCATGTTCACGTACTGTCAATGCTACCTTTTACTACGCTTTTATTTACTGAACAGTAATGGCGATCTAGTTAAAAACAATACCATGACATGTCAGAGCCAATATTGATTTACCGAGTAGCATAAATACTGTATAGACTGGAGGATTAAGAGACAACATGCAAGTTCCTCTCAGCTTACGGCACAGTTTTCCGGGCGTGTACTCCAAAAACTGTTTCAAGTCTTGTGCCTGCGAGAGGTCGATTCTACATTTCACGCAAAAGTGGTTTCAAAAGATTGAGCGGTCAAATAACTTTAAAAAATTGGTATCTGTAGTAAATTAGTATCAATAATCAATATTTATTGTTTAACGCATTTTTATAAACGAATCCTGAAAAATTGTGCACGTATTTCATGGAATTAAAACAATGAAACTACTTCTACATCCTATATGCTAAACGGACCGTTAAATGACTTTGACAATAATCTCGTTCTTCGACCGAATCGATTACTTTTTGTGAGCTCGGATCGGAATCGGCAGAAGCGCGTAGAGCTTCCAAGTCCACAATTCTTTCTTGCCGAACTTAGTTTTACTCCGCGGTACATGTCTTTTCACTCGAATCATCTACGCGTATGATAAATGTTAGACGATTTATGATACCCTATTTTATAGGGTGCCCCTTGAAATCTCGACAAACTTTTCATCGAATATCATTTCATCGAAATGATGTATAGAATATTTAGTATAAATATTATCTCTTGTAATATTTTGGCTTCATCGACTATTCATTATAAATTAAAACAATTATTAGAACAACGGTACAAGGATTTTTAAATGCTTAAATATATTTCATAAACTATTCAAGAGACACAACAACTCAATATTACTAAAAACTAGTTTGAATTGCAACACATTGTTATGCGACAGAGTACACATAGGTGCGACGACGAGCGAAGCGAGGAGGAGTGTGTTAGGTGAACTGCGACCTAACAGCGCGCGAAGCCAAGCGAGCGAAGCCGAGCGAGCGAAGCGAGCGTGCCGCGGCAGCGGCCGGCGAGCGTCAGAACCGATTTGTTTTATTTCTAAATAATATATTGGATAATAAAGTATGAAATAAAATTCTGTCCCTTAAAGTATATATTTAATAATATTTATAAACATTAAAAATCGGTGTTTGAAAAATACATCATTTAATTGTTCGATGTAAAGAATATTCGATCAAATGAAAATAAGCGAAACGTTGACTTTGAACTGAAATTCGATTAAACGTTTGTCGATATTTCAAGGGTAAACCTATTTTATAGTAAATTCATCGATTACCTTTCCTTTATAGGCCGAGTCGATAATCGAAAGAAATGTATGCGATTTTCACCAGCCTCATCACAATATAAATGAAAAATATTATAGTGACAAAAATTTGTGCCCCAAATAGAAATTAGCTGTATAAAGGATCAAACATGCCACAGATTAAATACGGTGAAGTTCCAATAGCTATCAAAATCGCAGAAAGTTGGGTATTTTATGTCGGTGACCACACCGGAGCATAGGTCGGGCGTAAAGGACGAGCCAAAAACGTAGGTATGTTACCGTAGTCAATGAGTCCTTGAGTAAACATTGCATCAGCGTATCATGTTTACCTATACAATCCTCTAAAGCATTAGAGGATTGTAAACCTACTTTTTAAAACGGGAACTTAAAAGCGAGTTTTTTTTATAATAACCTCTCCATATTTAAAAATCGTGGAAATCTAACTTGATTTAGGCCCGTTATGATTTGATATACCTAGTGATGGCTCGGGGCTAAGTTTCTAATTATTTTTAACAGCTACGCGATTTGAGCGTCGATTCAGAGTTCTCTGTTTGATCGATCCCTTAACCGTCGGTAAGGACAGAGAAGCCATTCATAATTCCTGCCCTGATCTGAAGCCCTAGACAAGATACTTTCGGCGTTCGTTATCGTTATATCCACAATGTGTAGAATTAACGTAAGCTGTCAGACTGTCGCGTCGAGTGCCTACGTCAATATTATTACAATTCGTCAGTTTTCTAAAATCGTTTACGTTAGCGTTAGGAAACTTGTCTAGCTTTAGTTTTACGCTTTTTACTTTTACCGTCGGGTAAAATACTTACCTCTTTCGTATGTAAATCCTTGCAGATAGCAGTTCTTACGAGCATCATAATCACACACACAAAAAGGCTACCGGAAAAACGTTCCATATTCAAATTAAAACAAAGAATAATCCAAACTGCCTGTACCTTTAAAATTCGAAACTGAATCAAATTTAGAATAAAAACCGTATTGTTTCTGCACACGATTGATTGGATTCGGCCTATACAATTTGCTTTTGAAAAACGACCAAATGTTTGTTCTTTTTTTTGCGATAAATGCAAAAAGAATCTACTTCAGATGTTGTTACAAACTCGCTGATATGGAGTAAAACGTTAAAAAAAGTTGTAGGCAAGTGCAAATCGGATTTGATTTTTTATTATTAGGCTACTCTATCATCAAAAAAGACCGATATACAAGTAAATGCCACAAGGGGAAATATTTTTGTTTACACGTATCATTTTCCGAAAATTAATTTCCAAAAAAGCTATTATTTTGATTCCTTGATCCCAAAACTACTTTTTACATCAGTTAGGTAAGGTTAGATTTTTAAATATAAAAACATAAAACAGCAGCCCGTAATAATAACTTTTTGTGGTTTCGGAGAAACAGTAGTAACCCGAAGCATTGTTAAAAAAACACAATCATGAAATAGTCCATGCGAATAAACTAATTTTATCTACTGCGCATTTAGAAAAAATAATAATTGGCCCACTCTATAAACCTAGAGCTAAGTTTGGGACGGTCAATTTGTGTGAGTTTTTTTTTATGGCATAGAGAAGGCAAATGAGCTCACAGGCCACCTGATGGTAAGTGGAAACATTCGCATTCATAAGACTGCAAGCCTAAGACTGCAAATGCGTTGCCAACCCCGAGGACTAAGATGGAATGCCGATGCTAGTCATTACACCGGCTGTCTTATCCCCAAACCGGAACACAACTGTTTGGCGGTAGGTTAATGGATAAGATGGTGGTAGCGAACCGGACGGACCCTGCACAAGGTCCTACCACCCGCAAAAATTGTCGTGTTATTTATTATTATTAATTCCAAGCACCAATTTTCCCGTTAGTTACTTTCGTTCTCATTCCACGTAGAGACCTTGTCATGTTGTCCTCCTAATCATTTTTGATTTAAGGTGTTGAATTTAAACTTGAGATGATTGTATTTGTGCTAGTTTTAATACTTGCTATGCTAGTTATGCTCATAACTTTAGAACTGAATAATATGTTAGTTGAAATATTAAGCTTAGTTTTATAAAATTACTGGTGTTTTCGGATTTCCTCCTCCGATCGGCGCGTGAACACTTCGGCTGCATGATTCATTTATCTTGCTGAAACACGAAAAAGTTAAATTAAAGGTTTGATTAGTCATCTTTAAACTCTTTAACTCTTTTATGTCACTGACTGTCTGTCAATAGAGTTGTTCACGTTTGTATGGGGAAAAAAGTGCAGTAAAAAGCCGGGCAAGAACATGTCGGACCATGCCCTGTAGGGTTCCGAAGAAACCTCGTCATGTTGTTCTCCTAGTCACTATTTTTGATTCAATGTTGTTTAGCTTACATTTGTAATGATTTTATTGTTGTTAGTTTTAAAATAGTTATTATTGTATTTTATTATTTGATAAAATTACCTGCTGGAGTATCTTGCGGCGCTTCTTCTCCGCAATGATGGTCTTGTCCGAAGCGCTAGTAGATTCACTCTATATTACCGACGTGTAAAAGAGCCCTCATCTGGCCAAATTACATAATAAATATTTTGAACAACAAACATAAAACAAAAAGTACTTAATAACAAATTTTCTATTTAAAGTCATTTGGAGCCGTTTTAGATGATTTTAGTAGGTTATAAACACTGTAATCGACTGTATCTCAAAAACCAATGAGTATTGGTCTATATATAATTATATACACCGTGTTTTTTTTGATTTACGATAACTTTAAGGGAACGTTCTTTAGGTCAAACAAAGTTAATTTCCCGAAGACAGACAAATGATAAGTCTAACGGTTTTAAAGATATTTAATTTTTAAATTTAATCAGTTAATCACGTTAAACTAGTGTAAAAGGCTCTCTTAATTGATAACAACAATTTTCTTTTAATACTTTATATGACTCTTATGAGTAAAGAGTTTCCAATTGTTAGGTTTGTATACGCGTCAATCTAAAGTGACAATCTTGTACCTGTCAAGTGTTATCTTTACTTGTGTGTGTATGTCACGCCAACATAGACGTATTTGACACTGATTATTAGTTAACTCTAAAGGCCCTTTTAGAATGACCAAAGATAAAAGATTTCATTATTTTGTACTAAACCGAAAAAAAAAATTTTTTCGCAGTATTTAAAAATCTAATGTACCAATTAGTTTCTATGGATATACCTAGTAATATGCCGAAGTTATCGTAAATCAAAAAAAACACGGTGTATATGTTAAAGCTGTTACGTAATCAAATACTGGCTTGGTGATATGCGCAAGAGTAACGATCGATATTTGAGAGCGAATGCGTGCGCGTTTAGTTCCGTATCGATATACAATATTCTATATCCTCTTTTTTTTATGTATAAACGGGCTAGCTCTATGTTATTTAGTAAGCAACTCGCCTTTTAAATCGTCCTAGGAATTATAAACCTGCGAGTTTTAGAAGGTATTTTAGGTAACTAAAAAAAAATGTGCATGCGATTATTTAGTGACGAAGCAATTCCTCACTTAAGCTATTTACTTTAATTTACTATTTAAATTACATTCTGTAATGTAACACGTGACGGCGAGACGAGATCAAAGACGAAATCAACGAGCAAACATAAGGAGAAGTTAGTACTTAATATATTACTTAAAAATCCGCCTCTAGTCAAGATTATTATTTTACTAAATTTAACAATATTGTATTTTGCCACTAAGTCGATCTTAACTTTTCAAAAGCAGTGTCGTATTTTCATAAATGGCATTTTTAATATTTCATCTCGTGAAATGTTATCCAGCATATGACACTTATTGATGCAAACACATGCGTCTACGGCCACAAATACGAATGGCACTTTTTCATTAAATTATTATGGAAACCCGCAAAGTAGAAAAGTGACTATGAGCTCTATCTATTGCGAAAGTCAAGAAAACTGCAAATCGCAACTTTACTACCAAACGATTTGGTTAGAATGTATTTAGCCGTGTACGCAATAAATAAATAAAAAGTTTTTTTTTCAAAACGTCGAATTGTCGGTATAAATTCATGGGATTTGAAACCATTTCCCTGAATCAAATAAGTTATAAAAATAACCTAATCTATTTTACGGCGTTATCGACACTCGTGAAGTCTCGAAATACGCACGGTTGCAGTTTTAATAAAATCATGCGATTGGATTGTTTATAAAGGTGTTGCAGTCAGGGTCTTACGGATTATAGTAGTGTTTTTTTTCTATAAATAATAATTATAGTTAGCTTAAAAACTATGTAAATCGTACATTTCGACGTTTATCCTTGAATAATGTAAAATATTTTCCTTTTGCAATCGCACGGTCGCACTCAGTACGCACTCAACCACACGCGGCGATCGAGGCAGGCACACAATATGACATGTAGGCAGCGTGATATATCTTTGTTTGAAGACGAACTACTGTTTATACTGTGATAGTTCTTTTCAGAATTCGATCGATAAACCAAAACTGTGGCTGAAGCTGACAATCGTTATTAATTTGCATAAGAAACTGCCTGTAAACCTAAAATAAATGTTTTTTCTGATAAGTCTTTAAATTTATACCATCATATGTAAACACGTGTCTTTCATGAATAAATTATTATTAGGGCAGCTAGTGGCGAACTGTTGGTGAGTGGCGAACCCACAGACCTGAGTGCTCTCGAGGGTAGGTCCTGTTCCTCACCTTACGCTTGCCTTCAACGGCCAGCTGCGGTGTACAATGACGAGGAACAGACCCTCACCTCTGGCTTGCCTTTATTGGCCGGTCAGAGTGGTGTCGCAAGAGCTATATGCTCGAAAGGCGGATGTGTTGCATAAGTGGTGAGTGGGCACCTTATGGTCGTTTAAAGTCCAGAAGCATCTCTCTACCCTTAGCCCGTCTGGAACTGTTGCCTCCCTGCTGCTATATGTATATAACGGGCTATTTCGGGAGGTCCATTCCATTGAGTTGGCGAGCCTGCCATTTCAACCAAAGTAATTAGCATTTTCCAGGCAGGCGCCGTAGTTTCATCAATAGCCTAGTTCACCAATCCATATCAGTTCATTAATAGAACCTATTATTAATATTCCCATCCTTCTTAAATAGTCTTACACTAACCGGTGTTTGTCCGTGGGAGCATACTCCTATGGTTTGAACTCAGGGACAATCGCCGGTTGGTGTCCCATAACTTTACTAAATTAAACTTGTCTAAACGGCCTCTGCGTGTTGGCTTCGGCTCCATGTACGCCTTCCAAAGGTCCGGGACTCCCATAGTCCCGTGATTGGTAAAGACATAATAATAATAATTTATGATAAAAAATAAAACCAGTTCTTATTGCCATATTTATTAAATATTCTAAGTTATTAGGAACCCAGTACGAAAAGCTCCGACCGTACTTTGTATTCTCTCAATTCCCAGTCAATTATTATACGCTAACGAAAAAAACTTAAATGGCCCCCAAACACCCCTATCCCGCAATTTTCAGAAAAATCATTAGTGCCGGTTTGGAGAACGTGACTATATTAGACATACATAAATACAAATATTTTCGTTTAATAGTATACGATAAGCAAAAACACTTATAGTTTCTGGAATTGACAACCATGACCTCTTCAATTAGTTAATTGATTCCAGTTTTAGAAATATATTACCCTGGTTTAGTTGGTTGTTCCCACAAGATGTTCATTGGTCTTGCATAAAAAGATTCAGAAAGCTAAGCACATACCGGATTTCTGCCCGAAATCGATAAGTTGTGAGCAAGGAAGCCAGTAAGGTTTTTAAACTATAGACAAAAAGTTGCAATAGAGTCCGCTTATAGCAGTACTAGCAGGTAAATTAAGTTCCGCAGCTTATGCTGTTAGGAAAATCAGGCTTACCTTACCTTACCTAACTTACCAATATTGTGACAGATCGCTTAGTTTATTATAGTTATTTTCATAGTGTTATGTCGTACGGTATTCTGGTTTGGGGAAAAGCTGCTGACATACAGACTATATTCGTTTTACAATAAAGAGCCATTCGTTCTATACATATATAACTTAAAACCCCTTGATGTGTTGACCCCCCCCTGTGATTCCTTAATATCTATTAAAAGATAGTATTTTGACAGTAGCATCACAATTTATTTATGAGAATATTATTTATGTTATTAAAAATCCAGCCTCTTTTAATAAGAATTGTAATTTACATAATTTGAATACAAGTAATATAAATAGCAGAACATTCTCCTCATACATACATACACATACAAATACTTATTGAAACTTTTTATGTGGTTGTCTTGCCCTTTTAAAGGTAAGTATGCCGCAAATGTTATAACTTGTATATTTTTTATTCTTTTATTACTTATTAGATTACTTATTAGATCTTGTCAAAATTCTGAGTTTTGACACATTTTCCTGCTCAACTACTTATGCTAGATTCATTGTTTTATGTAATGCTAGGTTAGTTTTGTATTTTTATAATATCATAAGCCATATTTAAAAAACGACTGACTGTTGAGTTTCTTGCGGCGTTTCTTCTCAGCAGTGGTCTCTTGCGAAGCGCTGATACATTTTTGACGTGTAAAAGTGGCCGTGCGGCCGTTCGCGGCGTTCGCGGAAATTTTATTGACATGAGAAATGTCAAGATTTAAGCCAAGATCCTACGCTAAAAGTCTTTTTGTCG
This sequence comes from Acleris sparsana, assembly GCA_923062465.1. Taxonomy (NCBI): domain Eukaryota; kingdom Metazoa; phylum Arthropoda; class Insecta; order Lepidoptera; family Tortricidae; genus Acleris; species Acleris sparsana. The sequence continues at coordinate 10,499,990 of OV281307.1, read as the reverse complement.
AGATAATAATTATACGGTATGTGATTGCGTTGTCATGAAAATGAGATAGCACAGCTTTTTTCAACATTAAGAAATAATTTATTAGCAGAGCTGCAGTAAGAGCTTAATCTGTTGAGATCACTTTGTAGGTTCGAGCAATCATTTACTGATCCAATGATGGAATAGATTTTGGTATCGTCAGCATATAACAACAATTGAGAGTACTGAAGACCCTCAATTACGTCATTTATGTACATGTTATACAACAAGGGGCCGAGGTGAGACCCCTATGAGACGCCTGATGAAATGGGTACAAAGCTGGAAATATCTCCTTTAATGGTCACAGCTTGGATTCTATCCCGTAAATACGATATGAGCCATCTTAGAGGATTACCGTGAATTCCATAGCCTTCTATTTTTTTTAATACGTATAGAGTGCGAAATTTTGTACAACATTTACTGATATAACCATGTTGCTGTGAAGTATTGATATATTTTGATTGCGTTTATTTCGGAATTATAATTTAATGCAATATATTTATTGGTACGTTATTTAGTATTGGATATCAAGTTTTAGAATCATAAATTATAATTAAGGCAATTTAAGGTGGGTTTAGAACAAAAACATACAGCAAGAATTCGAACAAGAGCTTAATTTCGTGTTATTTTAGTGTAAACGATAATTCGTTTACACTATTGACACCAATAATTCCAATAAACAATAACGACAAGAACTAGAATTTTTGCCTTAGAGATGAGGTAAATTTAGACCAAACAAGCGATGGTTAAAGTCAAAGTCGAAGTCAAAGTTCTTTATTCTTCAATTTAGGCATAATATAATGCACCTATGAATGTCAAAAAGCATTACCACCGGTTCGAAAAATAAAACCTTTGCCCCGAGAAGAATCGGCGTAAGAAACTCGGCAAGGTATATTTTTTTCAAGAGGTATTCATTGAATAGGTGTTCATTGCATATTCGTCAAAGATCATTAGTAGTGTCGGGTAGGATACTACAATAATGTCCAACAGTGATGGTGACATATTGATTTCAAGTGCTTCATTTATTTTAATGAGTTATACCACAATTATTGAAAAAAGGTGAGATACATTTATCTCTGTCCCTTGCCACTATAATGAATGGGATGGATATTAATTTCATAGCTTAGTATTTTGTGCTTCTTTGCTATAGTGTCATATATTCCGGCAAATATTGTAGCTCCGTTTGTGATGGGCTTTATGCCGTGCAGAGCGGTGCAGCGCTATTTGGTTCACCGCGCTTTAAACGAATTAATAGATCAGAATTGTATTTTGTAATAAAGGTTTTTCAACTAAACTAATAAAAAAAAACATTTTGGTCTGGAAAGGAACGTAAAAAGTATACTGCGGATTCCAGACTTAAACTTATTGAGCTTTATTATTATTTCAAAGGTTTTTTATAGATCATTTGCGTGTTTTATAGATGATTAATAGCCACATAAGCCTTAATATCATTAATAGTACATTGTGCATCAAGGGTAGTATGAAGGGAATTACTAACGAGAGTGTTAGAAGCCCGACGCCGAAGGCGGAGGGCTTTTAATGACTCGAGTTAGTAATCCCCTTACTGCCTGTGATACACACAATGGTTTTCATCACATTTGCGAGGAAAAAAACAAAGAGAAAACACTTTAACTCTGCAAAATATAAAGAAATAACTTTTGACGGACGGGAACGTAAATGGAAACGAAATTTTTTTTGTGACCACATATACTGCGTTTAGTTTCGACCTGGATTCGAGCCAGACTTAGCAAATTTGATAAAAATTATAATTACTAAAATTAATGATAAATGTTGATATAAACTTGAAATAGGTATAAAAATAATGAAGTTTAATGAAGCACATAGGTTTTGTGTAATGTAAGTTAGTCTATAGCTAATTTTTAAAGATTAAATTAGAAACCGATTTAATTTTTGGCTGAAAATTAAACCTCCTTAGTCAGAAATTATGTACGAAAGAGTTGCAAATTTTAAAAAGAAAGTCATTACTCCCTAGGGATGACAAACTCGCCATAATTCCCGCGGGAACAATTTAGGCCATTGTCCTTCTGTATACAGGCATGGAATAACACCATTTACGAGAAAGTGTGATGAAAAAAATATTATTACTAAATTTAATCTATATTGAAACAATGTTTACACACGTTGAACAAAAACATAAATAACATTTCGTGTCTAAACTTGTATAACACGCCATAAACCGATTAAAATATTTCGCGAGTTACAGTCCTAACTTTGTGCGCGGAAGACAGAGGGGCGTTGCGGGGTGAAGGGGGAAGTAGGTATTTATTTAAAGCTCGGCGTTTTGGGCCTGGGTAAAGGAGATTCGCTTCTACATGTAGTTATTATTTATTCTTATGGTAGGTACAGGGTGATTCAAACCCATGGAATACAAAAAACAGTGGAAGTGGCATGAGCTTCGCTTGGTATCAGACCTGTTTGTCGCCAATACTCAAACTATTATAAAAACAACACGCCAAAACTAAGGCAGGTTGCGCAGAACTCCGCATAACTATGCCACACGTTACACGCCCACGTAAAACTTCTACTGTTTTTTCTGTTCTGTGTTGACTGATGCTGTAGGGAGCATCGGTTTGAGAAGAACTACTCATTGTTAGAATTTAAGAAGTACTGTTTTGTTTGAGTACAAATTACTTTCTTCAACATTTGAGTGACAGAGCGCGTCTTTGAGAATAAAAACGCTATAGTAACAGATTAACTTACTTTTAATTTTTTTTGATGGTCATTACCGAGCATGCTTAGAAGTTTCTTCTTTGAATCATATTTCTTGAAATTATATTTTCTTCTTTTTATTTTATTTACCTCTGACAGATAGGGTTTATTGTGCAACTTATAATAATTCGTGCCTAGTTTATGATATTCATTTAGTCTCTTTAAGTTATTACTTAATTTGTTATCTTTTCTATATCGTGTATTAATTTCTTTAAGAAGACTGTCGTAATTACTACCTTCAGTGGTTAAGGAATTGAGTCTTCTCATTAAAGGCTTATAGTTGGATCGATGGAAGGAAGAGGGTGCTTTCAGGTTACCTTTTGAAAGTATATTAGATCGAGGTATGGGTGACGGTGTAGACTTTCGACTAAATAATATATGCTTATTTTCACGATCTAATGTCGAAACATATTGATCACTATTAAAGTTATTGTTATTTAATGTTTTCGTTTGTAAGTACTTTTTTAAATCATCTGGTGTGTCGGTGCGTTCAGATGTTAAATATTGAGGTGTTAACTTACGGCCGAAAATGTTCTTTTTTTTACGGCCCAAACTCTGTACTGGGTGATCTTTATTAAAACTTTTGCTATTTGATACTTGACTTTCTGAATGTTTTATTATACCTTCCAGTATTTCCGTGTTTCTAAAAGGCAATAGGTAGTAGGGTTCGCCGGGGGTATAGACTGTGCTCTGGTTTATCTGTAAAAGTAAATCAGATTCAGGTGTTGATTCTTGACCAAATATATTCTCAATTTCACGGGTCAAACTCGGATCGTTTACAATTTTCTTTTCTATCTGGTTTATAATATTATCATCTTGTGTATCAGTGGGTTCAGATTTAAAATATTGAGGTGTTGATTTGCGACCAAATATACTCTTTCTTTTACGGTCCACGTTCAGAATATGTTGATATCTATTCAAACTTTTCATATTTGATGTTTTCTTTTCTAAATGTGTAGTAAATTGATTTAGTATATCTGTCTGTTTAGATTTTAAATGCTGGGATTTAAGTTTGTAACTCAATTTATTATTTGTTTTACGATCCATACTCAGAGCATATTGATCTCTATTGAAACTCTTGGCTTTGGTTTTTTTGTTTTCTTTATAGTTAATTAAATTATCTAGTATATCACTGTGATCGGATGTAAAATATGGAGGCGTTGATCCGTAAGCGAATATATCTCCAATATTACGATTCATACTTAGAACATGTTTATCTGTATTCAAATTTTTGTCATTTTCTTTATTTTTTTCTAAATTGTTCATCATATTATCTAGTATTTCATTGCGATTAGATCTTAAATATTGAAGTGTTGATTGGTGACCGAATATATCTCTACTGTTATACTCCATACTCAGACTATGTTTATCTTTGTTCAAACTTTGGTCTTTTTTTCTTTTCTTTTCGGAATGGTTAATCAAATTATCTAGTATTTCATTGCGTCCGGATCTTAAGTATTGAGATGTTGATTGGTGAACAAATATATCCTCATGCTCACGATCTAAACTCAGAATATGTTGATCTCTATTAAAAGACTTGTCATTTATTTTCTCGTTTTCTAAATGTTTTATCAAATCATATAGAATTTCATTGTGTTCAGATGTAAAGTATTGAGGTGTTGATTTGTAACTGAATATATCTCCAGTGTCACGATTGATACTTAGACCATGTTGATCTCTTTTCAAAGTTTTGGCATTTACTCTTTTCTTTTTTTTACGGTTCATCAAATCATGAAGTATTTTATTGCCTTTCGATGTAAATGTATGATGTATGTATGGTGTATGTTGATATTGAGGTATTGATTCGTGACCGAATATATCATCATTTTGACGATACAAATTCAGAAAATATTGATCTCTATTGAAACTTTCATTTCTTGAGGTATCATTTTGTATAAAGTTCATCAAATCATCTATTATTTTGTTGCGTTCAGGTTTTAAATATTGAGGTAATGATACGCCATTGATAATCCCATTTTCACGATCCAAATTCAAAACATTTTGCTCACCATTAAAAATGTTGTTATTTGATGTGTTCTTTTCTAAATAATTGATTAAATCATCTGGTATATCAGTGCGTTCAGATTTTAAATTGAGTGTCTTGTTACCGACTAAATTACTATAAATATTCCGTACCAAATTTTCGACAGCGCTTAATTCAGGTTGTAACATTTTATTATTTAAACTCTCCTTATTTATTTCTTCTTTAGGTTTATTTTTATTCTTTTTAACAGAATCCGATTTACTTTGGTTTAATAATTCAAGTTTCCTTGATTTAGGAACTATAAAATACATGAGCTCTTGTATATAATTAAACTTAGGAGTTGTTTTTTTAGAATAATACCAGGATTTTAAAGATTTCCCGATTTTTTTTTCGTTGCTATAAACTTTTTTGCTTTGTGTAGAATTTTCCAACTTATTATCCTTGTGTTCATTATCGACTGGAAGTTTATTTGTAGGTTTCGCAGTACTACTTTCGTTCTTAGTAGTTGACGATTCCTGAAACAAATTATCTTGTCAACAATTAGCTTAAGGTCTTAACAAATAAAAAATAGCGATTACTTTTACCTATATGTATATTGTTTATTTTGACCGACACAGCGAAAATGGCAGTTGGAGGATCCGAAAAGACCTATGGTGTCCAAACTGTACATATTTGAAAAAATCATGACTGTTTGGCTGACTCGAAGATTTAGAAAGGGTGTTTGATAATAAAACGTTGAGTAAAGAGTACGTGGGATAGCCGACGACCAGTAAATACCAATGGAAGGATAAATTAGGGTCCTAGCTCCTCGCATCCTGCAGACATTTTGCAGGATATAACTCAGAACAACAATGGGATGGGAAACACCAATTCTGTGGTTTGTGATGTAAGCAAGCTTCCTTAATGGATCATTTAGCTATAAATCTTTGGCTGGACTCTGAAGTGGTGTTGCGCAAACAAAATTTCTGCGCGTTACGGTATTTGTGTAAGTTTTCGTACGGACGAAGCAAGAGAGATAGCGGGTTATCTGATTAAAAGTGATCATCGCCGGCATTGAACACCCTCAACACCAGCGGCGCTACACAAGATGCATTATGCTAACTAGCGTTACTATTCGTTTACATTTTAAAACTAATCGCGTCACTGGTAGATAACGTGATACGAAAAGTCAAAGTTCGAGTGGAAATTTCAGCCGTTTCTGCTATCCATCGACTGGAAATGTCGAGTTGATATAAGCTGTAGATGCGATATGTCATCAGCTTAAATCAATCCTGTATATATACATTTTGTAAATTTTGGAAAATTGCTTACTTAGCGTTTCAGAAAAGAGAACTCGTGTCTTGCAATAGCCTTAATGTAGACTTACTTCAGCCGGTGTAACGGTACTTGGTACCCACGTGACGAGCTGGGTTTTTGTAGTCAGATCTGTTGTGCTAAGGTTCTCTGCCTTCTCGGGTGCGATTGGCAATTTTTCCGAATTTTCATTTTTGTCATTCCTGTTGAAGTAAGGGGAAATGGGTTTGCAATAAGTGACAAAATACCTGCCCAACAAAGGCAATGTGCACTTCTGTTGATTGCGGTGTCCAACCTACCAAGGCCAATCTTATAAATAATTAAAAGTTAAGATTAAGCATTGGCATTCAACGTGGCAATGCTGCCAGCATTTTCGGAACAATGCCTACTGGTAGCGGTTTGTTATATTAGTGTAGTTTTAAGTAAGTTTGTAAGTTCTTTCGTTTGTTTTTGTAAAATATTAATGAATTAAAAGTTAAATAAATATCAAGGGACAACGTCACATAAATGTATTTATTTATTGCAATATATACTCTTTAAATACTAATGCAGTTAGCCACCTTCTTCGGTATAAGTTTTGTTTCTGCTGTAATGGGTTTCTAATTTGACCTTGGAACTCAAAAAGGTAAAATACTAAACGAGTTTGTATTGGGAGGTTAGGCTGAGATGGAAAAGGGAGTTTATTGTATAATCTTTCAGATAAAATAACAAATGGGTTAGTTTTTTTATCTCACCTCAAGTCGTTATTTATTTTTAAATCGGAAGCGTTGAACTGGATGGTTGTCTGGAATAAAATTAAAATAATACAATAGAAAATGACTACAAAGAAGAAGGAGATTTATGAGATTAACGTGTGCATCTGTGTGTCTTAAATCAGCCGCGGCCATTGATAAAAACCACTAGATTTAATTAGGATCGTGCGAACAAAAATGTCTGAACAGAAATGTTTGAACAACCAATAAAAGCGCCATCTTTCAGATCACTGGCAAACTACGTCACATTAAATAGTACCTACAGCCATCTACCACACAGATTTAAAAGAACACATTATGGATTTAAATAATTGACGACGTCGCGGGTTTCGTCTCTGTGACGTTAGATAAATTACAAATCAACCCGCCAAAAAGCCGGAAAAAAAATGAACACCTTAAAATATTTTAAAGGAAAAGTCGTTTTATGGAGGCGGTTAATTTTTTTAAAATTATTTCGCTGTCCTGATTTTTTTATCCTAAAAGCTAGTTAATAAGTAGATGTCTATGGCCGCGGTGCGATAGTCGCCGAAGAACGACGAATAAGGCCAAGGAAGACCGTGACAAAAAACTAATAAAGGTGCGACCCCATCGCTGCTCAAAATACGCTGACGGTACGGAATGCAGAACGCAGCGGTGCGTCTCCGTATTTTAATTTTTCCACCTTTAGACTTGTTAAGGGGGAGACATGTTACAGAATTTGAATTTCAATCCTTTCTCGTTTGCCTCTTCACACTGATTATCTCTTTTCGAAAATTTAATTTACCCTCTAAGAGTAATATTATTGGATTATTTTTGCTCATTACTTACATTAGGATATGCCCCCTGCAAAATTAACATAAATTAAAAAAACAAACAACTGCCTTAAAAATAATTCATAGCGCCCAGCCAACATTATTAATATTTGCTGTAAATATTATTAATATTTAGAAACGTTAGTTGTGTAATGTATCAGGATTGATTTCGTACCAGTCAGGCACTATTATATAGAAAGCGTTAAACAACGATGCACCTACATACGTACGGTCAACCAATTTGATTCCTGAGCCACTTTGGACCTATAAAGTGACGTCAGCAGTCAAATCGTATGGTCTCTTACAATTTGGTTTGTTACGTCACTCTGTTATAGTTCCATAGGCCCGGGAATCAAATCGATAGACTCGCACTGCTAGATCAAAACAGTATCAACTCAAAATCCTTGCTAGTTTTGTTTCAAGCTCATAGGATTTGTAATAAAGTTGATTTTATAAAACAGTTGTATTTTGAGTTACTCCTGTTTTGATCTAGCAGTGCGGACTGTACTTGGAATAGCAAATTCTTAACCTCCAACGCAAACAAGGAGGTTTCAGTTTGTACCTATCTATCTGTCCATGGCATTGTAGGTGTCATGGGCAAGAATCACCGGTATATACGGTTAAACTTTATGATCATTTCTGTTTGTGTATGCTGTTTAGAATTATAACATTTTTGTAATATTACTTTGTGAGTTTTTCAACGTTTGCTTTTTGCTAATAAGACCTATTATTACTATACTAAAACGGCAATAACATTGAGTCGTCCGCTGCATGTTGCATATGGGGACCGCACCGGTGTAAAGGACATAGTTGTCGGCCGCATCCGTGCAACCGCCTAATTACACGCATTAAAGACAGGCGTGAAGGTATGCATGAGTGGATGTATGTTTATCCTTAATGAAAAGCTTTTACTCCTTGTTTTATTAAGGTCATTATCATATCAGACGTCCACTGCTGCACATAGGCCCAAGGTGGTACTCGCACCCAACGCCTGTATTAAGGTGTATTTTGACAGAATTTTAGATAATCAACCTGAACTTAAAAGAGAAATAAGTCTATGAATATCACACGTGGGATAAATTTTTCAGTTAAAGAGTGTTTACTCTGGTGGACAAAACAGAAGCACAAGGGTCTGCTCCATGATGCAGCTCCACGCGCTTTTATCAAGTCCATTATAATTCTTTCCACATACCTTAATTAAATCATAAACCAATGTCAAGTCTGTCTTATTTTTGCTCCTCAAAGATCTGAAATGTATAGTTAAGTTAGTACAAATAAAGATAATCAAATTGGAAAAAAAAAACAGAAATATTCAATGAGCCTCGTGACCAAACACTGATGGTAAGTGGAAACTGTGACCCATAGACATTCGCATTCACAAGACTGCAATCCTAAGACTGCAAATGCGTTGCCAACCCTGATAACTAAGAAGGAATGCCTCTACGCTAGTCATTTCACAGACTGTCTTATCCCCAAAGCGGAACACAACAATGCGAACACTGCTGTTTGGCGGTGTATATGTAAACACTTTATGGTACATTTTTTAAATTAAATTACTGAAACAAAAGTAGTACAAGGAGGGAAGAGGAAGGGAATCCCTTTAACGGATCTCTAAAAGAACATTCTTCGCAAAGAGTTTTCATACATTCTTCTACTCAGTAATGTATATTTTCTCTTCTCTCTTATTTTTATTAGGTTATCTTTTAAACCTTTTGTAGACGAGAGTAGAGAATACGGCCTGAAATTTTGAGGCACAACATAGGAACAGTGCAAGTTAAATAAAAACTTGTAAAAGGAACACCTTCATGGTCTTTGAAATGTTTCTGAGTACGGCGGTTGGTCATCATGTTATTTCTATTAAAGAGGATTATGAAACTAAAGAAATCCGCTACCAAAATTTCAAAATACATTACTCCTTTTACGATGTTTTCAAAAAAAGAGATTCGAAATATTTGCTGACGATAATAAACCATATCATAATTTGAATGTTTGGTTTTGGGATTCCGATTATATTGCGAATCTGGTATTTTAAAATTCTGGTATTTCGGGAATGATCGAAAAAATCCCATCATGCGAATGTTGTTGGGAATATGAACATGAAAAGAAACAAATAAAAAAAAAGACAGAAACGTACAAACCTAGGTTTTATAACAACTACAACATATTCAAAAATCGTGGAAATCAGACTTGATTTAGGGGAAGGCGTTATCGCCTGGAGCTAAATTGGTATGGATTTTTTCCACAGCTAAGCGATTGAAGCGGTGGTTCACAATCCTCCTAATTATGTAGAATACGTCAGTCAGCGAAATAGCGCTTAAAGCGTTTAGGCCCGTATTAATAAACTGATCTCAACTCTAATGCTCGTCTCGAGATGCGTCAACAATGACAGTGTTCTATGGTTTGGCGTTTACTTTGACGTATCTTGTGATGGGCCTCACGGTCAAGATGAGTTTATTAATACGGCCCTTAAATTCAAAGTCTTGAAATGTCATGAGCTTCAATTATGGCCAGATAGGACGACGTCAAAATCTTGAAACGTGTAATGTCAAGTTCTTAGAACGTCCCGGTCTTACAATGTCAAGGTCTTACAACGTCACGCTTACTGCTCTGATATATTACGATCTGGGCAGCTTGACTTGACATTTCAAGACGTTGACTTTAAACACGATGGTTTGAGATATTACTAGTATGACACTTTACGATCTAGGCAGCTTGAAATTTCAAGACTTTGACTTTAGGTAAACGCCGAAGCGCATAATCGTTGAAATAAAGATAAATCAGCTTACTCAGCTGAGTACAGCTTGTCTGGTGGGGCGTCGTCTATTTCGAAGATTGGCAGCAGCACCACGGTAGGTAAACATTTTTTGGTATCTCCGTGGCAATAATTCGGTTCTGTAATGAAAATTGAATTGTTAGCAAGCCGTTCCTTATAAAAGTAGTTGTATGAATATAAATAAAAAATAAATAAATTAAAAATATTTGGCTTTTGCACTGTTATAAGTATTTTCCGGAATAGGGACCCTAGTCAAGATGTTAACGCTGTCGTCAGTAAAAATGAAGATGAATTGAGAACGCTTCCCTTTTTGAAGTCGGGTAAAAATATTTTAAAATAGCGAACATTTAGATAACTTTTTTTTACTAATCTATCACTTGATATAACTTTTAGTGAATGGTATACACAGTTGTAATTAAGTTACGAACACTCAATGTCATTACATAAGTATTACCTACGTTTGAGGAATGTTACTGTGTCATATGAATCTACACTTACTATAAAGGGGAAAGATTTGTATGTTTGTATGTTTGTATCGAGTAACTAATGGATCAAATTCATAAATTCTTTCACCATTAGAATGCTACATTATCCCTGAGTAACATAGGCTATGTTTTACTTTTCTTCGTGGACGGAGTCACGGGCATAAGCCAGTAATAGATAAATAAACAGATAAATATCCTAACATAAGACTGACACAGAGAAACTTGCGGTGGGTGAAAGAACAATTTATATTACCGATATGTTTTGGCTTTGGGTTTTCTGTTGTTGTCCCTTTAGGTTTTTCTGTTGTTGCCTCTGTTGTTGTTTGTGTTGTTGTTTCTGTTGTAGTTTCGGTTGTTGTTTTTGTTGTTGTTTCTGTTGTTGTTACTGGTGTTGTTTCTGTTGTTGTTTCTGGTGTTGTTTCTGTTGTAGTTTCTGTTGTGGTTTCTGGTGTTGTTTTTGTTGTTGTTTCTGTTGTAGTTTCTGTTGTGGTTTCTGGTGTTGTTTTTGTTGTTGTTTCCGTTGTAGTTTCTGTTGTGGTTTCTGGTGTTGTTTCTGTTGTTGTTTCTGTTGTAGTTTCTGTTGTTGTTTCTGGTGTTGTTTCTGGTGTTGTTTCTGTTGTGGTTTCTGTTGTAGTTTCTGTTGTTGTTTCTGTTGTTGTTTCTGTTGTTGTTTCTGTAGTAGTTTCTGTTGTGGTTTCTGGTGTTGGTTCTGTTGTTGTTTCTGTTGTAATTTCTGTTGTAGTTTCTGTTGTTGTTACTGTTGTTGTTGTTGTCGTTTCAGGTTTTTTTGATGTTGTTTCTTGAGGTTTTAGTTTGCAAATGCAGTTCTTGTCTTCTACAAAACCAGGAGGACAGCCACATTTGGGGGAGAAGCCGGGTTCAGTTCGTTTTTTCGTTTCGTACACCGGTTCTCCAATAATAGGCTCCCCAGCAAAATTACAGACGAGTTGGACCACCTAGAGACATCAAACATTATTAAGTATGACCACCACAATTTCGCAGAAGGGATGTCCGATGGGGCCAAAGAAATCTCAAATGGCGACCACGATCTGTAAGATGTGGTGGTAAGATCCACTCCCCATCTCCACTATGACATGATGATGGTAAGATCATCGCGACCACACTCATAGCACATTATAGTATACTCACATTAAGAATAACATCAGAGGTTCGTACTGATCCGTGGTAGTCCGTGTAAGACTGAATCCCACATCCAACATGCGTGCTTCTGCCATCTACAAATACCAAATATACTCTGCTTTGTTCCGCTTGCGATACGCTAAAAAAAAGGTGCAGGGGTTGTCAAAAACAAGGATGTATTTCTGTATTTAGTATACATATGCTCAGTTTAGTACTTTTTTATTGTCACCGACAGTCAAACAGGCAGACGGCCCACCTAATGGCAAGTGGTCACCACCGCCTATGGAAATTTGCAACGCGAGGCGTCACCAATGTGTTACCGGTCTCGAAGTCACGATCTCCTTTTTTTCTAAAATCCCATACTGTAGCGTATTGGGAAAGTCTCAGTACTAAGTTAATTCCAAATTCCTAGAGTACAAGGACTTTAATTGCTGAGATGCTGCTGACGCTGTCATTATGACAGGGTACCAGCCACATGAAAGGAATTACGTCAAAATTAATGATTAACGTTATGTATGTGACAGGATCCCACCCGGTGGTCTGACGACCTGGTTAGGATCAAGGGGAGCCGCTGGATGCAAGCGGCTCAAGCCCGTGACTTGTGGCGCTCTTTGGGGGAGGCCTTTGTCCAGCAGTGGACGCCCCCGGGCTGATGATGATGATGATGATGATGTGACAGGATTCTATAGTGGCCTAACAATTAGAGTCCTGACCGTACCCGTCAATTCAGTGTGTGTTAGGTTCTCCCCTATTTTTTATTTTAACGAGTACCAAAATGTGTAAAAAAGGAACCCTTATGGTGAGATTTCGTTGTCCGTCTGTCTGTCCGTCTGTATGTACCTCACAGCAGGTTTTCTCAGCAACTACAAATGTTATCAACTTGTAGAGTACGAGGGAAAGAGCATTCGACTCGCGAGCGAGTACGGTAATTATAATTCATGGTAACGGTACTGATAACTTGATGATGTGGATTTTATTGGGCAATATTTAAAAATAATGTTATCCACGTACTCGATCGAGTATGTGAAGTTTAGAATCATTTCTCTCGTTACGTGTTTTTTGTGGTTGTATGCATTAGCTATCGTTTTTTCCAAGGTGTACATAATCTTATCATCCGTTAATCCTGTAAGGAAACAACAATGTTACAGTAAATAAACATCAAGTACATAAGCTTAACAGCTAGTTTTTTGATCCTTAAAATTCCTTCCCCTTAAAACTAGAATGAACTACTTTTTATGTCGTCACATCCATGGCAAAGTCTCGAATCCGCATTTCGATTCAAAATTAGAATAGCAGACTCGCTGGTGTACCAAGCGGCGCGGCGTTTCCGTCATTGTATTTTGAAATCAAAGTGCTGATTCGCGACTTTGCCATGGATGTGACGACGTTATAGGCGTTATTTTTTTTGTTATGTTTGTAGTTTAACGCTTCCCATGATTCACTTTGTCGTATTTATCGTATGGAAACAGCTTACAACGAACGAATCACGCAGAATTGTCAGTTCGTCGAGAGGCATTTCTGGCCGCATGTTCGCAAGTCCCATTTTGATATTTTCTAGTCTAACCTACGTAATTTATGTTCAAGATATCCTGAAACACCATTTCAGCAGAAGAGCGTTGGATCAAATCAAATTAGATGAAATTATAAAATCGATGAAGTGAAATTCGATTGGGTTACCTACCTACGTATACACCCGGAAAACATTAAGTACCCCTCTTGGACAGGTAAAAATGAAGATTCTTAAAAATTGACGCAAACAGTATAAGGTACCCACTTTTTGGAGATTTCTCTGTTTTATTTAATTCTATGAGCTGCCAATCAGGGTATGAGTATCGAAGAAGGCCAGTTATCTGTCCAGGCTTGAAAAAATGTTCTGCAAAAAAAAAAAAGTTTGTGCTTGTTTATGGAGACGAGGGGCGTCACTTGTAGCGTTGGGCGGCGCGGTCTGCATTATATTCAAACATATTGTATAAAAGCGTTTACGGGGAAGCGGTTTTACACGCGTTGCACGCGTCAATACCGCGGGCCCGCGGCGGCGCTTGCGGCGGAACCTTCTGACAGTCTTGTGCATCGCCGCACGCTCCACTTCACGCTCGAGAATCCGCCGCGAACGCAGCGGCGGGCACCGCTTCTCTCTACTCGCCGCATCAAGTTGCGCATCTTCATAAACAATACTGTACATTGCCATATGTTTGCGCTTGCGCGTGTGGTGACGCGGTCCGCTGCACGCGCCGCTTCTGTGTAACCGGAAAAAAACGCCCGACGCGCCGCGCTGCACCAAGGTGCACGCCACGCGCGACGCGACACACCGCGTCTCCGTAAACTAGCCCTTAGACTTAGAGTAAAAGGCGAGAAAGTAAGGTCTATATTGGAATCCCTAATCGTCATTTCTCATAATGCATCGTTTGTCTGAATTTTCGTTATGCAGCCATTTCCGGCTGAAATTTAAGATATTTTGGTGTTGTTAATCCAACTCTGACCTAACCTAACTGCAGGTATTTTTGAAAAGATTAAATGGTTGTCTGACTCAGCAGAAAACTAGTTTAGGACAATTAATAATTCGGACAAACGATGCGTTAGGAAAAATAAATTAGGGATTCCGACAATACAATATTTAGACGAGTTATGAAGATAGCCGAAACGAAATATGAGGTTATCTAGAGTATACGACGCTATATAACTATCAACTACAATTACTGCAAGGAATAAAAAAAAGTTTTTGAGAAATAACTAAATCTTTGAAAATCTACATTAAAATTTAGGCTACTCAAAATGGCTTTATGGTACAAATAAAAGCTCATAACAATATGAGTATTCTCTATTACGGTTACCATGCATAAAATTATCTTAAGTATGGAACCCTCGGTGCGCGATGACTCGCACTTGACCGGTTTTGTATAATTGTAATAAGTTAAAGACGGTTGTATTTTCTTGTATCGGGACTACCTTTTATTATATCCCTGTTTTTTTGTTGGTAGTATTTATTATTATTTATTATTTCACCGTCATGACACATTCTGAATACTTTGTTAAAATAAAACAATTTAGTAGCAACATAAAATAGTACATTATACAGGGTGTCCCATAAACCGACGTCAACCCGCCCAGGGCTGATAGAGCAGCTAAAAGGGTTCTCTGCCGTTTCGCCAAACAACGTTTGGTCGAATGTATCGTTTCGCAACCGTTTCATTTGGCAACCCACGTTTATTTCTGTAACTGTAAATATTTCAGGACCAGGTGTCCCAGTGTTTGCTGTGTCCCAGGGGTTACATCGACAGCTGTTTAGCTGCTCTATCAGCCCTAGGCGGGTTGAAGTCGGTTTATGAAACATTCTGTACGTAAATTAATATAAAAAAGATTAACCCCCACTATTCATTTTTTATGGTACAGTCAGCGTCATATAGTTTGTAGCATCCAAAGTAGCCAAATAGTTCGTTACACGCCCTTGTTACTACGGTAATAATGACGTGTAACGTACTATTTGGCTACTTTGTATGCCACCAACTATATGATGTTGACTGTACAAGGGGCAAACGAGCTATCAACTCACCAGCGCCTCTATTCTAGGTGGTAAAATCTAAATTGTATTTCATCTGTTATGGTATTGTTTTTATCTCGGCCGACATTACTGTCAAGTAAACATGTCTAACGGAAAGCAAGCTTTAAAAAAAAACCAACTGCTGTTTAGATAATGCAAAGTAATGTTACTTATCATGTATTTATTTTAATATAGCGTATGACACTCTAGTGGTCAAGACGAATGTAACCACGTATAATTTATTAGAATCGGTTTCATCGTTTAGTGGTTACGAGCGGACATTGATTCGGATATACAAGTCAAAAAAATCCTTTTGGGCTTTGCCGCAGTGAGGTAAAAAGAGCTATCATAACGCTGACAATACAATAACAGTACAAAACAATTAATATTGTTTTTACCGTGTTGAATAGAGGCCCTACTGTGAAGTGATCACCGCTGCATTCATAAACACGCAATAGCTAAAGTTATCTTGAAATATGCTGTGTTTTTATCTGCTCATCATTACTTATTTTTTATTTAACTAAAATAGGTTTCTAGTGCGTGTATGATTAAGGGAATAAAATTGAGTAACGTACTGGTAGCCCTGCATTGATCGTGATTCAAGGTACATTGGGTGGCCCAAAGCCGCGCATAGTTTTCAAGTTCGTCATGCCATTGCTGAAAATAAAACGAAAATTACTGACAATATCTAGAAAAAAATAAAATATATAATATATTTTATGCTCGATTTGCGGGTGGTAGGACCCTGTGCAGGGTCCGTCCGGATCGCTACCACCATCTTATCCATTAACCTACCGCCAAACAGCAGTGTTCGCATTGTTGTGTTCCGGTTTGGGGATAAGACAGCCGGTGTAATGACTAGCATAGAGGCATTCCATCTTAGTCCTCTGGGTTGGCAACGCATTTGCAGTCTTATGCTAATGTCTATGGGTCACAGTTTCCACTTACCATCAGGTGGCCTGTATGCTCGGTTGCCTTCTCTATGCCATAAAAAAAAAAAAAAATAACTTGCTTCCAAATCGGTTCGGACGTTTAGGAAATACGATCCCACAGACAGATAACACACACAGATACATAATATTTGGCTTTTCAGGGAGGTAGGCAGATTCTCTACAAACTAGGCTAACGCATTGTCTATATCAGTTTAGGTCACTCAAAATCTAGTCCTAAATTGAGCTCCGGGATTGTACTATCGAACCAACGGAACCCTGACCCACCATGGAACCTTGTCACAATGATTGACGTACGATTGTCGTATAGCTTCGTATGACAGTCGTAACGTCAATCACTGTGACAAGGTTCTATGGTGGGTCAGGGTTCCGTTGGTTCGATAGTACGTGCTATGGGCACTACAAACACACATACCTCACGCCTCACCCTTCACGCCCGTCCCCCAATGCGGTAGGCAAAGACAATGTAACGCCAGTTGCACTGGTCCAAACATAAAACTTTCGCTTCCTCTACATTCATCAACCTCGTCATGCACGTACGTCGGTTTCGGGTGCTTTTGATTCGGCCTTTATTTAGTACATCGAAAATCTGATCACTGTATTGTGCGTCTATTGCGTCCCTTACCGCAACTCCTCTCACTCTCACTCGCCATACCTCTTTCGTAACTCTTCTTTCATCCATCCCTTCTAAATGACCAAACCATATTATATTCTTTTAGATCTTTGTCACTACATATTCTTTCAATTCACGTCGTTCATCGTTCTCGTTTGTATTTGTAGGTGTATTCGTTAAGTGTGACCAGGCGATTATTTCGTAATTATTACAGATACCAAAACAATTTAATCTGATATCGAAAGTACGTTACTTAATCAGTAAAATGACATTAATAACTTTTTAAAAATCAAACGAGATATATCCAAAAATTTGACACTTGTTTAGTGTCATTGAACTAAAACCTTTCCAATTACTCACGGACAGTGACAGCCAGAGACCTGTCGTCGGCCTCTGCCTATTTATTTATTTATTGAGTATAGATTAAGGTTACAGTTTGCAGGTACATTCGCTTATAATTATGTTTCACTTAACCCTACCCTTCCAGGTGTACACGCCTTAGAAAAAATAAAACTATAACAAACAATAAAACATAAAAAAATATATATATTAAAAACCTATACTTTGTATGAGTGGGAAGAGTACGCAAGATATATTTTCCACTCTTCGCACTCATATAAGGTTGACTACAGTAGTCACTGGTCTCTGGCTGACAACTGGTGCCTTTACCCTAACTACGTTTTCAATAATCCCCTGGCCACACTTAACGATTGCAGGTTTTTGTTTTTAGTCAGTTTAGGACTATAGGTTTCATTTTCCTTTACCTAATCTCTCCTTACCTATCCTTTCTACTAATCTCATACTAAATGTATGATAGTACTTAATGTCAATATTTTAGATACCTACGTAACGTTTGATTTTAAAAAGTTATTGGATGTCATTTTACTGGTTAGGTAACGTACTTTCGATATCAGTTTTTTTAATAGTTACGGAATAATCGTCTGTTCTCACTTAACGATAACACCTTGTATATAGATACACAAATATGTACAGTGCGATAGCTCTTAGAAGGTGCTTCGGCTTTGTATTTAATTTTGTCTCTCACTCGCTCTAATAAGATCTTATTAAGAGCGAGTGAGAGACAAGTACAAAGCCGAAGCATCTTCTAAGTGCTCACAGACTGTCTATGTTTATACAAAGAAATTAATTCAATATGCGCAAAACTTACCAACTCCGGCATGCCGAATGCCTTAGGTAATTTTTGATTATCTTTGCCCGTCTCTTCCCCAGTAGCCAGCTTTATCCGCATTCTGCAAAAAATATTATATGTAGGGTCATCTTAATTTTGAGACCTATTAAATGCTTACAGTCGAATCTTCATTCTCAACCGTTTCACTTGTCCTAGTATTCACTAATGAATACGCGATACAAACTTACTTGTTAATCAAGGCTAGAAGTTTAGTTTTAAATTTTGCCGAAGGCTTTGTACTGTTTGCATTTCTGGGGCACGCTGGACCCTTCGTAGTCATCTGAGATGTAAAGGAAAACACATGTTTAAGAAAACAACTGGCTAAGTGCGACTTGGACTCGCGTACTGAGAGATCCGTAGCTCCACACATTGTTAAATATAAACACCTGGGGAATGTTACCCATAATAAAATCGAATTAATAAGGACGATGGGCATAAATGTACCCACCCACCAACAGAGATGAAACGGCTCCCTATGTTTTCCCATAACGTTAGTAATCCTACTGTCACTTGCCATAATGTTTGTGGTAATAATAATCGTTTATCCTAATGATTACTTGACATAATGTTTATCGACCTATTTTCTCTTGACATAATGTTTTTGTTCCTAATAATCGTTTGTCCTAATGATTTTTTCGGTAAAGTTCATAATTTGAGTTAATTATAATAAAAGCTTACAATATGCGACTGCTCCGGCACTGCGGGAAATGCATCCCCTCCGCCCTTGCGTACCCAAACGCAGACACCTGTGCTCGCCACCGCAGCTTCGGCTTGTTGGTCGCCTCCGGCGACCAGCCTCAGCCGCTACGGCTCACTCGATGTCTGCGTTTGGTTACAGCGGGCGGGGGCTGCCCTCCCTCCGCGCCTCCGGCTTTTTATATACACTCTAGGGGTAGGGCAGACGTAGGACCACGTGGAATCGGGGTTGGCAGATTCTGTTCTGTGACCGACCCTTAATTAGGATATTAAACACTATGGCGGCCACCATTATGACTAAAATGTTTTAGGACAATCGATACATTATGGGAATTAAGCATTATGGGTACTGAACATTATGGCTAACATCCATTATGACAAAAATGTTATGGCAAATGACTTTAGGACAAACGATACTATGGCAAAAGAAGGAACCCCAGATGAAACATGTTTATGGCTCTTGGCAACATTACGTATTTTCACTAGGGTGACGATCACCATATGTATGGGGTTTTCTTTGAAAATCATAATCGTATCGTATGGAATTTATTTGAAAATGAACACATATATGGATGATTTGCCTTGCTTGGCCGTTGTTTTCATTAAAAACATCCCATTGATTTTGCTACTAAAATAAGTATTTTGTCTTTTTTTCGGTCCTAATGAACATATAGACATGCATCCAGTTACTTTTGGAGGGTGGGGACGGGGTCCATACAAAATTGCCCATCACCCTTTGCTCTTATCTCTCTTTTTAGAGTTCCATACTCAAAGGGTCCCAATGGGTCCCCTATTACTGCCTCCATTGCTTGACATAACATGCGGCATATACGGTAGTATCTTTTGATTGCGTTGGCCAATAAGTTCGTTTTTTTTACATCTTTAAGAGATTATCGATTTGAGTATTTGATACTAAATTTAACTTGATACTACCACGCGTTCATGAGGAAAAGGGTCTGGATAGACAGACGGGCAATGAAGTGATCCTATAAGGGTTCCTTTTTTCCTTTCCAGGTACGGAATCCTAAGGGCCGGTTCAAACAGACAGCATTTGAACTGCAAAATGGCAGTTCGAGGACAGTTAAGTAGACTGCATACCAACACTAAGCGGGCTGAGGTTACGTCATCTGCATCAGAACTGCCTACGAACTGCCACTCTGCAGTTCAAGTGCTGTAAATAAATATAACTAAAAGTTTTTATGCAAATGTAACATAAAAAAGTATAAAGCATTCTTACAGGATTATTATGTGGGTGGCACATGATGTGGCTTCCTTCCTCACAACTTATCGATTTCGGACAGAAATCCGGTATGTGCTTAGCTTTCTGAATTTTTTTATGCAAGACCAATGAACATCTTGCGGGAACGACCAAGTAAACTAGTGTTATGTATTTCTAAAATAGGAATAAATTAATTAATTGTTTATCGGTGTGAAACATCGATGCCTTTCTGACGAGTATGTAAGTGCGAGAGTGATTGCTTTATTGCTTTGTCACTTTAACGTCTTGTATAATCTTCTACAGTAATCTGTCAAAGGCATTAAAGTGACAAGGTACAAAGGTGTGCAAGGGCGACTGTACCTAATATTGATAATGCCAAGGATTTCGTTTTTTTTACATAAGTTTAAGATGGAAGGCTTACCAGAAAAATCATTTATTGTAGGGTTATAAGCAGTTTCTTAAGCAAATTAATAAATTTCAGCTTTAACCACAGCTTTTGCTTATCAATCGAATTCTGAAAAGAAATACCACAGTATAAACCATCCTCTTCAAATAAAGATGTCGTGCGGCTTGCAGGCGTGTGTGCCTCGACCGGCCATGGAGCCAGCCACCACAATCACTTAACTGTTGAGCGAGCGAGCGAACGTATAAGGTTGCCTAATTAAGAATACACACGCGGAAATGTGTTTTCTTCGCTCTGACGGGGCTATTTATTCACCGCTACGACCGACCAACGACCGTTTCTAAGAGAATCATAACCCAGGCCAGGACGATGAGCCAGTTTTGTCGGAGCCCTGCCTTCTCTTCTTCTTCGCTGGTCGCGATTCACATACAATACTCGCGACTGCATCGCTACAAAAAGTCACCGTGTGCCAACTCCCTTAACCAACTCGCTTATGAATATTGATTTCTTAGGACCATTTGTTATCCAGAAAGTTAAAGTTGTCCTGTCAAAATGTAAAAACAACATGGCCGTGCATTCTCAGCTTATTCGCGTTACGTTGAGTGAGCCCGCTTGTATGACTTTGCTCATCGTTTAGAGAATAACAACTCTGCAGCAGATTAGATAGGCTGTAAAAGATTCATGGATTGCGATGAGATTATGATACTTACTGCTTTAATGGATACTTTTCCTTGTTAACGTTTTAATCACGTAATGGGCAATTGGAATACTCCAATTTTTAACAATGTGTGAAGATTGAAAAACCATTTCAAATAATATACGACCATCAAATACAAATCAATTCCTGCTGGTTGATTTAAAAAATATGTTACTATGTATGAATTTTATAATTTCATTGAGAATTGACTTTTATTTGACCCCTAAAAGTGGTCCGAATTGCACTAAAACAACAACCTTCTTTGAGTTTTTACATAAAACACATTAAAACTCTTCAATATTTTGCGTTCTATGTACAATTTAGACAAGTAGGTGACACGTAAGTTTGACGACTGTACATTTTAAACAAATATGTTTTTTATGATTGAATTAGGAGGCCATTTGCAACGTCAAAAGATGGCGGATGTATAATTTGTTTTAGTTTTTATTTTTGTGTATTTAGGGGTTTAAAGTTGTTTTCTGTTAGTGATTTGTACTTTTAATGCCTTTGTGTTGCACAGTGATAGAAGACTTTGATTTATTTCGTGTATTTGGCATCTTACTTCTCGTTTCAAGTGGGCAGTGGTACAGAGGTTAAAACTATCTTGAACTCTGTCCTACATATCACCGTACAACGTTCCCCCAATCTTCCTAGCGAAGATTGGATTGTGTTTATTGCTATATTGATTTATACTTATATATACTTGACACTGGTGAAATCACTTCGGTATCACCGCGGTAGTAGCTACTCAAGTCGCCGCAGACCAAAGAAAAGAAATAATTTTGGATCACTTGGTTTTTTAACTACTTTTGGAGGAAAGGTCATAATCATTAATTGTGTAAACACTATCACACTTCATCATTAGGACAAACAATTATTAGAAATTCGAATTAAACATTATGGCAGAATAAGAGATTCATTATTATTTGTGTAATGTAGTAAAACTTAAAAACTAGCAGTTTTCTTTTAGTTATATCGCAATAAATGACTAAAAGAGGAAAATATTTTCATTATTCAAGGATAAACGTCGAAATGTGCGATTTCGAAAGTTTTTAAACTATAATTATTATTTATCTTAAAAGAACACTACCATGATCCGTAAGACCCTGTCCGCTACACGTTTATAAACAATCCAATCGCATGATTTTATTAAAACTGAAACCGTGCGTATTTCGAGAATTCACGATTGTCGATAACGCCGTAAAATAGATTAGGTTATTTTTATAACTTATTTGATTCAGTAAATTGTTTTCAAATGCGATGTATTTATACTGGCCATTCGTGCGTTCAAAGAAAAGCGACGTTAGTAAAACTGTTTTTTGATTTATTGCATACACGGCAAAAAACATTCTAACCAAGTTGTACGGCGCAGCGGTAAAGCTGTACTTTGCAGGTTTTTGCCTTTCGCGATAGATAGAATTCATGTTCAATTTTCTATATCGCGGGTTTTTACAATATTTTTATGAAAAAGTGCCCCATTCGTATTTGTAGCTGTTGACGCTTGTTCGTTTTTATGAGTAAGTGTCGTATGTTGGATTAACATTTCACGAGATGAAATATGAAAAATGCCATTTAAGAAAATAAGGCACTGTTTTTGAAAAGTTAAGATCGACTTAGTGGCAAAATAAAATATTTTTAAATTTAGTAGAATAATATTTTTCAATAGAGGCGGTTTTCTAAGTAATATATTACTAACCTCTCCTTAAGTTTGCTCGTTGATTTCGTCTTTGATCTCGTCTCGTCGTTACGTGTGACGTTACACCATGCAGTTGGTAAAAAGTAAATAGTTTAAATTAAGAATTGCTTCGTCAACTAAATAATCACATGCACTAAAATTTTATTGATACTTAAAATACCTACTGAAACTCGCAGGTTAATAAATCCTAGGACGAATTAAAAAGCAAGTTCTTTAATATAACATAAAAAATGAGGATCAGGAATATTTTAAAATCGATACGGATTTAAACGCGCACGCACTCGCTCTCAAATATCGATCGTTACTCTTGCGCATATCGCCAAGCAAGCCTCTGATTGCTTAACAGCTTTGTGCGATTCAATGTTATGTATATAGACCAATTCAGTTAAAGAAATAAAAAAAGACGGATGCTTGTGTTTGATGTAAAAGTGAAACTATAGCGTTACCTACGACACTGGTAGAGAATGTGCACCATTTCTTAGTGGAATGTATCAAGACCGAAGCTAAAAGGAATTCTCTTCTTTCAATGTTGCCGTGGTCAAGGCTTAAACTTGGGTATTTTTAATAGCATCCTGGCAGAGCCTGCGTTTGCTACTGCCAGAGTGCTATTTACTTTATTAAGGGCTGCTTTTTCAATCTCCAGGCAACACAATCTGTCAGGTAAATTGTAGCTCTATCCTTTTCCTTGTCATAAGAAAGATAAGGACAGAGCTACAATTTACCTGACAGATAATGTTATCTGGAGATTGAAAAAGCAGCCCTTAAATAAGTTATTTGGTTAGGTAGATTAGGGAATTATGGGACTGACATGGCTCTTGTAATGCCAAAGCCCCCTTAAATAAATAAAGACTTTAAAAAAAAACCTACAACACTGATCTTCTACTTTAATTTACTTGAATTGAATCGGGAAACGATGAAGGCTCAATTTGCTTTGTTTATTAAATTTAAGATACTCCCTATTAGCGAATGAGGGCAGTATTATGTATGTTTAATTTTCGTCAAGATGAAAAAAATACCGGTTGTTTACTTTAGTTCTTGTGAGCCACAGGTATTTGGTTAATACTTCAGAAGTGTGTGACAACATTTTCAGGCAGTACGCCTCTCGGGGACTTATCACACTTGCGGTTTCCGGGCGAGTTGAAAGCGAGGCGAGCGCGCAGCGAGTTCGCCGCGTCTAGAGCTGGGATTTTCCCGTGAGTATGCGGCGAAGTCGTTGAACGCGCTCGCAGCAAACTCGCTACGCGCTCGCCTCGCGTTCAAATCGCAAATGTGATAAGGCCCTCAGAGTAGGAAAGCAATTCTATAAAATATTATGCGCATTTTTGGGGGAAAATCGTAAATGAGTACTTTTTAGGATTCCGTAGTCATACTCGGAACCCTTATAGTTTCACCATGTCCGTCCATCCAACCGCAAAACATAAAATAAAAAATTAGGGTAACTTCCCTACACGAAACGTATAGGGATCCGTTTTTGAAATATTCATATTTGAAGTTCCAATTTAAATAAAAGCACATAATAATTATAACGAATTTAAAAGGAGAACTATCACGTCTAAGTAGACTTAATTGGTTTCGAGATACAGGCGACTAGTGTTTAAATACCTACTAAAATCATCTAAAACAGCATCAAATAACTTTAAATAGAGAATTAGTTCATACCTTGTTGTTTTTAGGGTTCAGTACCTCAAAAGGAAAAAACGGAACCGTTATAGGATCCCTTTGTTGTACGTCCACCCGTCCGTCCGTCCGTCAGTCTGTCAAGACCCTTTATCTCTGGATCGTGTGGAGGTATCGAATAGAAACTAAAAATATATACTCAAGTCTATAATCCCTTGAAGCTGTAAAAATAAAACTTCTAAGTTAACGTAAAAATAAGATACGGTCGTTTATACTACAAAATTATTGTCAAATACACAAGTCCGCGATCCCATGGAGCTGTAAAAAAAACAAACTACTAACGGCAATTCAACCTTCGGTGGTTTGCCATACATCTTTCGTAACTCTTCTTTCATAAATCCTTTCTACTCGTATATGACCTAACAATGTTTATTTCCTTTTCGATCTTCGTCACTAAATCTTCTATCAGTCCGCATCGTTCTCGAATGTCGCTGTTTCTTACTCTATTTGCTATTCTAACTCCACACATACCTCTCAGAGCTATCATTTCAACAGCATTAATCCTTCTTTCATTATTCTTCTGCCATACCCATGCGTATTGCGTCATGAACCATTACAGTGAAACAGCTGGAATTTTCAGTGTTTATTTCTATACTGCTATAACTATTACAATTTTTAATATAATTAAATAATAAATTAAGAGGATACAAGATAATGTACCGAACCCTTCGTATGCGAGTTCAACTGTCACTTATACTAGCCGGTTTTATCATATTAAACAGACATCATACTTCTATGTATCTCCAAGTAGTGTAAACGTCAGTTCTGTAGTTATTAAATTAAAAGTAAACAAAAGTGCATTGTTATATTCTTATTAAATAACAAAACATAAAAATATCACCTTAACTTAACACAACACTAAAAAATAAAAATAAAATAAGTTCGCCTATTTACATTATCTATATTGATGCAAACATGTCTTGTAATTATTCATGTAATAAAGAGTTTACATACATTAATAAATAAAAGCAGTGACTCGGCACTTCACAAGTTCCGAAGGGCCTCGCCGACTTGTCTGTTAACTACTAGTTCTCACGTCAAAAATACCTCAGGTTCAAAAATACCCTTATTTTCATGGGTCTACTTTAGAACTAGCGTTGAAAATGACGCCCCAGAATTTTACGATAAAATATAGAATAATTCCTTGTAACTAGTATTATACGTGTATAATTGTATTTTTAAGACGAACCTCTAATTTGTATTTTTCGAAAACTACATGTATTTTATAGGAAAGATACAAAGTTTCGAAAAAAAACAAAACTTTCATCACTAATTGGAATCCTTAATCGTCATTTGTCCTAATGCATCGTTTATCCGAATTTTCGTTCATCCTGAAGACATTAGTGGCTGAATTTTCAAACTAGTTAGTATTGAATACAATCCTAAGCTTACCACGCCAGAGGTATTTTTAGAAAATTCAAGTGCCTGACATAGTAAAAACCAGTTTAGGACAAACGATAATTCGAATGAAATATACGTTATGACCAGCGTTATTATGAATTCTACGGGACACCCCTAATTTATAGGTATTACAATGTAAAGCAGCTCAGTACATTGCCATACTACGGTTATAAGAACCGTTTCCACCTTAAAACATAGGATTAAAAAATGCCTATTAGATACCCAACTTGAAAACATATATTAAAACAATGTAATTTTAATCAATATTTAAATTTAAACATTATTTTTATTATAGTATAATAATGAATAATTTACACATTACAAATACTCTCTCTCATTCATAATTAGGATACACCTAATTTTAACAATGAATCCATCTCTACAGTTAGAATTTAAAAATATGTTACCATAAATTTTCTATATATTAAAAATAAGAAATTACTTTCATTTGACTCCAAAAAGCAGTCCAATTTGTGCTATGTCACCCTTATTTAATTTAATGACATTTAAAACATCTTTAATATTTTACCTTATTAGCACAATTTGACAGCTGGCTGACACCTACGTATGAGGACAGCTGTTGTCATGTAAAATTCATTTGTTTACAAAATAACTACAATTGTTATGATTACTCGTAATTATCTATTAAATGAGACCATTTTTCTTCTAGGTGATCATCAGTGATAAATAATAATAATTTGGTTGGTGAGGTTTTCAAAAATATTTAACACTAGTACAAAATAATAAATTTAATGTTTTTCCATTGTTGGGTCACGTTATATTTGACTGACATTTGTATATCTTAAGGTTGTACACAAACACAGATAATACTATAACGTCTTAGCTACGCCATTTTGTCGTGGCTTATACGCGGATTCCAAATAAACAAATTTTAAGAAAAAAAATTTTTGGTGTATCCCAACTGACATGTCGGTTAACAATTGCGGTGTATATAGTTTAGTCTTTAGTTTTAATAAAATACTATGTAGAGATGGACTAGCAGCTCTCTTTTCTTTTCCGTCCGGTTGTTCTGAAAACCTGAGTCCAGGCTAGCAAGCCTGACACAATTCTGGGTGGCCACTATTTCGGTCCTAGTTGTTTTTTTTATATATTTTTAAATTCTGTGGTGTTTGGTTTATTCATTACCATTGAATTAACCATTTATTTTCCATTCTTTTTTCTTAAGGGAGAACATCCTTTTCATATTAAGGACTTTGCCAACTTGCAGTTTTTTTTTTTCGTTTTATATATACCTAATCTTATTTTTGCCATAACATTTTTGCCGTCTTGACTTCACTTGCCATAATATTTTGATCAAAAACAATTTAGTAGTTTGACAGAATCCTGCTACAATGCCTGTAGGTTCGGTTTGTACTTAGATGCAGTTTAACCTAACACCACTCCTCGCTTCACTCGGCGTCACATCTGACTTTTACTAACTTTTAGTTTGTTGTTTGTTAGACATAACCTCTAAAGTCTAGAGTCTAGAAAAGTCATATAATTATGATTCTTAAATAAAAATAAAGCAATGAACTATAGTGACATACCTATTTATAACTTAATTAATTAGGTTAATCTCGTGTTTTTAAGAAGAATTATTATTAAGAAGAATGACGATTTGGAATTTTGGAAATCGTAATTATTACTAAAATACTTTAGGATAATCGATACAATATGAGAATTAATCATTATGGTACTAAACATTATGGCAAATCACTTTAGGACAAACGACACTATGGCAAAACCCTGAATACGTGTACATTAATGCCCGGTTCCTATATTCATGAAACGAATCGTTTTCCTTACGCCTCGTTAAAATTTGACACATTTTGTACGTAGTAAATGTCATAACGCTACGGCCCGTAAGGAAAACGATTCGTTTCTTGAATATAGGAACCGGGCATAAGAGGCCATCTATGCTAAAGTTTGTAGTACTGCGAGATCTGGATCTTATTAACCATAACACCTTTGTACTATCTGATCTTTGGATATAATTAACTTGATCATATTTGCTTGAGACCGGAAAACGTGAAAACACGAATATCACACCTTTTTTGCATGTTTTTTGTTGTATCTTCGAAACCCTATAATCTTTAACGATGATTTTCAATTCAATAGTTGAGTGAATGTAACTATTAAATCCTGGAAAAAAATGTTGTAGTTTTGTATTTGACGCTGTCATTAAGGCGCGCAAACTATCTCCATCTCACATTCTTCTCGTGGAAGCACATACAGCCATCCCTTTCTTGTTAGGGCGTGGCACCATAGGTGGCATCTTAATCTGACTAAGTAAATAACTTATATGTTATGCAAGAATTTGGCTCTATCAGGCACGTAATAGTTCTGAAGACTACTGGTGGACCTTGGTTTCTCAGGCTCGGAGCGAGGTATAAACACCGGGCGCATCTTCCGGCTACTTTCCCGCTGAAATGTGCAAAAACAATTATATTAACACGCATGTCTAATGGACCTTCTACACATCGGCAGAGCATGGGCGTGCGTAAGGGACGCATCTACACCTTAGAGTGAGCAACATATTCTTGCATATCACTCTTATGTATTGCTCCGTTGCTTGCGCACGATGTCTTAACTCTTCATTGGTCTGATGACATTAAGGAGACAGCAGGGTGTTCCGTTCTAGATGGAGGAAAATTGGAGAGGCGTATGAACAACGGTGGGCGAATACACCCTTAGTGTATTTTCTATAATAATTGCAACTTTAAAGCTTAGTACACAATGCAAAATATTAACAAAGAACAGAAATATACCCCCTTGCAATGAAAACGGAACTTATGTCTACTACTTTCGACTAGTTAAAATATAGTGTAAAGTTAAAATTATAATTTCATTTCATTTCATTTTTACTTTATTAATACTAATTGCCCGTTTATTCGTCCGCGTAGAATTAGTTATTCAGTTGCGAGGGATTTCCATTTTAATCATTTCCACAGTTTTTTTTTTTCAATATGTAAAGTAGTTTTTGTGCCAATCCAGGGTATAAGCCATCTCCAATCCAAATTTCATTAAAACACACAAATTTTCTTATTTATAATAGTAGTGAATTTATATTTATTTAATATTAACTTATACTATCTTCACTTCGCAATAATAAGAACTAATTTTATATGCAAGTCTCCCGTTTTATTTGCAAGGAGGTGTATTTACTTACTTGTAACTCATACCGGTGTTTAGAATTGCGCAAACTTTGGAGTTTCTTCTCTAAATCTTCTTGCTTCTCTTGGAAATACTTTATTTTATCCAACCCTGAAATTTCATGATCATTCTGCAAGTCGTACCTGTTCTTGCCAACATATCCACTAATTGGTCTTTTGTAGTTATCACCCTTCGCATACATGTTTTTAGTTATCGTTAGAAATCTGTCATAAATATTATTTATATCGGTTAAATGACTAAATCTGCTTTTAGAAGCTTTATAGTTTGGCCGATCATACAATGAGATCGCATTCTGGTTTCTTTTCAAAAGTATATCGTATTTAGGTGTTGATGTTGGTTCAAATGTATAATCATCTTCACGGTTCCAACGCAGATTTCGATCCCTATAATCCACTATGTTACGTCCCGTTTTCTTTTCTAACTTGCTTATTAAGCTATCCAGTTTATCAGAGTGATCAGATTTGTCACTGACTACACTACCGTACATTTTCCGTATTTTTGCGTTCACCATATCCTTTAGGTCTCTATTCAGTTCATTATTTTGCATTTCACGTTCTAAGCTCTCTAATAAATGTAATAGTTTGTGATCTCCTTTCTTTGTTGTTGTGGACGCAAGCAAATTTTCATGGTTAGTTTCGGGAAGAAGTGTCCTTGCATTTGGAATTGCAGAATGATTAAGTTCTAAGTCATAATTGGAATATACAAGTGTGCTCATTTGATGGTCATGATGCAGGGTTGAGAAATCTGTTTTATGTATTTGGACATCTGTGTTCATTTGATTTTGATGATACGGGGTTAAGAAACTTCTTCTGTGATTCTTTTCTTTTAAATACGCTGTAACTAGGTCTTTTGCTCTAGAAAAATCTTTCCTAGGTTTAACTTGCCTTATATTGTTATTTCTTGTAGAATTTATCCAATAGTTATTAATAGTTAGTTCTTGGTGTTTACTTTGTATTGGCAGTTTAAAATTAGAGACTCTTGTAAATATGCTGTCCCTCTTATTTTTAATTTGTTGCATCTGAAATGATAGAGCATGTAGTTTGTGTATTTGAGTTTCAAAATGAATGTAGCTATTCTTCCTAAGTCCAGTACGCTGTCACAAACAACCCGCCTGGCTCCCCTGAAAACCAGCCCGGTTGACCAGCAACCATTTTGCTGAGTGGAGACCATTTCGGCACGCATCATCCTCATTGTATTTTTTTTTCAATTTAATAGTGTCGCTTGTTAGTAGATAAGAAGTACCTAGTTTTATTAATTGTATCTTTCCTATTATCTACCATTGTATTGAGATGTTTGTCGAATAAACGTTTTACTACTCATAAAAAAATACATGAAAATAATAACAGAAGTACCTACTAAGCTTTAAAATTAAAAACCAGCTAATATTATGATAATTCGAGTTGTAATCATTAAAAAATATTAATAAATATATGGGAACAATGTCACACCAATTGACCTAGTCCCAAACTAGGCTCTAGGCTTGTCATCATCATCATCAGCCCGGGGGCGTCCACTGCTGGACAAAGGCCTCCCCCAAAGAGCGCCACAAGTCACGGTCTTGAGCCGCTTACATCCAGCGGCTCCCCGCGATCCTAACCAGGTCGTCAGACCACCGGGTGGGAGGCCGTCCAACACTCCGTCCACCGGTGCGGGGCCGCCACTCGAGAACTTTTCTTCCCCAACGGTTATCAGTTCTAGGCTTGTACTATTGTGTTATTTATAAAAGTTTTTATTTTATCTAGTTAACCATTTTCGCAATAGTGCAAACGGCATTATGAGCACCCTACAAAATAGGTGGGACTCACCAATGTTGCGGCGCTGGATTAGGTTACATGTCTCAAGTGCATAGCCTATGTTCAGTGCTGATGCTTTGGATATTTATAAGGTAGTTAGTAAGTTTTATCTCTAATGTATTGGCAGGCACTAACTTTATCAATAAGTTCTTACCGGTCCTAACACATATATGAATGCGTAATCCGAAATAAAGATTGATTTTTATTATTATTATGTCTTTACCAATCACGGGACTATGGGAGTCCCGGACCTTTGAAAGGCGTACATGGAGCTGAAGCCAACACGCAGAGGCTCTTTAGACAAGTTTAATTTGGTAAAGTTATGGGACACCAACCGGCGATTGTCCCTGAGTTCAAACTAAAGAAGTATGCTCCTAAGGACAACCACCGGTTAGTGTAAGACTGTTTAAGAACGATGGGAATATTAATAATAGGTTCTATGAATGAACTGATATGGATTGGTGAATTAGGCTATTGATGAAACTACGGCGTCTGCCTGGCCAATGCTTATTACTTTGGTTGAAAAGGCATACGGTGACTCGCCAACTGAATGGAATGGACCTCCCGAAATAGCCACATATATATAGCAGTAGGGAGGCAACAGTCCCAGAGGGACTAAGGGTGGAAGGTGCTTCTGGACTTTAAACGACCATAAGGTGCCCACTCACCACTTATGCAACACATCCGCCCTTCGAGCATATTATTATTATTATTAACAGCCCGGGGTTGTACAGTCAGCGTCATATAGTTGGTAGCATCCAAAGTAGCCAAATAGTTCGTTACACGCCCTTGTTACTACGGTAATAATGACGTGTAACGTACTATTTGGCTATTTTGGATGCTACCAACTATATGACGTTGACTGTACCTGCTGTCAACCGGTTATTTACCTGTATACGTGTTCCTAGTGTTCTGGTTTGGGTCAGGAACAAGTTGCTACGGCGCGCATTCTGCCCAGGATATATAGACAAGACTTTTCTATTAAAATATCGTTTTTTTACGTCAATTGGATTGTGTCGGGTATATTTGCTGAAAAGAATCGATTTCAAAATAAAAAATAATCAATTTTGGTTATCGATGTCGGAAATAAATATAAACATAGGTAGATAATTATTATGACAATATAAATAAATTTGCATACACTTTTTTTTAAACGGATAAATAGACTCGTATAAAGTTAAAAAGTAAGTAAATTCTTTATTGTACTATAAAGAAGTTGTTGAACAAAATACAAACAAAATATGAACATAAAGTATCTCTTCTAGTCAAGCTTGGAATGACTGGGTGAGGACGACGCATCAGGATGGCAAAAAATAAGTCAAATAATATATAAAAATGCAAAACGTGACATACATACTTTTTTTTTTTTACACAAAACATAAACAAAAACAATTAATTAAATGTTTACACAACTTACTCGTATATTTTATTAACTATTAGACCGGATGGTTCCAACGTATAGGGGTCCTGGAACAAATCAATAATTATGATCACTTAACTTTCGGTCATTTCCATATCATAAAATGAAGCAAATTATGCTATTAAAGTGATATTTCCGCAGCCTGTAGGTACTGAAAGAGTCGTGCCACATCTGTAGAGGCGGAATCGGCGTTAACATTAGTAGAGCAAAAAAAAATTCGTTCTACTCGGCTTGATGTGACTCTGCTATCAAAACGACGTATTTTCTATTTAAACGGCATCCAGTAGTGACATGAGCTGGCATAAATTCTCCCACAATAATTAAGTAAGAGTGTACAGTGGACCAATAGAATAAAACGAATACTTTGTTCATTTTCAATGCACGATATGTGGGGAGACCCTTAGTTTGTTAATACAGCTGAAACTGTACAAATTAATATTTGATTTCCACGTACCTGACTCAGACCATGAATTCCATTATTAACGTAAGTTATTCTACGATCTGCTATTGACCCATTTGGTGGCTCCATTTTTCTAAAATGTTAAAGTAAATATAGAGAAATCTATTGGAATCCATCACATTTCAAACGAGCATACAAATCTGCTTGAAAGTAGACTCTATTGCCAATAGACATTAGTTATCTCAAGATCGCAATCTTTCAATGGCTGCAGATAGAATGACACCCATCCTGTACAATGACTTGTCACCCTGAAAAATTTGAGAGAACGCCTCCATGCTTAGCCACTTTGCTGGGTCTTGCGGCGTTTCTTCTCAGCAGTGGTCTCCTCTTGGGAAGCGCTGGTAGATTCTTGACGTGTAAAATTGCGCGTGCGGCCCACTTACTGAATAAATTTCTATTTTTTTTAATCTTTTTATCTTTACAGAATGTCTTACCGCACCGGAGCACAATAATCCGGACTTAAATCTTATTCTATCTTAGTCCTCAGGGTTGGCAACGCAATTCTTGTCATGCAGTCTTGAGATTTTTGTCTTAAGAATTCAAATGTCTATGGGTCCTATCTCACTAATCTTCTGCCTGATCACTTGCGATGAAAAAAATGCGTAATAATTAAGCAGTTATATAAATTATAAACGAGCTTACTGATACTTGTACAGTTTATTCTTCGGGGCATCTTCCACTTTGAATATTGGCACCAGAACTACAGTTGGTCTACAATGCTTATCATTCCCGCTACTTGTGTCACACCAGTTTTCGCCTGAAAATATACACATACAAAAAAATAACATAAATAAAATATTCCAAAAAATATAAACTAAATAGATCATGGGCTTTCCAAGTAAGCAACACATTGCAAAGTGTCAGGAGATTTCGCTCGTCCTAAAATAGCATGATTATGACTACTTATGTAACACTAAGCGAATGGACAAAATGTATTTTAAAATAAAATAAAATGTTCCTCGTGTGTTCTGCAATTTTTATCTTGTAATTTTTTTTAGGCCACCTGATAGGCCGATCCTAGGCCAAGACTAGGCTAAAGACTAGACGATAATTTCAAAAATCCCAAGATAAATGCGTTGCCAATGCTGAGGACTAAGATGGAAGAAAAAGCCCCTATGGAAGTAATTTTTACAGGTTGTTTAGTTCCGCACCAGAACACAACAATGTGAGCGCTGTTAAAGGGTTAGATGGTGGTAGAGATATAAATGGACCAGAGGTCATAGTCAAGATGCATACCGTACCACTGCTAAGTCTTTCACGGTACACTCTGTCTAGTTGTGGAATTGGCTTTCACCATCCTTGAGGAAATCTAGAACTGTCGGTTCATTGAAGGAAAGGTTAAAGACATTTTGGCTAAATCAGTAAGTTAAGATTTTAAATGATGTTTACGTATGTGGTAGTATATATTAGTACATTTAATTATCTATGTATGTATTTCATAATAGCTTTTTTCCTGTTTTTCTGATGTATATATTATTTGATATTTACTGTTGTTGTGATAATTTGTCTACCCTTCTGCATTGTTTTTGCTTATTCTTATTTCCATCCCATCCCCTATATATTGAGGATAAGTTCTATATAAATATGTCTATTTTGATTCAAACATGTCTTGTTAATGTTGATATGCAATAAAGAGTTTTCATTTGACGATAACGCGTTAGCAAGGTTGGTAGTGCCTACGAAACTAGCGGTCCCGGGTTCAAACCGGTAAGGGCACATATTTGTGTGATGAGCCCGAATATGAATTGTTTAGGCAACTTGGATATTTTCAATGTATTAAAGTATGTATTTCTCTATATAAGTAAGTAAATCGTTGTCTAGTACCCATAGTTTAAGCCTAGAGCTTAGTTTGGGACTAATCGATTGGTGTGACATTGTCCCCTGATTATTGATTGATGATGACTGATTAGTGCTAATAAGATTAGGTATTTTGCCGCTTAGGTAATGTAAAATTATGATTAATGATGTTTTTATGACAAAAAAACATTATGGCAAATGTATGTTATGCCAAACATTACTTAGGGCAAACGATATTATGGGTCGCGAATGACACCCACGTTAGCAGTGTTTGCATCCTGACTAGGCCTTCTGCGCACAATCCTACCACCACTTAATCGCCTAAATGTGTGTCGTGTGCACAGTACTGTATCGGATTCGGTTAGCCTTGTTACTTGTCCTGCTAATAAAATAAACATAACGGATCGCGAAATGCAAATACGTGTGTGATGTGTGTGTATTTGGTCCTAAAGCGTAGGATACTTTATGTGAATTTCATAACTCCGACACAAATCCACATATTTTTTTTCACACTGGGGAAGTGCCTTGGGCCCCCAAGGTGGTCACGTGGGACTCACCAATCAACAGTGGCCGGAATACCCACTAAAAACCCAGCCGTTCTCCCCCCGTTGCCGGGGAGGCGAGAGCCGCAGGTTCTGCTTGCACATTCGTCTACGATCTTCACCGGCAGGCTCACTTAGCGCTGGTTCCGGTATTAAAAGAGCACCCCGGGAGAACTGAGGGCGCTCACAGTCCTTTGGATCTATTTGGATGGCTTAGGGCTCCACTATGGCATGGCGGGCAACTACATGTAGCGCCATAGTGCTCGTCCCTCTCGCCTCTTACGGATTGCGGGAGCAAGGCAGTCATCCTCTTTCTCTCCATCTCAACCTCCTTTCGCGTCATTACCAACGCGCAGAAGGAAACCATGACGTCTCAGTACCTCTCGTTGACGCATCACCGATACGATGACCGACAGCGGAAGGTTTCCGCCCACTATAGCACCCAGGCCATGACTTTAAGATCCCACAAACATTAATTTATGACAAATTAAAAATAAACGCTTGAAGTAATCAATGCCATTCATCATCATCATCATCAGCATCGGCCTATATGTCCACTGCTGGACGCAGGCCTCCCCTAATATCCGCCATTTTACCCTGTCCTTGGCCTGTCGCAACCAACATCTGCCAGCAGCGTTCCGCATTTCATCACTCTATCTTGCCGAAGGGCGTCCTACACTACGTTTGTCGAGTCACAGTCTCTAATTTTCTGTGCTAACTGACAGGTTACTTTGGTTCTCTGTCACATCTTTACGGATTTTATCCTTCAGAGAGTCTCCAAGCGTTGCCCGCTCCATAGCTCGCTGAGCGAATTTAAACCGGAGGACTAGCCGCACTGTTAGTGTCCACGTCTCGGCACCGTAGGTATCACGGGTTGAAAAATGACATTTTCAAACATTGCGGGATGGATGTCATTAAAGACGGGAAATCATTTGTAACTTTGTGTTGATAGGAAACTCAATCTTATTGCTGTAGAATGTCAGATTGACTTTGTGACCCACCTTAGGGGTGGGTCACAAATTTAAGTCTTTGACTGTGTTTGACGGTGTGACGCACGCCTCTCGGCCTGCTACCCTGAGCAGGTACTCCCCCTGCATCAGATGGAAGCTTAATTCCGCTGAATTTCCGGGCGACCAAGCGCCCGAAATCTTCTTTTTCTACCAAATACGTTAATTCCTGCATTTTTATTAAAATTAAAATTAGTGTTTTGAAACCGGGTTACAGCCTTTAGGGTCATCCCGTTCAGTCTCCACTCCAACTGGAAATATTTCATCTAGACACTCGTTTGTGAGGTGGCAGATGATTTGTTTCGGGGCACCACAATTGCAGGCTGCCGATTTTCGCAAGCCCTATTCTTAGAGGTGGTAGTTACATTTAGCTTACTCCTGTGCGAATTCTGTTGATGTTAAACCAGATTTTCCGGGGTTGCAGCATTCCTGGAAAGCTAGAGGTGAGATCGGAGACCAGTTCTGTTTGTAAGTAATCGGTTCGCTCCTATTTCGCTTTGCATTTTCGAGACACATCTACGTTCTGGAGCCTTTAATCCAAACAGATAGGATTGCGTTATACCAGATTGGTGCGCAGTAATCGGCCGCCGAGTAGACCAAGGCGATGGTGGAAATGCGCATGACATCAGTTTGAGCTCCGCAGGTGGATTCCGCTAAGCGGCTGACGTCGTTTATTTACTCTAGTTTAAACTTTCGGTCCAACATTCTCCAGATGGTTTCTGTACCTAAGCGACCGGTCCAGCGTTAAACCCAGGTATCTGGGGGTGAAATTGTATGACAGTTATTTACCTCAGTGGTGGCAACAACGTTGGTTAAGTGGAACGCCGCCACCCTTGTTCTGGATTAGGGCAGTCTCCCGTTGATGTAGTAAGTGTTAAGCACTTGAAAGTCACCAGTAAGAGTGCGTTGCCCGTCGCTGAACTTTATGGCTTGATATGCAAGGGCTAGATCATCAGCGTAGATAAACTTTTCGGCGCAGTGGCCAGGCATATCCCTCGTATACAAGGCATCCAGAATATAGTAGCCAACCTTACAGGGCTAGATAGCTCAGCTCAGGAATGTTGAAAGTTTGATTTAAACATATTTGTTAAAGTCGCACGGAAAACGGGATATCTCAACTTTTCGAAATTTCGCGAATGCACCCTGGTTCACCATTTTCGATGTCACGAGAACAAATCAATAAATAATTAGCAGTTTTATTTAAAGTTTTCAAGTCCATTTTAAAGTTTAGAAATCTGAGTTTTTCTTCCAGCAAGTTTGACATCGTACGGTGTGGAAACATGTATAAAAACGTGTTATGTTGCTTTCTTTTAATTTTGCCTGTTTAATCTAGATTCTAAAATGATATCATAGGTAATTGAGATTATAGATTAAAGCAGTGAAGTTATTAAGTTTATTCAACAGACTGAAATCTATCAAACAATCGAATTAAAAAAAACAGTTTTGCTTCCATCAATCTGTGCCCATTGTCAGGTTAAATATCGTCGAAGCCCGCAGCCTTACCGTATTTTACGCAAAGCAAGACCAGGTTGAGCTCACGGAATGAGAATTTTTGGCTTGCTGGGTGTCTTTTTGTATCTATGTAATGTGATTTTGTTTTGTTGCGAATAAATGTCTCTATCTTATTTTTTATCTGGCTATTTTCGAGCCTTTCGGGTCTTATTTTGATTTCGAGATTTCAGATACTTGTTTAAGCCGTTTACGTATAGCATTTGGATGAACTTCCGGTTCCCTGGTTTCAGGCAAAGGGGCTCCTTCGAGTCTTCGTAGTAGCACCCAACTCTTTTTGCTAGTGTGCGTAAAATTAATTCTCTCTACAGAGTCCATCCACTTTCCTCCACCTCCCGGGGACATATTCCTTGCGGCTTTCTCCTTCGGAGCCTTCGCAAAGCATTCCTAGTTGTTGAAATAGGCTAGAGACAAGACAGAGGTCGGGATTAGTGTCACTTTGCTGACGGGCTCAACGGAAACTGCCCCTGTCCTTAGGGTCAAAGGAGAGTGTAAGATTCTCTCTCTCAGCCCATTCAGCTAGTTCCCCCATTAGGTTTCCCCATTTTGGTCATTATTGCGGTAACCTCAAGAGGTCTGGTGACAGTTGCAACTGGATGAGATTTGGCATTAAAAAGGAGGATTTCGGAGAATTATTAATAACGACAAAGTTCAAGTTAGACACTTGAAATTAAATGGATTCTGTATTTCCTTTTGAAATACTGATTACGACAATGTCTTTGAGGCCGGATCCGATATAGACTTCTGAACCATAAATGGGAGACAGTCTAAAGATTAAAGATTAAAACCGGGGATGGTACTCTATCTGCCAAAATCTAAAGTTTAGATGTGGTGCTCTTGCAATACAATTATGTCGATATGGTTATCAGAGGCTAGTCTAGTAGTAGTTCTGAGAGGAAACCAAAGTTTTTATGCAGGAAAGTCGCCGGGAGCCCCGATGTGAGAGCAATTCTGGTGGACCGAAGGTGTCAGATAGCTTTAGCCGCTTACTGGAGGTAAGCGTTGCCCAGGGTGCACCACGAGGAGGTACTATCTAACATTATCACCCCATGTGAAATGAGGCGCATTAGCTCCAAGTGTGTTTTGGACGACAGTGACTCTTAAGTCGTCCTTCCACCTTTGGGGCAGGGTGGCCAGGTCAACCTACCTAAACGCATCCACATTTCTTAAACTAACGACTTCTCTGACCGCCCCTCGGCCGTCAGATTCGCACGATAGTGGTGGTGAGACTTACGCCTGTAGTTCCCAGGGAGGGTCACTGGCTAGGAGGGCACACCTTAGCCATGGTGGCTGACTCATTCAGTTCTTTTATATACATATTAGCGCTTATAACAGGCACATCCACCCTTACTAGCACTTGCAGGGCAGTGCAGAGTCGCGGCTAACTTGTTTTCCTTTGCGTTCCTCCCCTATCCACAGATCACTTGCTGCAGCTGCTCAGGGTCACTTACGGCTGCCGCAGGTTCTCTCCCTTTTCCTTTCTTTGGCTCGCCACGCCACTTCCACCCATTAACTCTTCTGGGTGTCTTGAGTCGATACTGGTTCTGTTATTGAGGCCGCTACTTGGTATCTCGTAGTCTGCCCTCCTGCGACACGCAGGGGGAGAGAGTGACACGCCTTCCACAACTTTGGTCTTCTCCTTGGTCTTTGATCCAACTTTGTTCCAACTTTGGTCCAACCACCGGCGCTGCCATCTTGAATAAGGCTCGCGACTAGAGCATCCGGTTAAAGTACAGTTGCTTGGTCACCTCCGTCATCTGAGTTCTGCCTTAGCCTGGGGGAGGCCCGATTGTCCTCCTAGTAGCTGCGTCTTTCCGCGGCGAGTGGCCGCTATTTTCTGCCGTTGGCGGTCCTAAGGCTCTGAGCCTGAGCTCAAAGACTCCGTTTTTTTTCACACCTCCGATGTGTGACTGACACCCATAATCTATAGAGTGAATCGGTGGCTAGTGCCACATCCTCCGGATGCATCAGCTCACACTTGATCGTTCTCATCCTGCAGCTCTGCCACCGTCGTCAATTTCTGTTGTTTTTTATTTCTTATTCCCATACTTTAAACTCACTTTGGGGGAAAGAGGTCTGTCTATCCAGGTCCCCCTGCACCTAAATAAGCCTAACGTGACCCGTCAGGGGTCGGCCGGTACCCTGATGGGGCAAACACGAGCAACTGTCTACTTCTCAGCCATGCATCCCCTCGCGGTTCTGCGGCATTTAGGATTGAGGATATTTTTTTATTGAGGTTTTCTTGCTCTTGGCCTAGCCATTTAACACAAGGCCCCCTGTCCGTTTGAAGCCGCGAGACGTGACCATCACTTCAAAACGGGAAACGGGGTGATCCAGCATCGACATCGTCGAATGCACCTGGAACATCGCCGCACCCGTTGCTCCAGTATTGGGGAAAACCGGCCCAAACTGGGTCCTCCATACGCAAGTGCGTCCACTCCATCTCTGCTTCGCCCTTCAGTAAGACGAGGCCGCCTCGCTCTCTTCACAGGAATAGAACGAGGCCCTCCATGCCAGTTTTGGTCCGCGCCGGTTACCCGGTACCCCTCATATCTGGGGGGCGTTCCCCTATCCGCCACCTGGGGACGCGTCCGATGAGAGATCTGGCAACTCCACACGGACTTACCTACGCGTAGCAATTAAATCATGAAAGTTTTCGGAAATTTGATAATTCTGACAAATAAAAAGGCATTCCGATTTTTTTAATTAAGATCTGTTTATCGTTGTCTAGTGCCAATGAGGCATTATGTTTGTTTGTTTCTATATTGAGAGTATAAATAAAACACAAATAATTATGAAAATCACTATTCGAACTCATATTTAATTATGATTTGCAATACCAAAGCCAAAACTAGCGTGAACAATTCTGTGAACCATGAAATTGAAAGAAGAATGCACATGACAGCTAAACACACACACACGCACACCTAAACGCCTAGGCTTTTTTAAAAGGTACCTTTGTATTATTATGACGTCTTTATTGTTATACAACAATAAGTGAGTTTTATTCTTTAAACTATTTTCAAACAACATTATATAAAAATAATGGATTTATTTCGTGATGACAGAACAAGAGGGACCCTTGGGGAGAAAATGCCGTTTTTTATCCCGCTATTGAAATAATATCTCTATAGCAATAAAAATCTTATTGATATTCTTACTTATCAAACAGAACAGATTTAAAAGAAAAATAAACAGGTACTTACCTTTTCTTAGTGCCCTGGCTTGGTTGGCATTATCCATGGCCATTCCATATGGTATTTTTCCTATAAGAAAATAAAACCTTTAGTATTTCACTTTATGATAGCGTTCATAATAATCGAAATCTAATTTTAAGTCCCTATTACTAAGCCCTTATATCTATCTGTCCATCCGTCCGTTCTTGCTTCAAAGAACTGTAATGATAGCCGGTTTTTTTTTACCAGAATGTATCGCACGTGATATTTAACACAGTATTTACACATACAGATTGTGTGCACTACATTTGTTTGTTTCTGTACGCCTAATGGCGTTTACAGGTAAATGAATCATTTGTCAATAAATAAATGAAAACTTTTAAGGTGTCTTAAGCGTTTTTTTTGTCAAAATAAAGATTGTAAATTGTGTTCCCCCTTTATCTTTGAAACCGTAAGAGCGAAGAAAAAAAACTTACAAAGGTAGCGCTTGATCGGGCATGCTGTTTTTGATTTATCGCCAAAAAACTGCGCTTCTCAACAAAAATACGTAAGTGCCACGAAGATACGCTATTTTGCTGGTGCACTTTAGCAAATCATATTTGTTCAGATAGATTTTTGTGTTTCAATGGCAACAAGGTATCATTATTCCAATATAACGCGGTTTTGAGGTTAAAGATAAAGATAAAGATAAAAGGTTATGTTCACGATATTGACAGACAACTCACTAAGTCACTAGTTTTGGGGGTTGTTCTTTTTAAAGTGGTGATTATTATTTATATTTTTAATATTTCAGTAGCTTAATTTATTTTCATTTAAATACGTTTAGTTTTAAGTTTTAATTATTAGTTTACTGTATAAACAATTTATTAGTTTATATTGTTTCAGTTGTATCCATCCTATCTCTACTTAGTTCAGTCAGTTTGCGAACTGCGCTGATGATTGAACAGGTAAGGAAGACATTTAGTGCCATTTATCGGTTACTGGATAAGTAAGTTAAAAAAAAAAGATTTTTACCAATCCGTAGTTTAAAAAAAAGCACTACGTTCATAATTACTTAACTAAAAACATTTATTTTTTTCTGAGTTATTACTATATAAAATGTCATGTGCGATTTATTAGGTTTATTAGCGGATTTTTGAAACAAATAATAATAATTAAAAGAAAGCCATAATAAGAGACCATGCAAGATTTTTTTTCGTCAATATTTACTGTAATGCAGCTAAAGAAAGTTCACAAAGAAAAAACTGGTCAAGTGTGAGTCGTCCGATACGGAACGCCCGATGAGCAAGATCAACTCGCACTTGACCGGTTTTTTTTCTTTTTACGATATGTGCAAAAGCAGTCTTTAGTGTCTTCCTCGAA
This sequence comes from Acleris sparsana, assembly GCA_923062465.1. Taxonomy (NCBI): domain Eukaryota; kingdom Metazoa; phylum Arthropoda; class Insecta; order Lepidoptera; family Tortricidae; genus Acleris; species Acleris sparsana. Next base: position 10,457,705 of record OV281307.1, on the reverse strand, counting down.
GCCAGGTGGGCAGCCACATGTGGAAGAGAAATTAGGTCCGATGGGTTTTTCCGTTTCGTACACTTTTTCCCCAACAATGGGCTGCGCAGCAAAGTTGCAGACGATTTCCACCACCTGGAAAAGAAAACAAGGTAATGGCTCAGCTGGCCCACTGCCTAACGCACTCGCAATCGACTTCAAAGTGGAACAATTGTTTTTATTTTTAAAACAGACTTGCCTTGACTGTCAAAATGAAAACGATTGCGATTACATTGCGTTAGGCAATAAGCCTGCGGGTTCAGGCCACTTCAAGGCCGAGGCAACGCTTATATTAGTGGTTTAGTGGTTAGTGGTTTTCGAATACTAGCAAACCTCTTCTTAAAAAATAACTGTTTTTGAAAAGGTCAGTCAAAGTGAAGTCAAAATTTCCTTGCGGCGCACACTACACACGCAAACTCCACGCACTCCACACGTGAGCTACGTGGATCAATTGTTCTAGGCGTGTGTCAGTGAAGTTGCTGATTTATTTTGTATAAGTTTAAAGCTGTAGGAATATCTGTTTTGATACGGAGAGAATTTATAGCCACGTGCGTAGAGCTGGGTCCACATTTGTATCATTTTATCGTATCGTATCTCCGTCGCATTGCACCGACGCGTATCAAGATCGCAAAAACAGCGCGATCATCCGGCGTGCCGTATCTGATCGCCCGGTATCGATGTTGACATGCGTTTATTGATACCCCGCACACTCGCGATCGGCTACGCGTATCAAGGATCGGTTAGTATGGACGTGTTTTGGTACTGTATCACTATACGAAGTTATGATTTGATACGCGATACGCCGTGATCGCTCTCGAGGCGGTTTTTCCCCGATCATCAAAGGGACAGGTAATGATACTGTGTGCCCAAAGTGAGTGTCCACACTAAATTATACGGTCCTATGTCACGATACGCTGCTAAGCTACGGTTAGTATGGACGCATTTTTTTACGCGACGTTGGTAGTGATACGGTGAGCCCAAAGTGAGCGTTTATACATAGAATTCGCGAGCTCGATACGATACGCGTGATCGTGATCGGCAAAATGATACAAATGTGGACCCAGCTTAGTGTGCGCTTGTTTTGAAAACTATTACAATAGCTAATAGTTAATACTTACGTTGTGAATGACGTCCTCATCCCGTACTTGGCCGTAATAATCGGAAAATGCTGATACTCCACATCCAACGTGCGTGCTCTTCCCATCAACGATTGTCAAATATATTTTGGAGCTTTCCAGCTCTGGCTGCCTGAAAAAAGGATCCGGATGCCAAAAAATATTTAGTGATTTATAAACATACATACATACATACATACATACATACTACTGACTAATACGTGTATTTATGCAAAGATGCAAAGGGCAAATTAATTGACAATAGTAACCTACATGCATTATACCGGGTCGCCGTATACAGGCTGAGTGCTAAGTCGTTAACCGAAGGTTAGAAACGCAGCATTTCAAGGTAAATTCAGTGCATTAACTCCAAAAACCAACAATTATATTTTATTGAAGTAAAATTTAGTTTCTATAAATAGTTAAAATTACCAACCGTATGGTCACCCTATCCACTAGACAGGTTATGTATGAGTCTGACAGTTCAATGTAAGAAGTAGGATAACCATGAGACTCTTTAAAATTTCTATTAATTACTAGAGGAGACCCGCGATTTCGTACGCGTAGAATTAGTTTCCCGCTACTCCTCCTACTTCTTCCCGTTGGGGTTCGAGAAATCCTTTCTTACTGCACCCCTAGACCTCATAAGGAACCTATGTACCAAATTTGGAATCTTTAGACTCAGTGGTTTGGGTATTTGCACCAAGATTTTAGGTGAATTCAACTTTAAAAAAATAAATTCGGATTGAGTTTTTAAATACGTGCCAAAATAAAATGTGATGTAAATAAAAAGCACTAAGGAGTATTGATATCAACTTCGAAGCAAATCACCTCCAATAATTTTCTACCCCTTTTTCACCCCCTAAAATACGAAACACGCCTTCCATCAATTCTGTTAAAGAATGTTTATGCAAAATTTGAAGTAGATTGGACCGAGGAATCACGGAAAATCAATTTCGGGAAATCCTTTCTTATCGGATGCCTATGTCATACAAAGAACACACCCTCCAAGTCTCTACGATCAGCAAATTAAGCTGCGCATTGATCCGTCAGTCAGTCAGTCAGCCAGTCATTCAGGACAAAGCATTTTATATGTATAGATTACGAAATATTACATTTACAGATTTTTGCATAGTGTATAATACAAGTGCTTTAACTAACGGTAAAGAGACAGACAAACATTATTTGGGTTCACGACTTAGGAGTCACCGTGTACAATAAATACTCTCCAAAAAATGTTGATTTTACTCAAGTTTAATTTTAACAAACGATACCATTGACGTTTCCATCAAAAATATCGTCGGCGTTAGAGTGAAACTATGGCGCTACTGAGCTATGTTATGACATTTTCTTTTCACAGCCAGCTTTGCCATTAAAAGAGGCCGTCAAGTCTTCCACCGGCCATTTAAATCAATTCGGAGGCCATTTGCAACGTCAAAAGATGGCGGATGTGTAATTTGTTTTATTTTTTATTGTTGTGTATTAAGGTGTTCAAAGCTCTTTTCTGTTAGTGATTTGTACTTTTAATGCCTATGTGTTGCACAGTTATAGAAGACTTATTTCGTGTATCTGGCATCTTACTTATCGTTTCAAGTGGACTCGCAGTGGTACAGAGGTTAAAACTATCTTGGCCTCTTTCCTACATATCACCGTACAACGTTGCCCCCAAACTTCCTAGAGAAGATTGGATTGTGTTTTATTGCTATATTGATTTATACTTATATATACTTGACACTGGCGAAATCATTTCATTGTGGAAACGCCATATTCCCGCGGTAGTAGCTGTTCAAGTCGCCGCGGGGCAAAGAAAAAAAATCAATTCAGATATAGAAATAAGTTGTACATGTTATTCTGTTTATAGGAAAATAAAAATTTACAAAAACAAACGTAAGAACTTGCAAACTTGTTTGAAACTACACTAATCTAACAAACCGCTACCAGTAGGCATTGTTTCCAAGATGCTAGCAGCATTACCACGTTGAATGGTAATGCTTAATCTTTGTGCCAAGTACAGGCCAGCATTTTGGCACAAGTTGGTCGATAAGGCGCTTTGATAAGTTATATGCAGTTGCACAAAGGTGAATTAGCACTAAAGTCCTCTCTAATTCCCAATTGTAGCAAAATGGCGGCATGTGAATTAAGTATGCCGACATTAAATAATTTGCATAACTATAGGTGTTAACCGGTTTTGGATTGCTTAACTTAATTCGTTGTATAATTGTTAACGAGTCACTATTCATTGTTATGGTATTGTTTACGATTCAGAACCCTCGGTACGCGAATCCGAACTCGCACTCGTCCAGTCTTTTTGAATTTTACACAAATTCTCCAGGACTTAAGTTCGTAGCAAATAAACTTCTTGGCACACGTTTGTTGTGTCTTATTTTTACATGTATAAAATGAGAGATCAGCTCCTATTTCACCATCCCGATTATGAAGGGTAACAGGTAGATAAACCAACAAGGAGTTTGAATGTTTAGCTTAGCAATATCACTTAATACGTAAATTAGTCGCATTATACATTTTCCCCACATAACAAGTAAGTCTTGAGTCTTTCACGGTACACTCTGTCCAATTATGGAATTCCATCGTGCTTGAGGCAATCTAGATCTGTCAGTTTACTTAAGGAAAGGTTAAAGAAGCTGTGAAATTAACAAGAACAAGATGAGTCTGTAGTATTGTTCCTTTGCTCTGTTTAAGGTTTCAATTGCTGTTTACGTATGTGGTGGTATGTTCCTATGTAAGTATTTTATTAAAGCAAAAATTATCATTGTCCTGCTTATTCTACTGCAAGGTTAACTGGAAGAGATTCCATATGGAAGAAGTTCGCCTATGTACATTATCTATAGTGATGCAAATTGTTTTGTCATTGTTTATGTGCAATAAAGAGTTTACATACATACATACATACACGAACAATGACTTGTGGGAAATGTATAACCCGGCAAATTTACACATGATATCAACTTGCCAAATATTTAAATTTGGCGCTGTATGATTTACAGTGAGGTCACAACTCGTTAATTTTGCAATTTAAACCAAATTGTCACCTGTTAGCATTGTTAGCTTGTGAAACAAGTTGCATGATATATACTATAGTGATGCTGAGTTGAATTGAAGCCCAGATCTGAATAAGAAAATATACATACTTCTTGAAGTCTGGAAAACTGTAGATCATTTCTTGTTTCAAAAACTTTTTCAGCTTGTACGCATTTCTTAGTGATTTTCTCATGGCGAGTATTACTTTGTCATCTGTCAAATCTAAAAGGAACAAACACTTTTTTAAGTTGTGACTAAAAGATGTAATACATATGAAAAACATACATAAATACATTGAAAACACACAAATATTTTCCTTTTTTCTTACGCCGAGCTGGCGAATTAATCTGATATCAAGTAAAGTATCATGACTTAAGGTGCTTTTCCACCGGCGAGACGAGCAGGACGAGAATTGAAATTAGTGTTAAAAAAATCGCGCACCCTAAAAACGCGCGCGCGATGGAAATGAGTGCTTTAATACAAATAAAAATTCTCGCGCCACCTCGTCTTGTCTCGCCTCGCAGCTGGAAAAGCACCTTTACAATTACCGAACTCGCTAGCGAGTCGAATGCTGCGTCCCTCAAAGTATTCTTATAGAGTGCGAGGGACAGAGCATTGGACTCAACTTATGGTAAACATACTGTTGTTTTATCAACGAGTAGGTTTGCCATACTTGTAGTTGTACCACGTATAGACACCCACACTACAGCGTGGATTAGCGGCGACAGCACGCACAGAGTCAACGTGCACGTGCATCTACACACACAAGTATGGCATACCCGCTTTCGTGTGATAAAACAACTATAGGTAACGTTATCAAGAAAACGTGTGACTATTGATATCAGCGCCCTCTAGTTTATATTAAGGGCCTTAATTTTATTAGTACTACGGTGGTGGTCGCGTTTTACAATTGCGTACAAAGAGGACTTTTTAATTTAGAACACCAATTAAAAAATCTTGACCAACTTTATTGCTAATTCGGGTAGGTCAATGCATTATTTTCTATAATAAATTGCCTGACGCAGTTTTAAAGTTACCGTTTATCGTTGATGTCTAAAGCTTACTATAGGGTCGAGGACTATCTAACAGATAAAAATGCTTGGCCTAAACTTAACTAAACACCTAAATAATTGAATAATAAAATAGCCATAAAAAATATGTAAATATTGTATATTGCCTAGGGGACACGGTTTCTGTAGGAGAATGTATCGAAACTTTGTATGGGGTGGTTGTCTTGCACTGTCACTGTGGCACTGTAAGTATAATGTTTTAAATATATATTTTTATTACTACTACTTATTACTCCCTATGAAAATTCAGAGTTTTGACACATTTTCCTGCTCAAGCTACGATTAAATATATTTATTTTTTATTTTTTGTTACATTCATTGTTTTATACAGGGTGTCTTGAAACTCTTGTGATTAATTTTAACAGTAGATAGGGTGGATTATTTGGATCATCCCTACATTGGTAATTTTTTTTTAAGTTAATATTTGACCGAGTTACAGACTGATTTATCATCGCCTTTCCTGACGATGCTCTTAGTGTGCCCCATCTTAACTAATTCATTCATAATTATGTGTCCAACGTATTGTAAATAAACAAACTGTTCCCTCTGAAAAATGATTGTGATCATGGTCAAAGCTTCCATGGGGTTCATAAAACTAAGACTTTATTCTGTAGTATGAACGAAAAGAGGGTCTCTATTAAGGATAAGGGCCTAATATGTAAATAATTTAAATATGAAACTTACGATTGCGATTTTTAATCACACTCACACAGCTAAAATAGCACTTCAACTTTCAACTTCTTTTACGAGATCACGAATCATGGATTTATTTTATGCATTTGTACCACTATCAGGGATAATTACGAATAAAAAACAGAACAATTAAAACGAATCACTACGTTGAGACTGTGGTTTGACAATTTGACATAGTATTTTTTTAAATCTTGTACCATTAAAACTCTTTATGAAAAGAGGTTTAGGTTTCTTTTATTAAAATAAAATTGTCCCTACACGTAACGTTTTATCAGAATTACATTTAAAGCTGGTGTCATATACGTTGTTGAAAGATATTCGGATCCCAGAAGAAAGAGAAAACATAAAATTGCTTCGTAAGAAGAGGTCGACGTGGTGACACTACAGTATTCTTAAGAAGCAATCATCATTTAATGGTGGTCATTTAGTTGGGAGTAAAAGACACCCTCATTTTTTACAAACCTAAGTTACCGACTTGCTATACCTTTGCCACCAGTGCTTGATGATCTACATTGTCTGATGCTATTGCTGACATGCAAGGCCCCTCTACTCAACTGGCATGTCTGGCATCAAGTTCAGCCCGTGCCTGATTAGCGCAGCTATTATGCTGCTGGGTTTTGTCCCTTTGTGTAAACATTTAAGCATATTGATGGCTTCCTCTACCTTGCTTATAACTGCATAACGTTGGGCCAAGTCCTAACGTTTAACGTTAACGGTAACGTTTTTTAAACCGAATATAATAAATAAAACCGGGTTAAAAGGTATGACTTTTTAGTCAAGGTGTGAGTATTTTTCTTATTAACCTTTTTCGATCCACATTGACTGCCCTACAATTTTTAGTGACAGACATAAAAATAGTTGCTCTATGGTGAAAAATAAATGTCATAAAATCGTGGTTCGTTAAATAAAATTCTATGAAGTATTGAAATAATAAATGCAGTAAGTATGTTGCACTTTTTGAACTGCCAAAAATGTATTCTAAGTACTTAACAATTATTTAAATAAGTATTGCCGTTATTGTTTTAGCATAAAGGCGGCATGCATGCCGTTGACGAAGGAAGGTGAATGAGATGTTGAGGAATATAATTTACAGCAGTACCCGAGGTATCTTACTTAACAATATTATCCTACTATAATATTGTGTGTGCGTGTGTTAGTTTGTTACTCCTTGACACTACATCGACTCGACAGATTTGGATGAAAATCAGGATGCACATAAGTTATACCTTGGATAAGTTAAACATTCCCGTGGGAATTTCGATAACCGAATTTGACGCGGACGAAGTCGCGGGCAGAAGCTAGTAAATTATAAAGTTGGTATGTTTGCATGTTTGGGTGTATGTATGTTACTCAATCAGGTTTCAACCACTGAACTGATCGGGGAGAAACTGGGCACACAAATTATACTTCAATAAAGGTGGAGGTTCCATTGTATGTTCACCGGTTTCGCCATCAATTATGGACCGATAAAAATAAAATAAAAAATTGATACAGTAGGTATACTTACGAGGTGGTCCCATTGTCACGAAATCTGAATCTAATGAGGGGATCCCACAAGAATTGAGGGAAATGGTCAAATATTATAGGCTTACATATGGCGATTTTAGTATTTTTAGTTACTAATGCAGCATTATTTGCATTCAGAAAGTGTCATTTAGTGAAGTGGAACTGATGATGAAGACCACAGATTCCTCAACGGTACGGTCTATTTTATGGCTGGCGATAAGATATCTCTATTAAGATAGTTGAGCGACTATAGCGAAGAACGTTTAATATGACTATGTTCCCGCGGCGTTGCTTGCGTGGAGCTTGAATGTCTTACAGTTTCATATTAACTAAGAAGTAGGAGTACATAATATCTTATTATGATCACTAAAAAGTATAATAAGTGTTTAAAAAAAAACTGCCTTCAACCACAAAAAATAAATTAAAAAATTGTATGTATAGGTAAGTCCAACTGAAGTCGGCTTTTGGTTAATATTGTGAGTCGACTTCAGCTGGACTGACCTATACATACATACCATTTTAAAAGACGTAATTTTTTGTCTTTTGTAGGCGGTTTTTAATACCTAGGTAATTGCGATAATTAATTCTACGCATTCGGACTTGCGTGCAGAAGCTAATTCAGAACAGTCTGCATGCCAAAGCCTTTGCTTTACAAAATGTGGAGCATAGGTAGTTAATTTTGATCCATGTTCATAAGCTATGGGGTCCTAATAAATCCAAACTTTCGACTGTTGAAGCGCGAGCCGTCATCTTGAGTTGATGGGCCTAAATTAGTTCGTTTTCTAATAATTCCTCAACAGTTGCTCCTACGAAAAAAATGTGTAAGTATATGAGAAGAATAAAGAAAAGGAAATCGTGCACAGTTTGTGAATATATGTTTTTTTATATTCAGATACTAGCGTCGGAAGAAAATTTTGTTTACAAAAACGCAAAGGCAAGAGAAAACAAAACGGTAGCATGATGAATTTTATGCTGGGCTTTACGTTAATATGTGTAGCTACAGTCGTTATAGTATTTTATAAGCTGCACGCAAAATAGGCGCATACCTAAGTCGCCAAGTTGCGGAAAAGAGCCCGCCACAACCTATTTTATAAGCTTTATTTTACTTTTTTTATTTGTTCATATGTATGATTGGGTCGCATCTAGCATGCCAATTTTAAACCAGTTACGGTTATTAAAAAAAGCGCTAATAAGTGGTAAAATATAAAATGTTTTTACTCTGTATCTGTAAGAAAACATAATGTGCAGCCGATAACATGCAACGTTTAACAGCTGGTCTGATGATGAAGTTGAATGGTGGCCAATATTACGTACGTTGTGGCATTTTATTATACAGATGCAGATAATAGTAATATTTTCTTTTTTTAGGTAAATTAAGGTGTGCAACACGACTTTTATATTTTAAAAAGGAAACAGAAGAACGAAAACAATTATTGAAGGAAACGGAAGCTAAATCTCAAAATTCAAGAAAAGAGAATAGTAACATTAAGTTCTTATTTCATACTAACATTATAAATACGTAGCTCAGAATCCGAAAGTTTGCTTTTTTCAGCTTTTATTTTAACTTGCATTGTTGTTATGTATGTAAGTTGTCCGTTAAAATTTGCAAGTCAATTTTGAGCCAGTTCCCGTTAATGGAATGGGCTGAAACTTGGACCTCATATGTAAACCCGATGACAATGCAATATTATGGTATCTAAGAGCAGATCTGATGATGGAGTCGGAAATTGGCGAAAGGATTTCCGCTATATTTAACGTAGATCCACCGTGTTGGGACTTTTAGTATAATATGATGATGATGATGATGATGACGATGATGATGATGATGATGATGATGACGACGATGATGATGATGATGATGATGATGATGATGATGATGATGATGATGATGATGATGATGGCTAGGAACGAGACGCCCGGCCGGAGAAGGCGGAGGGGGCGGAAAATATCAGATTTAAATCGCTTAACCGCTCCCGTGTTTATTTATTACATGTTTATTTATTTATTTATTTATTTATTTATTGTTATTGGAGATCCAACAGCTTACAAAACAAGATAGAACCTAAATTACGTAACAAAAAGCCAATTAAAGGTTCTCACCGATAGAGACAAAGTATTTAAATAGCAGAAATAACAGCCAACGCAGGCACACACGCCGCGCTACACCAAGAGCACAAGAGAACAACCACATGTACACGCAACAATAAACAATGGTAGAGAACAAAAAGTGAATAATAAACACTTAATAGCCTAAGTGAAGAAGTTTTGACTGAGTAACCGCCTAAGCGTAGATATAGGTGTGTTAAATAAATCTAAATCAATATCCTTAGCACAAATGTTAAGGGTTTTACCCGCTCGCAACAAAAAGGAGTTCCGCCGATAGTTAGTCGACACAAGAGGAATTTGAATTGGTGGGTTAAAACGCAGTGAGGCCGCTGGTACCCGGAAGCTAACTTTCCTCAAGAGATCTGGGCAATCGACTTGTCCAGAGACAATCTTAAGGTAATATGTTAGGTCAGCAATCTCACGCCGTTTGTACAGTGGTAGAAAGTGGTGACGTTTGCAAAGGGTAATATAATCCACAGACTTATAATTTATTTTTAGCCGGAAGGATAGAAATCTTAAAAACTTTTTCTGTACTCTTTCAATTCTGTCAACATAGCATTTATATTTAGGGCTCCAAATTTGCGATGCGTACTCAAGATTGCTCCTCACCAGAGCACAGTACAGGATCTTGAAAGTCTTAGCTTGAGTGAAATGTGTACAGCTTCTCATGACGAATCCCAACGCTTTGGAGGCTTTATTTATAATAGCTTCCACATGTTTTTCGAAGGTTAGTTTACTGTCATGAATTATTCCAAGATCCCGGACCCAGGGTTCAGAAGAAAGTTTTAGTCCCTTCAAGCTGTAGTCAAAATGAACAGCTTGGTTCTTACGTGTAAAGGTAGTTACTGAACATTTTGCTGGATTTAAATCTAATTTATGGCGTTCGCAATACGATTCAAGTCTACTTAGATCAGCTTGTAAATGGCCCGCATCCGCAATTGAAGAACCAGTTGACAATGTAACAATTACCTAATAATAATTATTGAGGCTAATCTGATGACTGATGATGGAGTCAGAAGGTGGGTGCAGAATATACAAGGTTCTTTATGGTAGGTAGCTCACTGAGTTTGAAGTAGCGTGAACTTCTTTTAATATGTTCGTTAGTTTCTTTAATCCACCATAATTTCAACAAGCAAGCAGAGATGTTTGCAAACTCGCTTTCTAGTTTGGTCCTTATTTATATAATGTTTCTGTTCCAGGCAGCTACGTCGGTGTATGTAACAAACGAACTCTACCATTGGAAATGTATACATATTTTACTTCCACAATGCTGAACTGACAGAGATATTTAGACATACTGTAGATAGCGTGATGTAAAGCCCGTTTAACGCACAAAAGTTAGGTTAGGTTAGGTTTTACGTCGTACCCCAGATTCAATAATAGTTACTACGTCGTACCAAGTGGTCGTCTGAACACGCAGGGAACGTAAAGCGGCCAGACTTCGGCTGATGATAACGCTACGTGAGATTCTTCGGTATCCGTAGATGGATAGTTCCCGAGGGAATAGCGATACACGACTTGAATGCGGACGGAGTCGAAAAGCTAGTTGTTCATAAGTTTCTATCAACGTAGACAAACTATTCCATTCAGCGTCACACCCTGTGATAGTACGAGTCTGATTTGGTTTGGTTGGCAATATGTTTATGACTTTCTACAACCTCTGTTATCTATAAGTGTACTGTGTATTACTAAGCATACTATTCTTTATTTTATCTAAACGAGCGTCCCCATCCCCACTGAGAGCATTCGCATGCAATGAGCATTCGGCGCGAACTTTGAGTGGTGTGTAAGCTTTTTAACGGTCGGCTCAACGTCCATACCACTCGAATATTCACGCGAATGCTCTCAATGGGGATGCTCCTTTATAAATATTCTTATTCTTATATTTTTTTACTGGGGCTGCATACAACACTGTATAACAACATTTCTTTACACGTGTTATCGTAGGATGCCATCTATTTGGCATAATTTTTAATGTCCGAAACGTATTAGGAATAACAAGTTTTGCATAATTTATTTACGCCGAATCTTAAATTTGCTGAAATTTTATTTGGCATAAATCTATATTATTCGAATGATTGTTTACGCGGATGATATGTTCGCATAATATTGGTACGCAAGAATTTCATTATGCATAATGTTGTTTAGCATAATCTGTAATTTAGCGGAACTTTGATAGCCCGAAATCTTGTCCGAATTTATGTCCGGAACAACACTATTTCTTGATTATTGTTAAAGTAAAATAACTGAATTTTGTGGTTACGTGTACGTTAAGTAGGTGTAGGTTAGGTCAATTTGAAAAGAAAATAGGTTAGAGTTGTCTCCAGACGCGAAGCGCCAAACTACGCGGAATAGGGTCTCCGCTTCGCGGAGCCCCGTCGACACCGCCCCAGGCAGCGGGACATATGGTGAATCTCCTCGATTAGGTCATTATTAGGTTATGTTAATATTAAATAATATTAATAAGTAAATAAAAAAAAACTTATCATCTATTATTTGTTATATTACACACCACTCAAAGTCGCTCCTTTAGATAAAATAAAGTATAGGATGCTTAGTAATAACATACACAATACGTATCCATTTTCTACATACTTACAAAGAAATGTACCAGTTTGGGGTTGCTGTTGACTCTCCCTAGCAACCCCAAAGATTAATTTAAGAATTTGTTATTTGTTAAAACATAAAAACCCTGTACACCGAATTTAGGTTAGGTACTATAACCAACATGGAAAAAGTCGAATTTATTCTGTCGATATGTTGAGCAAAAGCTTTATTCTCTTGATAAAGTACAGCATACGCTCGCAAAACAATAAAATGCACAAGTGTTTTAGTTCATTTGTGCTCTCGAGCTACGGAGGTACATTTAAAACGAAGTGTGTACTAATTCAGTACATGTTGGATACAACAACGTAATATTTTAATTAATCATAATTTCTTAAATTCAAGGTTACTGGGGAGATTGTCCACGGAAACCCAAAATTCAGATCATTTGTAGTCTCGATCTATGGAGGTACATTTAAATATAGTGCGTATTAATTCAGTAAATATTGGGTACAACAGCGTGACGTATTAATAAATAACAAATTCTTAAATTAATATTTGTAGCTGCTGGGGACATGCTCCACAGCAATCCCAAACTCAAACAATGTGTACTCTCGCATGATCTACTTGATCAAACTTCTGCTACTGAAAAGTAGCACTAGTTTGGTCAACCGGACTAACAACCGGACTACTGCAATTAGACCCGTTTTTATATCAGGCCCGAAGGTCTAAAAACACTCAAAAACAGGAGCTCCGTCGACGCTCGGGCTCGGGCTCTGTTCCCGTGAGTTTGATTTTGAAAGAGAATTAATTATACGCAAATTCAGTCTTGGTGTGAATACGGGTGAATAAAATGAACCATAGTCACACCGGCGTGGTAAATTGGTGGGACTACGGATCAGACAAGGATCTATTGAGGTACATTTCTTTTTAATAGGTACAAGTTTCATTACATATTGTGTACATTAGCGTTATGCTTTAAAATAATTTATAACAGACGGTAGGGTGTCCAAGAAGCATGATATATCTATAGTTACTTCGAAGGAACATTCAAAGGAACTACCGCGAATAATCTGACCCTTTTTAGTTTCCTGGCCGTACTAATGAGTTCAAGATATTGTGCTTAAGATGTTCTTAAGGCATTTATTTGTGATGATCAGTCCACAGATTAGAACACAAGGTGCCACAGAAAAAGTGCTATTAAACTATTAAAAGACTTATGTTTGATAAAGTTGAATTATTGAACACACACGGCTGGCTATGGCTATAGCAAGACATTTTTTTCTTCTTGTCAGTTTATTTATTGATTTATGAGGATTTTATTTGTAAATGTGTAAGATAATTTAGTTTTGATCGTATACTTCGGCACAGGGGAAAGTTTGTGTAAGGCTTCTTACAGACAAGCGGCATTTAGGCCGACAGGTGGTGACGGCTGCAGTAGCCTCTGCCGTTGGCAACATGCCGCTCGTCTGTAAGAAGCCTAAGGCGACTAACAAGCGACTAGGCGGCTGGTAACTGTTATTTATTGCTCTAAGCCTGTAACATGGATAGATTGAATATGTACTACTTACGCATATCGGTTCCATGGCCTGGGATCACATACAAATTATAATCAAATATGCGACAGCCTTTATATCCCGACTGTTAGCTATGTACCGCCATGAATGACCATAGAGATCAATACGGACGGCGGACGGCAATAAACGGATCGTTTATTTCATGTCCATCCGAACTTTTTGAAGTATATGACAGTAGCTATTTATCAAAGAGTTGAACTTGAACTTGGCCATGAAGTCTATGAATTTATGGTTGTCATTTCATCAGATGTCATGTTAAACTAAATTTCAGATTTCCAAGTCTGAATTATTTTTGTTTAAAAACAATTATGTGGTATATTTTAGAGTAGAAAGAAATGGTAAATGTTCAGATCTCAACATCCCTATGAAACGAATGATACAATCAGGTCTCGGCAGTGCATATTCCAAGAGATCTAGTGATCATTTCATAACCCGCTAAAATGTTCAGTTGCAAAAACGAAAATACAGTTGGTAAGTTGCATTTAAATTAATCTTTTTTTATAATGTTAACTTAATTTTAATTTACATGGACCGAACTGTTTACATACCATGTAAACAACGAATGGTCTCAGGTCATTGTCCTCGAACTTGGAATTTTGACGTTAGTTACTACGAACGTTTGGAGTAGTATAGTATCAACGTCAAAATGTCAAGGTCAAGATATCGGCTGCGACACATCAAGAAACAAATTGAACATAATGAATTTTTTTTTTTTTTTTTACTAACAGAAACAAAAATGAACCATACCCCCGTGATCAGAATCGTGCGAACTATTACCCCGCCAAATTTCTCACAAGAGTTTCAAGACACCCTGTATAATGCTAGGTTAAGCTTTATAATTGTATAATATCATAAATGGTATTTAAAAAAACGACTGACTGTTGAGTTTCTTGCGGCGTTTCTTCTCAGCAGTGGTCTCTTGCGAAGCGCTGGTAGATTTTTGACGTGTAAAAGTGCCCGTGCGGCCTACTTACTGAATAAACATATTTTTAATCTTTTTTTTTAAATTATGATTTACTTTAGATCATCAACTAAGGTAACCTATGTACAGGTGTACTACTGTTAAAAATGGACCTTATATTGTATAGGGTTTAAGAACTAAGTTTTGCGACTTTGTATGGACGCCAAACAAATTTCAAAGATTTTTCAAATTCTTGTAAAATGAATGATTCTTTTTCAACAGCGATAAATGCATACATTTAAACCTTAGTTAATTAAGATAAGTGTTATTAAAAATAAAATTCGCCAATAATTTTTGGATTGGTTATTGAATTGGTCAAGGTGTGGGAAAAACGGATTTATATAGGTATATATATGCTGAACGATATAACTATTAAATAATAGTCGAGGGCAACGCAAGCGGGTCACTTTGTATAGAAATTCCATTCAAAGTGACCCGTTTTCGTGTCCAAAAAAAAGTGTCCAAATCGATCACAAGTTCTGGGAACCCAGAGAAAAAGGGTGTAAGTCGACTTCACTTGTTCCACAAAACGGTATATACATTAAACTTAAGAGGAATGTGAAGTTAAAAAAATCCATACAAAATAAGTTTCTTTCCACTTAAACCTAGTCTGATTTTTACGATTTTTAATTAGCTATGCTTCTTATAATGAAACCAATTTAAAAAACAAAAAACCGAAACGTGATTTAGGGTGTGAGAAACGTTATCGCCCGGAGCTGATTTTGTATGGTTTTTTTTGACAGCCACGCGATTTTAGCGGCTCTTCACAATACTCTTAAACCCTTTTTCATTTGATCTTCAGGAGACTTACACCGTTTTTCACTAGGACCACAGAGTTACGATGCCATATACAGGGTGTATTTGGAAGTGTGGATCAAACGAAGCAAGTCGATAGAGGACGTCTAGACCTATCCAACTCACCCCCATGTATGTTCAGCGATATTTACTAATTTCGGAGATATTGATCATTTTAATCTTAATTTTTGTAATTTTCCCTTATGTCCATGTCACGAAAAATAATTAATTTCATGTTTTATTACTTAAAAAAAATACTGGAAAAAAAATGAGCAAATAGGTTTAAAAATTTCGCTGATTTGTAATGACTCTTATTATAATAAGATACCACTTAAAAACTTATGAAATAAAACATGAAATTAATTATTTTTCGTGACATGGACATAAGGGAAAATTACAAAAATTAAGATTAAAATGATCAATATCTCCGAAATTAGTAAATATCGCTGAACATACATGGGGGTGAGTTGGATAGGTCTAGACGTCCTCTATCGACCTGGTTCGTTTGATCCACACTTCCAAATACACCCTGTATAGGTACAAAATGGGGTTAAATGTGATTTACAATACTCACATTTTTCAGAAGTCTGGTTTTCACCTTTACTTAAAACCTGCCAATCGGGGAATGAGAACCGGAATATGCTTGTTATCTGTCCGGGGTCCGGAAACCTTTCTGCAAAAATATTAGTTAAATAATATTATCAATATTAGTGGCGTATAATAAGTCAAGTTTAATAATGTAGTTATTTTTGAATCGGTCCCAATTACATAGCAAAGGTTTACTATTACATCGCGTCTTGCGTTTTTAGAGCGTTTATTTGTAAGAGATGACTGCTCTATGGATGGAGCCCTACGTGCCTTATGTGCTTGTTTACTTACACATTACCACTACCAACTGATTACCTCCTCTTCAAACCTGGGAACCTAGTGGAAAAGGGTATATAAATAAACGGTGTATACTATATTTATACCCTTTTTAGGGTTGGACCCTATTACTAAGACTTCAGTGTCAGTCCGTGTGACTGTATCTTACGAACCGTGATAGCTAACATTGAAATTTTCACATATGTATTTCTGTTGCCGTTATCACAATATAGGTACTAAAAACAGAATAAAATCAATATTACAACAAATCCCATACAACAAATGTGTTTTTTTGCCGTTTCTTTTGGTTAATGCTAATAGCGGCACAGACGCTTGAAATATTCACAGAATATGTATTTGTATGTTCACTAAAAAAAAAAAAATTGTATAAAAAAAAAATTAGGAGGGCTCTCACACAACAAAAGTGTTTTTTAAAATATAATACGGAACCCTTCGTCCGCGAGTCTAACTCGCACTTGGCCGGTTTTCCACTTCATCTTCAAGAGACTCCAGAAATAAGGTACGTACGAGTAGCTCTGCACAAGTCATGCCGCATGGTACATTGGTTCGCCCAAATCTGCGCGAACGCTGCAAGTTCGTTATCCCACTCCTGAAAACAGTAACGGTGTCTTGTCTTGGCTATTATTTGAAAAATATAATTGCAGCGATTTGTTTTTGTTGAAAACAGAAATAAATTGTCACAAGAGTAACTCTGTATTGTAGCCGGTAAAAACATGTTATCGGCCAATAATCAATAATAAAAAAAGCAAGCTATAGAAGAGCAGGTTTTTTTTGATATTGTCGTCAATATATATACTTTGTTAAGGTTTTTTTCTAGCCTAATATATGACTGTCCCACAGCTGGGCAAAGAGTTCTCCCCTTGATCTCCATGAGTCCCTATTAGCTGCCTCTTCAGCCAGTTGCTGAGGAATGGGTCCAAGTCGTTCGGCCATCTCCGTCTATCGCTGCCCCTTCTACGTCGCCCATTTAGTGGCACCCACTTGGTGGCCACGCTAGCCCACCGGTGTCCATTTGAATCGGACATGACGGGCCCAATGAGGCCCAATGAGAGATGTTTTTTTTTACTAAAGTTCCCTTATTTATAATTCTAGGTGCGGAACCCAGGGTGCTGGAGTCCGACTCCGAAGATCTAGGCTTGTTCTATGGGTACCAGACAATGATATAAATAGTTGGATAGGGAAATAAATACTTAAATGCATAGAAAAAACCATGCTCGCGCTCATCACATCTTTGATCTTAGTCTTCAGGGTTGGCAACACATTTGAAGTCTTAGGATTGCAGTTTTGAGCTTATTGTCTTGAGATTTCAAATATCTATCGGTCTCAGATCCCACTTACCACCAGCCTGAGTGTTCACGTGCCTTCTGATATTGAAATCGCACAAATGAGTCACTGGAAAGCAATCACGGTGGGAGCAGGAGTGAAGTGAAGCCTCACATAAATCAAGCGGCCCTCATCTGGTTTCCACGGGTGTATCGAGTCAACGATAACAGTGCATGCAATACGTAAATTATGCATACGGAAACAGTATTGTCGTTTTAAATTAATACAATAAAGAGCTTATATATCAAAATAAAGTTTGCTATCAATAAATTAAATTCTTTTATCTTGATTATAATATATAGCTTTTTAATTACTTAAACTACTTAAATTTAAATTACCCTATAGTACATTAAGAATGTTGTATCTATCTCTAGCTGACTCGGTAATAAGTTATGGCCTGAGTAGCGGACGAACATTTAAAACTAATATAGATAACATTTACAAACTACAAATAAGTATACTAAAACAAATTGTACCGAAACATATGAAATATAAAATAAATGACGAATTCGACCTACTTAAACATTGTAACGTTTTGTCTGTTTTTAACAAACTAAATATGTCAATAGTCCTCGAAGAATGTGATAAAATAAAATTGTTAACAACTAAGAGTCGACCTACAAATTTTCGAAAATTAATAAATCAACCAAGGTATGTATTACCTAAATATGTTAATGTATATGGTAGAAGGACGTGGGAATACATGTTGCCTAATATTTTAAACAAATTAGCTGAGGACGTCCAAACAAGGGTCTTAAATAGTAACAACAAGAACTCATGCAAGAACGCAATCAAAAAATATTACACTACGGCACTCAACGAAAATGGGTAATTACTGGTAGTGGTTGTAAGAAATAATAGAGTGTCGATTTCTTATAAATGTGGAAAGTATAAATATTTTGCATGCTGCAAATGTATTGTTTACATTTTTTCCGTAGGAATAAATATCCGATCTTAGGCTATCGCGTCGTCGAGTATGCAACACTATATGCTGGAGTTTTTGTATAAAAATAACCGGTTTAAACCGGTTATAACCGGTTATTTGCATTCCTTACAATGCTGGAACAATTGTTACTGTAGAACGCTAGAAACGTACCAGTTTCTGCATCCCGTACGCCTTCGGTAGAGGCTGGTTATCGAGGCCAACCTCCTCCCCCTTTGCCACCCTTCTTCTCATTCTGGAAAAAAAGTGTCTTCATTCAAATAACACAAAAGATCTCCCCCGGGGTCAACTTGTTGCCGGCTGGACACCACTTTTTAAGTGTGTTTAGGGTGTCCCAAAATTGAACGTCAAGCCGAAAGGGGGAGATGGGACAAACGGTGACCGAAATGGGAAAAAAAAAGGAAGTTAAGTGAAGATTAGCTTTTTTCTCATTATTGTCACCTCTTGCCTTATCTCCCCCTTTCGGCTTGACATTGATTTTCGGGACACCTGTATCTCTGCGTATTTGTTTTCTGTGGCATCGTAGCAGGAGAACCGATTATAACGTATTTTTTTAATGATAGCTCATTTAATCGCTATAGTTTTTATCTAGTTTTGATGAAAATCCATTGGGCCTTTTAGGAGTTATTAGCTTTTAAAGTAAGGGTCGCCAGTAAATCAAGGGTTTGGTGATTCAATTTCTTGTTGACATGCACTGGAACAAAATCTTACGGTGGCGAGCGCCGATGTAGTAAAAATAAATCATAATAAGACATTGTCAACGAAATGTCAAAGTGTCGCAATAAATCTAATCAGAGGCCCTAGGCGAGATGCATTCGGCGTTCGTCATTGTTATCCAAAATGTATCTAGGATTCACGTAAGCTATCAGACGGTCGCGTCGAGTGCCTCCGTCAATTCCATAATCTGTCAGTTTTCGAAAACATCGTTTACGTTGGCGTTAAGCAAGTTATCTCGCCTGACAGAATGTGTAAAACAAATATAATATGAGACTCTTTGTAGTTGCCGACTTGTATCACTGATTGTTGAACTAACTCACTATTAAATTACCAATCCAGACCCTGTCTCCATCATCCATGAACTCTATATATTTATTTCTGCTAATCTTTGATCTTCTTTTCTTTGTAAAGTTGTCTGGAAGAGCTGTTTAGCGTAAAGTCCGCCTGCTGACTCACTTTGTGAAATTTTACTTGTATTTTTTTTCTATTTATTGTAGGTATGTGGTGCTCAATAAATAATATTAGGTATCCAATATATTGTACCAAACCAGCTCAATGGGTCCATAATATTTATAATTCTATTTGTTATCGGAATTATATCAGCATCCAAAATTAACTTAAAAGATTTAATTACAATGTTAGTTAGTTAGTTAGTACGTTAATTAGTTAGTTACAAGCAAAACTAAGAAAAAATGTTTTAGTAATAAAACTCATACTTAAAAGACCCTACTGCATTTTTTGATACAGTCGGCGATATAGATAAACCTTCTCATTCATAAACGCGCAATAGTTAAAGTGTGCTTGAAATATGTTGTGTCCTTATCTGTGATTTTGATATTTAAATTGGACAGAAAAGACAATACTTTAACTAAAATAGGTTTATGGTGCGTTTTTGAATAAGGAAGTTTGTCTGTACACACGTAAAGCCAAAACTATTTAGTTGTACTTACTTACTCGTTAACGATATCCAAAAGTTCACGTTTAAATTTCTCCGTAGCTGTCACGTTATGGGCGTCTTGGGAGCATGCTGGGCCCATGATGCGTACCTAGCAAGTGAATGAAAAAGAGAATAAACCGGGCACTCTACTGCGGCGCGGCGCATGCTAGGCAAGCACACGCCACACACGTCAGCTACTGACGTCATTTATTTTGTGCTTAGAGGTAGGGATTTATCGGAACAGAAGTCGGAATCGGAGTTTTTAAATTTGGTTTATATTGAAAGTTGAACCGGAATCGGAACCGAAGTCGTAAATGACCGGTGTGTGTACTACCTAATGTGTATCACGCAGTATGCCTAAGTATGGGAGGTAAGAGACCTTATAAGTTATAAGGTAGCGCCTCAATCTCCCGACTTCCCAACGGTCCCTTACCTCCCCTAGCTATAAATTTCTTTCGACCTCTACTTAAAACGTCCGAATACGTTTAAGAACCGGAGTCGGAATCGGAGGTACAATGCAATATTAATCGGAAAATATGACTTATCGGAACCGAATTCGAAGCTCGGCAACATCCGTAGCTCAGAGTATACGCACGTATGCGTCTGAAGTACTGTCTGAAGTGCGATCGTTCGCGCTGCAAAAATACGGCTAAAGGAACCTATATATCAGGGAAAGAGGCTCAAATTAATAAATACCTTACATAACAAGTAATCATTATTTTGCATAACATGGAACAATATGGAATGGTGAATTTTTAAAAATATACAGGTAATTATTTTTATGACCAGGCACGGAATCTTTCTGTATAATAACAAAAATAACTTAAAATAGGGGTTTATGTTTACAAGAGAGATGATGTAGATGCCTACCAACACAGTATACCTACTGCGTTGCCACCAGGTTTACATAATGAATGAATGAATGAATGCTATTTATTTTCCAAAGTCACAGTAAACATTGCATGCTATGTTATGTCAATGTACAAGAAATTACATTGGAATTGTCAAAATATACACAAAATTAAATATAATCTAAAATACAAATAAGACGCCAGTATAACAATAAAAATACAAACCGTTAGGATCGTCTTAAAAATAGCATGCAACCAAATTAGCATTTTTTTAAAATAAATCATAGAATAAACCAAAACATCAGAAATAATTAAAATCATAACATTTAAAATAATTTATGTAACTTTTAAATTAAGGTCCATTAACTCTCTGAGTATAATGGATTTTCCAATAAAAGGTTTGGTCATATATTGTACTGCGGGTCTTGTAAATAGCTGCATTGCTTTGTATGCATACGATTAGTGCAGCAGTTACCGTCGACGCTACTAATAAACTTTTCTTGGGCGAGAAAAACGGCCAAGTTCATCGCTTACTCGCTGGCGGCGGGACCAGTGCCTTAGGTGCCCTTCAATTGGAGTGAAGAGAGTCAGCGGAGCGGTGAGCGAGGTAAAATCCACCAACAGGAGAGCTGCGCTGGGCGAGGGTAGGAAAATAAAGTATTCCTATTGGTGGATCTTTTACTTGCTCACCGCTCCGCTGGTTGCTTCGCTCCAGTGGACAGGCAGCCTAAAGTGACAAAGCTGTAAAGTGTGCAGCTGTTTATAAGTATGACCGAATTGGAGTTTGGTTAAATAAATGTATTTATTTATTTAAACTAGAATTCATATCACACTTATATTATAAATGAAAAAGGTTGTGTGTAAGTTAGTAAGTTTGATCCTTCATCACGCTACAACAGCTAAATTCGGATGAAATTTGGAATGGTAATAGCTTATGCCCTGGATTAACACATAGGACTATTCCCGTGACGAAGTCGCTAGCAGATACTATATTTAATAACAAACAAACGCACCTCGATTAAGTTGTTTTTAGATCTCTAATCGGTAGCACAGAACTATACCGTCGCATCAACCGACTTTAGAAATGTTGGATAATTTCCAGTTATTCCGTAACCTGGACACGTGGGCACCCGGACGCGGACAAATGGACGTCAAATAACGTCCGGATTAAACCACATTCGCCGGGGCTTATCCCACTTGCCGTTTTCTATTTGTCACTTCAAACTTTCACATCTTTTAAAGACATGCCGAAGGCATTTACATTTAGAATCTTAAAACTGTAAATGCGTTGCCAAACCTGAGAGAGATGCAAGTCATGTACCACTAGCCCAATCGAACCCTGAACCACGATAGAACGGTGTCTCAGTGACATCATCAGGGATGTTTGCAGAAGCAAGAACAGACTGCTTTTATGCGACTATGCGCAAAAGAGCCACATCCCTGTTGCGCCGGGTGCGCGGCAATCAAAACAACATCCTGGGAATGGTAGGGGACAGGTACGACTGCCCCTACATCCGTCATTGCTGTGGGCTACATGCCCCAGTCAATTGATTATTGACCTAAGCTACTAACAACATTTAATTTATTAGTATTAACGTTAATTTAACTAACATAGTTTTAAGGCTCATTGTTACTAACATATTATATTGAAATGAATTCTGAAATAAATGATGATTATTATTATTATAAAACAATTGGTTTGACACTTCTTAGGACTTGAGGCATAACATCAATGTGACACAGATCTATGGTGGGTTACGTTCCAATGGGTTGGTAGTACAGGGTAGCTGCGGGGTCGTGAACTTAATGTTCCCAACTCAGTAAATGATTGAGATTCGATTAGTATACTTGGTTTTAAAACAATTAAAGTTTAGAATTGTATTAAATTAATATTGTTATCCTAAATAATACTAAAATTATGGTCACCTATCATTTTCATGTTAAAACCTATTTGGAAATCAACCGATCAGTTACAAATTGAATATGTATGTGTGAGGGTGGCCATGATCCTTCAATAAAAAGATTAAATTTAATATTTATTTAAATAAATTAAATGTAATTGTCTTAACGCTTTTGTATCATAGTGAGATTATAGTGAGATTTAGTTAACTTTCTTGCTACACGACCCCGCAGTTGTCCTGAGGAAATTTCTAGTAAGTCAACTTTTTGTTTAGAGGCTTTTGAACCTTAAGACTACGTAGAGCTCCCTGTGGCACCCTCATTACTATTATGCTGTTATATGAACTAAAGTAATACCTTGAATTCGAAGGATTGTTTGTTGTCGTAAGGATGTACCTACACACACAATGTAAATCATATCTGATGCCGGCTGTACGGTCGGCCAAGAAAGTGGTGTACCAGTTTTGACAAAAGTTTCTGTGAGATCTAATTATCACTAAGGTTGACACTTGTCATTGTCATAATATTATGGCAAGAAAAAATCGAACTTGCTGTATCATGACGTGCAATTCAACTTTAGCCGTAGGGTGGTAGGCCACATTTTTGGCCGAGAAGTAGTGTGTAGGTACATACTGCTCTCGAATTGTCTCGCTCGCTCTTGTCTCGTCTAGTCATATACCGGCTGCCTCGGTTTCAGCCCGAGAGTCTCGGTGAGACGTTCTCGAGACTAAACGGAAAATTATGGCCACTTTTTTTCGTTAAGTCACTCACTCATATTTCAATTGTTATTAAATAACGTCATATAAATTGTGTGTTCATTAAAATTGTGAAACAAAAAACGATCCTTCGATTCATAGACAGTACCTACATTAGTTTATTAGAAAACAAAATATAATAATGAGAGCGCCACTTGAAGGTCGGCGTATTCGGTATATTTTTTAATACCTACAAAATGTCGCATTGTGCTGACTTTTACATAATAAATAAATAACGACCGCTTTAATCCATTATTGCATTAATAACAAGTCGACTAGAATGTCAAAACTCGTTGATCTATCAGGCAAATATTTTAACTACAAATCGATTGCCACATGTTCGACAAAGCACTTGAGAACAGTTCGACTGATTGGCAGTGTTTTCCATGTTCTTGATTGTCAGGACAATGTATCTATGAAACTAAAAATAATCGGGGCGACGCCAGGCATAAAGAGTAAAAAAATAAAATGATTTTTTTAATATTAAACGCCAGCCGAAACGGAATCGCCTCAAGGGACCACGAAACTCGCACCCTATTACGGATTTGTGGTCCATGCTCGCAACACGGCGCCTAAGTTGTATTCAACCCGAAATCTGAGGGAAAAGGTTGTTTTGGTCCCACTTTACTTATTTATTTATTTACAAATATATTTACTCGGCGTTACAGTGAAAAACCAATACGAAATCAGTTTCCTGCAAAGCAAGATTATCAATGAACTTCAAATGTCATACATTCCCGGCACACAGCCCTCCATCAAACAATATGCTTAATACCTACCACCCGGTAAGAACAGAAATTAAAGATGGCGCATAATAACCAGAAATTCTATTGATTTTGACGTTTCCTTTTTTTTTAAATGGCAATGAGAAGGCACGCGAGCATTCGGGCTACCTAATTGTAAGTGGGGTCTGTGACCCATAGAAATTTGAAATATCTCAAAACTTCAATCCTAAGACTTCAAATGCGTTGCCAACCCTAAGATGGAAAGAATGCCTCTATTCTAGTAATTTCACCGGTTGTCTTATCCCCACACCGGAACACAGTAATGCAAACACTGCTGGTTGTCGGTGGGTTAATGGATATGATGGGTGGTACATTGGTGCCGTGGAAGCTTGGTAGGGCTCTGGTGTGGGACGCAACTTGTGTCGATACTTTTGCCCTATCACACATACAAGCATCCCGAAATCAGGCCGGCGCAGCAGCTGATCAGGCCCAGACCCTCAAGAGTCGCAAATATTTGTCATTTTTACAATTAATGATTACGAATTCGCGGCGCTTGCAGTGGAGACTCTGGGGCCTTGGTCTGCTGACATGAAACTTTTTATAAAGACCCTGTCTGCCAAGCTTATCGACACCTCCGGGGATCCCAGAGCTGGCGCTTACCTCTCCCAAAGGATATGTTTAACTATCCAGAGAGGTAACGCAGCCAGGATCATGGGTGCAATGCCTCGAACAGATTTATTAGAGGTGGTATTCTTTTTGTAATTGTGTGCACAAATATTTTTTATAATTCTAGTTTTAAGTAGATAATAGGTTACACTAGTTTTTATTTATTCTTTGTATGTCTTTACCAATCACGGGACTATGGGAGTCCCGGACCTTTGGAAGGCGTACATGGAGCCGAAGCCAACACGCAGAGGCCCTTTAGACAAGTTTAATTTAGTAAAGTTATGGGACACCAATCGGCGATTGTCCCTGAGTTCAAACTAAAGAAGTATGCTCCCACGGACAACCACCGGTCAGTGTAAAGACTATTTAAGAAGGATGGGAATACTAATTTATTCTTATTTATTCTTATTATTACTGTACTTACAGTGTAATTATAGTGTATTTTTTACCTATTAGATTAAAAATCATTTTTGTTATTATTGTAAAATAAATACAATATGAAGTTATAAAACTCTAGACTATTTCTAAAATAAAAAACAAAAAGACATGCACTATACTAAAGCCGAAAAGACTAACCAATTAAGCTTGTAGCTGGGCAGAGCCTTAGCGCTGGTTTTTAACCTGAAGTTAATAAAAAAATATCATCCCCATTCCAAATGTCATGCAAATCCGACAAGTCACACAAACTTCCGCATTTATAAACGTATGTCTGCATAGCTTATGCCCCTGATTTCTGGTATTTCCCCTTTAATCCCTTCCCCCTTCCGATCCCTCGTTAGTGGGCTTTTACGTCACAAAAGAGACCTATTTCACAAATGACATATTTCTAGCTCCAGCAATTGGGGCTGTATGTTGTCATAACGACCAAATCTGTCAGTTTATTTAGTTATACATACATCTGCAATAGGAAGTACACAATTAAGGCAATTATATTTGATCTGTGTTGCAATAAGAATAAGTTTTTCATAAATTGAGGATTGCATTATCGAATAAACGTAATTGAACTTTTAACGTAATTTGCAAAGTGCCATTTTTCATTTAATTCGCTGTTCTCATATATGTTGTAGGTTATTGCAAAATATGTCACTTATTATAAAAACGCACATATGTCTACCACCGCAAATGCGAATGGGACATTATTCCTTTAAAAATTGGTGGGGACAGGCGTAATAGAAAAGTGACATGAGCACCATCTATCGTGATAGGCACAAAACTGCAAAACGCCATTATACCACTACTATTTGGTAAAAGTTTGGTCCAGTAATACAATAATTCAAAAATCAGTTCTTTTTGGTAACGTCACAAAAAATTGCCAAATGTTAGTCAGGCAATTCGGAGGGTTCGCTTTAGCAGGACCTAGTTAAATTTTGCCCTGGTGACCAAAACGTGTTAGGTTTATATTGTCTGTGCATAACGCTCACATTGCAATTTTCCAAAGTAGGCTATATAAGCCCTTTTGGCTTGGTTATAAAACGTCTTAATGTCAAAGCAAAAGGCTTGCGGTGCGTTCCCATTTTCAAAACCGTTGGTAAAGTTGAGGTCTCGTTAAAATTTGACACATTTTGTACGTAGGAAATGTCACAATTCTACTGCCCGTAAGGAAAAATTCGTTTCTTGAATATAGGAACCGGGCATTAGACGGTTTGCTAAGTAAGTGTTTATAAACCTAAGACCATCTCCAAGTATGATATTTTTTTGTTTAGTCATGTTTACAACCCAGACATTTTGCTTACCAGGGCAAAATACAACTCAATCCTTCTGGACCGAACCGTTTCGGAGACCTCGGTGCGCGAATCTGAGTAGAAATTGACCAGTTTTCTATAACAATTAACATCGACTTACTTAAGTATATCCGTTTTCACTAGGGCCTTTTTCATAAGCCAAAACGCGGTATCTCAAATTCAATAGCCAAAGCAGATTCAATCCTTTCCCATTAGTAATGAGGTTGCATTTGCTACAGGAGTTTTGTCTGAGATACCACCATTCGTCTTAGGGCACAGGACTTTAACAAGTAGTATACGTACTGGATCATAATACATGCACAAGACATGAGTCCCTTCCTCGCAATGCGGCATTTTTGGACAGTAGTCTGACATGCGGATCCCATTTGGATTGCGTGTGTTCAAGAGCAAGGAACATCTTGTGGGCACGACCAAGTATATCAGTGTTACGTATTTCTGAAAAGAAGCAACTAACGATATTAAAGGGTAGATAATCAAGGCCTTCGAGATGACTTTACCCGGGTTTCATAAAAATGGCTTCGACCGTTTATAAGATATCAGCTCTGAAGTAGAAGTCGCTATCATGTCGGGGTTTTTATCTATGTCGACGATTTTTAGACCTACCTTGGTATTGATGGCTTTGTGTGAAAAGATTACATTCACCTTCTCGTCTTAGGTCAACGGTTCTATTCTACTCGGTAAAGCCATATTACTTTTGGTATATTATCATATTGATTTTATCTCGGCCACCATTACTGTTATGTAACTAAGAGCTATCGTAACGTTGATACAATGACATGTCAAAAGGAATACAGTTTTATTTGAACCTCTGAGTTATTCATCACCAGATTTCTTTTGATTTTTCTTTTTTATTATTCCAGACAAAAAATCGTCCACTGTTACACATAAACCTACTAGTCCTGGCCCCCTTGCTTCCAGCATATTTCTACATTTCTTAATTACAGGGAGTAGCAGGATGGCCTTTGAAAAAGAGCCCCCAAAGCCTGCAATTCAAAACCATGAACAAACGATACTTTATGAATAGACCCTCTGCTACTTACCCCAGTACTGTTGTCTTTATTCAAATCCATGTCACTGATCTCATATTTTGCACAAATATAATGGTAACTTAGCTCCCTAACCATTTCTTGTTAAAAAAAAGAGATTTGAGAAATCTAACTATATGTATAACGATTTCATTTGGTAGCACAAACATGACACCACTTTTAATGTGTTCCAACCTCTAACCTACACAATCCTCAAGTTTCGTGTAAAAAGTGGAGAACTGCGAAAATAGAATTTTAACTCTCTAAAGGACCTCAGGACTCACCAGAGAAAACATTATTAGCTGATATTATTATGTTAGTTGTCCAAAGTTACTTTCTTTTACGTAATTATGTAGAATTTCAGCTTCAGCCAGTTGGTTTCGGATCCAGTTCTGGAAATGTACACAAGAAATTATTTAGAAATTAGTACTTCAGGGCCTCTATTCGACACGGTAAAAACCATATCGTGTTTGAGCTGTTACCGTATTCTCACCGTTTTGATAGCTCTTATTTACTTGACAGTAATGGTGACTGACGTCAGAACAATACCAAAACAGATCAAAGACGATATGTTTTTACCGTCGGAAATAGAGGCATATTTGTCATTTTGAGACGCATTAATTTTAAAACCAGTTGGAGACACGCTAGCCTCTTTAGTTAGGTATTTTGTTATGTTTACTCAAATTGTCTACGTGTCGTCATTTAAAAATAATGGATTATGGATAACTAGAATTTGGAATACAGCTGAAGTCCCAAAAAAAAAACATTAATCTCAACTTCATTCAGAAAAACGCAGTGTAGGAACCTGATTAAGGTTCATTGAAGCAATCCTTAAAAGAAGTATGTGTTCAGTGAAGAAAGGCAGTTGATAATCATGAAGGTGAAGTTGATGAGTGGGCTAGTAAAACATCACTTGACCTACAAACATCTATTATAAGAATCCAGCATTCAGACTAAACCAGCTGTATAAAATCTACAAGCTTTACAATTTCACTGTTATTCGTTTGGTTGACGTAATTTTTCTGTTCTAACTTACATAAGTCCTCTGCATGCTGTATTTTTCTCCTATTCCTTGTTGTGTTCACGAATTACTTTTTACAAACCATTTTTATCTATCGTTATCAATATGTAATACTCTTCTGGTCTTTTTTCACGTTTCTGTGTTATCTCCTAAATAAATAAATTTACAAACGCACAAGAGCAATATTCTTTGATTTTTGCAAGTGCTAATGTTGGAATGCAACTTGTATCGTTTCATAAATGACGATTGCAACTGACGTTGCATATTGCACACGTACTGACACGTATGTACGTTGGTCTACATACTTCCTGTTCTGTGCCACATCACTACATACAAAGGTGCATTCCTAACCTGATTCTTCTTAAATTGTTTTGAATTCCTCACCTACTTTTTTTTCTTGGTAACCTTCAAATAAAACTAGGACACTACTGTTTATATAAGCTTTCCCACTGCTATGTCTAAAAATGAACTAAGTGATATCCGCTCTCGCTCGGGCCTTACTTTTTTTACAGTGTTTTTAAACTAGTGCTGGGGCTATTCGTGATCTGGTATTTCGAACAAGGCGGTTAATATATTAAAACCATCACTCTGAATTCGTAAAAGTTTAACGATGTGTTTGCTAATGTGTACATTTTATACCTGTGATTATTAAAACTTTGGCAGCTTAATGATTTTCTTGACATGGTACCTTCAGATATGCCTGTTAAGCTGCTCAAATCGGTGTGAACCGAAGTCACAAGAAACTTGACTACGTATGCGATAGCGGTATTAGTTTTTCACATTTCTAATGCTCATGTAAAGTAGCTGCTCTCTTGAGAACAATGGTGTTTACCTTCTTAGAACTAAGAACGGTAGTTGATAAAAAGGCTTGTACCGATTTGTTCAAGTCATTCTTCAGTGGTAATTTTAAAATGTTCTTCCTGTTGTTTTTCAAAGCGTCCTTAGTGTATTTGACAACGGCTCAATTAACTCAGGTACGTCTAAACCAGAAACGTTAGGAACACTATATAAAAAGATAATTCTATATAAATATGGTTTAAATAGGAAATTTAAAAGTAGATCAATGACAGGAGTACCTAATGAACGGATAAATAGATAGATAAAACCTTTATTTGCATGGACGTTGTGCATCGACGTGGCATATACATGATCCAAAGTAATCTAAATAGATTCATAAGTGATGATAATAAATTGACGGATATAAGAGAGGAGGATGAGTGAAGTACGAGTATAAAAGATGTGAGTGGGTACTTCGTTGTCTGCAGACAAATGAGTGATAGACAAGACATGAAAAATGCTATGCTTGGGATAAGGATAAGAAGATGACAATGTTTTAAATTTGTAAAACGTTTCTAGCCTAAGCTTAGCAGATGAATGGTAATAAAGAATTGGTGTTGGTTAAAGTTTAGCTTTACCCATTTTTCGCTGTCATTTCTGGAGATAATAAAAATCCATGTGCATGATACGTCTGGAAGAACATAATTATTAACGTCATAATCATTATCATCATTATCATCAACAAGTTCATGATTTCATCATTAAAAATGATATTAATGGTTTCGACAGTACGATTGATTCCATTGATTCTAATCATTTGATCCTAGTCAAAATATTTATTTATTTATAATACGTTTTGTTTATTATATTAATAGTAACAGCCATGATAAAAATTGGTAGTATTAAATAAAAATGACAAGAGCACATTGCTAGCAGAACGTAAGCGATGTGATTGAAGAATTACAAAATGGCGACTGTATATCGAAAGACACAATGTCTTCTGATATGCAGACCACCCGCATGGTGCAGTAGACCAATCCCCGTTGATTGTGGCGATCCTTGAAGACCTATGACCTGAGGGGCTATTGCCTAACGCACATCGAAGGCTTGTCTGCATACAAAATGAAAACAATTGTTCCGCTTTGAAGTCGATTGCGATTGCGAGTGCGTTAGGCAATAGACCAGCATTGGGAGTCCTTTGTAAGATTTTATTTAAAAAAATAAATAGAGTAAATTATAATGTCAAGCAAAAATCGCTAAATGATAGTCGCTAAATAACGAAGATGCCAAAATGACTAGTTTGGAAAATGATTAGATCGTAAACTGATATGGGTGCATTATTATTGTGGTTTTTTTCGTCTTGGCAGCAGACTTTTCATCGCGATTGTTTTTTTATTTTCAAGTTCTTTAAGACAAATGTATATGCATGTCATTACGTTTTTATGTCTGCCTTGTCTGTAAGGTTTCAAGTGAACGTAAATAAAACAAACACACATGTAAAATTACCGATTCAGAAAACGAATAAATCACCCACGAAGTTTCACCTGGCTTCAATCCTGAGTGTTTTTCTCGGACTTTTCTCAAACAAATTAGCGTTTCGGGGGTAGCATAATAATGGGGGATTGTTGCCTTCGTAATTAGTTGTAGCGAGTAATTTGTGGCTTTTCCCTACAATCAGACTAATTTAGTAGATACATTATGTTGTTTGCCCAGGTGTTTTTAAATACGTGATTAGGTATTGGTTCCTACTTAGTTGATTTCTTCTAATACCTATATAGGTACAGTGTGTAAATGGTATACGGGCGTTCCTTTTAACTGTGGTTAGTATAACCCCTACTGAGCACATTTTTGCAGATTTTGAAAAATTAAATTTAAAAAAAATAACCATACGAAATAATTTAACACGTAATGTATAATGAAAAATGCAATTAACTAAACATTACGTACTTACCAGACATATGGACTTCGATGTACATTGCGGGTCGATAGTATGTTCAAAAATAATAACGGTGTATACGTTAGCGTAATCAAAATAATTATTTCTGTTAATGATTAGTAGAGTCTTAATCTATGTCCAGTTTTAATAAACGCCCGTATACCATTTACACACTGTATATATGGCTCTGTGCAAAAATGGTGATGCCTATCTGATAACACAAGTATTCAAGAATATTAAGCACAAATTAACATAAAAGGGTGTTCATTTTCGAAAAAAACCTATAAGTCCAAAAATCTCGAAACCGTGCGACTTTAACTAAACTTTTTTGAGCTTATTCATAACATCCTAAATGGCCTCTATCCGTAGTTCAAGGATTATCCACTCAATACTTAACGCCGTGTATATATTTGCACACAACTTTGAGATAGCTAAAGAGGTTGCAAAATGCGTTATATCCCATATGCACAAAAACGATTCTCAAATTCGACTGAAGATTAAAAGAACCAGAGCTTCCCAAATGAAGATTACTACTGTTGAGAAAAAGCGCCGCAAGAAACGAAACAGTCAGATTAAAAAAAAAACTTATTAAAGTTAAATTAGATACTTAAGCTCGTGATACTGAAAACAGAATACTATGAAAAAAAAGATTTTAGAAAAGGAGTAACAAAATATACATAAATAATATTTATAAAATCTCCAGGTCAATTATAATTTCTTAAAATAAACTAGTTTAAATATCACAATAATGTTGTTGGGGCTCGTGCTACGAATAGTTTCAATAACCTAACCATGAGTTACAATTACCCTACTCGCTAGCGAGTCGAAGCTCTGTACGTCACAGAACTCGCAGTATTCTTATAGGGTAAAGTCACCAGTGGTCAGCCAGAGACCTGCATTCGGCCTCTGCCTATACTTTGTATGAGTGGGAAGAGTACGAAAGATATATTTCCCACTCTTCGCACTCATATAAGGTCGACTGCTGGTCTGGCTGATCACTGGTGACTTTACCCTAGAGTGCGAGAGACAGATCGTTCGATCGTAAGGGTACTAACACGTTTTAGAATAGAAAAGTAAATTTGGAAACGTGGCATGCGATTGAAATATCGCGCTCGAGCTATAACTGGTGTCAGCTACAATTTATGATTCTAAACAATACTGACGACTTGTACAATATTAGATGTTTGATTTGATTGAGTTTGAAGTTTGATGTACTAATTTCTAATATAAATTAAATCAAACTTTTCATTTTAAAAATATCTTTATTTTTATATAAAAACCTTGCTCGCTTTATCATGGAAGATCTTCGATGAATAAACTTATAAGAACCTTGCATTAAATGACAAGAATCTTAGCGTTTCTTTTTAGGGTTCCGTACCCAAACGGTAAAAACGGGGCTCTATTACTAAGAATCCGCTGTCCGTCTGTCTGTCACCAGGCTGTATCTCATGAACCGTGATAACTAGACAATTTAAATTTTGGTATTTGTTGCCGCTTTGGCAACAAATACTAAAAAGAGAATAAATTAAATATTAAATAGGGGCTCCCATACAACAATGTTATTTTTGCGGTTTATCGTGCGATATTAGCAACAGGTAGACACTTGAAATATTCATAGAATTTTTAGTTGTATATTCAATTTAAAGATAAATAGTTAAATTAAAACAAAATAAGTATTAAAGGGGGCAACCATACAGCAAACGTGATTTTTGTTGCGGTTTTCTTCTAATATTGTTGATAATGGTACGGAACCCTTCGTGTGCGAGTCCAATTCGCACTTGGCCGGTTTTTTTTAAATGTGCTACTGTATAATAAGTAGCTGGTCACGTTCTAGGATCGGAATTAAGATTTAATCTTACCTTTATACAAGAATATAAATAATATCTTAACAAACAATATAAAAAAACTAGGATTTGAAAACCATGAATATAACGATTACATTCTAACAATATATAAAATAAAATTACTGAGGGCCTAGTGAAGATGCATACGGTAAGACCGCGATAGATGCCACACTTTTTTAAAAGGCGTCCTTGTTTCAAAACTCTCAATTTCCCATGAATAGTTCCTTTCGATATTTTCGATATGTTCTCTGTGGAAGGAACAGTGTCTCTTCTCTGTGGCTTTTTAAATAAACGTAGATGAAATACACCTTTCATACTAAAAAAATATTCTAATCTTAGTGAATAGAGTTCATTTTTAGTATGAGGTGGCCAGTAATGGATGGAACGGTGGCCACAGAGTACAAGAGTATTTACTGAGTCTCATGTTAACATTTTACTAAATGTATATGTTTTTTTTTATTTCCATATCGTTACAGTGCTAATCAGGGCTGTGACAAATACATTTATATAATTATTTCATGCGGGTGGAGCCACGGGCACGTATAGTTTAATCTTAAATTACGGCTTGATTTTGTTGTCCTAATAATTACTGATTGTGTAGAAATTTAGATTTTGCACCACCTTTTTTTTAGGCTAGATGCCTTTCTATATGGATACATGCCCCACCATGAAAATTCTGAGAAGGATAGATGTAGGTGGTGTAAAATATTAAATGGGAATAAAAATCGTCTAATATTTGCGATAAGTAATAAAAAAAATACGCTAACAATATCGGGGTAAATATTGATTCTTAGAAGAAAATAAAAAACCATCAATAGAAATCGATTCAAAAAAGCAATAAAAATTACAACAGAAAATACTGTAAATCAAAAAATACGCTGAGATAATATAGGGGTATAGTTAGATGCCCCAAATGCTCGTATAAAAAGTAGTATATGCCGAATAGGTAGGCTGAAAAAATGTAGTCCAGTGTATGAACTATAGGTACTTATGTAGTATATAAATTTAAAAATACACTTTTTTAAATAAAAATGCTTGTTTAATAGACTAGAATCGAAAGTAAAGAGCATGTAGTAGAATATGCAAAAGTTAGGTTGAAGTTGTTTTTTTCCCGTCATAATAATTATTGGGTAGGCAGGTATAGAGCAGGTGACTCGGTACTAATAATTTAATTTAAACTTATGCTTCATACCTGCATGAGCCCGGTGAAGGTCGTCTCCCATTCGGATCCTCTACTACTACTCCAAGATCACTCCACGTTTATTAATTAGGGAATAAAATGCTAAAGATATCATTAGTACCTATTAGTATTAAATACAAAAATACTTTTTAGGGTTCCGTAGTCAAACTAGGAACCCTTATAGTTTCGCCTTGTCCGTCCGTCCTAGCCTAGCTCTTTGTAATTTGGCACGAATACACACACGCCACGCCAACAAAGTGGTAAAATAAAATGTTGAGGTTTTTTTTTTTTAGTGTACCCCTTCACATGTCGTGGGAATGTATTGTTTTTACTCCATAGTGTGGGGTGTCATTGGATAGGTACCTATTTAACGTTTTTTAGATTAAGGGATCCGTTTATAAAATATTAAGCTAATTTTTGAGTCAAGTGTCGCCCCCCCCTCCTACAGCCAAAAATATGGTCTATGAAAGCGCATATAACGAATTTTAAAGAAAAAATATCACGACAAAGTAGACCTAAACTTAGTTATTACTTGTTGTTTTTACGTTTGTAGTACTAAGTGGCTTTGGAACCCTACACTGAGCATGGTCCGACATGCTCTTGCCCGGTTTTTTAATAAATATCAGTTCATTTTGTGATGCACTTGTCGCAAATTTATAAAATTTCTCCTTTGTACCGACGTGGGCTTAAACAGCTGCGACACAGTTTACACTAATGCAGCTCGATTAAAATATGTAAATATGTTTTTGTGCTTTAAAAATCTTTGAATCTTGTTATCTTTTTAAACTTATAAAGTTTTTTTTCTTTTTTCCAGGATAGTTCGAGTTTTGTATTCAAGTCCCGTCGCCATGGGCATTCTGCTAAGGGAAGTGCTGTGGTAAGTTAGTCTTATCAAATCATTATTATTTTGCAATTACAGTTTACTGTTAATCGATGACCGTAAACGGACGGGTAAATCTAACAGTGTACAAATTAACACTTTCATTAAACTGTTTCAGTCATATATTCATAACAATTCATTTGCTGACAAAACGGACAAAGTGATGCAAATAACTTTCTCAGAATTTAACGACGATGTGCCACTCCCACCGAGAAAGCACCCGATGAAAAAATCACCAAAACGAACAATCCAGAAGATAATAAGGATGAACAGGAAGAACAAGAAATTCTTTTTCAACCAAGTCACAAGCTTGCCCACACAACCATTGGCCCATAAAAATGACATGATGGACAATACCTTTGTGCCCGACGAAACTGCTCAGAGAGATGACAATTACCAACCTACAACCCAATCGAATCAAAAGAAGAAAAGGAGATGGCATGCCAAAGTTCCTAGGTACCCTATGCCCTTCCAAAAGGCGAGACGAGATGGCTCCAATTTCAGAAGAACACGCAGAGAAGCCGACAGAGACAACACGTTTATTCTTCAAGATTTCGATGAAGTAGAGTTTTTAAATCAGAATAAAAACTATGACACTGTTAAAGTGCATTCCAAAAAGTATTGGTAGTTAGTACTTTTGCAAAGAAGTTTTCATTTTTTATAATTTGAAACGTGCCTGCGGTTATAATATATGGTAAAGTAAATGAAACAGTTTAATTATATAAAAACATTTATTTACAAAACAATAAATAGTTAAAAATAAGACTAAAAACTTAAAGAGTATCTTTTAAAATGGTCACAACTAACTCATGACTATGATAATGTGTATCGGTGTACCTAAGAGGTATAGCATAACTTATAATTTGATATTCTGATATTA
Source organism: Acleris sparsana (assembly GCA_923062465.1). NCBI lineage: Eukaryota > Metazoa > Arthropoda > Insecta > Lepidoptera > Tortricidae > Acleris > Acleris sparsana. Next base: position 10,421,295 of record OV281307.1, on the reverse strand, counting down.
CTAATGTAAGTGACATAAATATGAGTGATGTTTATATAAGTAACAGTGTATTCGTATTAATAGGTAGGCAAAAAATAAACACTAAGAAATTAAACGTTAAACAAGGTATGGCAACTCATGCCACTAATGTGATTTAACAGCACCTGTAAAGACACGTTGGATTGAAACGTGTTAGTCAAAAACCTTTAGAGGAGAACCTTATCAAGCGTTATTACGAGACAATCCAACATGTTAACAACTTTGACTTAAATAAATTCCATGTAATTTTTGTACAAAACTACATGACGTGAAAATGTTTTTTCTCCTTACTCTTTCAACAATAGAAATTCCTCATCAGTTCAGAACAACAACTACCTAGTGACCATCCGATCCTTGAGTATTCGACGTTTATGTGATGATGATGATCATTTCTTTTACTTAAATATTGCTACATCAGTCTTATGCTTCTTCAGCCTTGATGTCCTCTCCTCCCTTCTTGTTCCTAAAATCCCAACCGTTGTAAGCCAGGCTCTGAGCATTGGACTCATGATCCCTAAAAGCAATGCCGCCACCGGTAGCATAGCCTCCTGAGCCATAGGCCCCTGTACCATAACCTCCTGAGCCATATTTGTGGCCAGTCTGAAAACAAAAGAATATAATCAGATCTATTGTTTAAAAAGGACAATGGAACAAGAAAGAGTGGATTTCGATAATCTTGTTTAGGGATATAGAGATTCAATATTCCCGAATCTTTATAGGTAAGTACATATGTACAATGTATCAAAGAATTAACGAAATGCTCAAGTTCCATCCCAATATTTCTTTTTAGGGGGATTTTTATGAACTTACAGAGTATTCAAATTCTTAGTGGTGGATATTTTTTTGAAAATGTGGGTTCAATCTATAGATCCTAGGTATTAAATATTAGTTTACGAACTTACAGGGTATTCAAACTGTTCCTGGTGGTTTTCTCTGTAGGGGCCTCCTAGACCAATGCCGGCGGGTGAATACTGAGGCCCATTGTAGTGATTTGTCGAGAAGGGAGAACTGTTGGGCTTGCAGAACTTGAAGTAACCGATAACACCTGAAATACAATACAAATATAATATATTGAACCACACACATAAAGACAGAAGAACACATAATTAGTGACTAGGCTTACAATTAGTCACAGTTAGCGATTTTCGAAAATCAACAAAATGTTATAGGATTAATGTGACCTGGGGGGTTATTATGACAACAATGCAGTTCTGTTTACGCTGAGAGAAAAGGACAGAGCTATATAAATGCTATAGCTGAGTCCTTTACGCTCAACGTAAAATGAACTGCATAGCCATGTCATAATAACCCCTCTGACGACCGCTTATGTCAACTCCATACAATTCGAATCGATAGAAAACGGAACCGTTAGCAGCGTGTGTATGTTGACTTATGCCCCAAGAAGTCTTATCGCTAAAGAGTTTAGTGTTAACATTAGAAAAGCGAACTTTAAGAATTATAGTAAATTGTAACGTATGGTATAATGAAAAATAAACCATGAAAACACTAACTGGTTCTTGTAATAATAGCATCATTATTATTTAAACTAAATAACTCATTATTATTTAAATAAGTATTATTTGAAGCTCTATCCAAAACTCCTATAAGTAGAGCGACTGATTTAGAAAAGCACTACAAAGTTAATTATATAAATTACACATAAAAACTCTGCTCATTCCACCTCTGGCTGAACCTACCTGGGATGATGAGAGCCATGAATCCGAGGAACTTCTTGAAGCTGGCAAGACCGAGGATGAGCGGCAGGAAGAGTAGCAGTTTTAGCTTGAACAGCTTGAGGATCAGAAGCATTGGGATGATCAACTTCTTCAGCTTATGGCGACCTGGTAGGAAGACAATCAGTAAATTATTGAATTAACGTAAACTGATCTAACTTATCGATGTGATGTATATCTTCTTGGACTTATAAAGTCGTTTAAAGGTTTTATAGAATGTTCTCTATGACCTTTGAATCTGTAATATCTCTTTGAATAAGAGAAACAGAAGTTTACATGCTATCGTGCTTTTTTATACGAGTAGTACATGTAATGTTGCATTAATCGAGAACACATTTTGTGTAACATTAATATGAGTAAGTAGTTTATTTGTATCAAAAACTATATCATCTACGCAAACATATTATTTACATATGCTTATTTTGGCTTGTTGACCAGAACGCCACCGACACAGGCATGTATTCTTTATGTGTGGTTACATTTTAATAGGTATTCATATTATAATTATTGTCAGTCTAGACATTTTAAAGTTGCAAAATATACATACGGAATGGAGATGCTTTCTTATCTTCAATGACATCAACTTCATCAGCGATTTCATCAAGGAACCGTGGGGCGATCACACCATTGGAAGTGACGTCATCATCCAGAGACATCTCCAGGGCAGTTGATCTTAGAAACCTGCAAAATAAATACTCACTATTAATATTTTATATTATTTTTTTGAGAATAGTTCTGACCTCTATTGTAGATTGTTTTTACCAAATTGCAATCGAATCGTTTACTCTCAAGTTAATACGAACGAGATAACATAATGTTAATAATATATGATAACGGTATGGGTACAGAAAATGTAGAATGCCATTATGCCTGCGAATGTGTACTGATGGTATTTAATTTAGAAATGATGGTATTTTGCGTTGAAGTCGTGTAATGTATATAGTTAGCTGGCTAGTCGTTTTCCGTCAAGAACTGTGCAATTTTAATGGATAAAAGTTACACATGTGCGTGCCCGGGCTAAAAATTATCATTGTTATTCATAAACGCGCAATAGCTTAAAATATGCTTTTTTTGTCATAATATTAGAATTTAACAAAAAGAGACCACGAATACTTTACCTAAAATTGGTTTATTGTGCGATTGTGAATAACGGGGTATATTTTTACTAAACACGCCCATCGGTTGAACAAAAACACAAACAAAGACAATTTCCCATTTATATTATTAGTAAGATAAAATTAGGAAAGCAGCTCAAGTTATAACCACATTAAATTAAATAGAATCATAATTTTAATTCAGTAGACCAAGTTGAAATCACTTTACTGAAGGTGTTGAGTATTTAATGGAATTAATGGTCTAAGATACGAATGGGAGACGACATGCACCGGGCTGTTTATTCGATGAAAAGTATTTTATATCAAATTTAATACGCCGAATGGGCAGGGTTAATTTCAGTCCAGTCAGTTATATCATGAGTTAAAAATGATCTTCTTTTTAAATTGCTAATGCTTGTTTACTAGACAAATTACATACTAATCGAAAGTATGAAGAATATGTAAACGTTAGGTTTGGTGCAAATTATGAGTACCGACTTACCTGTTTATACCTGTCTACCCAATAGTTTGACGGGAAAAAAATAGTCAACCTAACATTTGCATATTGTATAGGCTTTTCATACTTTCGATTGGTATGTAATTTGTCTAATAAATAGGCAATTGCATTTATTTTTTAAAAACTCAATTTTTAAATTTTTAATAGTGCATACCGTCTCCAATTCCAATAAGAACAATTCCAAGTTCATGAAGTTGTTACAAGTTCCCTATTAATTGGAGAGTAAATTTTAATGTTGAGTTTATACCTTACGTTAAATGATTAATTTACTCGAAAACTGAGGTGGTATAAGAAGTTAATTTAAAATTGCTTTTGTTAGCGATTTTGTCTGTTTTTCGAGACCAGTAGCAGAGATTAGTCCTCAGGGTTAGGAACGTGCTTGCAACCTCAATGCAAGTGTCTATAGAGCTTAGATACCACTTTCATCAGAAGCCTGTGAGCTCGTTTGCCTTCTTCATGCCATTAAATAATAAAAAACAATATTTCGAAAAAACCCAGCTGCTGTTGGAGGATGTCGTCAATATTACACTTACACTTCACATTTAAAAAAAAAGTGAATCCCGCGATGCTAAGACGAATCTAATAACAACTCGCTTGATGAAATCTTGAAATTTGATCAGCCTGTACAAGTAAACAAACAACCATTCACATATATTTTGTTTTACATACATACATACCATTCAACCATACTTACATACAGGTCTATAAAATTACCCTCTTTCTTCAGCAGTTGGGTAAAATTTCCCAAAACAATAACTCTTAAATAATTAACAATTGCAATAACACTATGGAAAGTAAATACAAAAGGATATTAGAAAGCGAGTCAACAAGCCGTCTTATCCCTCCCAAACAACCTTAAAAATAAGAGAAGTTAAAAAGATAAACATACAAATAAATACAAAATATATTATTATATATTTTATCTCACGATAGCGGGTTTGCCATACTTGAAGTTGTAACACGTATAGACACGCACACTACGGCGTCGCTTACCTACATCAGCTATGCACACAGAGACAACGTGTACGTGCACACACACAAGTATGGCCAACCCGCTTTCCTTAGATAAAACAAATGTAAAAAGACTATTCTTAAGAGATTAACCTATAATTGCTTCGTCTTGTAACTAATTATTTCCCCAGCTTACTAAACACGTTATTACACGTCATACTCGGGAAACTGTGGTTACATGACGTCAGACCCACTAGCAACAGTCTGAGCATACGTTCCCGAATGAATTATTAATGGCAGTCTCATCAACATGCTGTAAGTCTTTGATATTGTTCGTTCAAAGAGAAATATTGATGAGTTTTACAGCGATCATCAATATTTATTGATTGCGTTTATGCGTTGTAAGCTGAAATGAATAAGGGTAGTCATGTTAGTTCAAATCAGACTTTTCTAAATAGATCAGGCCTTATGTCAGTGCTTTGTAATTTAGGAAAAATAAAATGGATCTCTATGTATGACAAAAAGCATTACCACCGGTTTGAAAAACAAAAACTTTGCCCGAGAAGATCACATCACAGAGTATTTTTGCACAGTAGGTAGCGCCTTTTTTAAGCGTAGGTAGATTTAAGCGTAGATCAGTCATGCAGAATAAACGCAGTATTTTTTTTAAAATATTATTGTAAAGAAGAATGATTTTGAAGTATTGGCCAGTCTATAAAATGTGGTTTTGATCTTTCAAAGGCATTAAAGCGACAAAGTACGAGTACAAAGGTGGAACAGCTACTTAGGTGAAACGCCGACAGTATTTTGCTTTCAAATGAAAAGCTGAGTTCTGATGTTCGTGGCACTTCTAACTTGAAAACATGGATCCTCCTTAGCTATGAGTTAGTTATTATCTCTCGACGCAAAAATAGGTGTTATAAGTTTGATCGCAATGTGTTTGTGTGGGTCTGTGGTACCATAGCTCTTAAATGGGTGAACCGATTTGGATACGGTTTATTTGAAAGCAGGTTTTCTAGGAGTGGTTCTTAGCTAAGTTTCAAGAAAATTGGTTGAGCCATTTAAGAGACAAGGGGTTTTAAATATCTATCTAATAGTTATTAAAATAAAATGTACCTTTCAATCTTCCTCATTCCGAACTTGACCAGCGCATCCCAGTCAGAGTCTTCGCTGCGAGGCTGTGAGCTGAGTTGTGGAGGTTCCCTGGCAAGAGCTCTAGCCTGGGAGTCTACTTTCACAAGCACAGCATTTTCTGACAACCTGTAAAAGAAGTAAGGAGTTTCTATCACGTAAATCTTGGACTATTTAACCACCGTTTCATTAAGTTCAAATTAAGAGTTATTTAAATAGTTGCTAGTGACTTTTCGTTTACTTTTATACTGCAGTCTTTTTTCAAACTAATACCATTTGTTGGATTAATTCATACTCGTACAGTTCAATGCCGTGCAAAGACGTTATAAAGTAGCTATTAATACATACATATTATACTAAAAAAAATACACGTATTTATTGCTTTTCAAGAGTACATGAAAAACCAGACTTTGTCCGTCTCTCCATCCCGTAGGACTCGTATAAATTATAAACTAAATTATTCATACCGTCCTGCTTAAAAAAAAACCTATATGAAACGAAGTCTCTCCCGTGTTAGCCGTATTAAACTAGCTAGATTGTACTTTAGAAATTATAATTTAATAACTTAATAAGGCACTGTACTCTTTCATACAAAATGTCACAAAGAAAAGTGGTGCCGATACGAGGGACAGAACCAGCCTAGTTCCGCTGCGTCTAATAAAAAAACAAATGAGGATAAAGCATCCGTCACTGTCATACTTATTTAAGTGTCAAAACGTTACGGATGCCTTATCCAAACTTTGACACGCGATATACGCAGCGATGGCCCTGGAACCTTTAGATAGATAGTATTTTTAAATACAGTAGCAAATGTTGCACTTACTGGTAGGCTGGTTTATCGAAGAAGTCATCGAAGGACCGAAGAGCTTGCGCCTTGAAGCAGTCTCCCAAGTCACCGTTGACACACTGCTGAGTCGCCTGTTGGATGTAAGGGTCCTGGTCTTCGCCGAAACCCAGCCAGTCGAGGAAACCACGGCCTTGGGCCTCCGGCTAAAGAAATAATGACAACTTCTTTGACACATTTTCACTGAGCTTCATTTGTTTAGGTAATTATCCTAATGTAAAATCAAACCACGAAGCTGTGTTAAACAGCCAATGAAAACTGTAGTGTGCCTATTGGCAGACTAAGGCCCGTATTAATAAACTGATCACAACTCTAATGCTCGTCTCGAGATGCGTCAAAAACGACAGTGTTCTATGGTTTGGCATTTACTTTGAAGGCCCTAAGTATCACGTGGGTTTTTTACATTTAGCTTATTAATAAAAACAAATGAGGAATAGTTATTTTTCACATTCTTAAGAACATACTTAAGTACACTCACGAGCAAAAATACCTGGTCAGAGTGCGTTTTTCATACAAACGCGACTATTTCGAAGCCTTGGTTCCTCGCCAGGGCTTGTTTTGAGTGAGGTTTAATGGTAGATACTCCAAGGTTCAATAAAGGAGGTCAAAATTTGTTAAGATACCTAACTGATCACGCAATCAGTTAACAAAACAGCGGGAGAGTTTGGGTCAACACTTGGATTTCCTTACATTTTATTGCCATTTTAAATGTTTTTCTGAACATGCACAATTCCGGCGTTAACCGCAGATTCATTCAGTTGGGTATCCTAGGCACTCTGGAAGTCCTGTATCGATGCTCGGGGTATTCATCATCAGATTTCACTAAAAGCATTCCCTGGCGAGGAACCAAGGCTTCGAAATAGCCTCTTTAGTATGAAAAACGCACTCTGACCCGGTATTTTTGCTCCTGAGTGTATATTATGAAATAAAAACAGACCTATTCCTTATTTTATTCAAATTTCACATTCGTAAGCATTATTATGAAATAATCAACAGGCTTATTCTTTAACGCCTTCGCAATCACAATCGTTTTCACTTTGACAGGCCGAATCTCCAAAGGCGAGTCTGCTTTCAAAATGAAAACGAAAACCATTTTTGAAGTTGATTTCGATAGTGAGTGCTTTAGGTAATGTTAAACCAACTTTTAAAAAAACTCCTTTTGGGATAAATATTTCTTAAACATCCTTAAAATAAAAACTGACTTAAACCTGACGGACATGGGTTCCGTGTTCACTTTAAACCCGAGGGTCTAATCTAGCTACGTGTTCATAGTAAACACAACTTTCATCTTAGCACCAAGCGAAACGTCAAAGCTTCAACACTTCATAATGGCACTTTGCAACTAGTTTCAATCTTCAGAGTTCTGAAGTCACTTGACCGTGTTCAAACTCAAGCCGTGAGTCAAGATGCGCCAACAATACATACAAATGATGATTACGGGCACTGAAATGTGTCTGACGGCGGCACAAGAGTCAGTTGAAGATTAAATCGTTCCTTAGTAACTTTATAAGGAAGTTTGAAAAAGGAACAAGTTTATCGTTTCTAAAATATGTATGCAGTAAGCTCATCTTGTACCATCAAATAATTGTTGATCCATCATAGAATCTTTTCATAATGACAGCGTCCAGTGAGGAGCTAGATATTACATATGAATTAATCGTTCGTTTAATGCGACAAGGTTCTCTAGTGGGTAATCAATAAAAGTCCGTGACTGTACATAGTTTTCAAGACATGTTCACAATAGAATATTAGTCCGTTGCACTCTTTCACTCTTCAGAGTAACTATTGACTAGTGAAATACCAATTTTATTGGATACGATTATTAACTACATACATGTGTAATAGTGTTTAATAACTACTGATCAGTGATCGTTTGATTGAACGATACCTTAATGCTCAGATTTGGCAACGCATTTACCGTCTTATGGTTGTAGTCTTAAGAATGCAAATTTCTCTGGGTGACTTACAATTTTCTATAGGTTGGCTATGTACTCTTCTGCGTTCTCTATTAAAAAAAACTAAACCCAGTACCAACTATGCCAAACGCGTTTCAGTTATGGGAGTTGAGAAGCATGGCAATCTGGTATCGGATACCACCCAACATTGTTTACATTATAGATAATAATTTGACCCTTACCGATCTGCCATGGTCTCCTATAAAGTGTAGAGACCGCCCTTCAGTCCTTTCTTCCTTGGAGGGCTGGTCAGGGAGCCTGAACCCTCCATCAGCTTGCGACTGCAGCGCAAGGGTTGATAACACCACCACCGTCCACCAGATAGCCATCTTAAGGAGTTGCTGATCTGCAAAAAGAGGTACATGATATTATATACTTAGCTTGGGCTTTAAAATGTGAAGTGAACGAGCTGAAAGGCGAGAAAAGTACCAGGCGAGTAGAAGGGGGTTAGTAGTGAGCCTACAGAGCAGATACGCCACTGAAGGCTACGTTTTGGGACTGCGCTGCCCCCGTAAAACCACTGGCGGTATGAATATATCAGGCAAACCTCTTAGCAAGTAAAACCTCATTACGAAACCGGCGAAATGCGAGTTGGACTCAAACACGAAGGGTTCCGTGCCACTATACAACTTTAGGATTAAAATGCCGATATACACTGGAACGCAAAACTAAGTATCATACTTTATATGCCATGTTCTTTAAAAGTGTGATATTTAGTTTTGCGGTCCAGTGTATAATGATTTAAATAATACAGTTCTGTGAAAGACAAATTCACATCGGTCGCTTAGTAATCGGGGCTGTAGGCACGCTCTGGTTATGGTACCGTAAAAAACGTGTTATAATATATATATTTATTTATTTTTTATGGCAAAGAGAAGGCAAACGAGCACACAGGCCACCTGATGGTAAGTGGAAACTGTGACCCATAGACATTCGTATTCACAAGACTGCAAGCCTAAGACTGCAAATGCGTTGCCAACCCTGAGGACTAAGATGGAATGCCTCTATGCTAGTCATTACACCGGCTGTCTTATCCCCAAACCGGAACACAACAATGCGAACGCTGCTGTTTGGCGGCAGGTTAATGGATAAGATGGTGGTAGCGATCCGGACGGACCCTGCACAAGGTCCTACCACCCGCAATATTACAATACTCTTACGTCATTTTTCCTAGCGCGTACTGTACGTGTTGCAAATGGCTTCAATCTTTGTGACAAATTACACGAATAATAAATGAGACTCCGTATTTAACTCCGGTGTTTAATTAAGTCCATTTAAAAGTCCAGAAGTGACTCGCAGTGATAAATTAAAAAACTTCACTCGGATAGCAGAAATTAATTATCATTTGTTCGTCTTTCTTTTGTTTGATTTTGGATTGTAATGGTAATGAGTCCCTACGCATATAATCTAAAAGTTTTTATTATAAAGTTACGTCCCTAAGTTTTTCATCAAAAATAGTCCCAAGTTTGAGAACCTCTGGGAATATCGCTTTAGAGTATGTTAACCGTTTTGCAAGCATGTAACTTGTGTATAAAAATGTTCTTTGTTTGCTGTTTTTTTGGCTAAATGAAACAATTTAATTATTAGTACTGTTAAATCTTTATCTTGATTTTAACGCTATATAGAAGTCTAAGGTGTTCAAAATTTGATCAGGTAAATACAGAATCATATTCATCACCAGAATTCCTTGGTTAATTACAATAGGTAAACTATAACTCAAAGCATTAATATAAATAAGTTACGTATTAATTTAACTGTAGAAAACGTCACCCCAATTTATGGATAAAATATTGACAGAGTTGAGTAAAGACAGGATATTGCCCTAGTTACTGTTACACTTGTCCAATTATTGCGTAAAGAAAATATTTTTTCACGCCACTGCTCGGAAATGTGGCGAAAGATGGTCTGTTCTTGGTCCCCAAAACAATCGATAGTTGTACATTGGATGAGCAGGCCTACTATGAATTTAAACAGACCAACTATGTTAACATTGTTGGTCTGTTCCATTGACCAATAACACTGATCACTAATTCGACCAATCTGAACACACTTTGTGCTGCATATGAAATTAAATTGGCCAGTGAGAAGTCGTTTTTTTTTTTATAATATTCATCCCTTCACGGATAGGCAAAGGAATCAGATTCCATACAGCCATATATGTCTGCTTTTAATTATCTGAAATAAAGTTTTTTTTTTATTTCATCGCAGTAGTCGTGAAAAGCACTGTGTTAAGCCTCGGCCGAAAGTGCAATAGATGGACTCGTACTTTCGAGGGCCTCCGCTACGCGTCGGCCCTCGAACTAACTCGTCCATCTATTGCTTACTTTCTAACCTCTACAACAATGTACTATTTCACGCCACTGCTCGGAAATATGGCCAAAGAAGGATCGAAATCAGAATAGAAAGTTGCTCTTAGTAGTACAACACAAAAACAGTCCAACAATGTTGAGTTGCAAAGTAAAATGGAGTGTTTTTAGACCAGTTTACTTTCTACTCTGCTATTGGTCGGACGTATGACATTAGTAACTCGTTCGGAAATAAATAAAAAAATGTTTGACAAATATGACATTAGAACGTTTAATTAAAAAATTAAAACGTCAAATCCGCTCAGTGAAAGTGTATTTTTGCGATTGTAAACGTGTTTTTATGTAAGTTTTTAAGGCGTACGTGAAAAACGCCTTTGCATCTTTAAATAAGGTAAAAATTAAAAAAGTTAAAAAGGCGGGAATGAAAATTACTTCTGTTCTTTTAATTGGAAACAAACGCTAAACTTTTGAACTTTTGATTGGAAATTTGTACGATATTCAACAAAAATGAGTGATACAAGTACAGATATGGATCTTACACCGCCTGAAATTCAGGATACGGCAAAGTCGGTAATTCGGAATTTACTGCCAATAAAATCCCGTCGCAAATATCAGAAAGTGTATGAAAATTTCAAAGCATGGCAAATAAATAAAAAAACGAACTCTTTCTCTGAAAGCGTAATGCTGACCTACTTTGATGAACTTTCAAAAAAATATAAATCCTCCACTTTATGGGGCATTTATTCTATGCTAAAGGCGACGCTTAATACGGAGCACAACATCAACATTAAAAACTACACCAAGCTACTTATTCTATTGAAAAGGCTATCTGATGGGGTTCAGTCGAAAAAATCAAAAGTCTTGACAGCCGAAAATGTTGAAACTTTCTTGAGAGATGCACCTAATGAAATGTTTCTAGCGACAAAGGTAAGTTATTTCACAATGTAACCAATGCTTATTTATTTCTTTGCGTTGCTTTAAAAACGTTATAATCATGTATCGTATCAACCAAATTATTGTCATTGTTACAGGTAATTTTAATATTTGGGGTGAATGGAGCATGCAGGACAGCCGAATTAATTAATATAAAAATAGATGACATTGAAGATCGCCACGATATGATTTTGGTTAAACTGACAAACACTAAAACTAAAATTGACCGTTCGTTTATAATTCGTGATGAAAGTTTGGAACTTGTCAAAAAATATCAAAACCTCCGTCCGGAAAACGCACCATGCAATAGATTTTTCCTAAATTATACTAATGGTAAATGTACCAAGCAGCCTATAGGGCGGCATAAACTTAGTAATATTCCAAAAACGATTGCGACCTATTTGAAGCTACCGGACGCTGAATCTTACACCGGTCACTGCTTCCGAAGAACCTCGGCGACTCTGCTAGCAGACTCCGGTGCAAATATTACCACACTGAAAAGACATGGCGGTTGGGCATCAGATAAGGTGGCAGAAGGATATATAGCAGACTCCGTAGAAAACAAAGTGAAAGTCAACGACCAACTTAATGAGGCGATAAATTTACGTCCTCATCCGTCTACATCAACAGATACGGAAGCAGGACCGTCAACATCTAAAGACACTTTTCTGTCAAATTCACCTCATCATGTATCATTCGATAATATCCCATCAAACTCGATACCGGCCGAAATGACACAAAATACTAATATAAATGTTCCGGGAAAAAACATTTCCTTGTCATTCAGCAACTGTCCTAATGCTAATATCAATATTACTTTTAATTAAACTGTGTATTATGTCCTAACCTGTTTTATTTCCTTACATTAGGCGTGAAAAGCACATAGTATTGCCTCGGTAGAAAGTGCAATAGATGGACTCGTATCTTCGCGGTCCTCACCTGCGGCTCGGCCCGCGAACTAACTCGTCCATCTATTGCTTACTTTCTGTACCTGGGCTACAATGTACTATTAATAAATGGTTGTATTTTAATAAAATTAATATTTGAACCCTGAAACGTAACGCTAGAATATTAAAATACAAAATACAATGCAAAACTTACGCCATTTTTGTCAAATCATTTTAAAACCCATCAAAATTATGAAGCAAACTATCTGTCACTTATTCTTATTCCTTTAAACTGCTTAATCCACAAGTAAAACACTTTAAAACAGCACAAACTAAGTTTAAAGTTTACTTGACTTCCGCATAAACTGATACGAAAAAACACAGCACTGTCAGAAATAAAATGCACTCGAATTTAGTCCATAATTAACCCTAAAATGTATACAGAAATAGTAAGATTGCCATGAAACGTGGTGGTTAGCGTTTTCCAACAACAGTTTGCAACGACTTGTGTGACTCTGGCTTGAATGACCAATGAGAATGAAGTTAACCTGATCCAGTGCCACTAAATGTAATTTGTATGTAACTTTCACTGAACAGATGTGTCATTGGCCCTCAACAGGAACACGACTAACGGGAAAATTTAAACATCGAAAGTAGAGCGAGACTGCGCATGAAATCCATAGTCCAGTAAACCTTATGTTCGTATTGTTATGGTTCGATTTTGTTTGAAAGTTTTTTCATGCGCGTGAGTGCTCTACGTGTACTTCTCGTTCGTCATGTCTCGGATTTGTTTTCACGGGAAATTGACTTTAATTATAAGAACAAAAGGTTGGTTTTGGGGAGTTTCTAATGGAATAACAGTTTAGCCCAGTGACTCATGTTGTTAGAACGAAATCTGTCAAGTGTGAACGAGTGTTAACCCGTTTACTGCCGCTAGACAATATAATGTTATTTGAATAAGTGACACGTGTCGTTGGCACAGAAAGTGTCAAGAGTGGCTTTACGAAAAGGTTTATTTAGAGGACTTGACGGTCTTAATATTTTTTTTAAATATAGGGTAGGTAAGGTCATGTATAGGATGTCCTCGGGTTTTACTGACCCTTTCATCGAATGTATCACTTCGAGGAATTGTCATTATCCGGGTTTTTTTTGTAGCTTCAGACCCAAGGCGATGAATGATTTGAATGACGTCGTAGACAAAGGCTAAGGCAAATAATAATATTGTTTAAAGTATACATTCTAACTGTCTTGCCTACTGCCCTGGACGTAGGATTTCTAAACTGCTAAGGTGTAGAAACAAAATAAACATAAAAAAGGATAATATATATACCAAACTAAGCTATGGATACTTGACAATGATAAACATGTCTACTCATATCCATAAATACATACCTACTTAAATACGTGGAAAACATTCAAGATCAAAGTGAGGGCTTACATACATATTTTTTCATATCGGGAATCAAACCCAGGATCGGTAGCTTCATAATCAGGGTCAATACTAACTAGACTTATTGCATCGTCACTGCGAAGGGTGACGGCGTTGTCTTGATATGTTGAAAGAAGAGTGGCGTCAGACCGAAATCCGCTTTATATCGGTGAGTCAGTGTTGGGTTTAGTTTCAACACTCTCAACTCAACATTTATACAAACCTATTATTATTATTATTTAAATTCATTTAAATTTGAGCCCAAATACAATTCAAATTTTACTGACTGACAAAAGACAAAAACAAACAGCCAAAGCCCCTGGAAACAGACATGAAAGGAAAGAAAATTCCTTGGGAAATTTCTTATGAAGTCGCGGCCATTCTCTAATGTAAGACGCAGCTGTCAATGTAATTTTTACAAACGGTATTTGAAGTGGTTTTGGACACGCTCGACTATAATGGCGGAGCAAACATCTTTTTCCGAGAGGCTTAAAAAATTAATTACTCGCCCCATTTCCGCTTCGAAGCGGCGCGTGATTTGACTGCTCAAATTATAGTCCAAATTATCGAATAAGGATCATTTGAAGGTGGTACTTTCTTTATTATATTCATGTAAAGTATAAAAAATATGAAAAACAGAAATTTCTGCCGGCATATAAAGGTTTAAACAAAATAATTACTAAATACATTGACTGGACTTTTATTTATTACATTTTTTGAGACTTAATCGACACGAATATACAATTTAAATTTAATTATTCCTCCGAGAACTCCTTCGCGGTAAAAAATAAATTTAAACCGTTTTTTTTTTTTTTACATTTCTTAATCGAATAAAAACTTAGTGACTAACAATGAACACTATCATTTATATGTAGTAATCCCATTTATGTCACAGTTTAATTATAAATAGTTTAATATGTCATACTCGTCTAAGTTTATACAAGTCATGTAAAACTCAATTAATTAATTTAAATGCCCGTCCTAAGAAGCGTCATAACATAACTGTCAGTTTGACGTTTACTTTTACATGACCTGAAACAGTCATCTCAATTAATAACGCAGCACTAAGGCTTCAAAACTTATTTAATCTAATACTTAGAGTACAAAATACAGTGCACCTAAAAGTAAATCAATACTTATACAATGCATTGCGTGATGTAACGAGCCATTCAAAAGTGGCATAACAACCGCATCCATTACGTAACTTTTAGTACGTTCATGCTCTTGACCTAAAAAAATCGTTGTGTATCCAAGTCAGGACCCTAAGCTTTCTCCTAACAGTTATGGCTCTTGACATAAAACAAAAACACAGATGCTCTGGTCAGGATAATGCTATCTCAACGTATTACGGTTCCGTACAAAATAGGTAAGGATAATTTAACCATACGTTGTGTATCTCGATCCGCCTTGCATGTCTGCCACCATCACGGCAGAATTTAGTAAATTGCTATCAAATTCAAATTTGGTAACGAATATAATTAAATATTTATATAACAATCATATTGCAAGTTAAAAAAAACAAAAGAAAGAAATAGGCTCGGAATGAGGCTGAGATTTTAGATTGGTGCTAATAGATCAAAAGTTACTAAAAAGACGGAATGTTCAAAATTTCTTCTATTTTTATCTAAAAAGATTTAATTAGAGTAAATTATAAAACTTTTGAAATTATTTACGCTCTGATTTGTTAGGTTTCTATGCATAAAACTATTCATAATACTTAAATCATGGAAACATCTTAAAGCAAGTGTTTTTGACAATCGTCACTTGATCCGTGTTTCGTAAGCATTGGCAGATCTGAGGCTTTATTCTACTCGGTAAAACAATATTGCTTTTGACATGTTATCATATTGTCAATGTCAATGCAAGCGTCAAATGATCACGGTCGTTGATACCTAACGTCACATAATGTTTCCCTTTCTTGGTTTACGAGATAATGACCGTCCACGGCATCTATTCCACTTTTTAAATCCGTTTTTGTTTTTTGCTGTACGGTCACCTTTACTACCTAGTCAATTAGGGCTATCATAATGTTATTAATTATGATAGCGATGTGGTCCGGTATAAGGATAACCATGTACAAAAGCAAAGAGAAATAGATACAAGAACAAATTGGAGTCACAAAGTCGAGATAAACCAAACTGTGGTTTAACGCTGCAGTTTTTAATAATTTTTAAATGTTTGTTAAATTTACTCCAATAAAATAAAAAATAAAAATAAAAAAAAGAGAAAAAAAAAGTGTAAAAGATTTTCAAGAGCTCTTTCAGTACATGCATTTTTTTAAAAGCTTGCAGTTCTATTAAAGTTAATTGTTAACCATCGGACGATTTTTTGGTCTTCTATAAGCTGTATTTATTTTTGTTAGTGATTTAAAACAAAATGGTTTGATGTGTGTAAATTAAGGATGACATACTACCATATTGTTGTTTAAGTTTGTCAAGTCCATTAGCACAAAAGCATAGTAATGTCTGTTATTAACTTGGATATTTTCCAAAAAACTTCCAATGAAGTTTTTTTTTTTCAAAAATAAAATAGCAAAGTTTCTTATTATAATATTATGATATGTTACCTCACTATCTAACTTTACTATCAAAATATCTTACGTTTTTTAAAAAGTAACAAATATTTCCCACCACAACAAGTATAAAAACAAATTTTAACTAACTGCATAAACTAAACTAAACTTACCTTAAAAATAACATAAACAGTAAACGTTGAACTCGCTGAAAGTTGCAAGCGAGAATGAACACTGCAGCCTCAAACAACCTTATATAATAAAACATAAGAATTGCATCAACTGCTTGGATCCGTGTCGTATAAACCCAGCCCTAATAAAACCACCATTCCAATAACACCTCTATTAACAAAGCAAAGCGCTCAATTCACAACGACATAGTTCTACATACACTAAACGTAGTTTGTGGTTTGGGTATAATGGAGGTGGTAAAGGATTTTCAGCTTTGAGTGCAGGTGTTAAGGTTTTTTGGGGATTGTTGGTTAATGCTGAACCTTCGAGTTTGAATGAAGTTAGCGCAATACTGCTTGGGATATCCCAGAGAACATTTTGCGAGTTTCGTACGAAACAGTATGGAGACGGACTTTTTTTAAGTTCAATAACACTGAGTTTTGTGCAAAAACATTTTTTTTTTGTACACGATTTAATAATTCTTCCTTCTCTGGCTTTTACTAAATTGTTTTCAATAAATACTATTTTGAAATAATAATATTCCATAAACCCATTACGGTTCTTTAATTAACCTTTAGTGTTTAACGGGGAATTTCAAAAACCTACTTTGGAATGTGAAAATTGAATCATACAAATTATGTACTCGAACTGGTAGACCCCTTTTGAAAAATATTTGTCCCCCTTCCCCTTTTTTTATTATGTATATCTCTATATAGGTAGCTCTATATAAATAAAATGGCAACGGGCTGGTTGCACATATTGTTATTCGTAAGTTAATCTGCTTTACTAGCTTGAAAACAACGTATTTTTATATGTTACGTGTTTTTGGTAAATCAAGTTTTTTTTTTAGTTTTTTTTATTTGCCCTAGTACTGATGGCCGTTGGGGAAGACGAGTTTTAGAGCGGAGAACCCGAATTGGCCAACTTAGGGTGCCCTCAGACTAGGCGATGATATTCGCATGGTAGCTGGTAGTAACTGGAGAAGAAGCTGAAGATTGAGCTCAGTGGCGTGCTGTGGCAGAGACTTATGTCCAGCAGTGGACTGATGTGGGCTGATGATGATGATGATGATAGGTACTTATCTAGAGTTCAGATTAGGCAAAAACGACACATTTACCCCAAACTATTATTCGTGTTTCAGAAATAAAAGGAAAAGAAAATCATACTACTCTAAAAGATTTAAAAAAATATTTCGTCCCCATGACACACCTAACAATTAATAATTATTTATTAACCATTAACTCAGAAGCCGGCTCCGTACTATGCGTTCTACTGCGTACATCTGGATCCTGGTTTCATAATCCAGTCAGATCCCCCAGACCTTCGGACGTGACGAAACGCTCTCCAACCCCCCCTTAGTAAAGACCGGCTGCGGACGGAATAGGAGATTAATGAGATTAACTAACATATTATAATAAGATTTAGACATAATCAGAAATGTTTTTGTAACCACATTGAGTTGATTGCTTCCTTCTTCTTCGTATTCCTGTTTGGACGTATTCCGTTTTCGGCAATTCTTGTTGCTTGTATACAATAAATGAAATCAATCCTAGGTAAGAATAAATTCTTTTAAAAAAAAAAACGATACCTAGGAATGATTTCATTAGTTGTATATAATACATTTAAATTAAGTTTAGTTGGCACGGTTCTACTTCGCAGAGCAATATTTGTTTTGTCTTGAAACATCTATACTACTCAAGGTAATATTTGCGTGACGTGCGCGAGTTTAATTCTTGAGTCAACGGAACAACAACTTAGATTAAAGGGTAAGATGGTAGCGTTCTGGACCACCCTTGCACAAGGTACTGCCACCACTAAAAATAACATTAAAAAAACAATAATTTTTTATTTGTATAATTTATTCACCGACGCGCTGGCCTAGTTGGTAGTGACCCTGCCTACGAAGCTAGCGGTGCTGGGCTCAAATCCCTTAGGAAGATATTTGTGTGATAAGCATGATTATTTGTTTCTGAGTCATGGATGTCTTCTACGTATTTATGTATATATTTCTCTATATAAGTATTTATATCGTTGTCTAGTACCCATAGTACAAGCCTAGAGCTTAGTTTGGGACTAGGTCAATTGTCCCGTGATAAAAATAATAATAATTGTACATGCCACAGTTTTAATAAAATCATTATATGTGGCTTCGTTGTTCAAAAAAGTATATATTTTTAGCTGTGAGAGCAAAAATATGACTTTATTTTTACATGCTTTTATTTATCTTGACGTGTATAGGTAAAATCTTGTAAATTTATTTTGAACTAAGTAGTTCCAGTTATTGGAATGGGCAGAAATAAAATATAAACTTAACTATTAGGGGACAATCTCACAAATTGACTTAGGCCCCAAACTAAGCTCTAGGTATTATGGATGGATACATATTTAATTTAATTTTATCCTTCTGCCTTGAAAGCCTTCAAAACTCAGGAACAAATATTCGAGCTGATGTCAGTAATATTTGCCTTTACCGGAACTTGAATTCAGGACTGCTAGCTTCGAAGGAAGGCTAACGTGTCGTCAATGAGGATGACATGCTATAACTATTATGGTGTCTGGAGATGATCTGATGATGGAGTCTGAAGGCGTTAATGTATTATTTAAACTGGTAGGTAACTTTCTAAAGAGGTATAAAACCAACCTGCCATTTTGTTATATTATTTTAATTGGAAAAGGTGAACGAGCGCTCTGGCCACCTGATGTTAAGTGGAATAATGTGACCCATATACATTTAATGCGTAACATAACAAATTCAGGCCAAAGGTAATGATTGCAACCACCGGAGTTCGATGATCTTGATCAAGATGACGTCTTAGTGACTCATTCGGTTTACAAACCGCACTGACCGACAAACAAAAACATTATATAATTAACTACCACGTTAGCCTCGGATTCGCTAAAGACGACTCTAATTCCACGGTACAGAGTTGTTTCTGAATGATGGATTTATGTTACTTTCTAGTAAGAAAGTGGGGGATAGCTTGAAAACCGGATCTAGTTGCATCGTATAGCAGGTCCATGACGTCTTGGTACCGTTGTTTATTGTTGCGTTTTTTTACCTAACAATATACTAACAAAAGATACGTGTTTAATGTGGAGCGAGAAAGTATTATTGTACTTTTATTGTAAAAAAACATCTTTCTTCTTTTATCAAGTTAAAACCACCCACAGCCATTTCCCTCTGTCCTGAGCCACTGTCATCCACCTCGTCCCTGCGGCCTTGGTGATGTCGTCCGCCCAACGTGAGTCCAGTTCGAGGTCGCCACACCGATACCTTTTTGCTCCACCTGTCAGTCCCAGTTCTCGCAACGTGACCTGACACTAACACACCCTGATATGCGCGCAATGTCGGTGACTTTTGTACGACTCTGAATATCGACATTTCGTACGCGATCTTGGAGGGAAATACCGAGCATGGCCTCTCCATGGCTCTCTGGGCTACTTGAAACCCAGGGATAAACATACCTATTGTTAAATTTATTACATAGGCAGAAGATGTCGTGGTAGGCATAGTTGGTAATGACCTTGCCTATGAAAGAACTGGGTTACCCGTCTAAAGCAAGCTAAGTTTGGAACCAATGCAATTTGTTTGACTAGCTTCTGTCCGCGACTTCGTCCGCGTAGATTTCTGTACATTGCTAATAATTTGGAATTTTCGTTCTCTGCCTCATTGCTGTTGTCTGATGGTATCCTCCCTTCATTTTCTTCCTTCTTTAAAAATCCTTATGATCCTTTTAAAAAAGGAACAAATTAATAGTCGTTCCTTTGCAATTAACGTTTTTGTTTTAGTATTTCTAGGTTCCGAAAGTATCAATACTACTCCCTCTCCGTTGTTGAATATGTAACAGCCTTAACACGGAAAGGATAAGCGACTTCTATGTTGCTTTGTCTGTTCAGCCTGAAAGTGGCACACGGTGCTGTGAGTGTTTGAAAATACACACGCAAATGTTTTTAGTGCCAATATTCTTAATTTCAACAGCGGAGCCTATGTAGAAACGCTGTAGGTGTTAAAAAAAGAGACCAATGACAGATTATTAATTATTATTATTAAGGTAACCGAGAAACCACGAAAAATACGACCTGGAAGCCCTGCGAAGATGCATTACGCTAACTACCGTTTCTACTCGTTTCGTTTTTAAACCAATCGCGTCACTGGTAGATGACGTGATACGAAAAGTCACGTGAGTCACGAGAGTCAGTGACATGATTGGTTTTAAAACGAAACAAATACAAACGGTAGTTAGCGTAATGCATCTTGGCAGGGGCCTCTTATCAGTGTTATTTGTACTTTAAAATGAAGAACGGAACAAAATAATGAAGCGGGTTCAGAAAGCTAAAGCGGATCTTCTCGTCCAAAATACCGCAGAGCCTTGAGTCGAAAGTCTTCGACCAGTGTGTGTTGCCAGTGATGACTTATGGATCAGAGACTTGGCCGCTGAATGTGGGCCTCATAAATAAGCTCAGGGTCACTCAGCGTGCAATGGAAAGAGCTATGCTCGGAGTTTCTTTGCGCGATATGATCCGTAACGTAATACGGTAATACGCCAGAGAACCAAGGTCACCGACATAGCTCAGACAGTTAGCATGCTGAAGTGGCAATGGGCAGGCCACATAGCTCGGAGAACTGATAACCGTTGGGGAAGAAAAGTTCTCGAGTGGCGGCCCCGCACCGGTGGACGGAGTGTTGGACGGCCTCCCACCCGGTGGTCTGACGTTCTGGTTACGATCGCGGGGAGCCGCTGGATGCAAGCGGCTCAAGACCGTGACTTGTGGCGCTCTTTGGGGGAGGCCTTTGTCCAGCAGTGTGAAACACACAGCCTAACCTAAACTAAACCGAAACGACACGAGCCTAACCTGAACCTGTCTATCTAGTCTGGTACACATCTTCCAATCAAGAAATCTAGTCTCTCCAAATGAATCCAAAGGCCTGCGAGATCGTATAGTAAAATTGGTAGGTCTACGTTGTACCCATAGGTAACCTAAGTTCTAATGATTAGCAATGTAATGAGTTAAGTGTGCCCTTCGAAAAGGAGATGTGGCACCTCCACCGCCACATCCTATGTGCTTCGTCTCCTGACGGGGCGGCACTCTAGCACATTGATTCTAAAGAAAGCAAAAGAATGATCTACCTCGGTAAAGTCAGCAAGTTAGTTAAGTCTATGTCTACTAGGGGACAAGAGGGATCCCTAAACAGAGAGCCTATCCTACATCTTTAAATAAAATATGAATTTACGTAAGGCTCTCTTAGCGGGATTTTTACAGAATAAACAAATTCATGAAATGAAGGTCATGAAAGATGCTGAAGTAGCTGATCTAGGAAGTCTTTGGATTCCATTCCTGCTTCCAGATCCTAGCACGAATCTCCAAGTGCTATTCCCTAAATTTGGGCTCTCATCCGCCTCTTTCACTATCTATCCCATAAGATGAGAAGGTTTTATAAGATTCAGTCCAGGTTTTAGACTAGAGCATGATATGCTAGACTCCGTAGAGTCTGTGAAGGAACTCAGAGGCAACGTCCAGCGAGACCTTGGTCTACATCAGGACTCCGAAGCATAATTCGGTGCTTAAGAACTCTCCACTCGAAGAATCATCAACCTTAGGACTTTCTATGTTAATAGTAAATTGGTAATCGGGTATGGCACTGGGAGGTCACGCACTACAATCGGGTGAACAACAAGAGTATCAGATGTGGAAGAAATAAGTATTATCACATAGTATAAATAAGTCACATCAAAGTTTTAAAGTGTGGAAGCTGCAACGAATGTTGATTAGAAATAAAATAAAACATTTTATTTGTAGTATAATTTTGTTAAGAAGACGAAGTCCTTCCCGAAGCTCGGGCCGAAGAACAATTCTGAGAATAAATTTTATTAATATATTTGTGAAGACGTTGCTCCGAAGCTCTGGAGACTTTCCTAGACATTTTGTTTAAACACTTACGTTAGGGTTCAACTCTTATCAGAGTTCTAGATTACCTCGGACAGTAACCAAGTCTAGGTTACTAAATTTCAATACTTCACTTTTATTATCTAACACTCGAACATATTACGGACTTTTTATAGAAATTAAAGATTGTAATAAATTTAGGGTTCTTGTTAGGGCTTTACTGACTGCCTCCTACTTCCAAGCTGGTCTAGATTCATCTCCTTTACTGACTGCCTCCTACATTAAAACTGGTCTAGATTCGTCTGCCGATTCTTCCTAAATTGTTTACGTTTCGAATCCCTTGCTGCAATATTTAAAATTATTTATTTTTCTAGTTTAAACCTCTATCATCTACCTCCTTGGATTAGCTAAGTACCTTTTTATTACGACTAAAGAAAAGGACAAACTACTCTGAGAATGTCGTCTCGAATTTTAAGCTGGTTTCACAAATTCCTAAAATCTAGAGAAAGAGACAAACGGCTCCTATCTAACTATCGTGACTTTTAAGGCCGGCTACACAAGCTTAGTGTTGCAAGGTGAAACCTCTTGTCTCAAACAACCTAAAGTCGTCGTTACACCACTCAACTACACTATCAAACACTTCTACATCGTCCAACTTATATTTGTGAGAAGGACAGACGACTCAGATAGGGTCGTCGTGTCACAGCCAACCCCCTGAAGAATCAAGCAGGAGAACAACTGTGTTGAGATCCGAATTGGGTCTTCACAACCTCGATCTTCTCTCAAATATAAAGAGGCAATCTAAAATTTAATGAATTTCTAAGAAATGAACAAGACGGACAGACGACTCAGATAGGGTCGTCGTGTCACAGCCAACCCCCTGAAGAATCAAGCAGGAGAACAACTGCGTTGAGATCCGAATTGGGTCTTCACAACCTCGATCTTCTCTCAAGAGGCAATCTAAAATTTAATGAATTTCTAAGAAATGAACAACATGGGAGCAAGGAACAAATAGTGACTAAAGTACAAGTCAATCAACCAATCGGTCTCATGACTAAAAGAAGAACAAATTGAATTAGCTAATACTAATTATTCCATCGACCTCATGAAGATTAAAAGAACAACAATTGAGTTAACGAATACTTGACACATATCCAAAAAAAAGTCATTGTTGATCCTAAGCATCCCAACCCCCTGAAGAATTGAGCCAGTAATCAACTTAGTTGGTCACTGATCAAATCTTCATAACCCCAAAATTCAATTTAGACAACTTTTTATTTAAAGTTCTCCTCTAATTAAATTTTCCAAAACGAAGCTCTTTTTTTTTATCGAGCTTGGGGTTTTGATGTATGTGTTTTTAACCAAATGGGCAGAAGTTGACTCCAGAATCAGACTATCAACCAGTTGATGTTCCAAATATAAACTGAAACCATCCTTCGCAAGGAACACCTGATCTCTGTAGAAGGAACTTGGGTTGTGAGGCCAAATCAGTCAGAAGGACATGATCTTATCGCTGGTACCCCAATTCTGCGACCACGTTGCTCGGTCTACGAATATGGCTTACTTTGCTCAAGCCGAAGCATAACGATAAGAACCCCCTCCCCAAAACCAGTTGCCTTTAATAGCTGAGACGTTAACAGTCTATAATTTTTCCCATCCCGAATTGATCATCTTACTCCAGCCTCAACTAGCTGACCTTTGGAGCATGTATAGTTGCCGGGTTAAGGTTTAGCTTCTTGTGTAGTTTGGCTCTACTGTAGAGGCAATTTAAACTTGCATTCTGTCTGCTGACTTAACCTAGCTCCTACTCTACAGGGAAGCCAATGTACTTTATAACGAAGTATTAGAGGTAACTAAAAATAAAAAGGAACTCTAACTGATGAGTCCAATAATTCACTTAGGACTAACATTTCCTATAACTTTCATCTATTCAAAATATCTTTCGCTTCATTTAACCAAAGAGATTTCCCCCCCTTCCCCATTCTTCTCTTTACATACACTTTTCAAAACTCTTTTACGCTATCCTAAGCAAACTACCAGACCATCCTGGAAAGAGTTTTCCCTGTTGTGGGAATAAATATTAATAGCCAAAATGGTCCTGAAATGACTCTACAGCCTTGGTTAACTAACAAGTCTATCCTTTAATCTTCATTCAGTCCATTCTTACACTTCTCTAATCTAAAATGATGTTTACTATAACGATACTGTAATTATTTCGAAGTATAACTAGAGTCATCGTTCGTATTGTTTATTATTCCTACTCGACTCGTAAATAATTTATTTAGCTGAACGTCCTGGTAAACTGCCATCCGGTTCGACTTTGCAACCAGACGTGATGTCTTCTCCCTCCTTCGTAGATGCTGCTAGGTTCACTGCTTCCATGGTGGGACGCAACGGAACGGCTTCTGATCCAGGCGCGTAGTCTTCTAAGGTATTCTGCCATCTGGAACGGCTTCTGATCCAGGCGCGTAGTCTTCTAAAGTAGACTGCCATCTGGAACGGCTTCTGATCCAGGCGGGTAGACTTCTAAGGTAGACTGCCATCTGGAACGGCTCGAAATCTAGGCGTTTGATAAACATCCACTCCTTTGTACTGTTACATTGACTGCTCTCTTAGTAAGGGTTCCTTTATCTGTAACATTAGCGATACACATTTAAATTATATATAACTACTATAATATTCTAATTAGCAACCCCCCATTTATACGACTTTATTTATTCTTTTATTTCAATATGATGCAACCCCCCAATTACTAGATTTTACATCTTTACAATAATATCCCAAACCAACTAAGCTTTTGAGAAGTCTATAATGTATGTATGTATGTATGTAAACTCTTTATTGTACAAACAGAAAATAACAAATCAAAAATAAACAGAAACAAAAAGTCCTGTACAAAGGCGAACTTATTCCTATAAGGGATCTCTTCAGTTAACCTTTGAGCGATTGAGAGAAGAATAAAAACAACGGATGGCTAAACGTACAACATATTAAAGATACAGAAGATTAAAATAATAATAGCAAATAAATATGTAGATATAATAAATATATATATTAATTAGGATAAATAAATAAATATATACATTGTAATCTACCTCGGTCGCCAAGTCAATTGAATAAAAAGCAGATTCTAATCTTATACAGTAGGAAATTATAATAAAATTAATCATTAATATTTGTAATAGTTTATTATATTTAAAAAAATTTTTTTTTTTTTTAAAGGACTCCAACACTCCCCTTCATTCATATTTATCAGGCTTACTCTTATTGTTAATTATTGTTAATTAGTTTTTTTATATCACTCAAAATATAAGAAGTTGCCTGATAATAAATATAAATGCTCCTTTCCCGTTGCCCAACTTTTTTTTTTAATTTTTATTAAGATATTTTGTTATACATTTCTTTTTATAATCTATTTACAATCATTTTCCTTTTATAAAATAACAAATTCGTTATCATTAAACATCAATTATCAACAATATTTCCCTTCATTTTGATTTAGTTTCAAGATTTTATAGCCGAAACAATTATAAAATAAATAGATAAGTCCATTTCCTTTTTTTTTATTAAATAAGAATAAAGTAAAGATCAAATTCTAAATTTCAACTGTAAAGCCAAAAGGAAGGAAAAACATTAATTAATAAATTAAAAAATATACATTATTATAATTATAACTAAATCCATGTAAATACATAATAGAAATACTCCTTAGACCTGTAGGAAGCAGTCAGAATAGTCACTAACTAATTATGTTATGACGAAAGGTATTAAAAAAATAAATTAACATCAAAACTTCTCCGACTATTTCCTTTACCCAGAAGTATTCCTACTATATTTTACATTATTATTTTTTTGAACTAAGTATCCTCTTTGAATCAGTCTCAACTTTATCATCGCTTCTGTTAGTCACCTTATGAATAATACTTGGACAGATGGATTGCATTAAATTTCCCTCTAATCTTATTGGTTTTTGGATCTACTAAGATATAAACATTTTGATAAGGAATTACTCCAACTACAAAAGGTCCTTCATAAATTGGTTGGAACTTTTTTGTTAAATTCTGTTTCGCATCGGATCTATTTAATCTTTTAATTTTAACTAAGTCCCCTATTTGGAATTGGATCAAATGTTTTTTAATATCATATTTTAAACGTCTTTTTTCGCTGGATTCTAATAGATTTCTTCTAGCCTTTTCTCTTACTTGGTCTAAAGTCAAACGGTTATTCAATTTTAAACTGCTGTCCAAAGTTAATTGTGTGGTTTCTCCATATAAAATTTCACAAGGAGTATATCCCGTACTCATATGGTAAGTATTATTATAGAGATTCTCTATTTTCGGTAATAATGCTACCCACCCTTTGTGATGAGTACTACAATATGTTCTAAATAATCGTCCTAATTCTTTGTTAACCCTTTCCGTGGTATTAGGTCTAGGATTACGTATAGTCAAATATATTGCCTTAACCCCCTCTTGTTCTAAAGTTTCTCTCCAAACCCTACTAGTAAACTGTGATCCGTTATCAGACAATATAGTTTTTGGTTTTATTATTTTAAAGAATTTTTTTATTCTCCCCACTACCGACCTGCCTGTTGCCTTTCTAAGCTCATAAAGTTTTATAAATTTACTAAATGTATCTTGAATCACTAAAATATAACTCATACCGAAATTTCCTTTTGGTAGCGGTCCGTATAAATCTACCATCACTAGTTCCCCTATTTCCCTAGTTATTATTGTTCGACAGGGTCCAACATAATTTACTACATTACTTTTAGATACTTGACAAATGTGACAAGCTCTAACCACTTGCTTAACTAATTTAGTGATGCCCCTCCAATAAAATCGATCTCTTATGTATTTAATTATTTTAAATACTCCTTGATGACCCATTTCTAAATGAACTTGCAAGATAATATCTTTTCTCAAAGATTCTGGCAAAATTATAACTTTTCGTGACTCTTCATATCTAAAATATACTATTTCATTTTCTATCTCACACTTTTCTATAATCTGTCTATACTTTCCTCTTAAAGATGGAATTTCTCCCTTTAATACCCTAAATATTTCCTTTATTTCTAAATCTTCTAGTTGTAATTTCGAAATATTCTGCAATTTACTTAATAATTGGTTATTTGGTTCGGACTCCATATATAATATTTCTGGTAGTCTAACCTTTTCTTCTTGTAATAAATCTTCTTCAGGTAAGTATCTTGACAAAATATCAGGTACCGTATTATCTGAACCTTTAATATGTTGAACCTCATACTGAAAATGTTCTAGATAATTTATCCATCGGCTAATCCTTGCGTTATACAATTTCCAATTTTTCACAAAGATTAGCGCCTTATGGTCAGTTTGTATAATTACTTTGGAGCCACGCAAATAAGTTTCAAATTTTTCTAAACAACAAATAACCGAGAAAAATTCTTGTTCAGTTACTGTCCAATTTAATTGAGCCCCTCTTAAGACTTTACTATAAAATCCTAATACTCTCATTTTATCTCCCTCGTCTAATTGATACAAAACCCCGGCTATCCCTATCCCAGAACTGTCTGTTTGTAAATAATAAGGTTTGCTGAAATTTGGGTGATTTAAAACGATGGTTTTCACAAATAAAGATTTAATTTTTTCAAACGCTTCCTGTTCTCCTTTTTTCCATTTCCAGCTAACATTTTTCTTTGTTAAATCAGTAAGTGGCTGCATGTGGATACTAACTCGCGGAATGAATCTACGATAAAAATTACATAACCCTAAAAATGCTCTAACCTGTTTTAATTTTTTGGGTACCGGAAACTCTTGAATGGCTTTCACCTTCGCTGGATCTGTCTTTAGACCTTCTATTGATATAATATATCCTAACATTTTAACTTCTTTACACAAAAATTCACACTTCTTGAAGTTACATGTAAATCCTGCTTTTTTTAGCCTACCCAATATTATGTCTAAGTGTTCGAGGTGTTTATCTAGGGTTCCTGTTGTTATTATAGCTAAATCGTCTAGGTAATTTACGCAAAATTCACGGACATCGTGTCCCAATACCTTATCCATCGCTCGACTAAAGCTACCAACTGAAGTTTTTAACCCTTGTGGTAATCTATTATAAACATATGATTTTCCATTAAAGGAAAAACCAGTATAAGTTCTACTAGCCTTTGTTATTGGAACCTGAAAATAGGCATTATTTAAATCTAAGGTTGTTATAAAGTTAGCTCCATGAAAAGCATTCATTACATCTAATTGGAGTGGGGGTTTTTCAGTTTCTGCTATCATATATTTATTTATTTCTCTTGCGTCTAATAATACTCGAATAGAACCATCTCTTTTTAAAGTAAAAGTTAGTGGACTGCAGTATGGTGTTGCTGCTCTACTAATAATGCCCAAATCTTCTAACTCTTTTAATTTTTCTCCCACCCTTTCTCGATATGCATAAGGTATTGGATAAGTTTTCTTTATAATTGGAACATGTTTTTCCATTTTTATTTCATGTTCATAACAATTTACCTTCCCTAATTCAGAAGAGAATAATGTTTTATACTTTTTAATCAATAATTCTAATTTAATTTTCTATCTTTGTTCTAAATTTACCCCAGTTTTCAATCCTTCACAAGCTTCGGAATCTTTAGTATTTTGTTGTATTTCGATTCCACAACTATCTTTTCCTTGAATAAAATCTTTAACAAGAAATTTAATTAACTGAGTTTTTTTTTCCTTTTCTATTATTATTCCTTTTTCTGTGGGTTTTAAAGAAATAAGGATTTTGTTTTCTCTCATCCAATTAAATCCAAGAATCAAAGGACTAATCAATCCTTGAACTATTAAAACACCTACGTCTAAAATAATTTCTCCGAACTTAATAGGGATCAACACCATACCTCGAATTTCCAAACTTTTATGTCCTACCGCAGTTCTTATTTGAATTGGTTTTATAGGAAGTAAAGGTATATTCTGTTTAATTCCCTTTAGAACTTGCCAAAGTTCTTCTGAAATACAAGTAATATCACTACCTGTATCTACTAAACCTATAACATCAAAATCAAAAATTTTAACTTTTATTTCAGCTTTATAATTTCTTGAATTACCGTTTTCTACTTTATCTTCTTCGAACACAGAAACTACGGATTTATTTATTTTATAATTTATTATCGGTATTTCTATTTTACATTTTATATTTTTGACAATTTTTTCTTCTACTGTTTCATTTTCTATTTCATTCAATTTAAATCCTATTCCCTCTTTATCATTTTGCCTTCTCTTAATAATTACTATTGGTTTTCTAATTCCGTTTCCGTTTTTTCCTAAGAGTTGTCCAGGCTCCCATCCCATCTTCCTCATCATGACTAACATCTTGTCCCCTAAAGTTGAAGCTGATTCGGGGACCTCATTGTCAGCTTCTAGTAGTTTAAATTTTCTTCTAGATTAATTTCTTCCATAGCTGATACTTCTTGAGTACTCGCCTCTCCTCTCTTCTGAACTCCTTCTGGTCTTCGCCAAGTACGATATCCTTGTTGGTAGTCATTTTTCTTCTTCTCAAATTGGTTAGTTTGTTTCGGAAAACTTGTATGTTGTTCCTGACGATTGATGTCATCCATAGTTCTAAGGAATTCTGCTGTTTCTATTATGGTATCCTTTCTAGCTGTAACCCAAGTTTGTTGTAAATACCTTGGAAAATGTTTAATTAAGTCTGCTACTAATTGTCTCTCCGGGATCTTATAGGTCAGCATTTTAGCTTTTCCCACCAATCGTAAAAAGTAATTCAACATTGAGGGAGTCTTGCTTCTCTCCCAGGTTCCTTGCACAATGTTCCTTCGTAGTCTATTTTGTTCACATTCTCCCCAATATGTCGCCAGAAAATCCCTTTTAAAATCTTCAACATCTTCCCATCTATCCTTATAGATTCGGGCCCAATCGCGTGAATCTCCTATTAAACACTCTTGTATAAGTTCAAGTTTATTATTTGAGCTCGGCGATTTATTCAAATAACTGTCCAGGTCTTCCAGAAAGGTTACCGGGTGGTATTCTAGATTTTTGGAATTTCCTCCATATTTAGGTTTTTCTATATTCAAATTTCTCACGTTGTATATCACACTCTTATATTCCTCTCGATCCAGGGTCTTCTCTTTCTGAATTTCATAATTGTTTAAACTGTCAGTTTGTTCCGAATCCATAATTTGTTTTGGTAGTTCATTGTTCCCTTGGTTCACACAGGAAGACAGTTCCTCTTCATTAATATTTCCCTTGGTTAAAGAACTCAAGGTCTTCTTTGTATTTTTCACGTCTTCACTTAGTTCGTTAATTTTAGAGGTTAACGACCCGACTGTTCTCTGTAACATTCGACAGAACAAACCCATTTCAAATTGTCTTGGTTGCGGGTTTGCCTTGAACCTTCTTCGCTTAGGTTGCGGAGGACTTTCTACGTCTTCTGGTTTTTCCACTGAACGTTGTACTCGTTTTTTTGGTGGCATCTTGGTATATTAACTATTTAACAATGCTGATTGTTCTAGTTCCTCTTGAGTTCGTTGGTTTTTCTCAATAAATTTGTCTACGCACTTATATTTTATAATAAATTAACTGTAACAAGTTTATTAACAATTACATATTTTGTTTAATTAGTATTTAAATATCCTAGTCTTTATTTATAAAGTATTTTTGTTTATAACCCGATCTGTCAATTCTGACATTTTTTATTTCTTTTATATCATGTTCATTACCATAGATGAAGTTTAACGTTTCGTACCATAGACATATTTTCTGAATAACAGGAATGGTATTAAGTAAGAGTGAAAAGTGAGATATATCTTTCTCACTCTCGCATAATATAGTGATTTAAAGAATAAGTGTAATTAGAGGGATGTGAGTGAGTGAGTGAGTGAATGAAGATTCAAACATCTCTCTCTTCACTTTCACTGCAAAATTAGAATACTTGAACGAGAACCATCTTACAAATTGTCCTAAAAATTAAAATGTTCTAGAATAATTATATAATTATGTCATTCTGCAGTGTTTGTTAATTTATTTTCATGACATTATTATATTTTCAATGTACAGTCACATTCAAATTATATCAATTATTCCACCAAGTTATTTTGTTAGATCTATTCGTGATGTTGTTTATTATTCTAGATAATATGTCTATACTTTAAATTATGTTATATTTTAATGTAATAAAAATTACGATAGCAAAATTATTCTAATCATCGTGAAAATTCAAATACCTTTTTTTTTAAATAAAATAATAACGAGTTAGTTTTACGACATTAATCTAAGTTGCTATTTTTCATTCGCACTCTGATTCATACTTGACTTACCTTTTATTTGTTTTCGACTGTACTTTAATTTAAAGGTCACCACACACTAAGTATATTAACCGTTCTGTAATTATTGGTTTTTGAAGTAATTTTCACCTTGTTTCTTTGCCTTATAGTTATAGTTTGAGTATTGTGGTGGGTAGTGTAGCCAAACTCTGATCTTTCAGTTACCTCTAGAAAGTCGGCAAGGTTGCCCTAGCAAAGTAACCTTCCAATCAAGAGTTGACCATGACTGATAAACCTCAGATATTATCCTAGGCACTTCAGGTAGGTGTGTTATGTATGTTTATAATATATACTTATGATAGGCAAGAGAAAAAAAGACATTTAAAAAAAGTCAAAGTAAATTTTAAACGTTTCAGTACACAGTGTGTAGCATCCTTAAAAACTCTATATTAAAATTTCCATGTGACACTTTACATTATCAAACTACATAATCTACACATGCTAATCATATCTTTTACACAGCAACAAATTGGTGTCTAACTATAGACACCTTAGTGACTAGATTTCCTGATAAAAAGATGGTACCGTTTTAAGAGAATTTGGCGTAATTGATCACGCGATATGATCCTGATATCCTGGACTCACGGCAGCAAATTGAAACGTAGCACCAAATCGTGGTCACGGCACCAAATTGTAACACACAGCCTAACCTAAACTAAACCGAAACGACACGAGCCTAACCTGAACCTGTCTATCTAGTCTGGTACACATCTTCCAATCAAGAAATCTAGTCTCTCCAAATGAATCCAAAGGCCTGCGAGATCGTATAGTAAAATTGGTAGGTCTACGTTGTACCCATAGGTAACCTAAGTTCTAATGATTAGCAATGTAATGAGTTAAGTGTGCCCTTCGAAAAGGAGATGTGGCACCTCCACCGCCACATCCTATGTGCTTCGTCTCCTG
The DNA here is from genome assembly GCA_923062465.1 of Acleris sparsana. Lineage (NCBI taxonomy): Eukaryota > Metazoa > Arthropoda > Insecta > Lepidoptera > Tortricidae > Acleris > Acleris sparsana. Next base: position 10,388,715 of record OV281307.1, on the reverse strand, counting down.
ACGGGGCGGCACTCTAGCACATTGATTCTAAAGAAAGCAAAAGAATGATCTACCTCGGTAAAGTCAGCAAGTTAGTTAAGTCTATGTCTACTAGGGGACAAGAGGGATCCCTAAACAGAGAGCCTATCCTACATCTTTAAATAAAATATGAATTTACGTAAGGCTCTCTTAGCGGGATTTTTACAGAATAAACAAATTCATGAAATGAAGGTCATGAAAGATGCTGAAGTAGCTGATCTAGGAAGTCTTTGGATTCCATTCCTGCTTCCAGATCCTAGCACGAATCTCCAAGTGCTATTCCCTAAATTTGGGCTCTCATCCGCCTCTTTCACTATCTATCCCATAAGATGAGAAGGTTTTATAAGATTCAGTCCAGGTTTTAGACTAGAGCATGATATGCTAGACTCCGTAGAGTCTGTGAAGGAACTCAGAGGCAACGTCCAGCGAGACCTTGGTCTACATCAGGACTCCGAAGCATAATTCGGTGCTTAAGAACTCTCCACTCGAAGAATCATCAACCTTAGGACTTTCTATGTTAATAGTAAATTGGTAATCGGGTATGGCACTGGGAGGTCACGCACTACAATCGGGTGAACAACAAGAGTATCAGATGTGGAAGAAATAAGTATTATCACATAGTATAAATAAGTCACATCAAAGTTTTAAAGTGTGGAAGCTGCAACGAATGTTGATTAGAAATAAAATAAAACATTTTATTTGTAGTATAATTTTGTTAAGAAGACGAAGTCCTTCCCGAAGCTCGGGCCGAAGAACAATTCTGAGAATAAATTTTATTAATATATTTGTGAAGACGTTGCTCCGAAGCTCTGGAGACTTTCCTAGACATTTTGTTTAAACACTTACGTTAGGGTTCAACTCTTATCAGAGTTCTAGATTACCTCGGACAGTAACCAAGTCTAGGTTACTAAATTTCAATACTTCACTTTTATTATCTAACACTCGAACATATTACGGACTTTTTATAGAAATTAAAGATTGTAATAAATTTAGGGTTCTTGTTAGGGCTTTACTGACTGCCTCCTACTTCCAAGCTGGTCTAGATTCATCTCCTTTACTGACTGCCTCCTACATTAAAACTGGTCTAGATTCGTCTGCCGATTCTTCCTAAATTGTTTACGTTTCGAATCCCTTGCTGCAATATTTAAAATTATTTATTTTTCTAGTTTAAACCTCTATCATCTACCTCCTTGGATTAGCTAAGTACCTTTTTATTACGACTAAAGAAAAGGACAAACTACTCTGAGAATGTCGTCTCGAATTTTAAGCTGGTTTCACAAATTCCTAAAATCTAGAGAAAGAGACAAACGGCTCCTATCTAACTATCGTGACTTTTAAGGCCGGCTACACAAGCTTAGTGTTGCAAGGTGAAACCTCTTGTCTCAAACAACCTAAAGTCGTCGTTACACCACTCAACTACACTATCAAACACTTCTACATCGTCCAACTTATATTTGTGAGAAGGACAGACGACTCAGATAGGGTCGTCGTGTCACAAGTGGACGCCCCCGGGCTGATGATGATGATGATGAATGAAGAACGGTCAAATCACCGTCTCAGTCAACGTCACGATAGCTCTTATTTACTTGACAATAATAGCGATCACAGAAGAAGTTGAAGATCGGGAGCAATGGCGTGCATTGGGAGAGGCCTTACTTCAGCAGTGTACTGATACGAGCTGATGATGATGAGGATGATGATGACGAATGGCAACCGAGCTAAAAACCGATTGTTTTACCGAGTAGAAAAGAGGGCCTTGCATTGAAGGGCCTCTTTTTCAAAGTTGTTGATTGTACTGATGAAATTTTTTTTTAGATGTCTACCCTGGCTCACGAACCACCGTAGTTTCAAGAAGATAAAAAATATAGGACTGCGAAGAAATGAAAAAATATTATATTTATTTGTATTTATGTGTATTTAATATAATATAATGTAATACAGTACAGCTGGTAGTATCTTGACGTGTAAAAGTGCCCGAGCGGCCTACTTACTAAATAAATTTCTTTTATCTTTTATCTTTATCTTTACAGATTGTCAAAAACCTTTTAGTTATTTTGTGTACAGCAAGTAGGGGTTTTTTTTGTAAATAAAAAGAAAACTGTGTTTTCCTGTTTGAATGATATTGTAACATCACCATATTGATATGATATTGTAATATATCGTAGGTTGCATGAATTTTGTTTGTCAATAAAAAAACAGTTGTTCATTAATTTCATATATTTATTAAACATTTTCGCCTCAATGTATAAAACATGTGTAGTGCATTTTTACATAATAAGAGTACAAGTGGTAAAATATTAACTAAACAAATAATCCCACCATTACATACAGGAAAATATTGTGATAGAACGTATTAATCGTTTTAAAATAAAAATAAAAAACGATAAACAAATAAAATTAAAAATTAAAAGCATTTTTTTTAAATATTTTACAATTATAAGTAGTTAAATTAAATTACAAACAAAAAAATATTGATTTAATGTTTATCATACCTCACACATTTTCTCTTATATACACCCATACAATAAATAACATTCATACAATCAATAAATTAATTATAAAAATTAATAAACCCGAATTTTATCAAATAAGTCTAATTAAGGAAGCAAAAAATAAAATTAAACATCTTATCTTATTTTAAATATTTTATATATTTACAAAAATACTATTGTTAGTCAGTATTTTGAAAAATAACAATTTACATTTACTGAAACAGAAATAAATAACATTAACTTAAAACATTTTAACGAGTCTTCTACAAAGCATATTCATATACAAAGCATAGCCTTAAGTTCGTTTTTTTTAAAGAGTGTGTTTGCACGAATGATACACAAACAATGATACAGAAAAATATATCTCGCTGTATTCTAAGCGTTTCTGAAATGTATAATTACCTTGGTATCTGATAATTCTTCGATATTCAAAACTATGTAAGTATTTTTAATTATTAACGCTTGCAAACAAAACCATTTTTTTTGTATTCAAAACGAAATAATTTGAATGCAATAAATGTCGATGCAATATTTTGTTATACTTAAAAAAAAATAGGTTTGTTTTGCAATGTTTACTGAACAACATAATCTATAGTTAAAATACAGATTTTAGGCACTTTTTACCTATAAGTAATTGCAAACCAAATAAAAAAAACCTAAACACCAAGCACACATGAAAATACTTTTTCATGATCAAACGTGAAAATAAAGTCTCTTTTCATGTTAGGTCCGTTTTCACTTCAGTGATTATTTTGTATCCATTTACAAAGTGGTTATTTGTACGTGAACATTTTTTACAAAAGTATCGGATCCATTTTCATTAAATAGAGAATATTTAAACGGACATGTAAAAAGATCTGATTTTCTATTGAATATTTTCCCCACTTTATACCAATTTGGGCGTAGGTATTAATTTGTTACATTTTTTAAACCTTTCATTATGCGTAAAACTAGAAAATTATCCTCGTATTAGAATTATAAATTTAGGCAAACGGTATTTAAAAACTAAGGATCCAAACCTTTTTTATACGAAATTAATTAATTAATCTTTCAAATAAATTTCTGGGAATAATAATTTCGTCGCTTTGAAATATCATCGATACAAAGCAGTTTATGTGCGTATCATTTTCTGTGAGCGACCAACACCTATTATCAAACTGGCTTGATGAATTTGATACGAAACAATATTATTTATAATAGTAACAAGCTGATAGTGCTCGTAATACTTGTGTTACTATAAATCTTACTCGGACTTAGTTTCGCTCCCAATGCTAGTTATCTCGCTTTGTTCAACAATGGGACAAAGTATTTTGTGACCAAAGTTTACAAGCATTATCAGATATCTCTTTCATCCTAGATTCAAACGATCCCTTTGTACTGGCCAAATACTCACGAAAGGTTTTACAGAGGTTTGCAATCACTTTCATTTGATCAAAACACTACTTTATTACAGGTTGAATGTAATTCTAACATTAAAGTTACAAAGTTAGTAGTCTACTGATCATGTTACTAATGTTATGTCTGTATTGAATATGGTGAAATTATAATAATATCAAATACAAGTTAGTAGTGTTATATTTTTTCTTATAATTTGACCATCAATACCTATATTTTATATTGAGAACAGTGAATTTAAAACGTCTTTTTTTGTGTTCTGTTTTGTTATCTGTATTTTTTGATTGACTATCGTCAAGACAGTATAATTTAAGCTTTATTAAAAAATAAATCTTAAGCAATCACCAATCAAAATTAAGCACTGATGCCATTGATTTAAACACGAAGGGCACGAACAAGCAAAAGAATTATTAATTATAATATTCTTGGATTCCTTTACACAATGTCTACTCGGGGATTGTTTCCCGTGTCCAATTAACGTCAAAAAGCTTGGTCGTAATCTGTCGATTTGCGCCCCTGGAACTCGAGACCGCATCTGGAAAATGAGAGGAAAGACCTGTGAAAAATAGCGTAATTATCTCGCTGAGCGTCATCGTTAATCGCTTGCAGAAAGAACGCCATAACTTAAAATAAAACTGTTTTAAAAAAGCACTTTATTTTGAAAAAGAATAGCGTCATGACCATTTTTGTCGCGAATAAGAAAACATGTCTACACCATATATACCTAGTTGTATTTAAAAAAAAAATGTTTTTAAAGGACGGTTTTTACATAAAACTCACAAAATTCTCTAAAATAAAATCCTATAAAAATATTTTTAAAATTTAAATTAATTTATTTTATTGAGTCGAGTTGTAATTGTTCTAAAAAAACTCTAAACAATTTTCCATCATTAGCTTGTCCACGAATTTGTGTTCTAAAGGTTACTTTGTTTGGTTGTTATATTTTTAAATTATTAATAATGTAATGCCGTCCCAATCAGAATATATTGTTGGAATAAATTATACAAAACATTTTATAAAATCATTTCAGACAAACACGTACGATGCAAATTAGCGCCTGTGCAAAATTGTTCTAATTGAATCACGTCACAAGAATAATTCATAAAAGCAAGCTTTGTCAATTCTTTGTAAGTACTTACTGAATTTAACTTTTTTTTTTATAATGACTTAAAATAATATAAATTCGCATTGAATACTAAAATTTCATGGCTAATTTACTGTTTTCGTAACACGGTTTATTTTCTATTTTATTATAGCTTAAAATGTGACGGGCGCCGAAAATTCCAAAACCGTTTGTAAGCATAATACACTCAGGAGCAAAAATACCGTGTCAGAGTGCGTTTTTCATACAAACGAGACTATTTCAAAGCCTTCGTGCCTCGCCTGGGGTTGTTTAGAGTAAGGTTTAATTGTGGATACTGCAAGGTTCAATAGAGGAGGTCAAAAGTTCTTAACTAACTAAGATACCTAACTGATCGCACAATCAGTTAACACCACAGCGAAAGAGTTTGGGTCAGCACTTGGATTTCCTTACATTTTATTGCCATTTTAGATGTTTTTCTGAACATGCTCAATTCCGGCGTTAATCGCAGATTTATTCAGTTGGGTATCTTAGGCACTTTGAAAGTCCTGTATCGATGTTCGAGGTATTCATCATCAGATTTCACTAAATGCATTCCCTGAAGATGAACCAAGGCTTCGAAATAGCCTCTTTAGTATGAAAAACCCGTTATTTTTGCTCCTGAGTGTAATATCATAACATTATTATTGACGCATAAAATAGCCAATTTGCTGAATAAACATTTTCAATTTTCAATTATGAAAAATATTTTTGTTAAAGCGCTGATGATTAGCCATTTTGTATTGCAAACTTCTTTATTCTCCATAACAAGATTTTGGAGACTTAACATAAATATTCATGAGATTTTCTTTTTGCACTTTCATTTATTCTATTCACGGTCATGTAGAAGCTATTTATCTTGTCGAAATTATACAATATATTATAAACCTTTCCAATTCGAATGATTCTAAGAACCAGTCAATATTGTACTCCGCCGGCCATTTTGGAAGAAATGGTTGACAGCGCATTCTTCTGATCTTGCTATCAAAGATATTAACGACTAATCTGAATAATAAACGCAGAAAGCAGAGTGAATTATTAAAAATATTTCTTATAACGTTTTTTATAGAAATAAAACTATACTCTAGCCCATCCAAAGTTCAAGTCATGCTTAGTGATTTAGGCTGCGCGTGGGCTGCCATTCAGTCAATCAGACAATCAGTCACGGAAGTTTTTAACAATACCGTAAGCGCAATGGAATGAACCAATTTTTAAAAGCCGCGTGGAATAATGTGTCACATACCTAGTTGGGTATAATATAACCTATTGTTTTCTTTTCAGTGTATGCTGAGAGAAAAAGATAGAGCTATATAACTGCTATAGTCCTTGACACACGCCGTCAAATGAACTGCCTAGCTATGTCATAATAACCCCCAGATTATATATAGTGAAACATACATTTAAGATTAAACCTACAACACTGAAATCATAACTATGTTTTCGGTTGTCATGTAGAGTGTAGTAAAGTTCTTTTCGTACATAAATAAGCCATTATAATAACAACAAAAATCATGCTTTAAACTTTAAATCGTTAGAATTCCTAAATGATCATTTAGAATGAAAAATGATGAAAGAAACCTAAAGATGTTTTTAAAATACCTATTTAACGATATCCCACTTGTCATAATTCGTCGACTCCATTTTTTTTTTTACAATATGGCGTCTAGTTGCCGCCATATTGATTTTTTATTACTGTCATATCTCTAACGACACTTACGAGATTAAGGCAAATCGACAGAAACAAGAATGATTAAAATCAGTCCACGCGTTTAATTTATATAGCGCCAGAAAGGAACAAACATACATATTTACAATTATATAAACATGTATATGTACTCTATCCTTCGGCAGTCGGATAAAAATGGCTCTCCATTGGATCGCATAATTTTTTTTCGCATAACGTATCTTTACGCATAAAATCGTATGACCTAAAACAGTTTTTACAATAGAAATGGTTTTATTTTAATTAATTTTAAAATCTACCCTAACCTAACCTAATCTACACAATAGACGTTTATTATATTCTATTATAATATTCTGAAATATCAGCCTAAAGGGTGTTATGAGAAAAGATTTTATTCGAAAAGATTAGTTATGCGTTAAAAAATTGTGCGTTTCAAAGGGATTCCGGTAATAATAGCCAATAACACAATAAACGTTCATCTTTATGTTTATGCCACATAAAGTGTCAAGACTATTTCATGTTTTTCAATAAGTTATGTCATCTATAAACTTTAAAATGGTGATCCGAATGGCGTTGTTAAGGGTTTATTGCTAAGAGTAATTTTCATCTACGGTCGTTTACTCGGAAAACATCAATGGTCCATTTATACCCCATAAACCATTTATTACTGAGTCATGGGAACCATGGGATTATAAAATAACGCAATAAGATTCTAATAAAGGGAGGTTTGATCTGAGAAAATGAGATTCGAGAATTTGTATGGTGATAAGTCTGAATTATCGGATAGTTATTATGAAGGATTACATTAGAAAGGGAAACCTCATTATTCTCACTCGAATTTCAAAAAGTAACTGGTAAAAAGAGGTGGATATAACGTATTAGAACTTAAATTTTGAGAAATAAATTTCAATACCAGCCTCATATGGCTGCCAGCCGTCACTTTTTGACACGTTTATAAGTATGAGAGTGACGGATGCTCTATCCACATTTTAATACGCGATGAATGCAATTTACTACGCCTGCAGCTAAATATATCAGGTTTATTGAATTCCGCTAAATATTAGATTTCTAGAGTATCAACTAGAGTCGTGAAAAATATGTAATAGCTGAGCTAGTACTTTGATTTTAGAGATAAGTAGCAAAGACTTCTTAACCGTTATTGAATTGTTTTTTTTTTTCAGTATTATTACGGTGGAGATACACACTTTTTTATATTGTTATATAATAACGGGATCATATATAATTTTTTTTTAGCAGCGTATTTTTTTCTATATAATTTGGTAAATATACAAAACCTGTAGAAAAACAAGAAATACTAAAAATGGTCACGTGTGAGTTTGGCTCATAATATAATAATATATACTTTGTGGCTGTGCGGAACCCTCCGTGCGCGAGTTCATCTCGCACTTGGTCAGTCTTTGAAACTTAATTCTCACTTTACCAAAGTTACTGGAAACAACCCTTTGATTTTAATCACTATCATTAATTATGTATTACGATGGTTATTTTTGGTCACAAAAACGTGGCCATCTCGCTCACCAGATTTGGCCTAATTCCTCAGCTTTCTTGCCGTCACCAACTTGTTGATGTCGTGGTAGGCAGCGATCATGGTGTGCGCCGGGGCAGCCGCGGCGCAGCCTGGGTGTGCGCGAGCGCAGTCTACCCCCTCCTGCCCGCGCCGCGCCGCGCGCATGTAGCGGAAGAAACGTAGGATCTCAGGGTTGTCAGACACTGGGCGACGAAGCTCGTTCAACTCTCTGAAAAAAATAACAATTTTAGAGTACAGGTTTTAGTTTTGGTTTGGGATTAGTAGTCTAGGATCCGAATAGGAGACAATATGCACCGGGTTGTTTATTCGATAAAAAGTATTTTATATCAAATTGAATACGCTAAATAATATGTGACGAATAGGCTGAAAAAATATAAAAAAATGACTTTCTTTTTAAAATTCAAATGCTTGTTTAATAGACAAATTACATGCTAATCGAAAGTATGAAGCCTAAAAATATATAAACGTTAGGTTCGGTGCAAATTATTAGTGGACTTACCTGTTTAAACCAACTACCCAATAGTTTGACGGGGGAAAAATAGTCAACCTAACGCTTGCATATTCTGCATGGTATGCAATATGTGTAATAAACAAGCAATTGCATTATTTTAAAACATTTTATTTTTTATTTTTTATTAATTATATACTATCATTATTTATGAAATTGTTCAGCCTACCTATTCGCCATATATTACTTAGCATATTAAATTTGATATAAAATACTTTTTATCGAATAAACAGCCCGGTGCAAATCGTCTCCCATTCGGATCTTCTACTATAAGTAACACTGGGTCAAGTGGTGTCCAGTGGCCTGATATTTTTTATTATTTATTAATAATTCAATCGTTTATTGTCTGTTTCATAGTTTGAAACAAGATTCTGGTTCTGTCTGTCTGTCTGTATATCCGTTCACCTCATATATTTTAATTTTAAACCTAGATAACTTTTCAATAAAGGTCATCTTTAATAAATTCTTGTTTATGTACCTACAGGTGTTACAGAAAACTGGAAGAAACCGAAGCGAAACCAGGGCACATCGCTAATTTATAGATCTTTTTTTTTATATGTTTATTTTCATTATATGTACATTTAATTACACTTATGCACGTTAAGATTATTTAATTATTGATTTAAATTGATTTATAATTGATAATATTAAGTTTAGGAACACTACAGGCATTTTTGATTTATAGCTGTAAACACACAAATATTCTAAACAATATATACACAAACAAAATGTATTAAAAATGAAGACCTAGTTCAAAATAACGTGTACTATTCGTGTATAAATAAATTGAATTAATTATTATTTCAATGTGTATGGTCCTCTTAAGTCGTCACAGCAGATATTGGAAATAAAATGTTTTTTTTAAAAATAGATCTGTGAAAAGATGTCTTCTGGGGATAATACAATGTCTTGCTCTGATCCGGTTTAAGTAGATGAGACCTCGTAAAGTCGACCAGACGGTTTGCAATCAGGATAATAGTCGAAGAAATAACCTCCTTGGAAAAAGGGGTATCTTTTGCAATCTATATAGCATACGAGATCTTATTCTCAACTGTAAATAGTTCACTTTTCTATTGCCCACGAACTGCATTATGTGCCCTTTTTGCAAAGTCAGATAGAATGCATGTCGGAATAAAAAAATACTGCTTTTGTCTGCATAAAAGCGTAATGAAGTATTTTGCCAAGTGATAAAATCTTACACCCTTCAGTATATACTTTAAAAAGAAAAATATCGAACCTCATTTCATCTTGAAAGTTTTGAAATACAAATAAAAATGATAGTCAATTGTTTTTACTCCAATACTAACTTGAGGCAGAAGTAAAACTATTCACGGACAAGTTATATAAAAAAAAAAAAGAACTATCTATGCAGTTATTTCAAACTGATCGATGATTAAATTGTACTGTTATGATTCATTTATAACCTATAAAAAAACTTTGAACATCTGTATTTAAATTTAGGCTGGCAAAAATAGACCTTGTTGCAATGATGTTAGTTTGAATACTCTGTGCCGGTAACTAGTAAAGTGTTCCAGTAAACTTGGACTAATGCAGGTAGTTCAAACAACTCGTACAGCCAACATCATAAATAAGTGATCATTTATGTACCTTGTCACTTTAACGTCGTGTTTGAAATGTCATACAAAATTGTGAAACGATTGAAAGCGACAAGGTACATAAATGATCACTTATTTATGCTGTTGACTGTAATACACGTAGGTAAAACTTTTTACACTCAATGAATAAACCCCAATGCAGTTTTAAGTTTCACTCCTGGGCCTGTATTCTACATGGTAAAAATATATTGCCTTTCGCATGTCATCGTATTGTCGCTGTTGCGATAACCCTTATTTACTCGTAAGTAATGGCGGCTGAGGCAAAAACATTACGATAACAGGTCAAAGACGATATAGTTTTACGCAGAAAAATGCAGTCCTTGTTTTATTTCGCTAATGTCAGTAGACAATCGCCATGGATTTATTGGAGAAATAAGTCAATATCCAGAAAATGGATAGCACACGCAATGACAGTTGTTCGTTTAAAGAGTATTTTCTCTTGTCTTGTTTTTTTTATGGCAATGAGAGGGCAGGGGAGCGGATAGATATTTAAAGATAAAGATAAAGAGACATTAATTCGCAACAAAACAAAACCACATAGCATAGATACAAAAAGATTGTTGCGAAACGGTCCCAACTCAGCATTTACTAGCCGTAAAGCCAGCACTGGTCTTCCATTGGAAGCGCTTGGTGAAGAGACGGAAGGTGACACACTTAACACAAAACAACGTTAAAAGAAAAACATCAAGGATCAAATACAATCATTTGTTCGATATTATCTCGAACGTCTCTAACGACCGTAATATTTATATCCTGGTAAAATTTGGCCAAGGAAATATATATTTGAAATCTATTATGATTGAATGCCTCTATGCTAGTAAGTCTTATCCCCACACCGGAACACAGCAATGCGAACAATGCTTGGCGGTGGGCTAATGGATGGATGGTGGTAGCAATCCGGACGGACCCTGCACAAGGTCCTACCACCACTAAACTCTTGTGGACTGATCACAAGCTCCACGTGTTTCTATCAAGCTCGTATTAATTGTCATTATTATCAAATTACGGCAAAACAATATTAAACTCGAAATCTGCGCGAATTAATTCGTGAGCCATCGCTAATCTTTCATGATATATTATCTTGATTAAAAGATCCCTAAGATTCCCGCGCTATTAATCTACAAGCGCTGGAACACGAAGATATCCCGGAACCCATTTCTTTTCTAAAGAACTGACAGCTCGGTCGATTGGTTCACGAATCGGGTGGATTGGATGAGTCGGCGTTAAAATGGCCCGCACCGGCAAAACGTCTGCATTAGAATTAATGGCATCACTGGGAATGATTGGTTTAAAATAAAAATAAAAATTATTACACTGTTTAAAATATGTTGTCAAACGTCTATGTATCAGGTCTTTTATCAATACGTACTCGTTGTTTATTATGTTGTTACACAATTCCCTGAAAAAAAAACTATTTTTGAAAAAGGAATTATGGTGCAATAACTAACAATAAGTCCATTGTTTTGTTTAGCATTAGTGAATATGTCCATGGCTTTCGTTTTCATGCGATAAAAAGAAAATAAATCATTCAGCTACATTATCCAAAGTGTAATCCACTTAGCGAGGAAATATACTTGTAATATATGACTGCTCATTCAAACAAATGCCTTCATGAAACATAACAGATGATTCTGAGTTTAATACAACTTTAAGAAGTTTCTTTTCCCGTACGTATTTCCCTAGGGATCAAAAGTACCTTACGAGAAAGCTTTTTCGAGTGCTTATCGTGAATATTTTACAGAATAATAATGGCCCAGCAAAAGAGTTTTTTCATCACACTTGCTCGTAAATGGTGTTATTCCATGCCTGTATACAGAAGGACAATGGCCTAAATTGTTCCCGCGGGAATTATGGCGAGTTTGTCATCCCTAGGGAGTAATAACTTTCTTTTTAAAATTTGCAACTCTTTCGTACACCATTTCTGACTAAGGAGGTTTAATTTTCAGCCAAAAATTAAATCGGTTTCTAATTTCATCTTTAAAAATTAGCTATAGACTAACTTACATTACACAAAACCTATACGCTTCATTAAACTTCATTATTTTTATACCTATTTCAAGTTTATATCAACATTTATCATTAATTTTAGTAATTATACATTTTTATCAAATTGGCTAAATCTGGCTCGAATCCAGGTCGAAACTAAACGCAGTTATTATTTGTGGTAGAGGTCACAAAAAAATATCGTTTCCATTTACGTTCCCGTTCGTCAAAAGTTATTTCTTTATATTTTGCAGAGTTAAAGTGTTTTCTCTTTGTTTTTTTTCCTCGCAAATGTGATGAAAACCACCGTCGGGCTTCTAACACTCTCGTTAGTAATTCCCTTCATACTACCCTTGATGCACAATGTACTATTAAAGGTTTGAGGAACTACGGCATTATATCATTCAATGTCAGTTAATGACGAATAAGTCATTTCCTGACCTCGGAATATTCGGGACAAAATTAAATGACAGCTAGGGATCGCCTGTATCGATAAACTCAATTATCGATGCTTTACGATTGCTACAAGTTTTGTTTGTGAACTTTTTTTTTTATTAACATCTTAATTCTGGTTATTAGTTATTTTAAAAGGATTTTTGAACCTTCATTCACCATCATATTTTTTCCTCTTTGTGTATTTCAGAACTGTTCCATATTTTTTTTCCTAGCCTGTATGAGTGTCCCACTGCTGGGCAAAGGCCTCTCCCCTTGATCTCCATGAGTCCCTATTTGGCGCCTCTTCTGGCCAGTTGTTGAGGAATGCGTCCAAGTCGTCCCGCCATCTCCGTCTAGGCCTGCCCCGTTTACGCCGCCCATTTTGCGGCACCCACTTGGTGGCTACGCTAGCCCACCGGTCCGGGTGCATGCGGCAGACGTGACCGGCCCAATCCCACTTAAGCCTGGCGGTTTTTTCTCCTACGTCAGCTATGCGTGTTTTGGAGCGTAGTGTGGTGTTCCGGATGCGATCTGTCCTTTTGACACCTAACATACTGCGCTCCATTGCTCGTTGGCAAACCTTCAATTTGGACTTTTGACTCTCTGTGAGTGACCATGTTTGGGTACCGTAGGTTAGGAGTTAGGTTCCATTTACTATTGTTAAAATACACAATCAGATTTTATTCAAAATTTTCGAGCGATAAACTTCTTCGTCTCGACTGATGAATCCATTTCGGGTGACTAAAAGACTTTTTAATTTCTGTTGAAGTAGTAGAGGCAAAACAAAATAAATAAAAATACACACTTACAAACAATGCTGGGGGCGATCACTAGTATATGGGAAAAGCATCGATAGTTGAGTTTATCTATTTAGTCGATCCCTAGCTGTCATTTCATATCGCCCCGTACATTCCGAGGTCTGTCCTTAATGACAATTTTTCATACACATGTTTGAAAAACGCGCAACTCGAGCGAAAATTACACATTTCGAGTTTAATATTTTATAAACGGACCCCAAATCCAAAAAAAATAAATTATAACATATACAGAATGTTTTTTGTTTCATAATGAAATAAATATGTTTAACCATAGTATTACAGAGGAGGTACTAAAAAAAAATCTTTCAAGATTTAGTTTTATAACTTTGTCAGCGTAACGCAAATGCAGCGTTTTTTCTGAGTTAGAACATGGCGAAACTATGAGGGTTCCTTGACTACGGAACCCTAAAAAAGAACAAGTTAATGAACTCTAGAATGACTATGAGTACGGCGGTAAATAATCATCAGTTGCTTATCGAAATCAACGGAAAGAGTTCAAACTTATAAACTTAAACTTTTCTGGTTGCCACTTGACAGGCATTGCCTAGTGTGGGACCAACAGATATTGTCAATATGTGTATTCGTTATTTTAATAAAGAATTTTTATTTTATTATTTTTTTTAAAAAACTTAACTAAAAAAAAAAAAAATTACAATCCGACGAAGCATTTAAACATCAGCTGAGAAACATTTTATTGAATAATCCATTATACTCCGTGGATGAATATATGAAAATGGAAATGTAAATTTATTATTTTGTTGACATTTATTACTCATTGTACATATTTTGACATCGGACGAATGACCATTATTAAATGTTTAATTTTTATTGTTATAATTTATGAATTATTATTGTATTCTATTCTTTGATTATTCATATTTATGTTTTGACGATCTCAATGTAATTTCGTATTTTTTGACATACAATGCAACTAATATTGTGATATTACATTGACAAATAAATAAACTAAAGTAAACTAAACTAACGGGGTCTTAAGAAAATAGTTGGATCCTTTCGCCACCTTCCGATTCCATCGTTAGATCATTGGCTCTATTCTAATCGGTAAAACCTAATTGCTTTAGACATTTTATCTTTCTGTTTAAATATAGGCCCCTCCTTTTTTTTAAGTTTTTCTAGGCCCCAAATAAAACTGGCACTACGTATTATGTTCTCTTACCTATTTTAATAAAATTCTTTTGACTTTAATATAACTCAACATCGTGTCCTCCCTAGTCTTAAGGATCGCAAAACATCGTCATTAGAATCACGTACTCTTTGACAATCGACGCGTCTAGACGCTTGGTAGTCGAGTTACAGAGAATTTAGGTCAATGGAAGTTGATCTTAATGCCTTTGCTGCTTTTGGTGCAGAAAATCGCTGTTTAAAAAGAAGGCTTTGGGTACTTTTTTTTTTTTTGCCCCCCGGCGACTTGAACATCTACTACCGCGGGAATATGGCGTTTCCACAATGAAGTGATTTCGCCAGTGTCAAGTATATATAAGTATAAATCAATATAGCAATAAAACACAATCCAATCTTCTCTAGGAAGATTGGGGGCAACGTTGTGCGGTGATATGTAGGACAGAGGCCAAGATAGTTTTAACCTCTGTACCACTGCGAGTCCACTTGAAACGAGAAGTAAGATGCCAGGAAACACGAAATAAGTCCAAGTCTTCTATCACTGAGCAACACAAAGGCATTAAAAGTACAAATCACGAACAGAAAAGAACGTTGAACACCTAAATACACGAAAATAAAAACTAAAACAAATTACACATCCGCCATCTTTTGACGTTGCAAATGACCTCTTTTAGGTACTTATTGCGTAACCTCTCTCACAGTGACGTTTATATCATGTAGCTGTCAAAAATAATATATAAATACAAATTTTGCTCCGGGCGGTAACGTTTCGCTGTCCCAATATTATAGGGTTCTATGTTGCAGTAACAACTTGAATTTTGAAGCCTGTCAGAGTTACACTAGGTCTAAATTGAAGTAACCCGACAGTGTAACATAGAATCCTGTAATATCGGGGCAGCGGTTTGTCACCTGTCACCTCCTAATAAAATAAAAATTTACTACTGTGGGCTTATGGCAAACGAATAAAATGTATCCAGATAAATACTCAATCAGGACACAATACTTTATTGCTATTATATTAACAATGTAGACTGGTTGAAATGGAAGTCAATTTATGTCAATTGTAAACCCTGTCGGGCATAGGAAATGAGGTTGGGTCCTATCCATTACAACTGACAAAAATGTATCCATGTTACTGCAAACAATATCTATATAGATTGTGTAATTGTGTAACTACCTATTTATAAATTATCATGCGTGCAGATAAAAACATGTCGGTGCATGCAAGACAATCACTGGAGTTTTGATCATGCGACTTTGGCATACCAAAGTCGCAAAACAGTTCAGCGATAGCTAAATAATTTAAATTCTTGACACTTTACCAACCCCCGTGATTGATCGTTTCAAATGACAATTGAAGCCTCAATTGATGGCGTATAATTCGCGCATGCTTCAGTCGTTCGTAATGCTACGTCAAGCTCAGGCCGTCCGATTTTGAGGGCGCGATCAAGAATGAGAAAACATTTTTTATTTTTTATGGCATAGAGAAGGCAACCGAGCACACAGGTCACCTGATGGTAAGTGGAAACTGTGACCCATTGACATTAGCATAAGACTGCAAATGCGTTGCCAACCCTGAGGACTAAGATGGAATGCCTCTATGCTAGTCATTACACCGGCTGTCTTATCCCCAAACCGGAACACAACAATGCGAACACTGCTGTTTGGCGGTAGGTTAATGGATAAGATGGTGGTAGCGATCCGGACGGACCCTGCACAGGGTCCTACCACCCGCAAATGTTCAAATGTTTGTTTGTTGTGTTAATGTTGTTATGTTCATTTTGTTGTCAATACAGTAGTATCATTGATAATTGCTTCAATAATCAAAAGTAAACGATATTTTTTTTGCATCACGTAAACATTGTCATTCGCAAATGATAGTTTCGGGGAGTCTTTAATCACAATGCCCCTTGTCTTGTTTAGTGTCTAAAATATTACACATACCTGCTTAGCTGGGCCGAGACCAAGTTGCTGTACGGTGCATACTTCGCTGGGCTGGCATACATGACGCAGATCAGCTGTTCCCGACACGACTCCAGTTTCACATCGCTGAGGCTCTGCCCGCCGATCTGGGCACCTTCCACTGCGTTCTCTGATGGAGCTAGACCTGAAAAACAAGGTTTCAAGGGTTCAATGTAAACTCATTTAAATATAAAAGCGTTGTTTTATGAAAAAAGATCTTTACCTTATGAACTAAAGTAACGCCCTCAGTTTCTTATTGAATATCTAAATTGCAAAAGTGTGTGCGTGTTTCTATGTTAGTTTTATTAACAGTTTCCGCCTTAGTATCTATGTAAAATTTGGTACAGAAATATTAACTATATAGCCTGATAAACCGGTCATTTTCTGGATGGAATACCGATAAATGACTTCTACACAGACAAAGTCGCGGGGAGAAGCTACCATCCTTTACTAGTAAAGACACGGAAGAATCTTCGGTTCTTCTTCATACATTGCACTGCTTACATAATATAATGTGCCACGGCTGTACGCACTGCAAGCAAACTCAACAAACAAACTCAACAGGACGCAACTTTGAATATGTTATAGATATCATGAGAAACTATGTCAGTACGTTTTCCTTTCCAAGAAAATATTTAATGTAAAAAACAAATTTAAAAAACAAAAAACGGAAACGTACAGACCTAGGTCTCTATAATAACTACAATATATTAAAAAATCGTGAAAATCGGACTTGATTTAGGGGTGGGAAACGTTTTCGCCCGGGGAATTTTTTTATGGATTTTTTTTGACAGCTAAGCAATTTTAGCGGCGTTTTTTAATCCTCTTATGTCTGTGTCGTTCGTAGCCACAGTATAGTTGCATAGGGTAGAAGTACCGGTTTCGGCTATGTTAAGACCGTTTTTGGTTACTCAAAATTTTTACTTATATCCATATTAAATTTTATCTTAATCTTCAGTCTTAGCTATTTATGAATACTATTTTTAATTTTGCAATATTTTATACTCACTTCAACCTTAAGTGGCCAAAAAAGGTACAACAGCCACAAACGGTACTTCTACCTTATATACGTATAATATATCGAGGGAGATACATCAACGCCACCCTAGCTCTCAAGTGGCAATAGATAACAGAAACTTTTAAACGGTCGGAAACGAACTATTTCTGTATTTGTACAATGTCGGGGTTAAGGATGTGTCAGAGGCGCGTGATGCTTCAGCGCCGCTATAGGTAATATTAAACGGAACAAATAAAGAAGAAGTAGGAAAACTTCTCGCCTCGGCTTTTAAAAAGATCCCGCCTCGACTGTGATACGACGCCCCTGTCGAGACTTTACAATGAGTGAATTCCCTAAAAGAGCGTCCTTACTGAGAGCATTCGGGTGTAATGATCATTCGGCGCGAACATCGAGTGGTGTGTCAGCTTTGTAACGCTGAGCTCAACGTTCACACCACTCGAATATTCACGCGATGCTTACAGTGAGGACGCTCCTTACGATTTAACACATTATAATTATTATTATGAAATATAATATAATTACCGAGCCTGGCAAATATCCCATCAAGTCGCGACAGCAGAGGAGAGTAGAATGGGTCATAGTTGCTAAGAATCATAGAAGAAGCCGGAAGCTTCTGGAACACCTGCAAAAAAAAAGTAAGAGGTCAAGTCCAAAATTTTAAAATCAGTTTCAATACATTTAAAAAAAAATAAAGTTGCGCAATGATTCATGTGATTTTGAGGAGATCACGGTTTCGATTCCAGATCGGAGAAAATATTGAGTCTTGGGTTTATCGCATTCCTAGTAAATAATAATAAATAAATAAATATCACGGGACAACGTCATACCAATTGACCTAGTCCCAAACTAAGCTCTAGGCTTGTGCTATGGGTACTAGACAACGATATAAATACTTACATAGAGAAATATATACTTAAATACATAGAAAACATCCATGACTCAGAAACAAATATTCGTGCTCATCACACAAATATCTGCCCTTACCGGGATTTGAACCCAGGACCGCTAGCTTCGTAGGCAGGGTCACTACCAACTAGGCCAGCGCGTCGTCACACAACACGACGTACGTCGTCGACGTCGTCGTCGTAGTACAGTTGACTTCATAAATATGTAAACACTTTAGTACCTTATCTATTTAATAACATGTTAAAATGCCATATACGAATTATCACACCAATTAAAGTGTGTAAATATTTATGAACTCGGCTGTGTACCCAATATACAAGAAGACGCCAAGTTTGGCGCGAGGTCAATTCGTGGGAGATTGTCCCTTAATATTTACCTTTTTATTCTACTATAAAACTCGCCCTGCGTACATGATATTGATTATTAAAATTTGACAGGACCCAAACTTTACAAGCTGTACACAGATGAATGAATGTTTTTCACTGTGATGTTTTTTTATTTAAGTAAAAAGACCTTTCTTTAATTTATGTTTTGTCAGCTGCTGCCAGGAACACCCAAAACCCCGCTCTCGCCAAATCGGACCCGCATAAATTAAGACAAGTAATGGAAATAACATGCAAAATCTTTTAAATTTATGGGAAATAAGTCTTTTTAGATGATTATTTACATTGCTCTCATCCTTTTATCTGAATGAAATAAGCATTTTTTTATGCTTATTGCCAACATGGCACACTACGTGGTCTTTTTGAAAGGTATTTCAAAAATCGAATTAGATAAATTTTATGTCCGTCCTAATTATAAAGTGGTAAAAAACATTAAAATCACTGTCACTGCAAGAATACGTTATGTTTATCCTTAAATCGCGATAAACATTATAAATTAACAACAATATTTACCACAACCTCAATGTAGCGAATTGCCGGAAATTGAGTTTATTGTTACTAGTATAATTATAAATAACATTGTAAGTATAGCCACGTAACCGTAATCTTTATTAATTATAAATAATTACCTTATAATTATTAGTAGCCGACGTTATCTGATTCTTGTAGTAACCAGTTTTGGTTGGAAGATACGTCACCTTTTGACCGCCAGCGCCAAATCTAAAACCATTTTTAATATTCATTTCAAATCCAATGATAACAACAAAAATATACCAGAGTTGTATTCCACTTTATTTGAGCCCGACTTGCTTCTATATCGTAATTATATTGTTGAAGTTGTAGTAGCACTTAGAGTCAACTGAATAAGAGCTACCGTAACGTCAACTACTATTTTATACATGACTGTATAATGTAATAGGGTTTTAAAACAAATTAAATTAAACATACTATCAGCCTAACGGCCCCACCTACTATACAACTATGTCACACTGACGTTACGAAGCAAGGCCACTGTTTACGAACCACATAATCCATGGCAGTAATTAGAATAATTACCCAAAGGATTCCGTTTAATGTGATTTCGAGGTCTCTTTGCGTCCTTGACGATTCATCCTCTATCCACTCAATTGAGTTAGCTTAGGGCGAAAGGTTTCTACCTCGTTCTGTTACTTACTTAGGATTGATTTATAACCAACTCAAATAAGTTTAGTGTAATAAAAAGCAAAGCTTGCTTTTTGTTTGACAAAAAAAAACAACTACATAATATTTATTTTTTGGCATCTGAGTAAATGCACAGTAGAATTCATAAAATATAAAATGTACACTTTAGTACCTTATCTATTTAATGTCATGGTTAAACAGCCGTATATAAATTGTCACAGCGATTAAAGTGACACGGTACTAAACTGTACATATCTTTATGAACTCGAGTGTACGTTTAAATCTGCCATTTTGATTTTTTAATTTATTTTGTGCCCCGAGGCCTAAATACGCTAAGACGAATCGAACTAGACTGCGTTTGTCGAAATCTGGCTATCCGTTCAGCCTTTACAAAGGAATAAAGAACTATACATACACACATACATACAGGTCTCCATCTGCAGTCGGGTAAATTATTACCTTCCTTCCTTGGTACCTATTCCCGTAAAAAGGTTTTCAATCAACAAGGTCGCGCCCTTCTTTTTAATCATACGTAAACTGACGCAGACGCGCAACGTAAATTTGGAACGAGCGACTTTATTCGACTATAATAATATATTTTTTATGTATTTTATTATATAGGCATAATTTTATTTTACCTTAAGAACCGACTTTGATGATTATTTTATGTTAGAAGTACTTACACAGAAATGGTGCTATAAGGAAATTGGAAGTCTTATCGTACTGCGAGACATTTTAGATAATTAACTCATTTAGATGAGGGTGTTTAGTCATCCTATTACCAGGAGTTCAGAACTTGTGAGGGTCTGTTCCGAACTGGCTGGCTTTATATTTTAAGAGCCCACGACACTATACCTGGTACGATAAGACTACCGGATGATATATATATTTAGTCTCGTCATTAATGGGGAAACACAAAATAGTGATGCTGCAATTCAAAAACCTTGATTGCCAAGTTTCGTTTAATCTTCGGAACAGAGGAGGGGTAAGAATATACGGCAATGCAGTGCTGCAAGCCTCCCTGATTGACCTAATCAGTGGCAGCAGGATGATAAGCGACGCCTCGTATTTAATTATATTTTATGATCAATCTCCTCAAATAACCAAAGCTCATCTGAAAGATCATCAATTTCTGTGTAAGAAAAATCACTGCTGCATTTAGACATCGAACATGAAACTAAAAAAAAAAGTTATGCCAGGTTTTTCGCCTTTCGTGTTCCCCCATTAATGACGAGACTAAATATAAATTTAGTGTCGTGGGCTCCCCTAACTTTACGGTCAAACAGATGTTAATTCATTGAAACTCGTTCCTTTTTGAAACATATGTATGAACATTGGTCACTAAGGAACGATACATCATCATCTTGCCCTTAAGCCGCTTTTACACTTCCAAGTTATTGTTGTAGGTTTTGAGAAGCAACTATAGGTAAGAGGGTGAATAGCAAATATCTGCATCTCTATCTTGCATATAGCTTTATTGCAAAACTTCAGCAACAACTTGCAAGTATAAATGCGGCCTTAGTCAAATCATTAGGGGTCGGTGTGGCACCTCTTTTTCTTTCAAACATCCCTATCAGCCGCCAACACGTGCTGGTGGTAGGACCTTGTGCAGGGTCCGCCCGGATCGCTACCACCATCCTATTCTACCTACAGTGTTCGCATGTTGTGTTCCGGTTTGGGGATAAGACAGCCGGTGTAGAGACTAGCATAGAGGTATTCCATCTTAGTCCTCAGGGTTAGCAACGCATTTGCAGTCTTAGGCTTGCAGTCTTGTGAATGCGAATGTCTATGGGTCCCAGTTTCCACTTACCATCAGGTGGCTTGATTCACTCTCTTATTTTTCATATAGTTCTGCACACATTCCATCAATGTCTTCTTAGGTCTAAGCTTCCACTAAAGCCATTAAACATTCATAATTATTCAGATCTCTTCTCGTCACACTACTTTCATTCCTCCTCATACTTGTAACATGCCCATTTTATACAAAGGGAAGACTTATTCGTCACCATAATTGTGTAAAATACACCTCCTTCAAGATATTATTTAACAAATGAGTTGAGGTAAACATAGTAAGTACACTTCCTATTTAAACATTTTCAGAATACAATTTGGGGTTTCCCAGATGAGTCTGAGCCGTAAGACAGTTCAACAGATTTATAGTAATTGTTAACGAAAGTAACGAAACCCAATTACACCGGAGACAAGAAGTGTCTCCTGTTACATTTTCAGGATAACAAAAACAAAATTGAGCTTTCGGACAGGCATTTAGGAAATCTGTTTGAATTGGTTGTTGTTTAATATCTATCAAAAATCCAAAAATTCGTTCAAAAGTAGTCCCACTTATAAAAAATATACGGGGTGAGCAATCCAAATGGGTCAGTGATTTTTTTTAAATTAGGGTACTATTAATTATTCTGTGGTTAGGGTAGTTCGTTAGTTCTTAGGAACCCAAGGCCTCGATTTTGAAATTAATTAATAATCTCATTAGATTAATAAGGATTACATTAATTGATTCGACTTCCTGTTTGTATCTTTTTTTAAGAATAGTTAAGTATCCCTACGGAGGTGTATTATAGGTTCGTCTAAAATTGTTTATACTATTTATGTTTCCTAATGATTTAAATGTCAAAAATTGTATGATCGAAATTGTTCTGCACAATATTGTTTGGTCAAAAAAATGTTTGGTATAACATTTGTTGGGAATAACCCTGACCGTGAGGTGAAGTCGATGGAGCTCTGCTTTGCGGAACTCCTATTCCGCGTATTTGTGGCGCTTCGCGTCATGACACAATTCTAACCCAACCTAACCTATACATTAGTTGAGACCTGGTGTTTTATACAATATTATAGATTTAGCTTTTTAGTAATAAAAGTTTTAGACAAAATAATTTTAGATCATAACTGCTTTAGAATAAAAATATGTATGCAGAAAAAACTTTATGCTAAAAAAGAAGTATGACATTCAATATTATAGGAAACATGTTCGACCTTAAAATTTTAGCATATAAAATCTTAGGTCAGTCAAAGGGCACCCATTCTTACGGTGGTAGCGATCCGGACGGTGCACAAGGTCCTACCAAATACGTGTATTAAATTAGATATTTCCTGTTAAAACTTGTTCGAATGTTTGTTATAAAAGTACACGGTTAGACCCAAATAAACATGAAATAAACTAACACCTTACAATTTTTTAGACATACCTTGACATATCAACATTTGAAAGGTCATTAACATCGCCTGGGTCCGCCATGTTGACGTACGTGCTATCCTGCGGGTAGGCATACGTGCCCGCTGGGTCAGTCTCATACGCCATGAAGTCTTTCTGATCGTTGCTGTACTGCGTCTGATCATCGACAGCTGGAGGGTTGCTGGCTTGACTGGATGACGCTGATAGTGTGGATATACCTGAAGCATTAATTATATGGACCTCGTAAATGATTGACATAAATTAATATAACCAAAAATATAACCTCAAAAAGAACCAAACATCATTTTGGCTAAAACATCATCTGCCTGTGATGCGATTGCTTTAAAAACGAAACAGATAGTAACGCTAGTGGTCCTAGACAATATACATAACAGTAACGTAAACGATTACTCAAAACTGACGAAATACATAACGGTTAGCGTTCGTTCACTGCATTGTCTCAGGAAGTAAATATGACCGAAATGTCTTAACTACCAAACATAACACGCGATGGTCAAATTACAATTTAACAGAACATCGGGACTTGGCTGTTAAATATTTCAATATAAGGAATAATGATATTGTGAATAATAATTATTATAGCAGGAAGCTTTTGAATAGGAACTCCCCTTGAGCTGATATTATAGCCCTCGTTAAAAGCTTTTATCGAACTATAAAAGTTCACAATAAGCTGTGCTAAGACTTGTGAGTCAAGTGGGTCAAGAAATCAAGAATAGTTAAATATGGTGAATATCTATGTTTTTGGTCTAATTAATGCTAAAAATAGCATAGTGTTATTTCTTATAATTAACATGACACATTTAATTTGTGGTATTGTAAGAACTTTTACTTTAAACTGGTCCTTTCTGTTTAACACAATGTCATCTTTTTGTTAATTGGTTCACTTCATACTATTCGCTATACTTGTTTACCTAAAGTTACCTACTAACTTAATTATTTGGAATTAAATTACTAAAAACAAATTGAAATAATGATTCTTTGGAAATTATATTCACATTTGAACCACAATCCTTTGAAATAAGTGGTTTTATGAAAAGATCAGAGTTGTTGTTTGAGCTTGTTCTAGTTTAAGGATAAGTAACATTTAAAGTTCGTGTTTTAGTAAGAATTTCGTAATTGCCAATTTTAAGCGGCTAAAAAATAGACAAAAACAATTAGATAATCCTTCTCAAACATGAACTGTATTTAAAAAGTTTTGTCTGTTTAATTTAATCTCTTTTAAACTAAACTTGACATAGAATCGTATACCTGACATTAACTTGGCATCAAACAAGAAAGTTTACCTTTTCCGAGAATCTTCCCAAAACTTCCCAAAAGGCTCGGCAGGAACATCGCAAGGAGCATGCCCTTGAAGAGTTGGGCTCCCAACAGCAGGGGGAAGAAAAACTTCTTTAGGCCAAACGCTGAAATTTAATGCAAATAATTAATGAGGGAGCAATGTAAAACATACAGGAGAATTTATTGACTGAAGGTATCAGGGTGTCATCATTTCAACAATTATTGAACATAGGCCTGCCCCAAGGATCGGTTTGCGCCGCTTACATCAATCGTGTATCGATTTCACGTAACAAAAACAATATACAACTACTTATCTAATTGGTTAACATTATTATTATTTATTATTTTATTACTGTATTCTAGCAAATAAACTAATTTTGATTTGATTTGATTTTGAACAATTTTATTATGCGTAGGCTTTAAAGTCACTTCAGTTATTATTGAACCGAACTATATTTACCGAAAGAGCAATTTAAGTACCTTAATAATGTAGTAATTAATATACTTAAAAACATAATATTCTGCAAAATATCTGAACTATCGCTAGATTTTCTTAATCAAAATGAAGTCAACTTGGTTTTTGAAAGACATTACATGGTAAACATTCGGTTTATTCCAATCAATAGTGTTGATTCTTCATTCGAATTTCAAATAAAACTCCAGTAAACTGTACCAGAAATCTGTATTTCATACAGAAATTCCGACGTCGCCAACTGGAAAAAGTTTACGTCGGCTTTGCACTATAAAAACTTTTGCCAATGAAAAACTTTTCATGAAAGTTTTTTGATGAAATTGCTCCTTAAATCGCGTGCAGTTTGAAATTTTCTGGTAAGTGCTTAGAAAATACTTAAGCTCGTCGGATTTAATAAAAAAAGGTAGTCCGGGAGGAAAATTGTTCATTTTAAGATTTAAAATATGAGTATAGTTTATCAATTTTTGCGTACTTTAAATAAAAAAGAATAACTATCGGTGTAAAATCTTACAAAAATATACCATGCTCCAAACTAAGCTCTAGACTTTATATTAAGGGCACCAGACCACGTAACTCCTATTTCTACTTATAGCAAAATAGATACTTAAATACGAAGAAAACTTTCAGCAAAAAATAATGGAAATTGAGTGTTAGTTCGTAGGCAGGGTCACTACTAACTAGGTTGGTCGCGTCGACGGAGCATTCCCTTATTAGCATTTTTAAGAAAAAGATAAATATTAAGATCCACTTTAAAGGAATGAGTACTTACATCGAAATGTGATGAATCTTGCAGCTTTTGGTAGATTTATAGAAATTATATGCGTCTCAACAAAATTCTTGATCTTTTGAAATAATCGGTATTCATACGTGTAAGTACTAAAAAGTGCTCTTGATTCTGCTTCTTCGGCATCGTTGTTAAATTTTCTTGCTTCTCTTTTCTTTGCTAATTTGATTTCAACGCCGTCTATGATTTCAAATCTATCTTTGCTGAGAGCGTTGTCTATTATCCTTTCTACCTCATTTTCTAATTGTTTTTCAGTTTTATTTACAAGTAGGTACCTCTGTGTAAACGTGCCCACTGTTGAGATTACTTCCTCCAAGAAATTTTCTGACTCTTCTCTAGGTTCTTCTTTATCTTTAATATCAAATTTACTACTATTGCGACAACTATGGCATTCTTTAGATTCTATTTTATTATCTAGACTGTCTATTCTTTTGGTTATTTTTTCTATTTGACTCGTTTCATTACTAAGGACTGTCTGACAATTGTTTTGTAATATAAGGAGGAAAATATATGTTATGACTACTAGACTTTTTTCTGCGAACCTCCATTCTGATCTGCTAGGCCTTCGCTGGTTCGTTCTTTGTGAGAGATCCATTCTTGTGAGGATCTCTATACAACTTCATTACCGTCGTTATTTATTTTAACTTGTTTTAATTTGAGGTCATTGCAATCTGTAACAAAAAGAAAAGTAGTTTTAATGTGACAGTTGATAACTTGGTGAAATAATATGAATGTATAAATTATTAAAGTCTTTCAAGTGGATTCTTAAGATATACCTACTTTACACAGCAAAAGGCCTATTGGTTAAAATTAACTTAATATACTGTGGCACTCTCAGGAGCGAACCCTTATGTCCCTTATGTCCATGAGGGTTCAGTAATAAATGCAAATTTTACGGCCAGTAATAATTTAAATATATTAAATTATACTCGTGCCTAATATTTATCCCAAGCTGAATAGTTGCGATACTGACTCTGTGGCTAAAATTTCAAGCAATAGCCAACTATAGAATATTAATAATGGCCTCTTTGGGGCTGAAGCGTACTCGTAACTTGCTTGTTGTGCCTTTTTAGGGCTCCGCACATATATAGTGATACATGCAACATAATGTTTGGTCGGATAAGTTTGTAATTATATTACTTTCCCAGTCAGGACCCAATGATAATTGAGAAAGAATAGATTAGAATAGAATAGAATAGAACATCGTTTATTTCGCTTAGTTATAAATTAAATTAATGTGTGAAAAGTAGTGGTACGAAAATGGTATCCACTCAGCTATATGCCGTACCACCTATTGGAAGCGTGACGCTGGTTTTCTGTGGACCCACGGACTGGTTTTGCTAGACAGCATACATTGCATTCGCTTCTCCCCTCAAGTTAACATAGGGAAATGAAACTTACTTAAATGAGCTCAGTACCGACACAAGCTAACGAATACAAACTTTTTGACCAAAAACAATGTTATTTGTTTATGAGCTACATCTATAATAGGAAAACTAATAAATAACAAAAAATATATTAAAGGGCGGGGGAGAAGGTGCAGGAATTTTACGGAAGAACCCTTTGTGTGCAAGACCGTTTCGCTCTTGGTCGGTTTTTTTTATCGATCGCGACAGTAATTGGTATAAACGCCACTGTTTGTTATTTATTGTAAATAAGCACTAATAACGTTTTCCAATACTGACATAAACTTTAATACATGAGGCACTATACATTATAGGAAGGTCCTGTCGCAAAAAATCAACCATTGAATCGGACGTTAATTATTTCTCGAGACTTGACCCGGTCATTAGAACATGGTTCTATAATTGTTTCTATAGTGGCTCAACGTGAGGAAGGGAAACAAGCACCCCTATTGGTAAGTGGGATCTGTGACCCATAAATACGTATTTGCATTCTAGACTGCAGACTGAAATCCTAAGACTGCAAATGCGTTGCCAACCGTAAAGACTACGTTGGAATGCCTCTATGATACCGGATCACCCGATGTGATACTTCCACACCCGAATACAACAATTCGAACACTGCTGCTAGGCGGTAGGTTAAAATACCATGGTTACGATCCGGACGGATCTATGGCAATATCCTACCACCAATTAATAAAAGTTTTTACTTTATATCAAACACAGTAAATACTACATTATCTTGTGGTCTTGTGTCAAAGGTATAAAAGTTATTATATATAATATACATTTAATTAATATGATTTTATTTATAAACGTAACAAATACACCGGAAAAAGCCAGTTAGTATCCGTTTAAAAACAACGCTATTATGTATGATGTGACATGATTTTCCCACCGATTGTTACAAGTTACGGAGAAAACGTTATGACCGTGATCCAATTTAATAGAAAATGAATAAACTTCGACTTACTTGAAGTAGAACAATGGTGATTTAAGAAGTCACTTGACAAATATAAGGCGTGAACATTTTTTATGGAAACAAATGTGATATATACAAAAAAAGCGTTATTAAACGCACACAGAATAACAATAACAAAATATTATTATCCTTTTACTCTCAGATGTTACATAACATAAATCCATAGCAACACGTAAAATTTCTATAAATTTAAAATAAATACTTGCTAAATGACAAATCAAAAGATTTATTTAATATTAATCTTGATTTAAATGATATAGTAAAACTAAATAATACCAGAATACATTTTCAACTAAGTAATTATGGACCTTAAGATCAAATTATGTCTATGATCCGGGCATAAAATCAAATAAAATTCAAGACTTAACCCATTACATGTCCAACTAACCCCTTTTCAAATAAAACACCCTTTTGCAATCCGATCGGGATCAAACTATTACCCCTCTAACCGTGTAACACGGCGAGAAACGGGTTAACAACCCGGACATAAGGCTGTTCAGGACTTAACGATGTTACTTTAGGAAACCTTTTCAACCATTAGTGTTATAAAAGCTTTAACTTGCAAAAGGTTAAGGTGATTGAATAATTACTCTGCTACCTTATTTATTTTGAAAATCAGTCGTGTACCTAATTGGATGAATCAACTATTGTGTCACTTAAATTATTATGGTCTAATTTAATAACACTTGAAACCAAAACAAAAGTATACATTTTTGTAATTAGACAAATTCAATGTAACAGAAAGCAGTAACTTTTGCCAAAAATGGTGGTTGTCCGGGAGACAAACCATTATTAAACAAACCAAACTACCTGGTCCCTTGAGGAACCGTGTCGGTGAAATTCTAAAAGTTATAAAATTATTTCTACTGGCTCATGTCTAGCAGGTACACCTTTAAGCGCAAGCTTAAGGGCTATTTGTTGACACTCCAGAAATCTTAGTCCTCATCCAGCACTTACCTACACACATCATTATTTCAACCAGTTGCTTTTAAGTTAACCCTTTAATATTTTTTTTTAGTTTTATCTAGGCTGTATATCGGTATTTATGTATGCGTTTTATTTTTATTATTTTCACGTTTATTCTTCCGCTATAAGTATTATGTAAGTAGTTTACACGTATAGTATAGTATGTTTGTACAGTGCTCCGTGAGTCACCGCCGGTACTGGCTGAAAATCAGCGCTGTAGGTGTCTGACACCTCGGCATTTTGCTGAGCCAGAATCCGTTTCACTGCCGCGAGGACACACAATTGCGTGCTATGCCTGTTACGTTTGTTTTCTTGAATGATTTGTATATTAGTGTGTCTTATGGTTAGTGAATAAACGTATTTCTTCTTCTTCTTCTTCTTCTTCTCATTGAGTTCACAATGTAATTTTTTTTTTGAATTCGCGTTGAGTCTTTCTTTGAACTTCAACCCCCTACAAACATGTAAAATGTTAGTGACAAAACATTGTTGATTGACCCAATTTTACCTTTATAGTTGGTATAAAAAACGTCATGATTAAAAATGATTTTATTTATAACAGCCATTCTGCAGAGGAATATTATTTTGGTGGTGGTTCAAATAGTTCAGGATAAAACACAGATAAAGAAAGAAGACAGAAGACAAGAGTTAGCAGCGATAGTCATATGGTAAGATGAGGCCAAATAAATAAGTAGGTGAACATGCCTTTACACCTTTTAATCTCTGGTAGATCCAGGGAAATAACCAAAACAAGATGGAAAGATGTAGTACTTAGAAGCACTGAAGGAGAAGGTAGGAAAATATTATGATGGTAATGAGAGAGCAAAGTGCAGAAACATCGTAGCGTAAAAGAATAGAATAGAATAGAAATGGTTTATTTGGTGCTAAAAATAAAATGAACATAAACAATACCAAAAAAGAAAAAAAACATAATAAAAAGTAGAAATACAAACTTAGGAGTACTTAATCTAAAATGAACACCGAAAAGGTTGCCACTCAGCATGGTGTCAGGCTTACTAGCCTTGACGCTGGTTTTCAGGGCCTCCCGATTGAAGAGAGAGGAGGGCACTCCCAATCCATCTCACTACTATTTATTAAAAATAATGCCTAAACAAAATGATTAACAACTTAAACTAAATTATTAACAATTGATTATTCCAGACTTCTGAATTATTGCGTGTATGTGTGTGTGTGTGTGTGTGTGTGTGTGTGTGTGTGTGTGTGTGTGTGTGTGTGTGTGTGTGTGTGTGTGTGTGTTTGTGTGTTTGTGTGTGAGCGTACGCGCGAGTGTATATGTTTATATTATTTTTAAATAGTAAATAAATAAACTGCATCACAGATTTTTTTTTTAAAAAGAAATGTATATGTTATGAATACAGGACGTCTGCTAAGTGTTGGCCAATTGGATATTTAGTAAATATTATTTCATTTTATGTTTTAAGTTTATAACGTTTTAATAACTAACTTCACATTTTCTACGAGAACATAAAAGATAAACATAAGACAAAAGAAGTTTATTCAGTTCAGTCAGTTGCCGCACGGATACTTTTAGGTACACGTCAAAAATCTACCAGCGCTTTGCAAAAGACCACTGCTGAGAAGAAACGCCGCAAGAAACTCAACAGTCAGTTGTTTTTTTAAATACTACTTATGATATTATACAATTATAAAGTTTAACGTAGCATTATATAAAACAATGAATATAAAATAAAAAAAACAACAAGCGTAGATTGTTGAAAATGTGTCAAAACTCCGTAAGATCATGGGGACTAATAAGTAGTAGTAATAAAAAAATAAAAATAAAACTTATTATGACAGTGCAAGACAAATACATACAAAGTTTCGATACATTGATACACCTAGACAATATACAGTATTCACATATTTATTTTATGACTAATTTATTATTAGGTTTTTTAGCTGTTAAGTTTAGTTAAGGCGAAGCATTTTTATCTGTTAGATAGTCCTCGACCCTATAGTAAGCTTTAGACATCAACGACTTTTCCAAATAAGTTTTAAGTACTGGAAATGGTAACTTTAAAACTGCGTCAGGTAATTTATTATAGAAATGAATGCATTGACCTACAAATGATTTATAAACCTTATCTTAGCTATCGTTCTCTCGAGGGCAAACGTACAGAAGACGGAATAGTGGATGGTGGGACAGCGAACTAAGCGGGGAGCTATGAAATATATAAACATAATAAGGAAATATGATACCATATTACAAAATAACTAACTAAGAAAGAGCTTGAAAATATTTGAAATTATAAACAAACTGGTGAC
Source organism: Acleris sparsana (assembly GCA_923062465.1). NCBI lineage: Eukaryota > Metazoa > Arthropoda > Insecta > Lepidoptera > Tortricidae > Acleris > Acleris sparsana. The sequence continues at coordinate 10,357,151 of OV281307.1, read as the reverse complement.
CCGCCCTCGTTTCGCTTCGGTTAGGGTGAGTTTTTTGTAACACCAGTACAAAATCCAGAACTTATTATACATGAATACCTTCCTCTTGAATCACTATCTATTGCTAATCATCATCATCATCATCATGTCAGCCGAAAGACGTCCACTGCTGGACATAGGCCTTCCCCAAGGCTTTCCACTCAGACCGGTCTTGTGCTTTTCACATCTTCTGACCCCATCGGCCATCAGTCCTGCGAGCAATGTGCCCCGCCCACTGCCTCTTCAGTTTAGCTATTCTTCGGGCTATCTTAAGGTAATCTATTGCTAATAACTGCATTAAAATCAGTAGCGTAGTTTTAAAGGTCTGACCGTACAAACAGTTGTTTTATACTCTGTAAAGATGAGTATGAGTATTAAAGAGATGATGTTTAAAATTAATCCCACTACTAATGAGAGAGATATACTAGAATTATATAATAGAATAACTGACTTACTGGTCAAACAACAATATATCTATCTATATGTAATTAATTATTGTATATTTGAGCGTCGGTGGCATAGGGTGGCTTATGGTGTCGACTAGTGATCGTTAGGTACCGAGTTCGAACCCCCGCGGTCACCATGTACGGTCACGGACCAAAAAGGTCACGTTAAAAATGCCAAGTCATTTGTAATTGATAGGAAACTCAACCTTATTGCTGTAGAATGACAGATTGACTTTGGAACCAAGGTGGGTCACAAATTTAATTCGTTGACTGTACCAATGAGTTTTTCTAACTTAAGTGCAATACCCGATGTTCGTACGGTGAAGGAAAGACATCCTCATTTACAATCATTGTATGGAAAACCTGTGGGCCGGAATAAATAAATGTACTTGATAATATAATCGATTTAAAAATTAAACTTTTTTATAATTAAATACGTGTTTTTATTTACATATTTCACGCAACCCTAAAAGTAATTTAAACGATACATGAAAAAAACAAAATATTGAAATTCATTAGTTTAGTTTAGATTATTTATTTCACTAAAAAAATTACAATATAAGTTTGCATTACATGTCAAAATTAAAAGTATTCTCATCATGGTTTTCAAAAACGAATAAGATAATAAAATTAATAATACAAATCATTTCACCAATAGAGATCGTCATAGTAATTTAAAAGTAATATAAAATAACAGAGCTGTACCTGAACCATGAATAAATATAAAAATAATTACATTTACATGTTTACCAAAATGCCAAAACCACACACAATTATATATTTTTTCTTGCAGCCCATCATTTAAAAAGTTTTCGTGATTAAGCACCTAAATATTGTAGGAGCAGTCACGTGCGGAGTAATGTCTGAAGTTGTAAAACCGAGTAATTCGATTTTATAAGTTTAATTTGTTAGCCGGTTTGCAGATGGAAAGTTTTATTAAATTCTCAGTTGGCAATATACTTCGTAAAATGTATTTTTCTTTCGATTGAAATATTTATGAAATTTGTAAAAAAGACTAACAAAATTCTTGAAGAACTAAGAACCTTTACAATGGCCAAAGTTTGTCGGTCTGTCCAAAAATACTTCAGCAATGAAATAACACTAAACGGAGAAAGTTAAAGACAACTTTGCGAATATTTCATACCATATCTTTGTTAAAAACGGGAAAATGTTCCTCTTTAAGATTATCAAACCTACTCGCGATTTTTTTTTTGTGTTTGCAGATCATTTTTTGACATCAGGGGGTTGTGCAGGGTTCGTCCGGATCGCTACCACCATCTTATCCATTAACCTACCACCAAACAGCAGTGTTCGCATTGCTGTGTTCCGGTTTGGGGATAAGACAGCCGGTGTAATGACTAGCATAGAGACATTCCATCTCAGTCCTCAGGGTTGGCAACGCATTTGCAATTTTAGGCTTGCAGTCTTGTGAATGCGAATGTCTATGGGTCACAGTTTCCACTTACCATCAGGTGGCCTGGGTGCTCGTTCGCCATAAAAATAAAAAATAAAATAAATATATAGCTAGCGTAACAGACACATCAACAGCTAGATACTAGAAAACAATTTACGAACAAACAGTTGATTACAAACCTAAATTCAGTCCGTTAATTGCGTCCGCCGAGTCCCGACGCGTCTGGCGTTGGAACCGGACTCGTACTACACAAACTTAGTTATCAGTTCCACAGTATAGCTATTGCTCACCAGTAGGGGAGATGCTTCAATTGAGGACTATATAACTGACAAAAATGCATGGCCTAAACCCAAAATTTAGTGAACTAGGTGAACTTGCCGTCCCCGGGCAAGTCTAAAAGTAGCGAAGCGTTTTGCCATCATTTAAAAAAATCTCAGTAACGCTTTAGCTTAAGCCGCGATTCCCTCCAGATTACCTGTACAGTCTGTAACTGTTCGGGCATCTTAATAAAATTTTGTTTTAAACCTCACTCATAAGAGTCAGAAGGAATTTTCCCATTTTTCCCATTGAAAGTCTATGGGAACACATTTTCGGTGATTATTCCTGCGTGGTATGTCCGATTATCAAATTTATTTTTTCTAAACTATCTATGGCTAGATGTATTACGGGCTAAATTTGATCCTGATATCTTTAATAGTTTAGGAGGAGTATGCGGATAATTCGGGAAGAATGGAGCTTCGCTTTTTTAGACCTTTTTACAAAGCCGAAGTTCCAATTATAGTTATTATAGTTATTATTATGATACAAGTGTGCTAAGTTGACCATTGTATACAAGGCGCTATTGTGTGCGCACGAGCGAAAGCGAGTGCGCCACAAGAAAGCCACGTATATTATGGTCACAGGCACACGTGTTACATACGACGTTTTTCAACACACTTGCGAAAAAAAAACAAGACTCTTCATTTAGTCAAATTTTAATTAATTATTTAAACAATTGGTAAAATGATTTTAATGAAATTGAGTTATTTTTTAGTAATAAAGCTGATTTCACCAATTTATTGAAATAAATATGTAGATAATGTTATTTGCCGCATAAAAACTGTTTGTTGCTAAGAAAAAAAATGGTATAACCCGATTAAATTATATCGCTTCTTCTTCGTACGTACAACTTGGTACTAGGCTACAAATGTAAATTGTTTGGGTTAATAAACTAAAGGCACTTGTGCGTAATATACTGAAAAAGCACGCGTGTTTAATATCTAGGTTTATGAGCCAAAAATCGGTGGAATAAAAAGGTCGTTTTGAGCAAGTGTGTTGAAAAATAACTAACTTTATAGTACAGTCTCGATGGTAATTTTACATAGAATAACTATAAAAACCTTCTGTATAATGGTGACCCCTTCTTTCAGACCTGGTATCACTTAAATGTGCCAACTGACTATCATAAAATCTAGCTAAAAACCATCCCTAAGAACCCTGCTGTCAAATAAAACACGCATCCAAAGGTTTACCAGTTTAACAGCTAGGATGCCACAGACAGACACATACACACCACTCTTCTTGAGTCGGGGGCTGATAAAAAACTTACTTCGAATTACAAGTCAATTTCAAGGTACAGATAAAAAAGACAAGTATTTTCCGTATTATATACCCTTAAAGTTGTAGTTACTTGTAGTTTAATTCGTGTGGAAATTATTGAGTAAAACTTACTGTTCTTTATGGTTTTTGTGAGGCCCAACGGGCCCTGCAGCGTTCAGTCGTAGATTCAATTGTCAACTTTACTTCTTGTTTGTGATAATTCACTATTCCGTCTAGGATCGTAGATAATAATGTAACATTTTAGGAGTCTGGTGTAATCTAGTGAGAGCACAGTGGTTATCGACAAGATGCTATGCAATCTACGAATCGTTTTAGTTTTAGAAAATGTTACCCTTACCCCAACCCTTTTAAAGAACCCTGTCAAATGAAGAACCGAACAAAATTCTACCACCGCAATATTATGTTTTAATAATATAAAAAAAAATGTCTGCTAGAGTTTCTTGCGGCGCTTCTTCTCCGCAATGATGGTCTTGTCCGAAGCGCTAGTAGATTCACTCCATATTAACGACGTGTAAAAGAGCCGTCGTGTGGCCAATTTCCTGAACAAATACTTAGTTTTTTTTATGTATTGATCTTCTGTTTTCAACGGACGATATTGTTACGGAAATATATATAGGATTGACGTAAGCTGCCGGACGGGCACGTCGAGCGCTTCTGTGAATTCCATACACGTTGATAGTTTTCGAAAATAGTTTACGTTACCGTTATTCATCTTGTCTAGGGCATGGTAAAGGTAAATTATATTATTATTATACAGTTTGTGTTTTCTATACAAAGACAAATATTATAAGGCCTAAAAGTACTTTTTTATTTTAATGTTATGTATAGTGAAGGCAAACGAGCACACAGGCCACCTGATGGTAAGTGGAAACTGTGACCCATAGACATTCGCATTCACAAGACTGCAAGCCTAAGACTGCAAATGCGTTGCCAACCCTGAGGACTGAGATGGAATGCCTCAACGCTAGTCATTACACCAGCTGTCTTATCCCCAAACCGGAACACAACAATGCGAACACTGCTGTTTGGCGGTAGGTTAATGGATAGGATGGTGGTAGCGATCCGGGCGGAGCCTGCACAAGGTCCTACCACCCGCACATACTCGTATAAGTCCTAATTATTATTTTTGTATTCTTATTTTAAATACAAATTAATTCGCCACGCCGCGTATCGGTAACATGTTTCAACTGATATCCCAAAATCAGATGAACATTAAAATTGAAATGAAACTAAATCTGGTCCTCAGAAGTATCAAGTTAAACTTTTGCTGTAACAAGACCCGATTAAATCTATTCCGGGGATAAAATATCTGGCAGTTTAGAGGATTGTAAAATAACGTTTTAAGCGCAGCTTTGTTTGCAAATTTAGCTCCGAGCGATAACGTTCTCATTTCCTAAATCAAGTCCGAATTGAATAATTTAATTTATATTGTAGGATTCGTACTTTGTTACAAAAACTAGATATATAAGTTTTTTTTTTATTTGTTTGCTTCTAAAAAATATTTTCTTCTAGAAAATATTTTCCATTAACCCACCGCCAAGCAGCAGTATTCAAATTGCTGTATTCCGGTGTGGGGATAAGACAACCGGTGAAATTACTAGCATGGAGGCATTCCATCTCAGTCCTCAGGGTTGGCAACGCATTTGAAGTCTTAGGATTGCAGATTTGAGATGGTAGTCTTGAGATTTTAAATGTATGTTTCAGATCCCATACAATCAGGTGGCCTGAGTGCTCGCGTGCCTTATAATAATAAAATAAAAAAAATGGTTTTATTTTTACAACATATTAAAAAATAGTAAAAATCGAACTACGTTATCGTAGTTTGGATGGTTTTTTTAGCTTAACAATCCTCTCAAGGTTATCTTTTTCCTTTTCAAAAGAAAAGCCCACATCAGTCCACTGCTGGCCATAGGCCTCTTTCATTGCACGCCACTGAGCTCGGTCTTCAGCTCTTCTTCTCCATTTGCCACCAGCTACCTTGCGAATATCATCGCTCCCACTAGTCCGTCTGTCTGTCTGTTTGTCATACTGTTATCAGGAAATTGATAAATCAGCCTTAGTAGGTAAACATTTTTTTTAAATTAAATTATGTTAAATAAAATAGAAAATATATCATGTTGTTAAGGAGTTATATATTAGGTATATATTACTTTATAAGCCTTACCAATTTGTAATCCAATTTTACTTATTAAATTAACGTTAAAAGGTCTCCATTAATTTGTAAAAAAGAAAAAAAAAATAGTTCTTTTCGAAATACTTAGTTATTTTTTGTATTCAAGTTCTTCTTAATTTTATTAAATTGAAAAATGACTAATTGTTTTAAAAAGGTGTAATATATTTCGTTGAAGAAAATAAAGTAGATCCAATAAGTTAAGCCGAAGCACTACGAAATAAAAGGTTCTATCTACTTTTTTGTCGGCTTTCATCCTTTTGTAATGAAAATATTTTACGGTGTTGTGGATTAAAAAAAAAAAACCTCAATTCTTTAAGTCCTATTACGGCTTGTGTGCTTGTTTGCTTTCCCAAGCTTTATAACAATGTAAGATATTTTTGCGATTATTTAACTGTATGTGTACATAGTAATTGTCTTAATGTACGTGCGGTAGGTGGTTTAACATTTATAACTATGCAATAATACAAACAAATAAAAAAAAATAAAAAAAATAGTTTCAGTTAGTTATATTTTTTGTATAGTTCTTATTTTAAACTTATCAGTCGATAAAACGCGGAAATGTGGATGTGACAGCCTTATCCACATTTTTTTGACGCGATAAACGCCACCATACTATCCCCGCTGGGAATGGAAGGTACCTGTCTCCAATATAGTTACAAGATGCCACTCACGTAAACGATTTGCGAAAACGTTCAATATACTATAGATTTGCTTATGCGATCAACGCTACCGTCGGGCAGTTTACGTCAATCCTATATATTTTCAATAATCTTATCGATGAATTCTCCAACCACTGATTACACTAAGCGGTGGTTGAATTCCGTTATTTACGTAAGGTTCTTAATTTAAAATGGTTCTTGAAAAGTTTTGAAATAATTAGCATAGTGCTAGTGCATAGATCCTTAATTAATTGCAGTTTTATGAATTCCATGCACTATGTGAAGAAAATCACACGCCAGACTATTTAAGTCTTTGCTTTACTTTGCTTGGATTACTAGGATCCCATTAGTGGGTAAGAGCTGTCCGAAGCTTCCATTAGAGGACTTAGTGTTAGCGACATTTCTATAAAGAGGTTTCTATAGTAAATGCATTGGGCAAAGGTGTTGAATACTGTTGATTACTAACATAATCGGCTACATGTTTTGGACTCAATCATGACTCTCAATGCGATGTTTTAATCTTACTTATATTAATAAATAATTCAATACATGCGAAAGCATGGATATGGTCGAAATTTGGCACAGAGATAGATCAAAGTTTGGAATAGCAGAGAGGTTACTTTGTATCCTGGAATTGGAGAGTTCTCGAGGGATTAGCGAATAACTTCTACGCGGATGGAGTTACGAGTAAATATAATTATTATGCTAAGAGACTTAGCTCCACCGTAATGGAATGGATGCAGTGTAGTGCGCATAATATAACTTAATGCACTCGAATGCATCCTGAATACCGAGCGAGTTTGAGCGTGGATGGAATTCTTTTACACATAATTAATTTGCAAGCTCAACCGAACTAAATTTATTGAAAGAAATAATTAATGAACACATTCAATAAACATTAACCTACCGCCAAACAGCAGTGTTCGCATTGTTGTGTTCCGGTTTGGGGATAAGACAGCCGGTGTAATGACCAGCATAGAGGCATTCCATCTTAGTCCTCAGGGTTGGCAACGCATTTGCAGTCTTAGGCTTGCAGTCTTGTGAATGCGAATGTCTATGGGTCACAGGTTCCACTTACCATCAGGTGGCCTGTGTGCTCGTTTGCCTTCTCTTTGCCATAAAAAAAAAAATGCACGAGTTTATATTACAAAAAGCTAGCTGTTGGAACGGACCTTCATTCTACTGGATAAAACGATATTGCCTTTGTCATGTTATTAATATTGTTTATAACTCAGCCGCCATTTTGGTCAAGTAAATAAGAGCTATTATAACGTTGACAATATTTGAATAAATTTAGGCGCTGGGCCGAAATTCTAGGTGGTAAATATAAACCATATCGTCCTCGACCTGTTATGGTATTGTCAACGTTTTGGTAGCTCTTATTAAATATCTAAATAAATCAATACCATTAAAAACAACATGAATTTTATTGCCCAGAATTAAAGCGATTAATTAATTAAATGAAGGGAGACCTTCCTATGTCGCTAAAGCGGAAACTCGTTAACGTGTGTATCCTGCCTGTCCTAACCTACGGTGCCCAAACCTGATCACTCACCGAAAATCAGAAGCTCAAACTGAAGGTTTGCCAACGGGCTATGGAGCGAAGCATTTTAGATTTTAAAAGAACGGATCGCGTTAGGAATACTACGCTTCGCTCCAGAACCGGGATAACTGATGTTGGTAAAACAACTGCCAGAATTAAATGGGACTGGGCTGGCCACATCAGCCGCATGTACCCGGATAGGTGGGCTACCGTAGTCACCAAATGGATGCCGCAAGACGGGTGGCGAAGACGAGACAGGCCCAGGCGGAGATGGCGGGACGACCTGGACGCATTTCTTGACAACTGGCCGGACGTTGCCACTGATAGGGATTTGTGGAAATTAAGGGGGGAGGCCTTTGCCCAGCAGTGCAGTGGGACCAACAGGCTGACTAAAAACAAAAAAAAAAGAAATAAAGCCATGATTATGATAGGTACTTGAAATAAAATAGTGCTTATAATTTCAGGATTGTACTGAAAGTGGTATAGCTATTGAAATGTGGCTCCCACGTTCGGTTCAACATTTCAACCGATGGACGTTAAATCAGAGGCCCTTGCCAAGACGCATTACGCTAACTAGCGTTTCTATTCGATTCGTTTTTAAACGAATCTCGTCACTGGTAGATCACGTGACTTTTCGTATCACGTCATCTTGGCCTCAGGTACAAAAATTGTTTATATCCCCCAAAGGGACATAGAGTAAATTTTCTTCCAAAAATTTTGACAATTCTCGAGGGAAAAGAGATTAACTACTTTCACGTCGACGGGAACAAAAGCTAGTTTTAAATTTAATTAAACTTGTTGAATTATAGAAATGGAAAAGGGCAATCAAGGAATTTTACTGGCGAACTAATTATTAGCGAGTAAAATAAATCATTTTAATGGATGTAACACATCTGTGGCAATTTAAATCTTAAATCATAGAAGTCAGACGAGGCGAAATTTATTTTAAAGCAAAATATTCAAGCAGGGTTTTAATAACAAATGTTTAAAAACGCGTGTTATTCTAGCTAGTTGACTAGAATACCTTATTAATCATTTATTATGTCAAATTTATATACATAAGCATAATTCTTTTAGAATTATTAATTTATTAAAAACCAATTCTTCTGTACAATACTTTTATACATTTCGTCCGAAAGGTTAATAATAAAATCCCATGGAAAACCATTACGTCAAGAGTCACACTGAAAATGCTATTAGGTGAGCGTAAATGCCTACTTTATACCGCCAATGAGGTCGACGTAATGGAGTCGTTAGACCCTTAATTTTTACCCGTTACGATAAAAAGGGACCAGTGTAAAAGCATTTGACAATATCGACCGATCGAAGGGAAAAAATGACTTTTATTAGAGGTCCGTTACAAAAGTTGTGATGGCAACGTATCATATTTTCGTTTGTCTTAATTGTTGTGAAATTGAATAAAATTGTACAGTAGGAGTTTTTCGGGACAAGAAATCGATCTGTCAAAGTTTAATCGTAAAAACTCGGTTGAAACCCGAGCGACGCTTGGTCTCACAGATCCTATCTTATCTTGCAGCTTGGCCCTTTCTGATGCACTTCGATTCCTTTAGAATCTGTGGTGCGATTACCCTCTTACACATTCAGCTGGTTTGAATGTGCAGATAGCCATAAGTACATCGGGTAATGTGGCAAAGAACCACCTCTAGAAACCCTGCATTCAAATAAGAACGCATTCCTATATAACACCCCTCTTTAACGTCGGGGGGTTAAAAATACAATCCCCTCAGATATCACAGATGTTTGTTTAAATAGAATGTAATGAGATTTCATGGTGAAAATGGTGAATTCAGCAGAAAATGGCGCAGAAATTACGATAAGGCAACGCTGTTAAAACGGGGATTGAGTTTTAACACTGAGCATTGGATTGTTATTTTTATTTTATTACTAAAGCCGTTATTAGTGCGAGGTCAGAGAAGATTAAATTAAATAAAGCTTGAAGTTTCTCTAGCATAATTAAATTGGAGAATAAAATGCAAATGTGTGACGGATTCAAGATGTTTTTGGTTATTGTTCCGTTACCGACTCGCAGTTAAGGTTATGCGGCGACCTTTATTAGTAGTAGGTAAGGTGGGGTAAATGCGTCTCCGGGGCAAATGCACTAAACCAATAACTCTCCTAAAAATATATGATTAAAAATATAGACGCGCTTACCCCAAGGTGGAGCAAGAGCATCAACGGGGTACGTGCGACAAATCATTTAATTTTTAGGAGATATTATTGGTTAGGCGCACTTGCCCAGAGGCGCTCTTGCCTTAGGCGCACTTACCCCACCTTACCTTATGCCTTTTAATTTTTTCGGATAAAAATCCTTTTAATTTTTTGAGATGAATAACATCATTCATATTTGGAATTGCAATAGCATGCAGCGGATTGTAATTTGCAGTACCTACGTATCTTTCGTATGTGTTTGGCGGGTGGTAGGACCTTGTGCAGGGTCCGTCCGGATCGCTATCCATTAACCTACCGCCAAACAGCAGTGTTCGCATTGTTGTGTTCCGGTTTGGGGATAAGACAGCCGGTGTAATGACTAGCATAGAGGCATTCCATCTTAGTCCTCAGGGTTGGCAACGCATTTGCAATTTTAGGCTTGCAGTCTTGTGAATGCGAATGTCTATGGGTCACAGTTTCCACTTACCATCAGGTGGCCTGGGTGCTCGTTCGCCATAAAAATAAAAAATAAAATAAATATATAGCTAGCGTAACAGACACATCAACAGCTAGATACTAGAAAACAATTTACGAACAAACAGTTATAATAGCTCTATCCCTTTCACTCACTGGAACTTGGCAGATTTTAACAGCTTAAACCGCTTGTGAAGACGAGAAAGCAGTGACCGTCCGCGTCATTTGTATGCAGCCGCGCGCGTATTTTCACCTGCGCCGGAGTTGAAGCAGACTTACGTGGGCCGCGACCATAGGCACCGTAGAGCACTATGTTTTTTTTTTTTGCACGTAGATGGTAATATACTCAAGCCAACTGTTCTAAGCGGGGTGTGAAACCCATAGACAATTGCAATCTCATGATAGAAATCCTCAGAGCCGTATTTAAAAACTCATCTTGGCTTTAAAGCCACTCACAAGATACGTCAAAGTAAAAGTCAAGTCACTCATAGAGATGAGCGTAAAAAAAGTGTACATTTTCGTGTAGTTTAAAAATTACGTTTTGAGTCGCATGGTGTCGCAGCGTTGCGTCGCGTCGCGTCTCGGTGAGTTGACCCTTAGTAGAACGTTTGTTAGGCCTTTACCTCAAAAGCATAAATTCCTTGTAGCGGTTCACCGAATCGCTTTTCACCTCGAACGTATATTTAATTTTCGCGTTGTGACAATGTCGCAATGACAGAATATCATCTAATATTTATTAATCACAAAGATAATATTTCAATGACTTTGATAACATTTAAGACATTAAACTACAGGTACAAAACGCGTTTTAAAAAAAATGTTACAGAATTTTAGTGCGAACATCAATTAACGCGGCACATTAAATAGAGTCCCAAACAAACATCGATCGCGACGAAATGCGTCTAGGGTAAAATACTACAAGAAAAATTAAATGCTACCATATTAATTATATTAATGTAAAAAGCCACGCGAAATATTGCTCCAAGTAAAAGATTCTATTGAAATTTTGTTCATTCGAGGTGAAATGCGATTCTGTGAATTGCTACAAGGAATTTATGATTTTGAGGTAAAGGACTAACAAACGAAACGTAGAAGCACCGGTTTATGTATCTTTGCATTGTTTTTGGCCACTCTAAATTTTTACTAATAACGTAAAGCATTATGTTTTTTTTTTAAATATTTATTTTGCTTTTATAATTAATCTTCAGTCTTAACTTTTTATGAATATTAACCTTAGTGGCCAAAAAAGGTACAGTGGCCAGAAACACTACTTCTACCCAAGAACATAGATTAAAATATCATAAGCGGCCTTTGTACGGTAGTTTGGACTGCGCAGACGCAGTTAACCTAGTTGGCAATGACCTTGGCTACAAAGCTAACGGTTCTGAATTGGAATCGATTTGTGTGATAAACACGAGTATTTGTTCCTGAGTCTTGGTGGTTTTCTATGTATCTAAGTATTTACCGAACAAAGTGAGATCTAACCGCATTACACAGACACGGGTCTATATTGTATCCTATAATTACACATACATAAATAAACTCACGCGTTCACGCGTTCGTTTAATACTTGTAGCTTTATATAATGCTACATTAAGTTGTACCATTGTAATATGAAATATGAAATATGTTTAAAAAATGACTGACTGCTGAGTTTCTTGCGGCGTTTCTTCTCAGCAGTGGTCTCCTCTTGGGAAGCGCTGGTAGTATCTTGACGTGTAAAAGTGCCCGAGCGACCTACTTAATAAATTTCTTTTATCTTTTTTTTTTTAACAGAGTACAATAACTTTAAAAACTTGTTGATGTTGACCACATTTTGCACAATTAGGCTAAGATGTTTACCAGCCTGTTAGAGACAGGTTGCAAGCTCAAGTTACTACAAGCTTTTATCCCCGTAGTCGCCTCTTACGACTTCCACGGGAAGACATGAAGTAGCACTATTCTTACCCAGCAACCAAACGGGCATTTATGGTAATAATCCGTTTATTTTATAAATAATCATTTTTTTTTGAGAAACTGTTACTGTTAAATCTTGTGTATTTTTTTTTTCTTTTTCATGATTTTTGTAAATCAATGCTAACCTTATGTTCACGCTTCTAACTATCTTAATATCTTAATATTATATAAAAAAACTGAAAGTATTATGTAAAAAAGTTAATAGTTCTAATAATTATGTCAGCAAACGAATTATGACCAAAAACAATTATGGGTTTTTGTTTGAAGATTACTATAAGTATAATTGCTCCAATATTCATAAAACTCCCCGGTAACAACAAATAGTTTGTAAAAGAAATAACAAATAAACATCGTTTGTAATCGAAGTTTTTCGTAACATGTTGGTATGCCAGAAGCCTTGTTGGCGGTTGTTGTATCTAATTATTTGTTCTATTTCATTTATTTACTACTATTTACTAGTGAATTATATGAATGTATTCGTCACAATTGTATTATATTCATGAGCCTTGATTAGCAACGTATTTTCATATACATTAACTAAAATGTCAACATAACTCACTAATTAAAACCACTCTCATCCTAAAAATGAACTCTATTCTATATTGGAAGTATTTTTTAGTATAGGAGGTGTATTTTCATCTACATTCATTTAAAAAAAACCACAGAGAAGAGACACTGTTCCTTCCACAGAGAAAATAATAACTCTCGTCGGACTGCCGAAGCTATAAAACCTGTCCCAGACGAACCAATTTATCCTGCATGCAGTCCTTCAATTGTAGATCGGAACTTATAGCTCCGTATTGCACTTGTGCGAATGACACGGAGCACCTGTTTAATCTATTTCTTTAATCACAAACCGTGGTTTTACAGTCTAAGCAGGCTATAAATAGAGACCCAATGCGTCTACTTAAACGTAAGGTATTAAGCGAGACCGAATTGAAGCCGAAACATTTCCGAACAATGGCCGACAATGTTATCGAGATTTGATTACGTGATTGTAGAAAAAATACGCACCGAAACTGGTAAATTGTATGCTCTTGTTCTATTCTCATGTCGACAGAATACGCGGTGTTATCGAGAAACGTGTCAACAAAGTTCTTGAAATTTGTAAGGCGCGATCACGGTTTTACATAATAGATGTGGTAGCTTAATAAACTTTTTTTATTTTTGTCGAATACGTAGCAGCATCTAAATGTATAAATCAGTTGTTTAAGTATAATCCATTTTTTTCACGTAATACATATACTTTAATAAAAAAACAGACTTCTAAAATTTACTACTCCTCGGTTTGCCGTAGTCAATTAAAAACTTCACAAAGCCCCCAGCTGTTAACAACAATAATTATAATTGTAGCCTGCAATTTCTTATGGAGCAGATTTATATCCAGCCAAGAGATAACGGAAGACAGATGGGCTATTAAAATCACATTAAGAATAACTTTGCTGACTTTGTAAAAATATAATTGTAAATTCACTGTTGGTTTTTGCTATGGTTGAATGTACCTACATCTTGTAGATGTAAATTATTTAATTAAAAAAAATCTAATGTTTATATGACAGAGCCAAAAATATAACTAAAATAATAAATTACATACAAACGGTTTAACCCTTAGTGTGTAATGAGCAAAATCTGTTACTGAAAATTACCTCTTGTGATAATTTTATATTTTTTGAATTCAGAATTTTGCTTGAATACGTTTAATGGAATGAGACTTAAACACAGCATTTTTTTTATTTAGCCCTATAAACGGTTAATTTATAAAAATCTTATTAACAATAAGAAAATCTACTAATATATCCAAATAATTAAACTAAAGTTTTTTTTGTGTAACGCCAGAAACGCGTCACGTTTCCTAGCATGAATTTTAACATCTTTAACATCTTTAACTATTTGCAAAAATATTTACAAAAAAAAACAAAAAAAATGCCAATAAGGTTAGCGTCTTCCCTGTAGACATACCCGAATTTAACGTTTTCAAGGACATATTTTCTGGCTGATCCCGTATCGAATAAACGGGCTCAGGTAAAAACATAAATTACATGCACCCACGCCTTTAAATAATTACCTCAGGAAAGACAACTTTGTTTCTTCGAGTATATTCCGCATTCAATACTGATTTTAACACGTTTTATATTATTAAACTGAAGACAAAGAAGCGATACACACTAAGACTTTACAATTGTAAAAACGTCTTAACATTTTTTCAGCTCATCAAGAAACTAATGAATGGTGACAGTAAAAAATGCCTGCCAATACTCCACTCATGCATTGTTCGTATGAATGAAAGTGCGTAATACTTTGTTGAGTGACAACCTAACTGTACGAATAGAAATGAATAGAGAGTGTTTGTTGACTTAACATACTTGAAGCTCGTAAAACATACGCTTTTCAGGGTCATTGTTTAGGAGAAAAACGTTTTGTTTAGACTTAATTTTTATTAGCGTTTTAATGTTGAGACTGTTTTGAGGCTTTTATTTCTGCGTATGCAAATGAATGACTAGGATATTTGTGCCTTTGTTATTATAATATTTTACTAGTTTTATTATTATATTAAACTGTCCTTGTCTATTTGTAAGACTTTACCTATATATGTGCCAGAAGCGACTTTGTTTTCTACTTGGTATAGAAGCCTAATAAAAACCTACTCGATACCTACCCGGTACACAACCTTTCACTTTTCATTATCTCTCAAGGTTCAGCTGGAAGAGATCCCTTAAAGGGATAAGTTCGCCTTTTCTTTACATCTTCATTGTATTGTTTTTATTTTATTTTGTATAATAAAGTGTTTAAATAGATACATACTTTAAGCCTTGTAGTGGGGGTGAATGACGAATCAGCAGGTCAAGTTTTCTTCATGCCAAGGTCAGGGTAAAAATGATCACACAGGGCACTGAATTAAGTGGACTCTGATGAAGCCCCTACATATTTTTAATCTCAAGATTACAATCTTACGATGATAATCATAAGACAGCAAATGCGTAAGTTGCCAGCCCTGAGAGGACTCAGATACAGTCGTAATGAAAACGGTCCATTTTGTATAGGATTTTCATAGAAAGCTATCCGTTTTCATTGTGTAGCATGCCTCTATGCTAGTCATTTCACCCATATGTCTTACATCACAACAATGCGAACACTGCTGCTTGGTGGTAGGTTAAAGGTTAAGATTGTGGTAGCGATCCGGACAGACCCTGCACAAGGTCCTTCTACCACTTCCACAGGGTTCTGATACTTGATACAAATGGGTTCAATTGGCATGGAAAATATAATTATTATGGCTTAAAGGGACGTTCTTTAACCCTGTATAGTGAACTGATACAATTTTAAAAGATATAAATGGTCTCTTGGTATCATTTTCGCGGGGCAGTATGGTTTCCAGTCTGATCTTACCCATTTTAACTTCCCACCAAGAATAAACAAAAAAAAACTATTAAATCAGGCATATATAAAATGACTTCATACCAAAAAAGAAATCAGAATAAAGTTAGAATTAAAAGGCGTGGCCCACTCCTTTCGCTTAAAGGTCATGACAATGTTGTTGGTAACAACAATAATCCAAGTTGCAAAGTAATTTCAGTGAAATACGATAGCATCAAACATAATCTATCTAAAGACTCAACGATTGCTAACGACACTGAGTTATTAAAGATCTGTCAGAATTTGAAACCAAGACAGCTTTGAACAAATGAACAAGTTAATATTGAAATATGCTTGCTCTGTTATAAAACGTATAATATCAGGCAAATTACAAGTTGTCAAGAAACCGGATTGACAATAGCATTTTCCTATTAACATTTGAGCTCTAGTATTTCCAACGTTGAATTTTTAAAATACAATTTATTAAACTGCACAATGTTGCATGCACGTGTGCTATGAAGAGAACATGGAATAGCTTTTCTATGCAACTTTGCAGTTGTTCGAATAAATGTGGTTCTGGCAGCACTTATCGGTCGATGCTCTTCAAAGCCGTCGCGGTTGTTTACCCTGTTTGATATCATAGACAAAACAATTGATAGCAATAGATCCGTAACTGCTTTGATGAAAATCTGGGCCTTTATTACTAGACAGTAAAAACCATATGGTCTTTGACCTGTTAAGAAGCTATCAAAACGTTAACACTGACACTGGATTCTTGACCCTGGGACTGAGATTGTATGTATCACCCAAAGGTGTACAGTTACCGCGGTATTGACGCTTGCAACATTGAATGCATAACTGAATGCAATTTCCTGTTTTAACACACGCAAGTTTTATAAACCCTATATTTAAAAGATCACCAACGCTGCCGTGCAGATCCTAAACCACAGTAAGTGCTGTTTTTGCGATTTTTTGTTTTTTTGTGAGGCTGAATCAGTACAACAAGACGCATATTTGTGTATACTCGATTTATGATTTGGACGATGGGAACAGTTGAAAACCGAAGCCTCCACGTACAGTAAATGACAAAAAGTCAGCCAATTATTTTGATAATACTAACTAAAGTGCCGTAAAAACGACTACGGCTTTAAATTTTGACATTTTACTGATTAAAATACAGTAAACATCTAATTTTAAACCTTAATTAGCCAGTGAAGAGCTGCCAACTTTTAAGCCAAAAACAGATTAAAATACAGTAAAACATAAATGTACTAAAATAATTATACTGTGTTGTAAATCTTGTTGTTCTCTTTACCAAACTTACTAAGCTAAAGTACAGTAAAAATATCATACCCTTATTTTAATTTGTAAATTCCTTATCAACCATTTCTAAAAAACCATCTAAAAGACAGTAACAATATTTATACTGTTATTTAAGTGGTAAATTTCTCGAATACAAGAGCATTATACAATTTAAAGTACAGTACCTGACTAAACTTACTGTGTTTTAGATAGTAATTTGACTATTTTCGTATGTCTTTGCTGTATTCGTGGCAGCAGTTACTGTGCGTTAGATCGGATTTTCGTCATCAGTCGCGTTCCCGCGTTGTGCGAAGCAGACCGTCCGGCGCCACGGAGCACGTGGACTGTCGAGGTAAGTACCTAAATGTTTGTTATATAACAATTCGCATACAATTTCTTTTGAAATATGTCCAAGATCTTTGTCCAATGTGTAATTTGCATCTCACAGTGTTTGCTTAGAAAAAATGTGAGACGCAATGCACATTGGACGAAGATCTTGGACAAGTGGAATACCACCCTAAAAGTAATATAAAAAAAAACTACAGATGCTCATTATTATCTAATCAATTCATTGTTAGTTTGCTTTTATATATAATTAGTTTTTGTCTTAATTTCATTCTCAATTAGTTCATTAAAGTTAAGTTACTAACTGCCACACTCGGAGACGTCGATTAAATTGAATGCTTGATTAAATTTGCTGCTCTCAGTTTCTTTGCTATAGCAAAAGAATAAGACAACACGTCACTGAACAAGCGTTAAATTTAATTGACGTCTCTGAGTGCGGCAGTAAGTAATTCTGATCAAATTACCGATTTCCGAACATTGATTTTTTGTTACCTATATACTGGCCCGCAAAACTAAGTATCACACTCTGTTAGAGATTTACCTATTCTAAAAGTGTGAAACTAAGTTTTGCGGGCCAATGTACAACGTATAGTCCGATTGTTTTAAAGTAGGTACGATGACCCACACTGTTAACTGTACATCGGTAGACCTTATGCCTTTTGTAATAAGGTCCACCGATGTACAGTTAAGAGTGTTTGCTGTTTGTATGATATATGAAAATGGATCAATCAACTATTGTTATCCTACACTTTTTTTTTTAACTTTGTTAGGCTTTTAAGTCAAAACAAAAACTAAATGGGTTTTCTTTAAAATATTGCGTGTTTTTATTACACATATACCTAAACAGTGAATTCTGTTACCCGGTTGATATCTTTATTAAACAATTAAATGTTGTCCCCAGTTTTGTATGAAAATAGTGGTTTGTCCCCTAAGTTACCTGTATTTTTGGCAATCATATTATTCTGATTTGGATAGCTTATTTTACACTTGTACTGACAATGAATCTATTGATTAAAAACTATAGTTCATACCGGGCTTTGGTTTAATAGTGTTGAATAAATAAGAGTTATCTAAATGAACAAAGAATAGTTGAATGACCCAAATACCTACCACATTTCGTAATTCGTGTGAAACACTGGTCGGGTCCCTTGTTTGACATAAACGTATTTTACCTACCTACCTACCTGTATATTTATCTAAGTATTAATTTGAAACAAAACCTTGTATATAAGTATGTTTTTTTGTTTTCAGAAAAATGAATAGCAGAACAAAAAAAATTAGAGCCATAGTTAAAAGTTTAGAAAACAAAGTTGAATTGCAAAGCCAAAGTAACCAGAAACAAAACTTTACCACTACTCAAAGTCAAAGAAATATCTGTAGTAAAACCAGTTTAGAAAAGCACCGACTTGATGAAGAACTTACCGCTGATTGGCTGCTACCGAAACAAAGTGAATACGCCAATTCCTTTGATCTTGTACACCAATATGATTTTACCAAATTAATGCAGCCTGTAGTTAGCCCAGAAGATTTGCAACTTGACCATGAAACATCTACAACACAGCTATGTCCGGACCAGCCAGAAATTCTTCAATATACAGAACTAACTACTGTACAAATAACCGATTTTCAAAACAGATCATCTGAAATAGAGACCAGCCAGGTTATTTTTAACGATTTGTTGTTAAGTGATGATCTTTTCCCATCCTCGCCACAAGAGTTTACGCCACCAGATGCGGCGTCACGAAATTCCTTAGAACTATCTGAATTACTGAGTACCAACTCAGATGATTCTGTAAAAGATCGTGATTATGTGCCATCCCCTACGGCACCCAGTAGTTTAGATAGTTCAACAGAAAACCGTGCTTTTTTAATTAATTATGTAATGTATCTCATTAATTATGTGCCATTACCATTAGTAAAAAATAAGAGTAAGTACTTAGTAGTTAACGTAAATAATAAAAAAGTGCCTTACAAAGTCTGATTTTGTGATACATTGTTACTTAAAGTAACCTCTTTAAACTAAATTATTATGTGTAATGTAATTACATTATTTTTTATCTAGAATTACAGTTTTTTTATTAATTAATCGTGTTTTATTTCTTTTATACCCAAAGAATCTATAGTGACCTATACTAAGTAAATAACAGTAAATTGCCTATGATACTGTAGTTTAGCATGCAATCAGCACCGTCTTAATGAGTGTCCGAGTCTTGTATACAGTAACCCGTTTTTTTACTGTACTTTATTCTGCTTTTATTACGATTTTATATCTATCTTAGGGTACAGTAAATGCTTCAAATTTGAAAAAATCCAAATATTTTATTTCTGGACATGTTGAAAATATTTTTATTTACGTCATCATATTCTGTGTCTTCGATACTTTATTATTACATTAAAAAAATTGTAAATATTCGAAAGTAAAATGGAAAAAAAGTGTATTGAAAGGGTTTTTTGCGTTTTTCTCGAAACTTACTTTTTGCACTTACTGTGGTTTAGGATCTGCACGGCAGAACGGGTTAGTCACGTAAGTAATGTCGAATAACCTTTGCGTCTGCTCATGATTAGGGACTCCGGAGGAGCCCGAAACATGTCGAGCGTAATTTGATATTATTTACGTGAGTAACCCGGTGGTGATCTATTTATTGTCTATCTCACGGATGTTTTATGTTTAAAATATTTTGTTATCCGGTTTTTTTCACCTTTTTTTATAAGTACCTACATAAAGTACCAAGTGACTTTTGCGACGCTGAGACAAATATAAAAAGATTCCATCTTCCAAATTGAGTAGTTGTTCAGCCACAGGGAAACGGAAAACCATACTGATTAAAAACTTAATCCTTTTCCATGCTCATTCGAGTAAAAACGAGTGCAGTTTGCCGTATGAAAAACTTTATAGAAGAACTCTTTCCATTTTCTGTTAATGCCACATTACGTACCTACAAAGAGAAATAGAAAACATATCGCTGACAGCAGAAAAGCATTCTGATTATTTTATACATAGGTAAGCTGAATGGCTACTGCTCGCTCTCTACTACTTCTTTATCGCTCGAAAATCCCTTTCTAACTGGTTTTTAACGATAGAGATGCACAGAGCAACGAACGGGAATATTAAATATTAGAGGACGCCTGCGACTTGGTACGCGAAGATTTAGTTTCCCGCTAATCCCCTTATTTTAACCCCGTAAGGGGTGAATTTCCAAAAAATCTTTTTTAGTGCTCACTTAGTTTCAAAAGGCAACCCTGTACCAAATTTCAAGTTTCTAGGTACAGTAGTTTCGGCTGTGCCTTGATATAAGTCATTGAGTCAGGTTTGCCTTTTATATGGAAGTGCTAACCTGCCCTGCTAATCTTTTCCGAGCCACTACAGACTGCGGATAACTCCGCATCTGTACATATTTATTCTATATCCAAATAGCTCTTTGTTAATCCAACGTAAAAGTGTTAAGAGAGTTGCTTCAGTTTCAGCATATTGGTATCGAGATATTGGGTTGTAAATATGAGAAAATATATTGAGAAGGTAAAAGGTGAGTCCAAAACGATGTAAGATTTGAGATGTGCGTGAGTGAGCAGTAATAATAATATGAACCACTATCCCTGTCACATAAAACCAACGATTAATTAGTATGTCATTTGCTGTTATTATGACCAGGTTCTATGGTAGATCAACATTTAAAGTCCTTGACGATACTCAGGCCTCGGAGCACACCTATCTCGCAATTGGCCGTATTTTTATGATTTTTCTGTTTAGATATAAAATGTACTGTCTTTTTCTGAGTGCTCATAATTATAATCTTTCTTAAGATGATCTCAAAACTGTGGTTAGTGCGGGACTGGTATCTCAGGATTTCTGTACCGTAACAAATCTCTGTCTGCGGCATATTTACAAGTGGCTTGGCTTGCGGCGGCGGGAGTTTGCGGTGAAATGGTAATTCTATCTTAAGAAATTAATATCATTATCTATGTGAACAGCATAACGTTATTGTATGCTATTGGGCTCTATTCTACGCGGTAAACTTTTGATATGTTATGGTATTGTTCTTGAGTCCACGAGGGGGGCTCTTTACCAGATATCTATGTGGTACCTTGTAAAGATCCACTACGGGTATGCGCCCCCGGACTGCTCGAGCTGCTACTACCACATTTCCCCCTTCCCCGTGGCAGTAGTGTCCTCTTCCTTGATCCCCACCACTCCTTCATAGCGGAAGCCTCCCGTTGAGATCGTCTGGCGCTCCTGGCCAGCTGTAGGGCCCGAAAGTTTTAGTCTCGGGTCAGCGTTAGAGGCCTTGCTAACGCAAACGTCTCTATATCTCTCTGATTGTAGCGGTCCCCCGTTCCATTGGGTATAGGGAGTTGGAGATAAGAGTGCACCTGTGTTTGCGCGAACACTGGTATTATGTAATGCTTAGTGCACTATAATATATCCTGCGCAAATGACTTGGCTTCCGACAATCAAAGATCGGCTTTGCTAGTCATCACAGAGCTCACGAACGACGCTCTAAATAGTCGGATCCTAGTCGCTGTGGCCGAAATCGGTCTGGATCGATATATATTGTTCTTAACTCAGCCTTCATTATTGTCAGGTTAATAAGAGCTATTATAAACTCGATATTTTTTTATGGCAAGATAAGGCAGACGAGCATACAGGCAACGTGATGGCGAGTAAGTAGACATGCATTCTCAAGACTTTATACTAAATCCGAATATGATGCCAATCCTGAGGGCTAAAGGGGCTTCTAAACGGGACATATTTTTACTACAATGTGTGGCCGGCAACTATAGGTGTCCCTGTCTTACTCGTATGTTAGAGAAAGACACCAATAGTGGCCGGCCACATATTGCAGTGAAAATATGGCCCGTTTAGAAGCCCCTTAAGATGGAACGCCTCTATGCTAGTAAGTTCAGCTGTAGTCTCAGGGCCCTGCTAAGATGCATTAAGTACGCTGACTACTGTTTCAATTCGTTTCATTTTTAAACCAATCGCGTCACTGGTAGATGACGTGATACGAAAAGTCACGTGGTCTACCAGTAACGCGATTGGTAGAAAAACGAAACGACTAGAAACGCTAGTTAGCGTAATGCTTCTTGGCAGGGTGCTTGAGTAATACATTGCTAAGATATATCTTTTTCTTCCTTTCACCTTGATAAGGCAAAAGCAGGATTAAACAGGGCGTAATGGAAACAATATTGAAAATTACTCTCATGCGTGCCCGAATGTCAGCTGTTCGTGTAAGGGGTGGATTCGACATGGCGGCATTTTTGGAATACGGAACTAGAAGTATTAGAAGTACTGTGTTTTATTACATTTATCGGCTTTTTTTTGTCGTATTGAGGATATAATTGTTTTCATGTATTTATTTTTGTGGTGCTAATTATGAGGATTATTTGTATTGTATTTAAAACAGTATGTCAACACGGCCCAAGAAAGTCAATCGTTAATTTTGCCTTCTTCTTGATATAAAAAAAGCTAGCTAGCGGTCACCATATAAAGTCGGCGCAAGTCTGCCTTAAAATTTTCCTTCCAGCGATACTTGGAGCGGCCGATAGGACGTCGTCCATACAGTCTACCCAAGTCTCACAGTATAAACAGTAGTTCATCTTCAAACAAAGGTATATCGCGCGGCTTGCATGTGTGCGTGCCTCGACTAGGGAATGCAAACCGGTAAACCGTTTTACCGGTTTACCGGTAAACCGGCCGATTTTAGAGCCGGTAAAATACCGGTAATTTAAAGCTATTACCGGTAATTTACCGAACCGGGAAAAACTAAAAATAAACGCGAAATAATATGATTTTAAGTGCAATATACTTTCAGACACTCCTTAAAAATGTATTTGATTGAAATTGACTTTTAAATTATGAATAAAACTGATAATTATTTGTAAACTTATAATACTTATACTATTAATTACGAAGCAAGCAAGTAACGCTACGTATTCCAGAGCCAGCCGAAGATGTACCTTATTCCTATTTGTTTACTGTTTCTTTATTTTACCATCCCTTCCCTTTCAACCTAAACATGTAAGCCTATTGTTTTAGTTTGCTACCTGCTAAATTACTATTAATCATTAAAATTATTTGTTTAATTTTAAGACTGATTGATATTTTTTCTTAGATCAAAGTTTCCAATTATTACTTCAAGTTGTCATCATTATTTTTAAATATAAATTTTTTTAAACTTAAATAAACGATTTTCAATAATTTTAATGGCTTTTATTTAAAAACCACAAAACCGGTAATTAACCGGTTTACCGGTTTTGCCGGACCGAGGTCGGTAATTTGCCGGTTTTCAAATTTGGCCGGTAATTGCATTCCCTAGCCTCGACCGTACGCGCCCCGAGCGACCACAAGCAAACTCAATAGGACGGACCAAGCAGGTTTAGTCGGGGCTGCGCCGTCGCCATTTTTGCTTGTTGAAGTAGCGCCCGAGTGGTAATACGTAACACATTCGGTGATTTTAGTTAAGGTTGACAAAAATCGGTTGGGCCTTTAAGTGACAGTGTGATAGCTCTTTGTATTTGTCTCTCACTCACTCTCATACGATCTTATTAAGAGCGAGTGGGAGACAAATACAAACCGGGAAAACTTTAAGTGCTCACAGACTGTACTGCTAAGTCCAGGGTCGCCATGAGTTCGGGAGTTCTTAATCTATTTAAAAACAGAGTAAAAATAAACCACTCGCTAACAATGTAACAAACGTGACAACGCATTTATCCCTAAAATTCCCAATGAAGATCCCGAAATTCCCATGTTTGTTTAAGCCCTTAAATCTTTAAAAGGGAAGATTTGTGACCCTCCCGGGGACAAAAAGGGTCAAAGATAAACCCCGATAATGGGCAAGTTACAACCACAATGGACGAAAAGAAATTTTAATGAGGTCGGTTTAACCTAAACCGCTAGAGGCCGAGAACTGATTTAAAAAGCGATATATAACATATCTATAGACAACTTATTTTTTCACCCATGGTACAATTAAAGGGATGTCATAAGTTTAATGTTTGTATCTGTGTTTATGTCTGTGGCATCATGGCTCCTAAACTAAAAAGTTTTAACGGGGTTAAATCTATTTATTTTGGTAATCCATCATTTTATCGAATTTAATTTTTTCGAGGATTATTATCCGTTGAAACCAAGATATTTTCAGGATATTTTTATAATTATTATAGAACTGTTATTACCGTGGCAACGCTCATTATAAAATTGTTTTCACGCTTCGGTTACGCTATAGGTGGTATTCTGATACCGTTAACAATATCAATACTAGCGGTTTATAGTACGCGAGTAGAAAAACATTATTTATGTAGTTTAGGTTAGACTACCAAAAATGTTTTACATTTTATAGAAAAAAAATCACAGTACACTCAATTGTTAGTTCTTTTGTTTGTGAAAAAACAATCATATTAGAATTATAATTATTAAAAGACTCTACTTGTAATAAGTATGTTATGGTAACTTGGTGAATAATGCACAGTTTTAAATCACCATTTAGAAAACAGAAACGAGTTTATTTTATATACAAACCTTATCTGGACAATTATGACACAATAAAAAAACAGCCAAATCGGTCGAGTCGTTCTCAAGTAATGCCTCCGTCATGCGGCAATATTTTTATATAATGTAAATAAGTTCATCTAATACACTCTAGCATCTAGTCTAAAGTCTAGAGTGCTCATTCAAGATGTGGCTCCAGTCAAAGTTCAATGTGAGGCTGCATAATATAATAATTATGAAGCTTCTCACTTCTTGATTTCTAAACTAGCTTACCTTTATATATCTATAGTACTATAACTGACTGAGAAAGCAAGATAAATACGAACTTTGCTGACCAACAATTAAGTTGTACGTTTATTCACTTCATCCAGGTAATCAGTTAAAAACATTTTTTTAGGCCTTGTTATTAGGTGTTAATAAAATCGGACCAAAGTAGTTTTTACTTCAAGTACTTACATGTAGCTTTAGTAACTGATTTTTACTCCCAAGAAACGCCGATGTAAAATTTATTTAGCGAAGAAGTAAACATGTGACATTAACTTTCTTCCTTAATAAAAAACACTGATAGTAAATTCATATAGTAAACAAGTAAACATGTGACCTTGATCTTATTCTCAATCCGTCCCCCTCTCACTTCTTGGATACGTGAAGGACGCAAGAACCAAGCCGTTCCCCGCAACTCATGCGCCGGTAAAATACCAAGATGTCCGTTTCAGCGCAGTGAAAGTGTGTTCCGTTTCATTTCCCCCGGGATATGCGATCTTATGCGAGCATGAATCGAGAATAGAAAATAAACTTTACTTACATCACGAACTAAACAGCCGATAGAAACGTTGCTATTTTCTTAACTTCCGTACGTCTGTAGTATGTATGTATGTTTGTTAACTCTGTATTGCTCATATATAATCCGCATTAATAAAGATAACGTGCATAGGTGAACTTATCATATAAGGAGAAGAATAAGCAAGGACGATGCAAGAAAGAGTAGAAATTAAATCAGAAAACCATAAAATTCTTTGATAAAATACATAGATAGATAATTAAATATACTAATATTTATAAATTACCAATAACGTAAACAGCAGTTAAACCCTGAAACAGAGCTTAGAATCAACACAACTCATCTTGTTGATTTAGAACTTCTTTACACTACACTTCTTTAACCTTGAACCGATAGATCTAGATTGCCTCAAGCACGTTAGAAGCCCATTCCACAATTAGACAGAGTGTTTTCATTGAATGCAGAAAGGCTACGGGTGTGCATTATCTTTCCATTACGAACGTGTGGAAGATGTTTTAAAGGATGGCACTCGCATATTTACAGCAGAAAGTTCTTGAGAAATTTCCTTTTAATGTTTAATCACTTAGCAAAAAAGTCAAGAACTTCTGACGAGAGTAAATAAGAAGAGGAAGATATTGGACATTGTAGAGAACAGAAAAGGATGATTGGCCTTTTATTGCAAAACGAAAAGCTTATTAAAATACAGTATACATGGATCCCGTGTGGTTGCCTGGTTAGAATGGTAGCACTCCATGTCTTCCCGTGGATGTCGTAAGAGGCGACTGAGGGAATAAAGGGTGTTAGGAGATGGGTTTGCGATCAATCACTAATACGCTGGTAAACATCTTGTGGGTAATGTGGAAAATGTGGGTAATCAACAAGTTTTTAGAGTTGTTGGTAATTCTGTTGTTCTGTCAACCCCACTTTGGAAATGCAGACGTGAGTGTATGTATGTATGTATGTATGTAATATAGACGGAAAGATTGAAGAAAGGAAGAGGTAGACGAACGGTAGGAGAAGATACGTGGATCAAATTAAGGAGAAGGTGCATGTCATGTCGTTAGAGGAGATGAAGGAGCTGGAGATAAAATATGATTGGAAATTACTCCAATGACAAGAGTGGAGCACAATTATTAAGAGTAAGAGAGTAAAAACTTTCTTTTTGAATATTAATCGCTACTAGTACTTTAGCATTTGCCTCCAGAAATCGGCGGTTAGAGGAGGGAAGAGAATGCATTCTTATATTGCCCCGGGTTCCCCTAAATGTGGTGGTTAAAACAGCAAAATATTGTGACCTATATCTGGTATCAGTATCATATCAGTGTAACGTACGTAGACTTGAAACATTTAATTTTGTATTATTTTTATTTGTAATTTGAAAATAATAAAGTGTACCATTTTTGTTATGTTAGTCGCTTTTGACGATCAATAATTTATTACTCTTTTTTTTTAAACTAAATATTTTTTAAGCAATGTCTAACTGTCTCTTTTTAAAAAATACCTTGGCTGGATTATTCTTCGCTATTTCCTGAAATAAGTGAATCGAAAAACGAAATAACTTCCTGATTTATTTTCTTGACATTATCGTTGACAGCGAATCCATTTTCATTTCACGCTTGATCTGTTAAGTTTTGTTAGCCATTCATTTGAAAAATTATATGTCCCCGATTTTATTTGGTAAAAATACAACTTTAATATGTAATGTTCGACAGGCAGGCAGTCAGGTATCTAGGCAGGCAGGTATTTCATATCTGTTTTTAAACGTAATATAAATTGAAAAATAATGCCATTCGTTTGGAACACGCTTCAGATATTGCTGAAACATGAAAATGGAAATGCGTCCGTTGCTGGTGACAGCCTGTGAGAAAAAATCAATAACTACACCCTGTAGTTTTGTAGGCAAAAGGGAATATACAGGAGCAGCTGGCGTTGAAAATCCTATTCTCGAATTCGTATTACTAAAAAAAAACTACTAAATAGATATTTATTTCAGGGAGTAATCACATACAAAATGATGTAGTCCCTAACGAAGCTTTAGGCTTGTAATATGGATAATGACAAACATACTTGAATATAAAAAAACGGTCAAGAGCGAGTCTGACATTAAAATTATTGCAGTTTTGCCAATGTGTATAAATGTAATTAAAAAAAAAAACACGAAATCAGGTTTTTTGATTGTTCGTTTCTGAAAGGTTGTCTTTTTAACAGCGCTTTAACTAAATATTTATAATCGTGTATATAGAAGTGGGTAAATGGTTTAAAAATATCTAAAATAGGCAGATTTATGATGAATAAGGTTAAGAACTCAGTAAGGAAGTTAAATATAAAATTATATTTATACTTTCGTGAAAAGAAAAATGCTGTAAATATGAAAAGGATAAATGTTTTTACTCCTGTTATAAAAATAATAGGTATCTATAAAGGGCCATTTTTATTCAGAAAAAAACTAGTGAAAAGTAGCTCAAAGAGAAATGGAGTAAACCAAGTATAAATAGAAATTGAAGATCAAGGTGTTAAGATTTAATTATTAAAAATTCAAATGAAATAAATAAATCGAGATATTTTTTTTCCTAATTTATTTTGTACATACATACATACATAAACTCACGCCTTCATTCCCAGAGTGGGGTAGGCAGAGCTACAGAATTTCCAACAACCCTAAAAAACTTGTTGATAATTCTGTAACCACATTTTGCACAATCAGGCTATGATGTTTGCCAGTGTATTAGTGACAGGTTGCAAGCCCATCGCCTAACAGTACTGCAAGCCTTTATTCCCTTAGTCGTCTCTTACGACATCCGCGGGAAGACACGGAGTGGCACTATTCTAACCCGGCAACGGTATCTTATCAATTTTAAAGTTAAATATGCATATACATATATTAATATTTAAATTTCACTTCAAAGTTAACGAAGATGTAACGGAAATAACCTCTAGTAAAATATTCATGACAGGCTATGTCACTACTATACGAGGGTGCCAGAAGTTTGAAGAGGTGTTGAAGTTTCTGACATTTAATGTGTCACTTGGTGAATGGGCTCCGTGTTGACCCTCGTCGCCCTGAACCGACATTTTGTTTAGAAAATTATTGATATTGCTGCGTGGTCAAAACTCATTGAGAAATGTTTTTTTTTTTTAAATTCAAAAACACAATGTTACTTTTTCATGTCATTTAAAGAAGTAAACAAGTAGAGCCACCGGGGGGACGCAATTCTACTCGGTAAAGCCATGTTGTCCTTGAAATGTTATCGTATCGTTAATATTACGATAGCTGTTATTTTTTCAAAAGGATTATGAATCTAAAAAAATCCATACAAAACGCGATAACTCGATTTATACGATTTTTGAATATGTATTTTGTAGATATCATGAAAAACTATGTCAAAAAATATTTCTTAGGATGAAACAAATTAAAAAAAAACAAAAAAGCAGTAACGTACAGACCTTTTCGTAGGTCTTTATAATAACTGCAACATATTCAAAATCGTGGAAATTGGACTTGATTTGGGAGACGAAAAACGTTATCGCCCAGAGCTAAATTTGTACGATTTTTTAGACAGCCACGCGATTTCAGTAGCGCATCACATTCCTCTTGATAAATAAATATAAAGGGACAATCTCATACCTATCCCAGACCCAAACTGACCTCTATATACGCTTGTACTATGGGTACTAGACAACGATAAACTTCTTTATGTAGATACATTCTTAAATACAAAGGTAACATCCATGATATGAATGGCTGCCGAGTTAACAATACGATGACACGTCCAAAACAATAAGGGTTTACAGCGTAGAATAGAGCCCAGTTAGTTTAATTACTAACCGCAATATTTATAGCAAAAACCATTACCCATTACCCATTAGCCTGTTTTGCAAAATGTGGTTATAGAATTAACAGCAAGTTGTTAGAGTTGTTGGTAATTCTGTAGCTCTGCCTAACCCACTCTGAGATGAAGGCATAACGTTATGTATATATGTAAGTTTCATTATATTTCTTAATACTTTAACTGTGTCTCATAATTATAATCTGAGGCCTAACGACTGTACCTAAGGACCAAGGGAGTGATTAAATCTCTGTAAGAAAACATTTGATAAAATACACTTCTAAAATTTTTCGTTCTCATTTTAAATATACAAAGGAACATATTATTTTCCCAAGTCCTTGTGCAAACATCTGCTCAATTTTCTATCTGAATATCGGTGCTCCATCTTACAGAATCCCGTGATCGAATTGAGAGCGACCTTCTATTACCAGAGAAAATTGAAAACTTGTAACGTTGCGTTACTAGTGAGTAAAGCATACTCAAAATATCCTCATATGTACATAAACAGCAAGCTAGTGTAACAAAGATTTAAAAGCTGATAAAAGAACCATCAAAACCAATATCAGTCGACCATGTCATACATATTATGTGATTTCACACATATTCACCTAGTCGCAAACTAAACTCCAGGCTTGTACTGGTTACTAGACAATAAATCAACATTCTTATACAGATAAATCAATCTTTATTTCTTTACCGTCTATTGCACAAAAAAAATTACAAATGGTGTACTTAACGCCTAATGTCATTTTCCACTAGTCATCCAAAAAATCATACAGAAAATAACAGCAAAAGAAAAACCGAAAACAAAGCAAAAAACATTACCTATCCCCCCTCTAAGAAAACCTTAAAACTCATCAAATAAATACCTACCTAAATACTTTGTGTTCATCCCACAAATTTATCATTTGCCCCTTATCGCTACCGCTAACCGTGCCGTTGCAAAATTTCATGGAATTGTCGAACTAGAGATCAGAATTTATCTAATAAAGTCCCGTAGCATTGCGCCAAAAGTGCTGGCAACATTTTCCTTATTTTCTTGATCATTTAACGAAGAAGCTGCCAACTGAATACACATAGAATAAAATAAATTCTCAGTATTGTTCCCGAATGAGGGCCAACGTGCAACTCAACATCTTTTGTGCTCGAAATGGATTTCCACTCTTTTCTAAAAAGCATTTTCACAATTTAGATCGAGGACTGACATTTTTCCAAGGATCCGCCAATATCTTTGTTCAAGACCATAATTAATCAAATGCACTATTGGGGCTGAAACAAAGATCCTGGCAATGGTAATACAATAACGGTTTGCTTCGAAGTCACACTCGTATAATAGTTTGATTACAAGTGAACTTTTCATGTCGCTTTAAAGCTCGCACTGTCTTTGTCAGACATCGACAATTCATTTATCCTGTTTCTTTGTCTCTATTTCATCCTGTCTGGTTTTCGAAAGCGTATAGTTTTTAGTAATTTCACGACAAATATCAGGCAAAACCTTTTTAAATTAATTGTCCTAGTTCCCAACTAACCTCTATACTTTTTACATGACTGCTGCAAAGCTAAAAGGGTTATGATCTAGCAGTCTATGTATGTGTTTATTGACGATGCGCTGGCCTAGTTGGTAGTGACCCTGCCTACAAAGCTGGCGGTCCTGGGTACAAAATCTTTGTCTAGCACCCGTAGTACAAGCCAAGAGCTTAGTTTGGGATTAGATCAATTGGTGTGCCATTGTCCCCTGATATTTATTATTATTATTAATAATTTTATTTACAGGTGTTCCACTTTTGCGCCTAGAAACTACCCAACCAATTTTTTCGTAATTACCAGAGCCCGGATTTTTCATGGCAAAACCAAATATAACGTAATCTGGCTAGTGATAGAAACATCATTTTATCGATATCGATAATTGTGTAATAGAATAAGAAACGTGACCAAATAAAATAACATACCTATACAACATAAAAAAACATATATAGTTTGATTGAAGTTGTATAGACACATATTCAATTTCTTCGTCGTAATCCACGTTAGTACACACAGCAGCACATGGCGTTTTATTCGTGTAATGGTTATAGGAGTAGATAATCATTAGTTTTTCAACATTCTCTGGGAGCAAACAAATTCGTTTATCACTATAACGCCATTTATAATATACTAAATGTACGTTCAACTTCACTTGATGTCAAGGGAGCAAATTTATAAAATTCATTGTAATTGGCATATTCAGGATTTCGTTCGAGCACAGTTTTTATAAATAATACTCGATACCGATAAAATGATGTTTCTATCACTAGCCAGATTACGATAGTGTTTTGATTTGCCATGAAAAATCCGGGCTCTGGTAATTATGCTCCGGGTGACATAAGGCACATTTTATTAGGGCAAAATTAATATATCAGGTTTTATATCAAAAACACTCTTTTTGATATAAAACCTGATGTATACTCAGTTAAATTTATTAGAATCCAAGACATTGTTAAAGGAATCATCTGTGAATGGAACTCTATCTACTGCGATCGCCATCCCATTCACATCCTAGTAAGCAATTCGATATACCTATTGTCCGTAGTTGAAAGCTAAACTGCTATACACGTTGCTGTAATAATTCCTGGCCTTTGACTACGAACAATATTGGATTAGATTGAGATTTGAGATAAGATGGAGCTCTGTTCACAGATGATTCCCTCTGCCAATGCCTTGAATTCAATTACATTTTATACTGTTCGTCATCATACGAGTCTGAGGATGTGATATGTAGCTAAATAGAATAAAACATTACATAGGTCGATACTTTCTTGTTTTTTTTTTGTAGTTGGCTTAAAGTTTTTTACTACGATATTAGGCAGCGAAGAACATACTTGCTAAAGAGATATACATGGAAAACATCAAAGGCAGAAACAACTCGCGCTCGTCAAATTTTTGTGAAAACATGCTAAAAATATTACGAGAAAACAGACATATTGAAATTTTTATATCTGTTTTTTTTTCATCCCTTTTCTCTATCTCTCTCGTAATATTTTTGCCATGTTATTCTCCTGAGCGCGTGATTTTACGTCCGTTGTATTGCAGGGAATTTTTATTTAACAAAATTCTGTGAGTGTAAGTTTTAGTAACAATCGAACCTAGGAATGCTAATTTCACTTCTAATTAACAATTCATATTCTAATTAAAAAACTCCATTTTGATTTTGATTCTAGTTACTTACGGAGGTGTTTTCCATCATTAGTTATCTTTCGGCTGCAGTTATTGTTAAGATGATGAGAACTATTGCGTTATTCGACATTGCAACTCTTCTTAGAAGCGAATCTTAACTATGAATAAAAACAATGTTGTTCGATGATTCAAAATATTATTCGAGTGAACTTGGTTTAAATAAACAAAAGCTTGCCCTATATCGTCCCTTTACTTTCTTAACCTCGTAACTGATCGAATAACTACATAGGAAAAGCACTCATGTCTCCGAGGGAATAAGGACTACTTTCCTTTCTAACCATTCGATCAGATACGAGGTTGAAAAAGTAAAGGGATGATATTGGAATTGATAGTGAATCTCGTTTCAATACAGCTACGGAGACAAACGAACTTTAATTGAAACAAATAACAGTGATGTGATGTTAACGGAGTAAACATTTTTTTTACAATATGAGGTGTCGTAATATTCGTCTGATTTAGGAAGTTACATAGGCGTGTTTTAATCAAAAACATACGAGAAAGTAGAGAGAAGGCGGGGAACATTCATGGACGACAAAAACAGTGCAGTCGGGTATTTATAGTTTTTTTTTCTAGTATATTATTTGTTGTATAGCCATAGGTGAGAAAAAATAACTACTCAAAAAAAGAGTGGTGTAATTTTATGTATGTTTTAATTTTTCCAAAGATTTCAAAATTTAGTAGGTATTCATTTTTTTTTCAATAACGTTCTCTTTTTAGGTTGTCATTAAAACAAACTACAGATGATCTTTTGAAAAATGTTGAAATTTACTAGTTTAATAAAAAAACATTTCTAATTCATCAAAGCAGGAAACTTAAAATTTGTCTGCCTCAATTAAATAAGCAGTTCAAAAATCCACATAATGTTTAAACCAGAAAGTAAGTAGCCAGTAATGTTCAATTCCGGAGTTGTTATGACTTTCACTTTATATTTTAACCAACTAACACACATTGGCACGCGAGCGCATTCGAATCCATTAACAATGCTAATTATTTCTTGTTTTTATCATTAACGATCGTATTAAAATAATCACCTGCAAACGTTTGTATTAACACAACATTGACAAGCGGAAAGTAGCGCTTCAAGATAATTTGTTCCGTTCGGCGTCCATAACACCTGGTAAAATCATATCGCTTTTGACATGGTATCGTAATATCAACATTAAAATTTTCTCTTATTTACAGACACTGGTGGCCGGCTCAAATTATGATAGTACTCATGTCAAAAGCAATGGTTTGTCAAAATGTGAGGCTAGACGAGTTGTTTAACGCTAACGTAAACGATTTTAGAAAACTGATACAATGTATGGAATCGACGTAGGCGCTCGACGCGACCGTCTGACAGCTTACGTCAATGTTCTCTCGCGGAGTCGGTCATATAAACAATATAGAGTGTCAATTTTCATAGTCAGGGAAGGACCTATTTGGTTCTCGAAGTTATACTTGTGGTAATAACATATTCAAATACCTATGAACTTAAAAAACCCAAGAGTATCCGTCGGGGCCTGCCATCACTATAATTATTCACGTAACTATAAAACTGTAAAAAATACTAGTTCATTGAATGCCAGCTTGCTAGCTCACTCGCAGAAAGAAGATATCGCCATTAAATAGGGTGTTCTTATTCATTTTTTTTATTGTGATAGTCGTATTAATCGACTAAGCGGAACTGCAATTAAGTTATATTATTGCTCTGTATTGCATCTCTTGTGGCAAGTTTAGTATGCAAAGTGCATGCAGTGCACTGTCGACTATTTGAGTTGCCTCGCTGCAACTTTGAAGACAACCTGACGGCGCATATAACTCTAATAATATGGTAATGCTACGGAAGGTTTCTCCAATGAATCTTACTATAGAAACGGGTTCAGAGACGCTGGTGGTTAGTAGTAGTAGTAGGTGATAATTAACCCCCCCCCCCCCCCCACACACACACCGTCTGTCACCCCGCGAGATGGCCGTGCACGAACTTGTCGCCCTTTCTAAAGTCCTGTCTAATATTATGAATGTGAATGATTGTTTGTTTAACCTTTTGCTGAAATGAGCAAACCAACTTATTTTTAACAGATAATACACACAATAATCTACATACAAATATATAAAACTGAATGCGTGTTTCCTTTGGTCACGCCATAACTCGAGAATGGCTCGACTGTTTTGAATAATTTCTTTTTTTTTGTGATAGTAATTACCAAGACAACGTTTTTATGAAATAAGGCTTATGCTTAACAGATCACCAGATATAGTAAAATTTAACGCCAAAAAAACACTTTTTACTGCCGAAAATCGTAAATGATCACCAAAACCTAACCAACTTTCGGTCTCGAAGATAATTTTGGTGCTCGTTATAGATGTTGCCAAAAATCCCGGGCGGGGCCGGGCACGGACAGATAGTTCTAGATTATTTAAGTACATGAAAATTACGATACGTCTATGTTGACTGCAATAAAAGAGTTTAAAAATCCACCAGCATGTAAAATGAGAAACTTATCAGAAACAAAAGATAGATGCAAAGGATAGCATGATCAAACAAAAAAATAAATGTCAACTAAAATAAAATTGAAACACTAGTTTGTCATTAAAAATGCATTATGAAGTCGTCAACTTTCATTTACTCAGTAAAAACTACGATTTAGAGACATAAAGATATCTATCGATTTAACAGTTGTTACAGTAAAACAAATGAGGATGGATGGTTGGTCGAGGAAATGATAGATGTTTTAATCCTTTTCATTATTCCGAAGTCAAACTAGGAACCTGAGTCTAACTCTGAGATTGTTGGTGGTACAAATCTGTGCCTCCTGTGACAAGTGATACAACTCGAAAAACACGATTTTACAGGAGAGCGAAAACAAGTTTTAAAAAAATACTGCTCTTAAATGAATATATTTTTTTAAACATTGCTATTGATTTT
Organism: Acleris sparsana; assembly: GCA_923062465.1. NCBI lineage: Eukaryota > Metazoa > Arthropoda > Insecta > Lepidoptera > Tortricidae > Acleris > Acleris sparsana. Next base: position 10,321,484 of record OV281307.1, on the reverse strand, counting down.
TATATCATATAATATCACTTTATTAACTGGTTTTACAAAAATATTGATACTAGTTATAGTTTTTGAGATATTCGAAGAAACGTACTTTATGTATCATTTTACATTTCAGATTGAGCTCCATTTAACTCGTGTAAGATGATACAACTCGAATTGTATTATTTAACACATAAAAGTGTAATCAAGGAGCTCTGGTCATGATTGATACAACTGGTTTTAAAAGCTACTTTTTTCTATTATTTCTAGAGTTAGAGGTTTAGCTTATATATATAAGTTGTAGGGAATTGAATAAGTAATCTTTCTTAAGACGAACGGACATAATAATACGGATATTTAGTCAGTTGTATCACTTTTCACAAAAAAAAACGTAAAATAAACCGTGAGTAATGTTATATATCGAGTTATTCCTAGGTCTGATTACGAAAAAACTTGTGTCAAATAATACAAGTATTTAAAACAAACGATTGCAATCATGATAACTTTATTTTTTTATATACTATGGAATAAAGGAACTAAACATGAAATTGACGGGTAAATAGAACAACGGTCTTTGTGATTTAAGGACGAAATCGTTTTTATTGTATTTTTTATTTCGGAAAGCCGAAAGACGTCCACTGCTGGACATAGGCCTCCCCCAAGGCTCTTCACTCAGACCGGTCTTCTGCTTTTCGCATCCACCGCATTCCCACGATCCTTACAAGGTCGTCACTCTATCTTATTGGAAGCGTACCTACAGCTCGTCTTCCGGTCCGCGGACGCCACTCAAGAACCTTCTGACCCCATCGGCCAGCAGTCCTGTGAGCAATGTGCCCCGTTCGGGCTATATCGGTAACCTTAGTTCTACCTGCGGATATCATCATTCCTGATTCTATCACGCAGATAAACCCCGAGCATAGCCCTCTCCATAGTCCTCTGAGTGACTTTGAGCTTTCTTATGAGGGTCATTGTTAGCGCCCACGTCTCAGATCCGTAAGTCATCACTGGCAACACACACTGGTTAAAGACTTTTGACTTCAAACACTGCTGTAATTTGGACGAAAAGGTGCTGCGAAGCTTCCCGAACGCTGCCCAGCCGAGTCGGATACGACGAGTGACCTCTTTCTCAAAGTTAGACCTAACCTACCTAGCTGGACCCTTTGTCCCAGGTAAATATTGTCATCAACAACTTCAAGCGCTGAGCCTCCGACTATCACGGGAAGAAGTGTGGTGGTTCTCTTCTTCAAGAAAGGTGATAAAACCTTGCTGAAGAATTATAGACCCATCTCACTTCTGAGCCATGTTTACAAATTGTTTCCGAGGTTTATCACAAATCGTCTCGCACGCAGGTTTGACGATTTCCAGCCTCCCGAACAAGCCGGTTTCCGAAAAGGTTATAGTACCGTAGAACACATACATGCGCTGCGGCAGGTTATACAGAAGACCGAAGAGTATAACCTCCTCCTTTGCCTTGCATTTCTGGACTACGAGAAAGCCTTCGATTTGATCGCGACCTGGGCTGTGCTGCAGTCTCTCCAGCGGTGCCAAGTTGACTAACGATATATCAAAGTGTTGAAGTGTCTGTACGAAAACGCCACTATGTCCGTAACGTCCGACTACAGGACCAGAGCACGAAGCCTATTCCTCTGCAGCGGGGAGTCAGACAAGGAGATCTTGTGATCTCTCCGAAGCTGTTCACCGCTGCATTGGAGGACGCTTTTAAGGTTCTGGACTGGAGACTCAAAAAGGATAAAGACATGTAGAGGCTTCCCGCAAGAGGGTTGCCTGTCACCACTCATGGTGTCTCCTACTAGATACGCTCATTAAAGAAACCAACAGGAGAGGTATACACAAGCAAGCTTACTCATATGACGGGGTACTGCTAGTTTGGGTAATACCCTAAAGGCCGAACTCTATATTCAAAACGAGGACAGATAGGCTATTTGGATATTTTGGATTAAAAATAGACACATTTTGTATAAGCAAATATCAAGCCTTATCTAACTTCCCCTCGCACTTTATACCTCAGCACCCGACCAGAGACAAACCATTTTATTCTGAACCTTTACAAAACTCTGTCACAACAAAGTAATATTATTAGACCTTACTAAATATTAATACATAAATATTACAATAAAATATAAAATATTACACTTTATTATGACACGTTTCTTTCTATAGAAAGTATCAATAGATTTGTTTGGATAGTAATTGTATCACTATGCATCAAACTTTACAGGTTCTAAATGTTCGTAATATTCTTACATTTTTGATACAACTGACTTGTGCCATAAGACATAATTGCAAAAATTAGGAAATATTTGGTGACATTTGATACAACTCGAGTTGTATCACTTAACACAAACCAAAAAAAGCAAATATAGGTTTAATTTTTGGTCTAACTCAATTTGTAACTTTCGAAATACGCAAAACTCTGGTGATAAATGATACAACTCAAGTTATATCAAAAAACACGATTTTTTAAAGGTAAATTAAAATCGTGATTAATAATACAATTTTAGATATATCACCAGGCACGAAGATTTTTTTAATTTTTTGTTTTTTGGAGTGTTTTAACTAGAGAAATAGCATTAATCACTCAAAATTGGGAAAAAAATGGTTAATTGTATTATTTTACACGAAAGTATCTTGGGAACTAGAAGGCCTAGGAACACGGGAGTTGGAGCAAAAGATGCGTAATTTTTTTTCAAGTTGATTCATGAAAAAAACCGCATATTGCTACAACTCGAGTTGTATCACTTGTCACAGGAGGCACAGAAATGTATTTGGCAGAGTTTTACATTTTAATTACGGTTTGCCTTTATTTAAGGAATTCAGCCGAAAATTGCAGTGAAATAAGAATTAGGTCTTATGATGCATTAGGGCTAAAGATGCGATACAATACAAATACTCTTAATTGAATACAAAAAAAACAACACGGGATTTGAATTAAAAAAAAAAAAAAATATTGTGACGGCACCAATGATGGACACTTTTACAGGCACCCGTAATGGACTTCACTCTGAAGTCAAATTTCATACGGTCCTTAATTGATTTTTGCAAAACAAATGAATAACCCTTATCTTCCGTAAAATAAGAATCTAGTGTCCATCGTTGATCTTTGTCCATTACTGGTTCTATCACTACAATGCCTGACCCATATCGTTCACCCAACAGAATAATGACGTGATTGCAAAATAACGATTTTGAGATTTTAACGTCATATTTGTGATCTCAATGGGTGTCCCAAATACTGTGGGTGAAAAAGACTGTAATCCCAATGGTTACCGCTAGATGGAGATGATTGCCATATTTTATTTCCTAAAATAGACTAAAATGTAATGTTATGACTGTTATGAGTTATGACATATGCGTCATTGTTTTAACAAAATATTTAGAGATCTAAAGTTATTTTACTCAAAATGACAAAATTGTGTATTTTAAAACACTCTAGTGTAAAAAAAACATTTCTTTTATTTATCAAACCAAATATTTGTAGTAAAATATTTTGTAATTCGGTTTACAGAAAAACGACTAACTTGGTTTGTAATCTTTAAGACAAGTTGCTTTACTGAAAAATTAAAAAAATATTAATCGTAAAATAGCAATTTTTGCGTCTGTATTCTGCTGATTGAGAGATATACAGATGCCCCAAAATATACTTGCCATTGTTCTTTGCCATATACTTGTTCTTCGTTTTGCGTAGTTTCCTATAAAGCTTGGCCAATTTCAAATTTCAAATGTCTAGTATCTGCAATATGTCCAATTTGAAATGCCAATTCTCTTTAGTTTAGGCGTTCTATTTTATAAAAGGAACTTTATCATGTCTTTCATTCCATGACCTATGTTATAAAAACGAGCGACATGAGCGTGTTATATTCTAAAAGCAAGATATAATTATCGTATTATAAAGTATACTTGTATGGGAGCTGAACAAATGTTTTTGATAATTATATTTTTGCAATCTCTTTAGCAAACGTAAACAAATATTTATGCTGCTACCTTCTGCCGCCTACTTTGTCTGCGTAGATCTTGAGTATCATTATTCCCTCGGGGAATTTTAGTCTATGCGGTAATCCAGGGAATAAGCTATATTTATTCCCAATTTCATCCAATTCCGTCCTGCCGTTGTAGCATGAAGGAACAAGTAACAAACTAACAAATGAACTTTAGTATTTATAATAATTAGTAGGATTTTAAAGATTGTGGAATATGCCATATTAAAAAACGTTCTGTTAATAATTTGTGCTTCATCTAAGAAGACAGGTATGTTCGCAGATGCGCATGTCAATGGGTTTCTTGCGAAGATACGCAAGCGCTGCGAGGCGGCGCTGCGGCCGGCGTCTGCGGGGCAGCTGCGACAGCCTCCTGGCCGTGGTGGCGGGTAGAATGGACAGTCGCATTCTGGATCACTGAACCAAGCTCCACTTAAATAATGTGTACACTAACACAGTTGTAGGATAATATAGTTTAAGGAATTAACTAACCCACTAACGTCTATCGATCTGAGAAATCTGAAATGAACTTTCTTTATTTTTTTTAATATCAAAATATCGATGACCAAACTACTACAGGCGTGACCGCTGTTCATGGTCAACCTGTAGAAGGAACGGTGAAGGGTGCAGAGGCCATAGCCAATATGCAAATGCTTCTAACTTTTTTCTTTTCTATCCCTCAAAATGTATAGTAAAACTTTCTCGTGCGCAGCGATAAATCACGTGGTCAACTGTCATCCCATACATATTGACTGATAGTAAAGAAAAATGTTGTAGTATTTGCACCTTGTCTACGGCCCCTGAACGACACACGACTGCGTCAGAGCTCCGCATATCAGCGGTATATCGTCGTTTAGCTTGGTGCTTCAACTTCATAAATCTAAATAAGTTTGGTGAGACATTCATCTTTAGATAAGCCGCGAGGATTGTGATAAATTATGGCAAGGAAATTTTCACGCTTGAGCTTCATCTCTGCTAACGATGTGTCAACATTAAACCAACATAGTTTGATGTTTTAAAAAAAAATGTGTTAATGTCATGATAATTCCAATATATTCTCATTCCAAAAAAAGTTTTAGTTTAACTCAATCTGTAATATTTGAATCCCTATAATTTTAGTGTGCCCGTCGTATCGCACTAAGTAATATTATAAATATACGAAAGTTTGCGTGTGTGTTAGTTTGCTACTCCTTCACACTGCAACCGCTGGACGGATTTGGAACATCCTTAATTAACACATCGACTAATTTTTATCTGGGAAAAAATGATTTTTCCCTGGGAATTGACGATATTGCGGGGAGAAGCCAGTCCGAGATAAGAAACTTAAAGTCGAAAAAAAGCGCCGTCGAAATTTATTTTTGGTGGTGATAATGTTTTTGTATAATTATCATTATTGAATTCATCGCTAGATTTAAGAATGCTTTAAAAAGCTAATAAGTAAGGTTAATTTTACGTTGGTCAGGTTCTTACAACATCAGTTTTCCAAATTCATAAAGTTTATTTTCGTTTTATAATTCAGTTTAACTTTGGGAGCATTGATTTCTTAATGCCTTATGATGAAAAAACTACTAAAAAACAAAAGAGGCCGAATAAAAGTTCGAATCCTTGAGAATCTTCGACCTTTTTTTTAACTATAGATTCTATTACCACTATAGCAATATCAGAATGATCACGGCTATGTTCAACAAGGGACAGTAAAAAAGTGATAGGTAAATATCGTCTCTGTGTACATTCTACACTATAAACCTATGTAATTTGTTGGACCAGTCGCCAGTCATGGTGGATGGCCAATGGCCGCCCATTAAAAGCGTCTTGGTCACTGGTTTGGGAGGGCCTAGATACCAGGGGGACATGACATGTCCTGTAATATGTAGAAGTCACATAGCAAAGTCAACAATTACCGCTACTGAAAAGTGTTCAGAATCGGTCATTTATTGTTGAACAAGAAATTTAAGGAACGCCACCATCTTATCCATATTCGGTCTATGTTCGGTCGGGGTGAACCTTTTTAAAGTAAAAACTCATATTATGCTAGGTATTTCCATAGTATCAGTTACTACTAAAACTCATCACCATGAGAAAGCTTTGGTTACCCGTAATTCAAATTATGTATTGCGTAATGTTAGGCGACTGTTGTGGCCTTTTAAAAACAGTTTAACTTTACAAAATTAGCGGTTTGTACTTTGTAGAATATTTGTTTCTGATGTGCCGTATTGGCTTTAATTTTATGTTCCAAAGGCATCCTTTTTTGAAACCCACCGCCAAAAAGGGATATTGCATATGAAATGCTCTTGTATTGTTATGTATTGCGGTAATGTCATGCGTGCGTTAAATAAATGTTTTTTCATTATGTGATGTGTGTAATAAACAGAGATTGGACAAATGGGCGTTATTACTCGCAATGTGGACATGATTCAAAGATTTTAATTGAACAAATGAAATAAAATTAACTGAATACTTACGCAAAAAATAATTTTGATCCTTTAAGACAGTAATAAATAGGTATAATAATAAACTTATGAGGCTTAAATAAACTTCTTTCCCAATCCATGGATGTTAATAGAGCAAACTTAAGTAAATTAAAATGAATGGCCACTCCTCACGTCTTTGTATTCTTTTTTTATTACTATCTTGCAAATGATCAAAATTATGTAATTTAAAGTGTTTCACATTTTTTTTGGAGTCATGACCACTTATTGCGAATGGTGACGCCCATTTGTCGTTTGTTTATCCAGGGTTCCGTACGAGTAACCCTATTTTACTAAACCTCCGCTGACCGTCCGTCCATTTGACTGTCTGTCAGCGGACTGTATCTTATAAACCTTGCTATTTCTATTGCCAGTAAAAGTTTAGTAACAACAAATAATTAAAAAATATATTACGGAACCCTTAGTATGTAAGTCCGATTCGCACTTGGCTGGTTTTTATTCAATATGTTAGCAATATTCTCTATCCCTTTAGAAAGTTTTCAACTGACAAACAGCGTCGCTTCTGTATGCCCCTTTGGGTCAAAATTTTATAAGATTCTTAATTTTACTACGTTGTAATAGAGTACAAATTTGTAGCAACGTCTAAATCTCATTTTAACTTTTTCTTGTAATAAAGACAAAATTATAACTTTTGCGGAGATAAGAACCGCCTTGTCACGCGAATTTTTATCTTAAGCGGTTGTAAAAGTTTCCTGAATGAAGTTTTAATCTCCGAGGAGCAATTATGAATGTAACGTGAACTGCCTGCAAAGTTATTAATTTAAAAAGTATCGGGTTTCTTTTATATTACACTTTACCATGTAAAACAGTACAGCCATCCGTATCAATAGCTGCACATATTTGTACCTTGTCACTTTAATACATTTGACAGATTAGTCCAGCACTTCAAAATCATTTGCGGGTGGTAGGACCTTGTGCAGGGTCCGTCCGCATCGCTACCACCATCTTATCCATTAATCTACCGCCAAACAGCAGTGTTCGCATTGTTGTGTTCCGGTTTGGGGATAGGACAGCCGGAGTAATGACTAGCATAGAGGCATTCCATCTTAGTCCTCAGGGTTGGCAACGCATTTGCAGTCTTAGGCTTGCAGTCTTGTGACTGCGATAGTCATGGGTCACACTTTCCACTTACCATCAGGTGGCTTGTGTGCTAGTTTGCCTTATCTATGCCATAAAAAAAAGTCTAAAACGCAACTGGTCTACGGCAATAAGTAGTCTAAAGAGCAACTCGTCCAAAGAGGTATTATCAAGTCGTTCAAATTGCAAATGATCTAATTAGCGAGTGGTCTGAATTGCAGCTGGTTTAAGTAGGAAGTGGTCTACAACGAAGGTGCTCTGAGTAGCATTAAGTCTAAATTAAACGCAAGAGGCCCGATGAGCAGTTCAAAACACACACACACACATAGTAGGTAGGTTAGGTTCACTAGATAGCTTTAGATGACCGAAGAGCAAACCGCCTAGTAATAGGAGCCCCGTACAGCGGGGCAACAAACAAACGTTTGCGTAGCGGTGAAAGTTATGGAATAACCAAACTGCTTCCGATATCGACGAGGAAAGCAAAATGCAAGGTAATTACATTACCCAATTAGTCACGATAGCAACACTTTCGATCATTCGTAATTTGTCACCGAGTTTATCAAACTTGTTTTACCATAAACTAGGTATACAGTGTGTGTGTGGCCCAAAACCGGGGCGAAAAAAGTAAATGGGGATTCTTTAGAACATTTCAATTAACTATCACAAGAATCTAATATTACAAAGTCTATAATTTTGGAGAAAACAGCCTAGAAATTTAAAAATCGTAGGTGATGTATTTTCCGTCGCGATATCGTCGCTTGGTCACTTGGTACGCGGTATGTCTGAGTACAGGGTGCCATTGACAACACGCGGTAGATTTAGCGGTGTTTGCATTACATTGAAGTTGCGATTAAGTTTGTTTGCAAGACACATAAATAATTATCGCGTTCATCACACACATTTTTGCCCATTCCTGAAATCGATCCCGGGACCGCTAGCTCCGTAGGCAGAGTCAAGGCCAACTAGGCCAAGACATCAATACAATGAAATTATTAATTTTACGCATACCTACTAAAATTCTGGCAGTGAAGATTCTTCCTGGAAGGCTATAATGACAGGGAGTGGAGAGAAGAGATTGACGAAATGTGTGAAGAGAGAGATATCCAAAACATGGAAGGAAATACCAAGATGACGGCTGATGGGCATGTTTGGAAGAAAAAAACGTGCTGAACCGACTCTAAATTATTGGGTTAAGGGCATTTTGACATTGATGACAGTTTACTCTTTAAAGAGCTTTTTCATCACACTTGCTCGTAAATGGTGTTATTCCATGCCTGTATACAGAAGGACAATGGCCTAAATTGTTCCCGCGGGAATTATGGCGAGTTTGTCATCCCTAGGGAGTAATGACTTTCTTTTTAAAATTTGCAACTCTTTCGTACATCATTTCTGACTAAGGAGGTTTAATTTTCAGCCAAAAATTAAATCGTTTTCTAATTTCATCTTTAAAAATTAGCTATAGACTAACTTACATTACACAAAACCTATACGCTTCATTAAACTTCATTATTTTTATACCTATTTCAAGTTTATATCAACATTTATCATTAATTTTAGTAATTATACATTTTTATCAAATTGGCTAAATCTGTCTCGAATCCAGGTCGAAACTAAACGCAGTTATTATCTGTGGTAGAGGTCACAAAAAAAAATCGTTTCCATTTACGTTCCTGTTCGTCAAAAGTTATTTCTTTATATTTTGCAGAGTTAAAGTGTTTTATTTTAATTTTCTCTTTGTTTTTTTTCCTCGCAAATGTGATGAAAACCATTGTGTGTATCACAGGCAGTAAGGGGATTACTAACTCGAGTCATTAAAAGCCGTCCGCCTTCGGCGTCGGGCTTTTAACACACTCGTTAGTAATTCCCTTCATACTACCCTTGATGCACAATGTACTATTTTAATTTTGTAAAAATAAAGAAATTATTAAACAAGCGCCTGAACATCTGTGAGCTCAAAAGATGCCCAAGTCGACCAAGGTAGAGCGAAGTGCGTGTTGCAACCCTATTTTATCATACCAAGCTTTCAATCCAGTGATTGATCTCTCTCTTCATCATCATCATCATCATGTCAGCCGAAAGACGTCCACTGCTGGACATAGGCCTCCCCCAAGGCTTTCCACTCAGACCGGTCTTGTGCTTTTCACATCCACCGCGGTCCCGCGATCCTGACGAGGTCGTCACTCCATCTTGACCTCTCTCTTAAATAAAACTATTATATTAGACTTGATTGAAAATAATACCGATAGTAAATTAAACAAACATTTATCTACTCATAAGTATCTCTAGGACATTTGCAAGCATTACCTATAAAGGCTTTGGCAATTCGTTCACGATTCAGTACATTTTTATTCCCGAGGGCATCCAAAGAGTTGCCAAAATAAGCTCCCGTGTAGTTGGAAACGGGCGCAAAATGTTAATTTTGGACACCGGTGCCAACTGGGGCGAGCTGAGTGGGCACTTAGTTTATTCGTTTACAGAGTTTAGCCATAAAAAAAAATTTGGGGCAAGCACAAGCATCAGATCTTTGGTAAATTTTGGAAATGATATCTACAAATATTTGTAATGTACTGCATGTACAGTCGGACAAAAATATGGTCTACCAACCTACGGTTGAATTTCATTTGCACGTCATGATACAACAAGTTCGATTTTCCATTGCAATAGTTATTATGACAGTGACAAGTGACAACCTTAGCGATAATTAGACCTCACAGAAACTTTTGTCAAAACTGGACCACTTCCTATGCCGTTCAATATAATCATGTACAGTTGTATGCGAGATTTAAAAGAGTGATAAGGGTTTGTGTATGCAAGAATTGCTAATCAAATGCCTCTTATGCCGATGATCAAGTTATACTTGCTCCATCGATACTTGAGTTGCAGGAGATGGTGACAGAGATGAATGAGGGTTTTTGTTTTGTAATGTTAAGTATAAAAAACCGGACAAGTGTGAGTTGGACTCACCCTCTGAGGGTTCCGCACATGACACGGTTAACTCAATTCAAAATTTGGACCGCCGTGCCTTGTATAAAGACCCTGTTTTTTCAGGTTTCTTCCTATACTTGTAGTAAATGACGATATTTCTTGCTAATTTTCATAGTTCTAGATCAGCAGAAAATACCCTATACATTTTGATTCCCTTGAGTGTCGAAATACACGTTTTTTGCGGCATTAACGGACGTATCTTTTTTTTAACGTTAATGTAGAAGTTTCTTTTTTTTACAGCTTCAAGGGACTGTAGACCGGAGTATACGGTTTTAAATTCAACTTGATAATTAAGTCAACATGTTCCCGAGATAAAAGGTCTTGACAGACAGACGGACAACAAAGTTATCCTATAAGGGTTCCGTTTTTTCCTTTTGGGGTACGGAACCCTAAAAATAATGATAATATAATCAATTTAAATCTTAACCGAAACCATAATAGGGTTATAATTTGGCGTAACAATTAAGATCCTCATGAATTTATCTTATTCAAATGACAAAGACTGGATTTACGATTCCATTAATTATTCATTAGGTAATAGGAGCAATTGAAATAATAAAGAGCGTATTTCGGAACGTGCCCGCAAGCCACAAGATGGCTGCTAAGTTGGTTTAGTGGCAGTATACAGTGCCAAGGGTCATGAGCTCATGAGCTCTCTGTTTGGATGTGTGGGCAAACCTACCGTAACACTGAATTATGGTAGAATAAAGAATCGTACACAAATACAGGGAGATGTCATATCTCCGAAACTGTTCACCGCTGCATTGGAAGATGTCTTCAAGCTTCTGGACTGGGAAGGACTTGGCATCAACATCAACGGCGAGTACATCACTCACCTTCGATTCGCGGACGACATCGTAGTCATGGCAGAATCGCTAGAAGACTTGAGTAAGATGCTCGGAGACCTCGATAGAGTTTCCCAACGGGTGGGCCTGAAAATGAACTTGGACAAGACGAAAGTCATGTCCAATGTTCGCGTTTTGCCAATACCGGTTCACGTGGGGAATTCTCAACTTGAAGTTGTTGATCAGTACGTATACCTGGGACAAACTGTCCAACTAGGTAAATCCAACTTCAAGAAAGAGGTCGATCGCCGAATCCAACTCGGATGGGCAGCGTTCAGAAAGTTAAAGCGGATCTTCTCGTCCAAAATACCGCAGAGCCTTAAGTCGAAAGTCTTCGACCAGTGTGTGTTGCCAGTGATGACTTATGGATCAGAGACTTGGCCGCTGAATGTGGGCCTCATAAATAAGCTCAGGGTCACTCAGCGTGCAATGGAAAGAGCTATGCTCGGAGTTTCTTTGCGCGATATGATCCGTAATACGGTAATACGCCAGAGAACCAAGGTCACCGACATAGCTCAGAGAGTAAGCATGCTGAAGTGGCAATGGGCAGGCCACATAGCTCGAAGAACTGATAACCGTTGGGGAAGAAAAGTTCTCGAGTGGCGGCCCCGCACCGGTGGACGGAGTGTTGGACGGCCTCCCACCCGGTGGTCTGACGACCTGGTTAGGATCACGGGGAGCCGCTGGATGCAAGCGGCTCAAGACCGTGACTTGTGGCGCTCTTTGGGGGAGGCCTTTGTCCAGCAGTGGACGCCCCCGGGCTGATGATGATGATGACACAAATACATACACGAACACTGAAAACATTACACTCCATTTTTTGGGCAGTCGTGAAAAAAGGTAGCTAAGTTTAAAATGCTAGTACTTAGTATTAGTCTCCAGTTAAAGCTCTTATTTGCTTTACAGTAATGGCGGCCAAGTTAGAAACAATATCATAATATTTCAGAAGCAATATATTTTAACCGAGTTGAATAGAAGGCTTGCCCTAGAAAAGATGAATTTGACGTAAATGATTGACGTAAGCTGGTGGACGGTTGCGTCGAACGTTTATGTCAATTCGATACTTTTTGTCAAAAATCGTTTACGTTAGCGTTAGGCATCATGTCTACGGCCTGGGCATCAACATCACTTTAAGAAGGAAAAATAGCGCGTAGAATACAGCGTAAGAAATCTTAAAAAGTATTTTGGATTCGGGTAGAGTCGGTTAAACTCGCACAACAGTGTATGGGAGCGAGTGAGAGAGAAGCACAATTCCGACTGACGTTTGGAGCTAACTGTGTGTGCGTATAAAGACCGAGGTTACTCTTAAAGTGGAGTGGTTGGAGTTTCGCCACGCCACAAAGTGAATTTCAAATCCTTTGTTGTGAGAGTACCGACTACCGACCTGTTTAAAAATAGGAATTCTGGAAGTCTGGGGACGGGCTGGTCGAGTTGGTAGTGACCCTGCCTACGAAGCTAGCAGTACTAGGTTCAAATCTCGGTAGCGGTTGATATTTGTGTGATGAGTTCTATGTATTTAAGTATTTATCTCTCTATATAATTATTTGTATCGTTATCTAGTGCACATAGAGCAAGCCTAGAGCTTAGTTTGGGACTAGGTTGATTGGAGTGACATTGTCCCCCGATATTTATTTATTTATTTATTTAATTTTATTTGAACGATTACGTTGTTGCCGACTATCTTACACAAGGCGTATATTAAGTGTCTAGCGAGTGTTCTATAACACCCGTATGTAATCCTGAATTTATTACACATAAACGTTCCTCTTGAACCGCTCTATCTATTGACGAAAATCGCGTTAAAATCCGTTGCGAAGTTTAAAAGATTTAAGCGTTCGAACGCGGGAAGCGACTTTGTTGTATACTTTGTAAAGATTAGGACTTACTTCTCTATTCGTTAATCGCTGTTCCCTCGGAAAATCACTAATTTTCCAGCGTAACAAATACCCTATATCTATTCTCGGTGTTCAAGCTATCTCCAAATATCTGTCATTAAATTTATGTCAGCAACTTTCGAAGTAATAATCTTAGTACGGATGTATGTAGGCTGTAAGGTGTGTAATTATTGGAAACTCGCTACCAGATAATACGCTTTTTTGCTGTATTTATTAAATTAACAACAAAAATGACTACTCATTGCAATCAAACAGCCTCATCCAAACGTTCATTCAATCACCATAATAAATAACTTAAGAATCTCTAAATATAGATATGTCCCTAGCATGACCATTTGCATGCATATTAACTTCAACCAGTTTTATGCGCTATTAGCACAGTGACCGATTTACTGACGCATGCTTGCCTTGTCTATATGAAATGCCATATGAGTGAAATTTGGGTATGGTTTTAGAAAGTGCATATCTGTTTCCGATTTCGTTTATAAGGAAAGTCAAGATGACTAATACCTAAGTATATAGACGTGGCTTAAGGACAGAGATCGATCGAAGATAAAGTCGTTTAAGCATCCTATTTTGGAAATAGGAAATAGTTTTTGTGATGGGCACGAGTGCTTATTTGTCCCTGAGTCTTGAATATTTTTTATGTAAAATACTCTTCAGTATTTTTGGATGTAAGTAGAATAAAACTGACCACAGGGCAGAAAAATATTTAAACCAAAACAGTCAACAATAACCCAACAAAAAAAAGTATGCTTTTAAAACTCAAGAATATGTTATAAATTGTACTGTGGATTATTTGACTTCACACTACAATGCGTCGATTTAAATTATTATTTTTTGCGTTATTATATACAGATATTTATTAAGACACAAAAAAACAGAAAAAATAAAAAAACATAACTAAAACTTAATAATATAATAAATTAAATTATGAATATATGAATATATAAACTATGAATTTCCAGGTTCTGTCCTTGACAGCCATCTGTTAGCTCCATAGGAACACCGTGTTCTTATTTTGAATAGTGAACCATAGAGGAAACGTAGAGTTCTTACAACCTCCACAGTACAAACTAAACTAAACTGTGAGATTGTTCTCTGATGTATTTTATTTTTATTTTACCACTGATTTTATTTTAAATTTGTGTTACCATGCCATTGTATTGAATAACAATGTAAAACATTTGCTTTACAAAAGCGCCTTTGCATATCAGCTATTTAATTTTGGTGATACAACCAAAGAACTAAGGTTATTTTTAATAAAAATAATTATTAAACGCAATTAGTAGGATTAGGAATATAATGATCCTCATTTAATCCAGCGTTAAAAAGAGCAAGACATTTCTATATTTATTCATAATGCATAATAAAGTCAACTAATTCAGCACCAATTAGTTTCATTACGGTTTCAGAACAACAAGTAGCATTGAAATTAGACTTAAATAAGATGCCAACAAGAAAAACTCAGACCAAAATACAGCATTAAAATAACTCGTTTCTATAAGGAAACATTTCACACAAATTGACCGTGGTCCGAATAAAACTTTAGTGTACTACAAACATACATAAAAAGCATGCTTTAAAATCCCGAAAGCATTTTTCATACGATCGTCGATATATATTAAAATAATAATCACTCATTACTTTGATGAAAATCTTATAGCCTAATGTCATTCCCACGACCAAATAATACGAATCTAAATTCCATTCCATCAGACTTGTCCTTATAGTAAACAATTTTATAACCTCAAAATGCTTCGTTATAGACTAAAACGGCCGTTTAGTAAATAAACCAACTGCAGTCCTCATTTTGCGCATCACTTACCATGCTACAGCATGGATTGTTATTTTGATGAGGATATTGTTGTTTTAGGCAAAAAAGAACATTTCGAGATTATAAAAACGTTTACTAAATAAGACAAGTCAGATAATATGGACTATAATGACATCTCATATGTTTAAATCCATGAAGCCTGGCTTTAGGCTGGAGGGCGCGCCTAATAATTAGACATACAATACATATACATACATCTTCTGACGCACTCCGGTCATCACACAAATAGTACCTATTACCGAGATTCAATACCGACTCGGCTAAACATATCCTCAAATCAACTCAAAATGATTTGCTGAACAAGGTTACACAGATTATAAATCTAGTAAATTTCATATTCAACCTGCATGCAGGTGAGCAAAAAGTTTCCAGTCAATCATCGGTGTATTCAAAAATAAACCTGGAAAAAACAATGCAACTAGAATTGGAATTCACTGTAGGAATGGTTTTAATCCAGTATTCTACTGGAACAGCGTTACACGATAAAAAATATATTGGTGTTAGTTTTAAAATAATTATTTATTTATTTATTTGCTTTATTACTTTCCAATTTTACTTAAGTATTATTTTATTTTATTATGGGAAAAAAAGACCTTCTGCTGGAGTTTCTTGCGGCGCTTCTTCTCCGCAATGATGGTGTTGTCCGAAGCGCTAGTAGATTTACTCTATATTACCGACGTGTAAAAGAGCCCTGAGATTGACGACATGGTTAATAATTACAATAAAATCATTGTGAATCATACTCTATATAACGTTACGTAATTTTTGCGTCAACGGTATGAAAAGTACGACCCCTGTTAATTAAATAAGCTGCTGTTCCTTTAATAATTGTGTTTATTACAGAGTTTTATATTCTATTGTGTGCTTCAATTCCACTTTTTGCAGTCAAAGACAGATATAATTATGATAGCGGCCAATGTCTCAAAAATATCGACCAACAGTGTCAGCACGCATTTAATACCAAGGGATTAAGAGAATGCTTGCTCTATTTAAGAAATTTGTCTACTATCATAGAATAAACTCTAAATATAGAATATTGTCATCTATGCTTGAAAAGAAGCGTAAGATTCAGTTAAAAATAACCATAACACCTTGAAACTTGTACCTAAAATTGCTCCATTCTTTTAGTTCGTTTAATGTACTTAGCTGTTTTAGTAGAATAAGGTATTAACATACTTGTCAACTACAAAGAGACGTATTCACTTTCAAACCTTTTTACTATGCAATAGGGTGACAAAGTAGATACATCGCTTTGTACTCGACTGCACATATAAACATACACTCAGGAGCAAAAATAACGGGTCAGAGTGCGATTTTCATACTAAAGAGGCTATTTCAAAGCCTTGGTTCCTCGCCAGGGAATGCTTTTAGTGAAATCGATACAGGACTTCCAGAGTGCCTAGGATACCCAACTGAATGAATCTGCGGTTAACACCGGAATAGTGCATGTTCAGAAAAACATCTAAAATGGCAATAAAATGTAAGGAAATCCAAGTGGTGACCCAAACTCTCCCGCTGTGGTGTTAATTGATTGTGCGATCAGTTAGGTATCTTAAGAACTTTTGAACTCCTCTATTGAACCTCGCAGTATCCACCATTAAAATTCACTCTAAACAACCCCTGGCGAGGAACCAAGGCTTCGAAATAGCCTCTTTAGTATGAAAAACGCACTCTGACCCTTTATTTTTGCTCCTGAGTGTACTAGACGTCAATACATGAGCCGTGGCAACGTTTATTTTGTTCGTATGTTTGATGTCCATTAGACAACAGAAAATAGTCCGAACCTTGACCTACTTTCAATAAAATGTGTTTCAATTCCGTTTATTTGTTCCGGCCCTGTGATTTCCCCAAACATGCACACAAACAATTAAAGGGCACAAAATAACTATTAGCTACTTCTTTCGGCTGGGTGAAAAAATTATATATACGACTGCAGAAGAGTCTTTATCAGTATTAGAATTTGGTCAAGGTGGCTTCTACGAAGAGATTTCTAATGTGATTTAAATTCAAATGAAATGCAAGTATGCCAGTCGCTTCTCTTCAAGCCTTTTTCTGACGGCTTTAGTTTTAGACGTTAGTTCCTTTCTATTTCGTTTTAATGGGAGGAAAAACTCGCAAAACATATGGAAAAATAATAAGAAAACCACTTATTTTGGAGATGGCTTAGATATCAATGTGTCATTTTAGCTGGGCCTGCTGTCAGTTTTATTTAACACATTGGTTTCGGAATCTTGTTGAATTACTTTGTCGCAGAAAATCAAATTCAAATTTCAAAATAATTAGTTAATTATCTGGCCTTGTTTCACTATAACAAGGTACTTTAAATTGCCTGTCAAAAACTAAAGTGATGATAAGAGACGATTGACATGAGACGACGAGATCTTGGTTTATTTGTCACTATTATTGATACCACAACAGAGTATAATATACTATATTATCTGTATCACATTTTTTTGTGATCTTGCAGTACTGTGCCATACAAAAGAAGGGAAAAATTATAGGAAAGTAAAGTTATCCAGACCGGTTAGATAATTTTTACTATAGGTTCTGATTAGTCGAATTTTACATTGTTGTCAGCAATTTTGATGAGCTTTTAGAAAACAATGAAATAAATGATAAGGCATGTTTTGTACATGAATCGTAAAAATATATAAATAAAAAAAAAACAATCAATCATTCAAGACGAGAATGATTATTCGTTTTAACACTTTTAATGTAAAACCGTTCAGTGTGTGGTTTAATGACGTGTCAATCAATTTGCTTTTATGTTGCTATGAATAAAGCCACAATTGAATGTTAAAACTTGTATGTTGTCGTTTGAACTTAATATATAAACATTCGCTCATTATTTATGATTACAATTAAAACCTGTTTTATGAACAAAATAATTACTTACATAGAAGCAAATTCCATGTTGGTGCTCTCTCCAAAAAATCCGATAGTAATCGTCGAAAGAGAAATCCGCGAACCCAGTTTTTTAGTTCCTTTTACACCGACCGGCCAATGCACCCAAACTGGTTACACGTCGTGACACTTATCAAAACACATAGAAGCTAGTATTTAAATAGTATAAATAGCACTTTATTGTACACTAAAAACACTAAAATACACTGGAATTATAGTGATTCGTGACACAGTTAGTATGGAGAATCACGTCACTATCCCGGTTGCGCCTGTTGTGGTAGAGAGCCGTAAGTGCGAATATGACCGAGTAACTTTCAATCGACTGGGCGAGTGTTTGCCTCAAGTTCGCAACGGTGAATGTGGTGGTTCGGCGATAGTTTGCGTTGTGTCTCTGTCTCGCTGCGCCCGCGCTGCGGTGGTACCATTGGTTCCAATACAATTTAAATAGTTGTTTGAGAATGTAAGTACGTTAAAATATTTCATTGGTCAAGTTTTTGAGCAGTATTTAGATTTTTTTATGACATAATTTTTTAGTCTAATATTCTTTAGTACCGCCACACTAGTAACCACGCCAGTATTACCACGCTAGTACCATGTTCGCCAGTATTACTATCGACTAGTGATCCGCCGCCGTTCTTCGCTTTGGTTTGTACTATCGAACCAACGGAACCCTGACCCACCATGGAACCTTGTCACAATGATTGACGTACGATTGTCGTATAGCGTCGTATGACAGTCCTAACGTCAATCACTGTGACAAGGTTCTATGGTGGGTCAGGGTTCCGTTGGTTCGATAGTACATATAACTATTCTGTAACACCCGTACATAAGCCAGATTATTCAAATTCAAAGATTCAATTTGAAATTATTTATTTCCTTAGCAAACCAGTACAAATCTTATGATGGCGGGCGTCTCCTTGTAGGTTATTTCAATATGACCTGTGCCAGGAGGCACCGCTTTTCCATATCTTCAGGTTAAATAGTATCATTCAAAAAACGATTTTACCTAACTTATATGTATGTGTGTATGTGTGTGTGTGTGTCTAGGCTATATATCCTAGCATATCTTCTACTTCATCGTAGTTCTTGTCCTCCATCCAACTTGTTATTCTACTTTTAAGGTCATATAGTAACTTTGGGTATATATCTGGTTTTTATTTACAAAACATTATAAACGTGATGCGTGTTTGTTATATTATCTACTGGCAATAATGGTGTTGGTTTTTGGATGCATAATAATATCCCTCCTCCTTTTTTTTCAAAAGGTTACAGCTAAGAGTTGTGGTTTTATGCTTTCTTAGAACAGAGGTTAATATATATAATATCTTTACTGTGAGCACCTTACACGTTTGATAGAACTTGTTAATTATGAAACACATTTACTTAAAGTACATAATTTTAAGAAGACTTCGTTGGGCTCTCTCTCTACGAGTACGTCTATAAAGCAATTCTAAGCTGCGCCGCCCCAAACAGGCAAGCAGTAAGTTAATATAGTCTGCACCAACGTCATATACATCTCTTTTAAAAGGTCTCTGCTGCGGCCTTGCGGGCCCAGGACTGCTCTTGGCACCACATGTCTCAAAATTTTAAAAATATATTTAAGCTTCCGCAGTCTCAAAATTACATATTCGAGATGTTGATACCAAGCAAATCCCCAATCTACAAGAACTCCCAGATATTTGGTGCTATCAACTTATTGAATAGTGGGACAGGTACGTTGACAGCAGTTCAAGACATTTTAACAGCAGCTATGTACATATTTTGATAGTATAGTTATTTTCAGGTTGTGTATTGCTGTATATACTGTGACGTATATAGTTTGTTTTAGTGGTATTTAACGTAATAATAATCTTTGCTAGACCAGAAGTAACAGTGAAAACAATGGCGGTGTCGTCAGCATACTAAAATATATCTGCGTGAGGGGTCTTCAAGTCGCATAAGTCATTGATATAAATTAGGAATAGCGTTGGCCCAAGCACAGAGCCTTGAGGGACCCCATAAGTGACGTCTTCATCTTCACTGGTGCAATCACTACCTCCAAATTTCACCCCCTGTTTCCTATTCGTTAAATAGAACTGGAAAAGACCAAAGGGAATATCTCTTATCCCTATCCTTTCCAATTTGTGTAGCAGTATAGAGACAGGGACGGTGTCAAAAAATATTATGTATATATACATTAAATCCTTGCGTGAAACATTATCTAACTGTTTGAAATCCCATTAAAATCCGTTGCAGGGATAAAGGGAAGTTAGCGGATATATATCCAGACAGACACACGCGGTAAGCGACTTTGTTTTATACCTACTATTTAAACAAAATATTATAGTTGACATTATGGGTAGTTTCTTACAGTCAAGTGCATAAAATCATAACGTTAACGATAGAATTAAGCTAATGAATAAAAATATACAAGTAAGGCTAAATAATGATAGATTCCCCGAATTTACAAACACTGACAAAATGCTGATGGAGTAGCATTACGGAGATACAATTTAAGCTTCATAGCGTGTGCCTCATATGTAAAATTATATTTCAACAGCAAAAAGCAGTGTTAAGCTGAAAGCCAAATAAGTGCAAAGAGCTTTTTAGTGTAGAATTTTTAATTAAACAAGAACCTGGCAGCGATAGCGTGTTGTAGAGCTAACGAGTGAAACGAAAGTAAGTGATAAAGTTTTAGAGGGATTCAGATTCCTGTTTTTAATTTTTGAACGTTGGTTATAGGTAAAATCCATTTATTTTTTTTTGCTTATAAAAGCAGTTATATCAGTTATACAATTTTTCCAAGCACAGAAGGTCTTTTTGTTTCCCTTTTATTACATAAAAGGTTAAATGTTAGAATAACTCGCACGTAAACCCGTGGTTCTTAGAAAGTAAAGGTATTTAATTAATAATGTCAGCCCATGTAAAATGTTTGTACTCTCTCGAATTAAGGTTGACCCACACATAACCGCTCGGCACCGGATCGGCACCACCTCAACTTGAGCCGTTCAGTATTATTTTTACGAAACTCCATTTTGTAACGCATACGAACTGGTCGGCTTTGGAATGGCTAGGCACAAGCTATCAATCGTCCACTGAACAATGTATCATACTAACACAGATAAAAGCTCATTTTTCAGTGTCTCACTGAGCTGATTCGTTGTCAAGCGGTTATGTCTGCGCCAACCTTTAAGCCACAAGCATGAAGTCGGGTGGTAATTATGTCACAAAAACCGGATGAATGCCTCTGTGAGGGCTTAGGTGCTTCATGGATGGTATAAGCTCCGTTTTGTGAAGTATTACGTCGTTAATGAGTTGATCTTCTAAGTTACGAGTATGTTTATCTGTACCATGAATTATGGTTTACAAATATATAAATATCAGTGGACAATGTCACACCAGTTGAGCTAGTCCCAAACTAAGCTCTAGGCTTGTACTATGGGTACTACAACAACGACAACGATATAAATACTTATATACATGAATATATACTTAAATACATAGAAAAAAACAATGACTCAGGAACAAACATCTGCACTTACCGGGATTTGAACCCAGGACCGCTAGCTTCGTAGGCAGGGTCACTAACCACTAGGCAAGCGCGTCAAACGATAAACGATATTCTCAAGCACGACTGAGATTTTGTTTATTGAGTATGTGTTGGTGAGAAATCCTGCGAAGGTTTAGGTAATGTAGTTTCTTTTCACTACCGGTAATGGTTGTTACAGGTGTAGTGCATAATTGTTTTCCTTCTTATTTTCACGGAAACGTACGAACGGGTCATGCTACTTCAGTCGACCTCAGTACTTTTTGTACTGAGACCGACTGAAATAGCAAGATTTGTACACTGCTTTATTTCTGGTTGGTTGTGAGATTTTTTTACAATACAGCAATGATAAGACCATATTTCAATACCATAATCAGATCGATCAACATTATTTTAAAAATATCTATTTTAATAACCATTCCTATTAAAGGTTGAGCGCTGAAAAAATGTACTTTGTATAACTGCGCGAAAGGTTTAAATAATCACTATAATATTATAAAACAAAGTCCCCCGACGCGTCTATCTGTACGACACTCCTAAATGCTACAGCGCGGTTTTTTATGCGGTTTTACCATCAGTAAGAGAATATTTGATAAATTCTGATTTATAAACGGGTATTCCAGAAATCTCATGTAAATCGAAGCGGAGTGTGTTTGATCTAATTAGTAGAATTCATATTTCCGATTTTCCAAATTGGGCCTTGAAATATGACTCCAAAATCGGAACTAGTAAAATCAAAGAGATACAATAACAACAAATTAAATTACATCATCATAATAACTTTGAAACTTAATAACGTTGGGTATTTGAATTTGTATTTAAATAGGATTATGTAAAATTTGTCTGTCCGATTTATACTCTAAGCCGGTACACGTGAATTGACGCAAAGCCGAACCCTTTTGATAAACCTAAGCAAAGCGTATGGAATTAAATAGGTTTAAATTATAAACGATAGGTACGTTGGAAATTTACACTGTTAATAAATCAAACATGAAGGATAAAATAAACACTGCTACGGCACAGTATGGACTGGTAGTCTGTTCATCTTTAAACAAAGGTAAATCGCGCGGCTTGCATGTGTGCGTGCCTCGACCGTACGCGGCCCGAGCTACCACAAGCGAACTCAACAGGACGGATTAAGCAGGTTTATGGTGTTTAGTATGTAGGTATCGAGTGACGCGCATCAAAATTCAAAATATCTATTTAGTAAATTGACCATTGAGGGCTCTTTTACACGTCGGTAATATGGAGTGAATATACTAGCGTTTCGGAAAACACCATCATTGCGTAGAAGAAGCGCCGCAAGAAACTCTAGCAGAAGGCTATTTTGTTTGACCCTAGCACCCGAGCGGCAATAGGTAACAGAAACTCCGAAAGGACCAGAGATGAACTATTTTTCTATTTGTATGAAGGTTTTGGCTTGCTCATATCTTAATATCAGGAAATGATCAGACATGTTTCAGAATGGAGTTTCATGGGGCGCTGCTTTTCCGCAATCTTGGTCTTATCGGAAGCGCTAGTAGACTCACTCCATATTACCGACGTGTAAAAGAGCCCTCATATGGTCAATTTACTAAATTATTTTATTTCTATAAATACGGACTTTACATTAAAATTTAAAAGTTAAAGTTAAAACTCAACTTATTTAAAATAAAATAAAATAAAACAGCTACTCAAATATTAAAAATTAAACATAAACACCACTATAAAAAGAATACCCCCTCTAGCAGGTCCGCTCGCGGCATGGTCCCTAAGACACTGGCTGCATTACCTCTCTGGATGGCTAGCCCAATCCTTTGGGAAAGGTAAGCGCCAGCTCTAGGGTCTCCGGAGGTGTCGATGAGCCGGGATGACAGGGCCTTAATAAAACTTTTCATGTCAGCTGACCAAGGTCCCATTGTTTCCACCGCAAGCGCCACAAATTCGTAATTATTTAATAATGATGAATATTTGCGGCGCTTGTTGGTTTGGGCCTGTTCAGCTGCTGCACCGGCCCGATTACGGGTTGTCTGGACGTGAGAAATGGCGAATGTATCAACACACGTCGCGTCCCACACCAGTGCCCTACCTAGTTTCCACGGCACCAACGTAGCTCCGTCTGGTCGCTTGCCATCGTCTCTATGCAAACCTGCTGGTTCCAGGACAGCAGGCACAGAGACAGTGGCAAGCGAACGACGGATTAGATCATTAATTGTGCCGTGGCGGTACAAACGACCAGCTTTTCTAAAACATGAAAGGCCATGTCGTCCCAGCTCACTCACTTCCTTCCCGCACGTACAAGTATGAGGTTCACAGATTCTGGCTCCAAGCCGTAAGCTTATTGCAATTCGCAAGCAGCTTGGGTCCAAGACTGTGCCTATATTACGGGAAGGAAGAGCGTGGAGCCAGTGGCCTGATTCGCCTGCTGAGACAGCGAGGAGACGGGCGCGATCTAAATCGTCCGGACTATTTTGTACAAGAGATGCATGAATTGATTCAAGGCGAGGTGTATCCCATGCTCTTTGGATATGCCTCTTGACTGGCATATCCACTCCGGGACAAGACTCACACCAAGCATCCCTGGCCTCCACCAGGTTCGCCATCTCAACGTCAAGTATCTGTGGGAGATTTAAAATAATACTGACGAGAGACAACGAACCATAAGCGGAGGACAGGAAAGCCGGCAGTGCCACGCTAGAAGAGCATCGAATACCAAGTCCACCGAAACGAATTGGGAGAACCGCTTGAGTCCAAGACCTTAAATTAAAATGAATGTTTAATAATTTAGACAGAGTTGATTGAATCTATATATCTATAGAAGCCATGATGGCTGGAAATTTCCAAATTGGACAACTCCGTAATAAATACATGAACTTTGGAGTGAAAAGACAAAAACGAATAATAAAAAGCGCCATGTGGGGATTTATTTCGTACAAAAGGTCAGAAGTATTTTTAAAAAGATTTAATTTGCAATTTATAATGGGATTGATTGCTTCGTCAAAAATCGGTGAACCTAAAAGTGTTAAAGATGAATTTGAATGGACCGAAATGTTGGGTGAAGCTGCGTTAAAATTAGTGACGATAAATAAATATTTTGAATTTTGATGCGCGTCACTCGATACCTACATACGCACGCAACCAAACGCCATGCGTCCTGTTGAGTTTGCTTGTGCTAGCTCGGGCCGCGTACAGTCGAGACACGCACACATGCAAGCCGCGCGATATAGACTTTTTATTAACAGTGTCACTTTGACATAGTGAAAAAAGGCCTAGGAATCAATTTCAAGGAAATTGAAATTGATTCGACATAGTCCAAAGTGTACAAGGAATTCTTATCCTTTACTGTACATATTATTATTTTGATTTTAATGAATGGCTTTCACTCCTACTTAGGTGTCTTTTGCCAATGTCGAGCATTTTATGTCATGTCATGGAGATAGCAAATGACCACACAGGCCACCTGATGGTCCCTGAAATCTGTGACCCATATAGTCATATGTCATATTATGCATTCTCGAAACAATCTTAAGACCCAACCACCGCTAAAATAAAAGAAATAAGTGAATGGATGGATGCATATCACATGTGATGACAAATCGTTCGGTGAAAAGAGTTTTTTTCCATTATAAACAGAAGCACATGGATTAGCTTCACGTGCGGCGTAATGAAAATAGCCTGTCTTTTTTTGTCGGTTGTCAAATTAGCATGTGTACATGGTTATCTCATGTTTACTAGGGAGTATACTGAAATTGAATTTTATTCGAGCACACATTGTGTGCTCATGACAGTCCACGCACCCCGCTGTGACGCTATTGTTGGAACTAATAGAATATCCCCATTATATCCTTCACACGGGATGTTTTGAATGAATTAGATTAGGTAATGGATGCTACATATATTTGCAAATCTACGCTTTTTATACTGTTTACATTTTTTGTCTGTAGCAGCTAACTTGCTCTGTGTTGCGGGTGTTTATGGGTCACGATGATCACTTACCATCAGGTGATTCGCTTGCAGGGCTGCCTCCATTTTCACAAGAAGATTTTGCCCGACTAACCAAAAAAGGTAACGTTCATCACTGTTTGTATGTTTCCACGCTTGTGTAGGCTTTCCTTGACGGATTTAAAAATGCGGGGTATATATTATTGTTTTGTTGTAAACCTGACGTTGGAGGGGTAGTCAGGTTACTGGAATATTAAACGTTATCAAAAACGATCACAAAAAAATGACTTCGATTCATTAAGTGAATAACATTCGAGTTTCTACAGTAGCGTGGTTCGCCCGGAACAGGTGAACGTACTGGTTTGCGAATGCATTGGAGAGTTACCTACCGGTAACAATCGATTTGCACCCATCGGTAGCCATCGATTACCAATGATTATCGATTATCGACATGACATCGATCATTAAAGAACATGATCAACAATATTTACATAGAGTCGGTAGAGCAGAGGCTAGGCATGAAAGATGAGTATAATACTTTCTATGAAGAGATGGAAGGTGAGATTAGCCTACATTTTACTAGGATTATATTTTGACGTTCGATATTGCCCGTTGCGATCCACTTTTTGACTCTAATTAGCCAAAGGTCGTAAGCTTGAGTGCATCGAGAAGCTAAAATTAGACTATAAAAAAATACACTAGATTTGGTGTTTTACTATTCATAAAACACATAGGCAAGGATGTGAATTAGTTTATTTTTACTTAGTTATAACGTCAGACTCTTTTATTTTTAGACTTTCGACTCTAATAGAGCCTTTATCAGTTATCATACTTCGTAACTGCTCAAGTTTGAACTACAAAGGCTTGCATTTACCTGAACTAATATTTTGCCAAAATTTTATAAACATTGGACAGCACTTATATTAGCTTTATTTATGTAATACGAGTACACAAAAAGGTACAAAACATCTTATAATACTAACTATAAATAAAATAACTCTTGCGGTTAACCCGCTCGTGGCATGGTCCCTAATAAAATGCTGGCCGCGTTCCCCCTTTGCACAGCCAGACTGAAGGATGATTTCCACAAAACGGTTAGCATCGCATCAGATCGGAAAGGATCCGGACGGATGCGGCGACAGCCGATCGCATCCATTAAAATTATTATTGTCTATTTATGACGGAGCTGATCGCGCGTTGCAGCATACGCGGAAGACGCCCGCGGTCAAGTTGCTGTGCGCGGCTTCTTGGTAATAGAGACTTTAACAGTGAACATTATTTAATTTCGTTTAAAGATCATAGAATTTTCCGTTTCGATGCGTTGCGGGCCGTTTGGTGGAAATAGTGCTTGTTGGACTCTTTTACCAACTTCTTGGTGTCGGAAGACCACGCACCCAATGTTTCCATTGCAAGTGCCGTAAAAAAGTAATTTTCATTAAAGAAAGCGTATTTTGTGGATTTTGATGGTCTGGGCACAGTAGAAAAATGTATGTTATAAGTTGTTGTCGTGACATTTTTTTTTAAATACCAGCCACAAAGCGTTAAATCATAACGTTGACAATAACTGTCAAAAGCAACTAGATCTAACCTAATAATAGAACAGAGCTCAAGCTCAAGTAATATAATTTTAAAATACCGGTCCATTAGATGCAAAACTTCGCCCCTAGGCGCCGTCTGAAATTAGCTCTGCAAATAAAGAAAATGGCGACGCCTAACTAGGCAGACGTTGTCCCCAGGCACAAGAATTTCGCGTTGAGTAAATAATTAGTAATACCAACTTTCTGGCAAATACACGGAGTATTTTTGGGGTAATGTCTACAGTTGCAAGTACGAAAAGGTTTTGTTTTACTGCAAATATTATGTTCGTCTAAGAATTTAAGTCAGGGTGGGAATTGTTGGAGTTTTAGATTTGCTGTCAAAGAAACTTTATCCAATTATGTTTTGTGTGTCAGATAAAATACAGAGTTAGTTACATTTAAGAATACTTATTAAATTTAATACCTACTCAACGTCATGCGCTTATTTTCCGAGTGGTGTTTATAATAATAATGTATAAAATTAGAGTTAGGTATATTCTTATGAGGCAAAGTATGTTGCTCTTGACCATGTTGTCGTATTGTCAACGATACGATACCATCTCAAGGGCAATATGGTTGTACCCAGTAGAATGAGAGCTATGAATGTTTTTGTAAGTATTTATTATTAAGGTCGCCACTACAAAGTGAAACTTAGCTAATGAGTATCAAACTACTCGTTAGTATGTAGGTAGGTAAAAATGAAGACTAAAAAAGTAACAAAATGCAAATGATTTAAGGTTTGTTTTTGAAGTATGTTGGGTTATATTTTATTTAGAGATCGGACAAGCGCGTCATTACTAGCAATAATGTGGTCATGACTCCAAAGGTTTTATTCAAACAAATTAAATTATATTAATTGATTTCTATTCTTATAAGCCGTAATGAGTATATTAAAATGTTATGCTATGTTATCAAGGGTAATTGTTATATTTTAATTAAAAATCGTTAACAATACGTAAAAGTATGCTTCGTTAAAAAAATATGTCCGTATGGAAGACACACTGTACAAAGCCAAAGTACTATGTACTAGTACACTGTACTACTAGTACTACTAGTACACTGTTTGGTGTCTCTGCCCAAATAAAATGTTGGGCAATTAAATAATTTCCATTTTTTTTATCCTTTTTCACTGGGACCCCAGAATTAATCTATATAAATACATAAAAGAAAGTAAGTATACAAAACCAAAGATAAACCTAAGCGTTTAGAAGCCATGGTGCTAATGGTAACCTGAAGTTACAAAGCAAACAAACAATTCCTTGATAAAAACGTTTAATAACGTAGAGATTTTGCTAAACCGGTTGTAAGTTTAGACTAACGCAAAGTGGGTGGAAGAAAGTGAAATGCGGAATGTCTATTTGTCTAACACTTTACATCGAAGAAAGTTATTAGCATCTTTGGACACTTGTGTAAATGAAATACGCGTGAAAAGCGACAAGTTACCCATTGTTTTGTCTAAAAGTTTACAAGTGTCAAGGATAGATTGTCTTTTTAATATTCATACGATGAAATTTACATTTCTCATAATAGTAAAAGTTTAAGTGAACTCTAGTGAGTCATACAGTTTTAATTATTTCTTAATAGCTTTCGCCCGCGACTTCGTCCGTGCATAATCTGTTTAATCTTAGGGTATACCATTTCTTCACAACTATACCTACCTACCTACTACTAAGCTGCAGTATTTGCATTGTTGTTTTTCGATGTGGAGGGTATAACTTTTTCTCTTTTTTTAAGAGCCGAGCTCTTATCGGTGGAGTAATCCCCAACCACTCCGATCCTCCGTCAACTCTTTAATTCTCTCTTGTATTTACTCCAAATTTCTTCTTGGTCGTCCTCTGGCTCTTTTTCCTTCTGTATTTTCTTTTATGAGGTTTTTAAGGAAAAGATCGTGTCGTAGCCAGTGTCCTATCATTATTCCTTTTCTATTTTCTATTGTTGCTAGTAAATAAGAAAAATTAATTATTGTAGATGGAGAGCCGCACCGGTAACGAAATAATTTTATTCCATATCGAAACTAGACATCTGTCGTCAGATAGATAAAACTACTTGTTAATATTTCGAAGGGTTTGCAATTGTTTGTAGACACTTATTTCATAGAAATGAATTTTCTGCTGAACGCGTGTTGGTTTCAGGGGAAACGTTATTTTTTTGGATCACCAAATTAGGTTAGGTTATAAGTGTTATAACTAACCTAATTTGGTGGTTTTGGTGATCATTCACTACAATCGGCAGTTAAAAGTGTTTTTTGGCGTGATATTTTACTATATCGGGTGATTTGTTAAACTTAAGCCTTTATTTTGTATGTTTTTGGTCATAAAACCGAAACTAGGTGACAAAAATTTAAAAACGAAAGACCTGGTTTTATATTTGAAATCAAGCAGTTTCATAATGATACTCAATTTAGTTTTATTAGTTTTACAATCATTTTTAAACCCTAGGTACTTTAAAACCTCTATTCCAAGGATTGTAAGGTGTTGAGGTGAGGTGAGGTTTGTCTTGATTGTGGAATGGACATAGGTTACAAAATTTAATCAAAGTAATGATAGGTTTTGTTTTTAACATAAATTGACGAAAATGTAAAAAATATACAGCAGGGTTGTCAAAGCTTTATATTGGATTTAATTTATTTGTAGTCTGGCATCTCAAAAATATAACGGCTTATTTAAAATACTCAACAATAAAGAAAATAATACGTTTTATATGAGAACCTTTCATTAAAATGTTATTATGTTTTTAAATACGAGTAGATACGGATATTTTTCCTTTTTCAATTTTCTATTAATAGAATAAATTGTTAGTATCTGGGAGTACAACATAATACAAATACTCAAAAATACTACTTATACCTAATCGTAAATAAATAGGTGATGTATATAATTTCTGATACCTATGTTGTAACATACTAAACAAGTATAATTAATAAATCTAGTAACAAGTACAAAACGCTACATTTTAGCTAATTAACATTATGTTTTATAATTAAAATTAAGCTAATAACAATACTGAAATTACTAAGATTGAAGTAACGAGTACGAAATCAGAAGTTCATTGTTCACTTGTTTTTAAATAGGGTTGACAATCTAGAATAAAACTATTAGCGGTTTCTAGCGTTTAAAAATGACCCTGCGGCGCGCAAACTGGTTTGAGTAACCCTGAACTTCAGTTATATCACAACTTAAACAAGAAGAAGAAAGTTCACTTTAACAAAAAACCGCTGCTTTAAGAATGAGATAAGAGTAATGCGGTTTGACATACTTGCTATACACATCTTTATCTTTACGTAAGTAGTATAAAATGAAGTGCAGTCAGCGTGTCCAGTGCCTCTTCGCTTATATCTTTTAAACTACTCAACGGATGTTAATGCAGTTTTAAAGCCATTGATAAAGTGATTCAAGAGGAAGGTTTTTATGTATAATATATTCTGGATTATGTACGGGTGTTGCAGAAAACTCACATAAACCGAAGCGAAACGAGGGCGGGTCGCTAGTTATTATTATAAATGCGAAAGCTTGTTCTTGTTTATGTGCCCTTTAAGAATGCAACCGGTCAGCAGTTCGATTAGAAATTAGGTAATTTTTATGGCCCACAAACGCCTAGCTCGGAGATGTATACCAAATAAAAAAAGATAAAAGATAAAAGATGTTTATTCAGTAAGTAGGCCGCATGGGCACTTTTACACGTCAAAATCTACCAGCGCTTCGCAAGAGACCACCGCTGAGAAGAAACGCCGCAAGAAACTCAACAGTCAGTCGTTTTTTTTTAAATACTACTTACGATATTATACAATTATAAAGCTTAACCTAGCATTATATAAAACAATGAATTTAACATAAAATAAAAATAAAAAACATTCAAGCGTAGCTAGAGCAGGAAAATGTGTCAAAACTAAAAATATACCAAAAGCTATACAAATAAACAAACAGCTCTAAGGCTGTGTAGCCTTTGCTTGCTTTAAAAAGTGTACTGCAACAGATCTTCCAGGATTAATATCCTTCCTTTCACTACAGTCTCAATATTCGCGTTTCTCTTTCTTACAGCGCGGTTTTTTGCCTCAACTACCCTCACGGTACTCTGTACCTCATACGTATGTATGACACAGGCCTCAACGCGGCGTCATCGTTAAAACATTTCTCCGGAGAAAGCAGCATCTCAAATTAACTGATTCAACTTAAAAATACTCAAAACACGGATGCATCATACATATACGTCTGTAAAAGTTGTGCATAATTGCAATACTGAACTAAATCATGACACTTGACAAAAACAATGTAAATAATATCCTAGCCAACGATGGACTTATGGCCGATGAAGACGTGGGCGCTAACAAAGAGCCTCATAAGGAAGCTCAAAGTCACTCAGAAGGCTATGGAGAGGGCTATGTTCGGGGTTTCTCTGCGTGGTAGAATCAGAAATGATGATATCCGCAGTAGAACTAAGGTTACCGATATAGCCCGAAGAATAGCCAAACTGAAGTGGCAGTGGGCGGGGCACATTGCTCGCAGGACTGGTGGCCGATGGGGTCAGAAGGTTCTGGAGTGGCGTCCGCGGACCGGAAGACGAGCTGTAGGTAGGCCTCCAACCAGATGGATTGACGACCTCGTAAGGATCGCGGGAGCGCGGTGGATGCGAAAAGCACAAGACCGGTCTGAGTGGAGAGCCTTGGGGGAGGCCTATGTCCAGCAGTGGACGTCTTTCAGCTGACGTGATGATGATGATAAATATAAGAATTTATCGTTGTCTAGTACAAGCCTAGAGCTTAGTTTTGGACTATGTCCAATGGTGTAAGATTGTCCCCTTATATTTATTTATTATTACTAATTTATATATTTTTAAGTTATGTGCATCGTCTGACCGGACCGATCTTCAAGAGTGAGGAAAAGACAACAAATTAAATACTAGCATAAGTACCGTCTTAGTTGTTGGCGCTTTGGAGTCTAAGGATTGCAGTCTGCAGGCTTAAGATTGCAGACTCAAGATTGCAAATGGTTATGGACCATTAAAAAAACCCACTTGCTATCAGTTGCTCTGTGAGCTCATTGGCCTTCCTATTCCGACCTATTGTGACAAAAGTTTATGTGAGATCTAATACTTCCACATCAGTTTGGCTATTCTTCAGGCTATATCGGTAACCTTAGTTCTACTGCGGATATCATCATTTCTGATTCTACCACGCACAGAAACCCCGAGCATAGCCCTGTCTATAGCCCTCTGAGCGACTTTTGAGCTTCCTTATGAGGCCCATTGTTAGCGCCCACGTTTTATATTTATAGTGAAATAATTACTTATTTATGGATAGATTACAACCCAAAACTCAAAAACATACTCGCGCACTGCCCATATCGGGAATTGAACCCGCGACAGCTAGTTTTGAAGGCAAGGTCTCGGCCAACGCGTCACACAAAAAATACAACTTTACCAGTCCAACGAATTCTTAAAGACATCGTCATAAATCAGGAACTATGTTAGTCATGTGCCACAAAAAAACAAAGGAGAGGACATTAGTAAAAATTAGAAATTATACCTTTAATAATATGGCTGACGAGGAATGAATGCCGTGTGACAAAACAGTGCATTTGCGAGTGAAAGTAAGTAGTTGTTTTTGTTTTGGCAACGCAACACGGCAACCGTGAGTTAAAAGTAAAAGCAAACATATTTTTGAGTAACGGTTATTCGTTATAGGTTAGTCATGCATTACGGTTACTAGCGTTTCTATTCGTTTCGTTTTTAAACTAATCGCGTCACTGGTATATTACGTGTCTCGTCGCATCACGTCATTATCCACTTAAAAATGAAACCAATAATGCATATTGGATATGGCCTACTAACAGCTTAAAATGTTGGGTAAGGCACATTTTTCCATACTAGTTTTATACAAGCGTTTATTTAATTTTATTTCAATTTTAATTTTATTTCAACTGGTCCAATGACGATGATGCTTTGGCAATGAAAATATCTGCGCTGCAGTTCGCTGTACTTCCGCCGGCACTTCTGCCGTTATTTCAAAAAGGTGGTTAACTGCATAGTAATAGTATAAGCATTTTGAATCGAATTTGCTTACTAATAAAGTATATATTGCCCCGACCACTCAATCAATTGCAGTTGCCTTTTATGCTATCACGGCAGCCTAAGCGTCAATCATGATGGAAGGTACTCTCAACCAATTTGAATCATAAGGCACTATGGAACCGTTTCAAAGTGACGTA
This sequence comes from Acleris sparsana, assembly GCA_923062465.1. Lineage (NCBI taxonomy): Eukaryota > Metazoa > Arthropoda > Insecta > Lepidoptera > Tortricidae > Acleris > Acleris sparsana. The sequence goes on along the minus strand of OV281307.1, from coordinate 10,288,257 downwards.
ATGATTCAAATCGTAACAAACTTCAAACAACTGAATTAAAACGTCACTTTGGCATAGTTCCATAGTGGCCTATGTTCTTCGGCGTTTAAAGTCAATGTCTTGACATGTCAAGCTGCCTGGATCGTAGAATGTCATACTAGTAATAAGTCAGTCCCAGAATGACCAGGTAGTAAAACGTCATCAAGTCTCAGAATGACTAGAGGTTCTATTGCCTAACGTACTCGCAATCGCTATCGTTTTCATTTTGAAAATCGAAGAAAGTCTACATACAAAATGAAAACAGTTAATCCACTTTGAAGTCCATTGCGACCAACGTAGGTCGTAAAACACCATCGTCTTTTAAAGTCAAAGTTTTGAAATGTCAAGCTGCCTAGATCGTAGAATATCAGAGTAGTAAGCTTGACCTAAGACCTTGACGTTGTACGAGCTTGATATTGTAGGTCCTTGATGTTGTGAGAGCTTGACGTTGTGAGATCTTGACATTACATGAAAAGGACGTTTCACTATTTTGAGGTCTTCCTATCTTGACATAATTTAAGCACTTGACATTTCAAGACTGGCTTTAAACGCCGAAGCGATTTTTAGCTTTTTAATTTAACTGCAATATAAGCAGAACTGCAATCAATTTCCAATCATTCTGAAACCGAGTTTGCTTGAGTATTAAACAGTGCAATCAGCAATGAAAACCGTATTTATAAAGTGGCAATATTTCCTGGTATTATATTGAATTCATAAGCTTTCCGTTTACTCGAAACGTTGCTATTCTTTAGGGTTCTGTAGCCAACCGGAACTTTACGGAACGGAAGTTCGTCCGTATATCACAGGCATTTTACTCAAAATTATTTTCAACAGGACCGGATATATCGTTTATGAGTTATTGCAAAAAAACTGCGCTTCTCAAAAAAAGGCCGTAGGTGTCATCAAGATACTCTTTTGCTGATGTCTTTAGCACATCCTATTAAAGTTTGTTGTAACGGCGGCTACTTGAGCATGATTCGACCTAAAATAGCCTGTTTTTTTGTTACTTGAGTTTTAAATTAAAATAAAACACTGATCGTCTTTTTTACAAATTAATAACGACAAGTATCAACTTAAAACCTATGTTGATATAATAAATAAATTAGGCTGGCAAAATAAACATTTAAAAAGCCATAACACCCAACCACAGGGTGTTTTTAATTAAATCACATCCTAAACTGCTGATATTTATTCGATATACTTTTCGATTTCCGTAAAAAACTTCCATTTTGTTTCCGCGGGCCTTCAGGCCTAATGTGATGTGTTTAGTAACACAATTTCAACACAATTTTCACGAGCATAAAAGAGCCAGGCAAGAGCATGTTCAACTGTTGTCAGTGTAGGGTTCCGTAGCCGTTTGACACAGGTTTAGTCCCTAAATTCGGATAAAAGGTACTTTTTATTTCCAAAATAGGACAGATTCTGGGGAAATAGCGTTTAACGAACAAATAAGCAAACAGTCGAACTTTAATATTTATAAGATTATCGACATAAGTAGACAAAAAGATAACAACCTAGTCGAGGGAATTACCATTGTTTGCGAATATTGAATATCGAATAACATTTTCAAAAAAGAAACGTAATATTAAGCAAGTACAAAGTTTAATTAATTACTCAAATGTATTATCCGGGTCTATGTTGTCTAATGTTTAAATTCATATCTATAGAAAGTAATAACGTATTTAAAAAAAAAACTGATTTTTTATAAATCAAACTTAACCTAACTTTTGTCTACACGTCAGATATTAAATAAGTTCTGAAAAAAAAAGGTTTACCAATGAAACATATTTTATAATCATAAAAACAACCAAAGAAAAATCCATATTTTATCGCTTTTGCAATGGTCCTTCATACCAATGGCTGTATTATGTATATTTTATACGAAAGGCGTTACGAGGAATAAATTTAAAACATATACTTAAGCTTGTTAAACATTTAAAGTACGGCCACTAAAACACGATACCAAGGAAAGACCTATATTCTCTCTTGAGACTCTTAAAACTATAGAATGATCAATTTTGAAATAGTTTGGTAAGAAGAGTATGAAACTTTATGATCGGGTTGAACGGAAATTGCTTTCAAAACCTATGTCCTCCGCAGAACGTAGAAATAGTACATTTATAGATTTACCAAAACTCCTATAGGCAAACAACCGGAAATTAAAACCTCGTGACTCACGTTTCAGAAAATGGCGGCTTCAATCAAATAATGTGCATGAAGCAACTGAAATGTATACAATTTTCAACTCTGGTTGCAAATAAAGGCTGTGAGTAGTTGTGAAACTATTTTTATTTTGCTCGTGGAGTTCTAATGAAAACAACTATTGGTATTGACCTACCAATTATTTAATTTAAGGGCTTAAGCAATTAAGATGGCCTTCATCGCGGTGCATAAAGCACTCTCGTACTTGATGATGATGGTGAGTGGCAAAGCCCGGCTAGAGCAGGCGGGCGGTCGATCGATCTTCCGGACACTATCGCACTTGATGATGATGGTGGGTGGCAAAGCCCGGCTAGAGCAGGCGGGCGGTCGATCGATCTTCCGGACACTCTCGCACTTGATGATGATGGTGAGTGGCAAAGCCCGGCTAGAGCAGGCGGGCGGTCGATCGATCTTCCGGACACTCTCGCACTTGATGATGATGGTGAGTGGCAAAGCCCGGCTAGAGCAGGCGGGCGGTCGATCGATCTTCCGGACACTCTCGCACTTGATGATGATGGTGAGTGGCAAAGCCCGGCCGGAGCAGGCGGGCGGTCGATCGATCTTCCGGACACTCTCGCACTTACCCTGCCCGCTGATCAGAAAGTGACAGATGTTCAATCCACTTTATCCACAAAATAATTGACAATATAATATAATTATGTACAGTCAACGTCACCAATGTATACACCACAAAGTCTCAGAAATATATACACAGACCTTATTATTATGGCAATAAGATTTCTGTATACAGGAACAACGTAAATTTCGAAAGCCATTTTTCTGAATTTTCGTTTTTCCTAAAGCTATTTTATGCTGGAGCTATTTAATTTATAATTTAATTACCATAACATAGGTTAGGTTAGGTTTGATTTATAAATTCGTCTATCCAAACATTTCAATACGAATTATAAAAATTCGGGAATTTCATCAATTTTGAATTAGGACTCTTCGGAATTATGTAGGGATACATATGTGAACATGCAGTTTTGCTAACTTCTAAAATTAAAGACCAAATCTCTAAGAACACAATATTTTATAGTTCCACACTTATCCTTACCTCATTTTCGCTGTTCACCCGGTATATTGGTTTTGTCCCAAGGGAGCATTTCCTTCAACCGCCATAAAATGCCCGCTCTATGCTTTATTTAAACCGCGCAGTAAAAAGGTCACACTTATAAATTATTAACAGTAAATGAATACTAAGCAAACTCCAACACGTAAATTTTTATCACACGAATTCTATTTTCGTAAATTCGACTTTGAAACTGAAATGGAAAGTCTATATTTCACTAACAATATCAATGTTCAAAAGTGCACTAAAAACACACGTATTTTAGTATCGTGTCTTTTATAATAAATGTATGAGCTTCTGATCGGGGTGTTGAAAGAGTAAAAAAAAATAGGGTTCCGTTTGTAACTTGGTCAACTATTACACAATTACATGTAAAGCTTAAAAAAAGAATTACATAATATTAAATTTGATAGTAAGATGTTCTTGCCTTACCTATTAGGCACGGTGGTTTTGGTATTCGCACAGATTTCTAGTCTTGCCTTTCCAGCTTTTTTGTCCTCGCTCATAGTACGTTATCAGTCGTGGGTAAAATTGTTCGTCTATCCGTCCGTCCGAAGCCAAGACGCATGGAAGATGGCCTACCCAATCGAAGAGTTTCCTACCAGTAAAGAGTGCCAAAAGTTTGGGGACGAGCCAATTTGTCGTCGAGTCTTCGAGCACCTTGTTGACAATGGTTCGGCAAGCTATGAGAAGGCTCGCATGCTAGCAGTTTCAGAGAAAGAATCGGGTCACTGACTGCAGGCTTATCCGTCTGTAAACTACGGCAACCTTTTGATTAACAATAGTTTCAGGTTGGGGGTAGGCCTTCGACTTGGCGCAAATATTGTCGAAGCGCACCACTGCCACTATTGAGCTCATGTTGACCGACAGGGCCACCACGGTTTAGCGTGCATAAAAAGCTCTGGTCGCCTTTCCCGCCACGCCTGCCTTAACGACATTGTTCCGCAGGCGGGCCCTTGTCAGCGTCAACGTGCCTGCTACTCTAGAACCTAGTGGGTTGGCACGTGACGATGGCAAGAGACTCGATGGAATAGCTCTCGTGCCGTGATAAGTAGGACGGCCTTTAGTGTGGGATGCCACTTGTGTGGATACTCTGGCACCGTCCCGCCTCGGTGCGCCGGTTCTGAAGGCAGGTGCGGTGGCTACCGCGGCAGAATCAGCAAAACGCCGCAAATATGCAGATATAGCAGATAATTATATTTTTACGGCTTCTGCTGTAGAAACTCTTGGATCGTGGGGCCCGGAGGCACGGAAGCTTTTTATGAATTTAAAAAACAAACTGATTCGTGCCTCAGATGACCATAGGGCTAGCTCTTTCCTCGGCCAACGGCTAGCAATAGCTATCCAACGAGGAAATACAGCCAGCAGTATGGGCACCATTCCCGGTGGCAGTGGCCTTGGGGACATTTAAACATATCTTAGTTTTATTGTTCTATTTATTTGGCTTTTGTGTCGTCTTTAATAAATATACAGATGCTTGTTAAGCTTAATTAGCTGTGGTAGTTTCTCTATTAACTTCGTAACATACTACTACAGTGAATTTTATCAAATATCCAAAAAAAAGGGTAAATCTGATTAGGGGAAAAAACACTTGACTTTACCAAAAGTTACCACTTTTAAACTTATTATTTCGGAGCTGGATGCCTGAATTGAAAAATATTCTTGAATATACTACCACTCCTCCCCACAATTTTTTTTAAACTTATGTCTTGACTAGGGTTAGAATTTTGGTGGTTTTAGGCGCTATTTCCAAATTATTATAATACATGACAATTTGATTTTGACCTTCAGTATGGTCATATTTCAAAATGAACTAAATACATTTTTTGTTCGGTTATTCCATACCTACTAATATTTGCTTGTTTGTAAGGCTTTTACAGCAGAGATAACCTCCATACCAAAGTTAATTTAAAATTGGTTTAGCGGTTTAATTAATAAATGAGTTTTGAAACATTAAAATACTGAAGCTGAAAATCAAAGTGGTATGTATTATAATAAACAGGAAGAAGCGACTCCATGGATTCTAGAACCTCGATTTGCCACCAAAAGTTCTAACTCGAGTCATGAAAACTCACAAAATAAAATAAATGAAAAAAAAATCATTCCCGTTGTACAAGTATGGGAGAAGAGGGATTTGTATCCAAAAACTTTTTTTACTAAGATTTATTTTTCTACTTTGTCGGCGTGATTACTAAAACCATGCCAATGAACACTTTTGAAGTACCTAGAGTCTCTGAATTCAGTTGTAGACGGTCGGACGGACAGACAAACATGGCGAAATAATAAGGGTTCCTTGATGACTACGCAGCTCTAAAAATGTACAAAAGTAAAGTCCTACTTCTCGTAAATAAAGGAGCCAGACTGAATTTTTCAAATAAAGTTTTTCGACTGTAAAGTACCTAGAATTTTACCCTCGAGATCCCGTGTAGTAAACTCATAATTTTATTTTTATTATGCTGCTAGCAGCTCAAAAATTAGGCTTTTTATTCATGTCTACATACAGAGAATAATTATATTATTATACAAAATGCATCTGATTATTTTAAAACAAAGTAAAGTTGAACTTTGCTTTCTATGATAATTTAAAACTATCGGAGGGCTAATCAATCTGGAACTAGTTTTTGTCGCGCAAGAGTAACCGTCCTTTTCACTTCGCCATCGACAAAGGAGAATCGGGGGATAATTTACATCATTTCGATTATATTTAACGTGATATTCAAATATTGTTTTCTTAATATGAAAAAATATCAAGGATTGTCTTGCCATAATTTAAAAACCATGTTTTACTGAGTATTTTTGCTAAAATATGAAGATTTAAAAACTATGCTACAAGTACGAAAAGTTTTGCGGGTGGTAGGACCCTGTGCAGGGTCCGTCCGGATCGCTACCACCATCTTATCCATTAACCTACCGCCAAACAGCAGTGTTCGCATTGCTGTGTTCCGGTTTGGGGATAAGACAGCCGGTGTAATGACTAGCATAGAGGCATTCCATCTTAGTCCTCAGGGTCGGCAACGCATTTGCAGTCTTATGCTAATGTCTATGGGTCACAGTTTCCACTTACCATCAGGTGGCCTGTGTGCTCGGTTGCCTTCTCTATGCCATAAAAAAAAAAAAAAAAAGTACTTGATAGTCTTTTTTTTGGCAGCTTATGATATTCTATATTTTTCGTCAGTTTCCAAAAGTTGCTAAACGTTAGAGCTGTTCTTGTGTTGTCTTATCTGTTTTCTATTGGATTTATCCTGCAGCAGTGGCTTTACAAATTACTACATTATATGGAAAATTTCTCGGTTCAGGGAGGAGTCATCTATCCAGTTCAAAACATTTGAATAGCGTGAGGTGAGAATTCCAGCTCCTTGTCGTATAAAACTGCTTTATTGATAGTGCACGCGCTCTAAGGTGTTTTGTACGCTCTAACGGGACTTCTTTAACTCATCGGTTACTATTAGCTGCGTCGTGTAGAAAAGTGATACCCTTTTTAACGGGTGCGTAACGATCGATATAAAAATATTTTCTATAATATCAGTCGATATAACGCTCATTTGATATAATAATTAAATCATATAACAACATTTAATATATTTAAATATGATATAAGTATCATTTTATATAACGATCATTTGTTCTAAAAATATTTTATATAACATGCATTAAGTATAATGCATATTTACTATAATCAACTTATGATATAAAGCTAATTTCATATAAAGTACAGTTGGTATAAAAAAATATAGTAACCCCTATTGTCGAAGTTGTTGACCAAAAAAACACCCTGTATAGGTTAGGTTAGGTTAGAATTGTGTCAAGGCGCGAAGCGCCATAACTACGCGGAATAGGAGCTCCGCAAAGCGGAGCTCCGTCGACTTTGCCTCACTGTCAGCGTTGTACCAAAAAAACATGCGACAAAAAAAGTTATTCCAAAGAAATATACTTAACAACTACCAGAAAAGTAGTTTAGGTTAGGTAAATAAAACGCAATTTGCACATTAATATATCTATTTAACTTGATAGTTATACAATATGATTTTTATACAAAATGATGATTATACCAAATGATGTTTATAATAAATAAACGATATACCAAATGATAATTATAGTAAATAAAAATAGATATTTTGATAATATACCAATCGTTTATTATATAAAATGAGTGATTATATCCTTTAAAATTATATCAAATGTTATTATATTAAATGAAATTATATTAATTATTTTTATACCGATCATTACACACCCCTTTTTAACCCCTCGGACGTCGGTAGCAACTACATACTACATACTACATGTATGAAAGTCTAAATTCACCGACGCTCCAGGGGTTCACATAATCATCCCTTCTGAAGGTTATATATAAACACGACTATAAAGAGGAAAGATAAATATAAATGAATATCAAACCGAACACCATACCTACCTTATATTATGATCATATTCGTCCGGTGGTGCTTATAGTGAAAGTACTCCGTGGAATGAAGTCAGGTCACGAATTATGCCTTACTTATACATGTCATGCATACGCGTATAGGCGCATATTGTAGAAAATGAAAGCGAGTCATAAGATGGCTTTGAAAAAATTAAGTAATCATTTTTGATGAGCATCATTAAATAATTTAAAAATAAAGTTTTATTAAATATTTTGTATTTGATAACTAGACCCCGTTAACAAACGTCACAATATTAATTATCGACGTTGTTTTTTCGCTAACTGAGTATCTTTAACAGATCAGAAGTTGTTCTAAATGACTAAACCGTTGTAAATATGATAAAGTTGTTTTAAACCACATTAAAAATAGATTCTGAAAGCTCTAATGATTCAAACCATTATAAGAGAGACAAAAAATACAATATTGAAAGCAAACATTGAAAGAGAATAAAATTTCAATAAAAAAATCGCGTGTGCTTTTCCCACTCTATTTTGATAGCGGATAACATACAGAGCGAGTTATGAAAATTGATTCTGGACAAAAGAAGACGAAAAATACATGAAAAGTTGATATTTGTATTAAAAAAAGGGACGGATTTGCCATGTTGCGTAACGTTAACGATCTTAATGCAGGTCAAGAAATACAAATAAATCCAAGCAACCGTTACAAATCCTGCTTTGATAAACGCTAAATTAATCAATTGACAATTGACTTAAAGTAATTTATATCGTGAATGCCTGATTATAAAAAAAAACATTAAGCACCAGTACACTAGATTGTAGTGTTAATGAACACCGTTCCAATTAGTCCCCAGACTACCCTATTGTGACGTTTGCCCCCAAACAGCATTGATAATGTGGCCTATTGAAATCACATCCGTTAACTTGCGTTAGGACACCCTGAATTCTTTCAAATTTATCGAAGCAATAAATAATATACACAGAAATTGAAAATAAAACTGAAATGTCATTACCATGATGACTGGCAGCATTTTCTCGTTGTATTTTATTCAATACTTATCATCAGCGGGCCTAGTATGGCTGCGTTAATCACGTGACAAAATGTGGATAAAGAAACGACAGGACAGAAAGTAGCGGATGTTTTAAATATCCACGTTTTATCACGCAATAAACGCAGCTATTGTAGGCCCCCAGATCAGTTAGACAACATAATAAATTACTATTGCTTTGTTACACTATATAACATAATTAAAATTGTAGCCCATTCCAGTAATAAGGATATTTTTTTTCAAAATTTACTTGCCATATTTGAACTTAGCGTTCGACCCTTAAAGTATCAAATGTCATAAAAGCCATTTTGGCTGAAATTGGTGTTTAACGTTTTTTGCGCTCTATCAAACTGTATTATTTGAAATGTCTTATATTAAAGTGACATCACGCCACATTTCTTGTAATTTAATCGTACATTCCCCTCGCGGGGCAACGCGGACGGAATGATTACACGGTACTTACCCATGGACGGGATCTTTATTGCTCTTTTATGTCCCTCAAGAACTGTCTCGATTGAGATCTCTTGTGTATGGATGACATGTCATATTGGGGATATTTAGCGCGTGCAAATAAACTTATATAAAACTAGGTGCTTTTGCGGGTGGTAGGACTCTGTGCGGGGTCCGTCCGGATCGCTACCACCATCTTATCCATTAACCTACCGCCAAACAACAGTGTTCGCACTGTTGTGTTCCGGTTTGGGGATAAGACAGCCGGTGTAATGACTAGCATAGAGGCATTCCATCTTACTCCTCAGGGTTGGCAACGCGTTTGCAGTCTAAGTCTAGTAGTCTTGTGAATGCGAATGTCTGTGGGTCACAGTTTCCGCTTACCATCAGGTGGCCTGTGTGCTCGTTTGCCTACTCTATGTCATAAAAAAAAAAAAAAATGTTCTGCCCGTGACTTCATTCTCGTATATTTTGATTATTGTTATTCCCTCGGGAACTTTTTCTTTGTCCAGCCGTTGCAGTGAAGGAGTAACAAACTAACACACACACAGGCGACATTGTCACACAAATTGACTGAGTCCCAAATTAAGCTCTAGGCGTGCACTATGTATGGGTACTAACTAGACAAGGATACACTTACTTATACAGGGTGTCCTTGAAAGTGTGGATCAAATCGAACAGGGAAATAGAGGCGGTCATTTCCAATCGTTTTAACTGTAAGTGCTGATTCGATTCTTGACGGTTAATTTCATATTTAAATATTAGTATGAATTATTTTTCTACTATGTTATAAGTTGTATTATAATTTTAAACTTGATAATCTAGTAATTTAATATTTCCAAACCAAACATTTGTTATAACGGAAATTGGAAGAATAAGAAAATTGAGAGAGTAATAAATGATGTAGAGCGTAGAGTTATAATAAATATTGACAGGATGCTCAATTATTTCATATCCTTTTAATGTGCCATTTTTTTTCCCATCTATCCTACATTGTATTGATATTATTTTTTCCTTAAGCTTGACATTGTCTCTCAATGTCCAGCCACATACAGGATGTCCCAAGATCTATGGTAAGTATTTAAGCAAAACTTTTTTTTAATGTTTTTTATTTAAGAATTTATGATTAATATAATTAACTCGGTCAAAACACAAACTCTATTTTAAGTTATTTGGTGTTGCCTTAGATGATTTTCAGTAGGTAAGTAGGTATGAACTTAATTTATGTTAGATAGTTATAACTTATAATGTAATGAACAATAGTTTTTATATTGTTATAGTATTTTAAAATGTAATATTTATGTATGTTATAGGAAATAAAATAACAAATTAAAGTTTAAAAAAACGCTGTAGTAATCAAACGATTAACGAGGTTTCGTTACATCTAACGTTTGTAACAATTTTTTGAACAATTTGAATATGAAATTATATCAAACGCTTTTATAATTATGTAACTAGATGCGCACATACAAATTTGACTTCATCCTGAAAGTAGACCCAAGCGAGTACCACTTTGACTTTTCTTTTGATGTAAAAAATCTCACTTAAGTATATAGCTAAACAACTTCCAAGAAATAAAGTTGAACTATCAAACCTCTCGCAGTTAGTGTTAAGTAGACTAAGATTAATTGAATTTAGAACTTAATTAAAGAAGCTGTAACTTGACTTGTTGCTTTAGTTTCTTCTATCGACTCATGGATTGTGCTTGTTTATTTTGTGCCTTGTGTTATTCTAACAAGTTATAGTTTCAGCTCAGTTTTTTGGTTCCTTCGCTGTCCTTACATCTGGCACAGGGATCTATCTTTTGAACTGAGGGCCCTGGCAAGATGCTCTACGCTGACTAGCGTTTCTATTCTTTCCGTTTTTAACCAATCGCGTCACTGGTAGATCACGTGACTTTCGGTATCACGTCATACACTAGTGACGCAATTGGTTTAAAATCGAAACGTATAGAAACGCTAGCTAGCGTAATGCATGACCCCTCAGTAATTGCTAGACTTAATGGTTGCTAACTAGCTACCAAAATAAGTACTTAATAAAGAAAGGGGGTATACAGGAAACGTGTTTTTTCGGTGTGTTTTGCATGATGTTACAAAAACCTTCATGTGCTAGTGTTACGAAACCTGAAGCTTTTGCGGATGAACTTCTCATTTTTAGGGTTCCGTACTCAAAGAGAGCCAACGGGACCCTATTAATATGCCGACGCTGTCCGTCCGTATGTTCGTCTTTACTTTAAATAGCTGTATCTATTGAACAGTAATAGATAGCGGCTTGTTTTTTCTTCAAAAATACATTACATTTAAACATGAGTACCTTCTTAGTACATACTTCCCTTGTTCAGCAACTGCGTAAAAAAATAAACTTCATCACGTCTGTTTTGCAACAAAACAAAAGTAACTCAAACATTACAATAATGAGTTTATTACGCTAGATAACTCACATTGCTACGTTATCTTACAATATGGTTTTTAAGTGAATACTTTCTCTTTATACGCTTTAAAAAGCAAATTTATTAAGTTAATATTGGTAAATTGGTTGAAGAAAAGATCCCTTTAAACAATGAACTGAATTAAATAAACATCGCCAAGATGAAAACGCTGCAAAAGTTTCTGTTTTCTATCGATTCAAAATGTATGAAGTTGACATTTAGCGGTCATCTTAACTAATAAGGCCCTCAAGGGACAAACGGATAAAAAATGATCTAGTCCTAAACTAAGCTCTAGGCTCGTATTATTGGTACTATGATAAGCATAGTTATTTGGAGAACATACTTAGTACAAATTTCACCAAAGGATGTCAAATTTAATCAATGTTAATCGACTGTTAATTCATACATTTTGACAGCTGTTAACCCTCTCCCTCCCCCTCCCCCTCCCTCTCCCTCTCTGTTAGGTGGTTAACATCGTATCGTGAAATTGGTAGTAAACGTGTCAAGTAATTAAATGAAAATTAAGCATAGAAACCTTTTTATATTGTCGTCGATATACCTATGTTAATAAGTATATATATGTAGCAGTGTAGGTCACCCGGGATGGTGAAAGGATTCCAACGATACGACACACATCTAAATCAATTCAGCCGTTTAGTAGTTATGGATGAATAAAAAATTGTACATACATGAACCCTGAAAACATTACTCTCCTTTATTGGGGCGGTTGAGCGAAAAGGATCCACAACACAATGCAAACGTATTTGAATTTGAATTTTGTTGCTGTCAATATAATGTCTAAAACTACAGGTGTGAAATTTTCGTGAAGCTACGTTCTTACAAATCATTCAATCATCATCGATCAATTTCTTTGGTGACCCTTGAGAAATAAAAGGTAAGTAAATATGTAAGGATAGGTTTAAAATATTGTAAGACATCGTTTTTTAACTTGTATTATGTTTATCAATGTAAATAATAGGGTCACTTCTGCCCATTTTAACAGTACTACACTCATGAGCAAAAATACTGGGTCAGAGTGTGTTTTTCATACAAACGAGACTATTTCGAAGCCTTGGTTCCTCGCCAGGGGTTGTTTTGAGTGAGGTTTAATGGTGGATACTGCGAGGTTCAATAGAGGAGGTCAAAAGTTCTTAAAATACCTAACTGATCGCACAACCAGTTAACACCACAGCGGGAGAGTTTAGGTCAGCGCTTGGATTTCCTTACATTTTATTTCCATTTTAAATGTTTTTCTGAACATGCACAGTTCCGGCGTTAACCGCAGATTCATTCAGTTGGGTATTCTAGGCACTCTGGAAGTCCTGTATCGATGCTCGGGGTATTCATCATCAGATTTCACTAAAAGCATTCCCTGGCGCGTTATTTTTGCTCCTGAGTGTATAACACGCCCTTAAACGCATTCAAGTGACATTTTACAATGAATTAAATGTCACTTAACGTATCAAGTGACCCTATACACTGCATGCTTTCTGCAATCTGTGGTCCGGTCTCGTATTTTATATCTGTCGTAATTGCAAACTGAGAGACATAACATGCGTGAATGGACCACAGAACTAAGGTCATTAAACACGGGTCACTGAGTTAGTGAAAATATAATGTACCTATTTAGCTATACTTTAGTATTTATAGGATCTCTGTGACATTTTGTAGTTCTCAATTCTATTATTTAAGGTACCAAAAATCGTCGCAAGGTAAGGTATAAAGTAGGTTAGTATTTATGAACAATCAAAGAAACAACTATCACACGTATTTACGTTAAGTGTCGTTTAAATCGCATAAAACTTTTATCATTTCATTTAACTACGTTCGATAAGAATATGAAACGTTTAACTTAAAAACGAATTGATTTTTTTTTCAGACATACACAGGTGAAACAAAGTACATAAAAAGTGGATGTAGTGAATAATGTTTTGCCATCGTTTGCTGTCGAAAAAGTTCGTTATTATCTTGCTGTCTGTCAACTTTAGTACCCACTGATAAGCTAAATTGAGAAAGCAAGATCAATACGAACTTATCCGACAAAAAACCATAGCCGAAACATTATTAAGTACATCTGTATTCTGAGTTCTTGGCAGTGAACGTGTATGAATCGGCACGATTGCGCTTCGTAAATGTCAATACCGAGCGAGGTATTAGGAGCTCTTTAAACTTGCCAAGTTCAAGTCAGTGAAAGGGATAGAGCTATAGGAGTCGAGTATGTCTGTCCCTTTCACTCTCTGCAACTTGTCAGTTTTTGATATTTCACAATACGATTCTGGGGACACTTCACACTTTTACAACCGTGTCATGAGCTCGTTTATCCAATTTCTGTGAGCGATCGCCTTTTGTCTCTTTGATATGGGAGAGAACTTTGCCTTTATACTGCTTTGTAAGAGTATTGTTAACTTTATACCAAGCTCTTATTGAGTTAACAGTAAAAATCCAGCTAAGCACGAGTCAGACGAGGGTACAAAGAGTTCCGTACCATTCTTGTATGAAAGCTCACTTTAGTTTTTAATAATATTTACTTTTAGTTATGTTTTTCTATAGCGGCAATAGAAATGGTCAACATGTGAAAAAATAAACCGCCTAACTAGCGTCCTGGCCTCGCTTCGCTGAAATGATGATTCGCAATGAAAATGATGAATGAAAAAGAAAGAATATAGGTACATATACCAAATCAAAGGCTTTATCCTGCTTTTTCTTGTCTGGGGGACACCGTTGATGCAGGAAAACATATCGAAACTTTTATGTGGTCATCTTGCACCATCTCATATACACATATATAAGTAGGTAGTTGTAGTTATTTTATTTTATTCTTTTCTATCCTTCTCTCCCGTAAGATTTTTGGCATGTTTTCCTGCTGAACTACTGTTATTTGATATTATATTTAATTTAATACTTGTAGCTTTATATAATGCTAGATTAAGTTGTACATACCATTGTAATATGCAATATGAAATAAGTTTAAAAAATGACTGACTGCTGAGTTTCTTGCGGCGTTTCTTCTCAGCAGTGGTCTCCTCTTGGGAAGCGCTGGTAGTATCTTGACGTGTAAAAGTGCCCGAGCGGCCTACTTACTAAATAAATTTCTTTTATCTTTTTATCTTATCACTTTATCTATTGATGAAAATCGCATTAAAATCAGTTGCGTCGTTTTAATGATCTAAGCGTTCATACAGAGGGACAGACGTCGGGAAGCGACTTGTTTTCTTCTACGTAAAGATCACAATTAGATTTTTATTTTGTATTAAAGTTCCGAATCATTTAATTGGTAAAATAAAAAATCTCTAACAAAATGGCGAAAGTAAAAATAATATCAGACTCTTTTGTGCGCGTATGTTTAAAACCCAACGGTTATTTTTTTTCAAGTAAAGAAGGCGTATTGGCTTTTCGTTGAACAGTCTTCATGCCAAGCACACAAAAACGGGTCATTTTTGTAGGAAAATTTTGAAGCCCGGTACTGAACGTATGCATTGTATTGAAAAGGTTTTTTAACTAGCAATGGGCTCGCCTTTTGTGCTTTTGTTTGTACCCCAGACTTGCGGTGCAAGATGGCGGATAATTATTATAATTCAGCTCGTTGAAGGAAAAAAGGCACGTTTCCATTTTCAGACAATGCAAATACAAGTCTCTGTTGTACAGGATAAGATTGCAAATGCATTTGCAATGTCTGAAATAAATTGTCATTTTTACCTGACATAATTTCATGCGTAGAATAATGATACAACCGTTTTCGAAATTTGAAAAGCACTTGGCATTATCCTCGTCAGTTAAGTGAAATTTTAATGTATGACTCATAATTTATGCTTTGCTAGAGACAGTTTTTTCTTTTAAGGACAAAGGTTATGGAAAAGAACAAAAGGATTGTCTGATAGTGGAAGTTTTGAACAGTTTTTAATATACTTAATGAAGGTTATAGTGGTTATACGAAAATATTGAGAAGTTACCAGTAACATGCTATTTAGGGGTTGGCTTCGTTTCGGTTTTTGAAACACCGTTTAAGTTTAACCATCTACATTGTAGCAAATATCGTCATGAATTAGCACAGATCCGAGCTTATCGCATTGCTTGTTCACGTATCCGTGTAAATATAGTTCAAGAATTAAGAGTACCACGTGGATAGACAAGATGAATAAGGCCAACGTAGGTATATGATTTTCGAATACTGCCTATTTGTATGGAATTGAGATAAGCGTTAGCGTTAGAAGCTTACGTCAATCTTATACATTTTCGATAACGATGACATTTTTGCTACGCATTTTATGGACATTGTTTTTTTTGTAATTTATGATAATATAGTACTTATGTATTATTAAGATAATTTATAAACGGTTTATGACTTCTTTTTTCTTGTGTATTTTAAACGATGGGATTTTTATATAATTTAAACTTTTATTAGAACTAGTATTAATTCATCCTTTTACTTTGATTTAGATTATAGGTCAGTGTTTGCTGAAAACTGAAAACGTTAAAGTTTGAAAGGGATAACATACTTATATTTACACTTACCCTCATAAAATTAGGACGTCCAGTTGATATCACGTTTTTAGAGTAACACTCACAGACAGCCCTTGTTTTTTAGTTTCAATTAGAAACAAAACACATAACGAACTCAAAACAAACCAAAATTGAGTGTTGTCCAATGCGATAGTCGATAAAGATTTAAAAATGTCAAATGTACTCTATTTTAAAAATGTTTTTATTTCAATAACAAAAATATGATGAAAATAAGGCACTGTAACACACCCACAACGCGGATAGGACTGAGGCGTGACAAAATATCGGGTGGCGACGCAAAGTGAACGTAGTGTATGCTCCGTTGGTTTTGCAGAGGAATTGTATCACTAATCATATGGCACTAAATAGTGATGGGACACAAACTTCTGCGGGGTTTTGTCTATATTTTGAAATATAATTTTACAAAAAGTTGCAAATGTCTGCAATCTACGATATAACAGCAGCTTATTTGTTTCTTTAATTAGTGATGTTCAGTACCTAACACCAAACAAAGGTTGAAGACTGTTGATTATGCTAGTACCTTATTATAATGGACTTCAAACTTTATATATATGTGGAAGTTTGACCTGGGGCCTCTCTTTTTTAGTTTTTATTTCGTTTTTGTTTAATCATATTAAGCTTAGTTAGGTAGGTTTATAATGAGGTTTATTTCACGTGTTTTTTTCATTTGCACATATATATTTTTGTTTTAATTTGTAATTTTTATTTTGTATTAAAATTAAATAAAGCCTTGGCCAAAGGTGTTGAGCACCCCACATTTTCCTTTGTAATGGAATGGTATAAGCTGGCTTACAGATTTTACTGGGCGATAGTTTGAAAACGTGTCCATACAACATAATATTTTGCTTTTTGTACATTTAAAAACCAAAAGAGGATACAATCAGTGTATTTTTATTTTGGTCAATAAAAATATGTCGTAACATTTTGCTATTTTATCTCAGTATTCTTGTTTATTCGATTTCACACCTCGGTGAAAAACTAAGCACGTGGCATCTGATCGGTGTCAAATACCGCAACTTATTATATAACTTGAAAAATATAGCTTACAGACCGTATGACGCCTTTCCACTTTTCTTTGTTCTTTGAAACATGACATGTTTGACAAAATTATTGTTAAAGCATTTAACAAACAGAAACATTCTTAAAGATAAAGTCAATGTATTGCTCCAATAAAGAACTCCTTAAACAGAAAAACGACCATAATAATATAATTAAGTGGTCAATGAAAATTCCTAAGAATAGAACTTTGTCTAGCCATCACATCGTTTTCAAATTAACTATTTGAAAAGTTATATTAGTTATTGTGGTTGAAAATTGTAGGGAATAAAATATAAAACCACTCTCTGAGTATTATTTAAGTGATCACAATAGGTACGTAATAACAAAGGACCCTTTAAATTATTGTCGTTAAATAATGAGTATAATTTAATTAATGTTTCGTGAAGGCTTTATCATCTCGGCTAATAGACGCCTCCGGGGATTCAAAGAGCTGGCGCTTACCTCTATCAAAGGATAGGACTAGCTCAGTTATAATGCAGCCAGCATTATAAGGACCATACCTACAATGCCGCAAGCGGACCTTTTGGTAAAATTAAATGATTATTTTTGTGATTGTGTTTTATTTATATAATTTTAAAGTAGTTTATTTTCCTTGTAATTTTTGTAGTGAAATTTTGTAACCATAGTTTTGTTGTCCAGACTAAGTATTTGCTCCATCTTTAAGATCTTCGATGTATCTTTGATCTGTATAAATGTGATCGCATAAACACTGCTCGAGTTTGATTGCACTTATTTCATGGATGATTTAAGCAATAATAATCTAGTCTAGTAGTCATCGCTTTTGCGAAAACAAAGTGTAAAATAATACACAAATTGTAAGTATTCGTTTCTCGATATTCTCGTACTCTTTGTTGAGTGTTAATTTATGTCAAAATTACACAGGCGTTACGAATTTTTTGGATTTAATTCGAACTTATTAACAAATGAAAAAAAATGCGTCTATTAAATATCGTTAGGAACCATATAAATTCTTAGCTTTTTTGGAAAAGAAAAAGTCTAAATGAATTTATTGCCATTGATGGATAGGTCTGAATACAAATTCTGTTAATAGTTGTAGAAATTCGTTCTTACAATATAATAAAATTTGTAAAACGTGCCATTCCGAGTATTTTACAACTCCTTCACAATAGGTTGGACAGTGATCGATTGAAGAAAAGTAAGGTCTGCCGATGTCATTCAGACATCTCATTATCCCAAGTAAGACCAATTGATCAACGTCAGTCGAGTAAGTGACTGCCTTGG
Organism: Acleris sparsana; assembly: GCA_923062465.1. Taxonomy (NCBI): domain Eukaryota; kingdom Metazoa; phylum Arthropoda; class Insecta; order Lepidoptera; family Tortricidae; genus Acleris; species Acleris sparsana. The sequence goes on along the minus strand of OV281307.1, from coordinate 10,269,832 downwards.
AATTGTAACCGTTGTGGGAATTTTATCGATACTTTTGTGTCCCATCACTAAACAGTGTTTTACTCGTCTTTGACATAAAATTACTTGTAATATTCGTTTGGAAAGCCATAATAATGGTTCTGTCGGTTTGGCTGCCAAACCTGCTTATGGCAGGTTTCTTATCATTAAAGAACAATTTGACGTCAAATCAACAGACCTTGCCTTGATAATATAATTGGGATTTTCTTTTTTTGTTGAGAGCAAAACAAGATGATTATGGTGCATTATTCTGAACTGATATCATTATTGGATCAAATTACCGTCAGATGTCACTAAAGTGACGTTGTTATAAAGACGCCTAATTTAAAATCATAGCAATACTTCTGAAAAACATTCCGATTAATATGACTATTTTATCAGCTTCCTTTCTTAAGCCACTTTAATTTCAATAGAACTTAAGTAAAAAAAAACAGTTTTTGTCTGAAATAAACTGCTGGTCATCTTTTCCAAAATATGTTGAACTTTGTTAATATTTCTGGAATATGCATTGTTTACCTATCTATGAACTTCACTTCTTAATAGGGTTGTCTAAAAGACATAGCTATTTATAGATGAAACCGCCTGTCGCCGTACTATGTAACCTTTCTTTTGTATTTTTCATGTTCTTATTGTATATGGTGTTCAATACATAGAATATAGTTAAATTTATTATGACCAACAGCTAATTTGTATTGTATTAAATTGTATCATCATCATCATCATCATCATCATCATCATCATCATCATCATCATGTTAGCCGAAAGATGTCCACTGCTGGAAATAGGCCTCCCCCAAGGCTTTCCACTCAGACCGGTCTTGTGCTTTTCGCATCCACCGCGGTCCCGCGATCCTGACGAGGTCGTCCCTCCATCTTGTTGGAAGCCTACCTACAGCTCGTCTTCCGGTCCGCGGACGCGACTCTAGAACCTTCTGACCCCATCGGGCATCAGTCCTGCGAGCAATGTGCCCCGCCCACTGCCACTTCAGTTTAGCTATTCTTCGGGCTATGTCAGTAACCTTAGTTCGACTGCGGATATCATCATTTCTGATTCTATCACGCAGAGAAACCCCGAGAATAGCCCTCTTAAATTAGGTTAGGTAAAGTTAACCTGTCACTTAGCCTTACAACGCTGTCACCTGCAACGCTTTTGGGTCCGATTGGAAAACGTGTCTACTAAATTCAAACAACTACACGTGCCCAGCTTACCTATTTCAGTAGAAAGTTGACTCACAACTCAAGTTAATTGGCACTGAAATGTATTAAACTAATTGTATACATTGTGGAACGTTGAATTCTATTTCTGGTTGCACCTAAATTAAATCCTGTTGAAATGACTGTTTAATACCTTTGCCTTTTGCAATGACTGGCAAATTAGTATTAAAATATTAGTGCTTAATGAATTAGTGGTTCTCTTAAACAAGTAATTTGAGGAATGAGAAAATTATCTATACAGATTTAGCTTCGGGCGATGATAACCTTTCTCTCACATTCAGGATGAAGTGTTTCAGCGATTTTTGAATATGTTCTCGTTATTAAAAAATCTAGGTTTGTACATTTTCCTTTTCTTTCCTAATTGTTTCGTTTTCTTGGAAATAAATAAGTGCAGACGTAGTTTTTCATAATATCTAGAATTTATTGGTGTGTTTTGATGGGCTTTGATGTGACCAATGTTGAAGCTTCTTGATTCAGGCAGGCAATAGTCTAACTATATGGTTTTTTGATAATTTTTTTTTTTTTTGTACGAGTATATATTTCATTGTATTTGCACGTCGTTAAAAAAACACCAGTTGCTATTTTATAATTTATTTTTTAATGTCTATCCCATTATAATGTTATGATAACTCTCATTTACTTGACAGTAACGGCGGCCAAGTGAAAAACAATACGAAAACATGTCAAAAGCAATATAGTTTTATCTATTAGAATAAAGCCCCAGGATCAAAATATAACGAAGATTAGGCCCTAAATATAATATCAAACAACTCGTTTCATGTCCATAACTTTGAATGTCCTAAACAAATCCTTTATTAAGGAGCGCTAAAACACGTAAAAAGAGATAAAAAATACCAGTCAAGTACGAGTCTGATTCGCGCAGGTTCTGTACCACCCGACTCACCATATCTCTTTTTTATTATTATTTAGTTGAATTTTGGTTGTCTGTTTGTCATGAATATTAACTGTATATGGAGTCACCCGTTAGAGTCTTGTCATTGTAAATATCACTATTAATTGTTCAGTTTGATATTATGACAGTTTAGTTGATGTGCTGGGGCTTTATTCTTCTCGATAAAACCATTATTGCTTTCGACATGCTATCTTATTCTTTTATTGTTACCGATAAGTAGACTCGTTCAATTCTTCTAAATTTAATTAAGTAAAGGGAAAGTATTGTCTTTTTATTGCACCTACCTACTTTTTTGATTTCTGTTTCACCTTAAGGTTGACTGGTAGAGAATGCTTGTAGCATTAAGTTCGCCTTTTGTACACTATGTTATTTTTGTGCAATAAAGTATTTAAATAAATAAATAAGTAAATAAGAGCCATTGAAACGTTCACAATACGATAACATGCCAAATCAATATGGTGTTTACCGATTAAAATAATAACCCTCGCACATACTACCGTTTTGACTTTAGAACAAAAGCAAATAAAAACGAAAGTTACTGCAAAGTAACTTTTATCCCAAATTTTTTGTTAGGAATTCCAAGGAAGGCAAGAGCTTCAATGGGGCTTATCCCAAGGTGAGGCCAGAGCTTCAATGGGGTAAGTACAACCAATCATATATCATTGGTTTGGCGCACTTGCCACGTAGAAGCACTAACCCCAGATTACCTAAAAAAACCTAAATCTTACCTTATTCTAAAAAAAACAACAACCTATATTATAATACGGTTTAGAAGATATAGCTGTCTAAAGTACGGTTACGGAACCCTAAAAATGGCTCATTTAACCTAGCAAAATTGTGTAAACAAAAACCTGAGCTACACTAAGGAAGGTTGAGGTTCATAAAAAGCATTTACAAAGTTTATACCTAATCGTATTTAATATGCGAGACCAAGGCTAAAGTTAGCGTGTGAAAGTGAACACCTTTTTTCAGGGCTGGTGCTTTCATTTTATACACCATTAGACTCTGAACTGTTTAATAAATTTAAATCTTTGCAGAGAATTTAATAAGAAAACTTTTTGTCTTCTTTCAAATTGCCGGGTAATAATTGTCTTCAGGAGTACCTAAGGGATTATGAAGGCATATAAATTATCTAGAAATGACGAAATGGAATTACCTATACAGTGTGAAATCGAGGACGTGATCAAAAGGGATATGACTTAATTAAGCATTCAAATGGGATCCTAGGTATGTAGGTGTTTAGATGTAGTGTTCAGACTTAATCACGCAATGATCAAAATTAAATAATTAATTGTTATCAGTGTGGTCACAGTGGTCACCCTACTTGACAGAAATATATTTACTGATTTAAACAAAACAACAAAACCAATAATTGTCACTGACTTGAGTTGTCACTGTAACTGAAGGGTAATTAAAGTAAAATTGTTTGAATAGCATTCATAGAGGGTATAAAGATAAAGATAAAAGATGTTTTTATTCAGTACGTAGTCCGAACGGCCACTTTTACACGTCAATAATCTACCAATAAGAGACCACTGCTGAGAAGAAACGAAGCAAGAAATTCAACAGAAACTCGATGTGAATGTGAATGATATTATACAATTATTAAGCTTAACCTAGCATTATATAAAACAATGAATCTAACATAAAATAAAATATATACAAGCGTAGCTTGAGCTGGAAAATGTGTCAAAACTCAGAATTTTCAAGGGACATAGGGATAGTATGATTCTAAAAATATGGTAACCATGATTTACTTAATCGGTGATTGAATTAAGGGGAAAATTAACTAGCGTTTGTTTCTTGTAACTAATATTGCTTGTCATTACCGTATCTGAAAAACTGGTTTCCGATCACGTTTGCACGGTGGTAGGACCCAGTGCAGGGTCCGTCCGGATCGCTACCAATATCTTATTAATTAACCTACCGTCAAACAGCAGTGTTCGCATTGTTGTGATCCGGTTTGGGGATAAAACACCCGGTGTAATGACTAGCATTGAGGTATTCCATATTAGTCCTCAGCGTTGGCAACGCATTTGCAGTCTTAGGCTTGCAGTCTTGTGAATGTGCATCTTTGGGTCACAGTTTCCACTTACCATTAAGTGGCTTGTGTGCTCGTTTGCCTTCTCAATGCCATAAAAAAAATGATTTGATGTCACCCTGTATACAGCTACATTAATTATTACTAGGCAGATAAAAGGTTACCTCTAACATATGGCAAAACCATGACTTGGCAGAAGCGCGTGGACCTAACCCTGCTTCTGTTTAGTCCACAAGAGTAATTATACTTTTTAAGCGATCAGTTTTGTAAAAATATGTTTCGACGTTTCGATCATGTAACGTGTTGTTTTTACACTTACACATTACTACCCACAAAAAGGAGTGTAATTTTTTCAGGGTTCAAGTTCATGTATTTGTCTATCTAAGATTCTTTATTCCAACATAACTTCTAAACGCCTGGGCCGATTTAAATATGTGTGGTACTGTTATAATGCTTTCACAATCCCGGGTGACATAGGATACCTAAACTGTTAAAATTGAAATAACAACAATGGAAAAATGACAATTATTTATGTCAACAAAAAGTCTACTAATTATTACATTATAGATATCATTTGAAAGGTCTTAATGACAATGTGACCATCTCAAATATATACGAATATAGTAGCATTAATAAACAGGTTGAATAACAATATTAAAAAACGAAGTCGGTTTTTTAAAGGTTGCTTTTCATTTATTATTTATTAGTTCCTACTACTGTCTACTGTATATTTTACTGCCTCCGGCTACGGCCAATAACTTTTATAGTACAAATTATTTAAAATCACCATTTCCACTTGAGAACTTACCTGCGATGAATGGCATTGTTATCTTTTGTTAAATCCAACCTCTAATTACCTGTACAAAATGAAATGCATTAATAACAAAAGATGGAATATGAATTAGAATTTTACCGTCTTAAGAATAAGGTTCAAATTGGAAATTACGAACTCACTCACAATTGGCATAGAACCTTTTAGAAATGACTAACACTTGCTAAATGCTACACCCGGTGGTCCTTATTATATGTCATGTCCAAAAGGTTCTATGTGAATTGTGTCCTATTCCAATTTGAACCTTATTCTCAAGTATGTAAAGTTGTAATTAATATTCCATCTTTTGTTATTAATGCATTTCATTTTGTACACGTTGTTAGCGGTTGAGTTTAACAAAAGATAACAATGCCATTCATAGCAGATAAGTTCTCAAGTGGAAATGGTGATTTTAAATAGTCTCTACTTATACGTAGATGTAGTCCAGGGCAAAGGTGTCCAGAACTTAAAGTGGCCCACCTTAAGTCCAAAGTCAATCTGACATTTTACAACATTAAGGTTGAGTTTCCTATAAGTTACCAATGATTTGGCATCTCTAATGACATTGATGACTTCAAGCCTATTTTATTTGAAATCGGTCACAAACGTGTGTCCAGTAATCTCGAGCCAGTAATTCTGAAATAAATAAATGTCTTTCCATTTCACGTCACTGATAATGATAACCGTCCTGTTCATTAAAATTAAGCGAAAAACATCAAAAAATTCTTCAAAAAATTATTAAATTTTTCTTCCCAAATGCTTAAAGTGTCATTTTTTTCGATTTTGTTCTTTACTGCGTTGCTTAATATTATCAGCCTACTAAAATGTGACGCCCTTAATTTGGTCTTGTCGTTGCGTGTTCAACGGTTTAGGTACCTGGGGTCAAGGGTAAAACATAAATTAATAATTGTGTTGAGTCATACTTATTCGGCCCATTTGGTTCGAAAGCCACTAGTCTGGAATTATATATAAGCCGATAGTCTAACATGTCATTCGGTTTGAACGTAAAATGCTGTAAAGTAAATTTCTATTATTATTATTACTACACTGGACTTAATCGCGTTAAGGGATATATAATTAATTACTAAAATTAATTATTACCGCGACGTTTCGGACGTGACGCTACGCCCATGGTCTCGAGGGGACTGAAGAGGCCGGCATCAGCATCTTCTTGTTGTGCGAGTTTTTCAAACTACCCGCACTTGGTCAATATTTGCATTACGTGCACCAGGGTTGTCACTGTACCGGCACACAACACTCACGACATCTGGCGATTGGTCCGAAGATACCCGAAGAGGTTTACATTTGCTGATAACTGGATTCCACGATGATGAAAGCTTAAAACCATTTTCTCGGTTGAAATTCGGGTATTTTTTGATTTCAACGGCTTCACGTACAAAATAATACGTCACGTATAATGAATCAAAATCGTGTGAGTTTACATCAGTATAAATTTCTATTAGTCTTTAATGTTTATTTTTATTATGAATAACTGGTTGTTGCCCTTCCCTTTTAAACTAATTCCCTTAGAAACTAACCACTGTTCCGGAACAAAGAGTAGCCTAGCTATCTTCGTGCCAAATAAAATCCAGGTCTGTTCAGCCGTTCTGGTGCGAATGAGTAACAAACATCCATCCGTCCAAACTTTTACAATAGTAGTAACATTTGCAAATTATGGGCTTCTTTGACCCAATACAAACTAGCAAACTGTTCGCGCGGAATTTTCACTTTAGAGTTTGTTATTGGAAATGGTTGAAGTACTTTAAGTTGTGAAGAATATTGAACTAAAGTTCTTCTTCTTCTGTTTATACATCATACAGTAATTTATGACTGCTCAGTTCACTATTAACTCTTCAAGTTGTTCTATCTTTGGCAGTTCTAGTAGACGTCTTTTCTGATTCTATCCATTGGGTTGATGTAAATATTAGTTTTGACAGTTTTCTCGTCTCGTTCAAATCAAAACATAATCCTTATACAGTGTGTGACATCCATAAGAACATAAATTTTAAGTAACGATAGCTTTAAGTGTTGTGAACCTTTTACAGAAGGAGTTGAGTTAATAGCTCCAATCAATTTAGTGTAATTCATTTTTAAAAGGTCCATCGAGCAGCAATGTACAACTCAATATTGAGTTGACAATAACGTCGTCAATAAATCAATGAACAGAAAGTGCTTACGTAGACGACATGGTTATTTGAATACATTGCGTGCCGAATTAATTTGTATGAAAAAAAATATGTTTTCTTTTGTTAACTTAATGTACCAATTTACGTTAACTAGGGTCTTATCTAACTGCCCTTAAAATATATCTTCGTATGGATGTCACACACTGTATATAATCCTTTCCCGTTATTATGATCTGCTCTATTTCTTTCTCTTTTGATACTGTGACTGATAAATAAAGATTTGAATGGGAGCTCTATGCCAAAATTTGAGAAAAGTTTAGCGTTGTTTGGTAGTTTGGTTTTGTGTGATCGATTCTGTATCTTGGATGTTTTCTATTTATTTATTTATTTCTCTTATAAGTATTTAAATTGTTATATAGTTCTTATAATACCAGCCTGTAACTTAGTTTGGGACTAGTTCAATTCGTGTGAGATTGTCCCCCATTTAAAAAAAAAACAATAAAGTAAAACTGCAATTTTTCAATTCAGAAAATAATTAAATCTTTTTACAGCTACTAACGCAGTTTAATTTTTTTCTAAAATTGAGTTTTTATTTCCTAAGAACAGACTACCCTAAAGTTTAGTTTCTGTATTCCCTTTGCTAACCCAATTGGATTGCCTACCCTGTATAGTGGCTTTGTTCGTTCCACAAACAAACAAGTAAATTTAACTGTCAAAGGCTATTTACACGCTCTGTTCACCTCGTCAAGACAAACTATGTCAGGCCCGAGTGACTACATAACCCTTATTTCGCTGGCAGTCGTTATCGATTCTTCTGTGGGTCTGTAGGTTGCTTTCTATGTGGAGTATACTTTAAATGCTGTTATCAATGAAATGAAATTCTTTGTTCATAAACACGTTATTGTAACGAGACAGTGTGTTTGAATTGTAGTGTATAGCATTGTACTTTCTAGGCAATATCATTTTAAATGAAATAATATTGTATATGTAGCTAACGGTTGGCTTTTATTATAGTAATTATGTTTTTGACAGTGTTTATTTACTAAGTTCTTAGGTGGTTAGCTACTTCAGATGAATTAGAATCTGCATTAAGTACACAAGTTTTTTTTTAAATAAATATCTTTAACTAAAATCAGTTATAGGAGCAGGGGATTCCACAGGGTATGATTCTAGGTCCCATGTTCTAAAACGTTGATCGTTATTCGTTTTTACTAAGTTAAGTTTAGCGACGAAATAAAGAAAAACAAAAGTAAAATGTGGGATTTAATGGCAGTCGTCTTTCATAACTTTTACGATGGCTGATAATTGTAACTCTACTAAAAAATCTAAAGTTAAATGGTCAAAGATATGGCTCACGTCATCAGTTGACGGAAATGGTACAGAACACGCAGGCGAAATTAACTAAAATTCGTTATATCGAGTTATACTAAGCATATTATAGTTAAATAAAAGTCACTGGCAAGTAATATAGCCCAGTTCTCATAGAATTGTGTAAGTACAGTGGGCGATAGTTAATGCCTTCGTTGGTTTATAAGTGGTAGGTATCACGCTATAGCCGAATTAAAGCGTGTTGGCTTTATCAAAGGTATTAGTGGAAGTCGAAATATTTCGTAACCTTATTACTTTCGAGGATGTTGTTCTTTTGTTTACCGATGTTCAGTACTCCATAGGGTTGATCTTTAGATTTGATACGTAGGATGGTTTAAACAGAATTTAATTTCTAAATTAAGCATAGGATTATTATTACAAAATAGGATGATAATTATGTTGCCGTTTAGACGGTACGCTGCATTCTGGCCAGTCAGGTGCGCCGGACCTCGGAAAGGGGTCACGACACTCGTGACGTTGTCATTGTGACGTCGTCTTGTTGTTCAAAGGGTTTATTCTGTATACTATGTACCTCCCAAACCATAAAAAAAACGATTGTGACTGTGTCATAATCATAAGTATTGAAATATACATTATTAAAATAAATTCTTTATTCAATAAATACTTTTAAATAAAAAAACAAGTTCAATAATAATAAAATATAACACAACTAACCTATAATATAAATCCCTTCATTACCCCCACTTGCGGCATCGTGCCGAGGACACTCGCAGCGTTACCCCGTTGCACTGCGATGCTCAGTCTTTGAGCAAAATATACATTATTTAATATTATCCTAATATCAAATATCTTATTTGATACTCTGAAGTACTTCAATAACTTTCCATTTGCTACAGTATTTGCAAAAATACCACCTTCATTATCATACAAAAATCGATCGATATGATCAACTTCATAAAAAGGTCATAAGAAATTCACGATGTGTACAAACGTCAAGTTCAACGCGTTCCTCTCTTTTTAACTCACAAAAGTGAGCGAGATAGTGCATTTTCCTAAATGGGCACAGATGAGCTTACAAATCGTGTTCAGAAGCATTATATTTTATGAGAAAAACATCGAAGTATGGTAGGAGAAAATATGTTAAAGCCTGATCGTTGCTTCGGATGTTTAGGATGGCTACTTAATGTGTAGTTTCTTTTTCGATTTGAGTCAAATAAAATTGTTGAATTGAATGTTGTATAGCTGTGGCAGTTCATAGAGTTCGAATAAAAATAAAAATAATTTATTTGTTGATGATAGGTAAAACAAATCATTTTAATATTATGAACCACTACATCCCGTCCCAAGTCTTATAAACAAATCTACAGTCTGTGAGCACTTAGAGGGTGCTCTGTTTTTACTCTTCTCTAACTCGTTCTTAATAAGAGCGTATGAGAGCGAGTGAGAGATCAATACAAATCCGAAGCACCTTCTAAGAGGTATCTCACTGTACAGCTGCTTTGGAAAATGTTTTTCATTTGGATCTTCTTCTTTTTAGCATGTCGTGTCGAAGGCTATTAGAGAAAAGCTGACCATACTGATTAGGTCCTGCCGCGTGCAGATGTTGTATGGGGAACGCAGGCACAGTATAAACAGTAGTATAGTTCGTCTTCAAACAAAGGCTTGCAGGTGTGCGTGCACTGACCGTACGCACCGCGAGCCACCCTAAGCAAACTCAACAGGACACAGCAAGCCGGTTCAGTTGGCGCCGCGCCGCCGCCGCGTTTGATTATGTGCGTATTAAGTATAGAGCCTAGTCAGGAGTCTAAATGTGCCCTCCCCCATGGCCTCTAAAGTCTAGAAATTCTTGTTCTAGCACAAAAAAAAGATATCTTTCAACTGAATGTATCTTTTTGAATACAAGCAACAATACAATACAACTATTATAACAATACAACAAAAGGAAAAACAGAGTGAGTCAATAGTTTTATCGCTTAATAAACCTCGTGTAAAGAATCAATGTTAAGAGAACCCAGAAATAAACTGGTGCTTTTTTATTTCAACAGGATTACTCGGAACTCAGGTATCCGTTGTCATGGAGTTTGATCCACTACCTTCGAAGGACATTTGTGAATAGCGCCGTGCGAAAGATAGGTTTTACTAACTGACCTTACAGACGTGTTTTGTTTTAAGTTCCGAAATATTTAAAAAGGATTTATCTTTAGAACGGAATGCGGGCTATTACGAACATGAAAACAAAGTTATCTAAATAGCAGACGTATTAAAGAATTGCGAATACATATAAATCCTACTTTCTATCAATGTAGGTCAATTTGTGTGAGATAGTCCCCAGATATTGATGTCCCGGAAACCGACATCAACCCGCCTGGAGATGATAGAGCAGCTAAAAAGCTATCGATTCAGTGATGTATTCAGTGATTTTCCTAGTTTCGAAGATATTTTACATTTTAACCACCACAAAGTTCCCCAGACATCGATTATGGATGCAATCAGTCAAATAACTAAACAGTTCAGGATGGTGGCTACTTTTTCACATTCTGACATCGGATTTCTTGTCGAGACTACACAGATCGCAAGATATCAATTTTGGGAGAAAACAGTCGAATAACGAAAAAGTTCAAGCTGGCGGCTACTTTTTCTCAATCTGTTAACGGATTCGTTTTCAGAGACCACACATATCCCCAGATATTGATTTTGGAAGCAATCAGTCGAATAATTCAAAGTTCAAGACGGCGGCTAGTTTTTCTTAGTTTTTTAACGGATTCGTTGTCACAGACCACAGTCAGATGTCTATTTTGATCTAACTAGCAGAAATCAAATAAACAACGTTTTAATTTGTTTATAATAATTTAAAGAACAACCATTTGGATTTATCTCGAAAAGTAGGCTTTCTTTACTGCTTTAGCTATATATATATACTGGGGTAAAAGTCCCTGCTCGGGGTATTACCACTGCCCTTCTAAATAAAAAGGACACATGCGCAATTAGATAGTCAATGCAAATTGAACCCCCTGACTTAAGAAATAAGGTCACTAATACATTTGCAATTCTATGAGACAAACGCCCTTTTTTCTAATGAGGGCAGAACTTGCGTTTCTGTATGTGTCTGTGGCAACGTAGCTCCCAAAAGGATACTTCGATTTGGATGCGGCACGTTAGCCTAGTTGGTTACTCCTGCTTACGAAGGTAGTGGTCCTGTGTTGAAATCCTGGTAAGGGCAGGTTTGTGTTATGAGAGCGAGAATTGTTTCCTGGGTCTTGAACGTATTTATCTACTACCCATAGTACCTATACAAGCCTAGGGTTAAGTTTGTATCCATATCATTTGTGTGACTGTGCTTTGATATTTATTTATATACAAGCTTCTACCCGCAACTTCTTCCACCTAGATTTCGTTAGTCAATCGGAAACTTTAAAATTTCCGGGACCAAACGCCTAGTTAATCCAGTGAATAAGCTATCTGCATTCCAAATTTCATTCAAACCCGCCCAGCCGTTGCAGCGTGAAGGAGGAACTACACACACTTTCGCATTTATAATATTTAATAGTAGGATTATTATATCAAGGTAGTAAAAAAATATAGTTGGACAGCTGAAGATATATCATTTCTGGAACAAGTTCATATTATTCAAGGGCTTTTCTCTATAAATAGTTATTATTAGTTCTTTTGTCCGTGACTACGTTCGCTTGAAACTCATTTAATACTGTTTTCTCAGAGTCCGTTCTACTACATTTTTCAAGGAAGAATATAATCTTTTGTTCAGATAACAGACTACATTTGTGTCCAATTCTATCATTGTTAAAATCTCAAAGGAGTTCTGTGGGGCTAAATGGTAAAAATAACAAAATATAAAAATAAAAATATATTTGATTTATTTATTAGTTATCTATCTATCTTATTACAATACGACTATATTGAAAGCTTAACAGAAAACGGAAAATAATAAACTATTTAATACATTTCAATAAAACGAGGAATTAGAACATTACATTACTGAGCAGACAGATTTGAGAAAATTAAATTCGAGAACAAATTTACAATATAAATTAAGTAAGTAGCTATGTACATTACGACTATCAATGGCAGTAGACGTTTACGATCAAAAATAAATAGTTTCGTAGAACCAATGGTCCATTTACCACCACATAAATATAAAAATCCATATTATATACAAAGATAGTCCACCTAATAAAAGTTTTCATTGCCTAAGGATATTAAAGACACGTAAAAGCAATCAAGCGTTGCCGGTGTCAACATTTTAAAAAGCCTTGCAATAAAAAAAGTGGTTTGTCAAGCCCAGCTCCCTTCGCAAATTAGGCGCCAAGAAAGCATTCTCTGGGTGTGATTTTTGCATGGACTTGCATGCAAATGAATACAAAAAAGAAAACAAAAAGGAGCGCTTTCTGTGCTTATATTAACACATTCTATGGTTTTGCTTTGCTCGTATTGTTTCTTAAAGAAAGAACTTTTTATTTTTGTGGTATTGACTTTTAACTGTTGCCCAGTTCAATGTTCAACAGACGAGTGGCCCTATACAAGATGTACATACCTATTGCCAGAACGATATCGTTATTAAAAATGTGTATCGTAATATCGTTATTAATTATGTGGATTGACGTAATGTGCCAGACGATCACGTCAAACGCTTACGTCAATTCCATACATTTTAAAAGTTTTTAAAAATCGTTTACGTTGTTGTTAAGCATCTTGCTTAAGGACGAAGGGTCCTACGAATATTGACTAAGTATGATATTTTTTTAGCCTTTAGCAATGGTGGCTGCCTGTCCAACAACTGCTACGGCGGGTCCAGCCTTGATTATTCCGTCGCGAATGTGCTGGCCAACTCTCTCCTGAAAACAAAGAAGGAGTAAGAGACGTTATTTATGAGCCAATGTTTTTGTAACGGTATTTATTTGCATAGTCATCTTTTGCTCGTTAGCGAATATAAATTTGGTGGGTCCACGTTATACAGGGTGTCCCAGATAGGGCTGATTGAGCGGCTAAAAAGCGATCGATTTAATCCTTATGTGTTCAGCGATTTTTACTAGTTTCGGAGATTTTATTGGTCGTTTTAATCAAATTTTTTGTAATTTTCCCTTCTACCCATGTCATGAAAAATCGTTAATTTCATGTTTTATTTCATAAGTTTTTCACTAGTATCTTACTAAATTAGAATCATTACAAATTAGCGAAGTTTTTAAACCTACTTCTTTGCCCTTTTTATTCAGTATTTAATCACATGAAGTCGTTTTTTCCATGCGAAGTGAAAAGCAAACACTTGGACACCTAGTAAGGAGAAAAAAAAAATCATGCGACTACTTAAAAAAAAAACTGAAAAAAAAACAATAGTAAAAATCGCTGAACATTTTTTAGCTGCTCTATCAGCCCTAGCCGGGTTGACATCGGTTTCTGGAACACCCTGTACAGAGCTGAGACCCTTTTGGACTCCTTCCAAATCCATAATCATTAAAGACGCTATTATTATTATTATTTAATGACAACAAAATTTGGCGGAGATTGGAATTGTTGTTGGAAATTCTGTTTGCTCGCTTTAATAATACCAATTTCCGGAATTCCGTTTGGTTAATTGGAATTCAGAGCTGTTTGTCGAAAACACTTCAGCTGCTAGCGGGATCAAATCACACGGAGTTCATTAATTTTGTATTCATATTAACTCCTAAATGAACATTTTGTTCTGAAAACTTGTTTTTATTATACATAGTATCCTAAGCCTCTATTCTAGGCGCCAAAATTCAAATCGTATTTGAACTGTTACGGTATTGTTATTAAATCAGCCGCCAATATTTTCAAGAAAATAAGAGCTATCAGAGGCATAAAGCTGAGCGGAGACCATTTTGGCCGTAATAAAAAATAAATGTATTTAGGTTAAGACATTTTGCTTGTTTTTTTATGTGCCAAATAAATTATTTTTCATTTTATTTCATTTTAATTTTCTATCAAAACGGTGAAAATACGATAATAGATCAAAAACGATATTGTTTTTGCCGTGTTTTTTTACAAAAGACAGTGACATTTTGCATATTTGCATGTTTCAATTCACCTCAAGACTAAATCATGGCATTGTTAATGTATCTTCTATCATACCGATTTAGACTAAGATTAATATATTTAACCCTTTACGTGCCAAAAATATTTAACACTAACCAAGTCATTCCTCAATGCGGATGGCAGCAGCTATAGTTTATCGAGAGCAATCGTTATTGAGGAGTGACGTCACCGCTCAGGCCCCGGGAGATAAAGGGTATTTACGGTGGCTGTTTCAAAAGTGTTATGCCATCTTCGCATAAGGTAGCATGCAAACAGTTATTAAAAACACAAACGATACACTTTATTGATAAGTGAAAATTCAATGGGTTTTTGTGTATGGAAAATTAGGAAAAAAAATATTACTTGATATCCATGGATAAATAAGAGACGAAACTCTCGACGACTCACAGCAACTCTGAATTTAATTTACTAGCGTTACAATTTCCATCGTATTGCAAGAAATATTAATAATAAAATTCTCTTTACTTTTCATGATACAAACAGCTGTGGGTTTCCCGAAATATATATTTTAACACTTCGTTCTCTTAAATCTCGTTACTTTTTAGGGTTCCGTAGTCAACAAAGAATCATTATGGTTTCCCTGGCTGCCTGTCCACGTGTCCGCGGTTTAACTCAAAGACTCTTGGTACTACAGTACAAAGTAAGAATTCGGCATAGTTGTACATTGAAATTACGCCGACAAAGTCCGGCTCCAATTCGCTTTATTTTGATATATGTTAGAGAGTAGTCTACAATAACAGATACGTTTTATTTAACTGCGTAATCTCAACCTGTTGGGAGAAATTGTCCTCCAAAGTACTTAAAAGTAACTAAACTTTCTTACTTTAGTAGAGAATACGTTAGAAAAAAAGTATTTTTTTATTTTGTTTTCATGGTGGCTCATCAATAAAGGTTATTGACGGAACTGTCAAGTCTTTTTGTACTTACAAGTTTCTTGAAAGGTTTCCATCTTGGTTCAGGGGCGGCGTTCACCGAACACAGAGCGACGACGAAGGCGAAGAACAAAAAGAACAATTTGGAGAAATCCATTGTGAGAGAAATTTATATTGTTTATTAAAACAAATGAATGTAGCTTATACCACGTTGGGATGTAGAATGATGCTCTGAACGTATCCCAATCCTTATATACGATTAAAACGTTTATGCATAACAAGTTTACGAACATAAAAACAAGCCAAAGTATACTTTATAACAGTGCGTTAAGATTGTTACTGGCCGTAAATAAAACCGTTATAGAGGTTAAGTACCGCGGCGCAAGCGCAGGGTGTTCCCCTCAATGCCGCGAGTTGTTTACATTTTGATAAAGGAATTGTATTCAATAGTTTATCAGTGGTCTCGAGACATGGGGTTACCGCTAATCTGCGGTGTCAGAGTTTTTTTTTTGTGAAATTGTTGGCGTCCAAAATGTTTGTTATTTTAGAGGCTTTATAATTTATCGCCTGTATTATCTTGTTTTTTTTTTTTTTTTGGCATAGAGAAGGCCTACGAGCACACAGGCCACCTGATGGTAAGTGGAAACTGTGACCCATAGACATTCGCAAGCCTAAGACTGCAAATGCGTTGCCATCCCTGAGGACTAAGATCGAATGCCTCTATGCTAGTCATTAAACCGGCTGTCTTATCCCCAAACCGGAACACAACAATGCGAAAACTGCTGTTTGGCGGTAGGTTAATGGATAAGATGGTGGTAGCGATCCGGACGGACCCTGCACAGGGTCCTACCACCCGCAAATTTTTGTATAAGTAACTTTGTACGCTACCGACGATAGGGAAGTAGGTAATTAAAATCAGAAACTCTTTAAGTAGGTAATTAAAATCAGAAACTCAAAGTAAGTGGTTACGAAAAAATAATTCACGACAGGAATTATTTGAAACGGTGTTCTAATAAAAATCATGCTTATAGAGGTTTGTCTCAAAAGCATTTTTTAATTATTATTATTTACTGAGAAAAATAGTAAGTATCATAATTATACAAAAGTAATTTTTTTTTTTTTAGAAATATGCTGTTATCGACGTTTTCAAATTTGGAATAACAAATAAATATAAATGGAACGCGAGTCCGATTCGAATTTCGAAGAATACGCGGGAAAAGCTTGTAAAAAACAACTACTAACAGACAAAGACCGTGGTAACGTTTAGGGACATTGCCTTATCGTAATCGCCTTTAGGATTTGCCACAATAGCAACGCAATCAGGAAGATGGTAACCAAACACTGACCCGGATTGTCCAGTAACGGTCGCGCGAAGGGAAGTATTTACTCTTGTCCATAGTTACTTTAACTACTCGTTCTAAGTCAGGATTCACATAAAATACTAGTAGCGGCCTGCCAGCGGCTTTTTTTATTTCCGATTTTTCCAGTGTATTTTTTTCATTCATATCTTGTCCTGACAATAACGAATACAACAACAAAAAACAGCCAAATCGGTTCAGCCGTTCTCGAGTTAGAGCATGACCAGCTGAAATAGGAGTTCATTTTTATATATATAAAAAAGATATAAATAGATACAATAACATGTCAAAGGCAAGATGGTTTTACCCAGTAGAATAAAGGCACTTTGCGGCACGCGTGCAGAAATCATTAAAATAATATAAAGCAGATTATATGTTCAAGGTTTTTTCATTTTGCCAACGTTATTTTCAATTAGGCGCACCGGAAGTAAAGAAAAAAGGTTTTCCCGTGTTTGTTTCATCAATAACTCTTTCATAATGGATCTCTGATGTACAACGGATTGAATATTGCTCTGTGATAGCAAACATCACATTTTAATATCAAAACAAAAAACTGGCCAAGTGCGAGTTGAACTCGCGTGGAGAGGGTTCCGTACATACGTTTCTTTTTATAGAACTATATTTTGTATTTTGTTCAAAATTTTCAATTTTCATCTTATTTCATGAATAAAATCAAAACTATTTATTTTACAATAAAAACAAAAATTTACTTGAGATCCTCATAACGAGCCCTTTCATTTGATATATGACACAAAAAGGTATGCAAAACTTTTTTTATATTTCCTGATTAGCCCCCCGAAATCACCCTTTTTATATTTAAAAAAAAATATTTCCTTTGCAAATCTGTGTTTGTGTTGATACATTCGCCCTTTCTCACGTCCAGTTAACCCGTAATCGGGCCGGTGCAGCAGCTGAACAGGCCCAAACCAACAAGCGCCGCAAATATTCATCATTATTAAATAATTACGAATTTGTGGCGCTTGCGGTGGAAACAATGGGACCTTGGTCAGCTGACATGAAAAGTTTTATTAAGGCCCTGTCATCCCGGCTCATCGACACCTCCGGAGACCCTAGAGCTGGCGCTTACCTTTCCCAAAGGATTGGGCTAGCCATCCAGAGAGGTAATGCAGCCAGTGTCTTAGGGACCATGCCGCGAGCGGACCTGCTAGAGGGGGTGTTCTTTTTATAGTGGTGTTTTTGTTTAATTTTTAATATTTGAGTAGCTTAGTTTTATTTTATTTTATTTTAAATAAGTTTAGTTTTAACTTTAACTTTTAAATTTTAATGTAAAGTCCGTATTTACAGTTGTATTAAATGTATTTTGTTAAAAAAATAAAAAAATAAAATAAAAAAAGCATAACCTTTGTTAAGGTAAAACATTGTTTCATTCGTATTTATGGAAATAGTGTTTCGTTACTAGGCCTAAAGATGATTTTTTTATACAAAATATGATTTAGTGTGGTGCTTGCAAAGAACATAATTATTATTTTGCAGCATAATGATAAATAAACAATTTGAAATAATACTGTACGGTATGGCGTCTGTACGTAAGTTTGAGCAAGTTTCTACTAGAACTATTTAATATGCGTCACACGATAAAGCTTAACTCTCTTATTCATAAACGCACAATAGCTAAAGTTTAACCCGCTTTAAATATGCTATGCGACGACCTTATTGTTGATTGTCAGAGGCCTAGCTAAGATGAAAACGTTGCTTATGTTTCTATTTTCTATCGAACCGAAATATATACAGTTAAGCGGTCGCTGTGATCCGTTATCAAGTTATGTCAATCCTATATTGCCGATAATCGAATTCGAAAATCGCTAAGGCACTGGTCCCACCGCTGGCTATAGCCTATAAGCTAGTAGAACTACAAAAGAGTAGACGAGCGGCGAGAAGCGAGTAAAGTTTTAATAATTTTGACGCTCGGCTATAAAGCGAATACCGCTGAGCTAGTTTTATAGTCGAGAGCTTTTATCGCTGCGGTCAACTAGTAAACAGCGGTCCCACCGCCAGATATCGGCGAGCTCGGCAAGCAACTAGTAAAATTCTGTACTAGAAACAGTTGACAATCGGCGGGAGGCTAGTAAACATTCTATGGATTTATAGCTTACTCGCCGGGCGTTGGGAGAGTGTCCTCGCCGGCAGTGTGAACAGCGAGCAATGAACTATAAATATATATCTCTCTCTTTTATTTACACGGGAGCGATTATCTTTTGTTCGTTTCTTGGGCTAGAAAAAAGTCGATAGTTCATATCTCACTCGCCAGCGGTGGGACCAGTGCCTAAGCGTCATGCATCTTTACAAGGCCCTCAAGGTGTTGTTTTGTTAACCAAAGGGTAAACCAATATTAAGTAGATAAAATACTCTGAAATAGTGGCGACTTCTTTCAGCGATCCTAGTATGGTTGCGTTTATCGCGTGACAAAATTTGGATAGAGCATCCGTCGCTCTCATACAGTATGTGTCAAAAAGAGAAGGATGATTTCCCCACATTTTGTCACGCAATAAACGCAGCCATGTTAGGTAATTTAAAAGCCTTAGGGGCTTTTAAATTTTAAACGGCCTTATTGATTTGCATAGAGACACGCTTGCATCGGGTATTAAGGTAATTGATAGACTCGAGGTGCTTGGCTCTCCGAAGATGTTTTTTATGTAAAAGTAGATAGACGAGCAAGCGAGTCACCTGATGGTAAGTGATCATCGGACCTATTAACACCCGCACCACCAGAGGAGTCGCAGGTGCGCTGCCGGCCAACCAGCCATTTTTTTCGGATATTACAATTCCGGAATTGCGGCTGTCAGTATCAAAATTCCGGAATCGAATAAAATTTAGTTAACTTTTTTTAAAGCGAATAATATACATACGGGCATCAAAATGATCGGGAATTGAGTTATAGGGAATGAGTTAGATATTTTTTTTGTTACGTGATTACTATTGTACTGTTGTGTTTTTTTTATGTTGTTACTAGCCTGGAGTTGTAATAGCTTTTACATATTAAAAAAAACTTATTACAGAAATATTTGTGTATGGTCGAAGTTGAAAACTTTGTATACTAGACAAATCTTTGTAGAAAATGGATCTCACATGTAAATAGACCATGTCATAATGTATAAAAAAAATGCCGTGACTTATTTTAAAAATAATGTATGTTTGAGTTTGTTTTTAGGATTCCGTAGTCCAAGGGTAATACGGGGCCCTATTACTAAGACTCCGCTGTCCGTCTGTCTGTCACCAGGTCCTATCTCATGAACTGTGATATCTAGTCAGTTGAAATTTTTACAGAACATTTATTACTGTTGTCGCTATAACAACACATACTAAAAACAGAATAAATTAAATATTTAAGGGCCCGCCATACAACAAACGTGTTTTTTTTTGTTTTTTTGCTAATGTTGTATATATAATGGTACGGAACCCTTCGTGCGCGAGTCCGACTCGCACATGAGCGGTTTTCTTTATAATGTCGAAGCACCTAGCCCGTACTACACTACCGCTGCTGCTGTGTGTTTTGTGCACTGCACTGTACTGTAGGTATATCGCTGGTTTGCTGTGTTCCGAAGAGGTACTAGCTATCTTAGCACCGTGCGGCTAAAACAGCAGTAATATCAGAACCGATGATAAAGATAAGATAAAAAGATAAAAGAAATTTATTCAGTAAGTAGGCCGCTCCGGCACTTTTACACGTCAAGAATCTACCAGCGCTTCCCAAGAGGAGACCACTGCTGAGAAGAAACGCCGCAAGAAACCCAGCAGTCAGTCATTTTTTAAACATATTTCATAATTACAATGGTACTACTTAGTCTAGCATTATATAAAGCTACAAATACTAAATTAAATATAATATCAAATAACATGTATGGTTCAGCAGGAAAACATGCCAAAAATCAAAACCATAAGTGGTTATGTGACATACGAGTACATTTGTGAAACCATAAGCATTGCAATGACTGCAAATCAAACTACATTGAATTGAGCACTGGGAGTCGGTAAACTACACCTGTCCCGGTGAGTAATTATTCTCCATAATTATAGGCCCAAAGATTAAAATGTCGCTTCAAATGTAAATTAAAACTCTGTAGTAAAAACTGTTATCAAATGGCAATCAAAATATATAATTCTCTTCCTATTGTATGGACATATTTGACAAACAATGCATTCTTGACTAAACTTACTAAATTATTAATTGAGGAAGCATTTTACTCACTTGACGATTATTTTATGAAATGTAAATCGATGTGTTAAGACTTTTAAACTTTAATAATGATTTAATGTACTTTGTTTTTTTTTTTAATATTATATTATATTATATTGTATACCTATGACTACAAATTGCATGCCTGAAAGGTGAAATAATGAACTGTATAACAAATTTTTAAGATCTATGTAACATTATTTCGAGCAATAAATTGATTTTGATTTGATTTGATTTGATTTTGATTTGATTTGATTTCAGCTAATTGGTACAGATCTAGTCTGTAACATTGTTATGGAGAAGAGTCATATAATGCATTTAACATCGTATCCGACGACCAATCAAAATCAGTTCCGGAATTGAAAATCATCCGATATTGCATACCCTCGGTGGAATCCAGCGGTGGGTATTAATCCGAATAATTCCTCGGAGCACTCCACGATAAATGTGGTAAAGGCACGGAGGAACGCAATTGTATGGCTTTGAGTCGAAAATAACATTTTACTTTTGTCTTCACCCCTGGGACGTCAGTGGCACCGGAGACGTTGCCACACGTGCCATACTTAACGTGTGAAACTCTAGTGTTACGTTATATGGATATAATATGTAAAATTGAAAAATTCTACCAACGAATAAAAAACTCGTTTGATGTGACAATAACATTATATAGCTTTTATTTTTACTGCTTGTTCGGTCACTTAAATTTAGAAATAGAAAACAACTAAGTACATTTGTATTAAGGGTCATTTACACTTACTCCAAGGGAGGTGGGGGTGCATTACACACCCGAAAAAAATGTCTTTTCTGTGGTCATTAGTTAAAAGCGATTATGTTTTTATCTGCTAGGACTAAAGTAGACCTGATGCATTTATAAACGTTAATTTCGGATATAGCCACAGGAAAATAAACCTTATGCGCAATATAATTAGTAAATGAGTACAAAGTAAGATTATTGAGCTAAAGGCCTCTCCTCATGTTGCTGTACCCAACAGGGTGAATTAATAAGTTATTCATTTATATTAATTACTGTAATAGCTTAAGTTTGCGGGTGGTAAGACGAGCTGGGTCCGTCCGGATCGCTACCACCATCTTGTCCATTAAACTACCGCCAAACAGCAGTGTTCGCATTGTTGTGTTCCGGTTTAGGGGATGAGACAGCTGGTGTAATGACTAGCATAGATGCATTCCATCTTAGTCCTCAGGATTTGGAGGGAACGCATTTGCAGTCTTAGGCTTGCAGTCTTGTGAATGCGAATGTCTATGGGTCACCGTTTCCACTTAGTAATTGAGTATTTAAGGACGCTAACGTAAACCTATTTGTTTCATTGTAGTTGATGTTACAAAGACAGATACTTTCGCATTTATACTGTTCTCCTTGTGAAACCTTTTAAAGAAGGTAAACATTTCCAATAATGCTCTTATAAGATTAACACGAGCACTTATAGCACTTAGAAGTTACATTGAAGTGTTTGATTAGTTCTTAACTGTTAATCTAGACTTCGCAATTAGGTGACGCTCATGTGTTGAATTTATTTTTAATTGACACCATTTCGCAGTCTGATAAACAAGATGTTATACTATACAGCTTAGACATAATGTTTACAATGTAAATAATAATTGGCCTGCCTAATGTTCTTTAATAAGAACAAATAAGTAGATTTAGGACGTTTAACCCGGTAATTCAAGTGCATGCATCTTGCATTTCGAGAACGTTATCGTTTACGAAAATGAGGATTGACGTGCATTCTGACAGCCGGCCAAGTATGGTTGCGGTATCCTATAATTTTATCAACAATCAATTGGCAAATTTTCATTTCACAACCAACGATTGGCAAAAGTATGATATTGCATATCAACGTTAAACAACATCAGGTTTAATAAATGATTCTAGTTTAAATGATTTATTTGACATATTTTTATTTTACATCGTTTTAGTTCTCAAATAAATTATTAATAGAAGATGAATTAATATCGCATCATTTTTATAAGTTAGGGACTTACATTTTTCCAAAGATGAACACAAAAAAAATCAAAATTGGCTGAAATATGGGGGCTCGAATAGGTATGGTTAATTTGTATATACGCCGGAACCGCCGAACTGCCTAGAAATAGGGACTCCGCGTACCGGGGACCCGTCTATTCAAATGCAAAAGTAGGTAGATGTTATGCATAATACTTTATGTAATAAAATAATATGTCAACTGTTTATCCTTGAGTGTATCAACTGTACATTACACTGATTACATTAGTACCCACACTTTAAAAACGTTTTCGTTAAAAATACGGCATTTAAAAACCAATCATACACAAATATGCTACGAGTATATGATTGATTAGTTATTAAACGGCGTATCTGATACAATTGTGAAACAATATATTTGAAAAATTAATACTAAATGAAAAGTTGGTTGTGAAATTAACATTTGTGAACCTATGGCTGCGTTTAATCCGTGACAAAATGTGGATAAAGCATCCGTCACTCTCGTCAAAAAGTGACGGATGTTTTACGCAGCTATATGTATAAGGTACTCTATTTTCGAAAATTGTTTACGTTAGCGTTAATCATTTTGTCTAAGGCCACAGGTTCTTTACCTCGGTAAAGAACCCACCACCCATTAGTCATCAAAGATCAATATTATGTTAATGTTTTATTTCTTTGTTACAATGATTCATCAACTCGTTGTTAATACAGGAAACGTTTTACAGGAAAAAGAATGGTTTAGTTAATTTATTCATTAGATTAACATTACAATATAAATTGCGTTGGATGTTAAAAATACGGAATATTATTGAGATCGTCAACATAAATAATAATAATCAAAGAATCCAAAAACATACACTCAATATTAATACCACAATAATTAATTAAACATCTATTAAAAGTTACATATCAGATGTTAATAAACAAAGATTAATAAAATGTTAATAAGATATAATTTTACAATTTCAATTCCTCGTAACTACTTATTTAAATTCGATAATAAGATTTTAAAATTTTAATTTTTACGATAGTTTAAAAAAGTAATAATGACTGAAACCAATAATAAAATAAAACTATAAATATAATAAAACTAAATCCATGATACAAAACTTATGAAATTCAGGAGCCATTTAGTCAGTAAATTTAAGAGTTGGCATTGAACATCCACTCATAATCACGATTCAACTGACAAGGTCATAAGTTCAAACAGCGGGAGTTCCCACCTTATCTTTTGGTTCAATTCAACAAACATCACCGTTACAAAACGAGCGTCATATTAATATCATTTTAAACAAACGACACATGTATATTAAAACTCCCGTTATAATTGCTATCTCATATACAAGTACGAAGAGTTGAAAATAATTTTGCATTCGAATTCCAGGTATGCTCTTTGTTCTCGACTAAGTCTGTATTCTCGAACTGCATTTTAAACATAGTTCCGATGCCATATAAAACAAGCAAGCATCGGTTCCATATTTAAATTTCAAAAAGCGTTCACTGTTTTGCCTCGTGTTCTTATTTTAAAAATATCATCTGTGAAACATGAATACCCACGTTTTTTTTTTTTTCGCCATTGTTTTTGCCACTATGGCGTATGTTTCGGCAGATTTTGATATTGACGTAGACCGACTATTTGTAAGTAGAACTAGTATTTTATTTAATGTTTTAATCATTTTGTAGTCTGTATAGGTACTCATGGGGATTATGTAGTTTCCTATAAAATACTCCGCGTAGGAATATTAACTTTTTTGTTTTTCCTCTGGAAATAAGCTTTAGTTCTCTACATGTCTAATTATCTCAATATGAGATATCACGTCATTAGTCGCCCATAGTGTTCTTAATTAGTGTTTACTAAGAGTAAGTATCTTACTTTATTTTCGTTTATTGGCAAAGAAAAAGTAAGTCCAATTAAGAATATGAAAACGTTCTAATGTCCAGTTCAACTCTATCGTTTTTATTGTACCTACGTAAACTTTGCAAGCTCTTTCAATTTATATTTTATGATTATATATTGACGCGACTGTGTGACACCAAAAAAAAAGTTATGAACACAGATTGTAGATTTTGTAGCATTTTTATTGCAGTGCTAGATTTTGAACAAATAATGAAAGTGGATCAGATTAATTTGCAATTAGTCATTTAGAACTAGAAATATTTGGTTATTATTTTTTATATGGATTATTACATGATGTATGTCACGCAGCTGGAATTAATTAATCTGAGTTTATCGTTTATCTTTATAATAAGACATTGCTATACTAACTTTCCTGACTTATAAATAATTGTTGGCTTTAGTAGCTGCAGACTTTAGTCCCTTGTCAATGTCACATCATGTTTGAACTGCTGTACTAATCTGTCAAAGGTGTTAAAGTGACAAGGTACCAAAGTGTCCAGCTACTTATAAGGCTGACGGTATCTATTCTGCACAATAAAACCATATTGAATTAATTTTGAACTAACCTAATAAAAAAAACGAAACGCGAGTAGAATAGAAGCCCCGTATAAACGCAGTAGTTTGGATGTTTGTTACTCAATCACACCAGAACGGCTTCACGGATCTGTATGAAATTTGGCACAGAGCTAGATTATAGTCTGGTATAGGACAAAGGTTAAGTTTTATCCAGAAAAAAAAAATGGTTCTCGAGGCAACAGTGAAAAATGACCTATGGAGTCGCGGGCAACAGCCAATAGTTATTTTTCTAGTCTATATGAGTATTCCACAGCTAGGCAAAGGATCCGCCCTTGATCTCCATGGGTCCCTATTTGGTACCTTCTTATTTTAATTCAATGCGTTTGTTTTTTCAGAGGAATCTTGGCAAACCCATTCGCGAAACCATTCGGAGGTCTGACGAAGCCATGAAAGTGCTGGACGATGTCAACGACCTTTATGAAAGCATCAGAAACGATTAAATTGTAATGGTGCTGTGATATTTTATAAAGAGTAAGGAAAAATCAAGGAGATAATGAAAAGCGATGGTTAATTCTGTGATATTAAACAGAGCAAAAATATTTTAGAAAAAAAACATTGGAAAATTCTGTGTTTTTACATAAATGAAATCAACTGGATGTGGCTTTTTTTTATACGTTCCTAAGAACGAAAAGTAAGTAAGTACACTACCCCAAAATTGGCCATTAAAACATCAACATAAAATGAAAAATATTTTCAAATTTTAAATAACAACCTAAACATACAATGAAAAATATTTTCAAATATGGAATGTCAGACCGTCTATACAAATGTGTTCAAAACTTAAATTTTATACCTATACAAAACATAACCTCAAACATGCCTCAAATACATTTTGTACTAAATTGACAGCTGTCAAAACGGGCCTCTTAAAAACGACACGAGTATAATAGTCATTGACATTATTAATGACAAAATACAAAGTATTCCAACACAACACCTCTAACACTACAAATTATAAAATAACTCCCCCGCTGCGTCTGTTTGTCTGTATGTTCGCGATGATTGATTAAACTACTGAACGGATTCATGCGGTTTTCACTATCACTCAGATAATTTCACTGAAAGTATTTATCTATAAGTACTAAAGCCTTGTTAATGTACGGGCGTCGCAGAAAACTTACACTAACCGAAACGAAGCGAAACTTTATATTTTTTAAGCACGTTAACTCAAGTCCTTCCTTATCACATTATGTTTTTTTTTTTCGTGGTATTTTTTATTTGTTTAAAATATAAGTTCTTCTCATGAAATCGCGTGCGACAGCCAGTCTGCCCTCCTAAACCAAAAAGCAGTATCTCCAATTCAAGAACCAAGGCAGTTTAAACTCTAGTTTATCAGAATAAGGTTTATATTGATACATGAGTGTTATCTCATATAAGTAATGCCTATTGGTTTAGGAGGGCAGCCTTTTAATGAAATAACTCCTGTAACTTGACTCGCCGCAATCACTCAAGACGGCGCTCTTGAAGGAAATCGATGCCAATCTTAAGTATCTCTAACAAGGTTAGACGCTGTCTAACTACCTATATTGTAAATACTGAGTGAAAATCTCGTAACAACTCGGTCAGTCTTTATACAATATACCCTGCTTGTAGTTATTTTATTACTTAAAATTACCAGATGACGCTGCCATAGATTTGGGACAAATTTTTGATGTCGACTGTTTCTTTCAAAGTCGTTTTTGCTTATCAAGATAAAACGAATGAGTTCCCACACTGTGTATCAAGCGTTAAGTATAGCGGAGATCCTGTCGCTACCTTCCGAGTCCATCATCAGATCAGTTCCTAAAAAAAATATTAGTAGGTTGGCCGCACGGGCACTTTTAAACGTCTAGAATCTACCAGAGCTTCCCAAGAGGAGACCACTGCTGAGAAGAAACGCCGCAAGAAACTCAGCAGTTTTCAACATAATTATTTTTTATTACAATGGTACTACAAAGTCTAAGCATTACATAAAGCTATAAATATTAAATTAAATATATTATCAAATAACATGCGTAGTTCAGCAGAGAACATGCCAAAATTCTAACGAGGGAGATAGAGAAAGGAAAAGAAAGAGTACCTACCTAAAAAAAGAAACACCTACTTATGTGTATATAAGATGGTGCAAGAAGACCATAATAAAAGTTTCGATATGTTTTCCTGTATCAACGGTGTCCCAAACAAAGTAGGACAAAGCTTTTGCATTGGAACAAATTATTATTGACTAAGTTTCGGTGTTAGGCCATGACAAGTATTTTTTTTATTGTATTTTTGTCTGTTAGATAATCCCCGACCTTATAATACGCTTTAGACATTAACAACCTTTATAAGTAATTTTTAAGTGCTGGAAAGGGTAACTTTAAAACTACTTCAGGTAATTTATTATTGACATGAATGCTTAAAATGATGATTTATAAACTGTACGAACGCAAAATTTTCGAGTTGCGATTTTATTTTTATTTCATGTACTTAAATTATGTGTATCAGAATTTTTGGTGAAAGAATCTAAATTCTTAATAACCAGAGCCCGGATTATTCATGGCAAAACAAAACACTATCGTAATTTGGCTAGTGATAGAAACATCATTTTATTGATATCGATAATTGTGTAATAGAATAAAAAACGTGACCAAATAAAATAACATACCTATACAACATAAAAAAATATACATAGTTTGTATGAAGTTATATAGAAACATATTCAATTTCTTCGTCGTAATCCACTACTACACACAGCAGCACATGGCGTTTTATTCGCGTAATGGTGATAGGAGTAGATAATCATTAGTTTTTCAACATTCTCTGGGAGCAAACAAATTCGTTTATCACTATAACGCCATTTATATAATACTAAATGTACGTTCCACTTCACTTGACGTCAAGGGAGCAAATTTATAAAAAATCAAATCAAAATCAAAAAAATCAAAAACATTTATTTCGGACATAATCCATAGTTTGTTAGTAGGCAACACATACAAAAATAAAAACTTAATTCTAAGGTTAGATAAAACAAAACACAAAAAACAACAAAAAAAACCCTCACATCAAAAGCGACGAGGCATCGCCGCTACTGGAACGTGCAGGCTTACCCAGTGCTGCAGCAGCGGCGAGTCCCAGCGCTGGGCCAGAGTGCTCAGGACGCTATTCGGGCTGGAGCGAACCCTATTTAAAAGGAAAGCACATCGCTTCCTGATAATTGAGTGGAAGCTATCAACCTGCGCCTCGGCGAACATAGCGGAAGCGCTGCACCACCGCGGCAGCCCGAACAGCAACCGAAACGCATCGTTATACTGAACGCGCAGAGCGCTGTCTGCACGCCGCGTATACTTAACCCACAGACTGCAAGTGTAGAAGGTCTGGCAAAATGATTTAAATAATGCTATTTTGACTTCCCCACAACAATGTCGAAATCTGCGAGCCAGCATATTGCACCGCACACACAACGCCCTGCGTTCCCTTTCAATATCCTCATCATCAGACATCGTATCCGTCACCCAATGACCCAGGTACTTAAATTTATTCACCCTCTTTAGAGGGATCCCACAGAGACTGACGGGTGGCATCCTATATAACTTATGCTGCCAGCCTTAAACTGCAAGATCTCACTCTTTGCCACATTGTACCTGAGCCCGTGGGCCTCCACATACGACTCACAAATGCGCAGGAGTTTAAGCAGGGCGCCGATAGAGGGACTCAGCAGCACCATGTCGTCAGCGTAACTGATATTGTTGACACAAGTACCACCCACGTGACAGCCGACTCTGCTGCTGCTGAGTTCCCCAATCAGTTGGTTCATGTATAGGTTGAAGAGCTTTGGTGAGGTTAACCCTCCTTGCCTCACCCCGCACTCCATCCTATACACGTCCGAGGAGGCTCCCGCCCATTTAACATTGTTCATTTGTTATAAAATTCATTGTAATTGGTATAACTTTCAGTTTGAGTACAATTTTCAGATATATCTCGTAAACTTTCATATTCAGGATTTCGTTCGAGAACAGCTTTATAAATAATACTCGATACGCTAAAATGATGTTTCTATCACTAGCCAGATTACGATTGTGTTTTTTTTTGCCATGAAAATTCCGGGCTCTGTTCATAACACAAATAATATTCTCATAAATAAATGGAGACGTTACAGCCAAGATATTTTTTTTTTAGAGTTCTCTTAAGAAGTCATGAGAGTTTAAGTTGTAAATAGAACGAATGGCCCTTTTTTGTAACACATAATATAGTATGGATATCAGCTGCCTTACTCCAAACCAAAATACCGTACGACATGACACTATGGAAATAACTATAATAGACTAGACGAGCTGTCTCAACATTGGTTAGTTGTCTAATTTTCTTAACGGCGTAAGCTGCCGAACTTAGTTTACCTTCTAAAACAGCTATAATATGGGGACTCTATTGCACTTTTTATCTAATGTTATGCCTGCCTTATCTACCATTTGCAAACACTCGTCATTTAGAAAAATATTAGAATGTACCGGTTTAACATTAGGCAAAGCGAACCTAACACGTTTAGTTTTCTTAGCATTTAGTAGCAAATGGTTGATAGTAAACCAATTAAGTACTTTAACTAGTGTGACGTTTATCCTACTTTAGTCTACGGATTTTCTATTTACCTCAAAAATTAGTGAAGTATCATCAATAAAAAGTACCTACAATATCGCAAAGTTCATCTACTATTGGTGGCAAGTCATTTATGTAAATCAAAAATAAAAAAGTACCTAAAATAGAGCCTTGAGGCACACCTATTTTCACTGTAGCCCCAACAGATTGCGTTTGGTTTACAACAACTGTTTGAGTTCTATCACTTTGATAAGAAGACTTAAGAAGGCTTAAAGCTTTATTGGACCATCCAGAATGTTCTAATTTTAAAATAAGGTTCATAATGTTGTTCTACGCAATCAAAAGCTTTAGAAAGATCACAAAATATACACCGTGGGCCCGAATAACCCGACCAATTTTAACAATCGATACTAGAGCCTATTTGTAGAATATAATGGGTATAATATGTAGTCCAATAACGCATAATTTCCGAGATTTTCATTATTTAAAAAACAATTCCATAGTTAATTTAATTTGAACTCTGTCACCTTAACCTAAAGCATTATTTACTAAGAAATTGATTAATTAATTTATGTTGTATGTGGATAATATTGCTACTTACAACATGAATCTTTCTTAGTAAATAATGCTTTAGGTTAAGGTGACAGAGTTCAAATTTAATTAACTATGGAATTGATTTTTAAATAATAAAAATCTCGGAAATTATGCGTTATTGGACTACATATTATACCCATTATATTCTACAAATAGGCTCAAGTATCGATTGTTAAAATTGGTCGGGTTATTCGGGCCCACGGTGTACATATATTTAACGAGTAAAGATGTCGCATCAATCGTTGATCGACCTCTGGTAAAGCCAAACTGGTTATTGCTATTTCTGTTAAGTGAACACATATCCTTCAGCATTAGTTTCTCAAAGACTACTTAAAACGTGTAGAATGGAAATGGGACGGAAGTTCGTTATATCACTCATCTCGCCTGATTTAAAAAGAGGTATGACCTTACTAAATTTCATGAGATCCGGAAAGATTCCCTCTTAGATACCATAATATGGCATTATCATCGGGTTTACATATTTTAATATTAAAACGGGAAGTTTTCCGGCGACTGTTTATTGGTGCCTTCAAATGCAGTTTTTAATAATATTAAATACAGGGTGACTGCGGGGTCGTGATACGAACTTAATTTTCCCAACTCAGTAAATAGTTGAGATTCTCTTACTAATAGTGATTTTTGAAACAGTTAAAGTTTAGCATTTTATTAAAATAATACAGGGCGACTGCGGAGACGTGTAGCAAAAAAAGTAAACTTAAACTCACTACACCATAAGGAACATAGCGTAATACATTTAAAAGCGTTAAGATAATTACTTTGTTCTTTTTATTAGAATAAACATTGAATTAATTAATGATATTCGGGATCATGGCCCTTTCAATTTCTTACTCGTCTGATCGTTCGATTTTCAAATAGGTTTTAATCTTTAACATGAGGATGTCAGGTGACCATAATTTTAGTAATAATTAGAGACACATAATACACAAAGCACGTGAGTGGATTGTAAAAACGTCTACCGAATAGTGAAAAACTTAAATTGCTATTAAATAAAAAAAATACTCCTCTCAAATACTTTCAACAAATAATTATGCCGACTCGGGCTCCATTTAGTTGGTGAATCTGCGAGTCGGTGACAAACGTGCAATCACAATCGCTTTAATAACCCAAAAAGGTCATAAGTTCACGCGATACCACACGGGAGTACCCGTCTTATCGTACAGTTCATAAGGTTACCTACCTATCATTAGGGGACTAACCTTTTAGTTCCACTAAGTAAACAAATTGTGTAACAAAAATTGGAAATAGTTTTCTCGGTTGGTAACTCATTTTGTTATTATCATTTTCCTGTTAATAAGCAGTTACGAAAATTGTAATATTTTTATTACTTTGTAACCCACTAAAGTTACCAAGTTTTATATTATACATTTAAAGATTATTTTTTTAAAAAGGCTTTATTAGTTTGTTTATTTATTATTTGTCTCTTTTGATGACCAGCTACAAAAAGGGGAAATATTTTACCAGTAGCAACCCAAGTTCACACTAGGGATTCCTTGTCTCACTTTGTAACTACCTACCTACTTTTTACATTACGATTTCTAAAGGGACTCCCATAGTCCATAGAAATACAATTCAGATTCCTGGTGATTTTTAAGGGGTTCTCAGGAAGGAATTCCATCCCTGACTACACAGTTGAACGAAGTCAGAAGTCACGTAAAATCACATTTATTCTATATTCCTCTCAAAGTTGTATATACAGAATAACTCGGTTGGAATAACGTTACAAGACGAAACAAATGTTTTTAAGAAGGTAACTGTGTTACCAACGGTTAAAAATACTTCTCATTCATAGCTGGTTATAAACGAGTTACAAGAGATGGGAAAGACCTAAGATAACACGACACATTTTCCTGCTCAAGCTACGCTTGAATATTTTTTATTTTTTGTTTTATGTTAAATTCATTGTTTTACATAATGCTAGGTTAAGATTTATAATTGTTTAATATCATAAGTAGTATTAAAAAAAAAAACGACTGACTGTTGAGTTTCTTGCGGCGTTTCTTCTCAGCAGTGGTCTCTTGCGAAGTGCACAAACAATACCTAAGGGATCCTTCACTGCGTGAATACACTGCGTTCAATACACCTTTGTGATTGGTTCTTTTTGATTTTTTGATCTATTTGTATGACTATTTGAACCAGCACGTTCAGTGCGTTCGCGAGCACTGTGAGACCTCATAGTGACGTATGTGAATACGGGTGTGAGCATGGTTCGACGTGTTTTTGCCTGGTTTCTTTTGTTTCAATCGTTATTGCAGGGACAACGATTGTATCAAAAACAAGTGAATACGTAATAGACAAGTTTTTTTGTGTTTAAGCATTATAAAACCTTGTTTTTATGACACACATCTCTGTTATGGAACTACACAAACGTCATATATAATAATATTATTAAATGGCACGTGTATTTTAGAACCTTTACTGTATCTAATTAACGGTGCGTTCTTTTAATATGATAACATTTGTCTGATGCTATATATATATAATAATGGAACATCGATCTCATCACAGTTACGTTTCAAAAGTCGGCCAGCAACTCTGTAAGTTAAAAAAAGGTGTAAAAATGGAAAAAGTTGGACTTTTACTATTTATGGTCGTGGTTGTTGTACTATATTTAGTGTGGTTGTAGGCAATTGTTTGGTTTCGAATTTGAAATGGATTTACTTACTGTAAGTATTTTTTTTTCTTAATTTAATAATTTCTATTCCTTATTTATAAGAGGTGCATTTCGCTAAAATCGAGTGTTATATGGTTTTACGAGTATATAATGCTAGGTTAAGTTTTGTAATTGTATGATATCATAAGTAGTATTTAATACAACGACTGACTGTTGAGTTTCTTGCGGCGTTTCTTCTCAGCAGTGGTCTCTTGCGAAGCGCTGGTAGATTTTGACGAGTAAAAGGACCCGTGCGGCGTACTTTCTGAATCTTTAGTTTTTTTTTTTACCATAAACTGATTTAAGAAACTATCTGTTGCCAACGACTCTGCCCGCGCTGAAAAAAAAATCATAGCCTTTATTACTCAGGGATAATGTAACATTCTAATGGTGAATTTTTTTTTATAACTGATCCATCCGTTTTTGTATTTATTCGTTGCAAACATACAAAAATAAAAATCTTTCCTCTTTATCATATTATACTAGCTGTTCCCGTGAACACATCTTTGGGCATTTTTTTTTGGTCGTCATGTAGCCTATGACACTAACAAATATCGTAGCTTTCAATTGGTGCAAAAAAAACAAAATCGATCTAATAGATCCAGAGACCTCCTACAACGTTACAAACTTTGCGTCTTTAATATTAGTATAGATATTATAATAGTAGTTTATAGTTTACTTTAGCAGTATAATATAATAATAATTTAGTAAAGATAAGTCCATGGATATCACACGCTAGAATAATTTTATTGTTGTTTTACCGTTTTTACGATACAACAAAAATAAAGATAATTTGAAAAGAATATTTCTACAATGGGGCAACTTTTACTATGTACCTATATCACTTTCTGTTATTAAATCTACCGTAATTAAACATACCCCAAAAAAAACCACTTCAGTTGTAAAAGATACAGCTCTTAAAAGTTAGGCCTGACATACCGACGGACGGACGAACGGAAATCGTACGCTTATGTATGTATGTATGTAAACTCTTTATTGCACAAACAGAAAATAACAAAC
The DNA here is from genome assembly GCA_923062465.1 of Acleris sparsana. Classification (NCBI taxonomy): domain Eukaryota; kingdom Metazoa; phylum Arthropoda; class Insecta; order Lepidoptera; family Tortricidae; genus Acleris; species Acleris sparsana. The sequence goes on along the minus strand of OV281307.1, from coordinate 10,235,596 downwards.
TAAAATTAAAACAGAAAAACAAAAGGTATGTACTTAGGCGAACTTTTCCCTTTAAGGGATCTCTTCCAGTTAACCTTTGAGCGATTGAGAGATGAATAAAAACTACGGATGGCCGAACATGCCGGCGTTTACAGAGTGCGTGAGTACTTTAGAAACTCTTATTGCGGACAGTGATATAGAATCATCATATATGTTGGGACACTTTAATTCTCACCCACGCGAACCTTTTTATAACGAGCTACTGAGTTTCTGTAAGGAGGAACAGTAATGACCTTGAGAAGCTGGAGATGGATTCGGGTACCTACCTATACTTACGTGAGTGAGGCGCACGGCTGCGAGCGCTGGCTGGACCACTGTGTGGTTACATAGGCAGCGTTCGCATCCATCTATAGAGTTGCTGTATATCATAATATTGTATTGGTCCGATCACTATCCACTAGTGATAGAGTTTAATTTAGCTATTGTAAAATCTAAGATATACAATCGTAATGTTGAAACATCAAAAGTAGTCTGGGGTGACAGGTAACCTTATCAAATTGATGAATATTAAAATAAATGTAATGGAAGTTTAAAAACTATTGATTTTCCCACACAGCTTCGAAGCTGTTGTGATAACTCTCACACTAGTGCAATTAAGAATTTATATCGTGATATAATGAGTGCGCTTAGCACAGCTTAAATGATTGATCGAGTTTCAAAGAGTAATTAATAAGAATAGACAGGTGATGGGGTGGAACAGGCACATAGGTGATGCTGACAGAGAGGCCAGGCTTAGATTTAAAACGTGGATAGCACACGGCAAACCCTCGATAGGTGAAATACATAAGGCAATGTGCCTTAGCCGAAAGGTATTTAAGTCAAGGCTAAAATGGTGCCAGCAGCATCAGGATCAAATTAAGATGGATAGGCTGGCATCCTAATAAAAATGACTTCCATAGCTTTTGGAAATACATCAACAAACTGAACACTAGGCCGGGGTTTTATGAGTATTGAAGGTGAGACCGAGCCGTGTAACATTGCCAATTTATTTAAACAACATTTTACAGTGCCATCATCACTTAGCGTACCGGCAGCCGAGTCAAAATACATGTCTCAGGGAGGCGAGTGTTCTATTAAGTTTACTGCTTAGCAAATTGAAAGCGTTATTCGCGGCATGAAGATGGAGAAGTCTCCTGGGCACAATGGGCTCAGTATCGAGCACTTGCTATATCCCATCTGCTCAGGGTACTTGCCTTGCTCTTCTCTTTGTGTATTAGTCAGCTTATTTGCCCCCAGATTTGATACGGACCGTTGTTCTACCGATCGTTAAAAATAAGACCGTTGTTTTATCAAAAATTGCGAACTATATACCTATCTCATTGGCAACGGTGATAGCTAAGGTGTTGGACGCTGTGCTTGATGCTCACTTAGATAACATCATCATATTTCATGACGCCCAGTTCAGGTTTCGACCTCAACTGTCGACTGAAAGAAATCATGAGTCTCAAGCACACCGTACTACACACACATACGAAGACTCCTGTATGTATATGCGTGTTTTTTAGATCTCTCTAAAGCTTTTGATCTGGTCAACTACGAGCTTCTGTGGAGTAAACTAGAGAACGCTGGAGTACCAGGGGATCTGATACGCATATGTAGGAGTTGGTACTCATGTCAGGTGAATGTTGTTAAATGGGTTAACGATATATGAGAAGAATACAGGTTGGAGTGCGGGGTGACGCAGGAGGGGAGACCCTCACCTAGGTTTTTTAACCTGTATATTAATGCACTAATCGAGGAACTCAGCAACACGCGTGTCGGCTGTCATATTGGTGGTGTATGTGTAGATAACATAAGCTATGCAGACGACATGGTGCTCCTGAGTCCGTCGCCCCGTGGTCTCATCAAACTGATTCAGATGTGTGAATTGTATGCTGATAAACATGGACTTAGATATAATATTGTGTCCAAAAGTGATTTTATGGTTTTTAAAGCCGATATGAAGATTCCTTCCTACGTGCCTCCTATATGCTGAGAGCAGCTTAAAATAGTAAACACACTTTAAATATTTAGGGCACATTGTCACGGATACGTCACGAGATGACCTCGATATCGAAAGGGAACGCAGGGCGCTGGCGGTCAGAGCCAACATGTCGGCCAACAGGTTCCGACGATGTACAGCGCAAGTTAACACTTTTAGAGTGTACTGTACGTCGTTTTATGCCTGTAGCCTGTGGGAAAACTATACGCAGAGAGCTATCAGTGCCCTTCGAGTTCAGTATAATAACGCGTTTACGATTAGGGTGGTTCAAGTTTTTTTTTAAATTTTAATTGGCATTGTTTTTATTTCAGAAGAACCGCTGACAGCGAGCACAATTTCCAAAATCATCAGCACGAACATAAAGTCATGAACCTCTTTGAAGATTGAAATAAAATGCAAGCTGAATTTCAAGCAGTTATTTTTTTATCTTTACCTACAATCAAAAATCAAAAAATCGTGAAAACTTAATACCGATGAATCTTATTAAATGTGTTTGAAACAGAACATGTAGCTATTGATTTATGTACTCTTTGTTCCAAAATACTCCTAGTAACCAAACATCTCGAACAAAGATAAAAGTATGTAAAAGCAACCAAAGTCAAAAACTAAATGAAAAGGAAGCTTTAAAGACCAGACTGCATTATTTTGATGCTGTTATTAAACCTGTTCATTAATGCTACTATAATAGTATACATTTGAGATGGTCACATTAAAGGCCGTATTAAACTCATTTTGACTATGAGGTCCGTCACAAGATACGTCAAAATAAATGCCACACCATAGTACACTGTCATTTTTGACGCATCTCGAGACGAGCATTGGAGTTGTGATCAGTTTATTATACGGGCCTCAGACCTTCAATGTAATAATTACTTAGAAGACTTCTGCACACTTTAGTGAATGTCTCATTAATGGCATGTTAGAACTGCTGTACTAATTTTTCAAACGAGTTAAATCAATCAGTCAATCAATCAATCAAATCATTTATTTCAGCCATCTTTAGACCATAATATTATTACAAAGTGTTAGTAAATTAAATTAAAAACTTAACCTAATGTTAGTATTACATATTTTTACTGAGCACATAGGTTTTAAACTAAGCTAACCTACTTAGGCTATATGCCAGTACGTGAACCAGACAACAATGATTCACATACTGACAATCGAACCTCTGGGCGAACGTCGCCAAGATGCTGTTGGAGCTGGCCCGCACCCTGCGCACCAGGGATGTGCAGCGTTTTCGCATGATGGCGTAAAAGCAGTCCACTCTTGCATCCGCGAACATACCTGATGCGCTGCAGAATCGAGGCAGCCCCATCAGCATCCTAAACGCGTTGTTGAACTGCACGCGTAGGGCGCTATACTGCCTTTGCGTGTAGTTTATCCACAGGCTGCTCGTGTAAAAGTTGGAACAATATGCTCTAAAGAGCGCCAGTTTAACCTCAGCGGAACAACGAGCAAACCTGCGGGCCACCATGTTCGCTCTGACAGACAGCGCCCTACGCTCCCTCTCTATGTCTGCATCGTCCCTTAGGTCAGAGGACAGTACGTGCCCAAGGTACTTAAACTCTTTAACAATATTTAAAGAGACAAGGTACATATAGTGTGCGTAAGGCTGACGGTATAAACCCTGAGGGTTTTTAAAAGCTATCGTATTGTTGGTACATATTTTTATACTATCGTCAGAAATAAAATAAAATAACTCTTTGCAATATATTTTTTAAATATTATATTTTATATCACAAAGGTAACATGGTACGTTATAAAACATAACACAGAGGCAACAGCCGGTTTTTATACATAATATTGCATCTAACATTTATATTATGAAGTATCAGCGCCTTTATTGTTTATATCATAAGTTCTAACGGAACAAGATGTTAAATTGCAGTTACGATCTTTTGCTAAAAATATTTAGCGTTCTTGCTTTTTATACGGTTTTGAAATAATGTAGAATATAGAAAACTGTATGGTATTGACGTAAGTTTCAACTAGGTTATGAAATTATCACTATGGTTTACAATTTAAATAAAATATTTTAATTTGTAGTATAATAATTCTAGGGACAACGTTACATACGAATTCAATGGCTACATTCTACGTGGACGTATTAGTTTATGAGTCATTTTTGTGACGTCACGAAAAAATGTATTTCTTTTATTTCCTACAACCATTGAGTTTAGCAGGAAATTGCACCGAGTGTATTAAAATTGAGTGACATTATAGATTCTATGAAGCTTGTTGATAATTCAAATGCTCTCCCAATATCACACAACGTTTTCTGCATTCTATAACTGTTTAACTCTGTCCTCGTGAGACCCAGGGTGCCATAGGATGTACATAACCAATGCAATTTAATTGAAACTATATTTTTTCGGAGATAAAGTTATATTTTCATTGTTTCAAGATTTAAAATTACATTATAGACCTGATTTCAATTTAATTTTTATTTTCTATTATCATCGATTCATATTTGTTAGTAAGTACAAAAAAATATTTTAAACAACATGTTAATACATCAGAGCAAATCAAAGTATAAAGTAAATACAATGTAAGATTATTAAGCTAAAGCCCTCTCTTAATGTTGCTGTGCCCAACAGAGTCCATAATTAAGTTATATATTTATTACTTTAATAGCTTAAGTTTTAGCCTGTCAACTGCCAACACGTTGTGGAACGCAATAAATGTTTGAGTATTTGAGTAATAAACTACCTAGTCAATAGGCTAGATTACTGCTAACATGTAACTGTCTACAGTGGCCCATGTAAGGGCCCATCACACTCGCACTCTGCTCAGGGTGGACGCGCACCGCTTGCGCAGAGTGGTGAAGAAGCAGTCGGTGCACGCCTCCGCAAACATGCCGGATGCATGCAGGTTGCTAATGTAATTGAATTTTATTTTCTTGCTGTTTTTGGTATGGGCCGCATTAGGCAATATATAGAAAGTAATTTAGTTGGACTTATAGATAGATAGTCTAGCTTATTCATCATCGTCATCGTATTTCCCGTGGTAGATGCGGTGCACGTCTTTGATGACGTCCACGGCAGGTGCAGCGCTAATGACACTATCACGGATTCGCTGGCCGATTTTCTCCTGAAAATTATAGAAAATAGCGTTAAGTAAAGTCTAAATTTATAATTCTTTGGACAGTTTTTGTTGACTTAATATCATCGTAATTCAACATAAGTTTACTATCACTTTTTAAAGTGTGGCGTGGTTTTGACCGTGGACCTTTGTTTGAAAAACAATTCGGGGCATAAACTAATAACGAATTCTTGCAATATTCTGAATAAGCACGTTTTTAGTGTTTTTACTAAAAGATCGTTAATTTTCATTGCGTTTTTCGCCAAACATTTAAAAATTAATCTGGTGAAAGACGATCTTCAATTATTTACCCGCCTTCAAAAATGCATGATTTAACTAACTAGGTCAGTTCAACTGTATTCCAAGATATTGTGGGACGCCGACTTCAGCTGGACTGCCCTACCTACCATTTTATAAGAAGTTATTTCTTGCATTTTTGAAGGCGGGTTTATGTTTTTTTTAACATTTATTTTATTTTATACTTTTTAGTGAGCCTATTTATGCTGTTATGTAATCCCATGTTATGTAAGCTCGCCACAGGCAACGCCGCGGGAATGTTATAGTCATATTTAAACCTAAATGTGCTCATAGTCGCTCAAATATCTTAATCAAGATATGTTATCGCCACCCTTCAAATAGGTACCGTTAAGGAGTTCCGGTAGCCATCTGTGGTCTTCATCATCAGTTCCACTTCACCATAATGCACCTTAATGCAAATGCACGAGTAACAGTGAAAAATACCGAAATCGCTATAGGTGTGCCTATAATATTTGAGGAGTTCCCTTTATTTCCCAAGATCCCATCATCAAATCCTGACGTGTTGACAATGGAACCACCTAGAAAGTATACTCATTCAAACAAAGAAAAAAAAATTCAAATCGGTCCAGTGGTCTTCGAGTAATCGGGGAACATACATAAAAAAAAAGAACCCGACGAATTGAGAACCTCCTCCTTTTTTTGAAGTCGGTTAAAAAAGAGACCGTGTACCAAAATATTAATTCTAACCAAAAGTTTTTTAAAGCACTAGACCATAATACACGAAAAGGATAGAGCTGAAATTTATCAGTCAGATTTTACACTAGAGATGAATAAATAAGGTAATAAAATTTAAAAAAAAAAAACTCACTATTTCCTTTCCGAATCCAGGGGCTGCCGAAACGTTATTAGCCAGTGCCATTAAGCACGTAAAAAAGAAAAACAAAATTTTGAAGAATTTCATTTTCAAATTCAAATACAGAATTCGAACGTTAAACTTTGTTGCTGGCACGTTGAACGAGTGAATACTGTTGGGATAGCGCCTCGTATATTTATATGTAGAACTTTACAATTCTACTAATGCGGTTAAAACTGCATAAGTTGTGCAATTGTGATCTTTGTTAAGTTGTTATAAGGTTTGCTTTGTGTTTAAACAGCTGTGTTCGGCGCTGGAATGGCAGACGTTAGGGTCAAGCGAGTATCAGGGGATTTTTTGGTTAAGTACCTACATACGAGTGCCTCTTGCCTTAGTTATAATTGGGATTGTAAAGACACGCACCGACACACTTTATTTTCATAGTTTTTTGTTTTTTTGTACTTATTTTGTAATAGTGGAGTGATTTTAAAGTAAATAATAATACAGTTAGCAGTTAAAATAAAAAAACAAGGAATTTGCTGCATAATTCAATTTAAAAAATCGAGAACCTCGTCCGCGTATAGTTTTCCCTACTTCCCTTACTTCTTCTCGTTAGGGGTCGATTTCCAAAAAAGTCCTTTCTTAGCGTTCAATAAAAAATCTTAGCTTTTTATTTTAACATAAATAAAGGGGGTTGGCAATCTCATTTATCTTTTTATGGGGAATATAGTTTCATGCTTATTCGCACTAAAAATGTACGGGAACGGTAACGGAATATGCTTCTTAAATAAAATTATCTCAAACATGCTCGGAAAGGATGGTTTCTTTTGAAAAACAAAGACGCGATGTACCTCATTTTACCTTTTTTAACTATGACCCCAGAATTATCGTTATTCCCTGGGGAACTTTAAGATTTTCCGGGATGAAGAGTAGCGTATAAATTCATATCGCCATTCCGAATTTCATCTAAATCTGTCCAGCCGTTGCAGCGTGAAGGAGTAAGAAACTAACACACACATACACTCAAAGTTTCACATTTATAATCAGTATCAAATCCTCTTACAAACCAGTCCCTAGAGTTCATGGGTATGTTTTAATTCAACTAAAAACCCGACATGTCATGTTCTTCGCTAACAGGGGTCCTTGTAAAAAAGGGTATAACTCTCAAGAAGATCAAGAGACAAAGGGATTAAGTCTTTCATACGCCGTTTATGTAAAATTCATATACTCTTTTTTACTACGAGTCAAGTTGACTTTATACCCTTTTTCTCTAGGACCCCAGGACCGCCAAAGGAGTGATTATCTCAATAACTAAAATACGTGTTATCGTATCGTAAACGTTACGAGCGCTTATTTACTTGACAGTAATGGCGGCCACCGGTCCCCGGACCAGCGGTCGGCCCCCAGTCCCCGGCGGCCCCGCTATTCCTGTTGGCAGACCTTCCACAAGGTGGACTGACGATCTGATAAAGGTCGCGGGAAACCGCTGGATGACAGCAGCAGAGGACCGATCGTTGTGGAAAACCTTGGGGAAGGCCTTTGTCCAGCAGTGGACGTCTTGCGGCTGATGATGATGATGATGAATGGCGGCCAAGTTAAAAACAATAAATACCATAACGTCAAAAGCAATATAACGTTAGAATGCAGTCTAAAATTTTTAATGAGGGGGTAATAAAAAAAAATTTTGCCACAAAAACAATTTATTGGATACAATCTAACAGTCCTAGAAAATATAAAAGAATTTGATTTCATTTTGATCCCTATTTCTTTGATTGTGTAAAAAAACGTTATTGTAAACGTTATGGTTTTGTTGGACAGTATAGTATAGGTAAAAAAATAAAAAAGCCCCGTTCCATGTAATCATAACATTAGTTAAATTTGACATTTTCTAGTTAAATTTGGTAATACTTGTCTTTAAATATAGGCATAAAGTACGTCATATCACATTTAAGTACCTGGATGAATTGGTCTTTTTTGGGGAGTTTTTTCAAAATGAAACCTAGTTAGATCGATTTATCGCCCCCGAAGCCCCCTGCATACTAAATTTCATTCAAATTGTTGTAGCCGTTTCCGAGATTCAGATCATCACCACCTTTACGTATGGAACTCATCCTGCATTGGTCAAATGTCGATGTCCAAGTGTTTCAAAATAAATTTTCGCCTGCTGCAGTCTGCGAAAACTTATGCAGGTCCTCCATGCCACCCGGAAAACACCGAAGTGGGCAATCATTTAACATTAAAATTATATAATTTATATTTGAATGAATGAATGAATGAATGATTTATTTATTTGAAACCACACAATAACATTACAACTTGCTTAAAACTAGAAAGAAGTAGGTAAATAGTACAGTTTTGAGGGTGGTCTCAAAAAGGAGTCCACTCAGCATGTACCAAGGCATGAAGTGCCTCGACGCTGATTTTCAGTGAATCCATTTATACAATACAAAACAAAACAAAACAAAACACAAATAACAAATAACACCAAGCGGTGCAGAATACTACGGTCATTTCAGCGAAGGTACAGTTTTATAAGCAGATTAGATAAAAACATATAAATAAATAAATAATTGTGTTTATCAAGTTGGTACAAAAATAGTTACAATAAATATATATATATATATATATATATATACAGCAGCAAACAACAGTGTTTTATATCATCGGCTAGACAGAGGACTTATTTATAATAAGAATTACTCGTTGAAAGGTATTAGATAGATATAAACTGAAATCTTTTATAAAAATAAATTAAAAATATTATTGTGTACAAAATGATAATACTCGTAAGTTTAAAATTCTACTAGTGGCAGAATTTTCAAAATCGGTCCCGTAGTAGTGAAGTAATTAAACCATAATAATTTACAAACAAAAATACAAATCATTTCCTTTGTGATATTGTTATACACAGTGTATATTCCTCGTCATTAAAGCCACTATTTGATAAAACGAACAATAATAATTAATGGGTAATATACCTATTATAACGGGACTTCCTTCTTATCACCAAGAACCCCTGAACTTAAACACGCACCAACTTAATAATTCTGTTGTTTATTTATTATACAGTTCCATTGTAGCGCATAATACTTTCTATTACGAGTCATGGGTCATTTTGAAAAGTGTAATGCTAACTTGGTTTATAAAAGGGGTAGAGTTAGATGGCGTGTTTAGGCAATTTTAGATCAGAATAGACAGTAAGTTTCCTGACACAACGTCGTTATTGCAAAATGAGGAATACGTTCCGATGACTACACCCAGTCAGCAGTTGCAACAAGAACGCAGTGGTTTACCACCATCAAAAAGGTAGAAACAGATCGGGGTAACAGGTGCATACAGTGACACTCCGCGAACTATAGGACAGGGGTGTATAAGAACCTTGACTTCCCCTGGCCAAACTTAGGACTATGATGACGTAGGGATCCCGTGGCCACCTAGGCCCACTAGAACAACCGCGCCTGATGTCAGCAACTACCACTCCCGTCTGACACCGGGAAGCCGAAGTTACAGGTAGTATGCTTTTGCAGTGTGATAGAGTGTAGAAAGGATGTATCAGATCCGAAGTAGCATTTTAGAACAAAAACATACGATTTAAAGTAAAAATGTGGGGTGACAAGATGCCATCAAATACAAACGCTAGCGTTTGGTGACCTATCGCTTTGCATTGTCAAAAATGAAAAACCTAGCCAGGTTGCCCTTAGATACCGACTTTTATATCGTGATAGTGCTTTGTTGAATTCAACCTGTCAAAATAGTACCGCGTTACGACAGACAAAACGTCAAAACTATCACTATTCGATTAGCGCGAGTGATAGTGATCATTGCAGCGTGTCAGTTGTAACGAGTGATATATCACGTGACTTACGTCAATTGCATACTTTTTTGTAAGTGACAGTTGATCACCAAACGCTAGCGTTCGTATTCGGTGGCAACTTGTCTAGCCCCGCTGATTACAGAAGTAAGTAAATCTTAATCGTAGGACAAGGCAACATTTACTAGTCAAAATTTAAAGGAAATTTAACTTGTTCTTTATGTCAATGCATATTACAAATCGCAGCGTCTCAAAAAGTTTCTAAAGTGACTAGATGTTCTCTCGGTGAAGCCTTAACATTGTTTCATAATGAATATCTTTACAATCATATTAGAGGGTTTAGTTTTGTAACTAACCAAAGTTCTCCACGTCGGTCAGTTTTGAGTTACTTGCAACCATCAGTACTTACCATGAGTTACGATAACGTACTGGAGCGGAAGCTCTATCCCTCGCACACCTCGCAGTATTCTTATAGAGTGCGAGGAACAGAGCATTTGACTCGCTGGCGAGTACGGTAACCGTAACTCATGCTCAGGGTACAGCCACTCGCAACTATCAACTTCCCGTGATCTTTACCAGATCTTCAGTTCACCTAAAATGGGTATGATGTTTCTTTATATTGGGAGTGTTGCTTGTTTATTACTTTGAATTATGAACTTCACAGTAATGGCGGCTATAACAATATGATGATAATACGAGTATGTATAAATAAAAAGTGTAGAATAAGGATTCCGCTAACGTCCAGTTCTGGATCTTTATTCTACTGCTCAAATCGTGTTGCCTTTGACGTGTTGTCGCATTGTTCTTAAATTGCCGCCATTACTGTCAAGTAGCTCTCATAACTTTGACAGTACGATAACCTGTCAAAAGCAATACGATTTACCTTGTAGTAGGGAGAAGTGGCATGAAAGAGCCAGGTTTTGAAAGAGCCACTTGCATTATTTCGGTAGTTCCGATTTCCCGTCCCCCACAAACATTTGACAGTTCGCCGAAACCAACCGCCATCGGTGCATCGAGTCGAAGTTTTAGGCACACAAAAGTAAGTTTTTTGTTTCATTTTAAATGTTTTTTGGCATTTTTTTGCTAACAATTATAGGCAAATGAGTTATAGAGTCAGTTGGTGCATATATTTGGCTTTGCAGCTGCATAAAAACTTATTTGCAAAAGGTCTGATATTGTTGTTATTTTGAAGGTTATATATTTTTTTGGAACAAGTTGTGAAAGAGCCGGGTCAGTGGGCATTGAAAAAGCCGGCTCTTTCATAACTGGCTCCTTCATAACCTTGAAATTGTTTTTGTAAATTATATAAATTAATACTATATACGTACATTTTTTCATAATACTATTAAATTATTTGCTTCAGATATTTAATTATGGCGAAAGTTGGTTCAAAAAAACGAAAAAGACCCAATAAATCGGTAATTGAAGAGGCAGTTGCTGAAGTTTGAAAAACGCCAGTCTATAAATAAAACTGCACTTTCCTTAAATAAATCGCGGGCTTATTTAGCAAAAATATTAAAAAATGCAAAGAATACTGGTGAATTACCATATAAATACTGTCCTAATATAGGAAACAAGCGTATTTTCACATCGGAGCAGGAAAACATGCTTGCGGATTATTTAAAGACTGCTTCTAAAATGTGCTATGGCTTAACAAGGCATCAAACTAGGAAACTGGCATTTGATTATGCCAAAGCCAGTGATATTTGCCCAGATAAATGGAAAGAAGCCGAAACTGCTAGTGATGATTGGCTCAAAGGATTTATGAGCAGACACAAAGATTTAAGTGTGAGAAAACCTGAAAGCACTTCTCTATCCCGTGCAACATCCTTTAACAAAACAAATGTAGGAATGTTTTTTGAGAAATTAAGCATTGTTTTACGCAAACACAATTTTCCTCCCCATATGGTTTTTAACGCCGACGAAACAGGCTGCAATCTGCAGTACAGTCACCAATCCCCCTAAAATCATAGCTGAAAAAGGTTCCAAACAAATTGGACAAGTAACTTCAGCCGAACGAGGAACGTTGGTGACAACTCTGTTCTTTATTAATGCTGCTGGTGGTTTTTTACCGCCCATTTTTGTGTTTCCTAGAGTAAACTACAAGGATATTATGTTAAGTCGTGGTCCGCCTGGAGCTCTAGGTTTGGCTCAAGCTTCTGGATGGATGACCGAGGACTGTTTTGTTAAAGCACTTGAACACTTTGTGTTGCACATAAAGCCATCAAAGGAGAATCCAGCATTGATATTAATGGACAATCACAGCTCTCATGTGAATCTCAGAGTGGTCGAATTTGCCAGACAAAACTCAATCATCATAGTCACATTTCCACCGCACTGCAGCCATAAACTGCAACCACTAGATGTCACAATATATGGGCCTTTCAAAACTAGATATCGCATTTCCATGAACGAATGGATGTTATCGAACCCTGGTAAAACGGTGACTATTTATGAAGTTGGGCAATTCGTAAGGGAAGCATATCTGTCAGCTTTTAGCCCTCAGAATATAAACACAAGGATTTTTAAAAACAGGAATTTACCCCTTGAATTCGAATATATTTAATGAGGAAGAATTTTTATCTTCATATGTTATTGATAGACCGGATCCAAATGAAGCTAACGAGTTGAACGTGGAGGAAGAAAATATTGAAGGTAATTTAAGAGGAACACCTCCGCCTTCTACAAACGCACATATAGCTGACAAATAAAATGATATACCTGACCAGAATATCATACCAGCTCCCCGTGTAACATCTACTCCTATAGTTGATGCAATTCCGAGTTCTTCTGGCCAATAAATAATATCACCGGCAACAATACCGGTTTTTGGAGATTTAATGATGTTGGTTTTGATAGAAGTTTATTTTTTATTTAGAGACTTTTTAATTAAAAAAACCACCTATATGTTTAGTTCTGCAGAAAGTATAATTATGTACCTCTGACTGATTAATATGTTAAGATTAAGAAAGCTTTAAAAACGAGTACTTAAAATGACTGTTAGAATTGTTTTTTTTTGTTAAGAAATGTTAGCAATTACTTAAAAAATATTGTTAGAATTGTATTTAAGTGTTTTTTTTGATAATTTTCACAATTACGCGTTGTTATACTTACCGGCTCCTTCAAAACTTATGGCAGCTCTTTCTATACCAAGCTGTGATGAAAGAGCCGAATGACACAATTATATATTATTAAGGAATTTTTTGTACGAAATTACGTACTCAAATAAATAAAGAATAATTTTTCAAATACAAAATTACATCTTTTTCTTTATAAGTTGTATTTTTTCCTACGTAAAGAAAACTGGCTCTTTCATGCCACTTCTCCCCTATTGCCTATTGCCTAAAGCATTCGCAATCGCTTTTGGACTGTCAAAATGAAAAGGTCCGAGATCCTATTCGATAAAAACCATATCGACATTGGCCTTTTTTCGAAAACTAATTAGATCATTATTATTATTAATACTTGTGACAGCTCAGATAAAGATTTAAATGATAGCAACTAAAAGCAATATGTGTAATCTTATTAAATCAAGAACACTACTTAAATCATTTATCTTTTGATGCGAACGGAACAACCACAACAAATGCAATTATCCGCTTTCGGTAATTTACACATGCGGCTACAATTATGTTTGAACCGATACATGAAATCTCTCGCTAATTAACCACAGATCTCATATATCGCGTTAATACATATATTGGTGTAATATTGGAAACTCGCAAATTAGTGAGGACGGCAGTAAAGCCCGTTTTAATATCATCAGTGGGATGACGTAGATATGTGTAGGGAGTTAATTTGCTTGGTGACTTCTAATTGGCAATATAAAATCATGCAGCGTTTTACACACATGTCATCTTCTCTTAACTAAACCCCTTTCCTAAGTCTCATGCGACATGTTTCAATTAAAGTACTTTTTTTAATTTTAATGTGCATCAAATTTAATGGATTAATGCAGTTAATCTACTACTATATTAAAAAGATTGATAACCTGAAAGTTAAGTATACGATACTTAAAGAAGGCTAATTTAAACTACTGAGTTCATGTTACACTATTCGTCATTAAATAATCCAAAATCAAGTGTTATATAATAATAATTTGAGTTCACCCTGTACACCTACTCTGCCCTCCTAAATAAAAAGGACGCATACGCAGTTTGATAGCCACAGTAAATTTTACCTTCTCGTCTAAGAAATAAGGTCGCTAATGGATACGCGGTTCTGTGAGATATACACCCTTTTTTCACAGGAGGGCAGTACTGGTGTCCTAGTGTAAAAGGGTATAATCAAATAAAAGTTTTTTTATTCGGTGTTAGTAAATAAAACATAATGAACATAACATAATACATACATACATACCATCACGCCTTCATCCAAGAGTGGGTAGGCAGAGCTACAGAATTACCACCAACTCTAACAACTTGTTAATTATATAACCACATTGTGCACATACAGGCCAAGATGTTTACCAGTGTATATTAGTGACAGGTTGCAAGCCTTTAATCCCTTGCTCGTCTCTTAAGACTTCCACAGCAAGGTATGGAGTGGCACTATTCTAAGCCAGCAACCACACGGCACTGCATAACATAATACTACAGAATATAACACAGGCATTAAAAAGAATATTAAAAAATTCAAATGAATAGTATTTAATTTCAGTTCAGTACTTAATGTTGAGAGGAATGAGAAGCACCGCTTAAATAGCGCAGGCAACTGTCAAAAAAAAACAAAACGAATGTGGCGATAACGTTTTTCGAATCACGTCCGATATCCACGATTTTTGAATATGTTGCAGTAATTATAAATAAATATTTACTTGGAATGGAAAACGTACAGATACAGTTTTTCATAATATCTACAATATTGAAGCTGGTTTTCAGGGTCAGTAGATAGAAAAGAGAAGAGAGGGCTAAGTCAAACAAACTCGGAATGTAAAAGACTATATCACACTTATTCCCTTTTGTCACTTGATCTTCATAAGACTTATACCGTTTTTCACTAGAACCCTAATAAATATCGAAACGAGAGCAGAGTAAATGCACATAGCGTCATGCCATCTATTGACATGACAGCTAGGTTTTGAGATTAATGTGTTTTTTTTTGGACCGATAGAAATATCAAAAGCAAACAAAATATTACAGGTTGATCCATGTTTGTAAAAAGGTTGATTGTATTTGTTTTTCAATCTGTAGTTTGTTCAATTTTTTATCTGTACGATATAAATTCTTTTTTGTGTTATTGAAAACATTTAACAATAAAAAAAGCTCATGATAGTTAAGGAAACAAAAAAGCTTACTCGAACTATCGTCACGAAATCGAGTTGGTTTTTAAATCAATTTATTTGTTTAAATAAACTTTTATTTTTATTTTCCTATCAAGACCTATTTTTTTCACTCATTTTTTTTATCTTTGAACATAATTTAGTTAAATAGGTAAATAATATGCAATGAGTCGTGAAATAAAATCATTCATTCATTCATTCATTCACTATATTTTTTGCGATCTGTACTCTATGTAGCTGTATGTGAAATCATTCACCTCATCTCTCGCTCTGCTACCTATACCTTTGTATGGGTTGTGCGATGTGCTAAGTAAGTCCCCGGCTGCAAAAAAACTATTATAAACTTTCGACTCGGAGAAGTTTTGTGCTTACAAATAGGTCGATTTGTCGAATCAATGTTGTTTAAAAAGAATTATCGAGACTAAGGGCCATAAGTAACTAAAAAAATATATTTGTTAACCTTAAATATTGACGACCTATAGTCGTTTGCGTAGGATTGGTAGGAGTGCGCTCTGGATAGGGAGAAGTGGTGAAAAACAGGGGAGGCCTTTGCCCAGCAGTGGCGCACAAAAAAAGGGCTAAAAAAAAAAACTTTAAATGTATACTTATGAGTATTTACTACATTAAGTATTTCCTAATTTTCCATACTTAAAGGGTGATTTCTATGAATCATAATAGCAAAGAGGGCAGCTATCTGCAATGGATTAGTCGAAGCATTCTACGCTCTATTGGTAACCACATTCAAAATGCTTATACAATTACTATGAACCAAACCTTATTTGGTGTTTTGGCAGAATAGCATAGTGAGCTGGCTTAAGGATTTACATTTCACATAATACCTTTCATACCAAATCACGTCACCAGTATTATGCATAAGTATCGTAACTGTAAACAATTGAAAAAACGTGCGCTATTAATTGATAATTAGCTCTTTGTTATAGATTCCCTATCCGATGAGGAAAAATTGACGGGGATTCACTTCAATCATCCAGACTTAGGAATAGGTAGTTCCCGCGTGAGTGACCTGTGCTGAACTCTTTATCTCAATGTTTTCCTGTTGCAAAACTAACTGGGTACCGTATTACTAAGACATTATAGTTCAGTTCGGTGAGATTGCGGTTTAAGCGCACGCATGACTAATTTGGCAAGCTGTTTATATATAAGGAGAGCCGGACGTCCAAGCATCATTCCCTCATCAACCGTGAAAGACTTCACATTCAAATTAAGAATTTGAATTCGAATTTCAATTTCAAAATGAATTTTGCTCGTGTTTTGTTTTTCGTGTTCGCCTGCTTCATGACTTTGTCGGCTGTTTCAGCAGCGCCAAGCCCTAGGTGGAATCCTTTCAAAAAATTGGTAAGTTATTATTACAAGCTTTTTTATTAAGTTACTTGCTTGCTTGACAGTGTTTAATGCAAATATTGCTAGGGTTGTCTATCACAAGTCCGAAAGTTTATTGCCCTATGGTTTTATGGTATATTTTTTTTATCGATTTAGAATAAACTTGACTAGTTTATTTATTTCAAATCATTGAAATGGTAAATGATAAAATATTAATTTCAGACCCGTAAATTTTCGGAAACATTATAATTTTAAACTTGCGATATGTACCTACTTTTTACAAGCCCATATTGAATGGATTATAAATGGGCTCAAATTAGAAATGCATTATGTATGATGTGTAAGATCTGATCTGATGATGGAGTCCGTTGTGCTGTAGAAGCAAAGATGAAGCAATTTTTTTTGTCACGTACCCTTTTTTGCTTTAAGATAAAAGCCGTTTGACTTTAATTTACAATAAAATGTAATTATAAAAACGCAAACCATGTTGGATTAAACGTCCCTCCTGTTAAAACTAGACCATTTCCAAAAAGTTTCAATACCAACTAATTTGTATTAGTAACAATAAATGCTAAGATTTTCCATTATAAATATTGACTCATGTTTTCTTTTATTCCAGGAAAGAGTGGGACAGAACATAAGAGATGGAATTATCAAAGCCGCTCCTGCTGTGGCCGTGGTCGGTCAAGCTGCCGCTATTGCTAAAGGATAAGAAAATAAGAACACCATTTATATAAGTTTACCCTTAACCATAAAATTGATGCAGGTATTGATCATCCAGTAGCACAAAATGTTCATTAAATTTAATATGGCCTTAAATTGGTGCAGTGCATCGGAAATGTTTACCGAGACGCACACGAACGGTTTCCACGCTCGATGGGTCACGTCAGGGGTAGTCAGAATTGCATTCTGAAGGTGATTGCTGGTAGATTTAGCTGCCCGATTTTGTGGCATTGGATTGAACTGGATAGGACTACTTTGACGTATGTACGTCAAGTAATCATGACAGTCTGTATCTATACCAATTTCGTAATAACTTACTTAACTTTTAAGTGTATATATGTTACTAACAATATATGGATTTGGTCTAAAATAAATTATTTGAATTTGAGTTCGAAAAAAAAACACGTGCTGTCACTTTCTGACTTAACCAATTAGAAAGTGACAGGTGTGATAATAGGACCTTTAAAGCTGGACGTTTGTGCTACAGGGTGTTAAAAAAAAGCTATTATTTATTTGCTACAGTTCACTTCTGTTCTTCTTATTTTAAATTCTTTGTAACTCTTTCAATGAATACTCAGCTAGATAAAGAAAAACAAGACTTAATTAACAGTGCCACGTGCTTTAACTTAATTATAATAGAGACTTAAGTACATTATTGCTCAAATCGTGATTGTCAAATAATAATAGGATTGTATCAATTTTGTTTTATTATCTTAAATAAATATATATTTATAAGACAAGTTTTGGATTTTATGTTTATAATTAAGATTCCTTTCATAATAGGCAGTTGGGTATAAAACTTTACGCAATAATAGATCTTGTTAACTGCCTACGGTCAGAATATTATAAAATAGCTACATAGTACCCTGGCGCTATAACGCCTTTGAAATTCATATTGCGCTTCAAATACGGCGTTAGAGCGACAAGGTACTAAAAAGTATAAGAAGCTGGTTGACTTTAAGACCTTGGCAAACTGAGTCCAATTACCACCGTCAAAGAACCCTGCAGCTGTGTAAAACTTACCAAAGAACGGATCTATTTATGTCGGCCGTTAAGTAGGTAATAATAATCATCAGACAATCTCACACTTGACCCATTCCCAAACTTAGCTTTAGGTTCTTACAGTGCACTACAAAGAGTTGTATCCACTTTTGGACCTTATTAGTTATTACAATGTCATAAGTCGACTGTACTGAGGGTAGTAGATCACGTTAACCATAGTATTAAAACTACCTATCACAAGGTAAAATTTCGAGCACCTAGTTACGTTTGTCCGATTTTTTATAAGTTAGACAATCATTGGTTTCTTAAACCGTTTAACTTTCCTAGATTGTTATAAAGTAAATAAATCTAACCTAACATACAGAGCCTATAAGTATAATTAAAAAAAATATTGTTTAGCTTTATAATTTTTTAAATTGATGACGAATTATCGAACGAATGAAACATCATCATCATTTCAATCATTTTCTAACAAATTAAAACAAATAAAGAAAGTTAAAAAATAAAGAAGGACACAAGAAACATATTTTGTTGAGAAATGCAATTTAAAAAGTGAACAACCACAAAATTAAAAACTCGCACAAAGTAACAATGTAGATATTTTTTCATAAAAAGTCTTTGTTTAAATCTGTTCCGGAAATTAACTCGGAGTACCTTTCAATCAATTGACTTTTATGATAATTGAATTTACTAGAAAAATTGGTTTTAAGACGGTTCGGAATAAAGTTATGTTACGAGTCATATTTCTGATAAATATTTGTAAGTTATTTATTTTTAATTATAAATCTTATTTTATATCGCGAAAAGAAATTTGATAATTATGAAAAACGTAACGCGAAACTGAGTCACCAGTTAAGTTGTCTTTTTTAAATTATTTAATCATTAATGACCACATTTTCTTTTTTAATGCGTCACTCGTTAACGTGCTTTGCCGTCTGTGGTTCAAACTTGACTAAAACTCCCTCTGTATTTCACGGCTTTAAACATTGTTCATGTCATAAACACCTTTAGAAGCCTAAATGCCCCCCAATTCAACCGTTTACGTAATCCCTTGGCCCGGTAACCGGCCATACGAAATCTATAAAGCTCATACATTCAAAGATTCATGCCTGCTCAGCTGGCGTCATTCGTGCGATCGATGTTAAATCTGTCACATACTAACATTTTTAAGAAGTATTACAAGATAGGCTGTCCGAATTATTTCTTCACGAAGGTTCTTAACACGGTAAAGCCATAATATTGCTTTTAACAATGTATCGTATTCATTTTGACTTGGACGCCATTACTGTGTAATTATAAGCTATTTGTTATACTGTTAGGCCTTGTAGTGTTAGGCGATGGCCTTGCAACCGGTCACTTATACCACTGGTAAAACATAACTGTGCACAATGGGGTAACAGAATTATGACCAAATGTTTAGGTCTGTAGCTCTGCCTACCCCACTCTGGGAATGAAGGCGTGAGTCTGCCGTGCTAGTGTAAAAGGCGACTTTTCGACAAAAGACACTTTCGAGATAATCGCAAAAAACTGTCCGAAATCTTCATTTTCATATTTCTAGGAAATTTAAACAGATATTGAAATGAAACTTTTTGTGTCGGATAGATATTGTATTTTACTAGTTTTCTACATAAGCAATATATTTTTATTACATGCAGGTTTTTTTTTAAACGCATTTTTTCCTTTTTGCTTAGTTGCCGATTAATAATTGCCACTGACAAACAAGCAAAAAGGCGGTATATGAGCACTATACCGCCTTATAGGCTAGTTTTTTCTTCATATGTTTACATAACAAACTAGGGCTTGAACGTATCATAAAAATGCTTGTTTAAAAAGACGTATTTGACACATACCGCCTTATTGCTTAGTATAAAATGTTTTTTGAATGCTTCTGATCTAAACAATTAAACCGAATATAAGAAATACGTTTATCTTGTCTAGTACGTCACTCAAAAATACTACACCACTATTTGTATACTAGTCTAAAAAAACGTATATCTTCAAAAGTCAGACGAAATACGGTTTTTTAATCTAGTACTACGGTGAAAGGTTAGACTAAATGCTAATTAAAACCATCATAAATTCGGTACAAATATATTATTTGAAATAAACAAAAAATATAAATTAAATCACAGGGAGAGGAGGAGGAGGATCTTTTCTAAGATTGGTGTAGTGTTATTAGTAAATCAATAAGTTCTGCATTTTGGATCTGTGAAAACACTATTATAGTTAAAAGGTGTTACCTATATATTTTTATTAGGTACTTCAATATAAGTTGTGTGCTCAGGAATTATCCTATGTCCTTCCCCGGGACTCAAGCTATCTCTATACCAAATTTCATCTAAATTCAATCAGACACACAGACCCACTTTCACTTTTATAATAATATTAGTATGGATGGATTGAGAAGTTTATATGGCCACCTTTCGCCTCTACTATCATCTTCATCATCATCGATTATTATTATATTGTCATCGCAATTGCTTAACTAAATAGGTAGGTATGCTAAAATCGTCAATCCGACGATGAGTCGACTTCCTTGTTTTACATAGATAGTTAGTTATATTCAAGTAAGTACCTGCTAGAGGGGGTATTCTTTTTATAGAGGTGATTATTATTTAAATCTTTAATTTTTCAGTAGCTTAGTTTTAATTTAATTAAAATAAGTTTAGTTTTAACTTTGAATTGTAGATACGATTGTATTGTAATAATAAAGTCAGTACTAGTAAAGCATTATAAGTGTGTTAACCCTATATTTGGCATTGGGCAATTTTATGCACGTTACTCATAAAAAAAATCTAGAAGGGCTTAGCATTTATTTTTAAAGCGCATTATTTTAACTGATATTCTAATTATTCGGAGAAATATTATTAGGTACACAAAATAACGAACCGAAAACCTGCGTTTACGTTTCGTTTCATAAAAAATAATAATTTTATTAAATTTTTGCTTCAATAATGCTAATGTATCCTTATTAAAGTGCAAGTAAATATGTTTCCTATACGCAATAGCAATCTTGGAATGTCATAACTACATAACAATGGCCTCTGACGTAACATTTAGGCATAATTATGTATCTATAAATGCAGTATTCAGTTACACCATTAAGTAGTAGTAAGTAGTAGTTCATCCTGACATGTATCTTTAAAGATACACAGCCAATTTAAGTATTTAAAAAAAGCGATTTTATATCCTATTTTTGTTGGTATAAACTGTTAGATCTGATATGCTTTATATTTCAAAATTTGGTGGCTTAATACCGAGCTGGTACCATTGTCATGTTAAGAGTTTATCAGCTATTAAATTGGCAGGTGTCTGAAAACATCCATATCGATGCTTTCATGTTTTTCGAATCATAAATTGTTATAAAAGTGCCTATATCTGACGCCATTTAATTTAATGTTAAAAATTCTAGTCTAACCCTAGTCTAGTCTAATCCTAGTCTTGACCTAGTTTATTTTAAGGATATACACACGGGAAGCCTATTTAGCATCCATTGATATTTATAAATGTTTATCCTTGGCAAATTGTTCCTATAAGGTGGTAAACCACCAACGAACTAACTGCCCCGATTTTTAATGACTTTGAATGCGGTTCGTTGATCTTCTCGCGCTAGCATTTCAGTCATCCATACATTTTCTGCGTTGACTGCAGTTGGTCGACGGCCACTTCTGTCTGTCATCTTCAAGGCTAGCTTTGAACCTTTTGAATTCATAACATCATCTGAAAATATTTTCCAACAAAGGCTAGAGTTTCCTTTATCAAATCTTCAACAGTGGAAGCTTAACACCTTAGACCACCTACGCAAATATTTTTGCTTACGCTACGCTAAGCAGACCAAAAACGGGAAAAGGCGGACAGAATGTAGGCACCGAAAAGTTATATTCCCTCATAATTTCTGCAAATTATTGATCTATCCATTACGAATAATTAGTGTTTTTTCTTTCGCGTGTCAGATCTTTTATAGTGACCCACGTGGTTTATTTTGTCGTAGGTGTACGACTCGGAAATAAGAAATAGCATAATCTAATGAAGTATCTAGTACTACTTAAAAGTAAGATCTAGTACTACTTAAAAAGTAGCAATTATGTATTTTTTCCATTTCTTAGTTAAAATTTCTTAAAAAACTTGAATTACTGATAACAACATCTAATGTTTTATTAACGGCTATAATAAAGTTAAGAAAATAAAGCAAAAGCTCAAGATTTCAAATTTAATACAGATTTTTGTTACGTCAACTGTTGAGTTAGTCAAATACCAGTTTCTTTTTGTTTTAAATTTGACTTTTTTATATTTATTTGTTTTTGATAAGTAATTACAGAAAACTGTTAAAAAGTAACAGTTATATATGAGGAAAGTAAAATCCTTGGCGATAACTAGTTATACTGGAGGAAAAAAATCTTTCACAGATACCCAATTATCTGGCCACGGTTACCTACAAGGAACAAGGGGTCTTTTCACATAATAAAGAGCGCTAGCGCACACTGAGGTTGGGGATTATACGGTTTTACTAACTAGTATGGGCCGTTTGTGGATATTCGAATAGTAATAAAGCGTTAAAAACTGCCTCTGTCCCAAGTAAAAACACCGTATCACAAAATAAACGTTTATTTAAACAAGTTCATCATTATTAAATATTCGGCATTAGCTAGACTAAAATACCGCAAAATACTGACATACGGTCTTTTTGTCTAGTAAACTCTGTTACGTTCATTTAGATTATGAGCAAATAGAAAAATTCATTTGAAACACTAAGTTAAAAGAGGGTAATATATGTTATTCGTTCTTTTTACTTAGTAATCTGTAATTACGGCCTTATAGAGTAGTTCAAGTTATTAATAAATCAAACCTACACTAGACAATAATGCGGTATGTCTTGTTTTACGTCTTTCTAATGTAGTATTGTGTAGTTGCCGCTTTATTGATTAGTATTTGCTGGGAAATTGTGCGTTATACGGCCTTTTTCCTTACCGTATCTTCGCAACCAAGCCTCCTATCGAGAAACGGATCAGATGGGTCGACGCGGCTTGTTCTCCACATCACGATGGTCATAATAACTCAATTTGGTCAAAATGTCGAAAGATCGCTTTTTACACTAGCACGGCAGCAGTTCATGTATGTAAAAGTTATCATAACGTTGAAAAGACTATAAAAACAATATGATTTTACCGAATAGAATAGAGCAGTTTACAGTAGGTTGACTGTCAAGTGACAACAACCGTCAGGTAGGTCACCTGCCAGGCATTCGCCATGGTAGTATGTGCACGTGTTGGGTTGTTCAAAACCAGAAGATAACTGCACCATCGCGCTCCCTAGATCTTTCACATTTCAGTCTTGAACTTCAAGAGAAACTGTGTTCTAAAAAGATGAATTTATAGATCAATTTCGATTAACGAACTGTTAGTCTGTCAGACCAAAACCAGACTGATCACTAACCGACTGAGTAAACAACTCCATAGATCAAGGAACGTTTCGTTTATAACTGAACAATAAAGACGTAGACTTTATTGGGAAAACAAAAAGTTCTCAGTTCCTTAAATCGATTGTTGACATATTTATCGAACTCAGAAGTAGCTAAACATCTTAGTACCTTGTCGCATTAAACTCGCGTGTATTATATCAGGGGTTCTATTCAATAATGTAAATCAATTTTGCTTTTGACTTGTTATCGCATCCTCAACATATAGCGAGGTTTAGACTAGGACTAAAAACTGCACAAGTTGACTGCCGTCTTACTCTAACTGTAAAGTTAGAAAAAGACAGCTAAATTGTGCTTCTTGCGAGCTGAAATTAAAGTTACAGTATTGTTTTTATCTCGGCGGCCATTTTAAACGAAAATGAGCTATCAAAACGTTGACAATACGATAAGTCACAAACAATTTGGTTTCTATCATGTTTAAAGAGGCGCTGTTATCGTATTGTCAACTTTAACTACTTAACAATAACAGCGACCGAGTTAAAACAATAGTTCCAGGACTTTTTTACGCCGAGAATAGAGGCCATGTGTGCTTGTTTGCCTTCTGTACATTTTTTTTTAGTTATTTCATTGAACATGGCTGCGGAGTACACGAATAAGTCCCACACCAGGCCTTGGAAGGCGATTTACTACCCCAGGGGATCAATGTTCAAGAAGGCTGACCTCATAGACAAGGGATGTGTAGTTTTCATCTCAGAGTGTCCTAGTACTTACAAGTAAGCAAATAAAAAAAATAAAAAAAACATGCCTAAAATTGTTTGTCCTAATGGATTGTCTAGTATATAACCTTAAGCTGAAATTAGAAAATTTAATAATCATCATTTGTGTAGATTAGATAAGTAAGCAAAAACTTTTATTCCATTAATTAATTGGTAGATAAAAGTGGTAAGAAACAATAAAAATAAACGAACGAACTTACAAACTTACTTAAAATTACAGTCTAACAAGCCGCCACCAGAGGGCATTGTTGCCAAAATGCTGGCAGCATTGCCAAACTGAAAAAACAAATTGGTTGATTTTGCTAAATTCATAACCTATCCATGAAGTTTGGTTGAAGTAGCATATAACCTTTTTAGTGGTTAACTCTAACTCGTCAGTTGGGCTGTTTATAAAATATCAACTCCAAAAGTAGAAGTATGGGATCTTTATCTATGTCTAATTAACTACCGTCAAAAAAGAAGGGCGTTATAACATTAGTAGTATGTATTCGCCGGTACTGGCCCCACCGCCGCTCCCCCCGAAAAAAGGTGCTCTGACGGCCGAGGGGCGGGCCTTCGCGGCAAAAAAAAAAATAAATTTACACTTTTTTTCGGTGTTTTGGGGGCCATTTAGAGCGTTTGGGGAGGGTCCCGAGGCTCTCAGACCGCTCCTTTCCATACTTAGCAATAGCACCTGTATTAAATAGAAAAAGGTTATCAACTACCTGACCCTTTTTCTATTACCGGGCAAGCTCTCTATTGTGTGTGCGCGGGCGTTCTCGGGGCTTTTGTCTTGCACCCATCGACGCGTTTCCACCTTTTTTATTGTCTGATTATGCACTATTAACTGCTGTTATGTGATTTTTAATTTACCTATGTGTTTTTCATATCATTTAATTAAGTAGCAATAGTTACTTTCTTAACATATTGTTCATAGGGTCATAGTTCTAACCTAACCTAACCTACGTTGTTGAAGTAAACCTAACATCGTGAAACCTATCCTAACTTAACATAATTATCTAATGTTTTTAAGGATCATACTTCTAACCTAACCTAACCTAACCTAACCTAACCTAACCTAACCTAACCTAACCTAACCTAACTTGTTGAAGTACCTAAACCTAACATCGTGAAACCTATCCTAACTTAACATAATTATCTAAAGTTTTTAAGGATCATACTTCTAACCTAACCTAACCTAACTTGTTGAAGTACCTAAACCTAACATCGTGAAACCTATCCTAACTTAACGACGCGCTGGCCTAGTTGGTAGTGACCCTGTCTACGAAGCTAGCGGTCCTGGGTTCAAATCCCGGTAAGGGCAGATGTTTGTGTGATGAGCGCAAATATTTGTTCCTGAGTCATGGATGTTTTCTATGTATTTAAGTATATATTTCTCTATATAAGTATTTATATCGTTGTCTAGTACCCATAGTACAAGCCTAGAGCTTGGTTTGGGACTAGGTCAATTGGTGTGACATTGTCCCCTGATATTTATTTATTTTATTTATTTATTTAACATAATTATCTAATGTTTTTAAGGATCATACTTCTAACCTAACCTAACCTAACTTGTTGAAGTAAACCTAACATCGTGAAACCTAATATAACTTAAAATACCTACCGTTTTTAATACTTTCGGAAAATAAAGATGATTCAATCAAAGAAGTAGCTACACTTGGTTTTATATTTGAACAATCATACTCAACTGTTATTAAGCATCGCCTAACTTAACCTAAGCTAAGACCTAATTTAATCATAGCTTAAGTCCTAAGCAAAACTTAATTCAATTTACCCATGATAATCTTAGCAAACCAAGCTAAAATTAACATTTATTATCTTATGCTGTTGTTACTTAGAGCCTATTCTAAACAACTATAAAAACCATACATTGCATATATTTCTAAATAAATTACCTACACTTAGGCTGATAAAAATATGGTGATTAAATGTAATTTAATCTGCGTACGGGTGTGTATCTATGAGTATGTATCTACTTCTAACATTAACTAACATTATCTATTCGTAGTAGATATATTATATGGGGTTCAGCTTCACATACCTACATGTTTAATTTTACTGTTACACAGTAGTATGTAAAACTAAACCGAAGCATGTAAACTGGTTCCGACTTGCTGGATTCAAAATACCTACTATGGAGTATATCAATCAAAAAAGCCTGTACCGACAAGTTTTGTGTGCCCTAGTGAATGGTTTTAACGGCTTACTTGTTTTATTGGTAGCAGCCTATTAAGTTTTATGGTCACAAAGGATTCGTTTTATTATTTTGGGTTTTGATGAATAATACGGCGTCTGTTTTACCTACGAGTTCAAACTTGTTTCTAGAAGGTTTCTTAACTTACGAATGGTATAAAAGCGGTGCGCTATTGTATATCGGCAAGTATTGGCTACTCAACTGTGCTCGTTACCGGATCTCCCTGTACATATAGCAGTATATAGACTTAACAGTGTTGTTTCGTGCAGTGAAGTGTTTATACAAAGGGCTAATAATGGATGTGAGTATGTACAAGTATTATAACTTAACTGTGTGTCTTTTAGCATTTGTTCACCGTGTTTTTATTAAGAGTAGGTATTGTAAACAGTTGTTTAATTTATTGTTTGATATTGTTGCAGTTCTCTGAAAATACTTTCAAAAACTATTACTACCCGGAAAATAAAGATGAATCAACCGACGAAGAAGGCACGCCTGGTTTTAAAGTTAAGCAAGCCATGGCAAAAAAGCGTTCAGCAAATAACATCGACAGCTTCTTTGAACTTCCCAAGAAGAAAACTAAAGCGTTGAAACGATCTTCGAATGTCAGTCAAAGTTCTCCTGACGGAGTGGGTTATATATCAACCGGACAAGATGACGGAGCATACGCTTCTCACTTGATTAAAATCGAGATATATGATATGCAAAAAGTTAAGAACATTCCACCCACTGAGCACTGGAAACACGCTGATGTGAGATTGAAATTCTACGCGTCTTCTGAAGATGAAAGTCAACTGCAATCGACACGTGATGTAATATATAACATAACAAAGCAAGTAGCTTCTAAAGACAGTTGTGTGAAATATTTTATTGACAATAAGAAACATTGATAAAAAGTGTTTGTGTAAGTTAAACAAAAGCTTGTTATTGTATTATATGTAAAAACCTTAGCTTTTAAGAATTCAAGATCCAGTCTAAACAATTATCTTTTTTTGTAAAATTAAATTGTGTGAAATACTTAATTGACTATAAGATGCAGTGATAAAAAGTGTTTGTGTAAATTAAACAAAATGGATAGTTTGAACTGCGATATCTATGATCCCGAACTCATCAGGCTCTGTGAGGAGCTTGAAGAAGATCAAGAATTACACGCCATCGGGGAACTTATAAGTCAACTTCATCGTGAGGCGTAAGTTATATTTTTCTATTTAAATATTCCTGTTCTAACCTGTTTAAAAGTGCTTGAGCAATACTTATCAAAGGATGGGTTTCTGACTCGTTGTGACTTGATCTTATTGTTATTGAAACAGTTAGGAGGGGTACCCCTTTATAAATGGGGTGTCCGTTGCAAAATAATTCATTGTTTGGGTTACAGTGTTTGAGTTACTAAGTGCTAGTTTATTCCATCATGGTGTTCATCATTATTAATTTAGCTCGTGATCAAATTGAATGTTTAAGCAAACAGTTTATTATAGCTAATTTCCATAGAAGCATACGGCTGTGGTTTATATCAAATCAATTACCAACCACACTTTTAGAAGATGCTGATATAAGACCTTATTTTACACCATGTGATGGACACATTAAAGACAAACAGAACAATTCGTCGTCGGATGTGATTGATGGAGTTTTAACAATGCAAGCATACTGCCAACAATGTAGTCAAGATTTAAGTTAGTATAATATCGCAACCAATTATACGCCAAGTCTGTATTTGCTATTAATACATACGGTGTGTTTAATTTCATTTTTTTATTTTTTGTAGATCTTCTCAAGTCGGGCGTGGAGTAAAAAGGACAGCTACAGTATCGGAAGCAGAAGAAGTGCCTACAAAGAAAGCTCGTGTCTCAACTAGTCGTGATGCAGTATCGATATTAGATGAAAATGTAAGTACAAAAAATAGTGATAATATTGAATGTTCTGTGTGTAGTAAGTTTGTGTGCAAAAGATATTTCTCCAATCATTTAAATAGCAATATACACAAAAATAATGTTTTAAGATCTGACACTCAGTGGGTTAACGTGCAGTTGATTGAAAACGCATTTAGGAATAGGGTGGCTACCTATAGAATATTGCTTGATGAAAATGTTTGCAATCCATTAACCCCCGAAACAATTTTACAAAAAAATAAAGAAAAAATCTTCACCTTATTGGATCGCTCACTGACTGATCATCGCGCCTTAAAAGTAAATTTTATTCTCAATGCAGATTTTACTCAAGATACCAAACAGCTGAATAATACGTTTGATTTTCAATTTAGTAACAATATAGTGAATCAAAGCTGTGACAAAAATGATATTTTTACAAGTACAGTTAACGAAATTTTAGCAAGATTATCTAACTTTGAAAGGAAAGACAGTGGTTGGAGTTTAGTAAAATTCAACTATCTAGATGTGAATGTAAATAAATTTAACCCATTACGTGGTTCTTCCTATATAGAATTGCCGCGTGATATAATGAATAAAAAGGCAGTTATTAATGTAAAAAACAATGATCATGAATGTTTTAGATGGGCTGTATTGTCAGGCTTATATCCATGCACAAACAATCATACAAATGAATTGAATTCATATATAGCGCATAAACATAAATTAAACTTTGAAAATTTGACTTTCCCATTTAAATTAACTGATATTCATAAATTTGAAAAAATTAACAATATAAGCATAAATGTTTTTGGGCTCGAGTACAATACACAAAGTAAAAAACATGATGTGATAGGACCACTACACTTAACTAAATGCAAAAAAGCTACCCACTTAAACTTATTATATATAACCAAAGGTAGCGAAGCACATTATTGCTTTATCAAAAAATTATCTAGATTAGTATCTAAACAACTATCCAAAAAGCAACATGCTGTACATATTTGTGATGGCTGTCTAACAAGTTTTACATCAAATATAAATTTAATCAATCATCAAAGAAACGACTGCTTCCATGTTTGTACAAAGTTACCTTCAGAACAAGATAAAAAGAAAAACTGGTTCAATGAAAATGTTCCATCAAACCTACTCACCTTTAATAATTACGATCGTAAATTAAAGGTACCTTTTGTTGTTTATGCAGATTTTGAGGCTTTTTTAAATCCAATTCCTTCATGTTTCAATAATCCTAGTACATCCTCTACAACAAATGTACAAAAACATGAGGTATATAGTTTTGGATACTACATAAAGTGTTCTTATGATGATAAGCTGTCAATATATAGAACATATAAAGGTAAAGATTGTGCCCAAACATTTATGAATTACATTAAAAAAGATTTAGTGAACATTTGTAGGAGTAATACTTTTATTAAAACCCCTTTGCCTTTATCTGATTCAAATAATTTAGATATTGCACAGAGCAGCACATGTTACATTTGTGATAAAGACTTAAACGGTGATTCCACTATTTGTTATAATCATCATACAGGTTTTTATGAAGGAGTAGCACATCAACTTTGTTCCGAAAAATACAGGGCACCTAATTTTGTACCTGTATTTTCCATAATTTGAGCAACTATGACAGTCATTTTATAGTACATGGGTTTGGATTTGAGGAAGGAGACATTGAGTTAATACCAGAGAACAAAGAGAAATACATTTCCTTCTCTAAATCTTTAAAAGTGAATAATTGCACAATAAAATTGAGATTTGTTGATTCGCTTAAATTTTTGAGTTGTAGTCTTGAAAAATTAGCCAAAACCTTGACACCCGAACAATTTTGTGAATTAAAATTAAGTTTTCCATGTGAAGAGGATTTTAAACGATTAATACGAAAGGGTATCTATCCCTATGAATACATGACATCTTATGACACGTTAAAGTTAACTTCTCTCCCCTCTCAAGATAAATTCTACAGTTCCCTGGCTGATTGCAACATTTCGGATGAGGATTATGAACATGCGAGAGATGTTTGGACTCATTTTAATTGTAAAAATATGGGGGATTATTCTGATTTATATTTAAAAACAGATGTTTTGTTACTAACCGACGTATTTGAAAATTTTAGAAATGTATGTCTTAGGACATATGGGTTAGATCCAGCCCATTACTATACTGCTCCGGGATTAAGTTGGGACGCGATGTTAAAAACCACAAAAATAACTCTAGAGCTCTTAACCGACATTGATAAAATAGCTTTCATAACCAAAAATATTCGCGGTGGCATCTCGCAATGTAGTAAAAGGCACGCAAAAGCTAATAATAAATTTATGGCAGATTATGATCAAAATATTCCTTCTTCATATCTTATGTACTTGGATGCAAATAATCTTTATGGGTGGGCTATGTCTCAATGTCTCCCTACTGGTAAATTTGAATGGGTGAATGTAGATGCTGATTTCAATGTTTCTGATGATGCCGAACATGGTTTCATTTTAGAAGTCGATCTAGAATACCTCAACGAATTGCATGACTCTCATTCGGATTTGCCATTCTGTCCAGAAAATGTTTGTTTAGGGAATTCCAAAGAAAAAAAATTAATTCCTAATTTAAATGGGAAAACGAATTATGTTCTACATTATAGAAATCTAAAACAATGTTTGAAGAATGGTTTGAAATTAACTAAAATCCACCGCATTTTGAGATTTGAACAATCAAAGTGGTTAAAAAGTTACATAGATTTAAACACTCACATGCGATCGCAAGCAACTTGTGATTCTGATAAAGACCACTATAAAAGTATGAATAATTCAATGTTTGGTAAGACCATGGAAAACGTTTTGAAATATGTGAACGTAAAATTGCTAAATCATTGGGAAAATCAGGGGAAATCACTGGGAGTTGAAACTATGATAGCCAAACCTGAGTTCCACAGTTTATCAATATTTTCGGAGAACTTAGCTGCTGTCCAATTGAATAAAACTAAAATATTTTATAATAAACCAATTTACTTAGGATTTTGCATTTTGGATATATCGAAAACTTTCATGTACAAATTTCATTATGACTACATGAAAACAAAATATCAAGAAAATCTAAGGCTTCTTTATACAGATACAGATAGTTTAGTATATCAAATATTCACGGAAAACTATTATGAGGACATAAAATCAGACCTTGATTTATATTTTGATACATCAGATTACCCATCGAACAATGAATATGGTTTACCATTATTAAATAAAAAGCGGTTAGGGTTTTTCAAAGATGAAAACAATGGTAAAATTTTTAAAGAGTTTGTTGGTCTACGATCTAAAATGTATGCTTTAGACGTTGAAAATCATGGGCTTATATCAAAAGCCAAAGGAGTAAATAAATGTGTTACTAAAAAACTGACTCTCAACGATTATAAAAAGTGTTTATTTGAAAAAAATGTACAACATGGCCAAATGCTAAGATTTAAATCAATAAAACATGTAATATTTACCCAAAACATAAATAAAGTATCATTATCTCATAATGATACAAAACGATTCTTGTTAGAAAACTCTTCGGACACTCTTGCGTGGGGACATTATAAAATACCACATCAATCATCACAAAATTAATTTGTCATGTAATTTATACTCACAGAACATTCAAAAATGTCATCATTATTTTTTGTATACCTAATTGTAGAAATGTAAATTAATTTTAGTTTTTGTAAATATTGGTTGGTGAAGCTGAATCAAAAAACAAGTGGTGGGGCTACTAATTGTAGAAATGTAAATTAAGATTAAGTACTTATATTGTAGAAATGTAAATTAATTTTAAGTTTTGTAAATATAGGTTGGTGAAGCTGAATCAAAAAAGCATGTGGTGGGGGTACTAATTGTAGATAATGTAAATTAGTTTTTAGTTCAACTATTTTTTTTTTTTATTGTTGGTATAAAAAAAAAACTTTGTTGAGTTTTTTGCGGCGTTCCTTCTCAACAATGATGTTCATTTCCGGAGCGCTGGTAGATTAAAAAAGAACGGACAATTTCGAAATAAAACATATTTTACAATGATATCTTTGTTTTTTTTTTTAAGGTGTTTACCGTTGTTTTAGTTGATTTATTTAAAAAGTAATTGAGCTCATAATATTACATCATTTCACTTTTATCTGTTTACATATCAACACGTATTACTAGTTTTAATTATGATACATTTTTATCATCCTTTCACAACCATTGTAGCTGGTCCGAGTGGGTGTGGTAAAACTCAATTTGTAACAAACTTTTTAAATAATTCCAAAGAAGTATGTAATGTTGTATTTGATGAAATTATTTGGTGTTATGATGAAATGCAGCCTCTTTACAATCTGGAAAATGTAAATTATAGTCAAGGAATACCAGATTTTTCAATGTTTGATGGGAAGAAACCTAAGCTTCTTATAATAGATGATCTGATGAGAGAATCGGATGGACGAATCGTAGACATTTTTACAAAAGGTAGTCATCATAGAAATTTAAGTGTTTTTTATATTACACAAAACATATTTCATCAGGGGAAAGGCCAACGTGATATTTCGCTGAATACAAGCTACATTGTATATTTTAAGAATCCCAGGGACAAAACACAAATACGCTACTTGTCACGACAAGTTTACCCAGAAAACCCAAAATTTGTAGATGAAGCCTACAAAGATGCTACTCAAGAACCACATGGTTACCTCATGATTGATCTGAAACAAAATACAAATGACATATGTCGTTTTAAAACAAAAATATTTCCGTTTGATGGGCATTGCACTGTGTATGTCCCTAAAAAGGGGTTTAAATACGATAAAAATCAGCAAATTTTAGTCAGTTCTACATATGATGCATGCGAGAGTAAACACATATAAACATTTACTTGAAGCATTGCAATTGCTAAAACCAAAATATCGCACGGCGTTACTTAAATCTTGTGATGACGATGAGATCAACATTATTTGCGAGTGCATTTATAACGTTCTAAATGGAAAAATTCCATTAGAAAAAAAAGAAAAATCTAAATTAAAAAAACATAAAGATATCTTGCGAAAATTAATTTCAAAAGGAAAACATAAAATAAGAAAAACCGTTATAATTCAAAAGGGAGGTGCATTTCTACCTATTATATTAGGAGCAGTTTTAAGTGCCTTAGTAAACTCATTATCATAATCATAATGGAAAATACAAAAAAAATGCTATTAGTTGAATCAGATTTTATTGAAAGACTGAAACGCAATGAGAGCCTACCTGAAAATTCATCATCCCGCCTAGATGCTGAGATGCAAAAAATCCTTAAAAGTAAAATGAATGATCGTGAAAAGTGGACATTATATTCTCAAGCATTGCAACGATTTTTACATTTTATTGAAATAGATCGAAAACCGTTTAAAATACCTATCATAACGGAGGGGGAGCTTCAAGTCAACAACGAAAGTAATGATCTAAAGTCAAAAGTAAACAAAAAGGAGCTTAATGAATATAATGACTCAGTTGCAACTCCACCTTTGCGAGAAGGAGATGTTACTACACCAGTTACACCGATTGATAAAACAAATCCAGAACCGATGCCAATTAGTCCATCTAAAATTATAGATATATTACCCAAATCATATGAGAAAAAAACTCGAATTTTGTTGGATTACATTGTTTTGAGTAGACCAAAAATTTGGTGGAAGCCAACTGGTGAAGTTGTAATAAACAACCGCACTATTTCAAATAGTAATATTACTGATCTGGTAAGCGACACGATTAGATCTCTTAAACGACCTAAACCAACAGGATGGGAAGAGTTTGCGTTACTGTTAAGAGATATAAGAGTTCCTTTAAGCTGCATAGGTAATCCCACAAACTTGGAATTCATTAAAACAGCTCAATCGTTTGAACCATTATCTGCATCTACAAGTACGAGATCATCAACAGATAAAGAAAAACTTAGAGCTACACCACTTACCACAGGAGTACTTAAGCGTCAACATAAGAAAATAGATTGGGAAAAATGGACCCCTTATTAGATATTAATAGAATCTACTATGATGTCTCCAATCCAGCTGGTTACAGTAGTTTAAATAATATAGCGAAGGAGATGAAAGAACAAATGAACAAAGAGGAAGTAAAAAAATGGCTACAATCTCAAGATACGTATACGCTACATAAACCTATTCATAAGCGATTCACCAGAAATAGATATATCCTATCTAACTTTAATGAACTCTGGCAAGCTGATCTAAGTGACATGAGTACATATACTGAATATAACCATGGATACAAATATATTCTTTGTGTTATTGATGTGTTCAGTAAATATGCTTTTGCGAGGGCTATGAAAAAGAAAGATTCATCAACAGTTAAAGAATGTTTTGAAAGCATATTTACTGAAGCCAACTTTGTTCCTCGTCATATACAATCTGATAAAGGTACAGAATTTGTTTCAAAGGTGGTAAGAGATTACTTTAAAAGCAAAAACATTAATTATTATACTACTAATAATCCCGACATTAAAGCAAGTATAGTAGAAAGGTTCCAAAGAACTCTTAAAATGAAAATGTGGCGTTACTTCACTCATAATAATACATATAATTATACCGATATTTTACAAGACCTTCTTCATTCTTACAATCATACCTATCATACTAGCATTAAAATGCGACCAATTGATGTTAACTCTAATAATATTATGACCGTTTGGAATAATTTATATTATCGAAAAAAAGATAGGCAAATTTCATTGGAAACCTCAAAATTGAATGTAGGCGATCATGTTAGAATAACTAAATATAAACATGTATTTCAAAAGGGTTATGAAAGTAATTGGAGTGATGAAATATTTATAATTAATTCAGTTATTTACAGATCACCACGAGTTGTTTATATGTTAAAGGATTTGCAAGGTGAACCCATCATTGGTACATTTTATTCTAAAGAGTTACAAAAGGTGACTTACCTCCCCTCCACCGAGTATAAAATTGATAAAATAATACGTTCGCGTCATATTAGAGGCATAAAGGAAATACTAGTGAAGTGGCAAGGTTATCCAAATAAATTTAACTCTTGGATACTTGCATCAAGCTTGAAAAAAATATGAATGAAAACAGTTTTTATTTAACTTTGTTGAGCAACAGTTCAACGGATTACTATACTGACAACACAACTGCACATTTTCTGACTAAATTACCTAAGAACATAAAATTAGAAGGGGAGTGGGTAGTTGGATTAGTGGAATTTCAATACCCGTGTTCCATGTATAATGTTCAAGATCATGAAAATATAATTTACATAAAGAAAAAAGTGGTATCACCCAACAACAAATCAACGAAAATTGTTGATATAAAAACCCATATACCAGCCACTACATATGATAATATTGATCATTTCCTTCAAGCATTTAATGAGAACCCACAACTAAAAAATAATGTCAAATTTAGATATGATACATTGACAAAAATGGTTGGAGTAACAACAACAAATAATGAAATAACCTCTATCATAACAACCCCGATACTAAGTCTCCAGCTGGGTTTCAAACCGAGATCAAATTTGAAACAAATTACATATGGAAAAAACCCTGCCAATTTATATTTAGGATTACCACCACAAATATTTGTTTACACCGATATAATTCATCCGCAAGTAGTTGGAGATGTTATAACAGCATTGCTTAGAATAATACCACTAGATCCAACTAAGTTCATTTATGGTGCATATAAAACTCACATTTTCTCACCCGCTCACTATGTACCGGTTTTACGTAGGGAGTTCGATACTATTGAAATAGATATAAGAACAACTACTGGTGTTAATGTACCATTCCAATTTGGTAGCTCTTGCGTGAAACTACACTTTCAACGAGTAAAATGAATTATAACAGATCTTCAGTCTCTTGTCCTTACCAGCATTATTATTCGCATCAGGCCGGCTCTGGTGTAGGAATTGTCTATAAATGAGTCCCATTTCAACGAGGGCATGGTATAGGGAGTTTTTTGGGAGGGCTATTTAGATCAGTGCTCCCTTTATTATCTAGTGGTTTGAAAACCATTGGAAAAGAAACCTTAGGTGCAGGCGCTGGTTTGTTATCAGATATGGTAAATTCACGCCCTATGGATAGTTCGATTAGATCACGATTCAAGGAGGCAAGTGCTAATTTAAAAAGAAAAGCCGATGAAAAAATTGATTCCCTCATGTCGGGATCTGGGTATAAAATGTCATCTAAAAGAAGGGAACCGCTCATTACATTGAAAGCATCGAGACGAAGAGGAAGTAAAAAAAATAAAAACAAAAATATTGAGGATATATTTACAAGCTAAATAATGTCATTCCTACATAGTCATTCCTGTGAATGTGCAAAATCTGAATTAGATATATTTGCTCTTCCATCGACTCAAACAAGTATTGAAAGTGGACAGTGGGTTCATTACAAACCAATTTCATCTTTAAGTGATGATGCTCCCATCGAATTTCAAGTTCCTGGATCAGGAGATGACTATGTTGATCTATCACACACAATGTTACATATTAATGCTAAAATATTGAATCAGGATGGTACAAAATTAAAACCAGATACCGTGGTTGCACCCGTCAATAACTGGTTACATTCCCTTTTCAGTCAACTAGATGTATATTTAAATCAAAAACTAATATCACCCCCAAACAATACATATGCTTACCGTGCTTATATGGAAAATCTTCTAAACTATGGTCCGGCAGCCAAAGAAACTCATCTTACTTGTGGATTGTGGTATGAGGATACTGCAACTCATATGGATACCGTTGATGCAAATAACAAAGGGTTTCACAAAAGACTAGAATTTGTCAAAGAGAGTAAGGAAGTGGAAATGATTGGTCATTTACACGCTGACATATTTAACCAAGAGAAATTCTTAATAAATGGTGTCGAAATACGTATTAAGTTAGTACGTTCCAAGGAATCATTTAATCTCATTTGTCATCAAGATAAAAAATTCAAGGTACAAATAATGGATGCTAGTCTCATTATAAGAAGGACACGAATTAATCCTAGCGTTTTGTTAGCACACCAAAAAGTATTGGCAACAACGACTGCAAAATATCCTATCACAAGAGCAGAAGTTAAGGTGCTTACATTACCGTCGGGGATACAGGGTAAAACATTGGATAATATATTTCTCGGACAAATTCCTAAAAGATGTATTATTGGTTTTGTATCAAATTCTGGGTTTAATGGCAATTTAGCTATGAATCCATTTAATTTTCAACACTATAATATGAATTCATTTAGTTTATATGTTGATGGTCATGAAATTCCTTCTAAAACATTACAACCATCATTTAGTTCTGGTTCTGGGTTAATAGCATCATCATATCACACTTTATTTTCTGGAACTGGTATACATTTTCACAATGAAGGTAATGCTATAAGCAGAACTGAATATGGAGCAGGTTATTGTTTGTTATGTTTTGATTTAACTCCCGATTTATCTGCTAGTTCAACTTCACACTGGAATCTTGTAAGACATGGAAGTGTTCGCTTAGAAATTCGCTTTGATGTTGCTCTACCCTCCACCATTAATTGTATTGTGTATGCAGAATTTGATAACATTATTGAAATAAACAAAAATCGTGATGTAACTGTAGATTACAACAGTTAGTAAATACATAAATACAATGTTTTTACCCATCTACTTTATTTCATTGTAACCATTGTTGACAGCATCAGCAACTTATTCATTTATTTTATTTTATTAAATATGGATACCAATGAAATTCAATTTTGTATGAAAAAAATCAACCCTTCGTTTGAATTCAACGTTTTTGCTGCTAACAAAATTCCTATTTGGGTTAATCTTCCTGTCTTTATTGTAAGTAATTTGGACCCAGACTCGAAACCAGGCTCCCACTGGGTTGCTATACATATTGACATTAATGGTATAGGGGAATACTTTGACTCCTTTGCCCGGAAACCTTCAGGTTATCATAAGTTATTTTTAAAAAGGAATACAAAGCGTTGGTTTTATAACTATAAACCACTTCAAAACCATTTTACCTCAGTTTGTGGTGAATATTGTTTAGTATATTTGTATTTTAAATTTCATGGAAAAACTATGAAAGATTTGCTAAGTTTGTTTTCTGAAAATTCTTTATGTAATGATCTTATATTAAGAAATATGTTTAAGACATTTTTTGTGAAATAAAAGAATATGTGAACGAAAATATGATTTTTATTTTTACATGTAATACAATATTAACCTTTTGTTTAATTTACACAAACACTTTTTATCACTGCATCTTATAGTCAATTAAGTATTTCACACAATTTAATTTTACAAAAAAAGATAATTGTTTAGACTGGATCTTGAATTCTTAAAAGCTAAGGTTTTTACATATAATACAATAACAAGCTTTTGTTTAACTTACACAAACACTTTTTATCAATGTTTCTTATTGTCAATAAAATATTTCACACAACTGTCTTTAGAAGCTACTTGCTTTGTTATGTTATATATTACATCACGTGTCGATTGCAGTTGACTTTCATCTTCAGAAGACGCGTAGAATTTCAATCTCACATCAGCGTGTTTCCAGTGCTCAGTGGGTGGAATGTTCTTAACTTTTTGCATATCATATATCTCGATTTTAATCAAGTGAGAAGCGTATGCTCCGTCATCTTGTCCGGTTGATATATAACCCACTCCGTCAGGAGAACTTTGACTGACATTCGAAGATCGTTTCAACGCTTTAGTTTTCTTCTTGGGAAGTTCAAAGAAGCTGTCGATGTTATTTGCTGAACGCTTTTTTGCCATGGCTTGCTTAACTTTAAAACCAGGCGTGCCTTCTTCGTCGGTTGATTCATCTTTATTTTCCGGGTAGTAATAGTTTTTGAAAGTATTTTC
Organism: Acleris sparsana; assembly: GCA_923062465.1. Taxonomy (NCBI): domain Eukaryota; kingdom Metazoa; phylum Arthropoda; class Insecta; order Lepidoptera; family Tortricidae; genus Acleris; species Acleris sparsana. The sequence goes on along the minus strand of OV281307.1, from coordinate 10,196,114 downwards.
AGAGAACTGCAACAATATCAAACAATAAATTAAACAACTGTTTACAATACCTACTCTTAATAAAAACACGGTGAACAAATGCTAAAAGACACACAGTTAAGTTATAATACTTGTACATACTCACATCCATTATTAGCCCTTTGTATAAACACTTCACTGCACGAAACAACACTGTTAAGTCTATATACTGCTATATGTACAGGGAGATCCGGTAACGAGCACAGTTGAGTAGCCAATACTTGCCGATATACAATAGCGCACCGCTTTTATACCATTCGTAAGTTAAGAAACCTTCTAGAAACAAGTTTGAACTCGTAGGTAAAACAGACGCCGTATTATTCATCAAAACCCAAAATAATAAAACGAATCCTTTGTGACCATAAAACTTAATAGGCTGCTACCAATAAAACAAGTAAGCCGTTAAAACCATTCACTAGGGCACACAAAACTTGTCGGTACAGGCTTTTTTGATTGATATACTCCATAGTAGGTATTTTGAATCCAGCAAGTCGGAACCAGTTTACATGCTTCGGTTTAGTTTTACATACTACTGTGTAACAGTAAAATTAAACATGTAGGTATGTGAAGCTGAACCCCATATAATATATCTACTACGAATAGATAATGTTAGTTAATGTTAGAAGTAGATACATACTCATAGATACACACCCGTACGCAGATTAAATTACATTTAATCACCATATTTTTATCAGCCTAAGTGTAGGTAATTTATTTAGAAATATATGCAATGTATGGTTTTTATAGTTGTTTAGAATAGGCTCTAAGTAACAACAGCATAAGATAATAAATGTTAATTTTAGCTTGGTTTGCTAAGATTATCATGGGTAAATTGAATTAAGTTTTGCTTAGGACTTAAGCTATGATTAAATTAGGTCTTAGCTTAGGTTAAGTTAGGCGATGCTTAATAACAGTTGAGTATGATTGTTCAAATATAAAACCAAGTGTAGCTACTTCTTTGATTGAATCATCTTTATTTTCCGAAAGTATTAAAAACGGTAGGTATTTTAAGTTATATTAGGTTTCACGATGTTAGGTTTACTTCAACAAGTTAGGTTAGGTTAGGTTAGAAGTATGATCCTTAAAAACATTAGATAATTATGTTAAATAAATAAATAAAATAAATAAATATCAGGGGACAATGTCACACCAATTGACCTAGTCCCAAACTAAGCTCTAGGCTTGTACTATGGGTACTAGACAACGATATAAATACTTATATAGAGAAATATATACTTAAATACATAGAAAACATCCATGACTCAGGAACAAATATTTGCGCTCATCACACAAACATCTGCCCTTACCGGGATTTGAACCCAGGACCGCTAGCTTCGTAGACAGGGTCACTACCAACTAGGCCAGCGCGTCGTTAAGTTAGGATAGGTTTCACGATGTTAGGTTTAGGTACTTCAACAAGTTAGGTTAGGTTAGGTTAGAAGTATGATCCTTAAAAACTTTAGATAATTATGTTAAGTTAGGATAGGTTTCACGATGTTAGGTTTAGGTACTTCAACAAGTTAGGTTAGGTTAGGTTAGGTTAGGTTAGGTTAGGTTAGGTTAGGTTAGGTTAGGTTAGAAGTATGATCCTTAAAAACATTAGATAATTATGTTAAGTTAGGATAGGTTTCACGATGTTAGGTTTACTTCAACAACGTAGGTTAGGTTAGGTTAGAACTATGACCCTATGAACAATATGTTAAGAAAGTAACTATTGCTACTTAATTAAATGATATGAAAAACACATAGGTAAATTAAAAATCACATAACAGCAGTTAATAGTGCATAATCAGACAATAAAAAAGGTGGAAACGCGTCGATGGGTGCAAGACAAAAGCCCCGAGAACGCCCGCGCACACACAATAGAGAGCTTGCCCGGTAATAGAAAAAGGGTCAGGTAGTTGATAACCTTTTTCTATTTAATACAGGTGCTATTGCTAAGTATGGAAAGGAGCGGTCTGAGAGCCTCGGGACCCTCCCCAAACGCTCTAAATGGCCCCCAAAACACCGAAAAAAAGTGTAAATTTTTTTTTTTTTTTGCCGCGAAGGCCCGCCCCTCGGCCGTCAGAGCACCTTTTTTCGGGGGGAGCGGCGGTGGGGCCAGTACCGGCGAATACATACTACTAACATTACGTCGCTTTACTTTCTCAACCTCGTATCTGATCGGATAGTTATATAGTAAAAGTCTTGTTCGTAGTTAAATAGTAAACTCTTGTTCTCTAAAAATAAAGACTACTTTCATGTCTAACTATTCGGTCAGATACGAGGTTGAGAAAGTAAAGCGACGATTACCATTCGTCCCTGTGTATCTGTGTATGTGCGTCTGTGTATATGTGTGTTTGTCTGTGGCATAGTAGCTCCCAAAGCAATACGCCGATTTAAATGTGGTTGTTTTCAAAAACCTGCAAGTATGAGTCGGATTCGCCCTTTTTTACCCATTAAAAAGTAAGGTAGTTCAGTCGTCATGTTTTTTATGAAATATCAGCTCGTAAATATCGGGTGTCTTATTTATTTAGCAGTTATGTTACAACATTTTGAATAGAAACAAATCGGAAAATCAGGTGCACAAGTATGCTAATGTTGCTGAGCTGATCGCCCGTCAAACGTTTTTAGTAAATATTATAACCTATGTAATGTAAGAGCTCTAAATAAATGTTCTATTTTCTTCTTCTGATGGTATACATAGATTAGTAAGTAAAGTTCTGTTTTCAGGTCGAGCATGGTTTGCGCCAGGCATTATGATGGTCAGTTTAGAACGTTCAATAATTTCTGCGAGGTCGAGTATGAAAATTGCAATAGTTGGAGACGTGAGTAACTGCCTGATATTATTATTTTACTTTCCTTCTAAATTCAAGTGTCAACCTTCTCAATCACATGGCAGCGAAAATTTCCCAGCAAATTGATCTATCTTTTTGAGAATACGTATTTTCAGTTTAGTTCCCAAATGGTCTGTTAAATTTATAAAATGCCTCATTTTTTTATATTCTCTCCATCACCTGACTTTTTTTTTTTAGTCGGACTTAATGATCTATCGTAAAATAAACCGGGCAAGAGCACGGCGGAACATGCTCAGTGTAGGGTTCCGAGGCCGCTAAGTACTACAAACATAAAAACAATACGTAATAGGTTATTTTCTATTTAAAGTCATTTGTTGCCGTTTTAGATGATGTTAGTAGATATAAACACTTTAATCGCCTGTATCTCAAAAACCAATGATGTTTACTTACTTAGTCGATATAATTTTCCTTTAAAATTCGTTATAAGCGGCGGGACGACGACACTAGACTCAAAAATAGCCCTTTAAATGTTAATATTTCATAAACGGCATCCCCACATTACATGTAGGGGAGGTAAATAAAAATATTAATTCCAGACTTTATTTCACGACTTTGTTAGCGTGACTAATATGGTAATATGTATATTCATGCCAAATTACAGCTTTCTAGTACTAAGACTCTCTGAGCTAGGATGGATCTGAGGACGGATGGACATGGCGAAACTATAAGGGTTCCTAGTTTGACTACGGAACCCTAAAAACCTGTAGGCTGTTCATAACCAAATCAAAATATTGTGACACATCTGAATATATAATACACCTTTTTGACATAATTTATTTACTTACTTTGTGCCGTGTTTATTTCAGAATGGAGCGTTGTGAAGCAAGTTAGATGTTGATCGGTAAAACGACTATAGTTAAAACATGGGCTGCATAAACCGACATTAGCTAATCTGTGGCCTTAAACAATATGCATTCAGTGAATATTATCATGATAAATAAGTTTCTGTAAAAAAAAACATTTTTACTAACTATTGAGTCCTAACACGGTGAGTCTACGTACGTTAAGAACAGCGGAGATCCGGTCACCACCTTCCGACTCCATCATCAAATCAGCTTTTAGATACCATATTGCATTGTCATCGGGTTTACATGTGGCAAATTCATTTGACCCAATTCCTTGAATGGGCTAAAATTTGGCCCATTCCGCTAATTGGAAGTGGGTTTAATTTAATTTCCTAGACTTGACACGTACATACATGTCTAATATAGCAAGTTAAAAAAAACCTTGTAAAATCAATAGGATTGACGTAAGCTGCCGGACAGGCGTCAGACTTCGACCGCATAAAAAAAAGATAATAGATGTTTATTCAGTACGTAGGCCGCACGGGCACTTTTACACGTCAAAATCTACCAGCGCAAAACAATGAATTAAACATAAAAAAAAACAAAAAACATTCAAGCATAGCTTGAGCAGGAAAATGTGTCAAAACTAAGAATTTTCATAGGGAGTAATAAGTAGTAGTAATAAATTTTTTTATAAAATATATATATTTAAAAAAATATATACTTTCCTATGATAGTGGAAGACAACCACCACATACAAAGTTTCGATAAGTACATTCTCCTACAGAAACCGTGTCCCCTGATCAATTTTCTGATATTAGTGTATGGGTCTCAGATTCGGCTTTACAGGTGCCCTGTGCCATCGTTTGCCTAAGGGTTACTAATGTCTTGCACAAAATTTATTCGCACATTTTCATTTCGCATAGCAACCATTGGCACAATCATCATTTCGAACAATTGCTTTTTGCCTAAATTTCTTGGCACACTATCATTTCGCACAATTTTCTTTGGCAGAATAATACATTGGCATAATGTTGATTAGAACAATACTCCTATGGCCGAATAATCGTATCGCCGAAATTGTTATGGCATAATAATCATTTCCCCGTAACCCATCATTTTTCTGACGCAGACGCAGTTTCAACCTAACCTAACCTAATTTTCTGGCAGCGATTCGGTTATGTGCGGAACGCAGTTTCAACCTAACCTAACCTAGTTTTCTGGCAGCGATTCGGTTCTGTGGGGATGTAGTTTTAACCTAACACCATATTGTGCTACAGAAAATTCTGCGATATAAAATTCGGCGGAATACATATTGTGCTACAGAAAATTCAGCGGTATAAAAGTCGACGATAGTAGTAGTATGCTATTCAAATTTGTGCCAAATGAATATTATGCGACATAATAATTGTGGTAAATATATAATTATGCGATAGTATCATTCGGCTGAAAGTAATTGTGCGAAAACGGTTATGCGAAGTGTATTTCGGACAACAGAGATTGTGCAAGATAAGGGGTACCCTTTGCCTAACCTTAGCGATTAAAAAAAAACAAGTTGGTTTATTTATTGGTCCTGGTCCTTTATCAACACCTTAAGAGGATTGTGAAGCTGTAAATTTCCATTAAAAATGCGTTAACGTTTCTATCCCCTTAAACCAAGTCCGATTTTAACGATTTCTGAATATGTTGCAGATATCATGGAAGACTTCATATGTACGTTTTGCTTTTCAAGAAAATATTTCTGAGAGTGAAAAAAATAAAATATAAAACGGAAAAATATACTCCTAGTTCTTTATAATACCTCAATTTAGGGGGTGAGAAACATTTTCGCCCGGAGATATAAATTTGTATGGTTTTTTTTGACAGCACCAATCTTCTTATGAAAACGCTTGATAATTTACAGCTTACCTCAATTGTATACATTATCACTTCCGGGCTTCTATTTCACTCGTTAAAATCATATTACTTTTGACATGTTACTAGTCTTTGTTTGAGTTAAAATCATTGATACAGTGTCAAAGGCAATATGCCTTTGCCGACTAGAATAGAGCCCCTGGAGTCTAGAGTACAGTCGAGTTCATATTTATGTGTACACTTTAGTACCTTGTCACTTTAATCCATGTGACCATTCCCTCGCATATCTCGACGTATCAGAAGAACTGCTGGATAAGTTAGAACGCCTGCAAAATGTATGTACCTATTCGCTTTATTAACGGCCTGCGGAAAATGACCACGTGTCCCAGTTCCACACCCAGTTACCCGCACCCAAAATGTATAAGAGTGTTTTAGGATGTTTCTCCTTAATTAAATCATAACTTACGGTTAAAGAAAACTTTATTCTCATAAGAATTAATTATAACTTCTCGAAATAAAGAACTAAAAAAAAATTTTATGTATTATTTACTAATTCCTTAACCAATTCTATTTGTTTTTAATTCAGTAAATGGTAAATGTACTGGAATTAATATCTGGCTAAAAAACCTTCCAAAAATAAGTCACTGTAGCTTAAGAATTTTACATAAATATCAGTGACCTATTTTGAATTAGGTCACTTTAAGACTGAAGAGTCATTTGTTTAGGCTCAGTTTAAAATGTAAAAATGACTCAACTAGTTTTAAGTCAGATCAAACAGCATCAATTTAGATTTAAATCCATTCATACGTAAAGCATACCTGATTAGACCTGATGTAACGACAAACTAAGTTTTACACACTTCTGATGCAATACAAAATTCGTCATTATTGCAATAGCGAGAGGGTTGGGTGCGCGGAAATGAAAGAGACACAAAGTCTACGTTTTTCCCTTTCCAGCCCAAATACGCCAGTTTTTGATTGAATAACAAAAAGAATATGGTTTTTTTAAGTCATTTTACGTATTTCACTCAATTCACTAAAATTTTGAATTGAGTCACTTTCGCTCTCACCTTGTGAAATGTCCATATCCTGTCATTGCTTTTCATCACTTTTTATTGGCCTCACTCTCCCTCTTACCTTTTGCGAGAGGGTTAGCTTCCTGGTGAGCGGTTCCTAGATTCGCTTGCGGTCGATTGGTAATCTCTCTATCGCCTTCCCAGCCTATACGTCTAAAACCTACTCCAAATTGTCGGTGCACTCTGTCAGACTGTGGGGTTCGGCTGCCATCTGATATTAGGAAATCGCAATCGCTCGCATCTCTACAAGGAAAATTGAGGAAAAACTGGCTTGACTCCTTATAATTGTATTACTGTCCTTTGTTTTATCATAGATGTAAGTTTGTATAATATATTTAATTATATTGATTCTTATTTGTATTACTTTTATGTCTCTGTTAGTATTTATTCATAAGGTCTAAAATTTTAGTTCAAGCATTTTGCATAAACTTTGTTTTTCACAAATGTCTACCATATTCTACTTTTCTCATTTTCCTCAATCACCCAAAGCTGGAAAAGATCCCTTTAGAGTGGTAAATTTGCCTTTGTAAATTCAAGTTCTGTAAATTTCGTATTTGATAACATACAATTTATATATGGCAGTTTATACATGACATTGAATAGACATGGTAATAAAGTGTACACATGTTTTATTTACTTGACTGTACAACTTTTCTAGACCCACATAGGTGTAACATTGTCAAACTTGACCGGAGTTGACGTAGGTGTTAGGGTCACTGTTTCGTTCTTGGTTATATTTTTTTTCTTTCCAAGTATTGATTCCAAAGGGTCATGGAATGTATCGCTGCATTGTCCTTTAAAAAGGTAATCATTTAAGAAACGCCAATTTTCTGAAAGAATAAACGTATCACAAATTACTATTGTACCGTTATGGACTTGCATTTTTGAGCTACTGTAGAACAAAGGGGTTAATATGATATAGCTATGCAGTTCAGTTTACGCTGAGAGAAAAGGACAGAGCTATTGAACTGCTATAGCTCTGTCCTTAACGCTCACCGTAAAATTAACCTTCATAGCCATGTCGTCATAAGGACCTCCAATTTTACACATATTTTTTTTCTTTGCCCCGCCACGACTTCAACAGCTACTACCGCCGGGATATGGCGTTTCCACAATGAAGTGATTTCACCAGTGTCTAGTATAATTATATAAGTATAAATCAATATAGCAATAAAACATAATCCAATCTTCTCTAGGAAGATTGGGGGCAACGTTGTACGGTGATATATAGGACAGAGGTCAAGATAGTTTTAACCTCTGTACAACTGCGAGTCCACTTGAAACGAGAAGTAAGATGCCAGATACACGAAATAAGTCCAAGTCTTCAATCACTGTGCAACACAAAGGCATAAAAAGTACAAATCACTAACAGAAAAGAACTTTGAACACCTAAATACACAAAAATACTAAACTAAAACCAATTACACATCCGCCATCTTTTGACGTTGCAAATGGCCTCCAATTTTACACGTCATGTGAAACCTAATTGCTCTTGACATGCAGTGCTATCGTATTGTCAACGTCATTATTGCTATTACTTGACAGTACTGGCAGCCGAGTTAAACAAACCATAATATGTCAACACCAATAAGTTTTTAACGAGTAGCATGAATGAAATGTTTAACGTTTAATTTTACATTATTTTTAATTATTATTTCACTATGTATACTAAATTTAAATGTTGATTTTTTTCATAGTCAACTGAATTGGTTTGGTTTTATACAAATGGTTAAAAAATTGGTCGCTACAGTCGCAAAATGAAAAAAATCCTCACTTTTCAACACTATTAATTCAATGCCTAACTACGTTAGGGTACAAGTAAACATAAATCATATTTGCATAAACTTTATGTGTAGGTAGGTGTAACGAACGTACATTTTTGACCAATAAAAAAAATAGGCTTGAAATCGTCATGTAATTAGAGATGCCAAATCCTTTGTAACTTATAGGAAACTCAACCTTATTGTAGTAGAAAGTCAGATTGACTTTGGACCTAAGGTTGGTAACAAAGTTCTTGACTGTACAGCACAACCAGTTTATTAATCTTCGGTTTTAATTATATCAAACGCGAGTTGCAAAATATACTGTCACTAAAGCTTACTGCCCCAATTGATGGGTAACAAAGCCGAATAAGAACTAAGTAAACACATTTTTTTTCGATTTAAAAAAGTTTTAACTTTGTTGAAGTTATTTAAAAAAGTGATACCAACTTTTCGTACCAAATATACGATGATGTATGATTATGAACTACATCTGGCCGTCTCATTCCACTCGAAAAAACTTATTGCTTTTGACTTGATATAGTATTGTCAACGTTACGATAGCTCTTATTTACTTGACAGTAAGTGCGAGTTAACAATACCATATTACGTAAAAAACAACATTTACTTCGTAGAATAGAGGGCCTGTAATGTAACGTATTAAAGTTTATTGAAACTGACTGTACTATTATTGATTACTTATTACCTACCTATCTACCTGATAATCTATTTAAGATAGTGTTGACCGATTCTAATGAAATTTCGTGTGTATATTCAGTCGTATATGACGTGAACTATTTTTAAAAGGTATGTTTGAAAAAAAAAACAGTTGGATATATTTAATAATTAAGAAATAAAGTAAAATGAAACAAAACGACGTGATAAAAGTGTTAGCAAATTTAAAAATAAACCTGGAACGCTCAATAAAATTTAAAAGGAAGGTTACGATTATCGAGTGTGTATGTATGTATTTCTATTTCGAAAGCGCGCTTTGCAGCCTAAACGTCTTGATGGATTTTAACACATGTGGTGTCGTGAGATTCGTCTTGGAAGTGATAAATAAGTATATGCATTTGAAAGGGAAAGGGTAATTTTTTTAAACATACTATCAAATCTAGCTGTCTGGTTTTAAATGCTGGTTTTTTAAAATAATTATATTATTAGTCCATCAGTAAGATAACTGAAAAAAAATTGAACACACTACAACTATTTTCTAGTGTACTTATCAAAAAAACAAACAAAAATGAATAATAAAACGTGCATCTAAGTTCGGGAGTGGGTGCGACGTCGTGACGTCACAACGTGGTATAAAGCGTGCCACGGCGTGACGTCACGCGAAACTTCAACGCAACGAAGCGTTACGTTGCATTTTTAGTTTAATTGACAAAAGTAAAAATATATTTTGAATATTTTTTGATAGAGTAAACGACGGACTGATTTTTTTGGACACTAGCTTATTATTTTATTCTCTCAGGCTTAGAAATCCGTAGCATCAAGTTTTGTTTTAATAATAATATTGTTTTGCTCCCACATGCTCGAAAATGTTAACCGTACTGTTGTAAATTCAGCTTGCGAAGTTTTGAGTTCCACGTCCAGGGAATATAACAAAAAAAAGTTATTATTTACCTACGGCAGCGGCACCGAAAATGTTTAAAATTTCACTACACACCTGGTGTTTTAGTTTTTGCCCATGTTTGGACTAGAATATAACCAACTCCAAACAGCCAAACACTCGTGCAATCAACATTCTTCCTTGTAAATTTTACTTTTTAAATATCACAGACTAAGTAGCTAAACCTTTTCAAACAACTTTTACAGTGTATACTCGTATTTAAAAGTTTATCAAATAGTTTAACTTTTTTGCATAAATTGCGTTCACAATCAAAATAATTAACATAAACGCGTAATTAAGTACTATAATTTAAACAACATTTTATTCAAATTGAAATTATTTTATGGTTTTTTTAAATGCCTTATTTCAGTTTCATACCAAATCGTACCTGTTTTGAATGTAAATGAAATTATAATGTATGAGTAACGCTGGCAATGATAGGTAGCGAAAATGTTAAACAACACGTGCAAACGTGAAACACTTGCTAGGGAAAGGATTCTATGATTGACCACGAGCGAAGCGAGTGTATCAAAATATAATCCTAAGCGTAGCGAAACAAACAAACAAAAATGGCTTTCCGAGCTAGTGAGATGAGATTATTTGAACGCCTTGCTCTGTAAGTACAATTAGACTTTGAAAAAGAATCATTACATACATACGCATACATACATGAACCCTGAAAATTACACTCCTTTTTTTGGGCAGCCGTGTAAAAACGTATTAAACGTAGTCAGACGTATTAACATTTAAATAATTTGTACTCGTACCTTTTAGTGTTTTGCAGTTTTCAAATAACATATCACAATAGTTCGGGAAAACTTTCTGTTCATTTTTCAAGTTTACTGCACAGATTTTATGATGTCTGGAATCAGAATAATGTACATACTGAGAAGTAAAGAGATTACTGAACAAAAAGCGCTTATACAATATTCGGCTTTGGTATATTTGACTGCAGCCCGAATCGGTCACCAACTTACTAAACGCCTTTTTTTTAAATAGTTTTAATCGAAATCGGTTAAACCGAATGCAGCCTTCGCATTCAGCCAGCCTCCGAAAGTTCTGGCATTATGTTAGAGCAGTTTAGTTAAGAAAAAACATAGAAAAATCAAAAATGCATAATGTTTATTTGTAAAATAGCACAGTTCTCAAAGTATTTAGGATTTACATCTTGTTATATCACAGTCCTTGGAGAGTCAATATAAACATGGCAGTGATTAAAATAAAACCCGGGAATAAAAAAAGAATGAATGAGAACGATTTTTGCTTAGGACAAGGGTATATTTTTAAATAGATAACATGACATTTTATAACGAGGAGATTCAACCATACAACGAACACATCAAGTCGCGTAGCTGTGAAATTGCCTTAAGAAAAATTCAGGTACTGGTTTAGCGTTCTTCTATCAATTTTTAACAAAAGTACTAATCAAATAATAGCAGTAGGCTTGAATAAAAAATTAAATATTTAATTATGTGAGAATTTTCGAAAATTAATGACATTGTTTTCATTGTTTTTCTTTTTCTTTCGTACAATAAAGTGTTAACATAGGTACATACATATTTTTAAATGTTGCAAGGTTGACTCATTTCAGATTTAAAAAAAAAAAGAATAGGCACACAAATACAAGATATATATTTTTATCATAACTGGTGTAGACCCGGGTGAAAAACTTTTAATAATTATGTAAACAAAGAAGTATTCTTACGAGTTAACTAGCATACACGAACTTCGTTCTTGAAGGCATAGATAAAAATTGCTATCTTTCTTTGAACTGATTACGTCCTCCAGTTCTATTGAAACCGCCCCTTTTCTAAACCTGTTCCTTTCTGTCACTTGAGCTAGGTAATCCTCAAAAGATGCAGTGAAGCCATCATCAATATCAAATTTGCCGACGCTTTTGTCAATTTTGAGGAGTGCTATAAATACTGTGGAAAATGTAATAATTATGTAAGATCGGTATCAATTGAAATACTATTATTACTCCATAATCATGTGCTGAAGATCGCACCTTTAGAACAATAGTGACCTAATTCAGAAATTTTTAAATTTCGAGTTGTCTCTATAATAATAAATCTATGACTTGAAGTTTGAAAGCTGAAATTGTGAATTAGGTCACTATTGTTCTGAAGGTGCGCAAGTGAGGGCTTTACAAGATTTTATTTATCTTGCAATGTTGTGTTTGTCAGTGTAGGTCAAATCTTGCAGTTCCCCAAATATTGACCTATAACAGGTCTGCAAAACATTTACCCGCTGTATCGTTTGTACGATTTTTTATAAGTTAGATATTTTTTTTACTCATTTCAAAATGTGTAAACATTATTACTAGCGACCCGTCCTTATTTCGTTTCGGTTTATGTGAGCTTATTGTAACACCCGTACATTAACCAAAATTGATAATACATTTAAACCTTTCTCTTGAATCACTCTATCTATTGCTGGAAAATGCATTAAAATCTGTTAAGTAGTTTAAAAGATCTATGGGAACAGATAGCAGAAGTGAATTTGATACAATGCAAAGATATACCTATCTGAAAATAATTTGTAGAAAAAAACCGGTTTCCGAAAAAATGTGTTTTCCGAAAAACTCCGACACACGAAACAGCGGGCAAACGTTAGCCTTAAGGTAAATTTCGTTATAATCCTCAAAAGTTGCTCAAACTGATTTTTTGATTTTGGTATAATATTGCAAAATAATGTTATTGCATGATTTAAGGTGTTATTATCTTCATGAAATCTCATTGGCCTTATTATGCAAGGAACCGTTTTCTATTACCAAAATAATTATTCATAACTTACGTGCAATGCATTTTAAGACGAATATTCTCTTCCCGAGCATATTAAGCACTTTACGCTTAGTTATCGTATCGATAGTTAGATTTTAGAGTAGTAAACACTCTTCAAATTCGTTTATTTAACTATTGCGTTTATGTTTTGTTTTATGGCATCTTTCCCCGTTTGATGTAAATGCCATAATTATTGATTGATTAAAACCTCAAAAAAAATACTCGCCAAGTGCGCGATTGGTTATAATATTGTCGATAAAAAACTTAAACGCTAACCCACATGATGAAATTTTACAACTAGATCCAAAGAACTTTGGAAATTTTCAATAAATATCATGACTTCTTTAGTCTTTAACCGATCAGTGCCATCAAGCAAATATTTATTTTATTATTTTCTATCAGGCCATCTGAACATACAAAAAAAGAAGAAACTTACTGATATAACACCACACAGGCCAAGCCGCTGAGTCTAGATTGGCACGTAGCTCACGTAGGTTTCTTATGAGCAGGGCCCGTACTTTTCATGCCGTTGACGCAAAAATTACGTCACGTGACATAAAGTTCATCCCAAATGATTTTATTGTAATTATTAAGCATTAGTCGTCAATGCTTTAATCATATACAAATCAGGGACCGGAAAACCCGTTCCTTTGCTTAAGCCGTTCGAACGGCTTACCCGTTCATACGGTAAGCCAATCGTTTCGGTAACCTCTTCACCGGCTTACCCAACGATTAGATAGCCCTATTAAGCCGGGATACCCTAACCGTAACCCTTTTGTAACCGCTTACCGAATGTCGTTGGGTTTGATATTTATTTGAATAAGCGCTTACCGTTCGGGTTAGGGTAACCCCTTCGCTCCCTTCCCGCGCGCCGCGCGCGCCGCTATTATTAAGTGTATTGGTATTCGCACGGCTTTGAAGCGCGCGCGCCGCCCGAGTTTAGGTTTCTTTAAACGGTCCAATAATATGTCGTACGTAGTTTGTCAAAGAACTAAATTTGCTTGAAGGTATTTTAAGCGGTAACACATTCGGAGGTTTTGATACTGGTAAGCGGTAAGCCAAATTAACTCGATCGAATGGATTATCCGTTTAATGTGTGAACCGATTAAGCGCTTACCGAAATGTTCGGGTTTATAAAAATCAGCGCTATAAAAACCCTTTAAAAACCCCGGGTTAGGGTAAGCGGGTCCGGTCCCTGATACAAATTAGTTAAGTAATCTATTAGCTACTACAACGTAACCTAAAACGTAAATGAAACTATTTGATTGAAAAGGACAGTGGCACAAACATCATAGAGTAACATTATCATTTATAAAAACTGTTGTTATGTTGTAACTGAAGTGGCAGTGGGCGGGGCACATTGCTCGCAGGACTGATAGCCGATGGGGTCAGAAGGTTCTGGAGTGGCGTCCGCGGACCGGAAGACGAGCTGTAGGCAGGCCTACAACAAGATGGAGTGACGACCTCGTCAGGATCGCGGGACCGCGGTGGATGCGAAAAGCACAAGACCGGTCTGAGTGGAAAGCCTTGGGGGAGGCCTATGTCCAGCAGTGGACGTCTTTCGGCTGACATGATGATGTTATGTTGTTATAAATACTAATACATGACAAAAAAACTCAATTTGGCATTTTTAGTGGTAAACCATTTTACCGCTTCTAATCAGTTTTTTTTTATAACCACCATTTAATATAAACCTGAACACCTGCCAAATAAAAGCAGAGCACCCTGTGTGTAAAATTTTGGCCATTTTGACGTCAGCGGCATAAAAAGTACGGGCCCTGCTTATGAGCTCTAGGGGTGCACTAAGAAAGGAATTTCCGAAAATCGACCCCCCACGGGAAGAAATAGGGAAAGTAGCGGGGAACTAATTCTATGCGTACGAAGTGGCGGGCGTTCTCTACATACCTACATACATACGTACCTTCACTCCTGTTTCCCAATGGGTTAGACAGAGACTACGGAACGACAAGTGCACCGGTCTAAACATACACCTTTAGCTTCCTCTACATATATCAAACCCTTTTTTTATGGCATAGAGAAGACAAGCAAGCACACAGGCCACCTGATGGTAAGTGGAAATTGTGACCCATAGACAATCGCATTCACAAGACTGCAAGCCTAAGACTGCAAATGCGTTGCCAACCCTGAGGACTAAGATGGAATGCCTCTATGCTGGTCATTACACCGGCTGTCTTATCCCCAACCCGGAACACAACAATGTAAACACTGTTTGGCGGTAGGTTAATGGATAAGATGGTGGTAGCGATCCAGACGGACCCTGCACAAGGTCCTACCACGCGCGTGCAAAGCATCAAAATCACTCATTCTCTCTCGCCATACATCTTTCGTAACTCTTCTTTCGTCAATCCTTTCTAAATGACCAAATCATCTTAGCATAGCATTTTTAATTATCCTCGTTAGGCCCACCATAACTCGTGTTATAAACACGGAGTTTTTTGTGAGTGGGACTTTAAATCTGCCAGCCCCGCAATAAAGTACAATTACGTTCGTTCTAAAATGCCATTAACATTTTATTTTATTTTATTTTTTATTTTTTATTTTATGGCAGTACTTTAATTACACTAAATCTATAAAACGGGATTTAATCGCGTAATGAATTAAACATTTACCTTGACGTTTCGACTGTGTTACAACAGCCGTAGTCACGAGAAGACTGAACCACCGTGCGAGTTTTGCGACCTACCCGCACTTGATCTTGTTTTTCTTCATTCGAAACGCCATCATACCGACACACAACACTCTCATTATCCGACGATTCATCCGAAGATATTCCTGCTTACATTTACCGATTTTAATTATGCATATCCTATTGCACATTGGGCCTTATGAGGATATAACGAGGAACTAAAAAAAATTCAGTTGTTGGTTTTTCGATTTTTATTATCTTTTATATCTACTGCGCGTCGAAAAACGCCCAGGGCGCCAGCGCAGCAGGTCTTTGAAGAAATTTGATGGGTCCGCTATTACGTTTAAGGATTCTGGCAATTGCTTTGTCATTACTCCTCAGAAATGATAGAGACAAGTCCTTGCAACCCTCGTCGTCATTATAGTATCGCCATATTTCTGAAAAGAAAAGGGTTTATTTGTAGGATCAATTAATGTAACCGCCACAAATCATGAAACTAACATTTATTTCAAGGTCGAACTGTATACATATAGGTAGGACCTTGTGCAGGGTCCATCTGGATCGCCACCATCTTATCCATTAACCTACCGCCAAACAGTGTTCGCATTGTTGTGATCCGGTTTGGGGATAAGACAGCCGGTGTAAAGACTAGCATAGAGGCATTCCATCATAGTCCTCAGCGTTGGCAACGCATTTGCAGTCTTAGGCTTGCAGTATTGTGAATGCGAATGTCTATGGGTCACAGTTTCTACTTACCATCAGGTGGCCTGTGTGCTCGTTTGCCTTCTCTGTGCCATAAAAAAAAATCAATTTCGTCAATTTGGCTTCCTTTTGAGTATGCTTGTGGTAGCTCGGGGCGCGTACGTTCGAGTCACGCACACATGCAAGCCGTGCGATATACCTTAGTTTGAAGTTGAACTACTGTTTAGCCTGGGCCGCGCCGCGATTGGCTGGGTTTAAGGTATTGAGCGATGCGCATCGCAACCCTGGCCCTCGAGGCATCAGGTCCTTAAGGGTCAGAAAAGAACTACTTTTCTATTTAAACTATGCCACAGACTAAGTTAAGGATCTAGCTTTACAGCGCACGGTACTAACTTGGGGCACGAACACTATATATAATTTTGCGACAAAAAATATATCGATGTTACAACTGTCAAGTTATTCAACACTAATAAATATTATTTAATATGTAATAAACAATTTTTATTTTTTCCATTGTAAACAATCAATATTTTTTCCAATGTTTGTTAGTATAAAGATTGCCGTATAGATGAAAATATTCACTTTAAATTATTATGGAACTCATAGCCAGCGGGAATTACCTTGCATATTATTTACTATATGACAGGCACTGATAGTAAATTAACTTGTTTTGTTTGAAATGACATCCATATACTTATATCTTACAAGACTTGTTATCGGACATGATATAGTAGTAGAGGATCTTCAATGAGCACATGACATACATTTAGATCGACATCTTACTTATCGATATCAAATCTCTAGAACGTGCCCCGTGTTAACACGTCTGCTGATAAAAGTCAATTACTTAATTTGCCAGTTACCTCCTACTTTTCTGCAATTTTCTAGCATCATGTCACATATGTTTTGAAACCTTTTTTTTTTCCCGCCTTTGTTTATCGCACAGAGTGGTTCTTGGCTGAAAATATTTTAAAACATGGCAATATTAGGTAATAGTTTGGCGTTTAAGCTCGATAGTCCTGCAATAGGGTTCCGGACTGACAGATCGAATAAACTTTTTTATGTTGGTACCTCGAGCAGGGTTCGTCGGGATCGCTACCACCAGCTTATAATTTAACCATTAGGTTGGTATGTGAATGCTTAAAGGGGGGGCATGTAAAAGTCAGGAACTTTGGACTAGTTAAAAGATAAACATACTATAAGTCCCCACCCCTCGGAGGTGAGCCCTATTGGCCCACAAAAAAGGTCCAGTTTTTTGTTATTTTGTCAACATCTTGAAAACGATGCGTCATAGGAAATTTCGTTGTATTGCATTATTACAGCTGATAAATTTCTCTACAACTTTGAGTATACATATACGTATACAAGCAACTATGCAAGTTAGAGAAAAATGTAATTTTGAAAATCAACCATCCATAATTATTTTTTGCCAGGGCTACATGCCAAGCAGCATTCGTATTGTCATATTACAGCGCTGGGAAAAGACAACTGATGAAATTAGTATACTTAGAGCTATTTTATCTCAGTCCTCAACGCATTTGGAGTCTTATGATGTTGATTAAATGTCTATAGCTCTGAGATTCCACCTCCTATCTGGTGGCCTGTGTGCTTGGACGCCTTCTTGTCATAAAAAACCGGGCAAGAGCATATCGGACCATGCTCAGTGTAGGGTTCCGAAGCCGCTAAGTAAATACACTACAAACGTAAAAACAACAACTAATAAGTTTCAGATGATTTTGTTGGTATAAACACTTTTCAGATTAGCTCTTCAAAGCTCAATATTACATAAACGGATCCCTTAATCCAAAAATTGTTTGTACAAACCCGCAATATTTTATGAAAGACCTATCCAACGATATCCACACGTGACGTGTAGGGGAACTAAAAGCTAAACTAAAAAGTATTTATTTCCAATTTATATTTTACCCTTTGTTAGGCGTGACTAATATGTATATTCATGCTCAATCACAGCTTTGTGGTACTAAAAGTCTTTGAGCTAGGCTGCGGACGGACGGACGGACATGGCGAAACTAAAAACGTGGTATGAAGAATTGTCTAAACTTACAAGATTTTGTCACACACATAATAAAGTACAAATCAAATAATAGTATACTAGCTCCTTTAATCCGAACGAGGCCAACAGGGTAAGCACAGCAGCTCTACGCATTTAATAGTGAATGATAGATCAGGACATCTAAGGGCTGGTTCAGACGGACTGCATTTGAACTGCAACCCAGCTGCAAAATGACATTTCGGGGCTACTTCTGATTCAGTTGACGTAACCGTACTGTCCGCAGTTGGCGTGCAGTCCTCTCAAACAAACACCGCCTGCAAGCTAGTCAAACGTATTTTATTGTATCGTAAAAACGGCTAAACATACAAAGTGTCAAATTGGGTACAACTATAGTCTAAAACCCAGAAAAAAACCGCAAACACTAAAAAAATGGTAAGAGTTAGTTGGGCTCGCATCCGATTTGAAATCGAATACAAAGCAGAAGATATAATACCTACCTATAATTCCTAACTGGGCGGTACGGAACCCTTGTTCAATTAATTATTCTAGTTATGGCTTTAGACGTAGAGACCTGGGCGTGTTGTTCTCATAGTCATTATTATTTTTGCTAGATTTAAGAATTCATTATTTATTACTTTACTAAATATTACTTAATTTAACTTACTTTTAAGGATTTTTGTTATTATGATTGAAAAAATGACCTGCGGGAGTTTCTTGCGGCGCTTCTTCTCCGCAATGATGGTCTTGTCTGAAGCGCTGGTAGATTCACTCTATATTACCGACGTGTAACAGAGCCCTCATGTGGCCTATTTACTGAATAAATATTTTGAATTTTAAATTTGAATTTTGGTGCACGAGTCCGACTCGCACAAGACCGGTTTTTTAAATAAAATGCTTACGTCTCCGCGCTTATACACACACGAAAATCGTTGAGGCAGAAAGAGATGTGGTCGTCTTTCTCGTTTTTGAACATATCCTCCAGCCCTGGAGGCATTGGTCGAGGTGTTTGTAACCAGTAGGGTGGATCGGCGGGGTTATACACTTGTGCCTCCTCTGGAACCGTGACGTCAATGGGAAGTTCTTGAGTATCACCGAAGATTATTAGTGATGTGACTACGGAAGAATTACTGTTTTAACACTATTTATCATATCCATGGCTTAGTTTACAACCCTAATTATGATTATTATTTTACTGCCGTGATTATTAAAATTCATTTCTGTGTCATTTTCTCTTTTCAAAGCTTTTAAAGCCTTCTTCTTATATAAAAACAATGTGACACAATAGTATTAAGTACACTAAGTGTATGTTATAATGTATTAACGGCCATTATTTTGCCAAAAAGATGTTTTTTTTTTTTTTTACTTTATTTATCTTAAACACAATTAAATTTTACATCCAATAGCACCGTTAAACCACATAGAGGTTTGTCTCGATGCCTGAGCCAACTATGTAAAATACATATTACTCGGTAAATTAGATCTGGCTAATCTTACAGTTACCTTCTAAAAATTAAATTACAAAAATAAAAAAGAATACTTAATAATAAAAATTAAAAAATGAATGAAATGTGTAAATTGTTATTTAATTAGTTTAACATGTGTATATATTTAGAGCCCGCGTTATCTCTCCTCGCCGAGCGCTGCACCGGCGGCAAACCAGTTTTCGCCCACGAGTACAGGCTGCTCCACCCATGATAATAATAACAAAATAAATCAAAACACAAAAAGATATGAATAATTAAATAAAAAATAAAAATAAAAATAAGACTTTTTTTTTTATGTGAGTAGTTGTTTAAGCAATAAAGTAAAGTTAAGTTGTTTAAAGTATGATTACAATCGACGAAATGACTGTGCGTCCTAAGAGCATTTAGTTCATTTGGTAAATTATTTTTCTTACATGAATTATAAATTAAGGGATTATTCTGTTTCCTCGTCGTCTGACCTTACTGCTGGTGTCCCTCAGGGAGCCATACTATCCCGGGTACACTACATAATTCCGTAGAGTCATAATTCCGAATCAATTAAAATCCCGAATTTCCATAATTCCGAATGCATTGTTTCGATAGAAGAGTTCATTTTTCGATCGCTTAGAAATCAAATCTAACCTAACCTACGTATAGCTATTAAATTATGAATTGAAACTAAAAATAGCTCTAGAATAACATAGCATCCGGAATAATGAAAATTCGCACAAAATGAATATTCGGAAATAAATAATTCGGAATTTTGAATGTGTTCCAATACTACATCCGCTTTTTTTTTTCTTTTTTGGTCAACAGCATCGCAGCAACAGTAAGTCGTAAGGTCTGCAGAACTTCCTCATTAAAACATTAATGAATAAATATTCGTTGTCATTTGTGAATTTAGTACCTGCTAATACTAAAATTGTTCCTTAATAATGTGTTTTTATTTATTAAAATTTAACAATAAATTATGCCTATACGTACATAGAACATTTTGCAATGCATTTGCAGTCTTATAGGCTTGCAGTCTTGTGAATACGATTGTCTATTGGGTCACAGTTTCCCCTTACTATCAGGTGGCCTGTGTGCTCGTGAGCCTTCTCTATGTTATAAAAAATAATACAATCCCTAAGATCTTAACTACCATGGTAATATTCATTATATTCATTTCATATTAATTAGCGTGTACACTTTGTACTAACTGCGGGGGCGGCTAACTTAATATTCGAATGAATGTGAGTAAACTTCATAGTTTTATGAAAATATTTCGGATCCATAAACTCAAAGACCTATTCTGATATATAAACACAAAATTTTGCAATTTTTTAACACCGTTTATAAACTATTCACATGTAAACATTAAAATCACTTTCATGTAAAATTATTTTAAATGTAATTAATACGATTGTGAAGTAAGCCATCGATTAGGCAGTATGACGTGAGTGTCTACACAGACATCTGACTGGTTTTCTATTGTGTGTGACTCGACATCATCAGCTTTCCGTCCATTGCTGGACGTCTTTGAGTCTTACGATTTTATACTATTTACTGGTACTTATATGAGCTCTAGTTATAATTATGTAAATCTCTATGAATTAAGGGTACCTAAACGAAAATGTTACATGTGTGGCTTTATAGAAATATAGTAACAGCAAAAGCTAGAAAAAGTGCAAAAAAATCAGAGCCACCATTTTTTTTTTTAATTTAAAGAATGTAAAACACACATAACATAAGACAGACGCCATGTGTTGCCTGTTTTCAATCTGATTATCAATTTTATATTTACGGATATCTATTAGTAGAGCTACCTTTTTTCAGAATGCAATTTTAGGAGAAAACTCGTAGGTGTTGTTATTCATCTCATAAACGTAACAAATGAACAAACATAGTAACATTTGCATTTATTATATCAGTATGGATGTCGTAAGACTTAATTCCTGACTTTCTTCCTTTCTTTGTTCTCTGTCTATCTCAGCCATATAATAGGCTGCGCACATTATTGCTTTATCACTTTAACTAATTTGTCGCCAAAGCGACCAGGTACTAAAGTGTATAGCCAAGTATAAGGCCAAAGAAGAACTCTGTAAAAAGAAGGCAACGTGCTTGCGATTCCTCTGGTATTGTTTGAACTGAACCAGAATTCTACAAGTGAATAATGTTTCCTAATAACAGTTTATCATCATCATTGTCATCACTATCATTATCATTTCCATCATTATCATCATCATCCACTTTGATATTGGAATATTTCTGCTGTCCTCCATTCATACCTAAATCATTTACTGTCTAATTGGTCGAAGTTATGATTTTATTTAGACAACTCCCTTTTTAAATTTTTCTTCTCCTTGAGATACAGTTACGAACATATTTTATAAAAAAAACTTGTTAACCGTTCCGTAAAATAAAATGAACATTATTATGAATGAGCTATATTTCACTGTATAATTGTCAAAATAACATACCTGTCAAATACTTCAAGAACAGCATCTTGTTTCTTTTCATGTTCGGTATTAATTAACGCTTTAATAATGTCGATAACGAGATTCCGTTTATGTCGTTAATATTATCATAAATATTAATTAACCATATTCCTGTACATACTACTTACTGCCTTTTATACTTGTCAAAGTGAATTTATTTTGATGACAAAGTTGCAAATAGCCTATTTTTATAAACGTAGACCACTTCTTGAGAATTAACTAAGGTACTAAGGTAGTTTAGTACATAAGTAGAGTTATTTTGTTAGTTTATTTACTATATTTTATATAACGATCTTCAAGTATGTAATTACTGACTGTAAGAAATTTACACCTATAGTCAAATACATATTTTTCCTACTCGTAGTCTGTAACTAATTGTTATGCAATGGAACTGTTTTGACTGTTAAGGTTACTTAATAATACAAGATCTCTTCCATATAATATTTAATTTCATTAAAAAAAAACTTAACACTATGGGTATTTATTGGTACTCCACGTTTTGGGCTCTAAAACGCGGAGTACATGCAGATACATTTACATATTTACAGATTATGCTACACAAATTATTCACTTAAATACAAACTTAACAGTAGTAACACAGAACAAAACATTTAAAGGAACTTTTTACACCTTAAATCTAAAACAGTCAGTTCAAATTGACACCAAGCATTCTAAATGCTTTGCATTTCTATGCTGCTATGCTCATGCTATTTGCAGCAGTTTTTTAGTCAGAAAATCTGCGAGCAGTGAGAGGTTTTCGTGTTAGTCGTGACAGTGTGTTCCAGTGCTGCCAGAGCTGTTAATTCAGTATCCATCTTCCTATTTTTATGCCTTATATCTTTCAACTGTCCTTTCTTACGACAGCAGCAGAGAATCTCCTCGAACTCCTTTCTGAAGTTATCATTCAACCATCCATACAGAAGAGGATTAGAAACAGCGCTTGACATTCCGCAGATATGGCAAATTGCATAAGTGATTATTATTGATTTTTCATCACTAAATATAGGTCCTGAAGTGAAATCTGCTACTAGATTAAACGCGTTCAACGGTAGCCAACTTATTACGTACGTCACTGCTATGGCTATAAGAATCGCTGGAGTCTTTCTGGTCATGCGTCGCCGACCTCTCAACCTTCTGTGTATTTGAATATGTGCTAGGACAACGACTAGAACAGGTAGCAAATATTGAAATATAAGACTAAATACGGAGTAGATGGCTCGTCCGTCGTCGATCGGCCAGTCTTCGATGCAAAAGCTAAGGGAGTCGAATTCTGCGAGACCGATATTGTGTGTCTTCAGGCTTCGAAACATGTAGAGAGGAGAGGCGAGAGTGAAGGCGGTTGCCCAAATAAAGCACATTGTGATGAGAGCTCCCATGGTTTGAAGACCGCGTCTTGTAGGGTACACGATCAGCTGTGAACAAGGGATATTATTGAGAATCTCGAATAGTAAAAAGGTGTAACCGTAAAACTAAAATAATACTAATAATTTAATAAGCCATTATAATATGCTGCCACGCACAAACATGAATATCAAAAGATGGTATATGTGCTTCTGCGTGAAGAACGTGAGATAGAATTTAATAAATAAAAAAAAAACTGTTTACTTTAAAACCAACACATTCGTAAAAATGGTTAGCCGGATTGAGATCTTAAAAGTACTCAACTATTGAATAAAAATTATTGTTAAAGAGTGTATTTAGGGATTCAAAGATTCAACCAAAGTCACGCGAATAAGTTGTTACGTGTATAGTTAAGAAATAAAACTGTCATGTATTTGGATTCTAATCATCACATTTAATAGTCTCAAGGAAATATGATCAAGTTTCATGTATCCAATTGACTTTGACGTTATGGTTAGTGAGATATGATCGCGGAACACTATCGACTTTTGGTGGCGTTTCGAACACAAATATTATTAAGATTCCTAAAGAAGAAAAAGCTAAAATGACGTAAACCGGAACATTTTCCTCATGATAAACTAAAAGCATTACAAAATAAAGTAAATTTAATAAAGTTGCGAACATATTCAAATTTTCATTATAAAGCCAAAAAAAGTTGACACATGAAAAACTTTGTACACAAAAAACTAATGATGGGTAATTTCCACTGGTCATCTTGTTCATTTCAGTAGTATTCCACACAATGTCATGAATTGAATGTTTTACACGCGGCACGTCGCTTTATGAAGTGGCGTTATCTCTAGTGTGTAGGTATTTGTTTCATTACGCAAAACTCTTCAATGATAAACTGATCAATATGTTTTATATGGACTCCATATAAAATCAATATGTGTAACACCGACCGACCTTCAGAGGTAATTAATAATGGGGTGACATTCCTTTGTTTGAGTAAACCTTTTTTGCTACATTGTGGCTGATTGTGGAGAGCAATTTCATGGCCCTGTTTAGTTAAGCAAAGATCTTCTCAAACTCGCAGAATAAAAGTTTAAAAGTCTGCGTAAAAGATTTGTATATAAGATGAAACTAGCTGACAATAGGAAAAATCAACAAAGGCTTTAGTCAGTATACAGTGTGGCTTCGATAAGAACATATATTTTAAGAATGAATGATGAAGAATGAATGAATGTATAAGCCCTAATTAATTTAAATTGGTATATCGAGTTAAAAAAAATTATGTACATTAATTCGGTGCACTTGTAAAAAATCAAACAACTGACACTACTAACATTTTATTTTTATTTTTTCTTTGCCCCGCGGCGACTTGAACAGCTACTACCGCGGGAATATGGCGTTTCCACTAATGAAACTAGCTCTGCCTCTTTGCATTACATTGCTGCTCGAGAAAAACAATTAAAAACTCCATTGGTAAAGGTGATTCTTATTATTTAAAGTCATAATTACTAAAGATTTATGTTCTTTATGGACGTCACACACTGTATAAACCGCTATTGGAAAAGTAAGGGAGATTCTAAGAACGAATCTATTAATAATAAACAAATATCAGCGGACAATCTCACACAAATTGAGCTTGTCCCAAAATAATGACATGATTAATGATATTATATAGATTAAGGCAAGCAATTATCTGTGAGGATAAGGAAATAATATAATTATGATGTACTCGTACTCATAAGGATGACCATAATGATCCAGAGACTAGTGACCAAAAGAAATAAAAGCAGAAGCCTGTATGATTTCGAAACGTTACTATTGTGACCGATTTGTTAGATGACTTTCCCAAACGCATTTTTTCTTTGAAGATCATTTTCTTTTCGCGTTTTTTCCCGAACGTAATATAACCAGTCGCTATTTTCCCGGCAGTTTATTCTTACATTTGTGTTTTTCCCCTTGCGAGTTTTATCCACTCACTTCTTTTCCTAGCATCATATTTTCACTGTCGTTTTATTCCCATTACATGAATCAAAGCTGTCGCAGAACTTCTATTTCTGGATTATTTGGCCTTTCGGGCCTGCTGCAAAACTAACACAACCTGAACATACCTACCGAACGATGTAATTAGTTTTGACAAAAAGTGAGACTGGAATAGAAATCGATCGGAAAAAAGTCGCACGAGAACAAAAGCAATGGTAATAAAATAGCCGCGGAAAAAAGAAATTGGGTAAAATTAAGAATGGGAGAAAATGCATAATATCGCTTCACGGAAATAATAATTTCCTGGAAGTTATGTAACATGTCTTGTCACCAAAGACATCTAGATACGATTTTACTATTTAAGATTTTACATACATTTTACACGGGTTATATGGTATTGTTTTTAACTTAGCCGCCGTTATTTTCAAGTAAATAAGAGCTGTCATAAATGGGACTAAAGACCTAGATCGTATATTGTCAAATAAAATATTTATCGATGGGTTCTAAAACTTACAAAGGCACCTCAGGCCCGTATTAATAAACTAATCTCGACTCTAATGCTCGTCTTGAGATGCGTCAAAAATGACAGTGTTCTATGGTTTGGCGTTTACTTTGACGTATCTTGTGACGGGCCCCACAGTTGAGTTGAGTTTATTAATACGGCCCTCAGACTAACAGTCAAACTGAAATACCGCAAGTAAACTATAAGTTAAAACAAGACATTTCTAAACGTCTCTATTCAAATAAAATTAACCAACAGACCAATCTCGGTCGGTGCAATGTTATAGTCTACGGCGCCCATTCCTGAGACATCAAGATAAACACAAACATAAGCGATAAAGAACCATGTCGTTTTATTATATTCACTACATCTGTAGGTAATTTGTTAACGCACAAACTTTTCTGGCACAGATTCTGGTGTACAAACTTTTGCACTAAGTTCTACCTAAAACTGTTGTTTTCCTACGTCCTGCGTTGAATTGCACACTTAAAAGTTACGACTGTCGTGAGATTTAGGGAGTTTTCTGCGTACAATAGCTACCAAGAGAGATTGTACATATTCAAACGATGTCTTTAGAAACAAGAAACAAGTTAAGAGTAATTATTTGCTACTGGTAATTGTTGTAGGAGCTTTTGCAAGGTCTGTCCGGATCGCTACCACTAACTCAGCATCTAACCCAGTACGGCATTAAAACAACCGGTAGAATTACTATCAAATAGGCATTTTATCTTAGTCCTAGGGTTGGCAACGCATTTTCGGTCTTAGGATCAATGATATTTTATATTTAGATTCCTTAAATGGGAAGGCAAAACGCCAAACTATTCTCTTACTACCAATTAGTTGCGCCATGGCCGCTGCAACGCACGCATCAACGCCAATAAAATTTGAAACTACTATTTATCTCGTTCTATCACCAGCGATCGCTATGGATTGCCGTATTTGTCAGTAGAAATATGGTAACATAACAACTGCCAGTAATTGGCGATGGGTTTGAATGCGAGTAGTGTGAGCATGACGTATATTAATGTAAAATACCATTGCTTAGGATTGTATTTACATTGTAGTCTTGAGAATACAAATGTCTATTGGTCACAGATCCTACTTACCATCAGATAGCCTGAATGGTCAATTGCCTTCTCCATTATATAAAAAAATAGAAGGCCAAAGAGCCCACAGGCAAGCAGCTGATGGCAAACGAGCTAAGGAATTCCAAACACATTCACAATCTCAAGACTTCGTGCTAATCCTGAAGGCAAAAAATGTTTACGGCCATTTTGCTCCCACACCGGACAACACAACGAAAACGGCTAGTGACCGAGTTAAGTCTTTAACAATATCCTCAGCACACGACATATATGTATATAATGCTATTTTTGTTACTATTAGTGCCCAACATCTGCTTTGAACAAAGACCTTTATAATTACTTCTTATAGAGATACCTCTAGGACAATAAATCTCCTGTCATATTACTCGTATGGTTGCGTTTGTCGCGCGTGAAATGTTGATAAAGCATCCGTCACTCTCGCAGATACTTACATATGGTGTCATAAAGAGACGGATGTTTTATCCACATTTATGTCACTCGATAAACGCAGCCATAATTAGGCCCCCCGAGTCAAATCAATGGTGTAAAAACTGAGCACGTTTCAATGAACATATGACGTAGAACCTATGTTCGTAGTCACATATCTATCCTAACCTTACCTACGAAATGAGTGTTTAAGATATCCTGAAAACAATGGTTTCAGCAGAAAGTTGCCACCCGCCAGGTTGTGTATTATTTAAAATGTAAAATGCCCTTTGAAATCTGTAAAACACTGTTTTTAAAGCTACTTTTTTTGTAAAAAACATGGCGCTATTGATGGTGTCCTGCCGTTTGACCAAAAGTCATTTGGCAAAATTACACTTGACAAACAACGTTTTGCAAAAAAAATGTTTCGCCAATTGATCATTTTACTAGTTGTCATTTTAAAAATGGCTCACTTATTCAAATGATCAACAGTTAAATTTACATTTTATAAGTAATTATTTGACAAAATGAACATTTAGCAACGGAGTTATCAGAGAAAATTTTAAATGCAACGAGCAAGACGAATCTGGGCAGAACTGACTCGGATAGGTTAGGTTAGAAGGCCAAGGCCTTGGCCTTCGAGGTTATTTTTTTCTGCCCAGAAATAGGTAAACTACAGGAAATAATATTTGGTGAAATGGAAAACTGTCAATTGACATTTTATTATTTAACACATTTACCAAGTGTAGTGTTTGCTAATTGATCATTTGCTAATTGAGTTTTTGCAAAATTATACTTTTGTCAAATGTCACGTTTGCCAAATGATTATTTGGTGAAACGTTGTTTGTCAAATGATCATTTGTCAATATTTTTATGGTCAAACATTAGTGAACCGCTATTGATACTTGGTCAAACTTGTTTGACTTTTTTTTTACATGACTTTAAAAAGACTTAACAATGCGATTTAAAAATCTAAAATTTGTTACCAACGTTAAAGCAAAAAAGAAAATTGGTGATTTTGTAACGTCAAAGTAACTTTTAATAAGTAAGTAACAAAAATGACCATTCTTAACTCGGTTAAGGCTTAATATCCTCTAATTGAATAAACACCAAATATTAAACGAATGAATTTACTGTTCGAAGATTCGCCCGAAAATATCTGTGAAAGCCTACATTTGTAGCTGATAATACAAGAGCCTTTGTCAACAGTATTTAAGATATCCAAAGCCTGAACACAGGGCTCAATTTACGAGTAAAAAAATAAAGAATCTAAGTATTCAGCGCCCATCTTCGATATTTTGTAAAGACTTTTGGCGCACTGAGGTCATCATTGGCAACAAACCCGTCAGCAATAGAGAAACCGGTCAAGTACTGTTCAGTCACGTACGAAAGAGAGGTTTAATTAAAAGGTCACAAGGCAGAAAATAATTATTAAAACTCTTTCTGCCGCAGTTAATTGATTGGGAAGCTTTATATTTTCGGGAAATATTGAAGAATGAATATCGAGCACTTACAGGTTTAATAATGTTATAATTTGGTTGTACCATACCACAAAACCTACCCCAACGCGTGACCTATAAACACTTATTTCAGTAAATATACGGAATTGAATTGGCCAGTACCATTAGCAATTGAGTTACAATAAAGTTACCGTACTTGCTCAAAGCGAGTCGAATGCTCTTCTTTCACAATATTCTTACAGAGTACCAAGGACAGAAGATTCGACTCGCTAGCGACTACGGTAATTTGTTCATAATAAATAAATATCAGGGGGCAATGTCACACCAATTGACCTTGTCTTAAACTAAACTCTAGGCTTGTACTATGGGGACTAGACAACGAAAAACATACTTATAATAGAGAAATATTATATATTTAAATACATAGAAAACATCCATGACTCAGGCACAAATATTCGCGCTCATCATACAAATATCTGCCCTTACCGGGATTTGACTCCAGGACCTTAGCTTCGTAGGCAGGGTGTCTACCAACTTCGCCAACGCGTCATCAACCTGATATTCATGAGGTTGGAGGAGAAAGAAGAAAGAAATTAAAAGTCTAGTAAAGTGAAGGGAGAAGTATTTAGTATTTAAACGTGCTCATGCTCAGTCTGATATTAAGAAGATGTTTATTATCCTTTGTCATAGATATAATCCGCCTGCATGGCATACGGCATGTAACTGATACCCTGGTGGAACGGAAAATGTCCAAGTATGGTTTATAAAAATAATTCAGGAATGAATGAAGCCTTCCTGACGCGCTGATTTATTTAAATATAAATTGTCTTACTTTAATTGCGATTGTCTCTTCGAATTCTGAATAATTAATTACTTTTTATCTGTAATAATTATATTTCGTGGTAGTATCCTTGTTAGCCTTATTACTCAACGCCAGTGTTTCGGTGTGGGGATAAGACTGCAAAATTACTAGCATTCCATAAGATATAGTTCTCAGGGCTGGCAACGGGTTTGAAGTCTTAGGCCCGTATTAATAAACTGATCTCAACCCTAATGCTCGTCTCGAGATGCGTCAAAAATGACAGTTTTCTATGGTTTGGCGTTTACTTTGACGTATCTTGTGACCTCCTCACAGTCAAGATGAGTTTAATAATACGGCCCTTAGGAATGTAGTCTTGAGATTGTAGTCTTGAAATTCAAATGTGTCTGGGTCTCCGATCCCACTTACCGTCAGCTGGCTTGAGTGCTCGTGTGCTGTTTCTCCTTGCCATAAAAAAACTATAGTGATATCTGGCATTTTCACCCTAATGTTAGTTAGCGAGTTATTCTTTGCCAAACCATCATTGCTCATAATAACATTAAGGTTGGACTTAAATGTAATTTTTTATTCAGTATTATTATTAAAATACTTTTTTTAGGCGAGTTATTAGATTGACTGTATACAAAACAGTATACCAATTATAGGTACTTATTGAAGGTATCTTACTGTTTTTTTAACAGAAATAACCTTTAGCGTGTTGGGAAAGTTAAATCAAGAAAAACTAACCATTGTGATTTCAAAGTCCTCATGATTGACCGAACCAATTTTTATAAACAATTCTCGGCCATGCAGCCTTTTAAATGAAAATACCCAAGCGCATTTAAATTGGTTCACAGACAGAAAACAAATGGAACTGAAATTAAAGCTGGTGGAATTTTTATTCTTCAGTTCATTACATAAAGTTCGAAAGCGCGTTGAAAAACGGACAGAAAATAAAACGAAATGTAAATATTCGGAAAGAGAAACGCAAATAAAAGCCTTTAAAAATCATGAAAAAAGTTAACCATGATTATTATTTTGACGCAGTAATAATGAAGTGACTGTTAATCAAAAAAGGGAATAAAAGTTTTATATGACGAAGCGTTTCTTAGAGATAAAGATGTTATGTTGAAATCGCCTTTTTTTCTGAATCTGATTTGCTTGAATCAATTAAACTTTCAATTATATCTTTCTACTAGTAATAAAATTACTAAAAAGACTTTTATGCCATGGCCAAACCGCGTACCATACTACTATTTAATGTTTTTAATGATGATAATGATCATGATGATTATGATGATGATAGTGATGATGATGATGGTGATGAAAATAATGTTGATGATAACATTCGTAGCTCATATTCTCTTGACTAAAGGCGTATCATAAACAATCTTTACAGTAACTGTATACCTTAAAATAGATAATAATTAATTAAGGTGCAGAAATGTTGGAGAGTACTAGAAACCAATTGACTTTTGCAAATATCAATGTTGCAAATCGTTCGTCATACTTAAGGACTAAGATAGATTAACTATCTTATCTGCTCAGCTGCTAGTTGGTAAGGTTGGTTTTTTAGAGTTCCGTAGTCAAACTAGTTTTAGTTTGAACTGTACGACCACAATACTTGCACAAATTGTACAAGCCTGGTGCTAAACTAAAACTAACAACAAAAAATAGGTACTTTATGTGTATTAGCATTTTCAATAATTTGCCGGATAGTTTTAAGTCAAATAAAGTAGTAAATAGGTTTAAGAATCAACTAAAAATGTGGCTCGTAAGAAAATGTTTCTACAGTGTAAAAGAATATATGGAATATAAACATGACTAGATTTTTATTATTATTTTTAGCTACTGACTAAAATGGACTTAAAGTAAATTTTATTTAATATTTAATTTTCTAGAATGATTAGGACTAAGTACTATAATTATTTTGCTTATTTGTTAATATGAGTAAGTGAATTGTGTATACATCTGTAAAGATAGAACTTGGTGATACTAATAGTTAAATTTGTGTAACAACCCATGTATAATACCCAATTTCCATACACAATAAAGATTTTATGATTTATGAGTTTAGCTCTAATTATCTAAATTACAAAAATATAAATTTTAGAAAACGTAGAAAGATCCAAGGGTTGTAGACATAGATTATTTATTATCATTTGTGTCGTGTAAGCATCATTTTGTAACGTTTCTCAATACTCAATAGAACTGTTTGTAAGTGATAAGAAATAATAATAGCTTTCTTAATGAGCCCAGACCCGCGCCTATATTATTCGTCTAACGTATTAAACAAATACAATGAAGCATTTGCTCTTGCGCTATATTTAGGCACTGTTTGGATTTACTGCTTGCTTTTAAGTCGTGCCATTACACAGTATGTGTTGTGTTTTAGAATCTAACATTGTACACATTACGCACATGGAAACAGAGTATTAAAAGGGATCCCAGGAGGGGAGGGTGAATTTCAACAAGCGTCAAATTATCCTAATTTTGGTGGTTTTTTTTATTTTCTTAGTAGAGTTTACAATTAAACGTTTAAGTGACGTCATTAGTCATTATAAAAACAGTGTTAAAATGGCCCTTTATTATACCAAGTGTTTTTTAAGATATAACGATTTTACTAATTATGTACCACCAAAATTGTTATTATCCACCAAAATTACTTTTCTTAGAAAAACTCACGATCAATAGTAACATATCGGGCTAATTAAAATATAATCGTTAGGGAATCTTGGAAAGATGGTACAAATCTTTCACCGTCTATTGCTGGAGTGAAACTTAACGAACATCTGACGCTATATTTGTTTGTTTAATCACGTTTCGTTCGATCATAAAATCAATTTCAATATTCACCACCGAAATTAACGATTTCGCTTGGACAGTTTTATTTACACTGCTCCCAGTTTCCTTTTACTTGCAAATGCAATAATTGATACATTTTAAAATACCTCAACTAACAAGAAATACAGATAACTAAAATATAAGTCTAGTTGAGGCTTAATAAGTTTGTACCACGACATATCAGTATATGCGGGAAGTACAGGACACGACACCAAAATTGATTTTGGATTGAAAATATTTTTTTACGATAAATATAATAAGTTAATAATAATTTTAACTTTGGCTCAATATGGTACTTTGAGTAAGATTACTTATAAAATAAACAGTTTTCCAATACATGTACTTTACACCCCAATTACCACGTCCGCCGCTCAAAAAATGTGGTTGAGATAATTATCCGGGAGTTGAAACATCGATACTCATTTGACTGAATGTATCGTTTCATCGAATTTAATTTCTTTGAAATCAAATTTCTGCAGAAACCTTGTTCTTAAATTATCATGGGTTAAGAAGTTTAGGTTGGGTTAGTCTGGTAACCACCAAAAAATTTAAACTCATGCACGTGTAAGTTATTGTCGATGAGGTGTAAATTCGGCGAAGTAAAACATTCTATGAAATGAGTTTCGGTGATTCAAGTGTAAACCGTATTACAAGTACTCGTCTGTCTATCGCGGTCACATCTGGGGTACCAATTATTTTATCGAAAAAAAATCATTTCATCGAAAGGCACTTCTCGCCACATGAGTTATTTTTTTCTGGCAGTCTAACCTAACCTGACATAGGTAACAAATGTTTAAGATATATTGATATCATGGTTTCTGCAGAAAGTGGCGTTTGATGAAATAAAATTGGATGAAGTGATTGGTTACAATCTCTCAGGCATCTGTCAGTACATTTGATATATCCGGGAGAGTGACATACATTGAATGTCTAGTACTACCTATACTCTGGTTTTACTGTACATTGCAGTTTTAATACGCTCAGAAGCACTTATTTTAATTAAATTTAATGTT
Organism: Acleris sparsana; assembly: GCA_923062465.1. Taxonomy (NCBI): domain Eukaryota; kingdom Metazoa; phylum Arthropoda; class Insecta; order Lepidoptera; family Tortricidae; genus Acleris; species Acleris sparsana. The sequence continues at coordinate 10,162,622 of OV281307.1, read as the reverse complement.
GCCTTAAATCATCACCTGGAATCAAGTGGAAGGTGTCCTATAGGGACATTAGCGGTAATTAACATTTGTGCGATTGGCTGTTTGTTATTTAACATTAATAAGACTAATTTGAAGTACTTAACACAAGTTTTAAGTTAAGGAAAAAGGGCTCCGTTTAATCTCTCAAATAGTGCCCAATAGCCGATCCCAAATTCGATTTGTTTGTCGAATATCTACAAAAGTTCAGTACTTTAACTCTTAGTTTGTAATTCGACTTAGTATTGTAAGTATTAGTACTCTAAGTTAGAAACGAGTTTAATAGCGCGTAAACTACGTTAGGACTCTTAAAAACTTGTTGGACACAACTTTGGAGGACGCTTGCCGAAGTAATTTTCTACTTTTACTACTTACCATGTAGAAACAACAAATAGCAGAAGGTACATTCGAGGTATTAAATTTAAAGAAAAAATCTCAATGGCACCGGAAATAATTAGAATTTTAACAATGCACCATACGGTAAAATATCTTTGGATTTATCAAATGAGATACTTCTTTGGTAAAATTCAAATAATTTATGTGCACTTTGAAAATTTGGAACGGAGATACGATTGCAACTAGAATTGTACAATCAGCAGCAGAAGTAGAAATACAGTCGAAATAGCATAAAATTATCTATACACGCTCTTATTCTCTGGACAATAGAACCGTGAATTGATTTTTGAGCTCTTTGACTGTTTTGCTGCTGACTGTAAATATGAGAAACTTTTCAAATCGTGATAGTTTCTTATGAGAAATTCTCTGCAACCTCTATCTATGAATATTTTTGTATGTTGTAAAATTTTCTTTGTAACTTTTTGGAAAGATTTCCAATTTTCTGGGAAGGTTCTGCGAACTGAACATTGCTATCCTCAAGAAAATATGAGCACCTATCAATAATTATGAAAAAAATCCCAATGATTCGCTTGTTTTTATTCTGTTACAAATATTAGGCTACACAAAATTTGGGTATTTCGCGGGCAATTCGGATATCGGCTTAGGATTAGGAGTTTCAGTGAAAGTTTGTTAACTTCGAAATTGTTTTTGTTTATCCTTGTTTCCAAATCCGGAACTTATATTTGTTTCGAAAATCCGACGTGCAATACGGGAGATAATGAATTGGAATTATTTCTTAGTAGCTTTAACAAATTGCTCTGACAGATGATTAATGTTTATTTTACTTAACTAAGACTGTTTCATAATAATCACTATTGTTCAGTTGAGTGCGTTATGTATACCTCACATTCGGGGAAGATTATTTAGTTATTGACCAAAGCACTTACAACCACGCACTTCTGTTCTTTAGGAAAACATGAAGATGGGATACATGCTGGATGGGAGCGTCGCCTAGCCAGTAACTCCAGTAACTTACGGCTCAACCAAGACAAACATGGCGGAATGACCAGAAGACGGACCGACCGCCCGCCTGCTCGGGCAGGCCGTCCCCACCCATCACCAACATCATCATCCAGCCACCAAGGACAATAAAAGCAAAAGTGTATACATATCTCTTGTAATTCACGGTATAATCATTTAAATGCAGTTGACATATACATTGACGACCTCGTCAGGATCGCAGGACCGCGGTGGATGCGAAAAGCACAGGGCCGGTCTGAGTGGAAAGCCTTGGGGGAGGCCTATGTCCAGCAGTGGACGTCTTTCGGCTGACATGATGATGATGATATACATTAGTTATTTTAATCTTACACATTTATTTATTTATTTGTGTTTTCAGACTCGAATGCGGGGGGTTCTGTACCTAGGTCGTATTTATATGAAATATTACAAACCCTGACTTACTGCCTCTGTCTTCGTACTTAAAAGCCCCACAGAAAAAACGGACCCGTAATTTCACCAATCTCAAGTAACAGTTTTTTTTTTATAAAAGCATAGATTTTAAGAGTTTTTTTTTCTTTAAATTCATAACAGAGTTTCACTACTTATTGTAAAAAAAACCATGTTTTTTATCTTTAGTAGTTTCTGAAATAAAGAGGAGGACAGGGTGCTTTTCATTAATTATCACAATTATCACTAATTTATTTATTTTTAATCTTAAAGACGTTTGGACATCTTATTTATTAAAAAGGTTTCAAATAAAATACATGCTAGGTAAAATTGCGGATGGAAAGACCAGGTGTTTTTATTTAGATCGCTATAAAGATATAGATATTGCTATGTTGATAGATCAACACGATCAAACTGATTTCAAATATGTATCATGTTACCTCGATGACAGGCTTTCTGCCTTATTCCGTGAAATTGGGCAACGAATTCCGTTCCACAGTGTTGCCGAAAAATTAATAATTAAGTACATTGGGGGCTTTATAAAAGAGCGTATTTTTCCCTAAAAAGGCTGGCAACAGACCGAAAACCCTTTTTTAGTTTCCGGTAATTATGGCAGGCGGTGATTACTTTCCTTTACGCATTATATTATATTCTGCATGTTCATTTGCTTCTCATTTGTATTAAACGGGTCAAAATAATGTCAGGTCATGCTCCGAGTATCTCTATAGCGGTTCATTCAATCATAAAAGATCTCGACGTAGTCAATTCAATTCCCGCTAAGGAAAAATATTTTGTGTTGAGTTAGTAATTAAAAAACTGATGGCCGATGGGGTCAGAAGGTTCTGGAGTGGCGTCCTCGGACCGGAAGACGAGCTGTAGGTAGGCCTCCAACAAGATGGAGTGATGACCTCGTCAGGATCGCGGGACCGCGGTGGATGCGAAAAGCACAAGACCGGTCTGAGTGGAAAGCCTTGGGGGAGGCCTATGTCCAGCAGTGGACGTCTTTCGGCTGACATGATGATGATGATGATAGTAATTAAAAACATTTCTTTTTGTTTCTGCTTGGATGTATTCTTTGCATTTCTACATGTATCTCTATAATAGTATGTTATCTATTAATAAATAAATAAAAATGTATTTATTTTGTTTTCATACATACATAAAATCACGCCTGTTTCCCAGAGGGGTAAGCAGAGACAACTTCCCTCCACCTGCTGCTACGATCCTGACAAATCTCGCTTCTTCCACATTCATACATCGAGTCATGCTCACGTTGGTTTCGGGTACTTAAGATTCCGGTATTTCTCCGATTTGATTCGAAAAAATACCTCAAGGGCGGCCCCTTCCGATCTTTCCACTCACTTTCGCTATGTATATCTCTTTGGGCAATCTTCTTTCATCTATCCTTGCCAAATAACCTTTATTTTCAGACAGCCAGAAAAATAGAGGGAGTTCCGTTTGGGACCAATTCATCCGTGTGAGATTGTTTTTTTATTGCAAAAAATCATCATAAGTTTTTAAAAGTATTTGAAGTGATTTGCAGCTATCGTAGATTTCTTAGTACGTATAAACATTCTAGTTGCCGAGAACTGTAAAGCGAATGAGGCTCATTGTTAACTAATTTCGTTATTGTATATTATATTTTGAATGCTGTTTGAAATGATCACTGTTAGTGATTAATACAACAATCCTCAAAATATAAAAATGGACGATAACATCCAAATCTTATTTTTTGTTGCTATCTAACGATTCCTTATTTAATGTTGTAACATAAATAAAACCCTTGTTTTAAATGTATGGAAGATTCTATGAAACATGAATAAGGATGGATTTATAAACTTAGTTAATTTAAAGTTTCAAGTGGTTTTTAATGCAAGTGAGAGCATTATGCTTGCAAATATGTATGACCGGAGGACACCAGAGACTTTGTATGCATGGAATTTATGTTCTTTGTAGACGTATATTTAATTTAGGAGTAGTTATAAGGGAAGTCCGTGGTCTCCCGACATTTATTTTGGTTAGCAGTGTTGCACGTCCATGTTTACAGGGTTATGAGAGACACAAAATGTAATATCACTGGAACCGAACACTTCAGAATTTCTTATATATGCAACGTCTAGATAAGATTACGTAAGGTGGGGTCCAACTTTTGACTTTCGACCGCTCGAAATCAAAGTCGAATGATAGAAAATATGTCACGGTTTTTTCGTATGAGCCCATTATCCCGTATATTTAAAGTTCTCACTCGAAAGCTAGTGATTGACCTAATATATTCGCGTTTCGTTAAACGCAAAACGTCGATGATTACCTTTTATTAAAGTTATGTTTTAAATATAAATAAACATACAACGTAATTAGAACTAGTAATTGTGATACAATTATTAATATTATTATGTGCGCTTTAACCGTTTTTTACACTGTTTACCAACAACTTTTACTATTTAAAACTAATAAATGAAACGTTTAGTCTGCTAATGGTTGCGTGTCTATGATATTAAAATTTGAGGTTTGTTTGAATCTGTGGTTTGCATTTGTTCTGTCCTTGGACTTTGACAGAAGTCAAAACCAATTACTACTAATACTAATATAAATAAAAACGAAAGGAAATCAACTCATTTTAAAAATTTATATGGCTCGTATTTCAAAAATACGTTTCACAAATGTAACTTTCGAGCGCTCGAAACTCAAAAATCGGCCCCCAGATTCTTAAAAAATACATTATGACGTCTACTATTCTACTGTAACCCCTTATGGGAATAATTTCCAAAAATACCTTCTAAACACCCCTACGATAAGGAATTTTCCCTCCAAATTTCATGTCCCTATAGGACCAGAAGTTTCAGGCCAGCTGAGCATTGATCGATCAGCTAGTCAGCCGTTTCTTCTTTTATATTATGTATAACAGTATAGACCCATTTTAAGGCCTTTGTTTCCTATTCAAAAAGTACTTAAACAAAGAGTTTTATATTAAAGTTTGTGACGTGTGTAGTATTTTTCTGAACAGTAAGTTGAGCATAATAAGTTTAAAACTATTTTGTTGTGTTAATTACTTTTAAAAGTATTTTTTTTATTTAGCAAACAATTTGAAAATAGTTGCCCGTTTAGAAATTTAAAACCATCCCTTTTCATTCCATTTACGTTGGTACTCCTTTTGGCGTTCTATTTTTATTTCTGTAACAAGCTCAGCGTTCGAGGAAATATCGCGACGAGATTTCCAGAGCCTTTTAGATGGGTTATTTTTAACACGTTCTTCGAAATCCTACTTATCCCATATTCAATTACCCGTTCATTATTTACTTAACCGAACGAAGATGACGTCAGTGCAATAAAATCAAACGGTTTCTATTCACGCGTTCAAACTACATGAAATTTACGAGTAAACAATTCGAACTACATTTAGTTTAACCTGTTAACTCTAAAAGCTTGGAAGATACATTTGAGTTACAGTTGTTTTATCAACGAAAGCAGGTTTGTCATACTTGTATTTGTAATATGTATAGACACGCATACTACTGTGTCGCTTAGAAGGACAGTTAAGTCAGAGAATATGTGCACGTGCATCTACACACACAAGTATGGGAAACCTGCTGTCGTGAGATATAATAACTCTGTACTACAAGATACTGTATTAGGTGTTAAAGCTGTGAAGTTCTATTCAGTGCATTTAATATGTCATTTTCATATCTTGAAACTTTTTTGGGTTGGTCAGTTCGTATTTTACAATGATGGCGACCGTAATTTAAAATTGTTTCATGATTTCTAATTTGCTTGTTTAGGTTTATCTGACTTATTTTATTGGATGTTTGGGAATTTACGTGTGTACTCTCTTATATTTTTATGTGACCCAAGTATTCACCCAAGGAATCACAGGCTATAATAGAACCTCCTCATACCTGATCATTGCAGGAGTTGTCAAGTTTGAGCTAACATATGTAAGACTACTACTTTGTTTGACTTTTTTAGTGATGGTAGGACCGTATGCAGGGTCCATCAAGATTACTACGACCCCACCATCTTCTACTTTAGCCTATCGCCAAGCAGCATTGTTGTGTTCCGGTGTGGCGATAGGACAACCGGTGAAATTAGTAGCATAGAGGCATTGCATCTTAGTCCTCAGGGTTGGCAAAGGGTTTAGAATAGCAGTCTTAAGATTGTTGATGATTCAAGGATGAGATACTGGATCCTGCGAGTCTACTACCACTATGTTTCCAATTCTGCGAGCAGTACAAAACAGACCGTCGTAGAGATCCTAGGCGAAGGGTTTTGTACAGCATTGCACGTTTTTGGGCAGATATAATAATTCAAGTAATTAGTGATTTATATAAACAAAGTATTTAAATATAGGTGAATTTTATTTACGACTACGCACATTTCTATAAGTTTGTTCCTCTCACATAAGTGTAAGTAGTGAATTTCAGTTCAATTGTATTTTATCCGCCAGCGACGAAGCACTAAAGGGAAAAGTTATTTTTAACTTTACCTGTAAACATGTTTCTATATTAAACTAGTTTCCCGAACTCTTGGGATTTTAAACACGTTAAAACTCAATGACGATCTAATAATACAGTTTCTAGGGATTGGATGATTATTAACAACATCTTTACTGGCTGATGTAAATCCACCTCGTTAGATTTCATTGCATTTAGACTTTTTGTTACATTAATCAACAATACATTTATTATATTTTATGATTTGTTCTTTATTTGAGCCTAATGGAGTAGTCAAGGATGGCATGCGTCACTACTCTTACGTCTTATGCATAAACCCGAATAAATTAATAAACAACATTATTTAGGTCGAAAAAAAAATGGTTGTTAAAAATATTGGCCAAAATTATCAATTTTACATAGCGGATGCATGTGCTTTGCATGTCGAAGATAAAAGAGATAACAAAACTAAAATATAAAAAATTGACACTGAATAAAATACTTAAAATGATAAAACTCGGCAACTCAATTTCAATACAAACAAAGCTGAAAAACCTTTCAGACAAACACTTAAAGCAATCAATTCACCTGATATCTGTCCAAGGCAATTGCAGTAATGGATATAGTGGACACAAATATCGATATAGCCTGTATCGCACCGCAAGCTTTACAAAGGCTTGGCCAGTCGGGAAGGGGCCAGTGTTTGGTCAAGAGTTCCATGAGGGTCAGAGGGGTACCGACGCAGCAGACCAGGGTATCAGAAACGGCCAGGTTCACTATGAACATGTTGCGGGCTGTGCGCATGACGGGTTTGCGGACTACCTGAAAAAGAAGCAAGGTTAAGTTATCCTATTTTAGGCTGTTGAATAATATTTAATCATTATAGTTGAGTCTCTTAACAGTAGTCATAAAAAGCTCGAGTACATTAAGGGCTGTATAAATATTTGATATTGGTTGAAATGCTTGTCTCAAGATATTTATCTGTAATATCTCACGTGTCTTGAAAAAATGCATCTCGGTTAAGATCAGTAGATTATCGATGCGGCCCATAAAAAAATAAAGTTTTAAAATGCTTATGACACATTTAATAAAATTTGACTTTTTAAAAAGAGTTCTCAATTGTATGCATTGACTTTTAGGACACTCTGTATAGGTTTAACTTGTTTTAAATTTTCAAACAAACCTTTAAAAGAACAGTGCACATAAAAAAAAGAATGTTAAAATAGATAGCCCGGTGCACAAAAAGACTTCAAGTCTTACGGACTTGAGTAGACTCAGTTAGACTCGCAGACGAGCATAATTATGAGAGCGAACAGGAGAGAAGTACATGAAGTACTTATTTTCAATTGTATACATTGTTACGTTACCCTGAAAAACATTTATTTTTTTAAAACGTCATAATTGTCAGCATCCAGTGGTGTGTCCAAGCCTCGTATTTTTTAATGGTACAGCATGTTACAACAAACGTGGCTGGTTTAATCTCGCGTGACAGTTTCGGTTGCGAGACATTAAAATTAATTGCCGGTTTTGAATAAAAATAACGTTAAAAGCCACGTAAAAATTTGCAAAGCTTTTAATACACGTGTTCTTTCATGACACTTGACGTTTTTATTATGGAAGTGTGGTTTGAATGAAAAAAAAACTGTTTTAAATTATTAAATCGACTACTAAAACAACTCTTATCAACATTACATATCTTTCCTTTTATTGTAAAGATTACTAATGTTTCACAACCGTACAATGATTGATTTGCCGCCACTGATAAGACTGGTATTTCTATTTTTAAACATGGCACACGCTACCAAAATAGCACCTTTTTTTGCACAAAAATGAGAATAACTTGAATGTTAATTATCTTTATTTCATTTGGGATTCTTCATTCTATTATCAGGCATAGCTAGGAAACTATTTTTTATTTTCTCACTTGGTTATTAATGAAAAAATAGTGATAATATAATTAACAACAGGTCACGTAAAACAGGTGTAACCGTAAATACGTCATTATTTGATTGATTATAGCTTTTTGTTCATGTACTGCGACGAAGCAACATGGCATATTTCAAACAGTTTTGATGTAAACATTTTGATCGACAGAGGAAAGGTAGTTTTAGTCTGGACCAAATTAGATTCTTGTTAGCGGATAGCTATTGAAATTAAAAACAAGGGTTTTATAAAACATAGTTGATTGTTATCCGTTTACTATAGTTTTATTACATATGAATCAAAAAAGTTAAGGGAGGTGACAAGTGGAATACTTTCAACGTGCAATCTTCCACCTACTTTACTTTTTCATGACTGACAGACTGACTGACAAACAAACAAATGCAAAGTCTAAACCGCAAAACTTAGGGGCATATATTAAATGTAGAAATTGTTTCATGATTACCTCACGGCTAAAATAAAACGGCATAAAAAAGGGGATGAAGCGGGAATATAAATATAAGAATTACTACCCGTAGAGTTAGTTTCACGCTACTCCCTGTATTTTTTTCCGTTGGACGATGATTTAAAATAACGGTCAAACATGTTACACCCCAAGGAATATTCCCTCCAAATTTAAAATCCTTACGTTCTACGGATTAGGCTGTAACTGGTCTCTGTGCCAGTCACAGAAAAAAACATGTTTAGAAGATAGAATAACATAACTAACAAGAGTGATCTTCACATTAATAACAATAGTATTAATTAAAAATACTTACAGAAATAACAACCAGCGCATTTCCAGCAGCCCCAATGACTACCAGGATACCATAGAACATGAGGAGCAGGCCCCTGGTGGGTTCATCTATAGCTCTGTTCTGTGAGAACTTTTCTATCAAAGTGTTTGGGTTCTGAAGATCTCTGGACGCCTCTAATAGCCATCTTGCCGATTCATTGGTTAACGTAGTGTTCATAATGCCTCCGCGCTGTAACAAAAAAAAGGATTTGTTAGAGTTGAATGATACCTAGGAAGTAATATCTTTACTATCTGCATTCGTACTTATATTTGGAATGCAAAAGTGTGTTTATTGGTTTGGTTGGAAACTGCTTAATTTTAATAATACGACGCACGTTTATTAGGAACAAAGTGACAGACCTAATAAACAGACTTTAGTGTTGAAATAAAACATATCGCTCGGCATGCATGTGTGCGTGGCTCTACGGTACGCGCCCCGAGCCACAGACCAGCAAAACCAACAGGGCGGACCAAACCGGCTAAGCCAGGGCTGCCACTTTTGGTTGCGAGCATAATGACGCAACCCAGGAGCTAGCGTTGAGGGCCCTGCTAAGATGCACTACGCCAACTAGCGTTTCTATCCGTATCGTTTATAAACCAATCGCGTCACTGGTAGATGACATGATACGAAAAGCCTCGTGATCTACTAGTTAAGCCGTTGTTTAAAAACAATACGAATAGACACGCTAGTTAGCTTAGTGCATCTTTGCAGCTTCTGGGCAGCAATAGGTAATGGAAACTTGTATCGCACAAGAGACAAACTACCTTTATACTTTTTACTTTGCATAAGGTTTTATGAAATCGATTATATTAGAATTTCTATCCTAACCTATTCGTAGGAAATGAGCTGCGTAAATATCCGTAATACAAAACGGCTGCAGAGATCAACTTGCGAAATGAATGCACCTGCAAAACATATTTCAGCAAGATGAAACGAGAGTACGATATATTTAACGAGATTTGTTTTGAGTTCCAATATTTCAACACCATTATATGCGTCATGATCATGGACTGGACTAAAATGTTAAAATTATTATACGCTTTCATTAAACTGTTACCGTTTATCGCATTCTCGCTATATAATACTCATTACAATCCAAGAGCAAAATAATTTACACACGTAACTATTACGCATGTGAGTGTCAAAAGATTTCACAGTCAATGACGATTGAATAAGATCTTGTAAGCGTTTTAAATGTGCAAAATTTCCCAGCGACTTAAATTGAGAAGCGATTCGGCTACTGAAAAAACGCTTCACTTAACTCACGTGTCCGTAAATTTGTGGTTGGAATTTCATTTAATTTTACGTCAAAAAATCAAGCTTTCGGTTTTTAGAGTTTTTAAACCTCTCGATAAAGTTGCGAACGCTTAAAATTTAAATATCACCCAGTAGATAAGAGCGTAGAGTGAACAGGTTGAACCTATACATTTTTTTTTATCACTGATCTTGAATATCCATGAAATTAATTTAGATATCGTAAGCATATCATTAGAATAATTCTGCCATTAGAACTGAGAAGAGTGACGTGAAAAATATGACGCCTTTACACTAGAAACTTTAAAATAGAAAAGAAACCTGAAACGGAGTCATTTTTAGGGTTCTGTACCTAAAGGGTAAACACAGCTGTACCCTATTACCTACTAAGACTCCGTTGTCCGTCTGTCCGTCTCTCTGTCACCAGGCTCTACCACATGTGATAGCTAGACAAGTAGACAGTTCAAATGTTTACAGATGATGTATTTCTGTTTCTGCTATAACAACAAGTCCTAAAAACATAATAAAGGCTCCCATACAACAAACGCGATTTTTTTATAGTTAATTGTACGGAACCCTTCGTGCTCGTTCCGACTCGCACTTGGCCGGTTTTTTCTAATTTGATTGTCACTGTCAATCATATATTTAAAAAACAACACTTTATTTTCTTTTCAATGGTTCTTAATTCCAATGGCTGTATATATATATATTTTTACACGTGGCTTTAGAAGGTAATTACTACTATAATAAAAACAATACTAACGAATAACTTGTTCTAATAATTCCTCTGTATGTATTCATTTAATAATTATTTGTAAATAACCTGCCATATTGTTCTTATCGAATTTCTCAGTGACACTGCTAAGATAACTCTTACAACAACACCACGATTGTCTAAATCTGGTCATCCGTCCAGGGTTATAGGTTATAGGTTATATATACAAAGATGAGGCTTCATCTTAGCTAAGAAATTAGAATGGAGATGCCAAACAAAATATGATATTACTTCTTTCTGACGGCGGATAAATAACGGTCGATTTTGATTTGGCATTGGCATCCAAGATAATTTTTTTGTAAATATTTACCAAGCTTTCATTAGCCGGATTCTATTGTGACTTTCTATTTCAGTAGAGTTATCAGTTACGTTTTTATGGTATGAAGAACATAATCGATATAATTATCGAAACATACAGTAAAAACGGTTTAAAAGCTTTAAAACGAAAAAAATACTTTTGTAAAGTAACACTTCCTGAAATTAATTTTTAAATTGTTATTATAAAAATTGTAATTGTGAATTTGTGCCCTGATATTATTCGGGCTTTAAGATCCAAGAGTATTTACAATTTCAAGATTTTTATGGTCATTTGAGACGTTCGAGATAATCTCTAACAAATTATTGTGTTTGATCCTTGATGTTTTTCTTTTAGCGTTGTTTTGTGTTAAATGTGTCACTTTCCGTTTTTTCACCAAGCGGTTCCAACGGAAGACCAGTGCTGGCTTTACGGCTAGCGAATGCTGAGTTGGGACCGTTTCGTAACAATTTTTCTGTGTCTTGATTTTGTTTTATCTGTGTAATGTGGTTTTGTTTTGTTGCGAATAAATGTCTCTTTATCTTTAAGATCCGAAATGCGTTGCCAATAGTGAGTGCCAAAATAGAATACCTATATTACCTATATTATTTTCATTTACTATCTTATCACCACACAAAGTTACAGCAACAAGAACGCTACTGCTTATGGGCAGGTAGGCCAGGTAAGAATTTAGGCGCTCGGACGGACCCTACCACCTACCACCACTTCAAATGTTACTTAATTTAAAGTCAAATAAATAATAGTTTTGCGTTGTCATGTTTATGTTCAGTTGCAAGTTTATTATGTAACGGTGCTAAAATCACCGGTACCAAACGAAAAAACAGTGTTTGGTCGGTCGAACGAGTGACCGAGTGAACGCAGCGCAGCGCTGCGGCGAGCGAGTCCTGTCAGTGCGTACAAAACACATTTTAGTGCGTGCATTCTCAAGAAGGCATCAAGGCTTCTCTGTCGATAAGATCGAACGTATAAGGCTGCCTAATTGAGAATGAACGCGGTAAATTTGGTTTGTACTAACTAAACTCGCCGCTGCGCGCTCGCTTCACTCGTTCAACCACCGAACGCCCAATCGTTGACTTACTGTACTTACAGCTACTGAATACAAGTCTTGATTTTCTAAAGAGCTATTGTCATGTTTCTGCAAAATATTCTTGCGGTAAAATTTTATATACAATTCCGAATAGAGGAAATAAACATGGCGTTAACAATCCTAACATCTCGTGGCGGCGCTCCACTCAAGTGTATTGTCAAATATTTTTGCGTTATCCTTCTGTACGTCAAATGCAAGAAATATAGGATCAGTATTTGGCAAATACTGTTAGTGAAGTGTGAAGTGACTTTCACAGGTCCGAGACAAGATGCGTTCGGCGTTCGGTATCGTTACCCAAAATGTGTAAGATTGACGTAAGCTGTCAGACAGTCGCGTCGAGCACTACGTCAATTACATACATTTTGTCAGTTTTCGAAAATCGTTTACATAAGCGTTAAGCAATTAGTCTAGGCTCGCAGGATGCTGTTGGGGTTGCCACGCTGGTGCAGCGTATTAGGCATGTTCCTACAGATTAACTGGCTGGGTGGCTTTAAGGCAATAGTGCGGAGTTGCCACGTTGATGAGTACAGTGCGAAGCAGTACCAAAGGCCTCCTGAGTGTTATACTGGATAAGTTCGATTTTCCTGTGATGGAGCAGTGACTTATCATGCACATGGCTGACAGAATTAGTATTAAATAATATTCAATTTTCTTTTATTTTTATTTTTATTTTATTCTTGACATTGTTTTGCCTTTATTTGTAAAATGAAAACGGCAACTTATAAGCTTGTAAGATTAATGTATTAACCTACACTCTTATGGACGCAGAGTCTGAAATAAATATAATATTGAATTGAATTGGATTGGAGTGTTACCGGGAAATAACAAATATTTTCGTATAAAATATAGCAAAAGTTTTCTAACACGTGTTATGTCTGTGGCGATAATTTGTCACGTTCGGCAAAGAAAAAGGTTTTTCCCTGGTGACACAAGTTCTTGGGTAAACCAAATATCGCTTGCTTTGATACTTCGAATCGACACTTGTTTTTTATAGATGTGCAAAAGAGATTTATCCTACGGATGACCACAATTTTACCGACTGAAGAGCTAAAGTGATGTCTTGTAGCGAATTTTTAGATCAAACTCTCCAAAGAGAACTTACGGTTTGATTAATAGAATAGACAAAAGACAGTGTCAGACTTGAAGGATTCCGTCAAAATGTATAAAAAGTGAAATTATGTTATTATGGCTATGGCTGGCTGATTCTGAAAACATCTGTCCAATTTTATTTTATTTTGCAAATTACTTTATCGTTGATTTTGGTTCGCAAATCCAGAGCAGTTTTGTGGGACAACATGATGAAGAACTTGCATTGAACAAAATAACAGTGAAAAGATGGTTTCAAATGAGTAAGCGGGCAAGATCACACCAAGCGATTGTAGTGGATGCTCGCCATCTTCAAGGGTCATAACGACCATGACTGGAAGACCGGATTCACCGTACAACGTTGCTTATACGAGTATATACTTGACATTGGCAAAGTTACGTTATTATGTAGACGCCATTCAATAAATAAATAATTACTGTATAACTTAAGACTTTTGAGGGCGGGCGATTGCATATATAATGTGTGTGCATGTGGGTATCTATATCAGTATGTTGTTTTGTCTTCGTAGAGGCTGAAAAAATAGCTTGGTTACGACAAGCGAAATTACTGGATTTTAGCGCAGCGAATGTCACTGGATACTCAAAAAAACATATGTTTGGGTTTATATTTAAAATGGGTATTTTCGGACTGTTTTTTTGGGTTCTAGATGTCAAACAGAGGCTTTTCAAAATAACTTCTAGTTGAAACTTCTAAATTCTGATACTGCATGGGTCAATATTCGTTTTGTAAAGCAGTCGGGTTTTCAGAACTTGCTTTTTATTACACTTATTAAATTATCGTGGATCTAGAACAATACTTCAATTAGATTCTACTAGTAGCCAACGGCGACAGACTCAGACATAACAAAAGTGACCGCAGTTAGAATGATATAAAATGATAATACAAGATTGGAAAAGACTACAATAACAGGCTTTTTTGCAAAAAAACACATGATAAAATAAATAATGGGAGCTCTGAGAATTATGTCTGGAGTTAGAATGATAGATAAAGTAAGAGATTGCGAGATCCGAGAACAATGTAGAATAAACGAAGATGTAGTAATAAAAATAGAAAATATATATGTAATATAAATAGGGAATGCTAAGATGGTTTTGTCATTTAGAAAGGATAGATGAAAGAAGAGCTGAAATTGAAAAAAAAAGTACGAGTTCTGTAACATTATTACATATATTTTTATTTATAAAATGAATATGAATTTAAGTTTCTACCTGTTGCCGTTATTAATATCGAGAAAAAAAGTCTCAACAACACGTTTGTTGTATAGGGTAAATTTTTAAATTTAAATTTTTTTTATTTATATAATTTATTCTGTTTTTAGTATTGTTGTTATACCAGCACCAAAAATACATCTTCTGTGAAAATTTCAACTGTCTAGCTATAACGGTTCGTGAGATACAGCCTGGTGATAGACAGACAGACAGACGGACTGTGGAGTCTTAGTAATAGGGACCAGTTTTGACCCTTTGAGTACGGAACCCTAAAAATAGATATGGCGAGAAAGAGTGAGAAGATGTCGGTACGGGACGCCGATAAGGGACAAATTAAAACCACCCGAAACCAACTCATGAAGAAGTTGATGTTGAAGAAGTTGGAGGAAGCTAAAGTTGTATGTTCAACCCTGGCACCTGTCTCTGCCTACCCTAATGCGAGACAGCCGTGAAGGTATGTATAATTAATAAGTTTCTGAATAATTGTTGAGACAAACTTTTGTGACCAGCTGTACTTTTTGTATCTACTAACCGAGGACAGGCTAAAAAATTAACGATCGATACATCGGAGATCAGTAAAGTTGTCACCTCCCGAATACATCAGATGAGCTCCTAGACATCTTAACTAAGCATTTCCTCGGGTTTATTTATGCATAAAATTTCGCAGTCCGTTGCGAACACAGAAATACGGAGAAAACAAATTACCTAAATAAAAGCATGTAAAGGAAAAACTGCTACATTTTCGAAATAATCTGCTACATCCTAAAAAAGGAAAAGGTAATGAATAAACAGAGTGCAACTCAAGTGTCTTATTTTTACAACAACAATATTTTTATCGCGTTAGATTTTCCTGTTGTTTTATTTGTTACACAGAAATTTGATGACAATAAAATATTTTTAGAAATAACAGCAACCTTGGAAGAACTCAATAAGATATGGTCTTTGTCTGGAGTAAAGTCAGGACCACAGGGCTTCACTAAGATACCTACTTTAAGGCCCTGCTTCGGAAATTACGGCGCGTTATTAACATTGTATGGTTGAAAAAAACAAATGCGTTAACGTTTTTCTCCTTTAAAATTTAGTCCAATTTTCACGATTTTCAAATACTAATGGAAAACTAGTTCCGTACGTTTTCCTTCCTAAAAAACCACCTATTCGTTATTCATAATAACTTCAACGTTCGGTTACCGCCTGGAGTTAAAAATGAATGTAAAAATTTACAACTTTGCATCACCTCGCAAACCTCCAAATATTATTTAGTTTGCCGTATTCGATTGCCGCCCGTTCTCAGACACTGACTTGTAAGTAGGTAAAATAGTGTTTTTAATAAAGTTGCTCAAAAAGTGATACTTTTCGTAGCTGTATATCGTGCGGAAAGTTGGGTTTTTTCGAACTAGTGCTTTTTACTTTTCCTACTAAATAAACAAGGCCTCTACTAGGCTCTATACTAAATAAACTAGGCCGTGCATCCAACCAACGGTTTGCATGTTTAAATAAAGTACCAGGAGCGCAGAGGTAATTAGGAGGGTAGCGTGGTGCGGCGCAGCGGCGGGCGGCCCGGGCGGTCGCGCCCGACACTACGCGGGTTGTAAGTAAGGTAGGTACTTCTAATGTTTATGCTTTCCTAGTATTTGATTTTTAGGTAATTTCGGACAGAGTGTGTGCACACGTTAAGCTCACTTCAAAGTTCCGGGGGACAACCTAAAGCATTATTTAGTAAGAAACATTTATGTATTAAGTACCAATATCATCAACGTACAACATAAATTAAACCGATTTCTTAGGAAATAATGCTTTAAGTATATGTGACAAAGTTCTAATGAAACTAAAAATTGAATTGTTTTTTTTTATAATAAAAATATCGGAAATTATGCTTGATTGGACTACATGTTATACCACATTATAAACTCTAAATAGGCTCTAAATTCGATGGATAAAATTTGTCGTTTTACTCCTTCCCACCCTGTAGATGGATTGTTTTAACGTAATAGTGTGGTTACTACCGTCAAACAACAGCCACTATTGGTTTAAGCTGAACTCAGTCTGTATTGGTCGTTACAAAAGGGTTGCTATGGTCACGTTTCAATAACGTAAAACGTTTAAGATGATAAGCTAGTGGCTCAATAATGCCATGTTATGGATGTAGAGAGGACGTTGAGCTCATAATATATTATTTTAAGCATATTGCCTATCGTTTTACAAGTGCAATCTATGGGTAAAGCATACGAAACAAGTTTATCAAGCGCTTCGTGTCCGATATAACAACGTCTTCAGTACCCTTACCACGAGTTACAATTACCATATCTACTCGCTAGTGGGTCGAATGTTCTGTTCCTTACAGAATGGTTAAGTGTTACTACGGGGGATTTACTAAAAAACATTTTGTTAGAAAGTGAAATAATAAAGTGGGTCCTCCTACATGAAACGTTTTTTTCAACCTGCTGTTTGGCGGTAGGTTAATAGATAAGATGGTGGTAGCGATCCGGACGGACCCTGCACAAGGTCCTGCCACCCGTAAGATTGATTAATCTATAAAACGAACATGTGTAAACCGACAAATAATAAAGCATACTGCATAAGCTGCTATCTCCATTAACATGTTCATACATCATTAAACATTCAAAGTAGAAGTATCCATCACAGCCCATACAAAAGTTGAAGGGGATTTTGCAAAGAAAAGATTTTGCAAAGCTAACGGCAAACCCCTTTGTTGAGAAATCCCGTCCTTAATCTGGGAACGAAGTATTTCGGCATATTTCGGGAGGGCTGAAATATTTCTAATCGGAAAAAGGTCGTTTGCATGACACCCTTTCAAACGTATGTCTGTGGTGTAGTCAAACGTGCGTAAAGGAAAATGATATAGATATTTAATGCAATAAGCAGGGATACAAGAGTCACATAATGTTTTGCGACCATCGAAGAATCGTGCGAGTCTGAATAAATGAATTACTGTAACTGCAATCAGTGGAATAAACTAAACTACCACAATATAGGGCAATTGAAAAATGATGTCCATATATATATAAAAACAAGCACAAAGTCGAACTTAACTAATAATCAACAGAAATAACTACAAAATTTATAAAATTCCAAATAAGAAATTTGTCACTATGCAAAATTGGGTTAAAAATATCCGACACATTATACAAGGTATTCCGTATTTAGAGGTCGAATATCCACCTGTATATAGACTAACTTTTGTACTAAATAAACAACCGAACATGGGTTTTAAAACTCTCACAGTTTATGAGATAGCGGGAAATTATTTAAGTTTCGATTTAGAGACATGACTAAAATTTCGATATTTCGCATATTGTTTTAGTTTATTGATGTTTTTTTCAAAGAAAACTCAAACGTTGCCATTTGTAGCTTAAATAAATTTGTTCAAATTATTTATTCAAGTTTTATTGCACAATACATAAAATAAGTAAAAATGGCGGACTTTACCAGTCAACCATTGGGCCAAATAGAGACTAGTGGTCGGTGCTAAATTTTATGAAACGGTAAATTAAGAAATTACATACTACCTAGTTTTATCAAATGGTTACGTCGATGCAGTTCAAATAAGACTATTATGTCTATAAGCACCGTTAATTAACCACTCCTTTCGTAGTTATCAATATATTTCATTTCACTTTACATTTCTTAATTCAATATTAAATATGGTTTTTTTTTTTAAGTAACGGTGCCGTGAATTTACCATACATATTTTTTAATCCAAAATTGAAACTTACGTTGATTTATGAGGAACACCATAACTAAACCAGCAACATTCATAAATACACACACCAAAAAAGTCTTGGGATACTCAGTATCCCTAGATAAATATGATGTTTTTACTCAGTAGTAATACTCGTATATGCCTATATTGAAATGTTCAAAACTGTCTAGGGATAAAAACTATCCCAAGAAACTTTTGATGTGTGTAGATTGGGTTAGTTTCTCAAGTTTAGAAAAAGCAATTTAAACTACAGTAAATTGACAAGACCCATGCTAGAATTTGGAAAGAAATCACAATCAGTCTGATTGTCTACGTGGTGACCTAAATTACTTTAACTTTGCCACCATGAGTCGACAGTAAACTAACACCAACGCATTTAATTAAATTCTACTAATGGCTCTTCTCTATACATATTCATACATGTAAGTTTTATCGGAGTTTGCTCGCAAACGTGACCAAGTGGCGTCTGTTGGAATAAGCTAAATTTGCAAGTGGGAGAACTGTTTTTTTTTCAACCTATCTAGATCAATCGTGTATGGATTGCGAGAATATAATAGCAGATTTTAACTCCCCTTATTCATAAATGCACAATAAACCTATTTTACCAAGTCATATGTCATGTCATGTCAAATACCGATATTAGCGATTATGATCACCATCTTGTCAGCCAGTGGCAAATTCGGTGAATTGTATGATTCTGATAATTGATTCGAAATGTTGTCCATGTACACAACCTCTAAATAGCTACAAATTTAATGACCAGTATTTTTAATACAGTGTGCAATTAATGATCTTGTTTATCGAAGCGGGTAAAAGTAGATAAAAAATCTGTCACTTTCTGGCGAGTGGCGAGTGTTTGAGAGAGTGACGGATGCCTAACCCACCACGATAAAGGCAACCATAATCCTGGTTGGTCTTTGACATACTCGTAAGTAGGGTGTAACACCAATTTAGACATTTTAAACGAACAGGTACCAATAACTTCACTTAACTCTTAATGCAAACATAATAATAAACTTTTTTTATTATCCTGTAGAATAAGTATCCATCATTAGTCCTTGTCTATTACCAAAGTCCAAAGGATTCCAACAAAGTCCTTAAAATGCAAAGTTTAAAAAATAAAACACCCTAATGAATACGAGTACGGGAACGTAATAACTCCATTTATGTCATCTACATAATTCGCCCGAGTGGAGCGAGCGACCTGGTTACCCGACCAACTTCTGGTATTTATGAAAAATTTAATAATCCCCTATAATATCAGCCCGTACCAGCTTGCGTACTAAGTAGATTTAAAAAACCGAGCCTTTGTTACCATTTTTAGGGCTCCGCAGGCGATATTAAATTTTGTATGAATTTAAATATTGCGTATTCAAGGCTGTTGACGAGTATTTTTTAATATTTATGAGGAAAATAGAAACGCAATAAATTTATTCCTTTTCCATTTGAGTTCAAATTTTGAGACGATAAGAAATTAATTTGATCATATTTTTAGTCGGCCAATTTTTTTATGACAGCTGTAAACTCCACGCAAATATCGCTCTAAAGAAAAAAAACGAATAATTAAATAAAATACATGAACATTTAATGGCGTGTAAATCGCGGAACAACTCAATGTGCCCTGTTAAGTTTGAAAAATATGCCCTGTGCCCAAAGCTTTTTTTGACTGTTTTGTGAATGTATTGAAACTTGAATGCATGATACAGATTGTACCTAACTAGTTACCTGGCTACAGTTGGGGGTGTACAAAAAATATTGGTAACAATAAAATAAAATACAAAATAAAGGTGTTGGTAGTTCTCTCACAAGGTAGATGACGACGGTATAATCATACGGATCCAAACAAAAGTCAGAAAAAGAAATAAAGAAGACAAGACAAAAAACATAATTAATAATTATAATAAAAATAATACTTATTAAGTGTTTGACAATTACTTCTTTTCCGTCAAGATTGTTATACGTGGCGATGTAGCTAAAAAATTCAGGTAAATTTTTAAGGTTAAGAAAATTCGGTATTTGTTCATAACGGTAATTACTTATTTATTAAATCTTTATTGCGAAAAATAATACACTTAATGTACAAAAAGCGAACTTAATAGCATAAGGCATTCTCTACCAATTATAGTAGAGGATCCGAATAGGAGACGACCTTCACCGGGCTGTTTATTCGATAAAAAGCATTTTATATCAAATTTAATAAGAGAATAAGTTGGCTGAACATTTTCAGTCCAGTATATAATTACCTTCGTAATTAAAAATTAAGCAACTGCTAGGCAAATTACATACCAATTGAAAGTATGAAGCCTATAATGGAATATGCAAACGTTAGGTTGACAATTTTTTTCCCATCATATGCGAAAAAATATTTCAAAATTATGCGTTATACCTGCCTACCCAATAGTTATTGGGTATAACGCAGTTAAGTCGGCACTAATAATTTGCACCAATCTTAGGCTTCATACTTTCGATTGGTTTGTAATTTGTCTATTAAACAAGCATTTGCATTTTTTTTTTAAATTAATATATTTTTTTTTGTAATATGTTAAATTTTTCAGCGTACTTATTACGAGTAGCCATTAATATTATAACCTTTGGGCAAAGCAGAGATTACCTACCAGTTCTTCAAAATTTAAATTACTTAACATCCTTTGAATTTACAAATTGTATTAAAGGATAAAAAATGGCTAACGGAACCCGTTGTTAAATATTCCGATTGGATCAGAGTTTCGCTAAAGTCCTACCATCGATTATTGGGAAGTCTTTTGAAATTCCGGCTTGTTCAGGATTTCGGCAATAAATCTTGTGGCAATACGGTAATGGAACCGAAGCCTAAATAATGAAGTCAACCTAATTGGGAGAATCCGGATTTCAAATAATTTGACTGTTTAATAAAGAAGATCGGATTTCAAATATTTTTCGGACGTTTTTATTTTGAAATGTTTCATTAAGGACGTTTACGTTTACGTTACGTTTAAATTAAAAAAAAGAAGGAATTTAATAATCTAGAATGTCCATTTTGGCATTTGGTTTTATTTTTTATCCTTTTCTGTAAAAAAGAAGTTTAACTGCCGCACTCAGAGACGTCAATAAAATTTAATGCTTGTGTAGTGAAGTGTTGTCTTATTCTATTGCTATAGGAAAGAAAGTGACAGCAGCAACTTTAATCTAGCATTAAATTTAATTGACGTCTCTAAGTGCGGCAGTTATTGGTAGATCGATAAATTTTATCGAGTTAATTAATCCCAAAAACCTAAAGTTTCAAATCTTCAAGTTCATTAGTAAACTGCGATGTTTTTATAAGTAGGTTTTTTTTATAAATAGCTAATTATTGATAGTATACGCGATATAAAACGCTTTTTTTTTCTAACTTTACAAAACACGTCACAACCACAAACAGAATTCGTTGACAGATACAACAACAGGAAAACATTTAAAAAACCACGTTTCTCTGATCTTTAAAATGTTAACATGAGATATTTTTAGCCGAAATGACAATTCACCGCCGCTATTTCAAGATTATGGTGCTTTCAAAAAAATGATGTGACACGTGATGGGTATTAGTTGTGAAATGAAAACAAAGAGACGTCCTCAAACGTCAGAGGTCACGTGTTGACTGTAGAAATAGGATTTGTGAGTTTAGTATCTCGATGACTATCGGTGTAGTCGGAAAATTTACCAGTAAGCCAAATTGATAATCAAATGACCCTGCCTACGAATGATGAGGGCGAGAATTAACTCCTGGCTCTTGGAGGTTTTCGATGTATTTCTCTATACGACGACGACGACGCGCGCGCGCTGGCCTAGTTGGTAGTGACCCTGCCTACGAAGCAAGTGGTCCTGGGTTCAAATCCCGGTAAGGGCAGATATTTGTGTGATCAGCGCGAATATTTGTTTCTGAGTCATGGATGTTTTCTATGTATTTAAGTATATATTTCTCTATATAAGTATTTATAATAATTATAATGTTTTCTAGTACCCATAGTACAAGCCTAGAGCTTAGTTTGGGACTAGGGCAATTGGTGTGTCATTGTACCCTGATATTATTATTATACAGTGCGTCCCAAGACTATGCAACATAGGGGGAAAATACCTACCTTAAATGCCGTAGATAAAAATAAAGAATGTTATTTTTGAAAGTTAGTAATACTCGCTTCGTCTGGGAATCGAACAAACGTAAATGTGAAAAAAAAAATCGCCCCTATTTTTATGATGTCAATTGAAAGAATGGACAAAAAATAATAAGTCCTCTAAAGTGACATCTTAAAAGAAAGGAATACCGTAAAATTAACCATTTTAATGTATTAAAAACTTTTTTTTTTGTATTTAGTTTTTTTTTTAGGTTGCTATGTTACTTATTATTTTTTGTGCATTCTTTCGATTGGCAGTTCGACGCCCAGACAAAGCAAGTAATTTTTAGAAAATCTTTGAATGCAGTATTAGTACATACTTTAAAAAATATTTTAAAGTCTTATTTAAGCAAAATATTCTATCTATTTATGGTATTTAAGGTACTTTTCCTTCATGTCGCATAGTCTTTGGACGCCCTGTATAAGTGCTTAACGCCATTAAATAGAGCGACATCTTTTGTTTTATTTATTACGTTACTACTTTTACTTTATCCGTAATATCTATCATATCTTTACCACATTCCAATAACTTTGGTTTTAATGTACTATCTCTTTCGATTGTATTGCATCAGTACAGAATAAATGATAGTAATTAGCAAAAGTTTAAAGTACCTAAGTAATAATAATTCTATTTGTAGGAAAATATCAGTTATGCAGATCTAACAATTGATTGAATTTCCTATGCAATTGCCAGTAGTTATCTGGATTCACTATTCCGTGAACAGTTTGAAAATCCTTTCTCAGTATCAATATACTTACTTATTCGTATTTCAAAGAGCATTCGTATTTTAATGGTTTGTGAGCTTGCTCACTAATCATCTAGGAAAATCCACAGGCACGGGATAAAAAATTGTGTTGAAATTCTAGTGTCCAATTTCTATTACTAGGTGTATGAAAGAATTGATTAGTTCTAGAATTAAAAACAATGATTAGAACTACATTATAAAACTCGTAACAAGCGTTGAAAACATTAGATTACAATTTACGTATTTCATTACAGAAAAAAAAGAGATAAAACAGACGTTATTAATACGCCACAATAAAGTATAGTATTATGGTCTGACAACACGATAACTCACATTAGGTACAGCAGCACTCAATTCACAGTAATGTTAGATTATTTCGCTCAAAAAATTTCGCTGCGGTGTCATAATGAAAATTGTACAACGGGTAACCTTTTTACGCTGAATGGCGTATGAAAGCTGATATTTTCGCCGTGTTCTAGAAATGGTTTCCTATTCCACGCTTTTCAAATAAGGTAATTTGGTGTGATGGCTTGAATAGGTCTAGATAGAGCGCTTTTCTTTTGCTTTGTAATGAAAACATGTCGGTCGTGTTCTTTAGAACCTATGTCGAACGGTTTTCGGGTGATGAAGATGGATGGCAAATTATAATGTTAACGTTTATTTGAACCGTTTAAGCTCTGCTAGAAAAATATTGGTGAATATAAATAATGAGCATTTTACGGTAGATACGGTATAGATAATACAACAATGCGCAAAAATGAAAGGATATAATGGAATTGTATTCTTTTATGCTGAATATCTTATACAAAGCAATAATATTTCTCTAAAAACTCTAGCAAACTGCCATAGTAGACTTAAAACTTTAATACAATTTAAATTATTTGTTGCTATATTTCCATAGCGATGGCCTATTTTATCTGCCATAATTATCGCAAGTCATAAATATTGTGGCATAATTATCACGACATAATGCATTTTATTGATATTTTGTAAATAAACCCTTAACCTAGCCTGTATTACACGTTACATAAGTATGTAAAAAATCTGAAAAGTTGTAAGTTGACATATATACCTACCTGATTCTTACTTTCCTGTTTCAATCTGTAACTCTTTATAAAATAAATAAATATATTACGCTACCAGCAATACAATAATTATGACACTCAATAATTATGTTAACTGACATTATGAACAAATTGTGACATTGTTTCGTATCAACATCAAATTATTTAAAACACATAAAACCAAAATGAACGAATGAATTTACAAACTTTTTTAGTTTAAATCTATTGACAATCTTACTTATACTCTACGTACAAGTTTGTGCAACGTTTTAAAGTTCATCATGCTTTAAGTATGATTTATTAGTCTCAATACTTCGACGTAATAAACAACTTATGCCTCGTTATAAACTTCAAACAAAATGCTGCCATCAACTTTGTTTGATCCAAGTTTTTATCGAACATTAAACTGGACGCAAGACATTTCAGACTAAAGTATTAGAATTAATCAGGCATATTACACAGTTACAAATAAAACAAGTTATGAAGACAGCTATTTTATACATGAAACCCTCGATACATTAGCAATCCCTTCTTTGTCAGCTGTGGATCCTTAGCGGCTTAACCATTTTTCATGAAATAAGAACCATCTCAAGCAAAATAGCTGTCTTATAAACAAATTGGTTCATCAATTTAAGTACTATGATGCCTCAGATACACACATACACAGACATACACATACATAGATACACACGTTTAACGCATAACACCGCTTCTTTGTCGTCGGTTAAAAAGGAACAATTGTTTTTAATAGAAATTCTAATTGTTACACATCATTTATTTGAGAAAAAAACCAATACACTATTAATTATAAATAATGTTATTGTATGACCTTGAACCTATAATTTTATCGGTAGGTACTCCGAACGTTTGGAGTACCTAATCATAGTCAAAATGTCAAGGTCAACATGACCGGCTGCGATGGACACATAGGTACTGAAGTACGGAAAAATGAATATAATTAAACAATATTTATTGGTAACACTAATAGAAACAAAACTGACGTGCGAACTATTACCACGCCAAATATCTCGTATGGATTCAATAGACACCCTGAATAAAGCTTCACCAAATTGCTTAGCAGTTTATCGGCCAATTATACACTATTTTTTATTTTTCTCTGTGTATATATTTACACGTTATAGTTTAACATTATGCCTGTCTCTGACCGTCTCCATAATGCAATCAATAATAATTTCTTTTGAGATTATGATTAATACTGATGATGTACCTTCATACAATTAATTGAGAATACCTAGACCTCTGTTATATCCCTTATGGCCCCTCTACACGTCCGCGGATCATGGGCGAGCCACATATTCTTGCATATCACTCTTACGTATTGCTCCATCCCTTGCGCTCGCCCATGATCCGCCGACGTGTAGAGAACTAGAGAGGCCATTACGACTTACAAAAACAACAAAGAAAAAAACTTTATTGTGAATTTCCAACTCTGTACCTAAGTTTTTGGACATAATAGTGCAGAAACCTAGATATTACTCTGAAAAAGTCGTATTTCATCGTTATAAGTAGGTCAAAAGCCTGTGGAAGTCGACACCGCTACTCAGGCCGTAAGGGGCCCCACACAAGGTACGATTTGTCTGTACGATCCGTCGCTTCAGACCTATCGGAACGACGAATCGATAGTGTATGTCAAGATTGTTAACGATTTACTTAATCGAAGACGATGTCGGAAATCGCAACAAAACCCATGCAATCATGGATATTGTAAGGATGACGTTCTTATCCTTCGTTTCAAAAAGTTATCGAGGGTTACGACCAATCGTTTCGTGTATGGGCGTCAATCGTCACGATGTTCGTCAGATCGATCGTTTAGACGAATCGTACCGTATATGGGGCCCTTCAGGCTTTGGGTATAGTAAAAGCATTTTAATGGGTAGTTTTGTGAGAAGTGTCCCGCTGCTGGTAGTAATACTGACAAATACGAAGGTAGAGAGGCTATAAGGAAAAGGGAAACAGATATGGAACGAACGAAAATCTTTCTGAGCTGGTTGATGGTTTGACAAAAAAATAGGTCAAACAATCCTTTGTTGCTTCTAAAATATAACAACACTAGCTTTGGCTCCGTCCCAGTAGAATTCGTTTACGGCTGTTCTTTTAGGATCTGTTCAATTGTATGTGATCAAAAGTCCACCACATCACAGTGTCTACTATGTCCATGTGTCTACTATGGCTATATACTATCTCTATATTTAATATCATTTTGGTTGGTTGAGGCGTTGAAGCGTTACAAATAAACAAATAAACTTTCTAATTAATAATATTAGTAAAGATACAGAAAACTGAGAAAGCCGTAAAAAGTAGACGAGCTCACAGACATGCCCTGTTCTGTCATCGTCATCGTCATCGTCGTCGCCCAAAAGCTGTCTTTCAGTGAATACACATTTTAAGCCGCGTATAAAGAAGGATATAGATGAATAAGTCTAGGTACGTAAAAATAAAAATAAAATCTTACAAATACTTCCAAATAGCCGCAAAAACGTCAATCAGACAAGATTCCTTCTATGTAATACTACGACGACCGTAAACGTAATATCTATGCCGTTAATGGAGTCAAAGATATCAATATACAGATGTAGAGCATAATTATTTTCCATTGTATTTTCACGGAAACGTACTAACGTGTTTTGCTATTTCAGTCGGTCACAGTACAAAAAGTACTGAGATTAACTGAAGTAGCATGACAAATACGAACATTTCCGACAAAATACGATGGAAAACCATTATGCACTACATGTCATTGTGTACTTAGCACATGCTAGATTACGTAAATATATATAATGTATTCTTTGGTTAAACAACCATCCAGTGGGCCGAACAGGTAGCCCAAGACCTGATAAATCTAAAGCTAGCTGGTTCGACGACGTTGTGGCAACAGCCAGGAGGAAGTGCAGAAGAGAGACTCCGTCTAGGAATCACTGGAGGAAATTACGGGAGGTTTATGAACAATACTGAACGGATAGATTCTTGAGGTGATGATGATGATGAAAAAATCATCAAATTGAATACTGCTGAGGTAACTGCTGAAAGCGATGTGTTTGCGAGGCGATGGTGAAGAGTAAGTTGAGATTCGAGTGCCAAAGTATTGTCAGGCGATGTATGGATTCTTTTTCACTTTTTGATTATTTGTAAATGTAAATGTGATTAAATGTAATCAAAAGTGTGTTTTGAGGGTTGACTGTATTTTTAACTGAATTGTAGGTACAGCGTCTTGGTGCTTATTGGAAGGCCGTTAAATGGTTTAAAATAAATAAACGGATAAATAAAATTAGCGTGCCTCATGTGAGCTTCAAGTAATTTAATAATTTAGTTAGAGAGAGCCTTCCAGGGAATTACATTATCTGCTGTACTATATCATTTACGAAGTGGGGCAAGGTTTTAAGAAGGGTTCAATGGGTCTTGAGCACCTACGGACGAACATACGTTACGTTTTATGCCGAAACACTTAAGTATTGGGGAAAATCAATACGGGGCCGTTTTCAAGTGCCTTCAGATGTTCCCGATGCCTTACTTTTGGCTTAAGAGTCAGTAAGCTCTATACCTACGTTTTGTTTTCAATTTCAAACGGCTTATTGGAATAATCTTTGCAAATCTAATGTGTCAAGATCAATAATTTGGTTTACTAATGGTCAAACCCTATATTCAAACCGCGGATAGATAGGCTTACTTTGGGTTAATTTGATACATTGTGTATGGGCAAATGCCAAATTTAAATCCGAAGTAATCAAACTTATCTATACGCATTTTGAATATAGGGTTCAGCCGTATATAAATAAATCTGTTTTCCATTAAAAAAAAATATGATAATGTAAAATTCATAATTATGGTGTATAAATAAATAGGGCTCAATTTTTACATTCCTAAACTATTAAGTTATGTTTTAATCCCAATTTTTAAATAAGATTAACTAACATATCATAACTCATTACCATACATCCTATGGCTAACTTCTGATCCAAAAGTAAGATGTTTTATTTATTTTTATTAATTTATTATTATTTTAAAAATATATGTAAATGTAATGTAGGTAACATGTTTTTTTATTAATAGTTAAAAAAATATTAATTATTAATCCTGGTTTCGACCACGACGTTTTTAAACTCCAGTTGCATGTGGCTATATAGCCAATATAACTGGTGGGAAGTGCAATATACATTCGCGATATCATTGCAAATACATTGGCCCCTGGGTATTAACTGGCTAGCGGCACTAGTACATTAAAGAAGAATAAAGAAGAATAAGAAGTATTTATTGTCACCCAAAAAACCAGTAAAATACTAAATAACAAAATTTTATACATAAAAAAAGGTGTGACAAAAGGCACAGACTCAGCATGTGCTGCGAGCGCGGGCGAGTGCTCGAGTCTTCGCAGCGCTGGTTTTCAGTCTGCCCCTATTTCGCACATTACTAGTAGGAGATCCGAAAAGGAGACGATTTGCACCGGGCTGTTTCGATAAAAAGTATTTTATATCATATTTAAAATGCTAAGTAATATGGCGAATAGGAAAAATTTCAGCCAAGTATATAATTAATTAAAAAATTAAAAAAATCATTGTATGAAAAATTCCAATTGCTTGCTTATTAGACAAATTACATACCAATAAAAAGTATGAAGCCTATAGAATATGCAAACGTTTCCCCGTCAATTTTTTCCCGTCAAACTATTGGGTAGGCAGGTATAAACAGGTAAGTCGGTACTAATAATTTGCACCAAACCTAACGTTTACATATTCAATAGGCTTCATACTTTCGATTAATATGTAATTTGTCTATTAAACAAGTTTATAAAACAATATTTTAAGAACTGGACTGAAATTTTTCAGCCACCTATTCGCCACATATTATTTAGCGTATTAAATTTGATATAAAATACTTTTCATCGAATAAGCAGCCCGGTGCAAATCATCTCCTATTCGGATTTTACTTAGAACATACGTAATGCTAGTCATTTGACCCGTTTTTTATCTTCTACACATGGAAATACCACAATGTCCGGCTATTTGATGGCAGGTAGCGGTTTAGATTTAGGTGAAAAATATAAAGAAAATAAAAATATTGTGTGACTGTGTCTGTAAGTACGAATGAATTTAGAGTTTAATTTGTCTTCGTTTTTGATTTCGTTTCACACCTACAGCTAAATGCTTGAAAGGCCATAATCATGGCACTAAATTATCAATCAGTAACTACTTGAAATAAGCTTGCAACATAAGTATGCACTTGAATGACAAGGGCATCTCTGTAAAATTATATCTGTTATAATTAATAGCCACGCTTTTGAAAAGATTATGACAGGTTGAACAACAATATTTCTAAATTGCAAACAATACATGAATAGGTAGAACATGAAAGAAATAAGTAAATAAAGAAAAGATGAAAAGAAAGAAAGAAAGTACAAAAACAAAGATACATTCATAAGAACTTACATTACAAAACAATAAGATACCAAATTAAATCAAACAAGTGAGATACTTAAACATAAACTAAAGGAACTTTGATTAAATGTTGTTAAAGTCGATCCGAACAGCATCCTAATTTAATTTTAGCCAAGCTTACCTTAACTAACTAAAGATAAGATGCAAGAGGTAAAATAGTACATTGTGTATTAAGGCCGGTAAGTAACGAATTACGATCGAGGCTCTAGTAGAAGGTTCACGAGGCTTTCTGAGTCGAGGTTCGTAGTTCCCGTACCGCCCGTAAAACACAAAATGTTTTTCATCACATTTGCGAGTAAATAAATATGAATTACAGCTTTAATACACAAGTCATCACAACTATAATTACAAAATACGTTTTTTTTTAAACGGATGGCGGGCTTTTTGCCCACACCACAGATTTTACAAATGTTTCGTTCAGAAACGTGAAGGGCAAATACTTACGTAGATATACAGCCATGACGGAGTGTAAAAAATAAATAAAAAAAATCGACGTTTTGATACAAAAAACTACTAAAATCGAATGCAATGAAATTCCTGTTTAGATAACATTTTAAGTCAATTTTTCAATTACGTGTAAACTCCTTGCTTAAACTTGCATGACTTGTGTGCTGTGCTATTTTTTTTTTTTTTTTGGCATAGGGAAGGCTGACGAGCACACAGGCCACCTGATGGAAAGTGGAAACTGTGACCCATAGACATTCGCATTCACAAGACTGCAAGCCTAAGACTGCAAATGCGCTGCCAACCCTGAGGACTAAGATGGAATGCCTCTATGCTAGTCATTACACCGGCTGTTTTATCCCCAAACCGGAATACAACAATGCGAACACTGCTGTTTGGCGGTAGGTTAATGGATAAGATGGTGGTAGCGATCCGGACGGACCCCGCACAAGGTCCTACCACCCGCAAAATAAATAAAATATACTTATCGACCTTGGGTTTCATGACAAAAAGAAAGCTGGAGGGTTATATTTTAGATACTGTTTACGTGCAAGTGTGATGAAAATTAAAAACAAGATGCTAAAACATCAAATAGCGGACGTCGACCAGACTAATGACATAATTAAAGATCTATATCGAGAAGTTTATAAAATGTATCAAGAGATAAATTGCAACCAAGGTGACATCGGGTATCGCCGGGACTTTTATAGGTCATAAAATGGATTTCGCGATAGTTGTGCCATATTTTTACTCTCTGTCAACCATGACCAAAGTCATCTATAAATAATACAAGACTAGTCTAAACAAACATATTTTAAATCACAGTCACAACACGGTATTTATGAGCCACTTGCCACTGTTCGTATTTTAGCCGTGTAATGCGAATCAGGGTTAGTTGGTGACACTGGTATATCCAGTATGTATTACACGGCTGAATTAAGAGGGCCCCTATGGTGCTTCCGCGTGAAGAACGTGAGATGGAGATGGTTCGCGCGCGCCTTGATGGCAGCGTCAAATTCAATTAATTGCTGTTTACATTTAAACAACAGCATTTATTGAAAAAATGGCTTACCAGGATTAAGAAGTTACATATACTTAACTATTGAATCGAAAATAATCGTGAAAGATTATAGGATTTCGAAAATTCAACCAAAAACATACAAAAAAGTTGTCATATTTGAAAAATTTAACTATCGAGGAAATTATTTCCAATCGTGCTTTCACGTTTGCTAGTCTCAAGCAAAATTATGATCAAGTTTAATACACTCAGGAGCAAAAATACCGGGTCGGAATGCGTTTTTCATACAAACGAGACTATTTCGAAGCCTTGGTTCCTCGCCAGGGGTTGTTTTGAGTGAGGTTTAATGGTGGATACTCCGAGGATCAATAGAGGAGGTCAAAAGTTCTTAAGATACCGAACTGATCGCACAATCAGTTAACACCACAGACGGGAGAGTGTGGTTCAGCATTTGGATTTCCTTACATTGTATAGCCATTTTAGATGTTTTTCTGAACTAGCACAATTTCGGCTTTAACCGCAGATTTATTCAGTTGGGTATCCTAGGCACTCTGGAAGTCCTGTATTGATGTTCGGGGTATTCATCATCAGATTTCACTAAAAACATCCCCTGGCGAGGAACCAAGGCTTCGAAATAGCTTCTTTAGTATGAAAAACGCCCTATGACCCGTTTTTTTTGCTCCTGAGTGTATATCCAAAAAACAGATACAAAGGCCGTATGGTTATTGAGATCCAGATAGAGGAACACTCCAGACATAGCAGCAAAGGTGGCCTCTTCGGAAGAGTAGCGAGTGGCTTAACATTCCTGTGTTCTGACTGTACCTAAGTTCTGATATTTTTGTGAGAAACAGCGTAAATAACTCTGAGATAGATAAAAACATCCGATATGATGGCGACTCCTTCTTTCAGAGCTAATATCTCTTCATGGGCTTAACTGATTTTCTTGACTGACACACACACATTGATCATCCAATGATGCCTAGCTGAAAGTAAGAGGCCCTGGAAAAGATCCATAAATATAAATGATTCAATATACAAACTGGAAAATCAGCCACGAGATAACAAAAACAGCGGTCACCGGAAACACATGACAATCAAACAAGATAAAATTGTAACGAGAGTGATAAGTGTGATAACAGATGCTCTTTAAGGAGTTTCTTAAGAACAAACCTAGATTTAGCTCGCCTCAAGTCCGTAGGAAGAGAGTTCCACGGACAGATTGTATAAAAGGTAAAATATTTATTGTAAAATTTGGTTCCTACAGAAAAGGAGTATGTCTGCTGAAGATCAAGTGAAAAAGGGCTTAAGTCTAGTATACTCCGTTCATGTGTATACCCTTTTTATAACGAGTTAAGACGACTTGTAGCCCTTTTCACTAGGACCCCAGAATTTTAGGAAGTGGGTACACTTGGGATGACGTCCGTATCCAAATATATTTATCTCAAGTTAAATGAAAAAAAAAAAAAACATTTTTGGTAAATGAATAAATACAGCATCAAATCTGTACATTTTAGATTCATGTTTATATGTGTATAAAAATGAGCATAATGTTTAACCGCGCCCGCAGTATCGCGATACATTATGTTTTATCCCAATGTCAAAATTATCACTTATTGAGAAGAATAGTTATTATAATGTGCATCACAATATTTAACAAGCTACTTGAAACAATGTAAGACCTAACCTTAGTAAAATGTAAATAAGCTTTGAAGAGATGGCTGGCAGAACACATGCCATGTATCTGTGATTTCAGTGATACAATTATTATTTTTAAGATCTAACTATACCTAAAATGATGTGAAACAAATTATTTGTATTTGTATAAACTATAACTTTAGCTAGAGCTAACTAGAGCCCCATGATGTTCAAGTAAATATCAAAAACAAGACTATAATTATTGAAGCTGAAACGGAATTATGTTTGTCATGTCTGCTGCTAGCTTTTACTTGTTACTTGAGGTAGACATTACGTGAAATATGACTAGGAAATCAGGCAAACAGGAACAAAGCAAGCGTAAATTGAACTCTACAAACGTTAGATAATCACAAACAAAGTGAAATACAAAGGCTTACTTGTGGTACAGAAACGGAAGCAGGTAATCGCAAAGGTAGTGCTAATTTTTCATGTTACTTCATGCTATAAATGGAAAAATGGCGACATCCATCATAATGTATTTCCAGTATGGAAAATATGTGCATGAATTATTTTAAAATGTACCTACTACTGAGATTATCAAGTTGCATGATATTTTGAACAAGCGTGATGCGTTTTTTTACAATTGGTTGTACTTAATACGGCAATCTATTTAAAAGCTTAACATTAATACTTATAAATACAAATTTTCACGTAACTTCACGTATGCAGAAGCATATTATTCAACTTCGAAAAAAAGTGTTGGTTTTATAAAAGGCTGAAATTAACAATACACGGTATCTAAGAGCTGTTCTGATGATAAAATGATGAGATCTTTGCTGTTCTCAATGTAGACCCGCTCCTAACTACAGTTATTGCCAAACAAAACCTTGTCTAAAATAAATTTTTGACCAACACTGTTTATCAAATAAATTGCTCCCGTTACACCCTAATACCTAATGCAGTTTCATGCACTCTGAAAAGAGGAAAAAGAGAATAAATGTCAGAATTGATGCTCGCTTATTGTGCCCCGAAACTGGGGTACCATTTCATTTCTCAACTTGCCTTTAAAAGTAAGCCAGCTCCATAATAACTGGTATGCGTTCATGTTGGATTTAAGGAGTGGCCTGATTTTACGAAAACAATAATAGGTAGAGGGTTGTATTGTGAAATGTGCGTCGGGTTTTTTGAGTGGTGTAATTTATGTTGAATTTGTATGTCATTCCGGTTCGGACACAGAATGAGGCCTAAAGTAGGGACAGAAAGAATACGTTATACCAGAACAAAAAGAGAGAGTGCTTTTTCTAATATAATTGCGTTAAAAGCGCGTGTATTTAGTGCATTGTCATAGTAAACTTCAAACAGAACATCAAATGACACACATGACAATGACAATGACATTCACAATGACAACGTTCTAATTATGCTCAACATTTCTATCGGGTGACTGTACACTGATGCGATATGTATAAAATTGATACCGTTTGACACGGAACTTGATATTTTAATTTAGCGTGTTAATTAAGACATCTAACTAATATTATAAATGCGAATTTTTGGATGTTGTGGCTGAATTACACCAGAACGGCTGAGTAGACCTGGATGAATTGGCTACTTTTTATCCCGGAAAATTTAAGAGTTCCAGAAGGAATATCGATAATCGATTGACCTATGCGGACGAAGTCGCTGGCCGACGAAGCAAGTGATTAATAAAGTGTATTAAAAAAAATATGAAAGTATTGATCAAGTGTAAATCATTAATGGACCTCAAATATCGATATGTTATATCGAGTAATAATGGTAAATCGGTTCCTTTGGTTTTGTTTAAATTTGTTCCGTTTCAAGTGATACCGACTTTACGAACAAGCAAAGTTAAATAAAGGCTCGTAAAGGATGTACGCCCGAGCTCCCTCGAAACCCTGTAATTATCTGCCTCCCTTCCGAATGTAATCAATGCCGTGTTGTCGGGTCCAGCTGTAAATGAGCGCTGTGCCTGTAGGGTGATGGAGCCAATAATGAACAATAAGCAATAATTGACACTTGATTCTCATGCTACTATATTATATGATATTTATAATCTTATGATCTTTGAATTATTTGTCTGCCTTCATTATTTTTAGTCATAATATGTTAGGTCATAATCATCGCAAGTCATAACGGATATTTTTAGGTTACTTTTTCAGGATTTTATAAATTGAACCTAATCTAACCTGCCCTTGTCTACACATAAGATAGATCAGTAATTCTGAAAAGTTTATAGTTTCAGTGATATGAAAAATTGTGACTATCAATAATTATGTCAACAATATGATTATGACCAATAAAATTATGGGAAACAAAAGACTCCCGTATCCGTTATTGTTGCCTTCAGCTAAAAGTGTCCAACATTAATGCCGTCACTCTACATAATTTTAGATATCTTAAGTTTCAATTCGCGTAGTTCATCATATTTTGCAGCTTTTTTCTGGAATGGTCGCGCTAAAATTAAACGAGCCAAATGGGCACACATAGGCGACCTGATGTTAAATGGGATCTGAGACTCAAGACTGAAAATCACAAGTGATAAAATTCTACGGCGTGGTACAAGTTGTACAACCCTTCGTGTCGTCCGACTAGCGTTAGGTCGGTTTTTGGCGAGCAGTTTCCGGGTTAGAATAGTGCAAATTCAAATTCAAATTCAAATCATTTATTCTGTAAGTAGGCCCTGTAGGCACTTTTACAAGTCTGAGTCTACCAGCGCTTCCAAAGAGACCACTGTTGAGAAGAAGCGCCGCAAGAAACTCAACAGTGAGCCGTTTTTTCCTAATAAATCACTTATTACAATACTAAACTTAAGCTACACAATTTAAATGTCACAGGGATGTACAGGTCCCAGTAGTAATAATAATTAAATATATCAAATTTCGGATTAAAATAAATAATACAATTTCGGAGATGTAAACAGTCTCCAAATGTCAAATTAAAATTAAGAATTAAATATAATTTAAAAAAAACACAGCAAGGCAGATGTAGAAAGTCTGATGAATATAGGCTTGTAGTACAACTGTTAGGCGATGGGCTTGCAACCTGTCACTAATACGCTAGAAAACATCTTAGCCGATTGTGCAAAATGTGGTTACGGAATTGTCAACAAGTTTTCAAAGTTGTAGGTAATTCTGTAGCTCTGCCTACCCCACTGTGGGAACGAAAGTGTGAGTTTATGTATGTATTTTTATCCAGGTTCAATGCCGTAAACGATCGACATACTCATTGGTGCAATGATAGTTTACAGCCCAGACGGACATAAGGTACTTTTTACCTTATACAATTTGATAGTGCCTGAGAAAACATCAATAAACCACTTTCACGCGAACTAAGGGCATAGAACAATGTCATTTTTGACGCATCTCGAGTCGGCCATTAGAGTTGAGATCAGTTTATTAATACGGGTCACGGACAAAAGCAAGTTTAATAAATCCGCCACTCTATTATCAAATTAAAATCAAAGTCAACCTCAGATTTGACAGTTAATTAAAATGGCGTCTTCTTCCATGAATTTCAAATATAATTAATTATATTACTTTGTCGACGAAGACTTGAATATCTTTATACCTTCGGGAGTTTTATAATTTTTTATCCTAATAAAGCCGGTTATTTTCCGTTCGACAAAATAATACTAAAGCCCCGTTGCTCAGAAGTACCAGTCACCGATAAAGTATTATTTTCGGTTATTAATTACTTAATTACTTATGTAAAGTTAAAATGCAGTTTTTTTTTCAAAATCAAGATCATGGTCCCTATAACATAAACCACCACTTATCAATTAACCCACCGCAGCTGTGGTCGCATTCTTGTGTTCCGGTGTGGCGATAAGGCAACCGGTGAAATTACTACCATAGAGGCATTCCATCTTAGTCTTCAGGGTTGGCAACGTTTGAAGTGTCAGGTTTGCAGTCTTGAGATTGTAGTCTTGAGTATTTAAATGTCTAATGGTTCTCAGATTATTCCCACTTACCATCAAGAAGCCTAGGTGCTCGTGTATCTTCTTGCTATAAAAAAAATACCCTGACTCTAGGTAGGAGTAGTTTTAGTCATCCCCATACTGACCTATTTAGATTACTCGCCCAGTATAGATTAGATTACATTAATTACATTATTTATTGCTCAATGTAATATGACAGTATAAACTTCACAGCAGCGACTTGCACCATAATATCAAAGGTAAGTAGGTACATGGAAAGGATATGTCTAGAAACTTAAAAAACTGGGCAAGAGCATGTCGGACCACAGTGTAGAGTTCCGAGGCCGTTACTACAAACAAATTAGATCTCGCGATGCCTCACGACAAACAATGCCGTTGGAAAACTGTTATCTCCATACATCGACATAGGTCGCGGTCAGTTTACCAACACCGCAAATAAGTTTTCGCTAGGTATAAACATTTAAACCGTTTGGAAATCAAGATCCAATGAAGTCTACTCAGTCGTGATAGTGAAAAACTTAGTCGTAATAGTGAAAAAAAAACAGATTTTTAGTATTTGTATTTTTGGCTGTAGACACTTGACTCTAGCAAAAATTAGCGTTTTAAAGCTATATTTCATAAACGGATCCCTTCATCGAAAAATTTCAATTCAATATTTTTGAAAGACCTATCCTACGATGCCCCACACTATAGGGTTGAGAATATATATTTTTTGGATTTGCAGGTAAGAAAAACTATTCAATTGCAACTGTGGAATCCTGTCGCCGGTAAGAATGAAATGAATACAGAGATTTGTCATATTAAGCGCCAGATACTTATCATTATGATAAAGTTCTGCGGTGGTACACGAATCCAATTTGTATGTGACATTACGAAACAATACCTTAGTAATTTAGAAAACATTAAAACATAAAAAAAACTTTCCCATTCATTTTATCAAATGTTATATTATATTGTAACCCATTCATTTTATCAAATGTTATATTATATTGTAACCCATTCATTTTATCAAATGTTATATTATACTGTAACCCATTCATTTTATCAAATGTTATATTATACTGATTTAAAGATGATGTTTTCAGGATAGCTTAAACATGAATAACGAAGGTCACTTTTTTTTTGGCGTAGAGAATGCAAACGAGCACTGAGGCCACCTGATGGTAAGTGGAACTGTGTCCCATAGACATTCGCATTCACAAGACTGCAAATGCATTGCTAACCCTGAGGACCAAGATGGAGTGCCTCTATACTAGTCATTACATCGGCTGTCTTATCTCCAACCAACAATGCGAACACTAGGTGAGACTTGAAACAATTAAAAAAAACATACGGCGAGAAATCCTTTTAGGTGAAATGAAAATTCTGCGTAATGATACGTTCGATGAAAGTTATTTCGATAGCATAATAGGCACCGACGGGCGCCCCCTACTTTGAGAGCACAGATTTTGATGAAACTTCCACTGAGTACTGACTTTGACTCTAGTGCTGTTGAATCACGAAGGTATTCCTCATGAAGATGACAGCGTGAGTACCTTTAGCTACTTATTTAATCTCCATGTTGCTCCAGTCAATTTAATTTCTAAGAGATAAACCTTACTTTATGTTTAGATATACTTAATCTAAGTAAGCATGCAGGTTGAATAAATGTGGTTTA
Source organism: Acleris sparsana (assembly GCA_923062465.1). Taxonomy (NCBI): domain Eukaryota; kingdom Metazoa; phylum Arthropoda; class Insecta; order Lepidoptera; family Tortricidae; genus Acleris; species Acleris sparsana. The sequence continues at coordinate 10,124,110 of OV281307.1, read as the reverse complement.
CCAGAGACTGATTTTTATTTGAACGATTTAATTTGTTGATGGGATGTAAGTCTGGCGCCCTTGCTTATATAAATGTGACTGACTCTTTCCTGGGCTAAATCTTACTCACACCTTAGTCTCATATGCTCACCTATCCTGCTACCCTGGACTATAACAAACTTAGCTATAAAACTCCTCTCTTCGCGCAGGGGATGTAACAATGCGGAAGAATATACCTTAACTCTCCAATTAACTTTTAATAAAAACAACCTACACTTCACATATGTTTGTACTAAGGATTTTCAATTTTTAAGTCTGTATCGAAGCATATTCAACGAGACAAAGACTCAAAACTTGATTACGGGATCACCTAACAGCTCTCAACAGCTCTTATGGCTGAGTGACTTGACCCAGTTCCCTGGTGCCAGTAACTTTAAGTCAAGAGGATTAACGGCTATCGACCTGTTTATGTTTGACATTACTGGCTGAAATTGAAGCTTTATTACCAGGGCCCGTACTTTCATGACACTGACGCAAAAATGACGTCACGCTAGAGTATGATTCCCAATGATTTTATTGTAATTATTAACCATTGGTCGTCAATCATTTAATCATGTCAAAATGAGTTAAGTAATCTATTGACGCGTAGAAAAATAAATGCCTATTACATACCTAAAACGTAAATGAAACTTTTGATTGAGAAGGACAGTGGCAAAATACATCGAGTAAAATTATCATTTAAAAACAACTTTTTTATGTTGTAATAAAAAATAAAATTGTCTCAAATTGCCATTTTAGTCAAGAGTAGTGGACTAGTGGTTATAGAAAAATGATTCTGCCGTCAACCGAATTATGATTGCGATTGAACTGTGTTTAACTATAAATCTTTTTATTCATATTTCTTTTATTTGTACTAGTTAATACCTACCAAAACACCTGCCAAATAAAAGCAGAGCACCTGTGTGTAAATTTCGTCATTTTGACGTCCTCGGCATCAAAAGTACGACCCCTGTTTATAACAGAATAGAACAGAATAGAATTGTGGTTGCCGTGTTGAATAGTGCCACTCCAAGTCTTCCCGTGGTAGTCGTAAGAGGCGGTTAAGGGAATAAAGGCTTGTAGTACTGTTAGGCGATGGGCTTGCCACCTGTCACTAATACGCTGGTAAACATCTTAGCCGATTACAAAATGTCGTTACGGAATTTCTCAACAAGTCTTTAGAATTGTAGGTGAGTTTATGTGTGAATAACTTTATTTCAGGCCACAAGGATTATATTTACTAATGCCTTACAGACTAACATACATAACAATAGATTACTTAAAATTTACATGACGCTTATATACTTTCGCGGTCAGATAGCCGGCGGCCACAAAATCGCGGAAATGTGACACCCCTCGGCCAGAACTCCTTAGAATGGTATGTGGTTACTGATTCATACTAAGGATATTTATTTTTTTAAAAAGCACGTTCAGTATAACTTATAAATATCTATGGGTTTCCAAGACGTCAAAAATATCTACACGCCTCTATGTGGCTGACCATAGGGAAATGACAAAAAAAAATCGCAGGGAAATGACAAAAAAGTCGTAAAGGATATTATGATAAATTATAATGGTCATCTCGCTACAAAACCTGTTACCCAACATTTTATCGAATTTCCATTTAGCAAAATAACAAAATATTTTCAATATTCGAATGCGTCATAGAGATATAACTCGGACGTTATAGATTTTATCTCAATTATTGTTTTTTTCTCAGTCATTTTAAGAATTGATAAAAGAACTTAAAAAACACGTAAATTAACACAATGATATGCTTATTTTGGCCAAGATAAGCAGAAACAGAGTCTTGTAAAATCTAAGCAGCCATCATTCAGATCACCAGTTTAACCTAGTTGACATAAACGACACCATAGCGAGTATAAAAGCAGTTTCAGGGACCTATTTTATAATCTCGAGAACGGTACCAGCTGGTGCCAATACGAACTGTCACGAAAATCACGAAAACTTCATAAAATATATTTGTATTTTAACCTTGACCTAAGCAATGTTGTATTTTTAGTCAAATTGATATCCCACATAGGTATGTAATTTTTCTATGGAAAACTATACTAAAGCAATTAAATAAGTTTGCTTAAACTGTGACTCAAATTATACGCTATTCTACCAATAGGTAATTCAAAAGGGAGACTGCTAATTTGTAAAACTTAGCAAAAATGCAAATTAGCACAAGCCCAAATAGTTAAAGTATTCTCAAACCTTTACTTTTAGTATGTTGTGTATATTTAAATAGATAATGGAATTGAACTAGATTTTTTTGGTTTATGGAGAGCTCTTTTTTTTTTTTTTATGTCAGAGATGGCTAACCAGCACACAGGCCACCTGATGGTAAGTGGAAACTGTGACCCATAGACATTCGCATTCACAAGACTGCAAGCCTAGGACTGCAAATGCGTTGCTAACCCTGAGGACTAAGAAAGATGGAATGCCTCTATGCTAGTCATTATACCGGCTGTCTTATCCCCAAACCGGAACACAGCAATGCGAATACTGTTGTTGGCGGTAGGTTAATGGATAAGATGGTGGTAGCGATCCGGACGGACCCTGCACAAGGTCCTACCACCCGCCAAAAGCTCTAATTGATGATTAGGGAAAATATAAGTAATAACTTTACTTTATCAATATTCCACAATATTCATACCCCATATATTATTTAATTTATATCTGTAAAAATTCGTTCAACAAAAATCTTGTAAGTAATTTGAGCAAGCCTGGGTTTGCCCCATTTAGTACAATTTTGGGTTTAGCTGGAATGTAAATACAACTTGCACACGCTTTAAGTCGTTTACGCCGTCTGGCACAGGTCGTAAAGGCGTAGATAAATCCGAGCATACACTGGTACCGAGCGTTCTGGCTGCATGACATGTTTAGTCAAGTTAAGAGTAATGAAAACGCGTCACTTTGTATTATAATTGCCATAGAACGTGACCCGTTTCCAATGCTCTTGAGTGTACATTGCTTGAACAAGCAATTCTGAACTTAAATTAATGTGTTTAAAGTTTTCTTACTCTATTTTCCGAGCTATATCAAGTCAAGCATGTTTTCGCAGATGAGCTATATGTATATGGGTCTTCAGATGTAATTTGATAACCAGCCCCATGGTCACTTGCAACGCCAGGAGAGAAATCGCAGATGCGTTGCTGGCCTTTGAGTTAAAAGAGTATACTCGTCTGGTAAAGCCCCCAAAACGTAGTGGTTCTCAAACCGTAATAAGCTGATTACCCTAACACTGTCATGCATGTTTTTTTTTAAGTTCACTCATGAGCAAAAATAACGGGTCAGATTGCGTTTTTCATACTAAAGAGGCTATTTCTAAGCCTTGGCCAGGGAATGCTTTTAGTGAAATCTGATGATGAATACCCCGATCATCGATACACGACTTCCAGAGTGCCTAGGATACCCAACTGAATGAATCTGCGGTTAACGCCGGAATTGTGCATGTTCAGAAAAACATTTAAAATTGCAATAAAATGTAAGGAAATCCAAGTGCTGACCCAAACTCTCCCGCTGTGGTGTTAACTGGTTGTGCGATCAGTTAGGTATTTTAAGAACTTTTGACCTCCTCTATTGAACCTCGTAGTATCCACCATTAAAACTCACTCAAAACAACCCCTGGCGAGGAACCAAGGCTTCGAAATAGTCTCGTTTGTATGAAAAACGCACTCTGACTCTGACCCGGTATTTTTGCTCCTGAGTGTAATTACACAATTTTAACAACATTAAAATAATATTAAAATAATATTAGCTTCACTTCTTGAGTGTAAACAAATCTAGGATGTCAATTATATCTGCGTCTAATAAAATAATACTCTTGAATCTACTTTTAATTTTGCATAGTTATGACACTTAAGCTGAAGGTATGACGATGGAGACGGAAGGTGACCATCGGAACTCCTGAAAAGCTATATTACTTTGACAAGTTGAGATTGACTCTTCTTTTAATAGCGAGTTTATCATCAGTGTAAGAAGAACAATCGGCGCAAAGTGTATTGTTAAAAAGTAATTGGAAAAATAAATAGTTTTTAAAATCGTCAAATTGTTTAATTTTTTCGGCACAACACAAAAAAAAAGAAACGGCAGTAGCTCACTCCATTAACTCGGCGGTTTAATAAAGCCTGCACACACCGATGGGATGTGCGAAACGAATTCCTTTCTTCTATCCGAAACTGGATGGTAAATCATGATGTAGAGAGATAACATTGCGGGGAACCTTCGCTTTTAGGTAACTAGATGTGTAACCACGATCCAATTAATCGAGTTCCAATGTGACAAGGGTTCAAAGAGGTTAGGTAGTAGACGAAATTTTCATGAGTAGATTTGGCATAATTTGGGATAACCTAATTTTTTCTTATAAAATCTTATTAAATAAAAATGATGTTCTTATGAGGGCTCAGAACCGGTTCCAAGATAGCGGTTAATAAAACTGGTATAATGTCGTTCATCCCTTAACCGATTGATGAGAGGAATGGGTTAAACGAAATGATTGAGGTTACGGTAAATAGGAAGAATGTAATTAAATAAATGGTTTAGACCTGTATTAAACCGTTGAACTCGGACTAACGCGGTCAAATAATCCACCCAGCCAGCTACGCGGTCGAATTCAAGTGACGTAACGTGATGTTAAATCACCAAAATTTGAGCTAGTGTGTAGAAGTGATAGTAAACGTTACTCTCTATCTATATATACTGCAGTTTCAAGTTTAAATCAACCGGTTTATTTCATTAAAAAATATATATGAAAAACCGGTTTTTCAATAAACCGGTTCGTTAACCGGTAACTACAACCCAAACCGTAATCGGAACCGGTATAAAATATCAACGGTTTCTGGGCACTGGCACTAATTTAGAGATTAATGTACATTAATAGTATTAAGACGAAAAATTTGACTGTTTGTTTGTTTGCAATGAATAGGCTCCGAATAATGGACTGATTTCAAAAATTATTTCACCATTAGAATGCTACATCATCCTTGAGTAATATAGGCTATGTTGAAGGCAGGAAACAGGTAGTTGTAAATATCATGAAATAAAAACTAAGTTTACCTATTAGGTAGCGATAAATGTAAACAGTAAAAATGTTTAAGAACTTTTTGATTGGTTGTCAAAATTGAAAAGTCACAGGCCCAAACCAACAAGCGCCGCAAATATTCATCATTATTAAATAATTACGAATTTGTGGCGCTTGCGGTGGAAACAATGGGACCTTGGTCAGCTGACATGAAAAGTTTTATTAAGGCCCTGTCATCCCGGCTCATCGACACCTCCGGAGACCCTAGAGCTGGCGCTTACCTTTCCCAAAGGATTGGGCTAGCCATCCAGAGAGGTAAAGCAGCCAGTGTCTTAGGGACCATGCCGCGAGCGGACCTGCTAGAGGGGGTGTTCTTTTTATAGTGGTGTTTATGTTTAATTTTTAATATTTGAGTAGCTTCGTTTTATTTTATTTTATTTTAAATAAGTTTAGTTAGTTAGTAAAGTCCGTATTTATAGTGGTATTAAACTATTTATAATTATTATGTAATGAGGTACAAACATAAGCGTTTCTATTTTATTTGACCAACTATCTATAAGGAGGCCATTTGCAACGTCAAAAGATGGCGGATGTGTAATTTGTTTTAGTTTTTATTTTTGTGTATTTAGGTCTTCAAAGTTCCTTTTTGTTAGTGATTTGTACTTTTAATGCCTTTGTATTGCACAGTGATAGAAGAATTGGACTTATTTCGTGTATCCTAGCATCTTACTTCTCGTTTCAAGTGGACTCGCAGTGGTACAGAGGTTAAAACTATCTTGGCCTCTGTCCTACATATCACCGTACAACGTTGCCACCAATCTTCCTAGAGAAGATTGGATTATGTTTTATTACTATATTGATTTATTTTAAACTTATATATACTTCACACTGGCGAAATCACTTCATAGTGGAAACGCCATATTCCCGCGATAGCAGCTGTTCAAGTCACCGCGGGGCGAAGAAAAAAAAAAACTATCTATAATCAATACAAAAACAGGTTCGAAATAAGTCAAATAAAAGTCACCATTATAGTAACAACAGTGTCAAATAAAGTATTCCAAAATTCATTCGACAGTAAATTACTTAAATGTGAATCCACAATTTTAGATTAACTTTGACAATCGAAAAGGCCGTAAGAGGCTTTCAGATAAATTCTGGGTCTAATGGCTCGGAATTTCGAAGTCGATTATTTTCTTTGAGATAAATAATTGAGTTCGACCCGTCCGAATGTAGCTCACATCTGTCTGATTTTCTATTCAATGTACTATTAATGGGTCTTTAGTGTATAAGTGCATGAAATTGGTCTGGAAAACCACTAGAAATTGCTTAAGAATGAAGTTTTTTTTTACAAAGTATAATACGGTCTCTTCGCTCTGTATGAACAGTCAAAGACTTTAATTTGGTAATATTAGGTTCAAAGTTAATCTGACATTCTACAACAATAAGAACAATATCATTTGGCATCACTTAATGACGTTGATGACTTCAACCATATTTTTTTAAAATGGGTCCCATATTGAGATCGTGACCATATTGAGATCCATTAACCTACCGCCAAACAGCAGTGTTCGCATTGTTGTGTTCCGGTTTGAGGCATTCCATCTTAGTCCTCAGGGTTGGCAGCGCATTTGCAGTCTTAGGCTTGCAGTCTTGTGAATGCGAATGTCTATGGGTCACAGTTTCCACTTACCATCAGGTGGCCTGTGTGCTCGTCAGCCTTCCCTATGCCATAAAAAAAAAAAGAGATGCGGTTTTCACCATCAGTAAAAAACACACCCTTACACCTTACTACTACACTAGCAGTGCCCCGCATGCGTTGTAATGCGATTTCCCGTATATCCGACTCACGCTTAACTGATTTTACTATTTACAACAATTACAGCAAATAGTGGGATCAATAAGCCTACATAAGTTATAATTATATTGACGATTGGGCTGGGTTCCATACATTTTTGCCCATCATTCTTTATTTTTTACGTTTTTTTTGTATATATACATTCTGGTTCATGATAGAGTGTTACTGAAAACGCACATAAACTCAAAGCAAAGCCACGGTGAGTTGCTAGTAATAAAACCTACACAGACTATGTTGCAGGCCAAACCGAGGCTATAAATACAATAATTATTACTTATTGTGATTTACTGGCGGTTTAAACGATAAGTTAATTGAATGCATTAACAAACATCTCTAATTATAAATCTTACATCAGTATTAATATCCATCTCTCCGTTTTAGTCCTGACCAAACATTCGCCTAAACTTCTGTTAGTTATGAACTCGGTGTTTTTTAATCGGGTTGGTAACAAAGAAATAACATACCCGTTTTTTCCGTAATTTGGTAAAAATCTTGCCTTGAGGCAACACTGAGTTATGAAATCAAAAAGTATGATACAAATTCAGCATTTGCGAGGCTGTCGTCATCCTAATCTACTCACTAAAATAATATATATATATATATATATATATAATATCACAGTATTTTGCTTACAGTCTACACTATGATACAGAGATATTTACACACACTGAAATTAAAAACGAATCGAACACATTTTAACAATAAATGCGAATTTCTCTGCAGGTAGAATTGACAACGTTTTGATTTTATGATTGCGTTAACTGTATTGTTTTGTGCTTATCTTTATACATATATCATAAAGTATGATTTATGCATTTATATTAATATAATAAATCAATATGTAAGTATGCATAGTCAGAACCAATGTTTCACCGCTACTACAATCTCTGCTTTGCCTAAAGGTGAATTTGCAGAGAATGCCTTACCGCATTACGTTCGCCTTTTGCATACTAAGTATATTCGTTTGTGCAATAACAATTAAATAAATAACCAAAGTGTGTGGTTTGGCAATCAAGTCCTACTTGTGAAAATGTACTCGCATTCTAATGTCAGTTAACATAAGGGATCTAACAAAGCTTTTGTACCCTATTAGAGTAGGCGTGCAAAATAACTTACCGACTAAAACAAAGTGAACCATTTGGGCCTCGGGGCTTGTATTCAAGTCAAGTGGATTAACTGTGACATGTCTAAATTGATTCGGAGTTTAATGGTATGCGGGATCAAATTGTGTCCTTCGACAGAGCCAGCGTTTATAGAGCAAGGGTAAACTTCCGGTTCACTTTAGCATACAGAGTCAGACGGGGATTAAATTTGTGATCAAGTACATTTGCATGTTTTGAATTGTTTTAATCAGAAAATAATGCTGATCTCTAAACATACCCACAGATGAGGGCCTTCACAATATCAAACAAAAATGATTGTTAGTTAACAAAACTAACCTTTAAAGCGTTTTCAAAAAGTGTTATTTCCAGATAACTGGTGCGTAGGTATTTTAATCGGTGCCGGTCGCAAATGTTTTGTTTTTTTGTCAAAATTAAAAAATAAAGAGATGTTAGTTTTACTTGACTAAACCATTGTGACAGAACTTAAGGACCGACTAGGTGCAGTGCGCAATAAAACATAAGCTTCTTTCTCGTCCACGCGTTGAAACTTAAATACTCGGAAGAACCTTAAGCGTTAAGCCTTCAATGTAAAGCTTGTATGTATTAACACTTAGATCAAAGTTATCTGAGTTAAAAAAACATAATGTGATTAACATTGTAATATTATATTACATACATACATACTTTCATGCATGTGTTCCCAGAGTGGGGTAGGCAGAGCTACAGAATTACCTACAACTCTTACAACTTGTTGATGATTCTGTAACCACATTGTGCACAATCAGGCTAATATGTTTACCAGCGTATTAGTGACAGCTTGCAAGCCCATATTATATATTCATGAATTAATAAACGAAAGGTAACTAATTTACTATTATTATTATTAAATTATGTATTTTATGCATTTTTAATGTAATATATAATGTTTTCAATCAGGAGCCTATTGCAAAGACAACCATCTCAATTATTTTTTTAGTTAAGTAAGGGACGCCATCGACCATGTGGGTTACCTGATGGGAAGTAATCACCACCGCCCATAAACACCAGCAACTCAAGGAAATTTGTCGGTGCGTTGCCGGCCAATAAGGGAAATGCTCGAGAGTATGCTGAGAAAAAGAAAACGAAGAAGAAAAAGAAGAAGACGAAGCTGTTTTCTTGACGGCACCGGCAACCGGTTGAAAATACCGCAGAAGGGAGTTCGCGAAACGTATTCAATAAGTACCCTTCCAATGTATATTAACAGTTTTTACTACATTGAGCGCCTATACTAGACATAGGGGTTTTTGTGGCACACGTCAATTAACTAGGGACTCCTTTCCGATATTAAATTTATCGATAACTGTTTCAAATACTTATTTCAAAGTGACATTTTATAGTAGATAAGTATATAATTCACCTGATAAAATTGAATTTAAAATGCTGTTCACTACTTATCAACTAATCTTCCTGAGCGGACAAGACAGTCATGTTATGTCATTATCTTTTTTATCTGTTTAAAATGAAAATCGTTATCTTTTTTAATCGACTTATAGGGACTTATTTGCATATTCATTATTATACATTATCTCATATTCATAATGTCATAAGAATGTACAATTTATCGAGAAATAATTTACCTAGGACAATTTTATTCGTGCCACAATAACTTCTATGTCTGGTACTTACACAGAGTATTGAAATGTCAACGCTCAAACACCGTATACACTAGAAACACCAGAGGGCCCTGCCACGATGTACTACGCTAACTAGCGTTCCTAATCGTTTCGTTTTTAAACCAATCGCGTTACTGGTAGATGACGTGATACGAAAAGTCACGTGATCTACCAGTAACGCGATTGGTTTAAACAGCAGCGTTTGCAAACTTAAACTTGGTGTATAGTATCGAATTTGAAACCTTAATTGTCGAGCAAGATTGTACGTAAACACCCACCATTACTGGCCAGTACATCGTACCTAGACTTTAAAACTATCCATTGTTTTGCCAATAAAAATGCTCTTACCGACAAGCACATCATAACATCCAGTGCAACAGATTAAACAAAAAGTAAACGAAAAATATCCACGAGAACAGCTCTGTTGAGATAGCGCGCGTCTGTTGTGTGTTAATTTTTGCGTGTTTCCCATTTGAACAATGGATTTATTTTTGTCTGATAACGGAGTGGGTGGTGATGTGGGAGTAATAGGTTGAAATGTCGTGTGTGACAGAATTATGTTGAAATCATTTAAATTCACTAAGGATAAAAGTTCAAGTATTTTTGTATGACAACTAGTTTTAGTTTGACAAAATATGTTTCGGGCAAAAAATAATAATTTGGGTTTACCTTTTGTTTATCTGCTTATTAAAACCAAACTTTCGTCACCTTCCGACTCCATCATCAGGTCAGCTCTTAGATACCATAATATTGCAATGTCATCGGGTTTATAAAGTATATTACAATTGTGTGGTCCAAATTTCAGCCCATTGCGTCGCGCCTTGACGGAGAGTGGGTCAAATTTAACATGCAAGATTTCACCCATACATACACACTTTCATAGCAAGTTAAATAAAAGCTTGTCTAATTTCAAAAAAACCGTCACTAACGGTCAAACACGTGTAACCCACCAAAAAACGAACATTGATTTGGTTCATCATCATCATCATCATCATCATGTCAGCCGAAAGACGTCCACTGCTGGACATAGGCCGCCCAAGGCTTTCCACTCAGACCGGTCTTGTGCTTTTCGCATCCACCGCGCGGCCGCGGTCCCACGATCCTGACGAGATCGTCACTCCATCTTGTTGGAGGCCTACCTACAGCTCGCCTTCCGATCCGCGGACGCCACTCCAGAACCTTCTGACCCCATCGGCCATCAGTCCTGCGAGCAATATGTCCCGCCGACTGCCACTTCAGTTTAGCTATTCTTAGGGCTATGTCGGTAACCTTAGTTCTACTGCGGATATCATCATTTCTGATTCTATCACGCAGAGAAACCCCGAGCATAGCCCTCTCCATAGCCCTCTGAGTGACTCATCAACGTCAAAATATTATAAAACCTTTTTGGTAATAACGCAAATGCACGAAATGTAGCGTAAAACAGATTCCATTGCTATCGAAAACTCATTACACCCAAAGAATATGCTGATACTCACTCCGTCACTCGTAAATAACTTAAAATTCTTGCAGAAAATAAAGTTTTGAAAGCATTCCCATGTCAATGCCGTCAGGTATTGGGCCATGAACGTCATGACGCATTATAGATGTACATCTTAAAATTCGAACAGAAATAGGCAGACCTTTATCAAAAAATACTTGATTAAGCATTTAATATTTAAATGCTCTGAAATCTTCTGGAACTGTTCAAAGTGACAGTTTAGACGTGAAGGAAATTATTTATTAATACACTAAGTGTCTGTGACGCGGGATCGGTAGCCATTTTGTTTCCAGACCTATTCTGCATTGATACCTCTTGCTCTACTATTGTCTTGCTAACAATAATACCTGGACATTATGGATGCGTGCGTGTAACGATTCATGCTGTAAATAATTTATACTTATGAGAAATTTGGAAATATAATACAATAATACTCTTACATTAGAAAAGCAGAGGTAAAGTAATGGTATACACTCATAATATTATTATGACGTCTGAATAATCCTATGAATTAATTATTTTGTCGCGTCATTAGTATAAGGAGAAAAGATAAATATAAAATGATTATTTTACAAGGAGATTAGAAGAAAGAAATTATTTGTCTTTTACCTTTTATAATAAAATTATTTAATGATTCTATGTTTTTGACTGAAATTACGTAAGTACAATATTTTGCCTTAACAGGACACAATCTTTCACAACATTAAATTTAAAATGTTGTATGAGATAGTTTCTGAAACACTGCAGTTTTGAATATCATGATATGAGTAGCGACCCGCCCTCGCTTCGCTTCGGTTTATGTGAGTGTCCTGTAACACCCGTACATATTACATTAAAAAATAATCTTGAGTTCTATCTACTGCTGAAAACAGCATTAAAATCCGTTGAGTAGTTTAAAAGATCTTTAAACAGACCGATGTAAATAAAGATTTGCGAATGATGTTTGATGTATTGAAAACTGTTTCAAAATTAATAAATACATAATATAGTGGACCGTGTTACAGAAAAAGTGCCTTTATTCAATTCGTTAAACCGAATCACCTTTGACATGTAATCGTATCGTCAACGATACGAAGGCTCTAATTTACTTGACCGTAAAGACGGCCGAGGAAAAAAACAATGCCATAACACGTCAAAGGCTCATTTTACCCAGAAGAAAAAGCCCCTGAGGGCGCTCCATTATTGGATATCATTTTCGCAAAACATTATGTTCTCAAAATATCAATACAAGGAAAACATCATACTTATTCGCAAAACATAACATTAGCGAATCATTATTAGTAAGACATAATTAGACAGCGTCGACTATTTGTGAATATCATGTTTTGCGAATATCTTGTTTTGCTAGTATTATGTCATGCGTACCTATATGATGTTTTGCTAGTATGATGTTATGGCGTATAGGATGTTTTGCGAATGTGTTATTACTATATATATATAGAATCAGAAATGATGATATCCGCAGTAAAACTAAGGTTACCGACATAGCCCGAAGAATAGCTAAACTGAAGTGGCAGTGGGCGGGGCGCATTACTCGCAGGACTGATGGCCGATGGGGTCAGAAGGTTCTGGAGTGGCGTCCGCGGACCGGAAGACGAGCTGTAGGTAGGCCTCCAACAAGACGGAGTGACGACCTCGTCAGGATCGTGGGACCGCGGTGGATGCGAAAAGCACAAGACCGGACTATGTATAGTAACGGTCCTAAATTATGCTTGTACTAATGGGAACCATGGGTTTACTAGAAAACGATGATCATACCATCGCCCACACTGTTAACTGTCCATCGGTAGACCTTACGCCTTTTATAATAAGGTCCACCGATGTCCAATTAAGAGTGTTGCTGTTTGCACTAACGGCTTTTTAGTATTGGTCCAGCAAATAAACATGCAATAGCTTTAAATACGGACCCACCTTAGGTATAAAGTCAATCTTACATTCTACAACAATAGTAGTTTCGTCCAAGTTACAAATGAATAGGGCGTCTCTAATGACATTGACAACTTGAAGCAAATTTTGTTGAAATGTGTGACAAATTAACGTTTGTTACCGTACATTGACGAGTTGGTTATCACGTTTGAGGTGAGGGCTATTGTAAAGACGCAATCTATTTCTACTGGCATGCTGTTGGAGGGATTTGAATCAGCAATCATGTTAATTAATCTTGGAACAACTAGCTTACCGAGTCGCCAAAGTTTTTTTTTTAATTTATGTTGGAACCTGCTTGAGTAAAAACTGCTTTTAAACCCGCTTTTCATTCAAAGATAATCAGTATTAGCCAAGTCAAACGGGGGATAATCGAGCACGACGTAAGCCAGGGAACCCTATTAAAACTGGAGCAGACTTTCCGTTGGAACTTTGCCGTCTGGCCCAGTTTAATCTTTATTTTATCGTTAATCAACGGATTGCCTTTGATATAGTCAGTTAACTGTTTAAACCGCGGTTATAGACTGTCATTAATTGATTCGGTGTTGATGGAGACCAAAGGATCTATTTGAAGTAGTGTTACTGTTTGAATTGTGCGAGAAACTTCATAAACTGAGAAATTCTCCTTTTAGAAATTCTTAGAAACCATAAAAATTTCAACGCTTGCTGACTTTTTGGAATATTTTGCCACTTGCACATTGTAATTTACTTTGAAATCATTACATTTTGTGTGAATAATGCAGTTAATAGAGTTAAAAAGGTTTTTCAAGACACGACGTACTCGTAAATGAATTGCTACTAAAGTCACTTAAGTTGAAAAAATATATCAGTTTTCGGGAAAATAATCACACACAACTTTACGTGGAAATTATAAGCATATTCAAGCTGCTTACTGGGACGATGATCATATTGGAATTCCGGTACTCTTGATAAAATGATTCAAATATAAACGGATGCCTGGGTAATGTATGTTTAATATCAACGTGAATAATGTTTTTTCCCATATTAATACTCTATTGTGTAGGTACTTTAGTGTTTTTTATTTATAAAGATCCAATACTATGTACATTGATGCAACTGCGCAGTTTCAATTCGGGTGATAAGGCGCGTTCGTGGGTTGAGAACAGTATTTATATTATTTTATTTATTTTGTTTTGTTTTTTTCTCTAATACCAAGACACTCATTGATTCAGTTGTAAAAACAATAGAGCTTAGTATAGAAAGAGTCAAAGCATAAAGGGTACCTATGCTTTTATCAGTACATCTTTCCCGTCCCGTGTGGTTGCCGGGTTAAAATAGTGCCATTCCATATCCTCCCGTAGATGTCGTAAGAGGCGATTAAGGGAATAAAGAAGTACTGTTAGGCGATGGGTTCAAATCCCTGTCACTAATACACTGGTAAAAACTTAGCTTTATTGTGCAAAATGTGGTTATAAAGGTATCAAACTATTTTTTAGAGTTATTGGTAATTCTGTAGCTCTGCCTACCCCACTCTAAGAATGAAGGCATGAGTTTAAATATATTATAATATATAATGTATATTCTTTTTCATGTTTCGTGAACATTATATTCCGTCGAATCGTTATCCTAATAATGGTTGTTTAACTAAGTGTAAAATAAGTCATTATGTGCTCGCGACGAAATGAAGATGGCATAGCATCGATAACATGCTTGAATGATAGGGGTAAATCGATCATTTTATAATGCCATTTGTGAAGAAATTGGGCTTTCTCAAAAGCTGTCGAGGTAATAAATAATATGTGATACGAAAATACTTAAAGAAACGTTTCGTGAGTAAGTTAATTTGTAAGAGAATTTAGCACATTTACAAAAAATATGTATCCTCAATCCTCATTAAGTATATCACTATTTCTAGTATCCTAGTGCAAAAGAGCAAAAGTCAACTTCAATAACAATAAAAAACGGTATGAATCATAAACAGAGTATACACTTAAACCCTTTTTCACTTGCGGTTTAGAAGATTTAATACCTGTTTACACTAGGAACCCAGATTAATCGTCTAAAAGGCTTATTTCAGTTACTAAAATACTCAAACACAGGTAGATTTGGCTACTCAATTTCATATCAAATGTTAACCTTAAGTAATCAAATCTATCTGTATTTTGAATATTGGAAACGAGTATAAATAAATCAGCAACCCTATCGTACATTCGTTCATATAGATACCACATCAATTATTCACATTTACCCCTGGCTTTAGGGTTGAACATGAATTTAAGGAAACAGTAACATTTTATGACGCGAAGATACCACTTGAATTTTATGCCTTTCAGTTTTGTGTCGGAGTCACGCACGGGTCGTATAATGCCATGAATGAAAAAGAAAGTTAACGACCAAAAAACCGAGTTTTGTAGGAGTTGTGTATGTGGCCAGTGTTATTTAATAATGAAGAATTCTTTATTTAAATGTTATAATAGCGTATTTTAGAAAAAAAAGCGTATTTTAGCTTAATTATTAAGCTACAGCATAGGCTATGGTTGTTAAGGTACGATTGCCGGCGTTCGTTATCGTTATCCAAGAAATATAGGATTGCTGTAAGCTGTCAGATAGTCGTACGTCAATTTCATACATTTTGTCAGTTTTCGAATAACGTTTACGTTAACGTTAAGCATCTTGTCTAGCCTCACAGACGCGTTCGCCAAGGACGAGGCTAAATTTAAAATATAAGTTTTAGTTGCTTTGTAGGAACAACTTAAACTTGTCGATTAAAAATTAATTACTTGAATAAAAAAGTTATTCACGAGAATCACACGGTACAGAATAATAATGTGGACTGACACCTTAATTCTTTTACATATTTTTATTTTATTCGCGGATCAAAGGACAAAGGACGTACAATAACAATAATCTTATAATAATGGATGCTGACCATAAAAATAATTACAATCCTCCACTATTACTGTACAATTTTAAGAACCTAAAAGTATATAGATAGTACAGAGTCAGATTCATGTAATTTAATATTCATTAATTGCTACAAAATTCCCTAACTTTATTCAGCCATAAGACAATTCCCACGCAATTTAAAAACAAAATGTAAAATTGAGGGTTATTTTGTACCACAGCAGTCATTTTTGTTTGAATTTTATTTTGGCAAATATCCGGTTCATATAGCAAAGTTAATAAAAACATCAACACACAAACAAAGATTTGGGAGAGAGGTTTAGTTTCAGGAAGACATGTTGCAACATTATTTTCTTATTACCCATTTGAAGTATACCCGGTATTAACACTCGGTTATGTTCATTGTCTGGAACTTGTCAGGTTTTAACAATTCATAATGCGACCTCAGATATTACTCATTGCAAAGTTTACGGTTGTTTGCCGAATGGAATAGTATTCATTTAATATGTCAGCGTTGGATCCAGGGATAAATTCCCTCCGGGATATTTTGTAGCTGCAGAGGTATTTTCCTCCAATGGTTATTTGATTGCGGCCCGGGATACAAATAGAATCCATTGAAATTTGTAATTATGCATAACTTTAACTGTGCGTTGCTGCCTTCGTTAGAGTTAGTTGTCAATCCCTACGATGATTGGTTTAAGCTCGAGGGAAGTTTCTGTCGAATATTAATTATTATAGAGGCAAATAATTATCTACTATAGGCTTAATTAAGGTTGATAGTCGTGGGATATAGAGCTCGCAGAAAGATTTTCCAGAGTTCGCGATCTTGCGCGGCAACTTCAAGATATTCCCAGCCGAGACCAGTCGATGAAGCCTCAACTGATCGCCTCCAGGTCGTACGAGGCCGGCCAGGTCTTTTTCCAATGGTTTGCCACCGAAGACCTTGTTTAGAGATATTTGTTGTCTGCTCTCCGCAATAAACGTCCAATCCAGCGCCTATATTTTAACAGGATCTCTAAGTCTAAATGCATTTGGTCTGTTGTTCCCACTGTGGCTCCCACAGTTTTTCTTTGGAACTGGTTCGCGGCCAGCTGATCCCCAAAATATTTCGCAAGCATGATGTATGTGTGCTGTTTATACGAGTACTTCTTTTTATTTGTAAATTACTACGTTTTACCATCATGAGACTTTATTAGGCCGTTGCTGGAAATAAAAAAATGGGACCATTTATTCAGAAAAAAATCCCGATATTTCGGAAACATACTCAAAACATTCTCGAAATCATTATGGAACGTTAAAAAAGAACTCTTTCTTTACAGAAAATAAAATTATTCCTGGAAATACTAAGAACTTCTCATTGGATAGTTTCACAATTTGAGAAATTTCTCGTCTATACAATACAACCTAGAACTAGAAATGATAATAAAAACAGCAACGTAAAAACGTTTACAACACCGTTCAGTAGATGTTTACAGCCTGGATAATCTTCCATATCAGATTAGCTTTTGATGTCTGATAGAGGAACCGCAAAGGGCTGTCTGGGAAAGGTCGTTATCGAGCGATAACATAGTGTTATTGTTTTCTAGATAACTGTTGTTTTCAATTAAGGTTAGAAATGTTGGTTAACAGAAAGCATTTCCATCAATGTTGTCTCAATCATGTCGACTATTACTTCTAACACTGATAATGAACTATCAATTTTACCATGACTATCAAAAGATAAGTGAAATTAGTCCGAATTAGACGGATTTATTATGAGCCATTGAAGAGTTCCTATGCCCAGCTCCCGGTTCTATTGTATTGTGAACATTGACGTCAAGTAAAGTCTTGTAACTACTATACATACCATTCTCTAATTCTCTAACACCGACGTGTAGACGGCTACCTGTCACTTGTCCTGACAAGTCCCTAATCACTTACACTAATGACAAGTACTAAGCTCGTGTAAACCTAGTACATACATGTTCTGGCATAAGTCCAACGCATTATGATTAATTACTAGTTGATAAGTTGCTGTGTTTTCAAACGAACTTAAGAACAGTTTTAAATTGATGTTCTGATTTTAACCCATATAACTTTTATTATTTACCTGACCCATAACAATCTTTGTAGCAGCGCTATTTATTTCACCAAATTGTCATTTAAATTGCAAACCAAAACAAGAAATAAACTTAATCAGCCATTGGTTCAGGACAAAATTATTACTCTTCAAAATTACGTTGTAATAAAAACGTTTGAAAGTGAATTTTGGCTAAATCATTTCGTATTTTTTGAGGAATTAACGTACACCCAACGGCAACGGAAACGGGTCACTCAGCGTACAGATTTACGTACACTATACTCCGTTTTCAGTGCCCTTAAGTGTAGCTCTCCATTGTTTTGCTCTCTGGTATTGCGTGAAGCATCGCTGATTTTGCAGATTAAGGGTACTTCATCTATTTGAGGAAATTTGCAATTGAATAACTTTGCGCGGTTAGCGTCATTGTTTTCTAAGCTTTTGAAAGTAATTTAACGCCGAATTTGACTCGTATTGTCTTTACTTATTTGGAAGTAAATTTTCTTAAAGCCACTTTGTCGTTTTAGTATTTTAATTAATTTCCGGATTGATAATTTGTTCAACTTTCTGTAAATCATTTGTCAATCTTGGGTTTCCGGTTAAATCCAAGTGAACCACTACTATAATTACTAACTATTTTTATCGAGTTAATAGATAACGTTGGTTTACAATCGCGTCCAAGTTTCGTGTGAACAGATCGGCCATACTTGTGTGTGGATGCACGTGCATAACGTCTTGTAGTTGTCGTCGCTAAGCATTGCCTTAGTGTGCGTGTCTATACGCGCTACAACTACAAACTACTACTACTGCTACTATTTCTGTGTTTTGTACAATAAAGATTTTACATATATATATATACAAGCATGGCCTATTCGCTTTTGTGAAATAAAACAACTGTACCCGAGCTTGCGTGTCACACGTGGAGCTCTAGTAGTATGTACAAGCCTACACCTTAGTTTGGGACTCGGTCAATTTTTCTGAGATTGTCCCCAAAACAAAATGTATGGACAGGACATGTGAATCTAACTCAGGGGGTTTGGACTAATACTAACTAATTAGACGGATTTCGTAAAAGCATAGTCCACGTTTTCGAATAGTAATATCGCATCGAAAATTTGACGATGATTTTAATGTTTTTGCGAGAGCAGCTATATAGCTAAGGTAAGGTGGGACAAGTGCGTCTACGGGGCAAGTCCGTCAAACCATCTCTTAAAAAATATATGCTTTGTCACATTAGTCCATTGACGCTCTTCCCCCACCTGATGGGGCAAGTGCGTCTACGGGGAAAGCCTATCAATCCAACAAATTCTCCTAATAAATATGGTTTGTCACATTTACCCCGTAGACGCTCTTCCCCCACCTGATGGGGCAAGTGCGTCTACGGGGAAAGCCCATCAATCCAACAAATTCTCCTAATAAATAAATATCGGCTGGTGAGTAAAATAGAGTTGTACAATTACTGAAATGTTCAAGTTTCAAGTTTGGGCGAAATAGCCTTGTGGCGCTAAGTAGATAATCTAAAGTCTTTTACAGCCGTGATAAGTGTATCTGTCAAACACCTTTTGTGACTTCACGTATTACACTAAGATAATATTATCTTGTTGTCAACTATGTGATAATGCGGTTAGCCAAGTTCGGGTTCTATTCCCAGCATCGGCAATTATTTGTTAAATGTTTTGCGGGTGGTAGGACCTTGTGCAGGGTCTGCCACCATCTTATCCATTAACGTACCGCCAAATAGCAGTGTTCGCATTGTTGTGTTCCGGTTCGAGGATAAGACAGCCGGTGTAATGACTAGCTTTGAAGTTCTCCTCCTCAGGGTTGGGAACGCATTTGCAGTCTTAGGCTTGCAGTCTTGTGAATGCGAATGTCTATGGGTCACAGTTTCCACTTACCATCAGGTGGTCTGTGTGCTCGTTTGCCGTCTCTATGACATAAAAAAAAACTCGTGTAAACCTAGTATTTTGCTATTCTACTGGGTAAAACCGTATTGCCTTTCTCGTTTGTCTTTGCCTTACTCGCTCCATGCTCGTTTGCCTTCTATATGTCATTTTAAAAAAAAGTGGTCTTGTGAGTGTTTTGTTGCGGAGTCCTGGATGTGTTTTTTATGAGTTGAAGCAGGTACCCATTGTTAAAGAAAGAGTCAAGTTATGTGAAATTATTCCCTTTTTATTTGTGCCATAGAGCAGACAAATGAGCACACAGGCCACCTGATGGTAAATGGAAACTGTGACCCATAGACATTCGCATTCACAAGACTGCAAGCCTAAGACTGTAAATGCGTTGCCAACCCTGAGGACTAAGATGGAAGCTTCTATGCTAGTCATTACACCGGATGTCTTATCCTCGAACCGGAACACAACAACGCGAACCCTTATTATTTATTAATAGATATTTGATTACTAAAGCGGAGTAAACTAATAAATATTACGCGACTAATATCACACAAATTTACCTCGCCTCAAACTAAGCTCTAGGATAAACTTACTTAATATGGAAAAAAAACAATACTAGTAGGAGATCCGAATAGGAGGCGATTTGTACCGGGCTGTTTATTCGATAAAAAGTGTTTTATATGCTAAGTAATAATTATATCGCGAATAGGTAGGCTGAATTATTTAGTCAAGTATATAATTAATGAAAAAAATAAAAATAAACTTTGTTTCAAAAAAATGTTTTCATTCTTACTTTCGGTTAGTATGTAATTTGACTGTTTTTTTTTTTTTTTTTTATGAGATAGAGAAGGCAAACGAGCACACAGGCCACCTGATGGTAAGCGGAAACTGTGACCCATAGACATTCGCATTCACAAGACTACAAGACTAAGACTGCAAATGCGTTGCCAACCCTGAGGACTAAGATGGAATGCCTCTATGCTAGTCATTACACCGGCTGTCTTATCCCCAAACCGGAATACAACAGTGCGAACACTGCTGCTTGGCGGTAGGATAATGGATAAGATGGTGGTAGCGATCCGGACGGACTGTGCACAGAGTCCTACCACCCGCAAACAAGCATTTGCAATTTAAAACAAAAGTCGTTTTTAATAAAAAAAATAATGATATATGTAGGTACTGGACAGAAAATTTTCAGCCTACCTTTTCGCCACCATATTATTTAGCGGTGTTAAATTTGTTATAAAATACTTTTCATCGAATAAACAGCCAGGTGCATGTCGTCTCCCGTTCGGATCTTAGGCCATTATTGGGATTTGAACCCGGTACCTCTATAGCTTCGTACGCGGGGTTACTACTTACTACCAACTAGACTATGTTGTCAGTAGGTATCTCAAATGTTCCGGCTAAGGTAAACTAAAAGAATTATATTTGACCTAGTCCCAAACTAAGCTCTAGGCTTGTACTATGAGTACTAGACAACGATATAAATACTTATATAGAGAAATATATACTTAAATACATAGAAAACATCCATGACTCAGGAACAAATAATCGCGCTCATCACACAAATATCTGCCGTTAGGATTTGAACCCAGGACTGCTAGCTACTAGGCAGGGTCACTACCAACTAGGCCAGCGCGTCGTCATTATTTACAATGTTCTATTTCCTGTAAGTATATAGTTTGATCTCTATTCGTAACTACAAACTTGTGTTATCCAAAAAACCTCAATTCATTTCAAGCATAAGTTGTATATTGTATATTGTGTATCACTGAAACCTTGGAAATTGCTCACTTTTTCATTGGTTCTCTAACCTTTACCCACTAACTCTAATACCATAGATTTTCTCATCGATATTTTATCTGATACCACTTTATCTAGTTTTGATAACACTTTTAAGATAAGTAAGACACTTGACACTAGAATAATCAAAGATTACGGAGAAATTGGTTGTTGAAAATCAACACTTATGTTTGTAATATCGTAAGACCACTGTATCAGCGTGATAACATCTAACTTCTTGAGTGTATCTTTGTCCTATCAACCCATCGGAACACTGACCCATCATAGAACGTTCTCACAGTGACATTATAATTCAATTTTCATCACACTTGCTCGTAAATGGTGTTATTCCATGCCTGTATACAGAAGGACAATGGCCTAAATTGTTCCCGCGGGAATTATGGCGAGTTTGTCATCCCTAGGGAGTAATGACTTTCTTTTTAAAATTTGCAACTCTTTCGTACATCATTTCTGACTAAGGAGGTTTAATTTTCAGCCAAAAATTAAATCGGTTTCTAATTTCATCTTTAAAAATTAGCTATAGACTAACTTACATTACACGAAACCGAAACGCTTCATTAAACTTCATTATTTTTATACCTATTTCAAGTTTATATCAACATTTATCATTAATTTTAGTAATTATACATTTTTATCAAATTGGCTAAATCTGGCTCGAATCCAGGTCGAAACTAAACGCAGTTATTATCTGTGGTAGAAGTCACAAAAAAAAAAACGTTTCCATTTACGTTCCCGTTCGTCAAAAGTTATTTCTTTATATTTTGCAGAGTTAAAGTATTTTCTCTTTGTTTTTTTTCCTCGCAAATGTGATGAAAACCATTGTGTGTATCACAGGCAGTAAGGGGATTACTAACTCGAGTCATTAAAAGCCCTCCGCCTTCGGCGTCGGGCTCACTCTCGTTAGTAATTCCCTTCATACTACCCTTGATGCACAATGTACTATTGTTTGGCACTTCTTACGACTTGAATCATAACGTTACTGTGATACAGTTATATGGTGGGTCAGAGTTACGATGGGCTGATGTTATATCAGCCTATATGTTGTAGAATACGGGAATCGTGTAAATATTTAGTAGGGAATAGAACCCGGGAAATGAAATGAAATAATTTATTCACTAAATTGGCTACATCTGGGCCCTTTTACACGTCCGTAATATGGAATGAACCAGCGCTTTACAAGATCTTTTCTTTTTCTTCACGCTAGAGCAGGCGGGGTCACGTGATGTTAAGTGATCACCGCCACCCATGTACAGTTAACGACGTTCATTGTTGAGCACCTATAGAACCCTGTCGCAGAAAGATAATCGTTAATTTAGACGTAGTTTATTTCTATAGACTTGACGCTGCCATTATGTCAGGGTTCTATAGATGCTCAATAATTAAATTGTACGTGGTGGTTGTCTTGCACTGTCATAGGTAAGTATATATTTTTTTATTACTACTACTTATTACTTACTCCCTATGAAAATTCTGAATTTTGACACATTTTCCTGCTCAAGCTACGCTTCAATATTTTTTATTTTTTTATTTTATGATAGATTCATTGTTTTATATAATGCTAGTATAAGCTTTATAATTGTATAATATCATGAGTATATAAAAAAACGACTGACTGTTGGGTTTCTTGCGGCGTTTCTTCTCAGCAGTGGTCTCTTGCGAAGCGCTGGTAGATTTTGACGTGTAAAAGTGTCCGTGCGGCCTACTTACTGAATAAACATCTTTTACCTTTATCTTTATCTTTTTAAAGTTGTTGATTATTTATCTGCCTCACCAGGAGAGGAATTGCAGCTGCGTTGCCGGCCTTTGAGAAAAGAATATGCTCGTCTTTTGAAGGTCTCAAGTTATAGTGGCCTGGAAATGCCGCCGCACCAAGCTGATTCTATAAAACTGTCGTGCGCGGTAAAAACTTTTGAAAGGAACGTAGAGTGAGACTTCCATCCATCATTGCAGATAAGAAGTGGTGCAAGAAACTCTAGATGAACATTATTTTTTCAATTTAGCATATTTTACAACACACCCTAACAATTCGGGCAGACCATGCCTTTATAGGGCCTCTATTTAGCTTCACCATAATATTGTAAACATAATTGTCAAAGATACAGCCGTCTTTTTGTCAAGTTATTTAGAGCTACTTGTACCATAACCTTTACAATGTAATAATGATGATACGGTTAAAAAAGCGTGGAATTCTGTAAATGGTATGTATTATCTAAAATGCAATGTACATATTTAGTTGCTTTGCCTAATAAATAAATAAGTAACTATAAAATTTACTCTAATTTATTTTAGTTTTTATGTGTAATAAATTCTGGTTTATATGGCTGTTACAGAAAACAGACATAAACCTAAGCGAAGTGAGGGCGGGTGGCTAGTAATGTAAAAAATATCAAGGAAAGGTACCCAACTGTCCGACTCGGTTATGTTGATTTTGATATAATTATGTTAGAGAGCAGTCTAAAATAACAGACACGTATTTTTTTTATCTGCCCAAACTCAACCTATTGTAAGAAATAGACCTCCAAAGTACTGAAAAGTGACTAAACCCCCTAACTTCTATAGAGTTTTTATTTTTTACTTATCTTCTCGCTTCTTACTGGTTTGAATATTATGTTTAAGAACATGAAAAAATAAGGAGCACGTGTTTTGTTATATCGGCTAAAACTCTTTAAAAAAACATGCCCTTCAAAGTTATATACTTCTCATCGAAGGTACACTTGCTATGATATATTTTTTAAATTATGTGTTTTAGCCGACATAAAAAAACACGCGCTCATTATTTCTTCATATTAAACATAATAATCAAACCAGTAGGAAACTAGCAATTTTTTTTTTTAATCTTTTTATCTTTTATCAGTACTTTGAAAGTCAATTTCTCCCAACAGGTTCAGTTTGGGCAGCTAGACAGTTTGGTACCTTTCCTTGTAAGTTAAAAGCGCATAGTGGCCTTAACACACATAGTGCAAACAATAGCATATTCAAGTGTTACACTGAAGCCTGTAGCAGATTTTAACCTCTATGTAGCGAAAATCTGCCACGAACCAGTGGAATTGTTTAACTATCGGGTCGCAAGCACTGAATGTGTTGATCTGCAAAAAAATTTAACACGCGAACGAAATGAGATCCGCAATAAAAGAACCACTACCTACATCGTGGACGAAGCAAGTTAAATAAATTCCTTGAAAATAACACCGTCCGGAGCAGATTCGATTTTCTCTTTCATTTTGAATGCATAATGCTAGGTTTACACGGGCTTAGTACTTGTCATTAGTGTAGGTGGTTAGGGACTTATATGCACAGTGACAAGTGGCAAGTAACAGTCTACACAGTGGTGTTAGAGAATGGTATTAGTTCGGCAGCTTTGAGTAGGGAATCTACTAATCACTAATCAAAATGCACTTGTCATTAAATGTTTACACCACTCGACAAGTGACAAGTATTAGTAGATTTTTAGTTGCGGGTAGGTGCTTGTCGCTTAGTAAATAGGAACGGCTTCTAATTACTTGCACTTGCAGTTGCACTAACACTAAGCACTTATACAACATGTTTACACACATGTGACAAGTGTAAATGACAAGTACTAAGCATTAGCTACTAAGCCCGTGTAAACCTAGCATTAGGTGATGCGTCTTGACTTAGTCGATCATTTCTTAACTGACCGTTTGTGTTTTCATGTATTATTCAGTACACGGTTTCAGAAAAAAAGACTATATGCCAAATGATGATTGTGCGAAATGATGATTTGTGCCAAAAAAAGTTATGCCAGATGAAGGGATGCCGTAAGATACATATTATGTCACGAAAAAAGCTGTCGATAAACTTAGTCGATATTTAATCAATCACTAGCACTGATACATTTTTGCCCCCGTCAATCCGGTGTATGCTTATGTACCCTACAAATCAATTATCATTCACGTTAGGTTATGTGCGTCTATTTTGTAATGAAACGCATTAAATCGCTATCGTGTTGGCTTCACCATTGTATCAATGCGTCTCCAACCATAGTGATGGAGACCTAATCTGGGCTTCCCGTGAAAAAGGGTATAAGTTGACTTAACTAGTACAGTCGCCATCAAAAATATCTATATTCTTCAGGGTGCTCAAAAATATCTGAACATGTACTCTAACACCTTGACATAGAGACGTGTTTAGATATTTATGAGCACCTCGTTCGTTGCGATATATCTGATGGCGACTGTACTAAAGGGTATAAACATAAACGGAGAATACTCGACTAAAGTCCTTTTTCACTAAGACCTCAGAAATTATATGTCAGCTGACTCCAAATTGTACAGAAACCTGGAACGTGGCATTGAATATAGAAAGGACGTCAACGCAATCGTAATAAGTGTTAATAATTCTATTGTGTATTGTTTGTATATTGATTTGAATAATAATTATACCAAGGAAACGTTCGGATGATAACCAGGAAGTGAATTATTGTGACCATTGACCCATTATAATATTAATTTCTTATCAATTGTTGTCGATCAATTTGTTTGACATAATATTAGAATAGAAATTAATCCAATATCACTTAGGGCTTATTCGATGTTTGCTAACATTTATTTACGAAAGTTTTCTATATTACTTTACTATCGAGAATAGGACAAATAAAAGACTCATTATTTATTTAAATCAACATTGGTGGTATACAGTTTGATATTTCAAATTAGGTTATAAATTTCATGTAATATGATATCACAATCATCTTTTAGCTCATCTTAAATCATCAATTTTTATGTTTTATTTGTATGTTGTATGTTATTTTTTTAAGTCATCTCCATTTTTTTTACGCTGCTTTATTATTTTATGTACGGAATTAAAAATTAAAAACGATTCTTATTAACATTAAATTTATTCAATTTCGCCTGCTAGCGATAGAATTTACAACAGAAACTTTTGAATAAGTTTTTTTGAAAAAAAAAAAAGTTAATAAAATAAAAGTTTGTCGAAAACATACGACTAATTTTTTGCTAATGGCTAAAGAGCTTCAACTCCACATGGTTTGTTCTAAGTCACTACTAGTGCTACATTACACGGCTCCAAACAAAATGACGTCATTAGGACCACCGGGCGTAGCAAACACTGGTAATATAAAAAAACTTAGTAAATTATAATAAGATAAATAGATATTTTAAGACAAGCCTTTTTAACCATGATTTTTTCAGAACACATTTTTAAAAGTTTAAACAATCTAGTTTTCATTTAAACTGAGAAGAAAGTAAACAAAAATGCTCAATGCAACAGTCATAATTTTTCCTTTCTCAAAATTATTTTTATATAATACACCGTGGGCCCGAATAACCCGACCAATTTTAACAATCGATACTTGAGCCTATTTGTAGAATATAATGGGTATAATATGTAGTCCAATAACGCATAATTTCCGAGATTTTTATTATTTAAAAATCAATTCCATAGTTAATTAAATTTGAACTCTGTCACCTTAACCTAAAGCATTATTTACTAAGAAAGATTCATGTTGTAAGTAGCAATATCATCCACATACAACATAAATTAATTAATCAATTTCTTAGTAAATAATGCTTTAGGTTAAGGTGACAGAGTTCAAATTTAATTAACTATGGAATTGTTTTTTAAATAATGAAAATCTCGGAAATTATGCGTTATTGAACTACATATTATACCCATTATATTCTACAAATAGGCTCTAGTATCGATTGTTAAAATTGGTCGGGTTATTCGGGCCCACGGTGTATAATGTACTTGGAAGACAGTTTCGCTAACTGTTGGTTGAAAACGAATTTTCCCGAAATGCCGCCTTTTCAGATCGATTATTCGCCCCCCCCCAGGGTTTGCCTATTGCATAATGACATCGAAATCGTTAGAGCCGTTTTCGAGAACGGATTAGAAATATAATATACCTGTACCTTCGAATATTGCTTATTCAATAGTAAAGGTTGTCACATTTTTTATTCTTGACAACCTGAAAATAAATAAAAGAAAAACAGATAATTTTCGTGATTTCTGTTTTCCTTAGTCCATTTATGTTTTGTAAATCACTTTCGTCCCTAGGGATGCAAATGCCATTTTATGCCGCTATTGAGATATGAAAATCCTTACTTTCTGAACAGGAGAGATGGAAGTAGTTCATTTTCAATAGAGAATCAAGAAAATAACAATTACCAGTAAGGCTGCCATAATTTAAAAAAAAAACAACCCGATGTTTTTTTTTACATTTGTTTTCCTTTGCTGATTAGATATTTTTTAACCAGTCTTGAAATTTCGTCTTTTCACAGCACAGCTTCTTTAATGAAAATAACCGACGACTAATTTTCGTTTTTAGGGTCCCGTGCCCAACAGGACCCTATTAATATAATGCCTTCGTTGTCCTAACTTTTATTAGCTGCATCGTTTGGACCGTCATGAATAGCAGGTATTTTTCAGAATACATGTTATTACGGCGGATTTTCTATTTATTTATTTTTTAAATCGTCTAACCTTGAGGACTTAGATGTATTGCTGTGCTAGTTAATTTCACTGGTTGTCTTATCCCCACACCGGAATACAACAATGCGAACACTGCTGCTTGGTGGTGGGTTAGAGGATAAGATGCTGGTTGCGATCTAAACGGACCTACCACCGTTCGAATGTCATGTTCGATGAATGATTATTCATGATCCGATCATATATCCACATCGATAAAAACACCATAAAATGGCTCGCTGTATTTATAATGTATATGTGTAATGTAATATTTTGTCAAGATTGAGGTTATTTAATTTTTTTTAATTTTTTTTTTATTTAAAATACAACTCAAAACAGCATAACAAATTATTGCATAAAAGTTAACACTGTTAATAGATTACATACATACATTATATCACGCCTGTTTCCCAGAGTTAGGCAGAGACCACTTCTTTCTACCTGCAACAATTCTGACAAATCTCTTTCGCTTCTTCCGCATTCATACATCGAGTCATGCACACACGGTGGTTTCGGGTACTTAAGATTCGGCCCTTTTTCAGTATTTGATTCGAAAAAGTACCTCTAGGGCGGCCTCTTCCGACCCTTCCACTCACTTTCGCTCTGTATATCTCTTTTGTCAATCTTCTTTCATCCATCCTTTCCAAATGACCAAGCAATCGAAGCATGCCCTTTTCTATCTTAGTTATCTTCTTTCGTCCACATTTCTCTATGACTTTTTCATTCCTTACTGTATCAATCAGTTTCACACCACACATACTAGGACAAACAACAAAGAGCGCAGTTAGTTACTAGATTACATTTGAGAATTTAACTCAATTTCATTTCTGTATTCTAAAAAAACAAAAGAGCAACGAATTTAAACTAAAAAAAAAGAAACGGTATTCAGTAACGTTATGGTGTTTTATTAATTAGCATTACACCGTGGTATGGTACGTAACTCTCAGAGTGCGAGTCTGGCAAGCACTTGACTGGTTTTGAAAACATTTTTCACTCTCTTGGCAAATCCCGGGTACAAGTTATATTAGTTAAACGTAAAAAGTTAATTATACCTTCACAAGCCAACGAGGTTAAGTGTCGTTCAAACCTCGGTTAGTTAAACAAGTAAATTTAACCTACCGTCAAAGCATTAATTAGATCCTTGTTTACTATGGTAACAAAATAGTGGTTGCGTGAAATAGGTACGTTTGCTGAAACATAATTATTTCCATACACCAAATTGACTTCAAAGCCAACTGTAACAATCAAAAAGCCGTTACAATTAATTGTTATCATAAATTATACGGATCGTTGACATTATAATTGTACCAATAATTTATTAACAACAAAACATTTGCCAAACAATTAGATATTTGGTTTATTCTTAGCCGTAAAACCCTATTTTACAGGTTTCGTCAACCTATACCAGTAAGGGAGAACGGGGTAAAGCCGTACAGGTAAGAAATTGAAGGTGTAGATTAACAATTTCCGAACACAAACGTATCAAATCAATTTGTTTGATTAGTCAATTACGAAAGAAACGTTAACAAATGAATAGATAAAAAAAACGCAATGTTTTTTTTTGTAACAAAACGGAAAACTTTGCTTATTCCGTTTCTGCCTCGGCGTATGTCCAAAACCGCGCAATATCCCATAATGATACGATTGTGCTGGTTCAAATGTCATCGAACATGAACCTTTTCCTGACTGTAGTGTAACCCGATAGGAGGGTTATGTGTTAGACCTCTATGTATGATGTATGCCCGTTTCTAGGTCCCCTCTTAACTACTCAACGGGTCATAAAATGATACATTTAGATTCATCTTCATGGCGCGAATGATACTAGATACCGAGATAAGACTTAAAAGCAAAATGGTAGATTTTATGCATTTTAATGTTTTTAACGTATGATGACAGTATCAAATAATGCCGTCGTGTTTTCAAAGCTTGATGTTTGTTTAGTTATTTCGACATAAGAAGCAGTAGGCGAGGCGTACCGGAACACGCAGCATGGAAGCCCTCCAACGAGTTTAACCGAGAACGAGAGGGAATAGCTATAAACCACTTCTATTCGGACTGAGTACTGGACCGAAATTAGCAATATTAAAATATTAAATTTGGTAAGTTTCATTCCACCTTCACGATACAACGCCTAGATCGATCTAAGTATAAATTAGTATTCAGAAAGTCTTTCGCCCGAAGATGGACATAATTGGTAATTTTATAGTCAATCGAATAGCGATGATTTCCGTCTGAAGTCGCAGTAAAAAGTGAATAATATTCATAATATTACCGGTTCAGTCAATCATTTAACCACCTACCATTATACCAAACACAGGAATATAGTCATGGGTGCGCTTCATCCAGTCTTAAAACATTTTGCATAATTTCATTTAATTAACTACGAAACATGTTGCCAGAGCCAAAGGTCGTCGTTTCTGGTAGCCGGGTCTCTGCCGGAGATTACCTAAAGCACCCCCCGCCCCGCCGTTACCATTGCCGCTACCGGAGCCAGGAATAGCGAGGCCGCCGGGGAGTAGGAGTCTGGGCTGTTTTTGTATATTCATACCGTGGGGGGGAAAAATGCCGTAGTCGCTCAAAGTCACTCAGAGGGCTATGGAGAGGGCTGTGCTCGGGGTTTCTCTGCGTGATAGAATCAGAAATGATGATATCCGCAGTAGAACTAAGGTTACCGACATAGCCCGAAGAATAGCTAAACTGAAGTGGCAGTGGGCGGGGCACATTGCTCGCAGGACTGGTGGCCGATGGGGCCAGAAGGTTCTGGAGTGGCGTCCGCGGACCGGAAGACGAGCTGTAGGTAGGCCTCCAACAAGATGGAGTGACGACCTCGTCAGGATTGCGGGACCGCGGTGGATGCGAAAAGCACAAGACTGGTCTGAGTGGAAAGCCTTGGGTGAGGCCTATGTCCAGCAGTGGAAGTCTTTCGGCTGACATGATGATGATGATGAACTACGAAAAGCATTATGAACGTTTAGCATAAATACAAATTGAATAATTTTATCAGGCATAGAATCGAAAAAAATTCTTCTTACTAGGTTAGGTTAGGTTAGAACTGTGACCACATTAATCGTCTACAAACACGTTAGAAATGTCTACTTTTCAACCTATGAACATTTATCATTTAAGAAATTATGCATTTCGTTTTATGCATAATAATTATTGTACCGTTTGTTTATTAAAGAGATCAAAGTTATGTAATTTATGTTATGTAACATGACAATTTGTACATTCGTTTTAATGCAATTCGTTATACGAAAAGCGTTGATTGAAAATCGGTTGGATCATTACAGAGTTATCAGCTCAAGTGAGAAAGCAGGGGGCGCCATTAGTTATATGTAGGGTTTTTGTCTATTTTTAACCAACTTCAAAAAAAAAGGAGGAGGATTTTTTAAATCATTATAGTACCCTTTTGAAACGCATAAAATTGTTTGTCCTTATATTTTGTTTGGCCCTTAATCTCTACACCCGTCTAGGCTGAAATTACAGAATTAATAAACAACTAGGGTAGATCAGTCAAGTAAGGTTAGGTTAGTAGATACAAAAACCGTTTCAATTGTTAAAACCCTTTATGACCAAACGATTAAAAACTAAGCAAAAAATCGGGACGAACTATGATTATTATAAGTAATACAACGATCGAGGAAGGGCAAGACATCACGCCGAACCTTTATAATAATAATTCGTGTTCCCTTTGTTGTGATAACCAGCTGATAATAACATAGAATACGCGTGCAAGATTCCATTTCAATAACTCCATATGCCATAAAGTACGACGGATCCATTTCCACGTTGTAACTCAACAACCGATCTCCATAAAAAATGGTTCACTCGTCTAGGGTCGTAAATAAGGTTTAGGTACCTAGGGAGGTAAATGCAAATTTACGACACGGAAACTATACAGAAATAATCTTTTTCAGTCGAAGTGCTAGAAAAGTTAAAGGAAAATTGATAAAGAAATATTCGTTTCTGTTTGATGTTACGAAGTTAATTTAAGTAAAAATCAATGAACCTTTATTCTGCTATTATAAAGTTTCTGTAACAAAACCTGTAAATATTTTTTAATGACATTATTAGTAAACAAAAGAAAAGATTTAAAAAACAAAACAAAAAGAAACAAAGTATGAACTTCCATAAACGTAGATAAGTATTTATTAAGTAGGTTTACGAGAAGAGGTGAAGAATGCAAAAAAATATCTGAATGCACATTATCTTTCTTAAAAAAGTCCGTAGTAATTAAAAAAAACAAAGAAATAATTTACTAGGCCACTCCTTTTGCACAATATTTTCGTTCTTATAAAATACAAGAAAAAACCCGCAACTATGTACACGAAAAAATAGTTTCCACATACCTACTTACCTCCTTCCCATTGGGACCTAATTAAAAAAATAAAATTTTCTTTTAGCCTAATGGTACCCAAGGCAAATAAGCTCGAAATTAAAAAATCAGGTGCCTAGTTTCTGTGATTTAGGCTATGGATTGTTAAGTCGCAGACGTGTCTTATATGTAATGTATAGATATAAGATTATCTTGGACAGAATAGACTTGCAGTAAAATTGTGAACGCGCAATTATATTACTTAGATTCCAATATCTTAAGAGGATTCTGAATTGTAGTAATCCATACAATAAAAGAAATGCTGGGACGTCAACACAGACTTAGAAGTATTTTCTATTTCCTCATTTTGATTGTTTGGAGAGATCAAAGCGAGATCTTAAACAAATGTTTATTGTGTACAACATTCCATATGAGTATAAAATGAATTGCTTCGCTGCGGTATTTGTTGAAGGACTGGATTATGATATTCTATATGGTATTAAATATTTAGTTTTTTTTTTTTGCTTTAACTAAGTATGTTGCATACGTGGCTCAGGCTTTTTGATAAACAGAAAAATAAGTATTTGTCCAAAAAAAACACCTTTGGTACTATCTTTTCAACAAAAGAGTCCTAAATGTCCGAATATAGAAGATCTACGTTCAATATAGCAGATATCCAGTCACCACCTTCCGTCCATCTTCACTCCATCATCAGATCAGCTCTTAGATACCATGATATAGCTTATAATTGGGTTCAGCCTAATTCAACTCAAGGAAACTGGTGCAAAATTGATAAATTTTGAACCGGACATCTTACATACATAATAAGGTACAATAAACATACAAGTAAAGGTTCACAATTAAAGGTTAAGACTAGTATTCAAAGTCCAAGTTTGACTACTAGTAGAAGTAGTTTGTAGTGATTTAACTGTATCACCAGTGGATACTGCTATAAGCGATCACAACGCACAGCGGTATGAGTTCGCCATGCAGCATAAAAATCAATCAAATGACACAGTCGAACGTCGATTATTTAATAATGAATCTGTGTATTTTTTCTATATTGACATTTACAATTATGATTTTTATTTTATTTATGACGAAAATATTGACATTGACACAAAATTTGATAAATTAATTCGGATTATAACTAATTACATAAATATTCATTTTCCGATAAAAACTTTAAAATTAAACAAAAAACGTAATGCTGTCCCATGGTTAACCGACAAACTGTTGGAGTATACCCAGAAACACAGGGATTTGCATGAAATACGTCGTCAGTACCCTAACAATGAAATAATAACGGAATGTATAGATAAATATTATAATTTAATCAAAACTGAAACGTTGCGAGCTCGACAAACCCACATTGAGCAAAGACTAGCAGGTAGCAAAAACCCATGCCAGGAAATTTGGAAGATAGTTAACGAGGAAGTAGGCACAAAAACCCGTCCAAAGAATATAAACCTCAGAGACCCAACAACGCAAATGATTATTAATGATAAAGATATTCCTGACAAGTTTAATTCTCACTTTTTGAACATAGCCTCAAAACATGTCATTGACATTAATCAGTCCCTGAGCCAGAGTTACCTCCGCAGACACCTGCGCGACGCGGACGTGCCCGCGCTCGTCCTGCCCGTTGTCACGAGGGACATGCTGGACCAGGTGCTACAGTCTATGTTCAAAACGCGTAAAACAATTGATACTTATGACATTTCACTTGACATTTTATTATTTATTTGCCCGATTATTTGTGATATTTTAGTTAGATTAGTTAATTATATTTTTGCTACTGGCGTATACCCTGATGTCCTTAAAAGTACCAGAGTGTGTCCAGTGTTTAAGGGAAAGGGAGACGAGTGTGACGTCAACAACTACAGGCCGATAACAATAGTCCCTACAATTTCTAAAATAGTGGAGTCAATCCTGTCGTCGCACATCATGAGCCACCTGGAGAATAACGACCTTTTGACAGACCGGCAATTTGCTTATCGGCAGAAGACCTCAACGACCGCGGCAGCGTGTAAAATATTTGACTGCATTGTTACTGGTCTGGATGAGAGATACAAGGTGGCGGGTATTTTATGCGACTTGTCTAAGGCCTTTGATGTGATCGATCATGGAATGCTTCTGGACAAGTTGCATCACTACGGCATCAGTGATGTCAGCCACTGTCTACTCACGTCGTTCCTGTCCGGCCGTCAACAGGCAGTTAAGTTGTCCGCAAACGGCAAAAGAATGCAGTCTACGAGCGGAAGTGTGGGTCTTGGGATCCCTCAAGGATCGGCATTAGGGAACACACTGTTCTTGATTTACGTAAATGACCTTCCGACAGCCATTACAGCTGGCCTTTCAGTGCTCTTTGCGGACGACACGACTGTCGTGGTTAGTGCGCGCACGTACGAGCAGCTTGGGGAGAATATTCATGGTGCGTGCCAACAGTTGCAGGCGTGGTTTTCGGCAAACGGTTTGGTATTGAACTTGTCGAAATCCAACACCATGGTTTTCTCGGGCCGAAGTGTATCCCTTCCTCCGTGCGTAGCAAATGGTCCGATGCCGATATGCAATGAGTGTAGGTTCTTGGGCTTCACACTTGACTCTAATCTTAACTGGAAGTGCCATGTCGACAAATTGTGTAACAGACTGAGTGGTGCAGTCTTTGCGTTACGTAAACTGGGAAGGCTTATTGCAAATGATGCCTTAAAACAGGTGTACTTTGCTCATTTTCACTCCCTGATGTCGTACGGTACGCTCCTATGGGGAAACTCCACGGATGCCAACAGGATACTTATTATGCAAAAGCGTGCCTTACGCACGTTAGCCGGGGTGAAACCCAGGCACTCTTGCAGGGGCCTTTTCGTAACGTACCGCATAATGACGCACTACTCGGTTTACTTATTTCAAACAATAATGTTCGTCAGAAATAATATTTCATCCTTCGCACGAGTCAATATTCCTGGCAAGGACCTCCGCCACACCGGGCGTTTGAGAACAGTTCCCCGTCGCATGGCACTTGCGGCTAAGAACCCGCGTGTCATCGGTCCCACATTCTATGAGCGTCTACCCGCTAAACTTAAAAATGTAACATCCGACGAAGCATTCAAACATCAGCTGAGAAACCTTTTATTGGATAATCCATTATACTCTGTCGACGAATATATGCAACTTAAATTGTAAAATTATTATTGATATTTGACCTTTATTAGTTTTGTGTTTTGACATCGGAAACTGACCATTTATTACTTGTTTATCATTGTTGTTTTTGATTATTTGAGTGTTTTATATTATTGTATTATTTTAATATTATTTTATCAATTTGTATTAATGTTTTGTTGACGATATCAATGTAATTTCGTATTTTTTGACATGCAATGCAATCTATATTGTAACATTACATTGATAAATAAATAAACTAAACTAAACTAAACTAATAAAAACTTGTAAAGATAAAAACTATTTAAGGCAAAGTAAACGTACGAAAATTATCACTCTTAAAATGTATGAATTGACAATGTTAAATAAATATCCTACAAACGTTTTATTTTAATTTCTAACGCCATCGGTAATAGGCTAGTCAATCAAATCCTTATTTAATGGGAAAACTCTTAGCTATTAAGGAGTGCAAACTTGGTGCGAACACTGCTTCTTCAAGATATAGGATGGAAGTGATTCCGAGGCGAGGGTAGTTATACTTAATTGTGTTTTCTCTCAGTCAGAATTGAAATAGTTTTAAATTTCTAAAATTGATTTTACAAAGAAGTGTTCAAAAACTAAGGTAGTGGATACGTTTTACGTTTGATATCAGAATTTAAATATTACATACAACTGTGTGTTATGTAAACTTAAGAAATTCCTTTCTTTTAACGATTTTTGAATCGAAAAACTAGGTCTGTCCGTTTTCCTTTCTAAGAAATAACTAAAATAAAAAACTGAGATTTGAAAAATGCAGTTTTTTATGTAACTAGATACTTCATAGTAAAAAATCGAAATCGGACTTTTATTAGAGACTTATACGCTGTGTAAGCTTCGGTTTACAATCCTCTTAAAAAGGCAAAAAGGAAGTGTCAATAATTAACCTACGTCATTTTAGATTTAACCTTTTTTTAGTAAATAATAATAATCAATAAATTTGGTAGCCTAAATAATAAAAGGTACTAGGTTCAACTATACAAATGACATATACTCGTACTTAATTTGTTTTACTTTTTGAATAAATATAGCATCCCTGCGTGAAAATATAATATAAAATTATTACTGAAACGGGTTTGGTTAGACTTCTTTTTTCGGTTAGATAAATAGGTAGGATAAAAAATATTATCCCTGGTAACAATTGACAGTTTATACTTACGCGAGTACTTTTTGCACAAAATAGTGCATCATTTTTCTCCTACTTTTAATTTTGAGGTGTTTAAAATGTACATAACTATAAAATTAGTATATTTTCTGGTGCGCCGATCATAAAAGAAATGGCCTAAAAAATATTAAAAGCCCTTAAATAATCCAATAAGTATTTGTGTGTATATACCAATTATGATTTAAGACTTAGAAACTTACCATGTCATCATAAAACGGCATTAGGATGGCTATGACGCGCCTCAGGTGGAATAAGCATAACGTCCAGTTCACGTTGACGCCGTTGCACGAAGGCTGCTCATACAGCCTGGCATAGTTGGGCACTTCTCTTAGTCCACCTATTTTGACCAGTTTTAACCTTTGTTACCATTTAAAAACTTAACACTTGTGAAAAGAAAACACTTAAAACCGAAATAACACAATGACGACTAAAATACGTGGTCTTTAAGTTATGTTATTTAAAAACAAACTAGTAATCACTTAAATGAATATAAAGTCGGAGTTAGAAACGGAAAGTTTCAGCGAGCGATCGTATTTGGGCGCGAGAGGCGTTCGAACGTGCGACCTCTCCCGCATCCAAATCAAGACTGAGGTGCGAAGCTCGTCCGTCGCTCGCAATGGCTGAAGCTGAAGCATGGAACACTTTTTTCTTTTACCACGAACACGTTTGACATTATTTTCAGCCAGTAAATTGGAAATATAGAATATCAAACGTTATTTGTGCCCTTTTCAATCACATTTACCTTTCGGAAATTTGTTACCCTTTCCAAAGAAGTAGGTAGCAGTTATTTGTTTTTTTGTTACCAAATCACAAATAACGAGATATCTTGTGTAGAACATTTTGTGCTGTAACAATTTGATAGACTTGAGCCGTGGGTGGTGGTGCAGAAAATGCTCTGAACGGTTAAAAAGTAAGGTATTTTTTTTTAAATCCAAGTTTGAAAATTCAGACTGTTTGTTAACCAGAGAGAGCTTAACGGAACTCGCTCACCCTCCGGTGGCCTGTGTGTTATAAAAAACCGGCCAAGTGCGAGTGGGACTCGCGCACTTAGGGTTCCGTGCCATTACCTATACAACATTAGCAAAAATCAGAAAAAAAATGACGTGTGTTGTATGGAAGGCCCCTTTAAAAATATATATTATACAATATTGTAATTAAATGAATACTTAAGCTGACGTGCAATTTGACATTATCAATATAGAAGTATATGAGTATCTGAGTATTTTAATTTAATTAGTTACTTTAGTCACAATATTAAATATTTTTTGAATAATTCAAGCGTCTACCTGTTGCCGTTATTAATATCGAGCAAAAAACGGTAAAAATGTTTGTTGCATCAAAGTGTGAGAATGTGTTGTATTGTTGTACCCCATTAAAAATATATTTTATTCTGTTTTCATTATTTGTTGTTAGAGTGGCATCAGAATTACATCTTCTGTGAAAATGTCAACTATCCAGCTATCACGGTTCATGAGATACAGCCTGATGACAGACAGACGGACAGACGGAAGGACAGCGGAGTCTTAGTAATAGGTTTCCCACTACTCCCCTTATTTTAACTCCTTAGGGGATGAATTTCCAAAAATCCCCTCTAAGTGTCTTTTAAGGATATCCAAACAATATTCCCTTCAAATTGCATGTCCCTGGGTCCAGCGGATTCGGCTGTATTTATCGAGTCAGTTTAGTCAGATAGAAAGATTAAAATCTAATAAAAAAAATAGCAGTCGCATCCACAAAAGAATGTGAAGTATGTTTTATTTATTTAATTACTTATAGTGCAAAATAGTAGATTGTTCAACAAGGGACTAAAACAAGCCATAATGACACAAGATTTTTAGCCACCCCAAGCGGAGCGCGGGTGGCTATAGGTCGAGTGTCATTATGGTTGTTTAGTCTCGCGTTAAACACTCATCTTTTCATTTTCAATGCGAGGAAAAAAAACGACATTGTTTACAATGATATTTTATAGTTTAGACACGCTCATACTAAAAGCATTTGTGTGAAGTGACGCTTTAAATCCTTGCATATTTACCCAACAGGTTCAAACTTGAAAACGATTTTAATACTAATTGGAACATGCGTAATAAAATGAATTCATCCTTAATATAATAAATAGATTCATATTCGTAATTATTACTCGTGTTTCACGAAATTTTCATTTATTTTATATTTTTGCGCAGTTGTCATTTTGAGATATAAATAGACTATACACAATCACTGAAAATGGCGATAATCCTCCATTCATAAACGCCGTCATTGGCTATTTAGGGCTTTCCAAAGTAAACTTAAAAAAAAAACTTAATTAAGTTTTTAATGCTTAAACTTGTTAGTTACAATTGCTGACAATTAACTTATTTACTTGTAGGTCAGGGAAAGTTTTGACGAGACTGACAAAAAGCTCTTAGCTAACACGGTCTTTGGCTAAAGTGCTTTTATAATAAGGCGAGCTTAAACTCAACCCTAAATAAATACACATTAGTACTTTTAAAACAGAATTTGTAAGGGTATAATTAAAAACCAGCCAAGTGCGAGTCCAACCCGCATGGAAAGGGTTCCGTACGTTTTGAGTTTTTATTTTTTATTTATTTAAGATCTCCTTAATAAATCTTTTCAAAAGATTTTCTGTTACTTTAAATACAATACCAATATGCATATGTATAGAACAATTGTCAGGTTTTCTTTTCAAAATGTGAGGCCTCTAGTTTCAGAGACAATAAAGTGGAGAGGGGGGAAAGGTCAGTTACTCATCTTTCTTTGTGTCATCGACTAACATTTATGTATACAAAATTTCAACTTAATCGGTTCGGTAGTTTTGGATTAAATTACCAGTGACAGACGGATGGACCGACAGACACGCGAGTGATCCCATCTTTATCACCTTTGTCCCGTATCTTCCTTTTGAGAGGAACCCTAAAATGAGCAAAAGCATAATTTTGTAAAAGACGGAATAATTTCAAAAACCGCTGAATTTTAAAAGAAGGGGTAACCTTTTAAGGATTTCATTATGTCTGAAAACCAAACCATTTCTGCACATCTATTTTTAAAATACCTTTTCTTTGAATAGAAACAAAAGCTTTTTTGCAACGACAGCATTGTTATATCTATGTAAATTATTATTATTTTCATTAATTTTAGTCCTAGAGGCATTCGGCGAACGTTATCGCTATCGAAAATTCGATAATTGCTTACGATAGTGAGAATGCATCTTCCCTAGGACAATATGGACATATTTAACTTTAACGTCTGTTTAGTTTTTTAATGATTATGGTATGTAGGAGAGGAGTGGGATGAAAGAGCCAGTTTACTAAATGAGGCAAAAAGATACAGTTTGAACAAAAAAAAGCAGATATTTTTGTTTAAATGATGGCTTTTCTCATAAATATAAATCTAAATAAATAATGAGTAAAATACCAGTCTTAAAATAATGTGGCTTTAGGATCTTTCATAACAAATTGGTATTGAAAGAGCCACTTATTAAATACTTATTTAGTTTCTGTGTAAATTACGCAAAATAACAGTAAATGCACTGTATTTAGATGATTCTAACAGATTCTTATTTAAAATTACTATTCTAATTGTATGTCTCTTTTGCTTCAAATTTAAGGTTTGTAAGGTAAGGCCAATACATGCACATACCCATGCACAATCCGTTGAGGGTGACTGCAAATCAGTGTTGCCATTTAAAAATTAAAACTTTTGCAATTTGGTCGGAAATTTCCGAAAAAAATGTGTGGGGGCTCTTACAAAACCTGGCTCCTGCATGACACTTCTCTCTTAAAGTCGTTTGTTTTACAAATCAAGTTTGTTTAAATAATGTCATTGTTTTGCACCGCTTACTGTGTTTAAATTTTTACATTGCAGCGTATTTTTTATCTTAGGTTGTCCGTAAGAGATTTGAGCAACAAGATCGCCTGTTGACTAACGTTAAGGGATTTCATGTTTACGTCTCTTTTATTTGTGGCGTGGTGGTGTATTGTCAGTTTTATTTTCTTTTAAACCGCTTATCAGCTCAGTACCTAGTAAGTTAATATTCAAATTATGCCATTGGAATCGACTGAATTTGCAATAAGTTCATTATTATTGTAGATGTCAATGCATTATTAAGGTTCCTGAAATCTGACCTTTTGGTGGAGTGGAAAAATAGCTACAGGATCTGCACTGTTCCTAACGTAGAGTTTGAACTTCTACAAAATATTTTCTATAAAGGACGTAGTTAAGGGAAAAGGAGTCAATCCACGAAACGAACGCAAGAGGAGTTAAGTATGCCACGATCAATCAGCAAAAAGGATCCGGAAAATTGCGGCAAGTTATTTTAAAATCACATAGGAACCAACCCACACGTATGGTAGGGATACTATTTTAAATCGGAAAAATGATCCAATGCATTTGGTTGGATCGTTACTGCTGAGAACAAGCTAGAACCCTAGGAACCAGTGTCAAACAAAACCATTTTTCTGAAAAAGGATCCAACCCACTTATGTCCCAATATCTTCAAAAATTAAAATCAATCAACCATGTTTAAATGCTCCTTGAACTTAAAACTGCAAATTACTCGAGAGCAAGTCACGATGCATTGATGCCTTTTTCCTTAACTATGTACGTTGTGCTCTAAACATAATGTATACAAAAGTTCAAACAATACTCAATCATGTTGAGTAAATAATAAACAATAGTAAATACCTGAAATCAATTCCATAAAGTATCATTAAAGATAATGTAACCCGAGTTGACCCCACACCGTAAATTGACTCACAAATTGAAATCAAATATCAAATATCTCTATTTTATAGTACAATACAGAAAATTACTCAGACGCGAGTTTGAAACACAATTTGGTATATCTCGTATATCATAAACAAGTTCTGCCTTTTTAGCAAAAACGACACATGTTTAACAGGACTAGATATGAAAATGCTACCTTAATGTAACCTTATGTCAGTTTAATATGGTTTGGCTGGAAATTGGAAAAATGTGTATATATTAAGGAGGTTAGAGCTTAATATATATCAATGTTGCCAATGGTTGTGCCAGCGACACAAAATAACATTCAAATGTTAATTTAAGGCACTGAACGCTTTAAAGTCGAAAGTTAACTTTTAACAATATAGAAATAAAGCATGAAAGAAATGAATTACCATCTGTTTTATTAAAGATATTCAAAGGAATCCCTGTCGTAAAAAAATTACCATCCGTTAGAAAAATGCGTCGACTTTGATAGCTTTTTGGTTGCCAAGGCTGGTTCCACTGAAGTCTTTAAGTAGTTCGTGGTATTCCTGAATAATTTATCAACGATAAATTTTTGACCAGTGATTCCCCATACTTATCTTTGTAACGCCCCCTTTGTTTCATCGAAAAATAACTACGCCTCCTCCCCCTTATCGACAATTCAACGAACCTTGGGGCACGCTAGCGACGCGGCGACGTTGGTGAAAAAGTGCAGATTACTTACTTAGTATTTATTTACCGTTAATTCAATGATGATTATCATTCGATGCCGCGTATCTTGAGAAGGCAATCCCATTGAAGTAAGAAGGAAGAAAAATACATTTATTCACTACACACGCAAGACAGAAAAAAAAGAAAAGAAAACAGAGAGACAATAAACAAGTAGTGTGTGTCTCCGCGGCAGTGAATCGGACACTGGCTCAGCATAATGCTGAGGTGTTAAACACCTGCAGCGCTGATTTTCAGCCAGCTCCGAAAGCGACAGGCGGACAGTACGCTAAACGAATAAAGTGTAAGTGTTGAGCTAGTTTAAGTACATACACCCAAAAGTGCGGTCTACCACCCTACGGTTGAAGTTCATTTGCACGTCATGATACAACAAGTTCGATTTTCCCTTGCAATAACATTATGACAGTGACTATTATCAACCCTAGCGATAATTAGAACTCATAGAAACTTTTGTCAAAACTAGTAGACCTAATTTCTTGGTCGACCGTACTAGATTTATGTATGTTATGTCTGAATTAGTGCTAAAAACTTCCTTTTCCTTACCTACGTCTTCACAAGGTATCTGTAGATTTCCATATTGTTTAGCAAATACCAATAGATCTTATCTTTATTAATGCCAGCAGACAGATAAGATTGATCCAGGCATTAATATTTCAAACATACCTTTTCGGGGATTAAGTTTAGTATCGTCTATAAAAAATGTTTTTGGATTTTTACTGTGGATACAAATCATAAACAATTTTTTTAACAACTTAAAAATAATCGGGAGTATGGAAAAAGTAAGGTTATTTTTTTAATTATATTATATTATAGTAACAGCCATAGACACAATCCGGCTATGGATAGTCCGTCCCATTCTAATATAGGGGTCCTCTTCTCTTGTACGGAATCCCGTATTATTATTATCTGTTGTTACAGCGGCAATAGAAATACTGTAAAAAAAAAACGGTCTACCTATACTTATAACGGTTTATGAGGTACAGTCCGCTGACAGACGGACTGACGGACAGGCAGCACAGGCCTTCTAATAGGGTCCCGTGCTTCCTAATAAGGTCCCGTTGGCACCTTTTCGTTACAGAACCGTAGAAAACAATAAGTAATTTCATTTATAAGAATGACTTTATAATGAGTCCGTAGCCTTAAAGAAAAACAAGCCCTTAGCAAAGAAGTCTTTATTGCTGTTTGAACCTTGTGCCTAAAAACCAGTCCGGTGCCTTTATTCAGATTTCGTACAAAAAAACTTCCTTTATTTTCTGGTAATTCATTTCCTACTGTTGCATTGTTCCTAGAGCTCAGGGTAAATAGTTACGCCTTTGTTAGGCGAGAGTGCTGGCGTTTATTTCTTTATCTGTCTGAAAGAAAATCTGGTTAGTATTTATTTACATGGTAATATTATAAATGTGAAAATATGTCGGGTTTACATTTACGGCTAAATTACTTAAAATTAAAATTAAATCAATACCCGCCCGGCCCCGCGTTGTACACTTTTTTTTTTTTTGAATCGTTCTCACACAAGTCCAACTTCACGTTTTAATGTGCGTTAAGCTGCGGGGCAAGACAAGTTGCCGTCGAATACGAACGCTAGCGTTTAAAATAACTTGGTGATCACCTGTCACTTAGAACTCGTTATAACTGACACGTTGTAATGTGATCACTATCACTCGCGCTAGTCGAATAGTGATAGTTTTGACGTCTTGTCCATCGTTACGCTGCACTATTTCGACCGGTTGAAAGCAACACGAGCACTATCAGGATATAAACATCGGTATCTAAGGGCAACTTGGCTAGCTTTTTAATTTGTGACAACGCAAAGCGATAGGTGATCACCAAACGCTAGCGTTTGTATTCGATGGCAACTTATCTAGCCCCACTGATCCGATGCCGAGTGTTTATGTATGCGCCTGCTCTAGCAGTATTCACGCTGATGTAAGAGGCAAAGACGTTAAATTGGTTGGTTATTAAAAAAATCCACTTAAGCATTGGCGTGTCAACAACATAATTCCAGCAGAAAGACGTCCACTACTGGCTGGGTATGTAGGCCTCCCGTAAGCTTTGCCCCAAGCACCGGTCCCGAGCCACTTCCACCCATCCGTTCCAGCAACAACCGGTCCACCTTGTTGAAGGTTTACCCACGCTGCATCTTCCGGAACGCGGACGCCACTCGAAAACTCATCGACCCCATCTGCCATCTATTTAATTAAACAAAC
The DNA here is from genome assembly GCA_923062465.1 of Acleris sparsana. Classification (NCBI taxonomy): domain Eukaryota; kingdom Metazoa; phylum Arthropoda; class Insecta; order Lepidoptera; family Tortricidae; genus Acleris; species Acleris sparsana. The sequence goes on along the minus strand of OV281307.1, from coordinate 10,079,645 downwards.
AAACTTCATTTGAATCAACGGGAACTTATCAAATTTCATAATCGGTTTTGAACATTTAATCAAAGGAAGACTTAAACTAATGAATTAGGAAGCAGATTGGTTTGGAATTTCAAGCAAATGTTAGTACCTTAATGCCTAAGCTATTCAAGTCTATTTATTATGGTTTCATCCTACTAATTGGAAATGTCTTATGTTTTGGAATATTTTTTTTGTGGGTAGGTTATTATGGGTTATGTACAAGGAAAATATACAGAGATAATTTATTAACTAACTAAGCTTCTTATTATAATTCTAGTAACATAATTAGTGTTTTTAACGCTGACGCACCGTAAACGTTGTGACGTGACTAATGCGTCACTTTTTTTTCACTGCCATCAACGGACAATCACGCACATGACCCACCTGATGGGTTGTGGTCACCGTCACCTTTGGACATTGGCAACGTCAGAGGCAACCCCAATTCGCTGCCGCTCTTGAAGTAATTTAATGATACTTTTTATAAAAATCCCTATATCAATTGAAGCGCATTGGGACAGTGTAAGCACCCGCCCTAAACGTTGTAGGGTCCCGGCACGTAGTTGAGTTGAGACTAAAGAAAATGGGAATTAATATCCTGCTAATGACAAGAAAATGTTAGAATAAACGATTTAACGCATACCCTCCACACTCATGGTCATAATACGCTAACTTCACCATAAACGCAGCGACGTAACTTGTCTTTTGCGTTATGTTTTTAACGCATACCGTTCATAGCAAGTAAGTCACGTCACTACCTTTACGATGCGGCAGCATAGTTCGAGCAATGGTGCGGTCGTTCCTTAATTAGATAGTAGTGCGGGACTTCTTGTATTATACTGACACCAACACCTAATAAGTTGGGCTAGACAAGTTGCCATCGAATACAAACGCTAGCGTTTGGTGATCACCTATCGCTTTGCGTTGTCAAAAATGAAAAAGCTAGCTAAATTACCCTTAAAAACCTATATTTATCAAGATAGTGCTCGTGTTGAATTTGAAAAAAACGTCAAAACTATCACTATTAGATTAGCGCGAGTGATAGTGATTACATTACAGCGTGTCAGTTGCAACGAGTGATATTTCACGTGACTTACGTCAATTCTATACATTTTTCTAAGTCACAGGTGATCACCAAACGCTAGCGTTCGTATTCGATGGCAACTTGTCTAGCCCCGAAGGACTCTGATGTAACATTTTAAGCAACCGTTATCTTCATGTTAACAAGGCTTACTTTTTATCAGCGGTAGCATGTAATAGGCCAAAGGTCAAGAGATCATTTAGTTGAGTTTTTTATCGGTCGCGCGGTCGTGATCGAGTTGAAGTCAGACTTTTGAAGTCCTAGCCAAGACGAAAACGCTCGTTTTTATTTTCCATCACTCAGAATGTACGGAATGATATTCTCTTGCGCTGCGATAAACCACGGAGGCCATTTGCAACGTCAAAAGATGGCGGATGTGTAATTTGTTTTATTTTTTATTTTTGTGTATTTAGGTGTTCAAAGTTCTTTTCTGTTAGTGATTTGTACTTTTAATGCCTTTGTGCTGCACAGTGTAGAAGACTTGGACTTATTTCGTGTATCCTGGCATATTACTTCTCGTTTCAAGTGGACTCGCAGTGGTACAGAGGTTAAAACTATCTTGGCCTCTGTCCTACATATCACTGTACAACGTTGCCCCCAATCTTCCTAGGGAAGATTGGATTGTGTTTTATTGCTATATTGATTTATACTTTTCTCAAACATGCTCGGAAAAAACGGTTTTCCGATTGAAAGACAAGGACGGAAAGAGCCTCATTTTACTCCTAGGAGTAAAAAAACCATATGAAAACACTTTCCGTCCATGTCTATATTTTTCTTAAAAATGCTGTCAATTTGCATACAAAATCAAAAGGACCAAGACAAAAATTCCAAACAGCCAAGGTAACTGCTCGCTTTTTTAGCACAGTGCGTGTGTTTCTTTTTGAATTTGCATTCCAATTTCTATGGTTAGTATTTAAAAACAATTGACAGTCGGTAACATTCGTTCCTTCTGCATAATTAAATTACTTGCTTTTTTAAAAATGTATTTGTATTATTTCCTCACATGTTTGAGAAAAGCATTATGTATGCCTCGGCGGAAACGAGGATTTCCTGACTCGTATTTTAGCAGGCCTCGCTATTGCTCGGCCTGCTAACCACCTCGTTAGGAAAACCCTTACTTTCCGCGCCTAGGCAACAATGTACTATATATATACTTGACACTGGCGAAATCAATTCACTGTGGAAACGCCATATCCCCGCGGTAGTAGCTGTTCAAGCCGCCGCGGGGCAAAGAGAAAAAAAAACAGTTAATTGTCATCTAGTACATTTTGAGTGATATAAGTGTTGTGGAAGCATCTTGGCTCAAGACCTCTGCCCGTTTAGTTCCTGTGATATATAGTTTTAGGAATAAACCATTTACGAATTTATTTATTCGAGTATTTTGATTTTGGTCACTTAATCATGCCAAAAGCTTTATCCTTTTTTTAAGTAAACACCTGACGACTTTCACTCTTTTACTGACTTGTTTTGACAAGGTTTTGCCATGAACTTATCAGAGAAATAAGTCCATGAATGTCTCACGCGAAGATAATTGTTTGGTTAAAGACTATTTAATACTGTAGCGTACTAAACAAGCACTTTTCCGGGATCCTAATGAAAAAGGGAACAAGTTGACTTAACTCGTAATAAAAAAGGGTATAATACATGAATGGAGTATACTATACTTAAGCCCTTTTTCACTTGATCTTCATAAGGCTTATGCCATTTTTCACTACGACTCTAGATTTATTTACATAGGTTAGGTTAGTTTCAGTCGCTTACGCTTCTGTCCAGTCAGCCTTACAATTAAAATGATTAACACTTTATTCTACAAATAAAAACTAACAATATGAAACAGAGAAATACAAAAACCGGATTATTACTTTCTCCAGTTTACCTTTGAGCGATAGTAAATAAATAAAAAACCACGGATTTTCAAAATAGATGTTAAAGAGACATTATGTTTCAGGGTATTGACAAGGTTTAATAACCTTAAACACTAACAAAAAATAAGAGTATACAAACACGCCAAGTGCAAGTCGGACTCGCACAAGAAGGGTTCCGTACCATTCTTGCATGGCGGCCCTCGTAATTTAAATATATCAAAAATAAAAACCGTCAATTTTCAATCGGCCAATTTTTTCTTAATGTCGCTTTTCAAAGATCTATGGTAAAAGTTACGCTTAAGTAGTATATTTTAATTTATCGTAAAATATACCTTAATTTGACCTTTAACTATTATCGGTAAGGAAATAAAAATATATAATACAGCAAGTAACACGTATACTGTCTTACTTGGAAGGGAACTGACAAGTACAAAAACGGAGGCTTGAGATCCTTCTAGAAAAAAACATTTAATATTTTTGGCAACCTACTTATCTGTATTCCGAGCAGGCTTAATGCTACAAAATTGCTTCCTCTCGCTTTTGTTTTAGGATAATTAATTCCGCGTTTCGTTTTTTAGGGAGGATGTTTTAATTTATATGTATATTTGTTTTACTGCGTTAGTTTTAGTTTCAGTTTGTTATTTATGATATTATTTTCTGTCATTATATTAATGCGAACGAGCACAGAGGCTACCTATTTCACCATTCTGACAATGACAGGTGACATGTTTTATTTTAGTGTACATTGCGCACCTAATATGAAACCCTGTAATGTATCAGCGTGTTAACTTTGCAATGTATACTGAGTGGTCATCTGTCACGTGTCATTATTGGTGGAATAGGGGGCTGATGGTAAGTATAGGATCTGTGACCCATTATGTCTATAATAGACATTGTATTCTTAACACTACAATGTAAAGACTGCATTCTTAGGACTACAAATTCGTACGTATGTTTTTTTATTTATTTTTTAAATTTATTGTTTGAAAGGACCTTTATACAATGTACATATCGGCCCTATTATCGTACGTATGTAACTAAGATAATGCCTATTATTTCATGCCTAAATTATTTCATGTCGCTTGGCGCTGTCATTATGATATATTATAGATATATTGGCTCCACAATTAAAGTCCTTGACTATTACCTACATAATTAAAATTATGGGTACGTAATTAAATACTAGTCTGACCTTTTTACCTTTCAATCAGGCATATTTTTCATAATATGCTGCATAATAAACGAAGGAAATTGTAACAAGATGGTAATCCAAGCTCTTAGTGCCTTGAAAATAATAACAGCAAATAAACGCCTCTGAATGTATGGTAAAAAGTCTTAGATCAAAATATGGAACGTCGCCATATCGGTAACAGTCTACGCACTGACTTTTTTAATCTCTTCAAAATTAGCTTCACTTATATTACAAATTCCATAAAAAAAACATTTCTACCGGTTTAAAAGAAGGGACATCAAATGCGGAATGAAATGTCATTTTGATCCCAAAAGGCTAAGGAACAAAGTGATGGTTTTGAAAACTGTCAAAATGTATGGAATTGATAAGCGCTCGACGCGACCGTCCGGCAGCTTACGTCATTTATTTTCGATAAGATAACGATAACGTAACCATAACGCATCTTGTTAATACATAAATATGGCTCCATCGAACTGGTACAATTGGTCGAATTAAGACTCGTTAGAGTTTTATTTGCGGCGTTTTATGGGGCACATTGCTCGCAGGACTGATGGCCGATGGGGTCAGAAGGTTCTGGAGTGACGTCCGCGGACCGGAAGACGAGCTGTAGGTAGGCCTCCAACAAGATGGAGTGACGACCTCTTCAGGATCGCGGGACCGCGGTGGATGCGAAAAGCACAAGACCGGTCTGAGTGGAAAGCCTTGGGGAAGCCTATGTCCAGCAGTGGACGTCTTTCGGCTGACATGATGATGATGATGATGAGAGTTTTATTTAAAACAAGCTTCAGCCTGCGAGTTCGTTCGCGTAGATTTCGATTATCGTTATTCGGAAATGTTTAAATATTCCAAGATGAAAAGTGGCCTTTGTGTTGACCCAGGGTATAAGTTGCGTGAAGGCGTAACAAACTAACACACACACACTTTCGCACTTATAATATTAGTAGAAAGGGTAGTCAGTAAATTAGCACTTTTTAATGATAATTACATCAAAGATGTATGTAAATAACGACACCTTTCTAAACATTATAATAAACACACATTATGATAACCATATAAAATAAATAAAATAAATAAATAAATATCAGGGGACAATGTCACACCAATTGACCTAGTCCCAAACTAAGCTCTAGGCTTGTACTATGGGAACTAGACAACGATATAAATACTTATATAGAGAAATATATACTTAAATACATAGAAAACATCCATGACTCAGGAACAAATATTCTTGCTCATCACACAAATACCTGCCCTTACCGGGATTTGAACCCAGGACCGCTAGCTTCGTAGGCAGGGTCACTACCAACTAGGCCAGCGCGTCGTCAAAACGTATCGTACGTTCGTCGTATGGGTCGTTTGAATATATTTCTCAAGAAAACACGTATTATACTGCACCCATTTCATACCACCTCGAACCTCGTCTACTACACAAAAACTATCTCAAAACATAAAATAGTTTGCGAGGGTTGCCTACCAAAAAAAATGGTGACAACTCAAAATCAAAAGCTAATGTAACATTTTGTTTTGAAATCTATTACTCGTACGGCGATTTTCAAGGACTTTTCAGGTAAAATATTAAAAATGTACTCACTCACAGTATAATTGGTATGCTTTTTATCGTTTCGCTAACAGTTTAAAGGTTCCCTTCATTTATGAAAACAAAGGTAGCAATTCGTCGTACAATTTGTTAATCATTCTAACATCATTTTTGTTTTTTTGTGTTAGGGATGAACAATGGTGGCAAATAAAAAAGGAAAAAGAACTTGTGAACGTGTATTAGGTTCGATCGCTAATAATGAGTGAGGGCTGATGCCTGGCTGACAATGCCTTTTATGCACAGCATCAGCGCCCTCCTGAGGCTACATTAAGAACTAATTACTAAGCTATCGATTGATCTTATGTTGTAACGTTAACTAAGTTAGGCAAGTAGTTCATTACAACATCCGTAGATGGCGCTGCTGTTAAAGCCTTAACATATTTTGCCCCCCTTTGAAATAGCAACTACCAATCCGTAGTAGATATTTCAAATTAAAATTTGGGTAAGCAAAGGTAAGAAGTACCTAGGTACCTATTAATTTATTTGGTATTGGTAAGAAATTTATGACTTTACTACTATGTTTGGTTAGGAATACAATAATAAACAATGGTACCTACCTAGGTGGGTATTTTAGGTGTAAACTGAACAGAATTATATTCTACCTATTCTGACCACTAATCACTACGGCTAAACCATACTGGATTTGACGTGTTATCGCATTGATTTTTGCTTAGCTTACAATCAAGTGAATAAGAGTTATACGTTGATAGGTAATATTGAAACACGTCAAAACAATAAGGCTTCACCGTGTGGTATCTATCGTGCGTAATGAAACAAAGACATAGGTAATTTTTATTTGTAACACATTTGATAGCCACTACTACTAGGCACCTACCTAAAGATTGAGATATACGATTATTATTAATTTATGATTCTGACAATGGCAAAGGACAAATGTTGTTAAACGCGCGCTTGATTTCTCCTCTGGCGGTCTTGATGATGGCTACTCTGGCGATGCCGTCGCGTCCTGGCTGCGTCGCGACGATCCTGCCCAGCAGCCACTGGCACGGCGGCAGGCGCTGCTCCCGCACCAGGACGACGATGCCGGCGGCCAGGCGAGGCCCCCGCGCGCTTCTCCACTTGGTCCGCTCCTGCAGCGTGGCGATGTAGTCGCGGGACCATCTTCTCCAGAAATCCTGCGTAATTTGTTGGAGATGTTGGTAGTGAGTTAATCTATTTTTTGGAATGTCGGTGTAATCTTGGTCTGGCATAGAAGTCGGTGTTCTACCGATCAAAAAATGAGCTGGCGTAAGGATAGGGAATTCGGAGGTTGTACAAGGTAAGGGGCACAATGGGCGTGAATTTAAAATACCTTCTACTTGAATTAATATCGTTACAAATTCTTCATATGTCAATAAAGCCTGCCCTAGAACTCGTTTTAAGTGGTATTTGCAACTGCGGACAGCTGCCTCCCATATCCCGCCCATATGGGGTGTGTAAACGGGGATGAAGTTCCATTTTATTCCTTCATCTGTACAATGAGATACTAGTTCGCTCGAACTATCGGATAGAAACTGATAAAGCTCTTTTATCTCATTGTGGGCCCCATGAAAAGTAGTTGAATTGTCACTCACCAACTCCTTTGGTTTACCTCTCCTTGCTATGAATCTGCGTAGCGCAGCTATGAAGTTGGCTGACTCGAGCCCTGAAATTAATTCGAGGTGAATGGCCTTCGTTACTAAACAGATAAATACCGCGATATAACACTTATAGACCTTGTAACCACGTCCTTTCCGATCTCTTATATTTATGGGTCCGGCATAATCCAAACCAGTGATATGGAAGGGTGGTGACGGATTTACCCTCGATTCGGGTAAATTCCCCATTACAGGTATAGTAGTTTTCGGTTTTGCTCTAAAACATTGAACACATTTGTTTACAATTTTTCTAGCTAATATTTTTCCTCTAGTGGGCCATACGCGTTCCCGAATAGATGACAGTAGTAACTGCGGCCCGGCGTGCAACATTTGTACATGTTCGTATTGCATAAGGAGCTTCGTGTATGTGTGTTCGTGACTGAGTATGCATGGGTGTTTTTTATTGTATGGGTACTGAGAAAGGCCTATACGTCCTCCAACACGGATAAGTCCTTCTTTCATAAAAGGTTGTAACGACAGTATCGGAGATTTGTTAGGTATTTGTTTATTGTTTTGCAATAAAAAATATTCTTTTGGGAATGATTCTAATTGAGCATATCTGATTAATGTGCTCTCTGCAATTAATATTTCGTCAACTGTTAAGGGTCGTAACAACTTCCTATGTGCGTTTTGTGTGTGTTTTTTTTTTAGTTTGAGATTACGTATGAAACGGAGAATGTAAGACAGTACATGAGTAAGTTTCGAGGCACTTGACCACCTTTGAAAAAGGTACTGCATTGTATCATTGATATGATTGTTACTAGATACGTTGCATGTTATGCTGGTGACAATCTCGGGTACATGTCCCAGTGTCCCCTCACTACGTACTGGCCATTTGTCTGCGGACTGACAGAGCCACTCTGGCCCATGCCACCATGACTTGGTGTCTGCTAGTTTGTCTGGCTCCACCCCTCGCGACAGAAGGTCGGCCGGATTGTCTTCTGAACATACCCATCGCCAGTCATTTTTATCTGTCAATAACAGTATTTTATTTACCCTGTTATTGACAAAACAGGTAAGTTTGAGGTTAGGATTTTTTATCCAAGCTATTGCTATTGTTGAATCGGACCAAAGATAGATTCTACTTATTTCGCATTTCAGAGCTAATTTTACTTTATTAATATGGGTCGCAAGAAGGAGGGCTGCCGACAACTCTAATTTTGGTGTAGTTTGCGGTTTAATTGGTGCCACCTTTGATTTTGAGTAGAGTAAGTGGACTTCTATATGACCTAGGTTGTCAATTGATCGTATATAAATCACACTGGCCCCGGCCCTGTTACTGCTATCGGAAAACCCATGTATTTCGATTTTTACATGGTTACTAATGACTGCGCATCTTGGTATTCTCAATTGGTTTAAAGAGATTAATTTTTGGTAAAATTGGTTCCATTCTCGTGTCATGTCTGGTGGCAACTCTGCATCCCAGTCTGACTTGAGTTTAAATAGCTGTTGGATGAATAGTTTAGCTATAATTATTACTGCCCCTATCAATCCTAACGGATCAAAAATAGACGAAATTATCGATAAAACTTTACGTTTTGTGATTGGTTCTGAGATTCGATCTACTTTTATTGTATACATCAGTTTATCAGAGTTACTGGACCATGCTAAGCCGAGGACTTTCTGAGTACTGTCTCCAAACTCGGTTGGGGATGTATGTTGGTGTATGTGATGTGCTTTGGTTACCTGTTTTAAGATACTTTGCGAGTTCGACTTCCACTTTCGAAGTTGGAAATTGGCTCCCCGCAGGATCTCGTCCACCTGTGACGCTGTTTGGGCTACCTGATCTTCGTCATCCCCACCCGAAATGAGGTCATCGATGTAGAATTGGTGTGCGATAGTCTCCGCTGCCGTTGGAAATGTACGTTCGTTTTCGTGTGCTAATTGTAACAAACACCGTGTCGCTATATGTGGTGCCGATTTTAACCCAAAACTAAGTGTTTTCAATGTATAAATTTGAAGTTTTTTGTTGGGTTCTTCCCGCCAAAAAATACATTGGAGGTTGTATTGACTAGGCTTCAAATAAATACATCTGTACATTTTTTCTATGTCGGCGTTAATAACATACCTATACTTTCGGAACCGTATAAGTATGTCAATAAGATCGTCCTGCTGTATTGTGCCCTTATATTGTAAATCGTTCAATGAAATGCCGTTATCTGTTTTACAAGAACAATCGAAAACTACTCTTATCGGGGTGGTGGGTGATTCTCGGATTACCGCTTGGTGTGGCAAAAAATTGTAAGGCCCGGCATAATTATCTTGTAATTTAATCATGTGGCCGGCCTGCTCGAATTCATTCATAAACTGTGTATACTTATCTTTCAAATCAGGGTTCCTTTGGAATTTAGATTCTAATGCTTTGAACCTCCGGTAGGCAATGTGCCTGGATCTACCTAATTCGGTAGTAGGTGATTTTAACGGAAGTTCAATGACAAAATTACCTTCAGAGTTGCGAGTACATGTTTTTAAAAATATTTCTTCGCATTTTTGTTCATCATAAGGTAAATTATTCAGTACGGAACCCTCCTCTATTTCCCAAAACTTTTGCAACTGGCTTTCAATAGAAATGTTACATTGCACTGATTTAGTTAATTTTGAATAATGTACGGGACCCGAGATCACCCATCCCAGTCGCGTGCGCTGTAAAATTGGCAGACCGTCGCCGAGCCTGTGCTGGCCGATACAAAGCAAGTTATAAAATCGCTCCGCGCCAATGATTATATCTACCCGGCCGGGCTCGCGAAAATCGCTATCGGCTAACTTGAAGCGCGTCGGGATATGTAAACATTCTACGCTCGGAATGCGAGTGTTTAAATCACAAATCGTTGGCACAATAAAACAGGACAATGTTGTTGAATAGGTATTGTCCTCCGAATGTAGTGTTAGATCGCAATAACTTTGTATGTGCGATACACTGTTATTGAATCCTATCACTTGTAGGTTATGTTGGTTTCTTGTAACTTGTAATCTGTTACATGCACTCTCGGTAATAAAATTCGATTGAGAGCCCGAGTCTAAAAGCACTCTCATTTTATGAGGCCGTCCTTGTCTGTCCATGACTTGCACCTGAGCCGTGGAAAGGATGACCGCTTGGTTGGGAACACTTGGTTGTGTTTGATTGGTTAATTGGGTGTTGCTAATAAGTGCTGTGGTTGCGACTTGGCTAGAATTAAACGGTTCTTTGGAAAATGTTGTGATTGTTGGGTTTGTTTGTTGGTCGTAAGCATTGCTAATTGGTTTATGTAGCAATGTGTGATGTTTGCCCTTACACAATCGACACGTACTGGCCCTACAATTAGCTAGAATATGTGTTGCAGACAAACAGTTAAAGCACAAACGTAATCTGTTTACTGCTCGAATTTTGGCACTCACATCTAATGCTTGAAACTTTTGACATTGGTTAATATAATGCGTACTTGAACAATAAGGACACTGGTTTGGTTTATGAGTTAGTTTGGATGTTACCTTAGTGGTTTCGGACGTGGTTACCATGGCCTTCTTGGAAGCGGTGCTACCGACATCCGACTGCCTCGCTGAGTCTGCGGTCTCGAGCAAGTCAGCGCGGTTTCTTAAAAATTGGCGGAATTCCTGTAATGAAGGCAATTTTCTCGAATCAATTTTCTCTTCCCATTTGGATTTTAATTGGTTATCTAGCTTGTTTACTAGGAAAAAGATTATAACGAGATCCCAATTCTCGACTGGTATATTTAATGAACGGAGGGTTCTTACATGTTTAGAAATACTATCACTGAGACCTCTGAGACCTAAAGGAGTTGACGGGACCATTTCAATATCAAACAGGGCCCGCATGTGGTTAAAAACAAGAAGTCTAGGGTTGTTGTAACGCTCACATAGCAGCTGCCAGGCGAGCGCGTAGCTTCCATCGGAGTAATCGAGCGAACTAATTACCTCAAGCGCGCTGCCTTGTAAACAACTGCGTAGGTATTTGTATTTTATGATAGGCTGCAAATTACCTTTGTTTATTAATGCGTCGAAAGTGTCTCGGAACTCCAACCACTGTCTCACGTCCCCATTGAAGTTAGGTAGGTTAATTTCTGGATATTTTATCGACTCACACATGGTTGCAGTTGCAGGCTGTTGGTTAGGTGCGGCTGTGCTGGGGTGCAGCGGGTTGGCGTTGGTTTGGACCATTACCTTACCCTTTGCGGTTAATCGATAATAACTTTCATCGAACGCTTCTCGCTCGATTACTTGCGCGTCGATCTCGTCGTCGCTGCACAAGGTCTCAACCCTATCCTGTACTTTTGAAAATTCTTTATATAAAGACGGTAAATTATCTAATCGCAATTTTATATCGATGACCATCTCCGCTGTTAATTTTGTGGTGTCTACAGCTTCGATAAACTTTTTAAAAAGGGTTAGTTTTCGCTTGCAAATGCCTCGTTTTTTTTTTAAGTCTTTTAATTCGAGTGGTGTTGTTTCTACATTAACCGTATCATCGTAGCTATCCTCTGAATCGCTCATTTTGTATATTTCTAACAACTACCAAATTTTAATTTACAATATACACGTGGCTTTAAAATGGATAGGATAATCACGGATTTTATGAAGGGATACGCCAGCCCACTTGCCTGCTCGAATGCTGCTCGTGCGCTGGTGATGCTCGTTCTTCCTTCTTCCCCAATGGTTGCCTGCCACACACACGTGGCACGGTTTTGGTGTCAATTTGGTCGACGCCGCCCTGGCGACTACTGCGTCTTGTCCCGCCTGGCTGCTCGATCCTCTTGTTCTGCCCCAAAGCTCGCCCCCTCTTCTTAATAACACCCGGTCAGCGTGAACCGAGTGTCGTTGATAAAAATACCTAATCCCGGACTGGAACGCTTATGTGCAACGGTATCTCGCTGCGATTCGTAAACGATTCCCGTAGGGTTTAATGACGGATTTATCAATACAAAAGAGATAATTATCGATTTAAAGTCGGGGTCACCATATGTTAGGGATGAACAATGGTGGCAAATAAAAAAGGAAAAAGAACTTGTGAACGTGTATTAGGTTCGATCGCTAATAATGAGTGAGGGCTGATGCCTGGCTGACAATGCCTTTTATGCACAGCATCAGCGCCCTCCTGAGGCTACATTAAGAACTAATTACTAAGCTATCGATTGATCTTATGTTGTAACGTTAACTAAGTTAGGCAAGTAGTTCATTACAACATCCGTAGATGGCGCTGCTGTTAAAGCCTTAACAGATTAACTCTTTGGCCCATTTCGTCGCTATATTTGAAACTGCCTTCATCAATTCTTGAAACCAAATTTGTATTTTATTATATTCTGTTTTACCTCGTTAGTCACGTTTTGAAATGTTAAACGCTATGCTAAAGTTATGAAATCAACCAAGAATTGTGATTTAACACTGATTTACAAGTTGGTGTACAAATATTAAAAGCTGATTCTACCACTATTCGTGTTGTATAATTTCGGTGGGGGGGGGGGATTAGACACATCCCCGATAGGTATAATGGCGTCCCTTTCTTCCAGCTGATATCTTTTACGGCTGAACCGATTTCAATAAAACCTAGCCAATAACCGCTAAGAACCTGCTTTCAAATGAAAAAAAAAACGCATCCATATCAGTTTACCCGTTTAAGAGCTACGGAACCACATACAGATACACATATACACAAGTACACACGTCAAATTTATGACACCCCTCTTTTTTCGTCGGGGGTTAAAAAAATCACACAGTCCAAACTGCCTCTAATTCAGGGGACGGATGGCAGCCCTATTCGGCGAGGACATTGACGAAATTGCCTTCGTTTCTCGTCATGTTCTTCATTACTGAAGGTCATGATCTATCTTTATAAGGGGCAGCAAAGACTGACAGTCAGCCAATATCAGTTTATTTATTTATTTAGAATCATAAAAACATATGTAAATTGTATTATAAGCTAACGGCCCGCCAGCGGCTTCGCCCCGCGGCAAATTTCAGACATTCCCGGTGGTTTTTTCTTTCATGCAATCCTGTCCTGGCAATAACAAATACAACAATAAAGAAATTAGCCAAATCGGTTCAGCCGTTCTCGAGTTTTGCGCTTAGCAACACATTTAGCGATTCATTTTTATTACATAAGGTAGATGCATTATGAACAAAAAAATATTTTTATAAAAACACATGCAAAGTTCTAAAGTACGACTTAAAAACAAAAATAAAATAAAAATGACTTCAATTTAAACAAAAATACGAAAGTTTCTATGACATCTAACTATCGCTAAGGTATCGTGCAAATGAATTTCAACCGTAGGGTGGTAGACCACATTATTAGCCGACTTTACAAAGGTACAGATGCTTTAAACTGGGCGCAGTATTGTGAAAATAAGATTGTCTTTAAGAAATCTATTGTGACGGCCAGACAGCCTTTATGTGGGCGTAAGTTATCCGGTGCTAGAGCGTTAGTGGCCTAGTGGCATATGGGGTCGACTCGTGATCGTAAGGTACCGAGTTCGAGCCCCCGCGGTCACCATGTATCAAGCGAGGAAACCTGCACATTCGAACAGCTGAGTGTGTAAGAGGGTAATTGCAAAAAATATCCTTAAATGGGCAAAGTGTATCTGTAATATAAGATAAGATAACATAAGTTAAAGACTGAGGTGTTTAGGCCTAAAGGAGCATGGAGATTAACAACATACAAACAGAAAAGTGGCAAAGGAGGTTGACGTGTCGTCTTTACTTAAACGAATAGGAAACGCAAAAACGGAGTTCTGCGTACTTAGATCGTATACAGAGTAATAAAGAGTTTACGACGGCACAGAAGTATTTTATGCCGTCCAAGTATAACATTAACGAATTTAATTAAAAATATTATTTTGAATAGTAAAAGAAAAAACGTAATGAAGTTTTTTGTTAAGGTCGGTGGTTAAAGTTTCATCGAATTAAAATTTTAATCTTTGGATTAGGTTTCAATTTTCTATTATAGCATAAAATATAAGATTAGAAAATGAATTCCTATGGTTTCTTATTTTGATATTAATTCAGTAAAAAACCAAGGTCACCGACATAGCTCAGAGAGTTAGCATGCTATAGTGGCAATGGGCAGGCCACATAGCTCGGAGAACTGATAACCGTTGGGGAAGAAAAGTTTTCGAGTGGCGGCCCCGCACCGGTGGACGGAGTGTTGGACGGCCTCCCACCCGGTGGTCTGACGACCTGGTTAGGATCGCGGGGAGCCGCTGGATGCAAGCGGCTCAAGACCGTGACTTGTGGCGCTCTTTGGGGGAGGCCTTTGTCCAGCAGTGAACGCCCCCGGGCTGATGATGATGTCAGTAAAAAACATATCGTCTTTGACCTGTTATGGTATTGTTTTGACGTCAGCCGCCATTACTGGCAAGTAAATAAGTTCTATCCAAACGGTGACAATACGATGACAGATCAAACACGATATGGTTTTTAACGTGTTAAATAGAGGCCCTGGTTTAATCTTTCATTTACAATAACACCATAAAGAATATTTTTGATTCTTTATTGTTGTATGATATCGAATACATCCTTAAATGAAAAAACAAGTCCCTTGGGTTTTATTTCACATTCTCTTTACCCCTATTATTTTTATCGCATTGATACGTCATGATAGCTCTCAATATTTTGACATTAAAGTAGCCGAATTGTAAACTATACAAATTACAATAGGGGTAAAAAGAAAGTGGAATGGAGACCCGTCTTGTCATCTCGTAATTTTTCTTTTCAGCATCGTTCGCGTTTGAATATTTTCCAATCTGAAAAGAAATTGAAGTTTTAACGTTTTTGAAAATATCAAGGGGACAAATTGACTTAGTCCTAAATGAAGCCCTAGGTTTTTACTAGGTAAGGGACCTAGGCAATGATGATCATAGGGTCAGGGGCCCTAACATGGCTGCATTTATCGCGGTTTTTTTTTATGGCATAGAGTAGGCAAACGAGCACACAGGCCACCTGATGGTAAGTGGAAACTGTGACCCATAGACATTCGCATTCGCAAGACTGCAATCTTAAGTACCAATTTCACCATACGATGTTAAATTTAATCAATACTATCGACTGTTAGTTTATATATTTTGACAGCTGTTAATGCGCTAATCGTCTGTTAAGTTGTTAACATCGTATGGTGAAATTGGTACTAAGACTGCAAATGCGTTGCCAACCCTGAGGACTAAGATGGAATGCCTCTATGATAGTCATTTCACCGGCTATCTTATCCCCAAACCGGAACACAACAATGCGAACACTGCTGTTTGGCGGTAGGTTAATGTTATGGATAAGATGGTGGTAGCGATCCGGACGGACCCTGCGCAAGGTCCTACCACCAGAAAACTGGTGCTGCTGCTGCTTTATCGACATTAGACACGCGATATAGACGCAGCCATACTAGGCCCACAGGTGACGCTATTTCGACAAAGGGGTAAAACCGTATTTTTTTTTTCCAAGGAAATGCAACAGATTAAAACTATTTTTGCTCGCTTTTACAGTAGCAAAAATAGTTTAAAACTGATTATTCCTTTAAAATCTTTAAATGACGCATTTACCCCTCTGACGGAATGGCCCCGCCCGACCTTAAGCAAACACAAAAATATATACTTAAATACTATCAGAATATACAGGAATCAATGACAGTTTCACTCGCGATGATTACATACCTAAATACTTGCCTATTCTAGGAAACAAACTCGCTAGTTTGCTATGCTTAGTTTTTCTTAACATTTAAATAATAACGGTCAAATTCGTACACGCTTCCTTTAAAAACGTTGATAGTACCTACGTGAAAAAATACTTGCTTAGTTATTAAAACAAGAGGCGATTGTTTTGCATTTCTAATTTTTACTTTGTTAAAGGCAAACGTGTGCAAAATAATGGTATGAATGGTTTAAGTGATATCACCATGAAATAAGAAAAAAATAGTAACGAATATAATTCTAAACTCAGCAGCATTGAAAACGGATAACGGATAGTAATTCAATACAAAGTGACCCGTTGTCATTATACATAGCACGTCAGGTTGCAGTCATGTATCAAATAGATCCGATAAATTGATTAAAAAATCAAGGACAGCCCGAGAGAATACCTACCAATAAACCAATTATTTTTATTTATTTATTTATTTTTTATTTATCAATAAACCCACCGCACAATATTAATTAAATATAGGTATGGTATAGAAAGCTTATACATAGGCCAATTATGGATTTTTCTTATATAAAAACTGAACGAGAAGAGATTTAGGGGGTACATACATAAAGAAGGAAAACACAGGTGTAAAATAACATTGCCATGGTACTGCTTGTGTGTGTGTGTGTGTGTGTGTGTGTGTGTGTGTGTGTCAGAATCAAAACATTAAAGATAATACGACAAAAACATGATGCAGAATGTTTACTACTGCAGACATTCAATTATTATTTTTTTTAAATTACACTACTTAGGAATGATAAAAACATGTCTAGGCTTGGGTAGTTCTGAGTATATGTACGAGGTAATCGGCGGCATACTGAATAGTGAGCATATTTAGTGTTGGCACGGGGAAACTTAAACAGTTCTGAACGCCAAAATTGCATAATTCGTAAAACATAAATAATGTTCACCGAGACATATTATATTTAACAAGAGTATGAAGATTAATACAATATTTGCCAAGCGTCTGTCTGCGATAGTTTCTTTATTCAATTTCATTATCTTGTTAAGTTTGACTTTTGCGGTTCACATTTTCTTGTCTTCTCATTCGAAATTACCCCGATGTTTGTTGTGGGATTAATTTTCTTATAAGACTTCATCAAAATTCTAATGAGTTATTGGTAAATGGGAGAAGTTGCGAACGTGGGCTGAGTTTGGAGTTTGGTTCACACATCGCCTTTGGCTTTGAATATTCAGAAATATTATTAACAAGCTACAATTTTTAAAGGGCTGATAAATTTAGTTCTTATGAGCTTTAAAGAACGTCTTATTTCACTTTTTTATCTAGGTTCGATATCGTATTCACATTGTTCACATTGTGATAATATTTCTTATAGCTCTTACTGCCAAGTGAATAAGTAATACGTTATAATTATTTTTTGAAAAGCCATTACCTTAGATTAGTCAAACCTTACATTTTGTAAATTACTATTGCATACGAGTATTTGTTATTAAACTTTTGTCAAATTAACAACGAATTAGATAATGCCAAGATTAAAATTTCGTTGCCAACCCTGAAATCAATGCGTTGCAAATACATTCTATCACAAGGTCTTACCACCCACAATCTCTTCGAAAATCTAAGAGTGCCAGCCATTAATAATAATATAAGTTACCAAAAACATCAGAAATCGGGGATTTTTTCATAATACTAATGATTTATTACATTATAGCCAACATATTAAGAAAGAGTATTTCATTTAATTATATTTAATTGACATGGTTCTTAGGCAGAGTTGGAAAAAATATGTAAGCTCTGAAGGAATAGCTTTAAAACAGAAATTTTAATACTTCTAATATTCATACTTCTCCACGAGTTGCAGTTTTCGTATTGCATCTCACAATAGTTAGGAAAGTTCTTGTATTCGTTGTTGTAAGAGCGAGCGCATACAAACTGCTCTCTGTAAAAGTAAAAATGAATACAATAAAGGAACACGTCATGGGCTAGTAGCATGAGAGAGTAGAAGTTTACCGCCGTATTAACTTACAATTAGCTACGTTTATCGCGTGACAAAGTTTGGATAAGGCATCCGTCACCTTTTGACACGTATATAAGTGCGAGAGTGAGGGGTGCTTTATCTATATTAATTGACACGCGATATAGACGTAGCCATACTAGGCCCACTACAGTACTCGGCCGAAATAAAGTCAATCCTGACAAATTACACGACCATGAAGTTTCTGACTATTATTACATTGTTGACAGCGGTAACACAATGCCAAACTTATTAGTTGCATGTGACGGAATAGTAACAACAGCATTGTTTGATTGCTGTCAACATCATCTATATTCTGAAACTTCATGGTTGTGCAATGTGTCAGGATTTTTTCTTTTTTTTTTTGCCCCGCGGCGACTTGTACAGCTACTACCGCGGGAATATGGCGTTTCCAAAATGAAGTGATTTCGCCAGTGTCAAGTATATATAAGTATAAATTAATATAGCAATAAAACACAATCCAATCTTCCCTAGGAAGATTGGGGGCATCGTTGTACGCTGATATGTAGGACACAGGCCAAGATAGTTTTAACCTCTGTACCACTGCGAGTCCACTTGAAACGAGAAGTAAGATGCCAGGATACACGAAATAAGTCCAAGTCTTCTATCACTGTGCAACACAAAGGCATTAAAAGTACAAATCACTAACAAAAAAAACTTTGAACACCTAAATACACAAAAATAAAAACTAAAACGAATTACACATCCGCCATCTTTTGACGTTGTAAATGGCCCCCAGGATTTACTTATTATCGCCACTATAAGTCCTGTGTAATGTCAAACTGATTGACGAGGCGAGCCTTCTTAGATGGAAAACACTGTGACATACAAATACAAAACCGTAAGAGCTTCCCCGTAGGCCACCTTTTATAAAATATTTTTGTATAAGCGATTGAACTCGATATCCTATCAAACCGTAGTTCGATTTTTTCAGTAATTTATAAACAGACTGAAAATAAATATCCGCTTCGAATTATTTACATTACTCATTTAGGAATTCCCTGCGTCCGCTTCTGAAGAAATATTACGTGAAGATAATAATTGCAGAGCTATTCTGGTTTCACGACGTTAAGGGTAAGTTAAAAGAATACATGATTAAAAAATCACTGGAATTGGGGTTATACGTCCTGTAACTATAATCGTGGAGTTTCTTTGCTCAGTAAAAACAGTAGTTTGTCTATCGAACGGCTTGCATGTGTGCGTTCCTTGACCGTACGCGCCGCACACCACCAAAAGCAAACTCAACAAGACGCACCAAGCTGGTTTAGTCGGGGCCGCGCCGTCGCCGCGTTTAGGTGCGTGCCTATAAAGTATCGTATTAACGCAATCCCATTGAAAACATGACCTTCTGCTGGAGTGTCTTGCGGCTCTTCTTCTCCGCAATGATGGTCTTGTCCGAAGCGCTAGTAGACACTATAATTATTACCGACATGTAAAAGAGCCCTCATGTGGACAATTTACTAAATAAATATTTTGAATTTGTTTTTTTTTTTTACATTTGATACAAAGTTCTTTTCTATTTATACTGTGGCTTTGTTCTTGTCTAGCAGTGAGCATCTTTTTGCTAATAATTAATGATGACGTTATTGACTAATCTTAGCGATTTTCAAAAATTCAAAAATGAAAAAACTAAATTCAAAAATGGATTGACGACAAAAACAAAAACTTGAGCATCATTTGCATCTTGGCTACATGTAAGGTTAAAAATCCGCAACTACTTTCAGCTGTCATAAGCATTGGAGGGGCAAAAGCAAAGCTCACGGAAAGAAAAAAAAACTTCAATGTTCTTTTATACAAAGAAAAATAACGTGTTTTGATTTGTATTTAAACTATTGTCAAGGAGAAAAAAATCGGACAGCAAGATTTTGAGATAAATGTGTTATCACTATCAAACGTATCGATATTTTTCCATTGTAAAAATTTCATAGTGTTAAGATAATGAAAAATCTACATTGTAAGTAGATAGATGTTGCACCTTAAGGTTTACCGGGCCAAGATAAATAATTTTAACCATAGATTTACGGCTATTTGTACCATAATCGTAGGAGGAAGGTGTAAAAACCCTCCTACACCCAAGTATTATCAGATACTTTTAAATTCTTCAGATAAATGTAGGTACGGATTTATTACAAAGAACTTAACCAACAACATCATCCGTTTATTCACTAGATTTCAATAATAAGTTTAACCATATGTAAACAGCATGATAGCTCTTAAAAAGGTTTTAGGTTTGTACCTGTCTCTCATTTGCTCTAATTACAATGCTCTTACGAGAGTCTTTACCCGAATCTAAAATACTTTTCTAGAACATATTGTCTTTGTTTTTGCAACATTTTTTTCAAGTTACGGAACGAAAAGTTATTTTGCTATAACCATTTAGGTCGTAATAAAAGTGGGGTAAAGAAATGCCGATAATGTTTACTACTGTCCAGATTCAGTATGTGCAATATCCTCACAACTTACTCACTGGCAACATAAACCAACGACCGATTTAGACCTGTCAGTTTATCTTATAAAAACACAGACTAATAGTCTAGATTTTGGCCTGCTAATTTTGTCGAACTGCAAGTGTGGCACGCGCGGCAATCTGGGATGGACAGTACCCGCGTTGAATCTGTAAGACATTTATGGATGCCTGGTATTCGACCGGACGATCGTTGTCACTTGGCGGTCGATCTATCTTGATTTATCGTTCAAAAACTGATGCATGTGCTGTAAGTGATGGTTTTAAAACCAGTAGTACAAAAATATAAAAAAAAAATACACAGTAAGTAGGTATGCCACACTTTTACACGTCAAAAATCTATCAGCGCTTCGCAAGAGACCACGGCTGAGACAAAACGCCGCAAGAAACTCAACAGTCAGTTGTTTTTTTTAATATTACTTATGATATTATACAATTATAAAGCTTAACCTAGCATTATATAACACAATGAATCTAACATAAAATAATAAAAAAAAAAATTCAAGCGTAGCTTGAGCAGGAAAATGTGTCAAAACTCAGAATTTTCATATGCTATTAGGCATACAACATCTATATCATAATACTCTTCATAATACAAGAACACGTCTGCTGGCCTAGCCAAGATAAATAAATAATAACAAGGGACCACCTCACACAAATGGACCTAGTCCCAAACTAAGCTCTAGGCTTGTACTATGGGCTCTAGACAACGATATCAATACTTAAATGTATAGCGAAATAAATACTTAAATACATAGAAAACATCTAAGACTCAGTAACAAATACTCGTGCTCTATCGCGTCGTCAAACGCTGCTAATATATCTGTTTTCTATTTACTCAAAATGTATGGAGTTTACATAGCGGTTGACTTGATCTGTCATCGACTTCATCATTACATTTTGTCCATTTTCGAAATCGCTAACTTAGCTCTATGAGAAACAATGATTACTCCACTCGACATAAAACCGTCGCTTAAGCTGGGTATTTACAGATGCACCGTTTGTCTCGGCGACAGATGGAGTCGGAGTGTGTACAACTGGATGGGCGTAATATTTTCAACTCAACGATGCGACTAGAGAATGGCAATACTGTAACTGTAAATGGCAGCTAGAGAACGCACGCACGACGACGCCATTTGGCTTGGCGCGGTGGCGAGGCGTGTTGTAACGTTGAATTTCGACATTTACGATAGTTCCATTCGGAGTGCGTGTTGGCGCGAATGCCCAGCTTTACACGTCATGGTACCTTGCAGTGCCATAAAAGGGAGCCCGTTGTTTTCCATTTTATTTTGGTCATAGTTTCACTGCTGTCATCATTTTTATGATGAAAGCCATATTTTTTATATCGCTGGTACTGTCAAATTTCCAGAACTTCTCATTTTTCAAATGTGTAAAGGAGGCTAGATTTTTTTAAAACAATACGATTTGCGATAAATATAACTGAAAACACATTAGGAGTAAAAAAAATTGACAGATATTATAGACCGGCCTTATAAAATACTTACTTGTATGACTTTGGACATTTATGCAAAAAGGTCTTGCACCCGTGCACGAAAAAATCGGTGACCCAAAACCTAGTGTCTTTTGGGTAATTTTTAAGCACTTTACGGTGACGATATCTTTTCGAAGAGACGTTTGACAGGAGAACGAGGACCAGATACACTGAAAAAAAAAACGTTGAGACTAAGAGGTAAACACCACAGAGAATCATTAGTGGAGCCAAACAAATTGTTTTTTTATAAAGAGGATGTAGTTAAAGGAAAAACACTTTACTATTTTTACTCGCTTGTCGAAAGAGATAGGTTGTTTTTTTTTTAATTGTTGATTTGAATGATAGATTTGTCTTAGCTTTGTAAATGTGAACCCAATTAATTTAAAAACATACCAAAATAGCAGAATTTAAAAAGTTTTTTTTCAGTTTTTTTTTTTGGTGTTAGGAAATCCGAACCTATAGAAAATCGAAGGGAAACTGGCTAAGGAATCATTAGGTATTTTTGGAAAAGTATTTTTTTCGGTAAGTTTTGAATTTCTCCATACTGTTCCAGTTAAAGAATACACTCTATATAGACGACAGAATCCAAACTTTTTCACGAAAAATATTAATCTAAATTTATCCTTAAGTTCGGTTTAGTTATGTCAAAAAAATATAGAACCATCAGCCATATTTGCATGACCTGGAAAAGACAAATGAACACACAGGCTACCTGATAAGTGATAAGTAGACTCTAGAGCCCAAAGACATTTTCAGTCTTAAGATTGCAATCTTACGTTACAATTCCAAGACTGCAAATGCGTTGCGAACCCTGAGGACTCAGATGAAATGTATTTATGCTAGTCATTACATCGGTTCTTTTATCCCCGGATCGCAACACAACAAAGCAAAGACGCTGCTTGGCGGTAGTTTAAATGGTCTAAATATGTTACTAATATTATAATTGCAAAAGTATGTGTGGTACTTTGTTCCTCCTTCAGTCCGCTACGGCTGAACAGATTTGTATGAATTTTTGAAATGGAGTTAGCTTATACCCTGGTTTACCGCACAGCCAGAAAATCAAAAGATCCCGAGAGAATCACGGTAATCCATTCCCCAACCATCAATATTTTTTTTACTCTATTGGTAGGCTAAGGGCATGCAAAGCTCTTCATAGAAAGAGTCGACCAGAGCTGGACCAAAAGACTTTGGAAACGCAGCAGAAGACAACTGCGATACATTATCGGAGTGTTTACCGGGCACTTTGGGGCTAAACATCTCCTAGCAAAGATGGGCCTTTATGACAACACAGATTGTAGAATGTGCGGCGAAGAGGCTGAGACAATGAAACACTTATTGTGTGAATAAGATGCCCTCGCTGGAGTAAGAATGAAAATCCTCGGTTGTGGATACCCAGAACCGAACGATTTCAAGGTACTGCCATTGTTTAGTTTAGTTTAGTTTATTTATTTATCAATGTAATGTTACAATATAGATTGCATTGCATGTCAAAAAATATGAAATTACATTGATATCGTCAACAAAACATTAATACAAAATGATAAAATAATATTAAAATAATACAATAATATAATAACACTCAAATAATCAAAAACAGCAATGATAAACAAGTAATAAATGGTCAGTTTCCGATGTCAATACACAAAACTAATAAAGGTCAAATATCAATAATAATTTTACAATTTAAGTTGTATATATTCGTCGACCGAGTATAATGGATTATCCAATAAAAGGTTTCTCAGCTGATGTTTGAATGCTTCGTCGGATGTTAATTTTTTAAGTTGAGCGGGTAGACGCTCATAGAATGTGGGACCGATGACACGTGGGTTCTTACCCGCAAGTGCCATGCGACGGGGAACTGTTCTCAAACGCCCGGTGTGGCGGAGCTCCTTGCCAGGAATATTGACTCGTGCGAACGATGAAATATTATTTCTGACGAAAATTATTGTTTGAAGTAAGTAAACTGAGTAGTGCGTCAATATGCGGTACGTTACGAAAAGGCCCCTGCAAGAGTGCCTAGGTTTCACCCCGGCTAACGTGATTGCACTCCACTATCCGCTTTTTGGAAGGGGTGGAGGCTGCATTGGATTAAGCGCTAAAAGAGGGGTAATTACACAAAAGATTCCACAGGGTCGAAGCGTATCCGTAGAGACCCCACCAAAAAGATAAGATAAGATAAGACTTTATGGGACGCTTGCTTTAAGTAAGAACGCAACGCAAGCACACTAGCAAAACTCATAAAGCCACATCGACTCAAATACTTCAACCGAAAACAAAATACTGAAATTGCTTCACAATACCTTACCTCCCAAACGCCAGTCCATATCGCCTACCTTGAAGCGAGCGAGCGTTACAACGTAAACAATATATGAATCAGAGATCGAGAACCGTTTGGCATCAATAAATTTACAGTTTAGATTTTAAAACAGGCGTGTTTATTTTATTTTTAGGCATCGGCCTGGGATGGGGCCGTGATTGAAATAATTTGTTTTCTAATCGTTTAAAGAACGTGGGGGATACTATTGGAAAAATATTTTGTTTTACTATGAAACTTTATAAATACTACGGCTAACTAATAACATCGTTCTGTAGAGTCAGAGATTTTAGGCTAGATTTTTAGACTATTTCTTTATTTGGTCTTTTACAATGAACTACATTATTTTGTGTGGACGCTTCAGTGCACGTTTACAAGTCTACCTGCGCTTCGCAAAATACTACCAACATTGACTAACTGTTGAGTTGTTCATGGACAGTGCGAAGGACAGTGGAGTGAAAAAGTAGAAAGCGATACTATTTGGATCCACTGGTAAGGCAACTTGACTTGTTACTGTCCGAGTGGTATACACGCTACTGTTCACTGCCCTTGACCAATGTACGAGACAACTACAACCGGCTGGTTCATATTTGGTGCGTCGAGTTCTAGAACGAGTTGTTCAAGAGAATCACCTGACAGTTAAACGTGTAAAAGTACATTCAAGGAATTTAAATCCTATACCGCTTTGGACTTTGTCAAAGTGACGTAATCAATCAAAACGTAAGAGACTTCTTTTGATTTTATTTACAGTTTCTCTTTGGCATTGTCCAAAGTGATATGGGAATTAAATTGCTTGACTGTACCCGTGCCTACTTACTGGATTGACATATGTAATCTTTTTTGATCTTTAGTGCGTGGTGGTCAGTTATAGTTCAACTGAACGCATTTTCTTGTGTTTTAGCAAAATAATTTTCGAGAAGTAGTTTATCGTTATTCAGGAACTATATCGTTTCCCAGGATAAACTGGTGACTTAACTATGTGTTAAAGTTCACATCAATCTATTTTGGGCATTACACCGTGCTTAGGTAACAAGTAAATGGACAAACACACTTTTGCATTTATAACATTAGTACAAATAAATATCTTTAAACAATAAGTTAGTGGAATTTGCAGGTTTACTCACGATGTTTTTCCTTAGACGTAAAGCTTATTGATATACGGCACCAACTAGGGTTCGAACTTGATACCCTGTGGTCACGAGTCGACACCTCTAGCCACAAACCCCACACTCTTACTTAAATTTATACAGGACTGTATACAAACAATATATGTTTTAACATATATTTGAAAGTATAAGCCCTAATAATAATTACTCCATCTATTGATATAAACCGCATTAAAATCCGTCGCATAGTTTTAAAGATCTAAGAGTACATACAGAGAGACAGGCGGCGGGGAGCGACTTTGCTTTATACTATACTAGCGACCCGCCCTCGCTTCGCTTCGGTTTATGTGAGTTTTCTGTAACACCCGTACAAAATGCAGAACTTATTATACATAAAAACCTTCCTCTTGAATCACTCTATCTATTAAAAAAAACGCATCAAAATCCGTTGCGTAGTTTTAAAGATTTAAGCATACAAAGGGACATAGGGACAGGGAAAGCGACTTTGTTTTATACTATGTAGTGATCAAGATTGACGTGAAAACACTCGTGAGTATGTACGAGTAAAACGTATTCATAAAGTTTAAAATGTGAAATCACCGAGTTACCATAAACAAACAAATCTTGTTCTGTTTCCAATCCTCCTCCATAATGCCATTGGCACCTTTAACTCTTATTATAAACAGAACAAAAATATTTAAAATCAGAATTCAAAATACTCAAACGAAGGTCAATGTATTACGCGGGTATAATTAAATGTTGCACGGTAGTGCGTCAAGCCTAGTTTATAAAAAATAAGACACACGAAAAAAAAATGCATAAAACAGTATGTAAAGCACACCGAACGATGAATTGCGATTGTCAATCGCAACTACATGATTGATTGATTGATACATGATGATAATTTTAAATGATGGTCATTGACGGGTGAACAATGCGCGAACATAAACACCTATGATCTCTTGATGACCGAGGTCGGACACATTGAACTGTCGATTGAAATTACATCAATTGCACTTCAATTGGCATTATCAATAACGTAAGACATTGACAATAGCCATTGAACGTCTCCGATGTAATTGAAAATTTGAATGTTAACGTATACAAACAATTCCTGTTCTGTTTTCAATCCTCCTTTGCCGTCATGTCATTAGCACCTTTTTACTCACCCGTTTAATTACTTATAAACAGACACCAAAATATTTTTGATCAGGATCGAACGTACCTAAATGGCGGGTTTACGAGCAAGTAAATGTTGCTGATGTTGTATTAAGTTTTGACTAAACACAATAATATTAACAATTTTTCCAAAATACTGAATAATTCTATTCTATTGTGATATCAATGAAAAAAATATCGGATTGTTATAAAAATAAGTTTTATTTCAACTACCTACATTTAATAAAATATAAGGCAACGACGACGACTGCATTCATATCATTCCGGAAACTAACACTGAAGTTGAATCTATTTTTGCTCTGAAGTCACCGTTGTTCTATGCACGTTTATTTATTGAAATAAATACGCATTGGGATATCTTTAGGTATTTTATTGCAATCGACAAATACAGATGTAGTGAATGATGTTTTGCCATCGTTTTTTGTCGGATAAGTTCGTATTAATCTTGCTTTCTCAAATTAGCCAATCAGTAGGTAATAAAGTTCACTGAGACAACAAGATAAAATCGAACTTATCTGACAATAACGATGGCAAAACATTAGTCACTACATCTGTACCTACCCACTGCTGTGTGTGTAAATTTTAATTATTTTAAACGAACTTGGCCCTCTTTTCACAGGAATGTTTTGGTGGGATGTTTTCAAAGGTTACATTTTTTAACCGTAAATATCCTAACGTATCCTATACCTATGGAAATCAAATTAAAAATAATAAGTATCCTGCGAAATAAAATAAGTATATTCATAACACAAAGGGCATAACAGATGGACGGACTACATGCATAGTCATATATTTTTTAACTCACTGCTCGACAAAAAGGAGAGTACCTAATGTATTTATCAGCCTATATTATATGCTTAAATTTATGTCTGTTCCTTTGTGGCACAACAGAAACTCAACGCGTGGACCGGTTTCGATGATTCTTATGACAATAGATTTTTCTTAATCCAGTGAGTGTTACGCAACATTTGACAGTAATAAAAATTAAGATGGCGGCAAACAGACGACATAATTGTAAAAAAAAAAGTCGACGGATTATGGCAAGTGGGGTATCGCTGGATAGATATTTAAAAATCATATTTAGGTTACTTTAATGATTTTTTATTTTGAATGCTTATTTAAAAAATGTTTTTTTAAACGTTTTTGTTATTTAACGCCAGGTGGATGAGCTGCATTTAATGGGCGAGCCAGGTCGTGGAGCCACTTGGAAATATTGGTTTTTACTATGTTATTTAATGTTATTGTGCTGGCACCGAGCTTACCAGGCCATCTGATTGTGAGTCGGAACTGTGACCCATAGATATTTGCATCCTCAAAAGTAAAATTCAAAGACCAGTACAGTCAAAGGACCGCAATTAGGTTGGCAACCCTGTGGAATGTTTCTATGCTAGTAATTTCACTACTCACACCAGAACATAGTAATGCTTTCAAGCAAGTAATAGTACTAATACTCCAATAAATTTCTTTAATTTAGGAGTGGCATTAAAAATCTATTAATTCTGAACTTGAGGGACTTGTTAAATCAGGCTCAATACTCTAATAATAAGGCAGGGACGCAGAACATTTTTTACAAAAGCCTTTTTAAAGTCCCATCATTATTTAAGCCAGTCTTAACGTCAAAGTATAAATCAAGTTCGTGGAACCGAGAAAATATGTTAAACGCTATTTTTCCACAACAAGGGGCTTTATAGAAAACGGGTATAAAAAGGTTTGATGTCGGTTTGACCGGGGAGCACGGTAATTTGAACTCCGGTTAAAGTCACTAAACTGGGCTTTAGGAATGCTAAAGTTTTATTATTACTACGAGCGTGGGAAGGCTTCCCACTAGATCGTCAACCTTTGGTGCTATTCTTTATTGCGTTTTAATGAAATTTTCATCTTCTCTCAGGTCGTTTTAAAATTTATAATATCAGAATAACAATAAAACGCTATTTTAACCTAAGAATCTGCTTATGACTGCATAACACTACCGGTAAAATCTAAAGTTGAGATACTTTTTACTATTTTAAGCTTTTTTTAGGTATAATGTTATATTAAGCAACGCATCTCTTTTCATTCCGGCCGTTCAATGCACATAAGTACATTTTAATGCGTATATTTTAACATTAATTTCATCGATGAAGCACTGAAAAGCAGTTCGGCAAAAGTAGTATGTATTCTAAGATACTAAATAACCCATTTTCATTCATCGTGGTGCAGCACCAATTTGCGGGTAAGACAGTAAGCAGTGATCCAGATGAACCCTGATTAAGGTCCAAAGACCGCAAAATGTTGTCTAGTACCCATTAGTACAAAAAAAAAGATAATTGGAGGCGAGGTCTGAGTGGGCTATGTCTAATTTTATTTGGTTTGTCTTTTTATTAATCATAATTATTTTTAATCAAAACTCAAAGGAAACGTAACTAATCATTCATCAAAAACCAACAAAATGCTAATGCAAATTATTTCCCAGACGACGGAGTAAACGGAGAACTCCTGTATCCAAAGGGATTTTAAATAAATCCCTTTCAGATTGCAAATTTATTATCCAGCAGTACACTCGGTTGGAAGCATTATTTATAGGGACGACATTTTGTGTTTACCTAAGGTAGAATATAAAAATGTTTTGCAGTATGAACTCGGGAATGCAATTACCGGCCTTATTGGAAAACCGGTAAATTAGCACCTTTAGAAACTAGGTAACTGGGTAAATTACCGGTTTTTATGCTGTTAAAAAAGAAAACTAAAACATGAACTATCAATAATTATGGCATCAATCATCAAAAACCGCCATGAATAAAAAGAAGAAAATAAAATTGCAATAGACATGTTGATAATAATATAAGACTGCAAACATTTTGCTTATCTTTATAACCTTAGCGAATAAAAACACGACCAATTTAAAAAAACACATTCTTAAATGATTTTTCTATACTCTGACGGGACAACTTAGGCTTGCTGGTTTATAAATTGTTGAAAAGTTTTATAGTTACGTTGCAGTAAGGAAAGATAATAAATACCCTTGGGTGTTACAATTCGTCGTTAGTATTAACAGAACTTAAGCAGTCCCTTGGGCATATAGGGACGTACGACCCAGTAATGTTCCCTTACCACTTTGCCTTGTTAGCAAAACTTGTGACCAATTTAGGTTTATACGCGCTCAAGTATTAATATTATGCTTCCTAGGGAGAACGTTAACTCGGCAATTTCTAATAGTCGACAAATTAGACATTGAGAACCAGTAAATGTCTGCAATATTATCGTGCAGATTTTTAAAAAAAAGTCTACAGTTAGTAGATTATTTTTAAGAGTAGCCATGTAATTTTTACATCAATTCAAATTTTTGGGCGCGCCTTTTTAATTAGGTAGGTTAAAACTGGCCCGTTTAAGCTTACTAGATCGACAAGAAGACGATTTTAATGCAATAACATCAATAAACTTTAAAATGGATAAATAACAAAGAAACAATATAAGATAACTATGTTGACATGTTGAATGTAAACATGATAAAAAGTAAGAACGTATTGGAATAAAATTTTACAAAACAATAAAGATGCCTTCGGCTGAATGCATTGTGTATAATAATTATTTAATCAACATATTTTTAACGTCATACCGGGTTCAAATATTATATGAAAACATATTTATTTTAATAAAATGCGATATACAATAAAATCCTATGCAAGTAAAACTATTGACATTGATTGAAGACAGTGCTTTGTTTTTATTTTTATGAATAAAAAATGTTTGCTACCTCTGGATATAAAAGTAAAATTGAATAAAACATAAATTGATACTTGCAACTTTACAACTATATTTGTATATAATATTTTTGTACGGTCGGCCAAGAAATTGGTCTACCAGTTTTGACAAAAGTTTCTGCGAGATCTAATTATCGCTAAAGTTGACATTTGCCACTGTCATAATATTATTGCAAGGGAAAATCGAACGTGTTGTATCATGACATGCAAATGAACATCAACCGTCAGGTGGTAGACCTCATTTTTAGCCGACTGCAGCAGCACATTAATTGCATTTTGACGTAGATATGTTTTGCAAACTAGATAACACTGGTTGTAATATTATACAGGGTGTTCAATCGCTAGTCACTGAAAGAAATTCTTAATGGTCTTAATTACACAAACCAGCCCATTTTATCCTCGGTTCTTTATTTTTGGAATGGAATGGTTTTGGAATCAACAAGTGATGGATTCGCATTTTAGCATCATGGCTGAATGATGTTGATTATAATTATGCAGTTAAAAATCGAAAAAAAAAATTTTTTTTAGGTTTAAAGTAAAATCACATTAAGATTTTTTGATAGAAAAAAAAAGTAAAAAAAAAAGCAAAATAAGTATGTAAAGAACAAAATAACCGTAAAGGATGAAAAAACAACTATACATTAAATAACGACGTAATAAACAAAAACCCGTGTCAATATTTCCTTTTCCGTTACTTTATTGGCAAACACCGAATTTATTACCACAGAGGAAAACAATAATTTAGTTTACGGAGCAGCGTATGAAGGTGCTATAAAAATAAACTAACGCACGTAAAATGTTTAGACCAATATTTATACACACATTTTCAATGTCTAAAGATAAAAAAATATCTTTACATTATTGTGATATTTTATAATTTATCCAAAATAATGTAAGGATAGTTTTTAACTCTTGACATTTTTTTTACAACGATTTTTTTTTAACTGTGGAAGCGTAAACGTTTATTGTATCGTCTAAAACGATGGCAAATTATAGTGCAGCAAAAATAGCATAAAAGTGAACTTGTTAGAGATTCTAATTGAAATGTTCTACGAAATAAACTTCGGTATCAAAGTGCACCTGCATCCTGACTTGCACTGCCGATCCAATTTGATGCAATTATGGTGCGTTTCTTCGCATCATTAATCATTATGTACTAAATATATCGGTCACAAGTTTCAAGTTAAAATACCAATCTTTCTGTGATTGCTCTAGAAAGTGACGGCAGGTAAAGAGTAAAGGATTCCTAGAAGCGACACTTCTTGCTTGACTGCACCTAGCATACGCCAATCGCACGGAGGCGAAATAATTACAATTATTGTTTTGTCAATAAACTTTAAAACAACGTAAAAGTAAAAGTTTCTGTCAAAAAAAATATTTTTTGTGGAAGCTTTTGTTGGCAACTGTCCTGTTTTTTTAAGTTAGCATTATCGCTCGTATGTCGGGTTCAGGATTCAGGAGGATGGCAGATAGACCCTAGGTTTTGTCACGATAAAATAATTTTATTTAAGATTTTTCACGGGAGGGCTCAGATGCTTTGCAGAGGCTTGGACCCATCAAGTAATTTAGAGTAAGAAAACCGCTTTGGCTGACATGATTTAACGATAAAAAAGATAAAAAACGTTGTAATTTTAAGTGCATTTAATTTAGCACAAACGATACAAAAAAAATCAGAGGGCGAATGCGCGGCGGGGGACGCCGCGCAGAGACCTCGTCGTGAGCATGTGTGTGTGAGTCGTATGCGTGACGGAGCACACACACACGCTAGGCGTTAAAACACACTCTAAAATTTGAATGCTTCGACGGACAACTTGTACTTGCTAGTTAATTCGTCGACGAATTATTTAAAAGCGTCACTTCACTGGCCACAGTACTGTCTGTTAATATTCTAATCTCTAACCAGGAGTGAAACTTAAGCGCCGTTGCGTGCCTCCCGAGTCACTTTCAATACTTTGTAAAATAATTGAAAATTTCCTTTACTCAATAACCGTGCTTTGAATATGACGCAGCCTCTCCTAGCAATAGCTATGAACATGTTTAAATGTTGTGGCCATGTGACAACGTAGCTAAGTTGACCCACTTCCTGTTGACGGAATTGGGTGAAATATATATAATGGTATCTAAGAGGTGATCTGATGATGGAGTTGGAAGATGATAAAGATAAAAAAAAAAGTTCAGTCATTTGGCCGGGCACTTTTACACGTCAATAATTAACCAGCGCTTCCCACGAAGCGACCTCTGCTGAGAAGAAACGCCGCAAAAAACTGAGCAGTTTGTCATTTTTTAAACATGTTTTATATTATAATGGTACTTTATACGGTATGGTAATGGTGGCGACAGAATCTCCGCTATTATTATCGTAAACCCACCGTGTTAGGAATCAATTGTTTGGTCATGATAATCAGATAAAGGTTTTGTAAAAAAAGTATAATCAGCAGCAAAAGCTGCTCCCAAAAAATATTTACAGTACCGACATACTGAGATCCGTATAGTTGTAAATAACGTACGAATGTTGGTATGCACACTCTTAAATCTGTTGACGCATTTCCTTCCAAATATTTGCTACAAATTTAGAAAAAATACTCCAAGAAACGTGTGATTCTACTAAAGTTTATTAAAAACTATGATTTACATCTTATAGCGTAATTAATCAGAAATATATTAAAATATTATTGTTAATTTGCGATTATCTTGAAAACCTTCAACTAGATCTTAGGTCATACAGGTAGCTTCTAAATATCTAAATATGCCGTTTTAAAGTAAAAGTGATAAAAGCTTAAACTCGGAACTTGGTCCGTAGATCAATTTGTGGTTATAATATCCAAATACATAATCTACAAGCAACTGCTTTAACGCCATTTTGGTTATTACGTGAAAGTTGCTTACTTAACAAAAACACAATTGTTTTTGGTTATATTCGCTTTCACCATCAAATTTTATCATGTTTATGATGTATAAATGGTAATTGTTTTTTTTTTAATAACATTATAAACAGATCATTGTGGTATCTAAGACGGAAAGACGAACAAAAAACTAAAAGGTTTCTTATAATCAATTTTATCGAGCTGCAACATTGACATGACCCGTATTGTCGTCATCTTTGGTGCGGTGGATAAATCATCCGTCACTTTTGCACGTGACAAATCTTAACTACGAGTATATCGATACACACGATAGCAATAGGACCACAGAATAAACTATTTTTTGCGAATCAACTACGGACTGGTTAAGGTTTTGTGAGGCACGAATGATTGGTATTTATTCTTAAACATTATTTGTTTTAATATTTTTTGTATGGGTCATTTGGTACCTAAATAAGTCGCGGTTTTGATGAATTTTTTTGGTTTGATTTTTTATTTTGTTTGAAAATACCTACTTACTATGTGAACATTTGAACCGGTTATTTAAGTGTAAGTACAACATTTTAAATTTATTTTTGTTTTCGCCCCTGTCTGTGGCATTGTAGCTGATAAACAGATGGAGCGATTTGCATGCAATTTATTTAATTTGAAAGCAAATTATCTAGCGGTTGTTCTTACCCAGATTTCATGGAAGTCGGTTCAGCCATTTAAGAGATATCAGCTGTAAAAGAAGAAGTTTTATCTATCTATTAGTGTACAGTCAGCATCAAATATAACTTTGTATGGTGTAACAAACTATTCGGCCACTTTGACTCATACGATATAAAGAAAAAGAGACGACACGTAGTGCTAGTGTTGGTAAACGGTCCCAACTCAGCATGTGCTGTCTGTGAAGCCAACGCTGGTCTTCTGTTGGGACCCTCCGTATTTACACACATTGTGATAAAACATAACAACGTGATCTTATTATTAACTGGTCAAACAATAAGTTTCTCAAGCCTCAACCACGTAATACGACCCTTTCTCCAACCTTCCGAATACTAATCGAGCACCATTAAGGGCAAAAGTTATCAGGTCGAGTAAAGAAATCTGAAACTAATTAGATCAATATAGTTGTGATTCCGAATGATTCGTGGAATAAAGGTTGCGATTTCATGCTCTTGTTTTGGTTTGTAGAGCATTATGGTTTTGTATAAGTTGATAGTACAGTCAAGAACTTAAAGGACGATGGGTAGAAAATGTCCCCACCCACCAACAGTGATGAAACATGTGCCAGTTTATAGATATTCGCAATATGATGTATTTTTTCTATGGCGACGATCACCGTATGTATGGGGTTTTCTTGAAAAATCATAATCTTATCGTATGGAACTATGGAATTTGTTTGAAAATGAACACGTACATGTAGATGATTTGCCTTGCCTGGCCCTTTGTTTTCATTAAAAAAATCCCATTGATTTTGCTACGAAGATAATTATTTTGTCTTTTATTGGGTCCTAATGAACATATAGACCTGCAGCCCGTTACTGTTGGAGGGGGGGGACGGGGTCCATACAAAATTGCCCATCACCCTAAGGTGGGTACCTTAGTTTCAAAACCAATCTGACATTCTACAACAATAAAGTTGAGTTTCCTATGGGGCTCTATTCAACGCGGTATCACCATATTGCTTTGAAATGTTATGATATTGTTTTCAACACAGCCGCCATTACTGTCATGTAAATAAGAGCTATCAAAACGCTTACAATACGATAACACGTCAAATGCAGTAAGATTATTATGTATGATTAATAATTAAGACCTACAGAAACCCCTCACAATATTATCTTTTTATAATAGCAAGAGGTTGTCTTCCTGGAAGAAGCTCTTGCAAAATATAAACGGTGGACCAGTGGCGTGGCCTTGGATAAAATAAACATTCTAGTATCTCTCTTATGTTTATTTCAATCCTTTAATGTCCATTTTATAACAGGCAGTGAGCCTAATGTGCTCGCATTTATCGTTAGGGATAAAATGGTGAAAGAGCAACTTTATCTATGCGGTGCTTATTGGAGCGAACGCTGCAGTTACGGACGTTGATGATGAGGAGGAATTCCAGGAAGTTCGCTACCGAAAAGGCCGCCTCACTTCCGTACGTTGTACTGCTGGTCCTGACGTGACGTTTCTCAGAGCGGTAGAATACCGCAAATATATCCACTTATGGAACATGGTGTCGGGAGCGGATGATATTACTAGGTACTTACAGGACTTATGTCCGGGGAGCACATGCACGGTCGTTGAACTCAGGCCAAAGGGTGACTACAAATCATTTAAGATAGGAGTCCCGCCCAGTATGTTGGAGAAATGTCTGTCGGCATCTGTTTGGCCTGATAACGCCAGAGTTAAGTCATGGTCATTTCGTAGACCACAAAATAACGGACAACCCCCGGTGCGCCCCTAACTTACAACCAAGATCCAGAACGACGTCGAATTTGGGTGTAATATACCAGAACGTAAGAGGCCTTAACACAAAGCTCACCCACTTTAGACTCAACCTATTGTCACTGGATTGTGATGTGGTAGCCGTAACGGAAACTTTTCTGACTGAGGCCATTGTCGACTCCGAGTTGTCTGGTGAAGGTTGGAGTGTGTTGCGCCGTGACCGTGCCACAGGTGCGCGCGGCGGTGGCGTGCTGCTTGCGGCGCGCCCTGGACTTCATATCAGGCGGTGTCGCAACCTAGAGACGGCATCGGGCGAAGATTTGTGGGTTTCATTCGATCTGGACTATGTAGTGTGTTATATGTGCGTGGTGTACATCCCACCTGGTGTTTCTAATGAAACGTATATGAACTGGTTCGATTCAGTTGAGCAAGCGATTGAGACTCTGAATGGTGTTGTGATAGTAGTAGGCGATTTGAATTTGAATCCGCTGTATACGTCACGTAATGTTTTATATTACTATTCTTACTTCCTAACTGTCTGTGGCCTGTGCGAGACGAATGAGGTGAGGAATGCTAGTGGAGGAAAACTTGATGTTGTGCTGGTGTCTGAGCGTATTCGCAGTGTCAGTGTCGTCGAAATTGATGGCGGTGGGCTAGTACCACGTCGTGACTCGTATCACCCCCCATTAGAGATATTAATTCCTATTAAAACTTCTTTGCGACCCCACATCAAACAGCTTGACCCGAGTAATTTGGACTTGGGAAGAGACTGGAATTTCCCAAAAGGGAATTACGAACTCTTGTTTAAGCTCGTTTCTGAGGTAAGCTGGCAGGATTTATTTCAGTCTGGAGATGTAGACTATGCTGTGGACTACTTCTACAACATAATGTTTCGCATCTTTGATGTCGCTATACCTAAGAAGATTCGAGTCAAAGGAACCAGTAGACGATATCCTGTCTGGTTTACTGCGGATTTGATTGCTCAAATAGCGCTGAAAGCTAGTCTTCACCGTAAGTGGAAGGCTACTAAAAGTAAAGACATTTACGCTGCATTTAGTTTGCTCAGGGCTGACATTAAAAAACGAATCACTATAGCTTACAACTCTTTCCTCGACCGAATCCAAGATAGGCTAAAGATCAATCCGCGCTCTTTCTGGCAGCATATTGGTAGCCTTAAATCAAGGGGGGGTTTTGTGAACGAAGTTATAGTCGACAACAAACAGGTCTCTGGTGCAGAGGTGGCATCAGCTTTCGCGAACTTCTTTTCTGGTGTATTTTTACCACATGCTCCTAGACTTGATGCAAGTGCACAGCATGGTCAGGGACGTTCTGCCAACTATGTGAATGTGGCGTGTATAACTTTGCAGGAACTAGAGGCAGGCATAAAGTCGCTCAAAGCCTGTAGTGCGGTTGGTCCCGACAATCTCCCTGCATTTATCATTAAAGGATGCATGGACTGTCTGAAATTCCCTATACTCCACATGTTCAACTTAGCGCTTTCCACTGGCACTTATCCTTTCCAGTGGAAGATTACGCGAGTAAGACCTATCCCAAAGACTAGCGAGATAGCCCATGTTGAAAATTATAGGCCCATAGCTATCCTTTCGGCGTTAGCCAAATTGTTTGAGGGTCTACTCCATCGGAACATATCTACCCAGATAAAACCTTCTTTGTGCGACTCGCAACACGGTTTTCGGGCGAAGCGTTCCGTGGACACGAATCTTCTCACCCTGGTGGACGATATCTCAGAACATCTCGACAGAGGCGTCCAAGTCGATGTCATTTACTTCGACTTCAAAAAAGCCTTCGATCACGTGGATAATGACGTACTACTAAGCAAGCTAGATGATATTGGTTTCTCTCCGAAGCTGCTTACATTCTTTGCTAGTTACCTACGCGATCGACAGCAGTTTGTGCGGCATGGATGCTTCGTGTCGCCGTTTTATCATACCCGTTCCGGCGTCAGTCAGGGATCTATCCTGGGTCCTCTCTTGTTCGGAATAATGGTTAACGATTTGGAGTCGGTTGTTAAGCACGCCAAATGTCTACTGTATGCGGACGACCTTAAGCTGGTATACAGAGTAAAAAGCCTCATGGATTGCGAGTTTTTACAGGAAGACATCACATCTGTTGTCCGATGGAGTGAGCTTAACAAACTCCTTTTCAACTCAGCAAAATGCAGTGTCTGTACTTTTAGCCGTGCAAGTGCCCCTCTTCATGCTCAATACATGCTCGGAGATGAGTCGATCCACCGTGTGTCCTCTATTAAAGATCTCGGTGTTGTCTTTGACACGCGACTGAATTTTCATGAGCATATCCAGACACTCGCCAGTAATTGTTTTCGGAAACTTGGTTTTATATTGCGACACCTAAAAGATTTTCACAACCTTGGAGCTGTAACGCTAGTTTTTAATGCTCTCGTGCGAAGTAAACTTGAAGCGTCGTCGGTATTATGGAACCCTTACGAAGTTACCTACTCTCTCTTGCTGGAAAAAATCCAAAAGGCGTTCCTCAGACATTTATATAGGAAACGGTTTGGATATTTCCCGTTCCTATATCCGTCAAAATTCCTCCATCAAAAACTCCAATGCACACCACCCCCTCTGGGGCATGAAAACTGCTAACAACAGAGGTAAGCTACTCGTAGAATACCTAATGTCAACCAACCTTAACATCCTTAATACAGGCTCTGAACCCACATTCGTAAACAAACGAAGCAGCACAATCATTGACTTGACTCTAGCAACTGAAGGAACTTCGCAGTACATCATGAACTGGCATGTCTCAAAGGAACTGTCGTGCTCAGATCATAGATGGATACGCTTCGTTATTCGGGTAAACACAGTCGCAGAAACTCCAAGGCGGAACCCACGTAAAACCAACCGCTTGCAATACGCCGAGCGGCTGGTACGTACGCTGCCGTCGGTGACCCCACACCAAATCGAGGGCCATGAAGCGATAGAGAACCAGGTAACTCTCCTAACGGACGCCATTATAGCAAGTTACCACCATGCCTGTCCTCTCTCCAACCCACCGGCTAACCGCAACAGCGAAGGAAAATGGTGGGGCCCTGAGCTGGAGAGGCTCAGGAAGAAGATGAGGCGACAATTGAACAGAGCAATGAACACTGGCGCAGACCAAGACTGGGAGAGCTACAAAACGACCAAGTCTAGGTACAAGAAACGCCTTAGGTACAGGAGTACGAGCTCATGGCGTAACTTCTGCAACAGCATAGAAACATGTTCACAGGCAAACAGGGTAAGGAAGGTTCTCTCCAACCAGACCACGCTCACCATGGGCTCCTTACGCAAGCCAGACAACACACTCACTAGCTCGTCAGAAGAGGCAGAGCGGTTCCTCATAGAAACGCACTTCCCTGACTGCGTGATATCACAGTCGACCAGCTGGGCGAGCGTAGAGGCCCCCCCTACCACGGTAGATTGGGAACAGGCCCTCAAGGTAATCAACCCCCATAAAGTTAAATGGGCAATCAACAGCTTTGACTCCTTTAAATCACCGGGACTGGACGAGATCTTCCCAGCCCTTCTGAAGTGGGGGGGCGAGCGATTGGTTCAGACCCTCACCGGGATCCTGACCGCCAGCCTGGCACACAAGTACGTGCCCAGACGGTGGAGGGAGGTCAAAGTAATATTCATACCAAAACCAGGTAGGAGTGACTACTCAGACCCCAGATCCTACAGACCCATCAGCCTAACCTCGTTTCTACTAAAGACCTTGGAAAGGCTGTGCGACAGGGATCTACGGGAGAGTAGCCTGGCGAACATACCAATGCACCCAAACCAACATGCCTACAGCCAAGGTAAGTCCACAGACTCAGCCCTACATGCTGTAGTAAGCAAGGCAGAGGAAGCCATCAAGAACAGAACAATGTGCCTGGGCGTCTTCATAGACATTGAGGGGGCCTTCGACAAGACCAATTTCAACAGCATAACAACCGCACTAGCCAGACACGGGGCAAACCCGACCATGGTCAAGTGGATAGGTAATATGCTCAGTAAAAGGGTCATCAGACTCAATGCAAACAACAACCAACTAGCACTGGTGGCAAAGGGCTGTCCTCAGGGCGGCGTTCTCTCCCCGTTACTATGGAACATAGTTGTAAACGAGCTGATCGCCGAACTGAACGATAGTCACTACTACGCGGTAGGCTACGCGGACGACATAGCGATACTTACAAGTGGCAGTGTCACCAGCACGGTATGTGACGTCACCCACTCAGCCCTAGGTATCGTGGAACGCTGGTGCACAAGCAACAAACTATCTGTCAACCCGAAGAAAACGGAGATGGTACTGTTCACAAACAAACGCAACCTGGGCAACTATAAACTCCCCAAGTTGTTTGGAACAGAACTCCAGCTATCAAATGAGGTAAAGTATCTAGGAGTCATACTTGATAGCAAATTGAACTGGAGCAATCACCTAAACAGCAAAATGGACAAAGCAACAATCGCTTTCTGGCAGTGTCGAAGGATGGTAGGTAAGACCTGGGGACTGCACCCCAAGATCATCCTATGGCTCTACACGTCAGTGATACGACCAATCATAGCCTATGGTGCGGTAGTCTGGTGGCCACGCACTAGACTGTCCACTGTGGAAGCTAAACTACAGCGACTCCAGAGACTAGCCGGTATGGCAGCCACCGGATGCATGCGGACTACACCCACAGCATCCCTGGAAGCCCTACTCGACCTCCCGCCACTGCATCTCTTCATCCAGCAGGAGGCGGCGGCGACAGCGGCACGTCTAAGAAATTTGCACCTGTGGAAACCTGCCCGGGTACCGCACACCGAAATACTCTACGAAGCGGTTAACGAGGAGCCGCTCATGGAGGCAGCGACCGACAGTATACCAAAACAGTTTATCTTCGACAAAAGGTACAAAATACAACTGCACGAGGATCCGTGGGAAGGTCTCAATCCCAGGGAAGTAAGGATCTTCACAGACGGATCCAAGACTAAGTCGGGATCCGGAGCAGGTACCTTTTCCGAAGATCTAAACATACACATCTCAACGCCACTAGGAGCCCATAGCACAGTCTTCCAGACGGAATGCGTGGGCATCATTATGGCTACAGAAGCGATCGAGCAAAGGAAAGTAAAAGATCTCCCCATCCGGATACTCTCCGACAGCCGATCAGTTCTCCAAGCCCTACAGAGCTATACAACAACGTCAGGGCTAATATACGAATGTCACAACGCCCTTTCCAAGGTATGTAACATTAACCCCATCACCCTACAGTGGATAAAGGGACATAGCAACTCACGCGGTAACGACGCAGCCGACATACTCGCGAGAAGGGGCTCAGAAATGGAAATGATAGGTCCCGAACCATTTTTGCCCCTTCCGACCAGCTGGCTGCGAAATAAACTGCGCCGAATCACCAAGGTAAAGCACCAGCATTATTGGAGCAACCTAAACACCTGCAGGCAAAGCAAGGAAGCTCTTCCGACAATCAATCCCGGATTGTCGCGTAAGTTACGACTGCTCAAAAGGGCCCAACTCCGACTGCTAACTGGAGCCATAACCGGCCATGCCTTATTTAACAAACACTTGTTCAACTTAGGTGTTACAGACAGCCCCCTGTGCAGAGCATGCATGGCGGCGGAGGAAACCGCAGCCCACGTCATCATGGAATGCCCGGGGGTGGCAACATACCGGGCACGTCATCTCGGAACACCGAGATCGCTACCAGACGCCGTCGGCAACGTCAAGGGTCTGCTAGGCTTTCTGGTAGAACTGGGTTGGCAGGAGTAACACCACCAACCCCTCACGCAAAATAGGCGCAGTTTTTAAGTCGTCGAGTTGCGGAAAAGAGCCCGCCATAACCTATACCTATACCTATCCGTCAA
Source organism: Acleris sparsana (assembly GCA_923062465.1). Classification (NCBI taxonomy): domain Eukaryota; kingdom Metazoa; phylum Arthropoda; class Insecta; order Lepidoptera; family Tortricidae; genus Acleris; species Acleris sparsana. The sequence continues at coordinate 10,038,156 of OV281307.1, read as the reverse complement.
AATTTTTGCTCGGCGCTCTAGGGTTTAACTCATTGGAGGTCAGGCGAAATATTAATTTACTCGTCACGGCCTGTCGCATATTGCGGGGCGAGCTGGATTGCCCCGAGCTTGTGGGGCGGGTCGCTCGATTGTTTGTCCCAGAAGTGCCGCGCATAGGGCTGCGGCCGCGGGCGCGAGCGCTGCTGGCCGTGCCGGCGGCGCGCACGCAGGCGCGCAGACATTCCCCGCTGCCGCGCGCACTCGCGCTGCTCAACGCGCTGCTGGCATCAGCACCGGAGTGCGACCTGTTCGCATCTACTTGGACCATTGTGCGTAGCGAATGTTTGCGATTTTGCGAGGCGATGGATGTGAGGCCATCCAGTATTAGTACCTAATGTTTAATACTTTTTTGATCGTATTGTATTGTTATTGTTGTTATTGTTGTTGATGATTGTTGTAGTTTGTTAATTTATTCGGTGCGCTAGTATCCACTGTAATGCCGTATAAACATATTTGTAATAATAAATAAATAAATAAATAAAAAATAAATCTACACTCAGGAGCAAAAATATCGGGTCAGAGTGCGTTCTTCATACAAACGAGACTATTTCGAAGCCTTGGTTCCTCGCTAGGGGTTGTTTTGAGTGAGGTTTATGGGTGGATACTGCGAGGTTCAATAGAGGAGGTCAAAACTTCTTAAGATACCTACCTAACTGATCGCACAACCAGTTAACACCACAGCGGGAGAGTTTGGGTCAGCACTTGGATTTCCTTACATTTTATTGCCATTTTAGATGTTTTTCTGAACATGCACAATTCCGGCGTTAACCGCAGATTCATTCAGTTGGGTATCCTAGGCACTCTGGAAGTCCTGTATCGATGCTCGGGGTATTCATCATCAGATTTCACTAAAAGCATTCTCTGGCGAGGAACCAAGGCTTCGAAATAGCCTCTTTAGTATGAAAAACGCACTCTGACCCGTTATTTTTGCTCCTGGGAGTATTCTTATCTTAAAGATGGGCCCTTTCCTTTTGTGCAATTACCTTCTTACACACTCAGCTTTACACATATTTCCTCACGATTAGAAATATGCACATAACTCATTGGTACATGGTGACTGCGGAGGCTCGAACTTGGTCACTCTCGACCACGAGTCAACCCCCTAAGCCACTAGACCACAGATGCTCTAAGAAGAAAGAAAAACTATAAATTTCCGTTAAGTAAATATGTAAGTGTGATAGTCTCAGAGGTTTTATCCATATTTATCAATAACAAGACCCGTGGCCATTTTTGTGGTAAAATGAAATTGTGGAGTGTAAACATTATGTAAAAGCGATGACCACCAAATCATATACTCTTAAAAACGGATGGGAACCGTCAATCAAGCGAAAAAAGTCGTGCAAGCAGGCTCACTCTACGCGTAAATCTGTTAAGTTGAGAAAGCACGTCGTTAAACGTTGGTTGCGCGCTTTGACGGATCAACAAAAACTCGCCGGTTATGATTTTTTTCTCCGAAGAGAGTGTTAATCAAGAGAATCCCTACCAGGTGGCAACACAATCTCGTAATTAACGTAGATCAATCATGTTTAGATTCTCAATTAACAGCTGTGGGAAAGAGGGGAGGCCAAAGTGTTCTCATATCTGTTTATAATAATCACAGTCGGCAGTTTTTTTTTGTCTCAAACGTGATTTTTTTTGGCAGTAAAGAAAGCTACGACAATAAATAAAGTGCATTGAAAGCGATCGTCCACATATTGTTTAAACTGTGTCAGGCAGATATAGGAATCGGTAGTAGCTTAGGCCTACCTATGTTTGCAAAGCCTTGCCCATCCGTGGAACGTCACGTCGGGTCACCTTTGATTCGGCGAAATATGTTTGCCAAATGTATCATTTCCCAACTTTTTCATTTGCCAACCCACGTTGTTTTCTATAACCGTAAATATTACAGGATTTTATATAAACTAACCGAACCTAACCTATAGGGTTCTACGCGATGGTACTGAAATGAGTTCTGAAAAATGTATCTAACATTGGGTTGGCAAATGAAAAAGTTGGGAAATGATTCATTCGGCAACCATATTTTTGCCAAACGGCAGGCTCCCCGTCACGTCATATACAAATGTATTAAAATATTAATCTTTTGTTGGAAAAAGTAAATTCCAAATTCTTATAATCCTTAATACTAATGTAGTATTTAGGACACTCGACGGGTTAATGACTTATCTAGTTCAGGTTAAATTTACGTTTGCTTAGTATTAAATTCTCTTTTATGGCAAACAAGTCACCTGCGGCTCTATACAATACGGTACAAACAATATCGTTTTTGAGTCGTTATTGTATTATCAACGATAGCTCTTATTTTTTTGACAACAAAACAATACAATAACAATTCAAAGACCATGTTTTTTACCGTCGAGATTCCTTCTTCTATTCAACATACTACAAAATATAGTTTTTGATCTGAGGGATAATTATGACATAGCTATGCAGTTCATTTTACATTGAGCGTAAAGGACAAAGCTATTGCAGTTATATAGCTCTTTCCTATTCTCTCAGTGTAAACAGAACTGCATTGCTATGTCATAATAACCCCTGTTATCGTATTGTCAACGTTTTGATTGCTCTGCTCTTACCTTTATTTTCTTGACAGTAATGGCGGATGACTTTAAAACAATACCGTAACAGGTCAAATACGATTTGGATTTTGGCGCCTAGAAATACAAGCGTTAATTGTAAGTGAGTGTGACCTATAGACTACAATCTGAAGACTTCAGACTAAGAATACATGTGGCAATTATTTTTTATTTATAATCTCGAATTTACCAATTTTGATTAAGTTACATTCATTTATTCATGTAGGCTATTTTATGTCTGTCCTGTGATGCCTCAAATGTGTGATACCTATCCAAGATTAAATTTGAAATTTGCTTATATAATACCTACAGAAGTCAGGCATTATTCCGCATAACAAAGCAAAGCGAAAACTTTTCCGTATCACAGATGGAATGCAAACTTTAAGGTAAATTGTTGGTCCCCGGAATGTTTAATTGTTGGTACAAGTTACAGAATATTAACGTATTAGAATCCAGAAGTAACAGCAAGGAAGTGGAACAAAAAGAAAAAAACAATTTGATCGAAATTTTACATTATTAGGGACCTTTCCCGCTTTGGAAAAGGTAGTGATACAAATGTCAGAGGATCTGATAGCAGAATTTCAATAGTAAGGGAGATACTAAAAAAATAAAAATTCGCCACTATAATGTGTTCCAGTCGCAATACGTAGAGAAGACCATAGTCAATTCAAGAAAGATAAACCCGGCAAAATTTATATGTAATGACAAAGTGATAAATGTTCAAATTCCTCGATAGCAAATGCTCACAAACAAGAAAATTACCATTAATAGAAAAAAGCCCCTCCAACCTAATCCTACTTTCGCAGCTGATAACTCAAACCCAAAATATCATTAAACTTTAGTAGAACAGGATTCCTATTTAAAAAAAGAAAAAAATCTTATTTACCGTAAACGAAGCTACGATACCAGAGACAGATACCACAGACACGCACGTTAAACGCACGTGCCGGTACTGGCTGAAAATCAGCGCTGTAGGTGTCTGACACCTCGGCATTTTGCTGAGCCAGTGTCCGTTTCACTGCCGCGAGGACACACAATTGCGTGCTATGCCTGTTACCTTTGTTTTCTTGAATCATTTGTATATTAGTGTGTCTTATGGTTAGTGAATAAATGTATTTCTTCTTCTTCTTCTTCTTCTTCTTAAACTTACAACACTGTTTGTGTCGATGGTTCACAGCACAAGTTCAATTTTTTCCAAGCCGTTATCCCGCCTTAAGCTGATGTCTCGTACTAAAACATCAATCTGATGTTAGACATCAAACAAAATAAAAGGCTACGGGTCCCTTCCCAATTTACATTTCGTTCACAATTCGGGTGCGAGTAGTTAACAAGTCCAATTTCGCTTTAAACCGTCGCAAATTGAGTTTAAAACTTTAATTTTGCGACCAAATTATTATTATTTACTTGTAATATGTATCTATTTACAAATTAAAAATGTAAATGTTGGTTTAATACATATTAATTTTGATTATTTAACGGCGTGTCAAGCCTAGTTTGTAGTGCATACGACGTTAGCGGTCCTGAGGCTCTAGAGGAAGCAAACGCTACTGTTTTCCTTTTCTATCGCTGAAAATGTATGGGACGACAGTTGACTACGTGGTTTATCGCAACGCAAAAAAATGTCCATAGTGATTTTCGAAAATCGTTAAAATTTATAGGGTTGACGTAAACTGATGACAGATCGCGTCGAATACTTTTGTCAACTATAAGCATTTCAAGTTAATAATAGAAAACGGAAACGTTAGCAGGTTTGCGTCTAAACTAGACCAACATAACAGAGATTTTCGATGGAGTGATGGAACCAGCAATGGACTAGAACCAATAAATAAAGAAATAAATATGTAGATATGTATGTATGTATACAAACTCTTCATTACACATAAAACCAATTGTAAGTAAGTTCGTACATGAACTTAAGATAACGTGTGCAATGGCAAACTTATCCCTTCAAGGGATCTCTTTCAGGTAACCTAACTATGCCTGAGGAAAGTGTATGAGGATTTTAGTATTAGTGGACCATGTCACACCAATTAATTGACCTCAAACTAATCTCTAGGCTTTTACTAAGGGTACTTAGACAACGATATAAATACCTATTTATATAGCGAAATATATACTGAAATACTTAGAAAACATCCATGACTCACAAACAAATATTCGGTCACATCACACAAATATATGCCCTTACCGGGATTTGAATCCAGGACCTCTAGTTTTGTAGGCACTAGGCTAACGCTTTAAGATGAATGACATGATGGACAGTTGTTTCTTATTTTACTAAATAGTATTCAAAAAAACTCAATACAATGATCTGCCAAACTGCGTAACAGAGGACTCAGCCAAGACGCACTACGCAACTAGCGTTTCTATTCGTTCCGTTTTTAAACTAATCGCGTCACTGGTGGATCACGTGACTTTCGTATCACGTCACCTACCAGTGACGCGATTGGATTAAAAACGAAACTAATAGAAACGCTAGTAAGCATAGTGCATTTTGGCAGCGCCGTTCTATTCGTTGATAGAATAATGTTGATTGTTGTACGTTGCCAAATGATCTGTGTCTCCTGTTCTACTGGCTTCATTTGACAAGTAATGATTCAATTTGTGGATTTGGAGAAATGTATCAAAAAGGTAATTTGCCCTTCGGGTGGCTGACCCTAAGTACAATAACTTATTCTGTTCAATGATTTGGAACGAATAAGAAAGCGCAAGTGAAATTCTATATCAAAAGCCTCAAGTAATGCATTGATAGATAGAGGAAATGGTCTGTCGGTCTGTCAGTGTGAACTTATAGCAACATTTTTATAGGCGCAAAATAAATTATATATAAAAAAAATCGCGAACTAAGCTCTAAGTTTTGATAATACATGACAAATGGACAAGTGCGAGTCAAACTTGCTTACCAGAGGGTTCCGTACGACTTTTTATCGTTACGATTGTCTTGTTATCTTTATTAAAAATACCGGTTCCTGATTATAACGTTCATAAATTTACTATTACGTTACAGTACACATACTCGTAGGTATATGTTAGAGTCACAGAAATACATAAAAATATGTGTACCTACTGAATTTCGACTTAATCGGACGGACAGACTGACAAAGACACGAGTGATCTTATAAGGGTTCCTTTTTTTAATTCAGTCATATGGAACACTAAAAATATATAGTAAGGCTTATGATCATTTATTTGTGATCAGGATCATATACATGAACATGTGCCCTCACTAGGAGATCGGCCCCTGGCTTTGTAGGGAGGGTCAACTTGACAATTAACTAAAATTTTCAGATTGTACGAGTAACTAACTAACTGAAAATTAAAATTAAAAAATCAAGTACAGGTTATACAATATTGACGATGTCGTTTTACAATTTAAACTGAATAAACATTAATAAATCTTTGAATAATATTAAATGTTTATTATATTATTATTTTTCACACTTTTGTTTGTCATTGAAAAAGCTTTGGATCTTTAAACCCGTTTTTTCTCTTCATAGTTAATTAAAAATTCAATCGTTATTACCTACTCAAAAATGTAGGTGCTTGTAGGTGCACGTTTAATCCAAAATAAATAAAAACAATAAACAAGAAAAGCCGCACGAAAAACCGAGTGTAGTTGCGATTTCGAAATCATTCGTATCATATTTAACTGTAGCTCATTGGCTGGCTGCTTTATTCTAGATCATTTAAATAGCAAATCAGGAGCGCGCTCTTGACATTGGTTCGCCGGAGACCGAAGCGTGCGCATTCTAAATTTGAATGTTTTTTTTTTCTATTTGTGAAGTGAAGTGATATTGATTTTCGTGGTTGCTAGTTCAGTGCCATTGCGAAGTAAGTTAGGAGGTGCATTTTTTTAGTTTTTATAAATTATGAAGGTGTTTGTTTATTTTTTGCATTTGTTGGGTCGAAATAATTATATTTAAAAGCAGTTTGAACCACAAAAAAAAAAGTTTTTACAAACATTTTTTTGAAAAAAAAAGGAACTTAGCCTTTAACCTTGACTCAGGCAGAAATTAGTAGTAGTCATATAATAATTTTAAAGATTGAAATATGTTTTCAGTAGGTAAAACACAATCTTAAAAAAAAAAAAGTATAAAATTACTGGATTATAAAAAAAAACCTGTCTTATTTTTTACTATTATTTTTATTGACTAATAGATAAAAACCACCATATTTTTAAAAGTAACTTCCTAAACATTTAAATTTATCATTCAAACAATAAAAAAACCGCAACACAAATTAACGACTTAAAACTTTTACAAAACATTTCCAACCATTAAAATGTAATATGTAAATTATTAACGGAAAAACTTTCGGCTCAAAGTTTGTAACACCTTAATTCGATGAAAACTCTCAACCCCTCAACTGCTCTTAATTATATTCCAACATGCAACAGCAATTATACAAGTAACTCTCGAGTTAACACCTTCACTGGTCGTTCCAACTTAAAAGCTTAAAGTCCATGAAACTGCTAATGTACTTAAATTTGTTAGTAGTCTTAGAACTCAGTTCAAATACTAAACGACGTGCTTACGCTAAGAAGTTACGTTAAATTACTAAGATTCCTAAACTTCGGCGCCGTTAATGTATGAGTACCAACATTTTTTAAAGGTTCTTTTAAATATGATAATTGTGTTAAAACTATAGCCACGTAATACAATACGTACTTAAACTTATTGTGCCATTTGTGCAGTTATTTTGTTTTACAGAAAAGAAGAAAAAAAAATCTTAAAGCATTCGTTGATTTTTTGAAAATATTTCCAATCTTCTAGGATTGATAAATTTTATAACACAAACGACTCTAATATCTACAATTAAAGATGACCTCTTGGTCTGTATTGCGTTCAAGAATTTCTAAGTCACCGGTATCGACAATTTTCCATGATAACCAGTAACCGAGCAATCCGTAGAGTAATTTGACGCAGGCACGTCGTTCCGGTAATAGTACGTACAAATAAGCTATTAGTCGCCTATTACCTTCTCACTTGTATAGGGTATAATTAGGCGGAAAAGTTAGTTTAACGTTTGATTTTGCTTCATTTTCTTTTCTCGTTTAAGTGTCTTTGCGCTTTTTAGTTTATGTACAACTAGCGACCCGCCCTCGCTTCGCTTCGGTTTATGTGAGTTTTCTGTAACACCCGTACAATATCCAGAACTTATTATACATAAAAACCTTCCTCATGAATTGCTCTATCTATTAAAAAAAACCGCATCAAAATCCGTTGCGTAGTTTTAAAGATTTAAGCATACAAAGGGACATAGGGACAGAGAAAGCGACTTTGTTTTATACTATGTAGTGATATAGTGATGAGCAGTGTTTCAGAGAACTAACTAACTTTAGTTAGTGATGGCATGACTTTGTGCAGGGGGTGTATCATTTTATCGAATTTCATTTAATTTTGAACGCTATATTTTCTGCGGAAGCCATAATATTTTTAGGATATCTTAAACATAGGTACGTATATTAGGTTAGGTTAGACTTGTATTTTTATTTAACTACCAATGTTTTTTTTTTTTTAATTCAAAACTCTCTTATAAAAGTAAGTTAAAACAATTTTTACTGATCTGGCGGATCATGTATTTCATTTTAATTAAAAGATTTCGTTGCATTGGGCTATATCTAATAAATAATGTCATCGGCCTTATTTTCGACAAATTATATTAAGTATTAAAAAAAATATAAAGTATAAATAAAAAACCGTACCCTTCGAATAATTTCATGGTTTAGCGTGTAGTACAGAATCCATTAAAGTGCCAGGAAACTTCTTTATTGATGGAGATGCTGCTGATTAAGTTAGTTCCGAAGTGAAATAAGCAAACTTCATACGTTCATTAATGAACTTTAATAGCGTGATGTTAACAGACTAAAGAGATATTAATACAAACCAAATTGATTAAAACTGACTAATGGTTTAATTTTTTAACGTAATTTTAGGGTTTAGTACCTAAGGGGCTAAGTGTTGGCCGACCTTCCACAAGGTGGACTGACGATCTGATAAAGGTCGCGGGAAACCGCTGGATGACAGCAGCAGAGGACCGATCGTTGTGGAAAACCTTGGGGAAGGCCTTTGTCCAGCAGTGGACGTCTTGCGGCTGATAATGATGATGATGATGATGAACTAAGGGGTGTTACACGGGACCCTATTTCTAAGATGTCCGTCCGTTTAGAATTTGATTTTTTGTCGTAAAAAGAGAGATCAGCGTTATTATTCTGTATAAAACCGATTATACGTACCCTACATTATTACTTGTAGTAAAAACCGACCAAGTGCATGTCAGCCAGTACAAAACCCTCGATGCGCAAGCGATTTATTATTTTGTATACTCATCAGCTTCTTACTTGTTTTCCAGGCCATCACCAGCCATGATCACCAGCTCATCAACCCTAATCAAAATCATCATCCTCTTCCTATCACTCCACGACATGACATGCTCTGAAGACGGTTACCTAAGATACGTCAAGGATGGCTGCTTCCTCCGAGGCGAAGCGCTGTCCTGCGTCAAATACAAAGCTTTAAAACTAGCAAAAAAAACTTTACTTGGTGATTACATGAGCACGAATGAAACTATAAAAGCAAATCACATGATCAGTTTTGTTCCACTAGACCAAGAGACTGTAGACAGTCTAGGAATTAAGAATGATGAGGTGGAAGTTAGTGAACCTAGAGGTTTCTTTTCGGAATGGGCTGAAGTTACTAAGTATGCTGTGAAAGTGGTGAAAGAGTTCTTCAGGGTTAAGGGGATGAAGGTTAATTTGCCTGAAGGTGCACGGACAGTAGAAGAAGAAGTCGATGATGATGGTAAGTGAATAAAGTATGAACTTCCTTTTTAATACGAGTGATACCATTTGGCAGTTTTATGTTTGCCTTCATAATGTGTGTTTATTTGGGATTCTCAAAGAAAAAATGTTGCATACATTTTATGTCAATAATGACATTAAAAAACATTAGTAAAACGTTCTGTCTTTGAAAAACATTTCCTTTCTTGCAGACGAGTAGGTATTACTTGTCATAGTAACCATAATTATTTGATTTTACTTCTAAATCTGTCCTTTTCAAGGAGACAGACAAAAAACGCAACGCGACGTTTTTATATTAAAACGTAGAATTAAATCAAAATGGTGGTACTTAATTAATTTCCAGAGAGAGCCCGACATTTTGTGTAAAGCAACATAGGTTAATAAACTTATATACCTAATGAATCTAATGATGTTATAACGATCGTGCAATGTTATAATAATTATACATAATGTGTGTCCTCTTCTAAACTTATACAGAAAGTAATATCTGAAGATTTCTCGCTTTACTTATTAATATTATTTAACATCTGTCTGTGACATTTTTAATAACGCTATTGTACTAAAAAAAAGGTTAAAGAAGATACTTTAGTAGTACACCTTTTTAATTACCTTCTCCAAGTCGTCAATAGAAATGGGCGAACGTAAACTAATTTTAATTAAGTATGTTTTAATTAGAAAAAGCTACGTATAATTAGTAATTTGTAAGTTATTAAATCTTTAACTTAATATAAAAGTAAATTGTCCAGCGTATAAATCATTTAAAAGACCACAGTCAAACTTAAACAGTAGGTTATTTGGTTTTTGACTTTGGCCATTTCTATTAGTTCAAGTTCTTTTTTTAACAACACCGTAAAAAAATCGCAGTGGCGAGATTGAGCGCCTAGTAATTTCCCTTACGTTTGAGAACTTTTTAGCAAGGTATTGTCGCTATTCAAGAATTGTTTTTTAAATATAGCGCCTTCGTGAAAACTTAAAACGCATTTGGCTGCATGTAAAGAATCTCGATAGTGTATTAAAATTGCAATCTTTTACCTACTTTGTTTGCGTTTACATCGTTGACCGCGTTACATTATTTTATGTGAAAAAGGAACTACACATGAGTACTTTTGCATTTTTAACGATGAATATTGAATGTGGTAAAAAAAAAACAAATCCTATAGTTAACTAATGCGTCAAAAATTCACCTGTTTAAAGAAATACTTAATAAGTAATTATATTATAAAAATTAAACGTTAAAAAAACTCTATTGACTATAGTCTCTTTAGACAATGTTGATCCTAAATAGATTCACAATATTACCGCATTTAAAATAATTCGAAATAAAAACAATGGGGTCAGTTCAAGCAAAATGTTTTCACTGGTTTTTTAACAAGTTTTTAAACTTGTAGGTAATTCTGTAGCTCTGCCTACCCCACTTTGGGATTATGGGCGTGAAGGTAAGTATGTGTTTGTGTATGTGTTAATAGCAGTCTATAATTATCTGTCAAATGTAGTATTGAATATCCTACGCCTACGTTCTTGTTACAAAATATTATATGCGTGGGCTTAAATTATTAAGGTTCTTAATAATATTACCTCGTAAACAGTGTTATATATTTAGTAATCCTTTTCAGAAGATCGATGAGCTAAAATATTACATTTATGATATATTACATCAAAGGAAACTAAAAAGGAAATATTGTATCAATGTTTGGGATTAGGTTATTTTAAATTTGTGTTATTTCATTCATTACTTAGCAGGAAAGTTATTATAAGGGAGGTGAGATACTTAAAGTATTTCAATAAAACATAAGTCATTCTAACTATAATAAAAAACTATCTTCCTTATCTTTTAATTTGTTTGACTTGAAATAAAAACATTAATTAATTAGTCAAATAACTCAATCCAATCATTCAAAGACAAATTCTATTAAAAACATATTTACACTTATAATATCCTCTCAAGATTTGTACAAAAACCACAGCGGTCTTTAAACTCTCACTGACAACTTTGTACTTTAAAACCAAAGCGTGCCAACTCTACCATAAAATAGGTATACAAAACTAGAACAAAAGCTGTACGCAACTAGTGCCACAACCGCATGAAACATACAATTTACTTGAATCTCTTTGCCGCCAATTTGAAAACTATCAAGAATTTCTAGGCCCTTTGCTCAACAATTGGGGTAGAAGCTCCGTTTGCGGTCGCACGGCTGGAGCAAAGTAAACAGAGCACAGAGCAACCGACCGCATTCGTGTTGTTCCAAAACGCAGTAAAAGCGAGTTCGTTAAGGCATAGTAAAAATATAATAGTAGTAAATCTCCAGCCCTTTATGAGTTTCTATTACCTACTGCCATTTCGTCAATGCGCGTCGTCACTTAATACGAACACAACCAGACGTAGCTCCGATTAAGCCGGCTTGGTGCGTCCTGTTGAGTTTGCTTGGGGAGTCTCACAGCGCATACGTCGCACACATGCAAGCCGCGCTATATTCCTTTGTTTGAAGACGAACTACTGTTTATAATTTAAGGGTGATTTTAAAACGAAGTGGTGAAGGTATAACAATCAATGCATACACAATAGATGGCTCGTGTAAGATTAAATCACAGGATTACTACCACAGACCTCTAAATATATTCGAAGTCTGTATGACCCAGCGCGTTCACTGACTACCTAAGACCAAATCAAGAATATAGAGAATATTATCCCCTTGATAAAGCTTTTAAACAATTGTACTTAATTAGTGTAATAACATCTTACCTCATGTTGTCGGAGGAAGAGCGGTGTCCTCTAAACAGGGAACATTTTGCCTAAAGGCTGACTCCATCCCTTGTATCATGTACCTCATATATATATTTTATGAATAAAGAATTTTAATTTTGTATTTGTATAAACATAATTTTCCATTGTTTTCATGGTGATTGAAATTGCAAAATATACACTATGATGCGAAAGAATCTCACTGCCTTTTGATTGAAGTCTGATTTTCTTCATTGCAACCGCACTGTTAAATTTTAAAAAACGATACGGTATTGATTGCATGCGGAGGGAACGCAGATTTGCTCATTTGCCATCTTCTAGCCCTAAAAAAAAAGATGACTATACAGTCAAGTTCATTAATCCTTGTGACAATTCATATCAGGCATTTTAAACACGACATTAAAAAGACAACGTACTAAATTGTATGTGAACTCGATTGTACAAAAAAGTACAGTCTGCAAATAAGGTTGTCTTACAAAATACATTATTAGACAAAATATTTTCTCTCAAAGCACTGAGGCACTTTTGAGTTACAAAGGAAATCTTAAAAGCTTGGACTCGGATGGAACGCAGTACTTTGTTTTAAACAAAAAGGCGGATTTAAATTTTATAACGTGTTTTAACATTAAAATAAGTATCAAAACACAATGGTCGGAGTATTTTTAAGCATGCTTTTGACAGCGTTGTTGTATAAGAGTTTATAACAGTAAATTAAAACGAACGGTAGACAATTATTACCATTGATTAGATTAGCAAAAAGAACAGTGCAAAAATATAATTAAATCCTTATCCAGCCATTGCATTGCGTGATGTGAGAGAAGGTGAAAATTATCTTACTGAAGTCATTTACTGAATTATGGTTCAAAAACGAATGATTCATTAATTCTGTACTGAATTGATCAAAATTCCGAATTTTCATAATTCTGAACGCTTTTTTTTGTTAGAAGACTTAACTTTTTTCTATATCTTATAAATCAAACCTAACCTAACCTTCGTGTAACAATTAAATTATTCTTTTAATATAAAATAACTCCAGCGTAACATAGCTTTCGGATAAAATTAATTCGGAATTTTAAGGTGTTCCCGTGTGCAAGACATGCATTGTCTAGATTTCAGACATTATTCTGAAGTATAAAGGTAGTACGTGCCACATTGATCTTGGGTCTTAAGTTACTAGATACAGCGGCTTAAATTGTAATGCCTTAAACGCGATTAGGTTTAAGTTACAAAATCTATCTAACCGTTTGCATATCACAGTAAAGAGACTACTGAGATTGCATTGATACGATTGGTGCCAGCGACTCCGTCCGCTTAGAAGTTGTTTTTCGCTATTCTCTCAGGAACTGAGCAACGTTCCGGGATAAGCAGTATTTTCTAGGGTCCAAGCGATTTTTTTAACTTAATTCATTAAATTCAAATGGCGTTTTAGTCCCGAAAGCGTTACCAGCAGTTGCTTTAATATTTATAGTATTCTAGCTGTAATGTCGCCCGCCATTTTGTGTGTCCAAGTCGTTTTTCTTTTTTCTGTCCTTTCTGTTGTCTCTTCTTTACTCAAAATCAAATCAGTTTAGTGGTTTATCTGTGAAAGCGTATCAGTGAAACAAAATGAAGTTTCGTTCACGTTAAAAAAATATGTACATAATACGCAAAATAGGCGCATAATTAAGTCGTCGAGTTTCGGAAAATGGCTCGCCCCAACCTATACCCTCGTATATGTGTACAGAATAACAATAATAGTATATAGGTACTACCTATATACTTTAATAGTATGGATCAACAAAATAAAAATTGTGTTCGTTAAGTATACAGCCTTTAAACTATCCGTTTTAGGTTAGGTTTGCGTATGACAAGTTTCAGCACCGTGTCAGGTTTAGGGAAGTTTCACTAGTTAAGTTTGGGTAGTTTTGGGTAGTTACGAATACAAAGTTCAATTGCTAGTCTGTACTAGTACGTTGAGGAAGTTAACGTGTAATTTAAAATAGAAACCAAATTGAAAATTGTGTAGATAATGGCACAATAAACATAATAATATAAGCATTAAATGGAATGTCGGACAAAACGTAAAACCGAGAAATAGTAAGAAGATCTTTGGGCAGGGCCTTTTTAATGTACCTTTATGCAGTTGGCCAAAAATAATGTTGAGCGTTTTTAAACCTTTTCATTGTTATTGTTTAGCTTTGAAATTTTAAGTTTTGTGTAAATTGAGATATCTTCAATCGTATTATTTTACTTTGTCGTGATTTTTAATGTAGGTCAACTCAATACTGATCCAGATTCTTTTATCTGGTAAGATAATTTAAATGTAATTTTACAAATAGACTGTTTTATCTCTCTGGAAAAGGGTCGAATCTTAAGTACCCGAAACCGACGTGCGTGCATGACTCTATGTATGAATGTGGAAGAAGCGAAAGAGATTTGTCAGGGTCGTAGCAGGTGGAAATAAGTGGTATCTACCCCTCTGAGAAACAGGCGTAATTTAATGTATGTATGTTTGTATTAATTTTTTATGGACTTACTACTTGTGTAAAAATATAAATGTGATAAAAACAATATATTTGTTTACATAGAAAGCTAATAATAACATTATTTTTTTCGTTGCAAACTATTTAAAAATAAAAATAGGTAATTTTAAAAGTAATTTAATTGTTTTCACAATGTTGATAATTTGGATTCCAATCGTTAAAATTAGACCACCACCAAATAAAGTCGCTTACGCTAGAAAATTTGGAAAGGCTCCGTGCCCTCATAAAAATTAAGGGCTGTGCCATAAACGTGCCATTTGCGTGTCAACCCTGGATTCCACCGTCCACCAGAAAACAGGCTTTTATAAAAATCCAAGGTGAACCATGTTAAAACTAGGTAGAGTTTATTTTTGCACGATTTGGGTTGATATTCGTGGCAGGAATAATCGGGATTAGGTGAAGTCGCTATTTATTGGGAATGCGTGGAGCTTACGCCTTTGTTAGATGTTTTCGTCACTTTTTATGAGTATGTTTATGATATGTATATGTACTTAATATGATATAATCTGTATATATAAAAGGCAAACCTGACTTATATATCAACGCACAGCCGAAACCAACGTACCGAGAATCTTGAAATTTAATACAGGGGTTCCTTTCATGATGTTAGTGAGCACAAAGAAATATTTTTTGGAAATTAACCCCCTAAGGGGTTAAAATAGAGTAGCGGGAAAGTAATCCTATGCGTACAAAATCGCGGGCGTCCTCTTGTTTATTTATATAAGGCTATATTTGATGACATTAATACATTATTTCATACCATTGGGGGGAAAACGGAAGACGAGCTGTAGGTAGGCCTCCAACAAGATGGAATGACGACCTCGTCAGGATCGCGGGACCGCGGTGGATGCGAAAAGCACAAGACCGGTCTGAGTGGAAAGCCTTGGGGAGGCCTATGTCCAGCAGTGGACGTCTTTCGGCTGACATGATGATGATGATGATGAATACATTATTTTGTAAAGGCCTGGGTTTGATCTCTACTTGTTAACCCCTGACACAAGAAAGGGGTGTTATAAGGGTGATCGCTATGTGTGTGTGTCTGTCTGTGGCACCGTAGCTCTTAAACAGGTCAATCAATTTAACTGCGGTTTTTTTTTTAAAGCAGGTTTTATACTAATGGTTTTTAGCTAAGTTTTGTGAAAATCTGGCCGTATAAGATATATCTGATCTGCAAACCACCACCACCGTTCACCATTATTATCAGTAGTTTTATGTACCGGTAAACTGGGGGTACTTTGATTTACGGGGTAACATTGCCCGACCTTAAAACGATAACTGTTTTAGTTGTTATCTTCTTAAATTGTTGAAGTAATTATATAACTGTATGAGTAGCTTAGTCCTGATGAAACATTTAATAGAATAATTAAATATTAAAGATAGTTTTTGGGGTGGGCAATGTTACCCCGTAAATCAAAGTACCCCCCCCCCCCCCAGTTTACGGTATCTTAATACACTGAGGAGCAATGAAAACGGGTCACTTTCTATGGTAATTCAATACAAAGTGACCCGTTTTTAAAGCTCTTGACTACAGTTATTGAAGGAATTTTGTGGTGATGATTATTTGTTTTCGCGCCTTGGATGTGTTTAGAACAAATAAGTTACGTTTTTTTTAAATATTATAGCAAAATATGAAAACAATGTGTATTACTAATTGAATTAAATGATCAAATATAAATAAATACATTCAATTTCTTAGTAAGTTTGTACCTTTAAAAGAAATGTATTTATTTCAAGTATTTCAACCGTGTGTTATTTTGTGATTATTAAATAATTATTTCAATTTTCAATTATAATACATTTGTAATTTTCGCATGGTTATTAATTAATTTAGATGAAAATTAGCCTAGATTATTTTCGTTTACACATCGTTTAGGGTCCTTAATGAAATGTAATTATAATTTAATTTAATTACTATCACGTGTTTTAATTAATGAGCAATAAATTAAATTACACAACGTAGGATATTCTATCAATTCTATGTAAGCTAAGGGGAGCAGTGTAACACCATCTTTGTTAAATCTTTGGTGTTG
Organism: Acleris sparsana; assembly: GCA_923062465.1. Classification (NCBI taxonomy): domain Eukaryota; kingdom Metazoa; phylum Arthropoda; class Insecta; order Lepidoptera; family Tortricidae; genus Acleris; species Acleris sparsana. Next base: position 10,021,453 of record OV281307.1, on the reverse strand, counting down.
CATTCTAAAGTCTGTAGATTTTAGTCTTAGGATTGCAGTCTTAAGATAGCCTTGAGAATTCAAATGTATATGGATCACATAATATCCCACTAAGCATGAGGTGGAATGTGTGCTCGTTAGCCTTTTCAATGTCATAAAAAAAACACAATTTGACAATACCATAGACGCACTTTCAAACTTATTCCCCACAACTGTGACATCAATTGGACCACTTGACTAAGGTCACCACAATTAGAGCGAGACGTGGGAACCGGCATCTGATAATTCAATTGCTGTGCGTGAAAAAGAGAGCAAAAAGTTGATTAACCTTATTGACCGTGTTGTAGTTCTGGTGGATTAATTTCTGTAATTAGTTTGTTTTCTGCTGCGTGCTTGATTCGATCTATATCTTAGGCCCGTATTAATAAACGGATCTCAATTCTAATGCTCGTCTCGAGATGCGTCAAAGTCTAAAATGACAGTGTTATATGGTTTGGCGTTTACTTTGTCGTATCTTGTGACGGGCCTCACAGTCAAGATGAGTTTATTAATACGGCCCTTAGTCTATCAGTAATTATAATCGAGTGTGTGTAGACAAGATGCGTTTGACGATGGGTCGTATCGTAATTTATTTATTTTATTTTAAATTCAAATTTATGTCAGAATCCAGTTCCATATGTTGTTAGTAACATCAAATCTTATTCTATATTAGTAATTATCAAATATTAACAAATTAACAAATAGCCAGTGTCGCACCATGGGGCAGTCAGGTCGTTCAGCAACCATGTTGTGGCTTCTATGGATGTGTTGAAGCAGCGACACTGCTTTCTTACGCATGCGCGTGGGGAATCCGTCCGTGCGGGCCGCGGCGAAGATCGCCGACGTGCTGCGGCGCCGCGGCAGCCCCAACAGCATTCAAAAGGCATTATTATATTGTACGCTCAGGGCGTTATAGGCTTGCTTCGTGTACTAGAGACCGCTCGAGTAAAAGGATGTACAATACGCCTTGAATAGCGTTATCTTAACGCTGACAGAGCATGGAGCAAATCTCCGAGCCAGTACATTGCTTCTCATCGCCAACGCCCTGCGCTCACTTCCGATATAACATATTACATAAATTACATTACATAAATTCTTAAATGATATTATAAATGCGTGTGTCGTAGGGTTGGTAAATAAATGTTATTCTTCTTCTTCGGCTACTTACCGCACGATATCCGAAGACATGATTTTACTAAACATTACTTATTTGTAATATTATGTATGCGATGAGAAGCTGATTTCTTTGAAAAAAACACCGCATTTGTGTACGCAAATTTGTTTATTTAAGATGACATCATAATGTTATAAGTAATCAATCATGGAGCTTATAATATAAATTGCTCGAGATTAAGGAAGTCTTGTTTACAAACGATGTAAAACAGTGCTTTAATATAAGAAAAAAAAATGCTTGTATCATTTTTAAATCCTTCTAAAAACAAGCTACTGGTGAAGGATTTTGCTATCAAGTGTTATTAAATCGATAAAAAAAACAAGTGCGTATCAGACTTGTACACGAAGTATTCCGTCATTTCTTATTACAGCGGCAATTCACACTCTACCTATTACAGTTCATGAGATACAGCTCGCTAACTGACTAACAAATAGACATACAAACAGGCCGAGAGATGGACAGACTGACGGCGTAGGCTTTGCACCTTAGAAAGTGTCGTTGGGAATTTATTGAATAAGAGTGTTGTGAAAATGTCATTCACACGAACAGTGCAAGCTAAAAAAAAGGTTGTAATAATAAGTGTTATTTTTTTCATCTACATTAATCCATAGCGACCAACTGATAGAACCGCTGGCAGAAATAAATACGCTGTGCTTCGGTCACGGATGATTAGGTCGAGATCGGAGCGAGCTCCAATGACCGATTCAAAGCGGTATCGGATTCCTAATCTGCAATATACATGCCGTTAAATTACACTTGTTTGTAATACATTGAAGCTTAACAAAGGTGATAATAATTTCGCGAGGATATTGAAGCTTTAATGTATTACGAAAATTTAATTTACGCGTTAAATGGTTCTATTACTATTTAGAATCTATCAATTTAATTTGATTTTCTTTTTGATCTGTCGAATGCCAACTGTTAGTGATTGCCATTTGACATCTTTTGTACTAATTCTATCTTACTTAAAATTATGTATCTTAAAGCCCAGTATGTAGACTCGTTTGCCTTCCATATAAAATATATTTGACACAGATAAAATAAAGATAAAGCAACATTTATTCGCAAAAATACAAAATTACATTTCATAGATACAAAAAGAACAAGACACATAGAAATTGTTGCGAAACGGTCCCAACTCGGCGTTCGCTAGCCGTAAAGCCAGCACTGCTCTTCCGTTGGAACCGCTTGGTGAAGAGACGGAAGGAAAAAAAACAACATTTGCCTTAACTATTGCGTATAACGGAGGCAGATAATCTTCACCATTTTATTCAAATCGAGGAAAATAAAAGCAATACTTGACATTTTCCTCATCCCAAAAAACACCGACAGTCAGCAATAAAAAAAGGAAATGTCGGTGTTTATGGAGACAAATGGCCTATTTGTCATCTTTGATTTATGTATTTCAACCCCATAAATTGAGTTCGATTGCTTCCAAAGAACATTAAGGAGTTATAAATTTACATAAAATAAAATTTACGCAGCTTATCAGGTAGAACAGAAACATTTTGGTTACAATAAAGAGCAATTAAAAAGGGTCAATGTGGTTACAATTTCACGTACCGGTTTTCATTTTAAAGTGTTACTTGATTTTCTAAGCAATGTGTTAATACTTCAAGTACTTACAAATGTTGGTATGATAATGTGCTTTTTTTGTTCAGTAACAGTAAACAGAAAAAAAAATATTTCTGCTCGAAGACTAAATTTATAATTGACTGAGCCCAAAATGTTAGGAAAACCTGCAATTTATTTATGTGTTTTTTAAATATTAATAATTAGGTTCTCCCTATCTTTTTCGAACGTCTCCTTTATTGTTTAATTAGGGACTCTGGAAGAGATCACTATTTGGCAGATCAGTGGATCGTATTTTGTGTTTTGAATTTCGACTCTTAGTATTGTGGAATAAAGAGTATTATAAGATACAAATTTTAATTCCTACTTAAACATGCTCATTTCAGGTCGTGGCCGCAAAAAGAAGCTCGCAATAGTCGTGCCCCTCCTAACCCTCCTAGCAGCGCTGAAGACCAAACTCCTCCTGATACCAATCCTACTGGCAGTTCTTCTGATAAAGAAGCTCCTACTGATTGCTGCTCTTCTCCTACCGGGATTGCTGAGCACGCTCAAGGCTTGCAAGGTAGGATAGACGTTAAGGTAGGATAGACGTCAAGATAGGGTAGAGGTTAAGGTAGGATAGACGTTAAGGTAGGATAGACGTCAAGTAGAATAGACGTTAAGTTAGGATATACGTTAAGGTAGGATAGACGTTAGGGTAGGATAGACGTCAAGGTAGGATAGACGTTGTCGATAGGACGTCGGTAAGTTTGTGACCTAACGTCTCGAAAATACACTTTAAATACAGGATTTGCATCGATCAGTAGGTGTGGATAAATTAGAAACTGTAACAGTTAGGGTAATTTGTTTTTAACTAACGCCTCAAATTGGGAAAAAGAGAAAACTAAATTTAAATATTGTTGCAATTATATAAGTACCTATTAGTGATATGGAACGATTTGCTTTGGAGTACATAAAACATAAACCCTAGATTTAAATAAAAACAAGGTGGTATTTTATGACATTTAAATGCAGTTTTTCCTTTTGTGCAATTGAGAGTTTGGGTACTAAGAACCGATTACGTCTTATAGTTTTTGAATACCCTACACGGACCCATTATTTTTGCTCACAACGCATAACCATACACTCCTCCCTTAAAAAACAGCATTTTAGTCCCTAGTGCCTTTATTAATAAACGTGGAGTAACCGTGGAGTAGCTAAGCCATGCTTTGTCCACTGCCATTGTGACATTTGAATTCCACAGATAAGGTCAAAGGCTTAGCTAACTCCACGTTTACTTAGTACTTCCCCTTCCACCCTTCTTATTGGGCTTCTGTAAAATGTTCAATAGCTGTAAATTTAAGTTGCTGTAATGTTTCATTTGGCATACTTAAATCTCCTATCAGCTTAACGTCTATTGTGATGGTTTAAATGAGTTCAGATATAGTTGTTATTTTTTAAAAGCAATGAGTTAGGTAGTTAAAAAAATTAATATGAGGCATTATTTGTTATTTATTTAAGAGCCAATATTCCAATGCTAGGCAAAGGCCTCCCTCCTTTCTTTCCATGAGCCCTATCTTGGGCAGTCTCCCACCAGACCCGATTGAAAGCATCAAGCTCATCTAGTGACAAATAACTTTTTTTTTTTACGAATAAATTCATATAATTGATTTATTACGAAAGTCGTAAAATGAGTTAAGTATTGATGTAGGTACTCACCGTGATGTGACTCAAATAGTTATAAATAAACACAATTTAACGTTTTATTTTATTGCTCTTGCTGTACTCAAATTTGTTACAACTTTAAAGTATGCAAATCAGTTTTACTTCAGTCTTCAACTCGTGCCAAGTTTCAGTATTATTTCAAAGTACAGTAGTCTAATCTATTCGAGCAAGGGAGCGATTGATAGCATTATAACCTCAAAAGAGTTTCAAAGTATTTGAATAAACATTACAATCGGAATATTTAACATTAGCATTACAATGCATTTTACTATGTTTTTAGGGTTCCATACTTAAATGGCGCCAGCGGAACCTTATTACTAAGCCTCCACTATCCGTCTGTTTGTCTGCCAGTGGCAACAAAAAAAACCGGGTGCCCCCGTACAAGAAACCATCGTGTGCAAACCCGACTCGCACTTGGCCATTTTTTGGAATTGAGGCATCTATAAAGAACTATCTCTTAATGTTTTAATCCAACATTAATAAATCATAAAGTTATTTCAACCTTGAAATCACCCTCTTATAATAATTATCCGTTATCCTCTCATAAATTTTATTAACCTAACTTTTATTTTTCTATTTTTTGCCTCAAGTGTGTTTTCCTTCCCTGAAGCTTTTTAATTAAATTTATTTTTCATTACAAAAATGGTTTTCTCGTCTGACATTAAAAAAAACTTTTTTTAAATGAAATTTCATTGTTTCCGGCTATTTATCTTAGTCTTAACGAACCTTATACGAAAAGAGTGCCAATTTTGTGAGTTTATGTCATCATCACCATGTCAGCCGAAAGACGTCCACTGCTGGACATAGGCCTCCCCCAAGGCTTTTCACTCAGACCGGTCTTGTGCTTTTCGCATCCACCGCGGTCCCGCGATTCTGACGAGGTCGTCACTCCATCTTGTTGGACCTACAGCTCGTCTTCCGGCATAGAATAGCTAAACTGAAGTGGCAGTGGGCGGGGCACATTGCTCGCAGGACTGATGGCCGATGGGGTCAGAAGGTTCTGGAGTGGCGTCCGTGGATATGTGGAGGGTAATCTACGAAGCCAACTTGAAAAATATTTCACTATTTGAAAGATGTTATTCCGGATGGATATCTACTACAAGAAATAAATAAATATCAGGGAACAATGTCACACCAGTTGCCCTAGTCCCAAACGAAGCTCTAGGCTTGTACTATGGGAACAACTAGCTGCCTCTCCAAGTGTGTCACCAAAATCATCGCGAAGAATTCTTCCGCAGCTTGGACGCGTCTGTTCACTTTTTCATATTCTGCTCACTTTTTCTATAAATATATACTTAAATACATACAAAACATCCATGACTCAGGAACAATTATTCGCGCTCATCACACAAATGAACCCAGGGCCGCTATCTATCTAGGCAGGATCACTACCAACTAAGCCAACGTGTCGTCAATATAATAAGTATATTATTATTCTACCCGGGCAACGTCGGGGCAGACCGCTAGCTTACCAGACCCCAACCCACGCCCCAAAATCCGTGGTCGTAATTTGTTGTCACAAAAGTTAAGTTGACACCTAACAGACTCTGACAGACGCTGATTTAATATCCATCTGTCTCCCATTCAGCAATCCACTCAAATCCCTGGCAGATCTTGTAAGTACAATGTCTTGGGAAAAAAATCTGTTTGTGTACTGACAAATAATAATCTAACAACAAATTAAGGATGTTTACAAATGCTATGAATAGAACTATTGGATTCCTATTATTTCCTCGAAACAACTTTCAACGAACAAGCATTTCTCGCCGCATGAGTTCTTTTTTTTTGTTACTCACATGTATAACCTAACCTAACCTACGTAAATAATGTTAAAATATTCTGAAAACATCATGATTCCAGCAGAATATAGCTTTCGAAGAAATTAAATTCTATGAAATGATGAGTAATTGAATGAGTTGAATGAGTAATTAAAAAGAACTATTTCCTACTACACACAGTAGAGCAAAAAACACTATGAGTAACGGAGCACGAACAGTATCATGAACTGCTTGAAAAACAGTAAAATACAATAGATTCACGTTTACTGAATGATCATTACTTTTTAATTAATTTACAATATTTACAACGCTATTCATACACATCTCAATTTATTTTCAAAGAAGTACAGTTTGGCCGCAAGCTTCAACGGTTTTTGGAACAGTAACTATCCCCGCTTCGATAGTTATGCTCATATGCTATGTTCGTATGGTGCTTCATGCTTTCTAGGTTCAACATACTAACTTTTAGGGTTTCGTACAAAAAATGAAAAAATGGAACGCTTCTGGGATCACTCGTGCGTCTGTCTGTCCGTCTGTCTGCCACAGCCAATTTGCTCTGAAACTACTGGACCGATTGGATGGAAATTTGGTACACATATATAAATTGATGACCCAAACACGGATGGGTTATTTTCGGCAAAGTAATATATTAACAAAAAAAAACGTTTTGCATACCTGTGTCATATATCAAATGAAAATCATAAATATATAGAGCAAGAGAGAGAGAGATCATAAATTGATGTTAGGTATGCTATTATATATTAAATGTTTTTTTTTATTATGTCAACTGCATGTCAGGGTTGCAGAATTATGTCAGCAAATGCTGAATTAAAATTACTCCACAGACAAGAGCATGGCTCTTGAATCAAGAGACAGAGAGAAGTAAATGTTATTTACATTATATAATAGAACTAATGTATGTTTGACGTTTGTGCTACAGGATGTTAGAAATAATATAGTAAAAAAATGCCAGGTAACTTATTTAAATATGTTATTTACACGTTATAAAGGTTTTTACTCCGAATATATATTAAATGTATAATCCCAATACTTTACGCCAGCTCGGGAAATATTTTTATCAGTCCACTCGAAGCTTTTACAGATAAAACATTAAGCCGCAGCTTTTGAACATTAAAATGTTGAAGCTTTAGTACTGCGTAGTTGTATCATAAATAATAGAGGGTGAATTTTTTTTTTTATTATTTTATTCTTTGTTCGTTTCGATGTAAATTTAGGGTGAAAAATAAATGATATACTATCATAATATCTCTCAAAAACCCTTTCCACTGTATTATTATCGTTACATAAAGCATGCTTTTTATTATATGGACTGGTTTGATTCCTAATTGGGACATTTGCTGTTTTAAATATTTAAGGTAGTTGCCAAAATGTAAGCAAGAGACGTGTTATATGGATACTAAAGAAAGATAATACATACGTATATAGAGAACTGCTTAAAAATATAGCAAATTTCATCATTCATTTCCCTTATCAGAATCATATAAGCCTAGTAGCAGTGTCCGCATTGCTGTGTTCCGGTCTGGGGATAAGACAACAGGTGAAATTACTAGCATAGAGGCATTCCATCTTAGTCCTCATGGATGGCAACGCATTTGTGGGCTTATAATTGCAGTCTTCAATGAAAATATCTATGGGTCACTTACAGTCACCCAATGAAAATTTTGAGCATACTTTGAACCTTGTCATTGTGAATGTGAATGTCATTGTTTTGTGTTTCATTTGATATTCTGTTTGAAGTTTACTATGACAATGCACTAAAGTGCTTAACATTTTTGTTGGGGTACTGGACATATCTGACTTACCATCAGGCGGCCTCTGTGCTTGTTAGCCATCTTAATGCCTCAAAAACATCCCATAACGATTCCGTCAAGTTAGCAACATCAAAACCATATTTAGGAATTACTAATGTAATGTTGTATCTATACATTTGACACATCAATTTTTATTTAAGTTCTATAATATCCCTGTGACTCTAGGCAAGATGCATTCGGCGAACGTTATCGTTATCAAAAATGTATACGATTGACGTAAGCTGCCGGACGGTCGCGTCGAGCGGTTATGTCATTTCAATACTTTTTGTCGGGGGTCTATGGCTGGCTGTCATTCTGAAAAAATCTGTCCAATTTATTTACTTTTTGTAAATTACCTTATCGATAGCAGTTTTGTGGGATGACTTGTAACATTGATATAACTTGCATTGAATAAAATAACAGTAAAAAGATGGTTCCAAATGAGTAAGCGGTCCAGATAACACCAAGCTATTGAAGTGGATGCTCTCCATCTTCAAGGGCCATAACGACTATGACTGGAAGACTTCGACAACAGGACAGGATTCACCGTACAACGTTGCTTATATTATACTTGACATTGGCAAAATTACGTTATTATGTAGAAGCCATTAAATAAATATATAATAATAATATTTTTTTAAAGACTTTAGATCATTATGTATTAAAGCGGTATGTATGTTGTCTAGATGGCCTCTTTTATGAGATCTCGTCAATTTGAAATCTAGGCACTAAGATTCGGTGTCCTGAAATTATTGTGCACTATCGCGTCAAATAAATATATACAAGTTTCCAAGAAGCCAAAATATCGACACGCCCCTATGCCATTAACAGTGATCGGGGAAAACGAGGCCATGAAACTATTAATAATCCTTATACCAAATCAGAGACTCTGATACGGAGTTAAATTGAACACTAATCTACCAACTTTATTCTTTATTTTTTAATAATATTGTTATTTTTCATGGTTGCAAGTTCTCCTTTATGTCAGCTTTACAAGTTTTGTTAAAGTTTTGCACCGTTTTCCCCGATCACTGGCCATTAACAACAAATTGTGTGCATATAAATGTTTTTCTGCTGGAGTATCTTACCGCGCTTCTCCGCAATGATGGTTTTCTCTGAAGCGCTAGTAGATTCGCTCCATATTACCGACGCGTAAAAGAGGTCTCACTAATGTTTCACCGAACAACGTTTGGTCGAATGTATCGTTTCGCAACCGTTTCATTTGGCAACCCACGTTTATTTCTGTAACTGTAAATATTTCAGGATTTTTATAAAAACTAACCTAACCTAACCTATAGGGTCTTCGCGAGGATACAGAAATAAATCCTGAAATATTTACAGTTACAGAAATAAAAGTGGGTTGCCAAATGAAAAAGTTGCGAAACGATACGTTCGACCAAACGTATTTCGGTCAAATGAACGGACCCCGGTCTTATGTGGCCAAACTGAATAAATATTTTGATTTAATTTGATAAAAAAACCATTCTGTTTCAGCACCACCATCCAATGTCCCACTACTCATATTTCGGAAGCAGCGACTCGGCAGATTTCAACTCCGACTACGGCAGTAGTTACGCCGTTTCTTCAGGCAACGGTTACGGGAAGGACTGGGCCTCCAACAGGGCCTATAGCATGCAAAAACAGAGGCCTACCCCCTCCCCTGTCTATATCACAGCCCCAGGGGGGGTCGCGTAGGTTGTACGTTTCATCTAGAATATTAAACTCAAGTATTGTATTGAATATGTACCATGAATTATGTGTATCGTAAGTATTAAATTACCTGATAATATAGGACTTCTTCTTCTTGTTCTTTAGGGTTCCGTATTCGTACTCAAGAATGCCTAATTGCTAAGCATCCAATTTCCGTCTGTCTGTCTATCAGCGTGTTAATAACTCATGAAATGTACTAGGTAGAAATTAGAGATTATATTATAAAACCGCTTTAAAAACAAATTGAATTAAAAATAAAAGGGAACGTTTCGGGACCTGTCGTTTACAAATCCGACTCGCACTTGTCTTGGTTTTATAATTTTGAGGTCCTAGTGAAGAAGGGTATAAGTCTACACTCGTAATATAAAAGGGTTTAAAAGTACATAAATGGAGAATAGTTGACTTAAACTCTTTTTCATTTGATTTTCTGAAGACTCCCTTTTTCCCTAGGACCCTAATATGTTATTACTCTTAAAGTGTAGGTATAAGGGCTTTTGTTGCGTCAACAATATTTTTAGTATCTTCAACCAAGATAGGCGATGTAAACCAAACTAACACATGTTGCTAACACATGATTGAACTGTTATAACAAGTTATATAATGAATATTATTAAATCAATTCAATCAATTATCCCCTACACTAATAGACGTTGAGTAACGGTGGTATAGCTGTACAACGTTTTGTACTTATCTGTCAAATTCAAATGTCACAATGACAGATAAGGACAAAACATTGTATAGCTATACCACCGTTACTCAACGTTTATTGGTAAGTACAATTGAATATAATTTTAAATGCATCTGTTCTGTTAATGTCTTTTTAAAGGTTTTTTAGGTCTAAGTCGTATTTACGGATATTTTTCTAACTCTGCATACACGCTGACGAAAAGAAATATTTTTTGCAAAACTTGTAATATTACAATTTTAATTGTTTATGTTGTTCATAAAATGTTTGCCCAAAGCATATTAAATTTATAGAATGGGATTCCATCTCATAAACAAGTTATTTATTTCTTACAATGTTTTGTTTGTTGTTTAATAGGATTTATTGACTGATGGTTTTAAAATGTAACAACTTAGGCTAATAATTTATTTTATTTTATAAGATTGTACAAATATACGTGGTTTTAATAAATGTTTTTACTATTTGTGTGCAAATTTACTTTGTACCCGTCTTTCCTTCCTAAAAATACTTCTTTCTCGTAGTCACGCTACTTGCGTAGAGGGCATCTAGCATTAAAAAAACAAGCTTCTATTTAACTTTATTGTTAACATACTCGGTTTTATCATCCAAGCTATCAACTTCAACGACATAACAAAGTAATCACTTATTTGGTGCTGTGTTGATGAATCTATACATCTAAATATTATATATAAAGGCTAACCTGACTGACTTATATATCGACGCACAGCCGAAACTACTGTACATAGAAACTTTAAATTTGGTACAGGGGTTTCTTTCATGATGTAAAAGAGCACTAAGAAAGGATTTTCCGAAAATCGACCCCCAACGGGAAGAAATGGCAGGAGTAGCGGGAAACAAATTCTACGCGTACGAAGTCGCGGGCGTCCTCCAGTAATATTATAAGGTTCCTTGGAATTGGGAACAAAAGTTTTCTTGGCACCAACAAAATTATGGAGAAATCCGAAACCACAGTAGATATAGGTTTTTTTTTGTTTAATAATTTTTGGCGCAGTTTGTTTTTAGTCAAGTGGTGAGTTATCCGTAAAATGAATAAACTGGTAAAAAAAAAACGATTCAGTTTCATTTTATTGTAAGGAAAGAAAAAAATTAAATAGGAGAAGTTGGTCAAATTTACTAATAATGATTTTTCTAACAATTTTTTTTTTTTATACTTGACCAACTTCTGCTGTTTAATTTTTTTTCTTTCCTTACAATAAAATGATACTAACATGAAACTGAGTAGATTATCATATTTTTTGACCATTTTATTCATTTTACAGACCACTCACACTTGACCAAAAAATGACTGCCTTGAAATGTTTTAGCAAAAAGAGTTTGCTAAGACAGTTTACCTTTATCTGCTATGGTTTCGGATTTCCCCTGAACGTCCCAGTTTAAAAACACACTCACTGTATACATGTAAATGTTTTCCATAACAAGCAAGGGGTCAGTGTAGCTTATCTTCCGACGTTATAATTTCCAATAAGTTTTATAGTCGGGAGTGATTATATTAGATACGTAATTCTAGTGCATAATATTAAAAAAAAACTTCCTTATAACCCAACTGCCGACGCGGGAGGATTATGTTATTTTCAATAATGTGTTTAAAGATAAAGATAAAGATACGTTTATTCGCAACAATACAATATTACATCACATAAATCCAAAGAAGAACAAGACAGAGAAATTGTTTCGAAACGGTCCCAACTCTGCATTCGCTAGCCATAAAGCCAGCACTGATCTTCCGTTGGAACCGCTAGATGAAGAGACGGAAAGTGACACACTTAACAAAAAACAACATGAATTAAGAAACAATTATTCGTTCGAGATAATCTCGAACGACCCAACATTTGCATCCAGTTATTACTGGCAACACCAAGGAAACAAAACAAAAAAGAACTATAGTCAATGTTTCAAACTTCCGACCGCTGAAACTTGTTGGAAATTATAACTAGACCAGAATATTTATACACCAGTAACCTTGAGCTATAAACACCGTACTTAATAGCACCTCGCACCCTATAAGAATACTGTAAGGAACAGAGCATTCGACTCGGTAGTGAAAATGGTAATTAAAACTCATGGTAAGGATACTTATAAATAGCGTAGCTTACGTCGTTCTTCATATGAAGATAAGTCAGAGACATCTCTTCTTAATGAAAAAAAAATACTTTTAATAATGCATCAGTATGTTTATTGTGAGACAAGAATATCAATTGTTATGAAATATTAATAAGTATTTATTTTGACAGATTATGATCAAATGATCATCATCAACATCATGTCAGCCAAAAGACGTCCACTGCTGGACATAGGCCTCCCACAAGGCTTTCCACTCAGACCGGTCTTGTGCTTTTCGCATCCACCGCAGTCCCGCGATTCTGACGAGGTCGTCACTCCATCTTGTTGGAGGCCTACCTACTGCTCGTCTTCCGGTCCGCGGACGCCACTCCAGAACCTTCTGACCCCATCGGCCATCAGTCCTGCCAGCAATGTGCCCCGCCCACTGCCACTTCAGTTTAGCTTTTCTTCGGGTTATGTCGGTAACCTTAGTTCTACTGCGGAGATCATCATTTCTGATTCTATCACGCAGAGAAACGCCGAGCATAGCCCTCTCCATAGCCCTCTGAGTGACTTTGAGCTTCCTTATGAGGCCCATTGTTAGCGCCCACATCTCAGATCCGTAAGTCATCACCGGCAACACACAGTCACAGTCTTTCACCAGTGAGTGTTGCCGGTGACAGATTATGATAACTAGAAACAAATCTTGTTTTTGACTTTACAGTTACAATCATAGTACACTCAGGAGCAAAAATAAAGGGTCAGAGTGCGTTTTTCATACTAAAGAGGCTATTTCGAAGCCTTAGATCCTCGCCAGGGAATGCGTTTAGTGAAATCTGATGATGAATACCCCAAGAATCGATACAGGACTTCCAGAGTGCCTAGAATACCCAACTGAATGAATCTGCGGTTAACGCCGGAATAGTGCATGTTCAGAAAAACATCTAAAATGGCAAAAAAATGTAAGGAAATCCAAGTGCTGACCCAAACTCTCCCGCTGTGGTGTTAACTGGTTGTGCGATCAGTTAGGTATCTTAAGAACGTTTGACCTCCTCTATTGAACCTCGCAGTATCCATCATTAAAACTAACTCAAAACAACCCCTGGCGAGGAACCAAGGCTTCGAAATAGTCTCGTTTGTATGAAAAACGCACTCTGACCCGGTATTTTTGCTCCTGAGAGTATTTTAATTTTAAAATACGCGAGTTTGAAGATTATTATGGCTTCACGCCTGTTGCAAAGATGGCAATTGCTAGTCGATATTAGTTTCTATGTAGACACCATTCGAACCAGTGTCCTACTTCGGAGCTAAAACCAAAGTCGCAATTGAAACCGTCCCACAAGGGAGCAAAGCGATGTAATAACGGCGAGGACGGTATATTGAATCCAGAGGATTGCGAAGAATTTCATATTCGATATGTCAAAGTTAGATTAAAATACTAAGGAGAATGTAGAGATCGACGAATAACTTTAGATACTTAAAAAGAAACGGATATTAAATACAACACAATTGCAACTTAAATCTAATATCAAACTATTACATGAAAATATTTTAAACACGAAATGAATTAATAGATACAGTTGTTTTATCCAATAAAAACGGGTTTCCTATACTTGTGTGTGTGAATGCACGTGAACGTTGTCATGTCTCTGTATGCGTAGGTGTGCCGGTAGGCGACGCCGTAGTGTGGGTTGAAATTTAAACTTTAAAACAATCGATTGCCAGTTGGCGAGTATTCATGATCAGTCGATAGATAGCCACTTAAAAGTTTATTACTGCGGGCGATAATGGAGTCGATAATGAACGATTATACAACGTCGATGTTTAATTAAATTTATAATATTGTGGTAACGTGTGTGATGTACATAATAATACATTTTATCTCTCTCCATATCATAACTTCCCTCGGTACAATATATTCAGAAACGATAAACAAATGGCCTATATTAAGACACCTGCATCTCTGGTTGTACTTACATGTAAAAATTTATTTAAGGCATGTCATTAAGGTATTGGTTATCGATGTGGCTGCATCTTAATGTTCACATTAAAGTATCGGTGACGTTGACATTAAGATAGAGGACAACCACAGATTCAGGTTTCTCACATATTGTAGAAAACTTATGATACGTAAGTAGATCAAGTTTTGTATGTGACTGTATACATAATTAGGCATTGAAACACTCGTGTGATCTTAGAATGAAACTCGCTTTTTGGATCGTTTCATAAAACCACACTGATGTATTAATGCCTCTCATTATGCTCTAGTCACACAAACTACTATTAGGGTGTAGTAATATTACATACAATCAATGATTTAAACGGTTTACCCCTATTTTGTTGAAACTCATTTGAACGTGGTGCGGGCCTTGTTTTGCGGGTGGTAGGACCTTGTGCAGGGTCCGTCCGGATCGGTACCACCGTCTTATCCATTAACCTAACGCCAAACAGCAGTATTCGAATTATGGTGTTCCGGTTTCGGGATAAGACAGCCGGGGTAATGACTAGCAAAGGCACTTCGTCTTGGTCCTCAGGGTTGACAACGCATTGCTCGATTGCCTTATCTATGCCACAAAAATAAAACTAAGAAAGTAAGTGAACGTATTATTCCGCAAAATGATCATTTCATCGACAAACCTTATAGGCGCAGCGCATGTAATGTTGCCTAAGATAACCTAAGCTAAATAAATCCAAAAAATATCTCTAGCAGAACAGCTTTCGATCAAGTGAATTTCGGTGATACGATACATTCGATGAAGAAATTTGAAATCACCAATTGTTAAAAGTAGAACACTTTTGATAAGAAGCGTTACTTAAGCGCCAAAACCTAAAGTCGCTACAGCCCAAACAATCCGTTGCTTAGAAATAACATCACTGTTTTCATTTCGCTTCTTTTTATTTCCAAGAAATTCCTTGATCCATCCTAAGATAATTAAATCTTTTATTGGCCAATCGGCAACGCAGCCTTTGTGTTGAATTCTTTTTCGTATTGGCGCTTCAAAGGGAAACTCAAAAGTAATTATCTGAGGGACATTGTTAGACACTGTCTAGAGTGAAATGAAAGCTGGAAGAAATAGCAATTACTCGTAGTGTGAATTAATAAAGCTATTTAGAATGACATCTCGCTTGAATCTGCTTTTATAATAGTAGTAGTAGTAGTAAGTGGTGGTAGGACCTTGTGCAGGGTCCCTCCGGATCGCTACCACCATCTTATCCATTAACCCACCGCCAAGCAGCAAGAACAATCGGTGAAATTACTAGCATAGAGGCATTCCATCTTAGTCCTCAGGGTTGGCAACGCATTTGAAGTCTTAGGATTGCAGTTTTGAGATTGTAGTCTTGAGATTTCAAATGTCTTTGGTTCTCAGATCCCACTTACTATCAGGTGGCCTGAGTGCTCGCGTGCTCTCATAGCCATGAAAAGAAAATCGCCCGAACAAAGACCTCACTGACTCAGAGCGGCCGGAATTCCAACTAAAAACTCAGCGATTCTACCTCTACGCCTTTTGGGATGTGGGGCGCAACATACGTACATAAAGCCATGCCTTCTTTTCCCGAGTGGGGTAGGCAGATCTACAGAATTACCAACCACCCTAAAAAAAGTTGTTGATAATTCTGTAACCAAATTTTGCACAATTATGGTAAGATGTTTACCAGCGTATTAGGGACAGGTACTTGGACCCATCGCCTAACAGTACTACAAGCCTTTATTCCCTAAGTCGCCTTTAACGAAATCTATGGGAAGACATGGACAACTTAAAAAAAAACAATGTATCAGGTACCTTGTGACACGGAACGGTTTTTATAAGATTACTAGTGACCCGCCAGCGGCTTCGCCCGCTGCAAATTTCCGACTTTCCCGGTGGTTTTTTTTTCTTTCATACAAACCTTGCCCTGACAATAACGAATACAACCGAAAAGGAATCAGCCAAATCGGTTCATCCGTTCTCGAGTTTTAGTGAGACTAACGAACAGCAATTCATTTTTATATATATAGATTTATGTCAACGCCCATGTTATAGTAAATTTTTGTTTTCACTATGTTATAGTTACTTGCCTTGTTTGTTCCATCTGTGACCAAATTTGTTTCGGGCGAAAGCTAGTAGGTAATATATTACGAGCAAATATGAACAATAATGGAACATTCTTCTCTTAGGTTTAGTTTGCTTTGTTTTTATTCTTGATTATAGTTTTGTTTACGTTTACTCTATTTTTCTTATAATAAAAAGGCTATTTAATCATGAAATGCATTTACGACGTGTTTATTAACTTACGACTGACAAGTCTGTGAAAAAGCTTCAGAAGTTAAAAAACATGCCAAGTTCAAAAAATGCATGCTTTGCAACTAAGTCGTAAATCAGTCTAAAAGTGAATTTAATTAAAACCCATTTTTCATAACTGTAGAGCTTGCCAACGTCGCCCGGAAATAATTTTATTTATCGCTGAAAATGCATATTGCATAGTAGAAGTTCATTTTATGGCACAAGAAATAGAAAACTGATCAAGCAAGGATTAGTTTTTGATAGAGATGCAAATAGTTTAACTGTAGGCAGAATCTTGGGCAAGTATTTGACTTAAGCTATTTTAACACATTGATAAAAAATTTTAAACACGAACTAACTCGTATTGTTAATCAAACCACTTTAAAGATACATCGTCCAGTGGAAATTAAAGTTTATCTTTTTTAAGTCGCTTTTAACATAGGTGAAAAGGATTATGTCGAGAGAAGAACTAGTATAAGAAAGATTATTTTTATAATGTATATGGACGGTCCGAATCGCAAACCTTATTTGGCAGTGGGCGGGGCCACATTGCTCCTAGAACCGATGGCCGTTGGAGCCGGAAGGTTCTAGAGTGGCGACCGCGAACGGGGAGACGAAGTGTCGGCAGGCCGTCTACAAGGCGGGCCGACGATCTGATAAAGGTCGCGGGAAACCGCTGGATGATAGCAGCAGAGGAGCGATTGTTGTGGAAACCCTTGGGGAACGCCAGCAGTGGACGTCATGCAGCTGATGATGATGATGGTGTGGACGGTCGATTAAGTATGAAGAATTATTAATATTATCTTAAAATTTGCGTAAGATAACGATACTATTTTTAAGTTTTGTTCAATATTGGCATTGGCATTGCTACAGGTCGCCGGTAATTAATGATGCAAGAAAAAATCTAGCATACAGGCGTTCAATCTTGTACCTACTCAGGGTTGACCACGCATTTGCGGTCTTAGGATTGCCGTCTTCAGATTGTGGTCTTGGGCTGCGGCCCCACTGAGGTGGAGACGAGCGGAGCTGAGTGGAGCAGAGTTGCGAAAAGAGGTAAGTGATTACACAGGCGGAGACGAGCGGAGCTGAGTGGAGCAGAGCTGCGAAAAGAGGTAAGTGATTACACTGACGAGACGAGCGGAGCTGAGTGGAGCATAGCTGCGAAAAGAAGTAAGTAATTACACTAAGGAGGAGATGAGCGGAGCTGAGTGGAACAGAGCTGCGAAAAGAGGTAAGTAATTCCACTGAGGAGGAGACGAGCGGAGCTGAGTGGAGCAGAGCTGCAAAAAGAGGTAAGTAATTCAACTGAGGAGGAGACGAGCGGAGCTGAGTGGAGCAGAGCTGCGAAAAGAGGTAAGTGATTACATTGTAGTAATGCAGTTACGTCTCCTCTCCGCTGCGCTCGTCTCCGATTGACTGTTTCCACTGAAGCGGAGCGGAGACGAGATGTGGATTTCAACTAATATGATTGGTCGATCCCTACACAAGTCCTCTCCGCTCCGCTTGTCTCCGCCTTAGTGGAGCCGCAGCCTTAAGAACGTGATCATTTCTAGTTAACCTTCTGAGTGCCAAAAAAAGCGTCGGCGGTTAAAAACACAATTTTATGAAAAAATCGTGTTTTTACTTTCTCAAGCGGTCGTAACTAGGCAGGAAGATAAATCCCAAAGGCAATCTAACAATGTAAGACACTATAAAGTTTTATGACACACTTAAGCATCTCTTTACGGCTTAACAACCCTTTGTTACGAGTACGTAGTATGAGACACAATTTTCACAGAACAAGTAAATAGCAAAACAAATATAATTGAGCCGCTTGTAAAAGGAAACATTTTGAACACTATTTCTTTTTTATTTTACCTTTGCAGAAATATCACTCATTCCTGCGACATAGGATCAGAAGTACCAAGGCAGTAGAAAAAATGGTTTTGTTTATTTGTCTTGCGGTTGAAAATATAATCGAACAAAAAAAAAATTAGGTTTGTCATATTCAATCCGGACCCCGTTTTCTCCCTTTTTTTTGCTCATATTTTCTTTGTTGACATAATTATTGGTACTCATAATTGTTATATCGCTTAAACTGTAAACTTTTCAGAATTTCTTAAGTATAGATATTTATATTTATTATTTAAGGCTAGTGTAGGGTGACGGACCCAGTTATGGACTGAATTAATGATGGCCACTATTTTTTATTGTTTTGCAACAGTCAAGTTAGGACCGTATGAAATTTGAATTAAGAGTTAGGTATCCATTACTGGTACCATCACCCTAGGTGATGTTTTCTATTCTCTTCTATTTTATGTCTAATATGATAATAATTATGTCTTAAAACACAAAATAATAATGACAGATGACCCGTTTCATCCAAATAAGGCAAAGGCAAACTGCTTAAAACAAGGTGCGTCTGATTCAAACCTAATAAATGTGTGGAAACAGATCCCACGGTATTTATACATAGGTATCAAGCCCAACGTATTTAAAATATAAAATCAGATAAATTAACTAGATTCCTGACTCTATTCTAACTGCATAAAGACCAGGATCGTAGACAACAGGAAGGTAAAATTCCACCAAATAATGTTCCGAATCTTCAGCAATTTCCTTTAACCATATCCCAGCATTCATTATTCTGTCCGAAAAACAAAAACCAGCCAAACGCCATGTTTCCATGTACACTAACAATCATTTGATATAAATCGCCAAGCTATGACCATCCATTATCCGGGCAGTCAATATGTTGCAGATGGCCAAGTTATTTGTTTAGTAGAAAAATTGAGGTTGGTGCTCGTGTCGTCGGTGCGAGGGAAAAACTGAAGCGAGTGTAATAATAAATAATTTGGTACTTAAATTGTTGCATTGGCTAACCTTACTAATTATGCTCAAGTTATAGTGTGGTTGTTGGTTCCGATTTCACGGTTCTACGTTTTAACCGATAATTGTAAATGGTACAGACAGTTGTTTTCTCGGAAAATTTGTTAGTTTTTCATTAAATAGCGGTAACACAAGTGAACTGCGTCACAGACAAAAGCTTGTTTACTTGAAATTCATATCTCGAATATTTTAAATGTGAAAGTACCTAGCTGATTGTTACGCATTCACCGCTAAACCGATTTCGATGAAATTTGGTGTAGAGGTAGCTTTAGTCACAAGATAGGTCATAGGGTTTTTACCGCGAGTAGCGATAAACGAATTTTACGCAGACGTAGTGACAGGCAACAGCTCGCAATGTTTTTAAGCAGAGGGTAGTCAAAGTATATTCATATAAATGTCAATTTTATTAATGGCAATATGACATGTCTATTTAGGAGGGCAGGTTTTTTTGGTGGGCCTTGTGGATGACTGCTATGGGCTGAGATGATGATGATGACGACTTATTTGATCTATTGCGCTTTGTCTAAGAGTATGCTAATCAGTTCTTCTAATGCCACATACTTTCTAATAGATAAAAGTTTTTTTAAAATAATAATATGCAGGAAAGAGGTAACGCGTTTAGTGATAATGTCCGATCCAATTATCTTCCTACAAAGAGGAGAATTGCTGTATCAAAATTCAAATTCAAAATTCAAAATGTTTATTCAGTAAACCGTCACATGTAACTTGTACCACCGATATCGCGTTGTAAGTTACATAAATACGTATCTAGTTACAGCGTCAAACACGATCGCGATCGTTTGTCAAGCCACCTAACTAGGTATGTCGGCTGAAGAATACGTGTGCGAATTACATTAATCTATTCGGACCTATAAGTATTTATAATTGTTGTCTAGTACACATAGTACAATTCTAGTGTTTTAATTTTCCAGGTTAAATTGTCCATTGTTTTTTTATTCTTGCTGCACCCGGCACACGCTATTTCTCTTGACGAACTTATGCGAGCCTCAATCCTTGTAAGAAATGTATTCCTTATAGTGATAACCGCATCAAAATCCGCATGGATGGAATGCTACGAAAATTCGTTTCTGTATTCTATTTGCTCTTGGCTAGCAAACTATCAAATGAAATGCAAAACATTCTCATTACTGGGTTACTAATGTCTTGCACAATTTTTTTTGGCATAATTCATCATTTCGCACAATTATCATTTGGCATAAAGTCTTTTTTTCTGAAACCATGTACTTTTCAGGATTGATATAAAATAAACCTAACCTAACCTATTGGGTTCTATGCAATGGTATTTTAAATAATCCTGAAAAGTACACGGTTTCAGAAAAAAAGACTTTATGCCAAATGATGATTGTGCGAAATGAAAAATTATGCCAAACAATGTTATGCCAGATGAAGGGAACCCATTTTTACTATTGATAATGGGATTGACTCTTGACTCTTGCCCTTGGACTCTTGCTCTTGCTTGCCTTTGTGGACGATGAAACAAGCTCACCCAGAGATGAAAGTTGAAAGGTAACAGTGGCTACACAATCGCTGATGCTTATGTGTTGGTTTAACACGATCAACTAACAGTTAAGTGAAACAAACTGACAAACAACCAGTAGCTTTAAACATTCATAAACAATGTCGTTTGTGCCAGTTTCCGCTTCGGAAACTGGCGTTTATGTCTTCGTATTGCAAACTCAGTTGAGATCGGTACGTGTGACACGAAAACGTAAATTGGCTATTGAATAATGGATGACATTATGCCATGATGTATTCGCAAACTTAATTTAAGGGGCTTATTGTTAGGCGACTAGGAAAAGCAAGAAGAAAACTTAGGTAAAAGTTATAGCAGTAAGACTTGGGAAATGCTTTGCCTTTGCGCATACAAGCTCCTAATAAATATAGTTTTATGGAACGGCTTTGTGAGTTTTTTTTCGTCTCTCTCTTTAGTTGTAGACCGCCTGTTGTATACCTATAGTTTAAAATGTACTGTTCCGTGTTTTTTGTTTTTTGGTGTTCAATAAAGAGTATTTGTATTGTATTGTATTGTATTGTTGTCTAGTGGAGCCTTTGATATCATCATTATTTCTGTTAGCTAGTCGAATAATCGTATATATTTAGTACATTTTTGTACATTTTAAACCGGGTCACCGGGAAGAGATTGTCATTTTTTTTTTTATGGCATAGAGAAGGCAACCGAGCACACAGGCCACCTGATGGTAAGTGGAAACTGTGACCCATAGACATTAGCATAAGACTGCAAATGCGTTGCCGACCCTGAGGACTAAGATGGAATGCCTCTATGCTAGTCATTACACCGGCTGTCTTATCCCCAAACCGGAACACAACAATGCGAACACTGCTGTTTGGCGGTAGGTTAATGGATAAGATGGTGGTAGCGATCCGGACGGACCCTGCACACTGACCCTGACCCTGACTGATTTTATTGCGCCTACTTATTTTTGATTACTGCCTCACCTTAAGAAAATTATTGTAGTCATAAATCCGCCTTTAGTACACTATTTTAAATTGGTGCAAAAAAGTTTTTACGTGGTTTGCCTAGTTGGTACCATAAAAATTAAACCTTTCCGAGTTTCGTACGCCGGTTCTACTCGGGGATTTTTTTTTTATTTTCGAACCGTTGGTAATGCTTTTTGACATTCATCGGTGCATTACATTAAGTATGCCTAAGCTGAAGTATAAAGAAGTTTGACTTCGACTATGACTTTGATTTTGGAAGTGACCCTGTTCGTAGTCGCATGCGCAAACTTGCGGCCCTCGCCAACAACGGCGTGGAGCTAATAGCTAGTTTTTAATGAGTATTCTGTACCATTACCATGAGACAATTATCGTTAGCGACTCAAAAACTATGTCCCTCACAGTATTATTATAAAGTGCGAAGGATGGCGTAGAAAAGGCAAACGTGCACATAGGCCACCTGATGGTAAGTGGAAACTGTGACCCATAGACATTCGCATTCACAAGACTGCAAGCCTAAGACTGCAAATGGGTTGCCAACCCTGAGGACTAAGATGGAATGCCTCTATGCTAGTCATTACACCGGCTGTCTTATCCCCAAACCGGAACACAACAATGCGTACACTGCTGTTTGGTGGTAGGTTAATGGATAAGATACTAGCGAGTATTGTAATTGTCACTCATGGTTAGGTTACTGGCCACTTTCGGTTGGTGAGTCTCACATAACCTGAGGCGCCTTATACCTGCGAAAGAAAAAAGTTGGTAGTGTGCTTACCGAAGCTAGCTCCAGGTTCGGTGCAGTAAAAACAAAAATATTTGTAATAAGCGCAAGTATTTGTTCCTGATTCGACTTAGATGTGTTTTATTTATTTCTCGATGTAAGTTTTATCTAGCCGCGATTAGAAAGGGATTAGAGGTGACAGTTTCACCATATACTTACGTCAAAATGCATATGAATTGACAGCTTTTCCAATCCAAAAGTAAACGCGGTTTCATAATATGTTCATCGTTGTTGAGTACCGATAGTACGAGTGAAACCCATACTTTGGGACTTAGTCAATTTACGTGATATTGTCCTATTTTTTAACCACCCACGCAAAAAAGGGGTGTTGTAACTTTGACCACTACGTGTGTGTGTGTGTGGCTCCGTAGCTCTTTGAAACCAGATTTTCTAGCGGTTTTTAGGTTTATTAAAATTGGGTAGGCCGTTTAAGAGACATCAGATCTGAAAGAATGGGTGACATAGCTATGCAGTTCATTTTACGCTAAGAGAAAAGGACAGAGCTATATTATATAACTTCTATAGCTCTGTCCTTAACGCTCCCCGTAAAATGAACTGCATAGCTATGTCATAATAATCCCCCTGGGTTTTTTATCTATCTAATAGTATATTTTTTAGTAAGTCTACTCCTTCGCTTTTCTTCATTTTATTTTATGTATAAGCCTCTTCAAGTTTGTTCCAATTTGCTCTGTTATATTTCATGCACGTTTCTCTTCCTCTTTGGAAAAAAATAGAAACTGTTGTTTTCTGCCTTGTCTTATCCGACACGAGCATCAAATCAATCAAATGCCGAAAGCGAATGAATAAGGAAATAAACTTCTACCAATCTACTTTAATCTGATCTACAAGTAGTAGTATTTATTAATGTGTTTTTACTATCCCAGAAACAGAACAAGGGTTTGACTCGATGTTTGTACAGATATAGATTTCAGACAGTGATAGTATCTACTTATTTCTGGGAAAATTGGAATACATCCAAGAATAAAAGACGATACGGTGACTTGCACCTACTTTATACCTTTAGGAAAATCGATCTGTTTTCCGTATGCAAAAGGTCCTCCGATGATAAACATTCGCAATTTTTTTGCTCTCAGTATTTTTTATAAAACTGTCTATAAATAAATCCATACTATATAAGTCATTTTATCTACACGAGCTGTGAAAGAGTCAGATATAAAAATATTTATTTATTTTTAGTAAGTTCGTTCAGTCAACAACTTTAATTGTTGAGCCACTATGGAACCCTGTCATAATAACAGCGTCAAGCCACATGAAAGAAATTACGTCAAAATTAATGATTAACGTTATGAGACAGGGGTCCATAGAAGCTCAACAATTAGTCCTTGACTGTACAAGGTCTGTTCGGATCGCTACCATCATCTTATCCTTTAACCTAAGAGTATTTGCATTGTTGTTCTCTGGTCTAGAGATAAGACAAACGGTGAAATTACTAGCATAGTCAGCATAGAGCCGTATTAATAAACTTATCTTGTATGTGAGGCCCGTCACAAGATACGTCAAAGTAAACGCCTCACCTCTATGGTGAGGCGTTTGTCATTTTTGACGCAGCTCGAGACGAGCATTAGAGTTGCGATCAGTTTATTAATACGGGCCTTAGGATTGCAGTCTTAAGAGTGTAGTCTTGAGAATGTCTATGGGTCATAGATCCCACTTACCATCAGGTGCCATGAGTGCCATAAACTTTTTTAATACATTTCCAATATACACTAATATAATACAGAGGAAAGATTTGTATTTCTGTATGTTTGTAACAAATAAACTATGTAAAACACTACGGAACAGATTTCAAAAACTATTTCAGCATTACAATGTTACATTATTCCTGAGAAACATAGGCTCGTTTATTTTTCGGCGCTGACGGAGTCGCGGGCATCAGCTGTTATGTAATACTATCGCAAAATGATTCCATTTCCTTATGCTTGAGTGAACTTGAAGTTGATGTCCTACATTTTGTACGTTCCATAAAAAAACCTTGTTATAGATTTATATCCGTTTTGGAAGCAAAACCATCAATTTGTCTACTTGAGCAGATTTTACGGACTGAAGAATATTGGAGGCAGATGATGCGGTAAGTATGTCCTTGAAGATTGATAGAAAAATTCAGTTTCTTTTTAAAGATTTTCACATTTCTTGCTAATATATTTAGAGTCGGGTTTTTCTTGTAACAGTTGCATTATAAATGCGAAAAGTGTATGTTCGTTTGTGCCTACTACGTTTATAGTCCGACCTTCATTTTAAAGGGGTACCTATATTTTTATTCTGGAAAATATAACAGTTTCTAAGAAAATAGCAATAAACGACATGGATCCACTTGAAAGGAGTATGCAAAAGTAGCCTGATGTTTTGTTGTTGTGCTAACATTTCTCGAAGACATTGCTTAAACAAAAGTTAAGGCGTTATTCATTGAGATCAAAGAGAGTAACAATACTAACATTATTATTTTTGTCATGTTTTCGAAAATGAGAAGAAACATTATGAGATGCTAATAGAATATCACACTTGTCTGAGCAGCACAAACGTAATACTAGTTAACATAGATTTAGCTACGATCGAGCGTGAAGCTGAAAAGTCCCCGCAAAAAAACCCTATTTCACTCTCGTTTTGAAACTGAGTTTTTTTGTGTGGTGTTCATATCTCAACGAAGTAGACAAACGCCATGAAAGGAGAATATTCAGTGTAATAATTTTGGCAAAGCGTGAGGGAATCAGTCTGGAAACCTAAAATAAATAACATTTATTTTAAGGATAGTACACTACAAAATGGGACATGAAGACTATATACACATAAATATATATACATAGATATGAAGGGGGTATGAAAGCGAGGAAGATTAATTTTATTTAAACAGAATATATTTCAATAGACTGATAGTAACTAGAGAAACTATTCGAAAAACTGAGGTGAGATTGAACGTTGACAGGAACATGCTAAGAAAGTTTCATAAATTGAAAAACAATATTGGAGTTTTTCTGAAGATGACCACGTGACAGTTTGATATCTCGACTCGAAAAACCCCTATTTCACAATTTACATCAAAGTCATTAGAGCCGTTTTTGAGAACGTGACTGAAAGCGCCAACGCGAACGCGATTTAACGTCGCTTTTGTCTGAGTAATTTACGCGTTATCCGCGTTTATCAGCGAAATTTCTTGGTACGAAAAAGAGTTTTAAATTATGTACGTACATCGATACTAACGTTATTATAAATAATGATCCTATAATAGTATAGAATAAAGTACTAAAATAGCGATCTTATTCATGAGTCGCGGAAGAAGCCAGAGCCTCCACCTTTGGCGATAAAACAGTATCGATTTTGATCGGTTATAGTATTCTTTTAAAGTCGGGTGACATTACTGTCAAAAAAATAAAAGCTGTCAATTGTTAGAATAAGAGCTATGTATCTTAGATAAGACGATAACAGGTCAAATACGATATGGTTTTTACCGCCTTGCATAGAGGCCCAGAGTTTTTGTTTTTAGCATTTAAGACGGCTTACCGTCGTTTTTCGTTATACACTGCGCAAAAAGTCTCTGCATCCCTCTTAGTATATTGTACAATAAATCTTTGTCTTTAGGATTATTTCCCGATAAATGGAAGGAGGCACACATTTTACCAATACACAAAAAGGGCACCAAAACGAAAGTTTATAACTACCGGCCTATTTCGATTATAAATGTGTTTGCTAAGGTTTTTGAAAAGACGGTGCATGAGGTGATATACCCGGTCTTATCCAAAGGTATTCCTCCTCAACAGCATGGATTTTACAAGCGTCGTTCCACTACTTCCAATCTAGTAGAATTCATTAATTTTATTCTCCGCAAAATGGATCAGCGCAAGCAGGTTGACGTGATCTACACTGACTTTGAGAAGGCTTTTGATAGGGTGGATCACGTCATCCTGCTTCGCAAATTATATCGGTTAGGGCTAAGAGGTGATTTGTTCAGATGGATTAAGTCTTATATTTCCAATAGGCAACAAGCAGTTATTCTGGGAGGTTACAAATCCAACTTCATATCTGTTCTATCAGGAGTTCCCCAAGGGTCAATTTTAGGCCCGCTACTGTATGGAGTTTACCTTTACGACATCTACACGGTTTTCTGCAGTTCTAAGTTTCTTTTATTCGCGGATGACAAAAAAATATTTATTGATATAAACATGATTGAGGACTGTTCAACGCTACAAAATGATCTTAATCGGTTATCGGAATACTACAAAGCTAACAGAATTAATATAAATAAATCTAAGTGTGTACAGATTTCTTTCACGCGTAGTCCTCATCCTATCCGTTTTGTGTATAGTATTGATGGGCATTCTTTGGAACGTGTCTCCTCTACTCGCGACTTGGGATTGATCCTCGACTCTAAGCTTACATTTGAGAAGCATGTTGAAAATGTAGTTAACCGTGCATACAGAAGCTTGGGTTTTGTCATGCGTGTATGTAAGCCATTCAGGGACGTCTCTTGTTTAAAAGTGGTTTATGCTGCTTACGTTCGTAGCACTCTAGAGTATGCCAGCACAATCTGGTCACCTCAATACATTACATATGTTGAAATGGTCGAACGTATTCAACGAATTTTTATTAGACATCTTAATTTTATATCAAGAGCGAGGAACCTCAGTTATGAGTCTGCCTGTAAGCGGTATGGCCTGCTTAGCTTACACGAGCGTCGGCAACTATCGGACATGAGTCTGCTGCATGACATTGCCAATGCCCGGTTAGACAATCCAGCGCTTACTGCGGAACTTACTTTTAATACGCCATTCTTTCGTACTCGTCACTCTAACAGTATTCTGTTTCACGTTCCTTTTGTCCACACCAAATACGCCCAAAATTCCCCCATGTTACGTTTAGCTAATTTATATAACAAAAAGTTTAACCATTTAGATCTATTTTTCCTGTCAAAAACATCTTTTAAATCAGCAGTTATTAATAGTTTCCGTTCGTGAGCCTCACACACACACACACACACACACACACACACACACACATACCTGTACGTAGCTGTTACGATGTCTTTATTTACTTACAACTAAACTACTTGCATGTATATAATCTGTAGTTGTTGTTCTTGATGTATTGCTCATAGGTGGATGTCTGTAATTGGCACTGTTATCTTGTTAATTTACTGCTTTTATGAATTGTAATGTGCTGTTGATATCCTTAATAAATAAATAAATAAATAAATAAATAAATAAGATATTCTCTTAAAAATCTCACTTTTAATATCTCGACGGATTACTAAGTGGCAAGTTTAAGTGGTCTCATTTGAATATTATTTAGTAAATATATCTCAAGGTGTGGTTGAGATAAAAAAAAAGTGGGATCTGTGACCCATGGACATTTGCATTCTCAAGATTACAATCTTAAGACTGCAATCCTAAGTTCAAAAATGCTTGGCTGACCCTGAGAACTATGATGGAATGCCTCTATGCAAGTAATTCCACCGGTTGTCAAGAGTTTAAGAGTCAAATAAAAGTAAGGTTTTTGTTAATGTTTTTTAAAGGGGGTATATTACCCTAATAACCTAGCTTGGACTCTGTTAAAGTGATCTTATCCCTTCGGCTTTTATACTTAAGTAGATGAACTTAATGAATTGGACTTTGTGTGATTCGCCTTCCTTCGCCTCTTTTTATTACAAGTCGATTTTAATTAAGTGGAGTTTTAGTTCAAAGTCAGCCCGAGAATTTCGGGACAGAAATAAATTACATCCACCCAGTAATTTGGGAATGTATTGTTTATACGAATACTTGAGTCAGTAAGGACATTTTTGGGGTTGTTTTGTTGTGGTTGTGGTAGGAACTTCTCGATGAAAGCAGCTACTATACTGTGTGCCAGATAGCATGGTATTACAGGACATTGACACCCCTATACCAAAAACGCCGTTAGTAATAATTACACCTATCTGTACCCCGAAACATCCCAAAACGAGTATTTTTTACTTTCACCAATGAATTATAGTAGCGTTAATACGTTCATCAAGTCAAGTCACTTAGGATTGGGAGTTGAAAACCTTGACACTGACAATAATTTTACTTTTTTTTTCTTTTCATGAACTGTGGTTTTGAATTCAAATTTAAAGGGTGAATATTCGGGCGTTTCAACCGCCCTTTTTGTGTCAAAATAAGTGGATCCGGTCCACGTATTTTGGCACAAAAAGTGGCTGGTAGTTATCAATATTTTCGTCAATACATTGAAGAGAACAATGACGCTGGTTGAAACGCCCGAGTATTCACCTTTAAGCTTTAATAAAAAAAAAATATAGTAATTTATTTGGTTGTTAAATTAAACTAAAAATGAGTTGGCATTTTTCTTAAATTTTTGGCAACAGACGTTTTGTTCTAGCAATACACTTGTGGTGGCAATATAGGTCGACGACGACGGCGTTATTAGGACCACCAGTAGATGGTCCAGCCTCTAATTCCATTCTTCTACCACTTTACCATAGGAACAAATAACGTCAACATTGAAAACAAAAGAGAAATAACAATAACAGCCTACAAGCGTAAGCTTAATTCGAGATGGAATTAACATGAACAAAAAGGTGGACCGCAGGTGACGCACCCCTGGCGCATCCTGAGCCGGATTGTAAAAGATGCACATTCTAAATCATCATTGTTTAGCTATCACAACATTATCAATACCATAATATGTGTTTGCGGGTGATATGACCTTGTGAAGGGTCCGTCCGAATCGCTACCACCATCTTATCCATTAACCTGCCGCCAAAGAGCAGTGTTCGCATTGTTGTGTTCCGGTTTGGGGATAAGACAGCCGGTGTAATGACCATAGGCATAGAGGCATTCCATCTTAGTCCTCAGGGTTGGCAGCGCATTTGCAGTCTTAGGCTTGCAGTCTTGTGAATGCGAATGTCTGTAGGTCACAGTTTCCACTTACCATCAGGGCCCTATTTCACGAAAGGTACTAGTCTAGTAATACTCGTCCATGGACTAATATTTTGTACAAGTTTACAATTGTGGGTTTCACCAAGCTACGATTGTAAGTTACTAGTTACTTCTTTGTAAAATTGTAAATACTAGGATTACTTGTGTACGTTTCTCGAATCTACAAATATACGGCTTTACTAGTTAGTAGTAACTAGTTAATATGTACAAGTCTTGGTAAATCACGTTTCATTACTTTTTTTACAAGTCTTGTAGCTAGTAGCGGTGCACAGACTAAAAATACTAGTTACCGAATGGCTGTTTACGCTATTATCAAGGCTGAATTAGGTACTTAAATTTTTTATTCAAAGAATCAGTCAAGTGAGTGTCGAGCACACATTGTTTTGAGGTGAGGTTTAATTAATTATTGTTTAGTATCGTATTAATTATTAAGCGTGTAAAAACTTGTTGCGATTTTAATGGTAATCGACACAAGACTTGGCCTAAATCCTTTGCCTATTTGTGGGATAAAAGTAACAAACATCAAAAACGGCCCGCGATTTTTTGATTAGCTTCATTCGTGTCGTGTCCTAATAAATTGAACAATAACTAATAACAATGGAATTAAAACTTACAGTTAACGCCGACGGATAATGACGATTTCTTCATCGCTGCTGTCGGAATCAGTCCACATTGTTTTAAAAACTTACAACAATTTTGACAATAAATCGATTTTTTTGACAAGAGTAAATTCAACTTGTAATTTTTACAAAGCTTCCGACCTTGGTAGGTTTAGGCTTGTAATTAACAAGTGTATTTAATATTTTTAACTTTCGTGAAACAAAAAGCAGTTTACCATGGTGAAATTAGCCAGTATTTACTAGTTGGCGACTAGTAACTGGTAGATTAATATTGTAATTTGTGAAACGTAACCTTACAAGCTAGTGAAAAATAATAGTCCATAGAATAGTAATACTAGTCTGATAGCTTTTGAGAAACAGAATTCCACAAGTCTAATAAGAGGTAATAGTGAAACAGGATTTACTTGAACTTGTAATTGTAACACTGGTGACTGGTAACAAGTAAATCCGTAGATTTGTAGATTCGTGAAATAGGGCCCTGGTGGCCTGTGTGCTTGTAGAATACTACCTTTACTCGTGCAAAATAGTTCAATCTAAACTAAAAGTTACTAATGTGCATTACGAAAATGAACTAAAAGTAAGTTCCTAACGAACAGATTTTTCTCAAACTATTATCTCTCAATGTGCTTCCATCGTGTACTAATGTAGCATACATACTGCTAGTGTGTTTGTTGAACTGAAAACGTATTAAATCCAACGGTTCAGTAAAAAGGATAGAGCTATAACGAGTAATTTTCACTGTCCTTTTTACTTAAACTTCTTAGGCTTTCACGGTTATACAGCTTCTTTTTTTGTTTTTATTTTTTTATCTTATGCGTGAACTTATGTCACTAAACACTTTTCACTAAAATTTCATAAACAGCTAAATATTAAATAGAGACAAATCATAAATATTTTTATTTTTATTTTTATTTCAATCTCACTTACTCCTTTTTATTTCATTTTATGCTAAACCTATCAAAATAAATTACTAAACATAGAATAATATATAGGTACTACAGTTAAAAGTTACAACTCAATTTATTTAAATGAAAATAAAACTAACCTACCTACCTACTAAATAATGAAAAAAGAATTAAAGTTGTAAACATAATCACCACTATAAAAAGAACACCCCATCTAGCCGGTTCGGTCGCGGCATGGTTCCTATGA
The DNA here is from genome assembly GCA_923062465.1 of Acleris sparsana. NCBI lineage: Eukaryota > Metazoa > Arthropoda > Insecta > Lepidoptera > Tortricidae > Acleris > Acleris sparsana. The sequence continues at coordinate 9,989,856 of OV281307.1, read as the reverse complement.
AACTGGCTGCAAAATCAATCACTTACTTACTTTTTCTGCTTAATAATTACTTTAGGTACTTATTAATATTTTAACTTAGCCTTAAAGCAAAATAATGACCAGAGATCGGAAAGGGTGATTCAATTTTTAGGTCATTATTGTCATGTGTAGATATTAATATGGATACACCCTGAAAATAAATATTAAAACATTATGTGTCATTAAACTAATTCAAATTCACCAAAAAATTTAGCTATGTTGTTTTTGTAAATATCCCTTCAATTGAGATTGTATAAGAGACTTGATTTTGAAGTATATACCAAAGTAAAAAAAAACACAAAGTCACGTCCATGTGGATATACTTATCTATAGAGGATTGCTCTAATATTACTTAAAACTATCTTGACACTTGAGTGGTCTGGAACGGAGCTGTGCAAAATCGACCAATCACATTCCGTAGATTCTAATTCACTTATGTTGGTTTTAACGGTGACGTAGCAGAAAGGCAGCCTAATTAAAACCATTATTATTTATAATTAAATTACACTATTTATTTAATTACATTATTCTTCTTACGATTGCAATCTTAACGTTGCTTCTTATCCTTACCATCCGTGAGTCCAATATTAGGTCCATAAAAGCTCCTCAGTCGACCAGATTGTTGGCTATTCTGTATTGTGCGGCTCTATTCATGCAACACAATGGCTCTGCGATATAATGATCATGCGTTTATTTCCAGCATTCAAGAAGTTTTGCTGTTTCAGGAAAACAGCAGATAATAATGGTGAAATAGTGCTAATATTGGGTCCTTACACATATGAAATTGACGTTTTGTATCCGGTCTTTGGCTAAGAATTCTTAATTCAATTTTTTTTCTTAGCTCATGTATTTGTGCCTCGAATTTAGCGATTCTTTTGTTATCGCGTCATTTGTTTTTTCTTTGACATCATTCTGTTCACAATACGGAGAACTTAAAATGTCGTGTTAGTTATGAATACGAGTTCCACCGTGGAACCAGTGCTGCAGAAACGGCTCGAAGAATTGATGATGCGTATGAGGAAGCCGCTGTAAAAGAAAACATGATACGTTTTTGGTTCCAACGTTTTCGTTCTGGAAATTTTGACCTACAAAACAAGCCCCATGGTCGGCCGGAGACCGAAGTTAATAACGATGAATTAAAAGAAATTGTGGAAGCGGATCCATCGCAACCGACGGTAGAGTAAGCGGCGGCTTCGGTGTGAGTGATAAAACAGTTTTAATTTACCTGAAATAAATTGGAAAGGTGAAAAAGTTCGAAAAATTTGTATATTATGGGTATATTTTTGCAATATAAAACGCCAATTTCATATGTAAGGACCTAATATTTAGTAATATAAATCTTTTTTTCATTTACTAGGTATACAAGAAAACTGAAGAACTATTACTTGGTCTCTATATATGATGCATTGACGCATTAGGTACGCTAACGTAAAATATTTTTGTAAACTGTTATAATGTATTGAATTAAAATTGAGTGGACGATGTAACTGTTGGGCCGCTTACGTTATACCTATATAGTTTCAATAGCAATAAAGTCTACCAAATGTATCTAGGGTCACACTTGGCTATTTTTACTAACAGCAATACAAAGTTTACCTTGTGATAACTTCTATATGATTATATATTTTTTAAATCTATTAGCGTTGCTTCTTTAATTTTTTATTTTTCCTGTAATAATTATGATTTATAAATGATTTTCTAGTAGATGTAATTTTCGAAAATATATGACAGGGTGTTTTCATTTGCGTTTCACGTTCGTGACCTTTTATGTCTTATATGTTATCGATTTACATAATCTAAAAGGAAGAAATGGTTATCCCAGGGATCGGAAATTCTGTACGATATTTACCTTATCTTTAACGGCGGCGTCGTTGTTCAGTTGTAAGGAGGTAGACTGAATTTTAATTTATCATAATTAAGTATTTACATTTACTATTATGAAGTTATATTCTATGTATAGATTTACCAAATTATGTTGTTTAATTTACCGGTAACCCATCTAACCTAACCTAAACTTATGGAAGTTTAGGGAGCAAATTGACGGAACGTTTTATCCTACATGTAGGTAAAATAATTAATTTATACGTTTTGTAGAATCCTGGAATCCCGGAAGTTATATTATTAAAATAATAATTTTAAGAATCCGACGCCATATTCGCTTAACTTGTTTTTTCACTGATTAATATTTTAATTTTAAATTTCTAAGGCGTTTATACTACGTGGAAATTAACAATATAAGAAAATTTCTTCTTCGTCTTTAAATTTTAAATAGTTGAGTGTGGTGAGGAATTTTAAAGCACAAGAGCCTAAAGAAAGAGTTAGGCAAAGAAAGCTCCACCGAAATAAGGGACTTTTTCTTTGAAATTGTCCTCTTGTAAAATGGTTTATTAGCGATAAGACCGCCTGTTCACCCCCTGTAACATTTCTTTTCTGTTTTCTCTCCGTGCTGTTATTGTATGTGGTGTCAAATAAAAAAGTATCCGTATTTTGTTTCGTAAAAGGTGGAAACCACTTTTTATCAATGAGGCCGTATGTCTGTTTGCTTCAATTTATTATTAAACCGATCAAAAACGTGTCTTGCTAATCGATTCAAATACATAATCCATAGGTAATAATTTTAACTAATTATACTAACCCGCGTGAAAAAAGGTCATCAATAAGCACGCACGTACAGTCAGCTAGAAACAGTCTTTCAATTTTTTCCACAAAATAAATATTTATTCTCGCTTTATATACATAATACATGTATAATTACGTACAGGCATTTTCATTGCGTGACGGCGATGTCGTGCTTACTTTCTGGCCGAGACGATTTGAAAGTATTTTTTTTTATCACACATTTTCCCCGCTGTTATGCTGATGTTAATTATGCATGCTGACTGTACGTTTACGTCTCATTCGATTTCATTAATAAAGATGGCGCATGGCTAAATATGTTACAGATTGGGAGTAAAATAAATTTACGTTTTTTTTGGGTGCTGTTCGTGCATAACATATCAGCTGAAGACTTACTTGACGTTTAAAAAGGTTTTTTTTTATTGAAGAAAAGCGTAGCGCGATTGTAATTAAATTTTCTTGGTCTGCACTAATTGGCTCAGTTGGTTCAGTAAATAATATGAGAGTTTCGTATGTTGAAATAGTAAAGTTGTGTATTCTTAAATGATATCCTTTAAGAACATGCGCATTCTTGTATTTGTGTCAGTAACCTGCCAGACTTTACTTTACTTACAAGAATTTAAAATAGAAAACCAAGAACATTTCTTGTAAACCTATTATATTTAGTTCTAGTTTTAGCTTGTCTCGCTTCTTGTCGTAGTTACACTGCTGTTTACATTTTGACAGTTATTATTGTCAATAAGAGTGTTTATAATATTAAGAATAAAAATCTTTTAACAAAAGCGCGAATGTGATGTATTCAGATATAGGCAAATAAATTATGTTTTTGTTTTAAATTTAATGTTCATTAGACGAGGACACAGATCACAACATGATAAGTGTAGGGTGCCTATAGATACCAATGTAAAAACATTTATCCAGAAGCGAGTTTGTCAACATACGCTTGAAAAAGTTTCCTATAAGCGACTTCATACTTTCTGGTAAATGGCTGTATATTCTATAAACGTAATTACGTTGTACAAATTTCTACCATACACTGCCCTGTTACTATTCTAACTTCAAACTCAAGTAAGGCAGAAGCCGTCTGCAATTGTAAGCTTTTCCATCATGGTCTCAAAAGACCTTTTAATTACCTGGATTGTATTTATAAGACCTAAGATAAAAAGGTATCAAAAGCGCTAAAGATCAAATGCTCCGCAAAACCAATAATGGCGCAAACAACCTTGCAACAGCAAATACCAAATAGCTTACATTACTCACCCCCACCCCCTCCCCCCTCCCCCAGCAGCATTTGTTCCGATCCCAATGAGGGCCGGGAATGCGTCCATTAATGCCCTGAACCATTTTATTTGTAGATAATTGCTCCAAACCGCAAGGTTTACGAGGACATTGGAAATACTATTTATTTTATACTTTAAATATAGTATTCCATGTCACATAATCATAATGAATTCACAACAAGATCGGCAAGTATAAAAAACCAAGCAAATCCAATTGTGAAAAATTAAAACTGGGAATAAAATCTAAAAAAAAAGCACAGTTAGCTATGAGTCACAAATATTATAAACATTAAAACTTTAAATTAAACCCTAGACAGAATTTATAAAAGAAAATATCTTTTCATTTCGATTCCTAATAAAACCCACTTTTTGAATCTGCGGTAATTTAATTCTATTTCCTCCCCATAATAAACATGGAGAATAACATTGTTTGTTTTAGACTGTTTTAGATACTGGTTCTGCGATGCCATAGATAGTTTATCATAACGAACCATAGTTAATATCCCACTGTTGGACAAATGCTAACAAAGCGTTTTAATATAGAATATTATTATTCAAGCTCTTACTCACTATCACTTAGATTCACTGCTAGTAAAGCACGAGTAATAATAATTTTCTACGACAGACATTAAAATACAAGGGAAAATTACTAAGAAAATGAATAATATGGAATGAAAAAAAATGAATTTTTATCCATTGACTTCAAGTTTTAAAACATTTAAAGTATTAAAACAATTTTAAAAAAAACAATTTTTCCGTCATATTTCATTTTCCATGATAAATCTTAAAGACACTATCCTGGTCGCGGCGCCCAGTAAAGGTTCCAAAAAAAAAAATACCACGATTGAAATTTTTAGAAAGAAATTGATTGCATCATAACTATTATTCCAATTTCTTATAAAAACACAATAAGTTTAGCATCTCCCAACAATGCAGTGACAATGAATTGCAATTTGTTGGCAAATAAAAGTCTTTTTTAACTTAATATCCAACAAACAAACCTATTCTTTCTTACCAAAGGTAAAAATCGCATTAATAAATTAACGTCCCCATTAAAGACCCGGCATTAAACCTTAACCATCAATTTCTTGAAATATTCATAATATCATAACGAGCGGTAAAGCTCACACTTGACTGTTTTGTTAATGTTTACGAGTATGGTCCCTTTGTTTATGTGGATGGCGACACAAACAGAAAATAAAATTTTATGCCCCTGTACACGTTTACTCCATCCCGATATTAGATTCTAGGCTAATGGACTCTATCTATGTATAATTCTCTATAGTAGAAAGGAAATAGATTAGTCTGTTTGTTTGTAAATAGGATAAATGTTCATTAGACTGTTGTTCTGGTTTTTAACACTTGATTCCTCGAACATGGAGTTTAATAAAACGAAATGTTTAAATAACGACAAATTGACTCTAGATACCGAAATCACTGTGTGCCTAATAATATTTGAGTAGTTCCATCGATTTTCCGAGAATTCCATCATCAGATCCTGACCTGATGACGATGAGGAGATTCCGACGAACTGAGAACCTCCTCTTTTTTAAATCAGTTACAAATAGGTGAAGACGAATCAGCAAAAGTATTTAGGTATTTACTATCTAATAATTAAAGCACTCCCGGTCCGCGGACCGGAAGACGAGCTGTAGGTAGGCCTCCAACAAGATGGAGTGACGGCCTCGTCAGAATCGCGCGACCGCGGCGGATGCGAAAAGCACAAGACCGGTCTGAGTGGAAAGCCTTGGGGGAGGCCTATGTCCAGCAGTGGACGTCTTTCGGCTGACATGATAAATAAGACCAAATTTTGTTTATTTGCGTCCGTTGTAAATGTAACAAAACTTAAGATTGTCCCAACCTGCTATTAGACTATCTGATTTTGTTCTAATAAATAAGGAGAAAGGTCTTTTAATTAAAGGGTCCGGATAGTCTTCACGAGGAGCCAGTTCGGATTAAGGACTCATTTTGGTAATATTGTAGGGATTAAACAGTCTAGCTTACAAGTTTTTAGGGATCCGTGCCCAATGGGTAAAAACGGGAGCCTATTACTAAGACTCCGCTTTCCGTCCGTCTGTCTGTCTGTCATCAGGCTGTATCTCATGAACCGTGATAGCTAGATAATTGAAATTTTCACTGAAGATGTAATTTTGTTGCGGTTAAAACAAATACTAAAAGCAGAATAAAATGAGAAATTAAAGGGGGGCTATAAAACAACAAAAGAGATTTTTTTGCCGTTTTTGCTCGATATTAAATAACGGCAACAGGTAGACGCTTATTCACATTTAAAAAAAGGGGGGGTCCAATACAACAAACGTTATTTTTTTGCCGTTTTTTGCTAATGTTGTATAGATAATGGTTCGGAACCCTTCGTGCGGGAGTCCGACTCGCACTTGGCTGGTTTATCTTTGATTAGCAAACTGTCCTTACTTCAACATTGTCTTCGACGTTACTCAGATCTATTATAAATTTTAAATCCTAAATGTTCTCTCTGGAAATTTTGGCGTGATTATAATTTTTACTTCTAAACTAACTTCTACAATTTCTTCCGGTTTTGGTTGCGTAGTTATAATAGTTTTTAGTACACGGGCATACTTTGTAGAGATTTTAATTTTAAAGTCGACATAATTATGACGTAGCATTATCTTTAGAAAAAAAAACCATGCATTTTTAGGACTCGCGACATCTACTGGAATGTGGGGTAAATGACGAAGGAAAACCACTCGTTAAGTAGCATTTTTATTATTTTCAGGAAGAACTTATAATATTTATAAAAATCTTTGTAGAGTATAGAGGGTACAAAGTATGCTACATTCGTTTCCATGAAACAGATCAAAAACGTGTTTTATTTTTTACATATTTTACATAGATCCTTACAGCTCACATCGTAAATCTGTAAAACTTGTGCTTAAGGATAAGTTACGCTCTACCCTCTAAATAAGGAATAACAACACAATGACAACTCAAAACAAATTAAACGTACCCTATCGTGTGCGAGTGCGCGTGCTGTCAAGTTGTCATGAAAATCTGTTTAGCCGTTTATTCATCAAACAAACAATCAGACATCCTTGACTTAGCTTTAGTATAGATTAAACAATAGAAACCAACGTAATATAACAGCAGAAACCAAGTGGAACTGCTACAATGTAATTTATATGGCATTTTATTTGTGGCTACGACTTGACCAAATTAGTGTAGTGCCCACCAGGGCAGCACGTGTGCAATGGACATAAATTGTCCAAGGAAACAAATGCGGGGATAAAATAAGAACTACGGGGTGGAAAAGCCAGCGAGCGTGTTAATCTAATTGCTAAGTGAACTGTGATAATTAGTTTTGTTTTAATAAAAATATATTCGGAAAACACGCTTTAACCTAGTTTAGGTTTGGTTGTGCCGAATAGGTTATGATTTTGTGGTTATTTTAACTCGTTTCAAACTAGTATTCAATTTTGTATGATAGACATCTGAAGGGGACAAATCAGGGGACAATGTCACACAAATTGACCTCATCATCAGCCACAAGACGTCCACTGCTGTACAAAGGCCTTCCCCAAGGTTTTCCACAACGATCGGTCCTCTGCTGCTGTCATCCAGCGGTTTCCTGCGACCTTTATCAGATCGTCAGTCCACCTTGTGGAACGTCTGCCAACACTTCCAAATTGACCTAGTCCCAAATTAACTTCTAGGTTGGTACAATGGGTACTAGATAACGATAAACTTATTTACATACATAGATAAATAATTAAGTAATACTTAAATACATGATTAACATCTGAGACCCTGGATTTTTTTTAATACTCACGTTCATAACACAGATAATTATCTGCCCTTACGTGGATTTAAAGCCGGTAGCTTCAAAGGCACGGTAACTTGTGTCACTACCAACTAGGCTAACTAAATCAGAAGTTGGCAGCAGGATCTCCACTATCCTCGTCGAATGATGTCTAACTCTGTTGTTTAAAATCCTAGTTTGGTTACGTTCAGCAGATACAAAATTACACCTTTTTTTTGACGTCTCTATACAAAAAAATCAAATGCTTTCTTTTCTGTAAGATTATTCATGAACTGTAGTTATCATGTAAACATATTACGACGCGACGCAATTGATTTAATCTTCAGGACTTTCGGGTTACTTACCTTGCACTCTCGCGAAGCCCCACTGCATCGCTACATATAAAACTGCACACGCATGCATTTTTGCATTTGCGTTGCAACGAGGCAGCCACTCGCAATCTTGGTTTGTGCATCGATAAGTGCAACACTAGTGCCAGTGAAGTGAAGGACCTATCGATAAAAATGAAGGGGTTTTTGTTGTCGATTTTGCTCGTTGGAATCGTGAGGAGTGAAGTTGAAAATGTGGTGAGGACCAGTTATTGATAAATTTACGTTTGACATAATTTTAGTGCTAACATTAAAATAGTTTATAATAATGGTTTACAAATATTTAGTTTGGTTATTCTACCAGAGTAAAGTGGGCAACGTGATCCAATTTTATTCAAAAACTGTTGCTGTAAACTGTGGCTTAACTTTTAAATTACAAAATATTAATTTACTAGTGAGGAAAAATATAGCTAGTGATATATAAAGGACTTTAATGCAGCTATTTTTAATAAGTACATTTTTTGTTACCCTCTTGTTGTTATCAATATTGTTCAGGTCCAGAATCCTGTTGTAGAAAACTAAAGATTAATTACAACGTCATTTCTTTATCTTGACTTGAAGCTGACATTAAAAAGTTAATTTGGAACCAGTTTCCGTTATTTATCAAATTAATGTGATATTTCAGTACAAATATGAAAATCTTTAATAGTATTATCATATTTGTGGTGTTTGAGCTGAGGTCTTAGACAAGATGCATAATGCTAACGTATACCGTTATCGAAAACTGCTATAGTTTATAGAATTGACGGAAGAGCTCAATGCGGTCCATCCTTTTATTTTAGATAACGATAAAGTTCGCCAAATGTATCTTGTCTAGAGCCACTGATCCTACACTGGAGCTGGGAGGTAGTTGTAGGGATTCAGTTGTAATTAATTTAGACCCACCGAGTCGTACTCGCGCCCGGAGGGTACCGAACTCGATTTCGAATCAAATCAACTATATTTTAGTGTTTTTTTTAGTTATTTAATGATACTATAAAATAAAAAATACGTTGTATAAAACCGTTTCTATTTTGTTTTTTTTAAAAGTAAATTCGCGCATAATATGAAAAACAAAATCGCAACATCTATTATAGTTTAAAATCATCATTCGGTTAAAGCTAGGACACACAGACAGACGGATGGAGGGATGGATAGCGTAGGCTTAGAAATAGGGTCCCGTCAGACGTCCTTCATTTTTTTTATAAAATTGATGGTCCCGTGATAAATTATACCCACAAACCTCATTAAATATTTAATCTGTCAAAAGATCCACAGAAGGCGTTGGGAAGCAATATAAATGTTTACAGGACAAAATTGCTCAAACTGAACTTAAGAGGAAAATTAATTTTGCGTTCGAGTTAATATTGAAAGTAGAGACACCGTCTCTACTAACGTAATACACGGCGTCGTTACGTTAGTCCTGTTCACTGTAATAGTTCAGGGTACCCGTATAGCTGGGCATAGGAGTCGAGGGTATGAGTAGGATTTAGCCCAGGAAAGAGTAAGTCACATTTATAGGTATAAGCAAGGGCGCCAGACTTACATCCCATCAACAAATGAAATCGTTCAAATAAAAAATCAGTCTCTGGTAAACCACATTTATTCAACCTGCATGCATGGACTTAAAGTAAGGTTTATCTCTTAGAAATTAAATTGACTGGAGCAACATGGAGATCAAATATGTAGCTAATGTACTCACGCTGTCATCTTCATGAGGAATACCTTCGTGATTCAACAGCACTAGAGTCAAGCAAACTGGGTAGCCATTGCTTACTGTCTCCGCAAGTGGTGATCAGTAGAATCCTTGCACGAACGTAGAATGACGGCTAAATAGTTTTGAGTGCAATAACTTAAGTTTCAAAGCGAAAAAGCGGCCAATATTTTGTATTTAGTGTTTTGAATATAGGTTCTTGATTGAATGAATAGCGAAGTCCTTGATGCCTTTGATTGCATAAAGTGAGCCTGTCAATCTCAATAGACTTTGTGATAAAAAGCCTTTTTCTCAGGCAGCTTAATGTAATAAAAAACCTAAATTGGTATTTCGGTAAAACACTACATTAACACATGACAGGCGTCAAGTTTATTATTAGATAAACCTTATCGTCAGTGGCATAGTGGTTAATAAATATTTAAAAAAAACACTGTCGACCAAATTTATTAGTGGTTCCAATATTTATAATAAAAAATACTTATGTGAAGGATTATCGGTAATGAAAAAAACTTACTTATTGTAACGAAGTGCGCTTTTCTTTTTTGTTACAAAAATAAATTGTGTAACACGTATATTTTGTCAAAACAAAACATTTTAAAATCTGATTGTTTGTTTCGTCTTAACCTTCGAAATGGTTTTTAAATAACCTTAAATTGTAAAAACAGAACATTTTAATTGGATGAGCCGATAAAATTGGATGGTTACGGGTAGTTTATGATGATAATGTGATGTACAAATCATATTCCTAATTAGCCATGTATTCTTGGCATTTCTTAACGAGTTTCTATAAAACTATTCCCGTTTCTAATACCGTTAAGTAACGCGACTCGGTCCATGCATCGATTGAGTTAGCAACGCATAGCCGAGATATCTAAAGATATCACACTTTACGTGTAAATTGTTCGTTATAGCGTATAACCTAGTAACTAGGCCCTAGTTGGTAGTGGCCGTACAAAGGGGGTTTGATTATTTGTCTTATAAACGCAATCATTCTGGGGTCCTAGTGAAGAAGGGTATAAGTCTCCTGAAAATCAAGTGAAAAAGGGGCTAAGTCTGGTATACTCCGTCTATGTACATACCCTTTTTCATTACGACGTAGCTCGACTTATTCTTTGTTCTTGAATATTTTTTATAGCTATAGGAGGAAAGGGGCGATGGCACAACTCTAAAATATGATTACATCTATGTTAACCCAGAGCTAGCTCTAACTTTCAGTGTATAACATACACTTAAGGTTAGAGTTAGATATCGAGGGTTGAGTGGTCAAACCCGATAAATCGACATAATTGTTTCATCAAATTTGAATTGTTTTGATGTATTCAATAATGTTCTTTTTGACACAACAAGTTATAGCGACTTATCGGGTTTGACCACGCAACCCTCGATATATTCCTGACGCACGCACCTCCCGAACACCTAACGGGTGTCGGTAGGACGGGGGATGGGGAATCCTGCAGCCTCCTAAACGGGAGAATGACTTTCTCTCCCGGCCCTTCAGCACTGGCTGGGGTAAGGTTCCGCGCGCGATTCACTGGTCCCCCGTCAAATTGACACCGGCCCTCCCATTAAAAAATGTATAGGCTAAGTTGCAACGGAAGAGGTCACAAAAGAGGGCAGCGCAAGGAGACCCGCGCAAAAATAGTATCTCCAGGCAAAAGAGAAAGCCTCAAAAAGGGTAGCCCCACCCATAAAGATGGTATCAACAGCCACACAAGTGGTCCTAAAAGATCTCCGACCCAACCCTTCCATTGTCGGGCAAAAGAAAGGAAGCCCGTAGTCTGTAAGCATGCATGCGTCAGGATTTCCACTCCGCGACTCACATAGCTATAAGTCTCCCCCCCATCCCAACCCCCATTCCTATCCCCCCTAACCCCGCGGATAAGTAAACGGAGGAATGACTTTCTCCTCCGGCCTTTCAGCACTGGCTGGGGTAGTATCCGCGGGAGTCTAAATTCTAGTTGGTAATAGGGGCATTGGTGTTTTTAGCCGGTGCGAGCCCGGCAGTACCTGGGCCCTCCATTCCCAGGTCTCCGGAAGGGATTTTCACCTCTGCCCCTTTTTCTTAAGCAAACAAAAGCAAGGACTTTTGTCTTTGGCCCCTCAGGCGATTACCAAAAAAAAAAAAAAACTCTAAAATATGAGAATATGTTTTTAGTACTTAATTTTTTGAGTAACATTTTGTAAAAGTTTGTTGCGAAAAGGTTTTCTTTTCAACCCTTACAGGTCAATGACTGAAACTAGACCTTACTAAAAATAAACTTTATTGGTTATGGATGACATCATTATTAAACTACCATATTTTTATATAGGTACGTTTATAACCACTTATATGATTGTATTTTCGGAAAGAGCCTTGTCCCTTTTCACCCTGCATAATTAAAGAATCTAATTCTTTGTCTAGCAACCATAGTACAGGCCAAGATAGGGATTGTTACTTGATTTTTACCGAACCTTTTTTTATTACTCAAAATTTAGGTTTCAGGGTGTTATTTTTGTTAATCAGGCCTTTTTGTTATATTTTAAAGCACTTGCACCATTTGACAAATCTAGCAACACATTCGTTTAAATTGGGTCATAAAGTTCAGCCAACTCCCTCCGTTTGGAAGCTACGATGCCACATCACAGATACAGATACACAGATCACAGATACACACGTTAAACTCATAACACTCCATTTTAATCTGAAAGTTGAGTAAAAATACAAGACACTGCTTGAATTATTCGTAGGGAACTTATTAAACCCTAACAGTAAGTGAATAATAGCAGATAAACAACATTTAAAACTGTATTTTACATCTAAAGAAATCAGGTCTGTTTCATGTAATTTTGATGTAGTTTTTTTATATCAAACGCAAACTACGAACTGTTTTGCTCGTCCCGGTTTTAGCTCAAACTTTAACCGTTGATCCTGGAACTTTTGGAACAAAAACTATTACGTTTAAAGTTTCAAATACAGTATCGAAGTATCAGTAGCGTAGCTGAAATATAAAATACCAGCTATCTGTGCTCGGCACCGTTCGATTGTATTTTTTTTTCATACAAACTGTGTCCTAGAATTTACGAACAGAACACTTTTTATTTTATTCAAATCGGTCTACCCGTTCTCGGGTTATTGCGTGAACAAGGAATACTGAGATTTATTTTTAAATTTATAGATTTAAAATGTTCATATTCTTTTTAACTGTTAAATAAATAACAAACACGAGATAAAATTGTGGCCACTACTTTCTCGGCTTATCACTCTAAATCGACTTAGCCCTGTTTAAAATATTTTATAACCTAAAAAACCGTTTATCAGTTTGGAAGCTACAATGATAGACCTACAGATGCACGGATACACTTATAAAATTTATGCAATAATGCCATGACCCCGGATTCAAGAATGCCTAATTGATAGCAAAAACATCGTAAAATAGTATTTTTACATTATATTGTGGAAAATAACCCTGAAAACTTTTTTTTTAAAACCTGTTTGGTTCGGTCGCGTTCCCGCGCCGCTACCGCTGTCAGTGCGTGTGTCAGCTTAACATGTGTGATTATTTATAGTTCAACCAAATGTTACCATGTGCCGAAAGGGAAAAGCAGTTGAAACATTTTGTAACGCCTATGAAATGAGTATAACACGCACCCCAAAGTTCCGTCGGACTGCGGTTTTAGAATTTATCGCCCCGTTTTTGTGACGACTGCTTGTTTGAATGAAATACGTTTTATAATCCAGTGCTTCTTTTATCAATTACTTGAAAAAACCTTCTTAGTCGGTGAAAAGTTGTGGATTTTTAATATTTTTAAACTTGTTTTATTGTTAATATAAATTATTCAAAACATACATAAATTCCATGTACAGTTTAAAACATGTTTTCGTTCAAAACAGACCACTTTCTCATCTCGATACATTTTTCTATGGATCCAATATACACATATCATGCTTTTTCACTAAACAATACTCAAAAACTATTCATGGGATTTTACTGCTCTCCAAGTATTTTTATATATTGATCAAGAAGATACGTATCACATTTTTTTCAAAATTCATGTTTTCTATGCGGTGTCCTTTCTCAGATTAGATTATTTAGGTAACCGTACGTAGGTTTGAGTACTAAATTAAAATTCTACTTATATAATGATATATTTCGCGAAAGAGCTAATAATTAACTACATAATTATGAATAATTTTCTCTTAAAAAGACCTGCTTCAATTTGACTAAGTAACAAACACAAGAAACTCTCGTCAAACTATCACAAAACAAAATACCAATAAACCAAATTACCATGTAACTTTTTCAACCAAGTCACCATGTTTCACTTTTTCTACGAAACAATTGACAGTCTACTTTCCCACATTCGACCTAATAACCAGCCGTTAATTATCTCTTTCCACTAACTATCGGGTGTCGAGGAAAGTTTCATACTCAGCTGTTCGACACGGCTCGCTAAAAGTGTGCCCTGAGGAAAAGAAAATGTGTCACATCTTCTGCTAACCAGTTATTTATAGATGCATTTACACCGTGACGTGTTGTGCTGGATTTACTTACCTTTTATTATGGGAGCCTGCCGTTTCGTCAAAATATTTTTGGTCAAATGTATCATTTCCCAAATTTTTCATTTGCCAAACCAAAGTTATATATTTTTTTCAGAATTTATTTCAGTACCATCGTGTAGAACGCTAGGTTAGGTTAGCTTAGTTTTTATAAAATCGTGAAATATTTACGGTTACAGAAAACAAAGCGGTTTGGCAAATGAAAATTTGGGAAATGATACATTTGACCAATTTTTTTTTGACGATACAAAGGTAACCCTTTTATTATACGAGGCCGCGTTCAGTCATAGCCTAGTTACAATGTTACAAAGTAACAAAGTTACAAAGTACCTTGCCTACCACTTCCGAATTCCAACTATTTGTGTGATGGATGAGCACGAGTATTGTATGTTCCGGGAACGTATGTATGCTTTTGCAAAGTTGATCGACCTTATTTATACAGAAATAAGGGCTTTCACTGGTAACTATGTTTGCCCAAAACACGTGAGCGGCCAGTGCCCTTAGCCTAGAGATTTATTTAGGAGTTGATAAATCTATTAAAGATAGCCTTCTTATATTTATTTCTTTATTTATTACTTATTGGTTTCCGGTTTTTCGAGCGTATGGGATGGGCGCTTTAAGGATTTTGACAGATTAGTCCAGCAATTCAAATATAACGTTAAATGTGATAAAGGTGTATTAATAACCCTTTCGCTCTGTATCTATTTTTATATATAATGTTGTAAAAAATAAAAAAGGACATAAATAATAAACTTGAAACTTTACATTCAGATATACCTAACTGCCCGTTGGCTGACCGGTGCATGTAGACCCAATGTTTTGCTAAAATCATCAGATACCATCGATAATATTTCGTTATCTGAGGCTCGTAATATTTGCCAAAAGGCCGCAGAGCACGGTCGAAGCACGGCAAAGGAATCTGGCAATACCGCCATAGCGTACATGCCTATTGCACTGCAGAAACGCGGTAGTTTCAGCAAAATACGAAAAGCATTGTTATAGCGCGATGTTCTTAGCGCGTTAAACGAACGTTTGGCGAATTTGGTCCGCAGTTGGCATGTAGAAAAACATTGGCAATAGGCTTTAAACAATCTTATTTTGACCTCATTTGAACAACGCGCTAAGCGACAGGCGAGCATGTTGCTCCGCGCCGCGAGGGCCCGGCGCTCCCGCTCCATATCGGCTTCGTCATTTAGATACTCGGTCAGAACGTACCCCAAGTATTTGAAGCTTTTTACAACCCGAATTGACGAGCCATTTAACCAAATCGGATGAGCGGTCTCCGGACTTTTTCCCTTCCTGAAGACAACCATTTCAGACTTGAGAACATTGCAATTTCAACCATGTCTTTCCGCGTAGCCTTCACAGATGGTGGGTGGATTTTTCTGAGTCCATTAATCGAGGGTTTGAGAAGCATCATATCGTCCGCATAGCTCAGATTGTTAACACAAAGGTTACCAATATGGCATCCGACACCGGCACTCCTCAGCTCCTCGATCAGATCGCTAATATACACGGTGTTTTTTTAACCGTCTTAGAGCCGAAGCCCATTCAATGTATCCATTATAAAGAACTTATATGTATTTTTATTTAATTTTTATTTTTATTTTTTCGCGAACGATAAGTACGTTTTGGATACGTTAAGTGGGCTTCGGCTCTAAGACGGTTAAAAAAACACCGTGTATAAGTTAAAAAGGTCCGGAGACGTAAGTCCACCTTCATGCACTCCACAGATCAATCTGTAGTCACTGGACAGAGAGTCGAACCATTTCACATTATTAACTTGGGTTTCCATACCAATACTTCACCAACTCCACAATTTCAGGGGAAGTGCCTGACTTTTATAATTTACTCCACAAGATATTGTAATTCACAAGATCTAAATACGCGATCTAAATCCAAAAAGCATGCAACTGAGGTAACCCTATTTACAAAATAGTTGACAGTATACTTTAGACTCAATATTGCGGAGTCGGTAGACAGCCGTGGACGGAAATCAAACTGTGCTTGATCAATATCAAGATTCCTTGTCAATTCAGGTTGCAAAGCCTTACCTACTATAGTACCCAGGGAGATAGGACGATAGTTGTTTAAACTAGACAGGTCGCCGGTTTTGTTTGTTATAATCGGAACAACAACTGTTTTCATCATGTCAGAAGGTAAGAAACTAAGGTTCAAGCAAAAGTTAAAGAGGTCCGCCAAAATTCAATGTATTTCGTCACAGTCATAGAATAAGTGTTCCACGAAAAGCCCGTTGTGCCCCGGTGACTTGCTGGGCTTCATGCTTTTTACCACGTCAGCCACTTCAGCCGCTGAGAATCGAATTTTTGTAACAGGCAAAGCCACCGGGACGGCGGGCACACAGTCCAGATCCATAGGATTGGCTTTAGCTGAGTTTAGCTCCTTGATATTATTTACGGACACTGGTTGACTTTGTTTATATTGATTTAGTCACTTTCCATAATTTTGAAAAAATATTAGTGCTTCTGCTTAATCTGCTTATTCTTAAATATTTTACGACTATAAAGTACTAAAGTTGGCAGCTACTTTAAATCAGGGCCAACCGTACCTAAAGAACAACCCAAGGGCAACAAAATGAATTGATTAAACCATCGTGACTTGCACTGTTCAAACTCAAAAGAATTTTCGGCCATTAATCAAGCTTTGTTTTAAGAAAAGTGTAACATCACCGATGGATCTCCTCGACCGGGTTCTCTTTATTGGGTCAAGCTTGACATAATTAAGAATTGTTAGTGCAGACGAAGATTAAAATATCGACTGTCATAAGAAAAATCACCCATTGTATTATGATAATTGATCTAAAGACCTAGAAGTTGTATATTGCTAACGTACTAAACAATTTACGAAAGATTGCGACCGTCCGGCAGCAGACTGCTTATGTAAACGTCCTCGCAATACATCTTGTCTAAGGCCACTGGGTTGTATTTCATTTGAATATACTCCTCTGTGAATTACAAACCGGCAAGGTTAAAATTTGTCTATATACTGGACATTTGGTTGAAAGATTCGTCGTGAAAACAAATCAGCTAAATTCGGAAAGTATCTCTGTCTACCTGACACCTACAAACACGCGGGACAACTTAAACTCATCGGTTAATAGATCATCGGGCGAATTTCTAGCAATCAGTGGTCCCCAATCTACTACTCTTCGAACTCTTTGGTCACACGTTCTATGAAAAACATAGAGCGATTAATGGGGGTTTTCTTTTTAAAAAAAACACTCACCTTACGCCGCCGGCGAACCTAATTACTGCACGCTGCTACTCGATTCTTAAACTCTTCTCAATTTTTTGCTGACCGTCCAGTACCTAGTAGATACGTATTTACGTCGGTTAATTTATGATTTCCTTCAGAATAAACCGTGTAATGGATTTTGATTGAACGGATTTTTCGGGTATTGTTAGATTTAATTTATCTCAGGAGTACCTATCGAAGATTTAGCTAATCTATACGCGGTGATTATTATTTCCCGTAAAGTAACCCGCATGTTCATACTCCTCCCTTCTATGTAAATAAATATATGTATTTAAGAATGTATCTGTGAAGTCTGTCGTAGTTTGTCTGTGGCGTCAACTGCTGACTGGGTGTTTCGATAAACGCTGACGCCGACCTTAAAGGCGGCGTGTCACTTCCAAAAAGTACAATAGAGTTTTTTGTACATCTTTTTTTGTGAAAATCCTTGACACTTAGTGAGTTTTCGGCTCCCAAGGAGATTGTGAATGCATTTGTTTGAGAGTGTTTTTTGACGTTGACTAATTTCGGAATATTTCTCGCTGAAAGACTAATCCTTATACTTTCCCATCATAAATGCAATTAAAATTGCGTTGTTTTGTTACGCTTCTATATCTAAAGCTTTTATTTATATGTTATTAATTTGTTTATAATACTATTGACACTGTCGCCGTAGATAAAATGCTTAATGCTAACGTAAACGATTCTCTAAAGCTATCAATCATGTACATTTTCGATAACGATAACGATTGCCGAATGCATCTTGTTTAGGCACTGGTTTGCTATATTTGGCGTACAGTTCTAACGACTTTAAGGTGCTTTTCCACCGGCAAGGCTAGACGAGACTATAAATTTGTATTGAAAAAGTTCAAGACCTTCCTCCCACATCCTCTATGGTAATAGTGGTTTAAACTTTTAAATACAAATTAAAACCACCTCGTCTCACCTTGCCTCGATGGTGGATAAGCGCCTTTAGTGCATTAACATGCTTTGCAGTGAATACTGTAGAGTTCAATTTACAACGGCGTTCCCCTAACTTGACGTTGCACGGTTACCTTTATATTCATGAAATTGAGTAGTGCAGCAAAAGTTCGTGTATGAAGTTTATATAACTTTATTTTCTCATATCGGATAACATAGGAAATTTAATTATATGAGAATCAACTTGAAATAGAACACTTTTCCATGGCGAGCGTACATGTAACCACTATATTACACAAAATTTTGGTTATATTGTTTTTTATGTGTAAAGTATTTGTAATAAAGTTGCCGAAAGTAAAGTTATTCGATTCTATAATAATAAATATGTATTAAAAAAAACCCTCTTTCATTGCCATTAATGTATAGCTTAAAAATTTTGTGCGTATTTCTGGCGCATATCTCATAGAACCGCGTATGTATAAGCGACCGCTGCTTTGACTATCAAATTGCGTCTTTTTAACTTAGAAGGGCAGTACTATAACGTACCAGCGACTTAGTACGTGTAGGACTAGTATCCCATTACTCCCCCTACTTTAATCTCTTAGGGGATGAATTAACAAAAAAGCTTCTCAATGCAGGCCTAACCTATCCAGGAAATATTCCCTAAAATTTCAAATCCCTAGATAGAGCGATTTCGGCTATGCGTTGATAGATAATTAACGAAGATTTCAACGACTTTTGAATATTTTAAGGCGTTATGAAAGTCTAGGTTTACTACGATTCCGTGTTTAATTATTTTTTTAGTTGTATCTAACAAATATTCACTAAGAAAGGAAAACGCACAGATCTTGTGTATCATAATATGTACCAAATATACAAAAATCGTAAAAATCAGACGAGATTTTAGGGAATAGAAGCGTTGTCACATTTGTTTTTTTTTAAATATTCACAATCCCCTTAAATATATCACTGATCCCATGGAATACTCAACGTGGACGAAGCTAGACAACCAAAAATCTAAATCTAAATAGTTTAACAGACATACCTACATACCTTCACCTTCATTCCCAGTAGGCAGAACTTCAGAATTACCAACAACTCTAAAATCATTATAATCTTCTATATTCCAGCCGGCACCAACAGAAGAATCTCTAAAGCACGGACTGAGCCACAAATGTGGAGCGCGGGAGCCTTCATCATGCATCGCCATCGAGCTGGTGGGATACGTGGACCGCATGCTGAGAACCGCGTCCTTCCAGCTGAGCGATGACGTCATGATCTTGGACGAAAGGTAAGCATTTCAAAATCATCCCGATATATATATATTTTTTAACAAAAAACCGCGACCAAATCGGGTCTTCTGTTTGGGAGGTACAGTCAAGGAATTTATTTCTTATACCACTTTGGAATAGGTCAAAGTGACGTAATCAATCAAAACGTAAGAGACTTCTTATGATTTTATTTACAGTGTCACTTTGATATAGTCCAAAGTGGTATAGGACTTAAATTCCTTAACTGTACGATGCCACAGACGTACAGATATACAAATCATATATTTGAGGAGTTAAAATAGGATAGCGTTATATACCTATTTTCGCGTGTAAAATGTTAGATATTTATTTTATGGCTAGGCATAAGGTACGTATTATACTAGGAATAAAAATATAAATAGAACACATGCAAGTTTCAGAACCAAATTTTCGGACTCAACACACAAAAACTTTTCCCTTCCTGGGAATCTAACCTAGACCTGCCTCCTTTGTAAGCAGGATCACTTCCAACTACGCTAATTGCGTTGTCAATAGTTCTCGTCCACGGCCGCCTCGTGTCAAGTCGGAGTGACACTCCGAGAGAGACGCCGCAGAAATTATTTTCAATAATCCATCGGTATTTAAATAACCCATCGATTAAAAAATACAGCTTGTTCTAAAATGGTTTCTAAATGGGAATCACCCCTTTTTTAAACTTTCTTCATTAATTTGCGTACCGCCTCAACCAACATCTCGTCCATCTAGAACAAATAGGGCATTGTAATTTTTTCAAATGGTGAAACAAACACATTTTTAGTTTCGAATAGTTTCCTAGGTTCCTGCCGAATAGACACAAACTAACAAGTCGTGCGTTAAAAAGAAAAATGACGTTATTCAAAATCATCAAAATTTACAGGACGAGAGTTAAAAGTTTCGGGCACGCTTATTTCAATATGTTGAAGATGGTATAGAACAAGTAACTAAGTATTATATATCACTTTCTTCGTAAAAAAATTTTCTATTTCTTTTTATAAAAATGTAATGTGAAAAGTAGAAATAAAGCCTTGTTAGCCTAATAAATGCCACTTTTCCATAAAAATAGTTAACCTTTTACGGTGACCTTTTATGAAATAAAATACAAATTGTGGAAGAAAACTTTGTTTATTGAATATAAAAAGCAAATGAAATTACACTGAAGTGTTAAAAATATTGCCAATAGCAAGGTACATGATGCGAAATAAGTAATATTTTTGGCGAAACAACCAAATCAAACAGGTAGATTTTTTCGAAACTCGACATAAAATTATTATTTTTTTATATCGATTCAAGTAGAATAAAAGTGGGTACTTTTTAAAGAAATAAAAAAGAAAACATAAACTTATACTCAATAATTCGCAGCGCTTTAGGCTGCGCCATTTCAAAACCTAGCAAGTCTCAAAAATTCAATTTTGTATTTCTTGCATAAAACGTGGTTCCTAGTAAGTCCCTACCGGATGCAAAATCATTTAGAGACCTATCTCGGTCAGGTTCACAGATATGAGTACCCCGAAACCTACTAAGTACCTACAGAAACAAACGGGCTTGACCATTTCAAAATCCAGTATGTCACAAAACTATTTCAAATACCTAGTATATGACATGCACTTACTAGGTATTCAAAAAGTCATAGAGGCTTACTAGGTTTTGATGTGGTCGAACGAGTTTAATCATAACTTTTTAAATGTAGTAGCTATGTGTTTTTTTACTTGAAGTTACTAGTTTTTGTAAGTCAAGTGTTATATTCATAGACGTTAGTCTTTGTTCGTTTCATTTGACGCGTTTAGGTTGGTAGTACCTGTTCCCCCACCAACTTCATGCCATTGCCGTGCGCCGGAGCCGTTCGAACTCATTCAAATGGTTTGAATGAGTTCGAACGGCTCCGGCGCACGGCATTTGGCTGGCGACTGCGCGTTTGAATCAAACGCGCAGTCGCCAGCCAAATGTCGAGTTAGCCTGCACGTGTTATGTTAAAATTTTGGTTAAGTGGTGTGATTTGGCTACGAAAATCAATAAAATAAGTAGTCGCACTAAGCGTATAGTGAACAACGCTTTGAATTTAGATAACCACAAGTCTGTGTAAGTAAATGTACCTATATATTATACCTATCCTGATTAGACTGACACTTTCTCGTAGGTATTCAAGTGTTATAAGTTAGATTTTTTGTTGCCAAACGATTCATTTCTATAATATACCTATCTTGATGACACTCTGACACTTTCTCGTGGGTATTCAAGTTTAATAAATTAGATTTATTGTTGCCGAATGATTAATTTCAATATAATTATGTTTTTCGAGTTTACAGCTTATTTAAATTTATACACAAGACGCACGTAAAATTCTATTTGATATCATAGTGTGTTAACGACATTTTTTTGACAAACGTTTAGGTATTTAATTATTACGCTTCACATCATCTATTTATCTTGAGTATGGGGTATGGTATCAGCTCATGGTATTTTTTTGCTTAAGCATGGTGTTATGTTTTATGTCTGTGCATTTTAAATTGTTTTTCGGTGGTTTTTGCTATTTTATCTTTTCATTTCAGCTCATTATTAACAACTAACGTTGGTCAACTAAAGATGGTTTTAGGTTATTTTGATTTTCCATTGACCGACTTAATTGTGACGTAAGTAAATCTTACTTATTTAAAAGTCGCAAACAAATAAACTTTATACTCCTAATTTAGAAAAAACAAAACTAGCAGTTATTTTTCTATTAGTCACCATAAAATTTCATAGTAGTATTTTGAACTTAAACGTCTCATTTCTAAAAGTGACGCTTCACATTCAATGAACCCACGGTAACTCTAAATAAATAAATAAAGAAAAACGTCATCTTACAAAAGGTATCACTTTGGTACAAAACTTTATTCTAACTTTCTATACTCAAATCAAAAAGTGTCATTTTAGTATTTTAAATTACGTTGATAAGTTAAGACTGAAGAGTAGTTTTTTCTAAAATGTCATTTTTCATTAAATAACACTTACCTGTTTATATCAAATTTTCACACTATTCCGAGATATGTCAGATTTCCACAAAAACACACGTCTATTCACCACTGTGACTGGATTGCAACGGCGAGAGCGTCGCTCTTCTACAAAAAAGATGGCGGACTATAGCGTAGTGGAAAAATGACAACGGTGCCATCTGTAGTGATAGGAAGAAAACTGCGGAGGGCCGCTTTGCCAACTTAAAATATAGGCAAAAAGTAGTTGATTTATGTAATAAAACACTTTTGATATTTTTTTGAATAACGCCACTTTTCTTTTTAACGCACGAAGTATAATAAGGACTTAACAGAAGAGCGTGCATTTAACCGAACAATTGTCCTTGAGTGTGATATCCATTGTCTTGTTTCTCTAATGAGTCCACGGTGATTGACTGAAACAAGGAGTCAAAGCTATTAATTAAGAAAAAAAAAAGTATGATTATTATAGGTTGTTGTACAACTCAAATACCTAATTGAACTTACTATCTTATGTCAAACACATACATCACTAATACCTGTTAATTAAGAATCTCTCAGGCTCCGTGCGTGCGTACCATCGTGAGCATCAATCTTGGGAGACAATAGGCAGGCAAGGGCGGGAGATGAGTGAAGGAGCTGTATTGTGATGCTAGATTGATCAATATGGTAGACACGTTCAAAATATAATGAAGTTGTGTGCTGCTCTTAAATGTACAGGATGTTCTTAATATAAACAATAGTGTTTATATTATTCCTGGGCAATGGCTTTCATACTTCTTTAGGCAGTATTCCACAAATAAAGTTAATTTTAAAATATTGTATATAATAATGTAATCCATTTATTTTGTATAACAATGTTATACGTAAGGATAAAATAATTATAGTTAAACATGGACTTTAAAAACCTAATTATTCTTAAATATTAGTAATTTTTTTAATAACACGTAAAAAACTAATATTCAATGATAAACCTGTATAATCGCAACCATCGATACCGTCAAATTATTTTTAATTACTTAAATTATAAGCTGCATTATTTTTATGGAAGTTTTTCACACAATCCCAATCACGTACAATGCCCTATTTTAAGACTAAGTTATTCCAATGTACAACTTGCTCACATTCAACCTTGAATTATACCACTTTACACCTGAACTGATACAATTGTGAAGGATTTTTTTGATTGAATATGGACTAAAAAAAAAAAAGTTTATTCGTGCTTGTTTTTTAAACCTCCACAATAAAATTAAACAAATCAATATGGGGCTTAAAAAAATAATGGCTGTATCCATCCATAGGAATATTAAGCGTTAATAAGGTTTAATTTTGAGCTTACTACTTTGATACTGGCGCATATAAATACTTCTAGTACTTACTCTCGTATTCCGACTGTAGTGGAAACGTATGCTGTCTACTAACAAAACATGAATAGCACGTAATTTATTACCACAATTAGGTTCACATTGAATGGAGTGATTCAGAGAGTAATACAGATTATTATTCTACTCACGTATTACTAAAAGCGCAAAACATATTTATTATATACTTATGCGTACAGTTCATATGTACTGAAAATCGACCTACATTTTCGCGAAATGTAAGCAGAATCTGTTAGTAAAACCAGTGCGACGTGGTTGTCGCTCGGATCTCCCTTTCTATCTAGTCAGTAACGATAAAGACGCACTGAGCTAAAAACGACAAAATACAACTTGTGCTGTCCGTGCAGGAGATATTTAAAGCCCATCGGTGGTTATAATTATTAACTTTTAATAACACTATTAGAACAATTTACACGTGGGTTAACGTTAAACTTTTTTTTTGTCGAAAAAACTGTAACATCTGTCATTATGTTTAATAAGACTAATCAGGCTATAAAAACACTCAATTTATAAACCATTTTGTCCTCTTGCATAGCTCTGGCATTAATACAGGATGATACGATCAGATTTAAATAATAAGGGATTGGCTCATTAAATTAAGATAAGATAAAAAAAAGATAAAAGAAATTTATTTAGTAAGTAGGCCGCTCGGGCACTTTTACACGTCAAGATACTACCAGCGCTTCCCAAGAGGAGACCACTGCTGAGAAGAAACGCCGCAAGAAACTCAGCAGTCAGTCATTTTTTAAACTTATTTCATATTGCATATTACAATGGTATGTACAACTTACTCTAGCATTATATAAAGCTACAAGTATTAAATTAAATATAATATCAAATAACAGTAGTTCAGCAGGAAAACATGCCAAAAATCTTACGGGAGAGAAAGATAGAAAAGAATAAAATAAAATAACTACAACTACCTACTTATATATGTGTATATGAGATGGTGCAAGTTGACCACATAAAAGTTTCGATATGTTTTCCTGCATCAACGGTGTCCCCCAGACAAGAAAAGCAGGATAAAGCCTTTGCATTTGAACAAATTACTATTGACTAAGTTTCGGGTGTAGGCCATGCATTTTTGTCTGTTAGATAGTCCTCGACCCTATAATACGCTTTAGACATTAACGACCTTTTCAAATATTTTTTAAGTGCTGGAAAGGGTAACTTTAAAACTACTTCAGGTAATTTATTATAGAAATGAATGCATTGACCAACAAATGATTTATATACTTTACGGACACGGAATTTTCGAATAGCTATTTTATTTTTATTTCTAGTATTTAAATTATGTTTATCTGAGTTTTTGGTGAACGAATCTAAATTCTTAATAACATAAATAATATTCTCGTAAATAAATTGAGACGCTACAGTTAAGATATTAATTTCTTTAAAAAGTTCTCTTAATGAGTCACGGGAATTTAAATTATAAATAGAACGAATGGCCCTTTTTTGTAACACAAATATAGTTTGTATGTCAGCTGCCTTACCCCAAACCAGAATACCATAAGACATAACACTATGAAAATAACTATAATAAACTAAGCGAGCTGTCTCAACATTAGTTAGTTGTCTAATTTTCCTAACGGCGTAAGCTGCCGAACTTAGTTTACCTGCCAGTGCAGCTATGTGGGGACTCCATTGCAAATTTTTATCTATTGTTATGCCTAGGAAAACCGCCCTATCTACCATTAGCAAACACTCGTTATTTAGAAAAATACTAGAATCTACCGGTTTAACATTAGGCAAAGCGAACCTAACACATTTAGTTTTCTTGGCATTTAGTAGCAAGTTGTTACTAATAAACCAATTATGTACTTTAACTAGAGTGGCGTTTATCCTACTGTAGTCTACGGTTTTTCTATCTACCTTGAAAATTAGTGAAGTATCATCAGCAAAAAGTACAATATCGCAAAGTTCATCTACTATTGGTGGTAAGTCATTTATGTAAACCAAAAATAAAAAAGGACCTAAAATAGAGCCTTGAGGCACACCTATTTTCACTGTAGCTCCAACAGATTGCGTTTTGTTTACAACAACTGTTTGAGTTCTATCACTTAGATAAGAAGACATAAGGCTTAAAGCTTTATTGGACAATCCATAATGTTCTAATTTTAAAATAAGGGTCATATGTTCCACGCAATCAAAAGCTTTAGAAAGATCACAAAATATTCCTATTGCGTCGCAAGATGTTTCCCAACTGTTATATATATATTTAATGAGTACCGATGCCGCATCAATTGTTGATCGATCTCTTGTAAAGCCAAACTGGTTATTGCTAAGTAGTTTATTTCTGTTAAAGTGACCTAACATATCCTTCAGCATTAGTTTCTCAAAGACTTTACTTAAAACTGGTAGTATGGAAATGGGACGGAAGTTCGTTATATCACTCATCTCGCCTGATTTAAAAAGAGGTATGACTTTACTATATTTCATGAGATCTGGAAAGATCCCCTCTGATATGCAATTATTGTAAATTAATGCTAGATGGGGTGCAATTACATCTATGATATGAAAGAGCACTTTAACTGATGTGCCCCACAAATCTTCAGTCTTTTTTAAACTAAGCGATTTAAATATCTTTACTATTGAATCTGAATTTACAGGGCTGAATTCAAAGTTTATATTACATTTACTGACATTAGTGCAAAGTAATGATTGAGCTTCAACCACGGATGATTTAAGACATTTCGTAGTATTAATTGCCATGTTGGAAAAATAATCTTCGAATGCTAATGCAACATCTTTATTTGACGTGATTGGATGGCTACCTGTGTTCAGGGTGACTTGATTATCACGAGTTTTTGATTTTCCCGTTTCTCTATTTATAATATTCCATACAGTTTTTACCTTGTTCTCAGATGATTTGAGTTTAAGACTAAGAAAAAATGCCTTAGCAGTTAAACAAACTTGCTTAAAGGTCCTCGAATAATTCTTAACATAATTTAGGAAATCAGCATTCTTATTGTCCTCCCTCTCTCTATATAGGTCATAAAGCCTATTTCTACTTTTATGAATGCCTGCAGTAGCCCATTCACTAAATCTGGTTTTCGACCTAATAATAGTTTTAATTTTAAAATTGTTGTTAAATTGATGTAGAATTACGCCAAACAAGTCTTTATAAATACTATTACATTCATTCTGTGAAAAAGGTAACACTGAAAGATTACTCTGAACTTTATTTTTGAATAATTTCAAACGATTACTAGTTATAGGTCGGTAAGTTATTGTGTGAGGTTTTTGATAAAAATCCGAGATGAAAGATGCCTTCTGACCACTATGGTCAGAATTAAAACAATTAAATATTTCTTTATCCAAACAATCGCAGTTACAAAAAATAATATTATCTAAGCAAGTTGCACTACTAACACCTATCCGAGTGGGTTCAAAGAACAGATTACCTAAATTAAAAGATTTAAATAAACTTAGTAACCTAGTGGTATTATTTGACTTTTCAAGTAAGTTAATATTAAAATCTCCGCAAACTATAACATGCTTCTGGCTATTACATGCTAATTTTAACACATGTTCCATAGTGGATTCAAATGTGCAAAAATCAGCCAATGGTGGTCTGTAAACACATATTATTATATAACTTTCTATTTCTGCGCATGAAATTTCTACAATCCTTTCTATCGATTGCTTTACAATATCCTTTCTTTCTTTGGATTTAAGAGTACTTTTAATAATTATAAAAGAGCCACCATGAATGGCACTATTCCTGGCAAAATAACTTACTAATTTAAAATTTAAAAAATCAAAAATTAATTGATCTTGTCTAAGCCAATGTTCAGTAATGCACATTATTTGTACATTTTCATTATCTAAGAACAACCCTATTTCTAGTTCTTTGCTGGAAAAACCTTGAATATTTTGGTGAATTAAATTTATACTCAAGGGTGTTTCCGCTGTCCTATAATTTAGTTTAAATCAAGAGGCAAAGCATTATTGCCAATTTTGGCTTGTTGGGGCTGTTGATGAATTGATTTGATTTTACTTTGTCACCAGCAATATTAATATAATATCCAACATTAAGAATAGCTAAACTGAAGTGGCAGTGGGCGGGGTACATTGCTCGCTGGACTGATGGCCGATGGGGTCAGAAGGTTCTGGAGTGGCGTCCGCGGACCGGAAGACGAGCTGTAGGTAGGCCTCCAACAAGATGGAGTGACGACCTCGTCAGGATCGCGGGACCGCGGTGGATGCGAAAAGCACAAGACCGGTCTGAGTGGAAAGCCTTGGGGGAGGCCTATGTCCAGCAGTGAACGTCTTTCGGCTGACATGATGATCCAACATTGGACTCAAAAAAATCCAACTCACCCTAATGCTTTTAATAGGGATATTTCACGAGAAATATAATCAGGATATAATCACACAAATTGATCGAGACTTAAACTAAGCTCTAGGCTTGGAGTATGTATGCCTACTGTCAACGATAAATATACGTATGTAGAAAGTCAGTTGTTTTTGGGCCCACTAGAAACGGTTACGATTCATAATATTTTAACAGTCATATTTTCAGCATTCCGGGTAGACACGGTTAAAAAAAAACCACTGTAATAAGACGTTAAGAGGTACCAATCGACATATGTTTTATTAATATACGTTGCATTACGTGTTTGGGGGCCCAATGCCCGTACAGAAAAAATACTCCTTTTAAAAAACAAAAATCTAATACAGCCTGAAAAAATATCGCGTTCATTACACAAAATAATATTCACCCTAATTATTTACCGTATTTCAACTCGATTTGCCGCATTGTAGTCGTTACGCCTTTAGTAATAGAGGCGTGTCATCTATTTTTGCTGAATAATATATTAAAGCCTAATGTTGGATATTTCACTGATGCTGGTACACGAATACATTTTCATTTACAACAATTTTTCGACTAAGGCTTAAATTATGTCAGTTTAATCAATTCATATGAAAGTACTCAGCCTTATTTGATTTATTATAGGCGTTTGAGAAATATAACTTACTTACCACCAAATTGCTTTTACTTTTATAAAATGTTTTTTTTATGTATTTCTTTTATTTTCTTACTTGAGGACGCCCGCGACTTCGTACGCGTTGAATTAGTTCCCCACTACTCCCCCCCCCCCTTTTTAACTCCCTAGGGGGTGAATTTTGAACAATTCTTAGTGCTCACTTACATCATGAAAGGAACCTCTGTACCACGTTTCAAATTTCTAGGTTCAGTAGTTTCAGCTGTGATATCTAAGTCAGTGAGTCAGGTTTGCCTTTTATATTTATTATATCAAATTAAATCTAAGTTGGTGGTTGCTTGTTCGTTGTTGTTCGTCGCTTGTTATGAATATAAGTTAACACCGTAATATATTTTATACTTAACTTGAAATGAGACGTCAGAAATGAACTTAAAGTCACATTATTTATCCTTATACACGAAGATGGAGTGTTTAAAAACTTTTTTCTTTTTTAGAATATGCCAGGGTCACAATGGTTATGTAGCCTTAGTCAAGAGGGGATAAGTCTTTCGAGGTTCAATTAAAAAAGGGTATAAGTCTTGTTTACTCTGTATATTATTTATACCTTTTTTAACACACATATTAGTTTACATCTAGGAAGTCAATTTTAACATACTTATACCTAGTCATTGAATTGACTTAAAATTTTACATAATTTTGATACAAATAAAACAAAATGGTATAATGGTATCAAGTCGATATGATGATGGAGACGGATGGTTGCCTTTGGAACTCCTCAATGGTTAATAGTAGATCAGCTAGTTTGGATATAACTCGTATAACTCGTCTTTTCATATAGCATATAGCATTTATGAACAGCAACAAGTGTGTCATTAAAAATGGTTTTCCGAAAAACGAGCTAAGTCGACTTATACCCTTTTTCATTAGGACCACAAAGTGAGTCCGGCATTTTCATGTAAAAAAAGACCTAACTCGAGGCTTAATAGAGTCCAAATGAGTAATCCTAAAGTTAAACGGGTGCGTTTGTTTACAATTTTCCTTAGCTTCGTTAAAACTTTACGTTTTTGCACCAAATTAATACTTTTCAACGGAGATTAATGGTAGCAAGGAAAACAAATGTATTAAAAACGTGATGCTACGAAATATAAGGAACTGAAAGCCTTTTTTGTTTCACGAAAGAGTAATTTAGTGAATGAGTATTTGGAAATAATTTCCTAAAAACTCTTTCACCATCACAAGATCTAAGACCGAGAGACATTTGTATTCTCTAAACTACAATCTCAAGACTGCAATCCTAAGATGCCAAATGCGTTATCAACCCTGAGTACTAAGATGGAATGCCTCTATGCCAGTAATTTCATGGGTGGTCCACACCGGAATAAAACAATGAGAAAACTACTGCTTGACGGTAGGTTAAAGAATAAGGTAGTGGTATAACCCTACCACCAAAATTATAGATACTATTTATCCGGTGGCATTTTAAGTACTTAGATTGCTTTTTCCATGCCATATATATTTTACATCGTTAGCGTTCTGGTTTCCAGCAATGGTGCCGCGGCAGAAGCCCCAGTCAAGCCTGAATCCCTGGCCCGCGCTGGAACTTCCCTGGAAGACCAGGCTCAGCAGCTGATCATGGAGAAGCTGTGGAACTTCGCCACCACCAGGTCACTGCGGTACAGGCTTTTGGAGAACGCTGACCTCGTCGTCTCTGGCAAACAGGAGGGTGATGGTAGCTTCGGTGTTGGTGAGAATCCATTTTTTTCCATTACAAAAACATATATGTGAAAGGTTGTATTCTTGTATAGATTTTTAAACAAATTTCATTCAAATTGGTGGTTATTATCAGATCTATTTAGATTTATTTTATGGACTTGAAATTGTACTTTTTCTTCACTGGGTCATATTCGAGTTTAAGAACGTTGCGTTCAAAAACTGTTAAATATGCTCTGGATTAAACACGCAAAGTATTCGTAAGGAGGTATTTTAAAAAGGAACATAAAATACTGAGTTCTTTATTTACCTAAATCCAAATGGGACGCTAAGTCAATATGCCCGAATGAGTCGATATTTTTATACAGAGCGAGATATTGTGATGACTTACTTACAAGTCTCTAAAGGAATAAAATTGGGGTACAAAAGAAGAGGATTTTTTTTATTCCCCCATTGATTCTACGGTAGCGTATATACTAAATCCTATAGACATTTTTATAAATATGTAATAAATTTCGATTCAAATACTGATTGAATAAAGCTAGTTAACATTTGCGCAAAAGATTTATGAGCAGGTACAGTCGACTGCAAAAAGATTTTTACACTTTCGCCCTTATTACAATGCAATAAGGCAATAAAGTGGATACATCTGTAGTGTAGTCGTAGTCGAGTGTACTAAAATATCAGAGATTACAAGTTACACTAAAATTTTACTTAATTTGTCACAGTTACAAATTCACTTGGAAAATTGCACTACAATTTACTTTCTAGAAAAAAAACGGTTGTTTGTATAATAGAGTCGTATGCATCTCAAACATTTATGTTTATCTTTTGCTAGAATATTTGTCTTTTTTCAAATCAGAAACTTGACTTTTCTAAGGGTTTAGTAGGTTCAGAATCCAATCTCACGTAAGAATTGAAATGAGATTGGTTTGTCGATTTAGTTATACTGAATTCGTTGGAGAAACCACAAAAATGTAACTCAACTTCGGGAACGTGAAACCTTTTATACTAACAATCAATACCAAATTCAGCAAAGCCAAATAAGTGAAATTGACATCAGATATTCAAATAGATTTTACATTAAGGAGAACAAATATAAATCAGTAACTAAAGGGAATACGATCGCAATAATATATTCAAAACGGAATACCCAGTACAATTTTAGATAAACAATGGATATATTTTGATAAATACGACAACAATCAATGAAAACCTTTATTTTTCCATTCATATTGGTGGTTTTATGAATTGTCAAAACCTGTCAAATTTCGGTCAGTTAACAGGGCTAATGTACCATGCAACTGCTATAGCGCAGTCTTTTTCACGGCTTAGAGAATTGTAATTTTTCATGATCAGGCTAGCTTATGTCACTTTTGAGCATTATCTATTTGAAAAATATTTTCACTACCACACTCTATGTTAATGGTATAGAAAATGAGTTAATGTAATGAAATTATTGAATTTGTTTTAATTGAAAATATTAATTTAAAAACGACATGAAAATAATACATGAAGTATAATAACAAGAACTGAAAATTAAAACTTAACCTAAGCTTTTGAATGGCCCGTGCAGCATTCTACCAAAGAACCTGGTAGCATTCCTTCGTTGAATGGGTATACTAATTCGTTGAGCGAGGCAACTGCCAGCTCTTCTGTCTCCAGCGATGTCAATAAGTCCCCTTGATTCCTTAAAATACTCAGACCGCTAGGACCCGTTGAAAAATATAGAGGTACATTGAGTTACTTCATAAAACGGCCAATATGAATAAATGTAAAAATATTGCTCTTCATTGTTGTCGTCTAATCGTTTTGATTTAATACCTATGGGTTTATTTTTCAGGAGTGGCTCTAAAAACTCCCAAGGCAATTGAGAGCGGTCGCAGCAGAAACAAGAACATGGGACCTCTGCTCGCCGCAGCAGCTATGAAGTTTGGTCTCCTGGGAGCTCTGACCTTCAAGGGTCTGACTCTGATGGTGGGGAAGGCTCTCCTCATCTCCAAGATTGCTCTGCTACTGGCAACCATCATCGGTCTCAAGAAGCTGTTCTCTCCTCAGGTGACCAAACGTTTAGAATAGTTTTTATAGTTCCCCTAAGGAATCCCTAATCTAATAATAAAAATAATTGTTTAAGAATACATACGGTCAAGGAAATGTATTTTCATACCTTTTCCACTCTTGTCACAATGACAATAAGAGTCAAATAGGTACGCGAATACATTTCCTTGACTGTACATACATTAAATCACACTGTTTCCCAGAGAGAGCAGAGACCACTTCTTTCCACCTGCAACGATCCTGACAAACAATCGCTTTCGCTTCTTTCACGTTTATACATTGAGCCATGCATGCACGTCGGTTTCGGGTACTTAAGATTCAGCCCTTTTCCAGTATTTCTCCGATTTGATCCGAAAAAATACGCCTAAAGCGGACCCTTCTGACCTTCCCACTCACTTTCGCTCTGTATATCTCTACGCGTTAGGCAACCATAAACATCCAAGACTCAGAACAAATACTTTCGCTCATCAAACAAAAAATTGCCCTTGCAAGACGGCTAGTTTCCCTGGCAGAGTCACTACCAACTAGGCTGACTACGTCGACATATTAACCACAAATATCATTGTTAATCCTACAACAATTTACCAGAAAAGAACTCGTATATTTACTCATAAATAAACATTTAACATGTTTCATATGCAGCCTATACCAAATATTCCAGAACGTTTGAATATTCAAGTCACATTTCCACATTACTGTAAAAATCCGAATATCTTACTTCTTTTACGTTGCTTTGGTAGCTACCAAAGTCTTATGCTAAATTGTAAAAGTACTTGTTGGATTTTGTTACACGTACTCGCGTATACGTGTGAGAATTACCAAATTATTGGATACTGGAACCACTACCAACAATAATTTGACTACTTTATCACATCTTCAAGAACGCTTTTAACATATTGATTATCATACATAACCAAAAATAATAATTGGTTGTTAATGAGGCAACAAAACAAATGCATCCGAGATAGTACTGGCTGAAAATCACCGCTGTAGGTGTCTTCTTACACTTCAGCAGCAGTCAGCAGCAGTCAGTGTCCGGTTCACTACCTCGGTGAATTACACTCTGTGCTGTTTCTTTTGACTGTTTTCTTTTATTTATGTCTATTTGAGTGTCTCCTGTGTAGTAAATAAACGTACTTCTTCTTCTTCTTCAACCTTTAAAAACAGAACTTTACGGTTCACTTTCTATGGTAATTCAAAACAAAGTGACCCGTTTTCATTCCTCTTGACTATAAATACATTTATTGCTTATTATTTATTTCCTCATTTTGACGACGCGTTTAGACCAGTTGGTAGTGACCCTGTCTACAAAGCTATCAGTTCTGAGTTCGATAACCGGTATGGGCAAATCTTTCTGTGATGAGCGCGAGATTTTGTTTCTGATTCTTGGTTATTTTCTATGCATTTAAATATGTATTTCTCTGTATAAGTATGTTTATCGTTGTCTAGTACCCATAATGAAAATCTAGAGGTCAGTTTGGGACCCCAGAAATTATTTTACTAGTTCAAATTCATGTTGCTACAAAAGTAATTATTTATTCATCAACAAATTATTTTATGTTGCTTCGGTCATTTCATTAGAAATGGAAGTTGGATTGGCAGCGTTGTCTTCCTTATTAACGTTTTACAAAAAATTAGAAATGGTTTACAGGGGCTTTGATTTTTATCATAAAAGATCATTTTTATGTAACTACTAAAATTTTCGACCTAAAACTGCGACTGTTTTTACCAAAATCAAGAGTACCTACTGAGGTTCATTGTTTAATTCCCTTAGCTTCCCTTTGTGAACTTTATTTCTTACCCTTGAAAGGCTGAATATTTTTATCCCAGTGAGTTATGGCTTCATTTGTCTAGACTTCGCCCGCTTTTAGGCTACAGTGTCAACAAATTAATTTCTGTTATTCCCTTTGAGTGTTTTAGCTTTGAGTAAATTACTACCTGTTTGTGCTTGTTGTTGACTTGGGACGGTCTTTGTTTTAGTGCTATTATGATGTTATCCTTCATTAGCGCCGTAACGTTTTAATTGGTTACGTATAAGGTCGAATCTTCATTTCAAACGGTTTTTTTGTCCAATTTTTTTTTCTAAAACCCTTAACTTTCCAGGATTGTTACAAAATTAATTCGTTCATTGAATACAAAACGGACACGTTCCCAAAATTAGTCAGTGTTGCATTTTAAAATTAGAAGCCGTTCGTATAAGATTTTTAATGCAAGAGCAAATTATTTTGAAATGTGTCCGGTTTGTATTTAATAAGCGAAATGTAGCCTAACATTTAGATTATAACTTTAAACATTTTGCAAAGTTTTTCGATTTAGAAACATGCACTTCTATCCTGTGATTGTTTGGCTAAATTAACACAAAATAAGCTGAGTTGTTTGTTTTTTTTTTTAATTTTGAGTCTGTAATGCACAAATTCTAACTACGAGATAAGTGGTAAATGGCACGGCTAGCTTTTAATGGGTCAAACAGTTAGGGACGTATAAATTAAACCTCGTGATGCTTTCAAAAAGCCATTTAAAAAGGTTTCCCTAGCTTAGGATAATAATAGTGTTTGCTTGCAAAGTTCTCGGTTATAGTTTAAGTCATTTTCTAAATTTAAACAAGTAATCACGTGACTCATGGTACCGACTAACCAATTTGTTTTGTTACGATGTTTGACATTATTTTGTATCTGCCTTTCTTGATTTGTAAAGTGTGGCATGTGGTTTTATTTGTTTGTTTGAAAGGTTTTTTTAAAGATCTTGTAAAATATTGCGATGGTATAGAAGTGTCAATAAATCAATGTCTTACCTATCATTTTTGACAAAAGTGTTTGCATTTGACACTCAAGTTTGAACGCTTATTTAACTTTTTTTTTTAATTGTCATTAGCAAATCAACGACAAACCGATGTCATACTTAATCAAGGGGTTGACGGTATCTCAGCAAACTAAGCAAACTTACATTTCACTGCGAATCTTTATTTCAGACCAAGGTCACGTGCAAATACCCTAATAATAAAAAAACACTTATTTCTTAACTGCGTATACTTTAGTAAAATTAATTTGGTGGTAGATGGGACTACAATATTTTCAAATAGCAATCACATTGTTCATGTTTCCAAATTTCCGAACAACGCCCTGTTTTTTCTAATTTCTTTTTTGTCAAGCTCTACTGTAACTCGGTAAAAATTGTGTGTTTTTAATGAACCTTTGTTTTAACAGCGCTCTCCGTTTTATCTTGTTTTAAAGAAATTAAAATTCGAATACTTTCCAGGCTATCATCAAAAAGGACTAAGTCGCGGTGGTGAATGAGACTTGATGGAGTTGGCGCTTACCTCATTCTAACAAAATACCAAAAAACATACAAAAATTGCTATCGAACAAACGCTTTAAAAAACAGGCAGCAAATACAAGCAATTTTCAAAAATACATATTTATGTGTTATGTTCGATAACAACTTTTCCAAATAAATTATTAACAATAGAAATAAGTACACGAGCATATTTAATGTAAATAACACTTTATTACTAGACTGTACTAACTTGTACAACCGAACTGTTTCGCATTTATAAAACAAACCAGGCATTTGTCCTTAATTAATAATTTATTAATAATGTACTAACAATTATTTATTGAATTAAATGAATCGATTGCTATTGTATGCTTTATTAACTCCATTACCCGAACTCATTGCTTTGTTTAATGATATGATTACGATTAACAATAACGCTGGCTATTTCTAATTGGAACTAACAAAAAAATGCTTAATGGCGTATTCACATGGCATCTTATTTGTGATCGATAAAATACATTTTGAGAACGTGGTACATCCAAGTGGTAGTTGTCTAATCACTGACATTAATTTTGTAGCTTCTATAGTTCTGGTTGTTCTATAGAATCAAATCATAGGGATAATTTTAGCAACGAAGTTTTACATCGAAATCTATCTTTGACTCAACAATAACATAGTGACCGTTCTATCGAGGTATATGACAATATATTTACTAGATCTATGTTTTTTTATAACCAACTTAGATGCGAATCCAAAACGCCCAATAAGCTAAATCCAGATAAGCGTAATTTTTTAGTGGTACAGGGTATAAGAAAGAATTCTATAGACATGTTTCGAATTTGACCTTCTTTCTCAGTGTAATGCTTGCGTGACTGACTTTATCCGAACCCGAAAGACATTTTATTATTATTTAATGTCGCTGACGTTACTTTGTCTTTATTCTGGGTACAAATGTGACTTACACTAGAATAATACATGGGTCTAAGTCCGTAAAAGCCATAAATTATGCAACTCAAAACACAAGGCACAAATAAAATAACAGTCTGGCTTCGCACTAACTGAAACAAATGACCAATTTTTTTTTATGGAAATGGGAAGACACGCGAGCACTCAGGCCACCTGATGGTAAGTGGGATCTGAAACTCACAGACATTTGAAATCTCAGGACTACAATCTCCAAACTGCAATCCTAAGACTTTAACCCAACCCTGAGGACTGAGATGGATTGCCTCTATCCAAGTAATTTCACCGGTTGTCTTATCCTCACACCGGAATACGGCAATGTGAACACTGCTATAATAAGATGGTGGTGGCAATCCGGACGGACCCTGCACAAGGTTCTACCACCACTAGACGAACCCATCGAGAAATTCAGTGATGACCGCAAAAAGAATGCGAAAATTGTAGGTATTATTTTTTAAATTAATGGGAATAATATTTAATGCGGGTGTTCTGAAAAATTCCCAATGGGGAGAATCAGAGTGATTAGCAGGAAACCAATTCTACGCTTAAGACCTCGTGGGTATCCTCCAGTAAAATGACAAATCAAATCTTAACCTCTTCAGGCCCACCATACAATGAAATTTGTCAATGGAATAAGAGCCTATTGAGAATATGATTGAGTCAATTTTCTAATTCGGTTGTCAGTCAAAAGAACAAAGGAAAATCCGCGTTATTTCCTTTGAAATGGATCTTCATTGCAATATATTTTTTGGCTGTATATATTTTTTGTGCGTACGGGACCTTACGAGGACAAGTCGACCTAACCTCAATCTAAATAAAATAAATAAATACTTTTCGAAGCAGATTGCCAAGTTTGGATCAAATGTCCATTACGGTAATAGCTTTTAAAAAAACACATATTAGTTTCAAAATTGTTCGAGAGAAAGAAAAAAAAACAAGAGTATTTGCTAGGTTGTTTTTACTCTGCACTTTTGGTTTTCTTATTTTTTTCTGTCAGCGATTATAAAATGGCCTTTTGATCGCCAATAATGCATGATGTGGTCACAAGTCTTTATGCCCAGAACGCCACTGACTACTACGGATGTTGTTATTGAACCAAGGCATTGGCTGTTTGTGCCCACTTGGTATGCCTAAATTGGTTTTTTATAGTGGGCTTGTCACCTTTTAAGCGCCCTGCTCTATTCTCCAAAAGAATTATCATCAACGACGATGTCAACAAGAGTGACTACTATTAAATTGATTTGATTGATGACTAAGTTATCATCAAAAAGTTAATTTTTTCATGACTCTTTAGTTAGATCTTGAAGCGCTTTAAGATATAGTATTGTTTGTCATGTCTTGTACTATATGGGCAGCACTCGGTCCAACTCCCATACAAAGATCCCGTGACTCCCAGCACCTTATAAAATGTTTACACTTACTTTTCTACGGGATAGAAAAAACCAACCCACACAGACGGACCTGATACCTAATATTACAATCATAACATTTTAAATGCACTGCCAACGCTGAAGACCAAGATGCAAATGATGACTTCTCTATAATTTCCAGTTACGGTCGTCTATCCATCACATTAAAATTAAGCATTTCATCTGTGTTCTAC
Source organism: Acleris sparsana (assembly GCA_923062465.1). Lineage (NCBI taxonomy): Eukaryota > Metazoa > Arthropoda > Insecta > Lepidoptera > Tortricidae > Acleris > Acleris sparsana. The sequence continues at coordinate 9,951,185 of OV281307.1, read as the reverse complement.
CTACTTTATGAAAAAAACTTGTCATGTTTCTTTCTGAATGTTGTAGAAAATAGAACGTGGATTGTATAATTCTCGGTTTTGGCTCATCTTAGAATTCATCTTACAACTTCACCTTTACTTTGACTTGTCTTGAGACGGGATCTCAGACTAGGGCTCTAATGAAATAAAAAGTAGTTGTAGTCTAAAATCGAAGTTCCCTACATTTTGGCAGACAATAAACATACATACAGAAAACGTACCAGTAAATGAATAGTGCCAGTAAATAAACAAAGTAAGCATATTTTCGCAAAAATTAGCAAAATTACTAGTAACATCATGATGACATTGAATTCAACTCGGCATTAGATGCAAAATAGCGGATGCATAAGTAGTTTCAAGAACAAATTAAAAGAGCTAGCTTTGTCGCTACAAATAAACGGTTGCACAGATCACTTTTTATGATATGGTTGTGTTTGTGGTTTATTTTTAACTATTATATTATTATTATTATTATTTTATTGTTGTGTTTGATAAATATTTAGTTATGAATGTAAGCAAATAAGAATGCGTTTAGAGCGCTAGATCTCACTTTGTTGTTATGTTGTGATTTATAAGTATTTATCTAGAATGTTTTATTATTTTACCTGTGTGTCCAGAATGATTTTTTTTATGTGATTGTTATATTTCATTTGTTGTTTGTTATCTTACCATCTCTTACGGGTCCAGCTGAAAATCAGCGCTGCGGTTCCGTGCCACAGCACGTGCTGAGCTGGCACTCCGTTTCGGCTATCTCATTTTAATTTTTCAACACACTTGCTCAAATCGACCTTTTTATTCCACCGATTTTTGGCTCATAAACCTAGATATTAAACACGCGTGCTTTTTCAGTATATTACGCACAAGTGCCTTTAGTTTATTAACCCAAACAATTTACATTTGTAGCCTAGTACCAAGTTGTAAGTACGAAGAAGAAGCGATATAATTTAGTCGGGTTATACCTTTTTTTTTCTTAGCAACAAACAGTTTTTATGCGGCAAATAACATTATCTAATATTTATTTCAATAAATTGATGAAATCAGCTTTATTACTAAAAAATAACTCAATTTCATTAAAATCATTTAAATTTTTCTGTAATTTGTATTTTAAACAAAAATTATTACATTTTAAATTTGGCTGTTGGCCGATCTCGTTCGCGCCTTAGCCTTGCGAGCGCATCGGTATCGCGGCAAGAAAAAAAAACAACGCGCCAGCCGCCATTTTTCGTAAATAATTGACGGCTGTGACGAAGATAGTTTGGATTAATTATTGTGAAGTTTAATATTAACAAAAATGTCTTCTTTAAGTAAAGAAAATGAAGTCTTGTTTTTTTTCGCAAGTGTGTTGAAAAACGTCGTATGTAACACGTGTGCCTGTGACCATAATATACGCGGCTTTCTTGTGGCGCACTCGCTTATCGCTCGTGCGCACACAATAGCGCCTTGTATACAATGGTCAACTTAGCACACTTGTATCATAATGTACTATTAATTAGTTATAAATAAGTTACTTTTGTTTTTTTTTGTCAAATGCATGTGTTTTTTTTTGTTTTATTTAATAGCCGAATAAATGAATCTATCTATCTATCTATCCAAAGAGGACGTGTCACTTGTTTTCGTTGTATGGGCCAGTAGTTAGCAGACTGGTAAGGTACCATGCTTGATGTGATACTGTACTTATTCCAAGCAACTGCGATCCGTAATGTGTGCTTATTTTAAGTCTTAAGCTCAATTTTTTTTCTAGTTACATACCAAATCATGTGTTTTTCTTTCAAAATGCCATTTTTAAACAATTCATGTTTCATAACTAACCGCTTAAACCAATTACTGAACCGCGGTGTTCATTCACTAGAACCGTGTGAATAAGTTATTTTACTAAATATTGTGCGTTTTTGTTGTTGTATTAAGTAAAATTTCTTTATCAGAAACATAGCTGTCAATTGATTGTCCGTCATGTAGTCAGTATTTGAACCTATTAAATGCTTAAAAAATGCTAGTTCATTCACTGTCTTTTCATTTCCAGTAAATGAACTACCATCAATACCGCTAGTTCATTCATTGATTTTGCATACATTTTAACAAACGATGAACATAACTGTGATGAATGTATACCAAGTAGTACAATAACAATTTAATACATTTATAATGAACAATTTAAAATGTTCATTCACTGGTTTCATTTGTTCATTCACTGCTGTTTTCATATTCATTCACAAGCGTTATAATTGAAAATTTTGCAGTACCAATTTAAAAGAAACGTTATATAAGCTAACTAGAAGACTTGCTTGATTGATAACGTCGCTAATATTTGAAGGTAACTACCTTCATTCAGCTAAAAAAATATTTAAAGAGGAAAATCTCCTTACTGGTTAACTTGTACGCTTACCCTACATTGCAGCTTCTTTGCTACTACGCCAAAATACTATTTACCAAGTGAAGCAACGTAGAATTACAAGGTTCTATTCTACTCGGTAAAACCATATTACTTTTGATATTGTTTTCGACTTGGCCGCCATTACTGTCAAATAAAAAAGATCTATCGTGACGTTGATAATACAATCCTATTTAAAGCTAGGGTTAGCGCCATATTGCACCCAATGTATAAAAACGAATCTATAAGCATGCTTGTGACCCAATAAAAAAAACCGGTCAAGTGCAAGTCGGACTCGCACACGAAGGGTTCCGTATCATTATCTAGACGATATTACCAAAAAAACCGCAATAAATTCTGTTTTGTTGTAAGGGAGCACCCATTAATATATATATTTTTAAGTGTTTTAAAGTGACCTTACAACTAAATATTCTGTGAATATTTCAAGCTTCTAATTGTTGCCGTTATTAATTTCAAGAAAAATCAGTAAAAAAAATCACGTTTCTTGTATGGGAGCCCGCCTTAAATATTAATTTTATTCTGTTTTTATTTGTTGTTATAGCGGCATCATCTTAGAAAATTTTCAACTGTCCAGCTATCACGGTTCATGGGATACAGCCTGGTGACAGACAGACAGACAGACGGTTAGACGGATAGACAGACAGACCGAGAGTGGTGTCTTAGTAATAGGGTCCCTTTTTACCCCTAGGTAGGTAGGTACGGAACCCTATAAAAAGAAGCTCGCTTCATGGTCAACAAATTTTCATCCTCCAAGGACAAGAGGTCAAGAGCATACCACTATCAGAAATAAAAAAAGATAATATGACAAAAGTAATACCTATAGTTTTCCCCAGTAGAACACAGCCCCACAATTTTTCAAATATCGAGGGTTGAGTGGTCAAACCCGATAAATCGACATAATTGTTTCATCAAATTTGAATTGTTTTGATGTATTCAATAATGTTCTTTTTGACACAACAAGTTATAGCGACTTATCGGGTTTGACCACGCAACCCTCGATATTGATGTTTCTTTCAGACGAGAAGCGTTACTTACGAGATTTTCACCGACTCCCACCATTGGAGAAGCTGGCGGAGAAGTTTCGACGATATCATACAAACTCATGGAAATACTCATAATTATACTCTTGCCAAATAAAGTTTATTTACGCCCTAGTGCCAAAAACATGTTTTTCTGAAACTTTGTCAGACTTCCTTATTTTGCCCTTTCATGTTGAGTTCGAATTATGATTTCTCCTAAAAGAGTTTTTAACCGAATTAATAAAAGTAAAAACAATATAGAAATTAGGTTTTCTTTGTAAAATGTAGCACTTGTCATGGAAATATCTTTAGAACAAACGATAATTCGAACAAATGATGCGTTAAAAGTAATAATGATTATAAATTCTTATTTCAAGCCATTAGTTACGGTTTAAAGGTAGAGTAGCCGAAATTGTTTAATTTATGTAATTTATTAGTAAGTTGGATTTTTTGTTTTGATGCGGTAATCCATAAAATAGACGAGAAATAAAGTTACGTATAGGTTAAAAACTTAAGTAAAGATCCTCTTGCATGTAGTTGTGTAAAAAACTAATATGGGATTTACGTCAAATTTCAAATATAGAATGTCGAACGGTCTATACCGATGTGTTACAACTACATGCAAAAGGAGCTTAACTTAAGTTTTTTACCTATAGATAAATAACTTAATCAAGTATTATATTGTCTAAATTGATAATAACATAATTATTTTAGTGTAATTCTTTTTTTAATGTAAATAATTATCTATAGTTTATTTTTCAGGTTTGTCAGAATAATTCCATAATTTTATAAATGTCTTCAGTAACAACATCAAAAATAAAAACTTGTATTGCCTAATGAGAATAAAAACACCAAGGTATTATTTGAAACAGATAATTTGCCTATCGATTATAATATTCGATCGATAGATTAGACAACGTCTTATTCATTTGTTTCATATCGTAATATTTTATACACCGTGTTTTTTTTGATTTACGATAACTTTAAGGGAACGTTATTTAGGTCAAACAAAGTTAATTTCCCGAAGACAGACAAATGATAAGTCTAACGGTTTTAAAGATATTTAATTTTTAAATTTAATCAGTTAATCACGTTAAACTAGTGTAAAAGGCTCTTAATTGATAACAACAATTTTCTTTCAATACTTATGAGTAAAGAGTTTCCAATTGTTAGGTTTGTATACGCGTCAATCTAAAGTGACAATCTTGTACCTGTCAAGTGTTATCTTTACTTGTGTGTGTATGTCACGCCAACATAGACGTATTTGACACTGATTATTAGTTAACTCTAAAGGCCCTTTTAGAATGACCAAAGATAAAAGATTTCATTATTTTGTTCTAAAGAGAAAAAAAAATTTTTTTTGCAATATTTAAAAATCTAATCTACCAATTAGTTTCTATGGATATACCTAGTATTATGCCGAAGTTATCGTAAATCAAAAAAAACACGGTGTAGACTTTTATGGTACAGCAACGTCAAACTTCCACACAATAAGCGGGCTCTGATTTTTTACAATTTCAGAACTGCAAAATAAAATATCTCTATAAATAATGCAATATCTCTATGTTAGTAACTTCACCGACTGCCAAAAAAACCCAAGTAATAATTGAGGCCCCTAACTTCAGAGTTAATAAATCTTAAACTGCTCCGACTGAAAGACGGCTAACTGCAATGTAGTAGTGAAGGCAATCTATACTGTATTGGAAACCATATTAAATTGAAAATGCTTATACTATTACTACGCAGTTAGGCGCCTTCTTTCGGATCACGGTAGTGATGGACCTTTTACGGACACTAATATTAATAGAAAGCTAACTGCCGCACTCAGAGACTTCAATTAAATGTAATCCTTGATTAAAGTTGCTGTTGTCACTTTCTTTGCTATAGCGATAGATTAAGACAACACGTCACTAAAGAAGCATTAATTTTAATTGACGTCTCTGAATGCGGCAGTATGTTTGATAAAAGTTAACCAACTTTCATTAAACATAGGCAACAACTATCTAGGTCAAACTAGATTTTATTGAATTTGAACATAAGTTTGGGGTGACCAAAGAGCTGGCGGACCTTGCGGTTATGATCACCATCCCTCTGGATAGGTCCGGACATGTCCGGACTTTCACACTCGAGTCCTTTTTAGATGGCCTATCATACCACGGTAACTAAGTGTGTAATATTTCCATTTCGTGACAAAAAAGTCCGGACTTATATCAAATTGTCAGGCTTTTGTCAGGACTGTTCATCATCATCATCATCATCATCTCAACCATAGGTCGGCCACTGCTGAACATAGGCCTCTCCAAAGATTTCCACCTCACCCAGTTGGAAGCGGCCTGCATCCAGCGGGTCCCCGCGGACTTGACCAAATCGTCCATCCATCTCGCGGGGGGTCGCCCTACGCTGCGCTTGCCGGTACGTGGTCTCCACTCGAGAACTCTACCGCCCCAGCGGCCATCAGTCCTTCGAGCAATGTGGCCTGCCCATTGCCAGGACTGTTCAATTTCCTAAAATAAATGGTAACCCTGCTTGCGGTACAAGAGGTAATGTTGCCAGGGCCGAGATTCTAGGCGTTACAAACCATGTCGTCTTTGACCTGTTATCGTATTGTTAATGTTTTTATTGCTCTTATTTCCTTGACAGTAAGGGTCCTGTATCCTTGGCTCCATTAGTGACAGCGATATAGGACATATTTTTACTTATAGTTTATTTGTTTAGTTAGTTTAGGTTAGGTTAGGTTAGTTTAATTAGTCTAATTCATTTTACTATCTGAGCGTGGTGTTATTTTTAGTTGTGTTGTGTTGATTTATATTTTAGAAGCTTTTTACTAACTTAAAAGTTTACCTTTAAGAAAAAAGGCTTTCAATGTTCTTGGATTAAAACTATTGAACAGTCAGTATATATTTTTTTGAAATGCAAGGCTTAATTAATAATTTAACGAGTCAAAATATTGCTGATAATTATCATTGATACCTGCTGGTTCCTTTTTAAGTAATAGTTTTTATATGAATACTACGTCAATTCTGACTCATCAGGCATCATAGTAAAAACAATTCATAATCAATTTGGCAATTTCTTTTGTACAATATATTTGGATGATATATTTTCTTACCTCTTCATGAATTAAAAAAACAATAAATGTTTATTGTTTTTTTAATTGACGTAAATGGAGTAGGGTAATTAGTAAGTTAAATTCGTGTAAAAAACAGATGAATGTTCCGTAATGAAACGTACCGTAGATATAATAAATAAAACAACAAGTCAAACGTTCTAATTTATTTTAATGTGCCGCATAAATACGCCTTATTACAACTCTTACAATTAAAATAAATTACCTACAATAATTCGAATAAATAAAGTCGACGGGCTCGCGCTTAGAATATCTCAGTCTAAAGGCTTGAAGAATCTCAGTCTTAAAAATTGGGGCTGTTAAATTCGCAATGCTTAAAATTCTGGGCATTGAGGAAAACCAAAGAACATTCAGCTCCAGTAATTTGAAGCATTGCGGCGATTTTTCAAATGCTAAATGTCAGATCGTCACGTCATCTATCACAAATGACAACGGATCAAGCAGACGTGACGATCTGACATTTAGCACTAATGATTCATCGTCACTTGATCGCTATAAGTCGTTGTCTAACGTCCATATGTCCAATTAGGCCACACCCATATTGTGCATGTGTTGCATCTCTGGCATGGCCATACCGTTCATATCTGGGTGCCCGTACATTTGCATTGCATTAGGTATAACGTACATAGGCATCGGCATGGAAGGTTGACTCAATGGCGATAATCCTGGGACCCCGAAAAGGCTTTTGAAGAAGCTTGCGATGCTCCAAAGGACATTGGACGTCTCCGGAATCCTGCATAACATATGGGAAAATTTGTAGTGTTTTTACTATGTTTCAATGCAAACAACTTATGCGTTTCAACTGTCATCTGATCAGGTTCTGTTACAAAACAGCTCTGGGACAAATGAACTGTTACTTGGTTTAAGATCTTAGTAAAATCACCTTCAGAGATAACAGTTGACGCGCTGAATGTTAACTCTTTTAGACTTAAACAAATCTGTAACGCAATCGGATTTGCAAACGATATTTAATTTGATGTCTTAAAAACCACACACAGAACTTGAAAGAGATCCGTTGCCGAAAGTAAAGTAGAGTAGTAGAGTGCTAACTTAAGCATTTTGTCAAATTTTACACGAATAATAGTGATTGTTTTAAACGATTTAACACTTTTAAAACAATAACCATTCATAAATTTATTTCAGGATACATAACTGAAGTTCCAAACCCAACTGAACATCTATCATCCCTTCAGCATAAAGTTGCAAACTTTCAGAAAACGCAATGGTTTCTGAACGCAGCGATGATTTATAGTATGGGACTGGAAACAAATGGTTACAAATATTACGTGTGACATTTTGCCCTGAAAGCATTTTACGTTCCAAGAGAAAACTGCTTTCGGTCATTTTCGTCTTCAAATCCGATTGTTTATAAATAACAACTTGTGATTCCTGTACATTCACATTGATATTTACAAAAAAAATAGTTGACTCATACTAAAACAAATAAATGCAACATTAAATGCAGAAAAGAACCACCACCACATACTAATTGTCTATAAATGCATGTCAATTGCTCAATGACCGATCATCGTGATCTTAGCATTTTTTATGTAAGCTCACTTTTGATTGGTCATTGTGTGTGTGTTTATCTTGGTTTTTTTTTGACTTGCTCTTTTTTTTCTTTTTTTTATTGTTTAAATGTTTACTCACTGCTTCTTGCACGTTGACTATACCGTCAAAGAGTTCGAGGGTAAACATAACTGCGTCATAAGCTACTTTGTAATATTGAGGAGGTGCTTTAGATTTTAGGGATTCATCGATGACTGATTGTGTATATTTGTCAGCCTCCTTCAACATGGCTGATATAGGATCTGAATTAAATAACGCACTTAGAAAATCTAGAAACCCTCTCCCATAACTATAACCCCTGCCTTCAACTTCATTAACACTAGAATTACGGAATGACTGTGCTTCAGTTTGTGTAATATCTCTTTTAACTCGAGTTCTTTTTCTTTTTAAAGAAACTAGTTGAGAGCTTTCAGAAATAGGGTTAATTGCGTTTGGAGGTTCGACGTCCAAATTAGCAACCACAATTGGTTTCCATTCAGTAGACTCTGTGAAGACAGGTGTTATATTGCTAATTACAAAATTAGTTTGCAGGGGCCTCTTTGGATAAGGTAAGGTAGGTGGTCTAGTGTTGTTAATTTTATAGTTGAACGAATGAGGGTTAACAAAATATTTAACTCTAGGATAGTAATAAGTGTTAGGATAGTTATATTTATATTTCTTAGTCTTAACATAATCGTGGAAATCTTTGTTATGTTTCAACTTATCCAAGTCTAGTTTTAACTCATTATATTTCTTAGGTCTATGTCTCAAAGATTTTCTGTACGTCATTTTTCTTTGAGCTATATTTCTGGGTTGTGGCACGAGTATCTCTTTAGGTTTTTTAACTTCTTCCTTGACTTCATCGATGCTCTTCTGGGTGGAGACATCAGAGCTAAGACCGCGGAAAGTCGCAGGCATGGCATCGTAGAAGACGCTAGCGATGGGGTCAATGAAACTCCTGATGCCACCAACTATGGGCTCGATGAATTGTAGCAGTTTGGACTTACCATCCCATCTTTCTGACGCCCTGGTAGAATTGACGAGTAAAGTGGGCGATTGCTGGGACTGCTGAGCGCTCGCGTCATTCTGCTGAAGCAGCTCATGCTGATGAGTAGCTAAAGCTGGATTGTACATCTCCGGCCCGAACTGCGGATTCATCCCGCTTACGGAGTATTGGTGAGATGATGCGCTCGGAAAATCGATTGGATATTGCGAGTAAAGGTATGGATGGTTTTGCAAACCCACGCTGGAATGTGAAAGAGCAATTGCTGTACCTGTAGTCGTATTACGCTTACAAAACAAATACTTAACAAAGTCAGAAGTCTTCAGTCACGTTTCTGTAGAACTGTTGTCATCAACGTCCTCCCCTATTCCGTCCGTCATTAAGTCGCAATTAATCGCAGAATGCTTAATATTGATTTAATTTGACTTGAACACTTTGAATGAATTACTGTTTACTGTAGCGGCACAAACGCTTATAATGCATTCTAGTATAATAAGTTCACTTTCTTTTGTTTTCTCAAATGACAGACCAAAGTCACGGTATGTGGATAAGCATCTGTGCGTAATAATACTGCAATGAAAATTGTTGAAAGTTGCTTCTAATTCCAGCAAACGGTTTGTCACGTTATCGTTTTTTAAATTGTGTGCGTTCTTCTGTAAGTATATGTTGATGATATGTCTGTGTCAATTGGGTAGTTACGTCGCATATTTTTGTAATGGTCAGTCACGTATTGCTGAAGTACTTTCTTGCTTTAGTTTTACATTGGACGTAAATATTTAAGTCTCTTAAAGCAGGAATATACTTCATGAGATATTCATGATATGAAGTCTACGTGGATTACTTGTGTCCGTGCTTGGAAGTCAGTAAAGTCGGTAAAAAAATACATTAATACATGTTCTACTATGCTAATACATGGTTTGGAAGTAATTACGTTTTAGGTCACGAGAGAGAAAGATGCATGAAGCAATAAAACTGGCAATAAAATGCTGTTTAATCTTACAGTGCAAATGAGTTTGTAATTTTATTAAAATGTTCACAAGATCTCAGATTTTATTTCAGATCGTTTTTTTGCATTACATAAAAATGTGACAAATAAAACTATTGATATGAAACTTCTTGCACGGCAATGTTTTTAAACAGCAATGTTATTTAAGGAAAGTTTCTAACGGTGTAAAGAGTTCTATCGTTTAGAAAAAGTATGAACAAAGTAAATGCTCGACACATTTGCCAGAAATTATGGAGCCATTTTACTTTTGGAGTAATTTTTCTTGGAGTGAATCTTCCATGTGCATTAGAGTTACTACATAACAGGCAAATGAGTCTTGCGGGATTTCTTTATATCTGAGTTAAACATTTGTGAAAACCTGATGATGATCTAGATACACTGCAGTGTGTAAAGATAATTAAAGGCAATTTTACTTAAAATGAATCTAAAAAGTAATAAGTGCAAGTTTAAAAATATAAAAACTTTACAGTCTGGATATTCCAAAGTTATTTTCTTTATAAATAAACAGAAAGCGATTCTAGATGTTTTGATTGTTTACATTATGAATAACTGTTAAAAATGACATTCACAAATGTCTAACACTTCAATCCCTATATTGTCAAATAAATAACAGAAAATGTGACACTGGTAAATCTACTTACAGTCAAATAATACAGTCAATATCCAAAGAATTATCTGATTGACGTACGTTTTAAAATCATCCAATCAAATGTTTCAAGAAGATTTGAACTTCCCGATGAAGATATAAAAAGTAAGAACATGCAGATCTAGAAAATTGATCGACAAACTAAGCATTCTAAGGGGTTTTTAATATCTTTTTTCTTACTCCACTCTCTTAACTAACATTACAATTAGCCATTTACTAGAAAGTTCAAACGATAAAGATTTAACGAACAAAATAAACACATGTGTTTATTTTGTTCGTTAAATTTGTTGCTCGCTTTACATAATCCGCCATCTTGAAAATTTTACCTTATTTAGTTTATCGATGTTATAATGATCTAAGAATTTTTTTAATTACTCATGTTTAACTATTGAATCTAATTACATATTTAAAATTATAACTTACCCTTGACCGTATGTCTCGTATAATCGCTTCATTGCCATGCCAACGGTGACCGCCAGAGCCAACTTGCTGGCCACGAAAGCCTTCATGGTGAGAGCTGTGACAATCGCCATCGAAAATATGACGGCGCCAGCTGACTTCATACCGAACATGAGTGGAATGACTGCCTGCAGCATCTTCTTCTTTGTTCGTCGTTCTGTAACGAGAAAATGTATAATGAAAGTTTGAAATATCAACACTGTATTCTATAAAAACAATTGGTGGTGTAGAAGTAGTATATTAAAAATATGTACATTACGGTAGTGTTTAGAACTATTTATACTCGCGTATTTTGTTGTTATACAACTGTCACATAATGAAGGCTCTTAAGATACGAGTGGTGAATTTACGACACGAAACGCTGTAAGTATCATTACTAAACGCGAGAATGTTACAAACACGACAGTATTATACATGTTGTTATATGTTATATTTGCGTACTTGCTACGAGTTCCATTTTAATATTGGAAATTATATAAATGTACTTATTTCTAGACAATCTCTTCCTGTGCACGTAACGTAGTTTACATAATATTATAATATAATTTAAGAAATACTAAACTGAAGGCCGCAAATAGGTTTTACATAATTATGTTGCTACCTACTAAGCTATTACAAAACAAAGTAATGTAAAACAGACCATCAAATTTTCTAAACCTTTAAAACATCAAATATAATATTTCCTGGAACGTAGTAACATAACATGCCTGCTATAATAAACTTTATTATTATCAACGTTAAACTGTTCCTAGTTCCATTAAATGTCAGTATTTCTATTGTATGCAAGTAATGTAAACTAAAATAGTGAATTCCCACGTCAACTTCTGAACACAGACCGACTTCACAGGTGGTTGAAATAGTTAGGAAGTTTGATAATAGCAAAGTTTATATAATGGCTAACAACTTAACAAACGGAGAAACTTGGATTCAGCGCAGCGGTAGGTACATGAAGTTTTTGATAATTATTATAATTCTATTCTATAATTAAAGTTATAGGTAACTCTGTAGCTCTGCCTACACTTTGGGATTACAGGCGTGAAGGTAATATAAATTATATTCTGATGTTTTGATTATCTGATGAAACAACTATACATTTTAGAGTACTTTCATTTGCGTGATAGATTTCATTATCATTAATATTAATCGTTTGCTAGTATTTTCTCTTAACACAACAACCAGGTCTATATTATTATTATAGTTATCTATAATTATATTGTAGATAATTTCAGTTATTATTTATCTTTCTTGCGAGTTTTGAATACCTATATAGTAGATATTATGACAAACCACCATTGTTCGTTTCTAGTAAAATATTTCTTGAAAAAAAACCAATTAAATAAAAGAACCGGAATCGTACAAACATTGTTTTATAAAAATTACAACATTTTCAAAAATTGTTGAAATCGGACTTGATATAGGGAGTGAGAAACAGCTACGCAATTTAAGCGTCGGTTTACTATCTTGTTAACTTGTTTTACATACATACATGCCTTAATGCCAGATCCAGATTCTCACGAGTCGACGTGAGGCCGAGATACAATGCCGTCTTTAAATACGAGACGGACTGTAAAACTTTTATAATAACATCAATGTATCTCGGCCTTGCGTCAGAGTCTGGATCGGGCATGACGCCTGTCACCCCAGAGTGGAGTAGGCAAAGCTAAAGAATTAAGTACAACTTCAAAAACCTGTCGATAATTCAGTAACCAGACTTTGCACAATCAGGCTAAGATGTTTACCAGCGTATTAGTGAAATTGTTTCGTCACCCTATAACAATTTTGAATCGTGTCCATATTCAAACACGCACATTCTTAAGTTTCCAAGAGATGCCGTGCGAGAACGCTTCACAGTTTAAACTCATTAATAAATATTTTCTCTCAGAAATATTCCAAACCATTAGTGTCGGTCCACTGGAAATAAGTGTTAGCCAGACCCGTTAGGGGAAAGTAGAGTAAAAGCAGTTAATGAAGTATGAATATCGAGAAAATGTACGTCTTTTTACAATTAAGATAACGTTGAAACTAACCATAATTATGTAAAAAAATAACCAAGCATCGAGATCGAGACGGACGGGAGAGAAGCAATGAGATAAAAAGTGAATAAATCTCATAATGAATAAACAATATTTAAAACGTATATCAAAAAAATCTAAAATCCTTATTTTGTACTTAGCATAGATTTTATTGTGAGCATTTTACGAATTACGAATTATAATAATTGCTATGTGGCCGGCCCAGAAGCAGTTTTTTTTTTTCGTGGTGTAAGGCGTCTTTAAGTTTGTTATTTTTATTATTTCCTGGCTTCTTACTTTATCAATATTTCCTATCCTTAAAATACTTTTCGATGCATTGCCTATTTGGCAGATCTTTTTTTTTCATGACGTTTGTAAAGGTTCAGGTCTGAGAGCCGTGGGTCGAGCAAGGTACAATGCAACTGTCCAAAACAGGTTTTTGCATACCCAGGTCGTAATTGACTTTAACGCCCTTGTGCATCCAGTATTTATTCCAGCTGGATGGATGTGATTCTTCTGTTAACTTCGTCTTCGTTATTTGTTTGTGTGTGTGTTTACGAGTAATAGGAACCTTATTATTTTCAGCCATCAATGTTTTTATCATGATTTCCAAAAACAACATCGTAACTCATTTGGGGTTTTTTTTTAATCCCGGCATTATATTCTGTCTGCCCTACCATTACAAAACAACAAAACACCTATCACTTTATTTGCTAGCGACCCATCTGTAGCTATATTTGTGTGTGCGGCAAATGTTTGGAGGGCAGGATTTATGTGAAACATATTCAAGTAAACATTTTAAAATGTATGTTGAAAAATGGGGGCGAAATTTTACCGTAAATTTAGGTACAAAGTGTTTATTAAAATGATTACAGTAGCAGTAAAATATTATACCATTATACGTTTGTGTAAAGTAATAAAAGATACTCAGGAGCGTCCTCACAGAGAGCATTCACGTGTAATGAGCAATCGGTGCGAACGTCGAGTGGTGTGTCAGCTTTGTAACGCTCGGCTCAACGTCCACACCACTCGAACATATATATTCACGTGAATGCTCTCAGTGAGGATGCTGTTTTATACTCACAATTAACGTCATACTCGTATGACCTGAACTGCATTTTTCTTTCAAGCGGCAGCTTTGAAAAATGTTTTGTAAAAAATGAGTGCTTATAAATTATGTAAACCTCTAGTCACAATGTTGGCATCAATTTTAGAATAAATTGGTAAGTATGTGTTTAATCCGAATGAGTGGTAAGAATTAAATAAATTGTGTATGCGAAATTATGAAGCATTTAAGTACCTAACTTAAAAAGAAAATGGATGAAAAACCACTTAAGCATTCAATTATATTTTTTTTTAATGGCTTTACAACTTCCATTTTTTTGTTTGATTTTTGGACTCGCAGGTTGTTCTTTTATAGGATTTCGTACTCAAAGGGACCAATTAAGCCCCCGCTGTCCATCCGTCCGTTTGTCTGTCGGCAGGTTCTATCTCACGAACTCTAATAGATATACATTTGAATTTTCACAGAGTGTATATTACTTGATTTAACGCTAAGACAATTTAAAAAAAATTAAGGGGCCACACAAGAGTCCCACTCGCACTTCGCCGACTTTTCAAACAAACGATACGGTTACGAGAACCTATCTATAAAATAATTAATATTTATTTATATACCAACTTATTTTTAACGTCACTTATTATTAGTGTTATCTTTTTTTTTAAATGTTCGAAGTTAGTCCATTAGAAGCATGACTTTATTTCCTAACTTCATAAAATGCAGCCGAAGTTGATAACTGTAGTAAAAACGAAATGGTAAAGTGGTCGTTACAGGATTTAAAAGGAAATTGAGCTATAAAGTCCTGTGATGATTCACTTAAAAACAGTTCGGAACCAAAGTATAACTGACAGCTATTATACTATGCAATGCATAACATTAATGTATTACAGTGCTTAGAGCCTAACTAAGTTATAGTGATAGTGATACTAGTTCAAGCAGTAAAATGCACAAAATCTGAAAACGTGAAAGTTAAAACGCCTGAATATTTAGCATACGCAAATTTACTTGTATTCTTTTAAAATGTTAACTTTTTTATAACGCCTACAAAAATGAAATAGCAACGCGTCGTAAAAGTGATTTCCGCAAGATAATAGGCGCTAACAACACGCATTAGCTTATTTTTGTTACCACCCCGGAAAGGTTCTTTAAAACAATATAAACGATAAGGTTATTTTAACATAAAAAAGATAACAGGGTTTTATAATTATTGTTCATTTATACCAGGAAGCGACCTTTTACAGCCTTTTTTGCTCGTTAACAAACGCAGCCCTTTAAAAAACCGTCTATACAAGCAAGGTTTAAAATTATTCAGTTAAAATGTTGGTAGCTAATTATGTAAACTGCCGCAAGTATTCAATTTGAGGATAATGCAAAAGATAATTAAATTATTTTTCTTCAGAAAAGTAATCCTAAATAAATAAAGTAGTCAAGTATACTACGCGATTTATTAAATATTCAAATTTTATACCTTCATTGTTTGTATGAACTTTCACGAAATTAAGCGTTTGATTGTTTAATACTTACAGTCTACACAAACTTAATTATTACTTATAAAGATTTTAAAGTGTTTTTTTTTTAATTATATATAGTAATTGCTATATATTAGCTAATTACTCGTACGTAGGTATTTCAAATCCCAAATCACACTCCAGCAGTATTGAAGGCATATCAAAGTGAATTAATAAAAAGACCACGTTTTTCACGGCTATAGACTTTTCTACATTATATGAAAAAGTTCCGAATGAAAAAGTTTGGCTTTGCGTTGGAATTGTCAGAAATATTTCTGTACAGCTTGACGATGATTTGATAAAGTTCTCTTTGTTTTCTTAATCAAATTACTAGGCGTAAGGCA
This sequence comes from Acleris sparsana, assembly GCA_923062465.1. Classification (NCBI taxonomy): domain Eukaryota; kingdom Metazoa; phylum Arthropoda; class Insecta; order Lepidoptera; family Tortricidae; genus Acleris; species Acleris sparsana. The sequence continues at coordinate 9,935,046 of OV281307.1, read as the reverse complement.
GTGAATACTGTACGCAATTTGCGGGGGAAAAGTTTTTTTCTCGTCCTTCGCAGTATCATGATATATTCGGAAGAAAAACAAGTATTAATAACTTTGGAATAACTAATAACTAGTTTTTCCCCATGCCTTTATTTTCGTTTTTTTTTTTATAGCTTCCACACATAACAACAAGGCATACCATTGAGGTATAGTGTGGTTATGTATCGGTAAAAACGTAATCGAAATCGGATTAATATATATATTTTTTTACAATCAATTTTGCCTCATTAAAGTCAAGCACGAATCTTGCTACAAAATGAAAGTACTCGACTCACTCTATATTATTTTGTAGGTGTCCATGACATGGGGACGACATTTCTATGAATTTCAATCAACATACCCAAATAATAAAATTTAAATCAGGTTTAACTTAACATTCATCTGCTTGCAGTTTATACAGAGAAGTAACCTATAGGGAGATACCATATCTGCCCTAGTTCCAAACGTAAAACTAAGCTGGGTAACTATGGGTACCAGACAACTATAAACCTTTTTGAATCTATACACTACATCATGTCCACACTTTACAATCCAAGACTAAGAAACAAAATAGTAGCGCTCCCAAATATTTGTTACGTCTAGCTTCGTAGGGTAGAGGTACCGGTTTTGGCCACTTTACACCGTTTTAAGCCACTCTAAATTTTAACTAATATCTAATGAATTAAGAAAGTGTTTTTATATTTTATCTTAATATGAATCTTCAGCCTGAACTATTTTTTATTTTACAGTAATTTTGATAGTCATTCCACCTAAAGTGGCCCAAAAGGGTACAGTTGCCACAAAGGGTACTTCTACCCTAGGTAGGGTCATTACTAAAAAGGCTGACTGTAGGTTTGTAAAAAAAAGACTAACGCTAATAAATGTTAAATTAACACTTACTAATGCCGGTTCGTTTAGGTGTCTTGTCTTCTTCTTCTTCTACTTTGCTGTTCGATTTCTTCGGAATTTGCTCCGAAACATCTGAAATAACAATAAAAAAACCATTAGGTAATGCGAAAATAATAAATACAATAATTCGTCATGTATTATCATTAATGGCACCACCATAGCTACTGCTATATATAGTGTTATGGACACTTTTGACAGACCCCAATAATGATCACTTAACTAAATTCAAAGAACAAAAATGTTATAAAATGCTTGTTTCAAATTAAAATATCATTTGGCATGAAAAAAAAAACATCGTACCTGTTTGTTTTCTTTATTACCATCTTTTATTTTTGTCTTACTTTGCCCATAAAGGAAAGGCAGAAAAGAGACAATATGTGGTAATTAAGTATAGAAACAATCAAGTCAACTATTGTATAAAGCGTAACCTAACATAAATAATTTTCGAAAATCAAAACAAAGGAAAAGTTTAAAAAGCTATTGTTGCAGCTGACGTGACTGTTAATGAAAACTTTTGTTCTTAAATACAACTTATTATCTTTCGAAAAACACGTAAATTAACCCTCCCAATTTATTTGCGCTTTTGAAAAAAAACAATAATTTTCAGAGGATAGAAACGATGTGTAAGACTAAGTTACGTCAATAATGTTGTTTTTGTATTATTCACTTGAACTTGTTTATGAGTTCACTCTAAAAAATATATAGAGAAACAAGATGCAAGTTTTTGTTATACACTAAACTTGTGTTAATAAAACTAAACTAAATATAATTTTGACACCCTAAAAAAAAACATGAACCGGAACATTACAAGTTTTGTTTATGTAAAAAACGAGATAGACGAGCAAGCGAGTCCCTGATGGAGGTGATCATCGCGACGCATAAACACCCGCAACTGCCTTTGAGAAAAGGGTAGGCTCGTTTTTTAAAGTCCCCAAAACGTATTGGTTGCCATTACAAAAAAAGACGGCCATTTTTTTTCTTCATACCTGCGTTACTCTAAGCCGAAAATCCATCTCAAGCTACATGGTGTTGTTTTCCATTTTATTAGTTTCCCTGTTTCTAGCTCTGAGACGTAAAATTATGATTTTTTGTGTATATTTCTGCCAAATTGCCTAAATTGGACGCTACGTTTCGTGGATGTCGTGGGAAACAGTACGATAGTTTCTAAGTATTATCCTCTTTGTTTTATTTATGTACATTAATACATATAAAAAATAATAGAAATGTACAACGTTTTTTTTCGTTGCTTACGGAGACGTTGGTTAAAGTTTTTTTTTTAAATTTAAAAAATATTTTGTACCAATCTTTCCGTAACCCGTAATATGCATAGGTACTCAAATGAGATCAATATTGGGTTTTTTGCTGAGAATATTAGCGACACGTGTGGTTTGTTTAATAAAACATTTTATTTTGCTTATTATTCATTAGTCCATTGACAAATAAAAGTATAAACTTGGGTATTTTATTGTGATAACACAGACAAAGTGCTTAATAGTAAAATTTACCGATGATCTATTTAAAATTGGTACTCTGAATAAGAATGCAAAATTGAAAAGTTTTGTTAGTAATAGATTCCATTTCCTACCAGGCTTCTACTTCAAGGAAAGTGATTATTATAAATACAATTTAACCACCATAATGTAAACAGAATTGTCACATATCAGTAGTCGTTTTTACATTTATAAAATGACTGCTTGTGAACTTGTTCATAATTCTCATTATATTAAATTAACGGCAGCAAAATATTAATAAATATTAAATAAATGCAACTTACTGCAACTTTCATACACACTGTATATTTCATATGACGTACCCAAATTGACGCTAATATAATAACATAATTTAATTCGTCACTGCCGACAGCATATTGCATTCTCGTAATGTTCCCTGTCTGTTGTCGTTATTAACCATAATATTATTATTTCCAGCTTATTCCCGAGTCAAACTGTATGTCAATGTTATTATACTTTATGTTGAGTTTTTTTTATTTTTTATTTATTTATTTTTTCAGTGGAAACTGTGACCCATAGACATTCGCATTCACAATACTGCAAGCCTAAGACTGCAAATGCGTTGCCAACCCTGAGGACTATGATGTAATGCCTCTATGCTAGTCATTACACCGGTTGTCTTATCCCTAAACCGGAACACAACAATCCGAACACTGCTCTTTGGACGAACCCTGCACAAGGTTCTACCACCCGCAAAATTTGAAGCTAACTATGAAAAAACACATGAAAAATAAATTTTGAAAAGTTGTCTATGAGTAATGATAATCTCATTGAAAATCATGTTATTTATTTAATGTTTCTTCTGACCTGGCTTTTAAAAGTTTTGCAGACGAGCTCGTCTAGTCGGCAAGCCAAGTATCATTAGTGCGTAACATATTAAGTGAATGAATTACGGCTTTGGTCGCACGTTTCGTCTTCGATACTACTTGGCCAAACTTGGCAGTAAAGTTATATACTCGTATAAGAATGCGGACATCGTCGTTTTTAACCGCCATCAAAAAAAGGGAGGAGGTTCTTAATTAGTCAGGTTTTTTTTAAGACGTAGTTATTAACTGAATTAGACTTTAAAACTGTTCCTCTGCATGAAAACATTTTTCTATTGGCCGAAAACAAAATGCTATTAAGTTGTTAAGCGCTTTATAACACATAGCTAAATCCAGTTCTTACTCCCGCACTCAGAGACGTCAATTAAATTTAATGCTTGTTTAGTGACATGTTGTCTTCTTCTATTTATATAGCATATAAAGTGACAACAGCTATTGAAATCAAGCATTAAATTTAATTGACGTCTCTGAGTGCGGCAGTTAGATACCATAATAATTATGATATACAAGAGGTGATCTGGTGATGGTGTCGGAAGGTGGTTTCAGGATCTCCGCTATTCTTAACGCGGACCCAACGTGTGTGGACCTGGGACTCAATAGTTTGACCTTGATAAGTAGATAAAGATTTTGCACACAAAGTACAGTCGGCCAAAAAAAATGTTTTTGACAGAAACTAATTACATTTGACTGTATAGTAATTGCATTGACCGCATAAAGGTTGATGTACACCATTTTAACGTACTGATTTAGACACTTTATTTGATTTGTTGGTAGGTTTGTGCAGATTAGGACAGACAGCGCAGTTTTTAAAATAAACGCTTTAAAACGTTTAATAAATATGACAAATGCTTAATGTGAATTTGGAGTGTTATAATTATCACATGGGTAAAAGCCGTATTTATGAAAAAACCCCTGGACAGACAAGCAACGTTTCTATTGCATTTTATATGAAGTAATCATGATCTGAAAGCAGCAATCGTCTAAATTATTAATTAGTGAATTGTTACAATTGTTGTGAAGAAGAATAACAAGTAAGTCCGTACATAATCTCAAGATAACATATACAATGGCGAACATATCCCTTTAAAGGATCTCTTCCAGTTAACCTGATATTACTTGTCTTTGCTATAATAATTTTCAAAACTAAACATAAAGCTAGGCAAAACGTTGCTTCAAATGCATGAGACTAATCGGTACAATATCAATATTCACGTAACTTGGATATAATTGTAACAACAGTATTTTCTACCTTTTATGAACAATAAATCTATACTAAAGTGGCGAGTGATAATAATTCAATCCTGACACAATGCACCACCATGAAGTTCCTGAATATGCATAATGTTGACAGCAGTCCAACAATACTGTTATTACTATTCACAGGCAATAAATAAGTAAAGCACTGTTTTACTGCTGTCAACAATATCAGTAACTGTAACTGTACAATATGTCCGGATTGACTTCTTATCTGCCTAGTACTGTTGTAGGTGGCTGGTATTATGTAGACCTTAGCAGGGAAGCGTTATAATACTTTTATTTTGTATATTATCTTTATCTGTTTTGTTGATGAAATAAAATGTATATAAAAGTGAATACTTTATAAAACTACTCTGTGATTCTGTAAACTCGTGCGCTCGGTACTAACCACAAACCCATTCCCCGTTTCCATACCAAATGTACGTGTTTAACAAAGTATTTCGAATGGAACGTGGGATTCGGGGATTCGTTAGTTTCATTAGTTCGACTAGGGACTTTATATTCAGTTTAAATGTTCAAAATTTAATTGGGAGTTGAGTGTGATATTAATATTAAATGGGTATATTTACTAATTCTTTAGAATTTTCAAATGCTACTGGTTGCAATTGATTGAAAAACAAAAGCAAATAGACAAAACTAATTGTATATAACTAAGTCTTCGCTTTCGTTAACCGTAATACTAAGAAAGTTTAAATGTTTACAGAGTACGTATTTCTATTGCGCTATAACGATAAATAATAAAAATATGCGGGTGGCTATAAATTAAAGGTACAGAGCGCTTCCTTGGAGTACGACTCGCACTTGGCCGGTATTTATATACTCATATTATATTGTATACAATGCAACAAATTATGGTAAGCAATTTTATTGTGTTATAACTGCTACTCGCACGAAAGAGATAAATCATTTTAAAACTGTGAGTTGACAATAACTAAACTGGATTAAGCCTTAAACGATTGAACTTTATGAATATTTCTAAATCATGCAAATTTTCCCTTCGAAAAATACATCTTTCGAATGTCACCCAGCTCAAAAAACCCAAGAATCCAAGCCAATCAATATAATTTTTAAGCCCCGTGATTGCACAAAGAAACAAATGCTGAGCAATCATTACTCTTTGTGATTTCAGAATACATTAATCGTAAAAGATATATTTCCAGACAAAATGGATTATAATAACATCGTATTGATTTATTTTTGGGCGTACTTTTCTTATATTATGTGAGAGGTGATAGATATTTGGGATAACTAATTTTAAAAGAAATTTTTCAGCTTTTACGTTACGTTTTAACCAATCACGGACCTTTGCAAGGCGTAAATGGAGCCGAAGCCAACACGCAGAGGCCCTTTAGACAAGTTTAATTTAGTAAAGTTATGGGACACCAACCGGCGATTGTCCCTGAGTTCAAACTAAAGAAGTATGCTCCCACGGACAACCACCGGTTAGTGTAAGACTATTTAAGAAGGATGGGAATACTAACAATAGGTACTATGAATGAACCGATATTAACTTACCATATCATTATTATTATTATTTTTTATCGGATCTTAGACGATTACCAAAACATTATATTTCTTAGTTAACTACGTCTACGTCAGTACACTTTTTTACTATATATAACTTTTAAAAAGTACTAGGAATCTATGAATCTAAAGCAATTTAAGTTTGAAGCTATATGTAGCATGATTAACGACTTCGCTTCAGTTCAGCGGCACTATATAAGTATAATATATGTATAGCCCTAAGATATATATAATATATGTCTGACGTAAGCTATGCAGCTTGTCTAGGGCCTTTCAATACACCAGGACCGAAATAAAAAGAACCACGTTAAGATCCTTGAACCAAGGACCTTAGTTCTACTATTCCTTGATTCACACGCCAAAGCTTCCGCTTATTTATTTTGTTATATGAGATCAATTAGATTCGAACGTTATTTGATACCTGATTTGACTTCTCAAATATTTCTGTTTTTTACATGTTTTTTTATTGCTAAGGTGAAATTACAACCTAAGGCTTGGGTGATGAAGTTTTTTTTTTAAATCAGGTTTTCGAAACATTAGCCTAAAGATTCTAATAAACTCGTGAAGGGTTGTTGGGCTTGAATACAGCCAGGGGCAAACTTTGTACGGTCAGCGAACAAGGGTTGACGCAACGAGTTCAATTTGATTACGAAAGCGTGTACATATTGAAAGTTTTAATTATAAGCCTTATTCAAACACATCGCAACCTTACTGCTAAGTTTATTTATGAATATAATGTCTTCATTTAATCATTAAGACAACAATAATAAACCAATAAACAAGTAATTGGTAACTTATCTTATCTTGTACCCTTTAAGTGTATCACTTAAGTACATATCTTCAAAAAAGTAACAAATAAGTATCCATTTGAAAGATCAATTTTTATGAAATACACTTAGGAAGATAGGCACCATGTGCCATGTCATTAACGTCGTAAAATATATTTATGGATGTCTGTGAACCCACTTTTATACAGTGAAGCGGTCGTAACATGAGTTGCGATACTATAAACATTACAAGATTATGGATAATGAAGTAAAAATGGCGGATATTGACGTTTGTTTTGTATTGCTAAATATTATTTAAATTGGAACGCATTCGAATCTGTAAACTCGCTCAAAAGAAGCTCACTCTTTTCGTAAACATGGCGGCACAGCCGGTGTGGCACCGCTGGCTCTTAATGAAATACTTTGTTAGATATCCTGTGCAAAAGGTACCTATGCAACAAAATATGAAAATTCCATAAGAGAGATCACCAAATGTGAAAATAAAATTAAAATCGGCCAAGAAGTACGGATGATACAAGCATTTTAAATTGCTAATTAAACAGCGACTGCTACTTAAACTCCGTGTTAAATTCTATTGTGTTAGAAATTGATAGGGTCAAATCTTTGTTGGATTACATGTAGGTTATTTTTATAGCTATAAAACAAAAATTCTTGTTACATGAATGAATTTTCCCCATCCTTTGTTAAAGGAATACAATACTCAAGGAATATTCCATCAAAATCTTAGTCCCTAGAAGGTTCAGTGATTTAGTCAAAACAGACATAACTTTTATACTTTACTTTAAGGAGACTCGCGACTTGGCATGCGGCAGAATTGTAAAAAGGTTTTTTTTTTAAAGTTTTCTTTTATAAATCATAGTTAGTTTTGGTAAAAAATACATTTACTGGCGTGCATTCTTAAATCACCCCGTTTACCCTTCGAGTGACCGATCTACAGAAAGCACTTTTTAAGAGAGTGACGCCTCAGGTTGGGACTACGCCGGTTTGCGTTAAAAACGCACTAAAAAGGTGACGCATTAGTGCGTAACCTTTTTCTTAAGTCTATAAACAAATAAAAAAACAATGAAATTTTCTTTCTATTAATCAAATGTGTCTTCAATAAACATTTCTGAGAAAATAGTGACATGGGTCCGTTCTCCCAAATAAGCTCCTTTTAGTAACGCTGTCGTATTCTTATCTTAAGGATTAGACCCTTATCATGATTTTTTGTCAACATCAGTTCTACATGTTACGTGTATTTTAGAAATAAATCTTCATTTAAAGCTATAAGTAGAATCAAATTAATTAATTAATTTTATTCATCTGCATGTTGTAAAAATGTGTTTCTGATTTTAATTTTAATTGTAATATTTCCGACACATAATGTATTTTATATAACAATTAATAAATCAGATTTTTGCATTTGCGCATAAAACATTGTATTTAAAATCATATTTTCAAAAAATCCATCTTAAACCCAGTGAATTTGGATAATTTAGAGGTGGTTGCGATACTGACTAAATAAACGTACCAAAAAAAAACAAATAATTTTGGTGCAAATAAATCTAGCGCAAGTTATATACATACTTAAAACAATTTTAAGCTCTGCCGTAGTGTGAGTAAAATAAAATAAATAAACACTCGTTCGTTCTCAAATTTTCACCGGACAACTGATGTGCTACTTATTCCTCGCGTGTTTAAAACTACTAAGAAAACGTTTCAATAATTCATAGCGGACCACTTAATTACTACTGTAAAGTAGATAAACAAGACAGGATGTGCTGAAATATTTGGATCTGTTTCTATTAACCGATTAACACGCGATAGAAATTCCGAGACTACTCACTGGTAGAAAATGTAAAATTACATTGCATTTTAAATAAAGTATTTAATTAACATACAGCAAATTATAAAACCCTATAAAAATTCTTTCAGCAAAAATCGGGAGGACATTCAAACTTTTTAAATGCCTGTCTAATACTGGCCACTAAGAAATAAAAACTAACCGGCAAAATTCACAACAACATATAGATCCTACTTAGCATAGAACATTGTTCTAAATTTAAATTATTCCTTACAAATAGTCTCTTTTTACCACGACGGTGGTTTTTACGTGACGGTGTTATTTGTAAATTACAATAAATTTAAATAAGGAATGGAAATCTAGAAGTAACTCAAGTGTTGCTTGAATGTAAATAAACAGTCTTAGTAATAATGCATTGTACTGCAATTTTCCGTTTTAGACGCATAACAAAATTGTGATCCTTATTGGGATAAAGTCGTCGTCACTTCGCTGCCCCAATATTATAGGGTTCTATGGTTGCACTTTTATCAACTTGAAATTGGAAGTTTGTCAGAGTGACACTAGGTCTAAATTGAAGTTCCCCCAAAATGTAACATAGAACCCTATTATATTGGGGCAGCGACTTGTGAGGTTAAACATTTGTGACTACTAACTATTTAAAGGTTATATTTTAGATTAAAATGTAAATCACGCATATTTTCTGTGTAACTTTGATATGTTTTTCACTAAATAAATATGTTAATCACTTTACCTATAATACAAGGCTAGACATTCATTTGGGACTACGTTAATTTGGTTTGTTAGATCATTTTCACAACCATTAGCTTTTATTCATGTAGCTACTTTGACATAGCGTTATTTAATGTTCGGCGAATTTTCCCAATAGTAATTACATCGTTATACGTTAGTAAGTTAGGTTAGTTTTGATTATATATCAGGCCCGGAGGATCAAAATATTCCAGATATAGGAGCTCCACCAATCGGAACTCCGTCGACTCTGTCTCTTCTCTCTCTGTGTTTTGGAGTGGGAATGAATGCGACTAATAAAAAAATCTCCTGCCAATTTTAGTGAGTAAAATAAACGCGAATATTAAATAACGCTATATGAAAAACGCTACATGAAGAAAAGCTAATAAGAAAATTCGCTAAGTACTATGAAAAAATTATATGTAAAATTTAACTTAAATTTTTTTTTACTTTAAAAAGGTCTCTAAGAAGTCGATTTTTAAGATTTACTTTAATTTTGGTAGTCGCACACCTTTCCAGCATGATAACCGGATTAAATCCTATAGAACATGCCCTTACTTATTTCGCGGAACATTTCCCTTCCCAATTCCCCTCTTATAAAAGCAATGACTGATTACCCTTTTACTGCTCCGCAAACGTGAGATTTCTTTTCAAATAATTGTACAGAAGTCGTAAATAAACATATTATTCAGACGCTACGTTAAGCACAATAATACGAAGACCCTTTTCGTTGAAGGGGCGTAAAATATGGAGGCAATTCCTTATTCGTACATTTCATATTCTGCTTGCGGTCGAATTACTGTGTGCCAAAGAGGAATACATTCATTTTGATCTGACGTTATAAGGGTTATGAAACGATTATGACTGTAAACATTATTATACTTCTGCTGTCTCATTAAAATTTAAAGGGTATTTTTAATTTTTTGGTAGCGATTCTAGCAATATTAGGAAAATACTACTAACTTCATAGTTATTTATCAGTTACGTGACACATTCTTCATATTCGAAGATGTTTAAAAACAAGCACATATAAATGTGTTTTCCGCTTTGGTTCTCCTTTTCTTCGAACGTTAGACACTGTTTGTGACAACAACTAATCCAAAAATAATACTTGAACCATTAATAACACCAGACAATACCTGCCACACACAACATTATCCGAAAAAGAAAAGAACGACAAATACAAAACCATCGAATACCTTTATGATATAAATAAAAGGTAACATTATTCTGTCAAACGCAATAATGAGACCGCTTGTTGGTATGAAAATGCTGGTTCCGGGAGGCCTACACGAACCAGTGGACTGTAACGAAGTGGAAAATGAATCCACACGCCACCTGCAATTCGTTAGACGTGTGGCGTTTCTTTTATTTATAAATTCCTTTGTAAAACAAGCGTGCAATAGAGTAAAGATAGAGAGGAAGATTATTTGTTGAATGCAGGTAGTTATTTTAAATTTGTAGATTGCACTTCGGATGTAATAACAGGTGTGATGGCAGATTTACCGAATGATATCAGTTTTAATAGGTACCTAGTAGAGAAAGATTAAATATTTAAAGAAGCTGAACTAGGCAAAAATTATAGCTCAGTCGTAGAAAATAAAACATACGCAATTGGTTAGAAATCAAATCTCAATTAGAGTAAAATATCGCATGAAGAATGTATCCAAAAATGATAAAGAAGAGGTTAAAAATATAAGTAAACCTGAAGCAAGAATTGGTTTGGTTGTGCTTTATCCATCCCTTTTTATTGAAATAAACAAAGAATTATTGAATGATGATAGTTTCTACTTAAAATTCAAACAAGTAATGAAACATAGCATAGCATAGAGGCATTTCAGTCTTAGGCTTGCAGTCTTGTGAATGCGAATGTCTGTGGATCACAGTTTCCACTCAGCATCAGGTGGCCCGTGTGCTCGTTTGCCATAGCATCGAGAATATTCCATAAAAAATGTAAAAAAACAATTTCCTTAAATATCATTTGTTTATCAAAAACGTTCAAGAAACACGAACGAGTCAGTAATAGAGTCTTTATTCAACCACTAACGTTATATTATATCATTAGATTTACATTACTATCGTCAACTGAGCAGCACAATGTGCAACCATTTGCATAATCTTTTATGCATTAAGAGACATATTTGAGGGAGTTTTCATTTTGTGCAACCGTTTCCTTTTAAGTTCTTAGCAAAATGTTGACAAAGGAAAGTGGTAAATGTTTTTCTTCTGTTTTTTTGCACGAGACGTTAAAAATGTTTGGTTTAAAACAGCGGAGCGGGCTTAAAGTATGTTTTATTTTTAAAGCAGTTGATTTTATTACTAGCGACCCGCCCTCGCTTCGCTTCGGTTTATGTGAGTTTTCTTTAAGACCCGTACATAATCCAGAACATAACAACCTTTCACTTGAATCACTTTATCTATTGCTGAAAACTGCATTAAATTCGGTTGAGTAGTTTAAAAGATGTACGCAAACAGACAGCAGAAGCGACTTCATTTTATACTATGTAAAGATCCTTAAATCAATTCCTATGCATAAAAAAAAAACAATCTAAACTAAGAGATCGAAATAATTTTGTTTTTGTATCCCACACTGAATCCATTAATTATTTTATTCAAATAGAATATCTGTTATGCCTAGTGATTAAAAAAAATAACACTAGGATAATTATGCTTCATATTTCCGCCAAAATAATAATAACAATTATTAACAACAATTAACCATTTTGTTTTTTTTTTACGTTTCTGACATAACCAATCTTCTTTTATTCTATCTTTATTTTAATATCGTCCTTACTATGAACAACTTAAGATTTCTCTTTGGTACTTTACTTCATATATTCGTAGTATAAGTATGTTTATTTACTTACTGACTGGAAGTTACGGTTCAATTTCTCATTATTATTTATTAATGTTGATATAATTTTAATGTCGTGTTGTAATATATAATAGGCTAGTGTCCTAAAAAATCTAATAAGTCCGTCATTTACATTATCAAATAATATTGACATATAACCAAAAATTACGAAGAGCATTACAAGAAAATTAGAAGGCACTTTACTTTACCCTCCCGAACTTTGATGCGCGTTATATTTGTCAATTTTGATTGATTTGATAAAGCAAAAAGTACGTGTTTAATATTTTTTGATTATCTTACTGACGGACTAATTAATTATTATTTTTTTAGTCAGGGTACAAAAGTTTTCTACAAGTTTTCTTCATATTCGTGATAAATTTTGGAAATCATTTTAGAATCCATATATTCAAGACTATAGATACAAAGACACCAATTAAAACCCTGAGACTACAAGCAAACGTGATTAAAATCACTAATGACAAATAGAAAACCAATACCAAGCTAAAACAAACGAGGAAATAAAAGAAAATAGCTAATAACGAGTCGAATTCCTCAAGAGAAAAGCCGGCGGCTAATGTCACAGCCGCCTTGAGCTAATTACTCAGAACGTGTCTCCGGCATGAAAATACAAGGCTAAGTGTACATGGGGTAAGGAAAATTAATATCCGTGGACGCTAATTATAACAAAAATGACCTTGTCCCAAAGTTCCTATGTTTGTAAACACTATTGTACAAACGAAACAGATAATTACTACAAAATAGACAAAAATATAACAGGGATCTGCAAAGTAAGCCATAGTTTTGTACTATGGGTACCAAATAACGATAAACATACTAACAAATAGGTGCATAGTTAAAACAGAGAAAACATTTAATACTCAGGAACCAATACTCACACTCTATTTAGCCACTTCAGGTGCCTACTCTACTGCCCTTAGAATAATTGTATTATCATCTTTAAGCAACAAAATTTCAAAATAACCAAATACCTCCATGAACTATTATTTAAATTCTGTCTATCTATCTAGTCTTTTTATTGTCCCACTGCTGGGCAAAGGCCTCCCCCTCATTTCTCTAGTCATCGCTTATTTACCTACCACTTATTACTTATTTTATTCTTACTTACATAAAAACAGAATCTACGTGAGTAGTAAAACTAAATCCTATTTAGGTCCTTAGAACTTTACAAGTTAAGTAATAACAAACGAGGGACTACATTTAAGTTGCTTTGTTTCACTTTTTGGAATAATGACCCGTGTATCCTCATCTTTAAGTAAATCCTTTATGATTTCTCGCAAAATGTTAACAAGCTAGCAAAACAACGAATCCTTGGATCTGAAATTTATTTAACGAACCGAAAAGTTTCAATCACAGAACGATATTAATATTTGTTCGTATGTATTTACTTTGCAATCAAGATCGCTAGCATTGATGTTAATCGTCATGATACAAGCGTTTCATGTGAAATTAGAAAGTTTTCAGCATTAATATTACCCATTAACATTTGAATTACGTGTAAAAATTGCTATCGATGTAACCTTGCTAATTTAAATATTAGTTAGTTAATTAATAATATTAAATAGTAATAAAACACAGAATACGTTGAAAAAAAATAGGAACCCTATTTCTCTACAAACTAGGCAATGAAATTAAAATAAGAATTACCACACGCTGAAGACTACATTGTGACAAATTAGTAATATTATATGAAACTACATCAATGACAGATGTGTTTTTTGTCGTAATTTTAATTCATTTTTATAATTTAATTTAACTTTATGGAAAATAAACGCAAATCATTTGGATATTCCTTCGGTTGTGATTCCATAAACAAGAAATCAAATTGAATGCAAAAGAATGATGGGCAAATTGGCCCAAATAATCAATACAAATCTCATGTATACCACGTGAAAGCCAGTTACATAAGCTTTATTTTCTAATATGGGGACATATACACAGTTACACACACACACACAACGTTTATTACTACACTAGCTGTGCCCCGCATGCGTTGCAATGCTATTTCCCGTATATCCGACTCGCGCTTGACGGACTTTAGTATTTACAACAATTACAGTAAACAGTGTGATCAATAAGCATACATAAGTTATAATTATATTGACGATTGGGCTGGGTTCCATACATTTTTGCCCATGATTGTTTGGAATTTAGTAAGTAACTAGTGGCAATGATTATTATTGAGTATCAAACGATTGACGACGTCCACTGACCTTTAGCAGTTCTGCTTTCATACACTTCCAAATCTACAACGCCGCTTCTGCTTTCAGGCTTGGTTATCCTGAACGACCAGTCGTTCCAATCGAAGCTGAACGCGTGGCTCTCCAGAAACTTCGACAGCCACCCTTGGCTGGACCTCGCCTGCCTCAGCCCCCTCGTCGCGACAGGTTCAATCGTCAGCACATCAAACACCCTCACAGCTCGCTGCTGTCTCATGCTCCTCGCAAACTCCTTCGCCATGTGGTCAATACACGTAGCATTGTCACTGCAGTTGAGTTCCACCACTGCGGCCCTCGCTTGCCCCAGCACCACACAAGCGATCAACAAAACTATGGCAGTCATTTTAAACACTGAAAAGTCACTACACTTCAGAACACAAAGTCACTATCCATTTGTAGGTCACAACTCCCTACACCGTTCCACCTGCATCGGTGGTCTATTCGTCAATGGGTCCTGGTGTATTCTGCGGATGATTTTTATGCACTGTCACGGTGGTTGCTTCAGCGGATCCGTGTGCGTAATTTTTTTCCGATGCATTCGCATGTGTTGGTATTCTAGTTGATTTACATTAGACCACTTTTCTTTCCACTGCACGCGTTAACAATCAATTATTTCCCGTGATGCGCGCGTGTAAGGTGCAATCTCGTGGTTCGATGCGAAATTGTTTGCGAAAAAAATGTTCATGCGTTCTACGGTTTGTTAATGTCTGGTGAAATGATATTTTCATCACACTTGCTCGTAAATGGTGTTATTCCATGCCTGTATACAGAAGGACAATGGCCTAAATTGTTCCCGCGGGAATTATGGCGAGTTTGTCATCCCTAGGGAGTAATGACTTTCTTTTTAAAATTTGCAACTCTTTCGTACATAATTTCTGACTAAGGAGGTTTAATTTTCAGCCAAATATTAAATCGGTTTTAATTTCATCTTTAAAAATTAGCTATAGACTAACTTACATTACACAAAACCTATATGCTTCATTAAACTTCATTATTTTTATACCTATTTCAAGTTTATATCAACATTTATCATTAATTTTAGTAATTATACATTTTTATCAAATTGGCTAAATCTGGCTCGAATCCAGGTCGAAACTAAACGCAGTATTTGTGGTCACAAAAAAAATATCGTTTCCATTTACGTTCCCGTCCGTCAAAAGTTATTTCTTTATATTTTGCAGAGTTAAAGTGTTTTCTCTTTGTTTTTTTCCTCGCAAATGTGATGAAAACCATTGTGTGTATCACAGGCAGTAAGGGATTACTAATTCGAGTCATTAAAAGCCCTCCGCCTTCGGCGTCGGGCTTCTAACACTCTCGTTAGTAATTCCCTTCATACTACCCTTGATGCACAATGTACTATTACTTTCGAATGTACTGTTGGTAAAGGAGTCAGTTGTTTTTGGGACCACTAGAAACGATTACGTTTATTGATTCACATTTGTATTGAAATTCATAATTTAACAGTAATATTTTTAAGCATTCTGGTTAGAGACGGTGAACCAAATTTAACCTCTGTAATTAGAGGTTAAGAGGTACCAATCGGCATTTATGTTTTATTAATATACGTTGCATTACGTGTTTGGTGTCATATTCCCCATACAGCAAATAATTGCTCCTAACTGTAAGGTTTAATCGTGACCAAATTAACAACGGAAACCTTCTTACATAGTCATTCCACACCTTGAATAAACCCAAAACATTCCAAAGCTGATGGTGATTTTCTTTTTCAAATAGCTTTAGGCAAATAAAACTGCAAGCGCTTAGGTATATTTTCCTATATTGTATTAACCTCAAATAAATTTTAGTGACGAACTGTCACGAATTAAAATTATTGAATTATCGTCAATAAACAAAATACTGGAACATACACAATGTAATACGGTAACAAGATGCAAAGCCTTACTAATTTGTTTACTGATCGTACTGAAACAAACGCCGTGCTAAGCTTGCGTGAGCACAGCGGAAGGTAGCTTAATGTGACTGAGAGAGTAATCAATCTATGTAACGTCTGTACAAACGGAATTCTCAATGCCTGAAGATTCCATTATTTAAACAAGCATCTTTATTTTGCATGCGGGTCTTTATTGTCTGAAATAAAATTAAACTCATAATGTTAAAATTCATAATATTAGATGGTATTTTTCGCAAGTCAAATTTGTTAAGAGTCATAATAAATGTAATCATAACATTTTCATGTCGTAATGTTATTGCAGTTTATGTTATTGCATCGACCAGATTTGTTTTCTCGCTGCGCTTGCTCTCTTCACCGGAACTTTAGTCCTGGCAACGAATAATTGTGGATGGAAAAGTTGAAACCAGAAAGTTTGACTTTGGAACTTTTTTTGGACTAGTTAGGACATAAACATACTAAAAGTCCCCACCCCTCGGAGGTGAGCCCTAGGGGGGGGGGGGGCAAAAAGAATACGCTAACAACATCGGGGTAGATATAGATTCTTAGAAGAACATTATAAACTTATAAATAGAAATTGATTGAAGATTATAATATAGGGCTATGGGGGATAAATGCCCCACGGCCACAGGCACGTAAATCTATCCTTTATTGAATGGTACCTTACCTTTTTATTTTTTATTCGAACCAAATACAATTAAAGATCTATCCCTATTGTGCATACATTCTGGAAAATGAGAATGTCTATGGATCACAGTTCCCACTTACCATCGGGTGGCCGTTGTACTCGTCTATTGCCTTACCTTAGCCTTAAAAAAACGTGGACAACTTGACGTAGTAGTTTTTCTAAATAAACAATAGGAACTAAACATGGTTTTTTTATAGCACAACATAATAGTCTGTTATGTCAAATATTATACTCGAATACCCGTAAAAATATTTTTAGAAAAGGATTGTACGGCTATTCTTTTATTTGTTTTCTTTTGCTTCACTCGGCACTGCCGTACTCTCAGATTATGCAAAGAGCTCCCCAATTGTTTCGAAAACCAGATTATTTTCACTGCTTGATATTCATCAAATCAAATTCATTTATTTCATTACATTTAGACATTTTCCTTTGTATACTGATAACATACATTGTGGTAATGAAAAGGGTGTGTTCACAACTTATTTTATTATTAACTAGTTAGATTAAGTAAAAAAAAAATGTTTACATAATAATAATAATAGTCACATCCCTTAGCGGACTCATAGCATTGACACCTTCAAATGGCGTTTGGTAAGCCACATAAAAGATTTTAAGCTTGGACTTGACCTGTTGGATACTGTTTGCTGTTAAAAAAGTACATCTGGAAGTAAGAAACTTGAAATAGGAAACGAAGCCCAACAAAAAATTTCAATCTCAAACTTATTCAAAGGCGCTACAAACGGTCCTGGTAATATGAAAAGTTTGTGAAAAGCGTTTTCTAGAATTGCATCGTGTGTCTTATATTGCTTTAATACCATTTCAAAATTATATGTTGATCGTTGCCAAACTTTGTAGCAATTTATAAGTGAATAGAAATAGCAATACTAATAGATGTATTTCAATGTATTTTTGTGTTTTAGTACGTGTTACTTTAGCTCAACCATCATCATCAATCATCAATCATCAATCATCAATCTTCGATCAACGCACAACCGTAACCTCTGGACCTAAGGACTTAAAATTTGAAGGAAACATTCCTTAAATTTCCAAGGGGTCGCTAAGAGGAGATTTTTGGAAATTTACAACAGATTTTTTTTGAAAAGGTGCTCTGATAGAAATCATGCTTAAATATAGGTTTGTCTCAAATTAATACTTTTTTTTTGATCTTGTGTTCCAAATGACGTTATTTAATTGGTAACGGCGTTTAAGTTTTGTTTTCAGGCACTACCTATGATGTAGAAAAAAACCGTGGTGTTTAAGCTATTTAGCCATTAGCATAAATTATGTTTATTTTATTTTCTTACTAAATAATCACCATCATCGTTTCAGCCCACATCCACCCACTGCAAGGTAAAGGCCTCTTCATGTTCACGCCATTTTGCTCGGTCTCGTGCTAACGCCATCCATCCTTTCCCAACTGCCTGCTAAATGCCATCAGCTCAAGGAGCTGATAGTCTGCCCACTGATCTGTAACCCAATCTTGGGCATGACTGTTAGTAAAAGTTTAATGCTTTTGAGACAATTATTTAAGCTTAATTCTTCTCAGAAGACCTTTTTTTAAAGTTTCTATCGTCTTTTCATTCTGTAAGTGGTAATAGGAGTAGTAGAAAACTAATTCAACGCATATGAAGTTGCTGGCCTCGTCGGTAGCAAAAATAAGTGGCCTTGCACTGTAGGTAGGCCTCCAACAAGATGGAGTGACGACCTCGTCAGGATCGCGGGACCGCGGTGGATGCGAAAAGCACAAGACAGGTCTGAGTGGAAAGCCTTGGGGGAGTTCTATGTCCAGCAGTGGACGTTTTTCGGCTGACATGATGATGATGATGACTTTAAGGAGAGGAGGAGGAAATTTTTGTAGCATTTAATTATTTTAACAACATTAAAATCATCTTAGATCATGTTAACTGGATAATTTTAATGATTTTACAAAGTTCGTGACAATTTAGTCATCCACGTAGGAAGTGAGGATTCATATTCATCATGATCACACACACACACACACATACACACGGCAGCCGAAAGACGTCCACTGCTGGACATAGACCTCCCCCGAGGCTCTCCACTCAGACCAGTCTTGTGCTTTTAGCATTCATCATGATCATATCAGCCAAAAGACGTCCACTGCTGGACATATGCCTTCCCCAAGGTTTGCCACAAGGACCGGTCCTGCCCGTTTAAATCCTAGGGTTTCCCACAACCTTAGCAACGTCGTCAGTCCACCTTAGATGAATTAATGTGCCCAAACTTCAGTCGTGATTTTTGGTGTGTTGTTTGCTTTGCGAATTCAATCACATAGTTCAAGTTCATCTCATGGACCCCTTGCTAGTCATCGTCGATCCCTGGGGGTATATAGGCCACTTTCGGGATCACTGGTTAGCCTGTAATGAACAAAGTAACATACAATGTACGGGTCAATTACGTCGACCTCCTTTTTAGATACCTAGTCAAGTAAAAATATAATACTCTTAAGTATTGTGTTACTTAAGCTATTTGAATTAAACTTTAATAAGTATTCCACTGGAAATCGTTTCCAACAAAAGCCCTTCTCATATTCGGGAGTGTATTCAACCCTCCAACTTCTAACAATGTTGCAAAGAGAAACCAACAAGAATGTTGGGATAACATGAACTAGTCGAAACTTTGGGAAACCTAAGCGTATAATTATACTATACTATTATTTGTTTACGTAACTAAATGTTAATGAACTTGATCACGTTGCTCAAACCTGTGCTATTTTGTCTGTTACTGTAATTTGTAATTAAAATTGATTGATTGATGGATATCGATCCATAAAATAATCGTTTAAAATTGTTCGATGATCTGTAAAGTATATCGTATATTATACTATTTTCTCGTAACCATAAACATTAAGTTTAAGGACTATAAAAACTTTGAAACGCCTAATATTCCCCTAAATTACTTTTTCTACTCACGTACTATAAACCGCTAATATTGATGTCATTAATGGTATTAGAATACCATCTCAATAGCGTAACCGAAACGGGAAAACCATTATATAATGAGCGTTGCTATGGTAATAACAGTTCTATAATAATTATTTTAATCTCTGTTTTATTATTAATGAGAAAGTTTGGATGGATGAATGTTTGTTACTCAATCACGCCTGAACGGCTGAACGGATCTGAACAAAATTCCGCACAGAGATAGATTACAGTGTTTCATAGCACATTGGCTACTTTTTATCTTGGTACGTTTCCTGAGGGAAACGTAAAGTAATAAACGGCAGAGTTGAGGGCAACAGCTGGTTTACCATAAATGTTAAAAAGTGGGTCAGTTAAATAGTTATTTGGCCTTTTTTTACCACGTTTCTACTAGCTTACTTTCTTGTGTCTGTTTCTCTGTTTACTTATTTCTATTCGGTATACATTTTAAAATGGATTCCAAACAACTTACCTCTCCATCGAGATTGGAAACTTAAAACATAACTAGTTGACGCAGCAAACATTTAAAGGTTTTTTTTTTGATAAACATTATTCCTTGGTAACACCCTACCAAAATACAGCGACGCTATCACCTATCACTTACAAATATGTATGGAATTGACGTAAGTCACGTGATAAATCACTTGACACGCTGTAATGTGATCACTATCACTCGCGCTAATCGAATAGTAATAGTTTTGACGTTTTTTCCGTCGCTATACGGTAAGGGCGGTATCAAAGGACAACTTGGCCAGATATTTCATTTTTGACAATGCTTAGCGATAGGTGATCAACAAACACTAGCGTTTGTATTCGATGGCAACTTGTCTAGCCCCACAGGACTGTTACAAGTTTCACACCTATCAGTCTGTCGGACCGTATGTATCTTTCTATCTGTTCGTGTATCTTGCTGTATCTCTATCGTTTTGTATGTCTGTATCGATTAACGGCCGAACCATATATTCAAACCGCGGATAGACAAGGGTTACGTAGGTTTTTTTTTTACATTTGCTGTAGTAGTAAGTAGTAGCTGTCCGCGTTTTTAATATAGAGTTTGGCCATAAGCGGATAAGATTTGATATAAACCAAGAGTTAGCATGCTGAAGTCGCAATGGGCAGGCCACATAGCTCGAAGAACTGATAACCGTTGGGGAAGAAAAGTTCTCGAGTGGCGACCCCGCACCGGTGGACGGAGTGTTGGACGGCCTCCCACCCGGTGGTCTGACGACCTGGTTAGGATCGCGGGGAGCCGCCTGGATGCAAGCGGCTCAAGACCGTGACTTGTGGCGCTCTTTGGGGGAGGCCTTTGTCCAGCAGTGGACGCCCCCGGGCTGATGATGATGATGATGATGAAGCGGTTTTTTATAAGAAAATGTATTCTAATCTGGTTTTTAATATAAATCAAAAATGGGTTTCAGTTTGAACTCATTTTTACCTGATGTTAAGCGAAGATGACCAAGGTTATACGATTCCAGGAATACAGATGCGGTTAGAGTATGATCCACTCCGTGGCAGATGGTTGTTGTTATCTAGGTTTAATGTGAATCTTCTGATTTGTTAATGAAATATCCAGGGGGGTTACCATGACATACATACAGTTCAGTTTCATCATCATCATCATTATCAGCCGCAAGACGTCCACTGCTGGACAAAGGCCTTCCCCAAGGTTTTCCACAACGATCGGTCCTCTGCTGCTGTCATCCAGCGGTTTCCCGCGACCTTTATCAGATCGTCAGTCCACCTTGTGGAAGGTCTGCCAACACTTCGTCTCCCACTTCAGTTTAAGTGGATAGAAAAGGACAGAGCTGTATAACTGCTATAGCCCTTTCTCTCACCCTAGACTGAGCTTCTTTAGTATAGTATGATAAGAGCTCTGAATTTAGTAGTTGCGGTTGCAAAGTTTTTATTCTATTTAAAATTATAGAAAACATGGTGGTTGGGTAAGTAGCACAGTTTTATCGGTAAGCTACCGTACATATTTATTTACTGAGACAATCATGCTGAAAGAGGAACAAAATATACACACGCAGAGTGGAAGAACGTGACGGAATAGCAAACTGTTTCCTGGAGCAAAGACTAATATTACAGAACGGACATTGTTGTTGATGATAGGCCACTCGGTTTACATAATAAACGTTCGGTAACACGACCAATGTAGAAAATAACAGCATGCAACTTAAGGCGGTATTTAATTGAAATTAAAGTTTGTGCAACTGTGACACAATGTGGATATCACCATATATGAAAAAGTGGTATGATTTTAGGAAAATGAAAATAATATGGATCTCAGTTAGTCACAAAAACAAATAATCTTACTTACAACTCTTTGATACGTACCCATTTTACTCGAAAGGTACTAACGCGGAAGTCATGTTTAGTCTAATTTTAAAATAATTTAAATGATTTAAAACGAAATGAAACGAATCATTTGACACAAATAATAAAGAACATCGAATTCCAATGTGCACACGACTGAATAAGTTTATTTTTCAATCTTAATAGAATGACAAGGACGATTCACAATAAAATCAAACGAATATATGTGTTTTTTTTTGTTTTCTAACATTAACATAATGAATATGATATAAATTTTGAAATGTCATCGTATTGTCAACGTTTTGTTAAAAATCGTTTTTCCTAGTAGGATAAAGCCCCAAGACGATTTACAATATTATACAGTCCTTTTTTTAAAGACTGTAAAAAACACATAAAACTAAAATTATAAAAAAAGTAGATATGAATCAAGCAGTTTAGCGAAATAAATTTATAATGACATGGTCACGCTTAATATTATTATTAATCGACTGTTCACTTTAGAAAAACAAGAACAGTCATAATAATTAGGCTGGGGCTAGTTAAAGTATAAAAATGGAAAAAAGTTAATCAGCAACAACACATATAAAATAAAATCAACAAATAATTATACAATATGTCACGAATAACTTCCGACGCTGATATTCAGCCATGACCGCGACTCACTCAGGAGCTCTGCTAGGAGGTGGATAAGAATGTTCCCTAACATTTTATTGCCAGCCTTTACATTCTGTTTACTTGTTATTCTTTGACGCGCAGCGACAATGCGTGACGCCCGATGCGCCTGCGCAGTTAATTGCAACCCTGACTTTGTTCAACCGAAGTTTCCGTTACCTCACGGAAATGGCAGGAATGACCGTTAAGGAAAGTTAGTTGTTCAGTTTGTCGGTTCTGTAGAAAACAAAATAAAAAAAATGAAAATGAAAAAAGATTATTGTATACATATTATTATAATATTATACTTTCGACATGTCGACAATGTAGAGGTAGGTATGTTCCGCAGTAGAAACAACCATACACTTTAAGTACCTTGTCGCCCGGATAGCTACCGCTATCTTATCCATTAACCCACCGTCAAGCAGCGTTCTCATTGTTGTGTTCCAGTGTGGGAATAAGACCACCGGTAAAATTCGTCGTCCTCAGGGTTGGCAACGCAATTGCGGTCTTAGGTTTGCTATCTTAAGATTGCAGTCTTGAAAATTTTAATGTCTATGGAACACAGATCCCTCTGACCATCAGGTGGCCTGTATGCTCGTTTGCCTTCTCTATTCCATAAACATAATACCTAATTAAGAATGAACTCCCTAAAATGTTGTTCATACGTTCTGACTGCACAACTTAAACTAGCCGGTTAATAATTCATTAGTCGAGTTGTAAAGCAAGTTTGTTACGAGAATCACGTACATACGTATAGGTACCATCGCCCACACTGTTAACTGTACACCTTATGCTTTTTATAATTAGGTCCACCGATGTACAGTTAAGAGTGTTCTGCTGTTTGCAGTCAGTATTTCAAGTTATTGTTAAAATGGACACAAATTCAGCACTGCAGAAGAAGGTGAAAAGTAAATGAGCTCAAAATTATCAAAGCACGCTCTTAGGGCCGTATTAATAAACTCATCTTGACTGAGGCCCGTCACAAGATACGTCAAAGTAAACGCCAAACCATAGAACACTTTTGACGCATCTCGACACGAGCATTAGAGTTGAGATCAGTTTATTAATAAGGGCCTAAGGTATTAGTAAACTGATCACAACTCTAAAGATCGTCTCGAGATGCGTCAAAAATGACAGTGTCCTATGGTTTGGCGTTTACTTTGACGTATCTTGTGACGGGCGTCACAGTCAAGATGAGTTTATTAATACGGCCCTTAGGATTGCAGTCTTGAGATTGTAGTCTTGAGAATTCAAATGTTTGTGGGTCTCAGACCCCATTTACCATCAACCAAGGCCAAGTGCTCATGTGCCTTCTCCTCGCCAAAAGCATTGTCCAGTTACTAAAAATAGAACTAGGTATACATAGAAAAGAGTTTCTATGCGGTAGGCTTCGTTTGGCTCAAGGATGTAACGGACCGTATGTGTTTAACTACCCTCTTTTGAATAGACTTGCGATCTAATTAAAAGATAAGGGAACTTGGGAAGAATGGAGGAACAGTTGATGATACATTGTCATTTTTAGATATACGCTTGTTAGTATGTATACAATTTATACTTTCATTAACGTTCGTACGATATTAAAAGTTTAATTAAATGTTTAAAGTTGTACTTGTAGAAAAAAAATGATGTCGAGCGCCAAATGATAATTATTAGGATGATTACGTTTTAAGTTTTTAGTTTTATTTCTGTCTGTCTTCTTTTTCTATGAACCCACTATGTAAATTTCTGTTTTGTTTATTTAGTTGACTCGTAACGCCATTTGGCATTAGGTCCGCCATTTGTACTTATTTCTGTGCAATAAAGATTAAATATAAAAATGGTGATAGGGGCAAGATGAAGATTTTTACTTCATGGTTTCATTGTTTTTTTTCATTTTATTTTTTATCTTATTATATTTCTCCCAGTTGTTTTGTTTATTTCCGAAAATTATATTCTAAAAATAAATATAAATGGAGCTGAAATTGTAAAATTATTATTGTTTGTTTGTTTGTTATTGTTTTAAATATTTTTGTATGATCATTATTTTTAAGCAAATAAACTTTTCCTAGGTGCATATAAGTAGATGGGTTTTTTTTGGGGTTTTGTTTGATTGTACATCTCTTATTTTAGTCAGTAAATAATTTAAAATTATATAGTGTATGTTGACGATCTCAACGTGATTTCGTATTTGTTAACATACAATGCAATTTAAATTGTAATATTACATTAATGAATAAATAAACTAAACCAAACTAAACTAATATTAGCAAACAAACCATGTGTCAACTTTCTAATTTAATTTCCCTAATCCGTCCACATAAGCTGTTTTTGGGATAGATCACCCTCTTTACCTAATACTGGATTCATTACCCTTATCGTCACTGTAGGGTAAAAAGGGAAGCCATAACAATATACGACTTAGCAAACACTAAACGATAGAGATTAGGACCGCCATTTTGAGGGTTTACTACAATAACCAACTTAGTACCCACATTTAGTTTAATTAACATTTTCAATGCCACAAACATAATGGGTTCATTTTGCGTAGGAATTGGAGGACCTAAATATTCAATGACAAGGGTGCCAAGGGTGAATGGTATACTTTTTTTTTAGCATAAAGTTTTTTTGCATAAATATTTTTTGTTCTAAAGCACTTTTGGTCTTAAAGTTTTAATTAATAAATAATATTATTAGGTCGAATTGTTACTTAGCCTAACAAACAATATCCTAAAATTAAAATACCAACAGCATAACACCTAGGTCTCATGATTGCTCAACTAATATATAGGTAGGTAACGTCAACGCGCAAAGCGCCACAACTAGGTGGAATAGGAAGTCCGCAAAGCGGAGCTCGGTCGACTTTGCCTCAGGGTTCATTTCATATCAATATTTGCTTTCCAGATATAATATTTGTACAATGTAGGTAATTAACATCACAGGTAAAGGAAAATTTTAAATTTAAATTTGATGGGACAATATTCGGAATAATAACGTCATACCAATAACCCATTCGACAAAATAATGATACAAATCCTACAGGCGTTCTGTCCGTCTAGTATGACCACAGTAAAAACACTAGTTTTTCTTTGCGGGTGGTAGGACCTTGTGCGGGGTCCGTTCGGATCGCTACCACCATCTTATCCATTAACCTACCGCCAAACAGCAGTGTTCGCATTGTTGTGTTCCGGTTTGGGGATAAGACAGCCGGTGTAATGACTAGCATAGAGGCATTCCATCTTAGTCCTCAGGGTTGGCAGCGCATTTGCAGTCTTAGGCTTGCAGTCTTGTGAATGCGAATGTCTATGGGTCACAGTTTCCACTTACCATCAGGTGGCCTGTGTGCTCGTCAGCCTTCCCTATGCCATAAAAAAAAAAAAAATTGAACAAAGGTATGTGTAAGTGACTAGACCTTATGCAACCTGCCGCGAGTCACCACGAGCCACCAGTACCATTAATTTTTTTTCTTGGATTATGCGCCGCCATCTCTTCTATCTGCAGCCAAGGTGCGAGCAGAGCACCGTGCCCTGGGGTGATATTATTTTAAAAACGGAGCTCGTTAGGTCGAACGAGTGAACGATTCGAAAGATTAGATCCGATCGACAGAAGCCTTGCTGCCTAATTGAGAAAGCATGCGCTAAAATGTGTTTTGTGCGCTCTGACTACTTGATGAACTCGTCGGTGGTGCGCGTTCACTCGTCCACTCGTTATCGACCAACAGAGCGTTTTAAAGAGAATAACGCCATTGTTATTATCAAGAGCTATTTAGTCTGTCCAGCGCGTCGTTTTTGGGGAAAAAAATCTAAATAAGTATCCATCAAATGTGTCGTGATGCTATTAAAATTCGACCAAAAATTATTTTTGTCCAAAAAGATATACTTCCTTACTTAACACGTACACATTCATCTCAATGTGCCTAAAAATCGGTTCAAATCGTGTTTTCCTTATACAAGCTCATCCAAACGTATGATGATATCTTCCTACGTATGTTACACAGCTTTTCATCCCCATAATCAAAGCTTTTAAACTCATCACGTTATAAATTAGAACCTTATGTCGCCATTCAAGATCTCGTTGAAACGCTCTTTGGAAAGCTTTCATCGTAAAAGCTCTGCCACACATTGGAAGTATCAAGGACGCAATTAAGTCTAAAAAGGCTTTACTTTATAATGTTGCCACGTCTGAAATATTAGATATGAATCTTGAGTTTAATTTAATGGATGAAAATGTTAAATAGAATACATAACCATGAAATATACCTATTGATAGTTACATTAATATTCAATTAAACTCAAATCAAATCATATATTTCATGTAACATGACACATATTTCTTTTTTTTTTAAAGGGGCACAGCATTAGACACGTACATAATCTATATTACCATTTAATAATGCTGGTGGGAGCATGCAATCCCGCACGTCCCGCACCCGACGCACCAGGGATGTAGCGCGCCCGCGCATGGTTGCATAAAAACATTGAACGTAAGCCTCCGCAAACATCCTAGAAGCGCTACAGAAACGAGGCAGTCCTACAATTACCCGGAACGTGCATCCAGAGGCTACAGGTATACAGGGACGTACAGAAAGCTCTAAACAGGGTAACCTTGACCTCCCTGGAGCACCCTGCAAACCTCCGAGCTATCATACTCACCCACACTGACAGGGCCCTCCGCTCCCGTTCGATGTCCCTGTCGTCCTTGAGATCGACCGCAACGACGTGACCTAAATATTTGAAATGGTCGACTCTGTCCATTGCGCTGCCATTAAGGTAAATTGCAGGAACCTCCGATATTTTGTTGCGATGGACCTCGAAAACCATATACTGGCTCTTTTTCTCATCATATTTAAGACCATGGTTTAGTGCATAGGCCTCACACACGTTGAGCAACCGACGCATTCCACAGACGGACGCGCTCAGAAGCACCATATCGTCGGCATAACTTATGTTGTCCACACAAACACCGTCCACGTGACACCCTTCGTGAATGCTGCTGAGCACCTCGATCAGTTCATTCACGTATAGGTTAAACAGAGTAGGTGAGCTGAACCCCCCTGTCTCACCCCACACTCTAACCTGTACTCATCAGACTGCGCATTCACCCATCTAACGCTGTGGACCTAGTTTCCATACCAGCTGTACCTAAGTATACGAACCGTTTCCGGTGGTATACTGGATTCAAGCTTTTTCCATAATATATCGTAGGAAACCAGGTCAAAAGCCTTAGACAAGTCCAGATAGCAGGCAAGCACAGGGGGCCTACTTTTTGCGTAATATTTGACAGTATGCTTAAGACACAATATTGCTGTTTCTGTAGACTGACCAGGCCGAAAACCAAATTGGTTGTCATGAAATTTCACATGCTTACATAACTGTGAATTAAGCACACTGTCAAATATTTTGGCCACAGTCGTTGCCAAAGATATCGGCCTGTAGTTATTTTTATCAGTCAAGTCTCCAATTTTATTTTTAACTACCGGCACAACGATTGTACGCATCATGTCATCTGGCAATTATGAATGCCTTCCATATAGCGCAAAGAACATTGCCAAAAATCTTGATATATGAGGTCCCGCATGCTGGAGGTGTTCGATGCTGAGCCCGTCATGGCTCGCAGATTTACCCCTAGCCATGGACTGGATGATATGATGAATCTCTTTGGCAGTAAATTCCGGATCAGGTTTATCATCACAGATCTCACCATCGAACTTCCCCAACAGCGAAGGACCTAAGATATTACTCGTATATTAATATTTTTTAGTATATTTGGGTATCCTACTGCTGGGCAAAGTCCTCCCCTCTTTTCCGCTTTTCTTCCCGGTTGAGTGCAAGCCCCCGCCATCTCCTTTTTGGTCTGCTCTGCTGCGGTGGCCACTTAGCGCGTAGCAACTTTGGCTCGCCGTTCTGGATGAACTCGGCAGACGTGTCCAGCCCAGTCCCGCTTAAGTTTAGCGCTCTTGGCACCCACATCCACAATACCAGTTTTGGAGCGCAGTTCGGTGTTTTTGATCTTATCAGTCTTACGAACACCGAGTATGCTGCGCTCCAT
Source organism: Acleris sparsana (assembly GCA_923062465.1). NCBI lineage: Eukaryota > Metazoa > Arthropoda > Insecta > Lepidoptera > Tortricidae > Acleris > Acleris sparsana. Next base: position 9,906,061 of record OV281307.1, on the reverse strand, counting down.
TGCTCGCTGCCAAATTTTGAGTCGGGATTTTTGTCCTTTAGTCAATGACCAAGTTTGGGCACCGTAGGTTAGGATGGGAAGAATATAAACGTCGACGACATAACCTATTATTACATGATCGAATTTCAGTTACGGACTGTTTTGTTTGTCCGAAAAGTTTTAAGTTACATTTCTTTTTCTGAAACCGTTTAACTTTACTGAGATGTTATAAAACAAAATCAACCTAATGTACAGGTTCTAAAAAAAAGTTCAGAGTTCTAAAGATATATTATAAGTATTATTATTATTTCCCAATTTTTTCATTTGCCAAACCGATGTTTTTTTTTCAGAATTAGTTTTAGTACCATCGTGTAGAACCCTATAGGTTAGGTTAGGTTAGCAAAGGTGGTTAACAAAGCAGTTAGGCAAATGAAAATTTGTGGAAATTATACATTTGACTAAAAATATTTTGACAAAACAAAGGTAATGGTAAAGGTAAGGTAAAAGGTATTATCTTCATCATTACGCATCATGTAGCGCCTCGACTATGTTTTCAGAAGCTCTCAAAGCTGATTTCCATGCCATTCGTAGGAAAAACGTTACGTCTCTTTTGAGAAAAGCGAGAGGCAGCCGTTAAGTTTTTTTTTATGGCGTATCGTAGGCAAACGAGCTCACAGGCCACCTGATGGTAAGTGGAAACTGTGACCCATAGTTTTATAGTTGTTTTTTAGTACTAACATTAGATTATGAAATAAAAGTGTATAGGTACGTGTACTAACCAATATGGGTCCGGTTACTCGGAATAAATGTTTTGAATTTGAACTTGAATTTAATATATGAAAAGTTAATGAATACAAAAAAAAAACGCTTTCCCCCTCTAGCATAAAAAAGGAATATTCGGCCAAACAAGACCAACGGTTAAAAATTCGGACTTGCGATGAGAAGGGTTTTATGTTTCTCTTTTAATAAATTTCCCTTTTTTACCGTCCTTTATTAGGTCATATATTAGTAAATATCATTAAAATTATTATCTTATGTTATAAATTTAAGACATAACAATTTCTAATTCGACTCAGTACAGTTTTAATTTTTCAATTTTCCGCGGAACCCTAATAATAACGACTCAATAAACATGACATGATCGAAGAGCGTGTTTTTATACCGTTAGCTAGTAAATTATTTTAACAAGTAGTTATTTATTAAAACTAATATTAGAAGCACATGTAATAGTCGAACGTTGAAAATAAATGACATAATGAAAATGGAAGTCAAATTATTACTCAAAAAATGGTTTATTTCGGGATTTCATCAATATAATTTCTGTTTCTCTAATATACTCTTATTATTAAGCTTAATATGCTCGCTGACCTCAGTAGAGCTTCCGACCGAGTGGGCTTGAGAATGAACATGGACAAGACGAAAGTCATGTCCAATGTCCATGTCGCGCCAACTCCCGTGATAGTCGGAGGCTCTGCGCTCGAAGTTGTTGACGACTATATCTACCTGGGACAAACGGTCCAGTTAGCTAGGTCCAACTTTGAGAAAGAGGTCACTCGTCGTATCTGACTCGGCTGGGCAGCGTTCGGGAAGCTTCGCAACACCTTTTCGTCCAAATTACCGCAGTGTTTGAAGTCGAAAGTCTTTGACCAGTGTGTGTTGCCAGTGATGACTTACGGATCTGAGACGTGGGCGCTAATAATGGGCCTCATAAGGAAGCTCAAAGTCACTCAGAGGGCTATGGAGAGGGCTATGCTAGGGGTTTCTCTGCGTGATAGAATCAGAAATAATGAAATCCGCAGTAGAACTAAGGTTACCGACATAGCCGGAAGAATAGCTAAACTGAAGTGGCAGTGGGCGGGGCACATTGCTCGCAGGACGAGCTGTAGGTAGGCCTCCAACAAGATGGAGTGATGACCTCGCCAGGATCGCGGGACCGCGGTGGATGCGAAAAGCACAAGTTCTGAGTGGAAAGCCTTGGGGGAGGCCTATGTCCAGCAGTGGACGTCTTTCGGCTGACATGATGATGATGATTAAGCTTGAATAAATAAATACCCTCCATTTTAAATCATATCAAAAAATATTTTCGTTACTATTATAATAACCATCATACCTTTTTTAATAATATTAATAAGACACAGTACTAATTCAACTGTGTACAGTTTAATCATAATATTCCGCGGAACCTTTATAACAACGCCGTTGTATTTTCGACCCAATGGACATGACTTGACGTCGTGTTAAATGACCGTGTTTTTATACAGCACGTGACCCAAGGAAAGAATGCAATTAGTTAGAAAAATAAACAAGTAATGAAGAAGGCAAATAAGTGCACAGGGGTGTTATTCTCTTAAAAACGGCGCTCGGTCGGTCGAACGAGGCAACGAGTGAACGCGCCACACCGGCAAGTTTAAGTAGTCACGTCAGAGTGAACAAATCACATTTAGCGCGTGCATTCTCAATTTAGCAGCAGCGCTTCTGTCGATAAGATCGACCGTATAAGGATGCTTAATTCGCTTTTTGCGCTCTGACGGGACCACTTAAACTCGTCGGTGTGCCGCGTTCACTTGTTCACTCGTTCGACCGACCGAGCGCCGTTTTTAAGAGAATAACACCCCTGCATATTGGTAATGGTAAGTGGGATATTTGTGACTCATAATACATTTGCATTCTCAAGACTACAATGTTAAAACTGCAATACTTTGACGGAGGAGGTTCTCAATTTGACGCGTATATTTTTTTATGTATGCTCACGCATAACTTTTTACAGCGTTATCCGATTTAAAAAAATCTTTTTTGGTTTGATAGTTGACCATTATGGTACCCAAGTTCACTGTGAACACTGTCAAATTAAGGGTTGAGACTGCAATTCTTAGACCGCAAGTGCATTGCCAACCCTAAGGATTAGGATGGAATACCTCTAAGCAAGTTAAGTATTTATATTATTTCAACTGCTTGCCTAATTAACACGTTTAACTTATAAATAACATCTTTGACACTTGCCACGCATTGGTCCACTTAACTAGAGTTCCATAACATCACGGATTGTTGAGTTTCCATTCATAGAACCCTATTGTTATGCTTCAAATACGAGAAATAAATTAAGTCGATATGATATAGTGGCTCTATAATAAATACTTCACAGTAACATTAATACTAGGGATGTTACAAAGATGGTTTGTCGGAACCGAAGTCAGAGTTGAATTTTTAAATGTGGTTTATCGAAGTCAGAACCGAAACCGGAATTAAAGTTGACCGGAAGACCAGGTAAAAATGAGTTGTGTGCGTAAGCACGCGAGATGCGGGGTTGGCCGCGCGACAAGTACCTACAAACATGTTTGTGCACGCTCACCGCGGCCGTTTTTGTCGCCATTGCGCTTCTACCTCCAATTAAACCTGCGATTAAAAAATATCGGAAGTTCCGATTTATTGGAACCGTATTCGAGCTCTGTGACTAGTGTTGGGCGTCAAAGTCATAATAAGACGGAAATAATATGTTCACGCGCCTATGACATTTTCAATAAGGTCTTTGTAAATATAATTATTATAATTATTTACCGCGGTGGTTATATACATATAAGTGCTTTAGACTATAACTGCTAGGGACTAGTTTAATAAATGGCCCTCTCTAGACAAGATGCTTAACGCTAACGCTAACGTAATAGATTTTCGATAACTGTCCAAATGTATGCAATTGACAGGCGCATGACTTGGCCGTCCGGTAGGTTACGTCAATAACAATATTTATAAACGCCATATTAACCAAAAGTCCTACAATTATCTAGAATCATGTATCAATGTTAAATACAGGGCACAGGTCTAACAAGTAGTCCTGACAATGCACAACCATGAAGTTTCTGAACAAAGATAATGTTGAAAGAAATAAAATATTGCTGTTTATTACCATTCCTTCACACGCAACAAATAAATTTAGCATTAGATTGTTTTCCTATTTATATTATCGACATTTAGAAACGTCATAGTTGTGCCAGGATTAACTTCTTCTCGGCTGGGGACTTTATATAAGTTTTATATTGGTCATCATTAACTACACTTCTCTTTAAAAAAAAAAACTTGTTAATAACATAAGTCTGAAGCAACCGCAAAGAATAAAAAGAGACAAATATGACTGCGTCATATCCTATTGGTTGAAAAGAGACAGCTGCAGTTCTATGAGCTCGACGTAATTGCAGTGAAAGTGTACCGACGCCAGCGCATGTTAGTTCTTACATTTTGCTTAAGCATTTAGTTTCAGTAATTTGGACTTTGTTTTAATATAGTTAAGGTTTTGGTTGACCGCGTTTGCTTTATGACGGAGGTATAGAAAGCCCGAATTTTTCTTATCTTTTTTCAGCAAAAAAACTAAATGACAATAGAATTGAAGTATCGATTCGTTTCATTCTTTTAATAGAAATCGAAAGTTATTTTCTGTTTACGTTACGCTTTTAACACTGACACTACTGGTGAGGTGACGTTTTTAAATAAGAACGATGAAAAATATATACTTTGCATTAAAATTAATACATCATCAACAAAGCAGAATTAAATTTTCAAAACGGGCATTAAATGACTATAATATTATACTCTATAAAAAAGGGGTATAATATTTTGCACTTCCTATTAAATAAAAAAATACAGGTTTTTATGTGCCCTTAAAACTTTGAATAAAAGTGTCCACTTCGTGCCGAAGTTAGTCACTCGTTCTGGCAACGAACTGGACAATTCCCGTAAAAAAAAATGCAACAGATTTGATACTTTACTTTATTATTGCATAGTTTCATGCACCATAAGTGCATACAATTCTAAACTGTTTTCTTATAAATTTAAAGCTATAAAGAAGAACTTCAATATAGACATTAAAATTATTTGCAACAACAATTTATCCACCCAAACCAAAAGTAATTAATTTGATCGCTGTTAAGAGGGTTTTATAACAAAGTTATATACGCAGAATGAATCTACTTTAGTAAAACTGTACTTAACATATTGTATAAGGATTTTTAACATATTGTAGCTATTGCGCCGATAAGAGTGATAGATTATGGGGAAATATTTATAAACATTATAAAAACTGACTATGGTTTACGCCAACAAAAATTAAAAAATACTATAGTTGTTTTTTTTAATCCCTACTTTGTGTTAAACTTGTATCCTTACTAGTATTAACCTAAACTCTCCTAAAACTATACCGAACTAGACCGCAGTCGCGAGGCGTTCGTACAAGCCGATTATTTACGGCTTTACCAAAAATTCCTATGCATAGAGTAGGTATACAAACAAAACGTAAAACCGACACACGCCATACACATTTTTTTCTCCGGCTTGCCTATTTATTTACGTGACGCTTCGCCACTGCTAGACCGTTTTATCTTAAGTTAACACCAAACAGTTCACTTGACGTCTGGAAAATGAAAATATCAATGACGTTATAAAAATGTGTACAAGCAACCATTATTATTAAGGTTACTTAAAACGACACGTTTGAAATATCCAAAAACCGCAGTCACTACTAAACAGTTAAACACACATACTTACCGCTTTCTTATCCATAAAGCCGCAAACTCAATGAGAGCGGGGACGATACGGAAATTCCATTCTAAAATGTGTGGCCAAAGCGTGGCGGTGGCGCTTTTAGTATGAGAGTTCCTACTGACTGATTTACATGATGATATTTCTACATGACCGTTTTTGCAAATGAGGCTCTACAATGCCCTTCTAAAATAATCCTGCAGAATTATCCAACCTTGCCTTGACTTTGATATTATAGCCTCTTCGAAGACTCATAAGCCTAATAATAATATTATTATGGTCCCTTGTGTGTGTATAACGAGAAATTGTTTTGCTATATTAATTGCTTTATGGTTACGCCAAAGCTCCAATGGAGGTAGATTGTTTTGCTTTCAAATTCGGCATCAAGTTGTTTGATTTTGATTAAATACAAAGTAATCACGGTGTGGACTACATTTATTAATCGTTTGATTAAATGTTTGTTAAATAATCATTATTATAATTAGAATGTGCCAATTCTAAACAAGAGTACCAAGTTTAACAGTATATGTATGTGATCGAAAAGCAGCTCTTCTACTATAACTTTTGTCAGGTTATTTACTTTCGCATCAATATTTATAACTGCGAACCATGTATTTTAAAAAGAGGAACCAAACACTGTAAAGTAAGTTTTATGAAACGAACTTATATGTTTTACAATATTAATTTTATTAAAGCTGTTTTTTTTGTTCCTGTTGCTCGGATGTAATGTCCTGATTGTTATTTTCCGTAATATTGTTAACTTATCTATCTCTATGCCTTGTTCTTAGCTATTCTACTCCTATTCAAGGTTAACTAGAAGTGATCCCATATGGGATAAGTTCGCGTTTGTTAATTTACGGTCGATCAAAATGTATATAAAGGCATTAAAGACTTTATATACATACATTAATTATACATGTAAGGATTATTCTTAATTTATTAATTAATATCTGAGGCATATTACATATTTAAATATCTTACAAGGCAAGAGATGGAGTACCTAGGTTCAATCAAGATATTAAGGGCAATATTCATTACCAAGTTTAATCAAGACTCAAGTTAATATTCAGTAAAATTAATAACTTAGCATGTAAGGATAATTAATACAAAATGTTTTGCTAATGGGGGTGTTTGTTTTCTTCGGGCATAAGTGGAATTAACTAATAATTTTATAATAATCCATCCGGCTTAGTCCTCAGGGTCAAGAACGCACTTGAAGTCCCAGGATTGCAATCTTGAGATTGTAGTCTTATAAATTCAAAATGTCTTTGGGTCTTAGATTGCACTTACCATCAGGTGGCCTCAGTGCTCGAGCACTGAGAGACGCGTCGCGCGAGAGATGCGTCAGCACATACGAAAGCTTGTTTATTTTGATACTTGTAATTTATTGATGATTTTTTGGTAAGGAGGAGCTTTCGTATGTGCTGACGCTGATAAAATAGAGATATTGCATAACAAAAACTTCGTCGATATATCATGACGATAGAATAATACCATAATATTCTTGGATTTCGTTATCATCATTTCAGCTGCAAAACTTCCACTGCTGGACAGAGGCCTCCCCCAAGGTTTGCCAGAAGGCCCGGTCTACTTTTGAATTATGTAATAGGTAGAAACATTCAGTGCAATTCGAAACCATTATTTTTTATTAAGACGTCATCATATTCAATTTCGTTAAACACTATTCTTGTAAAACAAACATCTATTTATTTAAAAATAGAGCAGTGTGCTGATATTAATTGTCCTCTTACCAAATGCTGAAGTTTTTATTCACACAGTCAATAATAATAGGAATAAATCAAGAAAATCTAAGAGGATCAAAAGACAAAAAGATCAACAAGGCCCTTGTGACACCGTTTAAGGGTGATGGCTGCATTTCCTCGCTCAGTTGCTTAAATAATTGAAGCAGTACTATAATATTGTAACGATACACTCGTTCGTGGTGGTAGTAGCACCTAAAATTGATTCATTATCACATTTCCTTTCAGCGGAAAGATGTCCACTGCTGGTTTGCCTCAAGGTCCGGTCCTGCGCCCCTTGCATCCATCGGTTTCCCGCAACCTTATCCACGCCGTCGGTCCATCCTATTGAAGGTCTACCCATGTTGCACCATCCGGTACGCGAACGCCATTCTGGAACTCTTCGACCGCATCTGCCGTCTGTTCTGCGTCGACGTTAATTTAAGAATTCCTATAATTTTATATTTAATATCAAGTCTTTGGGGTTATATTAAAATATTATAAAATTAAATAGATTCTACTGCTTTGTGATTATCATAAAGCAAAACTCCAAAACCAATAATAACGTTTCGTTTTCATTTTCAAATTCATAAGAATTAATAACACCATATATTGTGTGGATTCCATGAAATAATTTCTAGTTAGCTGTGAAAATAAACAAAAGATCAGATAGAATTAACGACGTCAAAAACAAAAAGGCAGTTAATTAAATATCTTATTTAGAATATAATTATTTGCCTTTGATTTACTGAATTAACTTAATCTAAGCCAGTAATCGTGAGATCAAAGTTTTATTTGCTTCAGTACACCCTTTTATCTTTTATATCGGGGCTTACGCGCTTGATCCCAGTGAAAAACGGTACATGTCTTCCAAAGATCATGTAAAAAGGGTCTAAGGCCCGTATTAATAAACTGATCTCAACTCTAACGCTCGTCTCAAGATGTGTCAAAAATGACAGTGTTGTATGGTTTGGCGTTTACTTTGACGTATCTTGTGACGGGCCTCACAGTCAAGATGAGTTTATTAATACGGCCCTAAGTCTAGTTTACTTGGTTCATGTATATAACCTTTATTATTACGAGTTAAGTCAACTTATACCCTTTTTCACTAGGACCTAAGTTGATGTCAGTTTAAATATTTTAGTTCGAAATGTGCTTGAATTTCTTAATTGCTTCAAGACGTGTGAATCGATTAATACCCTTCAATTGGAATTTACGATTTGAATTGAAAATAAGTCTGTTTGATTAACATTCGACGTAAATTAGTCAAAGTATATGATTTGTGTATTTCCTTTTTTCCTTTTTGATTAGTTAGTGCGTGTAATTACTACATATGTTTTCGTGATACATTTTATAAGTAGATGCGAGCAGTATTATTTACACATCAATTCTCGACGTCTTTCTTGCTGACTTGTGACTTCAGAGAGATACTTCGTTTCGCCTTAAATAAATATTTACTCAGAAAAAATAACGAAGAAACTGGTTTTTTTCACTGACCACTTAACAGACGATTAGAGTGGTAACAGTCGATTAACATTGACTATCATTTAACATCCATCGTTTGGTGAAATTGATACTATGTACAAAACAAGCTCTTTAAAATCGGAAGCGTTTTGTATCCACCAGTAGTTTCTATTCTTAGTGTGAAATGTACGTACTTTAAGGTTACTTTGATTTCATTTTCCGAGAGCCAGAGCTGGTATTTTTGCCTTTTATTTATAATAATCAGCGATAGTTTGGTTGTCCTTACAACGTAAAATAACAAGTTGAATGCTACACGAATGATTATTGTTGCATTTTCCATAACACATCTTAAATAAATGCGTGATTGTATTATTAATTATATGATACAATATTTGAGGGGGACTATTGGTATAACCAATATTCTGCCTTCTTCTATTTGATCGCTTATTTGTCTCATTCAATATACGACCGTTGCAAAGTGCAGTTTGTTTCTTTTCTCTCAACCCATTTCCTAATGACCTTCAACAAATTACTGCGGTAGTTTAAGCAAGACGTTACAGTGACAAAGCACTAAACTTATAAGGTCGACCGTAGGAAGGATAAAAATGATGATTACATTTATTACCTTTGTCGTTAGGCCTGTCCCTTAGGGTCATCGTGAATTTTTCAAGAGCCGTCCAAGGAACTGAGTGACGTCATATTATTCTTGATCATTGAAGCAAAGTTGAGTATTTTTTTAGATATATGTGTGTAATTTATTTCTAGTAATGAATGACACGTTTACCTACACAAATAAATAAGTCCCATAAAACTATAAACTAACGCATGATGAACACGATGACAATGACGGTGCCGACGCGTTAGCTTTGTTGTTTGTGAGATGAGTGTGAATATTTGTTTCCAGTTTTTTGAAAATTTAGATGTATTTATGAATTAATTTCTCTATGTTATTATTTTTATCGTTACCTGGAGCTTAGTTTGTGACTAGGTCAATTTGTGTAAGATTGTCCTTGATAGTTCGCTAAATAATTACACGCAGAAAGTGTTCATCATACCGTTTCCACAGTTTCCACAAAAGTGAAAACGTACTATCCTTAATAATATCTCAGTGCTGCCGTCTTACCAAAGAAGGCAGCTAACTGCATAGTCATATTACAAGCATTTTAAACCTAATATGCTAACCAATAAAGAATAGAATGATGTAATTGCTACATTGCAGTTGCCTCCTTCTTTGGGACTACAGCAGAGTGCCCCGCTGACTTGATAAAATCTGTTTGTTTTCTGCAATGAACGTGTTTTATCTCTAATATTAATTTTGCTCGTGTAGCTTCGGCTATCCAGGCAAAACAACGGCAAAAAACCAATTTCTAAAAACTTTGTTTGTTGTCATATTTTCGTGTAATTCTGGGATGGAATAAAAATGAAGTGCAGTGCAAGTCAGACTAGCGCGCCGATTCTGTTCATACTTGTAGGTTAATTGTATTTTGTGATACTAACATTGAAAAAACACAGATTTTGGATTTTTCCCTTTACTTTATGCTATAAGACATTAAGAGTTGTTTATATGCCAAATTTCATGATATTATGTCAACGGGAAGTTCCCTATTTTTTTATTTTTTTTATTAGCCTGTTTTTGTGTCCCACTGCTGGGCAAAGGCCTCCCCTCGTTTTCGCCATTCGTCTCTATCCAGAGCGCACTCCCGCCAATCCCGCGCAAACGACTCAAGGTCATCTCGCCATCTCCTTCTGGGTCTACCTCTGCTACGATATCCATCGCGTGGAAGCCAATGGGTGGTATTTTTGGCCCATCTCTCATCGTGCATGCGGCAGATATGGCCAGCCCAGTCCCACTTCAACTTTGCGGTCCAAGTTCAAGTTCCCTATATATGTTTTTAATCCCATGCGAGTATCAAAATGCAGTAAAAACTAGCGTTGTATTGACTTAGGAAGTTCGGGCCACGAGAGTCATAATGTGCGTTAATGACTTAATAATGTGGGTTGAGGTACGAGCTCAAGTTGAAGATTTCTTGGTTACCTTTAATACAGCAGTATCAAATTCTAATGTACTATCTGAAACTGTCTCGAAGTGACCTGAGCCGGTATTTGTATGTTTGTTCAATTATAACTTGAGCATTGTTGATTCGATATTTATGAAATTTAGAAGAAGGGCTTATTATTTTTTACATTTAATCATGAACAGGATCTATCAAGGAGGTAATCGTGAGGTCGTGATAATTGTAGGTTAGTAATAATCATAAACTGATGACTTTAAACGAAAGATAATACCTAAATTACTTTTGATATAGAAGAAGCAATGGTCAAAAAAACATTGTTGTTTTTGTTACATTCTCAACCCAATCTTTATTTCATCTTGCAAAAAAGACCAGTCTACATTTTCCATACCGCAAACAAAGCAAGTAATTGGATTGCTATTATATTGGCCTTTTTTTTAATAAAGCGCTGCCTTCTTTCACCATGGTATCGGAGCACCTGTCGACCGGATGTTTGGGTCCCTTGGGCCATTCAAAACTTTCCGTCCTTTACTCTCACCTGTCATAAAAAACGAAGAAAACTAAATCGCTTACTTCTCGCGACGGCGAAAATGCTCAATCGAACACTTTAGCGTAGATTGCTGGATGCGGCCACCGAACAAAACTTTTCAGTCTGTTTTTTTTTTTTACCAAATTTTAGTCACCTTAGTTTTGAGTTTTACGTGATTCTTACCTATTATTCCTACCTATTTTAACAGACAGACCGTGCAGGCGTTACCGCCGCATTTTATTCTGATTCAGCTTGTTTACTTGAAAAAAGGTATGTACTTTTTGTGGTTGTCATAATTTTTGTGTTGGTGAGTTAGAATTGTTCAATTTGGGTTTTTTTACCTTCAAAATTGGAATTTTACTACGTTCTCTGTTTTTCTGTTTCAGATGTTCATTATTGTTTATGTTACAGACCATCAAGAAGGAAAGTAGTGAGTTTTTTTAATACAACGGTGACAAAAATAAATTGTTTGTTTCTAATGGCCCCTCGAGTGTCACTCTAACGTATTGCTCCATCCCTCACGCTAGCCCATGATCCGCAGCGCTGACGTGTAGACGGGCCATAAACTTTTCCTTCGATTTGTAGTGTGATGGAACCAGTAATCGACAACGATCAATGATGGTCACTTGATTCTCATTTTACAGAAGATAAGGGTTATTCATTTGTTTTGCAATAATCAATTTAGGACCGTATGAAATTGGAATTAAGAGTGAAGTGTCCAATACTGGTGACTGTCAGCTAAAAGTAACCGTCATTGGTGCCGTCACCCTAATACGGATTCTAGACGGATGGACAGACTTAGTGATAGGGTCCCGTTGGCAGCATTAGGGTACGGAACGCTAAAAAAAAATATGTATGTTTGGTACGATGCGCTACGCTAAGGAAAAATCATTATGTTCCTTGCGGCGCTTTGCCATACTATCTTTATCTATACCATACATAACAATTATTTTATTTCTTTCTCTCTCCATTTATTTCAATTCATAATATGATCTTACTGCCTCGAGAAGTAAATTCTAACAACAAGTTGTTACATTATTGATTTTAAACCACCAATTAGTCATTTGACTTTTCTTAGTTGGTAAAAGTAAAATTGAATACTACTGCCGTATTAGCTATCAAAACATGACAAGTTCCAGTCAGTGAAAGGGACATAATTATACGACTCCTAATATAGCTCTATCTCTTCCACTTAGTGGAACTTGACGGCATGTGACAGCTCAGAACATATAAAATATATTTAACTTAACTATTGTTACAGTAAATTAAAATTAACTATAACAATAGCCCACTATCAAGGTTTTACATAACAAAATATAAATAAATACAAACATACATGTAAAACATAAATGGCGTTTTGAGGCTTGGATCTTTTGAATTTATTTTAGCGTGAACACATTTTTATCTAAGCTAGAGCTTAGCTTGAGATCAGCTCGATTTGTGAGAGATTATCCCTCGATATTTACATATTTACTAAATCTATTCATTTAATGTATCAGTATATAGACGAATAAATTGTTCTATAAAAGAAGTGTCACTTCTAGTATCTCTTTTAAACTGCCCGCGAGTGTAAACTATTGTGTCATTTTGTGTTATTTTGCTTGGTGGTTCCGATGGCGGGAACTTATTGAGGGGTATTCTGCAACTTTTAACCAAAGTTTTTAACATTTTCTTATATCATTTACACACCTAATTTATATATAAAATAGGTGTCAGTTGAAATAGAATAGAATAGAATAGAATATTTATTAGTAAGAAATATACATCGTCATTTTAAAATTACTTATGCGTTAAGTTTAAACTAATTTTATACAAATAGGCAAAGACATAAACAAATTATTAACAAAATAGTTTTTCAGGTGGTAAGACCTTGTGCAGGGTCCGTCCGGATCGCTACCACCATCTTATCAATAATTAACCTACCGCCAAACAGCAGTGTTCGCATTGTTGTGTTCCGGTTTGGGGATAAGACAGCCGGTGTAATGACTAGCATAGAGGCATTCCAACTTAGTCCTCAGGGTTGGCAACGCATTTGCAGTTTTGGGCTTTCTGTCTTGTGAATGCGAATGTCTATGGGTCACAGTTTCCACTTACCATCAGGTGCCATGTGTGCACGTATGCCTTCTTTATGCCTTATCTCGTATGCCTTTTTCATTTCATCGAAAGGTATTTCTCAGAAGACTGTTAAACATTTCCTAAAAATAAACAGCAGAAATAAGCGGTCTATCAAATAATATTTGAGGAAATTATACATTCTATGAAGTGAAGTGAAATTCGATGAACGAATAAATATGTCGTTTTTATTTAATTAAAAAATGTGTCACTATACGATTTTTAGTCTTAAACTAAATACTAAAGTGATGATCAAGTGTATAAATGATATGGTTTAGTTTTGTTTATATCTTTGAAAGAAATAAAGACAAGAAAATCGTTTATTTGGTGCAAAACACAAAACATTTTTTTAAAGTAAATTTTAATAAGATTATTACATTTTCAAGGGCAGTATTTTCTTTTGATAGATTTCGGTGGAAATTCAAATTTCGAAAACTCAATTGAAAATAGTTTTTTTACTTTAGCTTTACAAGTTTATCTAAATTGTTTGAAAAATTTAGTGTTGTACAGTCACCCAATAATAATTATTTCGTAATCATTATTTAGACCCATAACCAATTTGGATCTTGTAAAGTAAGCCAGTATTATGTATTGTTATAATCAGAGATTAGACAAATGGGCGTTATTACTCGTAATAATGTGAACATGACTCCAAAGACGTGAATTAAACAAATTAAATTACATTAATTGATTACTTACTTAAAATAACGTTTGTTACTCCTTCACCCTGTAATGGCTAAACCGATTTGGATGAAATTTGGATTGGAGATAGCTGGACAGCCTGGCTTAACATATAGGCTAGTTTTCATCCCGGAAAATTTAAAGTTCTCGAGGGAATAACGATGATCGAAATCTACGCGGTCGAAATCGCGGACAGAAGCTAGTAGGTACAATATAATACACAAAAACAAAACATAACGTCTAATGCTTTAGCGTATACATACATATGCCATAAAATGGAGAATACCAAAGTGAAATAAATACCTAATACACTGAATTGATCCTAGAAATCTCGATGAAAAATAATGTTCCCGCAACCATTATTCTAGAAATAAATTAGATGTACCTAAAACAATTATGAATACACAAGGTTTACATTTCTTTAGCCCATCACACTCTTCATTATAACAATTATATAAAACGAAATTATTGACGGCGGGATATCATACAAAGGAACAACCAGACCAAATTCTAAGTTTAATCCTTTTTCTGGAAATTTTCACATGTAAAACTTTGAATAATATAATTTCCAGGAAGGGAATTAACGATGCAAAATACATGGAAATTATGTTTGAGTTAACAGAGTAACGTGTACAGCCAAATTACCTTAGGTAAAAACTGTTAATATACAATTAAAATGAAATACAGTTTCTTAGGCCCCTATTAATAAACTGATCTCAACTATAATGCTCGTCTTGAGATGCGTCAAAAATGACAGTGTTCTATGGTTTGGCGTTTACATATCTTGGGACGGGCCTCACAGTCAAGATGAGTTTATTAATACGGCCCTTAAACTTTCATTACACCAACAAAGTATTTTTATTTAGTAAATTCGCGCATCTGCTTACAAAAAAACAAAAATTACTTTTTGATAAGCCATTCTACCCATTCGTTTCCATGAATGTAAGTAAAATAACAAAGTAATTGAAAAAAAAAGAATAAAATAATAAACATATCATAACAAAATGACCTTTTGTTAATCTCTACAACGCCATTTAATCGCCTTAACAACAACATTTACTAACGAATCAGAGTGTAAAACGATCTAGATGGCAAAGATTGCAGAATCACACTGTCATTCTTTTTACTCCACTCGTCGGGCCCACGGCGAAGCAATTGCTCGGGTTTTGTACTATTTTTTGAAAGCTCTATACTATAAAAGAGTTTGTATCTCCCTTTCTAACTTATTGCTCGGATAGTGACCGAACAAAATGTATCGGGAAATAATTATTGTCACGGCCCTTTGCTCTTTGACCTTCGGGTCCTTTCTAGACAGTGATTTTGAATTGGTTGATGGAGTGAAGTTAGTTAGTATACCAGTGTCGAATAGTTTAGAAGACGAGGGTAGGTCGTTTGGTGAAGATTCTGCGTTGTTTAGAATGGCCAAGTTTCTCCAAGGACATGAGTTGCGAGTGAAGTTGCCGAATTTGATTGAGAAAGACAAGATCAGCAGGATATTCGAAGAGTCGTTGAAGACTGTCGACGAAACTTACAAGGATGGTGTTGGTAAGTCCTAGTAAACATACATGTACAAGATTGAAAGTTTGTGAGAAAACTTGCGTGTTTGTGATATTATCAAGCATAAAATGAAGATTTGAAATCCAGTATTACGATAAAGCATAATTTATACGTTGGAGAAATTTATATTTGGCAATCCCTGAAAATAAAATCTTACCTATACTTTAGGTACATTAACAAGTTGCGAAAAAGATATTTATTTTATTATTATTTATTATGGTATATATTTTAAACTTAACGTCAACGTGATATAAATAGGGTCTATCTATAAACGTCGAAGCACATAAACTTGTAAAAAAAATTGAAAGAAGGATTTTTCAGAGGGCGACTTAGTTTTTTTAAATAACTTTAATATCACTTATTAATACTTACTATAAATATTTTATTTACCAATCAGAATTATTCCCCGTTGTTTTTTTTTTATTATTGAAAATGAAACCGTTCATGCCCTATTTCTAGTATAGTAATACATTTAATATTATATAAAACTGACAAACGCAGTTTTTTTATAAATCATGAGTAAAAATGTAAGAAAAACTTGTTCATAACTTTAAGAAAAATAATGGCGTAACCTTATTATTATTATCACAAAGTTTACCTGTAAATTTAGTATTACGCTTCCCATTTAGAAGGCATTAGAGAAGTTCTCAGAAACTCGTTTTTAATGAGCACTCTCCTCGAGAGAAATACTTCAGAGTTCAGTGGTTTACCAAGAAGTTAACTTCTTTGCTTACATTTTTTAATAACAAATTCAAGGAATCTTGTGCGGTTGTAAACGTTTTCATCGTAAGAAACACATGTCATATAGCTTGCAGAAAGGATTTTGGAGAAATAATGCCATGGTTTTCTTTATCTGTGGTGTAGCAGATTTGTTTATAGTTGGTTTGTTGATTTATTTGGTGTTATTATATGGTCAGATATATATTGTATGTTTTAACCATGGGAAGTATTGGAGTTACAATACTTGAATATAGTATAACATTGATTACTTTCTTGAACTAATTAATTACATCTAGAAATCGCAATCTTGCTAGCATTGATTTACTATTTAATAAGCTACTATTACCTTGATTGCAACAATCATGTAATCTTACATGGAGTCAATAAACGAAACACGTAATCTTTTCATTTCTTCGAATCGGGATAAAAACTTTTCGTTCAAGTTTCCAATTGTACTACAAAGAAGTATTATCGCGTGCATATTTTTTTCCAAACGACCGTTCCAGTCCAGTGATAACTAAGTCTCGGTTGGCTGCATTCAATTTTAAACCTTAATAAATATAGAAATGGTTCATTTTTGTAGAAAGACACTTGTTTTTTCTGACCTTTTTTGGTGACTGGTTTCAATAGCAAATCGGTATGATAATT
This sequence comes from Acleris sparsana, assembly GCA_923062465.1. NCBI lineage: Eukaryota > Metazoa > Arthropoda > Insecta > Lepidoptera > Tortricidae > Acleris > Acleris sparsana. The sequence continues at coordinate 9,889,094 of OV281307.1, read as the reverse complement.
TAAAGTACGTATTGCGTGACTGACAAGTGACAGGCACTGGGTATTTGTAGGATTATCTAGTTAAAAGTAATTGTAAGTTTCAAGAATATGCTTGAAGTAATCAGAAAGTTATTATTTTGATTGGAGTTTCAATTCATTTCAATATTATGCGCTACTATTTCGCACTGGCAATGAAATCATGTTATTTTAAGCTGGGAACTTCCCATGTGAAACCGACCATTTAAAAAAAAACTTATCTTACCATAAAGTGACCTGTGTGTAAGGAATTTATTTAATTATTTTAGAATCATACCTACAAGCTAACGTTTCATTTTCTAAAGATCATGTAATTCTCACAAAACTAAATTCATACAACTGTTTTTGCAGGAACTGGAAGAGGCAAAGGCGGTGGAGGAGGTTCCGTCGCCCTTTTGGGCCTGATGATGGCGAAGACTCTCGGCGCTGTTGGAATAGGTGGTTTAGGTCTTCTCACTATGAAGGTAAGGTCCTTTTTCTGCAAAGTAATAAAATAACGTGTCAATTTTAGAATTTGAATGAAAATAACATGTCCATTTTTGAAAAAGTTACAAGAGTAGATTTTTTTTAATCTTAATGAAAATAAGGTGCCCGTGTTTGTAAAAAGTTGATAAGTATATTTTTTTTATGAATACAAATTATTTATTTATTATTAGTAAGTGTAAGTGTCCTTTTGTGAAAAAGGTAACCTAATTAGATATTTTTATAAGTCTTAATTATGCTGATATTAAATAAAAGATACACAATGCATGTCTTACACGAGTAGTAAACGAGGAATAAACCTTTTTACATAAATCAGCAAGACACAGGCGGTCTTATCGCGGAGTAGCGATCTCTTCAAGGCAAACTTAGCAGCGATATGGTGTCAATTTAAAATGTTTTATACAGTAGGTGGTGCGTCCGCGACAAAGTTGCTTCTAGCTATTACTTCGGCATCTGTTAGATCTCTAGCATTTTTTTTAAAACTAATCTTCTCATCTGTTTAGGCGTTAAACTGTAAAGACGGAACAAACAAACAGAGAACACATATTATTTTAAATCTACTACTGATAAACAAAAAAAAGAAAACGTAACGAATTAAAGGTGTGAAATAAAAACATTACGATGGTTATTAATTAAATAAAAAACCTTAATAAAAGATTTCAAGAGTGTCGTGAAATCACCTAAAGTCATCAGCACAATGCAGCTTAGAAAACGATACGCATATATGGAAGTCTTAAGATGTCGGGCGTCGAATGTATGTGTAATTGGAAAGAGTGAATAATTGCCGGACCCATTTACTCAGCGGCGTGACGGAGTGAAATGGCACGATTCGTTCGTGTTTGATTTATAATAGGCAAGTTAAAAATGTTTCTTGTAATTTTTAGAGCCGTGTTGGCTGAGCGTCGACGTTAGTTGTTGCTTTTAATGACAAAACTTTCTTTACTATATTATTTAATAGCTGATGTGATGTTTAAAAAAAAAAAATATTTTCCGGAACTTTACCACAAGGCCTCAATTTCACATTGTATTCGCCCAACTCGCTTCGATATTGCAAATATATTGCTAACGTTATGACACATTAACAACCACATACTACAATTACAATATGGTTACGATATACTATGCAACATGGGCTTAATCAAAGTAGTATTACGATTAATTACTTTATTTTAAAAAAATGCCATGATTAATTTCGTGAACACATGTTCTAATTAATTAATAATCGATATGTCAACACTCGTTACTTACAAATTACAGTTCTTTCGTTACTTATTACCTTAATGAAAATGATAATGACAGGCATAAACAATATTACCGTATACAATAGTGATGGGACTAGGAATTTTTTGTAGTGGTAATAATTAATAAAAACAAAACAATTTATTCCTTTAATACAAATGATTTAAACTCCCGAATATTAGGAAACGGTCTAACCGTTATTAAATCAACAAAAAAAACTTTATCACGAGCGGAACCTTATTTGCTTTATAAATGACCAATGTATTTACAACACGAATTAGGAAGTTACTCGAGCAACTCGTGAATAATACGACAATTTAGGCACGAGTTGAATTAATTGAGTCGCCCATCACTATGCGGCAATTAGCTTTTATCATGACAACTCAAGCGGCACAATGCTCGTGCCATATTATTTTACGGCATATTAATTAGAGCTGTAAAAGTGTACTTATATTACTCAAACACGGGCTGACCACAGACGTAAAAAACATTTATCGTTTTTTTTTTAATTTCCGCTTTTTTGCGTTTTCCGATTCTTACGATGATGACGTAGCTAAATACGAAACTCACTGACGTGGCTGAATCCTCTGTATTCAAATACTCCTGTCCAAGGGCCGTATTAATAAACTCTTGACTATGAGGCCCATCACAAGATACATCAAAGTAAACGCCAAACCATAGATCACTGTCATTTTTGACGCATCTCGAGACGAGCATTAGAGTTGAGATCAGTTTATTAATACGGGCCTAAGAGTGATGGTGACTATCTATAATCAGGTGGCCTGTCAGCTTATTTGGGTTATTTTTGACCTTCGATAAAATGAGAATTGCCAGTAATAAGTAATACTTAAATAAAACAATAATAATATGTACCTATCTAATGGTTTATGAAATACAATATTGTCCTGTCGTCGCAACTGAAGAGAGAAAATATCTGTGGCCCTAGTGAAAAAGGGTACAAGTCTTGTGAGATTCAAGGGAAACATGGTTCAAGTTCAATATAATTAATATGTCTTTAAGTCGGGTTTTGTCCGTTTTCACTGGAGCCATCAAAATATTCGCTATGTTCATGTTATTTTATACAGTCATAATCAAGATGACATGAGGTGTGGATGGAGGTGTAATTACCTTCGTATACAGTGTGGAAAGTTGAGACGGGTCAGGAGACTACTGGAACGCCATGCAAAAATGAGTTTAGGCCAACGCTTACTGTAATATTAATCAAAATTTAATAAGTTTTTGTAAAATGTAAAGTTAAAAGGAAAAAAGGCGACTTGAATTGTCCATTCTATAGTTGGATCAAAAGAGAGATTAGTCAAAATGTGATTGTTGTTTAAATATTTATAGCCCAATTTCATAATGAACGTATTAATTAAGCATGAATGGAATATTTTCCATTATAAATTCGGTGCTAATTAAAAATAAGCAGAAAGTGAATGAAGTCTTTTAATATAATTAATTAATTCAGACTTAGATTACAATGTATGCAGGTTCAAAGTGCCGTTTTTATGATTGAGTATATTTCAAGTAGGCTTAATATACGATTAGTCATAAATTCTGCGTGTAGGTACTTTTTTTTTTATCTTTTTAAAATCTGAAGCTAATCCAACTTCTATGCTATAAATAAGCGTTATAAGGGCAGAACCTTTTAAAATAATGTATCATGTTCCCAACCATTCTGTACGGAATTACTGTTTAAAAAAAAAGTAGTCCTCTTGTGGACCTTCTTTAAGCCTTTTAGCTTCAATTCTAACAAGAGAATAGGAAAATTAACAAAGGTTTTGTCACTGACTAGTTTTTTGGCAAACGTATGAATAATATCCAAAGCATCCGATAAGTATTAGGTAAGCAAAACGCCACCAGCAACAGCAGTAACTGCTAATGCTGTTAACCGCCTAGATTTGGCAACATTCCCGAATTTCTTGGCAACGAGGATCGGCAATATATTTGTTATCAAAATTACATATAAATCCGGCTGAGAGCGAGTCAATTATTCATAAATTTACGATTCCATGCCGTAAATTTATGAATAATTACGTATTTTTTCAGTAACAACAAGCGATCTCACAGTTTGCAGAGATTGTATGTACTGTAGGCAACAGTGTCACACCAACTGACCTAGTCCCAAACTGAGGTCTAGAGTTTTATTATGGATATTAGACAGCGATATTAAGTACTTAAATACATAAATAAATACTTAAATACATAAGTTTATTTGTGTCCAAGACTCAGAAAGAAATACTCACTCATTTCTCTTGGAGCCGTAGTTTTGTAGGCGGGTCACTACCAACTAGGCTAAATGAGTTGTCGTAAAAAGAAAATACTTTCTGATCTGATTACTTTGGCTCTTAAAAACAAAGATAGGAGGTTAAACAGCTATATTACAAAAAATCATCCAGATCTGGGGGGTTCTTATAGCTAAGCTATGCAGTGCAAAAATACAGAGGTGTATAAATGGTATAGCTCTGTCTTTTACGCTTACCAAATGAATTGCATAGCCATGCCATAATTCCCCCCCCCCCTCCTCCTCGAACCCAAACTTTATGAAAATCAATTTTTTTCGGTTAGAAAATCATCACCCCATTCCCTGAAACGCATAGGTACTAACAAACCTTTTTCTTTCCAGGCTCTTGCGGTATCAGCCCTCGCCCTGATGCTGTCAGCAATCGTGGGGGTCAAGAAACTGGCGTCACATGACGACCACGACGACCATCAGGTCATTTACGCTGGCCACCACGGTCACCACCGAAGAAAACGTGACGTCACCCCACTCCCGTACAGGGGCTGGAGAAAGGACGAATGATTTGAATGATTCGAACGAATGAACGATGCGAATGAATTATTTATTTTATTTATTAAATGTTGTTTTATTAAAGTTTTTAATTTAATCGTTGTTTTTTTAACAGTTTGTCGTTAGCTTTTGAAAAGGGTAAAACAGCTATAAATATCTTATTTCAGATCCTGTAATAGGGAATTATAGTGAGAAATTTTACTAAAAATATTTTTTCATGATTTACCTACTTAGGGGTTTGAGGTCTGAACTTGTAGGTACCTGTTATTAGGGATGATAAGAAATCCTTTGTAGGAGAAAAAACTAAAAAGATTTAAAAAAAAATGATTGATCACTAGTTGGACAATATCCGTCGCGAACCCTGAGGACTAAAATGGAATGCCTCTATGCTAGTAAATTCACCGGATGTCTTTTTTTTTGTCAATGAGAAGGCACGCGAGCACACAGGCTACCTGATGGTAAGTGGGATCTGAGATCCATAGACATTTGGAATCTGAAGACCACATTCTCAAGACTGCAACCCTAAGACCTCAAATGCGCCGCCAACCCTGAGGACCAAGATGGAATGCCTCTATGCTAGTAATTCCACCGGTTGTCTTATCCCCATACCAAAACACAACATTGCAAAAACTGCTGCTTAGCAATAAGTTAAAGGATAAGATGGTGGTAGCAATCCGGACGGAACTTGCACAGGGTCTTACGACTACTAAAACAAGTCCGATTTAAAAAAAAAAACTTCTGTAAGCTAACCCCTTTAGTCATAAATAAAGGGAGGCAGACGGATGCAATAATATGGTGACGAAAGCATAAGATGGATAAAACTTTTATAGAATTCGAATACTATTTATGTATGAAAAATGATGCAGATTATAAGTAGATATTGCACCAAAAAAAAAAAAACTTTAACAATAAAATTCTATGACTTCGATGCAATAATGTTCATTTTTTTATCAGTTTTAGTCATTACCCATATAACAGCGACATTATTTTGACGTATAAACGCACAATAAACCTGATCTAGTTAAAAGATTCTTTGTCACTTTCTGTTACATTAAAATTTCATATTGAAAGATAACGACAAAGCATAGTTCCAACACACTTCAGCTTTTTTTTTATTTATTAAAAAGAGGGTAAATCTTATTAATAACTCTAATTACAAAACTAACCATTTCAAACCAAAAACCAGCAAATTCTATCTATCTCTCTCTCTATCCATAGAGCCTGGAATTTCAATGTGTATGACTAGAAATTCAGGGGTTCCTTTGGAAACACCCACAAGCTCAACAAAAAAGCTGGCCATTTTAGACCTAGGTTAATTATCAACAAAACACTACAAGCTTCATCGAAATTCGGTCAGTATTTATGAAGCAACGCTCTGATTTAAGAAGTTATACTTGTTACCAATTTGTATGATCAAAAGATGGGTAAGCGGGTTTTTTTGCCGGTGAGTCTCGATATCAAAGGGCATAGGGTATGTTTATATGAAGAAAGTTGTCTTTTTCTCAAGCGGCCACGGATGATTGTTACATAGTTAGTTAGAGGACCTCTAAATATACATAGATGTATATAATTTAAGGCGTGAAATAATATCGGAGCGGAGATATTAAAGATTTAAGTATTCAGTTTTTGGTACTGGGCTCCGATGCACTTGGTTTTAACAAAATATGTTTATTTAAAATAATTCTATCATAATTTACCACGTTTACGAATGCGCGAATGACAACACTTTTACCCACGCCCCTTTTCATCTTCAAAGCGCAAAATTTTATTATGAGGGGCATACTTAATGAATGAAGTCAAAATACGAGTAAAACAGGCTACGTAGGTATATATTCAGATTCAGATTCACATTTTATTACTCAATATAACACAGTATAAATTACCTACATTACATGTCAAATTATATGCAGTTACATTAAGATCGTCAGAAATATAATTAAATTATAATAGTAAAAATAGTAAAAGTCAACACAAAAACAAAGTACATTACAAAATAGAATAAAATAGAATAAAATAAAATAAAATAATAATAATTAAAAGACAAAGTAATTTACAAGTGAAGTTCCATAATTATATTTACCGAATAGAATGGGTTATCCAACAAAAGATTTTTAAGCCGGCGCCTAAAAATTTCGTCAGATGATTCGCGTTTAAGTTCGGCGGGTAGACGCTCGTAGTAGGTGGGACCGATATTTATTATGATTAAAATTCTTGAAATATATGTTAATCAGTGGGGATCTTAAAATTACAATTCATCAAGAACGTAAACAGGTACCTCTTTGTACGGTGTCCTGCCGTTTGACCAAAAGTCATTTGGCAAAATTACACTTGACAAACAACGTTTTGCAAAAAAATGTTTCGCCAATTGATCATTTTACTAGTTGTCATTTTAAAAATGGCTCACTTATTCAAATGATCAACAGTTAAATTTACATTTTATAAGTAATTATTTGACAAAATGAACATTTAGCAACGGAGTTATCAGACAAAATTTTAAATGCAACGAGCAAGACGAATCTGGGCAGAACTGACTCGGATAGGTTAGGTTAGAAGGCCAAGGCGGGAGCTTTGCTCCCGCCTTGGCCTTCGAGGTTATTTTTTTCTGCCCAGAAATAGGTAAACTACAGGAAATAATATTTGGTGAAATGGAAAACTGTCAATTGACATTTTATTATTTAACACATTTACCAAGTGTAGTGTGTGCTAATTGATCATTTGCTAATTGAGTTTTTGCAAAATGATACTTTTGTCAAATGTCACGTTTGCCAAATGATTATTTGGTGAAACGTTGTTTGTCAAATGATCATTTGTCAATATTTTTTTGGTCAAACATTAGTGAACCTCTTTGTACACATCATAACGGTGCCTCATACTTTAGTCAAGAGAAATGAAAACGGGTAAGTTTTACCCGACTGCCGAAGGAGGTTATTGTGTTTATCAGCCTATATATTATGTATGTTTGTTCCTTTGTGGCGCTCTAGAAACCAAACGCATGGACCGATTTTGATCATTCTTATTACAATAGATTTGTCTTAATCTTCTCATTGTTACTATATGACAGTAATCAACATTCAATATGGCGGCAACGAGACGCAATATTGTAAAAAATAAGAAAAAAAAAGTTGACGAATTATGACATTTGGGGTACTATTGAATAGTTAATTAAAAAATATCTTTAAGTTTCTTTCATCATTTTTCATTTTGAACTATAATTTAGAATTTATAACGATTTTAAGTTAGATAGCAACAGTCGGGTTTTTTAGCTTGCCTTTTCTTAAAGTTATTTGAATTACCAAACAAAGTGACACGTTTTCATTGCTTCTGAGTGAAGTTGCTATGAGTTTTAATTTCCAACTGTTGAATTGTAAATTATTTTTTATTTTAACCTGTTATATGGTGTTATGAATAAATTCAAAACCTTTCCGGGAAAAAAAATAAAAGCTAGTTCTACCGCGTAGCGTCCAGTTCGCGTGAATTTCAATTTCAGAGCTAGGAATATTATATTTAATATCACATATGAGGTTGCTGAAGTTTATTATATTTAATTATTTTTAATACATGAAAATGTTAACAGTCTGTAGTGTCCACAGTGTTTGAAGTCAAAAGTCTTTGACCAGTGTGTGTTGCCAGTGATGACTTGCGGATCTGAGACGTGGGCGCTAACAATGGGCCTCATAAGGAAGCTGAAAGTCACTCAGAGGGCTATGGAGAGGGCGTGATAGAATCAGAAATGATGATATCTGCAGTAGAACTAAGGTTACCGACAAAGCCCGATGAAACTAAACTTAAGTGGCAGTGGGCGGGGCACATTACTCGAAGGACTGATGGCCGATGGGATCAGAAGGTTCTGGAGTGGCGTCCGCGAACCGGAAGACGAGCTGTAGGTAGGCCTACAACAAGATGGAGTGACGACCTCGTAAGGATCGCGGGACCGCGGTGGATGCGAAAAGTACAAGACCGGTCTGAGTGGAAAGCCTTGGGGGAGGCCTATGTCCAGTAGCACAGTCTGTATGTAAATGGTGTAGAAATTCTTACAAAAAACACTGAGTTGATGTAATAGTTGAGTCAATAAAGTGATCCTACGCAAATCGTAAAAATTAACAAGGATATGATTTAATTCCTTAGTATTCTCTAAGTAAATGTTCGTCAGTTTTTAGGTGTTTTGCCTTAATTGTTGTACCATTATAAGTGAGATAATGAGAATTTTTGGAATAGGAAAGAATGAAAATTACTTCACCGACAAGAGCCTAGCTCTTACGTGAATGATGATAATGATCATAATTGGCCAAATTACTAAAAACAATGTTTACTAAACAATTCGTGTTTTATTTTAATTTGATACACATCTAAATCGAGACAATTCTTTGAGAAATAATCGCTAACTTTGGTTTGGTTTTGTAAATAAGATCTAATCTACTTCATCCTGCCCATTTGATTTTGTAATAGGAACAAAAAGATTTAGTACGCTCTGCCAGGTAATTTGAATTATCGATATAAAAAATGTCTGACATTGGAAAGGTATCGGAGATTGCCTGATAATGTTTAGGCAGGACGAAATAAAGTATAAAATGACATAATGATGAATATCCTTAGTAATTTGACCTCCCATTCCAGATTTGATTAAGCCAGAATATACAGTAAGTATACCTAGTTTTCGCGTTATTCGTTTGTCTAGCATTTGTTTATAGTTATTCCCTCGGTAAGTACCACATTTGCTGAGATAAATAGTAGTTTATGCAACTGATGTATAATGAGAAGCCTTAAAACACGAGTGTGGTTTTATGAAACGAGCGTCAGTGAGTTTCGTTATAGGATCACGCGGGTTTTTAAGGCCTAATTATGTACAGTTGCATACACTACTCTATCTACACACATATCATAAGCACTCTTAGATGGGTTCTTGACGACAAAAATGGCGGCAACACAAATTTGTGCTGTCACTGTCACGAATATGAAGGGTGTTTTTTTAATCATAGACAAACGAATGAAGTCGCTATTCCCATGTCACTCGAGATCAAATGTCTAGCGGTTTATATTTAAAATATATTAATACTAGAATACTGATACTGTTATAACATTACAGTACAGATTTTACCTACTACCACAGACAAGAAAGTTCTCATAGTAAAATTGGTTGTAATAATGCTGGTCATTTCCTACGGTTTCTGAACGCATAATAGAGCGTATGATATGTGCGTAGATAAATATATTTTATGCCATTTCTTGTGGTAGTTAGCCGAGAAGGTTTCAAACAAACAAATAAAGTCACCTTCGTAGTTATAGTATTAGTAGTAGTGTCGGTTTTTAATTGTCAATATGGCTTAGGGTTATGCTTATTTGGGCCTCTATTCAACACGGTAAAAACCGTATCAATTTTGACCGGTTATCGTTTTGTCAACGTTTTGATAGCTCTTATTTACTTGTCAGTAATGGCCTAGAATAGATGTGCTATACTTCTCTAGTGTAACCAAATACACGCAGGAGCAAAAATACCGGGTCAGAGTGCATTTTTCATACAAACGAGACTAATTCGAAGCCTTGGTTCCTCTCCAGGGGTTGTTTTGAGTGAGGTTTAATGGCAGATAGTCCAAGGTTCAATAGAGGAGGTCAAAAGTTCTTAAGATACCTAACTGATCGCACAATCAGTTAACACCACAGCGGGAGAGTTTGGGTCAGCGTTTGGATTTCCTTACATTTTATTGCCATTTTAGATGTTTTTCTGAACAGGCACTATTCCGGCGTCAACCGCAGATTCTTTCAGTTGGGTATCCTAGGCACTCTGGAAGTCCTGTATCGATGCTCGGGGTATTCAGCATCAGATTACACTAAAAGCATTCCTGGCGAGGAACCAAGGCTTCGAAATAGCCTCTTTAGTATGAAAAACGCACTCTGACCCGGTATTTTTGCTCCTGAGTGTATTTTACAATGAAACCAGAGGGCTTATTGCCTAGCGCCATCGCAATTGTAATCGTTTTTATTTTGACAGTTCGTAAGTGAGCCTGCATATAAAATGAGAACAATTGTTCCACTTTGAAGCCGATTGCAATGGCGAGTGCGTCAGGTATTAAGCCTTAGTATTAGTAGGTACTCGGCTATTTATGGCATCTACCAGAGTAAGTGTAAAGGGTGGTTATTAAAAAAAAAGCCTTTATTGAGACAACGTTAACTGCTTCTATAGAGTGACAAAAATTAACCACACTTCTTTAATAAATATATTAATCATAATATAATATAATAATAAATAAATTAATATGATTTACTTTCGTCACACAATGAAAGAGAAATAACTTTTCTTAATTATTAACTACCTACACATATCTGATAATATCCCTAAAACCGATTTAATTTTACTGTACACATATATTATTTGGTACCTTTAATATACAGTACTTAAACTATTAACTCATGTAATATAATGAAACAGGACGAAATAGGAGACAATGTCACACCAATTGACCTAGCCCCAAACTAAGCTCTAGGCTTGTTCTATGGGTACCAGACAACGATAAAAATACTTATTTAGAGAAATATACACTTAAATACATAGAAAACATCCTTGACTCAGGAACATATATTCGCGCTCATCACACAAATATCTGCCCTTACCGGGATTTGAACCTAGGACCTCTGGCTTCGTAGGCACGGTCACTGCCAACTAGGCTATGGTCTTTAAATATAAGAATGTACGAGTTCTCAGTATCATACTAAGTTTTTTTAACATCTCATTCATAAATGAATTTAAAAACTTTTTGCACGATCCATTTTAATTCAACTTATAAAGAGAAAGCCTAAAATGATTCTTATAAGACGATGTACGTGATGAAAAACTTATTTCATAGTTTTTTTATGTCATTTTTAAGCGATTAATAGTGTGTTATAAGGTTTTTAGGTTGCGGTTACAATGTAGCTCATTATCTTCTCAGCGGCATAGAAATATACTTGTTTTTTTGGCGTTACAATAATAACGGTCAAATTCGCACACATTTACCTAAATAAATTAAAATTGCAGGAAAATATTGATGCAAATATGTAATTCTTGATATGAATGACTTTTTCACGATGACAGTTCGGCTGCCCTATATCAAAACCTAGTAAGGGCTTTTGACCAAATTTTACAGGAGAGAGCAAAAACATAAATTTAGTCAGCCTTCGAAAAGTTTCAGTTTTTTGGGAAAAAATCAATATGAATTAGGTTGAATACTAACTAAGCCATGTATTAAAGTCTGAATTTGATAAAATATTTATATATTACACGTTTTATACCCCTTACTAACTTTGAAAATGTATGCACCTAAGTTAGTTCACGTAAAAATCTTTTTTCAAAATATAGCAAGAGCACCTGCTAGGTTTTTAACTTGGTAATTGTTTCAACAATCTTTAAGAAAATTTAAATCTATAACTGCGTGTCATAGCTTTTCAATAAAACTGCTGTGTAATATTTTTCAACCAAATCAACCGAAGCGTCGTTCACTGACAGATCCATCCAAAATGAATTTTGTTTTAATTTCTTTTGACTTCATTAAAGGCAGAAACGTGTGTAAAATAAAAGTAATGAATGAATGAAGGTGATTTGATCTAATCTTAAATACCGGCCAAGTGCGAGTCGACCTCGCGCACGAAGGGATCCGTACCATTATGTATACAACATTAGACAGCCGTTATTTACACACATCGAGAAAAAAACGGCAAAAAAATCACGATTGTTGCATGGGAACCTAACTATTTATTTTATTCTGTTTTTAGAATTTGTTTTTATAGTGGCAATAGAAATAAATCATCTGTGGAAATTTCAACCGGTTAGCTGTCACGGTTCATGAGATACAGCCTGGTGACAGGCAGACAGGTGGACAGTGGATTCTTAGTAATAAGCTCCCGATTTTACCCTTTGAATTCAGAAGCCTAAAAACAATTTATACAATTAAACATAACTTTTACTGATCGACAGTTTTGTATGCATTTTACAAGTTTATGTTTAACTTGTACTGTTCATAGGTATTTTTGTAAGTTATCCGTCATTTGCAAGTCAATTTTGAACCAGTTAAGGGAATGGGCTGAAATTTGGACCACATATCGACGGTTCTGTGACTCAACCTCGTATATAGAATATTGTCCAGTATAAACTGACACTCACGACCTACGCGAGTGCATACTTAGTGCGTGTCAGTTTATACTGGATAATGTTCTATATACGAGGTTGAGTCACAGAACCGTCGATATGTAAACCCGATGACAATGCAATATTATGGTATCTCAGAGCTGACCAGATGATGGAGCCGGAAGGTGGCGACAGGATCTCCGCTATAGTTAATATAGACCCACCATGTTGGGACTCAATAGTTTGGTCTTAGGTCTAAAAAAACAGTCTACAACAAAAGCTTATCCAAAATGTAAGTTTTGTCAGAAACTAATTTCTTGTTGCTTAGCTTTGCAACAAAGTAACACTTATTTCAAGGTCTGGAGAGAACTTTAAAAATAATTTCTGGAATAATTTGGCATCTGCATATTTTTGTCGACCCTAATGGTTGCATCTAATTAATACAAAGTAGTGCTGAATCAGCTCTCTAGAGTTCTTGGCTAGGGTTCAGGGTTGAGCTCGCGACTTTGTTTGTTTTTCTCTGGGAAAGTGTTAAATTTCCAAAAAGTATGAATAAGTATGACTAGCATAGAGGCATTCCATCTTAGTCCTCAGGGTTGGCAACGCATTTGCAGTCTTAGGCTTGCAGTCTTGTGAATGCGAATGTCTATGGGTCACAGTTTCCACTTACCATCAGGTGGCCTGTGCGCTCAGTTGCCTTCTCTATTCGCATAGAAAAAAAAAAAAGTAGGTCATGTAATAATCTAGAACGAGGACTCCCAGCGTGAGTTCTAAATTCAGTCGAGTTTATAAATAATTGTGTTAAAGGTTGTTCTTTTTACAAGCTTGTACGTCAGTTGAGGTCATATCCTGCAAGACAGTTCTCCGTTAACTATGAACCATTTTCCTCTACCTTATAGAATAGGTTGAAATTCTGATCGGATCTTATGTAAACCCGATGACAATGCGACATTATGGTACTCGTATCTAAGAGTTGATCTGATGATGAAGTCGGGATGTAGCTACAGGCTCTCCGCTGTATTTAACGTAGACCCACCGTTTTGAGACTATGCAAAAGAAAGTACAGTCGAAAAAAACTGTCACAATAATGAAAATGTTACTTTAACTTCTTGGCAATAAAGTGTTTATTATAAGACTATTATAACTCACGCAGATTTAGTGTAACCAAAGGAAAACAACCTTATACTAATAACTACTAATAACGAAGAAATATTTTTGTTTCAATATTAACGAATTATTATTATTGCAGCGTTTTGCTTATCATAATGGCGGTCGACTGTGTTGTGGAAGTTGGTTGAGTGTTACAATTGCTTCAAAGGGTTAAAGGTCATTCGTTGACCTTACCGCGGTGAAGCAAACATTAAAAATGTTTTGGTTCTATATACCTATAGGCGTTTAATTGTAACACTCAACCAACTGTTCCATACAACAAAGTCGACCGCCATTATGATAAGGGCGCAAAAAAGCTGGGTGTCTGTTCTAGACATAACATGTACGGTATTTGTTTTTAACCAAGCCACCACTACTGTGAAGTTTAATCGAAACTTAGTCAATAATAATTTGTTCAAATACAATAATACTTTATCATGTCTAGGGGACACCGTTGATGTAGGAAAACATATCGAAATTTTTATTTGATTTCATCCAAATCCGTCCATCCGTTGCAGCGTGAAGAAGTAACAAACTAACACACACACGAACACACCCACAAACACAGTAACACAAAAAAAAACTCATTTATAATATTAGTAGGATTGTATACTAACGCATACATAGCATCCAGGAGGCCTATTATGATCGTCGTTATCGATGTGTATAATCGTGACCAAAACATCTGTCACTTTCTGACCAGTATGTAAGTGCGAGAGTGACGGATGCTTTATCCACCGCGATAAAGGCGATCATAATACGGGCCCAGGAATAAAGATAAATATGTATGTTAATTACCAATAAGTATTTTCCTTTTCATTCTCATTTTATATTATTATGGTGTTCCAGGGAGGACTTTAATATTAGATTTTAGCATAAAAACGAAATAGTTCTACATGGCTTTCGTGCGATTGTAAACAAATATATATTATATAGATAGTTAAGACGCATTAGAACTGGGCCACTGTTTTTTTTCTTTCGTGTTAACCCATATTTTTTTTTAATTACATTTTATGATTTTATTGAATTAACCTTACGTCCCTTGCCTCAGTTCAACGACCAGCTTTTACATTATTACTTTTAGAACCTTTAAAAGGACCTTTAATAATTAAAACTTAATTATATCCTAAAATGTTCAAAATAATGTGGGTACGTACCCACATTATTTTGCCCAAAGGAGAACATTAATGTTAAGCGGTTTATTAAATAATTATATTTTAGGATGCGCCGATATTAAGACGGTGAAATAAAGAATATTTTTTTTTATAATAAATTTTGCGAATGAAAGGTTAAATAGTGGCTTTTGCTAAATAAATTAATTTAGACCACCCTTTATAAATATAACAATGTTTCAATTTTTTTTTCTGAACAAATGTATCTCGGTCCAAACAACCTTAACCTCGGGTACAATTCAGAAAGATGTATTATAATGAATGACAAAGAAGAAAGTAGCCACGAAATGGTCCCGACTCACTTTTAGATAGAATTTAAGTAATAACGGTTACCAGTGAAGTAGGCAATTAATTTTGACGTCAACATTTCTATTTAGAAATGGTGACGTCGAAATTTGTTGTCTTTTAAAAAAAAGAGAATAACTTAAACAAAATTGAAGTCGGTATACGATGTTTAAGGAAAAACTGTAACACAACTTTGGAAGAATGTTTCATTATTTCCCAGCACCCTGTATTTACAGAACCTTTGTTCTCCAAATGTAGATGAGAAGCATTTTTCATCAGCTTAACATTTCACGTGAAAGCGGCTCGCATCGTTTTTGATTAAAAATATACCGTTTGTGTTTCTTCGTGCTATCTATCATAGAGTTGTCTAAAACGTTAGAACACAGGGTGTAAAAAACGGTCTGGTACAGTACTAAAACTAAGGCAAATAAATAATAGGGTGATTATTATTTAGACAAACTGTTTTTGTGTAGTTAAGAGTTTACTTACATAAATAAATATTAAAATAACATCAGCTACAGGTTGTTGCAAATAGTTAATACCTTTTAGATTTCTGCCTACCCACGCTCGTTAGTGAACACTCACGGTCACAGTTTATGCCAAAGAGGCCGTCCAAATAAACCACGAGGCGGAATCCTCAGTTAAACCGTTTGAGCTAGTTTGAAGCAAATATTAAGCCTTTACGGACATAAATCCACCCCTGCAGAGCTGTTTTAAGTTAGTGGGTAAAAGTTTAATCCAAAAAGCAGCTTACAAATGATGAAATGCATTGAAATTACTTTGTTTAATTAGATACTTCAACATTTGGCTAATACTAGGTATCACAACTCAAAAAATGCTTGTTATATTGATAAAATAAAATGTTACATTATAATATAACACATTTAAAACAATTTCATTTGGTCTCAAATAAAAAAACATTTATTGTAATTCATCAAGTCAGCCGAAAGACGTCCACTGCTGGACATAGGCCTCCCCCAAGGCTTTCCACTCAGACCGGTCTTGTGCTTTTCGCATCCACCACGGTCCCGCGATCCTGACGAGGTCGTCACTCCATCTTGTTGGAGGCCTACCTACAGCTCGGCCATCAGTCCTGCGAGCAATGTGCCCCGCCCACTGCCACTTCAGTTTAGCTATTCTTCGGGCTATATCGGTAACCTTAGTTCTACTGCGGATATCATCATTTCTGATTCTATCATGCAGAGAAACCCCGAGCATAGCCCTCTCCATAGCCCTCTGAGTGACTTTGAGCTTCCTTATGAGGCCCATTGTTAGCGCCCACGTCTCAGATCCGTAAGTCATCACTGGCAACACACACTGGTCAAAGACTTTTGACTTCAAACACTGCGGTAATTTGGACGAAAAGGTGCTGCGGTGTTATTGTAATTACCCTAACAATACTCCAGCTAAATTGTTTATCCTACTGTATACATAAGTACCTTTTTCTGATTAGGTAAATACAAATATCGACATTGTTGCGGACCGGGAAACGTAACGTTTCTGCATGCAACACGCGAAATTAATTCGGAACCACGAAGCTAGGAAGGAAACAATTAGAAAGTTGTTCACGTCAATTACGAATACATTGCCTATTAGGAACATTGATTAGACATTTGACTTCGTCATCTGTATGTATACCATACATTGTTTTGGCATTAAGTTAACCAACATTGTTTGCTTAGCAAGTTAGAGTAGACGATAATCCTAACCAATATTGAGTTACACACACACACACACACACACACACAAACAGCGAGTTTTTCGCTACCACCATCTTATCCATTAACCTACCGCCAAACAGCATAGAGTAATGACTAACATAACATTCCATCTCAGTCCTCAGGGTTGGCAACGCATTTGCAGTCAGGCTTGCAGTCTTGTGAATGCGAATGTCTATGGGTCACAATTTCCACTTACCATCAGGTGGCCTGAGTGCTCTTTTGCCTTCTCTATGCCATAAATAACACAATCACCTTGACTTGTGTATGTCAATTATGTTCCGAATGATTGATCTCTTGGTTTTACCACCGTTATTACTTACACCTTAAGGAGCGTATCTCGAAAGTTAATGTATTTATCTCGTGGTCTTTCCATTATTTAGCGATATTTTAATAAACTATGAGCGAGGAACGAAATTCAACTGTAGGTACCAACCAATCTAAGGGTTTAAACTGCTACAGTTGTATCAGGGTGGAGATGGAGATGCATAATTTAATAAAAAAACGGAGTTACTAGTGCAAAACCAATCACAGCGTCACCATCTTAAGCAAAACTTCTCAATACTAAGTTTTTTTTGTAGGTATTATTAAAATAGGCTTAGATGTTTTCAATGACTCATAGGAGGTGTCATAAAAATAGGTTTGAGATCGGCTGTTCTAGTACGTCGTCTTCTGTTTAATTAGTTCGACATAATGTGGTACAGTCGTCTCAGAAGAGAACTTAATAAAGATTCAAAAGTGGACACATCTCTTTACGCTCGAATGTGCGAGTACAATAACAAACTAAACTAAATCCTCAAACTGTTTCTTTTCAAATTAAGAAGAACTGGAAACTACGTGTTTAATAAGTATTGTTTCCGATCGTTTAATTAGTTTTCCGCAAAACAGGAAGAAAACTACAGGCGGCTGGTTTGTTGGATTAAGTTTACTTACCTGATTATACTACAAGGCAGATAAGAAGTCAATACTGACACCTGTCATTTCCGTACAAATTATAACTACAAACTCAAGAAAAGGTTATAATTATTAGATTTGACAGAAGTTCGTGAAGCTAACCCCATGTGCTTCTGTTTCCTCAAATCAATCCTCAAGTGTGATATTCTAAAGTATCGGATCCGTAATGAGGTGATCCGACAGAGAACTAAGGTTTGCGACGTAGCCCATCGAATTAGCAGCTTGAAGTGGCAGTGGGATAACCGCTGGAGTTATCGTGTTCTTGAGTGGAGACCGTGGATCGGCTAACGCAGTGTGGGACGCCCTCAGACTTGGTGGAGCGACGATCTTCGTAAGGTTGCTGGCAAGAGCTGGACGAGAGTAGCCGCAGATCGTGCTCGGTGGCGTGTAATGGGAGAGGCCTACGTCCAGAAGTGGAATATTTTTATAATAATTAAAATAAGAATTGGAATTACTATAGGTTAACTTCCATGAAGGTGGATGTGTAGTGGCATTGGTATATCATGTCATGATTTCTGATACAATTAGGTACCTACAAAGACCAATTTAGTCATCGAAAGCTAAAGAACGATGCGTAGCAAGATTGAAAATGTCTTTAAGTTTATACCTAAGAGTAACTGATAAAATTGAATCTGATTTGCATAAATTGGTATACTCATACTATTAATCAATTTATTGCATCCGTGCTATTGGCAGTGGTTTTTCCGAATAATATTGGGTGTCTGAGCCTTTGAGTTTGGGGCCTTAAATACTTTACGTATCGATTCTTCTTGCCAAGTGGAACACATTTAATTTTACAACTTAAAATAATAGTATTTTCAATGCACAACCGTTACACTTGCTAGGTGCTATCAGCCCATCTAAATCCTGACCAACCATAGAACGTTGTCACAGTGAATTGAATCAACGCCATTGTGACACAGTTCTATGGTGAGTGATGGGCTGATAGTATATACATAAAAATAAAGGACAAATTCAATTACCGCCCTTATAGGTAGGTACCAAGAAACACGGGTGATACCAATGACATTTTAAATATTAAATCTCTTTGGGTGATACCTAATATCCTATCGTTTTAATTCACTGATTCTACTAGTAAAATTGTATCACGCGTAACTGAAAATTTATTTATTTTTTGAACTTGTAAAACAAATAAAGTTGCATTTTCAAGAGTTGAATCAATACCTACATTTAAAACTCCGGGCACCCGGAATTGCTAACCATGGACACCCTATATAACCATACAACGTGTTACAAAAATACACAAATACACAAATACAATAAATTATAAAAAGATAGATAAGTTCATCTATTTAATTCACATTACTACAGAGATGTAGTGAAATAAACATACGACTACATTTTTGATCGGAAAAATTCTTATCTTGCTCTCTCATTCAGCTTAAGCTTCGATAAACTAATTAAGAGAGAAAGACAGAAATGACCACTTATTACGATGTTTATGATAATTCACTGCATCAAGGCTTCTATTCTACAGGGTAAAACCTAATCGCTTTAGATAATAATATTATCTTCTTCTTCTTTGCCCGCGGCGACTTCAACAGCTACTAGCGCGGGGATATGGCGTTTCCACAATGAAGTGACTTTTCCAGAGTCAAGTATATAAGTATAAATCAATATAGCAATAAAATACAATCCAATCTTCTCCAGGGAAGATTGGGGCCAACGTTGTACGGTGATATGTAGGACAGAGGTCAAGATAGTTTTAACCTCTGCACCACTGCAAGTCCACTTGAAACGAGAAGTAAGATGCCAGATACACGAAATAAATCCAAGTCTTCTATTACTGTGCAACACAAAGGCATAAGAAGCACAAATCACTATCAGAAAATAACTTTGAACACCTAAATACACATAAATACAAAACTAAAACAAATTACACTTCCGCCATCTTTTAACGTTGCAAATGGCTTTAGATAATGTTATTATATTGTTTTAATTCGGCCGCCATTGCTGTCAAGTGAATAAGAGGTGTCATACATAACGTTGACAGTAAAATAATATGTCAAAAGCAATTAGGTTTCACCGAGTAGAATTAGAGCCTCTCTACTTACATTTATGGAAATCTTTAGATCCATATTAAAAATAATAATAATGAGAATGATGTATGTACAGCGCCATCTTGCGGATTTAACGGAAACCTTGTGGGTTATAACTAGCTCCACAGAGTGAAAGTCATCAGTTTACTTTCACCAACGACCAATTAGCGTTCATAAATGTTCACAGATGGCGCTTTAAGCACATTTTACACTGAACTCACACCAAATTAGTCATGAATTATCACAGATGGCGCTCGCGAATAATACGAATGTTCTGCGTTCTCTTTTAAAATCCCACATTTATTATAATAAATTTACACGTTTTTATTAGCTCACTTTTGTCTGTTTGTTTGTTTGTCTTTTCAGTACATTTCGCAATCAATGAGCAAATGATTTAATTTTTCATTCGAAGTTATGACAAGGCAGTCATTGACACACAAGTGTTCGGAATTGAAAGGCAATTGCTAAAACGCTTCGGCAATTTAATTTTTTTTACGAACCATAACACGATTGTTCTTTCAGCAATCATAGGCATGGGAAATATTTCTACTTACCTAACCTTAGTATTGGTATCATAGGTTTTAAAATGTTTAGGAAAGTTAGAAAATAACTCAGATTATAAAGTGGAAGGTGGGGTGAAATACCCTAAAAACATTTCGAACATTTAATTTTCCCCGCTAATCAATAAAAAAATTAGTTTCATGCGTTTCTTGTTGCTCTTTCAAACAGTCGCAAATCTAAAGATCATTATAAAGTAGTCACTAGTACCAGCCAAAGAAGACGAAGAAAAGTGAGATATCATGGACTGAACAAAGTGAGGTCTTAGATTCAACCAACTTAGTGGGCATTCGTATGTTTGTAAGTTCATTACTTCGAAGAAAACTTTAGCGTTGTTGATTTTATATCGGTGAAATTTGATAGAAGGGTATTGAAGGCAAATATTTTTTAAGATCAATCTTATCTACTACTTACTTATTTAGAAGTGAAAGCGGAATTCTTGATACCTTACAGTCACATCACTAGTCAAAGTTTATAAAAAGACACAAAAGGAAACAAAATACAGACCTATTGTTTGGAATACAACAAGATACAAAGTCGCAACAGTCTGGCGTCACCTGCTTGAAATAGAATATTAAATGTAAGTACTAAGTTTAAAAAAAATATAGGGATGTTTTCAATGAAGATAGCCAAAAATTTAAGACATGTAAACCACCAAAATTGGAAAAGACGCTTTAAATATGTTACGCTATACGTAAAAAAACATTTACCAAGAGAAAGTTACGCGAAACATTACAAAAAAAATGTTTACTGCAAAAACAAATGCTGTGTATTATTTACAAAACAAGACCAGAGAAAACTAAACTCAGTTAATGTGCCGCTGTTCTCACACAAGACTGTAATAATGTTGAAATAGTGAAAAATTGATTTTGGACTTCCTACTACAAGCCATCCCGTATACGTTGATTGACTATTATGTGGTTTTGGGACCAAATTCATGAGGCAATGTGATCCTTTAATGATTGTGGATTGACAAAGGTTGTCGATCAAATACCGTCATTAACTACGTCTACAATATTTTGGCAGTATGGTAATGTTTACTTGTTTTTTTTTAATGACAGCGTAGGCAAATGAGCACATACGTAGGCCACTTGAGGGCCCTGCCAAGATACTCAATACTCAATACTCAATATTTTATTGCAATCATAATGTACAAGGATGGAAATATAAAGTAAAAGTTTCATTATGAACCCTGTTGGGCACGGCAAAATTTTTAGAGAGAGGGAGACTTATTATTTCAATAATATGAATAATATTTATTAAATTATTGTATTTATGTATAATTTAATTAGCATTATTATATTTTTTCATCTAAGTATTCATTGATTGTGTGTTGTGTAGTAAGCTTTGGTAAT
Source organism: Acleris sparsana (assembly GCA_923062465.1). Lineage (NCBI taxonomy): Eukaryota > Metazoa > Arthropoda > Insecta > Lepidoptera > Tortricidae > Acleris > Acleris sparsana. Next base: position 9,867,220 of record OV281307.1, on the reverse strand, counting down.
AAGTAACTGTTTGAGTTTATAAAGTAAATTGTTGTAAATTTTTATAGTCATTATGTAAGGGCCGGATGAGAAGATTTTAAGGCGGGAAAGTGGCAAGATAATTTTAGATGCACTACGCTAACTAGCGTTTCCATTCGTTTCGTTTTTAACCAATTGCGTCACAGGTAGATGACGTGATACGAAAACTCACGTCGTTATCTGATGGTATATAGGATCTGGGACCCATAGAAATTTGCATTCTTTTTAAGACTGCTATCCTGCGACTGCAAATGTGTTGCCAATGCTGATGATTTTTGTTTTATCCCTATACTGCAACACAACAATACCAACACAATTGTTTGGCGGTAGGTTAGGATCCCGACAAAGGTTAGGATGCACAAGGTTCACTAAAACTATATGTTATCAATCTGTTACTAAATAATTGTTTAACTATTTAGGTACGATTTTTTTTTTTTGCAGAAAGCAGTGAGCAGTGTGGCGTAATCGCAAACATAGAAACTAAAGATGAATTTCCAAAAAATATTTTTTGTTAAATACTAAAAAAAAATAAGACATCGTTTCGGCATATTTTAAGACATGTTGGTTTTGGTAAGTATGTTTCAAGCTGAAGTTGCTGATAAGTTTAAGTGTTGGGTATTGTTCACTCTGAACAAAGAACTGAATAGGTTATAAGAGCAGAATTTTGTATTGTTCTTGAAAAGTTGATAAGCCAAGGAACGTAACTGGGGACTTAGTCAAGATGCAAAACGTTAGCAATTTCGAAAATTTACAAAATGGGATTGACGTAAGCTGATGACAGATTGCGAAAACTGATTTTTTTTTATGGCATAGAAGAATAGAAGGCAAACGAGCACACAGGCCACCTGATGGTAATTGGAAACTGTGGCCCATAGACATTCGCATTCACAAGACTGCCTAAGACTGCAAATGCATTGCCAACCCTGAGGACTAAGATGGAATGCCTCTATGCTAGTCTAATGACTGTCCGGCTGTCTTAGCTTAGTTTGGGATTAGAAAAATTGGTGTGACAATTATCCCGTTTTTTTTAAATCAAAATCTTCAATTTGGCCTTTTGTGTTGTTTATTTCATCGGAATTCACCCCGAACCTACCTTGCGATATTTTCCATAAATCTACAACCCCTCATAGATTCCGTTCATATTCAAATTCGAAAAATTCGAATATTCTTCCTTAATTTTCATAAAAATCATACCAACAATACGCAAGTTATCATTGAATTGTTGATTATACCATCATCATCAGAGACATTTAAACTGGTTCCTTTTTCAAATTTGTGTATGAAAAATAGTCAGGCATGACTTAACTGGTCATTAACGGACTCTTAAGAGACCCTTACTTTGTTCAGTTGTCTACAAAGAGATATACAGGGTGACCCAGAAACCGACGTCAACCTGCTTAGGGCTGATAGAACCACTAAAAAGCTATTGATTCAACCCCTATGTATGTTCAGCGATTTTTACTAGTTTCAAAAATATTGATCATTTTAATTTTAATTTATGTAATTTACCCTTATGTGTCCATGTCACGAAAAATCATAATTTTTTATGATTTATTTCATAAGTTTTTCAGTGAGATCTTACATAAATAGATAGAACCATTACGAATCAGCGAAGTTTTTAAACTAATTTACTCGTTTTGTTTTCTGGTTTTTTCCTTCCAAAGGTGAAAAGCAAACACTCAACTGGGAAACCTAGTATGGAGAAACAATCTTTATGTGATTACTTATCCCTGAGAAAATAAAAAAAATAAGATGAAAATGATCAATATCTCCGAAACTATTAAAAATCGCTGAACTAAAGGAGAATTTAACTCCTTTAGTTCAGCGATTTTAGCTGCTCTATCAGCCCTAGACGGGTTGACGTCGGTTTCTGGGGCACCTTGTATACTTTTTACCTTATAAACATTGTCATAAGGTTCAAAAGTGGATACATCTTTTTGTACCCGACTATTCACTCGATATTTCGTTACTTTCGTAATTAGAAATTCACTGGACTGGTCTACCTTGCGGTCACTACAATGGGCACCACTGTTTCCGACGCGTGGTTTGATCGGGACCACTGCGCCAGAACAAGGGAATGCGCGGAAGGGACCCACGTCATGTGCATGTATTACAACCCTGTAAGTATCTACATTTAGTTCATTTTCAACGTCTGCCTTAATATCATCAATGACTCACAGATGTCCATCAAGACATGCTACGCGTTACCAAAAGATCTTCACAGTTACATATGAGAGAGTCTTGCTGAGGTTCTAGCTACATTGTATCTTCGATTGGAAATCACTTGAACATACTGCCGTGCAGATCCTAAACCACAGTAAGTGCTGTTTTTGCGATTTTTTGTTTTTTTGTGAGGCTGAATCAGTACAACAAGACGCATATTTGTGTATACTCGATTTATGATTTGGACGATGGGAACAGTGGAAAACCGAAGCCTCCACGTACAGTAAATGACAAAAAGTTAGCCAATTATTTTGATAATACTAACTAAAGTGCCGTAAAAACGACTACGGCTTAAAATTTTGACATTTCACTGATTAAAATACAGTAAACATCTAATTTTAAACCTTAATTAGCCAGTGAAGAGCTGTCAACTTTTAAGCCAAAAACAGATTAAAATACAGTAAAACATAAATGTACTAAAATAATTATACTGTGTTGCAAATCTTGTTGTTCTCTTTACCAAACTTACTAAGCTAAAGTACAGTAAAAATATCATACCCTTATTTTAATTTGTAAATTCCTTATCAACCATTTCTAAAAAACCATCTAAAAGACAGTAATAATATGTTATACTGTTATTTAAGTGGTAAATTTCTCGAATACAAGAGCATTATACAATTTAAAGTACAGTACCTGACTAACTTACTGTGTTTTAGATAGTAATTTGACTATTTTCGTATGTCTTTGCTGTATTCGTGGCAGCAGTTACTGTGCGTTAGATCGGATTTTCGTCATCAGTCGCGTTCCCGCGTTGTGCGAAGCAGACCGTCCGGCGCCACGGAGCACGTGGACTGTCGAGGTAAGTACCTAAATGTTTGTTATATAACAATTTGCATACAATTTCTTTTGAAATATGTCCAAGATCTTTGTCCAATGTGTATTTGCGTCTCACAGTGTTTGCTTGGAAAAAATGTGAGACGCAATGCACATTGGACGAAGATCTTGGACAAGTGGAATACCACCCTAAAAGTAGTATAAAAAAAAACTACAGATGCTCATTATTATCTAATCAATTCATTGTTAGTTTGCTTTTTTGTCTTTATTTCATTCTCAATTAGTTCATTAAAGTTAAGTTACTAACTGCCACACTCGGAGACGTCGATTAAATTTAATGCTTGATTAAATTTGCTGCTCTCAGTTTCTTTGCTATAGCAAAAGAATAAGACAAACACGTCACTGAACAAGCGTTAAATTTAATTGACGTCTCGGAGTGCGGCAGTAAGTAATTCTGATCAAATTACCAATTTCCGAACATTGATTTTTTGTTACCTATATACTGGCCCGCAAAACTAAGTATCACACTCTGTTAGAGATTTATCTATTCTAAAAGTGTGAAACTAAGTTTTGCGGGCCAATGTATAACGTATAGTCCGATTGTTTTAAAGTAGGTACGATCGCCCACACTGTTAACTGTACATCGGTAGACCTTATGCCTTTTGTAATAAGGTCCACCGATGTACATTTAAGAGTGTTTGCTGTTTGTATGATATATGAAAATGGATCAATCAACTATTGTTATCCTACACTTTTTTTTTTAACTTTGTTAGGCTTTTAAGTCAAAACAAAAACTAAATGGGTTTTCTTTAAAATATTGCGTGTTTTTATTACACATATACCTAAACAGTGAATTCTGTTACCCGGTTGATATCTTTATTAAACAATTAAATGTTGTCCCCAGTTTTGTATGAAAATAGTGGTTTGTCCCCTAAGTTACCTGTATTTTTGGCAATCATATTATTCTGATTTGGATAGCTTATTTTACACTAAACTTGTACTGACAATGAATCTATTGAATAAAAAATATAGTTAATACCGGGCTTTGGTTTAATAGTGTTGAATAAATAAGAGTTATCTAAATGAACAAAGAATAGTTGAATGACCCAAATACCTACCACATTTCGTAATTCGTGTGAAACACTGGTCGGGTCCCTTGTTTGACATAAACGTATTTTACCTACCTACCTACCTGTATATTTATCTAAGTATTAATTTGAAACAAAACCTTGTATATAAGTATGTTTTTTTGTTTTCAGAAAAATGAATAGCAGCACAAAAAAAATTAGAGCCATAGTTAAAAGTTTAGAAAACAAAGATGAATTGCAAAGCCAAAGTAACCAGAAACAAAACTTTACCACTACTCAAAGTCAAAGAAATATCTGTAGTAAAACCAGTTTAGAAAAGCACCGACTTGATGAAGAACTTACCGCTGATTGGCCGCTACCGAAACAAAGTGAATACGCCAATTCCTTTGATCTTGTACACCAATATGATTTTACCAAATTAATGCAGCCTGTAGTTAGCCCAGAAGATTTGCAACTTGACCATGAAACATCTACAACACAGCTATGTCCGGACCAGCCAGAAATTCTTCAATATACAGAACTAACTACTGTACAAATAACCGATTTTCAAAACAGATCATCTGAAATAGAGACCAGCCAGGTTATTTTTAACGATTTGTTGTTAAGTGATGATCTTTTCCCATCCTCGCCACAAGAGTTTACGCCACCAGACGCGGCGTCACGAAATTCCTTAGAACTATCTGAATTACTGAGTACCAACTCAGATGATTCTGTAAAAGATCGTGATTATGTGCCATCCCCTACGGCACCCAGTAGTTTAGATAGTTCAACAGAAAACCGTGCTTTTTTAATTAAGTAGTAATGTAAGCGACGAAAAAGTCTGAATTTTTATAATTTTCTAAGGATCTCATTAGTTATGTGCCATTACCATTAGTAAAAAATAAGAGTAAGTACTTAGTAGTTAACGTAAATAATAAAAAAGTGCCTTACAAAGTCTGATTTTGTGATACATTGTTACTTAAAGTTACCTCTTTAAACTAAGTTATTATGTGTAATGTAATTACATTATTTTTATCTAGAATTACAGTTTTTTTTATTAATTAATCGTGTTTTATTTCTTTTATACCCAAAGAATCTATAGTGACCTATACTAAGTAAATAACAGTAAATTGCCTATGATACTGTAGTTTAGCATGCAATCAGCACCGTCTTAACGAGTGTCCGAGTCTTGTATACAGTAACCAGTTTTTTTACTGTACTTTATTCTGCTTTTATTACGATTTTATATCTATCTTAGGGTACAGTAAATGCTTCAAATTTGAAAAAATCCAAATATTTTATTTCTGGACATGTTGAAAATATTTTTATTTACGTCATCATATTCTGTGTCTTCCATACTTTATTATTACATTAAAGAAATTGTAAATATTCGAAATTAAATTGGAAAAAAAGTGTATTGAAAGGGTTTTTTGCGTTTTTCTCGAAACTTACTTTTTGCACTTACTGTGGTTTAGGATCTGCACGGCAGCATAGCAATGAGCTCTTCCTGAAGTACAACAATTAAACCCACTTGCAAAGAAAACGGGCACTTATGATTTTTGAAGTTATTTAATATACTATTGCTAAACAAGATTTCATGCTACCGAACAAAAAGTATTGTTAAATGTTAGTTATGCGCGGTGGATGCGAAAAACACAAGACCGGTCTGAGTGGAGACCCTTTCGGCTGACATGATGAATGTTAGTTTAAAGGTCGCAGCTCGAACCACCTGGCACCAGACCCGTACTGCCACGCCTGGAGCGGTTAGTATTTTTTATGTGGTTTTGAATGGGCATGCGCTCACTACGTAGCGTCACTGGATTGTCTCGCCCGCAATGTGTCCGCGGACGGCGAATGGTCCATTCGATGATAGCTCGTTGCTCGCATGCCGCACGTGAACCACGCGATGACAGCGCAGGTCCACTCCTTCACCACACGAGGTTCACTGGTGACAACGCGGTGTCTACCCGAGGACTGCCTGTCGACAGCGAGTGGACGCCGAGCAACGAGGCGGAGCGCGTCGGGTGCCGGGTGGCTGTGATGAGGTGACCTTAATGCTGAAGCATAAAATTTCATTTAGTTCATTCAAAATCAAAAGTGCCCGTTGTTTTTGGACGGGGTTTTTCTTATGTCTTAACTTTTTTAATAAAAGTAGTTTTAAAATAATGTTGCTTCGTAGATCTGATAATCTTATTGTAACTTTTAGCTAAAGTGGCCTAAAGTGGCGTGGTAGCTGAATAATTCTTACTCTTATCCCTTAATTATAAACGTGGAATATAACCGTGGGGTAGCTCAACCATGCTTTGTCTTTATCTGCCAAATTCAAATGTCACAATGACAGATAAAGACAAAGCATGGGTGAGCTACCCCACGGTTATTCCACGTTTGTAGGGGATGAGAGTATAAGTAAAGGCATAAATTGTTTTAATATTTTACAATGTACCGCTGACCATTGCAAAATATAGAAAAAAAAGTAACATAGTCCCATATTTTAAATTTCTGGACTTTGGATAAAAAGTATTACTAGATAAGGAATAATTTCACCAAATGACAATCACTTAACAGACGATTAGGGCGTTAACAGCTGATTGATCAAATTTAACATCGTTTGGTGAAATTACTACGTACTAAATGTTGTAAAAATATTCATGTTTACATTTTAGTTCAAAGCCATGGGCCCAGTATGTTCCGAGAATGCTACAGAAGTGGCAGTCATTAATCGATACAAAAATCTACTTCTGAATATTTTTAATGAGTAAGTAACGTAATTCCACGTTTTATAATCAATGCCATCATGTCTGCCAAGAATGGTCTCCAGGTGCTCCTCTGTAGCCACTACGGCAACGTGACTACTTAGTTCTACGTTTCTGGCATTCATTGGATTCAAATTTTGTGAATAGTTCTTGTCAAGTACCTAAATACACGTGGTGTTCTTAGGGTAAAAATGGGATCCTATTACTAAGACTCCACTGTCCGTCTGTCTGTCTGTATCTCATGAACCGTGATAGCAAGAAAGTTGAAATTTTCACAGGTGATATATTTCTCTAACCAATAAAATATCTTGAAAATAAATATTCTATTTTAATATACTGGTAAAAGAAAGGAATATGACCAAAAGACAAAAAAAAATAACTAAGTGAGTAAACTAATCTTTATCTATCTTTAACTTGATCTTTATCGACATAGTTTTCTCGGCGGGGTAACTTCCAATTTTATATTTTCATTGTTGGTTCTCTGAAATATATGACATGCATAAGTAACTTCTTTTTTTTTACATAATAATTTAAACCAAAAGACGTCCACTGCTGGACATAGGTCATTTTCTTACTTTCTACATTTTTTTCTTGGTTGATGTTAAGTCTCACATGTACTGTAATTATCCTCAAATTAAAGTACAAAAATCATTATTTTCTAACTGATTATACTGCGTTTTGTTATCGTTTTTCAGAATACGTAAATTGGCGGCCAATGGAGAGGAGACCGGGAAAAATGATAAACTATTACCGAAGGCATACGGATTGAAGCGGTTGGTGCGTTTTCTAGGGCTCCATTTGATATTTCCTCGTGACGTCATTGAAATTTCTGTATCCTTAGTAATGTATACAGGCTAAAGTATAATTGGGAATATTCACGAAAACATCTACCCCAATTAAGGACTAAAATTATAGAACTTTAACTTTGTCCATTTTTTTTTTTATGGCATAGGGAAGGCTGACGAGCACACAGGCCACCTGATGGTAAGAAGAAACTGTGACCCATAGACATTCGCATTCACAAGATTGCAAGCCTAAGACTGCAAATGTGTTGCCAACCCTGAGGACTAAGATGGAATGCCTCTATGCTAGTCATTACATCACACACACATTATTTTTGTGACGAAAATTATCCATAAAAGTGCGACCCCCACTTAAATACGGTGTCATAGTAACAACATGGCGCTGTTTTTGACACACCGTTAAGCAGCAGTGCGGTCGCACCGTAAACTGACAATAGTAGCAATTCTTAATGTTTGACCTTAATTGGTGTACACGTTTTAGTGGACGAGAACTAACTATATATTGCCGCTGTAAATGTTTCGCTAATTTTCGTCACTTACTGTCGAAGTTCAAGTACCTTAATTTTATTCCACCCATTATAGGTTAACGGTGCCGTTTGGCATTAGAATTCAAAATAAATTTATTTTCAAACAATTTAGCCTATATTGAGTTAATTGGGGTACACGTTTTAGTTTTGTAGGGTTCCGCACCCGAGGGACCTTTTTAATATGCCTACGCTGTCCGTCCGTCCTAATTTTACAGAGCTGTATCTTTTGAACCGTAATAGTTAATTTTGGAATGATTATAGTAAAAGCTTTAAAGAAAAACAACACATACTAAAAAAATGGTGCAGCGATTCGATTCGAAATTGCTTTAAATCGGAATAAAATAATAGGTACCTTCTCGAAACCCTCAGTACGTGAGTCCGACTCTATATCTGTTTGCCGACTAAATAATGGATCCCACATAACAAACACGACATATAATAACCAAAGTGACATCTTCGAACTACACTAGGAACCCCACCTGTAGAATATAAGTAAGAACATATCTCATATTTTAAAATAAAGCTATAATATACGACTTGTTCCAGAAATGGGACGACGAACTCGCGGTGTTTGCGCAGGTCTTTGCCAATCAATGTTCGTTGACGAGAGACGTCTGCAGAGCAACCTGTAAGTCTATATTCCACAAAAACGTAAATGCAACAATAGGTTAAGTTCTCATGTTCCACCAAAAGTAGTGATATCTCAAAGGAATCTCAAGACGTGGACGGAGTCGCGAGCGGAAGCTGGTGTTTCCATTAATACCAACTACATTCCTGCACGAGATTTCAATGTTAATGTCTCATAATGTGCAAGTCTCAATTTTTTCTTTCCTACTCTTTCCTATTCACAACTGACTCCATTTTTATTACAGCAAGATTTCCATCTCCGGGTCAATTCACAGGCGTAAACGTGTTTAAGTTTCCGGATTGGGATATTTCTGAACTTAATGACGAAGGTGAGAAATTGAATTTTTTAGACTACAGCACTTAAAGGCCATTCAGTTATCATATCATAATGCATGATAGACTCAACCCTAGTCGCGACATCGCTGTGTATAAATTGATATGGGTTACGCAACCAGCGCAGCGGGCCTAGTAGGTCGCGTGAGAAAACTTGGATAAAGCATCCGTCACTCTCGTACAAACTTATATTATTAACCGTGTCAGAAAGTGACGGATGTTTTATCTTTATTGTCCCATAGGACCTCTATTAACACGGTAAAACTATATTCCTTTGGCATTTTATCGAATTGTCAACGTTTTGTTGCAATATTGCTTTTGATCTGTTATGGTATGATCTTTTACTAGGCCGACATTAAGTTAATAAGAGTCATCGTAACTTTGACAACACTGTAACCATGCCAAATGCAATGACACAGGGTGTATACTAGTTACTTCGTAACATACGTCACTCGTAACATATTGTGTATCCCCGTACTGTACCGGGGATACAAAATATCAGTTCGTATGTTAATATTCTATAATATTCTATAATGTCAAATCACCTTATTAATCAATCAATTATTTAGTAGCAACTACCCTCGCTTAGAAATGAAGGTGAAACGAAGTTAATGAGTTCATGCGACGGAGAAACAAGTAATTTAAGTACGCGCGCGTGGTGGAGGAAGTAAAGGACGTAACAAAAACAGCCGAGAAGCACACTGTGTTGTATGAAGTGACAGAGCCCTGGTAGTTTCACAGAAGAAGCACAAGGAGTCAATGTTGGCTCTCGCTGATGATTGTGATTGATAATAAAAGATATTTGGTATCATAGACGCGAAAATTTCAGTACCCGCTCAGATTCGAAATTATGAACTTTTAGAAATCAATAAAAATTACCATTTCCGTGATCCCCCCTCCAACTTGGTTAAAGGATAAATACTGGAACTATTTGACGTTTGGTTTTGTTTCCCCATAGGTTTTCATCATGAAGACAAGGTGATTGCTGCCTTAAAAAATATACTGAAGAGAGCTTATTTTCTCAAGAAATTGGTGACGAAACAGTTGATTCAAAATTACCCAAATATTCTAACGTATGTATTTAATTAGTAAGTTATAATTAAGGTTTCTAATAGTTTTAAGCTTTTATTCAACTTGCTTCATTCATATTTGGAATTAAAAACGTAATTCCAGTTCAAATCTTACGAACCACATTCTGTTTTTGAAATAGGCTGTGGAATACATAAGGGCAATGGAATATTATGGTACCCAGAAGTTTATCTGATGATGGAATTGGGAGATGGCAAAACCTTCGCTGTACTTATCACAGTCCAACCGAATGAAGATTCTGTAAATCGCAAAAATAAAAATTAGAATCGTGATCTTTTCATTTTACTTTTTATTTGCCATGTTAATCGTAACTGTTTCCACTGAGCATAGAAAAACAAATTTTATCAGTTTGTGACTGTCTTTATGGATCAGTGTGAAAATTAGCCTCTGGCATCTCTGCCCCGCCTGTGATGATTATGAACAGCCACAAAATCTCTTCTCGAAAATCTTTTTCTGTCAGATACTTATCATACTTTTGAACTTGGTCATAGTTGCGGGGTTTAAAATATCTAAGCGTACAGGCAGCGGGAGTTACTTTGTTTTATACTATGTAAAGAAGATAAAGATGATGACGGCTAAAAAATCTCTTCTCGAAAGGGTTTTTCCTGTCGGATATAATTCGTTCGTTCAAAATAGTGTTCATTAGAACCCTTTGAAGCTTCGGCTTCTTCGTACATATTGTGGCAGCACATTAGAGCATGCAAAGCATTCGAACGAAAGAACTATACTTTTTTTTTTCAGCACGAGATCCACGGATCTGTTTGACAGGGCGACAATTTTGAAAAAGCTTTATAAAATCAGACCATACTTGAACATCATCCACGGAGGCACTTCACACGTTGGATGTGGTATATCAGCTTATGTCAAACGTGGCAATTTTAAGGATCAAGCTGATGATGGCGTTTACAATGTAAGTCCGACAAAGATTATTCAGCACACAGTATTTTTAAAGATATTTCAAAGCACTTCGTGACCAAAATGCTGACCTTTTCTTGGCGAGATCCACTTTATTCGCTGACACTCATTTTATAGAATGATTTACTTCACCGAAGTTTGATTTCATCAACCTGAACCTTATTTTTTGTAGGTTATGTTAAGTATGGCTTGGACAGTTCCTGAGAGAAGACGCATAAACAACTTAGGGGACGGAGTGATGACAAAAATCTGGTCACTGATATTTTCACGAACTTTTCGTGTAAATCTTTTGTAATAGAAGTCGATAACACAATTGTGCCTTCACTTTTTGTAGCCTGAATAGGAAAGGTAAGAAAATTAATGATAAGTGCTAAACTGTGTCTGTATTTTTCTAGATTGTGGAACTTACCTGCAACTTTTCCGGGGAGCCTACCCCAGAATTGCCAGTGTATGAGACCATACGGCCCAAGCGTTTAGGCTGGTCCACCACGTGTGGATGTCCTCCTGGTTTTAGTGAAGACGAGGACTGTCTTTGCGTGGAGTGTAAGTAAACAACATTCACGAAATGAGTACAATTCCGAAAATTGCAAGAAACGGTACAAATATATCTCATACAACATTTAACGTTTCATTAAGTTGTTCCGCTACTGTAATTGATGACTTACATAGAAGGGGCATTATTCAATTTGTTGGCATCATCAACAATACGAGTTTTATTTTGCGAAAATCCACCGTAGAAAATATTGTAAAAAATTTACGTTCTGCTCTATAAAGTTAAGGCAGACGGCCGGATGGACAAACAGCGTAGGTTTAGTTGATAAGATGGAAAGATGTGGTCTCTGCCTACCTCTTTGGGAAACAGGCGGGATTTGATGTATATTATGTAAGTAGTAATAGGGATCCGTTTCACATCCTTCGAGTCCGGAACCCCTTAAAAGGTTCCACAAAGGTTTTTTTCTTTCAGATGGAACCAGACAAAAAGGTGAACCCGATAGTGGACGGGCTGCTCGCGTCATGTCACTGCTAAAAACTCTTGCTACAAGAGAAGAGAAACTGTTCCATACCCAGTGAGTTTGGATAGTGATTATCTTAAGAAGATGAACACTTTCATACTTTCATATTCTAACCTAGCCTAGAGGCCTTAGATAAGATGCATTATCGGAATTTCATCTTTATAGGCAATAGTATAGGAGTGATTTAAGCCCAGCGGACGGTCTCGTCGAGACGTTACTTCAATTCCATAAGCAGTTGTCAGTTACGGAAAAAAAAAACGATCTAGTTCTCAATACCCATTACTTCTTCGTGTTTGTTCTTTGGATATCCTATCAAGTATAAGGTAAGGGCACCTATTACCGCTCCCCCCAAAATCGACACCAATTAACGCGGTATTTTTAAAAATGCGTTTTATGAACAAGTCGATTTTTTCACTAAGAAACTTATTTTACACGAGCAAAGCGTAGTTTGTAGACTACCGGTTTTTTTAGTGCTAGTATTTATGCATCAAATAAATAACTTGCAAACCGCAAGGAACCGCGACGCCGGCGCAAGAGCAGGTTGTGCCATACAAACGCGAGACGCCACACGTAAGTAAACCCATATTTTATTTAGTGATTTGTGTAATAGTTGTAATGACTATCCTAATGCCAAGATTTTTAAATTATTGTTTATTGTTTTCTTTGCGACTTCCAAGTACTATTTTTGTGTGTTTTTGTCTGGAAATACGTTAAAATTAGAATATTAAATACCGCGGTAATCGGTTTCGTTTTTTGCTATGGCTCCTTAATCCGAGGTATACCACGGTAATAGCAAAAATGGTACTTTAGTTTCAATGGCCTTTATTATTTATATCTGCTGTTGGTTATTTATTTTTTTAGTGCTATAAAAAACTTTATATATCTAAGCAGTTAAAGAGCAATTTCCGTGGTATGAAAAATACTAATAAAGGCCTTATTTTTTACTATAAACTTGTGCACTATATTACTTGTTTTCATAGAAACCCTTAAATGTTTGAGTCGTTTATATATAAAGATATAATTTAAAGATATTATTTTAGTTTTATGACTTTTGTTTTATTAGATGGTTAAAATGTTAAGTTTTTATTTGTTTAATAAACGTCACGATAGCTTAATTTTTTTATGGGTCGGTATAAGGTTTTATAGTACCGTGAATTTATCCTATTACCGAGGGTAAGAAAAGATAACCCTCGGTAATAGGATGTATGGGAACCTAGTTCCGAGGTATTTAGATTTTTTATGGGTCGGAGTTAGGATCCCATACTATCTCCTATTACCGTGTGACAGTAAATGAAATATCAATTTTAGGGTACCGTAGTCCGGATTCCTTAATAAAATTAAGATGTTTTTGATAGTAAAGCTTACCCTCTTGGAAAGTGTTGTATTAACTGATGGTACAACGCTTATTTGGTAGACTGGATTTTTATATTAGTCTGTCGAAAACTGGAATAATAGTATTAAGTGTATGTTTATTTTGTATTTCAAAAACACATCTATGTTATTTATTTGATTTTTGTTCAAACGAAGACTGATTATTTAAAAATAATATATAATAAATAATGTTGATTTAATACGCAGTTTTAATTAAAAATAAACTTTATCCACTTTTAAATGTTGTATTTAAGTAGATTTACAAAAAAAAAACAAAATGTTAAATATTAAATGTACGGCACCAAAAATACATTAATCCTCTACCCACGGTTATAGGAGCCTCATCCGCGGTAATAGGGTCAAAGCCCGTCCAATACCACGGTAATAGGAGAATCCGACTTTTTGGGTTTAATATTTATTTTATCCCAAATAATCACCTAAAATGAGGTCATAAAGGTGCAAATTAAAAAGTTCAATCAACATACTTTTATAAAAAAAATCCTTTTGGTCGTTAGGGTGTCTTGATTCCCTTAATTTTTGGCTCTGATTTGAAAACTACCTTAACTCCCACGGTAATAGGTGCCGTTACCTTATAGCTACTAAACTTAATATTTTTTCCGTCAACTGTTTAAACGTAAAATCACAATTTGACACAATAATCACCATCCTTATATTATTATTCGTAATTTCTCAAACATGACTCCTTTTCCGCTTGGTTTGGCCAAATCTTCAAAGTCCTATGATCGTTAACGACCATTTTAAATTTAATATTTAACTATTTACATATTTTTTAATTCTGTTAACCATCTTTTTTAAATCTTGTAATTTAAGAGAGAGAGAGAAAGTTTGACACTACAAGAATTTGAGGTGCGCGCAATTTATCTTCATCTCACGTTCTTCCCAGCTCCAGGGTCATATAGCCCATATGAAAAACTGGTTAGCGTTCGGACCCTACGGATATCTAAATGTCCATAATAGTACACAATTGTCATCATCATACTCTTTTCCTAACCCAACGGGATTACTTTGAAACGCATAAAATCTTTTGGCATATCATCCTTTTAGGCTGAAATTGCAGAATTGAATAAATATCTATTGTGTAGATGAGGTAAGGTTAGGTTATTTTTATATAATAATTAAAATAAAACAGTTGCTATTGAAAAAAACAGTATTCTGCCAAAAGATTTTATGCGAAAAGACACATTATGCGTAAAAAATATGCGTTGGATCGCAGTGAACCTGGTCCCACACTGGGTGGGGTCGTGTTTTCTTCTTTCTCTTTCGTCTATCCACTCTAACTCTGTACTCACACCTTTTATAAACATCGTCGGGCTTCAAACAATTCTTCCAACTTTATCGATCTTCCTCTACCCTTAGATCTATCAACGTTTATAATCATCACTTTTTTATTTATGTTTCCTTCGCCCCTCCTCATTACTTGTCTTTACCAAGCAAATCCATAACTTTTCAACTTTTCTACAATTGGTGCTACTTTCGAGCTAGCGGTAATAATATTCATTCCCAATCTTATCCATTCTCCGCCACATGCACCGTCCTTTAATTCTACTCCAAACTCACAATCAGACCCATAAATGATAACTCAATTTATTGTTTCTAATTTTTTCAGGCCTGTAACGCCAGGGAATGCTCGCAGAAATAATCCAACATACACGGTTTCAGATCCAAACGAAACCGAAGCTAATAATTTACTTGGAGTTCCTCACGATCCTACAATTCTTGAGGTGAGTAGAAATGTAATATTTCTGTAAAGTACGAGTTGTATTAATATTACCAGCTACTTTCTCGATTTCATAATGAAAACTTCTAACTGCTTTAATTAATATTATGTACACCGTTTCCAAAAACTTTAGTATAATAATGTTTGAGGCCTTGATCTGTCCATGTCTGTATTTCAAGCATGAATTTTATATCATGAAAATATGTATGCGCGTGACTTACGATTTTGTTGAACTTTATGGTGTCACTAATCACTAGTGGGTACAGTACATCCAGCTTCTTAATAACTTTCGGTTGGCTAACGCTACAAGTATCACTCTTGCACTCGCATTAGACAGTATATTTGGCACATTTGGCTTGCGGATAAAGAAACTGGTATGTAGTGTACAGTAAAACCAAAGTATGAATAGTACTCAGCTGTCTAACGCTGCCAAACTTGCACTCTTAACTTACACTACACTTAGAATATTTTCATTGCGAACAGCTATTAAATAACTGGTAGCACTGTACAATAATAAAAATGTCTAGCTTGTTTAACGCTGGCTTTCACAGTTGCAGTCGCAACTGACACTACATTTGGCACATTAGGATTGCGGACAGCTATTAAAAAACTGATAGTACTGTACAATAATACCAGAGTCTAATAGCACTTGTCTGTCTAACGCTTGCTGTCGATTTTGCACTAGCAACTGACAACTACATTTGGCACTCGTATTTATAATAAAATGTACTATGATACTCTTTTCTTAAGTACTGCACGGCGGCGGTCTATTACTTGAAGTTTAATAGCTGTATTTCATTCATTTTAGGCAAAACTGTCATCGTTGAAGGAGAAAATTTTAAATAAACAATTAAGGTAAGAAAATCATTTTAATGGTGCAGTTTACTCTTTCCTTACAAATATTATAAGCTAGCTTGCGCGGAAATCTCAAATTTTCAGGATAATTCCAGACTCTAACTCTGACTCTATCTCTGTGCCATTGAGTAACGAACATCCAAAGTTTCGCATCTATAATATTACTTAGTAAAATATTATGTTTAAAAAATGAATATTTTTCGTAACGATTTTAAACAGTCGATATAAAAAATTATATGGGGAAAGTTTATATAGCCTAATAATAAATATACAAAGGGTAATTTTGTCCCGGTAAATAGATTAGTTCCCGAGGCATTAGCAACTGGGCGGAGAAACTACCTGCTACGTGCTAGAGCTCGTACAGCCTAAATATCTCGAGGTGTAATTGATCATTTTCATCCCTTGGTACTACTATTCCAGCTATAGGATTTAATTATAAGACGCCCCCATAAACAAAATTCTGGATAAATAATACTGTGTTAGTCAATCAATTGTTTTACTTGACACATCTAATAAGTAAACATTTGTTTTAGAAAATTCATCGATCATGACATCAAATCCGAGTTTTTAGATATAAAACTTAATGAAGTACCGAAGCACGTATATCGCCGTAGCAGATCTCCGGTACGTTGTACCGCTAACTTATAAAAACAGTAAATATAAGTAGTACTTACGTTTATTAACAATGAAAAATATTGCAATATAAAAAATATTGAAATTCTAATTATAAAGGCTTGGGGCCTAATGCTTATAGTTTTGCATGTCATAACAATAATAAAATAGGAAGACCATTGTAGTTCACAAGACTATAACTGATTACTAAGCTCTTTTATTACACATGCCACATAACTCTCAAAGGATATTTAGTTTGCTTAAGATGATCACATTTTATATTGAACAGACTAACAAGCAAACGTGCTTAAATGACAGTTCTTTAGAAAGACGGGACAGCGTGTAATTTTTTTGTCAGAATGCTTTCTATTTGTTGTTAGAGAAATAAATTATAATAATTCTATAAAATTATTTATATTTCGGGTAATTGGTTAGACAAGTATAAAAGATAAGAGAGCCAGAGAATGATAATCACCAACATAGGGTCGTTTAGAACCTATTGCACTGTATTTGTTTTCAAAAAGTATTTTTTTTATTTGACGACGTTAGAACATGAATCACTTTTGTGTTTCGTGTGGTTAGCAAGAGCGCCGCCGCTGCTTAAGCTTGATTTCAATATATTACGGCAAATCTGGCATCGCTGGGCGGTGTCCCATAGAACATGGTGTATATTCGTACGCTCGACCGGTGTAGAAGGAAATCAAGCCTTAGAGCCAAATTATTAAACAGATTTTGGCCAACATTTCAGTTGCAAGACACGTCTTGTCATAGAAAACTGTCGTTTATAACGTGTCTCAAGATGGTTGTCTCCGCTAAGATCAAATCATTAATACAGCCATTAGTTTCACCTGTTATTCCCTTCAAATTTTTTATTTCTTTTGTTCACACACGTGTGCACGTAATATATAACGCACGCTTTTTTGTCACCGATGTTGTTAATAGCCAGTGTCTGTGGTAACCTATGTGTGTGTGTTCTGTGTTTAGTTTTTATGGTGTTCACACGGAGTAATTTTATTTTGTATTGTTGTAATAATATTTTTATTTCAGAAACCTCAGCTAAGGAAACCTAGTTTGTTTTCCAGGGTAAACAAGTTTGTACTGCCAATTCAACATGAGAACACAGATCTCCTGCGGACCTACAGAACAGAATCAGTTCCAAATATTAAAAACCCTGTGGTTAGTAATTACGAATTTCATCAAGTTCGACCAAGAAAAGACTTTTCGAAAATTAGTGAATTAGTTACTGAGTATGTCAATAAAAAGCGCAGCAGAAAATCACTACCTGTGATTAACTACTTAAGTCAAAACAGGAAATTACAATCTGAACAGCATGTTACTGAGCAAACTACTGCCCCGGAAACGATGATAATTAAGAAACCAGACCGAAGAACTATAAAAGAGTCTGACCACAGTACTAAAAAAGACAGTAACAATCTATTTAACTTACTAGACAAACTAGAGCAGGAAGTAAAATACATTGAACTGAATGAACACGTTAAAGGAATTATTGACAAGAAAATGCGAAAAATTTACGACAGTGTTATTCATGACCCCAAGCGCTTGATGACACCTGAACAAAGTGATGTGGTTGATGGTTTAATTAAAATATTAAAAAATAATCCAGATGATATACTAGGGATTGACACTGACATGCCAAAAACTGATGTTCATTTAACCACATTCTTAAATAAAAATCTGAATGAAATGCACAAGGACAGAGTAACAGCCGTAGGAAGTTCTCCTGATAGCTATGGGAAAGTGGACGGTCAGATGGGTTATGATGGGGACTCACCAACAACTGATCTTCATTTACCTAGTCTCTTAAATGTAAATGGAGATGACAGATCTAAATTCTTAGAAAATTCTCCTGGTAGACATAGAAAAGGAGATGATCAGTTAGCTTTTGACCCTGACACACCAACAACTGAGGGTCAGTTAACCAGTCTTATAAAAAAAAATCAAGATGAAATGCACCAAGAAAGAAAAAGATACAATTTTGCTGGTAGCCCTGGAAAAGGTGATATTTACGACAGTTTCTACAGGGATGACAAAATAAGTTTAGATGATAAATTAGATGCATATTATAAAAAACAAGGAAGTAGCAAACCTTACGGCGCGACTGATCGAGAGATGATACGAGACTTCGCCATCCGCGATGCTGATGAGGTTTTAGGATCAATAAGAAGAAAATTTTACCAGGACAAGCTAAATAATTTGAGAAGAAAACTTGAAAGGATGCGTGGTTATACACGTCCAAGTGACGACGATGTATGTATGAATTTTCATTATTTCTAATACGTATTTAAATTACTCTCTTTTTAAATTATTTTTATTGATTTATTCTTTAAAAAATATCACGACATAATTAAGTAAAACAATTACTTTTCTATGATTGAATAATGAAAAAGATTAAAGTCCTAGAAAAGAAAAATATTTTAATAAACTTTCCAAGCACATCGTTTTGGATTCCGCGCAACATACCACGCCGCAAGATGAATGTTTCTAGTACCTACATAATAAACAGTCAAGGGCAAACATAAATATCCGCACTAAGGTGCAAAAATATGTACACATAGACATTATTGCCATACTTAGTAATAATATCTGTGTACATATTTTTGAGATTTTGGGGTTTATACATATTAATGCACTTGACTTGAGTACTAACTCGAAACAAACACTGAATCATAAAAAAATAATTATTATGATTTATCTACATAAAATCTAATAAAATAAAATAAATATTTAATAAATATTTTTTAAATCTATTTAAAAAATATTTTTTCTTATTTTCCTGTAATGCACTTTCCTAATTCATAACCCAAAACAATTTCAAGCTAAAGTTAATGCATTCATTTTGCTTAAAGAGTTAACAGTATTTTAATCATTTACTACGAGTAAATAATTAAATAGACAATACAAAATTAATAATATAGCTTTAATCTAAATATTGAATTTTCAAAAAAAAAAGTACAATAGTGAATGAAACATCTCAATGCCAACAGTAAACCTTAACAGTCATATAGCTTAGAATGCCTTTACGTTAACATATTATTCAACAAACTTCTCAATTGCAGAAACAAATTGACAATGCTTAAGTTGGAACAAGTCGATATAAGAATATTTCTTCTTATAAACTTTGCATGCTCTCACAAGGTATTGATTCTTTACATATTTTATTATGACTGAACGATGTAAAAAACCACTCTGTGTTCCGAGTACGGGCTAGGGTTTCTGAAAGCTACTTTACACATGAGATTTTAAGAGCCAATCATATTTTGTTCAATAGCTTATATAAAAACGGAACATCTCCCTTGTCTCTTTGCATCTGGAGACTTTCAACGTTCTCAGGTATGAAGGACTTCGTATGCTTGTATTCTTTCAATTGATTTAATATGAACAGAAAAGTTAGGACTCCAAACGGTAGATGCCGTTTCCAAAACGATACGAAAGCATTTTACAGAAGGAGCAACATATAAGGATATGAAAGCACACATATTCTTGATGATGACGATTATTATTTTGTTAAAAATTCGTGCTTGGAATACTGGCGCTGCCGTGTCTGGCCGATCTCACGTATCTTTAGTTACAGCAGTTACGCGTAACCAGGCTGATTCGTTTCTAAATACTGCCATCTGTATACTACAATAAATTTTTTTACAATTTTCTTATTGTTTTCCAAGATAATACACCATGAAAACTACTGTAACTATGTATTTTCACATAGTTGGTCACAGGTCCGTACTGTATCTTAAGTTAGCTGAGAACAGCGCAACAAGAGTGAACCGGCCGAGTAACGCGTGTATACCATATCTCTTCATACCTGACTTCGGCGTTACCAATCTAGTATGAAGGGATGTTTGATACGTTGAAAACCCCAGGTTTTAGGATTATGACACGTTTTTATTTTATTTATTATTATTATTATTATTTAAATTGGTTATGTGTTGTGGTGTCACATTTTTTTGTTTACTTAAATAAAAACTTTTATATAACCTCAAGGGTTTTATATTTACTACTAGCTTTTGCCCCCGACGTCGTCCGCGTAAAAGAAAACTCCAAAGTTCTATCTCCATGCCAAATTTCATTCAAATTGGTTCAGCGGTTTAAGTGTGACAAGGTAACAAACAAACAGATACATACATTTACATTTATAACATTAGTATGGTTTAGTAATATTAGTATGGATGGATAGAATGATAAAAATTGTAATTGTAACTATACTTATGGTTATGGTTATGCCGTGTTTAAATATTATCTTCGCGGGTGGAGTTTAAAGGGTATTTATACTATTTATAGTGACGTTTGAAGTATCATACTTGACTAAAACCCTTTATAACTTTATCCCCGAACGCATATCAAGTAAGCCTGATAAATAATTAAGTATAATAAAGAAATATACTGAAATATACAGAAATACTGACAGAGAACCCATACATTAAAATCCACATACATTAGATCGGTATCTCCTAAGCGCAATCACTTGGGTAGCGCCTGTACCCGCCATTCTCGTGTATTTATAGATACAGCAGGTCGCGTTACCAACAATGTATGAAATTTTACAACTCCCATATTTAAAAATAGCTATAATAAAATTATCGATTGCAAAGTTGTATTTCTTTTTATCTCTTCTCGTGTGGGATTATATTTACTGCAAATGAAAAATAAAATAAAAAATATCCTTCAATAATTTTGCGAGATATGAAACGTTTCTTTTAAAAACTTTCAAACCCGTTTATCTCAAAACAGCTCTTTCAAAGATACGTGAGTTCGGCCAGACACGGCAGCGGGTTCCACAATATTTAGCATGGTATATTACATACTTTAAAGTGTTTTAAATCGTCTGCTTTTTATTTTTCAGCAGAAGAATAGTGATAATCGGCCAAAAAGGCCGTCACTAGAGCATACATGATCCAGCAGTACCCCGCAGAACTACAGTTTGAGTAGACCATCCCTTCTAACTGGGTTCGAAGTGGAATGATCTGCATTCAAGAGCTAAATTGGTTGTCCGGGAACATTGCATTTTTGAAGGATTGCAAGGAGTGCAGGGTTTTATAGGAAAAATGTTCTGACTTATGATTAGTGCTTTGAGTATAAGAGTGATGAGGTATTTAAGAAGTCAGGCCGTTGTTTATTAGCAAACTTGTGCTCTCTAGGGGATTTGATATCGATGGATAAGAAGTCAATTTATATGTTTTTACTCTCGGCTCGATATCAGACATTATAATAAAAGTAGTTATATAGATGTGATTTCTTCAGATTTCTCTGTCGTATGTACTATTTGTTGTTTATGTTGTTAATTTGTCAATCCTTTTGCTTTGTCGCCGATTTTAACGCTTGCATAACGCTGAGCTGGAACCATGTCGTGGCAACAGTTATTATGTCTATGTCAGTATTTTGTTGTTTTTTGTTTGGCTGTTTATCACAAATAAAATATCACCGTTGACCACCTGTGGACATTGATAGAACATTTAGTAATTTGAAGTAGATATTTTCATCTGCACAGCAATCTTTACTATCGACAAAATATGTAAAAATATTGATTGTTTACTGTCAAATCCATTTCAAAATAATAAGTAATATTTTTTTATTATTATTTTTAATTTAAGATATAGGGAGAATAAATAATATTTATAAATATTACTGTAACATGGGTATATTTTATTTGTAGCAATAATATTTCGCTTCATCACTTTAGTATTCGTGCCCCGACTTAACAAACGTCTTCTTATAGTGCTCATTAATCTAAACTTGACGCATGTTCAGTCATGCGTCAGTAAAATAGGAATAAACTATTAAATAAACATGCATCAAGTTTAGATATTTACGCACTACCTATAACGAGCCCTGCAGTCTGCTTATTATAAGATAATTCTTCATTCTGGACCAGTTTTTAGTCATTTATCTTAGAAGATGCTTGTGGGCAATAGGAAGAGTCTGAATAGGTAGTGCCTGTTTACCTATACTTGATGCATGTTCATTCAGTAACTCCTATTTCATTAACGCATGAATGAACATGCGTCAATTTTAGGTTATTAGGCACTACCTACTCGGACGCTTGTGTTATCAAAATTGATGCAAATGCTTTTTGTTATTTTATTTTTATTTTTACTCTGCTTAGAAATATTTTAAGTGTAATTAACTGTACGCGGCTATTTAATAAAAACAAACGTTTATAAAATCACTGTTTTTCAGTTTGTTTATCTTTACTGACCTTTTAAAATGAAAAGACCTAAAGCTTTAGATTAATTCAGTGGCTGGCGTGAAGACGTTGACATCTCGACTTACATGTTTTTTTTTTTATTCCTTTAAACGCTTCGTTTTTTTTTTTATATAGGTAATTTTTTTCATATTTTTATCTTTATTACTTTTTCAGTTATGACCTTTGTTCATACATTGATAACTATACTTTTGGCAAGTGATTGTGGATAAAAACACATATTACACATCACATTGTGTGTATAGATTTATAAATGGTTTTATCAATTTACTCTCGATTACAGTAATAACGTTATTACTTTAACATAACGACATATCAATCAAAAAAATCATATATAACGAGTTATCAACTAACGCACATTAACTAAAACTAAGTGCATAATGTGATATCTCAACTTATATTACTGGCCATCGAGTTGTCAATTTATGTACGGTTAAAATATGTAAGTTGTTAATATAATATCTCAACTTATACTTATGTCCATTAAGTTGTCAACTTCCGTACAGTAAATAAATCTGAGTACGTAATAAGACATCTTAACTTGTACTACTGTCCACCGAGTTATCACGTTACGTACAGATAATGAACCAACGCAATAATACGATATCTCAACATATATTTTAATAATATTTTAATTCTCCAGAATATCTTAAGATATTAACTGACAAACAATTAAAATCAGTGCTGAAACCTCGACGTGTATAGTTAACAATGTTTTTATTTAAGGGAACAAACCGGTATACTTGTATATTTTCAGATAATAATGTAAATAAGAATATGTAGGTATAGTTGTCAATATTACTAATTGCAATAAAAGTGTTGTTTCTATTTATTTTTTCACTATATTAAAATAATTTCACTAATTTATTAACAATCGCAAAATTGTTTACAAAAAAAGCAATAGTAAAACATCGGTTATGTTCAATCTCTATGAGCGTGGCATGTCACTAGCTCTGTGTAGGTACCCTACTTACACATAAAGTTTCCGGCCAGGGCGGCGACGACGACGCTTACTTGCTCACTCTAGAACTTCATTAAAATAATTATAAATAAATAATAATAATTTGAACTGATTTGTTTTAAAGTAAGTTTGTTGTTATAAGATTGTGATCTGCAACGGTGGACGAGGAAAAAGTAAGTAGTAAGCTACACGTCGTCCGTCTAACATTAGCGTGAATGAAATGTACCTACTTTCTTATTTAATAATGTTGTAGTCGTGGTTTTGCAGAAGCGAATGATTTTATATTTATTTAGTAGGAAACGCAAGCTGGAAGAACCCCGAGAACAAACCTGAGGAAATTTTGTCCGTCCAACCATCTTGAATGGTTCGTAGTGTCCACGTCTCGTGTTGCGTCGTCGGCTAGGTTGAGGTATGTCGGAACCCACCTCCAGTCATGAGAGTCTGTTAATTCGGTCACCTCGGCGACGTGATGTGCAACGAAGGGCTTAAAACGTCCAGTTTCCGATCTAATCCAGTTTAAGACCATCTTGGAGTCCGTCCAGAAAATCGTCCTTTCTAAGGATGTGTTGACATACTTCCTCAAACCCTGGGAGAGACGGGCGCCCATGACAGCAGCTTGGAGTTCTAACCGTGGAATACTAAGGTTCTTTAGGGGAGCTACTCGTCCAAGTGCCATTACGAAGGCTAAGTCAGTCAAGGGTCTTCGAAGGTACGCGACGGCTGAAAACGCTCGAGAGCTGGCGTCGCAGAACACATGAAATTCTACTTGTCCTTCCTTTAGGCAATTGTCGGTCAGTAGCCAATGTGGGATCCGCGTGTTCTTCGGCCGTTCTAGTTCGTATAGCCAAATCTGTCATCTGTCATAGTGGTTTGCACCTATTTCGTCGTCCCATCCAATAACGTCTCTCCAAATGTCCTGAAGTATCAGTCTTGCCTTAATTGTCGTTGTCAGTACGAATCCCCAAGGGTCAAAAACATTCATGATTAGCCGAAAAATGTTTCTCTTACACGGTCGTTTGGTCCCAGATTGGAGTTCTTTATCGACTTTGTGATACTTCATGCTAAAGACAAAATTGTCTGCGTCGGGATCCCAGTTGACACCCAGAACCCGCTCCAGTTGTTTGTCTTCGGAGTTTCAAAGAAATTTTACACCTCCCGGCGCCAACTTGTCTTCTGGTAGGTGTCGCAGAAGCTCTTTTGCGTTAGCTCTTTTTTATGGTCACTACGTCCTTCACCAGTCTTGATCGCTTCCTCCATGTTGTCTATGGAGTGGATATAATCGTCGACGTAGTGATTATGGCTTTGACCCTCATTGGGTGTGTATTTTCAAATCGGTGGGCGTTTAGATTCTTGACGATTGAGCCGACGATGGGGAACAAATCGTTCCAAAGGTCATCACATTCATGAACTTCAAGAACTCTATGGAACATTTCTTGGATGCCCCAGCTGACCCGGATATAGACGAAATAAACCCAGATTTGGAAGATCTACAAGAACAAAATTCTTGGGAAAACTCCGAAAATTGCATGTCATGAATATTTTAGTTTCTTTAATTAAAAAAATATTTAAAAAAAAAGATGTTTTATTTCTAATTTTTTCATACTAATACGGTGAATTAGTTGATAACTCGTCGCCCTCGTCGGTGAACCAATTGATATGTCTATTATTATTAAAACTAGACATGATTCTCTAAATCACTAATTTCCACTTGAAAGATAATAAAAAGTTGTATTTAACAAAACTTTTGTGTAGTATAATAACACAAAATGGTTTTTTTTTTTTTTTCCTCGAAACGTCAGTTTTCCCCTCTTTGTATGGTGAATACGTTGATAACTAGATGAAACGTAAGTTGATAAGTCTAATATTAATCAAACTAAGAGGAATCTCACAAATATCTTCTAATCATTCAAAAGTATGCAAAAAAATATGGGTAAATCAAGTTTTACATCAAAGTTTCAAACAAAAACCGATTTACCAGAAAATGTCAAACCTTAAAATAGGCGCCCTGTAAAATTGCCGTTTTAGACATATCAACGTATTCACGCCAGCCACGGAATTATCCATACCATTATTATTAATTATATTCATAATAAATTGAAGCAACTTAGACTTTCTGAGGGTTCATTGAACTGTAGGAAAATTTTATTCTGCTAACGAAAACGACTACATAAATTAAGAATACGATTGATGATGGTATCGTAACCAATCACATACCTAAATTATAATTATGTCAATACCATACTTATATTTTGACAGATTGTGCAGTCACGAGCAAGCGTCATTACTATACATTAACTATCAAAAAATGCAACTTGACCTGCCCTACTTAAATGACTTGAAATAATATTATTATAGCCATGTGTGACTTTCATATGAAACAGACTAAATTTGGATTAATTTGGTTTGTTTTTGAAAGCAATATTGTTATTTTTTATCACAATTCAGCATGAAAATTAATAATGTATCGTTAATGGATTTGTATTGTACAGAACGCCATCTTTCGGTACGAAACGAATCTCTCTTCCCGTGTTTTCTGGCTTCTTAGTGTAACTAAACTCGTTTAACTTTCACCGACGTTTTATATAACATGCTAACTAACTACGCAGTGTTCGAGAGTTTGCACAGATGGCGCTTCTAGTTGATTTTAATCCAGCTCACTTTTTACGACATAATCGTCCTATTACTGCAAATACCGGTTATCTGCAAAAAAGGCATTTCGAGTAAACTCAATTTTAAGGTTTGTGTGATTATTTTTAGATGAAAATTCAAAATCAAGTGAACTGTATATATTGAATTCTGTAGGTCATATGCCGCTCTTTAAACTTTATAATGCAGAGTATCGTAACTGTGCCGAGTTAGCGAGAAAAACTTGATTTAAATGAAACAGGTGGATAATTTGGTAAAACTTAATTGGTTTTACCTGTAAGAAACTATTTTTGAATATTTCCCAAAATAAATGGTCTATTATGTATAAACACACGTGTATTTACACTTGATTTAGCTTTAGTTTACATATTATTAACCTACTATCTGTAAAAGGATAAAAAATAAACATAGAGTTTTGAGTTTCTTTGGTACAACAGCAAACCGTCCCTACACTTTAATGGTTTTGCCTGTAAGAACTATTGGAATGTTTTTTTAAGCGTTCTTAAAATAAATTGACATTACTGATTACAGTGTACTTATTAAACTTAACGGGATTTTAGAGGGTTATAATTGGTGTATGGTTCTTTAAACTGATGGTGGTGTAGATAAATACAACAAGACATTGAATCATTGTCATTTATAGTCCTTTAAAACAGTAATTATACAAAACACAATCTTATCAGAAATTGTACAAACTATTCTTCTTCATCACTGCTGGATTCTGATGCTGCAACATCCGGAACACGGTCAACAATAGTTTCACAGTTAAGCGATCGATACCAGCCATGATACTCTTCAGGGATTACACCTTGATTGCAGAGAGTGACTAAGTCCTTTTTCTTTGCGACGCTGATTGACAGGGGCTTTGTGTACAATTTTCTTAATTCAGGTAGTGTAAATCCATCGTCAAGAGTTGGTGGTGGTTCCACTGAGTTAGGGTTCGATTTTTGGCGTCTTCGTGCGCTAAAACGCGTTCCAGATTGAGGAGTTGCTGGCGTCGAAGGTGTTGGCACAGCTCTAGTATCAAAATTTAAATAAACTTCAGATACGTCGTAATTGAAGTATATTTTTGGGTCACCTTTAACATACTTCAATTTCTTAATTTTCAGCCAGTTTACTTTGTTACCTTCGCAATCTTTAGTTTTATTTTTCATTATAGTGCCAGCTAATTGTTTAAGGTCAAAAAATTCGTTGTGTTTAAATTCTTTAACATGGTATGGGTCTTTCTTGACCTTTTTGTTACCGACTTTATAGGCTCCCTTCGATCTAGCACTTTTAAATATATTTATCCAATCCGTCATAGAGTAAACGTCCTTATTCTTCTTCGCACTTTCAATGCTGCTGTGCATTGAGTCTACTTCCATGTATGAATGCCCAGACTCAAGAAATTTCTGCTCAATGACTTGCAGATTGTCTATTTTGTTCACGGCCCAAAGTAACATAGATGCAACATACTGATTCCTGTTTTGTCCACTACAGGTGTCGGAGAACAAGGACACACTTGTCACTTCACTGGAGATACAATTTGATAGGTAATGGTATAAAATCGTACCAATCTCCGCACTTCCCTTTTTGCCATGTACCTCGGACCAAGGGAAGCAAAAAGCATTGTTGGGTAAAGCACTCTCATATATAGTCAAATTATAGATAGTCAGTTTGCGTAGGTAATAAATTAATCCAACCTTTGAACACGGTATTTGCAGTATGGCTTGTAAATCAAATGATACAGATTCAAAGCTCTCATCAGTCTCTGCTCTTTGTTTGTCTTTTTCTTTCTCTGCTTCGCACGTAACTTTCCTCTGTATGTGTTCTTGGTAAGCAATTTCAAGATCTATTTTGTTTTGTCCTTGTGCTGAAGCGTACTTGTTACACATGAGACATTGATCTTTTTTGGGCACGAAGAAACTAATATTAAAATGTGTCGCAAATATCCTGCGGTATGTGATTTCTGATACAGGGTTATTTTCTTTATGCTTTTCTAAATAAAGCGCATACATTTTGTTTATCGAAAGCGTCGAGTCTAAATATTTACGCTTAGACTTCTTTCGCACGTAATGGCCCTCCATTGCGGGAAAAGAAGCAATATGGTCAACTACTTCTTGAATCTTTTCTGGGGATGTTTTGTTTGGTGGAACATGATGTCCTCGATGATCCTCAGAAGAGTAAAATCCAAGTTCATTTCTGTGTTTGACAGCATCGTTTAATACTGAGGCTGAGATGTTTAAAGTAGAGCAAAAGTATTTTTGACAAACTTGCTTTTTCTCTGAGTCTGTATCAAAATAACACTTTGTCGTGAAAGGTCTTATTGCACGTTGTCTCGCTACATTTACTCTTTTTGGTGGTTGCACTGTTACATGCGAAACTATATAGTTTTTTTTCACGGTCTTGTTCGGGAAAAAAATCTTGACATTTATACATGCATTTTGAACAATCAATTGTCTTTGGCACTTTTGCAGCTCTTATTTGATTTTGTGTAATGTACGATAAGCCTTCTGCACGTCTTTTCTTTGCAACATTTTTTCTCCAGCTCGCCGGATTTGGTGCACGCCAGCGGGATAAAGTTTTAACTTGACTCCAAACTAACTCAAGAATATCGGTTAATATTGGTGTAGCAATTTCAGTGTTTATGTCATTAATGACTTCTTCACGCTGATGACTAGTGCTAGGCTGTGGTTCCAAAGTAAAATCTGCAACACTTTCACAAGCATTGTTGGGGCCTAATAAGTCTTCTAATGTTATTAAATCTGTTTCATTATCAAATCTGCGACAAGAACTCTTCTGTGTCTCTGGGTAGTATGAAGGATCGTCATCAGTTAAGTCACCGCCGAACAGCGACTTGTCCGATTCGGAATCGGACTCAGTCGTCGTTTCTGAAACTCGTCGTGACGAGATAGGAAGCGACAACGGCTCTTGATTCGTCTTTACAATTCGTCCTAATAAGTTACAAAGCGGCGACAGCTCTCGATCTGATTCTGAAACTCGTCGTGACGAGATACAAAGCGGCGGCGGCTCTTGATTCGCCTCTAAAATTCGTCCTGGTGAGTTACGAAGCGGCGACAGTTCTCGATCCGATTCTGAAATTCGTCGTGACGAGATACAAATCCGCGGTGGCTCTTGATTCGCCTCTAAAATTCGTCCTGGTGAGTTACGAAGCGGCGAGAGCTCTCGATACGATTCTGAAATTCGTCTTGGTGATATACGAAACGGTGACAACTCTTGATCCGACTCTGATACATAATCGGGTTCGTTTTCAGAAAAAACATCGCTAATTATTTCGTTCATTTGCGAAGCAATGCATTTTTGCGACTCGTCTAGATCCGATGCTTCATCTGGCTCGCCATCATCTGAAAAATTTAAAACCAACCTTAATAATGTCATATTATAAACTCGTTAATATTAGACTCAGTATAAAACCCTAATATTCATTTTAAAACGCTCATAACTTTTAAACGGCTGAACAAATTTTCATCAAACATAGCTAAGAACCACCAAAAACCATTTTCAAATCGGTCCACCGGATTTAAGCTACGACGCCACACACAGATACACAGACACACAGACAGACAGACAGACAGACACTCGCTTCCAAATATTTAGTTTTTGTACCAACATAATTGCAATACTATTATAATAATTATAATATACAAAATTCTAATTATTTTTATACATACATAATACATCGTTCATTTGCGCAGCAATGCAGTTTTGCGACTCCTCTATAGGTAAATCCGATGCTTCATCTGTCTCGACATCGTCTGAAAAATTTAAAACCAACCTTATACATTTCCTAATGAAACAGTAGATAACATTGTCCTCAGTATAATAACCCCAATCTTCATATTAAAACACTCATATATTTTAAAGGTCTGAACAAATTTTTATCAAACATAGATAAGAACCACCCCGCAGTCACACCTGCTTTCAATTTAAATAAAACCGCGTTCAAATCGGTCCACCGGATTTAAACCTACGATGCGCACAGACAAACAGACTCACTTCAAACTTATAACACCCCTATTTTAAGCGTCGGGGGTTAAAAATGTAATACGTAAAAACCTACGACAAGCCGATGGCAGCGGCTTCGCGTGCGCGCCGGCCTTGAATACGTAGGTACTAGTTTGTATTACGTGGGTATTTATATTAAACCTTACAAGGTACCCTCACTTTTATATAATACTTGTCAATTACATTAGTAGCTATTTAAAACAAACTTACCGAACTAAAAATATACCTACTCAAAAAAGTTTTCGACAAAATGTAACCTAAAAAACGGTTTATTTCTGCAAAAATTTCAAAAAACTGGAAAGAGAATGAACTTTACTTACTTTCTGACAATCCATTGCTGACCCCTACAGCCATTCTAACAATTCTTCTACTTCTTGAGTCCATTATATGTTTAAATTATCACTTTATTCACGTAAATTTCATATTCTCAACGACAACTTTGGCGCACGAGTCGCGACTGAGCGGGGGGATTTCTTCTGCGCGGACGCGCGGAGCTGGTAAAGCGCGTTTATTTGGTTCTACCTGTGTGGTTTTGCGCTAATATAGGGATAAAGCTTCAAGTAAAAGTAATTATACCACCGTTCATGTTTTTAACTGTATGATATTATATTTTCATGAATACGAAGGTACTCTGGCAAAACATTATAAAAAACATTTAATATTTTTAAGCAGTCGATAATAATTTATTTTATGAAATATTTTTTATGCAAATACCAAATAAATACGTATAAAACTTATTTTCATAACATGAAATTATTATTTACATACTATAATTAGACTGCAAAAAACACTTAAAAACAATAAAATGTTTTACTTGGAGATGAAAACAATAATCACTGTATTAATTTACACATTTTAGCTTTTCCCCCTTTATTATGCCACTAAATGTCAATCAAGCTGCCTTATGTAAAAGCTATCTCTGGAAGGAGCACGTTTTGTTGGTTTTGCCTGTATGATTTTGCGTTAATATCGGGATAAAACTTCAAACAAAACCAATTATACCACCGTTAATGTTTTTGGCTGTATGATATTACATTTTCATTTATAGGAAGGGCCTCTGGCAAAACATGATAAAAATCTTTACTATTTTCAAGCAGACGAAAATGTTTATTCTACAAAACATTTTTTTATGCAAATACCAAATAAGTACGTATAAAACGTATTTTCAGAACATGAAATTATTATTTACATACTATAATTAGACTGCAAAAAAACACTTAATAGCAATAAAATGTTTTACTTGGAGATGAAAACAATAATCATAGTATTAATATATACATTTCAGTTTTTGCCCCTTCATTATGGCACTTAATGTCAATTAAGCTACCTTATGCAAAAGCTATCTCTGGAACGGAGGGTCCTATTGAAAAATGGGTTTTACCAGCTTGTAGAGCTTAAAGAGTACATTTAAACGATCAAAGAAAATCACTTTCGACAAAACGGCACTTAACTGGTATTTGAAGTAATAGGACGCATTATTCTTAAATGCAAATAATAAATCTGACAGAATGTTTAGGGTTGAAATTTGGATTGGCTACCTTTTACAAAATAACGAAAAGTATAAAAAGGGTAAAAAAGCGTTAATTGAAACAAATAAATTCTGCAATATTGATAAAGAATATAGCGGACGTTTATTTTGAAATATCAACGATTTTTTTTTTACTACGAGTAGGTTTGTACCAATCAGTTATTGTTATGGTTTTGCTTCTATTCCGTGAGATGAAGCGTCAGTAAAGAAATGTTGGTCATGATATCGTTTAAAGACTTACGAGTGAGAATATTATCAAGATACAACAAATGTGTGTGCCGCGAGTATCGGCTTTTGCAACTTTATTTATATTGAGGGTTCCAACATTTTGGCGAAAATGTACTTGCTGTTTTTTATGATAAAGTTATAAAAAGTGTTACTCACCGTGGCAAGATCGCAATGTAATAACAATCTCGGGATAACTATTGCAATATGTTACAATATTGTTTTTAATCTCTAATCAATCAATTCAGCCCACATCCACTCACTGCGGGGTTAAAGCCTCTTCATGTTCACGCCATCCATCCATCTCTTCCCAACTATCAGCCAAATTTCATCAGACCAACGAGCTGATGTTCTGGTGACGATCTGATGAATCTCTAATACTAATTATAAAATGTTATGTTATCAGATGGTCCCTTGCTGTATACATACTTTTTATTTTGAGTCATTACCCTTTACAGTTATTATTTCTGATATAACTAGGTACAGAAAGTACGGTCTACCAGTTTTGACAAAAGTTTCTGTGAGATCTACTTATCGCTTAGGTGAACACTTGGCACTGTCTTAATATTATTGCAAGAGAAAATCGAACTTGTTGCATTATAACATGCAAATGAACTTCAACCGTAAGGCGGTACAACTTATTTTTTACCGACCTGTACACAGGAATGCTCGAGTGGTACAATATTTTGTAATCGTACAGCCATCGTTTGAATCAGTTGGTTTTAAAATGTCTTGAATTTGCTCGTGTACTGACTTAGGCTAGCTTAAGGTAAGATTCGTAGATGATTAATTAATAATTACGTTGAGTTTCATTTGTTTTATGCCACTATATTGATACATTTTCAGTTTTATCAACCGAGGTGGCATGGGCGTCATTGCCTCACGTTCCATACTAAATCTATGAAGGTCTAAAACTGCCAATGCCCGCGCTCCAGAAGAGCTTAAAATTTTTCTAATTATATATAACTTTCAGCATGCGCTCATAGTTCCGCTCCGGTTTTTTGATAAAATAGATGAAAATTGGTAATTAACTGTTTTTGGTCGGCTGATGCAAAAATACATTCGTATTTATGATGGTGACTTAGTCCGCTAGCAGTGGAACCATACATTAATTTTCTTGAGATTTGGGTTAGAAGGTGAGACGAGCAAGTCTGATTGCTTTGTCTGAGCGTGTAAAAAGATCGTTAATAGTCATTGCGAATACTCAACGTAAACAAAAAGGTGTAATACATTTCTTTACATTGAAATGAATAGAAAAAACCGGCAAAGTTCAAGTGGAACGGGTTCCGTACCATTCTTATTTGTTTTTTATTTTATTTATTGTTATAGTGGCAATAGATTACACACTATACTCAGGAGCAAAAATACCGGGTCAGAGTGCGTTTTTCATACAATCAAGACTATTTCGAAGCCTTGGTTCCTCGCCAGGGGTGGTTTTGAGTGTGGTTTAATGGTGGATACTCCGAGGTTCAATAGAAGAGCTAAAAGTTCCTAGGATACCAAACTGATCGCACAATCAGTTTACACCACAGCGGGAGCGTTTGGGTCAACATTTGGATTTCCTTACTATTGCTATTTTGGCACTATTCCGGCGTTAGCCGCAGATTCATTCAGTTGGGTATTCTAGGCAGTCTGGAAGGCCTGTATCGATGCTCGGTATTCATCATCAGATTTCACTAAAAGCATTCCCTGGCGAAATATGAAAAACGCAATCTGACCGTTTTATTTTGCTCCTGAGTGTATTTGAAAATTTCATGTGTCCTTAGAGTTCAAGAGACATACAGCGGTTGTTAAAAAGTGAAGCAAAATTACCAAAAAAATAACGATTTTTTGGAACGTTTAATTACTAATTTAATTTATTTTACTTTTGCAATAGCGGCAATAGAAATTAACAATCTGAAAATATCAACTGATTTATTACGGTCCATAGATACAGCTTGTTCACAGAAAAACAGCGGAGGTTTTGGTAATAGAGTATGAAAACTTAAAACTTCAATTTTGCTTATAATGTTTTCATGAAACAAAGATGAAGTATTGAATAGAATGTATTAAGTTTTGAATGTATATAAAATACAAAATGAATGTGACAATTAAACAAAATAATAAATGTTATGATGGGTCCTTCTTGTAACTTTAAAAACACATCTTTACATGGGAGGAGTTTTTAAGGTTAGAATGGATATAATACGTTCAATTTTAACTTACATAAACTGCAACGTACAAAATTTTAATATTATGATTATGAAACATTGCTTGGATAACTCACAATTGCTCATAATCATAACCCAAAATACGACGAAATAATAAATTCGACTCTCTGACTGAAAAGCTTTCATAAGGTCTAACGTGTATAGTGAACAAAATTCATTCGCTTTGCAACCTAGAACCCTGTCGTAATGATGCAATATTTAAACACTACATTACTCAGGTTTGATTCTTATTACGACAGGGTCCTACGCGGTAGTAGTAGTCACCTATATCTGCCCCTTATAGAATTATAGTCGTTAAACGCAACGAGCGGCGATCTAATAAAGTGCATCGAGTGCAGCGGCGTTTCTACAACAAGGCCAATGCAGCGATACAAGTGGAGTACAGTCAACTAGGTTACATTACTTATATACACTTTACCCGCGTTTTTGTCGATTGTTCAACTCGAAATCGTTTTTTTTTTTGGCAGTCAGAAAGCACGCTACATAATGCCTATATGGACCAATAAATACGGATTAAAAAAAAAATGTCAACTGCAGCAGTTAGGTAGGGTTTTTTTTTAACAACTAGGTGACGATAAACATACACATAGAAAGCATCCAAAACTCAGAAACAAATACTAACGCTCATCACACAAATACTTGTCGATACTGAGGATCGAACCTAGGACCGCTAGCTTCGTGGGCAGGGTCACTACCAACTGGTATAAAGACTAAATACTTATGAACGTGGAATAACCGTGGGGTTAGTTTTTTTTAAGGCAATGAACAGGCACGCGAGCTCTCACGCCATCTGATGGTGAGTGGGATCGGAGACCCATAGACATTTGAAATCTGAAGACTACAATCTCAAAACTGCAATCGTATTAAGAAATCCATCTTGACTGTGAGGCAACACTGTCATTTTTGACGCCTCTCGAGACGAGAATTAGAGTTGAGATCAGTTTATTAATACCGGCCTAAGACTTCAAATGCGTTCCCTACCCTGAAGACTGAGATGGAATGCCTCTATGGTAGTAATTTCACCGGTTGTCTTATTCCCACACCGGAACACAGCAATGCGAACGCTGCTTCGCGGTAATTTATTGAATAAAATGGTGTATCCGGACGGACCCTGCACAAGGTCCTACCACCACTACTGTTACAATCGTTAATTGCACGGAAATCTATGGTATCGAAAAAAATGTTTTCTATGGCTTTATTTTAAGGAGCTGCCATGCCCATAACAGATGTTTTTGATGAAGTTCAAGTTCAGTAACTTAAAAAAAATTATGAAAAAAATCTTTGTTTTGTCGAACAGAATTACAAAATGACCCATGGTTATTTTTTTTATTTTAAAAACATGACTATAGAAACGCAAAATTATACTAAATATAACTTTTTTATATTGGCGTCAATTGATATGGAAACTATAATTAAAGATTATTCATTAATATATCTAATAAATTGTCGAAGGTTTTTTTTCTAAACTGTCAAAAATATGGAAATACTCGTCAAAAACTGCTTTTTTGGAGTAAAACCAGTGACTAGTAAAAGAAAAATTGAGATGGTATCTAGTTTAGAACAGCAGTGTCAATGCAAATACGTTTTAACAACAACTGAAAGCTTAGAGCTTCAGACCGAAGGTCATCTGCCCATGGTAGCCCCTTAAAACTTGGCCTCTGTGTGAGCCGAATTGCATTATAATCCATTTAGCCGATTATGTATGTATGTAAACACTTTATTGTACTAAAACAATTACATTACACAAATATTAAACTTTAAGAGACCTCTCCCAGTTAACCTGGGATTATGACTTACAAGTTATTGAAAGACAAAAATCCGTGCATCATTACTAACTTTCTTACTGTCGTATTTATAGGATAACAGGATGAACTGACTATTATTATAATTTATAAACGATAAAGAATGCCAGCGACTTCGTACGCGTAGAATTAGTTTCCCGCTACAGTCCCCCCATTTCTTCCCAAAGAAAACAATTTCTACGTTACCTAAGAAATACGAGTACTCCGGCAGGCAACACTGGATATAGCCAAAGAAACAATATGAAGCATACAGAGTCAATTTGCATTGATAACATTAGTATGAAGGATACCTCCTGAATAATAACCAATTTCAAGATATCCGTTCAGACTCTACAAGGGAAAAAAAGGATCAAACAATACGTATGTAACCATACATACTCTTTCCGTCTAGTCAAGAGCTCCTTTACGTCTTTAAACATTATAGAGGCCAAGATTGAAGGAAGGAGAAGCAGCAGCAGGCTAAGGAGAAGCTACATAATGCCTATATCGACCAATACATACGGATCAAAAACAATAATATCAGTTAATACAAGGGAAACAATTAAAAAAAAGCTCACAGCTTGTACTATGGGTACTAAACAACGATAAACATACTTATATAGAGACATATATACATAGAAATCATACAAAACTCAGAAACAAATACTAACGCTCATCACACAAATACTTGCCAATACTGGAACCTAGGACCGCTAGCTACGTGGGCTCTTATAAACGTGGGATAACTGTGGGTTTTTTTTTTAAAGCAATGAGAAGGCACGCCAGCCCTCAGGCCACCTGATGGTAAGTGGGATCTAGGACCCATAGCAGTTGAAATCTCAAGACTGCAATCTCAAAACTGCAATCCTGACTTCACATGCGTTGCTTACCTGAGGACTGATACATGTGGAATAACGGTGGTGTAGCTAAACCATGCTTTGTCCTTATCTGTCAAATTCAAATGTCACAATGACAGATAAGGACAAAGCATGGTTGAGCTACCCCACGGTTATTCCACGTTTATAAGGGCATAAGCGTCGTCCAAATAGGTGTCAGGTAACAATAAGTTTTTTTTTTTTTTTTTGACATAGAGAAGGCAAACGAGCACACAGGCCACCTGATGGTAAGCGGAAACTGTGACCCATAGACATTCGCATTCACAAGACTACTAGACTTAGACTGCAAATGCGTTGCCAACCCTGAGGACTAAGATGGAATGCCCCTATGCTAGTCATTACACCGGCTGTCTTATCCCCAAACCGGAACACAACAGTGCGAACACTGCTGTTTGGCGGTAGGTTAATGGATAAGATGGTGGTAGCGATCCGGACGGACTCTGCACAGAGTCCTACCACCCGCAAGAGTAAGTAACTTGCAAAACTGTCAATTTCAAGGTCAAACTTGGACAATATTGGGTTTATTGTAGCTGACTATACAACGAACAGCGTCCGGTTATGTCTGCTAGAAATTCTGCTTCTCTCCCGTAATGATCCAATCCGACGCGACTTGGCGTGACTATTATATAAATTAGAGTTGCTTTTCCTTTAGCTACTGTTTAACATGTCAGTTGGATTAACTCTAAAACCTCGGATATGATCCATGGAAAAGGACAAGGGAGTTTAAGTCTTTTTTCAAACAAATTAGGTATTAAATTCGTCTCCCTTTCAAGGACTCATTTGTACCTGTTTATCCTGGTAACCCATCATTTATCCAATTTCACTTCATCGATTGTATCATATTTATCTAACGCTATTTTCTGCAGAAAACATGATGTTTTCAGGATATAATAAACATTAATTACGTAGGTAAGGTTAGTTTAGATAATGTGACCACCAAAAAAAAATTACTCATGCAGCGAGAAATACGTTTCGATGAGATTAAAATTCTGTGCAATGCCACGGTTGTTGAGACGTCTATCCCACTCGGTGAAACCATATCAACATAAAAGCACCTAGTGACTCACTATGTAATATATTCCTCTGGCATTGTTCTTGCTTATTCTACTCCAAGGATAACTGGAAGAGATCCCATATGGGTAAGTTCGCCTATGTACGTAATCTATAGTGATGCAAAAATGTTTTGTAAATGTTTATGTGCAATAATATAATTATACATACATATTCTTTGTATATCCGTTCCTTAGTGCATGTATGGTGTCCAGTAAAGTGTTTTCTATTGTATTAAAAAACCACTCCACAATTTCCATCAAAATCGTTTGAGCCGTCATCGAGAGTGCGATTACAAATAAACGAATCATTATATGACTATTGCTCGTTTAAACGAAATGTTGAATTGCACACAAATACAATTCAAAACGCCAGATGTACAAAATTAATAAATAACTTTTGAGAAATTTGCTCAATTTCACTTAAATAGTCAAGGAAAACATAACACAGCTCAGCTGTAGATAGAGTAAGAACGATTTGAGCACAGCTTTCCATAGAATGAATTATCAACTTATCTTGATTCCATTACTGGCTTAATAAGTAAGGATTTGAAATAAAGTTACCGTTCCAATTTCAAAATTAGAGATTGATTTTTTTAAGCGTCATTTTTTTTTTAACTCTGGTAACGCAAAGAGAGTAGACGAATGGGTTGATACAGCATTACTCGCAAGAACATTAGGTTCTCGAGGACGCCTGCATCTTCGTACGCGAGGAAAAAAAGAAAAAAAGGCAAGCGGGGTAATAAATACCTAAATATTATATTATCTTGAGAAGTTGAAATAAATATCGACTTCTTTACCAAAAGCGAGCAAAATATCAGGCAATGCCAATGGCATAAAAAAGGCAATTTATTTGAGATTTTAATTGTGAACTTTTCGTCGAATGAGAAAAATGACAAACTTTGACAGATTTTTAAGATTTCTCATTGACAAGTATACGCACTTCTCCACCAATAATACATTTAAATACCTACCCAACTCCCACCGAAACATGGTTGAAATTTCAATATCTTTAGAAAATATGCAAGTACAATTCGCATTGCAACCCTAAATCCTTGCCGCCGTCATCGATCCGGTTCTGTTCAAGTAATTTCTGTAGAAAGTAAGATCTACGGCCAGCAAAGTACAAGACTCTTAAGTGTTCTTACCGAAGGGTGTTAGTCGTTTACCTTTTGTTGACCACCGTAAAGCGATTTACCTCGAAACACAGAAACTGGGCGCGTGCTTTGCAGACATATAGCATTTACTTGTATGTTTGTGTTGAAGAAAGTGGTATTAGACTATTACTATACTGGTGTGAAGAATAAATTGTTATTACAACTGCCCCTAATGATAATAACCTATAATTATAATTTTGTCTTCAATGTGGCTTACAAAGCAAAGCTGCTCAACCAAAGCCTATTAAATTGTGTCGAATTAATGATAATAAATGACTATTAATATGTTGTAGAACTCTTTTGTGACTGAATGACAAAAAACGCTTAATAGCTGTTTGAATTAAAATTCAACGCGTACAAAGTTGTGGGCGTCATGTAGTAGGAATATTATATAAATTCATAAAGCTAGGATGGACGCTGACAAGACTTATTAGGAGATATAGAAATGTGCATGAAGGGATTCATAAATGTAGAGGAAGCTAAAGTTGTAGAGGTATGTTTAGACCGTTGCATCTGGCGTTCCATAGTCTCAGCCATCTCCATTGGGAAACAGGCGTGAAAAAATGTACCTACAGAAATGGTAAAAGAGTGATACAAAGAATATTTCAGAACAAAGGAAAGGAAAGACGAACTTCCGCTTCCAATGTTAACAAAAAATATTAAAATGGCCGACGATAAATCAACCAATCATTACTCATTTACGGCCAAGTTTTAAACTATTGTATTGAATTATAATGGAATCTTTTGAACATTCGAATCTATAAAAAATCAAGATGGCCTTAATCCATAGTAACTAGGCTATACTTACTCATCTGTTAATTTTAATGTAGACATTAAAAACGTTATAAGTAGTAGCTTGCTTACATAATTATAAATTAAGAGCAACCATAGTCATTGTTAACTATTTGATTACAATAAACAAACAAGATGAGCTAAAATAGTTGTCTTGGAATTCCTGTATAACTTATTTATTAATTTTATTTTTATGGCACAGGGAAGGCAAACGAGTACACAGGCCACCTGATGGTAAGTGGAAACTGTGACCCATAGACATTCGCATTCACAAGACTGCAAGCCTAAGACTGCAAATGCGTTGCCTACCCTGAGGACTAAGATGGAATGCCTCTATGCTAGTCATTACACCAGCTGTCTTATCCCCAAACCGGAACACAACAATGCGAACACTGCTGAACTTTAAACGACGATAAAGAAGCCACTTGAAGTTATATGTTCGTCCTTCAGGTGCAATACTCTAGTGACTACGTTTGTGTAGGTATAACTGTTAAAACCTGCCAAGTTCCAGGCATTGAAAGAGACAGTGATTAGACCTTTACTGACCTCTGTACTGTCTTTATATGGTGAAAGTCAGCGGAATAAGGAGTGTCTCAGGAACAATAGCTGCAGATACACTACTCACCAACCACAGTAAAATTCACCAAGTAGCTTGACCAAGGTCGAACACGCATACACATGTAGTTATAGCATTACCTACTCGTAACTTTGAATTACACTTTATACCAAATGAGAATTGAAATCAAGTTGACTCGCGCCCGTTCCGTTGATTTTATCTTCAAGAAAAGATGAAAGTGACAGATTATCAGAATATCTTTAAGCTTCAAATTATTTTTGCGGGTGGTAGGACCTTGTGCAGGGTCAGTCCGTATCGCTACCACCATCTTATCCATTAACCTACCGCCAAACAGCAGTGTTCGCGTTGTTGTGTTCCGGTTTGGGGATAAGACAGCCGGTGTAATGACTAGCATAGAGGCATTCCATCTTAGTCCTCAGGGTCGGCAACGCATTTGCAGTCTTGTGAATGCTTGTATATGGGTCACAGTTTCCACTTACCATCAGGTGGCCTGTGTGCTCGTTTGCCTCCTTTATGCCTTAAAAAAAGTATCTTTCAAATCTTTCTGTCAGCTATCAAATAGGCCTGACTGCATACCATCTTCATTAAAGCAAGGTAAACAAAAAGAGTACTGCTATTGAGTCTAAGCTTGTTGACTACATTTCAAACAAGTGTAAAAAATCGTCCCAGAAACATTTAGCCCCAGTAACCTCGCTTATCAACAATCGTGCGAAAACCTGGCAGGTAAAACAAAGGTTCCCGCGACCCGACCCCTGTTCACATGATCTGGACTTGATGGAAAAACCTTGAGAATATAGCAAGGTTTCGTTGACATCTGTTGGCTTAGCTATTCAAACGCTGTTAACGTTTCTGTGGCTCTAGACTTGCTTTCGGCGAACGTTATCGTTATTGAAAATGTGGAGGATAGAATGCCGAGCGGTCGCG
The DNA here is from genome assembly GCA_923062465.1 of Acleris sparsana. Classification (NCBI taxonomy): domain Eukaryota; kingdom Metazoa; phylum Arthropoda; class Insecta; order Lepidoptera; family Tortricidae; genus Acleris; species Acleris sparsana. Next base: position 9,825,531 of record OV281307.1, on the reverse strand, counting down.
TCGAGTGGTTATGCCAATTCCGTAAATTTTATCAGTTTTCGAACATCGTTTACGTTAGCTTTATTCATTTACATCTGCTAAGGCCCTATTTTCTATCGATTCGATATGTATGGTATTATATATGTATTATTTATATATTTGTTTTCTGTAAACTATGCGGTGGGTTGGTTTATTTAATATGCCGTCTTTTAATTCAAGACAGAGAGAATATAATTTATTTAGTGACGCTAGAGTTACTGCACTGAATTAGATGAACATTTCCATTTGTGACAGACACACAGACAAACACACGTGATGCAATGAATGTATGTATGTAAGGGTCAAATCATGCAAATTAAATTTGACCCACTTCCCGTTAACGGAATATATGATCTGATGATGGAAGGTGACAACAGGTTCTCCGCTACCGCGAAAACAGGTACAGTCAGCAGCAAAAACTTTTCCCAAAAATGTCATTTTTGACAGTAACTTATTTTTATTGGATGTACTATAAAACACTAAATCTTATATTTCTGTTTTTCTGCAACAATAGTTTCACAAATATCGAAGTTCCCTTGTCGCCATCTCCACAAAGAAATGAATACTATCTAAAACGCTCTCTTTAGTTCTCAGGCTTTTAAAATTCGTGTTTTTAATTTCACTATTGTTTTATAACAAGACATTTGTCTCGCTAATTGCATATTTTCAAGACAGAACAATATGGTTTCTGATCGAGGTAAAGTTGGAATGAATAATAACGTTTACTTTTTACTAAAAGGTATTCAATGTCATTCATAACGAGAGAACGATTATTGTACAGGCATAGTCATAAATATACATAACATATACGTTCCCAAGGCGTCGAAATTTATCCATACGCCCCTATGTCATCGACAATAAGGTCTATTGAAAACCTTCCACTAGTTTATGCGGCACTTATTTTTAACCCCCTACAAAAAAGAGGAGTGTTCCAAGTTGAAGTACGTCTTTAAAGAAAAAATACTAGAAAAGTGATACATTCGAGATGCAGTGGCAATAGATTGAACGTCCAAGGCATCTGCAGTGTTACCAAACTAAGTATGGTCCACTTCAATCGGTTTAGAGTTATTTACAATACTCAAAACAAATATGAAATTCTGTCAAGTTATCATTAGATCGTTGGCCTAATCTTTCTAACATCACCATAATTATTAAGCTTTAAATAAAAAGCTTTCTACAAACACATGACTCGACATCATTTTAACCAAGTTATTGATTCAACACAACGTCGGGATCCGGAACAGTCACTTTAAATAAAAAAGGTGACTTATTGATATTTAAGCTTGATTTAGACTGAATAAACCTTTCCCTGCCTTAACCCTGATTTTTTTTTAAAAAATCTACTAGCGTAGCTATGAACCGTATACATTTTGATATCATTTAACGGCGAGCGTTTCCGAAACGTTATCGTGGTAATAACAATTCTGTTATAACCATTACACACTCGCATCTCATATTATAGGTTTTGTTTGAAATAATTTATTATTTACCTAATATCATACACAATGTTCATCACAGAGAGCATTAATTAGCATAATAGTGAAAATACTTTGCGTACTTTGCGCGTGGTACGCAAAGTATTTAATATTGAATACGCCTTTTTTTTTTATTAGCCTGTTTTTGTGTCCCACTGCTGGGCAAAGGCCTCCCCTCGTTTTCGCCATTCGTCTCTATCCAGAGCGCACTCCCGCCAATCCCGCGCAAACGACTCAAGGTCATCTCGCCATCTCCTTCTGGGTCTACCTCTGCTACGATATCCATCGCGTGGAAGCCAATGGGTGGTATTTTTGGCCCATCTCTCATCGTGCATGCGGCAGATATGGCCAGCCCAGTCCCACTTCAACTTTGCGGTCTTTACCCCAACATCAGCAATACCAGTTCTGGAGCGCAGATCTGTGTTCCTCACCCTATCGGATCTTCGGACACCCAGTATGCTACGCTCCATTGCTCTTTGGCAAACCTTGAGTTTGGACTTTTGAGCCTCAGTTAATGACCACGTTTGGGCACCGTATGTTAGGATGGGCAGGATACACCTGCATTATAAAATTTAACCATAAGGACAAAATAAAAACCGTAGCCTAGGCGGTGACATTTATGCAGCAATCTGCATTATATAGGTAAACATGATTATGGCAGAACTATTTGAATTAAACTTTTCGTATCTCCTTTTACATTTCGTTTCATAAAATGATAGATGTACCTAATCTAGCTGTATAATTTGACAAACAATTGAAAACGACCAATATATTAAAAATAGCTTTCAAAGTTAATGTTTCAAGAAAAAAAGTGAGTAATCTCTATTATTAGTTAGAAGAAAACGTTATGTATGCAAACTGTTCATAATTGTCTCCACAGGTACTCGTCTGTTTTTAGGACACTCAGTTCCGGCTCGTGATCCTAACTTAGCCACTCGAATCGTAAGAGGCTTCATTATTTGACAGTTGTATAGATAACAACGTAACTTAAATGCTTAAAAATAATACAGAAAACTTGTTCAATTAATTATTTACGATGCTCTTAGTAAAAAAGCGTTTTAATCGACGTTATCTCAGATGAAATTTCCTCTGTACAGTAAATATTTTTATGTTTTCATGTAAACATCAAGACGAAAGTTTGTTGCGTCATAGTATATTATTTAAGATGCCTTATTGAGTCTTAAATAAAATGTATGAGTCGTTTGTTGCTCGAAAACTGCTTGGTTTATGTTGTCTATTCGACACAGTAGAAAACTAATAGTTAACTACTATTAGTTTACTACTGTTTATTGTTTCTAAACAAAACGTTGGTGGCCTAGTGGTTCATTGCTGTTTGGTACATATGGCTAAATTCTTTTTGGAAAATGATTGTTATTGATTGTTTTAATTATTATTAATGATTTTTTATTGTTATATTATAATTAAATCTCCAGATATGGATCCACGATACGTGAATAAGTATTCCTATGAAGGTAGCCAATTTAAGTTTAAATAAGAATAAATCTTGTTCTACATAGGGTTGGATGTTTTGTATGTATTGTATTGTTTTGTATTTTTCTATCTATTAATGGGATAAAATAACTGTAGTTTTTTTTTCTACGCGTCAAATTTCAGTGCGATTTTGTTTTCAACATCATAGAGAATATCTTCCGGAAGCTTAATGCGCATACATTATGTATAAATCACACTTAGGCGAAGCGGAGGTCGGTAGCTAGTATAAGTATATTTTAAGTGTGTTTATTGTCTGTCAAAATATCTACATAGTAAGTACAAGCATTAACCTTGGTAGTAAATTTATAAGAGGTTATGTGTTCCTCTTCGTTTATTACTTTTTCCTCGGGAACATGTAACCTTTCGGAGATAAAACAATCGAATGTGTCGTATGCCAAATGCCATCCAAATCCGCATAGAGATGATATTAAAATACTAACATCCACACAAACTTTCATCCTATACTACAATCAGGAGCAATGAAAACGGGTCACTTTGTATGGTAATTCAATACAAAGTGACCCGTTCTCATTGCTCTTGACTAAATTATACGAGCAATATCACGTTCTCGAAAACAGCTCTGACGATTTCAATTAAATTTGCAATATACGTGTCTTCGGGAAAGTTCGTTCTCAACCCGAGTGACGCTCGGTCTTTAAGAAACTATTTATAGGAATTGTTAATAAGATTAGTCTTTGATTTATTTGATTTATTTTTATTTGTTTAGGAGTTCAAGGGCATTGCCACTAAGGTGCTAAACTCTAATAATATTTACTGAACAAACTAACATAATCAGCAAACATTTACCGCGCCGTTTCGCGCTTGCGCTTCGCCACGGATCTTGGGTGTCACAGATTGAAACAGCCAGCTGACTCGCATACATTTCGCTACATCATGGACACATTCAGTTGCTTGTTTTTATTTGACATTTTGCTTTGCCAGTAGTAGGCACGTACCGCGACATAATGAATGAATAAACGAATATTATTTTATTACAATTAACGTTTAAAAAGGCTCTTAAGATAATTTGGCGCGAAGTAATGCTCAATTAACTCATCATCATCAAGTCAGAACGGCAAAGTTTTGATTTTTGCTCGTGGAATGCAGAAGGCAAATTAACATACATACAGACCACCAGGGGGCCCCCTGGATGGTAAAAGTGTCTGAGGCCTCAAGACTGCCAAATTCCGTTGTCATACCCTCACACTAAAATAGAATTACACAAAGGGCGGCATATTAAAAGGCAAGATTGTATTATCAACGTCATGCCATCGAATGCCATCATTTTTAACCCGTGTTAGGAAGGACATATCAGCCAAGATCAGTTTATAAATAAGCATCAAAGAAAATCGGTCACCTTCGTATACCGATGCATGGGTAATTTTGATTCATGCGTGAGTGAAATGGGAATACGTTATTGAATGAAGATACATCAAGTTTAGTTTAATAAGCTCAACTTGTTCCGACCCCTGCTAACGACGCATCTGTAAGTATCTGTGGTAACGAGTGGTTGCGCCTCGTAATCAGCGCCCGCGCATACAAAGCTCGCCCTACTTCACTTGAGAACTTGCCACAGTAATAGCTGTCATCTCGAACTATTGTGCGTATGATTACTTTCTCCGACATGTTTTTCGGTTCTTCTATAAATACAATTTAAGAGTCCCCATATATATGCTGCCACGCCAACGCTAAAATGAAAAAGGATGGCATTATATGTTACTAGCTATCCGCCATCGCTTCACTTCGGTTTATTTATTATTCGGTTTACTTGTGTGGTGGGATGTTTGAAAAACCAATTATCGAGGGTATTAATTCTAATCATTCACGTTTAACAGTCTCAAGAAATTATGATCAAGTTTAATATATACAAAGACGTTATAGTTATTGAGATCCAGATCGCGGAACACAACCCACTTTATCATACGTTGCCTCTTAATGAGTGATAAAAAATTGTTAATGACATTTAATCATAAATGGTCTGTAGGGTTGCGTAGTCAAACTACCCTCATAGTTTTGACTTGTTTACTCATGTATGTCTGGGTGTATCACGATAATATGATACTTTATCAACGCAATTCGGGGAGATTTTATCTGTTTAGACACTTGAGAGATCTTGCCACAGTAATAACTGTCATCTCGAACTATTGTGCGTATAAATACTTTCTCTACCATGTTTTTGGTTTCTTCTAGTTACAGTTTAATGAGTGACGATTTATAAAATGCTGTAAGGTTTTCGATGAAGTTAAATATTGTGTGACGACTCGTTGTCCCAGTTGGTTGGTAGTGACCGTGCTACGAAGCTAGCGGTCTCTGAGTCCTCGGTATGGGCAAATGTTTGTGTGATGAGCATGAGTACTCGTTTCTGAGTCTTGGGTGTTTTCTGTGTATATAAATAAGTTCTTATTTCTCTATACATATAAGTACACTCAGGAGCAAAAATACCGGGTCAGAGTGCGTTTTTCATACAAACGAGACTATTTCGAAGCCTTGGTTCCTCGCCAGGAAATGCTTGTAGTGAAATCTGATGATGAATACTCCGAGCATCGATACAGGACTTCCGGAGTGCCTAGGATACCCAACTGAATGAATCTGCGGTTGACGCCGGAATTGTGCCTGTTCAGAAAAACATCTAAAATGGCAATAAAATGTAGGAAATCCAAGTGCTGACCCAAACTCTCCCGCTGTGGTTTTAACTGATTGTGCGATCAGTTAGGTATCTTAAGAACTTTTGACCTCCTCTATTGAACCTCGGAGTATCCACCATAAAACCTCACTCAAAACAACCCCTGGCGAGGAACCAACCCTTCGAAATAGTCTCGTTTGTATGAAAAACGCATTCTGACCCGGTATTTTTGCTCCTGTATATTTACTAGTTTCTTAATTCTTTAATTCTTAGTTTTGACACATTTTCCTGCTCAAACTACGCTTAAATGTTTTTTTTTTCTTTTATTTTATGTTAAATTCATTGTTTTATATAATGCTAGGTTAAGCTTTATAATTGTATAATATCATAAGCAGTATTTAAAAAAAAACGACTGACTGTTGAGTTTCTTGCGGCGTTTCTTCTCAGCAGTGGTCTCTTGCGAAGCGCTGGTAGATTTTGACGTGTAAAAGTGCCCGTGCCTACTTACTGAATAAACATCTTTATTATCTTTTTTTTACTTCGTGGTCTAGGGCTAGGTCAATTTTATTGGAGTGAGATTTTTTTGTCATTTTTTTTTTTTCAACTAGGGTTTTTATGGTTCCGTAGTCAAACTAGGAACCCTTTTAATTTAACTATGTCCACCCAGTTTAAGGGGGATAATAGTTAGCAAGGTATTATAAAGATCGGCTGTGCCGTTTCGATATCAGCTCTGGGGGTTATTAAGATGTCAGGGGCTTTTATATACTTACCTAATAGTTATTTATCATTAAAACCGAGAAAAAAAATTGTATTGTAAAATGTAAATATGTTGAAGATCTTATTCTAACTTGTCTTCATGATTGATAGCTTTCAAATAAATTAGCATAAGCCTAATGATGATGTCTTTATTGACACTTCCTTGGAATTAATTCACACATCCGAGCGTTCACTAGACTACTGATAGACAAAAAACCTGTTCAACCAAATTTCTTGTTTGATTACAATCTACTTTAAGTTTGCGGTACACGGGAAGCAACATTTGTGTCAATAATTAACAAGTAAACTTGAAACCGTTTGAAGACAAAATGACGCTTACATTTCTCAAGTATTAAATATAATACTATTGAACAGCCCAGTTTGCATACCTTCAAATGCCTAGAATTCCGCGACCTTTCTAGATCATCGAACGGTTAAACATTAACCCTGCTAGTTACCGCTCTCATTAAGTTTGTTTTTTCACTGGTTGTTCAGATATCGAAAAAATCTCTTTGTATTAAATGCATATCAATATAAAATCCTAAACTAAGTAACTCATGTTCGTTCGAGTTAAAGCAAGTAGATACCTAAATGTGTCATTTAATCTGCATTTTTTTCGTTTGATCTTGTTTGTAAAACTTCTAAATGAGTAAGAAAAGAACAAGCATCATTTCTTTATTTTATTGTCTCGAAACAGTTCTTAAACTAGGTGTTAAATTTACCATTTATAAGGTTTAAAAAGCGAAATTTGATCTGTCTAAGAGTAGAAAATTAATTTGTTACCCTAGTAGATAATGCTTGATAATAATTATCTTAGTACCACTAAACAATATTAACTAAAAAAAATAACTAGCCTCACATTTAAGTCATTTTACGAGTTTACCCTTGAAATATCGAAACTCACTTCATAGAACGTTTCACTTCGCCGATTTTTTATTAAATCGACAGTCTTCCACGTGCAGGAGTTTTTTTTTTTTGGTGGACACTAGTCTAACCTAACCTACGTAACGAATGCTCAAATAACCTGAAAACTATAAAGTTTCATCAGAAATTAGCTTTCGATGAAATGAAATTCGGTGAAATGACACATTCGATGAAACGTTTGTCGATATTTTAACTAAGTTTTATTAAAAAAATGGTTCTTGGTACGCGTAGCACTCTACCCAAACCTAAAGTCCATCCATATGCGATTTTTCTGATCTCGCTGGCCTTATAAACATAATTGTAATGCAGTGTAATTGTTATAACAGATACGATACCTAACGTTTTATAATTATATTATTTTACTGTCATAGAACTTATGATACTGCTAACGATGCCTATAAAAAATAAGTGTCAGCTGCTTTACGCATAGGTTATCTATTATTGCAAAAAATGAACCCGTGGGGTAGTTAGTAGTTACGGATTGCAGAATTCAGTGTAACAAGTAATCTTGAAACCGTTTGAAGACAAAATGACGCTTAAATTTCTCAAGTATTAAATATAATACTATTGAACAGCCCAGTTTGCATACCTTCAAATGCCTAGAATTCCGCGACCTTTCTAGATCATCGAACGGTTAAACATTAACCCTGCTAGTTACCGCTCTCATTAAGTTTGTTTTTTCACTGGTTGTTCAGATATCGAAATAATCTCTTTGTATTAAATGCATATCAATATAAAATCCTAAACTAAGTAACTCTTGTTCCTTCGAGTTAAAGCAAGTAGATATCCCTAAAAGTTATTTTGCATAGTATACCACACATTTCTTAAGGTGCACTTTTTGTATTTTTTATTTTAATAAAATTGTGTAAATAGGTGAAATCCAATGGGGCTAGATTTCAGTTTCTTTTTTAATTTTGCGACTTTAAGGGTTTAATATTTATTATAGATATGTAAATAATGATGATGATGATGTACATAAATGAATGTATTTTACACCAGCGTTACTCTAAGTATGTTGTGTTAAAAAACAAAGAGAGGACATGACTTCTCTGTGTCGCCATATGATTAATACGTTTTTTTTTTTAATTTGTGTTTTAAAGCTTTACTTAACTATGGAAAATATTTATTTTTACTTTGAAATTTCCAAGCGGAAATTTGAATAGCAGAGCTGTCAAACCATATTTACTAAGTAGCTCTCTCTCGTTCTTTTGAAACGCTTGCTATATTTATAATAAAGCAAGCTTAATGAAAAATAGCAACTGCAACTTAGCAAGTAATTTCTTATAATTGATTCAATTCACTTTCATATCTCGAATCAGTCATTGAAGTCCATTCACAATCAACACTATTGTATGTACAGGTAGTCATACAATTCACTTTCTCCCTTGGTGTTCGCACGCCGTATACTCATCAAAATGATTGAAGGGTTTTAAGTTGTCATTAAAAAAATGTGATAAATAATTGCGTCATGTACTGTACAGTCAGCAGCCGAAGTATGTGGACAGTTGACGCGCGCAAAATTATATTGTCTTCCTTCTTTTGCAGTGCTGAATGTATAAAACTTGGAATACTGACTGTATAAGTAGGGTCTTCTCTTAACGAACTCGCTTTACAACTCGACTAATTAAATATAAACCGGCTAGTTTAAGTTGTCGCGTCAGAGCGTAAAAACAACATTTAGGGAGTGCATTTAGGCATTTTCTTTATGCAAAAGAGAAGCCACACAGGCCACCTGATGGTCAGAGGGTCTGTGATCCATATACTTAAGCATTCTCTAAGTCCTAAGGCTGCAAAAGCGTTGCTAACACTGAGGACGACGATGGAATGCCTCTGTGCTAGAAATTTCACCGGTTGTCTTATCCCCACGCTGGATCACAGAAACGCGAATGCCTACCATTAAAACATATTCGTACCACAAAAAAAAAGAAGACTAATAATATTATAAATGCGAATATTCGTGTGTGTGTGTTAGTTTGTTACTCCTTCATGGGCAATGGCTGGACGGTAATGGATGAAATTTAGAATGGCGATAGGTTATACCCTGGATTAAGACGATACTTCACATAGCAGAAAATTTAAAAGTTCCCGAGGGAATTACAATAATCGAAATCTACGCGGACGAAGTCACGGGCAGAAGCTAGTGAACAAATAAAAATGAATAGGCGAAATATTATGTACGCGTTTGACTTCCGGACGACTGCAGCAAATTTGATAATTCTGTATTTGTAGGTTTCTTTAGTTTCAGTACAAAAAAAAACCGGCTTAGTGCGGCAGGCTGCGAGTCCAACTCGCGCACAAATGGTTATATAAAAAATCACGTTTTTTGTATGGTAGCCTCCTTAAAACGGTCACGGATTGTAATTGAAGAACCACCATAGAATCTTGTCACATAAATCTAATCATTATATTCCTGTGTTATTTCTATCCCGTCACTTGACGCTGACGACGCTGTCATTATGAGAAGGTTCAATGGTGGATCAACATTTAAAGTCCTTGGTGGTACCTGCCCAAAACGCGTCCTGTTGACGATGACGCTGCGAAAGTACGTATGTGCAGTTAAGAAAATTGATTCCTTTACCACTTGGCTTGAGTCAAAGTAACACTCTAAATAAAATCATAAGAAGCGTCTTCCGTTTTGATTGATCAGTTTGATCACGTCACTTAGCGGTCAAGGAATATTTTTTAACCTTTATGTAAACTCTTTATTGCACAAAAAAACAATTACAAATTCGTACATAAACCTAAGATTAACATGTACTCATTAGTGTATGGGAACCCAGACCAAACAATTTGTATGACATTTCTTACGACTTGAATCATAACGTCACTGAGACACAGTTGTATGGTGGGTCAGGTTTCCGATGGGCTAAGAATAAGAAGAGCAAAAGGATTTCCATTAAATATAGTATTGACATAGCTAGAAATAACTATTTAAGAGAATTTTAATGGCTTTCTCTATAGCTGATATTTATAAAGCTTTTAATCTAGCTAACAATCCTCACGATTAAAACGGCTTTCTTTAAAAAAAACTGCGTCCAAAACTGCCCATTTGACTGGGAGCTAGGATGCCATATATACAGACATACCTACAGACAAACAAACACAGATACCTAACTCTTTTTTAGGGGAGTTAATAAAGTTAGCAATGCTTCTCTAAGGTCACTTTCACGTGGCAACAAGGGTACCATTTAAGTAGTTACTGTTGCCCTTACTAACCTATCATTTTAACTTTCCACTCTGTATAAGACGGTAGGCAAATTAATGTAGGAACCTATTTGTTTTGTCAAAAACGTTGAATGATATCTGAAGAAAAGACAGTCCTTTTGAATCAATCAATCAAGCAACTGCATATACGTTAATTAAATGTACCAATTGGTTTCATGAAATCCCTTGAGCCATTTAAAAAAAGCAGTCCCTTATATTTTTTAAATTAATGTTTGTTTTAAAGTTTCATGACGTTCACAACTACTGTAATCAATCTAAAACGGGACTTAATCACGTAAAAACATTTTAAATACTTCGACGTTTTGATCGTGTTGCAACGCTCGGAGTCACGAGCGGACCTACAACAAATTCAAAAATCTTATATTCACTATATAATGTTTCTACGCGATTAGGAGAACGAAGTGAAGCTAAAAGTGTTCATGCGAAATGCGATAACGTTTCTCGGCACTTAATCCTAGTCAGATTTTACGATTTTTGAATATGCTGTAGATATCATGAAAAAAATGTCCGTACGTTTTTCCACGAAAATATTTCTAAGAAGGAAACAAATTTAAAAAATCAAAAACAAAAAACGCGCGGACCTAGGTGTTGGACTAGGTGTGGACAATATTATGCATATGCAATGTATAATTCAATTTGTATGATATTTTGCGGCAATTGTTGGTATTATTAGTCCTCAAAATTACATAATTCATTGCGAAAAGCATCTCAAATTAGATACTTTCTCCATACAAGTATTTTCAAACCCAATCAACCTGTCTTCTCGAAATTACGACTAACAAGTCATACACAAATTGCTGTGAAGAAGTCATCGAACCTGCGAGTACCTAAAAGTGAAAGGAACCCCGTGGAAGCTTTGGCAAGTCGTGCACTTGAAACTATGAGGGTTCCGTGTCACTGCTAGGGTTTCATGAACTCAGAGATTTATGTGTATACCTTATTATGTGTTGCATTTGTCCATGGGTAGGAGTGAGCACTTTACGTAAGATATACAATATTTTTTTCAATGATAAAATGTGAAGAAAGAGCCGAAGAAAGAATAAAACATTATTTATTACCACATTTACCACATACTTAATAGTTACAATAAATAACAAACACATCATTGTGTGCAAAAAATAAACGAATAATAGATAACATTAAGGAATATCGAAAATAACATTGAGACAGTTAAGAAATCATGACAAATGTAAGGTCAATAACATTTAATTAAAAATAATGACAAGGAGAACAATACGACGAGGTCTACACCAGAAACGACAGCTAAAGTAACTAACTGGAAAACAGGTCCTTGCAAGCGTGAACAGACCGGACCCCACAGATAGCCCCCGTTCACGAGGATGAGGTGAATCTCAGCCATCGCCTCTCTCAACCATGACATGTGTTCAGGTGGCAACCCTAGCAAATACGCTGCTTTTAGCTAAGACCTCTGGGTGAGCATGACATGCTCATGCTGCCGGTCAAAAAAAAAGTAGCTAGCACTTGGAGTTAAAGCCCGCGTGTTATCGGTCCCACATACTATGCTCGTTTACCCACAAATCTTAAAAATGTAGTACCATATGACGGAGTATATCAACATGAGCTGAAAATTATTTTGTTAGATTTGTCGATGAATGGGACTTAACTAGGTTTTTAAAACTTTTTGTACAAAAAATAAACGAATAATAGATAACATTAAGGAATATCGAAAATAACATTGAGTCAGTTATTATTAAATAAAGCACAAATAAATCATGACAAATGTAAGGTCAATAACATTTAATTAAAAATAATGACAAGGAGAACAATACGACGAGGTCTACACCAGAAACGACAGCTAAAGTAACTAACTTTTTTATTTTTATTTTTAAATTTTTTGTACATTGGTTATTGGATAAGATTAAGTGACCATTAATCCGTTTTTCTAATTATTTAAGTGTAATGTTTTCCATTTAAATGAGTTCCAAGAAAATTTAAAAACACAATCTACTTATCTTCATGCAATACAGTGCTAAGATTGCCAATGGGTTTCCCTTCATATAGGTCAATTCAACGCAGCAAAATAAACCAAGATCGTAGATACGCGGATCGTTCATAGCAAATGAGAATTCCAAAATGGTGTGCGACCAAATGCGTGCGAAACTTACTTAAAATAGTTCCGCCACGAGACAAGTGAGTGAGCTTGCTGGATTGTTACTTTCTTTCTTTGCCTGCAATACGGAGTCACAGTTTGGCAAAGGCCTTCCAGTTGAATTTAGAAATAAAAAAACTAATATTTATTATTCTACGCTTGTACCTATGTAGGTTATAATTATACGAAAAGGTAACCTATATTGCGAAATAAATGGAAAATGTTCATACATTTGCCACATACACACAGGCACGTATCGTGTCGTGTATTAAGATTAGATTAGATTAGATATTCTCTCAAGTAACAGGAATCAAACGCATAGCCGCTAGCTTCGTCGAAAGGGTCACTACCAACCGCGTGAGTGTAATTCGGTGTTATTTCCAATTATTTCTATTTTTAGTAATCTCTGACCAATAGTTCCTAAGGAAATTGTTGAAATAACCAGACATAGGAATCCAGGTGGCAAAATTTTACGACTGGCAGGGAGTTCCTATATCGATAAACTCATATATCGATTTTCCATATACTAGTGTTTTGCCCCCTGAAGTCCTATGTCTGGAAATAACTGTAAAATACCATTAGGTTTTTTGGAAATATTTTTATGAAGTGTTGTCTTTGGGAGCCTGCCGTTTGGCAAAAATATGTTTGCCAAATGTATAGTTTTCGAACTTTTTCACTTCCCAACCCAATATTACAAATATTTTTCAGTATTTCTTTCAGCACCATCGTTTACATCATGCCATGTTTTTTTTAAACAATTACGCAGTAGTAGTGCTGCAATCAACACTCAAAATATTTATGAATAAAATCACTTGAAATTTAAGCACTAAAAAAAATTATAAAATGCCCAAGAACAATAGTATAATTAATTGTTTTCATCTGCTGGGCAGATAGGTATACACTTCCTCTTAATGACTTTAGCGAGGATATAATAACCTATTATTAACTCATACAAGTTTTATGTATGGGCGTCTGAATGGCAAGTAAAAGCAAGCGATATAATTTGGGACTCACATGATGTTCAAACAAAACATTGTATTGCTCGGTTTTAACTATACAGATAGAGAAGTCACGGACTACGTTAACGTGGAGTAGCTTAGATATTTTTTTAAAGCAAACGGTTATATATAAACGGTCATAAATAAAAGACGTTAATTTTAATAATATTATTTAATCGTACAAGATTTTTTACGGATTAATTAAACGGTAAAAAATAAAATGTAATTTAAAAGCTTACTTGAAAAAAAAAATGTCTGCCGTCCGCACTCCGAGTCAGTAAGTGACTATTAAGTCTTTCATTAGTTACGATTTTTCATTAAAAAACTTAAAACAAGAACGAGATAACTGTCTCAAAAACGTTTCTGAGTACGCCGGTATGGTACGCATGTACCGTGACGAATATCTTTATTAAGAGTTCATTCATTTATGTCCGTTCATGTCTATCGAAATACGAACCAGTATATTTAATTGCTGAACAGGAGGAAAATGATCTTAACTAAGCATCTTTTTGATAGTAAAGTCACATGAACAAAAAAAAAATATGTAAAGAAATTAAACTAAGATGGTACCTTTACGACACGTATTTTTATATTAAGATTTCAAAACTAACTCAACGTTTATTTATGCAAATGTCTGCTGCTGTCATCTTCAACGACTTCAATGCTCCATAGCCAATACCCATTGTTACTAAATTTGAATGATGTCGGTCGTTAGAAGCAGGTGACTGATTTGTGAGTGTTATTTGCATGTTATCATCAAAATTATCATCAAAAGAAAGCGCTTGGGTAACAATGAAAGTACGGTAATGAATGACAGGAAAATTTGTTTACGAAATTGTTTAATGGCGCACCTCTGTGCACAACTGTACCAATGTTTTTGCTTTTGGTTTTCTTAATAATATGACCAAGAGATAAAGATAAACATACAACACGGTCAGAGATGTTTAGTCAGTAAGTAGGTCACACAGGCGCTTTTTCACGTCAAAAATCTGGCAGCGCTTCCCAAGAGAAGACCACTACTGAGAAGAAATGCCGCAAGAAACTCAAGAAATTCCAGGGCCTCATTGTAATGGATAAAAGTATATTGTCTTTGTGTTGGCAACACCAACTAATATTATCGTGTATTATATCTGTCACTTTCCTTCCCTCCTGCATCGGCGATCCCGGTGAAATACACGACCGAATCTTTTTTTTTAAATTTATTTACCACGGACATCAGCCAAGGAAACGGAAATACAGTCCACACAGCTCCAACATTGTGGTCCACATTGTGGTTAGTTATTTGATCTGTTATCGTATCGTTGTAAACTCTGGCATTACTGTCAAGTAAATTAGAGCTATCGTAACGTTGACAATACGATACTAGGTCGAAAGGAATATGTATTTACCGAGTAAAATAGGCCCAGGGCCAGGGATGGTAGTGCTTAATCATACGTCATCGTATTTTGTCGGATAAATTCATATGATTCTCGTCTTGCTTTCTTTCTATGTCAACAACTGCTTTTATAAAATCTTGATCCATGGCCCTGCTCTGTGTCTTTTACCGCATTTATCACGGGTAGTGCTCCAAGGAATTGGAGCCAGTTGTATTATCAGCCAGCCAGTTGTATTATCGTACAACTAGTACCAAACTATAATTTCATCAACACCATCTTGATAGTTGGGAATCCACTACCGGAGCGTTTCGGAAGGCCTTCTTGCCACCTTTCTTATCAATGTGGAATCAGCTCTCGGCGTATTTCCGAACCAATACGACTTGGGGGACTTAAAAACGAGCCTACGCTTTTTTCACACGCCGGCAGCCCACCTGCGATTCCTCTGGTGTTGCAGGTGTTTATGGGGCGCGATGATCTCTTCCCATCAGGTGATTCGCTTGCCCATCTGCCTCTTTTTTTAAATGAAAAATAAATAAAATATGAGCTTATCGATGGCTAGGAAACTGTTAAAGAAAGCAAGGTAAAAACGAACAATTCGATCCAAAAACGTTGTCGTATGCTTTTTCTTTAATTTCGCTTTATTCATTTGATTATGTTTATTGCTAAAAGTTTTTGTAATCTTTGTGTATGCTAAATGCGTGCCAAATGAATTTATTTACCATTTTGTTCTTCCATTGTTTCTAAAGTAATACAGTATTTGATAAAAACAAAAGTATAAAATATACATAATACATTTCCCTTACACTTCCCTGGCGTTTCGCTAACATTCTTCACACTGACTCATACGTCCTACTTAAAGTCGCTATGCACAGTTTCGCCGGGCAATAAAATGTTGAGCATGATTAGAACCTTGTCACTATAAAGTCATTGATTAAATCCTACTTGTCTTTAAATGAATAATTGTCAGGGGACGATCTCAAATAAATTGACCTAGTCCCAAACTAAGCTCTAGGCTTGTACTGGTACAGTCACGGATTTTAATTGCTATGCTACTATGGAACCCTGACGTAATGACAGCGTCAAGTGACGAGGTAGAAATTGCGATTGGAATTAATCGTAGGTTTTATGCGACAAGATCCTATAGTGGTATATCAATTAAAGTCCGTGACCGTACCAGACAACGACAAACTTACTTAAATAGAGAATTTTGTACATACTTAAAAACAGAATGTATTCGAGACTAGGAAATAAATAATCGCGTTCATCACACAAATACCTTACCGGGATTTCAACCCAGGACTAACAACAAGCAGGCCAAGTAGTTTTTCTGTCTAGTTTGAAGTTTAATAAGCTTAAAATTGGATTAAGTAGGTATTTCTCTAAAACCATATTGCTATAGACATGTTTATCATATCATAACATATCAACTCAGCCGCCGTTACTGCCAAGTAAATAAGAGCTAACGTTGACAACTCAGCTGGCATTACTGTCAAGTAAATAATAGCTATAACGTTAACAATGTCATCATCATCATCATCATCATGTCAGCCGAAAGAAGTCCACTGCTGGACATAGGCCTCCCCCAAGGCTTTCCACTCAGACCGGTCTTGTGCTTTTCGCATCCACCGCGGTGATGATGATGTTAACAATATAATAATATCAAATACAATATGGTTTTACGGAGTAGAATAGAGCCTTGTACCACTGCCACTTTTTATTTTATTTTAATGGCATGAAAAATACAAGCACAATACAATCTGAAAACTGCAATCCTAAGGCGGCAAATACGTTGCCAACCCTAAGGACTAAGATAGGATATTATGTATGGAAGTAATTTCACCGGTTGTCTTATCCTCATATCGGAGTACCAGTGGTAGGTTTAAGGATGGTGGTAGCGCTCCGGACGGACTTTGCACTAGTTCCTAACACCACTAAAAATTTCTGGGAGCCTGCCGTTTTGTCAAAATATTTTTGGTCAAATGTATCATTTCCCAAATTTTTCATTTGCCAAACTAATGTTATATTTTTTTTTCAGAATTTGCTTTAGTACCATCGTGTAGAACCCTATAGGTTAGGTTAGGTTCGTTTTTATAAAATCGTGAAATATTTACGGTTACAGAAAACAAAGCGGTTTGGCGAATGAAAATTTGGGAAATGATACATTTGACCAAAAATATTTTGACAAAACAAAGGTAACCCAAAATTTCTAAATACTTCTAAACAAATACTTCATTCATCTCGAAATTGAAAAATTCGTCAAATTAGGGTCATCGTCCATCATACCTCAAACAACACAAAGGCACAGACAAAGCAGTGGTTGAAAAAAAGTGTAAAACCATTAGTAACGGCATTGAACTCCGTCCACCGTTTTGTGGTAGCCTTTTTATTTTCCACTAAACTGGGGCACTGCGTGGTATTTGTTGGCTTTGTTATGTCATTCAAGTTTCGTAATCTTGTTGACTGCAGATTTAACTGGTTACAGCATCACTCTGTTAAGGTACGCATCTTTAGCATTATTGTGCCCTAATTAACACATTTTGGATTTCGAGTTTGGTCTCTATAAGAATAAAATGACTCGATGTAAAAGCTGAAGTATTGAATTAAGTCATTAAAATTCTAAAGGTTCTGATGATGACGTTAATTAGTTTCCAAAAAAATCCATTTCTCTGAAGGGTATAGAATTCAAAGCACTATTTTTGACTCGTATAATGGTTACTAGAAAAAAACGCGTGAAGTGTCAAGCTTTTTTAATATGCTTCGTCCTTGTCTATTATTTTGACATTTCCATTTGAGAGAAAGGAACAGAGTTTAGTTGAACTAAACTAAAATAGGTTTACAGTGCGTTTATGAATAAAGTTTAGTTTTAAAATTCAATTCTCCTATTTGACTTTTCTGGGATAAAATCATAAAGTTAATAAAGTTAATTGTCCGTAATAATCAACATAAGTATCAGAGCTTTGGAGTACTTTCTAACTTTCATGGCAACGTATAACCGTTTTCCTGTATAGCAAACCAGTCTAGCAGGGGTTTCCTCTAGACTAGCATTCCAAGATAACTAACAAATAACTAACTCACTGTCTTTCTGTAAATTGGTACGCATTTAAATAGAAAACGGAAAATGAGTATCATTATCTGTTTCTTTGCGACGTGGTATATTGTCGAATAAAATCGAAACATGTTTGTAATAAAAACAAAAGAATGAACCATTCTAAGAAAAAGCAAGTTTGATTTTGGATTTTGAGGATTGTCAATTGTTTCGTATTTCAAATGTGTCATTTTGGCATTTTTATCAATAAAATTATCCAGCGACACTCGCAACAGCTAAGACAAATTTATCAAGACCTTGTATATTGAAATCGGGTCATCTGTGCAGCATCTACGATAGAACAAAGAGCCATTTGACGTATATATTCGCAGTAAATACTATACACATATACCAACATTAAAACACAAATACACAAGTCAAAACCACCGTTCCTTATTTGGCAGTCGGATGAAAAACAGCATACAGTTGTACTCTGGTAACAAAGAGCTATAACACCGACTTGCCTAGTCTACACATGCCGCTATTATCGTTAGCAAAAGTTATCTTCTACCGTTATTCTTATTCAATTTTACAATACAGCGTTTGACGAACGATGATTTAACTTAAATGGGTAGTAAGAATTCATGAATGAACATAAAACACCGCAAACAAGTGGCCGACACGAGTCCGCGACCTTTGCAATGGCCGCTTACGTTTACAGTAATAATACAGGCTTTCACATTAATGCAACATCTTATGAAACCTGGACCACACTTTTACTTCCAGACACCAAAGAAAGTTCATTCTGTGATTTCGGTGAGTTTTTTTCAACGGGCGAGGGGTACGGAAAGCTATTTAAAGTGACGCGCGCCGCGAGCGCACCAGTGTAGTGAACGAACTTATCATGTGGCGGACTTGCGCGATTCTAGCTCTCGCGGCGGCGTGCGCGGCGCTCCCGGCCCAAGACACGGGCCACTCAGAAAACGATCTGGACGGCATCAACGACTGCTTACGAAAAGACTCCACATCATGCCTCAAATACAAGTTCTTCTCGTTCGTCGACAAAATGATCGGACAAAAAGAGAGCTTCGCGCTATCAGACGGTGTCACCGTTGTCAGAGCCTCCGATGCTCCTCAAGAAACCGGCGCGCCGCGCTCCTTGGATCCCGTATCAAGATTGAAAAGATACCTGGATACGCATTCCATCCAAGTGGAAGTCAAAGGATCTGACGTTGTGGATACCGTTTCAAGTGTGGGACGAGCTTTGGAAGAAACTGTTTCATCGTTCACTGAAGACAATGAGATCACAGAGGAAGGCAGAGGTAAGAAGAAGAAAGCGCAAAAGATCTTGGGACCGCTGATGATGGCGTTAGCTATGAAAATGATGGCATTGTTGCCTTTGGCTATTGGAGCGATTGCGTTGATCGCTGGCAAGGCTCTGCTGATTGGCAAGTTGGCGTTGGTGCTCTCGGCTATCATTGGTTTGAAGAAGTTGTTGTCTCAGCAGAAACACGTGACATACGAAGTTGTAGCTCATCCACATCATACTTCAAGTCACACTTCAAGCCATGACTACGCTGGTTCTAGTGGATACGGAGGGGATTCTGGTGGTGGCTACGCCGCAAGCACCGGTGGAAGCAGCAGCCATGGTGGAGGCTGGGGAAGATCTATAGAAGCACAGAACCTAGCCTACTCCGGACAAAAGCCGCAGTAAAACAACCTAGTTTTAAGATGTAGAGATTTCTTGTCCCCATCGTTAACTTATCGATTTATTTATTGTGTGAATGATTATTTATTGACTGATTTGTTAAGTTTTGTTTCGCTCAATATTATTAAGTCATTCTCTTCTAAGTATACCTTATATGAGGTGCTTGAGTAACTATGATTAATAGTGATTTTTTTATTGTGTATTTAGAATATTTATCTTTTATAAAATATTTATGGTTGATTGCAACCAGTACTTGGCTTTAATATTTTATAAGTATTATTTAAGCATTCGAAGACTTATTTTGTACATATTTATTATTGTGTTGAAATATTGTGAAGATAAACAAATAATATCCTATTTATTAAAATATTTATGTTACAATTATGACTGTGTATGACTGTATCTATATAATTTATTTGCTAAATATGTGTATTGAAGTTGTGACTTATTTATTTTAAGTTATTTATTTATAAATTTCAGCAATCGATTGTTGTTATTAAAAAATAAAATCATGCAATGTCTTTTCATTTCCATCAACATTTTAAAAAAAACCATTCAAATGCTGAAGAGTTTTAACCGTGCTAGATAGGCTTGTTATAAACGTTTAACAAGACAACTGAGTAATAAGGGAAACCGCTAAACCAAGAAACCGCTATAAAACCGAATAGCCTATTAATACTGACATACATACATTAAATAACGTGAAGTGTACTACATATCCTGCATTTAAGATGAGCATCATCTTCCCACGGAAACTCAAAATGTGACAGACCACAATACTTCAACAAAAACAGCGCTTTCAATGCGTAACACATGCAATGAGAAAATAATTGATCTGGTAAAAGTGACAGGCTGAGAGCGTTTATGAAAATTGCAGTGACTCGTGTAATATTTGCATAATTTCAAACTAATATAATTAAAGTTATGTAATGGTCTGTAATATACACAAAATAACAGTACCTAAGAATAATATTTAGTTAGAGATGTATTTGTAAATTACAATTAAGACGGAGGCAGATAAAAATAAATTAAAAGTTATTGTAACTATCGCATTTATTTATGATTTACAAGTTTCGTATTACTTGAATTTTTCTCACTATTATTAATATAATACACAAAAAGGCACCGGTGACAGTATTTTATAAAAAAAGGTTTTTTTTACACTCATACAATACAGATTGAATAGGTTTAACAGCGATGACCGTCTCATTTTTCATATACGATGCAAAAATATAATTATCATAAGTACAAAAAATATGATCACTTTAGACGAGTACAACTTAGAGTTTGAGAAAACCTTACAGTTACTCCGAAAACTAGAAGCGCCGTAAGTTATCGACTCGTGACCGTACGGTACCGAAACCGAATTATGTTTCTACGTAACTTTCGATCATAGGTGCTTATATGGTAAAGTCAAAATATCGCCAAAAAACCCTAAAAGACTCAAAAGATCAAAATCAGTTTTTACAAGATAAGATAAGATAAGATAAATCATAAACTTGTCCTTTAAGTAAATCCCGTCGCGGGTATCTTTTGACTTGCAGCACTACCTGTACAGCTTTCCTTGTATTCAGGTCGGACGTTTGCCCTCTAACACCAGAGAAAGGTAATGGTGAAATCATTATCAGTCACGTTGAAAACATTTTTATGAATATAGACGTAATATTTCGTCAAAATTCGTGATTTGATCATCTTAGGGGCGATTAAGGGGCACAAAACCCGGTTAAGAGCGAGTCGGACTCACACACTGAGGGTCCCATATGGCCTGGCTCTAACACATTTAGTGGGTAGAATTTCTACCAACTTATCCATTAACCCACCGCCAAGCATTGTTCGCATTGCTGTGTTCCGGTGTGGGGATAAGACAACCGGTGAAATTACTAGCTTATAGGTATTCCATCTTGATCCTCAGGGTTGGCAACATTTGCCGACTTAGGAGTCTTCAGATTGTAGTCTTGAGAATGCAAATTGTCAATGCGTCACAGATCCTACTTACCTTCTCCATCCCATAGAAAATTAATGACGCTTGTTTTCTTATCGTTTCGACTCCAAAAAACAAAACAACGTCGAAAAAATTTTTTGTTTAAAAATCATCACGTCTAAGTTAAGACGTAGGGACAGACGTGGGCATATCTCTCTGTGACTGCGGAATCCTAAAATGATCTTTAAATGCACATTTTATACATTGCTTATATGAAAGTGGCGTGTTATGGTTGTTCTGGTTCACAAGTCTGTGACTCATCGTTTGGGTCGATGAACGGGATGAAAGACACTAGTTTAAGTATAGCGGCACTAGTACCGTGATGCGATGCCGATCTTGAGAACTATCTACTTCTCGATTAAAAGATAACTTTAGTTGTTCTGATCGAAAATATTCGCTGACAATCTGAAATACAGAAAAAACTTGAACCATAATATGCACGTATAGGATTTTTTGGAAAACAACCCTCTACAGAAAGAAATACGGGAAGAAACTAATTTGTATGTAGTTGCGGGCATCGTCTTGTCCTGCCTAAACCATTCAATTAATTTCAGCCTTGAATAATGTATACAAATAAAACAAGAAAACTATTGGCTGAATGATCGATTAACCCACAACCGCAATCACTGGACCTAGAGACTTCAAATTTAGAAAGAATATGCCTCGGATAATTCAGGGATTTTCAAAAAATCTTCCCCTAACGGACCAAAAGAGGGTGATTAGCGGGAAATTAATGCTTCGTGTATGAAGGTAATGAATCTTAACATTAAATCATCAATGTCAAAGCACGTTGCGTATTTATTAAGATGACTGTCTCAGTATGATTGTTGCTGATACTTGCATTTTGGTTCTACTGTATTTGCCTATTGCTCTTTAACATCTTTAAAACGGTTCTCTGCCGTTTCGCGAAACGTTTCCCAAACTGATTCATTCCCCAGTTTTCTTTCTTAAATTGTAAATATTTAAGGATTTTTTTAAAACTAACCTAACCTAACCTATAGGGTTCTACACGATAGTCCTGAATTAAATCCTGAAATATTGACAGTTTGTTGATTAAAATATTGTTCAAATCGTATAATGCTGTAAGCATCTTTGGTGCTATGCCATGGGGCAATCTTACATTAAATTTAATTTTAGTGTTAAATTCTAATTCTAATTGTTTATTGGTAATATATACATTACATGTCAGTTTACAATTGCTAATAAATAAAATATATTAAATTGTTTACGTAAACATTTCATTATGGTCGTAGAACGCCTGCTCGACAAGCCAATTTTTAAGCCTACGTTTAAATAGTGGTGCGCTTTGCGTAGCGGTAATATTCCCCGGGAGGTGGTTGTACTTAGGACCCATGACGTGGATAAGCTTCCGGGATTTCGCCAGTTTGTGTGGAACGAGCGGCAGCTTTCCGGCGAGCGTGCCGCGGGTCATGTGCCTGCGCGGGGCGTCCATCCTAGGAGTTGTGTCTAGGTTTTCTCGTGTATGAACTGCCACGTGAAAAATCCAAAGTGAAGGCAGCGTCAACATACCCAGTGACTGAAAGTGTGGTTTGGCAGTTTCAGTTTAGTTAGTAGTATAGTTTATATTTAATGTATTATTTTATTTCTGGCGCCTCGGACTCAAATCAATGTATCTATATATAATCATGTATACCTATAGTTTCCTCAGCATAAACATTTATTTTTCAACATTCGTTACCATTAACGTTATCGTCAATACCTGAATAACCCGGTTCAAGTACCTCTTTATCACCTCTTTCTCTAACATTTTTATCACCTCTTTCGTCTAATTTACAAATTAAAGAAGCTTAAATCTTATTATTCATTACATGTCAGAACACTGCTCCGCCATCTTGTCACGATCAATCAAAATCAAAACAAGTTGTGGAACTCATTTTGAATAATTACTGATATTTATCACACCAATCTGTTTTAGTCTCTTTTGCGAGAGTACCGTTCATTTCGCAGAATCGTCGGGTACTCTCTGTTAACTTTCGTAAAAATATTACATCTTGTGTTGAATTGGGGCAGCAGACGGGTTAAGTCCAAAAGCGAGCAGTTGAACATTCCAAAAGCTTTCAACCTTTTTTCTCAAAATTCAATTGCATGAAGGCACGCACGGTGGGTCCAATGGGTAGTACCTTACCCTGCCTGTGAAGCCAGCGTTCTCAAGTTCAATCCTTGGTCATGGCCAAGTATTTGTGTGATGAGCACATATATTTGTTAGTATGTACCTATGTAAAATACATTACCGTACAAACGGGAAAATAGCTAACAACAAAATAGTCAGACAAAAAGTATCTACGACCTTATCCCTTGTACCTGAGTCTTGAATGTTTACTGTATATTTATTTTTCTATTCAAATATGTGTATCGTTTCCTAGTAAGTAAGTACCCCTAACACAAGCCTTCTAGAGCTTAATTTGGGACTAAGTAGGTCATTTCGTGGGAAACACCTTAAAATTCCGAATTACTTTTACTTTCGTTGGAGCTATTTTAGATTAAATACATATTTAATTAGGTTAGGATTCGTTTTGATTTACAAGCGATGACCAAAAGATAAGTCTACTATCAAAAAAATTGGGTGCCCCAAAAATGTGATCTGTAAATTGAAACCAAAGTGGTCAATATTTTTGCCCAGGAGCTGATCTAGAGCTAGAATTGATTAGCGATTTAAGCCACGATTAGTATAATAATGAAGACTTATAGACTAGAACAGTAGACATTTAGCGGTATAAGTAATTTCACTTACATCGTACCTACTTATATTTACTTTGCGTATAATAATAAACATATTTTTTAACTAGTTTAGACGATACAGACTATTAAATCTAAAAACGCAATTTAAATGGTACCAATAAAGATATTTCGACTAAGTTGTAAAACCACTATTCCTGCAATGGTTACTTAAAATACAAGAAACATGTTTAATGTGGTTTTCATGACTTTGCTTTCTTTTTATGCAGTATTTAATGTAGCGTACTTCCATCAAAATAATTATACGCTGTTAGTTCCTTATAAATAGGTATATTATTATGTTTATGGTCAAGGTAACAACTATTTCATATTCTTTGAAAAATAGAAAAAGGAAAAAAACACAAATTAAAGGTTTCTTTTAAAAAATTACAGGTTTTTATATAAATTTACAACTAAAACAAATAAATTATGTATTTGATAATTTAGAGAGAGAGAACCAATGAAGTTTACTTAGTCGTTATAAATTTCTAATATTAGTAGTTGTAGATTTTTAGTATTTGTAGTTTTGGCTGAAGAGGGGGACACTTGACTCGAACAAAAAATTGATGTGGCTTTAAAGCTTAATATTTAATAAAAACAGCAACAACCAATGAAGTCTACTTAGTCGTGATACATTTCCTATTACATTCATCATCAATATATTTTCTAGATTTTTGGCTGGACGACGATACTTGACTAACACTGAAAAATTGTTTCCCCTAACCCACAATATTTTTGAAAGCCCTATCCAACGACACCCCACACTATGGGGTAGAAGTGAGGTGTTCAACATAATTATTGTTTTACCACTTTGTTGGCGTGACAAATATGTATATTCATGCCAAATTACAGCTTTCTAGTAATAAGATTCTTTGAGCTACGGAAGGACGGACGGACGTGGCGAAACTATAAGGGTTCCTAGTTTGACTACGGAACCCTAAAAAGTATAGATCTGGAATTCATATGTACTTCTAGCCTATCATTTACATAATATACCAGTTGATAATGCAGTGGGGAAATGCCCAGCTTTGACTTTTTAAGTCGGTCTGAGTGATTTCAGTAAATCTATTGCTTTTGAAATTAAGATCGAAAACATTTAGTATTTAGTATTGGTGATTGGTTTAAACTCAAAACTTGTGGTAAATGTGGGACTACTATCAAGTAGTGGTCATGGATTACTGGTGGTATGACCTTGTAAAGGGTCAGTCCGCATCACGAGTACCATCAGTACTTAAACCTACCACCAAGCAGCTGCAGTATACATATTGTTCTGTTCCCGAGTAGACAATCGGTGAAATTACCATAACATATCGTAGTCCCCAACGTTGGCAACGCTTTTGCGCTCTTAGGATTGCGGTCTTGAGATTTTATATTCAATGTCTAATGGTGAGATCCCAATAAGCATTAGGTTTGTATCCTCGTTTACCTTCTTCATACATACAATACCACACTCTTTATTGCACACCGCAGAAAGTTGCAATTTGAAACATGTAAGAACACTTTTATGTTCATGGTGGTATATAACAGGCGGTCTTATTACTACATAGCTATCACTGCCAGACAATCTTGATGATAGAGATGTCCAAAAAAGAAAGGCTAAGGCGTTGGTGCAAAGTCAATATTTTTTTAGGTTAAAATAGAATATAATACACACATAATTCTATAAAAGCAAACCAAGTTCGCCAAAGTGAACAGAAAAGAATGAGGGAAATTTTGGTTTAGATGAAGAAAAACTAACAAGACGATTTTTAAAATTTCTAAAGTTGTGCTTACTTTAATTCTACAGGTATTTAGTACACACAAATAAATAGGAAAAACACCTCCTTTCTCTTTTTTAATAATTCTTTGCTAATATGGCCGCAGGCGTAAAGTTTATAGGGTTGGACAGTAAAAAGTCCCCCTTCTGCCTGAAGGTAATGAAAAAGAGAGGTTAAACCATTTTTTATAATTATTCTTAGTTTCGCAATTTGTTTTTCTTATCATAATCATAAATTATTTTGCTAAAAATGGTCTAGTGCTAGACAAACGCCTTCTCCCTGCAAGAATCTACAATGGCTGATGTTTTGTGCTACTCGCGCGCGCTTCACGCGATCTTCCCCAGATAGTCAGTCTGCCTTGTTAACCAACAAAAACATTACAAAAGTTCAATAACAAACAAGGAAGATACCTGAATACAAACTTGTTGCACTCATGTAAGATGTATTACCGTTATGCAGTTACCATAACGGTAATACATTTTACATCAGTGCTTAAAAATACTTTTTGTAAAAAAAAACTAAAGTAACAGCAACCTGACTCACATCAAACCTTTCATTAAACCACGCTGAATCTTGATAATACTGCATCATCATAAAAAAGAAACAAGATTTAACCTCAATGTTAAGAAAAACGATAACTGCACAGTTACGACATCTAGGCCGCGGGCGGTGAAATAAAACGACAACTCACGTAAGAACTGAATGAACTGCGTAAACGTAGCCTTGACGCTAGTTTCGTTGTGAACTTGTGAGTCAGTTTGGTATCAATGACCGTATAGGATAATCTGGTTCTAAAAATAGATCAATTTTAGCGATCAATAACACTGGTTATGTTCGTTTTATGCAATAAGAGAAGTTTATGCTATTGCTCAGAAATAGATCTTGATGTTACAAACCTGACCTATTTAATAATTGCAAAAGTTACTAATCTAGTTATTCGTTAACACGGCAAGTTAACTTAAACTAAACTTGTAACACAATTCACATGAACTGCATGCGGAAACAAATAAAACTACTGCGCTTGTGCAAGCGGCAAAACCTTGAACTTTTGCTCGTTTTGTAAACAAACGTGGCCGTGATAATAGTTCCAAGGTTTTTCAAGAGAGGGCGCTGTTGTTAGTTTTAGTTTCCATATTATAAGATTATAAATTAACTTTCAGGAGGTAGTAATGATCTTTTAAGAATTGAAATTGAATATTTTATAGTATTAAAGAAAATAAACGAACTATAACGTTTAGTTAAGTAGTATGAATCGAAATCGTAAAGCGTAGATCCGTTGCTGCTATCAAAAGATCTTGACATTAGAAAGCTTTCTTTTGTTTTAGTTCCCATGCATACAACATAGGTGTCACTTTCCTTAATTATATTTTCCTGATAATAGCAGAGAGACTGGGATTTATAAATGGGTAGAGAGATGATCTAATCTTTAACTGAATGCCCCTCCGATGTGTGGTTAACAATAGTAATTATGTGGATGCAAGTGTCATAGGTCTGGTTCAAACAACGTTTCCTAAACTGATTCATTTCCCAACGGTTTCGTTTGGGCAAATGCTTTTTTTCTAAAACTGTAAATATTTCAGGATTCTCTAAAAACTAACATAACCTAACCAATAGGGTTTTACACGATGGTCGTGAAATAAATCGTGAAATATTTAAAGTTTTGGAAAAAGAGCGAGACCCATTAGGTCTATTAGTGGAGATGCGTTCAGTGTAAAATAAGATCTCTACAACTATTTGGTTTATAGTTTGGGATTTAGAAACTGGCAAAATTCGCAATTGTATGATAATTATGAAATTTATCTGTTATTGCTCTGTAAATATTTATAGATATATATGTCAAAGAAAACCAACAATAATAACTTCTTATAATCTTGATTCTACATGAAAACATTTTGATTTTACAATTAAATTAAAAAATTATAAAGAAAAAAGCGTTCAGTAATTCTAGGATAGATTCTGATAAAGTCGATGATACTGCTAAATGACGTAACTGACAAATTTAATAAGGAGCAAAATTCTCTTTAATGACTCAATAAGAAGGTGGATTCGGCTCCTTATTAAATTTGTTAGTTATGCGGTTTTGCAATAGGTCTCAACGAAGATAAGCTATACTCACTTTAAAAGTATAATTCCACTAGTGCCGGTGTTGACTTTCTTTCATAATCACATACAAATTCTTGCACACAGCGTTTTGTATGCATTAAGGACGATGCCATAGCAAACGTTAAATGACCATTTTGACAGCATGCGAGTGGGTCACTAGGTTTAGTACGAGGTATTTGTGTCACTTACCCATTGGACTTGAGTAGGGTAAGTTATGTGGTGGGTTGATAAACTAAGTTCTGTGATACAATAAATAAATATCAGGTGGCAATCTCAAACAAATTGACCTAGTCCTAAACTAAGTTTTGCGGGTGGTAGGACCTTGTGCAGGGTCCGTCCGGATCGCTACCACCATCTTATCCATTAACCTCCCGCCAAACAGCAGTGTTCGCATTGTTGTGTTCCGGTTTGGGGATAAGACAGCCGGTGTAATGACTAGCATAGAGGCATTTCATCTTAGTCCTCAGAGTTGGCAACGTATTTGCAGTCTTAGGCTTGCAATCTTGTGAATGCGAATGTCTATGGGTCACAGTTTCCGCTTACCATCAGGTGGTCTGCTCGTTTGCCTTCTCTATGCCATAAAAAAAAAAAAAGTGGCAATCATTGGTTTTCAGTATTCCCACCCACAGCTGTTTGATTATTTGGCCGCATTTTTCGTACACTCATAGTAAGCCACTAAACATCATAAAGCTAATCCTCATTGCCAAGTGCCAACAATTTGCAATCGTGAACCGACCAAGATCCTTCAACACACAAGAGCCCGCAGTTTATATGCACCTACCGGTTAAGTTACGCTGGCTGTTCTTTTTTTACACTAAAAGTTCAATATGATTTTCTAATCCATGCTATGCACATAAGGGTAAGTAGTTAGGTAGTATCAGATCAAGGATATTTAACATGAGACAGGAGGCAGACGAGCAAGCGAGTAAACTGATCGTAAGTGATCATCGCGATCCAACACCCGCAACACCAGAGGAATCGCAAGTGCGCGGTCGACCTTAGAAAAAAGAGTAGCCTCTTTTTTGAAGGTTCCCAAATCATATTGGGACGGAAATACAGACTCCGAGAGCTGATTTCACATAGAGAAGGTGGTTTTGCGAAGCTGGAATTTAGCAGTACTTGATCCAAAGATACTTGATCTGTAATTTGAAAAGGTAATTTATATAGTATTTTTCGTTTTGACAACGAGTAATTGTTTGATGTTACGCGGAGAAGGGCAAGGTTGGATAATTTTGCTCATTAGTTTGGAGCGCGGGCGCACGACCGTTTAGTGAAAGCAAATTAACCAAGTGTAGATCTTTCTTTAACAGTTATGTTCCAGAATTATGTAGATTCTTCTACAATTGAGCTACCAAATTAAATGGGGTTGCGCAATTAGGTCAAGCGGGCTATTCCGACGATAAACAGGGGTAAATACGTCACTTAATTGTTTTCAAAGAAATTCAACGTTATTAAACATTTTTGCGTGCTTTTATAGTAGTTTAATTACCTTAATTCCTATTAAAGGAAGCATAAATAGTTTTAAAATATTAAATTCACTTGAAAAAATTAAGTGAAGCATCTCTCCACTGTCGGAATAGCCCCGCAAGTATTGATTATAATACTCTTTGAGCCCCAATTCAAAAGTCTGTATATCTATGATGTATTTAATTAAGGTCGGACGGGGCTATTAAGACAGAGCATTGCGACATTTAATAAGGTTAAGAAATAAATCGTTCTAAACTATTTTTGCTCCCTATAGAAATTTTAAAAACTGAACTAGAAGCTGTTGTTTCTCTTTTTTTTTGGTCATAATGTCGTTATTGACATTATTACTGATAGACATATATTTTTCCCAAAACTGGAAAAGTAAACTTTTCAAAATTTCTCAAGTATCTAATGTTTAGACAAGGCTAGGTCGGATTAGGTTTTATTTATAAAAATCCTGAAATAGTAACAGTTTGTTAAGAAATACCTTATGAGTTGCGAAAGATATTACTAAAAACAATTATAGTCCCGCTTGACCTATGAATAATTTCAATAGGTATAAACAATTATTATACAGTATGGTATTAAACGAAAGGTTAATTAAAATCAATTAGCATACAAGCAGCAGACGTAGGTAAACAGCTACAGAGCTTAAAGTCTTCAAAATCTACACCCAATTTTATTGTAAGGGAATAAGAGCGTAAGTAGTGTAGTTTCCTAATCACAGCTAACAATACCATAAATGAGGATAGTTATCATGTTTCAAACAAAGCAAAACAAAAGTATCGGCGTCAAATAACAAGCAATGTAACGAGCACTCTAAAGATAATTCACTCTCAGTTATTTTGTCATTGTCTTATGGTTGTCAATCAATGGTTCACGTAGTTGGTTTGTGTTGTTCTTTTACTCGTTAATTATCAGAGAATTGACCACTTTCGGGATTAACATTCATTGGTAAAATTATTTCTATCACTGTCTATAACTTGGAATTTCTTTTATGTCATTTAGAAACAATAGCTACCTCATAGTTAGAATATTTTCAATCCCATAGATAATTTTAAAAGGGAAGTCCTGAGATTGCAGAATGCGGTGCTAATCCTGAGGATTTGTTAACTACAATAGTTTTAGGAAAGATAATACTATAAGCCGACTTTGTTGACATAAAACATAGAAATGAATACCAAGTACCTACAGTGCAAAATTTTCTTACATGGTTTATTTAATTTTCTTTATTTACTGTAAGAGCGTTTATAGTAAAGTTAAGACTAGCTTCTGCCCATGTTTCCCTAACCCACGAGAATAGTTATTTTTTCTGTTTTAAGGCATTGCATGATATTGCGTAAAGGAGTAAAAATCATACATACCAACTTTCGCATTCATACAATATTATATTAATAAGTGTAATAATGCGTTAGTACATAAATATCGATCGATCACACAGCCCATTTCTTAGGCCACAAAATCAAGGCTAGCTGAAAACGAAAGCGTTTTATGTGGCATTGTAGCCGCAGCTTTACTTTCTGCTAAATGCAGTTTCTATGTTAGATGGCTTGATGAGGAATTCTGCAGAGTTCACTTGCATGTACGTGTTTGTTTCGAACTCCTTGCCGTATTTAGGCATGAAAGTTTAACGATTAAAGCAACGAGTTAAAAAGTAGCTGCTGACATGCTTTTAGGATTTAAATAAGTAAAAGTTGAATTTTCAAAAGTCTGGTCTATAGCTATCAACTAAAGACGGCTTAAGAATATTATACTACACGTAATGTTACCAGATTGAAATGTTGAGCAAGACTACAACCCTGTCTATATAAATGTTAGTTGCTACATTGTTCTTGTCATTCAATGTTCAGTTTAAAGTTTGTTATGGTACTAAGGTGTTGTAAACTTTCATTGGGATAGTGTGCCGTCTAAGTGGTAAGAAGTAATAAGTTACTACAATGACGCAAAGTCCCGACTTGTTACTAAGATTAAATAACTAGATCCCGGAGCTTTTTGCAGGTTAAAGATATTCAGAGCGTGCTTTAAACATCTGCATTATAGTTAAATAATGTTAGTATATTTTAGACAATATACTTTGGTAAATTGCGGGTCCATTTGATTTTCGTCTTAGGTTGGTTGATTGGTCGGTGGTTCTGTGTGGATAAGAAATAAAAATTCAAAGTAAAATATGAATGACTGATATATTTTCATCTTTAGTTTATGCATGGCCCATTATCATACTATGACAAAATAATAAAAGATAATTGAAAAAGAAGATTTGTACAATTAAAAACAGAAGAGAATAAGAAATATGAGAAATGATATGCTATTATAGATAATATAACATATATACAACTATACAACATAATTAATAAAATATATACATTGATATAATATTAAAATGAATATGTAATAAACAATCTATACACAGATACTTGGATATGAAAAATATTTACAATAGCTAAGTAATAATAATAAGAGGAAGATAATAATAGTATAAAAATTACATAATAATACGACTAGTTAACGATGAACACAATATTACTTATACACAATATTACTTGAACATAATTGAAAAGGTGGTACAGATTAAAGCTATAACGATTTGTACTAAAGAAAAAATACAGTAAATAACAGGTACATTGTAGTAGAAAGTAAAGGTGAAGGCGAAAAAGGCGATGAATTTACAAAAAGAGAAGACAAGATGCACTCATTCACACAATTAAATTAATTGCATTTAATTAAAATAAGTTAAATAAATAATGAATAAATTAATTCTCATTATGAGGTCCGAACTAGACTAACCGAAGATAAGTGGACTGGTTGATGGAATCAACAATTTTAGGCTATCTTAGGTATTAGCTTTAGTTGGCGTGGGCGCTGTAAGCCATGTCCTGGGCGTCAGCTGATCGTCCCCAGCCTCCGTGGCCACCGCCGTGGCTAAAGTGCTCCTCGTGATGAGGATGAGCTACAACTTCATAGCTCTCATGATGGTCATGTTTGGAGAGAAGCTTCTTCAGAAGAACCAAACCGGAGGCGAGAAGAGCGGCCTTGGCGAGCATGAGACCCTTGACGGCAGCGAAGGCGATGACGGCGAGGAACAGAGGGATCAAAGACTGGATCTTGAGCTGCAGGAGACCGAGGATGGGCATCAGCTGCTTCAACTTCTTCTTCTTGCCACGGCCTAGTTAAAAACATTTTTTGTTAAAATAAAGTTTCATCATTGAATTGATCTATGTTTAGAGTTATCTAAATTCTAAAGTATCAAATAAGGAACTAGAGCAGGGAGTGCCGCATTCCAATGAAAGCATTTCCAAACGTTGACTTGTTCTTAGAAAATTTGTAATTGAAACAACTGATTGTAATTCAGAGCGCCGAACACGGAGCGCCACTGAACTTTTAAACAATGTCGCTTTCATTGTAATTCACGGTGTTATGTCCAGTTTGCATAACAGTTTCGTTCATCTAGAAAGTGCATCGATTACTGGACCTTACGATTCGAAAGCTTCGAGCCTACTTCCATATTTCGTCAACGCCTGGAGCGAGACTTTTACTCGGTCCTCGATCGAGATTTTGATCACGGCTCGAGTTAACGGATCTCTAAAACTAGTTACATGGTAGTCCTACATACTCGCCACGAGTACTATGGAGATGTTGCAAAAACTAGACCTAAGCATCCGTCCGCTTTCCACCATAATCAACCTTGTTAATAGGTTAGAGAAACTCCTGCCAGACCCGTTTGGCCTTTGCGATTTCTAGCCTCTTCTTCGTATGGTACATTCTCTCGGTAATCGAGATAGGAAGTCCGTTTACTATATAAGCATGTTCACAAACGGCGACTGGGCTTAAATTTTATTGCACATTTATAAACTAATTAATTTCGCGCTCGCCCCAACAGACAACTTTCTATTTTAAAATTTTCACATATGCACCTGTTGAACTGGTTTTTGTGCAGATTTTAATTAAATTCGGCGAGAGCGTGCTACGAACTGAATCTTTCTAAAGTTTTACGTAACAAGCTTTTTAGTTTTTGTGTAGTTGTATATCATATCACGCAAGCAGTTTTATGTTTCAGTTATTCTAAATATGTTTATGACACGAGATTTAGAAATCATTTTAGGACTTAGAAAGTTTAGGTGCTCTAATTTACGATCTATAATTTATTACAGTAATCAATAAAGATGATAAACCGATTGATGAATCATCGATCGTTACGTCCATTGGATTCCACAAACATTGAACCTTCTTTTTACTCTAGTCAATGAAACGAGACTCTAAAACCAGTTATTCAAATAACAAATAGTCGGCAAGCGTTTTTAGTTAGCAACTGTGAATTATGATCTAACTTTACTGTTTTATTTGATGTCATAATTCAGCTGTTAGCTATTCACAAAGATGTTTCGTAATAGTTTGACAATGAACTCCGTACTCTGAAGCTTTTCAATGGCGCATCTTGTTGAATACAAAAGCTAACAAAAGGATTTTTTTCTTTATTTAGTCATGTTTATAGCTGCTACTGTTGAAGATACTAGATACAATTTGAGTTTGTCTTATTCGCTGTACTTATTTTTGGCTGTACTTTGTTCGTCCTCATTTCTTTTATTTGGACAACTGAGGCATATAAAGTACAAACAACATCATTATAGTTTCGTGTCAAACTTTCACTCTTTTTGGTCCAGTTTTGATCACTATAATAATTAACTGCTCCAAATATCGTATTGTATAACTTTTAATAGCGGGCTCGATCATTTTCTTTTAATTAACGAGGTTACCTTTTGTTTTATGCATTGTGTATATAATTATAAACTTTGCATAGTTGAGTCAATCGTTACAAATTCCTAAAAGATACGAACAGTTTACTTTCTTGCTGTGCAAAAAACCAAAAACAGTTGACTTTGCAAAGCGGCGTTTGAAGTTTCACGGAATCTGACGATCTCAAAATTCAGGCATAGTATAGTTTGGGCTCTTTTTAACATTGAATAACAATATAAATTACGTTTTATGCAACTTGTGTTTAAAATACTGACCTTCCTCCAGGGCGCGCTTGACATCAAGAACAGTGCTTTTGGGCATGCGCAGTTGGAAATAATGGCCATCCATGAAGTCAGCAGCGGCGTCCAGCATTCTGGATTCCACTTCGTTCTCCCGAGCGGTAGGGTCATCAGGCAGAGGTTCCATGGACCGGGCTGATCGTGGAGAACCGGTGCTAACAATGTCGAAACCATCGAAGATGGACATTGAACGAGCGGATGCAATGTTCTCTACATACTTCAAGGCGCGTTCCTGTAGAAAAATTGAATTATGATGATTAATTATGGGTCATTTGCAAATTGAAAAATAATGACTATTGAGATTTGGTTAATAGGCCAGATTTAAAGATTTAAAGTAAGCTTGAAGTTCAATTTAATTCTACAATAAAAAAAAAACACTGCTCTGATGTGTTAAAAATTTAAAGTTGATTATAAGTTTGATGCGTAAAATCACTTGTAACCACAAAATTGGACTGAAGTCCGTAATATTTCAAAGGAACTGGCGTTGATCACATCACTGCACACACCTTCAAACACAAGGAGAAGTCTTCTTCAGAGCACTTCTTGATAGAACGCATGAGGGATCCAAAGATGTCCTCTTCTCCAGTGGGCTTGGAGCTCACCACCGCCACACTCACAAGTATAAGAAGGAAGGCCTTCATTTTTTTTGTTTTTTTTTTTGAACCCGTCTGCTTCGGTTTGTGAAATGTGATGTCTGGAGCGCAGCCTAGCGGTTTTATTCTGCGTACCCCCACTTGTGGGTTCCCGCCAAAACGAGCGCGCAAACTGTTACAGTACGTAGAGTGGTGCGTTGAGAATGATGTAGAAGCGGCAGTGGCTCTTTTGATAGTTGTCAATTCGCTAGGCAGTTGCTAAAGTTTGCATTTTTTTTGTAGTATGATAATTTATCAATATTTTTCACAGCTGAATTTATGATTATAAGGTACTAGAGTTTGGTAAATCTGTTCTTTATTAATAATATATTATTACATACATATGCATACATACTTAATGTCACGCCTTCATTTCCATGGTGGGGTAGGCAGAGCTACAGAATTTCTAAATCAACAATTTCTAAAACCAAATAAGTTATTGTGATTTGAAATTGAGGTAGTCATACGAGTATTAAATCAATTAAATCAAGATTATCAAACCCAGATGAATAGATATCTAGCCTTACCCAGAAAGATTCTTAGGATATGCTGTTAAAGAACATAGGTAGCACTCATTTAAATATTTTTAAATATAAATGCATTTTATTTACAAACAAATATTTTGCATATTTTCGAGTTCCCTACCCAAATCATCCACGTAACTATCATATCCGATGTCATCATCCGGTTACAATACTGCCATGTCTACCGCATTCATAATACCACGGCACAGGTTCCGAATCGCACTCAGGGCACTCCATTGGTTGAGACCTCTCAATGATACAGTGGTCATTTTCTACGGAAATTAATATTTATGTGATGATTTCTAAAGTTACACAACACGCCATAACGGGCAAGTTCAAAATTCGAAGCACACATTACTGACATATGATGAATGCGCAAGGGCATCGATTTCATAGACAATGGTAATTTTACTCAAGATTTTTTACTGATAATAAAAATTAAACGTCTATGGATTTTATGGACAGTATATTTAAATTTAAAAAAAAAGTTCACTGAATTCTGTTTTGGATTTAAAAAAAAAAATATCTTGTATTTCTAAAAAATCCAAATTTTTGGTGATATCACCAAATTACCCTTAAAAAATATTATAGAACAGTTTTAATTTTTACTTAATGCCTTGAGGCCATTTTTAGCCCAACCATTGGGTCAATCAGAGACAAGTAGAAGCTGACGCAAAATTTGATGAAACTTTAAACGTTACGTATATGTATTGTGTTTTTCCCATAACAAAGCTAAAAATATCCCCCTTAATTTTCACTCTCACTTAGAAAATAATTTCCACCGACCATACTCTATAATAAGGTGAGAAATTCGCACATTATGTTGTTTTAATGAGATTGTACAGAGACGGCTATGTAATTTTTAAAACAATAGAACTACAGGGTATAATAGAAGGGCATACTTACAACGTTATCATTTGAAATGTCATCGTGTAAATTGTTATTGCTTTCTATGTTTGGTCTGAAGTTTGGTATTACAAAGCAACATGAGCTGAAAATTTTAATTAATACTTTACATTGTTTAAGTAGTTCTGTAATATAATTTTAATGAAGTTTTAGTTGATAATTTTTGTACCATATTTAAATGTCGATTCGGTTAAACTATATTGTTTTTGGCGTATAAATATGTCATTAACTTCACAGTAATGGTTAGTTTACGATAACATGTCAAAAGCACTATGGGTTTACCGAGTAGAAAAAAGCTTTTACTGTTTATGTTTGAATCCAATTGATGTCGTTTTGTTTTACCTCTTTATTACAATTATATATATATTATTAATAAAGACAGCAAATATTACGAGAAAAAATAGGAAAATCTTGGGCCCAGCATTTTCATTTAAAGTAAAGTGTTAAATATAATGCCGAGAAGGATAATTCAATTAATAATTCCAAAGGATTCTGTGTGTGACTTTAACTTCATAGACAAGAAATGAACATTGTAAGTTATTTATTTGATGTAAGTTAAACACAATATTCGTATCTAGAGTTATTCTGCAATGTGTCATCCTAACAGACAGCATCATTCATTCAAGATTTTTATAATTTCAATGATAAACTAAATGAAAAATAATCAGTAAACTAAGCTGGTTAAGGTGAAGGATGTAAATAATAATAACAAACAATGTTACCACTAAGTAGCCTGTTTAAATAATTAAAGCGTAATAGCATTTCACTTCTATATGTTTTCCCACCATTATCATCCTCACTAAACACCCGTTCGCAACAGCACGTGAAGACTAATTTTGTTTTTTCGTTACGAAATACTTTCTTTTGTAGTAAAAGTGGAATTAGGCGATGTAACAGAGGCGAGTGCGAACAGGTAACCGACCGTGTACTCTACTACCAGTATCATTACGAGTACGTGTGTGCTTCCTAAATGATTAAGATAATTGGTTTATAGTAAGCATTCAGCGTAAAACCGTAATTAGGTGGCAGAATTTGGTTTCAAATGCGAAAGAGTCTGAAGCAATATTAATAAGTAACTTTAACATATCTTAATTACGTCGGCTGATATTGGCGTGTGAGATCATCCGTACATCTATGGTCTTAGCCTGCAACATTAGTAAAAAAAATCTCATTACATTATTCTAGTATGAAATCATTGTATTGTAGAGTAAAATATTTACAGAATAGGAAGGTTTGAAGACGCACTTAATGTTTTAAGGGATATCTTCGATCTTACTTTTGGGTGATTGAGGAAAATCATTACAGTAGGTACCTGCCTAATTTTGTAACTTGTGACTCATTTATAAAGCAAATATTCAGTTTTTGCCAGAAAATTAGGCTAAAAATTTAATTATTTATAAAACTGGAATTTGGAATTATTATCAACAATATCTCAACAATTTAAGGATTAATGTTTTTAAACTAGCATTTTTTATTCCTGGTAGCATAAGTCTTCCAGAGAAAAGCTTAATGCAAATGTCATGCGAAAAGTATCAAAACATCACGGTTATCTATGCCATACCAACTTTTATCTTGATACTTTCATAGATAACCGGCGAAACTCGATGTTCTTATGTTCTTGTACCTTATGCACTTGACCGACTTAGTTGTTTGAAGTATGCAGTTGTGTGGTTACCGGTTTATGCTGTGGAGTGTTAGAGCAAACATGTACCAAATTTAACCTAATCCAATGAATGTCAACACTTGAGGTACCATGTTGGTTTTGGGATTAAGGTTTGGGACGATATTTGAATATTGCCAGTAATTGATTTCATTGGTATCCCCAAAATAGGTATAAGATAATTTAGAATTAAATTGAGCATTAAGTAACCAAACATGATTATTAATGTCCATATAAATTAAATATTATAAATTAAAATTAAAACTATGGAAAATAAACACGAGTTTTTTTTTTTGTAGACCTAGGCTAAAAGCTATTTAATAAAGACTTAAAAAGGGAAAGTACCACACATGCTGGCAGCATTTCCTCGTTGTATTAGCAATGCTTATGCGCTGCCCGAGGAAGCTGTCAGCTCTGTGGTCTCAGTCTGTTTTTTTTTATGTCACATTATTTATTTATTTATTTTAAAAAAAGATGAAATTACAACATATATAGGAACATATGTCCCACAAAACCGTTTGCACAGTTTGGCTGTGGGATCGAGCAGTCTCTACTCTCTTATTAAATCTATGATGAATCTAAACACAATAAAGTATCCTTGATTACTATATGTTGTTAATAAGGTAACTATACAGCTTTCTACCAATCTTTGCTTTAATGGCTTCCTGAATGATGTCAGAGGGCAGGCTGTTGAGTATTATAGGGTAGGCGTTTCTGGAGACACATATCGCCGCAGTAATTAAACACAGAAATAAGATATTGTTTTTAATCCAATATGGGTTTGCGTTAGACCCCAGTCTCACCTGATGGTAAGTGACGACGAGGTAGGGTGGTCCACGCTTACACATAAAAAACCCCTTTTCACTCTTGCCTTGAGAACA
Source organism: Acleris sparsana (assembly GCA_923062465.1). NCBI lineage: Eukaryota > Metazoa > Arthropoda > Insecta > Lepidoptera > Tortricidae > Acleris > Acleris sparsana. The sequence continues at coordinate 9,786,125 of OV281307.1, read as the reverse complement.
TCAATGTTATCATCAGCACCCAAAAGTTTTCAAGAGTTTTTGAGAATATTTTCCTACATTTCTACATTTGTGTTTTTTTTATAGCATAGAGAAGGCAAACGAGCACACTGGCCACCTGATGGTAAGTGGAACCTGTGACCCATAGACATTCGCATTCACAAGACTGCAAGCCTAAGACTGCAAATGCGTTGCCAACGCTGAGGACTAAGACGGAATGCCTCTGTGCTAGTCATTACACCGGCTGTCTTATCCCCAAACCGAAACACAACTGCTGTTTGGCGGTAAGTTAATGGATAAGATGGTGGTAGCGACCCTGCACAAGGCCCTACCACCCGCACACTCAACGCTGCTCCTACAACGGCTACAACCCAATTGCTATATCTTAATCCTTTAAGCATCCTCTTCTTCATCAGTTCAACACTGAATACCTCACCGAATTTAACGTTTTCTAGTTCACACTTCCGCAAATCGATTTTCCCTCACGTAAGCTGTTAATGACGTTTATTGAATACGGATCATCGCATTATCTGAAATATTGACTTTGGAGTCGTGATCGCCAACTCTACTACCATTTAATGGTAAATACGGTGCCGCAGTATAACAGAACTGCAGAACTGTAGTGATGTATTTACTGACAAAACAGTTAGGTAAGGTTAGGTGGAGCAAATGCACGGGCCGTCTAACCAACAATAATCTCCTAAAAGTTATATGGTCTGTCACACTTACCCCGTGGACGGTTTTACCCCACCTGACCTTATTACCAGAGTAAATAACCTTCGTAGGTAAACTTTTTTTATACTTTTGTTTGGATTTTGTGACACCCGTAGATACATAAACCAGAATTTATTTCATTGAAAAGCTTTCGTAAACAATTATCTTACTGATGGTGAAAATCACATGATTATTTGTTCACGTGGCGGCGGGACCTTGTTTTATAATAAGTAGTAATTATGCAATTGTAAAAAAGGATGCAATCAAAATTATTACAAAAGGCTTGTCATTTTTTAATGTTCTTATAAGTTAAAAGTGTATCCTTTTTTTTTTAATAACTTTATTTCCAAAGATAATACACAATAATTACAGTTTAAACTGACCCCAACAGCACACGACACAACGAGTTCCGAGATAGTAACATTGACATAGATAATAAATGTTATGCAATTATCATCAACAATGTATGTAAGTATGTAGTTGCCTATTTTACATAATTTAATAGACAATGAAACAGAAGAACTCTAAACTAATACAAAAAAAACAAAAGAGTAAACAAATCTTGAAACAAAAAGTAAGTTAACAAGACTCCGTTGTGCTACTGTTCTTTGTGTATTGTATGAAATGAAAGCGATGTTTCGGGGGTATAAGTAGCATTCAACAAGTCTTTGTCCAGTTAAATGGCGGGTCTATTGTTTGTCTACCGCATCACGACTTCATAATCAATCTTATGAATTGTTCAACAATCGATCAAATCTAACCATCGCAATAGCTAAAGTGTGCTTAAGACTACCCTGGAGCGTCCAGAGGTGTCCTCATTTCTAGTTTTGTTTTCTTATAAGCTATTTATTTTGAAACCGAAGAATTGAAGAAAATTGACGGAAAATGGTGGCCACTTTTTAGTTACTCATAGTTCAATATTTATTACCAGGGCCCGTAATTTTCATGCCGTTGACGCAAAAATGACGTCACGCTATAAAGAGTATGGTTCCAAATGGTTTTATTGTAATTATAACCATTGGTCGTCAGTCATTTCAAATAAATACCTACTTCATACCAAAACGTAAATGAAACTATTTGATTGAGAAGGACAGTGGAAAAAATCATCGAGTAACATTATCATTAAAAAGAACTGTTTTTATGTTGTAATAAAAAATAATATGATTGAATAATCATAAATGCAATTATGGCATTGACATTCATAAAAGAAAATTGTCTTTATTTGCCATTTTTAGTACTGAGTGGTGAAAAACATATGATGCTGCCGGGATCCGTATTTTGATTGCGATTAAGCTGTATAATCATTTTACTGCTTCTTATTTAACATTTTTTTTGTACCATTTAATACCTACCTACCTAAACACCTGCCAAATAAAAGCAGAGCATCATTTTGACGTCATCGGCATCAAAAGTACGACCCTATAAATTGTGTATTTATTTGTACAATAGAAAACACAATAATTGTATAGACGGCGCTACTGGACGCCCGATGCAGTCTAACCCCATATTAAAAACGCGCTATAAACCTATTTAGTCAAAGTATGCTTTGTCACTTTTTGCCAGATGCAAATATCACAGTGACAGATAAAGATAAAGCATACTTTAAGCATATTTTAGCTACTGTGCTTTCATGAATAAGTTTTAGAACACGTTGTCAAAATGGTAAAGATGGTTTGAAGACGTTAATTATGATTGAAATATTCTTGCCAGAGCTACTGCGGTCGTTAACGTAACCAAAGAAAATGTGTATGATTGACGTAAGCTGTCGTACGGTCGCATCGCTCGCTTATGTCATCCACATAGTGTAATAATGTAGTCGTAGATAGATTTAGTGTAATATTTTAATACGTAAGTTTGCGAGTGCGTGTGTGAGTTAGTTTGTTACTCTTTCACGACAAAATAGTTGGATGGATTTATATGATGAATATTTATTTGGATTACATACAGATTATACCTTAAACTAACGTGAAGGCTACCTTTTATATTCAAAAATATTTTTTAACGCGGCCAAATACACAGGGAAATGCTAGTGCTATATTGATGACACGTTAGCCTCGTTAGTAGGGGCCCGGCCTTCGAAGCTAACGGTCCTGTAAGGGCAGATATTGGTGTGATGAGTTGGAATAATATTGTTTCTGAGTTTTGGATGTTTTCTAAGTATTTAAGTATGTATTTCGATATATAAGTAAGATTATAATAAGCAAGTATAAGCCTAGAGCTTAAGTTTGGAACTAGGTCGATTTGTTTGAGATTGTCCCCTGTAATATACATATAATTATATATTATAAATGATTACTAGGAACGTAACAAAAAGGCAAAGACATGCTTCTTTGTTCGTTTTTATGTTGGGGGTAATCTCTGGAATTACTGAACCACTTAAAAGAACACTTTTAAAAGCGAATGTAACTCTTTTCAACTCAGTTGAACCACTGAGCCTTTATAATTTGACTTTTTTGTGTTAGTACATACGCCGTAACAAAACACTTTACATACGGACAAACGGACGGACAGCGTAAGCTCAGTAATAGGGTCCCATCGGGAACTCATCCCACATCCTTGCGGGTTCCGAACTCTACAAAAACATAAAGAAAGCAGGGGCAATTTGTTAGTTTGCATTAATTTGTCAGTTTTTTAAATTGAACGTAAGATCAACATTTAAAAAGGTTAATTTACTCCATAAGGGCCATTTACCACAGGAACGGAAGCATTATGTTAGCCGGCTTGTGACCGACTGACCGATCGACGCTTATTCTAGAGAAACGTGGCAATTTGCATGCAGGTTTCTTAAAGGTCTGGCCTTTGGTTCTCACAAGAACGGATGCAGTAAAATTGATTGTGATAGCACTTTCTTGTGGTGTCAATAAAACATTGCTAGTTTTTGAAACCCTACTATGTGTGTATCTGTGTATCCGTCTGTGATATCATAGCTCCTAAATGGATGAACCGGTTTGGATGGACTTTTTAGTAAAGATATAATATCAGGAGGGATTATGTCACACCAATTGATCTAGTCCCAAACTAAGCTCTAGGCTTGTACATACTATGTGTATTTGAAAACGATATAAATACTTGTATGAAGAAATATATACTTAAATAGATAGTGAAATACTATTATTTTTAGGTAGATAGTGAATGAAACAAAATATTAAATATACAATTTATTTAAGGTAGTTAGGAATGTTATGGAATTTTAAAATAATTAAAATAATCTAGGGTTTTGGTTGTTGTTTGGTCGATGACGCTGGTAAAGTTTGGTAAAGAGTAGTCGTTAAATTATGCTTAAACGCTTAGCTGCAGTTGTGGCTGAGCAGAGTAGCCCCTGCTCGAGCAGCAACACTCGCACGTGGTCACCTCGCCGGATGAACTGGCGTGGCCTAAATCTAGGCCCGTACAAAGCACCTCCTGGAATAGCCCGGGAGTAGAAATAAGCAACCCGTACGCAGGCAATGCGGTAGTTAATTTAGAGGTTGCGTGGGTTAATTTAAGAAAACGGTAATGAAAGGCGGCATGTAGATTTTAGAGGTGACTCAGCAGTTCGCTAGACATAATGTGACAGCCACATGGTTTGTAGTCGATGCAGGAAGGCATTCAAGCGTCCAAACGCAGGTTAAATTTAAGAAAGCACCCTTTAATCCTTGCGGATAAATTATATAGTTAACAGCGCACGTTCCAAGGAGGTTTTGCTGGACATTTTTAGCAAGGGAAGAGAAGTAAGAAACAGACATGTGGCACAAAGTTATAACCCCAAACTCTTTGTAAAATAAAGAAGAAAACTAACCTGTTGGAGGATAATAGCCTTGCTTACAGCTTGCTGTAACTAATGTCGACTCCGGAACGCCGTAAGGTCCGTGTAGACGTGGCACGAGTGTCCCTTAGGATGTCTCTGCTGGTATTTTAATAAATTTTAGATAAACACTCGACACACAGCACGGCATTGAAGACGGAAAGGGTTGTAGACACTTACTGTTGCTGTGATCACTGCCACGTAGATTATTTTTAAATAAGGTAAATACGAATTCCTACGTGGACTGCCGGTCACTGGAATATAAGAATTTGTTGTCAAAACCAAAACGATACACAATAATTATTCTTAAGACACATCAAGCCAAACGGCGAAAACACTTACAAGGGAAGCAAGTATGGTAAATATATGCTCCAATATGTAATAAAATCTGATCCGGTTAGCTCGCTGGCTCATAAGAAAAAGAACGACAGCGGAGATCATCTACCGAAATCGATATTGGATCGATTACCAGTTCCTAAACTTAATAAAACTCCACAGATCGGGGAAAAAAGACTAAACGTCACACGGGTACAGATACTAGTTAATTTTATTTAAATGCAGCAAACTCGGGTTTTCGTCTGTCATTAAAATACGCCGGAATCCTGAAACGACTGAAGAATTAAAAGAAGACTAAAGTTGGACTACATGAACAATTTTGAAAATATTAATTTAAAACGACACTAATACAGTGACCTGGGTTTACTTACAAATGAGGAGAACGAAATATGCCCCTAGCAACACCGGGTGCAATTGCCACAGAGTCAGTAGTTTTATTGATACAGATTCACTAGTGGTTGAAGTGACCATAGATTGCAAGATTAAATCAAGGATACCAACCAAAATAATTTGTAAAGAAATGGAATAAATTGTGCATCGCTGAAGCGTTAATTCATGCCTGAAAAATATACATTACAATAGAAAACATCCATGACTCAGGATTTGAACCCAGGACCGCTAACTTCGTAGGCAGGTTCACTACCAACTAGGCCCCATTATATAGCGGGTTTTTATATTTGTATAGTAAAATAATTTGTGTAACGTTTGTATTTTATTCATGACCGTTCTAACTTAGATTTTAACTCTATTACTCAATTTTATTTAAAGTATGCTTTGTCGCTACTTTCTCTCTACGATATGATATGACTGCGATATCATTACGAGATGGATTACACCAAAGGAATAAAATCGTTTTTTGAATATGCAAGATACTAACTAACGAACATGTGAATAGAATGATATTAAAAAAAACATTAAGCAACTCCGCCTTTTATTCTTATTTTCTTGCAAGATTTAACTCTAACTCTTATTCTAACTCTAACTCTAACCTCTAACTGTTATTGTTTTTTTTCTACAACTGTTGGTTGGACTGATGGCTGATGGGGTCAGAAGGTTCTGGAGTGGCGTCCGCGGACCGGAAGACGAGCTGAGGGTAGGCCTCCAACAAGATGGAGTGACGACCTCGTCGCGGGACCGCGGTGGATGCGAAAAGCACAAGACCGGTCTGAGTGGAAGGCCTTGGGGGAGGCCTATGTCCAGCAGTGGACGTCTTTCGACTGACATGATGATGATGATGATGATGTTGGTTTTTCATAAATAAATGTGCATATAATGCGATTTAATACATTAAATAACTTTTTGTACTCAAAGTACTATATCTTCGTAGCTTTCACTATATCTTCATCATCATCATCATCAGCCCGGGGGCGTCCACTGCTAGACAAAGGCCTCCCCCAAAGAGCGCCACAAGTCACGGTCTTGAGCCGCTTGCATCCAGCGGCTCCCCGCGATCCTAACCAGGTCGTCAGACCACCGGGTGGGAGGCCGTCCAACACTCCGTCCACCGGAAAAGATCCACATGACGAAGACGAAAGTCGCCGACGTAACCCTAAGATTTGCTAGACTCAAATCGCGATGGGCGGGGCGCATCTCGCTCGAACAAATGGCCGATGGGGTCGAAGGTCGAAAAAAAGACGAAGACGCTGCGTGGGTGGGACCAACAAAGTGAACCGACGACGTGGCTAAGGTTGCTGGAAACCAATGGATGCAAGCGGCGCAGAGCTGGTCCTTGTGGCAAACCTTGAGGCAGGCCTAAAAGGCCCGATTTGACAGCTGTCATCTTAGTACAATATATGTGTTTGAGGTTATATTTTGTACGGCGTTGACAGCTGTCAAATCGGGCCTCTTAGAACGACCAAAGTTGACCAAACTGTAGGTCCAGCTGTGGACGTCTTTCAGCTTATTATAGTTATACTTACTTGTCTTTATTGTCTATTTGTGACCCCTATGATTGTTCTTTTGAAAACGTTCAAATAAAGCGCCGTAGTAAAATTAATCAGATCAGTTTTATTGTACCATCAAGGACTTTAAACGTTGATGCACCTTAAAACCTTGTTATAATGGCAGCGTCAAATGACGAGATAGAAAAAACACAGGAATTACCTAATCATTGGTTATATGCAACAAGGTACTATAGTGGTTCATGAATTAAAGTCCTAGGACTCCATCATCATCATCATATTTGGTAAACAGAATGATTAGGATCATCATGATGCAATAATAATAACGAGTCCCACATATATAGAACCGCGACCAAAGCCAATAAATAATCAAAATAAGGTCAATAAAAATCAAATCAAAACTGCAAACTATTTTAAATATTCATGAGTCCGGAAGTCTGTCTGTGAGCTTTCACTATATCGAACTCTTGCGCAATAGACAGACACGTGGGACAAATTTGAGATTCACGGTAAGTTATAACGATTCTTTATGGTCGTAAAAGCATTTAAAAAGGTAGACTATAGCTATTTTCTAGTTATTTAGAACTTCCGTGAATGCTGCAAGGTAAGTAGGGAATACCATCAAAAACATATATGTAAAAATAATTTGATTTATAAACTATGTATTGTCTGAATTCTGTTTTAATCTTGCAGCATTTTTTATTTAAAAATAGTAAATAAATATAGCGAGACAATTTACTTACCTAACACAAGTTGACCCAGTTCCAATATAAGCTTTAGGCTAAATTAACATCGAGTCCAGCACTGTGGCTGCGGCACTGTGGTAGACAAGATGCGTGCCGAGATCGGTATAAATATAGAAAATGTATAGAATTTACGTAAACTGCCAAATGATCGTGTCAATTCCATACACTTTGTCAGTTTTCGGTATCGGTAAGCATCTTGTCTAGGAACTCGGGTTCCCATACATCAAAAGGTCCCAGAGCTGTCTAAAATGCACTCAGCTAGACGTCCGCTGGGCTTGTAGTGGATAAATCTACTCATACAGTATCTAATCCCACATAACCAGGCTTCTTTTTCTCATAATATTCTCTCTTTACATTTATAGATACCAATTTTTCTCTCGCAATCTCTCTCTTCCTAGCTATCATTAGTCCCACATGGGGGTCATCAGCTTTCCTTATATTTCTTCTGCACTTAGCTCTATCGTCGCCATGTCCTCGAATGCCTGACACTCCTACATGTCCTTCAGCACAAAATCTTTCTACCTGGTTTAGGGTCTGACCTTAAATTTACGACCAGAGCTGGAAAGATGTAATGCCAAGTTCCCCACGTAAATAGTCAGGCAGCTAGCCTACTAACTTTTTTTTATGGCATAGAGAAGGCAAACGAGCACACAGGCAAACAGATGGTAAGTGGAAACTGTGACCCATAGACATTCGCATTCACAAGACTGCAAGCAAGCCTAAGACTGCAAATGCGTTGCCAACCATGAGGACTAAGATGGAATGCCTCTATGCAAGTCATTACACCGGCTGTCGTATCCTGGAACACATCAATGCGAACACTGCTGTTTGGCGGTTGGTTAATGGATAAGATGGTGGTAGCGATCCGGACGGACCCTGCACAAGGTCCTACCACCCGCAAACTTCACGTGGCTCTACCATCGCAACCGACCTTCGTGTTCTTATCGGCGATATCACGTACAAGCTTCTTCGCCCGTACTCGTTGCGAATTTTAACGAGCTTGGTGACGCCGCGCATCCACCTTAGCATTCTCATTTTACCAAATTTATAAATATATAAATTAATAAACTGATCTCAACTCAAACGTTCGTCTCGAGATGCATCAAAAATGACAGTGTCCTATGGTTTGGCGTTTACTTTGACGTATCTTGTGACGGGCCTCACAGTCAAGATGAGTTTATTAATACGGAACTTAGAAACAAATACTCGGGCTCATCATACAAATATATGCCATAACCAACTAAGAGTTAAACATTTCATCTATAATGACAAAGATCAGAGAAACACGGTACGACCATTTATTCACACTGCCTAGACAACATGCAGATGAAGAAGACAAGTTTCTACTCGTAATGTAAACGATTTTCGAAATCTGGCAAATTGACGATCTATCTTTGGGCAGCTTTTGTCAATCTTCATCTATTTGAAAACCTTACGTAACAGATTGGCTAACGAATAACGCACAGCCTAAACCATTGAAACTATGGACTTAAAAATTACAGGGAATATTTCTCGGGGACCCCAGGCGTACTCGAAGAAAAGGGGGGAGGTAGTGGGAATCTACGCATATTTTTTCATTTCTCGAAGATCGCTAGCGTTTGTTTTATGCATATTTTCCAGGCCACCTGATCAAGTTAGATACCGGTTAGTTTAATGACGAAGTATTATCTAATAGAATGAGTCTTCTTTCATTAATCGATCAATCATCTATCGGTTGTCGACTGTCGGTCGATCGATCGAATGGAGTTGGCAAGTTACATTGAAAGTAGTCGGCCGACAAGTCGTTCTTAGTTTTAAAATCTTATCTTATTTGTATTAATTTCGTACTTATATATGTGTTCAAATAAATCCTTAGCTTATGTTAATAATCAGTGATTTTTATTTACAAGTTTCAAAACTGAATGATTTAACATTAAATTATTCATCATGGCTGCGACTATGAGATTTTGATTGGAATTTTGACTCTTGTGACAAAGTAATAAGGTTTGAATAGCGCAACGTAAATCAAATGTTATAACACTCTCAATTTCTTTTTAGAAGTTGCGAATTGAGCGCACAGATCTATTAGGACAACAAAAAGTTCACTTGAGTAAAATGACCGCCGGCGTTTTTTTAAGCGACAGTCGGAAAATGGCGAAGTTAAAAATAAATAGGTATAAGTTAAGTTATAAGGTATAAGGTTTTATACCCAGCGTACATTATTCTTACTGAAATTACTTACAAAAATCTATTTTATTTAAAATATGCTCCAGATATGACCAAGGGGTATTTAAAGTATACTTTAGCTATTATTGTGCGTTTATAAAATAAGAGGGTTGGTTTTCATCATTATTATATAGACGACAATATTAAAAAAAATCAATCCAGTTTTAACAGCTTGCCTTTTATTTGATAATACAGTCACGTCTTATAATATGGACCAATATAAACTTTCAAATATATGTGAACACGACTCTACTGCAAGGGAATAAGTTATTGCAAACCAAAGATAATTATTTATAAGGTGGCTGATTTCTATTTGCGTAAAATCTTTGCTGTATAAATAAGTTGGTTGCTAATTTTGGTGACAGTTCTGCCAAAGTGGTGGGTCCCATCTCTGTCTTTCGTGTTGAAAGGTATATATATATTTTTTTAATAATATATGACCCTGCAGCCCTGGCGGGAAGTAATCACCGCCGTTCTTATAAACGCCTTGTGACATTTTCAGAAACTACTAATGACTACTCTACAACAATTACTAAAACAAAAAGACTGTATGCGTATATGAATTTCATACTTTTACACTGTTTCTTTCTGTTATACGGACGGATTTTTTTCCTGTCCAATTTTCCGGAATAAAAAGTGACCCATGTGCTGCTGCACACACGTCATAACGCATAACGTGTCACATGTCAAACCCATCTGTTAAGCTTTTCTGGCGTGATTGAGTAACAAACAGCCAGCGATCCAAACTTAGGCATCCATAATAGTAGTAATAAGATATAATAATATGTTGTAAGATATAATAGGATAAGGTAAGATATCTCTTCCTGAAATTAAATTAAATGTAAGAAAAATAACACCCATTTCCACTTAAATATAATTTTAGTACGAAAGGGTCGGTTTGCGAGCCCAACTCGCACTTCAAGTCCAAGTTTTCTCTAACAATCAGATTTTTAAATATTTTAAGGTATTACCAAATTCTTCGCAGAAAAATTCATTAACAAAATGTTAAGTTACTGTAGACTAGGCAAGCAAAATAATCTCTGTATTCAGATACCCCGTCGATCGGTTGAGACATCGCACCATAGGTACAAACAAACGAAACAAACCAACACACGTTTGCATTAATCAATATTAGTAAGAAAGCAAGGACTTCAACTTATTAAACTGCTCGTACTAATCTAGACGATTATACAGTTACCCTAATTCAAATATAGATTATGGTCTCGTTACCAAAGCAGTTACTATCTTTGTAGCTGGTCTGTACTAAGTTGTGCGTAGTGTCTTTGACCTTATGCCGCGGTCACACTTGCGGCACGGATGTTCTGAACATTACGTAAGTGTGAACGTGGGCTAACTATTAGGTTAGATAAACCATTTTTACATATGAACAATGATAACTTGGTGACATAACAACGGATGTACGCTTTGGCTCGATTTACACGTAAAGATAATCTTTACGGCGGTTTCTAGTAATCGTGATTCTGTGACGAAATATAATTTAATTTGCAAATTGGGTTATGGTATTAAAATAGATTTGATTGATATTTTTTAATTTTATTTATTATCGTGTTTAATAAAAACTTTCTCTTCATTAAATGGTGTTTTAATGGCACATACTCGTATTTGTGCAAAAGGGCACATTGGTTTTCTCTGTATTCTTTTTATTTATTTTTTATGGCATAGAAAAGGCAAACGAGCACACAGGCCACCGTCACCTGATGGTAAGTGGAAACTGTGCCCCATAGACATTTGCATTCACAAGACTGCAAGCCTAAGACTGCAAATGCGTCGCCAACGCTGAGGACTAAGATGGAATGCTTCTATGCTAGTCATTACACCGGCTGTCTTATCCCCAAACCGGAACACAACAATGCGAACACTGCTCTTTGGCGGTAGGTTAGTGGATAAGATGGTGGTAGCGATCCGGACGGACCCTGCACAAGGTCCTACCACCCGCGAATTATTATTGTTTGTACAGTGAAGGACATTAATATCTATACAGCCCTCGAGTCAAATATATGTATACACGGACCTTATTGCCAGTGGCATAAAAGGGTACAAATATTTTTGACGTCTTGGTACGTATATCACAAACCTAGAGCTTACTGTGGGAGTAGGTCAATTTGCATAAAATTGTCAACCAATATATTTATTTTTACTATTTCATGGTCTAATATTCATAAAAATCACGGTTAATAAGGCCTCTTTGCGGTTGGCAATTCCTATTTTATTTAATAGGTTTCTTTTGTTTATTATGCACCTAATATTAAGTATAGTTCTTAACGGCGTTAAAAAAGAAGAGGTATGATTGAAGATTTTGTCTATTGTTAAATTAGACCCCAGACTTTTGTCGCAATGACGTCACAATAGGGTAGTTAGGGGAGGAAAAATAAATTCTAATAAGGAGTTCTATTAGAAGTTATTGCGTCATTCTGTAGATATCAACGTCAAAAATTACGTAGTAAATTGATCAATGTTATCTTTTGGTATATTTACTTCAAAACATATTTGTACGTTGAATTGGCTTTTAGCGAACAAAAAGTGAGCGACCGATAAAACCAAAGATTTATAATCAACTAGCGACCCGCCCTCGCTTCGCTTCGGTTAATGTGAGTTTTCTGTAAAACCCATTCATGATCCAGAACTTATTATACATATAAACCTTCCTCTTGAATCACTCTATCTATTAAAAAAAACCGCATCAAAATCCGTTGCGTAGTTTTAAAGATTTAAGCATACAAAGGGACATAGGGACAGGGAAAGCGACTTTGTTTTATACTATGTAGTGATTGATGGTCTAAGTAATTTTTGTCTTCAGGGCTTTCATAGAGGTTTTCCGTCGTGAACTCTTTCATTCGGGGTTTATCATCACCTGAGTTTTCTGAGGCAGAGGTGTGATAGTTTTGACCTCGGTAATTACCTATAAATTGAGAATAAAAGTTGATAACCATACAAGCCTCCCTTACCGCCATAATGGGGCTAGATTTGGTTGTAAATTATAAAGGTTCAAACTGTTTTCTTGTAAGACTAGAATTGAGTTTGACCTTTATTACATTTAAGAACACAATCCGAATTAGACCCTATGACGGCGAAAAAAACCTTTTCTCTGGAAACTTTTAAAATTTATAGTAATTATTATAATAAACTACTGATAGTAGATTTTGTGTCTGTAGTAGCCGAGAATTAACGGACGCGCCGCCGTTTGTCTCCGCGACAGATGGAGAGTATACAACTGGATGGGCGTAATATTTTGACCACATTCACTGGTGCGCCACGCCTTTTAGTTTTCGCTTCTTTGTGGACGCATTCACGACGACGACATTTGACTTGACGTGGTGGCATGGCGTATTCAAAAGTTTGAACTTTGACATTCACGATTATTCCATTCGGATGGCGTAATGGCGCATCGCGCTGGCATCCGTCCATTTGGAAATCCAACGGGATGCGGCAAGTATTTTTAAACGCTATAGTTTTGGCGCAGGTAAACAAATACACAGAATACCTGAGACGAGTTCGTAGTGAACTCGGAAGGCCATAGAAGTTTTGAGTCTCAAGATCACAATCTCACAAGGACAGTCTCAAGACTGAAAATGCATTGCCGACCCTGAGATCCTAGATGGAAAGCCTCTATGCTTGCTATGCACATAATAAATTGGAAACTGCGCTGTTTTTTTAACAAAATGGTCACCTAATATTAACAATGGTGTCATCTTGTTTTGCCGACACTTATTTCATCGAATGTGTCAATTTGCCGAATTTTACTTCATCAAAAACTATTTTCTGCTGATATCTTCACATTATCTTGAACATTAATTACGTAAGTTAGATTGGGTTAGACTTTGTAGCGTTTCTAGAAAAGCCGTCGATTGAATGAAAATTCTGCAAATGAAATAAGCAATAGAAAATATGGTTTATTTAAAACATCAGTGAAAAGAGGTGTTGAACAGTAATCTCTACTAAAAAATAATACATGAAAGTTAATTCGTAATATTAAGGTTAATAATTATCTTTAAAATTCGTACTTTAATTGTTTTAATAGTTTATGCCCTTTCTTTTCACTCTAATAACGTCTTAACCAGTTTTCTAAGAGAACATATAACCGTGTTAATTATTCTTAAATTTGTATAAATTTGATACAAAGATAAGTTATAAATGGAACTGGCATAATCTGATTTCATGAATAAAGTTTTAAAAAAAAAACCGTTATTCCGAGTCCAGCGAATTATTTAGCATTAAACAATTCCAAATATAAAAGTGAAGCGGCCGCAGAATGCGAATTCTTTTAACATTATTTTACACGTCACAAAATGTTTTCTTCAAGTACTATATTTAATTTAACTTAAAAATATTGAAAGTTTGTTGTTATGGAAAAATTATTACTATTTTCTAAGCAACGAGTCCTAATGAGTCCAACAAATATGTTGGACCTTTCGCGACTTACAATTATGACTAGTAACCAGTTCTACTACATTGAAACTTGAAAATAATGTACTTGAATAATTCGGCCGCTATTACCTACTGTTAAGTAAATAAGACCTATCTTAACGTTGAAAACATGATGACAATTAATAAAAAACAAGCACCTACCTTCGACTTCATCCGCGTAGGTTTAGATTATGTTATTTCCCCGGAAATTTAAATGTTTTCTGGGATTCAAAGTAGCCTATGTGGTAATCCAGGGTATAAACTATCTCAATTTAAAATTTCATCCAAATCGTTGCAGCGTGAAAGAGTAAAAAAGTAACACACACAAACTTTCACATAATTATGTTATATTACCTAGTGGGATATAAACATAATGTCAAAAGGTATATGGTTTCCCTGAGTAGAACCACAGTATATATAAAAACTTGGAAATATTTCAAAGTGGATGACATTGTTACACATATTAAGTTCCAACATTTGACACTAATGGCGCCACTATCGCTTCAAGCTCTTCTTGCAACAGTTGATCTTCGTAAAGCACAAACGAGACGGAACGCGCACGAGGCAGAGTGAAAGTGATCACACGCTCTCGGTGAAAAAATCAAGTTCGGCACTTGCGTTGTAGCACCTGCGTTGTTGAATATATGGGCGTTTGTACCGTCGAGCATGCTCGCTGACTTGCTGGCTACATTCCATGGCTGATGATAAGTGTCATCTGTGACCTTTAGAGATTTTCATTCGCAAGACTGCAATCCTAAGACCGCAAATTCGATGCTAACTCAATCATTTATTATGCTATAAAATAAACACAAAAAATACAGTTGAGAAAATAAAAAATTAAAGTACCTAACCTATTTTAGTTATTAAAATAAAATAGCCGAAACGGTGTGCCAGCTCAGCGTGGTGCACGGAGCCACATCGCTGATTTTCAGCTGCCAATAAAGCCATCCATCACTGTTTGTTGGTTTATATGTGTGGCACAACAACGTGAACTCTTAATACGAGTATAGTCATGCACATACTCATTTAAGAAAATGTCATAGTGTCCAGTATGTTTGGATTTTACTCCAGAATAGTCACAATGATAGAAGAAAGGTACCGAAACAAAACATTTACCAAAATATGAGAAGTAATTAAAAAGCTACGAGAAAATATGACATATCCTCTTTCTCTTTATTTCAAAGCCATTAAGAAGAAGAAGAAGAAATACATTGGTCGGTGAAGGAATCGCCAACCACTCCAGTCTTCTATAAACTGCTCGACTTTCTGGTACGACAATTTATTTGCTCAAAGTAATTTCTACTTAGCCTTTTCCTCCTTCTATAACTCCTTCTATAAAATTTTGAAGAAAATTTCCTGTCATTATCAGGTGTCCTTTCATAATTCCTCTTTTGTTTTATTCGATTCAGCACTTATTCTTTCGATAATCGACAGGAATACTTCAAAAATATGTCTGATTTTGCCATTCATACAGTACGATAGCTCTAGGAACGTGGGCCGGGTTTGTACTTCTTTCTCACTCGCTTTTTATAAGTAGTAAGTGAGTGAGAGACAACGTACAAACCCGAATCACCTTCTAAGAGCTATATCACTCTGTACGAATATGACTTGTATTTATAACTTGTTCGTCAAGCGGCTCGTGACGTGCTTGTTCAATCCATCGCCCGTATGTTTTCGCAGCCACAAACAAGTACTTGTTCCGACGAGTTTTTTTAAAGTGGCCGATGACAAGGATTTTGGACTATTACATTGCCATTTTATGATATAACTTTCTTGGTGATTATAGCGTACATTATAAGGCAACAAGTTCCTGGGTTCTTTATAATGAATGCATGTAAAAAAATGGTATAGCATTTGGTTGTTTTATTGGGTTAAAAATATCGACAATACGTTGGTAATAAACGGTAGTAGGTACTTCGCTGTATTTTAATTTCAACGACATACTTTTCTAGGCGCAGGAATTTAGATTTCTTGATAGTCAGTCACAAGACTAACCTAACCTAACCTACGTAAGTCATATTTAAGATGATCTGAAAACATTAGGGCTTCGGCAGAAAATAGCTTTCGATGACGTGAAATTCGAAAATTCAAAAACTATACGTCCTATGTAATGAGTGAAACCGACCTTCCTACACATCACTCACTCATGTCAGCCGAAAGACGTCCACTGCTGGACATAGGCCTCCCCCAAGGCTTTCCACTCAGACCGGTCTTGTGCTTTTCGCATCCACCGCGGTCCCGCGATCCTAACGAGGTCGTCACTCCATCTTGTTGGAGGCCTACACATATTTGGAATAAACTTTAAAACTAGGTATTTTCATAGGTTTGGCAAAATTTGCAGATAGTTTACAGCTAGTGTCTACCACTATGTTGTTTACGACCAACGGCTCTACAGTAAAATTACTAGCATCGAGGCATTCTATCTTAGTCCTCAGGGATGGCAACACATTTGGGGTTTTAGGATTTTAGTCTTGGGATTATAGTCTTGTGAATGCAGATGCCTATGGGGCTCAGATTATACTTTCCATCAGGTGGCTTGTATGCTTGTTTGCTATCAATATGCCAGTAAAAAAAGAGAAAAGTAACCCAGACAAGTTCCAGCAAAAAAAGAGTCATTATATGAGTTAATAAGCTCCATTTCTTTTACTGACTAGAACAGATTTTAAAATTCAAGATACGGCCTGAGTACATACATTAGAATGATCAGCAAAACGAGAGATCGTTCGTCTAATGTCAAGTTATTATCAAATCTGTCTATCAAATGTTGTTGTAAAAAAAGGAGGCCAATAAGTAGGTAACATTTGGTTCTAATACGGCTACGGTTTGATCATTGTAGCTTCTTCCGTAAGAAATAAAAGTCATCCTTACTTATCTGGAAATAAGGCAATAAGTACTACTAACTGAAGTACCCGTTCATATATTCCTCTGCCCTGAGGTAAACTCACCCACCTTGTCTCGGCAGTCATGATGGTACGCTCTTCTAATTTTTTTGTATCCTGATCCTGATAATGATGTTGAAGACTGTGTAGCTTGCTTAATTTCTTCTCCTTTCCTTATAAATATGAATCCCGATCCAATTAAGGTACCACTCATCCGTGCACTCATGGTGATGTCACAACGTGTAGCTTACTAAATTTCTTCTCCTTATAAATATACGTATAGGTATTGCCATGTTTGCAATTGGACGATGCGTAAAATCGGCGAATGCGTCACGTATTCTTAACCCTAATTTTAAAACATCTTCCAACCAATCTTTATTTATTTGGGCTGCCCTTGTTTTTGCTTTTGCTTTTATCCGTATGTTAAAAACGATAGCCTATATTTGTTTCGAAGTCCACTACATGATTACATTATTTCACTGAAAGCTTTTTTCTGCTGAAACCATGATGTTTTTGGGATATCTTTAATTACGTAGGCTAGATGCGGCGAGAAATGCTTTTCGATGAATCGAAAATTGTAAGCCAAGAAAGTGGCCTACCAGTGCTGACTAAAGTTTTTGTCAGATCTTGTTATCGCAACATCACAAGGAAAAATAGAACTTGTTGTATCATGAAGTGCAAATGAATTTCAACCGTAAAGTGGTAGACCACATTTTTGGCCGACTGTACGTCCGTTAAAAGGTTTTTCGATTAAATAATAATCATCATTATCAGCCGCAAGACGTCCACTGCTGGACAAAGGCCTTCCCCAAGGTTTTCCACAACGATCGGTCCTCTGCTGCTGTCATCCAGCGGTTTCCCGCGACCTTTATCAGATCGTCAGTCCACCTTGTGGAAGGTCTGCCAACACTTCGTCTCCCGTATAATATAAATACTGTGCTAAATTAAAATTTCCACGGATACAAAAGGCTGGCGAAAAATCAGAGACATTGGTGACAAAACGATCAGCTCAGCGTCAGAGTGAGAAGATCGCGTCTGCAGTCTGCACAGCGCTGGTCTTCAACAGAGGATCTACTCGTATGTAAGTGTGAAACAGCTGTTCTTCACAAGTATAAGAGCTACCATATCATCAACAATATGATTACGATAAGGACAAGATTGACTTAAGCAATGGAATGCTGCCAATAATCAAAACGCGAATAGGATTGGTTACATTGGATTAAAATTTAATTTGTTACATTTTTAATATGTCAAATATTAACTACACCTCTTCGTGGTTAAATTATACTTAAAGGTCATTGTGTCTTACTTGTCTCATTAAGTAGATACTTTTACAACGTCAAAATATATATTTTTGGGATTAAACAGCTGTTTTCTGGTAAATAAAGAGACCACACATTTTGTCTCAATTTTTACAAAAAGCATTGTTTTTATGAGGAAATTGTTATTTAAGGTGAAAAAGGAACATTTCCTAGCACTAAATAAAAAAAAAACGTTCACAGCATACATTAAAATGATAAAGATCAAAAGTTATCACTTATTACGCAGTACTCCCGGCTTTTTTATAGTGTTCAACTCAGAAATAACTGTACTAAGTATCATTCCCACTCTTGTTTCATAACAAAACGAAGATTGCCGATTACTAAGGAACTGGAGCTATATTGCTTTTGACATGTTATCGTATTGCTCGGACACCATTAATGGTGTAGAGCTAACTCCTCCAAATGTGCGCCAATTTTGCGTGAGGGGTTGGTGGCATTACTCCTGCCAACCCAGTTCCACTAGGAAGCCTAGCAGACCCTTCATGTTGCCGACGGCATCTAGTAGCGACCTCGATTCTAGCCCGAGGGGCCGCGCCCGGTATTTTCCTTTTTCAGGTACCCCATGATGACGTGGGCAGCAGTTTCTTCTGCCGTTATTCAGACTGCACATGGGCTGTCTGTAACACCTAAAGTGTGTAGTTTGTTAAATAGGGCATGGCCAGTTATTGCCCTTGTTACGAGTCTGTAACGAGTCAAAAAAGTTGGGTCCTTTTTAACTGTCGTACAGTCTTAAGCTATATGGTTTTACCAAGTAGAATAGTACTGTTATTACCGAACCTACAGCGACTTAATGTATAGAAATCTAAAGTCACTACTTCGACCTTATACCACAAAAACTACGTACCTCTGGTACGTTTAATCACATTTGCTTCCATCGGAGTAGAAACTGACTTGGAAAGCTATCGCCTGAGGCTGAAGGTTGGATGGCGAACATAATTAACGGAATTGATGTGGTTTCTATTAGGCTTCGACATAGTTGCCATTGCCAGTTGCTAATACATGCCAGTGACCCACAGATATAACTACACATAGATAACGTAAATGCATCTAGTTCGCGTGTCATAATCCCGACCTACGCTAATGACGTTCAACGCTACTGTTGCAGCTGTGAAAATTAATAAAATGCCTCGCTGCGTAAAATTGAACTGCAATATCCCAAAAAAAGCGACGACTTTGAATCATTTTTGAGAGTAAAACGGAAAATTCTCTGCTCTTGGTATTACGTCCCAGTTGGTAGAAAAAAGTGATATGGTTGGCTTTCATATACACTCAGGAGCAAAAATACGGGGTCAGAGTGCGTTTTTTATACAAACGAGACTATTTCGAAGTGAGGTTTAATGGTGGATACTGCGAGGTTCAAAAGAGGAGGTCAAAAGCTCTTAAGATACCTAACTGATCGCACAATCAGTTAACACAACAGCGGGAGGGTTTGGGTCAACACTTGGATTTCCTTACATTATATTGCCATTTTAGATGTATTTCTGAACAGGCACTATTCCGGCGTTAACCGCAGATTCATTCAGTTGGGTATCCTAGGCACTCTGGAAGTCCTGTATCGATGCTCGGGGTATTCATCATCAAATTTCACTACAAGCATTCCCTGGCGAGGAACCAAGGCTTCGAAATAGCCTCTTTAGTATGAAAAACGCACTCTGACCCGTTATTTTTGCTCCTGAGTGTAGATTGAGGTGTGTACGTTATCGACATGTGAATTTGTATCTATATCATACTGACAATAAAGGCCTTTGGCACCGTATCTGACTCAAATCTTATTAGTATTATATTGTAACCTAACTGAATAAATATTTGTTCTTTTTTTGTTTTATATGTATAATGTTTTGAATCGATTTAATGTAATTTAAAAAATAATTAATGGAATTTAGAATTTAATTTTAATTTTTATTGAATTGATATTGTATTTTAATGTTTTAAGTGTTTATTTTAATCTTAAATCTGATTGTGTGTACGAGTAACTTTAATTGATAAGCCCACTGTAAAGTAAATATTGTACTCTGCTGGTGTCCCGTATTGAATAAATAATTAATAAATAGACAACTATTAAATTGATAAATACCTGCCATGTAACAGCAGTATCTTCTTCCGCAGTTAATATCTCCTCAATGGCTGAACCGGTTTTCATGAAACCTAGTTAAAAACCATCCCGATTAAATTAGCATTCTTTTTAAAATCCCGAGGCCAAATCGTTTAATCGGTTTGGGAGTTACAATGCCACGGGCA
Organism: Acleris sparsana; assembly: GCA_923062465.1. NCBI lineage: Eukaryota > Metazoa > Arthropoda > Insecta > Lepidoptera > Tortricidae > Acleris > Acleris sparsana. The sequence goes on along the minus strand of OV281307.1, from coordinate 9,765,578 downwards.
TACACACAGATACACTTAAATTTATAATATTAAAAGATTTTTTTTCTAACCGTTTCCAATATGGCCTTAATACCATTTGTTTGCGAGGAAAAGACAGACCAGCACACATATCTAATAGTTACGGGTTCCCATGACGTCATAAACAAATGTTGGTAATTTAAAAAAACTTTTTCAATTGTATAAACTATCCTTCATCTATTTTAAGTTGTTGCTAAAGTTGTTATAAATGTACATTATTTTATTTATTTGTTTTTTAGTAGCAGTATTTTTTTCGAATTTCGGTGTTTTTCTTGTGTTGAGTACTTTATTGTCGTATTAAATTCTTATTTCTATTTTTGGTAACTTTAGCCCTTCGGGCAAAATGAACATAACCTAACCCTACGATCTTACTATGATTACTAACATATTTTTGGAGGAAATTCAAGCGGGAAAAATGCCACAAAAAGAATACTATTTCATAAATTACGGTACAAAAGTGTAATACCTAACAAAAAATATATGGTACGTCTCATTAGCCTATCAGCTTACCAGTAAATTAAACAGCAGTGTTCACAATGTGGTGTTATTATTATTGTGTCAATGTAACAGTAATATAATCAAAAATATATTCAATGTTTCAATTTAACGGTGATTATCAAGTTTATAGACAATGTTTTAGCGTTAAACTATTGACAGTCGCTAAAAACTGTTTACAAACGTCGGTCGATAAAAAGCTCATAAAGTTCACGATGACTCGAGCTTATTAGCATGCACAGACAGATTGACATGTTTTTAATACAAGTTTTGGCCCAGGTATTTTTTAATGTGTGTTTTCTGGTAAGCTGTGCGTGGAACACTTGAGGATTTTTTTTTTTTGTTATTTTCTACTAACCTTTAATTGCCGAGGTTGTTTCAGAGCATTCAAAGTAATACTTATATCTTGGCAATAAAGTTCAAAATAATAGTCATGACGTCAGTGAGACGTATACTACGTCAATTAAACATAAAGTGTGATAATATAATCTGTAAGATTAAAAAATATATTATTAAATTATTATTTTCGACGGTAGGAACTCAAATGATAAATGCATTTTAACAATTAATATTCTATAATTTAATAACGTATTAAACTTTAAAATCATTTTAGGTAACAGTGATAGCAGCAATATATTTTTGTACAATAGTCATACTCCTTAAATAATTTCATGCGTTAATAATCAAAATCCTCATATTTAAACAAGTGATTTATAGTACTTTTTTTTCATTATTTATTTAAAACAAAACCTAAACTAGGGTAGGTACATTGTAAAGCTACTCGAAGACGCCATGTTGCCTTAATCGTTAGTAGTGACTCTTTTCTCGATTGTATTTTAAGCTCAATCAACATTTTTACATTGCTTGTAGTGTAATAGTTTCTTTTACATTTATTTTTATCGAATATTAAAATTGAACACACCGCCATGACGTCTGCAGTCGAGAAGTGAAACCACTAGATCAACCAGTTTTCACTGAATGTTAAGCATGATTCTTATGTTTATCCCAGATAAGAGACCACTGACCGTTAGTTTGATGCCCAACTATCTTATTTTTTTATTTAGTAGCGTTTAAATTGCGTACATTTTTTTTTTATTTATTTATTTATTAATCACAAAAAAATACAGTATGTAACTTATAAATAATGTCCCGCAAAACCGCTTGCACGGTTTGACTGCGGAATCAGTAAGTTGAGTCTCTACAGCTTAACTATAAAAATGCACGAGTAATATTAAATATAGACTTAAATACTAACTAACTGAAACTGACTGACTTAAGTGCTAACTATGGACAAAGGAATTTGAATAACTTACGTTTAAATTTAACTTTGTTGGTTTCGGATCTTATATCCGCTGGCAAGCTATTAAGGATGTAAGGTAATCGTTTCATAAGGCATCTGTCACCATAGTAGTTAGTGACTCTAACGAAACGTTTTGTAACGAAACGTCGTAAATAATTATGGTATGTAAGGTATACCTAATGTTTATTGGGTCATGTGAACATTACATACGAAAATGAAGTTTATAAAATATTAATACATACGACCCAATAACAACTGAAAGACCAACTAATTAAAACTTACAACTAAAAAAAAACTACAAGAGGATAAAAGTAAGCTAGGTTACGTAACTTAATTTTAGTCCTTAGCTATGTACAAACTTTTTAAGAATCGTCCATCTAATGCGTTATTACGAGTGGTTCCTTCGTTAAATGTTAACCATCTCCCAGGATCTCAAGATACAGGCTGAGCCTAGTTTGGGATATACAGGATATTGTAAATTGTTTTTAAATAAAGTACAATAAGATTTTGTTCAATAATTTTAAATAATGTCGAAATCACACAATTACACAAAAAATCATAACACGCAGATCTAATACGCATTAGTTGTTTAAGTAAGACAAAAATAATCTTTGATGTTTCTTTTTACTGACCAAACGATTTTTCAACCAGGTATTTCTATTTTTGGGTAAATGGTCGTAAAGAAAGTTGGAATGATGTCATGATGGAATTCATGAGTAATCGAAAGAACTCCTTAAAATTTTGCAAATTATGCACAGATACAGCGTTTTGGTATGTTTTGTTTTCAAGCGAGGCATTTAAAAATAGGTGATTAATTATTTGAATAAGTTCTGAATGGCGTCGCTAGGTTTATCACTACCAATGCAGTATTTATTTAATGTTAAATAATCAAGTGTAATGCGTGTTTATATTATCTGTCATCCTAAATTGAACAGAGTATAGTGGTTTGTTTGAAAGATGTGTCGTAAAGGGTTATAAAAATCTACCTTTTATGTACAAAAACTGTGGTAGTCTTGTGGTTCGAACACTCTCAAGCATATTGTATGCGACCACACGATGGGAAGTATCAACAAACTAGTGGCAAGAATGAGGTAGCATTGATATTTTGTTCTTGACACCGGCCTGAATATATATGTATAAGGTACAAAATAGGCCATCCCAAGTGTTTTTTTTTTATAACCGGCTACGGAACAAATAGAGCTTTGACCTAGACCTCTGTTCCGGTGAACTATCGCAACCACTATACATTTTGTCGGAATTTGACTTGTCTAAAAAATAGTTGAATTGACAACATTTCATTTTGGTGGCACCTGCAAATTACTATACGAATCGAAAGGGTTTTGCCTCCTGAACACGGCAAAATATTTATTTAGATTTATTTTTCTTAATTTACAAAATTACAAGTAAGTTAAAAAAAATATCGAGTTTTACCAATACTATGCCTGAATAGATATAATACCATTGCCGTTTTCACGAGAAAAAAGCTGTCATACTTCAAATTTGACATTGACACTATTTTTTTTTAATACATATTGGACTTACGTTATAATAATATGTCCATTGTGTCGTATAAATGAAGTGACGCCCTTTTAGAATAAGTAAATCTTAATAAATTATTAATAAAATAATTATTCATTCTAGAGAAAATTTAAAACTATTAGTGTCTTCCTCCTTCCAAACAGTATCTATAAAACGAATAAAATTAAAGTCTTGAAAATATGAAATCTTGTCAATTGTTTGGTTTTATCCAATGAGAGCTTTAGACAATTTTTCACTTTTTTGACGTTACCCAAATATAAAACAATAAAGTGTCCAATTCTAAAATGGTAAATACGTAAATAAAACTAATAATTACAATGGATCTTATACGCATATCAGTTATGGAGAGCAAACAATTTATCAATCAAACAAAAAAGGCAAACAAGATAATGACCAAATTGTAAACATTCGAAGTGATAATATCTTTCGTACAAATAGAATAAAATTCGAGCTAACGTTTTTCGGGCTTAAGATAGAGTAGAATAGAAAACATATATTTCTCTTCATTTTTAAATATTTTTAGATAGATAACCCTCTGTTCCACATTGCATTAGTTAACCTAGTTTGCTTTAGCAGCGAACCAGGTATCGAACCCCGGGACTGCTAGCTGCGTAGGTAGGGTCACTGCTAACCTAAGCCATAAACCGTATCGGCAACAGGCTATTCCCATACATCTAAGTATATTTATTATAGAAGTAATCATCATTACCGTAGTTACAGGTTTCTGATACCATAATCACATTGAATTAACAACGAATTGTGCGTCGAAATAGGCAGCTGCTGCTCTGTAAACATATTGCAAGTACAGGCTGTTTTTTTTTTTTTTTTGTATGCACAATAGTACATTATGATACAAGTGTGCTAAGTTGACCATTGTATACAAGGCGCTATTGTGTGCGCACGAGCGGAAGCGAGTGCGCCACAAGAAAGCCGCGTATATTATGGTCACAGGCACACGCGTTACATACGACGTTTTTCAACACACTTGCGAAAAAAAAACAAGACTTCATTGAGTCAAATTTTAATTAATTATTAAAACAGTTGATAAAATTACAATTTCTTCATTTTCTTTACTTAAAGAAGAATTTTCGTTAATATTAAACTTCACAATAATTAATCCAAACTATCTTCGTCACAGCCGTCAATTATTTACGAAAAATGGCGGCTGGCACGTTGTTTTTTTTTCTTGCCGCGGTACCGATGCGCGCGCAAGGCTAAGGCGCGAACGAGATCGGCCAACAGCCAAATTTAAAATGTAATAATTCATGTTTAAAATACAAATTACAGAAAAATTTAAATGATTTTAATGAAATTGAGTTATTTTTTAGTAATAAAGCTGATTTCACCAATTTATTGAAATAAATATGTAGATAATGTTATTTGCCGCATAAAAACTGTTTGTTGCTAAGAAAAAAAAAGGTATAACCCGACTAAATTATATCGCTTCTTCTTCGTACTTACAACTTGGTACTAGGCTACAAATGTAAATTGTTTGGGTTAGTAAACTAAAGGCACTTGTGCGTAATATACTGAAAAAGCACGCGTGTTTAATATCTAGGTTTATGAGCCAAAAATCGGTGGAATAAAAAGGTCGTTTTGAGCAAGTGTGTTGAAAACAATTTTATTATGCAATGAGTAAAAACATTACACGGTTAAGTTTTATTAAACTTTCGCCAAATTTACACAAATTTGTAGTAATGGGACTTGATTGCTTTTAATTAACATCATTATTACAACCTCGACGTTTCTGCGGCATTACAAACACGGTCAGAAACTGAGATAGACTAACGGTAGACCGAGAGAGCGAACTCAGTCACTTGGTGGGTAAAGCGAGTAACCAAAGAACTCATGCCCTGAAATGTGGTTGTTACGTTTTGACAGGACAACTTCAATTCGCCGGGGTATATTTGGTGCTTCGAGTTCAGGAACGAGTTGTTTAAGTTAGTTTTTCTCGCTGGTCGCTCAGTGCGTTTTTGTCGTTTCTGACTATTTAGAAAAGGAGATCCGAGCAACACACCTCGCGGACAACTTGTACTGACCCTTTATATTAAAAAGGCGTATATCAAAGTTTGCAGTTGGTTGCAATTAACCCAACTACTCGTGCTTGATTTTAGTTTCCAATACAATCACAAATATTATGATATAAAAATTCACTGCCTAGAATTTTACAACATACAACAAAGATTAGTTTTATACTAAACTTATAAGATCAGAAAGCGATAAAAATATATCTAACTAAAACATTAAATTTATGATTACACCAAAATACGTTACACCGTTTTGCTATAAAACAGAAACAAAATAATACCCATTATGAGCTTCACCCTCGGATGTGTTACGTAATATAAAATATTAGGTCATTAGGTTTAAAATTATAACCAAAAGTGCCTTTATTATATTATACGTACATAATCGTCTTACTTCAATTTTCCACAAAATATTAGCATACATTGTTTTCTTGAGTGAAATAACCTAATTTACACAAATTACACTCTTTCGCGACTGCCTGACGGACAAAGGCCAGCCTAAACAGCTCAATATAGACACTTGAAATTTAGAGGGAGTATTTTTTGGGTACGTAAAGGTTGCACTAAAGAAAGGATTTTTCCAAAATCGACCCCTAACGGGTAAAATTAATAATTCTACGCGTACAAAGCTGCAGGTGCCCTTTATTTTTTATATATTCATTTACCTTATTTCCGTCTTTTTTGTTGTTTGTTTTCCTCCTGTTTGTACAATAAAGTATTCTATATAATATATTATAATAAAGAAGGATCTTAACTTAAACAGTACGTATTATAATTATTACAACCACCAAGTGAAATCGCAATTCAATTTGCGCTAAACGTAATAATTATGATGGTGAAATTTATGTTTAAGCAATTATGAAAAACTCTCTACTTAATCTTCGTTATAAGCGTTAATAGATGGCACGTTTAGAATTATATATAAATACAACTTCTTGAGTTTATATTAATTTATTAAAATTTTTGAAACACGTAAAGTCGTACTACACTTATCCATTAAGAGGATCGTAAACCAAAGCTTAAATTCATGTAGCAGTAAAAAAAATGTTTTTTGGAAATAAAAGGGTGACAATAATTATAGTCAAATAAAACCAGACGAATTTAGCTCCAAATTAGTATGAGTTTATTTGACTATAACTTTTCTCATACTTTTTTTCTTCTCAAGAAATATTTTTTTATTGTCCTTTTTCATAATCACTGAAAAAACTACAATAATTTTCACACAAACTTATGCAATGCCCTTTACTAACATGCCCCTACCATACGTCCCGTTTTAAACGGGACTATCCCTTTTTTCTGTTATTTGTTCCGTCGTCCCAAAAAGCTCTGAGTATACTTACATGTTTTTTTTTTTTTTTGATCATGTGTAGTAAAGAACATCCTGTGTCTAAAGGTTTAAAAGACAATGGATTTAGCAAATCATTGGGCTGTGTTTCTCACAATAAATTTCTATTTTCCCATGTTTCTGTGATAAGTACTTTTCTCTAGAATATGAGGGGAAACAATGTTGACGTACATTTTAAGCTATTAGATGGGTATTTGGTGTTTTTAGTATTTATACTTATGGATCTATTACAAAGTATAAGTTATTGCGTATTATGAACAACAACAGTATGAGGTTATTTGTTGTTTTTGAAGTCGCGTTAAGCCTAGTTGGTAGATTCGTGGTAAATATTTGTGTGATTTTCTATGAATTTAATTATGTATTTTTCTATAAGTATATAAGTATGTATATCTAGTACCCATAGTATATGTAAGCACCTATATATTGAGTGGGTAAATTTGTGTGAGATTGACGCATGATATTTATTTATTGATTTTGGTTTTATTAATACAACAAGCAGTTTACATTATACGGGCTGTAATTTATGATTCACGGAAAAAAATCTACAGGGTGATTATTATTGAAAGTGCTTTCAGCTGTTAAACGATTTTTATACCCGGTTGTAAAATTATGATATGTTACGTTTTTATCATAAGTTTCTATTTAACTTGATTCGTGCGTGGCATGTCAACTTTGCTAGTAGATTTGAAATACTTTAAGAAACATCCAAAATCTGTGCATTATTTTGGTATGGCAAATCAAGAACTTACAAACTAACGGAAGACCCATTCATTTCTTTGTTCAATAATAACGAATCTTATGTCACCGTGTCTTAAACACCGTTGTAAAAAAAACTCATCAAATACCGCCATTGTCATTAATCAACGCCGCAAAAAGACGTAGAGACGTCTCCAATTCAACAATCACCGTTGCCATTTTAAAGTCCAAGGTGTATATTTTTTATTTAGAAATATTCGAAGAATCCCACGAAAGTACGGATCGAGAAGAAAACGAAAGTCGGCGGAGTCGGGCGATGTAACATGTCGTGTCGGCGATGAGTCTCGAAATTTTCGGTCATATAGCTCCGATTGCTTACAGCACGCGGCACGGCTCCGTGACGATTAAGTAGTTGTAAAAGCAAACATTAAAAAACTGTTATTTTTATATAATGACATCAATGTAATGCAACATTATGAATATATTGATTTTTTCGTCAAATTCACACTTTAATAAAAGTTAAAAAAAAGTTTCAGTGATCCTATTTATGCTTTTATGTAGTCCCTTTTCTCAATTAATGAGAAACTTAGAAAATTTCAAGTTTGCTCGCAGCAAGCATGAGCAACAGTGAAAAATACCGAAATGGCTATAGGCCTATAATATTTGAGGAGTTCCCTTGATTTCTCCAAGATCCCATCATCAGATCCTGACATGTTGACAATGGGTCCAAGTAAAAAGTATACTTATTCAAACAAGGTAAAAATAAAACAAATCGGTCCAGTGGTCTTCAAGTAATCGGGAAAAATAGAGTAAAAAAAAAAACCCGACGAATTGGGAACCTCCTCCTTTTTTTGAAGTCGGTTAAAAAAAGTATTGATACCCGCGACGCTTAGACGAATCTAACGACACTTCGCGTGTCGAACGAAAGTTTTCCGCTTTTACAAGGGAACAAATAAAAATGCAATCATACATAAGTAAATAAAACTATAAGTACATATATATAGGTCAAAAAATTACTCTCCTCCTTCGGCAGTGGAGTAAAAAGAGAGAGCATTTTGAAATACAATGTTTAATGAGTTAATTTAAATGGAAATTGATTTATCATGTAACACGATGATGACGAACCTTATCGCACAAAAACAAATACAACTATCGTAGTAAAACTTACAAATTTACCTTTTTAAATAATTCCCAATAAGGTAAGAAACGTAAACTTATACATAAACAGTTAAAGTTAGCGATCATTAAAACTTGACAAATTATAATAATTGACGTTAGTTGATGTCAATTTGATACATTTTGATAGTTTTCAAATGTCGCTAGTAACTATATTGGGTAATTATTTACAAAAAACGAATGCGTGTATTTATTTTTGACACATAAATTCTTTGATAAATTTGGAGTATATTCCTACTCGTGTTTTTAAATTCCTACAAAAAAAGCTAATAACTAGCCAGATATTTCCTTACACTTAATATAACGTTTATAAAGCATTGTGATTCTAAAAAAAAAGTGGTGAATTCTAACTTGGACTAGAAAACGTCGTAAAGTGTAAGCGCAGCACTAACGGTTCAATGTCGCTTGATCTCTGAACTTTCGATATCGATCGATTCGATGCTACTTTCTTTCTCCTTCTAACACCGGTTATATGTCAGTGTCTCTTTCTAGCATCTTCACAATATTTCACAATGCCCCAGGTAATTGTTTTAATTATACTTTCTACATCATCTTGATAGATTAGGTGTTGAGGATGAATATTTATCTAATGTTGCCCGCGACTCTGAGAATAAAAAAGTATTCTATGTACCCTATCCCCATACCAAATCTTAACTAAATCGGTTTAGTGGTTTAGCCAAAATAGAGTAACAGACAAACATAGTTACTTTCGTATTTATTTATTTAGTGGGCATCGTCACCCCTAGGGAACTAACACATTTTTCGGTAGAAAAGAACCCTATGTCCGTATCCGGGCTTTAAACTATCTCTGTAGGAATTATTATTTCACATCTAACAGTAGAGGCGTTTTGTAGATAGAACACACAAACAAACAAATAAACACACACATAATATTCAAATAATAAATAAGGATTAAAAGAAGGATAAGGATTTATGATATTTTTTATATAGTTCAGCCAAAATTGAATTATCCATTCGAGAAAATTACTTTATTGAAAATACAACCTAATAATTAGGTTCATTTTACTCCTTCTTTATGTTACTTTACTACCCTTTTTACTTTTAAGGTGAAAAGTACATTCAAATTATTTTATTAAAATAGCCTTAAAAACAAACAGGATTATTATCCACACACACATCTACAAATAAAAAGTCAGAACATTACAAATATTGTATAATTTTTACGCACTCATTGGGAAAATATTTTTTTTTTACAAAGCAACAACGTTCACTTCAATCAATTAAATGTATATGTATAACTAGATACCAAAGAGAAATTGTTCTCATAACTCCATCATTATAACCTGTTTCATAACAATAATAATTTATGTTAAAACAACCTAAGAACTAATTCAAATTTATGCAAATAATCACCGTTCACTTGCTCGCACTTTCATTGAAATATTTACCAAGTTAATACGCAAAAAATCAAAAGTACATCGATTCTAAACTACATCCTGTATAACGTACGCACCCACAATCATGGCTAATACCTTCCATCCTAAATACCGCAGCTGATTTGCATAAGTACAAACAAAAATCTACGGTAACCCAGATCAGACCGCTCTGTGGTAGAGATAATCTCAGGTGGGGGGGAAATGATAAAACTGTATGGCGCCGCCGCCACTTCGCCAAACATTGCTTGACATCTCTCGATGTCAGAAAATTAAAGCCAGTGCGAGAAATAGAAAAATAAAAAGTAAAAATGAAGTTCGCCCTCGCTCTCGTGCTGGCCCTAGCGGCGTACGCGCATGCCGAAAGTGACAACACCATGGAAATTGCAATGAGCTTCGTCAAGGACTGCTATGTTGACTACGGGTTATGTGTCAAGGTTCAAAATTTTCTTAAATTAAGTGAAAGTGAACAGTGAACGGAACGTTTTTACAGTGCCTGTGTCAGATTAATCGCGTTAAAGAGACTTTTTTCTCATTTCTCGATAATACAGTCAATTTAAAATCCTTAAGAACGATGTATTAAACATTAAAATCTGTTTAAACTAAACATAATTCTAAATTTCGCAGGAAAAACTTCTCAAAATCGTTGACAACTTAAGAGCATCGAGGAGCATCACCATTGCTCCAGGCGTCTACCTTAAGGGTACCCAAGAGATGCGGTCTCCTAAGATGCTGGACGCGCTGCCCTTAGACCCCAGCGCCAGGGAACTCGAGGTCAACTACAGACTGCTGGGTGGAGCCGTCGACTTGTTCGAGACTCATGCTTTGGAAGTCAAGCTGAACCCTGAAGACAAAGAGACCCTGCAGAGGTCACTCGAAGAAGGTAACCATTCAAGTTTTCATTCATACAGAACTAGTTTGTGCTCAAGCCGCTTTAATAGGCGTCGTAAATTTCTTAGCAGTTGAACTTGAATCGGATAAATGCAAACGTCGTGCTAAGTGAAAGCTTAAGTAAACAATATCAATCAGGGAGCAATGACCGAGATAAAACCGAAGGATTTATATAATCGAAGAATGTATCTATATAAATTATTTTTTTATTTCAGGTCGTGGAAAGAAGAACAAGAACGGCGGTATGATGGGAATGATGGGTCTGCTTGGAGCCAAGGTTTTGCTCGGAAAGCTGTTCATCGTGAAACTTATCGCCCTGAAGGCTCTGGCTACTGCCAAGGTTGCTCTGGTCCTCGCAGTCATCCTGTTCGTCGCGTACTGCTTCAAGCAGGATCACACCAAGACCACCTATGAGGTCGTACCTCATGCTCATCATCACGAGAGCCACCATCCCGTACATGTCGAGCACTCTGCCCACGGCGGCGGCGGCGGTGGCTACTCTAGCTACGGCTCCGACTGGAACAAGAACCTCGATGAGGCCCAGAACCTAGCCTACAACGCCTACTCAGGCCACAGCAAATAGATACAAATTTACCAAAACTTGTGAGGACCAAGTCCGTCAGACCTCTATTGTACAAAGACTTATTTATTTTATTTATTGTTTAACTTATTTTTATTAACTTATTGAATGAATAAACCGTTGTGTTGAATTTCTTCTTTATTTTCTCAATTCCTTTATTTCATAACTTTAGCATAACAAAAAGATTTTGATGATCAAAATAGATTGGCCGTGACCAGTCTCGTTGATAAAAAGCTAAATGATCATCAAAAGAAATAAGTAGAAAACTCCCGAGTCAATCATGCGTAATAATCGGTATCCATTATAATATGATGTGGTATTTGCTGGCAAAAGGAAGTCATAAGCAATTACGGTCAGCTCACTAGCGTTTTAGAAAACAAAAGTGATAGTTTAGAAAAACCACAGAGTACTTGCCGAGCAGATCATAGATAATATCATGCCCGCGAGCGGCCAAAAGCTCAGCCACAATTAAAAAAAGGAAACGAGTAGCAAATTGAATAAACAATTCTATTTTTAGCCGTATCTATGTCTAGTTCCGGAACCTTATCTGTTACTTCATATCCGACATGCTTTAACTCCAGTTTCCACTCTCTCTCTTATATGTTATTTATGTATGTTCCACATTTTTGTATATGTGTGATTATTAGTCGAGAAATCTCGCCACATACCGGGCCAGCGGTTAACGAAGCCACTTGTTTCCTGACCGGGTGGATGAAACAGGTTTAAAGTAGATGACTATTCGTTTAAGGTTCAACTTTCTATAGAGCTTCTTATTTTTTACTCAATTTCATCATCAACGCTTAAAATACAACAAAAAATGCTAAAGGTGATGTTTTGCATGGAAATTTGAATAGAAACTTCGCGTGCTACCCAGTTGATTTGAATGAGGCTCGAGTAAAAACTTATAATATTACCTGTATAAGAGGCGTGTATAAGCATCATGTAACATACACTGGGGAATAGGATATAAGACCATTGCCCGAGGCGTGAGAGCAGCAAAAGTGAAACGGTGAGATTTTCAAGTGTTACTCAATCAGTCTTTTATGGCTGTCCGGATCTTAATGAATGTTTGACCAAATATGGCTTTGGTTATAAAGCATACATCGTTTGGCAAAAAACGGCTAGCAAACGAATTCAAAGCAAAGAATGGACAAGGAAATTTTGTCAAGAGGATGAATCTGTAGCTAATGTTGACAAGACTGCGCATCCTCAGCTTTAATAAAAGAACGCGTCACAGGCAATTTGGCTCAAATCGGCTATTGCAGTCAGATTTAAAGGTTTTACAAAATTTCAACATTCATCAACGTCTATGAGAGTCGGTTAGATCAATTAAGTTTAAAACGTAGATAAAATGCGAGAGGAAAGTAACATAATGAACAGTCCTAATTCACGAAGTGACGTGAGCGTGGGATCGTTATTTGTTTTAAGGTTTTACTTTTCTAGAACGCGTAAAAAGATCCGGATGGTTTTTTTGGATGGTCTCACTAATATTTAACTAACCTTTTGTTTTTTTACGACAATGAAAGTTTGAAACGTCGTTCTAAGCTTCTCGTTTTGTATGAAAGGAGACGGCGTCTTTAAAAGATGGGAAGAAATGGCTAAGTATATTTTGATTTAATCGGATTTTCATGGAAATATTCCAATGTTAAGTTTGGAAAATATAAACTTATGCCTCAAATATGGTTTGCCGTTATTATTTATAGTGACATTTGAATTGGACACGAAGAGATAAGGCATATTTTTACATAAATAGATTTGTTGTTTGTTTATAAATTAGGGGGTTAGTATTTATGCAAGCGTTGTTTTTTTTTTTCGGTGATTCGTTTATAAAACATGGAAAAAAACCATATCGGTTTTGTATTGTCAACGTTTTGACAGCTCTTTTTTACTTGACAGTAATGCGTCTAAGTTAGAAACAATACCATAACAGGTCAAATACGATTTGGATTTTACCGGCTGGAATAGAGGCGCAGTACCATACTTTGTTATTTATTGTAAAACCTCAATAAAACAGAAAAAAGTATGATCTTATGATAATTTATAAAAATATACACCGTGTTTTTTTTGATTTACGATAACTTCGGCATATTACTAGGTATATCCATAGAAACTAATTGGTAGATTAGATTTTTAAATATTGCAAAAAAAAATTTTTTTTCAGTGTAGAACAAAGTAATGAAATCTTTTATCTTTGGTCATTCTAAAAGGGCCTTTAGAGTTAACTAATAATCAGTGTCAAATACGTCTATGTTGGCGTGACATACACACACAAGTAAAGATAACACTTGACAGGTACAAGATTGTCACTTTAGATTGACGCGTATACAAACCTAACAATTTGAAACTCTTTACTCATAAGTATTAAAAGAAAATTGTTGTTATCAATTAAGAGCCTTTTACACTAGTTTAACGTGATTAACTGATTAAATTTAAAAAATAATTATCTTTAAAACCGTTAGACTTATCATTTGTCTGTCTTCGGGAAATTAACTTTGTTTGACCTAAAGAACGTTTCCTTAAAGTTATCGTAAATAAAAAAAAACACGGTGTATATAAAATCGATGTTTTTGACACAAGTTCTATCACGATGAAAGGTCCTGCAAACCAGGCAATCATTTTGATATACAAACAGTTTCGTACAGTTTCACTGACAACTGATGACCGTTGTCTGATCAATATAAAATAGCTGTATTACAAACCTGTATCTAGAAAGTGGAGATAAAGTGGAAACTCTATCTTCAACGCGGTATAATTTACAGATGGCCGACAGAAGTAGGTTCTATCTATATCATCATGACAAACTAAATAAAGGCTACGTGCTCAGCATTTCGATTTCTTAAGAGATAAGCCTGAGTTTACGTTGCTACGAATATGGTGACATTATTTTAAGATTATGTGATAATATATTAGGTAGGTACATTTATATTACTACCCTATTATATAACATACTGTTTACTACCTATTATTGTATTTCTTGATTTAAAAAATGACCATCTGCTTAAATTTCTTGCGCTTCTTCTCTGCCAAAAGCTCTTTTGGTCTAGTCAAAAGCACTAGTAGATTTATTCTATTTAAAAAAAAATATGGATTATTGTCCAAGAAATGATGGTAACCTGTTATTTGTGTGTAAATATTTAATGCATCTATCCATCCATAGTCTGTCTGCCTGTCTTTTACTAACGCTTTCACGCCTAAACTGCGAACTAATTTCGATGATATTGAGTATGTAGATAGTCTCCAAGGAATAATTTAGGGTAGGTACTTTTAACCTGCGATAAACCTATGTGTTACTGCTTCACGCTGCAACAGCTGGATGGATTTGAATGGAGATAGCTCATACCCTGGATTAACACAAATGTATACTTTTCATACCGAAATATTTTAAAGTTCGTTAGGGAATTACCATAATCATATCATACCATGAGATGGTCGAATTACGGGTGAAGTCACGGGCAAAAGATAGTAAATATAATAAATATCAGCGGGCAATCTCATCCAAACCGACCTAGTTCCAAACTAGGTTTTAGGCCTGTACCTTGGAAACTAAGCAACAATATAAACATATTTAAAGTTTGCAAAAATCAAGACTCAGAAATAAATACTCACTATCTAACAACAAAAAAAAGTCAAGTGCTGGTCGGACCCGTACTCTACACTAGGTAGATATAAGTATATTTTTTTTTAACTAGTAGGTATGATATGTTTTCACTTAACCGCTTATAAACTTAAACGCTTTTTAAGTATTTATTTATGTGTTTCTCCCGGATTTGTAAATCATACCAAATATCACACTTCTATGTTTTACCTTTTTAACACTACAACGAAAATATAGATAGATAGTCTAGATAGCCTTACAAGTAGCTCCACACTTTTGTACCTTGTCACATCAACGCCTTTGACAGTTTAGTGCTGCAGTTCAAACATGACGTTAACGTGACAAAGCAGTAAACTGTGCGGCTACTTACGAAGCCGATCGTACAAGTACTGCTATAACACATTTTTATTGTTTTGTTTGACCTTTATATATATGTAACTTTAGACTTCAACGCGTCAAAACATAGATATTAATTTAATACCAGACTAAAGTTAAATACAGGTATTATAAATCTGAGTCCCAAAAATAGAAAACTTTCCATTGTGAGATCGTTAACTTCTTAGAGCGCAGGCGTGAAAACAATTACTATGGATAATTTCGGAAACCACATGCGTTGGAGCGAGGCGTGTGTAGTAACCTTCGCGTGAATTGGCCTCTGTTACATTTTAAGACGGCAAACAAAATGTCAAAGTAACTTGATAATGCCGTTCGACGGCAACAAATATTAATAGATGAAATCACCTATTAAATTATTATATTTACACAGAAGCCCTTCAAGGTATTCATAAAAGTGGACCCGATTCTTTCTCCCAATGCACAAAAACTTGCAAACATTTTTCACCATCTAATTTTAATTGTGATACCAAAACTAGGTAGGAAGTTCAAACTGTCCTGAAACAGGTAGCTGACAAAATGTTGGTGGGACAAGATGCAATGGGACCACGGGTAGTGGCCGGTTTTTATAAATATACAATGATTCTTGACTTGTTGGATAAACTGGTTAAGATGCAATATTACTCCAACGTTGTAATAGAGCCACGCTGTAGCAAGTTATTAGTTTTACTAAAAATTGGCCCGTCATCAGACCGGAAAAGTACTAAGCTTGCAAATCATCAGTGAAAATAGGTACTGTAATGTCTATTATTATGGTATATAATCCCGTCGATGAGAGTGATTGCATACAAATTTCTTTATATATATGCACCCTTTTCCCAAATACTCATATTTCTTCTTAAACATTGGGAAGTTTTTTTTAAATGGGAAATGGTGATTACTTACTATTATTTTGACCCACTTTTTTGTTTACCTAGTTCCTATACCAGCAAACAAAGTAACCTCTACTTTGATAACTACCTGTCTCTAGACGTATTAAAAAGGTTAATAGCTGAATATTGTTTATCATGTCAATATATTGCTTTACGTACAAAAGGAAAAAAACCAGCCAGGATTAGGTTAGCTGTCACAAAAAAAAAACACTAATATTACCTAAAGGCAGTTATCTCTTTAACCAATTCAAGTCAACCTCACTATAGTAACACAAGCGCACAATAGGACAAATTACCATAATTCGTTACTTACCTCACATGAGTGCGTCTGTTTTTGTTATTAACCAGACTTACGAGTAACATGTGGTCATGTTATTATTTCACTTTGACTGTATCTGAGTAAGTTTTACCCGTGTTCGTGACGCTTGTTCTGTATTCTATGACAGCAAATAACATTGCTTTTCACATTAATGTATATTGTCAATGTTTTGATAGCTCTTATTTACTTGAAGTAATCGGCTCATAAATAATTCCATATCACGTCAAAGGTATACGTGAAAAACTTAAGTAAATGACCCTTATATGGTTGTAAGTGTTGTAACACATCTGTATAGACCGTTCGACATTCTATATTTGAAATTTGACGCAAGTCCCATATTAGTTTTGTACACAACTACATGCAAGAGGTCATTTACAAGTTAATCGCCTATAATATGGCTTTGAAAATAGAATAGAGGCTCAGTTCGATTGTTTTTTACTGGGAATTAAATAGGTAAATTAAAAATAGGAGAGACAGTGTAACTTTTGAAAGCTTTTAATATTTTTTAGCTACGCGAGTTGATAATATTGTGGGTTGTATGTCTACCGCAAATCCAGTTTGATACATCAGTTTACCTACTACCTAATAAAAATATTATAAACTTGAGGGTACACTTGTTTTTAACAAGCAAATTTTTTTTTAGAAAATGCTCAAATATATGTATTGTTAATCTAAAATGGTAAGTACCTAGGACCTTTGTACAAGGCTCGGATAACTACCACCTTATCCTCTATCCTACCACCAAACAGCAGTGTTCGCAATGTTGTGTTTGTAACTATTGAAATTACTAGCATAGAGGCATTACATTGTAGTCTTCATAATTGGCAACTCATTCACAGTCTTAGAATTGCAGACTTAAGATGGTAGTTTTTAGAATGCAATATGTCTTTTGGTCTCATGTCATACCTACCATCAGGCGGCCGTTGTCCTCGTTTCCTTTCTCTATGCCGTAATAAAAGTACTTTAGACATCTTATACTATATATAATTAATTAATAATATGATATTTCAACACAGCCTCATTTATTGACGATAAAGGCGATACATAACATTATAACGCCTGTTTGCCAAAAATGGCTTTGTTCTTTGCTAAAGCTATTTCTCTTGCGAAATAGCCTGTGGAGAAAGCAGTGAGAGCTTTCTTTACAGCCGTAATGCAACTTGCGTCTCGTTTATTTTCGCTAGGCGCTTATTATTTGTTTAAAAACTTTTGATAATTCAATACCGCGTAAGTAACATATTAAATAAGGAGTAAATTGCACCTTCCAGGTCATTAAGGTGTATTTTTCAGCGTATTTTATTTGTTAGCTACGAGATATTGCATTATCAACGACGAATTTCGTTTTGAGTTCGTATAAATTTATTTTATATGGTTTACAAGTATAATCTTAATTTACATGAGCCAGTTAGTTTTAAATCTTAAACCTGGACTGATGACACAATTACTCGTAGTGCCTAGGTAGGAAGCTGTCAAGGGTACCATTCCATTCAAGATAAGGGCAAATACTTTTGTATTTGTGATGTACTTTTATGTTCGTTTATAGATGTTAGACGTTGTCTAGTATATAGTATAAACTTAGAACTTAATATGGGAATAGGTTAAATTCTGTAGACTATCTGATGATTAAAAACTATATTTATTTGACTGGCGGTTGCACGTCATGCCGCCCAATATACATTACATTGTACCAAGTGGCACTTAGCATAACCGCCCAGACAAAATAAATAAAAAATTGAACTAAACGCCCAGTGAACATCACACTACTCATAGGCAGTTTGAACGAGGTTAATACACAGCTAAACTAAACTAAGGATACACCCTAACTAAAGCATACACAATAACTAAAGCATGCTTCAAATGGTTTGTCGTAATCTTTTATTGTGCTTTTTGAATTTGGCAGAAAAATACAAAGCATACTTTAACTAAAACAGGTTTATTATACTTTTATGAATAAGGGGTTTAGATGCATCTTATTGCTTCAATGTACCCAAAAGTCGTGGTTAGCGAGGTAAAATTTATATTTATTTTATACAAGACAGAAAATTAATAACTTTATTGAATTTGTAGAATACCGTTATATTCGCGGCATTCGCCTACACACATCCTTTTAGGTATAACTCTAACTGTTTTAGCTTTGTCGTAGGCAATACCATTAACATACATTTCTATGGGTGTGTCCAACTATGTAAGTTCCTGACATTGGAGCAATTTGAAGTTTTTTTTAAAATAGAAAAAGCAAAAAAACACACAATCCTCCTGATGTAAGGGTAGTCTAAAGATCATATAAATTCTTAAAACTACAATCTTAAAGTTCCAAATGCGTTTCCAACACCGGGGTCTAAGAAAGAATGCCTAATTTTTTTTCTCATTTTATTATTTATGTTTTGTGTCCAAATAATTATGTGTTTGTCAACCTTCCGTGGTTTCACCTGATGGTTCCAACGGAGGACCAGCGCTGACTTTAACGCCAGCATTACGCTGGGTTGGAACCATTTCTTGGGTATAAGTGAATAAGTGATTTTCTTTCTTTCTTTCTTTCTTTCTTTCATGCAAATAATTTCACTTGTTGTCTTATTCTCACATTGGGACACAACAACACGAAGACCACTGCTGGTCGGTAGGTGGGATAAAATGGGGGTAACGATCCGGACGGTCCCTGCATGAGGTCCTACCACCACTACTTATTGTCTTGCTTATTTTTATTGTGATTAAATGTATCTTGGCATTAATTTAAAAAAAAACCTTCCATGAAAAAATATCTAACTGATGGTGTAACCGCATGAAAAGCCGTTCAGTAGTGTTTAAGATCATCGCGAACATACAGACAGACGGTACATTAAATCTAAGTTTCATTAATTCTCAATTGCGAAGGATTGTCATTATTTCCAGAAAAAAAAAAAGTGTTTAGTTATTGTGAAAAAAATACTTCCATTGCAGTCGGTCAAATCTATAGAAAAAAATCAACGTAATCAAAGGCATTTTTTTCTAGTTATTTATTTTGTACTTCTGCTGTTGAAATATAATTTTAACGGTTTTTAATTTCCTAATATTAGGGCCAACACCTAAAACCATGACTATACTTTTTCGTATTTTCAACTCCCTTAAGTACAAAAGTTTCGTTACTGTACCTAATATGGCCACCCACTGCAAGTTCTCACGCATATTAACTTCAACAGATGACTATAAAACCTTGTCGCTTTCATTCTGTTCACGAATTCATACGGCATGTTGAACACGATGACAATGCGGCAAGGTTCGAAAGTGATCATCTCGTGATTTCAACATCCAAAATTCCTAGAAACTTTCCATTACAACCTAATTTATAACGACGTCGGACCTTACCTGTTTAAGTTGTGGGTCAGAGAAAAACTTTATGAGTTTTACCGAATATAAAATGAATGGGGATTGACATCGGTGTCAATATTTAAATTTAGAGGTTTGTAGGTTCCTATAATTGGTGGCGTTTTGATGTTTGCCGTTGGTCGTTAGAGAACGACGAATCAATATTGATTAGTTATAATTCTATTGGAAAGTTTTATTGTAATTCATACACACATTTAAAAAAAACGTTTTGCTGTGAGTTTTAAATTTAAAGTTTGGCTATATAACGTCATGTTTTTTGATATCTATTCTTTGTAAATTATGAGAAATAATACTTGTTAAGTGTCCAAAGACAGCACTGAGTCACTTTATGACATTCACAGAGTTCCTTTGTGACGATGTTTCACACAAAAGTTTGAAAATGGGACGAGTTAGTTCTGTCTAAAATGTCTCTTACAACGGCATTAAGCCCTTACCTAAAAAAATAAAATTCAAAAATTGTGTAGTCAACTTATAAAGAGATTGTAGCCATTTTTTGACATTATTAAAAGGTCGAAGAAGTGGATATATCTCTTTGTAGTTGACTGTACTTGGGATTTTGCGGGAAGAATAAAATGGCAAAATTATTTAAAAATGCTGTTTGGTTTATTCGCTTCTTTCTATCTCATGCACACAAATAAATACACATTCACAAAAATAATACACACATAAATCGTGATACACGATACCATAAAAATCGTAAATAACATAATAATGCTAATATTATAAATAAATACATAAAATAAAATAATAAATGTAATAAATATGAGAGATCGTAATAATGATACTTACATAATGTTTTATATTGTACAAATAAAAATTACAATAAAACAACAACAAAAAAAAACAAAGAAAATTAAACATAACTCCAACCAAAAATAGAATCATTAACTCACTAAAAATAACAATACGATTTGAAGAAGAAAGGTTCCTTTTCAATCAAATTACTTTCCACAAATAAGATAATAGTTTAAATGTGGAATAAAATGACTGAAAAGAAGTCGAAAATAAACAATAAGTACAAATAAATAAACATACTCGCAGTCAGTCTCATGCAGTCACAAAATATAAATAACATGGTAATAAATTAAGGCATACAATATTTGGTTAAAACCATTTCTATCAGTTTCTAGAATTTGACAGAATTAATGTATCGGTAGGCTTAGTGCTGTTTGTAGGCAGAATAGGCTATGTCGCTAGCCTCATTTCTGGAGCGGCCCCAACCCTGGCTCTCCCAGCCTTGGCTATGACCATGTTCTTCTGGAGCAGGTGCCCAACCGTGGTCTTCGTGGCCCTTCTTAGCCAAAAGCATTTTGATGAAGCTGATGACCTTCACGAGGAATGCAATCTTGGCGATGGCAGCCAGTTTGAACACGGAGACAGCGATGACGATGAGGGACAGGATTGCCGCTACAATGGCCTTGGCTTTCAGCAGCATCAACAGGGGCATCAGCATCTTAATCTTTTTCTTGATCTGCTTCTTTTTCTTGTCGCGGCCTTCCTCAACTGTTAAAATATAAATTTCATTAGATTCTAGATGTGCACGCTGTGATAATTTATCGACAGTTATATTATTATCATAGCTCAGATAGTTCATCGCAAAACAATCGCAACAGGGTAATAGAACAAAGATTAATAGAGCCGTATTTATGTACAGTATTATTTAATTATATTTTTCAATTACATTTATAACAGTCTCAATTGTGAAGGTATTTTCATCAACATTATATTTTTTAATATTATCTTTCTTTAACTGTATAATCTTAAGTATTACGACTCTATTGAATCTTGTTCCTTTTCCATATCTGTTTTTGCGATGACCTGTCCGAGCTGTGATTCTTGGGGAGGTCTCTTTTGAGACATCTTGTAGTGAACATTATAAGGTCGGTGACCATAAAATATTTCGTTGCAAATTCATAAAATTTTTAAAAGCCCCGAATACGATAAATATTCTCTTAACAATGAAGTATTACTACTACATTCGATTAGATTATATTAGATTATTTATTGGTAAATTAAATTTTACACGTCATATTTTACATTAATATCCAGCACATTATTTTTCAGTCAATTATTTTTCATTGTATTTAACATTACAACATAATTCAAATGTTAAAGTATCTTCAGATTAAAGTAATTCTAGAAAAATATAACTGTTAAATTGGCAAAAGCCTACTTACCATCTCCAAGAGCCCTGGATTCTTCCTCTTCTCCTCCATAGCTGAACTCCAAATCGCTGTTTTGCAGAAGAGCCAAAGCCTGACCCTTAAGCAACTCGGTAACTTGCTGCTTCCTGACTGTCAAATCGTCTGACAGTGTTTCCATGCTCTTTGCTTCTCTAGGTGCATTGTTCAAGAGGGTCACTCCCTCGTATATTTTGAGTTGGCGGGCAGATCTCAACGTATTAGCAGCACGAAGAGCGTGTTCCTGTAATTGAAAAGAATATTTTAATCATAAGGAATAACAATCCAAAGTCAAAAGTCTAACTAAAATTTGAATTATATCTTATTTTGGATTTATTATTGAATTTGTGAAATTAAAACGGTTATTAAATGTTGAAAATCATTTGTCAATTAAGAGCTGTTGAATTTTTCCAACTTCGTCTTAATTGCATAAAAATATGAATTTGAGTTCAAAAGGTGAACTGATTTATTTAAATTCAGCTAACTGCTGTTCAGGGCAACGTTTAGTAACCAAATTCCATTGAGTCTATAAACCCTTTAATGCTTATTTTTATTTCAGGGGACACAAGTAACATGCACTCTCCACGAATACTTCTTAACTTAGGAGGCTAGCGGTCCTGATTTCGGTTCCCGGTCAGAGTAGGTAATGTTTGTAGTGAGCGTATACTTTTGGATTGGTTTTAGAACCTTGTTTTTTTTTTAGGGCGTATATAAGTATTATCTGTCGTTGTCTTGTCCCTATAATACAAGTCTTAGTTTGAGAGTAGGTCAATTTGTATAAGATTGTTCATCAATATTTATTTTACCTATTATTAACTATTTTATAGCACTTTTCTTTCGTATAAAAACTTCCAAGCACAACACTAAACATACCTGCAAGCACAAGTTCAAATCACTGTTCATGCAATTCACAAAGTTGCTGAGCACCAACTTAAGCACTGATTCATCCTGAGGCACCGGGCTGCTGTAAGCCAAAGCGGCAACACTTAAAAAAACCACAAGAGACTTCATCTTGAAGATGCGAGGAGGCACTTGATCCACCGATTACGTTTTGATTGTGATGCTGAATCGAAAAGTCAACAGTTTTTTATTCGAATCTTCCCCACTCCGGTCATTTGGTGAATTAACATTTCCAACGTATAGTTTATCGTAGTTGGACACTATGGCCCGTGTGACACAGATATTCGGGGTCATTAATATTAATTTTGTTGTGGATAGCCACGCTTTTTCTTTCTTTTGGTTGTGATGAGGTTATGCGATACTGGTCATTTTGTTCATGAACATTATATTATGTTTACAAGTTACTGATTGATATTATTGATTATTGATACTTACGTTCTGTAATAAGAATAATAATTAAACGGTGAGAATAGTTTTTAGACATCAATTTGATATTTTAAGACGTTAAATTATATTCTATATGTATCTTCTATTGCATATTTTAATTGAAATTTATTTTAGTCAATTTTGTTCAAACTACTGCAGTTATCGAAGTATATAACAATGGCGTAAATTGAAAAATTGGTTGTGAAAGTTTTATAAAGAAAATATCATAATGAATCAAAGTTTTGATTGTGTCATTGTATAATCACTAACAATATAATTGATGTATCAGCATTACTTCCACCTCTTTGTAGTACGATGCTTGGGCTTTCTACGCAGTACGAGTATGTTTCATAAATTCATAATAGGAACCTCTTTGTTTAAATTTTGTAACTTCTACTGAATACCAAATTTGATCGTTCATCACTGCTTAGTATTATCCTCTTTCTTTTTATAATGAAACTAGTTGTTGCCTGCGATTCCGTCCGCGGAAAATTAGGTTGTCGCCATTTTTTTTGGGAACTGTTTTGTTTCAGGAATAAAAAGAAGCCTATGTGCCAAATTTAATCCAGGTATGTTAAGACGTTCTGGTGTAATTGCCTAAGAAACATCCGAACGTGTGCATTTATAATAGTAGTAAGATAGCAAAATTCTATGGTTTTTATCTGATTTGAAATCATTATCATTAATAATTTTTACATCGGAGATATAAATAGGAAAATGAAATTAATTAGTTAAGTTGAGTATACTTAAATTAATACTTTTACATGGCTACAGCAAACAATATAATAAATAGAGACACACATTGTCCAAAAAGCTACAACTTAATTTTACTTGCCCTAGTCTGTGACTTTGGTTATTTCTATATTTGGTTAAAACCTACCGGTTCTTTTCTATTTAGAGTTCTTGATTCGGTAAAAAATAAAATTGAAACATATTTTTACTATTTTATTTTCGGTAATAAATTAATCATTGAGGTACTTTTACATGGCAACGGCAAACAGATAATAAATTAACTCACACACACACAAAATCACACAAAACCTAATTTAACTGGCCAGCGTACGCCAGAGTTTGGGCATCTTGCACCTTCCTGCTCCATCCTTGGGCGGGTTCGTAAGAGTAACCGGGATGCTCCTCGTGGTGATGAGGGGCGGCGTAGCTGACGGAACTGGAGGAGGAGTGGCCACCTTTGTTCAAGAGTTTCCTGATGAGGTTGAACGCGTTCATGGCAAAAGCGATTTTGCCGAGGAAGATGGCCTTAACAGCGACGAAGGCGATGATACCAAGGAACAGGGGGATGAGGGCAGCGAGCTTCAGCTTCAAGAGAAGGATGAGGGGGATCAGCTGCTTGATCTTCTTCTTCTTCTTGCCACGTGCTGTAAAAAATAATCAATAAAAAGGATTGCAAGGATGGTTTGAAGGTTGAGATCTTGCATTTAGCACAACACTTTCGTTAAGATCTTTTATACTGCGCTAAATTATACCGTATGAAACGTTAGTAAGACAAGACTCTTTAACTAGATCCTTGTAGATTTAGAAGTCACGTTTGTCCAGTAACACTATCTTTTAGGATCAGATGTTTGCTATGATGCAAACATATGGAAATACAAAAGAGAAAGTTAGTGTTTCTCGTGAGCTACGTGACAATTCGAGACATTGACAAAGGGACGACGGCTGTATGTAAATATCTGTCAGAGAGAAATCTATAACGCAAATGGACATAAGTAGTTATTTACTTGATACTACTCAATTTATTGGGTTTTTTTATTTGTCCAATGCTTTAATACTTTTTAGGTATTTTAGTTTTGGTGATGGTTGAAAACTATAATCATCTCCCAAATTAATTATTAAAAACCAAATTTTATTTAACTGCTTGTTATACACACCTTCCTCATCCAGACCCCTCGATTCATTATCAGGCTCAGACAAACGTAACTGCAGTACATGGTTGTCAAGAAAGTCTCCAATATTGTCAGCAATCCTCTCTTCAAGTTGGGCCTCCCTGATCTTCAGGTCCTCAGCAAGAGGCTCGTAGCTGCGAGCCGAACGAGCAGTTCCACTGTTAATCAGTGTCATGCCTTCAAAAATGTCGAGGTCCCTTGTCACAGCCAGCCTATCAGTGAATTTGAGAGCTTTTTCCTGAAAATGTTTAGTTTTCGTTAGTATTTGGGTCACCTATTTTATGTAATATCACTAATAGTTCACTGAATATATTTTTGAAACTTGATTTACTAGCGTACAACTGCCATTAGCTTTATTTTATAAATTCACTTGTTTTTTTTCACTTCACTTCACAAAATCACTGAGTAAATTAGCAATCACCTTGAGACACAACGACGTATCGGTTTCTATGCATTCCGAAACAACATTGACTAGGTTTTCCGCGATGCCACTGTCTTGTACCGGACTGCATGTTGCTAACGCCAAAACGGCTAAGAATGCAATTTTCGACCACATCTTTATAATATACTAGTCCGTTGCACGTTGCCACTTGCCAACGCTGAGCGGGTTATGATGTTCTTCCCAAAAATGTGATGGATTTTATCCTTCGGATCCCCACTACGATGTCAAAGTGACGTAAAGTCCGTTGTTTGACGTCGGCCCGCCGCAGCAAGGGTAAGTAGAAAAATAAATATTGGGTGATAGAAAGCGAAGTTTCCGTTTACACCAAACGCTGTTACGCTGTTTGATATGCTAGTGCAAATGAATGAAAGAAAAAGTGTGAATGTTTGAATTTTCATTCTAATCAACGTGTGAAATGAGACATAACTTCAGATATGTCATTTTGACTTACGACTTCATTCTGGAAGGTGTGTTGGGTATTAAAAAGTCATTGTATGGTAATAACCAAGAGTATTGTTAGAATTGCTTGTGTATCTATTGAGAGCTTTTACTCCTTTGTAATGTTTGTTATTTCATGCTTGCTCTCGCATGAATTCATCCTTATTTAATATGTAGCTATTTTTTAATTCTTTAAACTTCGAGGTCAAGATGGTTCTATGACCACAAACCGGTAGGTTTAGTATCGCACGGCCCCGAAGGCGAACTTTCTGTCGCAGTGAATTCCCTTTCTATCATTTTTGGCGTTATTTCACTATATTATAAATTTGTTTTTAATATGATTAACCTAAAACGATATTATTTTTTTAATGAGAGTCGGTGACCCTTCGTGACCTCCATTTACTAAAAACCGACATATCCTCGTAACTACAAATATTTTTATCCCTATCCCTAGGTTAATATCTAATTAGGTGCTTAAGCGTAATTCAAAATATTATTGTTTTTTTTTTTCTATTTTGAGTTTTATTTTATATAAAAGTGAAAAAGTGTCTTACATTAAAAGTTTCAGTGCGCCAATAATAAATAAGTTTCTTTTTAAATATAAACCTTCTTAAAACTATTATTCAATTCTCAATCGTAAATAATGAAAGAATTAATTAATTAATTATATTTAATTTCCAAAGTAAGTCACAATCAATTACATTGGAATCGCCTTAAATATACACAAAAAACAACAAATCCGAACATTGCTTAGTTGTCATAATGTAGTGCATAACTCATTAAAACCGGAACGCGGACAATTTGACCTACAAATGTTATACAATGATGAAATAATTCGGGGTGAGTGCATCAATTGTTACTTGGCTGACGCAACGCACCTCATGAGTCGAGTGAAAGTACTACCACTTTTTTGTGAATTCTTGCGTACGCGCATACCTATACAAGGGAAACCTTATCCCAATTATTTCATGCTGTATATTCTTTGGAGTTTTTTTTATTATTTCAAACCTTTGTAGTACTATTTATTTGTACGATAGGTTAACTACGATTATGATCATTAAAAAGTAAAACGTCGTCAATGTAAGAGTAACACGGAATTTACACAGACTATCAACTACTCACTATCCTTGCCAAGAAAATATTCATCTGCTCTATCTTGTATAAATTTTCAGTTGCTGATTCATAGGACTCCGTCTCATCTCTTATGAGCGATAACTATAATTTCAAATAAAGCATGATATGGTATTTCTGAAAGCTATTATTACCTCTGCTTGAATGATAAAAAAAAACTAGCTCTCGCTTGTTAAAATATTTTCTACGTTAAACTTCGGCCTCTTACGTCTTCAATTACCAGGATTGACATTTGTTTAAATGCAAACAAAAACGTACAAAAAATATCAAACTACAAATTGTTTCACTTAGGGACTTTTATTTATAGGATCATAACCAGATCACGTTAAATATCTTACTAAATTAATAAATGCGGGGATAGTCATTTATTTACAGTGCTTACGCTCATACTCAAACTCAATAAGAAGTCAAAAACAAGATATTAAAAAGCCTGAAAGCATCTTAGAAATACTGCTACCATATTCACTCAGTCATGGGGTGACAAAGACACTTCTTGGAATGGTCCATGACCCTTATAATCTATTTACTCTTGAGTTGGTCCCATGTGTTGTTGCCTTCCCCGTGACAAACATGGTACAAAAACAAGAAATACAAAACTGTAAAGAAATGAAATGACTACGTCTAAAAACTTATCAACGACTAATCGCAAAAATAAACTTGTACATAACGACTTGCGCAAAAATAACATTACTCGTAAGGATGATAATGGAAATATAGTCATAACAATGAAGGCTCTTTCTCTACTGAGTTTGTTTTAGGTATCAACGAACACGCAGTTTAGCTGCAGAGCCCGGATACGCGCGCGAGGTGCTAATTTGTCAGAGAAACATCTTCAAGCATTGCAACATTGAATACGATAGAATGAATGAAACTACGCAGTTTTACGATTTAACATCGATTTCATATAAGAATATGAATGTTCTAGCAGTTCTCAATTTATATTCAAAAGAATAGAAGACTTCTCTCCTATCATTATTTTACAAATACCATTATTTGTTTCCTAGTGTTCACAGTTGTGACTTATAAACGATCAAAATAAGCCAGATAACTTCAATTATATCTGTATAAACAAGCAACTTCTTTCAGATTTGTAATATCGTATTGTTTCTCTTACCAGCGATTAATATTCGCACGAATATTTTCAAAATAACACATTTGTAGTTTTTGAAATGGATATAATGAACAAATTCTGACTTTCATGTCTAATGCTATATTTTTCATTTTTCTACGCCATTCAATAAACATTGGAATCATCGGATGACAACGCCTCTCCATCATGATATCCTGGTCCACCCACAAAGGTCCACTTATTGTATTGACCTGTTCAGCCCATCGCAAAACATTGCCCACGCATTATAATGCCCTGATAAGTGTATTTGAGATCACCAACGTTTCGAATTTGTATTTAACTTATTAGGTAGTAAGTAAGGAAAACTCAAGACCGAGCTCTGTGGCATGCTATCGGAGAGACCTATATCCTGCAGTGGACGGGAGTGAGTAGTTGATGATGATGATGATGATAAGTTAGGCAATTTACAACTTTATTTATCTTACTTTTAGTTGCACAAGAAATCCTAGGATAGATAAATCTAGATTTATGTGTATTTCATACTCAAGATATGTACAAACTCGTGTGATTAGAGATCAGTTTCCAACCATCCCATTATTAACGTGATATATTTACACGGTCGTGAGCTACCTTCACATAGGTTACTTGCAGTCTATAAAGAATAAATATATTTCGTACTTTAAAATACTTAAAAGTCCGAGGCTGTGTTATTAACTGACAGTCCCGGCGGATTTCGAGACAATAAAAAAGATAGATGTATATGACTCCTATAGCACGATCGCTTTCATTGACTGGAAATTAGCAGGTTTTTACAACTCTTCTCTCAGAGCACAAACGTAGAGATTGGGTGGATAATAAAACATCACTGGGAAGGTGATAATGCACATATTTTTATTACTAATGCTGGTTATTGTCGATTTAAACTCAAAAGGCAATATGAATCTTGGTTTCTTCATCAAAAGTGACAAGGCTGCTTATATAATGTTTAGGAAGAAGCTACCCATTATCAGATTATAAGAGTTTAGAAGTCCTGCCTGTTCCATTTTCGAAAATGCGTAACGTGGGATCTGAGACCTATACATGTTGGTAATCTCGAGATTAGAATCCTAAAATTGCAATGCTAAGACTGCAAATACGTTGCCAATCCTGAGGAGTAAAGAGGGTATCCCTGTATGCTATAAAATGATTTAAAATAAGGTTGCAATCACCAATCAATGGTAAATGTTCGGATTTATTAAGGTTATGGTAATTGCGATATTGTTTTTTCGTTTTCAAAGGGTTAGATTGACCCCGGTTGAAAGCAGGAATGCGTAACCACGTAACATCGGAAATCGCACGGATCTCGCTTAGGCGACATTCCTTCGAGAAGAAAGTGTCGGATGAGTCAAGACAAGAACGGTGCGACCTTGAACAACGGTTATTCGGAGGATGCGGAGCCACATTAGGTGGTTTTATTTGAAATTGATGGATTTTTTTCTTGGACCATAAAAGTTTAAGAACGTCAAATTTATATTGTAAGTTTTCAGTATTTACTTTACGACAGAGAAATACTAAATAAATAGAATAAACTAAAGATACCAATAGACAAAATATGCTTTATCACGAGGCGAGGCTAGATTGCTCGTTGGATGAGTAAAGATGTGCAAGACAAGATAATTCAAATTGTTGTTTTGTAATTGACACGGGATTGTATCATTACCTATAAAATATAAAGTTCAAAATATATAATGGGCCATAAATAATATTCATAATGTATACCTTATGGTTATAATAACTATATTATAATGGTTTTATTTCTGGTACATCCAACCTACGCTGACACCCATCTTTTCATGTATAAAAAATGGTTTGGTAAGTTTATCGCTACAGGGCGTACGTAGGTATACCCATACTGTTATAGATTTTCCACATGGATAGATACCAAGGCCGTTATTATGGTCGCCATTATCGTGGTGGATAAAGCATCCGTCACACTCGCACTTACGTACTGGTCAGAGAGTAACTGGACGTTTTATCTACATCGATAAACACAGGCCCGCAAGAGTGACCCTTTTGGCTTGCAGTAATCAGGTAAAAACGATTCTCAAGTCTTTAAATTTCTTTGTATTATTATTGCACAAAACAAACAATTTACAAAAATAAAACGAATGAAATAAAAAAAATACCAAAAAAAAAGGTTATTAAACTTAATATGGTATTTAAACAACCGGCAGTGCCTATCAATTCCTGATCACCTTAATATATTGGAAAAGACCAAATAGGTTATAAAACATTCAGTATGCATGTTCATAATTAGGAAAATAAATAACCATTAAATCCGGATTAATTAACACAGATGGCAACTACAAAAATAAAATGTCGTCTCGTTAATAAAAACAAAAATTGTGAAATTAAAAACCATATAGTGTGAACCTGCGCCTACGCACCTGGGCGCGGTGCAGCGGCGAACTTTCGCGGCGCGCCCAACGGCGCACCTCGCGGCCCACTAATGGGCAAGTGCTTGTTTGCTGGAGTCCTGATTTACATGCATACACTTTGTATGAAGTGCTGGTGACCTTTGAGGGTATAACTAGAGGGGAGTCCCTCAGAATCCCTGATAACTTTCCTCCTAACGTATCGTTTGTCAGAATTATTGATTGTCCTAAATTGGTTTTTGAACTGAGTATCTCAGACAGTTTTCTAACATGTACAACTCACGCCTTTATTCCCAAAGTGGGGTAGGCAAAGCTACAGAATTACCTACAATTCTAAAAACTCATTGACAATTCCGCAACCAAATTATGCACAATCATGCTCAGATTTTTACCAGCGTATTAGTGACAGGTTGCAAGCCCATTCATTAGTCGCCTTTTACGACATCCACAGGAAGACATGGAGTGACCTACGAGAAGTAACCTAACCCGGAAACCACAATTTTTAAGTTTTCAAAAAGATCCTCTGGTTAGGCTAGGTTTAATAATTATAAAATACTTACGACTAGTGATTAGCTACTCCAATTAAGACCTAATAAGATCCAGTGATAGGAGCAGTTAAAAAAACTCTGTGAGGTACTCATCGACCTCACAATGTACGCATGTCTAAATGTCATTTGCTATCAGATAATGTTAAAAAAGGGACCCAAGACTTTATGCCACTAACGTGACCTAATATAGTTACCTAGTATAAAAGTATTTAGGATGAATAAATGGATGCAGACCAGTCGCGTGCCCTAGATATAAATACAGTCAGTCATAATAATTTAGTAATACTCGTATTTCACTTTTGGACACAACTTCCCATTCCTATTAAATGTTTACATCGAATAAGATACCTACGTTTGTCAATTTAAAGAAAGACCACTAATTTTGAGTACTCTACTTACCGTTAGAGCAAAAGAATCAAGTGACTTAATTATTAATCATTGGTAGGAGCTAACTGTTTACGGATAAAGTGACATTTCAACTGCAGAAATCATAGAATTTTCGTGCGTTTGCACTATCGTGCATTTGCCTGTCATTCCACACATTGTGTCTAACTTCTTCAGATGCTAGCAGACTGCAACTTTGACTTTGATTGTTAGTGGCGGAAGCCAAAATCCAAACGTGCACACGTTACGTTCTTAGGATGAAAACAAAAGCAAATAGTTGACAGCAAATCGATGATAATTTGTCTGCAGAAAGATGTTTGAACAGAACTTTGGCTCGGTTGTAAGTTAGTTGTGAGTAATCATTTTTGTACGGGTATTCATGTGTTTATTGCTTACTGTCCAGTAGGTAATGAATGGACAAGTAAAATTCAATAAACACTTGCGATTCGCAGACAATCGACAATAAAATAAATACTTTGTGTCGTTGAAAGTGCCGACGTCAGGAACTGAGAAAGTTTTGAGTAAGAATATTGTACCGATTTATCTAAATAAAGACTGTGTGACCACTGTGACAAATTAATTTGAAACACTTCGGTACCTTTCGCAGATCATAATGCATCTTTAGCATCAAATAATTATAATGCCGAGTTTATCGCAATCCTATTTTTATGTTTCTTTTTGTTTGTTTGCATAACCTAATCTTTGTCAAGCGAACGATTAAATATAATGGGTTCAAGAATATTATTATGACTTAAAGAATTAAACATTCGGGCAAAATTTTATTTGGTATAAAATACGTGTTTCTAGGTTTTGGTTTGTACTTTTATGGTTTAGCGATTCAGAAATGATTCTGAATTGCTAAACCATGAAAGTTATTTTAATCATCAACATTGTCTTTTAAAGGCCGCTGGCCGTGGTGATAATAAGTACTAAGCAACTCGTTAAAATTTAAACACCCATTAAATTAAGCCGTAATGTTATTGTTTACGTAGCTTTACCTACTCGTAGCTTTCCACAGAAACCGTTGAAAAGGTAAAAT
The DNA here is from genome assembly GCA_923062465.1 of Acleris sparsana. Classification (NCBI taxonomy): domain Eukaryota; kingdom Metazoa; phylum Arthropoda; class Insecta; order Lepidoptera; family Tortricidae; genus Acleris; species Acleris sparsana. The sequence goes on along the minus strand of OV281307.1, from coordinate 9,732,703 downwards.
CGGTCACTAGAATAATAAGACTAACAACTTCTAACGTTGTTAACAACGATTTATTATTGGGAACACCTTAAAATTATTATTTTTTACTATTTTCTTTTCCAAATATTCATTCATTTATTATTTTCCCGTAGCACAAAAGCCGCATCATGTTCAAGTTCATGTCAAGTAGTCTTGAGAATGCAAATGTCTATGGGTCTCAGATGCCACTTTACAATCACACAATCAATCTGTGTGCTCGTTTACCTCCTCCGTGACATAGAAAATGGTACATTCTACGAAGATTGACTAAGATTTGAGCTATTATAAAACATTTAACATTAGCCAGGTTGGCGCCAGGCGAACGCATTTGTGGATAGCGCCCACGGCTTACTAGCAAGCGGATACGGTCATTGCATTTATTATGCTCCAATAACAACTGATCATCTGAGAAAACATATTTATACCAACTGAAGAAGTAGTCTAGTATATTTGGCCTGTAGATTCGAGTTTATAAATATGTATACACTTTAGATAGATAGATAGATAGATAGATAGATTCATTTATGCGGCTATTAAATAAAACTAACCTACCTAACCTACCTAACCTACTACCTAACTTATTTATAACTAATTAAAATTAAAATGAGATAGCCGAAACGGAGTGCCAGCTCAGCATGTGCTGTGGCACGGAGCTGCGCAGCGCTGATTTTCAGCTGGACCCGTAAGAGATGGTAAGATAGTAAACAAACAACAAATGAAATATAACAATCACATAAAAAAACATACCTTATATACCTTCTCAGTTTAATCGTTGTGACGCGACTGTGTACGTATCTCGCACAAATTGCCAGTATGGGTCCCAGACAACAATAAACGTCATGATATGTTTAGATTGTATACAATACACAACACCCAAGACTCAGAAACAAATACTTGCGCTCATTAGCTCAGACTCTGTTTTTGCAGTAGCCCCTATTTCAATTAGTTTACGAAAACCAGTGTACCGACATAAAAATTAACACAAAATTCCATATATTCTGAAGAACAAAAAAAAAATTACAACCAAAAAAAAAACAATAGACATTTACCACAGTGAACTAGAACTAGGCGAAATTATCTCTTCCAGGTAACCTTGGAGCGATTGGGATATATATATATTGACAATAAATAAGAAAGGAGGAAGGGGAAGGTTTATGTCTATAGTAGAAGTATTTCAGGTGATATGATGATGGAATTATCGATTTTTTCTGGAACTAGTTATGTAACGAGCAGTCTGTTTAATTTTTATTTCCAATACAAGCTCTTAAATCTTAATTTGCAAGATCGAGCAGATCATAAATAATCAGAAGCGGTCGGTGTGCATCCAGTTAAACCGGTATACTCATGCGTATAGTCGGCTGCGTTTTATTATATAAAAATTAAGTACGTTTATTTATAACGTAAAAAAATTGTAAACATAATGTTTTACTATTATTACAGTAGGTAAGTACGTTTAGTTATGCTGCATTTTAGCATAAAAAAATCAAATGTAATATGTTATTTTATTCAGTTTTATTTAAGGGAAAACATTGTCTTATAATTCATCATCATCATCATGCCAGCCGAAAGACGTCCACTGCTGGACATAGGCCTCCCCAAGGCTTTCCACTCAGACCGGTCTTGTGCTTTTCGCATCCACCACAGTCCTGCGATCATGACGAGGTCGTCACTCCATCTTGTTGGAGGCCTACCTGCTCGTCTTCCGGTCCGCGGACGCCACTCCAGAACCTTCTGACCCCATCGGCCATCAGTCCTGCGAGCAATGTGCCCCGCCCACTGCCACTTCAGTTTAGCTATTCTTCGGGCTATGTCGGTAACCTTAGTTCTACTGCGGATATCATCATTTCTGATTCTATCACGCAGAGAAACCCCGAGCATAGCCTTCTGAGTGACTTTGAGCTTCCTTATGAGGCCCATTGTTAGTCATTTTATTACACCTACCTATTTTTTGATTTCTGTTTCGTCTTTAAAATGACTGGTAAGGAACTCTTTGGTTGCGCAATAATGTATTTAAAATAATAAAATATAATTCGTCAGACGCAAAATAATATTATTTATATTATTACAAAATGCTCAACGCTAACGTAATCGATTTTCGAAAACTGACAAAATGTATAGAATTGATATTTTAAGCGCTCGTGACATTATTTCCAGAGGACTGTACATTGATAAAGCTTCTCACAAGCATTGCAGATAATTATGATTAAAGGTAAGTACTTACCGTTGCAGATTCTGCTTAAAATTCCTTTATGGTGTCTTTTGTGAGATCAAGGAAATTTAATGTCAAGAAGTTTCATACACTATCTAAATTATCCGTAAATTATCCGTATTTTCCTACGTGACACGACTAATGACATGTGAAACATGGATTACTAGGCAAAATTTTATTTACGTTCAAACTGCAGTGACTATTCAAATTCCTTGGCTTAATGTCAGATTTCACCAAACAATTTTACAGATTAAATCTTTAAACAAAAGGCATTACATTTGATAGCTGTAGGAACTTAAACGGAGTTTACTGTTAAATTTGTAAATGAATCTATGTACCAGGGTCGTTAAACTGACTGTTTGTCTGTGTTATCAAAACACGCAATATTTTATAAATCTTCTTTTGTACTCATTTGAACGTGCCCTATAAACTTATATATAAATGATTGATTAACTCTTAATCAATAAAAAATATAAAAAATTAAGATCGATGTTTAAAAAAACCCTACTCTATATAAAGTAAATAATTCATCCTGACTCAGATAGATTGAAACCGGCCGCATTGAGTTTAAAATTGTATTTTTTTTTAAACCAGAGCAAGATCTAGATAAAGTAATAATACCAATAAGTGTTGCAAACCCAAGGACTAAAGAATGCCTCCACGCTAGTAATTTCCCCGGTTCTCTAAACCCCACACCAGAACACAACAATGCGAACACTGCTGCCTGGCAGTAAGTTAAGGGATAAAGATTCAAACAGTTTTTTAATACGAGCTAACTTGACTTATATCCGTTTTCACCAGACTCGTGTAATGGCCTGCTCAAGCTAACCATTTTAGGTATATTAAAATTAATAATATCTGCAAGATAATTATTATTGATTACGAAATTACAGACTCTTGCCTGTAATCTCTGTTTCAGGTGTTTAATCCTAATGACAACAATAAAAAGAATTAAGTACATTTGGAATAATTTATTAATCGTTTAATTTGGATCGATCGTAATACATTCTACCTTCAATAAATTCGATATTCTGCATACAACTGCACCATTAAATAACAAACTCGATCGGTAATAGATACACCACAAATGGCTCATCACACACACGCCTAAAAATTCACATGAAAAAATAAAAATAGCTAAACAAATAAAATAAATCTTTGGAAATAAAAACTTAAAATATTTGGTAAAAATATACTAGATGCCACTCACAATCTTCTTCCAAAGAAAGCCATAGTACGTAAATATAATAATTAAACTAAACCAAATAAAAATAAAAGACTAAAATAAATCAGTCATCACTTTAAGTGAACAAAAATAAAAAATAAAATTACTTATATAAATACTGTTGTGTTACTTTCGCACAATTATACAATTCTAATAATGAGTAAAATAATAGAACGGTGGTTATGTCAAAAATATTACACAAATACATATACGTATATACAATATAATCATCCATTCAATCAACATTCGTAAGTACATCGCGTCGAATAAATTAAATAAATTAATTATTTAGGTATCTACAACTGCTTGGCGTGGCCAGCATAAGCCAAGGCTTGGGCTTCTTGAGATCTGCCCCAGCCACCACCGCCACCGCCGCCGGATTCCCAACCATGCTCTTCATGAGCTGGTTCAGACCATCCACCACCAGATTTCTTGGATTCTAGGAGCTTCTTCAGAGCGCCGAAAGCAGCAGCGATGAAGGCGATCTTGCCGAGGAGGTAAGCCTTGAAGACGGCGAAAGCGATGATTCCGAGGAACAGGGGGACGAGGGCAGCAAGTTTCAGCTTGAGCAGGGCAAGGATGGGCAGGAGCTTCTTCAGCTTCTTCTTTTTCTTGCCACGGCCTAAAAAGAAACAATAGTTCATATTAAAACCGTATTTTTTTTCGATAAAATACCCGTGGACAATTACTAACACACAGCTTGGTCAGAAATCGAAAATCGAATCTACTCATAAATGACGAAGCGTTTACATTCAGCATAAAATGCTAGAGTTCTATAGGTTACAAAGTTTCAAAGAATAGAAATCGAGAAAATGAAAGTGAATTGAAAACAAAAGTGCTTAAAGTCATTGAGATGAACTGTGAGAATAGTGAACATAGGAAAGGAGAATAAACGTATTTAAATGTGTCAGTATATTCGTTAATTGCATTACAAGTTATCAAATCTCTGCCTTCGGCTTAGCAACTAGTTTAATGAGGAAGAGAAATGTTAATTCTTTCGACCTAGCGTGAGATCAAGATCAATTTTGGGTCAATTTCGGCTTAACAGTAATATTCCAGTTTTTGTAATTATCACTTGACTTTTAGTGAGTTGTTAGAGACATAAATTATTTCAATATGTAGTTTGAATTAGAATGATCCAAAGTTGATTTAGTTTTATTGTAACTGTCGTAATTGTAATAACGAATGTATTTAAATCACTCATCTTTAAGAAATCTGCTTCTAATCTGTGGTTGTTATCTCCTATAATTAAACTAGAAACCTCATCTGATCATTTATTTTGTACGTGATCGAAGAAATCGTGCATAATGCGCTGAAATCATCAATTTATTCGCAACCATTGCCATTTTGCTGAGCTTATGTGACCATTACACGAGCTTGTGTTTCACATTTCCATAATCACTAGTCATGAAACTGTATTTAACTTTCTTTTAGGGTCTTTAAACGTCACTATATTTAGTAATACTGCTACGGCTTGATAGTTAATTTCTTTTATATCAAATTAGTTAGGTAAGGTTACGAAACTGTCACGCGTATACAGCGTACGTATTGATTATATTAATTTACTATCACGGACGTTGACTGTAAATTTGTACACGCATCTCATACTACGATTTGCGAAACTTAAAGTTGTAGTGTTTACCTTACATGAAGCCGTTAGCACATTCACAAGTATTAACCTAAAACACAGAATGCTTTGTAAGTAATACGTTTAAGTTTTAGCCTGGAGAAAACACTCGTAAAGACTTCACGGTTCCAATAGACGTTGACTGTAGAGAAATTTGTACACACAGTAGTTGTTGACTTAAAAACGTGTGAACTTAGAGAAGTCTTGGGATTTCTGTGTCAAATAATGCATGGTTATTTAGTATTTTTTGTTCACTAATTGGAACCTACGGCCAATTGATTTCTTTAGAAAAACTTTTCAATATCGTGGGAAGATATAATTTTGTCGATAGGATGAGAACTGTATCAGTGGGACCTGGCGTTTTATTCATTTAAATTAAGCAGACTATTGTTTCTTATTATCCTAAACTTAAATGATAATGTTGTACTTTTCAACGAAGTGACCAACGCCTTATTGTAGTTAGTGGTATCTTTTTCAATACAAGTTTTTGTATTTTGAGTAACATGTTGCATAATAATAACGTTAACAGAAGTCAAGCTTTTCAAGTGACAAAGACGCTTTTAAACACCGGAGGCATTGTCAAATACGTAATTTAGGCATTTCCTTTTTAAATTATTCACGAAGCGTCTTTTCATTTACATTACATTTGCCTACTAACTTAGTTGAAAAGGTTTAGTAATGAACTAGCCTATTTATTTATTTGTATTTTAAAAGTATTTTCCTATAGACTGAAGTTATATTTCAGTATATTTTAAATACAATTTAATTTCAAGTGTCGTTTTTGACTAAAAAGTATACCATAGCATCTATAGAATAGCTTCTGTATTATTTAAATTCTACAAACCTTCTTCTTCAATAGAGTTATCCTCAGTAAACGACTTTGGCATCCTCAGAGTCAATGTATGGTGGTCAAGGAAGTCCACAATGTTATCCAGGATCCTGTCTTCAATGGCAGCTTCCCTGGCCTTCGCATCATCGGGGAGAGCCTCGTGGCTGCGAGCTGATCGAGGGCTACCAGTGTTAGTGACTGTGAAGATGTCGCCAAATTTGATTTCTTTAGCAGCTGCTATATTCTCGGTGTATTTCATAGTTTTCTCCTGTAAAATGAAAATAAAAACATTTAGTGATTTCAAAAACTGATTACAAACACTAATTGTAAATGGCCCGAAAATTTAAAATATGATATATAACAGTAATTATGATGTGCAAATGTGAAAAATTTGATTAAAGGTTAACAGCTGTATCGTAAAGTTCACCCGCAGTCAAGTTTATAATAATAATATGCTTATTAATATGCGGAGAATGATAAATGATGGCAGTATTTTACTTTATTACTCATTTTATTTCTACATTGATGTTATTATGTCCGTTAGTTTGACCTATTTTATTCACTCGAAATATCTTAATATAAATCACAACCGACGCTTGTGACATTTCATAGAGCAATATTTAAATCAACTTTTAAAAGGTCACTTTTATAAATGGTATAAGAACAAAAACCACCAAAATTCCTAATTGCACGTCCAAATCCGATTCCCTATCAACACTTTTCACTTCACTTCACAACACTTCACACACCTTCAAGCACAGCGAGGTGGTTTCCGCTTCCACGCAATCCCTCAGGTTCGCCATGAATTTGTCCATGACGCTCTCCTCCTTGGCCATGGGGAGGCCATTGGCCACGATGGCCACGGCCAAGACACCGAGTACCACGAATGCTTTCATCTCAACAGCGAATGTACAATGGTAAGGAAATGCCTAGCACCCGTCAGTTTTATTTTCTGTCCCCCCTCTTCCGCAACTCCGCATATGTCACGACGGTGGGACGTATGACGAAATGTAAATAGTCAAAGTTTGAACATAAAATGTATTAACACGTCTTTGCGAGGTTTTTTTATGGTTGTAAAAGGGGGTTAGGATTGCGGACTTTAGGGTCAGTCGTGTTTGAGTGCCACCATTTTTGAAATTCATTTGACTTCGATGGCTAATGCTTTCTTGATTAGCTTCTACTTGAAGAATTTTATTAAGTAAGATTGAGGGCATTAGACATGTTTTAAACTGTAATTGGATTTTGATGAAATTCGACAATTAGCTATTATGTTTAGGGATTAATTCTTTGTAAGTATAGTTTTATTTTTTGACATAAGGCACTTACTCTAATTCCGAAATAAATTTAATTTTTGAATAAAATTTGAAAATCAGGCCAACCAAACTAAAGATTCATAATAAAGAAAAGTCATGTTACGTACATGACTTTTAAAAGGTGTTCTCAAAAAATAGGGTGACCGTTAATGTTGCTAATATCACAAAACCGCATAAAAAAGCCAAATTACATAACTATTCAGTAATATCACAGAATATTCGCAAACTTTTGAAGAACGATTACCGCAAAAATGAACTGCCGCTTTCTAAAACCATTCATAACTAATCCATTACGCTTGACCGTATGTGAAGTCAAAAATTATAAGTACATTTAAAGTCTTCCCTAGAAGCGAAAGTATCCTCAGGAATTGCATACAAACAGTTGAATTATGTTACTGAGAATCATGCAGGTACTGTAAAGAGGTCGACCGATGATGCTTTAGGCCATGATGCAATGCCACTTTCTTCTGTTACTCAAGAATTCGGCACCAAGATGACTTAACATGCGTCCTGTCGGTTTTTTTAATTTGAATAAAGTTAACATGTTAATGGTCTGAAAATTTGGTATGTAGATAGAAGTGATTCAATTAAATTTAAATTTTTACGCACTTAAATTTTTGATTTCGTTTCGGTAACACTTGCGTAAAGTTATTTGAGTTAAGCTCGTGCTTATTTAAAACTTACATAACTAGCTGCATTTTGAATTTTTGGTGCTTTTGAGGTCATTATTAAAATATTTTATACACCCGACAGCGGCAAATTAAATTAAGAGTATCAAAATAAATAAATAGATTATGACCATTTTTTTTTATTTAAAATGTAGAATTAGTACCTACCATATTTAAAAGTTAAGATTTCTTATAAATTATAATATATTTGCTGCCAAAGAAACTGTCAAAATTATGACTTTTTGTAATAAATAACATTGAAAATAGACATCAGAATTCACTATGTCGGTATAAACTTAGTCGACCATTTAATTGGGTCTGCATTATGCATTGAAACCTTTTGCCAAACTGCATGACTTAGCCTGAAACTGCTACAATCAAGAATCTTCCTGACTCAGAGAGCCATTTTAATTTCACCTCAACACATAACGACCAAAACCTTTAAGCATTTGCTTTTAAAACTTCTTCAATTTAGGCAGCCATAATACACAATAGTACATCGGTTATCTCAATCAGAACACAGTCTTACGAAATCAATGCGTCACATTACGCTCCAATCTCTCTACCAAAGCAGAGCTGACAGAATAATCAATCAGCATTCATCTACAGATACAAAAGCTTCAATGGCATATAATTGCCGGCCTCACATGAAAGGTACTAACTATTGACAATCTTGCACAAACAATTGCAGTAGAGAGAGTCCATTGTACATATTCAAAGGTAACCACTCAATCAATTCTAGCCTCTAAACATCTATGCCAAGTCTGAGATTCCTTCATCAGATCTGTCTCAGATTTCCAAGCTTGGCGGATAGACAAATCCGTCTATCGCTTCTGGGCACTGTTTGAATGTAAAATGTAGGGTTTAAACGGGTTTTCTCTTCATTTGTAAGAGCTGTGGGTTTTTCTTCCGTTTCCGGGAATTGGTTGCGGGCAGTGGTGGTGTTTAGTTACTTCCGGTAAGCTTGGATGACATTTTATTACATAATAAGCAATGTTTCTCTTTTGAAGTTAAATTCAAATTGAGAAATGTAAAAATGTGCTAATAGGCAATTTGCTAAAACTTAACAGACTTTAATTATGTGCTAAAAGATGTGTTTTTTGTCTAATTTAGGAATATTTGACACAATTTATCTGATTACCAGTAAAACCATTTACTGATAATCCTTCATCTTCAATAACCTTTTATGAGAAAGAAATCTCCATGAGTCGGCAAAGCAAAACACACAAAGTATTCTTTAAGCACGACTAGTACCGGCTTCTTTTGGCATAGCACGCCAATGACGCGGCATCACTACAAAATGTAGGTCAACGAAATAGAATATTATATAACTAACAACGCTGTTGAACGATAATTAATAACGTTATGATTATATTTTATAAACTTCAATAACCTTTTTATTATAGTCAACAATTATTGCACAGATTCTTCTCGTACTTGACATACCTTATTAATATTATCATCAGTACTATTGTCTTATAACGTCTATTAGCATAATTGGCAGATATACAAAGGCTTGTGCTAAGTATTGTCATAAGTATTTTAAAACCATCATATTTTTAGCGGTGGTAGGACCTTGTGCAGAATCCGTCCGCCATCCATTGTCCATCCATTATCCATTGTCGCACCGGCATGCAGCAGTGTTCGCATGTTTGTGATCCGGTGTGGTCATAAGACTGTGGGTAGATCATATTGTTATAGCATGAGGGTAGCAATAATATTACTTGAATAAACCAGTCTGCATCTTGCCCTGGAGTTTGTCTTACATGCCTTTCAACATGGCGCAGCCGGTAGGATATTAAGCCAGAGTAATTATAAATCGTACATTATAATTTGTATACTTTTGAGTCGACAATACAAGTGAACTCTTGTAGTGAAATTGTTAGTGTGTCGATTTAACGCGCGAGTGTTTCTATCACAATGGAGTCCGTTTTACCACCGCCGCCACCGTTTATATTTTTAAGCAATGTAGAAAATTTTACATTAGGAAATGTATCTAAGGACTGATTTTAGACTTGCATTGCTGGAATACTTAAACACGCCGCTAAGTGATTCCTTGGCATCTCCGTCCGAGTTATTGAATAACCGGAAGTTAAGGAGCATTGTACCTTGTGATCCACGCCTACTTAAACCTAAAATTCCAACAAATGTTAGGAGAGAAATCAACAAACGGCAACAAAATCAAAAGAAATTCTATGACAAGGGAGCTAAGGACATGGCCACATTATCAGTTGGTCAGCGAGTAAAGGTACGTGTAAACAAAAACTGGGTCAGTGCAGTCGTCCAAGCTATAGTAGGTGTTCGGTCTTATTCTGTGCGATTAAATGGAGGGGGTTCATTAATACGTAATCGCCGACACTTAATTATAGATAATACAGAAAACCCATGTGACAATGTAAGGTGTAATTTTTCTTACGATGATATCACTATCCAGAATCCCTCAGCATTGGAGCAAAACATTCAAAACCGCTGTGTTCGTCGGCCGCAAGTGAGACCTGACCCTTATGTTACTTCTTCCGGCAGGGTGGTGATTAGACCTGATCGGTGGGGCTTCGAATCATCGTGAAGTATGTGTCAAACACTTTTGTATTTACCACCTAAGTTACTAAATAAGTCATTACTTGTTTACTTTGAATTGAACACTATATATAAAAAAAAAAAAAAAAGTTAATATGCCTAGTGTAAAAGTAACTATGCATTGCATGACATTAGTAAAAATTTATTCAATTCTATTACATTTAATTTAATAATAATAATTAATTAATTATAACTCAATATGAATATGATTATGTTTGTTAACAATTACTATACTTACAGGTGAAGTTAATTTATTACATTCAATAAAATAAAATTCAACTCTTGCTTTAAGTAATAAAGTATTGTTATAACAATTATTACAAATGTAAATAATTAAGTATTACTTGAATTATGATACAAAAATTTCAAATATAAAAATGAGATTAAAAAATGCCTTGATGAAGAATTTAAATGGAAAAAATATATTTTTAAATTTATTTATTGTAAAACATAAAAAAGGGGAATTGTGGGTAGATCATATTGTTATAGCATGAGGGTAGCAATAATATTACTTGAATAAACCAGTCTGCATCTTGCCCTGGAGTTTGTCTTACATGCCTTTCAACAAGACAACCGGTGAAATTATTAGCATAAGGGCATTCCATTTTAGTTTCAGGGTTGGCAACCCATTTGAAATCTTAGAATTGACAAGATTTCATATTTTCAAGACTTTAATTTAATTCGTTTTATAGATACTGTTTGGAAGGAGGAAGACACTAATAGTTTTAAATTTTCTCTAGGATGAAAAATTATTTTATTATTAATTTATTAAGATGTACTTATTCTAAAAGGGCGTAACGACACAATGGACATATTACGTAAGTCCAATCTGTATTTAAAAAAAAAATAGTGTCAATGTCAAATTTGAAGTATAACAGCTTTTTTTCTCGTGAAAAAGGCAGTGGTATTATATCTATTCAGGCCTAGTATTGGTAAAACTCGATATTTTTTTTAACTTACTTGTAATTTTGTAAATCAAGAAAAATAAATCTAAATAAATATTTTGCCGTGTTCAGGAGGCAAAACCCTTTCGATTCGTATAGTAATTTGCAGGTGTCACCAAAATGAAATGTTGTCAATTAGCAGTCTTGCGAATTCAAATGTCTCTGGGTCTCAGATCCTGCTTGCCATCAAGGTGGCTTAAGTGATCATGTGCCTACACAAGAAAAAAACCTTCTCATTCATTGATACACTGGTCTACAAACATGCTTCGAGATGTCTGCTGTGACAAGCATAAGATCCGGTCACGCCCATATTAAATACTATAAAGAAAGTGACATGTCATAACCGAGAACTACGTGGTACAATAGTACTCGTACGCACTCAGTTCTGGGCTCAAGTCAGGAATGGCAGCGGTTTGCGGAACTATAAAGTGGACAAAATTATTTGTAATAGTAAATTTTACTGCAGCAAATCGTCGTATCCTAGGAAAATGGGCGTAATTACAGAAAGTCAACTTTTCAGGAGACGCATTTTTGTGTCTAAATAAATCAGGTTATAACTTAGAGATCTGAAATTTAAAACTTAGGTATTTAATCACTTACGGATACGTACGAGTTATTGTTTTTAATAATTTTCTAAGTTTATCAAGTAGTTTTGTCCCTTACGTCCTTTTTCGACACCAATTTCAATATCTTTTTATTTTTCATCGAGGAATAGAGACGTAAGTAAGGAAGAGGCCTTATTCGTTGTGAAATTCAGGGTCGCAACCGCATCAGAGGCCTTTTTAATTTGGTATTCTTTACTATTATAGGTAGGATGCTACTCTATAAGGTATAATTAAATCAAACTTCACTTTTTCTAACGAAATGTTTAATTAAGTAGTAATATTCAAACATTTTTTTTTCTATTAAAATCAACAAAACTAATACCAAAAAAACATGTTATTATTTTATACAAAAATCGAATCTTTATTGTTAAAGGTTACTAAAAATAAAGATCTTATGAATAAATATAGTAAGAACATATTTGTTATAATTAGAGCATTAAAAAAAAGGAAAATTGTGCGTCAAAAATAGCTGATTACTTTTGAACGTTGTCGCTTTGCAGTCATGTATTGTAAACAAGCAAAGTCAAACAAGATTGTCAAAGGTGGTAATGCGACAAGGTTCAAAAGTGATCAGCTATTTATGACGCAGACTGTACTTACAATTTTGAAGCTACAAAATTTACTTTTATGTACATTACATTTATAACATTTTGTTATTTATAATCGTGGCGTGGCCTAAAATTAGTCCTTTAGATCAACTAGAATAGAACCCTAAATTTCATAAACAAAGGTTAAACGGTTATTGAGATATTAACGTCTAAAAATCGGCATTTTTACCACTGACTGACTGACTGACTGACTGACAGATCATCAAAAATCTAACCCACTTCCAGGTGACCTAGAAAGGTGACATTTGGCATCCGAATAGATAATTGTGTATATACACATAAAAAAACTGAAAACAGTGATTTTATAAGTTTTATTATTATTATTAATTATTATTATTATTTATGCTAGTTACCTCAGAACTCCGACATTTATTAACCAATTTGGAGAATTCTTTTTTGTTTGAAAGAACAAACTTCCGGAGTAGTCCCACTGTCATCAGATCAGAATCTGATGATGGAGTCCAGGAGAAATTGAGGGAACTCTTCAAATATTTTAGGTACATCTATAGCGATTTCGGTATTTTTTAAAGCATAATTAGCATATAGTTAAACGTGCATTTGCTCTTAAAACCACCATTTAGTGAAGTAGAATTGTTGATGATGATTAGAGATGGGCCGAATATTCGGTAAATATTCGGTATTCGGCATATTCGGCAAGTTTTTCAATGTTCGTATTCGGCCAAATAGTTCGGTTACATTGCCGAATATTTACCGAATAAACAAAGTAAATAACGAGCGTAGGTTGTTTCGTAGTTTGTTGGATTGACATCCTATTTTAAAATTCTAGGATTTCTAAGCAACTACCAAAAAGAGATAAATATGCGTCAAAATATAAATACAATTATTTTGCAAACAATCAATGCAACAACCGTAGCTTAAGTAAGAAAAACCAGAGTTGTTTTAATTAAGTAAGTTTTTTGGAGCGATTTGCCGAATATTCGGTTAGGTAAGAGCTGAACCGAATGTTCGGCCGAATAATCGTATTCGGCAAAGTCCGTATTCGGCCCATCTCTAATGATGATAAATGAAGATCACAGATTCACTGGAACTACTCAATAATTATTATTATTTCATGGGTTGTGATTCGATTATTCGATTACTTTAATAAGTGGTTGCTAAGCAATATAATATGCTTTTTAATTATTATTAGTAGCTAAATATGAAAGAGTTATCATGCACAACTTCTTTTATTCGAATAAAATGTATATGGTTTAAGAGTTCGCAGGAAGCTCGGTTCTCCATACAAACGTAGTTTCGCTCTCATTTTAAAACGACTTGTTAGATTGCTATTTAAGCAGATATAGATACTTATACAAAGTTTCATGACAAACTAAAACATAAGTTATTGGACAAAAAATAATGATATCCCATCAAAACATAAATGTGAAAATGGAAGCCAAGTTCAATATTAAGAACCGACACAAGAATTGAGATCTAAATGGGTGCCAAGTTTCGTAGACAATCCTGATATTTATAAGAACATACAACATTCTAAAATAAATTAAAAACACAATTTCTTATTTTTTCTGCTACAACAATGTTCGTTATTTAAAAGTATAACTTCTTAAATTTGAACACTCGAATTATTTATACAAAGCAGATAACTTAGGATAAATTGAAACTCAAAATTTGACTTGGCTTGACAAGTAGATAGGTACTCACCACCTCATTTAACTGATCACCAATACAGCCCATTAAATATGATACTTCATTTTCCGACGCTGGTGGCACTGGAGATGCTAAAATTATATTAATTAATAATAAAATCTACAACACATTAAGTTTACAATATGGCCTTAACGTTGGTTAAGGCCTTTTGATAAAAAACAGATAAAACAGAAAAATGCTATTTTTTTGTATTCATTATCATAAAATCAATTTTATAATAACGTAATAAAGCATTATAAATGTTAATATTAACAAAATTGTATGATTATAGTGTCAAAAACAACTTTTAAAAAATAAGTCCATCGAATACAGCCGCAAAAACCATAGCGATCCTGCCTAAAACGCATTTCAACTTTCGTCACACCCGTCGAAGAAGGGCGTTATGATATCTAGTGGCTCTATTCCTCGTTTACCGCCTAATACTGTTATCTGACTAACTGATTCTTACTATTTCATAAAAATATGAAATTATAATAATATTATCAGTGGTAATATTATTAATACAAGTAATAGCAAGTATAAGCTAGAACTTCACATGTTTATAAATGAATAAAGTTGAGTATTCTCCAAATTAAATTACATTATTATAAAATTTACTTACGTATGGACATCCGTTTTTGTTTTTTTTTGTTTTCATAGGAATCCCTAGCAATTTGAATCGATTTCTGTGATCTTTTCATGTTGTTCTACGGCATCGAAATCACGAAACAAAACACTATCTTCTGCATCAGCGCTCCGCGTGATACCGACGGTCAGGCGTTAGCGACCCCGTCCCGCTTGTTGCCCCCGCGCGGAAGACGGCCGTTATGACAGTCGCGGCGTATTTCGCCGGATCAAATGGCGCCATGCAATTGCGGCTCAATTTAAAAAATGTAATATCTTTGTTAATTTTATGATTTCTAAAGTTTTTTAAAAGCCATTCGGTGTAGAAAAAATAGTAGATTACGATTTTGAAAGAAGAGAAAAACGGCCTTAATGATGGTTGCGCCCATTTTCCTAGGATACGACGAAATATGTTTTAAAAATCAAGCAGCAGTCTAAAGTTAAGACTTAAGAGCGTCCTCACTGAGAGCATTCGCGTGTAGAAAATACCGCTGTATAGAAAAGAAGAACTGAATCACAGTTTTCAAGGCTCTGTTGTGTACCTTTTCTGCTTTTTCGCCATCTGTATTTACATCGTTGGAATGGAGATTAAGTACAATGGAACTTTATCTACCATAGAATTATGTGACAGTGACTGTCTGTTTGACGATTCAAATTTAAAACGATGTATAGCACACGTAGTGAAAAGCTCTTTATATAGGCACAGTTTAACCTTGAACCATGGAATGGCATTGCAATTCTTACTATTTGATTAGTAACAAAACTGTGACAGAGTTCTATGGTGGGTAAGGTTCCATTTCCCCGAGTGTACGTTTTCATTAGAATAATGTTTTCCAAAAAAAAAAAAAAAACTATTTACCAATTTGATGTGCTCTGCATTTTTTGCTTGGTAACTAAATTGTTATGTCAATGTTACCATGTCTTTTTACCATTTCCTCGTCAAGTTCCTATTTGATCATCTTTCTTATTCCCGCTGCCTCCCATCACTTGCTATCATCACGTATCACTGTCACTAAGATGCTAATGATCTGTGAATGCAAAAGTGATAATCATGACTTGACACAACTCTGGCTTTTGTTTTGTAAATGCAGCTGCTTTGGACATGATATTCTACTTTTCCTATTTAGTAACTAGTTTTTCTTTTGCGTGAGTTAGCGCATTATTTTTAAAGTTTCATTGTTCAATTGAAAGTATTTAAATTGTGACTAATTTTCTACAATATTTTGTAAGCTTGCTCATTATTTGATGTGTTTTTGTTTTATTTTAACATAATTTTTGATTTTTTATTGAGTAAATGTAATAAAATAAATGAAATTGACCTGCTTTATTTCTGAACCGATTTTGATGATATGTTATTGCAAAATATATTTTAAGGACCAATACCAAAAATCCAAGGCCTTGCACAAAATACGAGTCGAAAAAAAAAAAAAATATTTATCGCCAAACATAACTAAGGCGTTGATCTAAATTTACATACATCGCTGAGTGAAATGTTACATTATAAATTGAACATCGTGTAATTATCATCATAATAACCTCGAGCTAAGATCGGGAGTAGGTTAATTAATGCGGGAATGTCCCTTAATTAAGTATTCTAATAAAGTAAAGATTAGCAATTTTAAATAATTGACTTTATTTACGTACCCACTCATTTATAAACATGCAATAGCTGAAGTGAACTTGAAAATGCTATGTCGTTATTTGTCATTATGACATTTGAATTAGACAGAAAGGGAGAACACTTTAACGAAAAGAGATTTATTCTCCATTTATAAATAAAGGGGATTGAGTATAACAAATACTACACATACGCGGTATTTTCTAAACGACGTCGTCAACGTTATCGTTGCAAGAAATTTTTATCCCATTAAAAAAATGTATTTTTGCAAAATTAAAGCAAAGGGTGATGGGCAATTTTGTATAGACCCCGTCCCCACCCTCCAACAGTACGGGGATGCATGTCTATATGTTCATTAGAACCCAATAAAAGACAAAATACTTATTTTAGTAGCAAAATCAATGGGAATTTTAAATGAAAACAAGGGCCAAGCAAGGCAAATCATCCATATGTGTCCATTTTCTAACAAATTCCATACGAAAGGATCATGATTTTCCAAGAAAACTCCATATATATGGTGATCGTCGCCATAGTAAAAATACATAATGTTGCCAAGATCTATAAATTGGCACATGTTTCATCTCTGTTGGCGGGTGGGGACATTTTTTCCCATCGTCCTTATCTTGTAGAAATTGGTCAGAAGCTACTACTGCAAAAACAATGAGAAGGTTCTGGAAAACCAAAGCGCCTGCTTTTTATGTAGCAGCCAACTTACGTCGAATGCAGATCATAACACGAGCGAAGCGACTAGTAGGAAAGCTAAATTGATACACACAATCAAACTATGTGTTTTTTTTCCTTTAAAAAGTACAATACAAGTACCTTTATTTTTTAGAAATTATTTAAGGGAAGTCAAAACCTAGTTATAACTTATTCTCAATCAAAATTACAGTAGAGTACTAATACATTTAAAAAAAACAGAAAACAGTATTTTGAACTTAGGAGAGTTTACTAGATTTTTGAATCTCTGTCCAAAAATTCAAATAAACAAACCGTTATGATAACTATAAATACGGACTTTACATTAAAATTTAAAAGTTAAAGTTAAAACTAAACTTATTTAAAATAAAATAAAATAAAACTAAGCTACTCAAATATTAAAAATTAAACATAAACACCACTATAAAAAGAACACCCCCTCTAGCAGGTCCGCTCGCGGCATGGTCCCTAAGACACTGGCTGCATTACCTCTCTGGATGGCTAGCCCAATCCTTTGGGAAAGGTAAGCGCCAGCTCTAGGGTCTCCGGAGGTGTCGATGAGCCGGGATGACAGGGCCTTAATAAAACTTTTCATGTCAGCTGACCAAGGTCCCATTGTTTCGACCGCAAGCGCCACAAATTCGTAATTATTTAATAATGATGAATATTTGCGGCGCTTGTTGGTTTGGGCCTGTTCAGCTGCTGCACCGGCCCGATTACGGGTTGTCTGGACGTGAGAAAGGGCGAATGTATCAACACACGTCGCGTCCCACACCAGTGCCCTACCTAGTTTCCACGGCACCAACGTAGCTCCGTCTGGTCGCTTGCCATCGTCTCTATGCAAACCTGCTGGTTCCAGGACAGCAGGCACAGAGACAGTGGCAAGCGAACGACGGATCAGATCATTAATTGTGCCGTGGCGGTACAAACGGCCAGCACTTCTAAAACATGAAAGGCCATGTCGTCCCAGCTCACTCACTTCCTTCCCGCACGTACAAGTATGAGGTTCACAGATTCTGGCTCCAAGCCGTAAGCTTATTGCAATTCGCAAGCAGCTTGGGTCCAAGACTGTGCCTATATTACGGGAAGGAAGAGCGTGGAGCCAGTGGCCTGATTCGCCTGCTGAGACAGCGAGGAGACGGGCGCGATAAAATCGTCCGGACTATTTTGTACAAGAGATGCATGAATTGATTCGAGTCGAGGTGTACCCCATGCTCTTTGGATATGCCTCTTGACTGGCATATCCACTCCGGGACAAGACTTACACCAAGCATCCCTGGCCTCCACCAGGTTCGCCATCTCAACGTCAAGTATCTGTGGGAGATTTAAAATAATACTGACGAGAGACAACGAACCATAAGCGGAGGACAGGAAAGCCGGCAGTGCCACGCTAGAAGAGCATCGAATACCAAGTCCACCGAAACGAATTGGGAGAACCGCTTGAGTCCAAGACCTTAAATTAAAATGAATGTTTAATAATTTAGACAGAGTTGATTGAAGGGTAATATCTATAGAAGCCATGATGTCTGGAAATTTCCAAATAGTAAACCGTTATGATTGATTTTGATAGATTGACCATTATTCGGGATTGATTAATTTTCTAGTTTCAGGTCAAAAAAACAATTAATTTAGGTACCTTCATCACGTTAGGTTGTTACTTGATAATAGCGTCGCGCATTTTTTGGGCAAGTTTTTTAAAAAGTTATTTTATGCAATCGATATTTTAATTTTTATCTTTGTTTTTAGTAAAAATATATATTTGTTAAAATTGCCTACACTGTTTGTTGGAACAGCAAAATCAAGATCGAAGCAAAGACGCTGAATTAAATTTAACCCTAAATTACACATAAACCAAAAACAACAATGGTTTATATTTTCGTTCTTAACGTCAGTGGCGTTTTATATTTTAAAAACTTGACGCCACTAAATGTTGGTTTTAAAACTGTTCAAAGCTACTAAAGTTCTCTAAGTCCTGTTGTAATGTAACGTATAATTAAAATGTACTGTTCTAGCCTAAATAAGTAGGATATCTGATCTTAACCTTTACCTGCGTAATTGAGTTCAATACCAACATCAGAACTCGCTTTACTGAAGTCTAGACGGTTACGTAACTTGTTGACTCGATCAAGCCTGCGTGCAAGTGCGACCTTAGCATTGACTGTTACTGTTACTGTTGCATTTCCGTGCAGCCCCGGTAGATGGCGGTAATATAATATAATGATGTTTGTGAAAATTTTCAATCTGTCACTAATATTACAGACTGGTAAAGATCTTAGCCTAATTGTGCAAAACATGGTTACAGAATTATCAACAACTTTTTAGAGTTGTTGGTAATCCTGTAGCTCCCCTACCCCACTCTGGGAATGAAGGTTTGAGTTTATGTAGTGTAAGTATGTTGTGCAAATTAGCAAAAAAGAAAATGTATATTAATTTGGAAATTAAGAGATAATTACAATATTTTTGTCTATTCGGCTTGATGTTTTCTAACTATAAAATGATTTCTGTGAAACTTAAATTTAAAGTACAAAAAGAATTGAATAACTTTCCTGTGTAACTTAATGGAAAAAAATACATACTACGTTGGAACGAAAATATTGGAATAAGTAAATCATTTTTTTATATCATTTACATGAACCAATCTTGCATGGACACTATGCTTGGTTTGGAAGAATAGGCTTCCAAAACCACTTCTTATTTATTAGATTCACTAATTAAGTACGCATTGGTCGCTAAGTTATTATTATATCGTTGTTTTTAAAGACTTTTTGAAATATTTTTGCAAAAATCTCTCTTTTTTTTTGGTTTGAAATGCTGTGACAAAGTGTTTTCATACATCTGTTGGCAACTCCCAACAGAACATATTATTATCAATGTTAGTCATAAGGTTGGTAACTATATAAGTTCATTCCTTCTGGTAAAAGAATTCCTTCTTCTCAATACATTCTCCATGTGACCACCGCAACGACCGTTTTATTTATTGTTTCTAGACACCACCTTCCACCCAAGAACTGCCTAATTCAGCTAACTACGCTACACCACTATCAAAAAAATGACACTGTTTAGGACCGATTCGGGATCTGGTTCCTCATAGGGCTCTGATGTAATTTGCCCGTCACCATCTCGAGCTATTAACGCTTTAGTCTAACATAAACAAGAAATGACTCGTGACAAATCGGCGGGGTCAATCGAACATTTACAAATAAAGCTTTAAAGGGAATACCGCCGTCTAGTGTGGAAGTTGAAAGGTCTTTCTCTGCTGCTAGTTATTGCCTCCAAAATAATAAGGCACTTTCTCATGTTCATTCTTCTTCTTCTTCTTTCTCTTCTTCTTAGCCTCCCTCTACCTATTTTGTGACAACACCCTTTCGTCTATGACACCGTCTGTGCCACCTGTATCCATTTCGAACCAGCAGCTCTCTTAATATCGTCACTCCTCCCCATGGTCTCCATTAACAGCCTTTTTACACCACACCACACCACCTTTGACTGACTATTTATCCATATATTTATATACTTATATGTGTATATATAATCTAAAATTACTGGCAAAATCTTCTTGAGGAATGTAACCCCACAGCATCTTAAATTGAGGATAATCTGGCGGGTTTTAGCTATTTTGTAATCTGTTACAACAAATAATTTGAACTAAACTTGGCAAGGTTTTCAGTATTAGCATAAAAACTAATAATTGTTCGAAATTTTGGAGAATTACTTTTTACTGCCTATATTTAGAAGTTTCGTAACTCAGACAATTAAGTCGAAAAATCTAGTATTTTCTTTAGCAAATAATTTTGCTCTAATCATCACTTAAATTTCATGATTTATTTCATGTAAAATAAAAATACACCGCTTTGGCAGCCGCAAGGTAAAACACCTGATTAATACAAGCTATCAAATGCTTGATATCAAACCCAGTATATTATAAAAAAACATTCTAACTGTTACAGTTCATAGAGTATGATTATAAGTTATGAACTGGATTTGGCTATTATGGCTTCTAAGTTTTATTTATTCAATCCAACCCTACTACCGTTTCCAATCCTAGTTATAATTTTTTCATAATTTAAATTATTTTACACTGCTTAGTAATGTCACTAAATTACATAACTAGCTATGACAGTAAATGGGATGTTCAAATAGACGTTAACTTATTAACTGCACATTTAATACGGTTATAAATCTAAAACGGGACTTATTTGCGTAAAACATTATATTTATCTCGACCTTGCACATTTTATTTTTACAAAGGACAGGGTAAATGACACAAAATTGCTAATTTTTGAGTTCTTTATTTGTACGAATTGTAACAAGTGAAATAAATGTGTAATAATATATAATGTATAAATACGTATATGTTAAATAAATAAATACATATTTAAATAATTATCAGCTTAGAGAGTGAAAGTGAAGTGCGATGACTATAAAGAAAATGATGAAGAAGAAAAATGAGGTAAAAAATAATACTTTCGTAAAACAAAATAATATGATAAAGTTTAGATCAATACATATTATGTATACTTATGCAATAAAAATATGCGTAATAATATTAAGATCGATGATGAATATAAAATGACAGTGTAAAAAAATATATAAGTAGGTATAAAAATATGGAAGTAAGTGCATTTAAATGAGCAAAATGAAAAACTTAAAATAACGTCAAAACAGATACACACATAACTTAAAAAGAAGGACTAGAATCAAATAAAACAAGGTAAAATAAAACTATATGTACAAAATGAGTATCAAAGGATATTGTGAAAAACAAATACACAAATACGGATACCGTATAGGTTTTAAAATAGATACTAACATAGTATAACAAGAAGGGCCATACAAACTCAGAACAACCATTTATGAAAACAAAACAACATCACTCGTCATCCCTCACAAAGGGAATCATAATAAATAGTCAATAAATATCTTAAGGCTAAAAATAAATAAGCCTCCTTCAATATCTTGGGGTCATTAATGCCCTCAATTTCATATTGTCTATTGAAGTAAGATGTCTTATAATGGAATCGTGTGGATCGTATTACATTGTAAGGGTGATATTGGCTTAATCAGACTTGACGTGAGCACCATACGCGAGGTTCTGTGCGTCTTCAATAGCTCGCCCCCAGCCATGCCCACTGCTGGAGTAATGCTCGTCGTGATGGGGATGGGCAACAACCTCGTAGCTTGTCTCGTGATGCTTGCTTGCCAACAGTTTCTTCAGGGCAATGATACCAGCGACAAGCAGTGAAACCTTGGCAAGGAGCAGAGCCTTGGCAGCGGCAAAGGCGATGATACCAAGGAACAGGGGAATGAGAGCGGTGATCTTCAGCTTAGCAAGAGCCAGGAGAGGGAGGAGTTGCTTAATCTTCTTTTTCTTACCGCGGGCTGAAATTAAAATGATGAAACGGTTACCAAACGGTACAATGACGATGGAATTTTTGGTTTATTTAGCACAAGTAAAGCAGGTTTTGCTTCTGGGCTGATGACCGCCCGCGGCGTAATCGTTACTTCGATTACCGTTTGCATTTCGCTGACGTATTATCGTATTATATTGGGGACGTTTTTTGGAAAAACACTGAAGACTAACAGAAATATGGAACATTTTTTGTTAAAAATTTAAACTGCCAAAGTCTTCTAATATACACTAAGGAGCAAAAATACCGGGTCAGAGTGCGTTTTTCATAGTAAAGAGGCTATTTCGAAGCCTTGGTTCCTCGCCAGGGAATGCTTTTAGTGAAATCTGATGCTGAATACCCCGAGCATGGATACAGGACTTCCAGAGTGCCTAGGATACCCAACTGAATGAATATGCGGTTAACGCCGGAATAGTGCCTGTTCGTGAAAAATATCTAAAATCATCTAAAATGGCAATAAAATGTAAGGAAATCCAAATGTTGACCCAAACTCTCCCGCTGTGGTGTAAACTTATTGTGCTATCAGTTAGGTATCTTAAGAACTTTTGACCTCCTCTATAGAACCTTGGACTATCTACCATTAATCCTCACTCAAAACAACCCCTGGCGAGGAACCAAGGCTTCGAATTAGTCTCGTTTGTATGAAAAACGCACTCTGATCCGGTATTTTTACTCCTGAGTGTATTGAAGAGTGATGACTTATATTGCAAGTCTCTGAATGTTTAATAAAGCTATAAGAATATAATATATATATTATCTAGTTACTTTGTTTTTTTATGGTCTTGCAATAATTCCTTTGTAGTAAGCTATGAATGCATTTTTTTAAAGATATGCTTTGCTAATATCAATTACTAGACAAACGGTCAAAGCAAACATTTCCAGCTTCAATATTTCAAACATTAAATAGTCAATATTGACATCTTATCAATTCACTTTTCATCCGCATTCCTAAACTGTTTGCTTACTTATAGTAATGGATTGTGCTTGTAAAACATGGTGTATTTAGTTTTAGAAATTGACCTCTATAAAACTATGAACTCCTTGATAAAATTGTTTTTCCATTAGCCAATGGTGATTCAAAGTCACTAGAACTAACTATGAGTTAAGCTCAAGAAAATGAATTGTAACCTGCTTCTAGTTAACATCATTATGGCTTCCATTCATAATACTGTGACATGAATAATTAAGTAATTAAAAAAACAAAGGGCAATGACTACTTATATTCGAAAGCAATTACAACTTTCAACGATAGAAGCGGTTTATGGTTAGATTTCTCGATGACTTGCTCACTGGAACTGGTTCTTCCATGAAAGTTCAATTTGCGACAGAAGGACTCGACTACTGACTCGACTACTCTAATGACCGGACCAAGAATGCAAGTGCTACTTTCACAAGTGACAAGTGTTAAGTGGCAAGTGCGTACTTGTACTTGTTCGGAATATGAATGGGATTCTTATTATGGTAATATCGGCGCTACTCCGGTTTATACAAAGTGAAATCAAAATATCTGAATCAAGTGTGGGTTTGAAGTGATATCCAATGAAATCTCAAATAGTGCGTGGCAATTATTATTCAAATATAGACATAATACTTGAAAAACTGATTAGTCAGCATGAGTTTTTTTGATGAGTTTGTAACTTAAAAACTTTTAAAATACTGTCTTGTTTTTAACGTGATCTCGAAACAACTGTAGTGATGTTTCATATAATATTTGAATTGTATCAATTCAAAAGTAGTTCTATTACAGAAAAATACTAATTTGTAAACCAACTCTTACAAACAAGCTAAAGACAAAATTAGCATAAACTCAATTTACACCTCGACTTGCCCGCTAAAAGAACAGTAAAACAGGCTGCATTTTACATAACATAACTTGATGAAAACAAGTCCTTGAATGTAGTTTACGATGCAAGTACCGTTGCAGGCGCAGCATCAAGTAAAAAGTTTATACATGTTCACAATCTTATGAGCGTTGTAATAGGGTTGTTTAGAGTTTCAACAGCTTCATTTGACGCTTGACCTAAGTGTCGGCTATCCGACCGTGTCGAGAAATCTACGATAGGTCCGAGATCGGTGACGGTCACCCTGCATCCGTCTTTCACAGTATTAATAATGACGAGATGTGTGTCTTCCGCTTCACTTTTGAAATGAATCGCTTTAACAAGACATTTTTCACCTAAGCTAATTATTTGTTTCGTATAAATATTATTTACGTTAGTTTTCTTTCTTTTTTAAATAATTTAAGTATAGATGCTTTATATTGAGACACTAATAGGACACAAAAATAATTGTGATGAAAATATTTATAAAACCATAAACTGAATTCAAACTTTAAGTGAAAGACTTGAATAAAATAACATGTTCTATTATTTGAGAATCGAACGCAACTAAAGTCCAAGTCACTTAAATTTAAAATCAAATTAAAAAAGTGTAAAAACCAATTGTACCTAATTTGATAACCGGAGCATTTACGATGATACTTCTACTTCAAAAGCAGCTGCACCCAACAGCGTAAAAAAGTGTGCAAGTAAAAGTTGTTTTGATCTCACTTAAATTGGTCGTCATTATTGACTTACTTAGACCATCCGGTAAGACTGACCGACAAACGCCTGTTTATTTTAACCACAAAGTTGCGCTCCGTTTGAAATGGTTAACGTTAATTAATAGCTATCTTTGAGCTAGATTTCTTTTTCTATTTCTATAAGATCATCTTTGGACGGTTCGGTAATATGCCGTAATATGGAGATGATCGGAAAACGAAAGTTCTTGGCAACGTTTCCGCTTGTTTGTGGAGCAAGGAGATCACGATTTTCAAATAACGTAAGAATTATGCTCATGTTATGCATTATGTCGAAATGACGAAGCAAATTGTTAAGATTTTGACAAATTGTGATGTTAGAATAGATGTTTTTTTGATTCCTCTAAACTCCCAAATGATGGACGAATGATTTGTTTTGACTTTACTATTTCGCAGGTTACATGTTATGTAGCATGATAAGATCAATTTGATGAAAATGTCTGCCAAAAACGCAAAGCATATACAGTTTTGTATTGAAACATTTTGTATGTGTACTGCTAAAAATTAACCGTTTTCCATTGATGATATTAAAAGGCAGCAGAGTTTTAGTTTATGACGCCCATTTTATGCCAAAAGAAGCCCTTTTATTTTGATTTTTACCTTACGGTTGAAACGGTCAAACTGACAGAAGTACTTTTATTTTTTTGGTCGCTGCTGATTCATATTACTGTACATATAACCGGCAACTGCTAAAGCAATTAACATAACCACTCGTTTTTTTTTAAATGTTTTAGCTTGCTTTAATTTTGTAAGAAAATCTGGGGACAAAAATTTTGAAATATTATCTCTGGAACCCATGCTCTGTTTAAACACAGACCCAATTCTTAGAAGCGATTCTAAAATCAACCCCGTTTAGTAGCCCTTATGATAACTTTTCTCGAACAATATACTTACTCAACAATAATTGTATTAATTTTAACATAAACAATGTTCATATGTTCTGGCTATACATGAGTTCCATCCCTATGTATTATTTAACATGTCCTGAAAATACAAACAATAATGCAAATTTAAGTAATCCATACCTTCTTCAAGAGACCTCTTCATGTCCTCGACGGCGGCAGACGGAAGACGGAACTGGATGAAATGGTGCTCCAGAAGGTCAGCAGCGGAGTCGAAAAGCCTCGACTCTACCTGGGCTTCCCTGGCCGTGGGTTCCTCAGACAACGGCTCCAGAGCCCGAGCGGACCTTGGTGATCCATTCCCGACCAGCGTTACCCCGTCGATCAACCTCATCTCCCTTGCTGATGACAACGTCTCCACATACTTTAAAGCCCTCTCCTGCAACCAAAATGAAAAACTTAGAACTCATTTCACACACTAGGGGATCACTTGTATTTTGCACAACACTGAAGTCCAACCTTCAAGCACAGCATCATATCGCTGTCCGAGCACTCCTTGACAACTCCCAAAATACTCGCAATGAGACTTGGATCGCCGGATTCCTTTTCGATGGCGGGCATGGCCCGAGCCACCGCGACGAAAACTAGGGCAACTAAGTAACACCTCATGTCGCCGGCTGTAACTACCCCTACAGAAAGTTAAACACAAAGTGTGGCCACGCCGTATAAACCGTTCTGTTTTAAGCCTGTCACCCCCACCATGGTATTACGTGCTGCCCGAGAAAAGTGAGCCTAAAAGTCAACGATTAAAGTACCTCGGAAATGATATCACATTAATGCAGCCGATGCGTGGACGCAAGTTTTTGGGGTTCATTCACTTTGTTACGTGAGTGTGCGTGAGTGTACATGTGTGCAGTGGTCCCGGATCAGTGAACGCGCTACTTGAGTGGGATAAAGGGTTTGTTCCCTTTACGTAAGTCAACATCGTCCCGTTTTGAATCTCAAATCGAGCTTTTAATATCATATTATAGTGAAACGCGAAAACAAAACGTTTCACGGAATAAACTAGATGTAAATGAAACTAGCCTTCTATGGTTCTCTATGCACTCAATTTGTTCCAATTATTTGGTATTAATATCACGCACCACCATTCGAATACGGTTATCGCTCAAACTATGCGAGAGTCCGCTCGCTATCTAATTGTACACCTGTTCTGTGTACAAACAATCCTCAAATTTTATTGTTTTCGTAGTAATGAGCAAACAAGGCATGAATTTACGTATCCAGTGCGTACAAAAGAAGTAAACAAAAACTAGAGCATAGTAAAGGAGTTATACATATAAATCCAATAGATGTCCATCCAAATTTTAAAATATTACGTAAATTTTTATCGTTTCATATTTATCTCTATTCCCTGATTTCTTCCATACATCCCTATTACTCATTATCCCACTCTCTCCGTTTTTATGTTATTGGTTGCCCAGAGCATCTGTATTTCAATAGGTAAATTATAACAAATTTTTTCTACTTATAATTCTATTCAATACCCTTATGGTATCACATTTCATCCCTCAAAAAAGATAAAAAATAAACCTCTGCCCTCACTACAGTATTGCGGGTGGTAAGACCTTATGCAGGGTCAGTTCGGATCGCTACCACCATATCGTCGGCTTAGTGCAAGAAGTCATTAACTAACAAAAAGTCAAGTCGGGGAAAAACGGGCTCAAAGTTTTGACACAGTCAAATGACCATAATTGTAATAGGTTCGGTTCTAGATTTAAAAAATAAACATCAATGGTTAGCTAAATGTATTTACTATTAAATCCAATTAAAAACTTTGTACAATAAAGTCAAATAACTTTTTTAAAAGCCTAAATATGTAGTTAGTGACTTTTGGTCTTTCTCGCTCTTAAGGGAACTTACAATTAGTTATTTTTTATTTTCATTACAAATAAATCGGGAAACATAGTTTTCTATAACAAAATTGGTTTAATCAGTCGTAATTATTAACTTAGAAGCATTATAAATATTACTTATTAATCAACAACGAATAAACAGATTTATTTAATTCTACTTCACAGATTATAAAGTCTGCAAGACCACAAAAATAACACAAAATTCTCGTAATGACGTTATTTTTAACTTCAAACTAAAATAATTATGAAATATTCATTGTTGATAGACGACCTTAATATTATAATAATTCCAGACAACAGCAAGCACTATTAGTATAGGTAAAACGTGAAAACTTCTAAAAATTTAAATAAAGACATCAGCTTTTGATTGAACTAATACATTAGGTACGAAAAAGAGTAAAAAAAAAAAATTCTTGACGTTCATCTTTTTTACTCTACGTCTTCTGAGTTAGAAGACATTTCTTCAGGGACATAATCACGACACTCTTTGGCTGGCAAGTTCCGGTACCAGTGGTGAAGTTCCGCGGGTATTATTTTTTCATTGCACATTTTTAGCAAACCGTAAACTGTTCTGTATCCTTAATATTCGTAAGAAGGACTGGCGGCGTATCTTTCTGTGCTTAAATGTGTCTAGGTGACTCTAAGCCTTTTTAATATCCGACAAAGACTGTAGTTTCAAATCAGCATTCTGAATGTCACCCATTAAGATCAAAAGTAAAATACATTTTATACAGGGTGGCCGGCGGCAGATTTTTTATATTTTCAAAAAGTCATTTTTATAATGAAAAAAAATGGGTTTAGACATTTGGCGGGATTACACGGTTCAATATTGCGAATTTTATTTTCATCTTGTTTCAATGGTCAGAACGCCGTCATTCATGCAGTTGAAGCGTTTGCACGCTATATAATTTCGTTAAGAGACGGGCCGAGTGTAAAATTTATTCGGTCATGGGTGCAAAGGTTCCGAGAAACTTCTTCGGCACATAATATACCGAGATCAGGCCCCAGCACACACGGACGCCGGAACACATATTGAGTGTGCAACGGAGTTTACAGGAAAATCCACGACTTTCAGTGCGGAAGAGAGCAGCTCTCTTTAAGACTCTTAAAGTTCTCAGTGCATGAAATATTGAAAAAATAATTGAAGTTTCATCTCTATAGGATTCAACTGGTTCAAGAAATTAATGAAAGTGATTTAACCAAACACAAAGTTTTTTGTGACAAAATGTTGCACAGATTTCGTACCATAAATTGCATTTTTTGTAGTGACAACGCCCATTTTCACATGAGTACTCATGTCAACAAGCATGTAGTAAAGCAAAATTGTCGCTACTGGGGCCCGCGATCGTCTAATCTACAGTTAAAACACCAAAGACCTTTGCATTGTCTAACAGTTACTGTTTGGTCTACCTCATCCTTGAATAGAATTATTGGGGGTTATTTTTTTGAAAATGCCTTGCAGTAAAATGTAAATAGGTAGTGAAAACTATAGGAAAACGATAGCTGATTAATTTTTGCCTAAATTGCTTGTACATCCGTCCTATTCATCACACGCCTGGCTTCAGCAGGATGGTGCTACACCACACATGGCCACAGTGTCGATGAACGTGCTTCGCGAACATTTCCCTCGAAAATTGATAAACCGCTTTGGAGAAATCGTGGCCGCTGAGATTGCCCGATTTGACCCCTATGGATTTGTTTCGATGGGGGTATCTCAAAACCAGAGCTTTTAATAACAACCCACGGTCTAAATATAGGTGATTTCCAAAAAAATATTGCTATCGAAGTCAACAACATTACGCAGAATATGCTGCGAGTGGTACAAAACGCGAGGCTCCGTTTTGATGAATGTGCACGTGTAGGGGGACGACATTTAGAGGACATATTTTTTAAGTAATTAAATCCGCATTTGTGATCTTTATTATGAGATATAAATAAACACTATTCGCCTCAGGTGATGGTCAATCGTGTAAAATCAGTCTTTTGCAAATGAAATACTTAACTAAGTACTTACTTACCTACACTATAACTTAACAGCATAAGCAAATTGAACGTATCTTATTATAATTTAATGACAATAGGTATCTTTTCTAGCATCAAAGATCCTCGTCCTGCCTTAATGTTAATATTATTTCGCTTCATTTTGTAAGAAGTCACTACCATCTCGCATAACGTCCATCCCTGGTTGCAGCTGCAACGGTATGACTTCGATCGCGATGACCGAACGAGTGGCGGGTTACCGCGAGAGCAAGATGTACTCGTAGGTAGGCATAAAAGAGTTGAAATATGAACTTATCAGAGCAAGAATAATTTCACTAAAGGTGTCCAAATTGAAACAACTTATTTGTCAAAAGTCATTAACCATAATTTAATCACTGGAATTACGTATCTTTGGACACAACAAAAATCGATAACTATCATTGATTACTTTAAAAAATCATTCTGGCTGCCATTAATGCTGTTTCCTATTTTTTTTAAACTGTATAATGTACTTTAGTTATTTTATACTTAAGTAAAAGTAGTAATATGCATCCAATGCTTATTTTGTTAAAAATCATTAAAGCGTTATAATAACATTTTTTTTCGTTTTACTGTTTGGTAAAAGTAACTATATGCATATAATGAATTCTAGCTCAAATACTTTCAGAGCGATATTCATATTATTTTATTTTTTAAAGTTAATAAGTAACATTAGTGAATATTCAAACGTAATAAAATGTGTAAAAATAAAAAAAGATGTTTTGATTAAAGTAACTAATGGTCATAAACCATTTCCGTCAAATCAATAAAGCAAAAATTGAAATTAATGACTTAATGTCATTGCTGTAACATTGAAATTACTTAACGTAAAAAGAAATGGGTCAGTGCGTTAGAAAGAGTAAGTCGTGGCGAATCCGCCTGTGTTTGTACCTGTACTTAGTAACTTTATGCCTTTAATGACTTCTTGCACTAAGCCGACGATATTTTCCATTAACCTACCACCAAACAGCATTGTTGTGTTCCCATTTGGGGATAAGACAGCCGGTAAAATGACTAGCATAGAGGCATTCCATCTTAGTCCTCAGGGTTGGCAACGCCTTTGCAGTCTTAGGCTTGCAGTCTTGTGAATGCGAATGTCTATGGGTCACAGTTTCCACTTACCATCAGGTAGCCTGTGTGCTCGTTTTCCTCTCCATGCCATAAAAAAAATACAGTAATCGTCAACCAAGCATTTCATCTCACCACCGTCACTTTATTAATCACACGTGCGAAGCCGCTGATAATAACGATGACATATCAATGATTCATCAAGAATGTAATGGATTTTTAACGAAAAGAAAACTATATGGAGGACATCTTACACAAATCGGCCATGAAATCGAAGAAGCTGGTTACTATCTAATTACTACGCTGCTTTCAAGCGTCGAGGCTACGATCCAGAAATCTCTACATAAAAGAGTGCCAGATTTGGAAAGATAAACGGTTTATGTACCTAAATTTCACTGAGAAGAGGATCAAGGTGAGAGATTCTAGTATAGCCTTATTTAATTAAAGTATAATAAGTGGTTGTACGACCTTGTGCAGAATGTGTAAGGTCACCGTCTCACCCTTAGTAGCAGTATTTGCATTGGTGGTTTCTAGCTTAGTCCTCAAGCTTGTCAACACACAAAATTTGCAGTCTTAAGATTGGCGTCTTCAGGTTGCAAATGTCAATAGGCCTCAGAGGTTACTTCCCATTAGTTGGCCTAATGTTCTTAGGTATCTAAAACTATTACTTACTCGGCTCGTGAATCGCATCCTTTCGTTTTTTCCAATCGTTTACGAGCAACACTACGAACATCAGATTTTCAATTAAATAACTCATAACTTTTCTTGTCTTGTGCAAATGCAAAATTGCATTAAGGGCAATGGAACTGGATCCAAAGAGAACGCGCTATGACGGCACGGATGCGCCTGCACTCGGCCGGTGCAGCTTTCTGATACTAAAGAGGAAGCCAGCTTCAATTAGAAAAGTGGTTTTCCTATAACGCAGGTTTTGTTGACGTGTAGAAATGCTGGGATCATAAATGGAGGCTGTTTATGTACAAGATGATGTCTGACGAGTTAGTTATATACGTGTTCTTTATTACCTAGTAGGGCTTTTTTTTGGGAAATTTGTTTTATTAAGTAGGTGCATAGAAATTATTCGACATACATACCGTCACGCCTTCATCCCATAGTGGGGTAGGCAGAGCTACAGAATTACCAACAACTTTAACAACTTGTTGTTAATTATATAACTACATTTTGCACAAACAGGCCAAGGTGTTTACTATAGCCTAACAATACTACAAGCCTTTAATCCGTTAGTCGCCTCTTACGACTTCCACTGGAAGTCATGGAGTGGCACTATTCTAAGCCAGCAACCACACGGTAACAATGATTCGACATTATCGTTAAAATCGAATGTTTTCGAAAAAATCTATGTTAGTATCATTTTAAGTCTTGGGGAGGCCCTATGTCCAGCAGTGGACTTCTTTTAGCTGACATGATGATGATGATGATCATGATGATATTAATATTAGGTACAGTGCAATAGGTTTTAAAAGGGCTTTCGGGTTCGCTCTTCTTTCTCACTTGCTCTCGTATGCTTTTATGATTGTATAACATTACCCAATCCTGAATAACTAAAACCAAACTTTTGCACTGTTCTCCTGTTGTGCCAAAAAAAGAAAAAGCAGACCGCAACTTTGATATTATTTAGTCACTGGAAACACACACTGGTCAAAGACTTTTGACTTCAAACACTGCGGTAATTTGGACGAAAAGGTACTGCGAAGCTTCCAGTACGCTGCCCAGCCGAGTCGGATACGACGAGTGACCTCTTTCTCAAAGTTGGACCTACCCAACTGGACCGTTTGTCCCAGGTAAATATAGTCGTCAACAACTTCAAGCGCAGAGCCTCCGACTATTACGGGAGTTGGCGCGACATGGACATTGGATATGACTTTCGTCTTGTCCATGTTCATTTTCAAGCCAACTCGGTCGGAAGCTCTGCTGAGGTCAGCGAACATTGCACTGAGGTCCTCCATGGTCTCAGCCATGACTACTTGTACTGTTTGTTCTTATTCTTTATACCAAAGAGTGGAATTCTCTACTTACGTCTGTATTCCCAGTATTCTCAAGGCAGTAATAGGCTTTTTTCTGGTTAAGAGTTTACCACTCGACGTCGTCGTTATTTACCTAACATCAGGTGAGACTAAGGTCAAAAAAATGAACATACGTTATGAAAACTAAGAATTCTTATTAATCACAAACCTAGATCTTGAGTAAGAACTGAGAATAAACCATAATGACCATTAATTGACTTTCTATGGTACACATAGTTCTTCCTAAGAAACATACTTAAGTACTTAATTTACTTTTTCCATTGTTTTGCAGTTTCCTTCCCATCACTATTACTTAAAGATTAGGTATCATTATTGCGCTTTAAATGTAATTTATTATTTTTAACTTTTCTTTTTTTAGATGAGAACAGATATAGTATAGTTACTTGGTCACAAGGATGATAAATAACGGACAAGAGAGAGTTAAACTTGCGTGCGAGGATTCCGTTCGTTTTTCAAAGGTTTTTGTGTAATCTATAAGTGACTTTAGACGTAATATTTAGGCTCGAATATATTAGGAGCGGAATCCATCAAAAGTAATTATTTCAAAATAATAAAAAAATCGAGTATACTAAACAAGCAAGTCCCTTTGATAAAGACAGACTCGGTAAAGTATAAAACTTTTGTGAAATTTTGTAATTTGCCTCTGAAAGGTTCCTCCATATTTAAACTTCATAAATTTAGGTTACACGTCTGTTTGGATCACAAAAACTCACATTAGGTATGTATTAAATTTATATTTAATCGGTCCGGTAAATTCTTAGCCAATTAGGATAGACGCACTGAGATTCCGTTTATTTATTCCGACGCACGGAACCCTAAAAATTGTAAATGATTGGATGGAAATGAAGAACGAAAGAAAGTAAAACTTTTACCTTTTTAAGTACATAAAATCATTAGCAGTAATCTTAACAAATTGGGTGTACATATTAATTTAAAAATGATGTAAGTTCCAGTTTTAATCGAAGCCGAACTCGCTTTCACAAAAAAACTGTTCAATTAACATAATTAGAATTGGAATAGCATACACTTACGCAATTAATTTAAAGGGAACCGTTTTCTAATAATTTAAATATATTTTTTGGTCAGGTTATGCATTTTCTAATCCGGTAATAAAAATGGTTATGTAACCGTTTTAACACGTGTGTGTGAAATTACGTGATCAAAGGTAGATCGCTACGAATTTGAGAGACAAAATGACTTATATAACCTTTTTAATAGATAAAAACCGGGCAAGAGCATGTCGGAGCATGTTCAGTGTAGGGTTCTGAAGAACACTATCACAAAAAACTGAAACAAAAAGTACGCTTGAATTTTCAATTTAAAGTTATTTACGTAGATGACTTCTCTTTTAGTAGGTTTAAACACTTTACCTGCCTGGATCTCGGGAACCAATAAAGTACAACTTGTGTCTCTGAGTTACAGAGAGACGGACAGACGTTCATGGCGAAATTCCGAAAAACTCCGATACTTATAATGATGACCTCTTCTTTCAGAACAATCATAAATAACCAGCTTTCTTTCAAAAAACCGCGTCCATATCCCTTTTATACGTTTAGGAGTTGTGATGCTATAGACATTGACAGACAGGGGTTATAAACGTGGTTACCTACCGAAGCTCAAGAGATTTCGACGGCGAAGCATGCAAATTTTGATAGTTTTTTTTTAAATTATTGGGGATGGGGGGTAGGGGGGGTTGAGATGTGCCTTGCGTGCCGCTTCGACGATTACTGATCTGTTGTGGCATGGTTTGTTTGCTAAGGCCCATTGCATCCAGGATATTCCAGATGCTATGAGCAAAGAGGAGTTGCATGTTTTGTCGCTTCATGATATGTCGCCCTAGTGGGAAACTGTTGCATAATACTGGTCCGCATGGGCAGATGTGTATCGCTGTCTTCTGTCTCCTGACAGAGCCTGCTTGTCGCATCTTGTTTCATACCCAAGTTGATGCCAATTAATAATTAAAACTAAGCTAAAGCTAAAAATAAGTCCTGAAAATGCAGACAGCATTTTCTTGTTTCATGTTAATCGATAACTGAATGCATCTTGTCAAGGGTCACAGAGCCTTAATACCAATGTCAACACGTGACCTTTAGAGAGTAAAGCCTTGAGAATTCTGTTTATGTATAAAGGTGGGGCACCATAATGATTTCAGAAGAAAGACGGCAACAAGCTGCAAGATTTTAGGCTTATCGTCGTCTAGTACCCATAGTATTGTCACAACACGGGATTGTTGAGCCACTTTCCGCTGTTTGCATTTTGGCCGTGTAATGCGAATTGGGGTTAGTCGGTGACACTGGTATATCCAGTATGTATTACTCGGCTGAATTAAGAAGAGTAGCAAGTGGCTCAACATTCCCGTGTTGTGACTGTACAAGAATATTTATTTACATATCTAGTATTTTTTTAGTTGTTAATAAGGCAAGTTTTCGCTACTAAAATTATAGTTGAATAGTGACATGATAGTGACCCAAGAAGGAGGAAATATTTATTGCTGGCAAAAATTGGAAATAATATTTGGGGGCGATACCTTAGCGTAATCAAAAATAACAAGGAAAGGTACCCAGCGTCCGGCTCCGATTTTGTTAATTTTGATTTATGTCAGATAGTAGTTTAAAATAACAGATTCATTTTTTTTGGCGGCCCAAACTCAACCTGTTAGGAGAAATTGACCTCCAAAGTACTGAAAAGTGACTAAACTTTGTAACTTATATACATATATGTGGGAATATTAAACAAAACACACGCAAAGTAACTATGTTTTTTCCTTTATTCTAAATTAAAACTGGTAAGGCGTTATGCATCGTAATTGCCGAGATGAAAAGTGACAGATACATTCCTTTTTTCTTCTAATCTAAATCTACAACACTGCTGCGTTTCGATATACAATAACAAAATTAAACAAACTTAAAACTATCCCACATATATTTAAAAAAAAAATGCATCTTTCATAGTGGTTTGATTATAAATGTTAAAGATGAAAAAATAATGAGCACGTGTTTTGCTATATCGGAACATATAATTAAAAAAAAAAACCAAACAAAGTGTATCTTCGATGATCTTTGGGTATTTTCTTATTAAATATGAGTTTTAGCCGATACAACAAAACACGTGCTCATTATTTTTTCATCGCCTTAAATATTTATAATCAAACCACTATGAAACTTACATCATTTTAAACTACTCTCTAACATATATCAAAATCAACAAAATCGGAGCCGGACAGTTGGGTACCTTTCCTTGCAAGCTTCAGGATTGTACTAAGAGTACAAAACAAAGGTGCTAAATGTTTTTTAGAACCTTGAATCCATAATGAATATGTAGTGACTTTAAAACAAATGGATCCCAGGACGCCAGCTTCGCAGACAAAATCACTTCCAAATCCAACACGTTCATCTAAATATATAAAAACAACATATATTTTTTTGTGCAAAATGACTGTAATTTTACTACCGATAGTATTTTCAAATAATTGGTTTAGATATGTATTTTTTTTTAGAAAAAACGAACTTCACCAAACAGCTTTGCATATCTAAAATCAATCATCGATTATCTAATGTAATAGGTACCACCATCGGAAGGTTGTATTGTTTCGCTCTGTCATCTGGCTATAGCGATGGCCTTGACTTGCATTGAAGAGCCGGAACCAATCGAGATGATTCTCTTCAAAAGTTCAATGCTCTCTAGGTTTGTGGGTGCGAGCATCTTTAGTTGTTATTTTGTTATTGCTTTATGACTACTGGTAACTAGTAAACCCAGTTATATAGCTGTTATATACTGGGGTTTACAAACTACTTTAAGAGGATCGTAAAGTCTAAGAAAAACCATTCCTTAGCTACGGGCGATAACATTTATCCTTCCTAAATTTTGAATACCTAATTATATTAAATATAGAATATAAATATCGGATTAAGTTTAAGGAGAGAGAAAGAGAGAAACGTTATCACATTTTGTACGGAAGCAGCTTTACACATACACACAATCCTCTTAACAATTAATAAGTATAGTCAAGAAATGGGCAATGAAAATGGGCCACTTTCTATGGAAATTCTATACAAAATGACCCGTTTTCATTTCTTCTAACTATTTGAAAAGAAAAGAAAAAAAAAGAAAAATACATTTATTCACTACACACACACACAGAAAAATAAATAATTGAAAACAGAAACAACAATAAACAAGTAGTGAGTGTGTCTTCGCGGCAGTGAATCGGACACTGGCTCAGCATAATGCTGAGGTGTTAAACACCTGCAGCGCTGATTTTCAGCCAGCTCCGAGTGTGACAGACGGACAGTATGCTTTGCAGTATCATGTTTCAAAAGTTAAGTATTAAAAAAAATAAAAAAACTTAAATAGATATGTCAGAAAACAATCTTACACTAAATCATCCGACCTAAACTCTGCAGTACTAGTAACAATCAACTTACTTATATTTAGAAAACATACTTTTAAATACATAGAAATATCCAGACTCTTGAAAATAAATACTCGCCCTTATTACACAATGTTGTCCTTTA
This sequence comes from Acleris sparsana, assembly GCA_923062465.1. Lineage (NCBI taxonomy): Eukaryota > Metazoa > Arthropoda > Insecta > Lepidoptera > Tortricidae > Acleris > Acleris sparsana. Next base: position 9,695,105 of record OV281307.1, on the reverse strand, counting down.
ATAACAAAGATTGAAAAGATCGAAGTGTTTTCAGTGAAGACTAACAAAAACCTAACTCACAGAGCAATGTAAAAAATAAAAAGACAGCACAAGGAAAAGTATTTTCAAATAACAGTAACATTTATTTCAAAGGAAGAATCAGACAGGACGAAGAAACGGTAAAGTCAAGTATTGACAACAAACCGGTTAAAGACAACGGTTTCGCCAAAAAACCGCATGTTAAGGCTATAACCGGTTCCGTCCACGTCTTGGCATTTCCTGAATCTTCCTTATGTTTATCGTATGTGGATTACCTTTCTGTCGTTTATTATATAGATGACTATGCTAGAACAATACGCTGTATATTATCGTGCGCTTTCGCTTTCTTAGCCTTTGTCAGGTGTCAAATGAGATTTACAGATTAGAAAACGAAACCTGAAGAACGGTGAATGAACTCAAGGCTTGAAAAGGTTGCTGGTTTCATAGAATCTAATAGTTCTTCCTCTTCTGTGTTTTTAAATAACAATAAATATTGGTTTCATTTGCGTATACGTAATTTTGTTAGGCTTCATCCTGAGAGATATAATTGTGAGGTTGTTCAACCATGTTACTTATTTAACATCTCTCCTTAACGTGCACTGTTGCAGGTAGGACCTTGTGCAGGGTCCGTCCGGATCGCTACCACCATCTTATCCATTAATCTACCGCCGAACAGCAGTGTTCGCATTTTTGTGTTCCGGTTTGGGGATAAGACAGCCGGTGTAATGACTAGCATAGAGGCATTCCATCTTAGTCCTTAGGGTTAGCAACTCATTTGCAGTCTTAGGCTTGCAGTCTTGTGAATGCAAATGTCTATGGGTTACAGTTTCCACTTACCATCAGGTGGCCTGTGTGCTCATTTGCCTTCTCTATGCGATAAAAAAAAAATGTGATGTTTAAAAGAAAGATATTTCTTCTCTACTTAGTCATTTAAAAATTTAGATATTGTTATTTTTTAGCTCATGTTTTTTAATCTATTTGTTTACGCCTAGGGTTCAAACTAACTAAAATGCGATGGTTATCTAATTTATTTTAATGATAACGCAGTATTGCAACATCTGTTTAAATAAACAAAAGTCTCGTACAGGCTATCTAATTAGGACGACTTCTTCTCATCGTTTATATTTTGAACAGTTATTTTTGGTGCCTTACGATTTGAGTTACAATAGAAATATAACGTGATACGTCGTCGCTCTACAAGAATAGCAAATATCGTTGCATGGATTATTGCATTACATTGTGATCAGGCCTTCTTGCTTACTTACTGTTATAGCGTGCACTTGAATAAACTAAATTTTCCAAGATATCTTCATTTTCATGTGATTTAATGTACATGATGATAGATTATTAAGATTTGTAAATAAGCATGAACTAACCTTTTAGCTCATTTAAATATCTCATTCAATCACCTCAAGATATCAACTCAAGTGAGATAACCACGGGCACGAAAAAGAAGAATTCAGTCTTAATTTGCATTATGGAAATATTTTACTCTGCCTTTTTTTGGTAATTTGAGGGGGGGGGGATAAAAAGTGATAGAGTTACCTTTCCCGCCCATAAGCTTGAGGCGTCACACTAAAATAGCCCAAGATCACTCTTAGATGATTCATCGCAACTAGGAATGCCTTTGCAAGTCCGTAGTCCGGTCCGTAAGGCCACTTTCTACTGCTCAAGGACTAGCTATGGTTAACTGTAACTGTGTTTTAGAAAAGGTATAATAAATGTTGTGTTCCGGTTTGAGGATAAGATAGCCAGTGTAATGACTAGCATAGAGGCATTCGATCTTAGTCCTCAGGGTTAGCAACTCATTTGCAGTCTTAGGCTTGCAGTCTTGTGAATGCGAATGTCTATGGGTCACAGTTTCCACTTACCATCAGGTAGCCTGTGTGCTCGTGTGCCTACTCTATGACATAAAAAAACTAAAAAAAACTGGATTATGTACGGGTGTTATAACGAACTCACATAAACGAGGGCAGGTAGTTAGTAATTTATAAATTAACCAACAATTAGCAAGCAAGTGAAAAAGAGGTGCGAATTTGCATGGAAGTTCATTTTTCAAAGTAAGGTTTATGAATCTTGTTAATAGACTCCTGCTGTACTCCTTCGCTAGCAGGTACGTCAATTGCTAAAAATAATTTGAAATGACCGCACAGTTACGAAATATTTGGAAAAGGGACCCATGCCAAGTGTGTCAAATAACCCGCCCATGCGTCAGCCTCAACTGTTTTCAACGGTACAATTTCTTCGCGCCAATTTTCGCATATGTTTTCGGCAACAATGCGGTTCCGTGTGTGCATAATACATGAGCCTCCGTAGGTCCCATAGTAATGAGTTGTTGAGTAATTTTAATGTATGCCAGAGTTGCTCATTGCAGGTCGAGCTTCGTTTTGAAAAGAGTTATTTGACTGGTGAATAGTCTAGTCTCACACATATCTGAGTATAAAGGAGGGTGGGTGGTTGCTTGTTGTTATTGGCCTATATGACCAATAACAACAAGCAATATGTCACCGGATAGGTAATTCTAAGTTGTAAATCTATTTCTATGGCAGGTAGTTCGAAAACTTTGTGTGATAAAAGTTATCGCCGTGCAAAGACAGCGGTGTTTCAAAGTAATTATGCAAAGGTCGTCTACGTAGGCGTCCCGATGTTCCCGATTTTAAAAATATTTCTCTCAGTTCTTTGAGGTTTCCCACTACACTAAATCGTAGTAGAATTAAGAAGCATATCTGATGATTTAGTGCTTATTGTTATTGGTTTCTAGGCCAGTGTTCATACATTTTTGCCCATCCTCCTTTATTTTGTTATAAATTTATGCAAAGTTATGAGTCGCTTGTTTCTTGATAGTCATTATAAATAAGTATGTTATTTATTTCAAAAACGTGCAACAGGTCTGGAGACCTAGTGCTCGTTAAAAAACGTCTCTTGTTGCAATTATTCCATATAGAATACAATACAAAATACAGTTAATTAAATGCTATTTAATCCTGATGTTAACTTTGATACGGAATATCTTGCCAACTATACAATAATATTTTCTCTAATAAGCACCAATTACTATTAAATTTCGTTTATTTCTGTGAGACTAAACCTGTCGTAATATTTTATAAACGCTTAAAAGTTCTAAGGTTATTAAAAACGATTTACCGTAACGTGAATAGAGCTCTTTGGTAATTAAAGAGGCCATACACAAACAATAACTGGCTCTGTTCTACCGCTTTCTTGAGTTGGATATCCTTGAAAAACGAGAAAGGTGTCAATCTTCAAACTTTTGTACTTTTATCTGATTTAGAGGATTGTTAACCGATGCTTAAGAATTGGTAAAATTTAGCTACATCCTAACGTTTCTGATTTCCTAAATCAAGTATATTGTAGTTATTATTAAGAGAAAACCTTCCTTCTTATCTGAATATGAATTCTCATTCCATTCAGTGCCAAATACTTTTAACTATTATTAATCCTTTCCTTTTTTCTTTCCTTGGGTCCTTTAACCTACCGTCAAGGAGCAGTGTTCGCATTGTTGTGTTCCGGTCTGGGGATAAGACAACCGGTGAAATAATAAGCATAGAGACATTCCATCTTAGCCCTCAGAGTTGGCAACACATTTGTGGTCTTAGGATTGCAGTCTTAAGATCATGACGGCCTGTGCGCCAATTTGCCTTCTTTATGCTATTATAAAAATCTTTATTTAGATGATGTCAAATCATGATATAGAGTATTCCATGTACCTACTGTCATTTTCTCCTTTAAACCAATAATTGTTGTGCAAGTGTCCTCTGAGCATAAATGCAAAAAAAAAAATGCTTATTTTTACTTGAGGTGTTTTATCAATCACTAAATAAATATCGACCTGTAGTTTTGGAGCTAGAGTAGTACACAGAGTAGTTATTTTGTCTTTGAGTAGTGTGGCAATGACTAATTACCCTACTTTAGCTTCGAACCGTGTGATAATCAGTACCTTATTTTGGGCTTTGAACAGTTGGATCAAAAACAGACTAACGTTACATATACATTGTGATCAGTTTTGATCACATACATAAAACATAGACTATTTACTCATCATCCTTCTTTAAGCTTTAAATAGTTGGGTAATATCATTACCCTTATATTGATTTTGAACAGTCGGATAATAGTTTCATCACACTGGTTTTGGCTTTTGGCTTTGCACAGTTGGTTAAAACCAAACTTACGTTACCATTACATTGTGATCAGTAAGATATAAAAAAAGGTTCTTAGGGCTTGGATTAATTGAACACACTTTGAGTAACCAACAGTTTAATTGATAACATTCGATTACAATTAAGTTTAAAATAAATTATTTGGCTTGAACACAAATTTAAGTTAAAAAATAAATAACATATTTAAAGTTATATTTACATTTAAAATAGACGTAAACTATAATAATTATAAAGATAGAATGAGATCAAAAACCGTAAAAAAGTTTAATAAATAAGATATCTTTATACTAATAATAATTTAATACTTTTGATATTTACGTATATATTAATATACTAAAATAAATGCAATATTGTATTTACATATGTACATGAAAATTATAACATTCAATTAAAATAAACTTTATTCAAATATACTGCAAACAATAAAACACTACAATTTATATTTATATACAAATCAAATACGTATATATAAATACACTCTTACTAAATGTAGGTAAATTATAACATACGTAAACATACTAAATATTATCGCGTATAAAATAAAATACTTACATACAAATAACACAAGATAAATAAAATAAATATAAAAATTAAAGCAAATTCCAAAGACTCTTTAAATACACTCATACAAATTCTCATACATTACTGTTGGATAACTATCATTAAAAGTCAGTGCGTAGTCAATAAATAGAGTATTCGAGGTACTGTCATATTCTCTCTCTGATGTCTATCTTTGCTGTAATCCTTGTACCCTTAACCATATCGCATATCTATCGCAAAGAAAGTAACTCCACTAATTTTCAAACGTTTCTTCTAACCGTTCTCTCAATACTGACTTTTCTACCAGTTACCTTCCAAGCTAAAAGATCCATTTTCAAACAACGCTTCGAATCACACTTTTAAATATCGAACTGAGTGGAAATATCGAAGCGTATACCGTATACTATGTAATAGCTGTATATTGTAGACGTTTGTTCCTTATTACGCGCTTAAATAACATTTGGTGGGTTTTGATTGGCTACTGGGCATAGGCGTTGTACGCTAAGTCGTGAGACTTCTCGAGCGACCTGAAATGTAAAATAAACAACATTAATATCAATAAAAATAAAATACACTGGTTACCACATGGGCCATCGTCTTCATTGATTTGATGAAGTTAAAGGTTGTTATAAAAGTATCGTGGTGATATTTGGAATAACATCACTATCAAGAGGCAACCACCACTTTAGGCAGCCGTTTTTGAAACCTATTGAGTAATCAGATGATAATTACATTTATGACACTTAATATCACCACAAATTCAAAATATTAGACTAAATACAAGGACCATCTAAACTTTAGTTTTTGTTTTGACACGCTGTTATAAAGTAAATATCATGATCGCGTAAAATACTGCAAACGACTATTTGCTTTTTGGCTTGACGTCTCTCTTAAATACCTTAACTCGTGTATTTTTATCTTATCGAAACCAATGAATTAATAGTTTTTGTACAGCAGTCATCTGCTAGCAAACTAAAACTTGACCTAGAGCTACCGAATTCTAATTAGATGGATCTACGTTAAGTACAGCGGAAATTCCAATGTCGCATTCCGACCATCACCAGATCAGAATAATGCTTTGCTTTCAGTTTTCCTTATTAACTCAAAAGTTCCACAAATTACGATGACAGGAAGGAGTTCAAAAGTAACTCCCAAGGCAAGAAAATGTGGTCAGTAGCAATATCTTACCTGCTCCAGCCAGAGCCTCCATGTCCAGCCGACACGACGACCTCATGAGCCTCATGGCCGCCTCCTGACGGAGACAACAACTTCTTCAGACCGATGATACCAGCAAGGACAAGGGCCAGTTTGGACACGATGAGGGCCTTGCCGGCGAGGAGGGCGAGGGCTCCGAAAGCAAGAGGCACCATCATGCCTCCGATGAGGAGGGGGATGGCCAGGAGGGGAGCGAGCTTCTTCCTCCTGCTGCGACCCTCTTCGAATGCGCGGGCAAGGTCGTTGCCGGCCGGGAATTTGATCTGGAATGGAATGAGATCATAAGTCGACTGCGTTGAAAATTATGATGTTGAAGCCAGAATTTGTCTGGGTTATTTATGTTTATGATTTTTAAAACAAGCATCGTAGTTGACATTTTTGGGAAGTCATCTAAATGTTTGATTAGATTTCCTACTGAAATTAAAACATACACGTTATTTTTGAAGTTGCTTGGCTGTGTTGCATCTTTTACTATTTCAGAAAGCTAAAATTACAATGATGATCATTACTGTAGTATAGCAGGAAGTATTTAGCAAAAGTAACATATTAATACATATAAAGAAATAAGTAATAAATAAAAAATGATCAAGACTAAAGTTCAATGACCCAATTAGCAGAAGTCTAACATATCCGGAAATAGCCATAAATTTATAAAATAATTAATAATTCGTGTCAAACAAATCCGCACGAAACTTAGCATGCCTTATTGAGACCCGGACATTATGATCTATAAATTCCGGATGTAACTTCACACGCAATGATACCACGAAGAAAGCTATTGTATAATTAATGCAATCTCTTCCTTTATTATAATATCGTGACTAAGTTATATTAATTATATTGTTGCGTATCCATGGCAAATCAACACAAAAGAAGTGATAGAATAGTCTCAAATTAGTTTTATAGCTTTCATGTTAGTCACCTAAATTTTTGTTACTTATAAACAATGTGAGGAAAAAATACTATTTTTAAACAGAAATAATGAAATTTGAAACAATTAAAATGCTATAAATGTGAGAAACAAATTACCTAATAGTTAATTAAGATTATAAAACAGTAATGTTAAAAATAATTCAAATGATATCAATTCAATTTTGGCTGAAAAATTTGAACATAGTTCTCAGTTTACTAATGATAGCATTGTAACACAAGTAACAGAAGATAAAAACGTAGAACACACCAATCAATGTTCATAATGCTAATGGACATAACTGAAAGGCAATACCATGAAATAGAAAAACCGAGAAACCCATGCATTAGAGCAGAAACCAGCTCATTATGCCTCACGCATTAGCTGACCAATTAACGAAAGAAACTGTTACCGATGGCTAAGTAGGTCGCGCAGTAAGAAAACTGTTTAATAGAGTATAGCATTAAAAAAGTGAAGATGCATTAATTACAGAAGATGCACCGAGAAAGCCGTTACGGTGCATCAACGAATGGCATGCGTGTTTTTTCTAGAATTTGTGAGATGGATCGATTTACATGATTGACGAGAATATTGCATGAAACAGTTTGTAAATTTGCATATACGGTACCGTCCTTAGATGATTAGAAACAAGGTTAGGTTACTCAGATTAAGTTTTTTAGGCTAACTTATTTTAATTTGTCCCTTGTTCATCATTTTTAGTTTTTTTACCAAATAAGAAATTTCATTGCTTTTTAGTGTTCACGGGAATATGCTACTAACTAGTTTTGCGCTTTTGGTATCTACATTTGTAATTATTTTGATCAAGTTCCTAGTTAAGTAAATTATTATTGACACCTAGCCTATGCTGGTGTTTTTGATTCGTGGAGAAGTACTTCATTTTTGTCAGCAAATAAATACTTCTGATCTTTGCTATTGAACATGTTAGCAGGTTTTGAGGTCAAAACAAAATGGGTAGACGATTAATTCTAAGTTAAACTTAACGCTGTGACTTTGAATGATAGTGTGGCTAAGTACCTAATTACCATGTATGCCCTCCTTCCGCGCAACTATGCATGAAGACAACAAAGTAAAGTGCACTATGTAGTATATTATTTTTGTCGAAATACTACTTATTAAAAAACAAAGGCAGCGGAAATTAATTTAGTTTTCTTGCCGTCATGACTTGTATATGAAAATATTTCATTTAGTGTACAATACACCGTACCAAGAAAAGTAATTAATATAATAACAAGTAACGTACATTTAATTAGTTAAAATGTTTTACTGGCTATTAGAAATATATTTTTTTTATATTAGAGGAGGCAAAGGACCTTGAGGGTTACATTATATAAAGTGATCACCAAAAATGGTTTAATGTTCTACAGGTTATGAATACCAATCAACTCTATTGTGACTCTATCAAAGTAATCCAACATTATCCTCAATTTCTATTACATCACGTTATGTCTCTTCATTCATAAGTGCAATTATAGTGACATTGACTTCCATTTAAATGTTATAACTATTACATAAGCAAACTGTACGTACAGAGGGCACGTCGAAGGTGTGAGTTTGGTTAAGTGAAATTAAGACGCATAATTAGAGTAGAAACGAGAATAGAATAACTTTACGTACGTGATTATTGTAACGAGAACAAGCGTTGCTTATCTAATAGAAAAAGACTTACCATGAACAGAAAGTAGGTCAAATGAAACGAGTGAAGACAAAATTCTATCAATATTAAAAGATTCAATAGTTAGAAGCATAAAATAATACTTTATCACAATTTTATTTTTTACAGATGATCAAACAAGATTATGGTTTAGTCATTGTCATATGACTAAGAAGTTGTACTATTCTGGCTTATTTTATAGAAGAACTGATATTTATGTCAAATTAGGAAAAGTGATTGCACCAGTAATCTTCCAGGACATGATGAACTGGATGAGAAGAAGCGATAGTTATTAATATGTTATTACTGCAAGAGTGTAAACAACAAATGCGTTTGATTAGAGTTTTTGATAATTTTTGGAAAGGTAAAATTCCTTGTCACCTGGACTGTATGAGACTGCATGAATCCAACGATCTTGTCCAAGATGAGGTGGTCCAGCGAGCTCTCGTCAAGACCTCTCGGAAGCGCCTCCTCAACCTCCACATCTTCGACCTTCGCATCCTTGTCCTTCGTTATCGTCACACCGCTCATCAGCGTCACCTCGTCACTCTTCGATATCCTGTTCAGTGCCTTCGCGAGCTTGACCTTTAGGCATGTACCAATGTCTCCACTGCTGCAGTCCTTATAAGTCTCGTATGCGACTTTGAAGTCACCCAAAATGGTATCATCTGAACTCCTGCCTTCTTCTAGTGTGTTCTGGTTGGTGGTCGCCGTCCGTGCGCTTGCTGCGACGGCGAGGGTCAAAACCAGGAGGTAGTGTGGTACCATTTTGTGTTCGCACTTGGATGGCGGTATGGACACTATGTTTAAAACTAGAGCAGTGGTAGCGTTTATATGCGCTTCGAGTCACGGTACAGTGGACGAAGCTAAGAGGGATGCATCAATGTACGATGCAGTTGGTTGCACTGTTGGGGGAAAAATGTTTATGATATCTTTTAGTTTTTTGAAACGGTAAAAAATCGAATAGTATTTTTAAAATATACCAATTTCTAATTCACCTAGCCGAATTATGTTGGAAATTACCAAATATTTAAAAATACTATAAACCTGTCATTTAATCTACTATTAGTAGCGTAATTGAATCAAGTTATATTTGAATAAAAAAATATTTTGCTTAGTTAAAAAGGTTGGTTATAAACACTAAAAATACAATGCAGCATTGACAGATGAAATACAGGTTTATTTAAGTTACGTTAATTAATTAGTATAGTATTTAAAAGCCTATTACTATTATTATTTTTAATTACCAAGTGTCAATAAGAGAACATTATGCCTGCAAAGTATTGTTTTTGTGAGAAACTATTTATTTTTGTAAAAAAAGATGATGAAAAGCTGTAACTAAAATGTAAAAATCTAAGTTCAAAAACTTCTGTATTACTGTTGATATTTATTCAAAAAAATACATCTTTAGCGTTAAATCATTATATTTTTATTTTTATTAAGTGTATTACTATTTATGTCCTTGACTGTACGTAAGTGTCGTACGGAGCAACCCAGTTACGAACGCATGACTTATTACCATCGGCTGATTTTTATTTAGTATTTCATAGATTACTATAATCAAATAGAAGATTATTTTATTTTCTAGGATTTCTGGCTAATGTTTTATGAGAATATTTTTTATCAGACCTCTAATCTATCTGTGTTCTTAAAAATATCTTTCGTTTTAAAAGCATATTATTCACTGAAGACTGAAGAACTTTTGTATCATCAATCATCATCATCGTCTAGCTCAACCTTTATTGCCACTGTATCGCTGTAGTGGTCATAAGTCTTATAATTATCAAAGTTTGATGTGACCAAAACAGCATGTTTTTCGGAGTCAGCTTTGACTATTGGTCTAGAATTAGCAGGTCTGATTATTGAAGCAAAGCTTAGTAGCTTTGCTTCAATAATCAGACCTGCTAATTCTAGACCTATAGTCAAAGCTCTTAATATAATATAATAGCTTAGTATAATAGCTCTTGTGATTTAGAAATCGGAACCTTTGATCATTATTGCATTTATAATCTTGTTTAAAGCTTATTCTTCTTATTTAAGTGTAGGACTTGGGGGTGTGTTTTCTTTTTCACATTGTTAAAGCCCATTATTTTGTGATTTATGCTATTTTATTTAAATCTCAGTAACAGCTGACAGCTGAAGGTTCTGGAGTGGCGTCCGCGGACCGGAAGACGAGCTGTAGGTACGCCTCCAACAAAATGGAGTGACGACCTCGTCAGGATCGCGGGACCGCGGTGGATGCGAAAAGCACAAGACCGGTCTGATTGGAAAGCCTTGGGGTAGGCCTATGTCCAGCAGTGGACGTCTTTTGGCTGACATGGTGATCAGCTGACATAACGTCAACAGTTATCAAAGTGGGATAAAGGCCCGATGCGCTTGTCGGGGTAGTGTTGATGGTGCAATTTACTTGATGCTTCTCTTTTGATTGCCATCCTTATAGGTAATGAGCCGTTTGTTCCATTTATCCTTGGGTCAACCCTTGTTTGTTTCAATTGTACCTTCTCTTTTTATAACTTTCTTTAATAAAACCTCACCTATTAACATGTCCCAATATTTTTCGTTTATCGATAGTTTTCTTTTGTTGTACATAATTATATGCGGGTTGTAGGAGCTTGTGCAGGCTCCGTCCGGATCGCTACTACTACCGCCAAACGCAGTGTTCGCATTAATGTGTTCCGGTTTGGGGATAAGACAGCCGGTGTAATGACTAGCATAGAGGCATTTTATCATAGTCCTCAGGGTTGGCAACGCATTTGCAGTCTTATGAATGCGAATGTCTATGGGTCACAGTTTCCACTTACCATAAGGTGGCCTGTGTGCTGGTTACCCTTCAATATGCCATAAAAAAAAGTAAGATTAGAACTCTGTTTTAGTTTCAGTTCTAGTATCAAACAAAAAACATTTTTATTTTATCTTTTACTGATAATCTGAGATAGCGTATCTTTAATTGAACATTTAGTCACTAAATATGCAGAGCATGTTTTTTTAATGGTTGGTGATCCTTTGCTTAAAGCATAATATGCCAATAAACATCATTAATAACGCTTATATATAAATTCCTAGGAGCACATTAGGTATATCAGAACTATAGAACCAAAAAACAAAGATGTCAAAAATCCATCCCTGAATACTGCTTTGACTTGGTTAACTATTCGTATTTTCTTAGATATCGGGTCAAAAACTACGGCCAGGATGCATTCTGCAAACGTTATCGTCATCGAAAAAGACTTATGAGACATTATTATTGACGTACTCGTAAGCTGCCGGACGGTCGCGTCGAGCGAATTCCATACATTTTGACAGTTTTCGAAATCGTTAACGTTATAGTTATGCATCTTAATTAGGGCACTAAACATAAAAATAAAAGGATATTTATTTATTATATTCAATGAATTCCACAATAATACAATTGAAAATTAAAATTACTCAAAATATATTAAATATATAAATAATAATCACCACTGTAAAAAGAACACCCCCTCTAGCAGGTCTTCTCTGAATAGCTAGCCCAATCCTTTCCAGCTCTAGGATCTCGGGAGGAGTGTATGAGCCGGGATGACAGGGCCTTAACTTTTCACATCAGCTGACCAAGATCCCATGGTCTCCATTGCAAGCGCCACATATTCGTAATTATTTTATAATGATGAATATTTGCGGCGCTTTAGGGTTTGGGCCTGATCAGCTGCTGCACCCCGATTACATTACCAATTTATTTATTTTCATTTGGGACCTCAACAAAATGACAGTTTAATGTGAACTATAAATAGGTACTATAAATAAAACCAATGACTAAGAGACATTATAATTCATCAAACTTTTTATAATTTTGTAAAGACAATGATTTAACCTGTCGATTTAATCTGTTACTTCCCAAATCTTTGATATTATAATGACTTCAACAACAAAAAATGGTAGAGGTAAAAAACTTGATCTTTCATAGCATGCTAGTAAGACCTGATAAGCATTGTAATTTTTTTATCATTCATTAATTTCTATACTATAACATAGAATTAATTAAACGAATAAATCACTGTAATATGTAACGGGCTGATCGATGAATACGTTATTGTAATAAGTATGTTGTTAAATCAGTAAAAAAAAGTGACAATCACTTACTCGTGCGCACACATACAAGCGCAAAGTGTGTGCGTTATGATAGTTGCACCCTAATAATGTGATTTACGGCGACGGTTAGTGACGATTCAGTTGTTGTTTTAAGTGTCAATTGTTTGGACACAAGTTTAAATAGGGAACGAGTGATATGTCTCTTAAATGAATGTTATGAAAATAAAGCTACAAACGTCACAATTAGTACCCAGCCGATAAGAAGTAAATCCTGGCACATTGCACCACCATGGAGTTTGAATATTGACAATGTTGACAGCAGAAATAAACTACTAAACGTATTTGTTGCAAACTTCATGGTTGTCCAATGTGTCAGGATTGACTGAGTGTACAAAGGTTTTAGCTAAGTATGAAAAGATAACAGCTACTTCTTGTGACAGATAATTGTAAAGGTTTTTAACACTTTTTTAGGTTGCTAATAGCGAATAAGTTTTATTTCGCGTACATCGCCGTCTGTATTTTAATTCGTTTAAGTTCTGTGAGCTACTTGGGTTTATTTACCTACACAACAAAGTATACAACAATTTTGTGTGATTAGCGCGAGTATTTCTTCCTGAGTCTCGAATGTTTTCTAAGTATTTAAGCATGTACTTCTCTATACATATAAGTATGTTTCTTGTTGCCTGGTACCCACAGTACCTAGTGCTTAGTCTGGGACTTGGTCAATTTATGTAAATTCTGTCCAGATATTCATCCATACTAATATAAATGCGAAAGTAACTATGTTTCTTCGTTAAACTATCACGGCTAGACTACTGAACCGATTTTGATGTAATTTGGTTTGAACCCCGAGTCAGGTCATAGAGTAATTTTTACTCGCGATAAATGACTTCTACGCTTACAAAGTCGCGGGTAACAGCTCGTTTATTTATAAGTAATAACGCATTCAAAGGCCCGCTGCGTTAACTGACACGAGGCGCGTATCGCGAGCGAATGTGGGGCGCGCACGCATCTGTGATGCACATTATGTATTACCAAGTTAGATGAGACGAAAAAACTCGCTCGCCAGTCGCGACGGGCCTTTATCTATAGTGTGCCAATAAATAGTCATTACAGGCATATTCACGTACACAGTAAAAAAAAAATAGCATCAAAAATACACTAGAAAAAAAACTTATATTATGATTCGTCACTGCGCCTGCCTCCGCCTGCTGTCAATGTCTTTTATTTCCCTAAATTTGACCTCTATCATACGAGGATTAGGAATGAATCTATTGTAAATCAAATAGCAATTACGAGTCCAAACTTGTTTCGTCCTTTTTTGCAGTCGGGAAACTGTTTATAGACAATTTAAAAGTGCAAATGGTCTCCTTCATTCACTTGAGACCTTCGCATATAAAACTTTTCTCAAAGCAATTGAGCAGTAAGCAATTTATTGTATTTTATTATTTTAAACTTCAAGATCATATAGGCAAATAACTGCTAAATTTAAAAAGTAATGTGGTAGTTTGTTGAAATATTTTGTTTCAACCCAAATGGCATTAAGAAATTTCTTTTCGGCATTAGGCTAAAAATTCGTTTTTTTTTTTTCATATTATTGTAAAATGTTTCTTAAATCCAGCAGCAACACTTCTAAATAAAGAGATTTTCAAGGAAGTTATTGTAATAGCTTATGATACTTTTTTATGGCATAGAGTAGGTTAACGAGCACACAGGCCACCTGATAGTAAGTGGAAAATGTGACCCATAGACATTCGCACTAACGAGACTGCAAATGCGTTACCAACCCTGAAGACTAAGATGGAATACCTCTATGCCTATACCTCATCCCCAAACCGGAACACAACAATGCGAACACTGGCGGTAGGTTAATGGATAAGATGGTGGTAGCGATCCGGACGGACCCTGAACAAAGTCCTACTTAGTTTGTTATACGTATTTTGTTAATCCCCTGTTTCACAAACGACAATAAAGCATATTTGACAGATAAATTTAGCTCTTTCTCTTTCTAACACTTAAAAACGGACAAGGAGAGAGCCAACTTTAAATGGCAGATAAATTTACGCGTCAATGCTGAAACAGGCAGACAGTATCTTTAACGTTTAAACTAAGTAGTACCTGGTACCTGTATCTGGAAAACCGAGCGAAACTTTTCGTAGCGTAGATTTTTCGCCCCCAAAAACCCTATAATTCAAATTTTATCGAAATCGTTGGAGTCGTTCCCGAGATCCAGATTATATATACATATACAAGAATTGCTCGTTTAAAGGTATTATAGCTTTTTACTATAGTAATCTAATAACTAGGTATTCTACTTCACTGGTTTACAAAATCATTGTTTAGATTAGATTAAAGTGAGTCGTGGACTATAACTCTGAGCCACATAGTGTCCCGCTCGGGTTCGATTTTCCATAGCTAATTACAATTCTTATTTTCACTTGGAAAAGTATTTTTAACTTTAACTTTCACAGTATTCTAGCTACTGTTTATAGACATACGGACCGTCACTAATTTAATTAAAAAAACTCTTTATTTTATTTCTCTCTCTTTACTCTTTCTGTCTTTTGTCCGAAAAAAGTTGCCTCTGTATGATATTTTTGCTACTACTTTTGGTCCAAATATTTTAACCTCTAATTTTGACGGCTCAACTGGTTTTCTGCCTTTTAGCCGAAATACGTTTGGTCGAATGTATCGTTTCGCAACCGTTTCATTTGGCAACCCACGTTTATTTCTGTAACTGTAAATATTTCAGGATTTTTATAAAAACTAACCTAACCCAACCTAAGGTACAGAAATAAATCCTGAAATATTTGCAGTTACAGAAATAAAAGTGGGTTGCCAAATGAAAAAGTTGCGAATCGATTCGACCAAACGTATTTCGGTCAAATGAACGGACCCCGTCTCAACTACTATTTCCTGACAAGCAATTTGTTTACTTCACACGCCAATGCATTCTGTGTGTTACTATTTTCTTCGAATTTTCTATTATTTTAATCATACTTGAGGATGCCTGTAACTTTGTACGTGTAAAACTAGTTTCCCGCTACGGCTTCTATTTTTTTCCCATTGGGGGCAGATATTTGAAAATTCCTCTCTGAGTGCATCTCTAGGGTACTCAATAAATTTCAAGTCCTTTTAGCAGAGTTTGTTTGCACGGAAGTGTTTAAGGTGTATAGATTACCTAACTTCAAGACTAATAGCTTTGAGGTTATAAGTCATAACATCTACATCATTATCATCAACAAGCTATTAATCAGACAGTTAATACCAGAACCTACTAAACTCAGCACAGTTTATACAGTTGACAACTCTTATGTCACATCCGAAACACCTGATCAAGAACTAGTACTAACATCTGTTGGTTATCTAACTAGAATTTACATTGGATAGTGATCACTATAAACATTAACACATCCTAAACCACTTTAAGTTAATTACCACACTTTCTCATTTAGACTAGAGACTAGCCAATTAGAATTCTCCCTCCGAAAGAAGTAGGTAACCACTTAATTTATCACAATTGCCATGAGGTTAAATGTTGTTGTCTTTTTTATAATTTGTTTATTGTTATAGTAAACTGTACTACTACTAATGATTATCATCATTTCCATCATGGCCGATATGCTTGTCGCATACAAAACTGACACTTCAGACGTATCTTAAGATAGGATTCTCAGTCATGATTAGTTTATTAATGGTACTAGAAACCGTGTGTACTCTATTTCTGAACGTAGGTCTCCTTTACGTTTTTACATAATTTTTACTATTTAAAAAAGAGCTTCTTGTTATTTATAATATCTCGGGGTCTTTAAGTTAATAAGTCTTATTAATATCGTATTGTCAACGCTGTGATAGCTTTTATTTACTTGCTACCGAGTTAAAACAAGACGAGAACAAGACCTGTAGAGACAGCGAAGAATAAGGTCCTGGGTTGGTTTGAAAAACCACTGATTTTTAAATGAATGCATAATAATCGTTGTTCTTTTTATGAACTCTGAACGTTGTTTGTAACATCTGACTGTTGTTTAACTTATATAATGTCATTATCATCACTATCACCACGGTGTCCAATGCTGATCATAATTGTCTTTAACCGGTTCATTGATTCCGTGTCATGGGTCTAAAGTTATATGTTATAGACCCGTGAGACTTTCTTCAAAGCAAATATTTAATCGCACTTAAATCGAGTTTGACCCATTTCCTGTTCTCATACATGCCATTGAAAGTATGCCTAGTTACGTTACGCTTTACATCATCAGGAAATATTTGTGTCAGCCACCCACGACATCCTATAAAGAGAAAAATTAAATAAAGAGATTTCTCTTCACACGCTTGCGCCCGAGCCGTCCTGTGTCCGGTTTACATCCGCTGCTTTTCCTTTAAAGTACTGTACATGATTGCAAAAATAAATTTAACACTTCAAAACTACTGAAACAAACGGTTCTATACCGTATTTCATCACATTAACGCCATCAACTCTGAACGTAACGGCAAAGACAGATTTGTGAAAGAGTAACGCCCGACCAACTTAAATTTACCGTTATCAAACTCAAAGTTGAAGACAAGCAATCGTTCATTCCAAACCATACGGTGTTAGCTTAGCATTCATAAGGGAATATCAAGTTTGTTTCAAACGAACTCAAGATATGGTCTTGACCGACAAACTTACCATGAACGCTGATTATGTTGGTAGTTCGAATCTTTTAACCTTATGTGTATTGCTTTAAGGTCGTTTTGGTTTCTTCTTTTTGGGTTTTAACCTGTTGTTTTAGTTTACCTACCCGAAGACCGGGAGAGTAGTGGAGGGGGCAGTTACATAAAACACGTGAGGAGCAGAAAGTTGACGCCCTGGGGCGATAATGGCGAAAGCATTTGCTTGTCGATGGCTGTGTTATTGAATTTTCATTCAGAATTGATGAAAATTTGTTGCTGTAGATGAAATGAAGACAGTATGTTTTATACATATGCACTTAAAAAAATTGAGGCTAAATTTCTGAACACATTAATGAGTACTTAATAGTAACTTTAAAGTTTTTTATTTTCTTTGTATTTTAATGTTTACGTCATTTTACAACAGAATAATTTTGATTAATTAATAAACTTACTTTTCCGGTTTGTCTTCGTAGGTAAAACAATTATTCAAGACTGGTTGCATTTACAAGACACCTTAAGTTTAAATTAATCGAAAAAGTACGTTTTTAACATCAATGACCAGTGAAATTTTAACAAATCCAAACCAAACAGCTAATTTCTCGATATGTGATGATGTCACATATCGAGAAATAAGATATAATTATGCTAAAGAAAGAATATTTAAGTACAAGGGTCTCGGCGCAGAATATAACTTTGTTCCTTTTGGCGTCGAGACCCTTGGTCCGTGGGGACCCGGTGCCATTAGCCTTTTTAAAGACATGACAAAAAGGCTAATTGAAACAACCGGTGACCACAGAGCTGGCAGCTTCCTCGGACAGCGTATTAGCATTGCTATACAACGAGGAAATGCTGCCAGCATCTGTGGTACTTTGCCACGGGGGCCCTCACTTTTCTAGTTTTTATTTAGTTTTAATTGATTTGTATTTAGTTTAGTTAGAAAAACATTGGGTTATGTAATTTACTGAATAAAGGTTATGTAATGTTTAATTTAATTATGCTAACACTTACCTACTTTAATAATTTTTTTTTTTTGAAAATGCTACCCAGAAACCAACATGAGCCCGTTAATTTGCCTTATAAAATACTGAAATTAACTAGTAAATAACAGATTATTTGTAATTTTGACTGACTTATTTAGCTAAATGTTTTTTTAGTTCGATAACCTAAACAAAAAAAGACATTTCAAATACACATCAACAATTACATGACCCTTACGTTTTGAAAACGTAATGTGAAAACCACGCGGCATAAATCGAAGACTATTACGTCAGCCAAACAAAACTTTTACTAAAGCGAGCCGGACGTAAAAGAAAAAAATATACTTTCACTCTTCGGTGAAGTTAAATTTTAAGAGGATATTACAACCAATTCTTTGCTATACAAAAACAGACTTTATGCTTCTTTTACTTGAGATCTGATTGTTATATACGGCAAACAAAATAAGGACGTTGTGTAATAATAGACGTTATCGCAGGTTGAAAGACAATGAGGAGGTCAGAGGCTCTGGAAAGATGGCTTTTAATGTTGATTGCTTATATTTTATGGGCAAAATCAGTTATTATAGACTAATGAAATTGCTTCCGTTTCTAGAAGAATTGATCGTTTATGATTTGTTTAAGTGAAATAGTTCTTATAAGTAAGTGTACACCATTACATTGCAGTTTAAATAAGACATAAATATTTGATACGCTAACTTAAGAGGTGCACACGCATAGTTCGACTTACAACAAACAAACAAAGGTCCCCAAAATTGGCAAAGCTTTTTGGGCGACCGAATCCGATTATGATTACATGTGTTTAATTTTACGAATAAGTGCCAATAACAGGCTTTTTTACTTTTAAGAGTGGCTAGAACATAAAACGAAAGCTGCGAACTTTTAATAATTGTATTTCTTTAAAATATAGTTGTCTTAATTAAGCAACTAGTCTGCTACCAACTTTTCAGCGTTGTAAATTTTAAAAATCGATTGATTTGATTTTACAGTCTCTTATTCTTAATAATTAATTTAATAACAACATAGTCCACCGCTCTGGTTTTACATTCCTTTACTTAACATGGTGCATATTAGGTTTATTATGAACCACTTTCTGTTATTGTAATTGGCTGAAATTTGGAAGACACAATGTAAACCCGATGCCAATAAAATAAGAATATATCTAAGAGCTGATTTTATGATGGAGTAGCAAGATGGCAACAGTACTCGGGTTTGGATTCATTAATTTGGTTTCGATACGCATGATGATGACTATGCAAAAAATTACAATTTGCAACAAAAGCTCGTCTCAAAAAATAAAAAATGGCAGAAACTTACTAACACTGTTTTTATTTTAAATTCGTAAACATACGAAACTAGTAGCACACATTTGTTGTTACCCAGTATTTTTATTATTCACATAACATCTGACTAGTGGTTATTGTAACCATGTTACCAACGACATGAAAAAAAAACAATACCTATTACCCATACAACCAATCATTCAGATTTCCACGTTCTCAAAAAAGTTACGTCAGTTACGCAACATGACGTAACAAGTAAAGTATACGTTAGATTGCTCTCACAGATATATTCCAAATTACAGTCGAATTTTCACCCCATTGTTGGCCAGACGTGGGAAACACCCGTGACGGAGGCCCCAACAATGGCAAAGTTCATCGAGACATAACAAGGAAAGTCTATAAGAATACTGAGGACTGTTACAATTTTGTTACACGTTACAATCAACCCATTCTTGACGGTGGTGTTTTGCAAAAAGTGCACATTTGATATGCAAAAGAGTTAACTTATTAAACATGTCTTCATCTTTGCCTTTTCAATTTGTTTGCCTAGTGTTATTAATAACTAAAGTTATCCCAATACAATTGCAAGAGGGTGAACAGTTAAAAGATAATCAGGTTGAAAATTCTGAATTAAATGATTGTGTTAGTGTCCAAAGGAGTTCTGAAGTTGGAGTCTGTTTTGGCAAAGAGTTGTTAAGTAATCTGAACAAGTATGACGAAGCTGAATCGTTCAGTTTAGCAAATGGAGTTTCGTTCGTAAGGGATGAAAAAACGCAAAGGAACTTTGGAAGTTTCCTCGATAAGGACCCGATGGATTTTCGGTACAATCTTTATTTTTTTACGCTTTTGCATAATAATTGTGGATATCACTATAATAATGTACTCATGCACATTTTTAATACTGGAGTTTAATCAGATGGATATTGTAAAATAAATACAAGCAGGAGCAAAAATACCGGGTCAGAGTGCGTTTTTCATACAAATGAGACTATTTCGAAGCCTTGGTTCCTCGCCAGGGGTTGTTTTGAGTGAGTTTAAATGGTGGATACTGCAAGGTTCAACAGAGGAGGTCAAAAGTTCTTAAAATACCTAACTGATCGCACAATCAGTTAACACCACAGCGGGAGAGTTTGGGTCAGCACTTGGATTTCCTTACATTTTATTGCCATGTTAGATGTTTTTCTGAACATGCACAATTCCGGCGTTAGCCACAGATTCATTCAGTTGAGTATCCTAGGCACTTTGGAAGTCCTGTATCGATAGTCGGGGTATTCATCATCAGATTTCACTAAAAGCACTGGCGAGGAACCAAGACTTCGAAATAGCCTCTTTAGTATGAAAAACGCACTCGGACCCGTTATTTTTGCTCCTGAGTGTACTACAATTACAAATCTGATAAGTATTTCGTGGTTTGCAAATCTGCCACTATATAAAACAGCCACTCATTAAAACTTTTTTTTAATTTAAATTGTTAACATGGTCATTTTGGACGCTATATTTAGACGACTTTAATAATTATTAAACATATGTATATCGTTTTACCTAAAACAATTTTTTAAGATCGATGATGGAAGATGCAAGCAATTTGATATCAAAAAGATCCCTCCACTGGGACCTTAGCGGCTTATACCCTGGACTTGTGATGAGGATTGGCCCTACATTGGCAAATGGGATTCTTGAGTTTGTTATGGATCCAAGAGTAAAGGACCGAGCGTACAACTCTCAGCAACATGGTGAAATGTCTACCGGTAATGTCAAATATAAAGTAAAAGAAAAAACCTATTAATAATATGTTAAATATAATTTTAATTTTCAATGTTATCACAAAGAAGTTACATTTATATCCAATAGTACTTTACATTATTATGTATTGTATTTTTTACCGAAACACTCATTAATTAGTTACATTTTCTTGATTAACCATCGTGAATTTGCGCACAACGCCATCTGCGTAAGAGCCTCGAAACTAACGAAACTCTTACCCCTGTTTCAAGGTAGCGGTGACACTGAACTTGAACTTGTAGCGCCATCTTACGAAATTCTTCTGCACTTTTACTAGACTAAGCAAGCTTAGGAAAGGAGGATTTAGAAAAATAATTGTGCTATTTTACTTTCCAGGACGATTGTTGGCAAGAAATTTACTAATTCCGTTTTTACTTGGATTTAAATTTCAAATTTCAACTTTGCTACCAATTTTACTTGGTTTAGTTTTGATTGCGAGTAAGAAAGCCTTCTTATTGGCAAAAGTGGCTTTGCTAGCTGTTACTTTATTCAGCGGAGGTGGCTCTGGTTATGGAGGACAAGGGTCATTTGGAGATTTTGGAAGCCCTCCTTTATCGTCATATACGTCCTATGACAGCCCTGGATATGTACATGGACATCACGGTCATAGCGGAGGGTCAGGAGGTCAGTAGACATTTTTTTTCTTTTTCAAAAAACGATTTTCTACCTTTGTAAAATTTAAGTTTTTTTTTATCATAATGCTGCATGACGGTATTGATGGGTTTGAATGACCATTTCATATTAAATTAAAGAACTAAGGTTTTTAAATTCGAAATTATTCAGGTTCATTGACCTCATGCCGATGCTCTATTATAAAACCGTCTACATCTCCTTTAATATGAAGGGTTAAATGTATGGATGAAATAAGTGTGAGTTGTTTAAAGAAATTGTATTCATTCCTTCTAACACGATCTCGTATTGAAAAGTTTTTGGCAATACTTTAATTAAATTTACTAACTCAATTCAAATACTGCTTGTAATTGAGAGCTATACGAGTAGGATCATCAAATTATAATTTTTTCACTCTTTTCTGTCCGATCTTGATTTTTTTCTGATTTTGTAAATATTGTTTATGATGTCTTGAAACTTTTCAGGGTACTACCATAGACATCCTCATTCTTCGGAATACTATTATCGAGAGAAATCAGCTGAGCAGTCAACAGCATCCCCCATCACTCCCGACGAGCTCAAAGACAGATTAGAAAGGCTTTTCATCACGAAGAAAGATGATGACCTAAATAGAGATACATCTAAGAAAAGGAACGCAAGAAATTTTGCGTGGACTCCAATAAACGTTGGATGAGGTTTTAATAATTAGTATAGACTTTAAAATAAGGGCAAAGACTAGATATTTATTCATGATGTTAATGGTCCGGTTCTATATCGTCTTTTTTATTGTCAAAGTAAAAATGGAACAAAAAATAGCTATGGTAATTTTACGATTAGACATTATTGAATACAAACTAAAGACTAATCTACTAGTTCATTAACGCACAATAAATCTATTGAAGTGTACGTTGACGTTTTGTCACATTCTATCAAAGTGAAATAACACAATGAAAGATAAGGCCTCAGCATATTTACGCATACTTTAGCTATTGTTCGTTTAAGAATCAGGAGATAAAGCTTTTATCAACATTTGGACAACGATTAAATCTACTCAAAGTTATATATTTTTTAAATGTTAAAACAAAATTTTAAATAGTAAGTAAAGGTGTTTTTTAACGTAAAGAAGCTATTCTCCGTGCAATATTTAAGTTAAGTATAATTGTAATGTATCGTGTTAACAATAAGCCCTACTGTCTCATGTTGCTATGCCCTTGCAGGGCGTCACTAGAACACCTTTTTGTAGTTCCATCTTTGAATACTTGTAATGTGACATGCAATAATCCATTTGAATTTGAATTTGAATTTGAATTCGAATTCAAATGTTCTTTATATTCCAAATAGTTATACTAAAGTATTTGTTGAATTATTATGATTGTTTTTTGTTTGATTGTTTAGACCTATCATTTCGTCATTCGTATTGTCACCTTTTCGAAAGCTTGTCTTATTCACATTTCATTCTCTTCTAGTCATAATTATGTTATTTCCCTCATTATCGCAATAGCTATTGTCACTATCATCATTTTTCTTACGAACAGCGTCAATTATCGAAGAATTATCATTATCATTGTTGAACTTTTTATTGTATTTCTGTAATTTGCATATGTAACAAATAAAAATATCTCAATGTACGTTTCAATCAATTTCTCATAGTGGTTGTTCACATGTCCCGGTTTAGAGCATCCTGTATTGTGCTGCGATTACACGCTCCAAATACTTTGAAATTGCGCATGAGTCGCTATGAGGATGCGTTTCCGATGAAATGGGGTGAAAGCAAATTTCTTTAAGTGACGTTCGGAAATTTCATTGGAAATATTTGATTTTCTGAAAAACGTAGTTATCCTATTGTTTTATACACAAGCGGAACTAAAACAAACAAAAATTGAATAGATAATACTTTAAAAAATTTGAAGGTGTCAGATTGATTAATTATTTTTGATGTTATCTGTAGATACTCAATCTCTTTGACGTAAAACAACAAAGAAGTCTATTGATACCGCTTAATATATTGTAGAAAGTTGTAAAACATGTGTAAACACATTTATAAGTAAGATTTATACAATCTTAACTAAAATAAATGTAAAATACATCTATTCCAAGCACGGTATCGTCCATATACACATTGCTATACCAAATGTATCACGTACCGCCTCGGCATTACATATATAATCGACCACCACCACATCTTCGACATATTTCGCTCGACTTTCATCTTTTTTTTTCACAAATACTTACGTGCTCTATTCCATATCGCGTGATATATCTTCGTGCTTTGCGTCGATACAATTTTGCGTGACAATTAGGAGATTCTAAGCTTTCTTTTACGTAATTGCTTCAAGACATTACAAGTTCAAAATTTTTAACATCTTAATTGTTGGACCTTTAGATTCCAAAGTCAAAATGTTTTAAGTGGTTCCGAATCAAGTTTATCTTAAGTCTATACGTTGTTAAACTATCTTGTATTGAAGTAGTTTGGTCTGTTAGGTAGCGGTGGTTTTGCTCTGATTTCTTTGTATTAGAATTTAATCACGCATCGGTACTAGCGGGTTTTATGCTGTTTATTATAGCGTTCTGACTGGAAGATGCATCAATTAATAGCTTCTGTTGGATCCGTTTTTTTAGTTTAGTAAAGCCAGTGGCGTAAAACGTTCTCATTTTGAATAACAAACGCCAATCCTTAATTGTTAAAGAATTTATTCTTACAATTTTTTTTTGGCAGCACGTTAGAATGATAGCGCTTCATTCAGAAAATACACAGAATACGCGAAGAGATTTTAAAATAACACAAGTATTATTTAGTGAATTGTCTTACTTAATCTCTAATTATCCATACAAATAATAGTATTATAAATGTGGCAGTAGCTTCATATCTTTGTTGTGCTTTGACGGCCAAATCACTGAACCGATTTCAATGAAATTTGTTACGTAAATAGCTTGAACCCCAAAGAAAGACATAGAATTCTTTTTAATACACAAAATTGGACAGTTCCCAAGATAAGAGCGATAAACGACTTCCACGCAGACGGAGTCATAGGCAATAGCTGGTATGATATTATTGCAAGAATCGAAGAAAACTAATAACCAAAGATATTAAAGTACCTAACAAACTAACACCGATGATAAACTTAATGGTGATGAAACGCGATAGTCAGAAACCGAGTTCTTATCTGAATAATTTATGTATGTATGTACAGTTATTAAGCGCTTTTGGAATAGTTAAAAACAGATTTTTTTTAACTCAATCTATGAAGCAAATTATAACAATGGCCTCTTTGACTATGCGAACTAGCGACCCGCCCTCGCTTCGCTTCGGTTTATGTGAGTTTTCTATAACACCTGTATATAAACCAGAATTTAAAATGCATAAAAATCTTTTTTCTTGAATCACTCTATCCATTGATAAAAACAGCATTAAATCCTTCGAAAGACCGAAGCGTACATACAGAGGGACAGACGACGGGAAGCGACTTAGTTTTATATCTATTTATTTTAGTTTTGTAAAGATTGAAGATTAAAAAAATCAAACTGGTAACTGGCTAAAATAGTAGTAAATATAAAATAATAAAAATATAAACAACATAACAGACAACGATAACAATCTCAATGCAATTATAAAAAGAGACATTATGTTAATTAAGGAGATTATTATCGTAATAATATACGAGCAGTAAAACTAGATACTAAATTAAAATTTCAGTAGCGAACTGACTTATGCTTTATCAAATGATTAAGAAATATTTTTATGGCAGTAAGTTTTTTTGTTTTCATTATAATTTTACAAAATAATAATTAAAAAAAAAATGTTCTCATCTCTATTTATTTTTTGCAATTCGAGAAGCAATAATAAGTAATTAAATAATCGTAATCCTACTAATATTATGATTGTGAAAGTTTTTGTGTTAGTTTGTTACTCCTTCACGGTGCAACGGCTGAACTTAATATGCAATTTGGAATGAAGTTAGCTTATAACCTGGATTACCACAAAACTTCTTTTCATTTCCAAAAAAAAAATGTTGAGGAAAACGATAATTAAAATTTTCACAGTTAAAGTCGTGGGCAGAAGCTAGTTTTGTAAATAAGAAAATCTAAAGTTATGGAATCTAATAGCTGGTCCAATAAAGGAGACAGAAAGTAGCCGCTATACTTAAGAACTTGTAAATTGATTTTAACAGGCAGTTAAAGTATCTTACGAAAAATAACTTGCCTAAAATACAATTATTATTAATACTGTTATGTCTGTACATGTATACAACTTAACTAATAAAAGAAAGCTGTACCCTTGAAAACTGCATTATATACTAAATTGACAATATTATCACTTGTGTTTTCATTAAAAGAATGCGGTGCGCAACATGCTAATTACCGCAGCAAAACTCAAAGAAAAGTTAAGTTTCTTACACGCACAGTAATAGCCTCGCGTGCTTGTAAAGGCGCTGGTATTAGCGGCTTAAAGAAATCGTTGATACTTATGGGAAGTTAACAAACAAGGAATAACAGAGTAACAGTAGTAGTTGTGTAAAAAGTAAACATTAATAAAAGATATGACATGTGCTGGCAATATTCAGATTTTAAAAATTCAGTACACGGCTTTTTTCAACATTGGCTTCACCTGTTTATAGTATGTCAATATCAAATTAGCTCTTATTAATGTGATAATAAAGGAATTGGAAACAATATAACAACAGTAGATTTGACCGAAGCGCGTGGAGATAACCCCATGTGCTTCTCTTAAGTCCACCAGAGTTGTCAATTGTCTTCGTGTATGATATCCATGGACTTATTCCTTTAATAAGTTCATGGAGATTGTCAAAAACTCGACATTGACAAATATACATTGTTCAAACAAGAATTAAAAAACATCAATTAAGAAAAGAAATGCAACCCCAGTTGGGGCATAAACAATGTCCAATACACCCCTGGACCTGTTGTTTCAAATACCGAAATCGTTAAAGGTTTAGATTATTTAGGTATACTCCAATCCATAATCGTATCATGAACTGATATTTGTTATTATTTAATAATTGAAATTGACATATTTTTAAAGCATTCCCAATATTTAATAAAATAAATATCTTGTTGGAAGAAACACACATCGGTAATCACCATTTTCGGTCACCAGTCTCAGCCTCCTATTTCACAATTCTGACAATCCAGTGTACATTGCACAGCTTATGTGAATTCCAGTGATATATCAGTGTCTTAATTTTGCAATGTATACCGATTTTTCAAATGTCGCAGGTTTTTTAAGTCATGCTGTATTTTCTTCATTAAAACAATGACGTATTCTTTAAAAAGTTCTAATAAATATTTTTTACGAGTTTTGACATAATTTCTGCTAAATGTAGCTTAATAATCTTCCCACATAGGTACATAATATTAAAAACCTTATTATAGTTTACATGATGTATACAAGACAGCTATATGCATAACCAAACTGCATTTTACGACAGTTGGCCACTTTAAAAACCGTCTAAGTGTATGGAAAAACCGGCAACAGCACGACAACACCTCCAGCTCACGTCAATTCTATAAAAAAAAATGATACGTGCGATCGTTAACATCCATGATATGCCACTTGCGCAGGCTTTCAGTAAAGTTACGCTTTTCCATTGAATTGGAACAGAAAATATTTTCTCCATCGCTATGTTCCACATTTTTGCGCTTGATAATTATATTATAAAACTACTGATTACATCAAATTATAATAATGTTATTTAATAGGTAGGTCAACGTATGTTATGTTTATTAATAGTCCTTTATATCAATTTCGTTCTTGCATCATAAATTTAATTATGAATATTTATGTAATGATTCTTGCTGCATCATACGCCCGTTTTATGAGTCATCACAACGGGTAAGAAACCTTTACGCATATATACAGTTTAACGATTGATTTCTACAGTCTAATAAGTCATTATTTATGGATTAATAAATAAAACCACTTATCCACCATGACCATGTCAAGCTTCAAAATTCCAGAATAAAACAATTACACGGTTTCGAATTATTTTAATAACTTTTCAACCTTCTTCTTTTGCTTAGAATATTTTTCATCATCAAATACCTATATTATGCTATAATAATTATTATATTAACTATAGCGTTATATTAAGTACAACATTATTATTTGTATATAAATATGTTTTTTTATAAAAAGGTACTCGCGTAACCACCTTGTCGATA
The DNA here is from genome assembly GCA_923062465.1 of Acleris sparsana. Taxonomy (NCBI): domain Eukaryota; kingdom Metazoa; phylum Arthropoda; class Insecta; order Lepidoptera; family Tortricidae; genus Acleris; species Acleris sparsana. Next base: position 9,667,008 of record OV281307.1, on the reverse strand, counting down.
CATGCGACAATATATAAATAGATAGCGTTAAATAAATAATAAAAGAATATCTTGGACTACTTATTTAACCTAAACAGCACCACTACAGATTAATTAATTAAATAATTATCTACTTAATCTATTTTTACAAATTGGACACTTGAACGTTAAGAACAGAAATGCACAATACCCGTCGACTAGCCTATTCTAAATCTAATTTTATTAAGATTAATAATCATATTCAGCAAATTAATAATAGTCAATCAAAATATTTAATAATCATTAATAATTACCTATTTATATTTGGTGCAGTTGGTTACACAGTACTTTCTATAGCATCAAACACATGCATTATTATATTCACATAATATTACTTATTTACATAATAATGATAAATTTATGATTATTTCATATTAATGCCGTTAAATATTTGGATTAAGCATGGGATAATTGCAATACTTTTATAATGCCTAGGGAATAAATAGCCTTATTACGAGTTCTCCTAGTGTCGTTAAAATAAGCATGATCAATAAATAAAATAAATAATTTTAAATAAACTTTTGTTTCCTATTGCTACCGCAAAAGGCCAAAACTTATTTGGGTTTTGGGCATACGGTGCTTTGCCGAGTCGTCGTTGTATTTTGTTTTAAGAGTCGCAAGCCGTTGGTCCCCCCACCTTACTGTTTTTTGGCGTAGGCTTTGTATGCCCTATCTTGGGCAGCTGCTTCGTCTTCAACGCTCCTCCTGTAGTGGCCGCCAGGTCCGGTCGTGTCAAAGTCATTACCATAATGAGACGAGGAATACGTGTGACTTTGGCTCACCTGAGGATGTTTCACAATCTCGTACGTGGTCTTCTCATGGGCTTCTCCTCCAGAAACCAGCTTCTTTAAACCGATGATCGCCGACAGCAGCAGCGCAATCTTACCAATCAACAAAGCCTTACCAGCAATCAGAGCAATAGCTTGGAACGCCATCGCCAGAAAACCGCCCTTAATAGCCACACCAGCGATGATGGGACCGATCATCTTCTTCAGTTTGCTTCTTGCCTCGTTCATTGACCTACCCATGTCACCTCCTACGCTCGTCGGTGAGATGATAACTCGATGGGTCTGGATTAACTTCGAGGTCGCTAGCTGGAGATACTTATCCACTTGATCAGATTCCAATGAGTTCAGATCACCTTCTGGTAGAGACGAAGGGAAAGCCCTGCCACTTTCCGGCCTCCTCACAAGGCTGATGCCATCGATAATCGGCAGGGTCTCCATCCTGGCTGCCCGATCAGCGAACTTCGCTGCCTGGATTTTGAAGCACTTGACGATCTCTTGGGACCTCTCGCAGGTGTCGTACATCCTCCCCAGCAACTTCATGCCAGCCCCGAAGGTATCAGCCGAAGTCACTGCGATGACAACACTCAAAAACAGGACTAAACTCCTGCGGCACTCCATTTTGTCAAAACCGGTGCCCTATCTCAGTGCTCTGGACAGATGTCCAGCGTGCGCGGTTGCGTCTATTGAAATGTACAGAAAATACATGAGCACTGCCATTTATCTATTTTCACCGGGAACTGCATTTATCTATAAATCTTTTAGAGCGTGCAATCGTTGCATCGTGTGGTCGTGCACTGAGGCGTGCATATGTGCATGTGGGATGCAGCGGTGTGCGTGCGGTGACCACGTACTGGTCATCGAGGTTCGCTCTCGTGCTGAGACTGCGGTGGCCAATGCCAAGGTCAATGCCAACTTTCGGACTTTGCGTGAAGGTCTAGGTAAGAATATATATACTCAATATTCAATTATTAATTGCCTTCCATAAAAGATATACCGGTGGTACTTCAATTAACTTATAACTTATTATGGACACTGTAGGGCACAGCAACTTATAAACTAGTGAGAGCGTGCATTTGCAATGAATACATTTTGTTGTTTATTCTTCAGTTATAAATAAATACTTTCATGATTTACGTGGAAAAACTTACATTTTACATTAATACGGTAATTATGGCTTTGTTTATTATAATTATTAAATTATCAACCATTTTACTTAGCCAGTTGGTGGACTGTAACTATGACTGAAACATTGACAATAGATTTAAACAATTTCGTTTTGGTATTTGGGTAAGTAAAGTAATACAGTCATTATCAACAAACGTTTGAAAAAACATGCGTAGGTAAGAATAAACGTACAATTGAGATTTTACAATTATTTTTACATTTAGTTATTTTGTTCACAGAAAACACATTCATACATATTATATATGTAAGTGTATATTCACAACAAATCTGAGTTTTTTTTTAATGATTAATGTCATAATTATCGAAAATAGACATTTATAAAAATAAATACTTAGTACACATACACATTCACTGTGATTACTGCATTTTGGTTTAAGTGTAGGTATGTATATCAATAAAAATTACCCTAATATTACTGGTCACACGAGTTCTCATTCATGTTTTTATGAAATAATGTTAAAATAACTAAATAATCAAGACATATGTGTATTTTTTCGAGTATAGATTTAATTATTTGTCCTTGACGACGCGAATAGTTTAGTTCGTAGTAAATTAACCTGCGACCTAGAGTCCGCCAAGTGACGCCCAGGAGTCGACGTCGACCAGCAAGGGGCATGTAAGCGGCAAAAAAATGGGGGTCCATGAGATGAAAATGGGGGTACGCGATTGTGGACTCTAATTTGAGCAGGTCTTGACTTTAATTTTGGTATAACATTAATGGGATAATCCATATTCATACACAGATTAGTTAGAAAAAAAACACACATATCTTTCTAAATAAATTACATTACAATTTTCTGTGAGTGTAAGTTTTTATTTTGTAAATAATATCTTTCTGCAACATTTTTTTTATTGTAGCCTTAACCTCCCATTTTAACCGTGGAAAAGACCTTGAAGACTTTTTGTATTAGGTAAACTGGGGGGTCAACCCAAAACCGAAAATAATGCTAAGTGGTGTACGAGACGAAAATGTTTGGGGACCTCTGACTTAGACCTACAAAACTAGAATTCCCGGGTTCGAATTCCAGTAAGGGCAATAATATTAACTCTTTAGAGTGCGATTTTTTATGTACCTACCTACATAAATATTTATTTTCATCACACTTGCTCGTAAATGGTGTTATTCCATGCCTGTATACAGAAGGACAATGGCCTAAATTGTTCCCGCGGGAATTTTGGCGAGTTTGTCATCCCTAGGGAGTAATGACTTTCTTTTTAAAATTTGCAACTCTTTCGTACATCATTTCTGACTAAGGAGGTTTAATTTTCAGCCAAAAATTAAATCGGTTTCTAATTTCATCTTTAAAAATTAGCTATAGACTAACTTACATTACACAAAACCTATATGCTTCATTAAACTTCATTATTTTTATACCTATTTCAAGTTTATATCAACATTTATCATTAATTTTAGTAATTATACATTTTTATCAAATTGGCTAAATCTGGCTCGAATCCAGGTCGAAACTAAACGCAGTATCTGTGGTCACAAAAAAAATATCGTTTCCATTTACGTTCCCGTCCGTCAAAAGTTATTTCTTTATATTTTGCAGAGTTAAAGTGTTTTCTCTTTGTTTTTTTCCTCGCAAATGTGATGAAAACCATTGTGTGTATCACAGGCAGTAAGGGGATTACTAACTCGAGTCATTAAAAGCCCTCCGCCTTCGGCGTCGGGCTTCTAACACTCTCGTTAGTAATTCCCTTCATACTACCCTTGATGCACAATGTACTATTATGTATATAAAACGTTATTCATTTTCAAATACCCATACTACAAGCCTAGAGCTTAAGTTGGGCCTAGATCAACTTACGTTAAAATTATTTGAGACAGGTTGTAAATTCAAACTAAAATAACAAATTAAGCAGATAATCGAAGCATGCCATAGATAAAAAGGTTTTAAAATAGTCAGTAAAAATAAAGTAAATTTATGTAGTTATTCTTTGGTCTGTTAAACCTTGCACTTAATATTTTAAAATAAAAAAAATATAAAAAAATCCATACACTTTATTTGCTTAACAACATCGAGTATAGATAGAAAGACATATCTGGCGGACCCCAAACTAGGCTGAGCCTGTATCTTGGGACCCTGGGAATCATATTAATATTTATGATACATTTTTGGTATTATAACTAACATAACTTTGTATTATTATCTAATAATTAATAATTATAGATAATTTTTATTTTCATTTATTTATTTAAGGTTCACCAACAAATTTAATAATCATAAAGCGCATAGTGCAGTATGTCACAATCACTTACAGGTAAACACCACGTGTGAAACAATGATGGAAGTAAACAGCAATATAAAAGATACAACTAAAACTGGGAAAAATATCAGTACATACTGATATATTTATTTATAAGTATATGTTTATGTTAGGTTACATATTAATATGATGTAACTACCTACCTACATGAAAACGACAAGGAGCTCGACACTATTGCTTGTTAATACACTTTATAACAGATCTTATTTTACTGTGTCTAGATATTTATGAGAGGTTTGTGGACTGTATTAAACTTAGGATGGTTAAGTTGACTTGATTCCCCTGTGCCGCATTAACCTTAGAATATCAATAAAGAATTCACCAACCTTGTTCCAACGATTGTACTCGCCGCAGGTTCGGCGCCGCCGTGTTTACTGTGTCCGAAGCCGTATCTTAGTATTTTTTATCACAAACACCACACACAGTCTTTAATTACTAATAAGTCCTTACATCTAACACATAAACCAACTAATTCCACCATTAACTTAATTATAACCGAAAAGTTCGAGAGATTCATGGACTTCGTGTCGCAGCCATACCAAAAGTGTTTTTGCTAAAAGGGCTTGTCTGTGATTGGTTGAGCCGCGCGGACTTAGGGATAGCGCGGGCGGCCGACGCAATAGGCGGCAAATTCAAATATTGTTAATCTATGATTAATGCGTGCACATACTGGGTGGGTCAAAGAGAATATCCGCCACGTCACTACGACTATTATCATGCTTCGTCATGCTTTTTATTTATTTACTAAGTAATTAGCCACTTCTCGTTCTGCCCAGTTAATTCAATTCTGCTAGCGACATGTACGGAACGCATAATCTGCACTCATTACGGCGATCGGTAATAAACTGCTCCAGTACTGTGTTCCACATCCCCCTGTAGTTAGATGAAAAAAAGAATGCGAAAGTGAACTAAAAGTAACATGTCATTTTTTGTGAAGGAATACGTTTCGGGAAACATGTGAGATAATGATAAGGTGAGTAATTAAATAGGTCAGTTAGATAGTATAATTTTGATCTTAGAAAGTTTATCGAAAAAAGCATTTATTAATTTCCAAGAACTCTGACTAATAGAGATCAAATATGAAAAGATTGAATACAAAGGAAGATGGTTTTTTTTCGATAAAACGGGTGGTATTACCTTGTGCACGGTCCGTCCGAGTCGCTACCACCATCTTATCCATTAACCTACCGCCAAACAACAGTGTTCGCATTGTTGTGTTCCGGTTTGGGAATAAGACAGCCGGTGTAATGACTAGCACAAAGGCATTCCATCTTAATCCTCAGGGTTGGCAACGCATTTGCAGTCTTAGGCTTGCAGTCTTGTGAATGCGAATGTCTATCATATGGGTTACAGTTTCCACTTACCATCAGATGGCCTGTGTGCTCGATTGCCTTCTCTATGCCATTTTTTTTTTCTATTCCCTGTTTTGTTCTTTGAATGTTGTTTATGTTCGTCTTTAAAACGCGCAAGTTAATGTGCAGTATTATTTATTTTTTTAATTAGCGCGCATGATTTTTATGAAACAGTCCGAAAGAAAAAAATATAGTCAAAACCGGATCATAAAGTAAAAAATCATGAGTAGGTACTTATACAAAATTAAAATGTAGACGCAAATTATATTCACATAATTATGCAATACGATAATTATAATGACATTTTAAAAAGTAAATGAGATTATTAATATTATAAATTAATTGAAATGATTAAATACAGCTTTTATATTTTATATATACCACTTGAAAGTCAGGGTCTGCCATAATTATTTATAGACATAATAACGTGCTTGAAGTCATAATCAGCGCAAGCCATTATTTATTTTATGGTATTTTTTTAGTATTGTTGTAAAACTATTCTAATCTCACTTTATCTACACGTTAAATATTTTAAAAATGCCAAGAAGTTTTCGATTTCTTCCATTTAAAATTATGACTTACAATAATTATGTATACCAATAAAAACATAGGTAACAAAAAGATCCGACAGATCTCTAAATGACAGTATCTTACTGCCGCTGATAGTTCAATTCGGTAATTTTTAATTTAAGTTTTATTTGTTATTAACAACTGCGATGGTACAAAAAATATTTTTGATTGTATAAAAAAAGTCTTAGTTCCCACAAGGGAGCTTTGACAAGATGATAGTCGCCATAATATTGTATCAATGATATAATAAAGAATGGAAAACATGGCGGGCGACGGGTGTTATTATCTCAAAATAAAATAATCTCCGTAAAGCTAACACCACTGCAGGTGGTAGGACCTTGTGCAGGGTCCGTCCGGATCGCTACCACCATCTTATCCATTAACCTACCGCCAAACAGCAGTGTTCGCTTTGTTGTGTTCCGGTTTGGGGATAACACAGCCGGTGTAATGACTAGCATAGAGGCATTCCATCTTAGTCTTCTGGGTTGGCAACGCATTTGCAGTCTTGTGAATGCGAATATTGGGTCACCGTTTCCACTTACCATCAGGTGGCCTGAATGTTCGTTTGCTTTTAAAAAAAAAACTTATTGTTAAGTAAATGATAATGACTCATTAATATTATTTTTTCTACATCCAATCATTATGACTTCCTTATGATATGTTTAGAAACGATAAGCAAATGGCCTTTATTTAGAAAACTGTATTGGGGTCTATATAGGCTCATATAATTATTTTTACTTATAACGTATTGTAAGTCATAATCATCGTAACTCAGAACGTATTGTTTTCAGCAACTGGTACTTTTTCAGGATTTTTATAAACGTTAACCTTACCTAACCTAGTCTTATGTACACATTGAATATTTCAGAACTTCTGAAAAGTTTACGGTTCCAGCGGTTTAAAAGTTTTATTTTCGGAATTCCAATAATCGGAGTTTCAATTTTATATGAACTTTGGCGCAGCGCTGTATTGCATGTCATTAAAGTATCAGTTATCGAAGTGGTTGCATCTTAATGTTCACATTAAAGTATCGGTGACCTTAGTCTGATAATCGTATGATATGCATGTAAACAAAGTTATCTACGAATATGCGACTATACATATAATTAGGCATTATGCGCCAGTCACAGAAACTACTATATATAAAGACTTCTATCACAGCATAAGTAGAACAATAGGTTATCTCCGGCATTTTAGGAGTTGAGCTGACCTATTATAGCACGGACGCTAGGGTTGTCTTTATATGACATTTGCGTGACGACATTTTCCCGTTGATAGGCGTCGCTCAATATTGATACGCACGCAATCAAACGCCGGCGCAGCCCTAACTGGAACCGGCTTGGCCCATCTTACTAATCTTGCTCACGGCGAGTACTGTCGCCACACGCACACATGCATGCAGCTCGATATACCCTTGTGTGAAGATGATCTACTGTTTTATTTATTTTCTTGTGACATCCGACTTATTTAAATCGACTCAGTACTTTAGGAGTAAGTGGAACGTCATATTTTATAATAATTACATACATTGTAATAATGTATACCTATAATTTATTTACTTTTTTTTATGGCATAGAGAAGGCAATCGCGCACACAGGCCACCTGATGGTAAGTGGAAACTGTGACCCATAGACATTCGCATTCACAAGACTGCAAGCCTAAGGCCCGTATTAATAAACTGATCTCAACTCTAATGCTCGTCTCGAGATGCGTCAAAAATGACAGTGTTCTATGGTTTGGCGTTTACTTTGACGTATCTTGTGACGGGCCTCACAGTCAAGATGAGTTTATTAATACGGCCCTAAGACTGCAAATGCGTTGCTAACCCTGAGGACGAAGATGGAATGCCCCTATGCTAGTCATTAAGTCATTACACTGGCGGTCTTATCCCCAAACCGGAACACAACAATGCGAACACTGCTGTTTGGCTGTAGGTTAATGGAAAATATGGTGGTAGCGATCCGGACGGACCCCGCACAAGGTCCTAAAATATTAAATTAAAACTAAGTAGGTAGTTTCAACTTGATTAACCTTATTTTGTGTTGTACCTACTTATTAAGATATTTTTTGTCTTCAATTATTTCTCAGTCACTGGAAGAGATCCCTGTAAAGAATAAGTTCTTCTTTGTAGTTTCCTGTTATCTTTATGTTTATTTTATGATATATTTACTGTTTGTAGAATAAAGTGAACATTGTATGTTGTTTTGTTAATTGTTCCGAAGCGGTGGAAAGACAATCGGTATAATAACTAGCCTAAAGGCCTCAGGGTTGGCAACGCGTTTGGAGTCTCGAGATTGTCGTCATAAGATTGCGATCTTGAGGTTGCTAGGTTCTAGTTATCATCAAGTTGCTGTGTGTTGGTTTGCCTTCTTCATCCCACAGAAAATATACATACATACATACATACATACATAAATAGTACTTGGACTGCTTTGGGCTTGTGTTGTTTTGGACTGTAATCTGTAATCTGGTGACATGTATCTATTTATTGTTCATTCTCAAATTTTGATAGCTGCTGTCTGTGCTGTTAATGTACCTTTTAAAACAAATAAATAAAACTGAAATGTTAAATTTACACAGATGGTCCTAATAGATACACTTCGGTCCTATACCTATATAATTTTTTAAGTAATCACCTCACTTGCATCCCCAGCTGTTCGATAGTGCAGGTTCAATCACGTTTTTTTTGTATATCAGGTATATGTATTAAACAGGTCATATTTGAACCACTATGCTATTTCCACACTGTATTCTATTCGGTACAACAATGTTTCCTTTGACTTGATATCGTATTGTCAAGATTACCAGCTGGTTTATCGCGTGACAAAGTTTGTATAAAGCATCCGTCACCTTCTGACACGTAAATAAGTACGACAATGACGGATGCTTTATCCACATTTTGACCCGCGTTGAGGCAGCAATACTAGGCGCAGGCCTGTATTCCCGACGGTAAAAAACATATCGTCTTTGACCTGTTATGGTATTGTTTTGACGTCATCCGCCATTACTGTCATGTAAATAAGAGCTATCAAAACGGTGACGATACGATAACAGATCAAACACGATATGGTTTTTAACGTGAATAGAGGCCCAGTGCGTTTATAGGGTGGAAAAAAAGGACGCCACATGAAGAACAACTACCAACCCATAATGTTGAAAATGGCAAATTTTACTTGTAGGTAGTGTTAATTTAATTTTACGGAAAACTTTGGAGCGGGAAGGTTATGTCCGGAAGTTTCGGCAGGCTTTTCACGAGGTGGACCAATGATGTGATAAAGGGTGCGGGAAACCGCTGAATAACAGCAGCAGAGGACCGATCGTTGTGGAACCTTGGGGAATACATTTGTCCAGCAGTGGACGTCTTGCGGCTGATGATGATGAGACTTAGTTTTATTTATGGTTTTTGTTCTGCAGGTGACGTTTTTTTTTCCGCCATGGATACACGTTCCTGCGTGTTTTAAAATTAAGTCTAAAAAGGCCCTATTCTGTCTCTGTAGGGACTCGGTAATACTTAGGTACCTTAATTTATCGTTGATAGTACAACTCCACGTAACTAGGGTGTCGGTGAAGATCCAATGATCAACACTTCACTCTTAGGTAACAGAAGATAAAGGTTTTTTTTTTGAGATAGTAAACTTACGACCCTATGTTCTTTTTAATTAGGAGCCATGTGTCTATTATTAGTGCCGTCAGCTAAAAGTGACCAACATTGGTGACTAACAAATTCGTCATTAAAGAATTCTTAGGCAACGTGGCAATCAGCTATGAAAAGTGATAATTTTAAAGATTGTGTTATGTTAATAATTTGCTTACTTATATTTTAGCATGAAAGAAAATTTTACATTACCTATTTATTTATGTACATATTAAAAAAAAGTTAACACCATTATTATATACTAATAAAAAAAATGTAACAAATACCTTAATTACTCACTTTTGTTTTTGCAACTCTTCCTAAACCAATCAAATAATAGGCAAAAATATATAAGTTATTCAACAAAAGTGTAAACAAACGCTTGTAAAAGAGTCAATTTTCACCAATTTCGGTGAAATTACCTACGCACTGTGGGCGTTTATACATGGTGTTTGAACATTGATGTTGATGCGACAATAATCATCAACGTGTCCAAATTTCCACACTTGAAACACATTTGCGATGACGAAACTAAATATAATAGACAAAAATTATTACTTTTTTTATGGCATAGAGAAGGCAATCGCGCACACAGGCCACCTGATGGTAAGTGGAAACTGTGACCCATAGACATTCGCATTTACAAGATTGCAAGCCTAAGACTGCAAATGCGTTGCCAACCCTGAGGACTAAGATGGAATGCCTCTATGCTAGTCATTACACCGGCTGTCTTATCCCCAAACCGGAACACAAAATGCAATTACTGCTGTTTGGCGGTAGGTTAATGGATAAGATGGTCGTAGCGATCTGGACGGGCCCTGCACAAGGTCTTCCCACCCGCAGAAAACCGAATGGAACTCGCTTAACGAAAGTTTATCTTCTATGGAGTAAGTAATGTTAACGTACCGTCTGCCTTAATTCGTTTGATAGACTGTAATCTACCACCAAGCTGTAATATTCGATTTATTAAGCTCAAATGGTAAATCATCCAATTGAATTTATCATTTTGGATTTGGACCAAAAAAATACCATTCCAAGTATATTTTATCAACAAAATACGTAGCCTGAAAGAAAAATATTTATCACCGAATATATTTTTGTTATAAAGTAATTAAGGTCAAGGTATGTATAGGAATTAGGCTCAAAATGAATTATAACCAAGTAATGTATGCAATGTTCATATAAATATCGAACGTATTTACAAATGGTAATTTTTCCGAGTCTACGTAGGTAAATACAATTATTTTATTATTTATTTGGGCCTATATAAAACTTGTCAATTTTACCATAGGACATGATTCCATTTTCTACGATATTCAGGATGGACCATTTCTTAATCCTTGTTGATATATTTCAAATTTGTCTTTGTTTTTTGAGTGGACGTATTATTTCGAGTTGTCTTTTGATTTTGATTTTGAAACTTCTGTAGCAGTAACAACCTCATTAGTAAGATCAAAGAATTGAATATACGTTGGCAATTGAATTTCATATACAGATAAGAGGACAGTACTTTGTTGTGTATCAGTGTTCAAGGCAGGATTGAACGTGAGACGACAAGAATAGAGCCAGCTCATCTCACTCCTCAGGTTTGGAATATGGCCAGTGTGTTTGTGTTTCTTCTTCATGCCGCTTAGCATATCTAACCCAATCATGACCTTTGCTGACAAACAACATGTCATGTCACACGCGTTGATTTTGATTTTGAAACTTCTGTAGCAGTAACAACCTCATTAGTAAGATCAAAGAATTGAATATACGTTGGCAATTGAATTTCATATACAGATAAGAGGACAGTACTTTGTTGTGTATCAGTGTTCAAGGCAGGATTGAACGTGAGACGACAAGAATAGAGCCAGCTCATCTCACTCCTCAGGTTTGGAATATGGCCAGTGTGTTTGTGTTTCTTCTTCATGCCGCTTAGCATATCTAACCCAATCATGACCTTTGCTGACAAACAACATGTCATGTCACACGCGTTGTACTAAAAATACAAAAATTTGAAAGATAGGGAGATAAAATGAGAACTGCTAACATACTTAATAATATAATACAATAAATTAATCAACTATTTTTTTACTTATTATTGTACAATAAAAAACATCCAATTGTCCAACCTATCAAATTTAAAATAAAAGTGTATTTCCATTTTTGAAAACATATTTATCAAATTTCAATGATATACATGTTTTCTTAAGAAAATTTATTAATAGTTCCATAAAGTAATCAACTAAAAATTACTATCACAAAAAGCAAGCGTAACTTCAATTACTAATTACATTGCAATTGTAATTCGTAATTGGAAATACATTTTGTAATTGTAATTATCCTTACACTTCTAAACTTTATCAGCTAAAAGAACAATAAAAACACCGTTACCCATTTCCCTTTCTCAATTTCACTTCAGATTCTTGCACATTTCCTCTCATTAACTGTAACCAAACACAATAAGTCCTAATAACACGCATCATCACAAAGGTCACTGATTTGTCGACACATGCGCAGAGAAAGTCACAATCATTGTATCTCCACCCATGTCGGATTGGTGACTTTGATGATAGTGTCACCGCCATTGCGTGAAATGATAATTGTTTTACCTTTGTCATGTGGTTGGCCACATGACAAGGGATTTAAAGATCTAATAGAGGTTTCCTCTTGATGTTCTACTGAGATTTAACGACCGTACAGCTTGATGCAGTGCGTTTTATGCTTGAACTTCACTCTCGCGCGAGTCGACGCGAGGCGATACACTGCCGTCTTTAAATACGAGACGGACTGTACAACTTTTGTAATAACAATATATTCAATTTAATATTTGTAGCTATATATAATGCTAGACTAAGTAGTACCATTGTAATATGAAATATGAAATATGTTTAAAAAATGACTGACTGCTGAGTTTCTTGCGGCGTTTCTTCTCAGCATGGTCTCCTCTTGGGAAGCGCTGGTAGATTCTTGACGTGAAAAGTGTCCGAGCGGCCTACTTATTGAATACATTTCTTTTATCTTTTATCTTTAACATCAATGTCATAGTCATAGCATTTATTATAATAATAATAAATGTTTCGGCAAACGATCTTATAGCGAAGAGTCTCGACCAACACCTCAAGAGACTCTCGCTAAATGGCTGGGTCAAGGGCCAGATACAGAAGGCAGTACTCCTCGACACGGCACGCATTGTGAGGAGGTTCCTGTCTCTGCAGCCCTAACCACCGATAGCTTGAGCCCTGCCCCGCTGCCGGCGGCACTCGTAGGTTAGGTTTTTTATAGTGTTTATTTTTTGTATTAGTATTGTTATTTCACTTTTATATTTAAATATTTATTGAAAAAAACCTAACTTATAGAATATGTAATATATATCTGAATAATAATCATTTATTTCAGAATTATTTCCATATAATATGTTAGCAACAATGAGCCTGAAAACTATGTTAGGTAGTGTAACGTTAATAATGGGTACAACTTATCAGTTAGACGCCTTGTGCAAGTTGTCCCAATGGAGCAGGGAGGGTCCATCTAGGCATTGCAAACCATAGTTGTACAGATCTTAAAGTTGATTACAGTACATTTAGATTCGTATGGCCCCTGTTAGGGCGTAGCAATTACTTAAGGGATTATATCGAACGAATGATTGTTTCTCAATTCATGTTGTTTTTTGTTAAGTGTGTCACTTTCCGTCTCTTCACCTAGCGGTTCCAACGGAAGACCAGTGCTAGCTTTACTGCTAGCGAATGCTGAGTTGGGACCGTTTCGCAACAAATCTCTGTCTTGTTTTTTTTTGTATTTATGTGATATAATATTGTATTATTGCGAATAAACGTATCTTTATCTTATCTTTATCTTTAATTCCAGTGAGCAATTACTTACATTATTTCGTATTAATATTTGCAATCGCATTTTCATTTTAATGTCACATTCTCGAATTACAGTTCTTATTCTATATAAGAGGAAAAGGCTTTCCAAAATAATATTAAGGATATCATTTGATTAAAATAGCCTATTATTAGATCGAATAGATTTAGATTAAGCTACAAGTTCTAGTAGGTATATCTGGTTATTATAAGGTCAATCAATTATCAAGAGTTTGCATTTTATAAGTCAGCATCGTCCAAGAATTCATTAATTGTGTAGTACCCTTTTTTTGTTAAGAGTACTTTTAGCTTATTTTTAAACAAATGGTCTTTCTTTTCGTCTTTAATACTCGCAGGTGCCTTGTTAAATATTTTTAAATCTCACATATTCACTGTTTGATTTTGGTAAGTTAAGTCTATTTTCGTATCGAGTTACTATTCTGCGGTTTGGAAGCGCAGATGTATTTCGGCGTCGTCTCGTCTCGCGCGCGAGTGAAGTGCAGGCATTACAGTTCCGTACCGAATGGAGCCCAACGGATATTAACATGTCCGTCATGATAGCGGGTTTTTTTTTTCAGAATATGACATGTGTTTTACGTTAGATTTTACTAACAAAGAGAGTGAAATAATAGAGGGCGTTTTAATAAAAGGAACGTTTCATTTCAAAGTAAATTGTATTTATACAGTAAAAAAGAAACAAATACTAAATACTGGTCAAGTGTAATAATAAATAATACTCTCGGTTATTTGATCGTAAATCACCGCTGCCTTTAAAGCCCAGCAAAACCAGGAGAGGATTTGCAAATTCGTTGCCGACCTTTGAGCAAAGAGTAGGACGGTATCCACAGCATCGCTATGTTGTAGTGATCCGAAAATAGGAACCACGGCATTTCTTTTTTAACTTAATCTTAGCTAATGTGTTAATTTTTGAGTGGATGGAAAACAATCACTCAAGTCAAGGTTTGTGTGTACTGTGAGCCCATCGGAATCCTGACCCACTAGAGAACGTTGTCACAGTGACATTATAAACCAAATATTTGGCACTTCTTACGACTTGAATAATAACGTCACTGTGACACAGTTGTAAGGTGGGTCAGGGTCCGATGGGCTGATAGTACTTTGTCACTACAAATATACTTTTATTTATTTATTTATGGACTTGGTAAGGTTATAAAATGTAGTTAAAACGTTTTGTAACACAATGTTAAAAAAGGATTTTAATTACATTGCCATGACTACCATACAAGATGTATATAATAACACAGGAGTATTTTTACTCATAAATATTTGAACGACATTTTGAATACTTAAAAATAACATAACATAACTTTGACGTAACGTTGACGGGTGTGAAACAAAATGGTCTAATTTTCCTTTGGCATATCTCTATAATAAACCAACGATATAATAATCATGATGCCTAAAACAAAATACGAAACTTCAAAAACTATAATGTTCATTAATAAAAAAAATAAAAAATCTTACGGTTTTCATTACTATTAATGTGGTCACAGTTCTAACCTAACCTAACCTAACCTACTTAGAAGAAATTGACTAAAAATGCATAATAACAAGAAAATGATAGTTATACTAAAAGAGTGTTATGTTATTCGATCGTACGCCAGATGAAATTATAGAATTGGTTTTTATGCTAAACGTTCATTATGTTTTTCGTGGTTAGTAATTAAATTATACAAAATGTTATTCAAAGTTTACATCATGTAAACTAAATAATTATTAATGACCAATTTGGTTACTATTTAATATAGTTTCAGAACAAGCATTTGTATGCTTTTACAATACATTGACCATTTAACAGTAATTGCTGAGATTCAAATTCCATACCTCGCGAATACAAGTCCACGTCTAAATCCACTAAGCCGCTACAACACCTATATTAAATAATTACATACATAAACCGTTTTGTACAATAAAGCAGCTGAATAATGCTGTTTAATTGCCCCAAAGCCTATGTCATGCTCAATTTTAGTTGAAACATGCCCATTTGCCAGTGAAAGTAGCCAAAAAACTACCATTTGCTACTTTTACTTGCTAAATTGTGGATTTACATGCTTCGGGATTGCTTTAAGAGATCTAAAGATAGTAACGAAGAAATAATTTGTATAATACGTGCGTTTGCTTTTTTTCATCAAGTCTAAAGTTTTGCAGGTAGGTGTATATTTAAAACAATGAGTTCAAACAGAATCTACACTCAGGAGCAAAAATACCGGGTCAGAGTGCGTTTTTCATACTAAAGAGGCTATTTCGAAACCTTAGTTCCTCGCCAGGGAATGCTTTTAATTAAATCTGATGATGAATACCCCTAGCATCGATACAGGACTTCCAGAGTGCCTAGGACACCTAACTGAATGAATCTGCGGTTTACGCCGGAACTGAGCATGTTCAGAAAAACATCTAAAATGGCAATAAAATGTAAGGAAATCCAAGTGCTGACCCAAACTCTCCCGCTGTTGGTGTTAACTGGTTGTGCGATCAGTTAGGTATCTGAAGAACTTTTGACCTCCTATATTGAACCTCGCAGTATCCACCATTAAACCTCACTCAAAACAACTCCTGGCGAGGAACGAAGGCTTCGAAATGGTCTCGTTTGTATGAAAAACGCACTCTGACCCGGTATTTTTGCTCCTGAGTGTATATAGGTACATAAGTAGGTTAGTTGGTAGTGACCCTGCCTACGAAGCTAGCGGTCCTGGATTTTCAGTATGGACAAAATTTCTGTAATGAGCACGAGTATTTGTTTCTGAGCCTTAGATGCTTTCTATATATTTAGGTATTTATTCCTCTATATTACTCGTAGTATTTATATAGTTCTCTAGTACCCAAGCCTAGAGCTTAGTTTGGGACTAAGTCAATGTGTGTGTGATCCTCTTACGATATTTCCTTATTTATCACTACATAGTATAAAACAATGTCGCTTTCTCTGTCCCTATGTCCCTTTGTATGCTTAAATCTTTAAAACTACGCAACGGATTTTGATGCGGTTTTTTTAAATAAATAGAGTGATTCAAGAGGAAGGTTTTTATGTATAATAAGTTCTGGATATTGTACGGGTGTTACAGAAAACTCACATAAACCGCAGCGAAGCGAGGGCGGGTCGCAAGTTCAATTATATAATAGAAGAACCCTGAAGCTTAGGAAGCGGTGGTAAATTTTCTATGTGTAAAATGGCCCGTGCGGCCTACTTACTGAAATTGACTAGCTGATTGATCGATCAAAGCACAGCCGAAACCGTTGGGATTTGAAA
Organism: Acleris sparsana; assembly: GCA_923062465.1. Taxonomy (NCBI): domain Eukaryota; kingdom Metazoa; phylum Arthropoda; class Insecta; order Lepidoptera; family Tortricidae; genus Acleris; species Acleris sparsana. Next base: position 9,650,077 of record OV281307.1, on the reverse strand, counting down.
TTTGGAGGGACTATTCCTTGTACGTCCTAGGAGTGCACTACGAAGGCATTTTCGGAATTAATCCTGTAATTGGCCAACATTAGGGGAGTAGCGCGAAACTAATGGCCGCTTTTATAAAGGGCCGTTTGTAAATATGTCAGATCAAATTTTAGTAACTTCATACAAGTTTTGACATTCCTGACCGAAATTTGATCTAACGGATCTTTATAAAACCCAGCATTAATTTACTCGTTCTCTAGTTAATTATACCTATCGGTCAAGTAACGATACTTGCTTACTATAAGTTCACTTTAGTCTGTTTTTAACTGGCGTTTACGCACGACTTCGTCGGCGTAGAATTTGTGTCTTGTTATTTTCTGACGACTATTAAATTTTCTGGAACCCGAAGTCACATTTTCAAACATCCTTTGCACACATAATATTTTAAGCAGTGCTGAATATTTTTTGTGATTTATTGAACAAAATAACGCAAAGGCAAAATATTCGAAATTGTAAGGCCTCCTCTTCTGACTACGGACTCCGAGAAATTATCAACTCAGATGTCCAAAATGTACTTTTTTTATCTTACTGCGGAAGGGAGGTAATGTGTTTATAACTATGTATGTATGTTTGTTCCTCTGTGGCGCTTTAGAAACTAAAAGCGTGGACCGTTTTTTTATGATTCTCATGTCAATCGATTTTGGCCTCCTGATAGTAGGTACCCAAGTAGAATTTGTAACCCATAGTCATTTACATTCTCAGTTCTACAGACTTAAGACTGCATTCCTAAGACTGCAAATGCCTTGACAACCCTGTAGATAAATAGAATGGCTCTATACTCATAAATTGACCGGGTTGTTGTTTAATTAGTGATTTTGACGCAGAGACCTCGTCGTGTAGTTGTCATAATCATTCTTTTTACATTTGTGTTAATTTTATTTAACTAGTTATCAGAATTATTATTGATTACTTTAAAACGTCTTGCTTTTTAGTATTCCGGACAAACCCTGCACAAGTTCCAACCACCACTAAAACTTTTTGGTATACCTATAGCAATACTGCTGGGGCTTGAACTCGGTATCTTGGTATGCGAAGTCTACACCCAAAACCACCTGGCCACCCAACGCTCAAAGTTGCGAGTAAACTGAAAGAAAAACGATTAAACAAACTACCCTAACTACAAAACTAACCCTTTATACCCCGGATTAACACACAGACTTATCTTATTTTATCTCATCTTACAGATGGGCCCTTTCGGATATACTTCGACTCTTTAGGATCTTTTGTGGAATTACCCTTTTACACACTCTGCTGTTCGAATGAGCAGGTTTCCTCACGATGTTTTTCCTTCACCGTAAGAGCATCGGGTAATGCAATTAAGTTAGAAAAACTCATTCGTACATGGTGACCGCGGGGGTTCGAACTTGGTACTTTACGATCACGAGTCGACCCCATAAGCCACTAGGCCACCGACGCTCTTTAACACATAGGCTACATTTCATCCTGGAACATTTTAAAGTATGCACAAAGTCGCGGGCAGAAGCTAGTAAATAGATAATATATGTTTAGGAGATACAGTGCCAAATACAGATACCCGCATTGAACTTATTACACCCTGTTTATGTCGGGAGTTAAGTTTTAACTGGGGTAAGTAAAGTGTGGCCGTCCAAATCAAAAGAGCCCTTATGGCGGTCGGCGGATACGCCATTTTTATAACACAACATCATCATCAGCCACAAGACGTCCACTCCTGGAAAAAGCCCCCCCCCCAATGTTGTCCACAACGATCGGTCCTCTGCTGATATTATCCAGCGGTTTCCTGCGACCTTTATCAGATCGTCGGTCCACCTAGTGGAAAGCCTGCCGACACTTCGTCTCCCGGTTCGCGGTCGCCACTAGAACCTTGCCGCTCTAACGGTCATCGGTTCTACGAGCAATGCGCCCCACGCTCTGCCACTTAAGGTTTGCAATTCAGTGAGCTATATCAGTTACTTTTAGTTCTCCTGCGGATCTCCTCATTCCTGATTCGATCTCGCAAGGAGACATCCTGCATAGTTCTTTCTATTGCCCTTTGTATGGCCCATTTTGAGCAACCACGCTCCATACGTCATCACTGGCAACATACACCGACCAAAGACTCTTGTCTTGGGGCACTGCGGTATTTGGGACGAGAGATAGATAGTGTGTCGCTTACCGAACGCCACGGCAACCGCAGCATCGCTCGAAACGCGTTGTTGTACTGAACTCGAAGTCGGTCAAAAGACCGCTTAGTGTACTGATACCACAGCTGGCTAGTGTAGAACGCCTGACAGTACGCCCCGAACAGCGTTACCTTCACTTGGTCCGAGCACTGAGCAAATCGGCGCGCCAACATATTGCTTTTAATAGCAATGGCCCGTCGCTGTCTTTCTAGGTCCTCGTCATCTTTTAACTTTTCAGTAAGTACATGCCCCAGGTATTTAAAGCTAGATACAATTTTTAATTCTTTACCATTGAGTTTCACTGGGGGGATGACATCCGGTCCTCTACCATACCTAAACACCATTAATTCTGACTTATTGACATTGTAATTTAGCCCGTGTGCTTTTGCATATCGTTCACATATAGAAACAACGTTTCTGATCTTTCTGGAGGGTGGTGCGAGAATGACCAGACTGGATGGCGAACTTACGCGGGAGCACGCCACATATAACTGACCATGGGAGAAACAGGGCTGTCTTAAATCAATCAATCAATCAATCAATCAATATCATTTATTTGCAGAATACAGTACAGTACAAGATGTTACAGTCAATTTTAAATAATAAATAATGTCCAATGTATCCAGCTTGCAACTCCTGCTAGCGCGAGTGTTTGACCCTGCGACTTATTAATGATCATGGCGAAACATACCTTCAATGGAAATTGTAGTCTCCGAAATTCTAACATACAACATTTTATTCTCGCTAACTTAATTTTTCAAAATACATCCATAACTAAACTTTATATTTACTAAGGTATGCATGCATGCTAGATTGAAAACATCTATCTTACGTGATTTGGATTTTTACATACAAAAGTTTTTTCCCAATAACTCCCGTTCCCGTTAGAATTTTGCAATATTGCGTTGCAAGTAAGCTTTAGGTTCATTAGGGTACCTGCATATCAAATTTCAATCATCTATCTTACGCGGTTTAGATTCTTACATACAAAAGTTTTTTCCCAATAACTCCCGTTCCCGTGGGAATTTTGCAATATCGCGTTGCAAGTAAGCTTTACGTTCATTAGGGTACCTGCATGCCAAATTTCAATCATCTATCTTACGTGGTTTAGATTTTTCATACAAAAGGATTTTCCCGCTAATTCCCGTTCCCGTGGGAATTTCGGGAATTCCTTTCTTAGTGCACCTCTACGGTACCTAAGCTACGTCCCTTCCAAATTTCAAGTGCCTACGTTTAGCCGTTTAGGCTGTGCGTTGATATGTCAGTCAGTCAGTCAGTCAGTTTCTCCTTTTATATATTTAAGAAGATTATAAATACTCTAATATGTTCAGAAGCAACGGCTTGATGACAAAAAAGGCGGCAAAAGAAACCTATGCCGTCACAAATACGAATGTTTAAAAAAAAAAGACATACTAATAGAAAAACAAAGTCCCTATTCTCATGTCGTTCGAAATCAAAATGTGGTACGATATAAATATATTTTTCTTCTCCCCGCGGCGACTTCAGCAGCTACTACCGCGGGGATATAAGTATAAATCAATAAATATAGCAATAAAATCCAATCCAATATTTTCTAGGAAGATTGGGGGCAACGTTGTGTACGGTGATATGTAGGACAGAGGTCAAGATAGTTTTAACCTCTGTACCAATGCGAGTCCGCTTGAAACGAGAAGTAAGATGCCAGATACACGAAATAAGTCCAAGTCTTCTATCACTGTGCAACACGAAGGCAAAAAAACTTCAAATAACTAACAGAAAAGAACTTTGAACACCTAAATACACGAAAATACAAAACGAAAACAAATTACACATCCGCCATCTTTTGACGCAAATGGCCCAGTGACGCGACTGGTACGATATTGTACTAAAAAAATACCGAGTTGACATGTCAATTGACACTAGAATTGGGAATTTAAATTGTCTCGGTATCGGAAGGTGTTCCAAATTTGAAACTCAATAATACTATACTTTATAATATTTTATAACGTAATAACAAAATGACGTTACAGCCTTCATTGCTGTTACTTCCTACCACAGGTAATGCTGGTTATTGCAGATGGGTTCTGAATTCATAATAGAGGACTTATGATACGAGTGTAGATAAAAACTATTACGCAAATGGCGTGAACGTAAATATAGTACGGGCAGCATTAGGAAACACGAATTTGTTTTTTTAAATTACTGTTTAGGGAACCGCTGTTAAATGGTTTCTTTAAAAGATACAAATTTTGTATCACGACAATTAAAATCAAAAAAATATTTGATATTTTCGATTGTGACCAGTATTTTTTTAAAGAGGTTTTTATTTCTTCACCTTAGATTTTAATTAGTCTTTACAAAGTCGCTTTCCACGTTTGTCTGTATGTTTGTATATCCGCTGTGTTTTTGAAACCACACAACTGATTACATCGAAATCAACGCGGACGAAGTCGCGGAAAGAAGCTAGTGTGCTATATAAATGGCTTGAAAATCAGTCAGTGGAACCCTCACCTGTCAGAAACTTATTAAACTGTCAGTTGCACGCGTTCTTTCGCTCAGTAATTAATAAGTTTATTGGTGTATAATGATAAATTATGATAAAAACTTCAATTTAATGTTCCTGGTGTTAGCGAACAATATCACTACCACAGCAATTTAATATCAGAGGACCGTTTTATACTAGGAAGAATATTATAATACTGTAACTCGATGTTAAATAAGTATACATCATTTGTAATCTGTCTGCCATTATGTAAACTTACGCAAATTAACTTAGGTTCTAACTAAGTTCTAGGCTTGTTGGTAATATGGGTAGCTAGGGATATTAGAATATGATAAACATGCTTACCTAAATAAATAGAGGTATAACCTACCTAATTATAATACATGAACAAACACCACACAAATTACCTAGTCGCAAACTAAGCTCTAGGCTTGTACTATAGGTACTAGAGAACGATATACATACTTATATACAGCAATAAATACTTAAATACATAGAAAACGTCCATGACTTAGAAACAAATACTCGTCACACAAGTCCCATACCGGAAATCGAACCCGGGACCTCTGGCTCCGTAGGCAGGGTCACTTTCAACTAGGCTATCGTGTCGTCAAAAAACAATATTTATGTATATATATAATTATATAATCTGAATCTCGAATACGGCTCCAACGATTTTGATGAAATATGAATTTGAACAACGTCTTAGGTACAACTGGAACCAATTATTGGTTATTATATCGCAAAATTAAATACTCGTATTTCGGGTTTCGGACCGTTACCACTAGATACGTGTACAGACGCACTATCAATTACCTTGCTATCCTATAATATATGTCGTCGTGTAAATTAACAGTGTTATTGAGTGATTATTCAGCGTTTTAACCGCCGTCATTATTGTCTTCGCATATTATAGATTTTAAATGGAATTAATACTACCCCCGGGTCCGTTGACTTTGACAACAATGACGGCGGTTGAAACGCCCAAATATTCACCCTATTTCCTTTTTTATTGATTGTCTAGCCGTAATATTCTATCACACTAAGAGGTAAGTGACCATTAAGTCGAGTTGAGTAGAGTTGAGTCGAGATGGTGTTGGCTGGTTTAGTAGAAGGGTAATCTAGCACGAGATCGAATTTTTGGTTATGACTTTTTAATTATTTAAAATATATGATTATAATATAATCTGAATCTCGAATACGGCTCCAATGATTTCGATGAAATTTGAATTTGAACAACGTCTTAGGTACAACTAGAACCAATATCGCAAAATTAAATACTCGTATTTCGGGTTTCGGACCGTTACCACTAGATACGTGTACAGACGCACTATCAATTACCTTGCTATCCTATACTATATGTCGTCGTGTAAATTAACAATGTTATTGGGTGATTATTCGGCGTTTTAACCGCCGTCATTATTGTCTTCGCATATTATTCAAGATAAACTTTTTAATTGTCTTATGATTTTAAATGGAATTAATACTACCGTCCGGTCCGTTGACTTTGACATCACAAGTTGCTGGTAATTATCATTGTTTTCGTCAATATATTGAAGACAACAATGACGGCGGTTGAAACGCCCAAATATTCGACCTATTTCCTTTTTTATTGATTGTCTAGCCGTAATATTCTATCACACTAAGAGGTAAGTGACCATGAAGTCGAGTTGAGTAGAGTTGAGTCGAGATGGTGTTGGCTGGTTTAGTAGAAGCGTAATCTAGCACGAGATGGAATTTTTGGTCATGACTTTTTAATTATTTAGGGCGTGGAGAAGGCAAACGAGCACACTGTGATCCATAGACATTTGCATTCTCAAGACTGCAATATTAAGACTCTCGGAAGGTGGAATGCCTCTCTGCTGTTAACTTTGTCATAAACTTTGTCGTTTTAAAATTTGATACCTTGAAATGCATTATCTTCTAAATATTTTTATTTACTTGACAGTAAAAAGCGGCCGAGTAAAAAATAATTCTATAACAGGTCGAATACGACATCGTTTTTACCGCCTAGAATACCAGCCCTGTCCAAAGGTGCATTGGATATATTTTCTGTGTTATTCTTTTCTTTTGAAGTTCCTGCCTTATCTTATCTTATATTATATTTCAGATGAGCTCTTTCGAATTCACTTCGGACACCTTACACACTCAGCTGTTCGAATGTGCAAGATTTCTTCACTGTAAGAGCATCGGGTAATGTAAAACCTGAGCAGAAAAAAAACCGGGCAGGTGCGTCGCGCACGAAATATTAGCAAAAAAAACGGCAAAAAAATCACGCTTTAAGGGAGCCTCCCTTAAATATTGATTTCATTTAATTTTAATTAATTAATTTTAAAGTAAATATACAAAGAACTAAATATTCTGTGTATATTTATTACAAGTGTCTACCTACCAAATCACGTTTGTTGTATGAGCTCCCCTTTAATGTTTAATATATTGTTTTTAGTATTTATTTTTATCGTGTATTGCAATAGTAATGACAATTCATATAATTTCCGCACTATGGCGAGGTTTCTTATTTTCCTCGTCAGGATTTACTTAAGTTGGAAAAACTCGTTGTTATATGGTGATCGCGGGGGTTTGAACTAGGTACCTTACGATCACGAGTCAACCCCCTAAGCCCCTTGGCCACCAACGCTATTGTACACCTGCCTGAAAGCATGCTTGATATTTCTTAAACAACTCACCGTTGGCAAGTAACATGTGTAAAGAAAGGCGATTTGAATGCCAATCCTAAACAAAACTGACACGATATGGATACCCGTGGCACTGATGTTAGTGGCATGAAGAATTTCGGAAGTACAGGGAATCATTTTAATTATTCAGTCATTATAGTTTAATGGGGCAGTAAGTGTAATATCGCCGCGCGGAAACATCTAGGCTATACTTATTAATATTTTTGCGTGACTCCAGTATTTGCTATGAAGGAAGTCGGCTGGAGTAATGAATCAGACTTATTATAAATAGTCCAATTAAAATTTGTTATTGTCATCTGTTGGTCAGATCGCTCTAAGACTCATGGACATGATCAGATAAATGCCACGAAAACCCAGGTCCGAAATCTGTAGATACATAATTTTTAGGAGTTACGGTGCGTGTCAGATACACGCACCGTAACATCTAAGTGAGATGTGAGATCCATAAACATTTGCATTCTCAAAGCCTGCAATCCTATGACTGCAAATGCGTTGTCAACCCTGAGTGCTAAGATGGAATACCTCTATACTAGTAATTTAACCGGTTATTTTATCCCCACACTGGAACACAATGCCAACACTGGTGCTTGGGGATAGGTTGAAGGACCCTGCACAAGGTCCTACCACCACTCTACTGGTCAAAGTACTGTGAGACTTATGGACATTATCCAGTTTAAAGTACAATTAACATACGTTGCCAACAAAACGAGTAATGTGGAACACGACAACAGTGCAAATACTGTTAACTTTCAAGGGTGATGTAAATATACATTATAGTCATGTTCTATGAAGTTTACTTGTGCCAGAATTGGCGAAAACTGTTTGAAAAACAATAATTTATTTGTTAATTATTTTTTCTCCTAGCAATAAATAAATACATATCAGGGGACAATGTCACACCCATTGACCTAGTCCCAAACTAAGCTCTAGGCTTGTGCTATGGGTACTAGACAACGATATAGATACTTATATAGAAAAATGTATACTTAAATACTTAGAAGTGGCTTCTATTAAACTGATCATTACTTTACTTTTAATAAGCTCTTTTTGGTTTTCGGAAGTCATAAAGGAATTCCATTTAAATAATTTCTACTAGTTCGCGAACAACCTGCTTACTATAAACTTTATACAAACTGAAGCTGCTTTGAATGCAAGCTGCGCCCGCGCTTGTTGACGTTCAGTTACGAAGAGCGTAGAGGATACTGCTTTTAACTGATTAATCAAAAGCTACCCATAAAAAATCTTCATGTCTGTCAAGGATATTTCTACTAAAAATAAACTTCTTAATTCATAAACGCACAGTTACCGTCCTGGTGACCACTAACCATCAGTTGAATTGCCTGCTCTTCAGTCTTCCTTGCGTTTTCCATTAAAAATATGCGTAAGGTATGTTTTGACCAAATCTGTCATTGTGTCATTTGAATTTGCCAGAAATAGATAATTTTATTAACTAATGAAAGTAATTTAAAGGTACGTTCGATTAATCTTAGTCCACTTTATATAGCTTAAGGCAATACTATCACTCTATTAATTTTACAATATACCAAAGGTCAAACTATGAGGCCTGTCAGACTTTGAAAGCTTCACCAAAAGCTTTAACTAACGGCACTCTATGCCGGTACAAAAAATAATTAAGATTGGCAAAATTATTACAATCAACAGTTTTGATATCTAGTCTAACACATTATGACGAAGTCGTTTAAAGCAACGTCACCTGTTTAATAAAAACTAGCTGTTCCCGTGCCCATATTGCTGGACATTTTTTTTTTGTAATATGCTTATGACACTCACAAATAACGTGGCTTTTTATTGGTAAAATAATTTTTAAAATCGGTTCTGTAGATCCGGTGATTACTCCTTACAACGTCACAAACTTTACCTCTTTATAATAATATTAATATAGATGTGCGACAAGTGTTTAAATAACCCTAGAAAAAGGTGACACTTACCAAAACTTACTTTACTCGTTATTCGTTCAAAAAAGGAAGTAAATTTCAATTGCGTCCGATTTCCTGGACACAAGAAACAGCAATTAAAATACACAATTATTATAATGCCGACGTATTTCCCTCAACTTGCCACCTCCATCCCTAAGTACCTCCCTTCTACAAACCAACACTTACAAACAATTTTCCATTTCGCTACACACCCACACTTGCAAGCTCTAACGGTGGGAACACACGGACGGTGAGCGGCGTTCTAGTACTACAACCGCGAGCAACTTGCGCGCCTTCATTCATAGTTCAGCCGTTGTACACTCACCCTAGCCCTCGATCTCAGAAGCACAATTCTTTTTGTAACTAACATAAGGCTATAAATACTCGCGGCGCCTTATGTACGTAAACAGTCTTTTTTTACCAACCGTACCGCGCGGTCCTATCACAATGTTTCCAAAAGTGGTTGTTTTGGCAATGGTCGTGGCGGTCGCCCAATCTGCGCCCAGGGAAGACATGGGAATGAAGAGTATGATGCGGATATATGAAGAGTGCCAACGCACAGATGGGATACTTCCTTGCTTGAAAAAGAAGGCTATATTGTTCTTCGATCGGGTCGCAAGGATGGAAGCTATACCTGTTATTGATGGAATCGAAGTCGTGAAGAGTTCTGAACCTGAAGTTGCTCCTATTAGTGAGAAGGATATTGACGCGACACTTCCGAGGAACCTTCAGGATAAGGATGAGACTCTGACGGAGATGCTATGGGACAGGATTGCGTCCTTTGCCAATTCGAGGACGATTCAGCTGTCTCTTCCCAAAATGACAGGACAGGAGCTTAATAAGGGCGTTGAAGAAGGTAATGTCCTTTTCAATAACTAAATTAATTTTCCTTTTTGTTTACTAAGCCCCGTATTAATAAACTGATCTCAAATCTGATGCTCGTCTCGAGATGCGTCAAAAATGACAGTGTTCTATGGTTTGGCGTTAACTTTGACGTATCTTGTGACGGGCCTCACAGTCAATATGAGTTTATTAATACGACCCTAAGAGTTGTAGGACAATCCTTAGTTTAATGCATAATCTTTTAACTTCCTAAACGTACATCATCTGGGTCTCTATTCTACTTTGCATTAACCACATTGTTTCCGATCGTTATCATATTGTTTTGATTTGTCACTTTATGAATACCGTAAAAAATGGGAGAAAACAAAACAATATCGATAACAATACGGTGTAAAAGTTGCTTTCATTAAATGTCCTCCTTCTCCGCTCCTCTTCGCTCCTTAAACTTGATTTAGTTATTTAAAAAAATACCGTCCATGTTTTCTTCTGATTCCATAATCGACTTCCTCATTACATATTTCACTAAATGCATAGTTCCGAGATTGTATAAGTATTTTGTGACTGAATGATTGATGGATTAATTGTTGCTTATTAATCGTAATTGTAACCGGTGAGAAACCGAGCGTTAAATGCGTAAAATAAATTAACATTAGTGTCATGTCGATGTAATAGGCAGTAATTATTGCGATTATTAATTATTTCGGCAGATAAACGCAACCACTCAATTGTTTATTTTGAAGTTTAAAATAAGTCTTATTTTGGTGAATAAAGTAAAATATTACTTAGTGTGTTCAATAAAAATTAAAAACAGTTTCAGGTTTCATATTCCTCAGATCGTAATGTTGTAGTCTTAAAACTGTACCACCAACTCTCGTAAAAGTGCTTGCCCGTAACAGTAAAAATGCCATTTAAATAATAGGCCGATTTAGCGTAATGTTAAAAAGAAAACCTCAAATGATACAAAATCTTTACGTAAAGTGACGTGGTCGTTGCCCATTTACGGTCATTGTGGCCTTGTAGCTTTTCTAATGATAGTCGTAAAGAAAACTTATAAAACGCTTTAAGCTCCATTTGAGACTGTTAAGAAAGTGCGAGAAGAAATCACATCACACTTATATCTAGGGGTCCATAGTCGTTGTATACTTCACAACAGTTAAATTCATATAATATGGTGGGGCATATAGCTCTATTAACTCTTCATTCTCGGGGGTTGAAGAGAAAATCAATTTATATAATTCATTGCTATATAATAATGGCGAACATTTACCTCATGCTAAGTGGATTACAAAAAAGCACTCATGATAAAAAACATTACTTTTCACAAAAGCTAATAAGGGGAGAAACTAAATCTCGGAAAGGAGAAACTTTAGACTTAAATTAATATATGAAAAAAAAAAAGATCGAAACAGCGAAAGTTTTACAATGAATAACAAAAACCATCAGAAAAATCGTGAAACTTAAGGTCAATCAAAAAGCTTAAGCAAATTGCCTTTTTGATGATGTAACTATAATAAAAGTCTAAAATAATGTCTATAAAGAAATAATGAAAGAAAGAAAAAAAAAACTCGTAACTAACTACAACAAGGGAGAGAGAAACACGCGTAAAACATAATAATTGTAACAATGAAATCAAAATTTCCAGTTATACTTTCAAATTTACAATCGTACATGAAGTTTAGTATAAAGAGGATGACACAATTTAAAATTAAAGAACCACATATTGGATTTAAAAAGAAACCTGTAAACGTTTAACCTCTTTGTAAATCATAAAAAAACAAGAAGAGGTAGTAAGTGTTTAATTTGCCTCAACCGCTATTATAATAACCAAGGAAGCAACGTGAATGTTTCCTAAAAACGTAATGTATCAATTTGATTGTTTCCTTCACAAATTACTGGGTTTTTTGGTGATAATTACGAGTATAGTTTTTATTTGTTAAATTGCAAATATAATAACTGTATTTTATGTAAATGATGAGCACAAATAAACGTTAAGTGACATGTACCCATGCCAATTTGTTTATGATGCCATGTTAAAAGTGATAGGGTTTTTTTTTAAATATCCAACTTAGGTTCACTCAAGCAGAATAAAGTATTTTATAGCGGTACACTAATTCAATAAATACGTACTTATATTAATGATTTAAAGAATATCAAGGGATGATCTCATAAACATTGACCTAATCTCAAACTAAGCTATAGGATTGTACTATGGGTACTAGACAACGATATATACACTTATTTAGAGAAATTAATACTTAAAAATTATGAGAAATTATGGTTTCAATTAGGTTGACTCTTTGATATTAAAGCAATCTTCAATAACAAATCCTCGACGACCTTATCGACACAAAAAAAAATTCAACAACTTCATCCTTGGTCAATTGACGTTTAAAAAGCCTCCAAGAATCCGGTCAAGTTAGACTTAGCAGTTCGTGGCGTGAGAACGCTAAAATGCATCACGCAGCAGCATCATTTTAACGCTTTAAAATGTGGTTTCCAGGACGAGGAAAGATGAAGAAAATGATGGGTATGATGGCGATGGGATTCGCGATGAAGATGGCAGCCATGGTGCCCCTAGCGATCGCTGGTCTCTTCATCCTAGCTGGAAAAGCCCTCATAGTTTCGAAGGTATGAATCATTCATTTTACATATTTAAATAAATCCCATATTTGAATTAATTTAGCATTTTAACAAAGACAACAACAAAAAAGATCACAACATTAAAAGTACGATAATAACAACTTAACGCATATTCTGCAAAATTCAGGTCAAATTAAGTTTAAGCGACATTTGTTCGATTATTTTATTACGCTTACAAAAACCCGACATAAAATCATTAAAAAAATGATTAATTTGGAGCACCAATTTGTGGACAGGACAACAGCAAAGCTATTGCAGTAAATCGTAATATACTTACTACAATGAAACAAATTGTGCAAAGCACATTCAAAACACCATTAATTTAAATAAAATGAAGAGGTTCTCCAACAGAAATCTGTTTACATCAATGAAAACGTAATAGTCAGCGTTTTCAGACAATTTAAGAAACATAATTGGTAATTAACGTACCAAATGTACTATTACCCACTTTCACAAAATTGACAATGCATGAGTTCCCATCATCAAAGAAGACACACCAGTGGACTTTCCATTTTCGAAGGTAGCAACGAAACCCTTTAATGACCGATTAGGTGGTTTGGACCGTAACTGTACGTGTAACCATGAAGAACTTCTCAATGATACAATACTTTGTAACGCACAGATATTGACTTAGGGGCGTATTATCTTACTAGTCTTGAAAACTGACTTCAATGTGTTGACAGCAACTTTGACGTGTCTTACAATGGGCATCTCAGTCAGGATTAGTCTGTTAAAACACCCCTTAGGGACAAAGTAGGTAAGGCGCATCGGCCATGAACAAACTCATTCTTGATGACGAACCAATGACCAATGAGTTCAAAATATATGAAGCTATTACTAGGTACACAGAAAACCAAGATCACAATAATTATGCTGTTACTGGGGATCTTAGACATCAAAAGCACCAAGATTTTGCTAAATCAAGTTGTTTTGTCTTGTTGACGATAATAATGAGAAATTACCAGTAAAGCTATGAGTTGATACACTTTTTAACATTAACCTTTTTTTCAACAAACGAAAATACTATCTTGATGTATTCATCGTAGAGAAAACGGGAATAATTGGCCTCTAATTTCATTGTTAATGAATTTTTCTAACCTTCTCTTATTGTGTGGTATGGTTCTCAAAGGTGCGTGGGAATGATATCATTAGGTCTGTAGCTATGAGAGAATCTTTTGATCAATGTCAAGATAGTAAGCCTCTATACAACTAGTGAAATGAAAAATATACGAGTACAACCCTTTCTGAACTAGATGATGAAATCAGTCCACTTTCAACTGTTTTGAAGCACGTTTCATATCAAGATGATCATGTGTCATATTTCTAAGCAGCTTTATGTGATAAAACAAAAAGCAGCGTGCGTCGAGGAAACAAAAATGATGTTAAGGCAGATATAAACCATTTTAAAATTGTAATAAGCAAATTTGATTGTTAATTTAAAACTTGCGTTAGGCAATTTTGCCAAGCTTCACCACATATAAACATTTCAGGATATATTAATTATAGTTTTCCATTCTACTACGAGTTATCATTATAACTTTCATTAATGTTATTTCGTACTTAATTCAAGATACCGCACGATCTTGATTAACTTACTAATTTGTCTAATGCAGTGATATTTTTTAAGATATGAATCAAATGTAACCAGAGAGGTAATTGTTTCTTATCATAGAAACAGGTGCAATATAAATTGTTTTGTTTTCACTTTTATTTGTATTATTGTGAGTGGTTTCTTTACAAACTTTGCCGTAGTCATTATATCATCTATTAGTTAAGAGAATAAATTATTTTTCTAACCTCTTTTTTTTTTCAATGAATAATTTTAACCAAAAACATCTGAATGTTAAATCAAAACTTGACAACTCTACTAACGACTTCTTCATTCAATAGGTAAAATATATAGGAGTCTCTAAATAAATATTATCATAACAAAAGTAACTTGCTTCGCTTACTCTTACAGATAGATAGCCGCAACAATGTACTTTAGTTAAGAGTACTTGACACAGATCAAGAATATAATACTGTCGCCGCGAGGTATTTTGTATTATACCTTATAAACTGCGGTTAAAGTCAAGGGAAAGTTTGCAAAAAAATAGCAAAAATTTTGATTTTTAAAAACGTTGTAGATCCAAAATTAAAAAGTTTGTGACATGACTATGAACACAAAAAAAAATGGTAGAACAACACAAACTCATTTTTTGTTCTAATATTTTATATTTAATATAATGAGGTCAATGAAGGATGCGGCGTTTTTAGTAATTCTAAACTGTGACTATATAAGGTGCTAACAAATTAGTCACGGATATTTTTACAGCTGATTGTATTCGGTTCTCGGAGTACATTTAAGTATGAAACATCATAGGTTTTCTTATGTTTTTTTGGAGAAAACTAGGAAACAAATTTGCTACGTTAAAACACCCTGTTAATAAGATAATTAAATGAGACCTCTTTAGACATTCTAGAACCTCTTTAAACTATCATTCAAAAGGCATCTTAAAAGTTGATAATTAAAATACTTGAATGTCAATGTCATGACAGTTAATTGATTTAATGTAATCTATTATCTCTTAAAATATCCGTGACTAATTTGTTAGCACCTTATAAATATAAGGTGCTAACAAATTAGTCACGGATATTATACATTGCTAGTAAATACTAGCAATGTATATAAAAAGAGGTAATTAACTATTCAAATTACTAAAAGTCATCGCACAGTCTGCATGAATGTGGTATTTGTAAAAAACAAAGAAATAAATGAAGTGAAGAAACAAACTTCATTATACGAGCTGCCATAGTGATCATACAATACTATAACATACAAATACGCTTTGATGAACACCATACAAAGAAAATTAAACATTTAAAGACAAATGTAATGAAGTTTTTAAACGGTAGACAACCGGCGGTCTCATCGCTATAAGCGATCCCTTCCAGACAGCCTCATACTAGGTTGATCCAACTATACTTATAATAATGGGTGTAGAAAAACTCAATAATTTATTTTTTAAATCTTTCCTTGCTGTTTAGTCTAACGCTACCGTTGTTAGAAATATCTTATTACAGGTACCACCAGCTTTCTGGTTTATTTCTGGAACACTTAAGTCACGAATCAACTAAGCCTTGTAGCTCTTGGAATTGTTTAAAACCTGGCGTTAAAACAGGTTTTGGAGAACGGGAAATGAAAGGAATAAAATGGCAATTTAGTTAAAATCCTAACGCTAACTTTTGGTTTAGTAATAAAAAATCAACAACCTTTAAAAAAACCTTTAGCTAGGAAATACTAACAAAATTATAATTTTTTGTTTGGTTTTTTGGCATAAAATATTCATCACTACACCACACACACAAGAAAAGGATTTTTCTTGATAGAAAAATAAAAAAATAATTTCAATTTGTGTAGTAAAAAAGGCTTTTGGGCAATAATTGTCTTAAAGTCAAAAGTTACTAGTAAGCCCTGTTTTTAACATACGTTTTAGTCTCTTCTTGAATGTACAAATTTACGGCGAACAGCACGCCACAATCTAGTAAATATTAATCAGAATCATTTCGCTCATTTTAATCACTTTAGATTACTTAAATATTGTTCAATGTAGTCGACTAACCATTGACTAGATCTAATGCATGATCTATCAAACCTCACATCTTAAAATCAATCATCCATACTGATGTTTTGTGTTTTTCCTTTATCCTACTTAGCAATGAGTGCGCAAATGGCTCCACAGCATCTGTAGTAATTATCCTTATATTGACTATAACATTATCAAACTAAACCGTTATTTCTCTGGCATACATTTTCACACCACATTTCTAAAGTAACAGTTAATGCTTTAACTAAACCATTTTCATTTAAGATTACCTGGCTAACCTGGATTTCAAGTGCATTTCGATGCATTGATAGTCTTGAGTTATAGTGTATTCGGGCACGATTTTCACGGGTAGTGAAAAATAGATTATTATCAAAATATAAAACAGTACATTCTATAATCTAAGATCTTTATGTTTGGGTTGCTTTGATTTCAGTTGATTTGAGTAGCATATTTCAAACTAGGGACCCGCCCTCGGTTCTTGTGTTGTTAACGTCCTGCATGTATATGCAGGACGTTGGGGAGTTCAGGCCAACAGTATTGTTGGCCTGAACTCTAGCGCTAGATTTAGCTTTGTTAATTTCTCTGCCACTGCTTTCTATAAGATCACCTCAACATATGCAAACTCGAAATGTGTTTACACCGTTCAGTGCCCAGTTTTACTTTTCAAACAAGATGGAGCCAACATCAAATCAAGAACTTAATGTTAGCGCTTCACAGATAAGAAATGACGCGTTCTCAATGATCTTGACACTGATTCAGAGCGATGTAAGGCACGGTTTACACGATGCAAAAACTGACAATAATAATGAGAATCTAATAGTCATTGCGATGAGAACAGTTTTTATTGATCATTCATTCAAGGTCGTTGTCATCAGTGAGCTATTATTCTGGTTTAGTTTTGTGATGAATGCGGGATGTGGGAAATGTAGGAGGAAATGAAGCATTTAAATGTCTAAGACATAAAAGATACATTTTTGTCGTGTGAGTTTTATAGCTGACTTACTATACTTTTTTTCAAATATTTTCTTTTACCTTGATACCTACTGGTGAAATCATCGATCATGGCTACATACCTAAAACATTAGGAATTTAATTATCTTGTTGTAAATTAAACTCATTTGAATTTTTTACTTTTCTTACTATGAGACGATGTAACAATTGCTAATAGCTAAAAAATATCTAAAATGTTAATAAATAGGTAACACTTATAAAACTGAAAATATCTGTGAGAAGGAGACAAACAAGTAATTCTAGATTCTGAAAAAAATACTTACACTTTTTAGTATAAAGTATTTTACAGTTACGAGTTACGAGCAAAAGTTTAGTTAACATTTTTCATGTAATTCTAGATTCATATCTGTTTTATTCTTTAATATTTCAACTTTAATAGGAATAATATATAAAATAAAAACTAATAAACCGATGGAATTACCAGTTAACAATATAATTATTTTTACACCTTGTATAGCGTCTTTAAAAAATGTTAAAGTTAAATGAACATCCTGCTTAAATTGCCCAATAACCGTGATAGAAAGTCTGTGATATACGGTATCATCGAGAAACCAAAGGCCAAAGTAATTTTGATTTCTATGAACAAGAACGAGATGATGACGGACAGGTAATTATAGTGACCTGAGTCTAAAAAGGTCAATTTGAAAGTGCGCATAAGCAATTCAAATTGAAAATACACAGACTAGAAGGTATGGAAAGTAAAATGATTTATCTACTTATGTTTTTTTTTTTAAATGGAAATAAACGCCTTCTGTCACTTTAGGAACTGCATTGGTGCCAAATTTCTAATTTTCAACAATAAAGGAGAAGATATTCTGTAGCTCTGCCTACTACTTTGGGATAAAGGCGAGAGGGTATGTAAGTCAGGAGATGAAATTAACGACTACAATATGAAGTAATGATTGACGTGTGCTTTATGCTCTACGCTCTTGACGCTAAATGCGTTACAACTCTTATTATTCAATGTAAATAGAGTTTAAAATTTGACTAACGCAACATCCGTATGTCAGAGCACCCATATCTTTACTTCCATTGAATAACCGTTTACTTTGCCCGGTGAAAGTTCATCTGAATTGTGCAGAACCTCTTGATTGACAATGCGTGATTTGTTATTGTTATTCATAAAATTTTGACCATCAATCACTGTCTCTTTAGATGGTACTCTGTCATCGCCATTTGAATTGACCTTTGCTTTCCCCGTTTTTACTATTGTGTTTATTAATGTCAGTACCTTTATCGTGTTATTGAAAATGTTTTGTGTTGTTAGATTTTTACATTTCATTGAAGTTTAAAGTTTTCGTTCATTTCATTACTCGTACTACATCATTAATAGCTTGTAAATATTGAAATAAATAATTGGCATTTTAAATAAGTACGTGTTTACTAACCATATTAAAAAAATATTGTGCCGTGAAAGAGTTTTACTATTTTCTTAAAATTTTACGTACTCTAGTTCCCTTGTGGCTAATTAAATCATTCAAACATCTATATGTAGCTCTGAGAATATTGGCAAGTTCTGTCATTTTAAAACTTGAATCTTGAAGCGAAATTATAACTCAGAAATACAAGTATAATAGACGTGCCTTACATTACCTAGTCTTAAAATACCAGCGAGGCAAAGCAATGTGGACCCAGTCCTTTTGTAGGTCGCCGCTATTATATCTAAGTATCTGTAGTTCTCTAAGTAAAAGCAGCATTTAACTTTCTACTAAAGGTTTAGGGTATATAGTATGAAACGGTATCTAGGTCTTCTGTTAATGTTTCTCATGAGAAATGAAATTGGTCTAGTAAATCTAAACTGAGATAGAGCCAGCATGTAATTTTATGTTGTTGGTGATATTTGGATACTGTCTGTTTTATTAATAACTAACATTTACTGTATTTTGCTACCACAGTTGGTTTTGGATTGAGCAGTGGATGAAGCACACTGTATTGTAAATTAGAATACGACTTGCTCAAAATGTCTGCAAACCAGTAGTGTTCACATTGCTGTGTTCCCCTGTGGTGATAAAACAACCAGTGAAATTACTGGCATAGAGGCATTGCATCTTACAATGAGTCCTCAGGGTTACCAATGCATTTGCAGGCATATGATTGCAATCTTTAGATTGTAGCTTTGAGAATGCAAATGTGCATGGGTCACAGATCCCACTTATCATCAGGTGGCCTGGGAGCTCGTTTGCCTTAACCATGCCATAAATAATAACAAAAAAAAAACTTTTAAAAACCCGACTGTTGTTGTTAACCAAATCTTTATAAATCCAAAATAATAGTCCAAACTGAAAAATGATGAAAGAAATCTGCAGATGATTTTTAAATACCTATTCAATGATGCATGTTTTCATAGTTCGTCCACTTGATTTTTTTCTTTTTTACAATATGGCGTCTAGCTGCCACCATATTGAATTTTAATAACTGTCATATCTTTACTGACACTCACAAGATTAAGACGAATCGATTGCCATAAGAACCGTCAAAATCGGTAGACAAGTTTAGTTTCTAGAACGCAAAAAAAAAACATATATATATAGGCTGAAGAACACATAAGGGTCTCTCCAGACTTATCGACGCGGAATTGGCTTGAGCAGGTGGAAAAAAGTTCCGTTCGCACGCTGAATCCGGCCAAGCCGAGCCGATTGACGTTTGTTTCGCTCTTATTGCGTAGACGTAAAGAGTTTTTTGATCAGCTGACGCCGATTACGCGTCGATAGATATTGGTGAGACCCTTACTGTCGGCAGTCGGGTAAAGGCAACAAATACAAAGCAGTAGTTATCGATTTACTCCTCTGTAGGTAAGGACATAAACCATAAACCCGCCTACGATACTAACATAGCAATCACGTGTGGCAAAGTTTGCTGAAAAATACTATGTTTTTTCAGTCAGAATTGCAGACAACATTTGCTTATTCATTTGTAAAACTAATACTCAGATGTTCATTGTCATAGCGCAGATAGTAAAAAGGTTTAAAGTCATTGTTAAGTGCTATAAGATTATACAGCATGTTTCAAATTTGACTTTAAAATAGATGTTATTGTAATTATAATTTACTTAGTTGATATGAAACTTTAATAACGTCAGTTATAGATTTAACGTCATCAAAAATGAGTTTTGCCTAGGGATACTCGAGTATGCAGGTATCTGCAGTACAGACATTCCTGCATGAAAGTCACTTTCCCCGGATTAACCTCCGACCCGCGCTCTTGATCCCGGAGTACTTTCTAGACTGCGACATTGCGAAGCCATGACGAAGTTCATACGTACAGACTCACAAATCACTTAAATTGATTCCATCTTCACTTTCAAGCTCGTAGGGTAGCAGTACCGGTTTTGGCCATTATAAATTTTAATTAACATGTAAAACATTATAAAATTACAAAATTACTGTCATATTTTATCTTTATATTAATCTTTAGTCCTAATTATTTATGAATATTATTTTTAACGGTATTTTTGATACATTTCAACCTTAAGTAGCCAAAAAAGCTACAATGGCCACAAATGGTACTTCTACCCTATATTCCTTTAATAACAAAAATATAAAGGGACAATCACATACATATTGGCCTAGTACAATTGGCCTTAGCTGCACGCTTTTGAACCTTGTCGTTTTAACTTAGGTTAAAACTTAGGTCGGTACGATCAGCCTAAGCTTTAGTTAGACTTTTATTTTTACTGTGGGTACTAGACAACTGTAAAGAAACGTAGGTACATAGAGAAATGCATAGGTATTTAAAAATAAAAAATATCCAATACTCAGGAACAAAATACCCTCATTACCCTCACCGGGAATCGAACCTGCGAGCGCCTAGCTTCGTAGGCAGGGTAACTACAAAATGCACTTAGCCGCATTTTAAAAGTTATAGGTATTTGTTTTGTTAGGTTGAAATACAGATTTGTCACAAAAACAAAAAAATCAGTTTTTGACAACAACTGAGGTGATAATAAGATTTTTTTATCAGTTACTATAAACACCATAAGTCAAAATATAACATCATAGAATTTTCAACTGTAATGGAACATTATAAGGTTTGAATTAGATTGGCGTTATTTCCAATTGTGGCATTTTTAAACGCTAAGACTAATATAGGGCATGGCTGTTTTACATCTATTTGCTTGACTTTATTTGCCTATTAACAAAGAGTTTCGTGACTTCGTAATTAGGAGCTTTAGTTGTCAACTATGAATGTTACACGTGGGTAAAACGCTTGTTTTTTAATAATGTTCTAAATTTAAAAACAAATTGATTCTCTTTTAAAGTTATCGAGTAAAATCATACTCTACAAATAATAATTAATAGCGGAACTGCTAGAGGGGGTGTTCTTTTTATAGTGGTGTTTATGTTTAATTTTTAATATTTGAGTAGCTTAGTTTTATTTTATTTTATTTTAAATAAGTTTAGTTTTAACTTTAACTTTTAAATTTTAATGTAAAGTCCGTATTTATAGTTGTTTTAATTATAATTACAAAAACTCCTTTATTAATTAAATAATAAATCATTAGTCGCGTTTTCTTGGTAACAGTCGATTACTAAAATCACATTCTTATATATTACTTTTTGTATGTCATCAAATTTTGCAAACAACTCCCACGAGGGTTACGTGTCAATCTGACCAAATACTTACGAGAGTAAAAACACGTATTACGGTCAATGAAGGGTGAAAATCGATTGCTTTATTGGCATGGGAAATAAATTACTTAGTAATATATTTACGACCTTCGATGGACCAATTTCGCTCAATCCGTTTAGGTTAAGTTCTGATAATAACCAGTGTTGCTAGAGTTAGGAAAATAACCAGGTTGTTGGGGATATATAAATACAAAATGAAAACGAATTTATTTGCTATTATTATTTTTATCTTCTGTATCTTTAATTGTTGTACGTTATGCCATCCATTGTTTTTATTCATCTCTAAATCGCTCAAAGGTACGCCTTTGTACATAAGTACCTTTTGTGTCTCTGTTTCTTTTTTAGTTTATTTTTCTATCTTTATGCAAAAATAAGTTTACATACATACAAATTCCCGAAACTAAATTGTTTTACACAAACGTTTAAATTACGATAAAAACAGCATAAACTATGTAATAGTTTTCATTTTTATAATACGATATTTTAAATATTAATATAGCAAACAAGCAAACTGTGTATATTAGGCAAGTGCCCCACCAGGACCACCAGGTTGTCATCTACATTACACAAATATTAAAAATACCTTCATTAAATCTTTGAAGAACTTAATGTAAAGTAATTTTAAAAAGGATACACGTGTTTTGTAGTTTTATATTAGGATATTCAGAAACGATAAAATCAGTTGTGTTTTTTTCCGACGAATGACGACCATTACGCGTTTATTTGAGCTTATTTTAACTGAGCAACTGGTATCACTTCTTGTGTATCAAGTCAGTGTTTTGTATACAGTGACCAACGACAGTCAAATATTATCACGAATAAAAGCGTACACATATAAAAATTAAATTAATTCTGTTGGCGGGTTAAATACAAACGTTGTGATTTAGTGTGTGCTATTAATAATATTTTATTGTCTTTTTAAGTAAATCTCGTGCGGCTTTGTTATCATCAAAGCCTTAAGAGATTTACTTTAATAGATAATAAACGGAACATCTGTGTGGAGATGAGTTTCGTGTATTAAAAAACTAAGATGGTTGCGATTTTTCGTGCCGTTTAACTGTGAAACTAATTTTGTAAAATTAATTTGAAAACCAAGAAGGCTCCGAATCTATGGCTTTTTAGCTCTAAAATAACATCATACTGTAGTTTGATTTTTTTTTTGAGCAGTTTTTTTTAAATATTATTGTAAAGTATGTTTTTTGCTTCGTGAAAAAGTTCCCATCTTTCAAAGACAATACATAATATATCAGATATCGCGGGAGAAATACTTTTATAAACTGCATATTATTATTATTATATAATTTATAAATTACGCGAACTATTACTACATGCGTTTGAGTTGTTAGTTTTTAAATATCTTTAACTTATTGAACTTTGTTTTTGTGCATCAATATCCCTTTAACGGCTCAACCGATTTTTATTAAACCTTACTAAGAACCGTCCCGATTACACTAATGTTCTTAAAAAAACTACGTCCAAATCCCTCCATCTATTGGGTACCTACGATGTCACAGACAGACACACATACACGGAGACTAGAATCCGACCGGCCTCGAAACTAACCAACTGAATAATTATTTTTATTTGTAATTGTTTTGATTTTCATTTGTTAAAATTATAATACATCGTTTTTATTTTTTTATAAGTGAACTTGTTTAAATATTTTACCACCCACAGGACTTGCATTTGGTTTATTGTTAATATTTCTAGAAATAACGGTCCACTAATAATTAATTCAGATTATTGAACGATTTTCGCACATGTATAAAAGTTCCGGTCTCGGTTTTGGTTTTGGTTCCGGTTTCAGCCAAAACTAGAACCAAAACCGAACCTTCCGTTTCGGTTTCGGCAATAAGGATAAACTCATAACACCCCTTATTTTGCTTGGGGTTAATAAAAGGACATTTCTAAATTAACCTAATTAACTACTGTGAATACAATGTTAGAAAACTATTCAATAATTTTCCACCTTTCTCTTTTCAGATCGCTCTCCTTCTCTCGGGCATCATCGCCCTGAAGAAGATCATAGCTCAGAAGAACAGTGGCGGCGGTGGCGGCCATGACAGTGGCTGGTCTTCCGGCGGAAGCAGTGGAGGTTGGGACCGTCGGTCTTACAACGATGTTTCTGAACTAGCCTACTCTGCATACAAGCAGCAGCAAAACTAAGGCATGATCCGCATTCTTGGTCTTAGCACCTAATTTTTGTTTAGTTTGAATTTTGAACATATTTTTTTGCGCACAGATTATAAAACTTGTCAATTTATTATAAATACTTCTTTGAAGTACTAAATTAAATTTGCAACTTGCAACTTTTTTCAATGACATTCAATGTTACTTGTAAATCTGAATCTTGTAATATATTAAGAGAATGTGTTATTTACGTATTACTTGATTTTGTTAAGTTTTTATTTTAAATGTTTATAGTTTATTAGGTCAATGTTTTTTTAATACCTTTTTTTTAAGTTGGTATTCACGAGTCATGTTTCATTTTTATGTTCTTTAAGTTGGTGATATTTTTTTTATGTTTTGCCCACCTTGTGAAACATGTCGTCGTTTAATTTATTTTGTTATTTTTATTTATTTATTTATTTTAATTGAATGAAAGTATTGGGTGCTGATTGATATTTGTCCTTTTGAAGGACAATTTAAGGTACTTTATATTTAAAGGTCTAATCTTAATTTATTTATTCTAGAAATAAGAAATGACTGTCCTGTGCCGAAATACTCGTTTTAAATATGTCTAATGTAATGGTGGATTGTTTTAATAGTGTGTTGAATTTTGTTTTTAATTTAATACATTCTGCTTTGATGGTCGTACTTTATGGGTAAATGTCTAAGATTGCTGATGATGCCTGTTTAATTTGTATTTATTATTTATTTCTCTCTTTTGTACAAATTAAATAATATAAAAAATATTGTGTTTTTTATTTGACCCTATACGTAGTTAGGTTTTTGTTTTCGGAAACTTTTGGCATGGGTTTACATTAATATGTCTGACCTGACCCTATAATTATTTCTGGCTTTTAAACTTTTAATGAATAATAAAGAAATTATTATAACTAACGAGGTTTATTAATGTTGTCAATGTTTGCTATGGTTCTTTTTTGTTTAATTATCTTGATATAAATTTAAAGTTTACACTTCAATCTTCTTGTCTTGAATTAGATTTTCGAGTATAGTACCAACAGTACAAGCCTAGGCCATAGCCTAAACTCCGTTTGTTTAGGTACTTAAAAAAATGTAAACAAGCCAAACCACGTGGCATTGTTAAACAGCCAATCAAAATTGTTTTATCGCACTTTGTCGTATCAGTGTTCTGCTTCTATTGGCTGAAGAACTCACGTGGTTCTTTTGATTACATTTTTTTAAGTACCTAAACAAACGGAGTATAGACGTAGCCTTTCTTTGGGACTAGTTAAATTCGAGTTTAATACTGGGGTCCTAGTGAAAAAGGGTATAAATCTTCTAAAAATCAAGTGAATAAGGGTGTAAGTCTAGTATACTCTGCTTTAGTATACACCCATTTTTATTGAGATGAAGTTGACTTATACCCTTTTTGCTAGGACCCCAAGTTGTCCTCTGATATTTAAATAATTAAGTATAAGGTCGAGATCAATACAAATGACAAAAGATGTAAACAAATCAGTACTGTTTGACACATAACCTCAATATTTCTGCGAACCAGTACTGATTGAAAAAATATATATAGTTATTTAATCATAATCAGAAACTTATTTAATCTGTAAAAGTAACAGTCAAGCGTGTAATTCATTATCACATACGTCACCCGATGTCCAAAAGTACGTGATTATGGTGTAATAATGGTAAATAGGTCCGATTGGTTTTGTTTACATCTTTTATCATGTCTATTGACCCCGAGTTTATATTTTTATTTATTTGAAAATCAAAGGTAAATTTAACACAAATTGACATTTGAATTTATTTAAATTCTTTGGAATTTTGCTGTTGATCAATGATTATTATAATTACGTAAGTTTCTAAATGTGTTCGTGTGTTTGTTTGTCCTTCATGCTAAAACAGCTGGACACATTAAGATGAAATTCGGCACACATAGGTATAGTCCTTATTCTGAATTAACACATACAGTTTTTTTTTTTGGGAAATTAGATCTTTCCCTAGGGAAAAGCTGTAAACAAGGCCTACTAAGCAATAAACGGTCGCTGGTTACATATCAACTACTAAAGGTACCTAATGATCCATATCCCTTCAGTTCCGAACAAGTAATAGGAATGATCCGGTACGCGGTCTCTGGATAAAAGGACGTATCTGCAATAGAGCCCATACATTATAATGCAGCCTCATTAGTATTACTGGTGAGTTGAATTTGCTTTAGAATTAAATTGTAGATGTTGGTTTTGGTTAATTGGGTTACCTAAATATGGGAAACCGAGACTGCGAGGAACTATCTGTCAAATCTTTATTAAGAACGTTTGTTGAATATTGCTAGGAACTTACTATGTTTAATAGGTTTTAAAGTTCACATTCAAATTTGGGGATAAATTAAATAAAATATCAATTATTTTCATTTAGAAAATTATTTGGTTTTATAATCATACTCTATAAAATTGCAGAATTTTGTCTTAACTTTCAAGTTAGAAAAAAACAACAAAATTTTGCTTCAAGAACTGAATTTAAAGTATGAATACTACGAGTACCTATCTAAAAACTTGCAAGATCTCACCGGCGAGTACTCAAATACAATATAGGTTATAGACTATTTTTAAGTTCAAGAAACGAACAAAATATAAAGAGTTTGTGTCAATAAAAGAGGCATATACAGTAATTAGGGACGCTAGCGTTTTCCAATACGATTGCCTAAAATATGACTCTTTAATGTTGAGAACTGATCAAAAAGTTTTTAACCAATTTATTTATTACACTAAAATAACTAAGAAATAATGTATGTAGGTACAATTTATCGCTGTTAAAATTAACCTTTCAATATAAAAGGATTTGAAAAACATAGGCGTCGTAAAACTTTGTGTGGACGCGTCGGCACTAAGTTTTTATTTTTTTATAAAATGTAAGGTTTGTTTGTGTAAGCCTTAGTTGATGATCTAAGTTAAGTTCCGTCAAGAACTTTTTAATTATGGTCAAAATGGAAAAGACATATTTGTAGTCATATCGTATGGGAAAAACGCAAGCGTCCTTAATTATGTGGCCACCATCGTAGTTAATTGCTGGTTCTACTCGCTTCCCGCTCAGTTGGACAAACAAGTGCCCACAATTAAGCCTTTATTTTATTTTAATCAGGCTAATCTTACTTCATAATCGTATTCATATATTATCAGAACAATATTGAACAATATTGTTGACGTTATCGTACCTCTTATAAATTTGACAACAATGTCACAAAGTTATTGAATACCTACATTTATTTTGATGATAAAATTATTACGATTTCATCAGTGTAGTTTTTTATTTTAATATAACTACAAATTATCAGTTTTCGGATTTTTCTCTTTATTTGTGCTATAAGACAATGCTTCTTGCCAAATTCCATGTTTCTAGGTCCTCTATAGGATAGATATTGATTTCCATGCGAGAATCAAAGATTCGGCATAAACGGCCGTACCTTTTGATTGCGTTCACTTAAAAGTTTTTTTTTTCAAAACCCTTACGGATTACTAACGTGAGTATTTGATATTAATTTCAACTTGATCCTCCACACATTCCTAAAAAAAAGGGTCTGGACAAACCGACAGACAGACAGAGAACGAAGTGGTCCTGTAAAGATTTTTTTTTCTTTAAGAAAGTACGATGAAATGGTTTAATTGTGTCAAGACGCTGATCAAAATCTTAAAATTACCGTGTTAAAGCAAAATAAGCTGAAACAAACTGAACTAGCCGTAGGTAAAATGAAATAAATGCAAGGTCAAAAATAAATCTAGTTTGTTTCGGGAAAGTTGGTTATAGCGCCATCTCCCTGTTACAGATAGAACTACATCGAACGTTACAACTTTGCTGGACTAACGCTACTTAAGCCATCTAGTGGAAACAATATTCAAGCGCATAAGGCTATCGAATAGCTGTGTTGCTGCGTATTGTAAGTTAACACTACTTCACATACAGCAAAACTATGGATACACAAAAGGAATGAACAAAGGTGAAGTTATCTGTTTAAGGAATCTCTTGCAGTTAACCTTGCGTGATAAAGAAATAAAAAAATAGCTTCACATAAAAATAAAAGCTTAAATGAACTATGTCCCAAAATTAGGTTAATGCTTGTACTTTGAGTGTACCTACTTTCAGTATTACAGCATAAGTAATCATAATGGTTACCTATCGCAATTCCGAAGTTTTGTTTCCCAACTGTTTGATTTACTTATTCGAAAAATGATAAGTTGGAAAATCATTACTTTCTGAACCCATTAACTTTTCAAGATATTTAAACAGATATTTGGGGATAACACAGCCGGAGTAATGACTAGCATACAGGCATTCCATCTTAGTCCTCTGCGTTGGCAACGCATTTGCAGTCTTAGGATTGCAGTCTTGTGAATGCGAATATCTATGGGTCACAGTTTCCACTTACCACCAGGTAGCCTGGGTGCTCGTTTGCCTTCTCTATGTGATAAAAAAAACCTTATGTAGGTACGTTAGTTATTAATGGAAGGTCCACTATTAGTCTCCGAGACCAATATTCCGGTCTCTAAATATCATTTCTATATCCTCCTTATCCATGCTCTAAAAATGGACCGATTTGAGCAAATGGGTATCATTTTAATTTGAAAACAATGTAATGGTACCATATAACCGTTCAAATTCAAAAATCATTCAAAAATCTTAAAGAAAATGTTGCGTCTCACCTGCAAAACAAACAGAGAGAGGTCATGGACCTGATAATAGCCATAGTTACAATAATTTTGTCGACGTGACATATAAATTAATGCGACAAAATGGCAGCAAAAAGTGTTCTTACACGCTTACAGTTTACCCATAGAACTTTTAGGTAAAGTTAGCCAAAAAAAGACAGTTTTATTTTTATTTTAAACGAAAATTCGGACTAACGAAATAGAAACCCTAAACAAGATGCTTAACGCTATCGAAAAAGATTTATGAAAACTGTCAAAGTGTATGGAACTGACATAAGCGCTTGACACGACCACTTACGCTTACGTCAATCCCATACATCTTCGATAGAGACAATGACCTCGCCATTGATCTTGTCTAGGGCAACAGGTTGACCTTCAATTTGACATTGTTGTAGGGTAGCCGA
This sequence comes from Acleris sparsana, assembly GCA_923062465.1. Taxonomy (NCBI): domain Eukaryota; kingdom Metazoa; phylum Arthropoda; class Insecta; order Lepidoptera; family Tortricidae; genus Acleris; species Acleris sparsana. The sequence continues at coordinate 9,620,833 of OV281307.1, read as the reverse complement.
TGATTATTATACCTGCATTTAAATTGAAAAATAAATATTTAAATCCATAGTCAATATCCAGCCCCAAGTGAACGTGTCTCACACAATTAATTCCTTTACCGAGGATCGAACCCAAGACCCACAGCTCCTAACGCACCAAAGAGAAACAAAAAACGAAATAGACACCAGGACCTCTATTCCCGGCGGTAAAAAGCACATGATCTTTGAACTGTTATGGTATTGTTTTGTGGTCAGTCGCCATTACTGTCACGTAAATAAGAGCTATCAAAACGTTGACAATACGACAACAAGTCAAACACGATATGGTTTTTACCGTGTTAAATAGAGGCCCTGTACGGGTAGCATAAGTTGTATTTTGTGGCTTGTCTCTCAGTGCGTCTTTATCTTTACAGACTAGATAGGAAGGGAGATCCGAGCGACAAACAAGTGGCGGACAACTTGTGCTTGCTGCAGGGCCCGAATTATGGTCGCCTGACCCTCGCACTTATAAGCCGGTCAAAAAGTGACAGATGTTTTATCTACGTTAATTCACATCGATAAACACAACCATAATAAAGCAGGGAGCCTAATATTGCCGCGTTTATCGCGTGACAAAGTGTGGATAAGGCATCCGTCACCTTCTGATACGTAAATAAGTACGACAGTGACGGATGCTTTATCCATATTTTGAGACGCAATATAGACCCCGCTAGTTGATAATGTTAAATTAATCTACCAGCGCTTCAAACAAGACCATCATTGCAGAGAATAAGCGACTAAAGTAACTGTAGCAGAAGATCATTATTTCAATCATAAAATACAATTATACTTCAAAAAAAGTAACATCACGCGGTAATAAAGCAATAAATAATAAATATAATGAAAGAAAGAAATTAATTATTACAAATAAAAGGTCTACTGATGCTTTAGAAAAGCTATTCAGAGTGTCAGAACATTTGAATAAAACATGTTAATATTATTAGTCTTTTCGTCAATAGCAAATAAAACAGAAATACAAACATATCCTTACTGTTCATATTATAAACGCGAATGTGTGAATATACGGATGTTTGTTAGTCTCACGCTACAACGAACGGCTGGACGGATTTGGATGAAATTCGTAATGGAGATAGCTTAAGCCCAGGATTAACACATTTCATTCCAGAAAATTTAAAAGTTCCCGAGGGAATTACGATATTCGAAATCTACGCGGATGAAGTCGCGGGAAGCTAGTTAGGTATACACAAACCGGAATATATTAAGGAATATTTCTCAACAAACTGTGAATAAACCGTAAAAGGGATTACCAAACGTGAAATAAGTTAAAATTAAAATCGAGCAAGAAATACGGATGATAGGTACAAGCACTTTAAACTGATAGTCACGAGAGCAATTAGACATAGAGATCCAATGCCCAGTGTGATATCATGTAACATGTCGGCCAAGTGTCAGCGATATAAGTCTATGTTAAATTCTATTTTGCTAGAAATAGACAGAAACAAATCTTTGTTGGCCTATATCACGGTTATTTTTATAGCTAATCAAACCATATTTTTTCTCAAATGTTACATCAATCAGTTTTTATTGAAGCTGTGACGAAAGTTATGAATATTCGACTTCGGGTAGCCTGGAAAAAAAACTAACTTACCTAACCTAAGCATTAAAAATCGCGTATCAAATACTTGCCTGCAGGTTGATCATTATATGTGCCTAAAATTATAATTAAAAAACGGCTGCATAAGATATAGGAACTAGCCAAATTTTTTTCATACAATTATGTATAAAGACATGAAGCGAAATGGAAGTAAAGGCTTCCGTCCATCGCATGCGTTCCGCGCGGCTGACTGTAGTATTCACGCACGATCGTTTTTCGTTCGACTGTACACTTGCGTTGGTTAGGTGCTTCCTTGATTATTTAATGATAAAGTAAACTTGAAAAAATAGGTCTAATTAGGAACATACTTCAAATTAGACAAGGTAAAGACCATCATTATTGACCATAACAAAAACTCGATACGTCCCTAAAAAGACGTTCCATGATGTCCGGTTTGTTACTAAAATCCAATTCGTTACTCAGAATTAGAACCGGCTAATGAAACAATTTCGAATGAAAACATTGAAAATAAAATGTAAATTTATAGAGTTTTCTATTTATCGACAGAACTTTTAGTTATAAGCCTGTCTTCTTGTGGTAAGCGCTGGTGGATTTTTGACCTGTAAAAATGCCGGTGCAGGGTACTTACGGGATAAACATGTTTTATCTTTATTGATGTATCATTACTTTTCATTGAAAGGTAGGAAGAAGGCTCCCGTTTAAAAGCCATAAGTAACTATAATATATACCCCTTTTATAATTATGGCTTTAACGCGCAATAGCTGAAATATGTTGTCTTTATCTGCTATTATGATATTTGAATTGGTCAGAAAGGGACAATAAACCTTTTTAGGTTGGGTAAGTTAAATAAGTTTATAATTACCCTGTTACAGGTATACTACGCATATGTGCACTCCATAATTTCATACGGTGTTATCCTCTGGGGAAACTCGACAGATAGCCAACGAGTATTAATACTTCAGAAGAGAGCTCTTCGCATTATTACAAAGGTGCCACATAATACATCATGTCGAGCGCTATTCAAAACCTTGGGGATATTGACTGTGAGGTCTCTTTATATACACGATACCATAATGTACGTCAGGAACAACCTAAACACCTACAAGCGTGGTACAGACGTACATAATTTTAATACAAGAAACGCTAATCGCCTAATAAAGGTTCGCCGAAGGTTGGTCATGTCGAACAAAGACCCGCAGGTGATGGGGCCAACTCTTTACAATAAGCTCCCACAGCGCGTTAAGGACGTGGCCAGCGTGCCAGTATTCCAGTCCCTACTAAAAAATATTTTAATTGAAAACACAATATACACTGTAAATGAATTTCTCAGTAGCACTATTAAATAATAAATAATAATATAAGATGTTAAATGAATGAATACTATCTGTAAGTTGACATGTCTTCTAGTGTACTTTATGTTTATGTTAATCTTAAATGTATTTATCCAAGAATTGACGAATAAACTATTCTATTCTATTGTTCGGAAATGAACTCGTTTAAAATAAAAAAGACTTGCTTCGTTATACAAATTATAATAAAATTAACAGATTTAGGTAAGTAGGTACAATTTCGGACGCGTGCGCTCCTATTGTAGATCTGTTGGCAAGTGCCGGCGCCGGCGGCGCCGGGCCGTCTCCGGTGGCGGCGCTGCGGCGCGGGCGGCGAACCAGTTCCCGATGACCCCCCGCGTCTTCTTGCCCCGCGATCGTCTGGGTCACGCATTAGAAGCGTAGACATCCTCCGGAACCTTGAAAGCCGTGGCTTTCAAGCAGTAGATTGGAGCCTGGAGGCGGCTCCACTCGTCTCGTCGTTGTCATCCTTAGGGTCTGAAGTTGGTAGCAGGCACATCCTATTGACTGCCCTTCGGACGGAGCCCTTGGAAGTGGTAACGTCAGCTACCCTGCTGACGCCATCAGTCCCCGGGTACAGGCGGCACACACGGCCTAGCCGCCAGTGCAGCGGCGGCAGGTTGTCCTCTTTCAGCACAACCACGTCCCCCAGCGCCAGCTCGCGCTGCGGGGTGCGCCACTTGACACGCTGCTGCAGCTCCGACAGGTACTCTTGGCGCCACCTCTCCCAGAAGTGCTGGCGGATCTTCTCGACGAGCTCGTATCTGTTGGGTCTGGCAGCGTTGATAGGCAGCGTGGGAATGGACACGAGCGGTCTCCCGATAAGAAAGTGGCCTGGGGTCAGAGGAGAAGGATCAGAACAATTGGACGAGAGAGGAGATAGCGGGCGTGAATTTAAGATGGCTTCAATTTGCGTAAATAATGTTGCCAACTCCTCAAACGTCAAGGTAGCATTACCTGCTACACGTTTTAAATGAAACTTTGCAGATTTGATTCCAGCTTCGAATATTCCGCCAAAGTGCGGGGAATAGGCGGGGCTGAAGACGAACTTAATGCCCTCATTAGCAGAATAATCGTAGACAGATTGACGGCTGGATCTCAGTACCCTACCCAATTCATTGCAACTGCCGACGAAATTTCTACCGTTGTCGCAATAGATCTCGTGGGGTTTACCTCTGCGTGATACAAATCGTCGTAAACATAAAATAAAAGCTTGGGTACTTAAGTCACTCACTAGTTCTAAATGAACTGCCTTAGTACTAAGACAGACAAATAAACACAGATAGCATTTAGTATTTCGAGCACCTCGTCCCTTACGACTACTGATCATGAATGGCCCGGCAAAGTCAACTCCACACGAGCCGAAAGGAAAATCAGCATTAGTTCGTGCCTCCGGTAAATGTCCCATTATCGGTTGTAATGTACTCGCGCGGAGTCGAATGCAGACGACGCACCGCCTAGGAATTTGGCGCGCTAAGCATCTACCCCCGACGGGCCAGTATTTATCACGAACCGAGGCTAAAAGCAACTGTTGACCGGCGTGAAATAACCGCAAATGTTCATTGAGCATTATTAATTTGGTTAAATTGTGCTTTGCACTTAACAGTATAGGGTGTTTTTTGTCATAATCGTAGTTCGAGTTGTTTAAACGGCCACCTACTCTAACTATTCCATCTAAGTCCGTAAAAGGCGTTAATTGTAATATTTTACTTTTGTTAGGTAATACTTTGCCTTGTTTTATTAATTTAATTTCCGTAGGGAAAGATTCTAATTGACTAAATTTTAATAAAAGTTTCAAGGACTTACTTAATTCATCGGCATTTAGAGTGCCGAATATCCTCTTATTCTTTTCTTGCTTGCAATTGTAAACAAAACGTAATACGTATGCATACGTTCTTCGTAACCTGTTTAAGCTAGAATACCTATTGAAGTCAATGAACAGGCTGTCCTCATTGGGATTATCACGTGACAAAAACGACTGTACCTTAACCTCCGGTATATTATTGGCTGACCATGCCTGCTGGGGCCACTCACTCTGGTCCTTCCTGAGGAACGAAGGGCCTTCCCACCACAGGGAGGATGCAGCGAGGTCCTTGGGGTCAACACCCCTCGAGCCAAGGTCAGCTGGGTTCATGTTGGTTGGTACATGGTTAAATTGAAAGTCAGACGACAATTCATTGATTTCAGTTATCCGGTTACAAACAAACATTTTAAGATTTCTTGCATCAGTTTTTAACCAACCAAGGACGACGGTCGAATCCGTCCAAATAGTTTTTTGACTAATTTCAAATCTGAGTGACTTAATTATTTTATGACATAAACGTGCTCCCAACAAAGCTCCCAGTAATTCCAGTCTAGGTATTGTAGTGGGTTTCAAGGGGGCAACCCTAGCCTTGCCGCACAACAACCTAACTGTAACTTTGTTATTTTTATTTATTGTCCGTAGATAAACACAAGTGGCATAGGCCTTCTGAGACGCGTCTACAAAACAATGCATTTCTGTTATTATTGGGAGGTTACAACGAACATATCTTTCAATTTTTATATCCGACAAATAATGTAAGTTAGTGATAAAACTCAGCCAACTTCCTAAGAGACCGTTAGGTATAGGTTCGTCCCAAGATAACTTAGCGATCCATAACTGCTGCAAGAAAATCTTGGCTTTAATAATACTTGCGCAGATTAGACCTAGCGGATCAAAGATTTTACAAATAGTCGAGATTACTGATTTCTTTGTGTGTGTTGAAGCTAGTTCAATATTTGTTGGGAAATTAATAATATCCGACTTTGGACAATAGCACAACCCTAGGACACTGGACTCCTTGGTTAAATCGATTGGGTCGGAGATCGTGTCATCAGTTGTGAAGGCTTGTGTACAATTAGTCCGGATTTTCCTTAAGGGGAAGCATGCGGAATCTAAAATACCTTTTACACTTTTATATATATGTTGTAATTCCTGTTCTTCCTCTGCTCCTGTATTTAAATCGTCAATATAAAAATCACATCTAATTATGCTTGCTATTTTCTCATCAGTACATTCGTTCGCTAATTGCATAAGGCATCTAGTACTAAGAAATGGAGCAGAGGCTATCCCGTACGTCACAGTATTTAATTGCAAGACTTTGATATTATTATCTGCTGCCGTTCCGGATGACGAGGATTGATCTCTCCATAAAATTAACTGGAGATGTCGCTGAGAAGGATGTAAGGCCGTTTGTCGGTACATTTTCTCTATGTCCCCTAGGAGTATAAACCTATGTCCCCGGAAGCGTAATAAGATTGAAAATAAGTCGCTTTGAACGACTGGACCTACAGCTTGTATATCATTAAGTGATTTGCCTGTAGAAGTTTTGGCTGAGGCGTCGAAAACGACCCTTAATTTAGTCGTTTCACTTTTGTCCCGAATGACACAGTGATGAGGTAGGTAATTACCAGAACTTGGTCGTTCAACTTCCCTTAAATGACCCAAAACCCGGTATTCATCGATAAATTTGCTGTAAGCTTGTTTTAAGTGCTCATTTTTATTTAATTTGCATTCTAAATTTAAAAAACGTTTCTTTGCTAAGTGAAATGAGTCACCGAGACTAGTTTCCGGTTCCTTTAAGGGCATTTGAACGCAGAACCTACCGTCAGGCAGACGGCTGGTATTCTCTAAAAAATGATTTTCACAAAACTGCTCATCAACTGTATACGCTTTGGTATCAGTAGGTAATTCTTCAATCTCCCAGAATTTCTTAAGGGAATTGTCTATATCGATAAGTTGATTGAAGTGACAATAGACCTTTGCCTTAGGTTGACTAACACCTATCGGTCCGGCTATCAACCAACCCAGCTGCGATTCTTGCAACGTAGGCATGCTACAACCTAACTTGATTTGTTTTGTACCAATAATACTCCAAAAGATATCAGCCCCTAATAGAATATCTATAGACGAGGGCCGGAAGAACTTGGGATCTGCTAACTGAATACTATCAGGAATACCTATCTCACGAACATCTAATTCGACGCTCGGCAAACTGCCTGTAATCACTGGCACTAACAAACAAGAAACTCGCGCATTAAATGAAGTTGAACACGATTGAATCCTAACATCACAACTGCCGGAAATATTGGTTTTTATATTATTTAGACCACAAACATTTAATTTATCATTGGATGTTTTATTTAATCCTAACTTGCTTTGCATATTCTCCGTTAGAAACGACGACTGACTACCAGTATCCAGTAGTGCGCGGGCAATAACACTTGTATGATTAGTTTCGTTAATAATTTCTACCTGCGCCGTGCACAATAGCGTGTGAGTCATCGACACCACTGATAACGCGACGGGACCGGGAGCGGGCGAGGCAGACGCGCCCGGCTCGCTTAGCTCCGGTGCTGCACTATTCTCACTCTTATGCAATAAGGTGTTATGCTTTCCGCGACATACTTGACACGAGCCCTTTAATCGACACTGGTAAATATTATGACCAGTACGTAAACACTTAGTGCAAAGTTTTAACTTATTCGCTTCTCGAATTCTATTTTCGTAACTCATTGCTTTAAACTTGGAACATTCATGTACGAAATGACCTTGGTTACAAATAAGGCATAAATTTATTTTTGCGATAGAATCCGATGCGGTTAAAAATGACCTAACTGGGGTAGATCTATGAGTTTGGAAATTAGGTTTATAATCTGGTTTATCAGACCTATTATAATGTGTAGTCTCTAAGATATCCGCTCGACTACGCAGAAACGAATAAAATTCCTCCAACGTAGGTAAATGCGCTAAATTGTTTTTGCATTCTTCCCACTTTCGACTCGTAGTAGAATCTAGCTTTGCCGAGACGATAAATATAATTAAAACGTCCCACTGCTCTGTAGGAAGACCTAGTGTGCACAAAGACCTCAAGTTTCTAGATATATGATCGATTAAGAATCGTAATGCTTTAAAAGATTCCCTTATTATAGGATCAATGCTAAGTAACGCCTTAAGGTGATTATTAATCAAAATGTTTTTATTATTGTATCGATCACACAAAATTTGCCATGCATTATTATAATTATCAGCTGTAAACTCCAGAGATCTCACTACGACAGCGGCACCACTTTCTAAGCTAGACCTTAGATAATGGAATTTATTAATTAGTGGTATCGCATTATTCGTGTTTACAAGGGAGTCGAAAGTATCCCTATACTCTAACCATTTTAAATAGTTCCCGTCGAATTTCGGCAAATCAATTGTAGGTAATTTAATTGAATTCATAGAATGTGAACATTTAACTGACACACTCTCATTAGATGCGGTACCTTTATCGATATTAGCACATTCCATTAATTCTTCAGCCATGGAAAGAACAGAAAAGAATCTAGATTCTACGTTATCCCTAGCTGATATTTGTTCATCTAGGTCAGAACAAAGTAATTCTATTTCCGCCTGCAACTCGTTAAATTCGGTTAACACTTCCTGGATTCTACTGACCCTCATGGTTAATTCTTTAATTTGAATATTTGTTAATTTGTCTGCTCCAACTTGACTTAAAACCTGAAGGTAGTCATTAAATCTGGTTAACCTGCCTTTAACTACGCTGCGGCGTTTCAACAATTCCTTAAAATGGTCTTTCTCTTCCGTGGCCATTGCTTAACAATAGTGGATTATCGAGAAAAACTAATCGAAATGTTGAATCAAAGCAATGAATTAAGTAGGTTCAATAATTATGCAAACCCTCTCGATGAGCTGATGTCGTGGCACTGAAATCCAACCGTCTCAGCCGCCGACGACTCGTGCGAGCACGGGCCCCCAACCACAGGCGGCACCAGACGATCCACTTGCCTCTTCGACGGATAATCCGTTAAATCCTGGAAGTATCGGCAAATAATGTGAATAATAATTTTATTTTATTTTTTGAAGGTAGGACTATAAGGACGGTAAAATTTTGCGTTTAGCCCCAAATTAACGACGATATTAATAAGCTTCAAAATGCGCTTCGACAAGCAAAGAAGAAATAAGCAGGGCTTTAATTTAGTTTGACTCTTGTATAGGTCTGAACTGGAGCAAATGGTAGGTATACATATTATAGGTAAGACAATGGGCAATTTCAACTATAGCCGCAAGATTTAACATGCGTTGCTAACCCTAAGGATTAACGTGGAATTGCCTCTGTGCTAGTAATTTCACCGGTTGTCTTATCCCCACACCGGAACACAACAATACGAACACTGCTTGGTGGTAGGTTAAAGGATAAGATGGTGGCAGTGATACGGACAGACCCTGCACAAGGTGTCCCCACCGCTAAAGCTATGCACTTATAATTGCGAAGGAAGAGAAATTAGCATGAAATTATTATGCAGTAGGTAGGTACATTAAATTGCAATAGCCGAAAAACTATAATATAAAGAGAGTACGCGTAAGCATGATACTATCTTGACGTTCTCGGAGCGGAAAGTTACTTACACAAATTAAAGGGGAAAAAGAAAGTAATGAAAGGATAAGGCCACTTCCCTCAGGATAAATCCCGACGTCCAGCACCAACGGCGATCTTCGTCTCGTCCACCAGGGAGTGAAGGCAGCATACGCGCCAACCCAAATTCAGCTTCTTTGTTCCGTTGCAAATTTAAATTCGAGTAACGGTATTCCGAAGGTACTCGAATCCGTCGCTTGCAGATACGTTTGCTAATGATAGCAAAATTGATTCACGGTCGCCAGATGTTCGGAAATGAACTCGTTTAAAATAAAAAAGACTTGCTTCGTTATACAAATTATAATAAAATTAACAGATTTAGGTAAGTAGGTACAATTTCGGACGCGTGCGCTCCTATTGTAGATCTGTTGGCAAGTGCCGGCGCCGGCGGCGCCGGGCCGTCTCCGGTGGCGGCGCTGCGGCGCGGGCGGCGAACCAGTTCCCGATGACCCCCCGCGTCTTCTTGCCCCGCGATCGTCTGGGTCACGCATTAGAAGCGTAGACATCTATTCTATTCTATTCTAATTACTATGAAACTTGTTCCTTATTCAAGCGTCTCATTCAAATACCGTTAAAAGAAGTTAAGCAATCATTCGCTTAGCAAAATTAATGCATAATAATTACCGCAATAACGCTAGTGTGAAACATTTCAATACTCAGCTGGTATTTATCATGTGCGTTTAGCGCACCGCGTGAGAAAACTTTTTGCTGCCATTTTGTCGCATTAATTTATATGTCACGTAAACAAAATTATTGTAACTTTAGTTACTATCAGGTCCATGACCTCTCTCTGTTTCTTTTGCAGGTGAGAAGCAACATTTTATTTAAGATTTTTGAATGACTTTTTGAATTTCAACGGTAGTATGGTACGGTTACATTGTTTTCAAATTATAATGATACCCCATTTACTCAAATCAGTCCATTTTTAGAGCATGGATAAGGAGGATATAGAAATTATATTTAGAGACCGGAATATTGGTCTCGGACACTAATAGTGGACATTCCATTGATCACTAACGTACCTACATAAGCTTTTTTTTATGACAAAGAGAAGGCAAACGAGCACCCAGGCCACCTACTGGTAAGTGGAAACTGTGACCCATAGACATTCGCACAAGACTGCAATCCTAAGACTGCAAATGCGTTGCGAACCCTGAGGCCTGAGATGGAATGCCTCTATGCTACTCATTACACCGGCTGCCTTATCCCCAAACCGGAACACAACAATGTGAACACTACTGTTTGGCGGTGATGGATAAGTTTATAAACTTATTAGAAAACCCCTCTTTTAATTTCGAACAGTCGGATAACAAAACATGACATATCTTATGTTAAAAAGTGGTAACGGATAACCGGACACGGTACCGGACGCGGTAACGAAAGCAAAGAAGTAAAATGCGCACTGAGCCTGTCATAATTGTCATTTCTGATAATAATTGTTTAATTGATAGATATTATAAACTGCATTTCTAACAGCCACACTAACTGCCGCACTCAGACACGTAGAGACGTCAATTAAATGTAACGCTTGTTTAGTGACGTGTTGTCTTATTCTATTGCTATTGCAAAGAAAGTGACACCAGCAACTTTAACCAAGTATTAATTGACGTCTCTGAGTGCAGTAGTCAAAGGTGTCTTCCCGCTACACCGTACCACAACATGACCTTACTATGAACGTATCAGGCCGGGAAGATAATTAGTATTAAAATGTTGGTCGGTGACGGAACGGCCTAGTGGGCATACCTACTTTTAGCGACCGATCCGTACTCACACCAATTGGCCACACTGGTGTGACTATGGTTAATTTTATTTATCCGTAGTCACACGAACACATAAATAGGAGGAAGGTTTAGGTTAGGTTCGTTTTTATATCAGGCCCGGAGGGCCAGAACAACCCAGAAATAGGAGCTCCGCGCAAGCGGAGCTCCGTTGACTCTGTTGAGTTTGGTTTTGAAAGAGAAACAGACGCAAATTCGGTCTTGGTGTGACTACGGGTAAATAAAATGAACCATAGTCACACCAGTGTGGCCAATTGGTGTGACTACGGATCGGTTGTGATACTCTTATATACTTTTCAATACAAGTATATTTTTTTTGTCTGTCACGTTCCTATAACGGTCGTGGTATAATACGGTGTAGTAGGAAGGCACCTTTACTCGTTCGTTAGTAACGATTTTCCATACCAAAGGTCAAACAAAAAAAGAACGACGCTTTAAGTAAAAAAATCCATCTGGGGAACGGTTACTTCGTCATACGTTTGCATTTGACTAAACTGGAATAAGGTCTTATACCTAAATTAAAAGGCGAATTTGTATATAATTTCGGACTATACTCGAAAATCTAATTAAAGACCAAAATCCTAACCTGAACGGGCGCACATTCTCTGTGATTCCTGCTTTTTCTTTATCAATAAAAATACCTACACTTAAACCAAATGTGTTGTTTTTTAATGTCTCTGGGTCTTAAATCCTGTGGGAACTGTCAGAGTTTGGTCTTTAATTAGTATTTCGAGTATAGTCTTATTCCAGTTTAGTGAAATGCGACCTTAGTCGCATAAACTATATTAGTATCTGTGGTTTTACTTCAGGGTTTGTACAGTCAAGGAATTTAATTGCCATACCACTTTGGGCTATGTCAAAGTGACACTATAAATAAAATCATTATTATTTATTTATTTATTTAATGGCAACCGGTCGCAATATCGAGCAACCATTTCTGCCAATGTCAAGTTTGTATTTTACATTTACATATCAAAAAAAAATCATAAGGCAACGTTGTACGGTGATCCCCTAGCCTCCGTGAAGTGATGTAGGTAGAACTTTACGAAGACCAGATGGGATTTTCTTGGAGCAATCCTTCCAAAGGCGATACGTGTTCAAAGTTGAATTCTTCATTATACTGCACATTTGAATGTTAATTTACTGCATATTAATACATCATTACTATCCATTAAACAACAAAATATGCAAAAAAATTAAAACAAATACGAAAACGACACCATCTTGTCAAATACCCAAAGAGAATCCAATAAAATCATAAGAAGTCTCTTACGTTTTGATTGATTACGTCACTTCGAAACAGTCCAAAGTGGTATAGGAATTCAATTCCTTGACTCTACTATAATCGTATCAAATTTGGCGCTTATATCGACGGTTCTGTGACTCAACCTCGTATACAGAACATTATCCAGTATAAACTGACACGTACTAAGTATGCACTCGCTTAGTTCGTGAGTGTCCGTTTATACTGGTAAATATTCTATATACGAGGTTGAGTCACAGAACCGTCGATATGTTAAACCGTTTTACAATACAATAACAAAAAAAAAATGTTAGTAAATCGGCCATAATATGTGAATAAAAAATCACCTGCCGTCTATTACGGTTCAAAAGTCACAGAACATTAAAGTTAAGATAGACAGACAGACAGACGGACGGACGGAGCACATACTTAGTAATAGGGTCCCGTTGGACGCTTTTCGGGTACAGAATCAAAATGTCTTACCATCGAGGTTTGACCTTACGAGTAGGTCTGTTAGCTTCGAAGATAGATATATACTAGCAACTAGTCTAACAGCGTCGTTATCTAGGTTAGACACAATACTCCCGAGGTCGACACATGCCTAACATGTAGTTAAAACGCACTGACGGGTCAAGAGGCGTGCCAGTGAAGGAGAAGAAATGAATGACGATGTTTTATGGCAATCGGCTTGATATGTATTATTTAATAAAAGGTTTGACACTGAGGCCTGTATTAATAAACTGATCTCAACTCTTCTTCTTCTTCTTCTTAGCCCCGCGGCTACTTCAATAGCTACTACGGCGGGGATATGGCATTTCCACAATGAAATGATTTCGCCAATATCAAATACTCTAACGCTGTCTCGAGATGCGTCTAAAATGACAGTGTTCTATGCTTTGGCGTTTACTTTGACGTATCTTTTGACGGGCCTCACAGTCAAGATGAATTTATTAATACGGCCCTAAATTCAACTCATGAATTAGGTATTAGATTGAGTTTTTATTTACTCAACAAATTATGATTTCGATATCGAAGTAACATGGGCTAACCTGAAATAAAGGCTGTGTTTTTTTATGGCAATGGGACGGCACGCGAGCACTCAGGCCACTGGTGGTAAATGGGATCTGAGACCCAAAGACATTTGAAATCTCAAGACTACAATCTCAAAACGGCAATCCTAAGACTTCAAATGCGTTGCCAACCCTGAGGACTGAGATGCAATGCCTGTATGCTAGTAATTTCACCGGTTGTCTTATCCCCACACCGAAACACAGCAATGCGAACAGTGCTGCTTGGCGGTGGGTTAATGCATATCATGGTGGTAGCAATCCGGACGGACCCTACACAAGGTCCTACCACCATTATGGAACTAAACTGTGACTGAACTCAAAGTATAATGAAAAAATAAATATACGCGGTACAGATATCGCCTCAATCTGTGTGAGAACTGTTGTCATCTCTTCGTATGTTAAGTTGGTTAAAGAAAGAACTCTTTTTAGATGATGTTTCACAGACTTTACGCAAGCTTCAGCTAGCCCATTAAAGTGGGGGCTATATGCTGGTGAAAATTTAAAGTTGATCGAGAGATTTGACGCTTCAGAGCTCAAGTAGTCGGAGTTAGATTTAAGAAACCTTGACAACTCATTACACGCACCGACAAAACAAGTACCGTTATCTGAATATATATTGATAGGTTTTCCTCTGCGAGCAATAAACCTGTTTAGTGCTGCTAGGAAGGTTGTACCACTTAAGTCGGTGACAAGTTCTATATGTACTGCCCGGGTAGCCAAACAAACAAATATACATAAGTAAGATTTTATTAATGTGCCACCACGGCCCTTTCGATTCAGTATCATGACCGGTCCCGCATAGTCGACGGCAGTGTTACTGAAAGGGAACTCAGCGTGAAGGCGATGCGCGGGAAGATTACCCATGATAGGTTGATGTGTTTTTCCTGAAAACCTGCAACATTTTACACACGCATGGACAATCTTCCTAGCTAAGTTTCTTCCATTCAGTACCCAAAATTTATGACGTAACGTAGCTAATAATGTTTGGGGCCCTATATGCATTAATATTACATGATAGTGCCTAAATATAAGTGTAGCAATATGATGTCTTGCGTCAAGAAGTATTGGGTGCTTAGTGTCATAGTCATAAAATGAATTGCTAAGTCTACCTCCCACTCGAATTAGCGCGTCATGTTCGTTATAAAATGGATTTAGGTTATTTAATTTACTTTTAGGAGGTAAAGATTTTTGGTTTTTTAATAAGTCATATTCTTGTGTAAAGTATTCATGCTGAGCAAATCTAATTAAAGAAGTTAAAGATGAAGTCAATTCGTGAATTTTTAGGTAGCCTTTACGTTTGTTTTGGCGATTAAAATAATTGAAGATAAATCGTTGTACATAGGCTATCACGCGTTGTAGCTTGCTAAATTCAGAGAATCGGTTAATGAACTCAGAGTAATAGGTAAAATATTCGTAATTATTTTTGTTCATATTTAAATGACATTGGACTTTGAACTCTGGTAGTTCTGTGTCCTTAATGTGGGATGGCTGTTTAGGCCAGTCTGATTCGTTTTGTAAAAGAAAGGGCGGTCCTGACCACCATAACTTGGAGGATTCTAACTGGGTGGCGTCTGCACCACGTGACCCTATGTCAGCTGGGTTCAGTTTAGTAGGTACGTAACGCCATGTACTAAATTCCGATTTTTCTACTATTTCACTGACTCTGTTAAAAACAAAGGGTTTAAGTAAGTGTGCCTTTTGTGATCGTATCCAACCTAGGACAATTGTAGAATCGCACCAGTAGGTACTTCTACTTATAGGTAATCTAAGTGAGGATTTAACTTTGTCGGCTAGCCGCACAGCAAGGAGTGCACCGGAGAGTTCCAACCGCGGAACTGTCATTGCTTTCAATGGAGCCACTCTGCTCTTGGCTGTCAGTAAATGTACAGATACATCACCACGACCAGAGATGCATCTTAAGTAAACACACGTGGAATAAGCTTGTGTCGATGCATCACTGAATGTATGAATTTCAGTTGATAAGACGTCATCGCAAAGAACATATCTAGGTATTTTTATGTTATTTAAGTCACGCAACGAATTTTTAAATTTGTGCCACAAATGTTCAATTTCAGAGGGAATAGTCTCATCCCACGTTATTTTTGATGACCATAATTTTTGTAAAATTACTTTCGCGATGAGTATACAGGGGTTAATTAACCCTAATGGGTCAAATATTTGTGACATTGATGATAAGATGGAACGTTTACTTATGTGGTTGGTTTCATCAATATTGACTGAAAACAGGAGTGAGTCTTCTCTACAAGCCCACAGTAATCCTAGTGTTTTATTATATTCATTATGGCATAAATTAAGTAATTCGTCACTGCTATTTTCGCCAATTAATTTTGATATGATCTGTGTGCTGTTGGAGCACCATTTGCGGAGATGAAACTGACCACTTTCTAATTGATTAATTACACCCTCGCAAATGTCTATTAGTTGATTTTCAGTGGCTGCCCCTGTAATTAAATCGTCTACGTAAAAATCACGAATAATAACTTCAGCAGCCGTTTTATTGGTACATTCGTTACCCAGCTGCACGAGACACCGGGTCGCGAGATAAGGCGCGGATGCTGTACCGTAAGTAACAGTGTTCAGTTTGTACTGTTTTAATTCTTCGTGGGGTTGAAACCGCCACAGTATTTGTTGCAACGGTTGTTGCGACTGGGTAACGTTTACCATACGATACATTTTCTCAACATCCGCAGTGACGACAAACTTATGTTGGCGAAAGCGTATTAGGATGCTGACAAGGTCATCCTGCACAGTCGGACCTATCTTTTGTATTTGATTAAAAGACACGCCAGATTTTGTCGCTGCAGAAGCATCATAGACCACACGTAATTTAGTAGATAAACTGGATTCCCGTAGGACACCGTGATGCGGCATTATGTAAGTGTAAGTATCATTTTCTGGGTTCTCATTCAATGACATGTGATTTAATGCTAAGTAATCTTTAATGAAGTTACAGTATTGTTCTTTAAATAGTGGTTCACGTTTAAATCGACGTTCCAACGACAAGAACCTGGACAACGCCTGCTCATATGAGTCCCCTAATTTATTGGGGGATTCCTTTAGAGGAATTGTAACTTCGAAACGTCCATCAGGTAGACGGATAGTATCGGCGGCAAAGCTTTGTTCACATTCTTGCTCTTCTTTAGATATTTGTCTACGATTAATGACAGTTTCTAACTCAAAGAACTGGGTTAATTTATTTTGTAAGTACTCGTCATTATCGTTAGTAATCATGTGATTGCAATGGACTGTATTAATTTTATGGTTATTAAGAAGTTTAATTGGGCCGGAAATCAACCAACCGAATTTGGTTTTAGATAATGTCGGTTTATTTTTACCGAGTGATATGTTTTGGGGACAAAGTACTGACCAAAACATGTCAGCGCCGAGAAGCATATCTATTTCGGACGGCATATGAAATGTGGGGTCCGCCAACGTAATGTTTGACGGTAATTTTAAGTTTTTGTAGTCAATTTGTGCAGTTGGCAACAGCTGTGTGATGTGGGGAACGACATAACAGTTTACGTTCTCACTATAATTGTTTATTAAGGACGATATAAGGACGTCACAGCGCTTTGACAAGCGTGAAGATTGAAAATTCAACCCTTGCACTACCGTTGAGGTTGAACGCGTAGTTAAGTTTAGTTTAGTGCACAGATCTTCTGTTATAAAACTGGATGTGCTGCCATTATCTAACAAGGCTCGCACTGTATGATTTTTGCCATTTTGATCAGCAACCTGCAGCAATACAGTAGACAATAGAACACAGCTGTCATGGATGGCGGATAAAGTAATGTTCTGAGAGATTTGACCTTGAGGTTCAGGCTGTGACGCAGAATGTAAAACAACATCACTATCTAAAGCTGCATGTTGAATTGGTGACGAGTTGTGTTCATGCAAGAGGCTATTGCGATGCTTATTGCAAACGCGACACGGACCTAGCTTACATACATTTACTGCATGACCTTGACGCAAACAATTCAAACATAATTTAAGCGCCTTGGCCTTTTCAACCCTAGCTTCTAAAGGAAGCGATTTAAATCTTTGGCAAAGATAAATTGCGTGACTACTCTTGCACAGTGGACAAACGAATGTTCGAACCTTAGGCGGCGGCGAATTCGCAACAAAAGACCTTTGACGAACGTGGGTGGTATCACTGAACCTACGTTTCTTATGAGCTTCGTCGATTGTTTCCAATAAATCAGCCCGATTTTTAAGGAAGCTAGTAAAGTCGATGATTGTAGGTAACTCTTTTAAAGTATTGCGATGAGTTTCCCATTCACGATTCGTTACCGAGTCAAGTTTATTGGAAACAATGTGGATAATTATAACATCCCAGTGTTCAACAGGAAGTTTTAGGGTTTTTAATGCTCTTAAATTCCTATTTATTGTGTCTACAACACCACGCAACAATCTAGATGATTCTTTGGTCATGGGGTCCAAGCTAAAGAATGCTTGGATGTGGTTGTTAACAAGGAGCCGCTTGTTATTGTAGCGCTCACAAAGAAGATCCCAAGCTACGTCATAGTTGTCACTCGAAAAGTCAAGGGATCGGATAATTAATGCGGCACTGTCCTTTAAAGCTGCACGTAAATAATGAAATTTATTAATATTGGGTATTGAACGGTCTGAATGGATAAGACTACTAAAGGTATCGTGGAATTCCAACCAGTCATGATAATGCCCCGAGAAAGTAGGCAAGTGGATAGTAGGTAATTTAAGGTTTGGCCCACCTTCACGCACAGTACAACCAGAACCTGTGTCCGACGAGAGGCCGGCGCCGGCGCCGCCCGCGCCCGCCGGCGCCAGCAGCACCCGTGCGCGCGCCACCGCGCCGAAATACTGCGTCTCGAACGCCTCGCGCTCCGCGAACTGCTCGGCTGGAATATCACATATGGATTCGATATCACTTTGTATGTCATCAAAATTACCGTAAAGTTCCTCTAATTTGGATAAGCGGATATTTAGTTCAGTTATTTGAAGCGCACTTAATGTTTTACAACTATCTATAACTTCTAAATAGCTTTTAAAATGCGTAAGCTTAGTTTTGTATGTGCCACGCTTCTTAATTAAGTTCTTTATGTCCATGGCTATAATGAAATTAGCAACCAACTAATTAAGGCAAGACCTTGTACCTAGTTTAGACCAATCTAGGTTTAAGATGGACCTAAATAGAATGAATAGAAGCACAAGCACGATGTAATGAGTTGCTAGGAAAAATAAAAAAGATTATAATATTTATGCAAAAGTTGAAGAAAATAAAAGAATGAATTGCAATACTTAAATGAGCATAAATGAAGCGAAGTGAGGGTGTGCGTAAAGTACGTGCGAGATAAGCAAGGCGTGACGTTGCACGAAACCGGTCCGCGCGACGCGTAGTAACAGCAGCGGCGGCGGAAGGTTCTAGAACATTCGAGAATAATAACGGTTATCAAATGCAACAACAGCTCGCACACACAACATTGACGTCCGCTACAACTAGACACTCTGAAATGAAATATTATTATCTTAATTAGAATGAGAATAAACCCCAATGTTCCCTATTGCACATAAAATAACGGGAAAAATGAACATCCACGTAATAAGTAACTAGGGTTATTCCTGTTTCAACTTAATATGGAATTAATGTAATATAAGATAAATTTCTGTTCTTTAATGGCAGAACAAGAAGAAAATATAAGTTATTTATATGAGAGGGAGAAGGCCAACAAAGACCACCCAATAGCAGGTACCTAAGCGGGATCTAGGGCCCATGGAAATTTAAATTCTCAGAGCTACAAACTTTAAGAGTGTAATCCTAAGTATGCAAATATGCACATGAATAACACGTCACAAAATAAAGGATTTGTGAACACTAATTAATTACTCACAAAATAAGGGATTTGCGAAATTTAATAAAATAATGATTAAAGTAGAAGAAGGCGAAATCGGAACGAACTCACAGTACCGCTACTCTCAGGACTCACTGCGACCTGTTTCCCGTAGGCGCGGCTCCTCCCGTTAACGCTTGTTCTTGCTAGGTATCTTCTTGATTTTATTGTGTTATTGAAACACTCTCATAGCTTCGGACACCGTTGATGCATCCAGCTATTTACTTGCTGATTGTGACTCGTTAATCTTTCCCTCCAAGTAACGACCGCTTGACACGTCAGCGCAGTATTTCCTTTGTCTTGCTTGACCTTTGTTCTGTTCTCTGGTAATCCGGTTCGTATAGGCCCAAAATGGAGACTCCGGGACTGCAGGCTGGACGTAGTGTAGCAGGTGGAGGAAATTAATGAAACGGTGTAACTTTAAGTGCATTTATTCGAGCACAAACGATATAAAAAAAAGTAATATAAGTGCGTCGTTGCGTTAGACCGTTCCGAAGGCGAGTGAGCGGCGGGGGTCGCCGCGCAGTGGAGATCTCGACGTGAGCATGTGTGTGTGAGTCGTATGCGTGACGGAGCACACACACACGCTAGGCGTTAACACTACTAACATTTGTTTCCATAAATTTTACGTCAATCCTATATATTTTGTCCATTTTAGAAAATCGCTAACTTAGCGTTAATAAACCCCCAGTAGGCGTAGCCAAGATGCAATCGGTTCTAACGTTTCTGTTTTATATCGATTTTAAATATAATATATGGAGTTGACATAGCGGTCGATGCGATCTGTCATCAGCTTACGTCAATCGTATACATTTAATCTATTTACTTAAATCGCTATGTGTCTTGACCAAGCCCCCAGTAAGCGTAGCCAAGATGGAATCGGTACTAACGTTTCTGTTTTCTACCGATTTGAAATGTATGGAGTTGACATAGCGCTCGACGCGATCTTTCATCAGCTTACGTCAATCGTATACATTTAATAGATTTACCAAAATCGCTACCTATGTGTCTTGACCAAGCCCCAGTAAAGTCAAAGTCAAAGTCAAAGTTCTTTATTCTTCAAATTAGGCATAATATAATGCACCTATGAATGTCAAAAAGCATTACCACCGGTTCGAAAAATAAAACCTTTGCCCCGAGAAGAACCGGCGTAAGAAACTCGGCAAGGTATATTTTTTTCAAGAAAAAGGTTTACATCATTACATTATAATTATAAATAGTTTACAACAGTAATTATAAACAGTAGGCGTAGCCAAGATGGAATCGGTACTAACGTTTCTGTTTTCTACCGATTTGAAATGTATGGAGTTGACATAGCGGTCGACGCGATCTTTCACCACCTTACATCAATCCTATAAGTTTAGTCAATTTACAAAAATCGCTCACCGAGCGTTTTGCATCTTGACTAGTCCCAAACTCCCGCCTAGCTTGTCGCTTCCGCTTCGCTTTCATACTTTGATGGTTTCCAAGTCCACAAATGCCGCCGCAATAAACTGAGTCTGGTTCTCCTATTGTAGCTCGATTTTTTTGAGTCCTTTAAAACCTAACGTTTATTTTACCTAATTAGTCATAATAAGTTTCTAGGGACCTTCATGACCGTGGTTGCGGAGCTCCTTCTCCTCGTAGGTGAAGCGCTTCGCGCCTTGTCGCAACTCTAATGTAAGCGAAACTAGGAGGGTAAAAATGACCTAATTAGGTATTTATTTTACATTTATTACATACAAAACAATGATAAATTCCAACAGCCATTATAACTTAAGATTATTTGATCTAAAAATCATTATAAATAATCATTATTAGTTTTAGTACATTATTTTTTAGTAAAAGTAAACAAGGTTTTATTATAACTTTAGGTCTAGTAATCAATTATGATATACAAGTTTAGCTGTCATAACGGATTATTCGCGGTAGTTCCTCTGGATGTTCCTTCGAAGCACTAGTTCCATCACAAGAGATGAAGGACGTAGGGGAAGATGGGGTGGCTTCGTACAAAGGGAGCATTCGTACAGTGGTCATATCTCGACTATGCAACATGCTGAAGCGTTCATATTTGTATGCGCGACTGCCGCTCATATGCGTAGGCTACCCTCAAAAAGCGATGGCAGTGCGGCAGCAGCTTTCGCCACAAATAATTAATATGTGTTTTCGCGACCCGAAAGTAATTTTTGGTTCTCCTTTGAATGTGTCTGTCTCTAATAAGTTTTACTCGTATTAGATTTTTTATATATGTATAGTTTGTAATTAGATGCTTGAGATTAATATGTAAACAATAGTTTTGGGATTACTTTAACAGTTATTTTTTATTTAGTTTTTTTTTCGGTTCGTTTTGGTTGGGGTACCTTCGTACAGTCAAAATGTATGTAATTATATACTGTACGAATGCACCCCATGAAAGTTAAAAAAATGTATATCAAGAATAATTATAATCACAAAACCAGATCAGTAAGATATGCCTAAAAGGTGACTGAAACAGGTGAAATAGCTAAAAAACCTAATAAATCCTGGGAAAAACTAATAGTGTACGAAGCCACCCCACGTATGGGGTGCATTCGTACAATTCTCATTTTTTGGGAAAGCTATTATATCTTGGCACAGTTGCTTTGTATCCAAACTGAAATATACAATTATTATAGCCAAATAAGTGGATGATAAAGTAGCATTCATCTCATTTTGAAATAGCAGTTAGTTTTTTTTTAACAATTCTTAAAGTAAAAAGTGTACGAGGCCACCCCATCTTCCCCTACTGCTTTTTTTTCGCTTTTGCTCCTTTACAGAGGAACATCTAAAGGAACTGCCGCGAATAATCCGTCAGGACATTAGAGCTAATGAAAATTATAATCATACGGCTAATGAAATTAGCTTTTATGTTATTTAGTCTAGTGGTGGTTTACCGCAAGTGCTTGTTTAAATATGTTAACTCATCGCATTAATACTGTTACAGTTCATAACTTAAATAATTGCATTGTGTGAAAACTATTACATCGGTAATTAGGTTATATTATGCATTATGGAAATTACGAGAGGATGTTAAGTTTGTACGTGTTGGATTCCTTTCTTGTGTGATAATGCGTAGGGAATGAAAATAGAGCTTAACTGCAGTTGTCACGGGTACTTCAATCGTTGTCCTAATACATAGTTTTTCCTAATTTTCAGTGTTGTTATAATACAACCCTAACCTAACCGAATCGCAAATACAATTGGAAAACATAAAGATGCCAGACTCATCTGAAAACCAGTTTAGGGCAAATGAAAATTCGGACAAACAATGTGTTAGGACAGACGTTGTTAGGGATTTATACGTATTATTAATTCTGGTTTATTTACAGGTGTTATAGAAACCTCACATAAACCGAAGGGAAGCGAGGGCATGTCGCTGGTTCAGTCGAACTCTAGGTAGCTGTATATTTTAGTACCTTGTCGCCTCAACGTACAAGAATGAGAGAGGTTTGAATTTATTATATAGCTGTGAGAAAGTAATAAAATGATCGGCTAAATATGAGTTCGATGAAACTGTACACTTAATTTCATTTTAGGTTAATATCAGTTCTTAAAGGGGCTTCTAAACGGGCCATCTTTTGCTGCAATTTGTGGCAGGCAACTAGTGCTATCTTACTCTTACTTCGTATGTTAGAGCAAGATGCATGTAGTTGCCGGCCACACATTGCCGTGAAAATGTTGCTCGTTTAGAAGCCCCCTAATACATTGATATTGTCCATGTACAGCACTTTTATGCATTTTATACCAATAATGGAGACTTCACTCGTAATTCAAATTTAATACAGTCTTAAATTGATTGTTGTAAAACAAATGAATAACCCTTAGGAATCTACTGTAAAATAAGAATCAAGGGTCCATTATTGGTGCCTTGTCCATTACTGGTTCCATCACCCTACCTAGTCTGAAGATTGGAGTATTGAGATTGCGAATGTCTATGAGCCTCAGCCCACTTACCATCAGGTGACATGTGTGTTTGTTTTTCCTCTCTATGACATAAAAAATAGTGAAAATAATATATATATCGGTTAGGACATATATTAACACCGTGTCTAGCGGTTTTAGCGTTCAACTGGTGTTGTTAATAAAATCTGTCAGATTCTTTTTGACATTTACAGTCTACTTTTTATATTCAATAATTAAAAAACTAATCTTTACCATGTTCACGCACATCTGAAATTAATATTTGCTCTGGGTTACTTTTCTCTGATAGATTTGTTGTAAGCAACGATGTACTAAAAGTAAAAGTCCTCAAATATCTCCACTTTGAATATCATTCTTCAGCAGTTATGACGTTCTCAAAAATATGACATAAAGTTGACATTAGTGTCATCTTCTCGCTTTCATTAACATCCTAATATTCCTTGTCTTCAAGTAGATCGAATTAAAATATCAATGTTTTTACCATTAGCCAACAACATCTGGTGTCATTTTGATTCTTATGCCATCACGATAAGGAAAAAAGCAATGTTAGAAAGAAAAATGTAACTGCATAGTGTAATTTAGAGACGAGACCCTATCAAGTAGTCTCCAATAATGACATGATAACAACATCGCAAATTACCCCACTCTATTGGAGAAAATTGGTGGAACCATTATCAGACCAGTCCAGCCGTGATGCTATGGCAAAGCATCTGGTTTTATTTTGGTGCCTTTTCATTTTTCACCCATATCGGAATTGCAACTCGGCCGAGGAAGGTTCCGCGAGCCCATCCGACCGTGAACGGTCGGGAAAAACGCAAGTTTATACTACACATGTATAAATATACCGTCTACCAACGATAGTGATTCAGTTTTGCGCGATCGCTTGCAACAAAATGGTGGATGAACGGGCGGGGTGAAATAATAAAACAAAAGAAAGTGAACTGCACGTAGTTGTGTAATCAGTGACGCGTTTGCCTAGTAAAAGTCAATCAATCGATCAAAATGACGCTACGCATGAAGGTGTGGTGCCAGACGACAGTGGTGTTCTGCATAGTTGTTCTCACAACAGCTGATAAGAGTTACGAGAATAAACTGACAAAACTATGGTCATTATCAAGTGCCTCAAATAGTGATGGACCAAGGACTGCCATTGTTAATGTAACCAGTGCTTCAATACTGATAGAGCCTTCCAACGGTGCAGCAACAAGGACATCCAGGGACTCTAGAGTTCCTCACAGTTACCAGAGATACGCCTTCAAGCCCCGCGCAATACCACTCAAGAGGGGTGAGCAGCCGTCTCAAGTTGAAAGGAGTGTTTATTATACACAGGATAATAATAAGTATAAGTCTGAGATTCTTTTCCCCGGTAATTATTTTCCAATTGCCGAAGAGAAAAGTAATGAGAACTTGACGCAAGACTACAACCCATTGGAAGGGGGCCCGTTCCAACCGCAGACGATACCTTTGATGAGGGATCAGCAGTTCCAGAGGAGATCTCTGGACGTAGATGAGGAGCCTATGATTGAAAAACCTGAAGGATTCTTTGAGCCCTCCGCGCAAAGGAGATCTATATCTTGTAAGTATTTGAAGATAGTTTTCTAAAGTTTAAATTTCTAAGACTTTCCCAAGTATCTTACATTTAATTACTATAATTCCAGAATAAAAAGAAAAAAGTTTAGAAGTCTCTTTGTGTTTTCGTTTTTATTTTATCAAATAAAGTCCTAGAGAAATATATACTACGTCCAATAAAATACGAGTTTCAAAGACAAAAATATTAAAGACATTAAGAACTCTAAAGCAGAATAAGTTTTATAACCTCCTGAGTATTTTAATAACAAAAAATGCATACAACAATTGATACAATAAGTCTGTTCATCTCCTCATTAGGGACTTTATGATTGTTGCTTTTCATAGCACTTTCACCTTCATCCATAAATACTCTATAATAATAAAATGTGTTCACTAGAATAACAAAATTCTCTCCTGAACGGCATTTACCTACTTCATTATCAATAACAAAGAGACTTTATACATTCTCTTCCTAAATAACTACATCAGCCACTATTATTTTCTCAATTTGCAAACTATCTACTACATTTTTACCTGATTGCCAATTTAATGGTGACTTTACATTCTCCACACCGTCATTATCTACCGTTACCGTTGAGCCATCATCGTCTTCTTCAAACCCCTAAATTTCAGTAATGCAACCCGTCATCTTTTCCGCCTGTTGGTAATGTAAATATATATAACAGCACCGCGTGGTCAACTGATCCGACGAGAGGTTCCGCTACACTGGGCATGATAACCATTCCTAGCGAAATAATGGAAACAGAACATTCGATGAACAGTTTTTGTTCTGTAATTGTTTATTGGTTCGTTGACTTTGGTTGCGTCTTATTTTACCCGCCCAAATTATAATCCGATTATTTTCGAGTGACGTTACTTAAGATTGTGGATTGCGTGATTCTTGTGAATCCTAATAATACTGGTTATTATTTAAAAATGCGTTTGTAACTTTGGTAATATCTTATTTCAGTACAAACGGTAGAATACAAAATACTAATTATTGTTACTCAAATCTAGCATCAAAATTACCTCAAACGAAACGCGGGTTAATACTTTTATTTTAAATTCTGGTAAAACCAATAATTAGATACTTTGTGATATTGCAATTCAAGTCGTTTTCCGGACAAGATAAATGTTAATGTTATTATTTAACATTACTTTATTCTTAACATGAATCAATTTATTACAACTCTAAATATGAATCTAATTCAAAGCAATTAGTAAAAAATATTTCAATTATTTAGAAACCACGTTCTGCGTGTGGATTTATCAGATAAAGAAAACGCAACGTTAACACCCATGGCGATATTGTAACCATCTCGTTAATTATCCAGTGTTGTTACGCATGAAACTATTGTTCATAATAGACCTGTTATTAAAGAAAATTATAGTAGAAAATTGCACTATTCATTGTAAAATGTAATTTTCTAGTTAGCTACTTATGTTTTTACTATAGTTAATATAATATATTAATGAATGAGCAATTAAATAACTAAATAACAGCGACTTAGTAGGTAGGTAGATAATAAACAATTTCTAAATAAATACCCTAAAATGTACGTGTAATAATTATCATGTTTCAGACCTCTTTGGTGATGGTGATGAAGAAGATGAAGATGATGACACGGAAGGCGAATACGAAGCAGGTGATGAAGATGGCAAGGGACACACGCATAAGAAGCCTAAGAAGAAGCCAAAGAAGTTGACAAAGTACATGATGCCTCTGCTTCTGGCCTACAAGATGAAGTACTTCGCATTAGTTCCCTTGATGATCGCTGGTTTGGTGTTACTGGTTGGAGCGACTGGCTTAGCTGGATTCTTCTTCGCCTTGTTTGCTGCAGTCATGGGCTTACAAAAAGGTGGTTACTAAATTGTAGGTAAATAAAGTCGACGTACACTCACAGTGGCCATCCAAACGTAAGCAAATTCAATCTTTGAAAATCTTAAAGGAACCTGAAGTATTCGCGTACATTAAGCAATAGACAACGATTGCTTTTTGAACGTTTCACTATGAATATAGGTGTTCATCCACCGATGTGTAAACTGGCAGAACTACTTATACTTTAAAGAATTTCAATCAAGTACTGAATGTTGTAAAATATTTTGGTATAACTGTTGGTTCTGTTGTTCCTTTTCGTGAATAAGTGCTCGCGCTGTTGTAAATATCTTTCCGTGTTTAGGTAGTCTTTGTTGTTTATTTAGTTATTTATTTAATTTATTATTACGAATAAACTGAACCAAATCGATATAGCAATGTATATGATAGTAGTTACCATTGAATGACGTACGGTATTGTATGTATTAAAATTGTAAACACAATGATCATACGAATATATTAAAAATATAATGACACTATGCTCTGATTGTTAATGATTTTTATTAATCCTTCTACTATTTAATGGGTAAGCAATAGACATTTTTTATTTTATAACAGCATCGCTAAATTTTTATTCTAGTTATTAAACAAAAGCTAAGGTTTTAATTATCTTATATGAACTGAATTAAAAAAAAAACTTGTCTTCATTCTCTACGCTATTCCCGAAAGTCATTTAAAAAACTACGAGATTTCAGTCTCCCTTAATATTCTTAACAAAAAATTGAATAAATAGCAGATAATCATTTATAAAGAATGTATGTAAATGAAAACCTACAAAGTAAGCTACTAACGAATTATTATAAAATATATAATACAAGTGTTTTTTGTGGATTTTTCGCAGATATTCCTGCTAAGTTGGGATATGTAGCAACTAACGAAATATATAAAAAATATAGATTTATAATATTAGTACTTAATGAAAAAGGCAAACGAAACGATACGAAAGAAAGTAAATAGCCAACGATTTTCTTGAACAGCGATCGATAAGCGTGAAATTAGTCTCCGGCGCATAATGGTAGGGCGATGGCTGCGCTCTACTTACAACGACGAGACCTTTCCATCTGTATAATATTATTAATTACGACTTATAAATAGTCGAAAAGGTAAAGTCAAGCGTGTTAAGTTACTAAGGAAAATAGTTTCAAGTGAGGAGCGTCCACAAAGAACACATTAACAAAGTGTCTTCCCCTTAACAAAGACAATAGGAAAAGTGCATTTTTTTTTCTATGGCTTAGGGAAGGCAAACGAGCACACAGGCCACCTGACGGTAATTGGAAACTGTTACCCATAGACATTCGCATGCACAAGACTGCTGGCCTAAGACTGCAAATGCGTTGCCAACCCTGAGGACTAAGATGGAATGCCTCTATGCTAGTCATTACACCGGCTGTCTTATCCCCAAACCGGAACACAACAATGCAAACACTGCTGTTTGGCGGTAGGTTAATGGATATGATGGTGGTAGCGATCCGGACGGACCCTGCACTAGGTCCTACCACCCGCAAAAAACACAACACATAATGGACACATTCTTAGCTAAGTCTGTCTTAGAAGTTTATGTCAGATTCAAAATACTTATTAATCATAAGACTAGATTGTATTTAAATGGAATAGTTTATAAGATATTTCATTTGGTAATAAAAAAAAGGAGTGTCCACACTGACGCGTAAAATACGGTGACGTAGCAACAACATGGCGCCAATTTTGACGGACCGGTGTGGTCACAGCTTCACCAGGGCCTGTATTTAACTCAGTAATGACCATGGTTTTGACGTATTGCCTTTAACTTAGCCGCCATTATTGGCAAGTAAATAAGAGCTATCGTAACGTTCACGATACGATAAGACGTCAACAGTAATATTGTTTTCATCACACTTGCTCGTAAATGGTGTTATTCCATGCCTGTATACAGAAGGACAATGGCCTAAATTGTTCCCACGGGAATTATGGCGAGTTTGTCATCCCTAGGGAGTAATGACTTTCTTTTTAAAATTTGCAACTGTTTCGTACATCATTTCTGACTAAGGAGGTTTAATTTTCAGCCAAAAATTAAATCGGTTTCTAATTTCATCTTTAAAAATTAGCTAAAGACTAACTTACATTACACAAAACCTATACGCTTCATTAAACTTCATTATTTTTATACCTATTTCAAGTTTATATCAACATTTATCATTAATTTTAGTAATTATACATTTTTATCAAATTGGCTAAATCTGGCTCGAATCCAGGTCGAAACTAAACGCAGTTATTA
This sequence comes from Acleris sparsana, assembly GCA_923062465.1. Classification (NCBI taxonomy): domain Eukaryota; kingdom Metazoa; phylum Arthropoda; class Insecta; order Lepidoptera; family Tortricidae; genus Acleris; species Acleris sparsana. The sequence goes on along the minus strand of OV281307.1, from coordinate 9,591,851 downwards.
TCTGTGGTAGAGGTCACAAAAAAAATATCGTTTCCATTTACGTTCCCGTTCGTCAAAAGTTATAGTTTATATTTTGCAGAGTTAAAGTGTTTTCTCTTTGTTTTTTTTCCTCGCAAATGTGATGAAAACCATTGTGTGTATCACAGGCAGTTAGGGGATTACTAACTCGAGTCATTAAAAGCCCTCCGCCTTCGGCGTCGGGCTTCTAACACTCTCGTTAGTAATTCCCTTCATACTACCCTTGATGCACAATGTACTATTTACCGTGTCAACTGTCAACAAAGAGGAAGTAAAAGTCCAAAAAAATAAATAGCTTCACAAATTTAATTTTTCCTCATTTGAGAACCGCTTTACCATGACATAGCTACGCAGTTCAGTTAACAGTGGGAAAAATAGACAAAAGCATATTATTATATTACTATCACACTCAAGTTACATCAAGTTCTGGTAATTTACGCACTATATAGTATAGTTTAAATATGATTGAGTCAATCCTTTTTCGGAAAGAGTCATAAGGTGCACATCCCACTATCGCGCCGGAATCAGATATACTTAGCTGGTCAGATGTAGGTCACCAAACGATGTTAACCAATTAGATTAGAACGTTAGCAGCTTTGCTTCAAAGAAAATAATCGTTTAGGAAAGTCATCCAAGAAATCCGTGAGAAGATAACTATTGTCTACATTTCAGGGCCTGTAATTAAATCAAATTAGGTATTTTTGATATATTATCGTATTACTTCTAAAAGGATATTGTGAAACGACGCTTAAAACGCGTAGCTGTCAAAAACAAAACCGGCCAAGTACGAGTTGGACTCGCGTAAGAAGGGTTCCGTACCTTTATCTATACAACTTTAGTTGTACTCGTGGTCTCCCACCCTCATAATTTATTTATTTTGTTTCTAGTAGTTGTTGTTGTAGCGGTCACAGAAATACATCTTCTGTGAAAATTTCAAGTTTAGTTATTACGGTTCATGAGAAACAGCCTGGTGTAAGACAGACGGACGGACAGATAGACGGACAGCGAAGTATTAGTAATAGGGTGCTTTTAGTGAATTCTGATGATGGATACTGCGAGCATCGATACAGGACTTCCAGAGTGCCTAGGATACCCAACTGAATGAATCTGCGGTTAACGGCGGAATTGTGCATATTCAGAAAAATATCTAAAATGGCAATATAATGTAAGGAAATCCAAATGCTGACCCAAACTGTCCAGCTGTGGTGTTAAGTGATTGTGCGATCAGTTAGGTAGCTTAAGAACTTTTGACCTCCTCTATTGAATCTCGGAGTATCCACCACTAAACATCACTCGAAACAACCCCTGGCGAGGAACCAAGGCTTCGAAATAGTCTCGTTTGTATGAAAAACGCACTCTGACCCGGTATTTTTGCTCCTGAGTGTAGTTTTTGAGAAAAACTAGGTCTTTACCGTAAGTTTCCATTTTATATCTACAAAAACCTAAAATCTAAAAAATCTAAAGAAATAAATGTTTACTGTCAAGTCAAAGACAATAATAATATGATTTTTCGCAGTAGAAAGAAGGTCAAGTTATTGTAATAGCTCCACTTTACTTTCTCAGCAGTGGTCTTCTCTTGGGAAGCTATGTTAGATTTTAGTAAATAATGTAGGTACACTACTTTTTAAAGTTAATACTTATTTTTACTCAGGTGCATACTACGTCTATGACCGTATCGTATGCTTTCGCAGGTCCACAAATTAGATGTTTAATTGTTCGTACAAAGTCATTACAGGCCATTACACGTAATGCTTGATAGGCCGTAAAGAACTCAATTCTTGCACTGTATAAAAGTCAAGGTGAAGTCAAAACTAAGCCATACCACTGGTGGCATTGGGTATACGCCACCGGATTGAAACAAAATGAATGCATTTTTAAAGATGCAGAAATAAAAAATGAAAAAATAGAACTTGAAAAAGTGTTTGAATGTAATAAATGATCCATTGAACCTCCAAACAAAGTCAATGAAACTATTGAAGTAATTCCGTACACCAGTGGAGAAGAAACTGAAGAAATTATTCAAAATGATGCCGTACTCAAGTGGGCTAATTCTGGACGGTGCCAATAACTACGGAATAGTGAAGACGGAGACACTTTTTGGATTTGTTCCTCGCAACCATACGTTTGTGAACGAGAGCTTCAATGAAACAGAACCAGTGGAGTGGGTGTTCAAACCGGGAAGTTTTGAGCGCCGATCTTTGCAAGGTATGTATTAATTATCACTTTGTAACAGAACGCAATTAGTACGCAGTCTAGAACGCCCTAAGAATGGGTGGAGAAACGATCTTAGTAAAGTGTCAAGAACTGGATGAGAATGGGCGCCTATGGTGCTCAGTGATTTACAATTTTATGTCAAGCAGTAGACTAGTAAAGGCTGATGTTGATGATGATGATCACTTAGTGAAGGGGGGAGGGAAGAAATTCCAAAATTATGTAAATGTAATGTCGCATTATTCCACTGAAGTAAGAAACAGGCGTGCTTTTTGTTATCAAATTGATCGTTTAAACAAGTTAAGGTCATAGTTATAAACTAAATACGTTCAATATTCTTGAAATTCATCCTTTATGAAAAATAGAGAGCTTACTTTGACCTACACCGACAAGAGAGAAAGAGCTGACGATTCTTTTGACATTCATTGTAAGTCATGCGTGTTAGCACTTTGACACATTGCGCAAATGTAACAATTAGAGTATTTATTACAATTTCTAGAAACGCCACGGACTCCAAAAAAAGTTAAAGATATGAAAAATAATATAACTAAACGAAAAAATAAAGCTAGAAAACCTAAAAGGAAAAGCAAGGGAAAGATTAACAAGTGCATCTACAAAGTGGTAAAGGAGCCAAAACGGAACAAGAGAAGGAGGAATAGGTTCAGGATGCCGAAGAAAATGATGATGCCACTGATATTGGGGCTGTTAGCAGCGAAGAGTATACTGGTGCCTATAGCTCTGAAGGCATTAGCTTTTATGTCGGTAAAAGGTCAGTATCAATGTTCTTAAAGTAATGTTTAGGGGATCTCCTTGAAATATCCACAAACGTTCCATTGAATGTGTCATTTTACCGAATTTCATTTCATCGAAAACTAATTCCTGCTGAAACTTTATAGTTTTCAAGTTATCTTCAGAATTTGTTATGTAGGTTAGGTTAGGTTAGACTTGTGACCACAAAAAAAATTAAGCTCCTGCACGTGGAAATGCCTGTCAATGAATTGAAAATTCGGCGAAGTGAATCGTTCTATGAAGTGAGTTTCGATATTTCAAAGGTAAACCAATGTTTAGTTGCATTAAATATTTAAGTAAAGCATACGAGCATGAAGGTAAAGGTCATCTTTTACTTTAACTGCCAATCCAGCAGTTTTTGCATTATTTCCGTGTGGGGAAAAGACAACGGGAGAAATTACTAGCATAGGCATTCCATTTTAGTCCTCAGGGTTGGCCTCAAACTTGCGGTCTTAGGATTAGAATGCAAATGTCTCTGGGTCACAGATCCCACTTACCATCAGGTGGCTAGGGCCTCTATTCAACACGGTAAAAAACATATTATGTTTGAGCCAAAGACCTTTATATAACTTTGAGCTGTTATCGTATTGTCACCGTTTTGATACCTCTTATTTACTTGACCGTAATGGCGGATGACGTCAAAACAATACCATAACAGGTCAAAGACGATATGTATTTCACCCTCGGGAATAGAGGCCCTATGTGCTCGTTTGTCTCCTAAATGCCATGAAGAAAATGACGGTCCATTAACCATTTGAACGCCAAGAACCACTAAGTGGTCGTGTACTGTCGTGCCGCGCCATCGACCGTTTTAGTGGTCACAGATACAGTGCAAAACAGGCCCGAGTATTTGGACGTAAGGTTGACATTAGCTGTGGTTTTCAGCTGACATTGGCGTGTGATGACGACATTTGTATCAAGTCAAAAGCGTTCAAAGGGTTAAAGTTTGCAACTTCAAGACAGTAAATGCGTTGCCTACGTTAAGGACTAAGATTACATCCATCGATGCTAATAATTTCACTGATAAACAACTGAATATTAATACCAATAAGGTTGTCTCTCAAAACTATTACGAAATAGAACTTAATCCGGCCTTGTTTGATGTACCAGCGCTGGCTTTAATGCCAGCATAACGCTGAGTTGGGAACATTTTGTGGCAGCTGCTATTTTGTCTCTCAGTATTTTGTTCCTTTTGTATGTCTGTTTGTCACGAATCAATGTTTTTCTTTCTTTCTTTTCTTTATATACGATCGGCCTTATAAGTACCTGCATATTTTAGTGCTCTGTCACTTTAACGTGATGTTTGAACTGCTGCACTAATCTGTCAAGTGCGTTAAAGTGACAACGTACAAAAGTATTCAACTACTTCATAAGGTCGACTGCGTAATGCAAATTGCTTGACGATGTAACTTTTTTCTTCCAACAGGGCTGATGATGGGCTTCTTCTCAACTGTAATGGCTTCAATCCTCAGCTTGAAAGGCTTCTTCGATAACTCTCACTTGCAAAATCGCAAAGACGACTCCAAAACCCAGGTGGAAATCATCCAAGTGCCCTCGAAGAGCGAAGATCACGTGTACTATGACGAACATTATAGGAGAGGGGACATGCCGCCTATGATGATGGGTCATGACTCATGATCATGAATATTGATTTATTCATTAGCACCAAAAAGATGGCGATCCTCTTCTTTCAGATCATAATAACTCTCAGCGAACCAATCGATTTTCTTGAAATCTAGAGTACTAAGCAATTAAATAGTCAATCCTGACTCATTGCACAACCATGAAGTTTTTGACTATTGACATTGTTGACAGCAGTAGAACAATGCCAAACTTATATGTTGCGTGTGAAGGAATAGTAGTAACAGCATTGTTTGACTGCTGTCAACATTATACATATTATTCAGAAACTTCATGGTTCTGCAATGTGTCAGAATTGACTTCGTTTAGCCCGGGCACTTTAAATAAGAACCATCCCTATTAACCCATTATAGGCTAGCGGTGTCGTGGTAAGAGTTTGTGCTTTATTGTTCTATACATTAAAATTCAAAATGAACTCAAATTAACAAACAATTCGGCCTATTGGGTAGGATATTTTGGAAGATAGAATGTACAGACATATAATACACATAATGATACACATCTGTGTATTATATGTCTGTACATTCTAGCTCCCGTGTATCTACATAAACAGATACATTTTATAGCACTCCTCTTTTTGCGTGGGATGCTAGTAAAATTGTGTGGTAAACACTTAAAATATATTAAATATAATTTAAGTTTAGTTCAGTCAAAATCAAGCGAGTTGTTCTTACTAGGCGTATGAATAAGTTCCTAGTTATTTTAGATACTAACCTAAACCAGAATTGTCATAAATACCATGTATATTATTATAAACCAACTATTAAAAAAATTTAGTAAAACATTTTTTTTGTAACGATTAAGTAATCTAGTAATTAAATGCATTTAATTAAATTATTTTACTTTGCTGCCTGTTTCATTAAGTGGATTTAAATGAATCTGTCACATCATTTACCTATAACTATCAAAGTAACATTTCCAATTTTATCAATTTAATTATAGAAAAAGGGTTTGCTCTTGACTAACTCTTGCCCCTGGAGATTTTATCGACAATTTTTCAAGGTAGCTGTTTTTTGAAAAAATTAAAGGTCTCGATTATTTCTGCGCCCATCATGTTTTTCCGATATCGTTCTGATGGAAATATCGTTTACGTTTTCCAGAACCAAGCAACGAGTTATACTTCTGGGGTGCTAGTGCAAAAGGGTATAACTCTCCTGAAGATGAAACGAGAAAGGGTTAAGTCTAGTATACTCCCTTTATGTGCATATCCTTTTTAGTACGACTTAACTCGACTTATACCCTTTTTTCACAAGGATCCCAGATTTTGACTGACTTTCACTTTTACCAGTTTTGCCATGAAAGCGTAGGAGACAATCAGACACACTCCCATTTACAATCTAACCATGGATTAGAGTCGGTCGTTATTTAAATAATTAACCCCCGACTCAAAAAGAGGGTATTATAAGTTTGACCGCTATGTATGTGTGCGTGTGTGTGTAGTCTACATCGATGTTACGACCAGATTGCTTTGCGCCTACATCTCAAAAAGTTTGATTTGCCAAATGACCCCTTCGTTTGCGTTACCAGGTACGTTGGGTTCGTTAGGTAACTTAAGATGCCCGAAGGGAAATTTGCCCAGGTATGGGGCCCCGCCATGCGGGGCTCCGTCGACATTGTAAGACAGACATAAGATGAAAAACACAATGTAATCATTTAGCACCTCAGATCTTTTGAGCAAAGCGATCTGGTCGTATAGCGGCAAAAAAACTAGTCAGATTGAGATGTAGTCGCAAAATGTCGTATTTGCTACCTAGTCCTATCGAGATGTGGAAAGGTTCTATCCTAATTAAACTTGCTTTCTATTATTGATCCATCCGTTTGGGAGCTACGCCGATGTCACAGTCAGTGCCACATATAAACATTTAGCTACGTCATATAGCCGCAGATACATATAAACAGACAAAGTTTAAAAATATCACTAACCACCACCACTTAGGAGGTAAAAAGAGCCTAGGAATATTGACGCTCCTAGTGGTTTGTTCCCGATTCGCTGCAGTTGTTTCGCCAAATTCTTGTTCACCATTAAGAGTTCTCTGTCACATTTATAAGTAACTAGCTCGCGTCCGAGACTTCGTCCGCGTAAATTTCGATTTCGAAATTTCACTCGGTCAATATTTTTAATATGTCGGGATAAAAAGTAGCCAATTTGTCAATCCAGGGTGTAAGCTATCCCCATTTTAAATTTCATCCAAATTTGTCAAACGTTCGCTTTTATAATGTTAGTAGAATTCCGGCAAAATCGCCAAACTAATCGTCCTATTGAAGGCAGCAACCACACTGTCCACTGTTGAATTGTGGTATGCAACTTGCATCGTAGATCATTGTTTACACTTTCATCGAATGACCAGTGAAAATCGATAAGTTGCATTTATAACCCAGCACAAATTTAATGCAGCGTAATATATGAATGTTAAAGGTTCTTGGTATGTTTTGACTGGCTGTTTGATCGAAGAATCGAAGAATCAAGGAAACCTACACAATCCTTTTGAAATTATTTAAATGATATTAAAAACCCGCATCTAATTCTACTGCTTAGTTCCAAAGAAACAAACAGATAGCCACAACATTGTTTCAAACTATAAAGAGCAAGTAAAGTCAAAGCCAACTAGGTTAAAGCATTTATTTAAACGTGGTTTCTCTTGACATGCCTACTGTATAGAACAACGGTCGTTATAGAATTGTGCACTAAAAGGATTATCGAGGGCCAAAGTGCTTTCTGCAATCTTGTCACGAACCTTGTCTGAAACGGAGTAGAAGCCGCCGACGAACTTGCGCAACCTCCTCACTATGTACATCTTTGGATTGTGTTTGATCCAAAAGGCCTTCATCTTCCTCTGCCGAAGCATCATTTTTCTCTTTAAGGGATTCGGCCGACTGAACACAGACCGTTTCTTCCTGGGGAAAATTCTTCGTTTCCTCTTCCCCATTTTTGCTGATTCTGCTTGTTAGTTGGAGGCTCAATCGTGGACAGTAGTCATTTTTGGGGTTTTTTTAATTATACTAATAAAGATTACATATTGATTTACACGCGAGGTATTTGATGTCACGTCGCATGGTTCGGCTTTTGTTCTTACGCCAAAGTGACGGATTTTTTATTTGGATTTTTATTACGTACGTTTGGCGAAAGAGGTTTCGGTTGAAGCAAAGAGCGATTGATACCCTGTTAAACCTCGTGGAAACTAATATTTAATCTTAATACTACTTTTTAGTACTTTATCCGCTGTTGTTCATTTTCCTATTACTCCAAAATGGAAAGAAAAAGAAGAAGATGGAGACCAAGAAGAACTTACCTAGACCAATTAAAAGAAAAAGAAGGAGTCTGTATTATCAGTGTGTTAAAGAGAAGGTTTGGAATAGGGAAGAATGGAAATTACTCTACCGACAAGAGAAAAAGAGAAAAATTGGTCAAGTGTGAGAAGACCCTAAGCACTGAGGGTTCCGCACGTGACGAAACAAACCCGTTTAGCACAGTTTGTTGGCTGTTCCAACAAGTATTTTCGTTTCTTGCTGATTTCTTGTATGTGCAGTGTATCGATGGATTGATCTCAGGAGCATTATCCATCGTTAGATTTTGATTGACGATGCGTTGGTCTAGTTAGTAGTTACCTTGCTTACGAAGCTAGTGGTGCCAAGTTCAATTCCTGGTATGGGGAAATATTAGTGTGATGAGTGCGAGTATCTCTGTAACTATGTCTAGTTCCCATAGTAAAAGCCCAGAGGTTCGTGTGGGACTATGTCAATTAGTGTGAGATGGTCCCTTATTTATTACAGCTAATTAAAGTCCTGCTGCTGATTGGTAATCTTTCAACAATGACATCACACGCAGCTTTTTTTAATAAACCGAATCCCTAAATGCCATTTTCATTTGTTACCTGGCAACCCAAAGCTAAGAAAAGTACAGTATCAACTGAGGGTGCCTTTTCTCCAAACAATGTTTCCCAAACTCATTCGGTTACCAAACATATCATTTGGGAAACAGTTGTTTTTCCAAAATTGAAAATATTTTACATTTGGCGAAAAGGCACTATTCCTCGATCGAGACATCACGGTCGAGCGAGACCATAGAATAAGTACTAGCATAGAAACCATACTGCAAAATGAACAAAATAAAATACGTGTGTTTTAGGTTTTTTATTCATAAATTCATAATGAGTTAGAAAAAGGTCCCTTCTGATAGGCCACCGCAAGGTTTGAATAGAATTGTCTCTGTCTGATCTCTGGTAGTAAGGTTCATATAAGGCGCAAAGAAGGCAAATGTCGAACCATATAAGAAAAGAACTGTCAATTTAAAAAAAATAACCTATTAATTCGATTGATTGGAATAATTGGAATTGGATTTAATCCAAAAACCCACCAAAATTAATCAAAATTATGTAATCTTAATTTAAATCTACAAGACCACCACAGACAGCTTTTATGATAGCCTAAAATTTCTCTTTTTTTGCCATAAATTTTACCACTGTAGACTGTTGTTTCAACTATTCGCTTCTAGATTATCTGTGGCGCTCCCGATGCACGAGCCAGACTCCCACTTGCCCGGTGTTTTTCGAACATGGGACCCTGACCCCCAGCTAAAGGGGCCAGGGGAACTTTCCCCGGCGGTCAGTGTCCCGCCAAGGCCGAGCCGATGAACCTGCACTTTCTATTTAATCTGGATAACGTATACGCATGAAAAACAGATATATTTGTTTTTTTTATACAACGTGGGTATACTAAACCGTCTTGTTATGTTTTCCGGAAAACTTTTACCAATAATGATTTTTTAGAAACTTTTTTCGGACTATTACGAACACACGAAAAAAATCTCCCCTTTAATCAACACTTTAATTAATTTCTGTATGATTATGTGGTTGACTGATATTAGGCATTAAGTACGCCATTTGTTTTTTTTTTGTGTAAATTAAAAATAAGATAACGAATCATTTCTGACACCTGTCATCGTAGTACTTCTTGGTTTTTCTCTTCCTTTTAGTGTAGTCGCAACCAAAGAGTCAGGACAGGGCCCGTATTATCCAGTGAGGGTCGTAGTCGAATGCGCAAGCAGAACTTGCGGGCCCTGCGGCCCTCTCCAACAACGGCGTGGAGGGAGAATCGCTGCTGGGGGTTTAGTGGGCATTCGTACCATCAACGACTTTAAATATTGATCCCACATAGAGCCTTGTCACAATGACAGCGTCAAGAGACGAGATAGCAAAGACACAGGAATTAATCGTTAGTTTTATGCGACAAGGTTTCATAGTGGGTTCATCAATTAAAGTCCGAGACCGTACCAAATAACCACCTTGGGCCAGGGACTATGCGTAAAAGTATTTTTCAATTGCAGTGGATAAAGCATCTGTTGCTCTCGCACTCAGAGGTCAGAGAGTGACAGATGTTTATTTAAGTACTACGAAAAAAGGGCCGCTGTTTGGCGATTTGACGAAATGGATTTTAATGCCACTATGGAACTACGTCAAAGTACGACATGAAGACGCAGGAAGTCAAAAACTAAAAAGTTTCATTAATTGAAAATCATTACGATATTCAAGTTTCCTTTCTTGAACTAGCCATCATTAAAATCGAATCAACACGATTCAAGGTTAACGATTCATCTGTGAATTTTCCATATACTACATCGTCGTCGTACGCAGTTGTAATAGGAGTGTTGCGCAACTTGCCTCGAGTGCGTTGACACACTTTCTGTTATATCATAGCGATATAAGATATGTCTCGATAAACTTAATATTGCGTATTGAAAATTGAAATGAAAATGTACAAAACACTACAATTAATTTTATAGTAAACTAATCAAAGTATACCTCTATACTTATTAATTATGAAAAATAACGCTTCAGCGTTATAATAGTACATTATGCATCAAGGGTAGTATGAAGGGAATTACTAACGAGAGTGTTAGAGGCCCGACGCCGAAGGCGGAGGGCTTTTAATGACTCGAGTTAGTAATCTCCTTACTGCCTGTGATACACACAATGGTTTTCATCACATTTGCGAGGAAAAAAAACAAAAAGAAAACACTTTAACTCTGCAAAATATAAAGAAATATCTTTTGACGAACGGGAACGTAAATGGAAACGATATTTTTTTTGTGACCTCTACCACAGATAATAACTGCGTTTAGTTTCGACCTGGATTCGAGCCAGATTTAGCCAATTTGATAAAAATGTATAATTACTAAAATTAATGATTAATGTTGATATAAACTTGAAATAGGTATAAAAATAATGAAGTTTAATGAAGCGTATAGGTTTTGTGTAATGTAAGTTAGTCTATAGCTAATTTTTAAAGATGAAATTAGAAACCGATTTAATTTTTGGCTGAAAATTAAACCTCCTTAGTCAGAAATTATGTACGAAAGGGTTGCAAATTTTAAAAAGAAAGTCATTACTCCCTAGGGATGACAAACTCGCCATAATTCCCGCGGGAACAATTTAGGCCATTGTCCTTCTGTATACAAGCATGGAATAACACCATTTACGAGCAAGTGTGATGAAAAATTATGTATGTATTCAAAAGTATCTGAAAAAGGCATTGTGCCAAAAAATACTATAAAGTCCTCTAGTAATACAATATAATACAATACAATACACATACTCTTTATTGAAACATAAAAAAACAAAACAAGAACAGCGTGGTTATTATGACATAACTATGCAGTTCATTTTACGGCGATCGTAAAGGACAGAACTATAGCAGTTCTATAGCTCTGTCCTTTTCTCTAAGCGTAAACTGAACTGCATAGCTATGTCATAATAACCACGCAGTACATGTCATTATAATTACCGGTGTATCATATCATAACAAAATAATGAATGTAGTAAAGATAATTTAGCATAAGCCCTTGCTTTTTAAAATCACGTGAGCTAAAATAATATAAAATACAGTGCCATAACTAAAACCGCTACAGCCGAGCAAAACCCCATAACCGCCAAATTGGCAAAAATAAATTGTGAACATATTTTGTTCAGCGCGCGCAGTGAAAGTGTCATAAACTCGATAAAGGACAATATGACTTGGAATTTTTAAACTGTCACGTGCCAAGTAGGACAGAGAAATGCAACGGCCATGACTCATTTTGCTTGGCGAAACTTGAATTGAAGAACCACCCAGAATTACCATAATAAGTATCTGAGGACCAGGGGTCGTACTTATAATGCCGATGACGTCAAAATGACGAAATTTTTCACACAGGATGCTCTTATTTTATTTGGAAAGTGTTTAGGTAGGTACCTATGTATTAAATGGTACAAATAAAAAATATATAAATAAGAAGCGGTAAAATGATTATCGTTAAATACAGCTTAATCGCAATCAAAATACGGATCACAACAGCATCATTTTTGTCATCACTCATTACTAAAAATGAAAAATTGAAACAATTTTCTTTTATAAATATCAATGCCATAATTGTATTTATGACTATTTTATCATATTAAGTTTTATTTCAACATAAAATCAGTTTTTTTTTCAATTATAATGCTACTCGATGATTTTTGTCACTGTCCTTCTCAATTAAATAGTTTACTTTACGTTTTAGGTATTAAGTAGGTACTTATTATTCTACGCGTCAATAGACTACTTAACTATTTTTACATGATGAAATGATTGACGAATAAAACCATTTGGAATCATACTCTATGTAACGTGACGTCATTTTTGCGTCAACGACATGAAAAGTACGGGCGCTGCTGAGGACAATCTCACACAGACTGACCTAGTCCCAAACTAAGCTCAAGGCCTCTTAAGTTAAAAAAAATGATAGTTTAGCAGTTTGACTTACTACATAAATTAGCCATGCTAAAGTCGCCGTCAATAGAGCTTGTGAACGATGTAAACAAATTAGTACTGTTTGACACATAACCTCAAATATTCACCAAGCGTGTTATTATTAAAAATAACGTATAATGAATAGTTATTTCAACTTAAACTTAATATGAAAATAATGATCTAGTTTATAAAATCATTGCAAAGACCTCACTTGATTATTGACATATTATGTCACAGTACTAAAAAAACTAATTTCTCGACTGTACTATGGGTACGATGCAATGATAAACACAAAGCAATACATAATTTTATACATACCAAACATCTAAGACCCAGGATCCATTAGCAGAATCCATTAATGGAGTCGTGTGAACGTTTTGTGCATTAGATCCATCAGTGGAATCAAGTGCATTGTATATACACCAGAATCCATAATTGTAATTATTAAGTGTTTTTTTTTAAATCTGGATTTGTCAGTAGACTTTGAGAAAGAATAAGGTTACGCTGATCATCAATGGATTCTAGTAAACTATTATTACACTTAGATCTATTAATGGATTGTAATAGACTGTTATGTCTGCGAAAATCCATCAAACTATGTACGACGTAATAATATTTTAAAATAGTTTACATTAACCTAATAAAAGTTCACATTAATCCATTGATGGCTGTTTAGTTCACCATACTCTATTATGGATTCTAGTGCACATGAGATCCGTTTGACTCCATTGATGGATCTGAATGCACAAGAGATTCACTCGACTCCATTGATGGATCTTGCCAATGGATCCTAGTAGCCGGAGAGCAAACAACTCCATCGTATCCAAAATATAAAGTTTAAGCTATTTATAATGCTACATGTTAGTGGGGTCTGCCTCCGAATGTATTTCTCCACTTCGCTCCATCTTTAGATACCTAGTTTTTTGGCACTCTATATCGTTCAATTATCCAATGACGACAAAATTTTACTTTACATTACATGCAATCGACGTCACGCGCTACACAATAAATATTAATTTATAATTCGTGTAGGTAATGTTACATGTTTTATATGACATTGACTCAGGAGTGACAACCTTAAATGCGCTTTAGCTGAAACCTCTTTTTTTCATGCCTTTGAAGTCCTTTCAATGCGTAACTTTATTAAATCTAATGTCATTATACCAGTATCTAAATCTCTCTTAATTTTTGCGGGAATATTGACAAAGCATGCAGCAACGGTAATGGCAGTTATTTTAATGTGATCAGACAAGAAACTAGTAAAGAAACATTTCATCTCCACCTCAAGTTTCTCAGTTCTCAGATTGCAAATACTGATGGATCTTAAAAACTGCTGGCCACTTAAAAATAGTACTTCTTCCTTGACAAAAATATAGTATTTCTTCAGTGGAAATAATATTAAGTTTGTTACGAAATTCTCAACTATATTAAAGCGTAAAAAACCTAATCCTACCTAAGAACGATGAAAGATTAAATTTTAAGAAAAGAACTTTAGAAAGGTATATATAAAGGAAGTATACATTTAGCACGTCCCTATGGACAGTAATGACGTCACTATTTGACATTTGGACGGGAACTGTACACTAATTATGTGAAACACACGTGAAATACTATATGCATGAGCCTTAAGCGTATAAGCCTTTTCTAAGAACCCTGGCCACTAGAAAGTTTAACCTTCGGAAAAAATCTATGAAATATCACCATATTTGAAAATTTTATAGTTCTGATAATTTAAAAACTTTTTCCCACCATTATTATGCGGTTTACAACGTTTTTGTTGAGAACGGAATAAAGACTAAATTAAAATGGTGATGTGGAAAAGGGTCCCATCTTTGTCATCCTTTAGCTGCTGTAACGTGCGTCTACAAAACATGAATGGGACGTTACGCTTTACTACAAGCTTCGAATATCTTGATACTTGTATCATTTTTATCGTGACTGAAAATGTCTATCTTGCTATGTAACTAAGGGTATACCCAGCTTCTGGCCCAGGGGAGAGCAATTTAGAAACTTCACGTAACGAATTGTAACGTGACCTTAACATAGCTTTTATCGATAACAGTAAACCTTTTTGTGTGTCCGAAACTCATTAAATAAAAAAAACACGCATTTTAATGCTTACAATTAACCAGTTATTCGGCTTACATTTTTATAAAGAGTAAAAAGGGCTTTATCACTCTAAATAAATAATTAGTTAAGCAATATCACATTATTTTCACATAAATTCCGATAAAAGTAAACAAAGTTTATTTTGTTATTTTAAGTGCCAGTCACAAAACTTGCCCTTTGCCCTGAATTCGATCCCAAAATAATTCCTAACTTATTATTAACTTGCCCCCTATTTCAACATCTTTACAATGACACGTGAAATGGGACAATTTGGTATAAATTGCAAAGTTAACACGCTGCTGATACATCAATAAATTTTATATAAGCTGCGCTATGTACACTGAAATGTCACCTGTAACCTGTCATTGTCAGTATGGGGAGTAGATAACATTTACAAATCAGCCAAGTACCAAAACGTCTCCATCTCGAAACAACCTATGCCTCAATTTCAAAACGATCCCGCGTCGAATATATAAGACGCGCGTCCCGACTTACCTCACTCGACCCTCGCCCTCTCAAGGAGTAACACGTTTTAGAATAAAAAATAAGTAAAAATAAAGACAAAAATGAAAGTGTTGTGCGTATTCTTGATTGTCGCGATCGTCGGCTGTTTCGCTGCGCCTGGGCAAGCTGAGGAAAACAGGGTGGAACTGTTTTCGGGAGTGGCTATTGAAAAGTAAGATTGCTTTTTTTTTTAATTCAGGATAGGATTTTCATGGGAACAGTACATAATTCCGAAGAGTCATAGATATAAGAAGAAGAAGAATAATCTTTATTGCCACAACCTTAAATTTAGCAAATATAAAGAAATCGATAATAAATAAAAACAAGTTAGTACATGAGAAAAAAATAAAATAAAAATAAAATTTATAGTATCTAAGCCAGGTTGAGCAAAGGGTCCCAATCTCAGCATGTGCTAGGCAGATATGCCCGGCGCTGGTTTTCAGACTGGTCCCTAGAGGCGGGACGGTCGCAAACTGATACAAAGTGTTGATGATACAGTAAACTAGAGAATAAACATTTCATGCTTAAAAAGATAAAAGATGGAATAAATTACAAATGAAATCATTTGGTTGAAGAGGTTAAAAGAAAAAGAAAAAGAGAAAAGTGCCATGCGATGTGATAGTGTGTGTAGTGTGTGTAGTTTGTGAATGTATGTATGCATGTGTGAGTAGGTATGTGACTGTGTGGGCGCGATGTGTCATACGTTTAAAAAACACAACGTTAAGATTATAATATGACGTTATGAGGGAGAATAAAATTTGCTTTGAGTAGTTATTAGGTGCGTTCGGACCAACCGCTTGTATTTTTGCAGAGACATAGGTTCTCGCAGTGGTGGTGGCAGGTCGTTCCAAATTTTGGCAGCAGCAAATTTAAAACACCCTCTAAAAAATGCTGACTTGTGCTGAGGCACTGCAAGCTTAGTGCATCTTCTTAGCGATCTGCCGCGTGTGTCTTTTACCCATTTAAGCTTCTCAAATAAATAGCGAGGTTTCTCAAAGTCAAGAATTTTACGAACCGTGTAAGCTAGATGCAGTCGTCTTCGATTCTCCATATTTAATAATTTCCTATCATTAAGGAAAGGGGTAATGTGCGCTCGTTTGGGAACCTCATAGCAAAAACGTACACACGCATTTTGTACCCGTTGCACGGCTTTTTTTGTTTTAACCAAGATTCTCGGCCCATAAACTATATCAGCGTAGTTCAATTGCGAGAGCACTAGAGATTCAGCGAGAACTTCCCTGACCTGTACTGATAAGTATTTGCGAATCTTATACAGTACCTTAAGTCTGTAGAAGGCACTTCTTATCTTTATATTCAGATGTTCAACGTACCGCAATTGTCCGTCCATAACCACACCTAGGTTTTTTGCATTTTCTACCTGGGAAATAGCCTCGGCTCCAACTGATACTTTTGGGTTTTGTTCCTTAATCTTGGTTCGTTGCCATTTATTTCCCATTACTATAAACTGAGATTTAGTCGGATTTAAGATAAGGTTGTTATTGAGCGACCAGTCCGCTACTATTTCTAAATCTTCGTTAATCTTACTAAGTGACATATCCAGATTATTCGGTGCGAAAGAGTAATATATTTGGGTATCGTCTGCGTATAAATGCGTACTACAGTGCTTGAGATTCTTAACTAGGTCTGCTGTGTACAAAATAAAAAGTAAAGGGCTTAAAATCGAACCCTGTGGCGTACCGCGGCTGATTTCTTGTATTCTTGACTTCACCAGCCCCCCCTGATCCGCTTGGATTTCAACAAACTGCTTTCGTCCAGTGAGAAATGAGTGGAACCATTTACACGACGGGGAAGATACGCCATAGTATGCCATTTTAGAAATCATTAGGGTTGGGTTGAGGCAGTCAAATGCACGTGAGTAATCTAACAGTACAAGTATAGATCCCATTCCCTTGTCCGATGCTGCAATAATGTCATCTGTAACTTTTGCCATTGCAGTGGCCGTGCCATGCTTCCCGCGGAAACCCGACTGATATGGTCAATTTTCGACTTTTTTACAATTCCGAATGCATTGTTTTGGTTAATGACTTTTGTTTTTTGCCATCGTTTGTAAACGTAACCTAACTTACGTCTAGGAATTAAACTATACATTGTATCTAAAATAAGTCCAGCATAACATAGCTTTCGGAAAAATGAAAATTCGGGTAAATAATTATTCTGAAAGTAACGGAATTTCTATCTTATGGACGTCTTTTGGATCATGACCCCATTAAGTGCGTATGTTAGAATATTTTATGAGGATTCGGGTTTCAACGCAAAGGACCATTATGATAGTTACAAAGTAAATTGATGACATTTGTTTCATTAAACGGTGTATTTTTTAAACTTTCAATGGTAACTTGTCTTGGGTTTTCTTGTGACGAAGGCCGGGTAAAAACTTATTATTCTTATGTAAATGTTGCTCGTTTCATTTAAGTATATTAAAAATGTTATGTATTCATTTTATAACCTCAACAGGAAAAACAAACTTGTATTTTTTAAATATTACTTATAACCTCTGCTTAGGTACTCATCAGTGAGCAAAGCCTTTACCATTAAATCTGTTATTTTTGGCAAAGCAGAAAATGACACAAAAAAGCATTTTCTTAACAACACAGTTAACCCAAAAGATAAACCATTTTAAAACACTCGTTTCTAGTAAACCAGAAATAGAAGACAGTTACGGTGAACTCGCAAACTGTTATAATTCGACAGCCGTGACAATGCTGTTTTAGAGCCTTTAAAGAACTTGAAGACTGTATAGTTGAGGTAAAACAGCTTCTTCATAAATAAGTGTCTAGTTTGAGAACTGTGTTATTTTTTTAAAGAGCGTTATATGTACATTACAATGTCATTACATATTATGTATATATATATATATATATATACATACATATATATACACATATATATATTTATATATATATATATATACATAATATGTAATGACAAGCTTCCGTGACTGAATAACTATATAACAGACTACATTAATTAAGCTAAAAAATGGTTTTTTGAACAAAGTATATTGATTTGACCTGAGATGTTAAATCGGCAGCTATAGATTTTTTTCATATCAATCACTTTAGCCATAGTGTGTTTATAGTATAGTTATTATGAACGCACTAACGAAAGTGTTCTATGGATATGCTCTGGCCTTATCTGTCATTGTTAAAATTGAATTTGATAGAAAGAAGACAAAGAATTCGGGGATCGTATTCAAAAATAATATTTTAGGTAACCTACAATTCTATCAGAAAGATATTTTTATAAATTCTTTGCCCTAAAATAGCTACGCGAGATAAAGGGAACCTCTAATGCTTTTTATAATGATAAGCTTTAGAAAAACTATGTAAATTCTATGTTATTACATAAGTCTTAGTAACAAAAGCAAACTTTTATGCAGATTTTATTGTTTTTTTTTTACCTTCATGTACTACTTCCTGACTTTACTACATATCTATTATTTATGACCTTTTAATTCTGTAGAAAACCTCGCCTTAATAGTAACAGTTGAAGAGCTCATAACACTCTTTCATAGTAGATCTACCAGTCCTTGTCACATTTCTTTCTATTCATAATTTATAAATTAAAGTTAGTTTTACAGTATTTCATTTAAGTATTATAACTCTTACAAATACTTTAAAGTTTAAATTGGCATAATTTGTGCTCTACTTACACTCATTTAAACCCTCTACATAATTTAATTACTTAATTTATAACATGTCATTAAGAATACTTTCTCTGTACACATTGTGTGTTAATATAAAGTGACATTCACGTATTGAATGAGATGCAATGCAAGATAAGGCAAGCTTAAAAGGAGTGTAATTTGATTTTTAGAAAGCTCAAATTTATCACTTGCTTTATAAAGTTATAAGGCTTACAGAAGCTGTTATACAATTTTGTTAATATTTTTTATGGGTGACCATCGGGACCTTATTTCTAAGCCTCCGCTGTCCTTCTATAATCTGTCTGTCTGCTGGTGGGATCTCTTAAACCGTAATTTGCTTTTTTACAGGGGGTATTAAATAACTATGGCTACTGCAACAAAAAAGTGTTAAAATTAAAATATGTTAATAAATTTGCGAGTCCGACTCCGGTTTTTTTTAATGATAAACATAGGTAACTTATATCTGTGCAATAACAAAGCCAATTGTTAGTAAAATTAATTTTGAACTACCAAACATGGTCATAAACAGAGTTATTTACGATGCCTCTTAAAAAATCAGTTTAATAGCTCAAGCATGCTCTAATGTACAGAAACTAAGAAACACTACGCTAAATGCTAAAAACAAATCCTCTCATATTTACAAAAACAGATAACAATAACTCATTTCAAACAAGGTACTTTAATACAATGCTTTACAATTGTAAAATCTTCATCTTCAAACGGTAAAGTTACTACAAATAAATGTCACGTCTTGAGTTACGACACTTCTAAAGAAAATTTAAACAAGATAAACAATAAGTTAACAGTTCAAGCGTTTCTGTTGTCCCAGAGCATTTCTCAAGTTTTCTTTGTAATTGTAATATCGGTAGCGAAATACGCGTGAAAAATTAGCAATGTCGTAACTTGTAACTTAAGAGGACACTTTCTAATGCATTGTTTTTGTTGTTAAATGGCATTGGTGGTGCCCATAGAACTGTGTCGCAGTAACATGATAGATAAAATGGTAAAAAAAAATTGCGACGTCGAGAAGGCTGTTTTTATTTGTAATTGTATCACTTTTAGCCGAGTAAATGATTCTTTCTTAATATTTACTACACCTAAGTGCCTTAACCATAAATTGATTTACCTATTAGATAACCTAGGACAAATGTACTTTTTTTTTAAATTGTATTTAAAATTTGACAAGAGTTTTACAAAACTTAGCTAAAAACCATCCCAAATAAACCCTCTTCACCCGTAGTTAGGTTGGCTATGTCCGGATGACTTAAATGTATGCTTTGGCGGAGTTCCTATTTCTGAGTGTTTTGGCCCTGTGGGCCGGCTGAAGAACTAACATAACCTAACCTAACCTACCTCATATCTATGGTTTGGTCAATCGGGCATAGCCAACCGTACCACGAGGTGAAGCCCAAAAGCTTTATTTTTCAAAAATCCACGTCTTTTCATCGGAACAACGACGCAACGGACCGATAGTTCCTCACATACATAGACACACAAATACACAGATACACACTTCAAACTTATAGCACTGCATTAAGAGGCAGAAGAAGTCAATCCTGAATACTGATAATATTGACAACAGTAAAACAATACTGAATAGGTATTCTTTCACAGGGAAAGTAACAAATAAGTTTAGCATTGTTTTACTGCTGTCAACAATGATCAATATTCTGATCACTTCTTATCATCATTCAGTCAGTAGAAGTAGTAGTAGTGTATTTGTAGAAGTAGTCGTTAATTCTAATGTTAACTTTTATTTAATTATATAATATTGTTGCAGAGATGCCTCAGGGGAAGACAAGCTGAATGTGAAATTTGAGCCCGGAGAACTGAGGGAAGCTGCTAGGACGTTTGAAGAAGGTATTTTTATTTAGTTCTTCCTAGTTCTTTATGTTGGTAACACGCTTAGTAACTTTTTAAGATGTCACAATTACAAGGAGCCATTTAAATCCGTTTAAGTGAAAAATAACTAACAATAAATACCTAATAAATAAACTTTATAAATTCGGAAAAAGAAAATCATTCATATGTAAGTTGGTTTAAATACATACATACATAAACTCGCGCCTTCATTTCCAGAGTGGGGTAGGCAGAGCTACAGAATTACCAACAAGTGTAAACATTTGTTAATGATTCTATAACAGTTACCGTCCAACTTCAAACACATTTTTATTCTGTAAGAGTTTAAAAAAAAAAAAAAACCTAAAAAAAGTATGTAAATTATAATTATGATCATTTTTTTATTAATCTATAATTTATACAAAAACAACGTTACACGAACCAAAATAACCATACTCTAATAAAACTTATTTTAATAACCATATAAAATAATATAAGTAAAACAACGCGGAAATCTTGACAAGCAAAACGAAAGTCAATGCAGTTAGTTCATTGCCCTGTTACGTGGATAGCGTAAGAGCGGTCAAGGCTGCACTGCAACCGGCGTCACGAGTCATAAGACATGTGCGGTAGCGAGTCGCTTCACTGCCAATACTTAATATATGTGTGCATGTATGGAAACACCTTAATGTACAAACAAAAGTGATAACAATTATAATTCAGAGTAGTGTGTTGATGTGATAAGTTGCTCCAATTTTTTTGTCATCATTTTTTTTTTTTTATTACTTACTGACTGAAAAACTAAGTGAGTATCGGAATATGAAATATTATATTCGAGCCGAATGAAAGTAAATGCAGTAAATTAATTTTCTCGTTATGTAGAGGAGTAGGAGTTTAAGAAAACGCTGACAAACTGGTTGCTGGAAAAATGTTTTTACTTAGTGAAGGAATACTTAGAGCTAAGAACTTCCTATTCTGCCCATAAGTAAACTAATGTTATTTAAATGACATGTTAAACATAAGTATTCAAGTTTTGCATGCTGTCACCGATGGCTAAATATGTTGACCTATGTAAGATCTGTACCAACCATATTTATCGCAAATAAAGAATTTTTTATATTTTTTTATTTTTTGATGTGGATAGCGTAACAGCGGTCAAGGCTGCACTCGCCGTCACGAGTCATAAGATGCAGTGGGTTGCGGCACAAGCCATGAGAGGTAGCGAATCGCATCACTGGTCATGGTACTGTGATGATTTGACAAGTCGCTTACAGAAACTAAATAAAACTTTATTTTCTATTATTTATGCAAGAATTATCGTAATCCGTTGACATGACTGGACCAATGTTTTTTTCACCGTATTAAAGACGTGTCCTATTTTTTAATTTTTAGGTTACTGTTTAAAATAACAGAGATAAAGATTTCACTGCTTCGAATTCTGTAGATTTTAGGACTTCATAGATAGAAAAGTTAGTTTATTAATTGCATGTCATACACTTTTATACAGAAATTACGTGTAAAATGACTGGTACCCATTAAGTGTCTATATCATCTGTCATAATTATTTTTATTCATGATGTGTTTAAGTCATAATTATCGCAAATTACAAATATTTTTTTAAGAAATTTCCTTTTTTAAGTATTTTGTAAATCAATTTAAATTTAGCCTTATGTACACGTTAGATAAGTATATTATAGTCCAAGCGATATGATTATTTTGTCTATAGAGAATTATGTAAGCAAATACTTAATCATTTTATTAGATGACTGTTCTTCTTGTATATTATTAAATAGAAATACGAATGTTTTATTTGACGTTATATTTTGATAGCTCGAGGAAAAATAAAGAAGTACACGCCTCTCCTCGCCGGTATCGGAGTCAAGGTCATCGCAGTAGTCGGACTCTTGTTCGGCGGGCTTACACTTCTCGTCACGAAAGCTCTGGTGGTCGCGAAGCTCGCTTTCCTGGCTGCGGCTGCTCTGGGCATCCAAAAGCTTTTGAGCGGTGGTGGCCTAAACAACTTTAGCAGCAAGGTATTTCGGAAATCTTAGTGATTATTTTTTTCATATTAATTTTCCAGTTCCAGTTTTGAGCATACAGTCATGTGTATGTGAACCTAAGACTTTACCTGCCATCAGACGTGTTTGGGTGATATTTCGTTCTCCATGAAATTTCATTTTCCTTGTCATTTCTAATCATTATCTACTAATAAAAGTGATTAATCATTATTATCATGATATATTTGCTGAAAGACTATTTGCCGAGCAATTATTGTGTTCTGATGTGGGGATAAGACAACCGGTGAATCTACTAGCATAGAGGTATTCCATCTTTGGCTTCAAGGTTGGCAACGTCTTTGGAGTCATAGGATTGTAGGACAGGAATCCATTATGGAGATCTATGTGCTTAAGGACCGGTTCAGACGGACAGCATTTGAAGTGCAACTGCGCAGTTTCTCGCAGTTAGCGTGCAGTCTACCTAAAGGGACTGAGCAGTTGGCTTGCAGTTGTGATGCAGTTGACGTATCTGCATCACTACAGCCCTCGAACTAACATTTTGCACTTCAAATGCTGTCCGTCTGAACTAGCCCTAATTGCCTTCTTTACGCCAAAACAAAATGACGTGCATTAAAACTTGGTTTTCTTTTTAGATTGCTGGTTTCCAGTCAGCCGCCCCCCAATGGAACTCCCCCACAGCACCCGCAGCGTCCTACCCCTACGCTCGATCATCTAACATCGCTCAAGATGCTAACGATTTAGCGTACAAGTCGCAGATACCGTCGTAAACTAAAGTCCGAATTAATAAAGTGATCCTCGCTGAGATGCACGACTCGTCAAAAATGACAGTGTCTTGAGAAGACTATCTCAGTCAAGATGCATTTATTAATATATCCCTAAGCCATAACTCACAATAGATATAAATGCGTCACGCGTCAATTTGTTATCGAAACTTGATAGAAAAATAAATAGTATAGGTAGTCTGGAAGAGGTTAAAATCGTTTTATACACAGTTCGAAAACTGATACTAGTTGTCTTTGACGTAACTTCATTGCCATTTTCTTCGGACGTTAATCTTTATATTGTAGGATGAAAAAGATTATTTTAAAGTCAAGAGTTAATTTCTATTTTAAAATATAATTCAATAATAAATAAAAAAACAGTAACTCTTACGGAATAAACATGTAATTGCAGTTACATGGTTAATGTTTGAAGCTATATTTATACTAAATAAGAAATCAAAATTCAAAAGATCTTAAATATTTTAAGTATGCTTTAGGGACTAACATTTTATTTTACGTCTTTATGCTTTAATTATTTTACTTATATTTAAAAGCTGAATTTATGGTGCATTGTTAATAATAAAAAAAAATGTTATTAATTTTAAAAATATATTATGTTAAAGTTGAAGTTAAGTAGACGCTTATAACTGTACAAATATCAAGTTTGGAGAAAACAGGGTAAGAGCCAGTTTAAAAAAAAATGTTTTTAAAATAAAATATTTTAGACACGGGCGTTGACTCCGATTAGTAAAATTAGCGTAAGATTTATGTATTACGGGTTTTTGTGTCATTTAAAAGCCAAACTATTAAAATATGTTATTGCAATAATCATGAAATAAGACTGTGTATTTAATTAAGATAAATAAATAAATATTTTATATTTTATCATTCGTTTTTTTTAATGATATTACAAGATAACCATTTTTTAATTGAAATTACTAGTCACAACTACACAGTATTTAGCTCACTTCACACATAGTCGTATAACTTGAAGCAATACGACACAACCAACAATTTGTTGCCTCCTCAGAACTACTAGCGCCATCTGTTGACGCTCACCGAGAAAGTCTGGTTGGTGCAACGGTTATCTAGAGCTTGCTGCGTGCACGCAAGTTGCCCATTTATTCCGCAGATGTAACTGTCCTTTCAATACGCTCACATTACGAGTATGGGAACTAAATAAGGATTAACATACCAATATGCATAGACAAATATATGGAGAATATCGAAAAAGGGAGCAAATACTTGCCCTCGTCAAATCTACACATATTACCGGGATCATTGGACCCGCTAACTTATAGTTGTTTTTTTTATTGACGTAAGATTTCGAACAAAATTTAGTCAATGTCAATTGTCATCTCTTTATTGTTTTAATTTTAACCGTCAAATCATTGTTGGAAATAAAATATTTGATGCCTGACAGAAAAACAAAAAATCTAGTTTACTTAGATAATACTGAGTATAGTCGATCCAAATGTTAATATTTTGATTTACAATGGTGTATTTATTAAAAAAAAAAAAGTAACGAGTAGTATAATATAATAATTATGGAGAAATAAAGAATAACATCTTAGGAATCTAAGTATTATGTTATTATGACTTAGGAACCAAGTTACACTATTAATAAATTATTTTATAATAATAGTGGCTTGGTTCCTTAATTGTTACCTTACTATGTTTATATAACAAGTATTTTGAATAAATTCCAGAGTAAAGCAAATTTTGCCTTTAACGACTATAGGAAGTGAAAAAAGAATTCGACTGTCTCTACGTAAACTATCGAAAGTGATTTTTTTCAAAAAAAATATTATGCATGCATTGGACTTCTAAAACATTATATTTTCGACCCTATTAAAGAAAAGTACAAAAAATATGTAAATAACCCGAAATTCGCGACGTAAACTATCTAAACTACGTACAATTTCCGAAGTAAATCATCGAAACTTAAGTTTCGATTCTTTACGCGGGAACGATTACCGTAAGAACGAGACGAATGTACCACTATCGTTAATTCACGATGGACTGCGCCGTCGTCAGTTTGTAGCGAGCGGCTGTAAGGATAACTCCAGTGTTAACGCGTGTTAAGTGATGTTGATTTGTTTTGCTGCCATTTAAATGAGCAATAACTACAAATATAATACTTCAAGGTCTAAGAAAATGATCGATTTAATAAATAGGGATAATAACGCTGAACTCAGAACAGAAGAACTCAGTGAGGAAATACCTACAGTCGGTAAGTTTTGATGTTTTTTATTACATTCTTTTCCTTTATTTATAATGTGCTTTTTAAGACCATATTGTGTGAAATATCTGCTTTAATTGTACAAATAATGTTAATTATGACTTTATAACAATGTAACGACGTAAAATATTGAAAGTGGTAGTTTCGATAGCTGACGTCGGAATTATAATTGGACAACGTATCGGAAGTGGTTGATTCGATTATATACGTTGAAATTAGAATTATGTCATCTATTGAAACTGGTAGCTTCAATACTATACGTTGAAATTTAAATTAATCCTTATATTGAAGCTGGTAGATTCGATACTTTACATTGGAATTTAACTTTGAAGTTATTTTGAAACTGTAGATACGACATGTTGCTACATACGACATGTTGCTACATGCTGATATTTTATTTATTTTGGAAAATGATGTTTAATATGTATACAATAATTATGATTGTGATTTTATTATTGAACATACTTAATGAAAGATTAATATATTATACCTTTATCTTTATTTTTACACAATATACTTTAAGATAGTTATGGATTATTAGTATTTACTTAAGTGTTGTTTTTTGTATATATTTTTAATATTAATTTAGATTTTTATTATACGTGTAGGTACTTAGAAAATACGTAGGTACGTAACATTCATGAACTCAGTTATTTACTAATAAGCAAGTTTTGTTTCAGAATCACCGTTACCAGCTGATTGCAACTTCGGAGATGCGGAATGTGCCGCCTTAGAAGGAATAATTGAAGAACTGTCGTCGGATAAACACTGGGAAGCCATAGAGTCCGCTCATCAACATCCAAACTCGCCAGCTTCAGTTCGGCCGGAGCCAGTTGATTTAAATAGCTCCGATAGAACACCTATGCCGGACCCCATACGACATTTTGAAATTCCAGAAGAAAATCCAACTAAGAACCCCAACATATCTAGCTCGTGCTCTTCATTTAATGAGTTATTACAAGGAATGAAAGTGCCCGGCAGAATAGAAACAGAGTTGTGTACTCAATGTATATGCATTTGTCAAAGGCCTTGAATGTCGATATAACCCATCGATTCTTAGAAACTGGTCACACCCAGAATGAAGGTGACAGTGTGCAGGCTCTTATAGAAAGAGAATCAAAGGGAAAATTTATTTATACTCCCGACCAGTGGTATGCATTGGTACGATGGGCGAAAACTAATGGCAAACCATATAATGTAATCGAAGTTACTCAAGAAGACATTCTTGATTACAAACCTTTGTTGGATGAGCGTAACTGGAAAAAAGACATGGAAAATAATAACATAATGTGGAACAAAATTAAGGAAATAAAAGTAGAGAAGGATACGCCAAATTGTTTATTTTTTAAATACGATTTCAAGGGAGAGCAGCATTGCTTAAATACTGTTGTGAAAACCAGAAGGCGCGGAAAAAGGCTGAACATTAATATAGAATTGAAAATGGCCTACAGTGGTGCTCTTCCTATTACGGAAGCAAAGTACAAAGATCTCATTTGTTTATGCAAGTCAGGAGTAATACCAAAAGAATATCATTCGTTATATAAAAATTTAAAACATACTGCTAATGCTGATGACCAAGAAGATCTCAGTTGTGATTAAAATATTATTTAGGAAGATTCTATTTTATAATTATCTAAGCGATTTGATCGTATTTTTAATATAGGGTCATAGTTATGCCGAAAAGAGCCTCCTTTATTCACAATATATTTTATGTTAATTTCTCTTAGTACCTAAAGTTTATAATATATCTTAAGATCTTAAGGCTGGTCTTAAAGCTTTACTTTTTTTGCATAGCTATGGTCTTCGTGTTGTTGTGTTTAAGGAAGACTAAACAATTTATTTACCTACATACTTTTTATATTTTTATTTTTAATTTTTAAACCGGAGCGCGGAACAATAATTTGTTTTTTTTTATTTGTTTTTATTATATTTTTGGAGTTTGTGTTGTAGTTTTGCAATATAATTGTGATCTCTGTTATTGATCTCTGTAGTTTACATGACTGATAAGAAACAATTATTGTGATAATAAAAGTGATTCCTACTAGAAATACTTGTAATTAGTAAAACGCATATGTGATATTAATTAAACTATTTCTATACGTATGCCTTTTATTTCAACTTTCGTTATTGTGGGTACTAGAATAAACAAATGAGTATTGTACTCTATCGAAACTTTTATTTTATTTTATTTATTTTATTTATTTAATTAGACACACCAACAGTAGCACAAACAAATGCAAATACAAAAGATACAAAAAATAATAGTCCTGTTTGTGCACCAATTACAGGTGTGCAACAGCATTAGCACAGTCAGGGAAATATTAAACTAAATACTAGGCATTTCTCACATTACATAAAAATTCCAAAAAAATAAAAATAGAATTAAAAAATATTTTTAGTTTTGAAACAGCACAAGACTACGATAAAACTAGTAAGCTACGTCTTACAGCGTTGATAGAATCGTAGTATATATCAAGCTGGTGAACACTAGCCAAGGAGTTGTATTGTGTTTGAAGCCGGAAAACTGGCAAGCTCTTACCCAAATTGGTTCTCGCGTGATAAGGGCGGAAATATGTTAGGCGACACGGTCGTGCGTTTGGTTTGGGAACGGCAAAATTAAAAAAGTGCAGCAAGGACGGCTCCTGGATCACTCCATGTATAATTTTGTGCAGTAGGGCAATGTCCAGGTAGGTCCGCCTTTGCCGCAAGGTGTTGAACTTAAAAAAGCGAAGTCTACTAACATAGGTTGCTCGCTTAGAAATGCCCCTCTCCTTACTCTTGAAAACAAGATATCTTGTGAAAGAGCGCTGTATTTTTTCCAAGCGATCAGAGTGCACTTCATAATATGGGTTCCAAACCTGGCAGCAATATTCTAGACGCGAACGTACAAACGAGTTAAAAAGCGTTGTTAACGTCTGAATTCGCTGAAAATGTTTGCCCAATCTTTTAATAAAACCAAGCATTTTGTTACTCTCACTGATGATAGAGTCAATGTGGGTTATAAAGTTAAGTTTAGAGTCCAAATATATTCCAAGATCTTTAACAGAGTTAACCTTACAAAGGGCGATGTCGTCTAACATATAATTGGTCATTAATGGCAACTGCTTTCTCGTGAATTTTATGAAGAGGCATTTGTTAGCATTGAGACTCATGTGATTAGCAGAACACCAGCTTTTCACATTGTTCAAATCCTCCTGCAAATACCTCGCGTCTGCTTCCGAGTGAATCTCTTTATACATTTTGAGGTCATCTGCGTACATTAAACATTTGCTATGCCTAATTGTCATAAATAAGTCGTTGATAAATATTCCAAATAGTAGCGGTCCTAAATGGGAACCCTGGGGAACTCCCGACGTGGCCACATAAGGTTCGGAAAAATAACCATCCTTTACAATTCTCTGCAGTCTTCGTGAGAGGTACGACCTTAACCAGCCCCAAACAATACTGAAACTGCTAATTATGGTGATTTTTTCCGGACTAAATAATCGAATTTGTCAGTTTTAATAGCAGTTACTATAAAGTGTCGCGAAGTAAACTATCGAATATGGTAGTTACGATAGAAACGGCAATCGATATTACCAAGTATACTATCGAAAGTGGCACTTTCAATAAAATTAACTCTCGGTGAAGCAAAGGAAACTATCGAAACTGAATTTTCTAAAAAAAACCCTGAGTATTTCCATAAACGAACACATTGAAAAAATAGTAGTTATTATATTATTATTTATGTTACTTAACATTTAAACATATCTTTTACTTTTATAGAAATATCACTAAAACAAACTTTAAACCGCTCTGTTGAAAAGTAGCTCAAATTCAGTTCCGATAGTTTACGTAGGGACAGTCGAATTTTCTGAGAAAGTTTTTTATTATCACGTGCCAAATTTTTTTCGATCATTCAACTGATTCAAATGACTTTATAATTCAATAATTTTGGTTTAAAGTTAGACTATTTTAATTGTGTAGAAAATATATGTTCTTCAAATGCATTGCATGCACATGCAAAACTAAAATAAATAGAGCACTTTATTCTAGGCTTTCACATATCCATTATAAAACTCTCTACAAATTAAACATAGATTTAGGAAAGTATGTATGTTTAAAGATTTATAACAATGAAGAAATACACCTCAAATGTATATTTAATATTTAATTTAATAAAAATATATGTAAAGGTAACTTTCCTTATCAATAAATAACGTATAAATAAGAATTAACCAAAATCATTTCTCTCGAAAACCTGAAAATCATAGGTACCTCCCATCACAAAGATGCTGTACAGACTAAGCGGCATAAAAGTAAGTTGGCAGTTTTATACTATGTACCAATAGAGAACACTGAAAAAAGAAACACATACCATCTTCACTCAAACGTATATAACTGCGTGTCTACACGGACGTGTGTACACGCCTTTCACTTACACACACAGTGACAGAAAACATTGGACGTAGAAAAACTGTGGAGACTCCTCTTCGAAACGTTCCTTCCAGCTGTGTTAACAAAAGCTGCATACATGTTATGTCCTTGTATCGAGATTATTTCAACTAATACTACATTTTTAATAAATAAGAGTTTTTTTTTTTTTAAATTAAAATGTTGCTGTTTTGCAACAAAAAATAAACTGTGATTTATTAATCATAGCTTCATATAACCTTTCGACACCTATTTTATTCGTATTGCTTAGTAAAGAAACAAAAGTTAGTTATTTCGTAAATTTGTCGTCAAATATATTTAATTTTAGGGTTTCGACCTCAAAAGGAAAAAACGAAACCTTTATTTAATGTCCAATTGGTTTGTTATTAACAAGATTGGATATAACATCATATATATTTTACATTTCACTTCATTATTTTATTTTAGTATCTTCTCTAATGATTTATTAGTCCCGGAATGCAGACGGCAAACTTTCTCTACTACTACTTACACAAATTGAGTGTGTGTGCGTGACACTTTCACTCACGTATATTTTATCTTTTTGGTTCCGTCTTGAACTTTTACATGTTGTTTTGTATGTAATTATTATATTTCATGTTAAATCCGTTACTTCTTAACCTTAAGTATAAAGCATGATTCATTACTATGCCTTAATTACCTAGTTTCAACATAATATTTAAACTGATCTATTATTTAACGTTTGATAAATTATAAAAATTTAAGTCTTCAGTTTCTTATTGTTTATTTTCATGATATGGGGCGCATTTGGAGTTTAAAATACTGCCCAGTCTTAATAAAATAACAAAATAACGCAAAGTGGAAAGGTTTTGATTCAACCTTAAACTTCGTTAATAATTCAGTCAATTGTAGTTGCCATGTTAAGATTACTTCTGCAAACTTCTACCTCTTCATCTAAACATCTCTATTAATAAAATATCAATTAATAAAAATTCTCAAAATTTAAACTGCAGATAGATTAAGTTACTACGGGTTAAAATTTGACACTTGTTAAAAACAAAATGTGTCAAATTTTATCCCGAGGTAAAAAATCTATCTGCGCTTTGAATATCTTCAATTTGGTAAAAAATAACTCGCTCTTACGTTTTATCTTTAGCGTTACAGTCATTTTCTTGAACGTGCAATAGTTATTCATAAAACGAAACTCCAGGTTGAGGATTGCATTAATTTACTTAAACAAAAAGGAAGTGCCCCTTCCTTGCCGTTTATATTTTCTATGTTGTTCTTTTTATATTTATTTATTCTGTCACTTTATTTCTATACGTAAATAAAAGTAAATAATATAAATAGTATTTCTCTTAAAGTCATCTGTCATCTGTCAGCTGTCATCCTATATAAGAGGAAAAATGAGTGAGTGGATCAAGCAGGTTAGGTACTTTATGGCAAATACATTACACCAACATTTTTTATGGGTCTCGATGATCACTTAACATCAACTAACCTCTGTCTTCTTTTATTGATTTCGCTTATAAGTTAAATTGCTTATTATAAAACCTAAGATATAAATATAAGGGTTAGCATTCGCATCGTATGAATGGCAAAACGAAGAGAAGGGTCATTATTAGAGGTCTCGAAAATGCTAAAAATTTGAGCTAGAAACCTACCTACGTAGCTTCCTATCCTTTTTCTCTGTTTTTTCGATGATTCTATGTGTTTATTATTTTATGGGAGTTGGTTTATCTCATTAAGTTTGTCTTTCTTTTACATTTACGTAAATTAAATGTCAAAACCACCCTAACATCAAAAAACCATCCTTAAATCATCCACCAGATTTCAAAACATGATTCAATCATTACACCATCTTCGAAAGCATGGGACTGGTAACTTGTTCGTCGGAATTCGGGCTCACCAGCCACCTCAGCCACTCTGCCTTTCACCCGCTTTCACAGCGAGATATCAAGTAAACATGGTGCCCTCAATACTTTACTCCGCATCAAAACAACCTAACTGACCACCTCGAGCAAACACAAAGAAACTCAAAGGTTTAACATTATGGTTTGCTTTTCATTGTCAAATGAAGTGGGGGTTAGGTTAAAGTTGGGTTTAGAAGGAACAGGTGTAGTTTCCACTTTTTTTTTCGTCTTAATTTCGGGTGTGGCTGTATTAGAGGGCTAGTAAAAGTTGTGTTTGGATTTAGGTACTTCTTGAGTTAGGAGAAATTTTATCGTTTCACACGAAGGTGTGTGGAAGTTCTTTAATATTTTACTAAAAGAATTGCATTGCTACACTTAAAAGCCTTTAAGAAATGTTTAAAAAGGGGGTATATGATTTTGTTCATGGTTTATTTGAGCAAACTAGGCCCTTACCTTACCTTATTATATTGTATCTTAATCTTATTGCCCTGTAATAGAGAAGGGAAAAAAAATACATAAAATAATACATGGAATAGTAATCTTTTGAAATATGTGGTATTTAAACTATTCTAAGAACATTTCAATAGAAATCCCCGCTAACATACTGTCTAGACGTTTTCTCTTCTCTAATTAAGTATAATTGTCTAGATTCTAAGCACAGTTGCCCATGCATTCAGGAACGAGATAAAATATGCTTTAATTAATTAATCTTTACTAATTATCATTAGGCAGTCAGAGACAAGCATAATTATTTGAAGTACTTATTTACTTGTCTTAGTTTCTGCTTAAAAGGGCCATTTAAACAACAGGTAGGTATTTCAAAATTGAATCCTGAAGAAAATTATTGTTAATTATTTTTTAAAATAATTAAAGGGAATTGTGAAAAATAAACCTTAAAGTTTAAAGGAAGAAATTACTATTTTAATTTAATTTCCAAGTATTAACAATATGTATTAACAAGTGAAATAATGAAATAATTTAGTTTGTTTTGGTACTAAAATTGTCAAGTAAAAATCCACTTGATAAAATTTTAAATATTGTTTGAACTTTTGAGATTCTTGGAAATGTCTATGTGAAAAACAGGCAAAATACTCCAAATAGAATTAAAATGTAGTGTTACCTTTTTTTACGTCTTGGAGAAGGTAATCAAGGCACGAAGGCCACTTGATAGCAAGTGAGTTCTTAGACCCACAATTATAAGCAAAGTCAAGACTTGGCGCATTAGATACAAGACTACTCGTAGATATCAGAAATCGAATGATAATTGCTTTAATATTTAATGGAAAAAGAAAAGGCACACAATTACACAGGCCACCTGGTAAGTGGGAACTGTGACACATACATTCTGAAGATTACAATCCCAAGACTGAAGTTTTAGGACTGCACGCACTGACAACCCTAAAGGACCACAATGGAATCCTAGTAATTTCATTGGCTGTCCTATTATCACGCAATGAATCAAAGCAATGCGATCACAGCTGTTTACCGATAAGGGTATTAATTATGTGACAAGCATCTGCTCTTACAAAATTTTAATTGCGTATTTACGTAGCCAATGCCGTAAAAATATCTATGGTGATTTAAAAACGAATAATTCGTGACCCCTTATTACAATAAAATATCGTAACATTTTTCAAAACTCGAACAAAGTGTCAGACAACGGTCCAAATAACCTTTAAATGCTCTTACTTATTCCATTCATCCTTGATTTCGTAACAAACGAAATACCTATAGCACGTCAAGACGTCAAGTGTGCCGTGGGTTCAACGGCCGACTTTCTCCAGTTATGTAACAGGCCGGTTGTAAGTTACTACGGGGAGAAATCAAGGCTCCGGGTCGCTAGTTCTTTTACTAAAAGCAGCTAAGTCCACGAGGCGATAGTTTTATTTTAAACTCTACTGATTCGTTATAGGGATGGAATTTTAATAGCCATATTTTGGAGATATTTGCTTTTTAAAATGAGTTATTCTCGAGTTTAGGAACATAGTTTTACCCTTTAAATATACAAAAATTCAAAAATGGAACGACTTACGACTTTTTTTATATATTCCATATTTAAATTGATGACAATTTCAGCCAGTTTTAAATGTACCAAGGTAAGAAAATTTGGAAATGAGGTGAAAAGAAAGTATTATTTCTGATAAACTAAATATTTAAGTATGATTGAGAACTTAACTTGAGAAATTTAGTAAGTAAATTTTACTTTTAACTACCCTACTTTAATGAATTTAAATAAATGTACACACAGACATAAGACTTATGTAGCAAAAATAATTATCATATCCAAAACTCAAAAAAGCGAAACCGATGGAAGCTTTACTGCTTGTAAATTTGTTTTTTTGATTTTACGAAATCACATCGCTGCGGTTAGCGTCCAAAGGAGAAATAATTAAAAATCATTTAACTTTTAGTTTTTTTTGGTACTACATTTCTAAACCCAGTGGCCTCGTACAGACATTGTATTAAACAGTCTTTTATAAGAAACCGTGTCTTTGAACCGCGTATGGGAACTAAAGCGTTGCGGCTTGATCTAGATCTACTTAAAAACCATAATAGACTATTTTGTATGAAACAAAACAACGTATTGGTAGTGAAACTTGCCAACTGTGTCATAAGTTTAACTCCTGATAAACACTTCTTTTTTAAAACGAACTAAATTGTGATTGTTACAACCTGTTAATTTCAGTACGAGCCTAACAAGACGTTAAAACATCAACGAAGATGTTAGTTAAATCACAAAACAAACTAAGTACTGTTGTTACTATCAGATTTGGTTGGTTAAACTAATACCCGTATTAGTAACTATTTAGTGGTTGCAGGACCTTGTGCAGGGTCCTTTAACCTGCCGCCAAGCAGCATTCGCATTGTTGTGTTCCGGTGTGGGGATAAGAGAACCGGTGAAATTACTAGCATAGACGCATTCTATCCTATTACTTAGGTTTAAGGGTAGATATTTGTGTGATTTGCGTCAGTAGGTACCTACTTGTTTCTGAGTCTTGGCTGTTGTGTGTGTGTCTGTCTGTTGGTGGAAAAAAATATGGGCCCCGGATGGGAGCTGCTTTAAATATTTATGTTAGATCATTTAACTTCAAGAAAAAAATCTTCTATTTTTAAATTGAAACAAAACTGTATAAAAAGATTTTATAAAATTAGCTTGTCTAAAAATTCACGATAGTTTTTATTTCTAAAACCAAAATGATATTAGAGAGATTTTATTGTAAAGAATTATTTATATTGATTAGAAGAATAAAATAGCGACTGCTTAAATTTCGTTCGATTTCCAGGTGCATAAGCTAATTAAGTATGTTTGAGGTTGTCCAGCACACATAGCACAAGCCTAGAGCTTAGTTTGGGACTAGTTCCATTTTGAGATTGTCCCCAATTTTTCTTATAAGCTTCATAAACTATGGACTGTCTTAGTTAAACAAACAACCAAAATTGTCACCGTCAGCTCTCACTTTCGCGCGCTTTCCACTCTCGCGTCACTTTCTCCGCGCATCCGGGATTGCGACACACGAGCCACCTGCGCGGGCGCATGACATTGTGTGTGTCCGGCACTGGGCTCGACTAGTATACTAGACTTAGACCCTTTGTTTACTTGATCTTCGGAAGACTTCCCTTTATCACGAGGACCCCAAGGCCACTTATTCAAACCTTTAGGTTGATTACATTGATTGTGACATGTAGACGTCTAAGGTTGCGAGAAAACAATGGATGCAAGTGGCGCAGGACCGGTCCTTGTGGCAAACCTTGGGGAAGCCTATATCCGATTGACTGTAATGACTGGACTGTAATCTTAATGTAATAAACAATTACCATGTCAAACAAGGTTTTAAATATTACAATAGGGTTTTGCTACCCATATCATCATAATCTATAAACAAAAGAAAATCAAATTGAGATGACATAAATCTAGCCAAGGTCTTCTTGATGACGATGAAAGGGTCTTTGATGATGAATGTATAAATATGCTTTACCTGCAGCCGTTTGGATGTTACAATGAGATATAATAAAGATCATCACATACTAGAGGACACTTACGACGTTAGACGTGTAGAATTCGTTTCCCGTTATTCTCCATCTATTCGTATTTCTTCTTCCTTTGAGGGCTGATTTTGCAAAAATCCTGTTCAGTGCACTCCTAGGGTACCCAAAGAATATTCCCTCAAAAAAAAGGTCCAGTGGCTTAGGCTGCGCGTTTTCAATTTGTTAATCAGTTAAGGAAAGGTTTTATATGTATACATTTAACTAAAATACGTGCAAAAAAAATAGAACCCTCTAGTTGTCGCGTGTAATAAAATAACGTACACTTGACTCCAGTTAGATATTGATCTAACTGATTTAAAGACCATAAAGCAAGATGGCACACAAACTGCGCCTCTATTCTAGGCGGTAAAATCCAAATCGTATTTGACCTGTATGTATTGTAAAATTATTATTGATATTTGACCTTTATTAGTTTTGTGTATTGACATCGGAAACTGACCATTTATTACTTGTTTATCATTGTTGTTTTTGATTATTTGAGTGTTTTATATTATTGTATTATTTTAATATTATTTTATCAATTTGTATTAATGTTTTGTTGACGATATCAATGTAATTTCGTATTTTTTGACATGCAATGCAATCTATATTGTAACATTACATTGATAAATAAATAAACTAAACTAAACTAAACTATGGTAAGTATTTTTTTGAACTCGACCGCCATTACTGTCTCGTACGAGTACATAAGAGCTATCAAAAATGGTATTGTATTTACCGCGTTGAATAGAGGCCGTATTTGAAGTGACATTCCTTACTTACTTACTTCTAGTACTTCTCCATGCGACTAGATTAAAGTTGATATGCTTGATGAAGAAATTTGTTCATATTTATGAGTTTAAAAAATACTAGGATCATTTAATACTTAAATTTGTCACTTTAATCGAGTGTCATGGTCGAAATGAAGCTCAAAGTATGGACAGTAAAATTTATTTGAAACGTAGGGACTTAAAAATTAAAAATACTTTTTTAATAACTAAATTTCTGTAAACAGGCACAACTCAACCTATTCAAGGCCCAAAACTAGATATTTGGTCCAACTTTCTTAATAATTAGATGGTCTTAAAAATAAACAAAATAGTAGAGTCAATGGCAAAGAAGATTGATCGCATTAAACGTAAACGTAACATATATTAACCCGTTTTCATTGCTTCTAAAAAAAACATAATGCACATCAACGCTGCGCTTACGTCGCTTATTTAGAAATCCGCGTAAAGCGGATGTGTGACATTGGCAATCACACGCATGCACACATGCGCAATAAACGCGTAAGGGTAGATGCACACTGCTTACTTATTTCCTCTTTACATTGACCATTATGCCAGATCTGCCTACGAAGCTTGGGCATTATTTGTAAGATGAGCTCGACTTTTTGTTTGAGAGTCTTTGATACTTGTTGGGAAGATTTTATTTACCTAAATAAGTATGCTTCTCGTTGTTTACTACCCATAGTAGAAGCTTAGAGCTTAGTTCGGGACTAAATCTGGATGAATTTGTGTAAGATTCTCACTTTTATTGTTATTTTTATTTTTTAAGTATTATTTGTAACTTTATGCTAAAATAAAGTGTCACAATGAAAGACAAGATCATAGCATTAGCTTAGGATACTAAGCATACTTTTACTATTATTCCTTATTAGAGGCAGCCTGCGATTTCCTATAACCAGTTTTCCGATATTCCCCCTATTTCTTTCCGTTGGAGGTCGATTTTCGAAAAAAATATTTCTTTGTGCACGCACCCCTAGGGTACCCAAATAATATTCCTTCCAAATTTAAAAACTCTAGATTCAGCGGTTTAACGTTTGAGCAGACATAACCCCTTGGCACCGGATTAGCACAAAGTGAGACAGTGAAAAGTGAGCTTAAATATGTGTTAGTACGATACATTATAAAGTGAACGACGCGAGGCCTGCACCCTGCTATTGGTTTCACTTTACTTTATAAAATGTATCGTATCAACACAAATCAAAGGCCACTTTTTAATGTCTGACTTTGAGCCGATCCGGTGCCGAGCGGTTATGTCTGCGGCAACCTTTATGCCTATGAGTTGTCTGTCAGCGAGTCTGTCAATCACGGAAGAGGTTTTTTGATAGAGAAAGCAACCGAGCATACAGGCCACGTGATACTGATAGTGTGGACTCTGAAGCTCATAGACATTTGCAATATTAAAAAAACATCAATCTCTGAGGACTAAGATGGAATGTCTCTATGCTGGTAATTTCACTGGTTATTTTATTCCCACAACAGAACACAACAATGCATATGCTGCTTGGCAGACCGAAAGAAAGGAAGGTGGTAGCAATCTAGCTAGAGCGACCCTGCACAAGCTTCTACCATCACTAAAAAATACACTGTATATTTAAAGATTAACAAGATGGTTAGATTAACCAACGATCAAAAAACTAAACTAAACTAAACTAGTAATTTATATTGTAATATTACATTAATAAATTAACAAACCTACTAAACTAAACTAGTAATTTATATTGAAACATTACATGAATAAATAAACAAATAAACTAAACTAAACTAGTAATTTATATTGAAACATTACACTAGTAAAAAAACAAATAAACTAAACTAAACTAGTAATTTATATACAAACATTACACTAATAAATAAACAAATAATCTAAACTAAACTAGTAATTTATATTGAAACATTACTTTCATAAATAAACTAAACTAAACTAACAAATAAATAGTATACAGTGTAACCTCACCGACACACTCGAACGATTTGGTCCGATTTCCCGTTCGATAAGTATTCATTTATGTATTTAGGATGAACGCAGGAATGTTGCCACGAAATGTGTTTTAAGCTCAAGGAATTTGCAAACCGGGACGTGGTTAGCTTACGGTGGTAACTTATATCTCTTATGGCTATTTTAACTAAGAGGTTATTCTTATTAATGGCACCGACTTATTCTAGTTATTACGCCTTAGGGTGAAGGCACATGAGCGTAATTTTGTGAGTTAAGTAATATCTGCTGCATTATATGAAACTCAATGCAGCAGAAATTACGCGACCGAAACCACGCGGCTCACAAGTCACAACTCACAAAATTACGCTCGTCTGACTTCACCCTTAGTCGTAATTGCCTCGCCTGACCTTATTATTTAACATTATAGGAAAATTTAAAAATTAATAGTTTAATTAAATTAATTATTGAATACAAGCATTCTCTACCAGTCAATCTTAAGGTTTTATAAAAATCAAAAAGTAGGTAGGTGCAATAAAATGGCAGTCATTTCCCATTTCCAGTCATAACTTAATCTAAAAAAAAGAA
The DNA here is from genome assembly GCA_923062465.1 of Acleris sparsana. NCBI lineage: Eukaryota > Metazoa > Arthropoda > Insecta > Lepidoptera > Tortricidae > Acleris > Acleris sparsana. Next base: position 9,552,648 of record OV281307.1, on the reverse strand, counting down.
GACTCAAATACGGAATAAATGTATAAACCTTCCTTTTTGGCATTTGTTAAAATACTTTTATTCATCTTTTTCATACAAATATTGCAAATATTAATTCAATAATTTATTTTGTCAACATAAGAGTTTCAGGCAACAGTACTTTAGTGTAAATTACATAAAATATGAAATGTAATATTTTTCACTAAAAGTTGATAAACACGGTTTTACCTACCTATGTACAATACTCAGCTTTACGCGTTGAAGTCTTTTGTATGCAAAGGGTCATATTGATATTTACAAGACAGTGTCGTATCTGTAATGAACTATTTATATTTATGTCATTTTTTTATGAATTGCTACATAATATGTTTTGTTAGAACATAAGACATGAAATAATTAAAATATTGACAACTTTCACAGCTTTCGTTTTCCAAATACCTTGTACGACGCCAGAATTAGATCATGCCTCCGTAGAAAAAAATGTGAATTAGGTTTATCCAGCAAATCTTATTTTATAAAATGATTTAGAGAAAGTTATTAAAGATTACATTTACGCCTCATTCAATTCGATTTTGGCCAACGTTACATTATTCATAAATATTTCAGACACGTGACATAAATTAATAAAATAGTTCCCTATTTCCTGAGATATATCTACATATAATAAGCCTACACTTAGTACAACAGTAAAATTGAATTGCAAGCTTAAGTCTAGCTTATTTTAAGGTATTTTGTGTATGTTTTTAACTTTTTAAATGTTTAACATTTAAAATTATAACATTATTATTATTATTGAAAACCTTTTTAATAAAACAAATTAACAACTACCTATAATTACGTTAAATAACATAAATGACAAAGATCAAACTTTTAAACCTTTTTTTTGTTTTTAATTCATACTACTAGCGCCATCTATGAATTCACCATAGTGTTGAAAACCACGCCATCTAACGGTGTAACGCTCAAACAAGATAGAAAACAAAAAGTAAAAGAAGAAGTCGCCGAACGTCATCAGTACCGGCCGGTAGAGAGAGCTTGCGTCTATTTGTTCTTTTTGTGCGCTTAAGTTTGTGGAAAGTGAAATTTAAGCTTATATTATAATAGATAGGAATTGTTTTATGTGGTATTGTAAGAAGATTTCGTGATTTGTAAATTTGGGGTATTGAGAATAGTTACGTTGAAACATTAAACAGGCGTTGGTTTTGTTACAGATCATTTTATTAGTTATTTTGAGATTGAAAAAAAAAAAACTTTCTGCTAGGCATTTTCTCCGCAATGATGGTCTTGTCTGAATCGCAGGTTTACTCCATACTAGTGACGTGTTGAAGAGAATTCACGTGGCCAGCTTACTGAAAAACATTTTGAATTTAATTTTTGAATTTTGTTCCTTTGGGGGTTTCAATAATGTGAAAATCTAGTTGCCTTAGGCCAGTCACCACCATATTCATTCTTTTGGACCTTATTCAAGCTATTACAATGCAGTGCCAAATAAATATTATATTATATAATTTCAATAAGTTGAAAAAGTGAATACATATATTTGTAGTCGTTTACAGCAATACCCGAGACTGCTAAATTTCTAGAGACAAAATGAAGCCTTAATCTAACCCTCAAGCTCTGTGCACAAAATTACGTCGACCCGTAACTTTGTTGCTGCGTGAAAAGATAATTAATGCGAAACAATACAATTAAATACTGGCAATTTACTGTTTTAGACCTTTTTCAGACCACCTAATAACAATAAACAAATGAAAAATATTAGGAAGGAAAATCAAAAGATTCTTCCGGCTTTGTGTTAACATGTACAGTCTGCCAAAAATGAGGTCACCACCCTATGGTTAAACTTCATTTGCACGTCATGATACAACAAGTTAAATTTTCCCTTGCAATAATATTATGACAGTGACAACTGTCAACCTTAGCGATTATTAGATCTCACAGAAACTTTTGTCAAAACTGGTAGACCACTTTTTTGGCTGACCGTACTTACTGGTTTAAGACATTTTTATTATATTTTTAACAGATGATGCAATCGTACGCGCCGCTTACCTCACCCTATTTCTTCGCATTGGGGGTCAATTTTCGAAATATCCTTTCCTAAAGGCCCCTCATGCATATCCAAAAAATATTTCCTCTAAATTTATAATACATTTTATTATTTATTTATTTATTCAACCAACAACAAAACTTAAAAATAAATCAAAAGCCCTGCAAAACTGTTTTAGGACAGTTTGACTGCAGGAAGACTTGAAAAGAACAAGAACAGTACTATAATCTTAATGTTATACAATGTTTAGTTTGACATACCAAATAAGTATATAATTCTAAGGCAGTGTATCTAATAGATAGACTCAGTACTTTATGCTGTGCGCCAATTCAGTCCATTAGCAGTGAGATATAACTTATATAAGTAAACCAGTGGGCAATGCATACAATAACATACATTTCTTCAACTCCAGTTATCGTATCTCCCTTTCGTTGATACTAGTTAGAAAGAGCCGCATTGATAATTTGTTCTCTCGTCGTTTTGCCGTATTAAAGCTAGATAAACATCAGGTCGCGGCGCACGCGCTGCCATCATTACTCGTTCTCGCTTTCTGCCCAAATTTGAGCACGAGTGTGACAGAGTAAGGTTGAATCAGTAGCGTATAGAGGAAATTGACATGGTCTTGAATATTTTTGTGTGGAAGATCACGATTTAAATTTAAAAGATAAACTAGCCTAGATGCAAACGCCACTAACATTTTTATTTCCATCCTCAAAATTTATAGGATGAGATTCTCGTGCGTAGTGATAAACCACGTGGTCATGCTGTCACCCCATACATTGTGAATGATAGAAAAGATAAACGTCAGTAGCATTTGCATCTTGGCTACGTTCCCTGGAGACAATCTGACAAGAATTGACCTAGTCCAGAACTTATTTCTAGGCTTGTAGGTACTATCTTCAGGTTTTTATAGACAAACATTTCATAGACACTATGACTATAGACACTTCACAAAATGTTCATTTCAGAGAAAACTATGTTCAGCTGAACTTCTGTTGATTTCAAGTTATCTTAAATATGATTGACGTAGGTCAGGTTAGGTGGGACTTGTAACCATCACGAGATAACCTGAAATCAACACGGGGTCAGCAGAAATAGTTTTCTATGAAATGAAAATTCTGTGAAGTAAACCATTATCTTCAGATACCATTCTTAAGCTATTCCAGAAAATACATTTACTAAAATACTAACTTCTCACAAGAAGTCACACAGCAATAAAATGTATGCAATATAGTTGTTATTAGCACAGACAAAGATTTCATATCAGTTTACCATTAAGGGCCAGTACAGACGAACGGCATTTGATCTGCAACCCTGCTGCAAAATGGCAGTTCGAGGCAAATGTTGACGCAGTTTTTTTTTTTATGGCATAGAGAAGGCAAACGAGCACACAGGCCACCTGATAGTCATTACATCGGCTGTCTTATCCCCAAACCGGAACACAACAATGCGAACACAGCTGTTGGGCGGTAGGTTAAAGGATAAGATGGTGGTAGCGATCCGGACGGACCCTGCACGAGGTCCTACCACCCGCAACTAACTCAAGTAACTGCATTACATTACATTAAGCTGCAAACCAACTGCGCAGTCCGCTTGCAGTTGGCATGCAGTGTACCAACCTACCTACCAGTTGGTTTGAAGTTTTGAAGCAGTCACATCTACTGCATCAGAACTACTCTCGAACTGCCATTTTATAGCTAGGTTGCAGTTCTAATACGGTCCGTCTGTACCTCCCTTACAGTCCTAAAACACATCGATCGCCATAAAAGAAAAAACTAAACCAAAATTATATAACTGTTACAAGACAAAAAAATGCGTGACAATAACAATCTCACAAATGCCTACGCTCCTATACTGGTTTATACACTCTGTGCACGCCAAACGACAATAGAACCATTTTCCTATAAAACCTCTATTAATAAGGCATATAATTACTTTCACTTCCGTATATTTCATGGAATGATTTGTTCCGCTATTTATAAATTGATGCTTTGATATTGTCAGTGCGTTAAAATGGATTTTGGTACTATTGTTAGAGGTACAGTCACCAGCCATAATTTATTATACCTACGTTACTGCCATCAACATAATGTCACTTGTTATATGTTTCGGATGTTTCGGATATTTTTAGCCGAATTCGAAAAAGGAGGAAGTTCTATGTTCGGCTATATATTTTTTTTATGGGAATAACGAGGGTACCGCGTCCCATCAACACCCGCAATACGAGAGGAATTGCAAGTGCACTGCTGGCCTTTGAGAAAAGGTAGGCTCGTTTTTTGAATGCCCCCAGCCGTATTGTATCGGAAATACAGACGCCGAGAGCTGATTACACATTGATAAGATGCATGGGAAAAGGCTCTTGAAAAACGCACGATAGTGGATTTCGAACTAACAAGATGTTGTTGGTGAAAATGATAGTTTGGTACGAGTTGGGCGATGATGGAATCCAGAGGCTTGTATATAAATCTGACAAATTCCTTGCACATTTAAATAGTTTAATGTATATATTATGAGTATGCCTTCCCGCGTTGGTTGCGGCGAGCTTGAAAGATCATATAGTTACTTATTATTTCAGAATTAGGACTACACAACTTGGCATAAAGCCGCTGTTGGAATGTGCGGTTCAATTGTTTTAAGTCAATTTAAAACGAAAGTGCTGCTTTAGGTATATACAGTATTCTCAGTTTCTTAATATATTTCGGCTGGCCATCGCAATAACGCTTGCACTCGCAGCTGATAGTATATTTGTCATTCGTGCGTCATACTGCACTCCTTAGAAAAAAGTACGCATGTCTCATATAACCGCGAATGTATAAGTGACCTTATTTCTCAAGGTAGGGGGATAAATTTAATTAGACTATCAAATTGAGCATGCGTCATTTACAAGGGCACCATAGGAAAGCGAAGATTGGCGTTGCATATGAAGAAAACAATAGCAATGAACTTTGTAAACGTAGGTTGTTGTTTTATTGTCATTAAAAGGAGATTTAAGTCCGTGCAAGTTGGACATAACCTGACCTGGCCCCCATGGAAGCAGGGATGTACAGGAATTTCCCCCGGTCAAGAAAAGGATAGGCTTTGCTAACGTCATGTGTCGTAGACTCGTAAGTAGGTATGTATCACCTCGCAATCCCTATGCGTGCATAATGCGTGAAAATTGAAGTTTGTCTACTAACTAAACTAGAGATACTTTCTTTGTATAGCTTGGAGAATTTGGAGATTGCAAACAAGCACTCTGGTAGGTAAGCGTTGAGGGTATTTCGATACCGCATAACTAACAAATTCGATAAAGTGCAACTAAATTAACTTTTTGTACTCGTCGATTAAAATCTGTGTATTAAGATTTCATAGAGAATACTGCAACGTCACTCTTTTCATCGTTGACACTTCCGAAATAACCGAAATAACCATTTCGATACGCTCAAGACAACTGAAAAAAAATTGAAAATAGAACTTCGTATTTCAATAATATTTGTCCTTGTTTAAGGAGACTCGATCCGATACAAAATTGCCAATCTATGGCGTTTCGGAACGTAGCAGCGTCGCGTCATCTGTCAAAAATCTATTTAAACCTGCTTCTGTATCCAGGGCATAAAAAAAATAAAAAAACTACGGTTTGTGATTGGCTAGTTTTTAGCCAACAGAACAGCACAGTACTGCAACAATTACGGACGCCGTGGTTTGATACAAATGTCGATGTGGTGGTGATTGTATTAATGACTTAAATAATTAATTTTAATGAACTCGTACAAAAAGTATTGTTCACAATAGTGTCATAATCAAGCTTTTTAATCTCGTACCTTACTTAGGCCACGAAGCAAGCTTCGTGGCCTAAACACGGTACTCGACTAAAAAGCTCTCTATTATAACACGATTATGAAAATAACTATTTTAAGCAACACTGTATTTATCATCATTGTTTTAGCCGAAAGACGTCCACTGCTGGACATAGTCCTCCCCCAAAGTTTGCCACAAGAACCGGTCTTACGCAGCTTGCACCCTTCGATTTCCCGCAACCTTAGCAACAATTCTGTCTACCTTGATGGAGGCATGAAACACCGTAATTCCCACAATATTACGACTTAATACACATAATGCATCTGTCTAGCGTGCATAAAAACGGAGACAATTGACACAAAATAACTTTCAACTTTCACTTGCATATTTACTTTTACATCCCTTAAAAATGTAGTCAATCAAACTTTTTCACAAGATAACCTTTAGCCTCAAGTTCACGAATCGATGGTCAAATACTTTACCAATACAAATATTTATGTGTAAGTTAAAATGCTTAGCTAACATCGGTAACGAGAAAATAACTTCGTGGTAAACCTCTCGATTTAGATAGAAGGGCCTTTGAAAGGCCCATTAACCTCTTAGCAACTTCTCATGTTAACTTTTTTTACCGCATAGTTTTTCAGTAAGTCAGTATCTTTGTTTACCAAATTTTAATATAAATACCTAATAGCCTTAAATCATTTGTTCTCCTGCCAGCACACGAGCTATAACCTGATGGTAATAGTGGGCTACAAAACTTTTTCAAGATTGCAATCTTAAGGCTGTAAATGTGTTGCCAACCAAGCTATGCTATGCTAGTCATTTCACCGGTTGTCTTTCTGCCGCAGAACACAACAATGCATACACTAAACGGGTAAGATGGTGGTAGCAATCCAGACAGACCCTGCACAAGATCTTACCACCACTAAAAACTCAAAAGAGCTTGATGAAAATGATTCGGGTCGTTTAAGAATTATCAGCTCTCAAACCTTTTGCAGGTTCTGAACTCCGCGTGATATTAGTGTGTTTGAACATCCTCATTTGAAAGTAGGGGGTCGCTTTTAATATAGAGAATATAGAGTTCTGTGGTAGCACTGACAGCTGATAGACGTCAAATTTTTATCTCCGTATTTTATTAAAGATTTTTTAATAAAAATATAGTAATTGACCTCATTAGAATTGTAGATAACAGTATTTTGATGAAATTATAACACTAAAGTCTTCATTTGTATTCACATTTATCACTCTTTGTATATTGACATCGGATTAGTGATTTGTTAGTAGATTATGAATGCTGTTTTACTTATTTCAGTGTTATTTTTTTACTCAAATTCTTTATTGACCAAAAACACGTTACACAAAAAAAAACATTGTTTCAAGTTAGTAAAGAACAACATCGAGTGAAAATGCGCTACCCATATGAAAAATAGACTATAACAATGCAAACATTAAGCCATACATTGTGCCCAAACTAGACAGCTTCTATCTGGACCAGGAGTACAGATTAACAAACTCTTTTATCGATATCGTGTATCTCTTGTATGCCTGGCGTTAAACAACCATAGTTTATGATGAAGATGATTAAAGGTAAACAATGTTGTGGTTGTATATTTTGCAGTAGCAACGCATTGAAACACGTTTTGTTCATTCTTCATAAGGTAAAAGATTTGTGGCAGAGCACACATGTCACATCTTCTGATGACCAACTCGAGACTATAAATGTGTTGGCAACCCTGAGGACTTAGATGGAATTCTCCCAGCTTGTCTTACCCTTCGCACTGGAACAGAATGCGAATACTGCGGTTTGGCAGCAGGCAGGGTAGTGAGATCCAAACGGACTCTGCACCAGATCCGTCGACCACTAAAATGTTTTTCTAATTAGAGTGAATTCGGAAGTAGTTAAGTGATAGAAAAGGCCAAAATATAAAATGTCAAAATTTATGTGAAAAACAAGGTATGATTTTTTTTATCAAATATGCCTTAAAATATGGGATAACAATTTACTTGAATAATATTATGGCAATGTCCTCACTTAACTTGATGCTAGAAATGGCTAAAAAACCAAAAAAAAACATCAAAAATTATGATTTTAATAATTTACTAGCAAAATTTTACATATCCAGTCGCTACTTCAAGCAAATTAAAACTGTCGACCATAAAAAATGGAGACTCTTTTCGCTTAACAAAATTTTCAAACGCTGCACTAGTTTTGACTAATGGGTACCGAAAATGAGCTATACGCACAAGTTGTATTATTCTCTCGATTGTTACACTTAGTTCATGATTGTTATTCAAATTTATTCCTAAAGTGTTAGCATAAAAGGTCGTAAAAAAATAAGATGGGTCGTTTTACGAACCGCAAATGGCGGATACAGTTGCTTTGATTCTGAGAGTAAAACTTCGCTGGCCAGGAGTAATCATCTGACCACAGAACATAAAATATAAAAAGGGTAACAATAATAACTTATGACCACAGTATTTAAGCCTACTGGCAACACCGGACGTGTTAAAATATTCAAAAATGTTTCCAATATACCTAATTATTGTGGCTATAGTTTGTGTAAACGCGGCACCAAATGTTGATGAAAAACCGAGCTTGGAAACCGCGGCTCGTGTTATGGGAAAGGACTGTGTCAGAGGAATATTAAGTCCAACGTGTCTGAAACTTGGAGCTATATCGCTATTAGAAAAAGTCAATGATAAGGAAGAAGTGAGGTTACTACCCGGAATAAGTCTGGTGAAAGACACAACTGAGGAAGGCAAAGCTGAAGAGGTTGCTGCAGAACTAGCCAAATCACTTCCCTCAAATCCTGACGAAAGACTTGATAAATTCCTTTTGTACCGTTTGGGAACGTTCTTGGATACTCACTCAGTGAAACTGAGGCTACTTGATGATGCTACAGCAGAAGAAGCGAAGACGATGTTGGGTGAAGCCAGGGCTAAATCACCGTTCAAAATGGGCAAGAAAGGAGGCATGGGAGGACTTATAGCTATGGCCATGATGATGAAAGGTAAGTCAGATGTTTAATCTCAAGATCTTGTAAGCGTTTTTCTGCTGAGCTTAGTATTTGTCACACTTATATTATAATTTAAGATCTCAATTTAAAAACCAAATAATTCGCATCAATGGAGCAATTTAAATGGATGAAGTTAGTATTTACTAATTTCGAATGAGAATCACCATCAATCAAGTTTCGAAATTCATTTCAACTAAATTGCTCCTTTGCGCCACACAGACGAAGCCTGTTTCATTTGATTCACTTCGTTGCCCGCAATAATTCGAAGAAAGCACCGAATTACGTTTTATTTGTCTTGTACGTGTCGGCAGACCCAAATTATACAAATGCTATTTGGCTACTGTTATATAATTACACGAGCATGACATGGGAAACTTAACTGTGGCCTAATTTACTTACTTATTATCAAGGACCAAGTAAACCAACAAACAGCCCTACCTTTTGAATAGTGGTTACAGTACAGCTATTAACATCATCAAGAGCGCAACTCATGCATTGCGTTGTCGGTTTCGAACTAAAATGAAAAACTTAAAAACTTGGCAGAAACTTTTTCCACAGCCCTATTTGTCTAAGATAGATACTTCGAACTCATATTAAGGAAATAAAAATAAGCATGAGAGTAACTCATGTTAAGGGACTGGGGTTGACTGAGCATTTTCTATGACCTTTTCATCGTGGACTGTGTGCTATGCTGGAATAAAATAGAGATCGAATATGTAATCGTGTGTTCGTGTATGTCATCATAACATACATAATTTTGACACTTACTACTAACCTAGTACAGTCAGCGTCATATAGTTTGTAGCATCCAAAGTAGCCAAATAGTTCGTTACACGCCCTTGTTACTACGGTAATAATGACGTGTAACGTACTATTTGGCTACTTTGGATGCTACCAACTATATGACGTTGACTGTACTATACTTCCGTAGAATTCATCATGGCTGCCCTAATGCTGGGCAGTAATAAATACATAAATAATTATATGACCATACGTTTAGTTGGCAGTGACCCTGTCTACGAAGCTAGCGGTCCTGGGTTCAAAATGTTCAAATCCTGGTAACGGCATGTATTTGTGTGATGAGAGCGAGTGTTTTTTGTGAGTCATGGATGTTTAAAATATTATTAAGTATGTACTTCTATGTACAAGCATGTTTATCATTGGTTATGTTTGAGACTATAGGTCAATTTGTGTGACTACGACGAGAATCAAACCCACGAACTAACCTTGGTAGCACTGTAACTACTCAGTTAAGCGGCGTTTTTATGAATCTAGGTAGTTACGTTGTTAATGTGATATTAAAATTCCATTGCAAGGAATAAATTAAGAACGAGAATAAAAAAAAAGATAAAGTAACCAGGTTAAAAAGTAGAGTTAAAAGTAATTTGAATGCTTTTGTTCTTTGATCTGTCATGCATAAAGCATTGAATCTATCTGAAAATTGAATTCATCATCATTATTAACTACTTAGCGGTAACAAAAATGTATGAATAATGTTTATTACATTTGCAAATTCCTTTCAACAATGTATATACATTAGTTACGTATAATAATGTAGTCTCCTTTATGTACCATAAAGCCGGTTGGAAAAATAAAAAAAGAACTTAACCAACACCAACTCCACAGAAAGCTTTTTAAGCGACTAGCAATAGTATTTAAATCTACAAAAATTATAAGATATCAATCAGCCGACGCTTCTTCGCTCACTGCGTGCGATAATGAACCAAGACTCGCACAACCATTCTCCTCTAACGAAACAGCACTCAAACTACTCGAGACAAAGCTCAAACTCGAACGTTTGAAAATTGTCTTTTTGCAAGCACTCTTCTATAAAAATATAATGGACACACGGCTGCTCGTACTAACATCTAACTATGTGAGACATATAAAAGCTGAACGAAACAATCGTCTTATCAATCCGTAACAGCCTTCGTTTGAATACAGTCGTGAGTTTACCATGTATCGGCTTACGTGTTTGATATTAGTGTCGGTAGCTTTTGCTTTACCTAACCCAGAAATAAAGGACAACAATGTGGAACCTACGATGGAAACAGCAGCTAGAGCGATGGGAAAGGACTGCTCCAGCGGGATATTCAGCGCAAAGTGCTTAAAAATTGAAGCTATTTCAATACTTGAAAAGCTTAGCTCCAAAGAAGAACTAAGACTTTTACCAGGAATAAGTGTTGTCAAGGAGCCTGTTAAAGAAAATGCAAGCAAAGCTGAAGATTTCGCCGCAGAACTTGCGAGAGCAATGCCTTCGAAACCTGAAGAACGTCTGGATAAATACCTCCTGTATAGACTTGGGAATTATTTGGATTCGCATTCAGTGAAGCTGAGGTTGTTGGATGACAGTGCCAGTGAAGAAGCGAGAACGCTGATTGGTGAAGCCAGGGGAAAGGGAGGACTCGGAGGGAAGAAAGGAGGAATGGGAGGGCTAATGGCTATGGGAATGTTGATGAAAGGTACGCTATAAAAATATGGTTTTAGCAAGCGTTTGAAGGACTTAACATTAATTTATTCGGCTTAGTTATTCTTGCGACATAATGAAAAAAAAATTGAAAAACTTTCAAGAGTACAAGTGGCGTCTTTATAATATTAAGGTGGATTAAGCTCTTCGTGTTTCTTCTAGAAGTTAACAATAATCTTTACCATAAATGAATATTTATAAATGGTTTTTGGTAGGTAATATGAAAGTTAACTTGTCTTCACTGAAAAAAAAGTTTTTGAAAGGCTTCGTTGCGTATAGCTAAAAATATGTAAGGAATAGTCGTGAAAAAAATTATACTAGAATTAGATTTCCTATCTTAATACTGTTATGTTTGCAATGAGTTCGTAGATGAACCAATTTATTATCCCTGTACTAGCAAAACGAAGTGATCACCCTGCCTGCATAGGCGTAAAATATTGTAAAACACAAGCGGTTAACATTAGGCAGGTAAAGCAAAGGCAAGTTTATATTTATTTAACTCGATTGTTATAAATACTTAACTATAATTCTTCATCACAGGCCAAGCATCATCGATTTTTGGTAATAGCTTGTTTTATTCTTATTTCGAGAGTTAACCCCGGCCTATTCGTAGACGTGTGGCCTAGTTTTTGTGTCATTTACAAGTTACGAAAAAGGTTAAATGTAGAGAAAAATATGGTATCGATACATTTGAAAATACTTAGACAAATAATAATTACTATAAACTACAACTTACATTTACCTAGAACTACACTTATCTAAAAGACAGCTACCAGAGGCATCGTTCCAAAGCAGCATTGCTATATTAAATAATCTTTGTGTCAAGTGAAGGCCAGTATTTTGGTCACCATCGACCAGGCACTTTGAAAGATCTTTAAATATTATGTTGAACTCCAGTTCTCCACCGACCTAACGTCGTAGTCTATACTAGTTTAAGTCTTAAATCCAGATTTTAAGGCGTACATTCCGACACATCTAAATTACACTAAACACTAGAAGTGGCGTTTATTGTTGAATAATATATCTTTGTAGTTTTCTTTTGTGCATGAGTCTAATAAGAAAATCTTAAATAGCAGTTTATATATATAAAATATGTACAAAAAACACTAGGTTGAAAGCTGGCCACCTTAAATCACTATTGCAAAGAATGGAGTTTTTAAAAACAATAGAAACAACCTCAAAGAAAAAAAAACCCGTATTATTGGTGACTATGTTGATGATCATATCGTAAAGCTCAATTTTGTTGTTAAAATATCATGAAAAATATCAAATAATATTCAAATCTACGATGTTCCACACAACGCTGTTTTGTTATAAGACTAGACGTTGTTAACGTGATAATAATTTTCAGAACAAATTACTCGTTAACGTTTTTGTTAACCTGAGTATTTGTCAAATTAACGTTCAAACCAAAATTATAAAAACCATATTTAACATAATCATGTAGGGTTCAATTTGTTGTTTTTTTCAATAAACACACCGCAGTCAAAAAAAATAATTCAAAATTCGGCAAGTGCAGCAGAAATTTCAATTTATAATTATTCTAAAACACAACTCGTAGTACTTTCACCATTTCTAAAATAAAACTAACAAGCAAATTAAACAGAGCATAAAAATTGAAGCAAAAAATGTCACTCGATTCTCCGACACTTGATTACAGCCTATGTTTTATGGCGTATAATCAGACATAATTTCATGGTAGCACCGCAGATTGATGAGTCAGGCTGTAACAATGTCAAGTTGACACAAATATTGTTGTTATAATACTCTACTTTGTAAAATACCAGTGCGGCTACACAAGTTGCTTAACGCTAACGTAAAAGATTTTAGAAAACGGATAAAAGCATGGAATTGATTGACGTAGGCGCTCGACGCGACCGTCTTGATAGCTTTCAATTTTTGATAACGATAACGAACGCCGAATGCATCTTGGTTCTTAGACAAAATACGTAACACTCACATTACCGATTTTCGGAAATGGACTAAATGTATGCGGCCGACGCGATAGAGCGTCACTCACGTCAATCCCATGCGTTTAGACAGATTTCAAAAATCGCTAATTATGTTTTGTTTTTTAAACAACTCGCTTTCTGTTCGTCGAATTATTAATCGGCAAAATAAAGTGCCCCAGGTGGTAGGCACGTAAGGCATTCGTTACCTACCGCTTTAGTTAAGCTTCTTCGTCGACGAGATCTGCAACCAAATTAAAAAACGATGATGATTAATGACGGGTAAACTTAGGCTCATCGTTACATCACTTAGGATATGCGGTTTTACGCGTCTTTGTAAACGTTTACATATAAATGACAGACTCGCAACTGAGTTTATTCGTCACACAAGCACCGGCATATTTGTACATCAACTTTGTTCAAGCCATTGTTATATTTATTTGCTTCACCCAAACACTCAAACGTAATCGTCATCATCATCATGTCAGCCGAAAGACGTCCACTGCTGGACATAGGCCTCCCCCAAGGCTCTCCACTCAGACCAGTCTTGTTCTTTTCGCAACCACCGGGATCCCGCGATCTTTACAAGGTCGTCACTCCATCTTGTTAGAGGCCTACCTACAGCTCGTCTCCCGGTTCGCGGACGCCACTCAAGAACCTTCTGACCCCATCGGCCATCAGTCCTGCGAGCAATGCGCTCCGCCCACTGCCACTTCAGTTTTGCTGTTCTTCGGGCTATGTCGGCAACCTTAGTACTACTGCGGATATCATCATTTCTGATTCTATCACGCAGAGAAACCCCGAGCATAACCGTCTCCATAGCCCTCTGAGTGACTTGGAGCTTCCTCATGAGGCCCATTGTTACCTAAAGCACCCCCGGCCCCACCGTTACCATGGCAGCTACCGGAGCCAGGAATAGCGGGGCCGCCGGGGACTAGGGGTCTGGGCTGTTGTTGTACATTCATAATTGGGTTTTGATGTAGAACCGTTGGGGGGAAAAATGCCGTAGTCGCCACGCTTGGCAGGCGGGTTGGCGACCGCAGTTATAGCATGTAGTCGAGGACGCTGCTGCCCATCCTCCGGTTTATCTATTAGTCTCGTCAAAGTTAGTTCCATTTTTAAAAAAATGGGCTTGAATTCGTCAATGTCATTAGGCATACTAAGTGCATATACCTTATAGGAACTCAACCTTTTTGCTGAAAAATATCAAATAAACTTTGAATGCATATTATGTATACCGACTTTGGCCAACTTTTTCGACGATGAAGCATCCAACCGAAGTCGGTAGATAGGCCGAAATGTTTCAGAGAAAAGCCCAGAACGAGAGATGAAAGATACACGTACTTTAAGTTCAGAAATAGTGCACACTAAATCATTTCGAAATTATAACACCTAATCTAAAATCTCGAATTCGAATATTTTCTAACGATTGTTTTAACCTTATCTAACCTAAGTATAGCAAATATTACTTACCAAACACTTCAAGCATGACACAGATTTTGGAAAAATGAATTTTCGTAAAACAAACCGTGAATTATTTGTAATTCTGAATTATGTCCTATTCCCTTAAGATATTTAGGCATTTCTCGACCAGTATTTGATAAATCTCCCTCTTCTTTGCAGGTACTCTCATGTCAATCGGTCTTGGAGGTCTAGCTATGCTGGCTGGAAAAGCGCTGATGACAGCAATGATGTCGCTCCTGCTCTCAGCCATCATCGGCATCAAGTCCTTATCATCAGGTGGCAAGTCAACCACCTACGAGATCGTCTCCAAACCAGTCTACAGCCACTCCCACAGTCATTCTACTGCCCATGAAGACGTAGGGGGCGGTTACGCCCATTCAGGCTATGGCAGGAATCTTAATGTTAGGAAACGTTAGTACGAACGAACGAATACCAACGAATTTAATTTATTGAATTATTTATTGATTAGGTTAAGGCACGATTTCCTATTGCGTTTGTTCCTTCTTTATTTTGATATGCTTTATTTTAGTAATGGTTTAGTTTATTTGTTTTTTTGTATTTTGTAGTTTTATTTTTATTATATATATTGTGGTTTTATTAAGTTTTAATGCATTGTTTTAATGTTTTCAATCATCAATATTTTAATGTATTTGGTTATTATTATTTTTATATTTATTCGCATTTATCGTTATGTATCATTATCATATTTATCGTTATTTTATGTTATTTTATATTTAGGAATTTATCCCACGTATCTTGTGATATATTCGTATATGTTTATATTTTTTATTATTTTCAGTTTTTATAGTGTATTTAGTCATGTTTTAATTTTTAAAACAAAATGTATTATTATTTGTAAGAGTTATATGTACCTGTGTTTAAACGTATTTACTTTAGAGCTGTATTTGTGTAAATATGTTTTCGCGAAGTATTTATCTGTGTTATTGTTTTTAATATTTAAACTATTTTGCACCCAAAGGCATAAGATAATGTTTTAAAAATGTATTTTTATATTTCTACGTAGTGAAATAAAATTACAAACATAAAACAAAATGATTTGTCTATTTATTTACCTTAGATATTAAAAACACTGAAACAAAAAGTAAAAGTACTTAAAGGTACAGATTTGTGAAAGTAGTTTTTTGTATACTAAGTTAACATTACTGATTTAACTTTAACATCCGACGATACAATGATTTATTAAGTATTATCATAACAATAATTTTGGTTTATAATCAACATTAAAAATGTATGTGGAGTAATATACTAATCATTACATATGATAATAATACAAAGTCCCCCGCCGCGTCTGTCTATTCGTATGTTTGCACTAACTGCTGCCCACGACTCCGTCCGCGCAGAAAAATAAAAAATAACCTATGTTCATCAGGGGAGTTGATTCTCTCAAAAATGCGGTCAGACAAACGAACGAGTGAATGTCGCACCGGCGAGATTAAGTAGTCCCGTCAGTACGAACAAAACATACCCTTTCAACACGCGCCTCTATTCAACAAGGTAATAACTATATCGTATTTGACCTGTTACGCAATCGTTTCTTACTCTAGCTATACGATAAGAGCAAAACGTTGACAATACGATAACAGATCAAACATGATATTGTTTTTACCGTGTTAAATAGAGGCCTTGTGGCCCGCTTCAAAAAGCTACAAGTTAAAAATTACAAGCTTAAGTCTCTTTCTAGCGAAAGGAGTTAGAAAGAGACTTCCGCTTGTACACTCAGGAGCAAAAAAAACGGGTCAGAGTGCGTTTTACATACTAAAGAGGCTATTTAAAAGCCTTGATTCCTTGTCAGGGAATGCTTTTAGTGAATTCTGATGATGAATACCCCGAGCATCGATACAGGACTTCCAGAGTGCCTAGGATACCCAACTGAATGAATCTGCGGTTAACGCCGGAATTGTGCATGTTCAGAAAAACATCTAAAATGGCAATAAAATGTAGGGAAATCCAAATGCTGACCCAAACTCTCCCGCAGCGCTGTGGTGTTAACTGATTGTGCGATCAGTTAGGTATCTTAGGAACTTTTGACCTCCTCTATTGAACCTCGGAGTATCCACCATTAAACCTTACCTACTCGAAACCAAGGCTTCGAAATTGTCTCGTTTGTATGAAAAACGCACTCTGACCCGGTATTTTTGCTCCTGAGTGTAGTTTATAAGTTGTAGATTCATGAAACGGGCCTCTGGTTTATGTGCGGACGTTACAAAAAACTCAGAAAAACCGAAGCGAAGCAGGGCGGGTCGCTAGTTAGAATAAACTAAATGTTTTTAAAGACCACTGCAAAAAAACCGGTAACGGGAGCAAGAGATTGATCCAAATCTAACATGACTCGTTTGTTTGAGATCATGATAATATCCAACTAATTTGAAATGCCTCTCACTACCTGACTTGCATGTAGCAAACAAAAACCTTTCTAAATTAGGTGCCTTCTAAGGTAGGTTAAAATTATTCCATTTGGCCGATCGATAACCCATTCTAAATTTACTTCGGAATATGCAAGTACTATCGACCTTATAAATAGCTGAACAATTTAGTGCTTAGTCACTTTAACGTCTTTAACGTCATGTTTAAACTCCTTCATTAATTCGTAGAAGGTGCTAAAACGACAAGGTTCAGAAGTATGCAGCCACTTATAAGTAGACGTGTACTTCCTTGGGGGACGATTCATACTAATATCGATACTACTCTCAAGATCAAGATGTTATTCAACATTATTATTTATTTATTTTTTCATTTGAAATAAAAACAATTAACATCTGATTTTTTTCATTATTTTTTTTATTTTTTCAGTAATAAAGATTGCCGTCTATGTAAATATAATAGACTCGTAGCGAAATATTACCTCAAATATTATTGACTTCTAGCCTAGGATTATGACTGGAACTGACAGTTTGAAATGATACCCATAAATCCGCGACCCATACCTATTATTCAATTAACTTAAGAGACTCGATATCAGACATGATATTTTATATACTTATCGTTCTACTACATTTACTTCCATATCATAACGTTAACAATACCGAGGATTCACCAAGGAATCCGAGGATAGAGCCTCAGGTTGCTTTTTAATTAAAAAGTACCCGGAAGACCGAACGTCGCTCGGTTTGAAAACGAAATTTCCCAAAGATGACAACTTGAAAACGCCTATATCTCAAATTCCATCGAAATTCTTTGAGACGTTTCTGAGATTCAGATTATACGAGTATAAGGTCGAAGCCTAAGAATTGCTCGTTTAAAGCTGATCGATAGTTAAATCAAAGTATTACATAATATGCACAAAACTTCATCTGTGGTCCAAACTGGTAAAAAAAGAATTGTAGCTCTCAACAATTTCGTACACACAATTTAACTGCTGAAGTTTTTTTCCTTCATTTCGAGTAGGTCGTAGAAAGTTAGTTATTTAGAGCATGATATAACATTACTAGTTCTAATAAACTCAGTGAATGGGTTTTTTATTAATGTAATTAGAACATTGATTAAGTCGGATTTTATAAAGCTCGACGCTTTTCTTTTTAAACTTGAAATGCCTTAGCTTTTTTATAATTAAAATGGAAAAACAAGTATCAACATACCAGAAACTATGACAAAAACATAATAATTTATGAGTATAGTATCCAAACATTAAATAAAATATCAAATTCCATGTGTTCAAACGTTTGTTTAATTTAATATCGCCTTAAGTCGCATGCTGTCATGCATTTTGTGTCTTGGTGAATTATAACAAGACTAGTGACCCGCGCTGACTTCGCTTCAGTTAAGTTGTCTGTAAACTAGAATTTATTAAACATACATAAAAGCAGGGGGTCTGGGCTGTTTTTGTAAATTCATACCATTGGGGGGAAAAATGCCGTAGTCACCACGCTTGGCGGACCGGAAGACGAGCTGTAGGTAGGCCTCCAACATGATGGAGATACGACCTTGTCAGGATCGCGGGACCGCGGTGGATGCGAAAAGCACAAGACCGGTCTGAGTGGAAAGCCTTGGGGGAGGCCTATGTCCAGCAGTGGACGTCTTTCGGCTGACATGATGATGATGATGACAAGCAGACGTGACGGGAGACTTCATTTTATAATATGTAGTGGCAAAAAGGTGATTTAACAGGGCATTATCGTTCAAAAACAACGTGTTTCAACATCAAGTCTTAAATCATTACAAATTATTGCAGCTTCCTGTAATTCGAATTAGATTTCACCGCTTTTTTCTCATAAAGTCTTTAAAAATAAAAAAATAATGTAAGTAGACATTTACATTACCTACGTAGGTATGGCAAAGAAATACTATCACCGTCGTCTGTATCATTTACGTGACAAAACAAACAAAATAATTCTAAATCCGTTTCTTTTACTTGTACATTTACTTTCGTTACATCATTGTTCATATTTTCTTCGTGCATTCTATTTGCAATAAGAGAGAGTTATGCATTCTTTTTTTTGTTTTATTAAGTCGCAGTGTTGCTTTCAAGGTCGATGGCATTTGAATATTCTTAGATACCGTTGTTTTAAAATTTGAAAAACACCGTACGTCACAAGATATCTTAGTAATATTATAAATGAGAAATTTTGGATGTTTGTTACTCCATCACGCTTCAACTACAGAACGGATCGTTATGAAACTTGGCACACTTGGCTTCTTTTTATCCCGGAAGAATGAATAGTTCTTGAGGGAATAGCCATAACCGGCTTCAACGTGAACGGCGTCGCGGGACACAGCTACTTTTAAAAAAGCCAATACTTGTTTGTCTATCCATAATCATATCAGAAAAAATGTGGGTCGTAATTGAAAATGCAAAATGGCCAAATATCAAAACGTTTAGGTACGTTACGCATAGATATAATAGAAAAACGTCAATTTGAAACTGTGAATAAAAGAATTATCGATTTATTAATTCAGTACATTGTGTATATAAGTGTGTGTATAATGTTATCATTTAATTATTTTGATTTAACACATTTGCTACCACTAACTGGAATTACCATGAAATTGGGACGCATGGTAGTTCACTTGGAACGTTTTTAACACCCCACTAAAAAGTGAGATGTAATTTTACTAGCAATAATATCTGTTCGTCTGTCTGTTTATTCTCGCTGTGAAGTTTGTTCAAAGGTTATGGGTTAAACCGATAAGAATGGGACATTTATTCTATTTAAGTACACACACCAAAACAACAGGTACCAAAATACATATACATGACGAAACGAACTAGACGAGTGCATCTATCTGTGACGCTATCGTAAACGAATGACAAACTGACAAAATGTATGAAATGGACTTAGGCACTCGACGCAACCGACTGATTGCTTACGTCAAACTTATACATTTTGGATACCGATAACGAACGCCGAATACATCTTGTCTACGGCCTCTGACGTCACTCGAAACTTTCAATGACCAAAACCAAATAACGAGCACATTTTATTCGAAAACTCGGCAGTCCGATTCTTAAACGCTTCTGTTTATTTTTTCTGTGTCATTCTTTGTTTATGCAAGCGCAAGCGTTGCCAGTCGTACGGCCACACACATAAATACTGCTCTAAAGAACCCAGGTGCGTTAAATGTACAGGCAAGCATCTGACAAAAGACTGCAAAAAGCCAGCAGAAGAAAAACCGAAATGTTACCATTGTGGCGAATGCCACCCCGCGAACTATAGGGGTTGTGTAGTAGCCAAGGAACTACAAGCTATAAAAAATAAAAAAACGTCCGCAAAGCCACAAACTGCTCAAACAGATAAAAAGGGTATTATTCATGAAAGTGCCCTGAAAAAGAATGTGTCCTATGCTCAAATCACTAAAGGAGCACAGGTTCAAGCACAGGTCCAAGCACAGGCAAAGCCTCCTCTGCTAAGCAGTAGTCTGGATGATAAAATAAATAAAATCCTTAACCTTATGTCGTCTTTTGACGGTAGATTAAAGAAACTGGAATTCACTTCCAAGACATCCACTCAAAATCTGAAATAATGTTCAAGTCACTCAAAATCATGGCATGGAACGCTAACGGACTGCTTCGTCATCAAAACGAATTGAAGGCAGTCCTATCCACAGAAAAAATTGATGTGTGCCTCATATCTGAGTCACACTTTACTAAAGAATCTTTCATTCAAATTAAAGGTTTCAAAGTGTACCACGCTCTCCATCCAGGCAATACAGCTAGAGGAGGTAGTACAGTCATAATAAAGGACAACATTTCCCATTATGAAGAATTCAAGATCGAAGAACAAGACAAACAAATTGTAGCCATTTGTGTGAAAACAAAACGATATCCTGTTACCATATCAGCAATATATTGCCCTCCAAAATATGCACTGAAAACAACGCAGTACAGAAGCTTTCTGGAGCAACTTGGAAACAGGTTTATCCTAGGAGGCGACTTCAATGCTAAAAATACCTACTGGGGATCCAGACTTACAACTACCAAAGGCAAAGAATTGCTATGCGCCATCAAAGAAACCAAATGTGACGTTGTATCAACAGGAAAGCCAACCTACTGGCCTACCGATATCAACAAAGTACCAGATTTAATCGATTTCTTCATATACAAAAACTTAGCAAATAAATACATACACATCGAGGAAGGATACGATATGAGTTCGGACCATTCGCCAATAATCTTAACTCTAAGTGAACAAATTATGTTAAAAGAATGCAACCCGACTCTGGTGAATAAGAATACAGACTGGGAAAGCTTTAAGTTAGATCTAGATAGAAAAATAAATCTCAAGGTTCCTCTTAAATCCACTGAACAGCTCGAACTGGAGGTTAAGAAATTCATAGCAGATGTACAACAATGTGCCTGGAATAACACACCTATCCCCAAGAAAAGGGACTTAGGTAGTAAGTATCCTCTGGAAATTAGAAATCTGATTACTGAAAAACGGAAGCAGAGAAGAAAATGGCAGCAATCGAGATTTCCACAAGACAAGACCTTATTAAATAATCTCACAAAACAACTGAATATTAAAATTAAAAGCTTTCACGATGAGTCGATGACTACTCACCTTCGTCAACTAACAGGTGATCGGTCAACAGACTATTCGTTGTGGAAAGTCACAAAAAAATTAAAAAGACCTATTATTCAAGTTCCTCCCATTAAACTAGAAAACGGTACTTGGGCTGTCAGTAGCGCTCAGAAAGCTGCGAGATTTGCACAACATCTTGAACAAATATTTCAACCGCACGAGGACAACACGTTTGAAATTAACCTAAATGAAGAGATATTACAAAATGAACTTCAAATAAAATTGGTTACACCAAAAGAAGTCTGTACTGAAATTAATCGCCTAAGACAAAAGAAATCTCCGGGTTATGATCTCATCACTGGGGAAGTCCTACGTAACCTGCCCCGTAAAGCAATAGTGAAACTCACCACACTTATCAACGCTACATTTAGACTAAAACATGTACCCGGCTTGTGGAAATTCGCCGAAGTCATTATGATTCCCAAACCAGGAAAGCCAGCACATGAGGTAACATCATACAGACCAATATCCCTGTTACCAATTATATCTAAGTTATTTGAAAAACTCTTCATAAAAAGAATAAAACCTATTTTAGAAGACAAAATGTTAATCCCTGACTACCAGTTTGGCTTTAGAGAAAAGCACTCTACTATAGACCAGGTTCACAGAATAACCAACATTATTGAAAAAACTTTAGAAGAGAAAAAAGTTTGCTCTACGGTCTTCCTTGATGTAGCACAAGCATTCGACAAAGTATGGCATGACGGCCTGATATACAAGCTGAAGAAAATGCTTCCAAAACAGTTCACAGATATCTTAAAATCTTATCTATCAGACAGAATGTTTCGAATCAGACAAGATGACTCATACTCAGAAATTAAGCAAATAAAAGCTGGAGTACCGCAAGGAAGTGTATTAGGTCCGGTCCTGTACCTGTTATACACATGTGATATTCCAGTGTTAGAAAACAACACCATTGCAACTTTTGCAGATGACACGGCTATCATGGCTGTAGGGATCACCCACGAAGAAGCATTGGAAAATGTACAAATTGCTATTAACGTTGTCTATGATTGGACAAAGAAATGGCGAATAAAACTCAATGAGTCGAAGTCAACTCATATAGATTTTACTAACAAGAAAACCTCATATCACCCGGTATTTATAAATAACAAAGCAATACCGTACGAAAATACAGCCAAATATCTGGGCATGACACTTGACACCAAACTTCGCTGGAGAGCTCACGTCAAAAAGAAACGCGACGAGCTAGAACTCCGCTACAGGAAGATGTACTGGCTGCTTGGGAGGCACTCAGAGTTGTCAGTACACAACAAAATACTACTGTACAAACAAGTCCTAATGCCGATATGGACTTACGGTATTCAGCTGTGGGGCTGTACCAAACAGAGCAACATGCAAATGATACAACGCTTTCAGAATAAAGTACTTAGAGGTATTGTAAACGCACCCTGGTACATAAGAAATGACAACCTCCACCGGGACCTTGAAGTGGAATATGTTAGTAATATTATCAAAAGATACGCCGAAGCCCATGAACGCAGGCTTCATCACCATGTGAATGTCGAGGCCATCCAGCTCCTCGACAACACGGATATACAGCGAAGACTGAAAAGGACAAAGCCTTTCGAGTTAGTTTAGTGTAGTGATAGTGTAATTAGTGCAGTAAGTACTACACACAAAGAACACATTAACAAAGTGTCTTCCCCTTAACAGAGACAATAGGATAAGTGTTAATGGACACATTCTTAGCTTAGTCTGTATTAGAAGTTTAGGTCAGATTTAAAATACTTATTAGTCATAAGACTAGATTGTATTCCAATGGAATATTTGTTAACATATTTCATTTAATAAAAAAAAAAAAAAAAAAAAAAAAAAATTCTTTGTTTCATTCATCGCCCTATTCAATTTAGTCACGCACTAAGTATACTGGATCAAAACCGTGACCATTGCATTAATAAATAAATAGTTTTTACCTACCGGCTCAAAGACTGCTGTTCTATGAAAAAAAATGGCTTTGTACTAATCTTCTAAATTCATCAAATTCATAATTAAGTAGTGCAAGAAGGTACAGCATGTAATTAGGTAAATTTGAAGTTTTTACTATAAGTATTTTTAGATAAGTTCGTTGGTTCATACAAACAATTAGCCATTGTATACCTACAGTGAAGGAATTAAATTTGTGACCCACCTAAGGTCCAAAGTCAATCTGACATTCTAAAACAATAAGGTTGAGTTTCCTATTAGTTACAAATGACTTGGCATCTCTAAAGGCATTGCCATCTTCAAGCATATTTTTTCTGAAATGGGTCACAAATTAACGTCCGTGACCGTACATCGCGAAATCACAAAATGGCGCGCATAAAAAATATTTCGCGTGCTAGTAGACACAAAGCAAAGTAGTACTGTTGTAATGGAGAGCAAGCTTGGTAACTTTTTAAAGCGAATAAAAAAGATTACAAAATCACAGTCCAATTTAAATCATTAAAATTTCTAACTTTTCCGATATCGGCACCTTGTCTCCACTTCGGTTTGAAAGCAGCCACTCGCCCCGAACAATGACTCGATCAAAAACGTTCAATTGCACTTTTTTACCTTTTCTACTGACTTTTCTTACTTTTATTTATCGATAGATGGTATAAAATAAATCGGACGGTGCAGTGACGGTATCAGTTGAATGGCGCCATTCAACGTGATGACTTCTAACCAACACTGATTTTTGAAACTAGTGCAGTGAAAAAGTGTCAATATGATAGGTAAAAGTGCTCTGGCTTTCGTGGCGTTGGTTATTTGCGTGGATTACTCCAAAGCGGTAATCGATGGATCTCCGACGAATACTGTTACGGAACAACCAAAAAACTCTTCGGAAAGAGCTGGACGTTATTTGCACAAAGATTGCAACAGCAGTTTGAGTGCTAAGTGTCTCAAAATTCACGTTCTATCCTTCATAGAAGATTTAAGCTCTCGCGATGAGCTACCGCTTCTTCCAGGACTGAGCATTGTGAAAGAAAACAGAACATCTAACTCTTCGAGACCTGAGGAACTAGCTGCAGAGCTCTCTCGTCAATTTCCTGGGAAACCTGAAGAGAAACTAAATAGGTTCCTCTTGCATCGTGTGCAAGATTATTTGGATGGTCATTCGTTGAGGTACAGGCTCTTGGATCCGAAGACTTCGCAAGAAGCTATTAATATGGCTAAAGGAGACCAGGAGTCAGCCAGGGGGAAGGGCGGTGGAGGAGGAGGGTTGGGTGGAGGCAAGGGTGGCGGCGGTGGACTCCTAGCAGCAGCTTTAATGATGAAAGGTACGATTAAAAGTTAATCCACTGTCTTTCGGGTTACGTACCAAAATGGTACAAAACCCTTATAGTGAGACTTCGGTGTCTTTTTTATGATCCTCTTCTCCCTTTATGGCATAAATATTGAATACAATTTTAAAACTTTCATCTTAATTTAAGATGTAAGATGATTATTGTTTTTTTTATAGATTTAAATTAAGGATAATAGTTTAAATTTTAACAATATCCATAAATGAACTCAATGATATAGTTATCGGCGTACAAAATTGAGTTTATCTATGTTTTCTAATTAGATTGCCTATCATGGAAGCTTTAAACGATTATGATCATTTTGCACCCCCGATTTTTAATCAAAATCAATCAAGAATCAATAAGAAGTCAAGTTATCTAAATCTAAATTGACTTCTTATATATAGATGTGACATCCGTAACAGACTAGGTATGATTTAAAATATTTTACAAATTTTTAAATGTCTTAAAGAAGAGAGAAAATATTGCTCCTATCTTTTGCTTACGCTGCTTGCTTAAGCCAATACCAAGTATAACCTATACCTATAGTTATTTTTTTAATACTCATTTTTTATCCACAATACTTAGCTTACATTTTCTTTTAACAGGTACCCTCGCTGCTGCAGCTCTCGGTGCACTAGCTCTATTAGCTGGAAAGGCTCTCATGACAGCTCTTATGTCACTTCTTCTCTCTGCTCTGGTCGGCCTCAAGGGCCACGGAGGTGGTGGGAAGACTACGTACGAAATCATCACCAAACCTGAAGTCTCTCATCATCATTCACACAGTCATGAGGAACATCACGAGCATGACCATGGTCACCACGGAGGGTACAGAAGAGCTTATGAACCTGACGCGTACAATAGTTATATGCCTTATGGAACATCCAGCACTAGTACTTAAGACACACTGAAGATTTTGAGTCTGTAAGAAATAATTTAAGATTTCATGCTGCATTGAGTAAACAGTTGAAGGCTGTACAGTTCCTCTGCTAAATCATTCCCTTAAGTTACATTATCAATGTACATCCTTGACTTTATCTAGACTCTTTACTTTGATATCCTTTATCTTCAAGATTTGTGAGAATCCTAGTTTATAATAATTTATTATTTGGTTAAGTATTTATTTCAATTACTAGATTAGTCTTCGTTGTTGGTTAAAGTTTATTTTTTGCAGTATTCGTTGGGCGTGTTAAAGGTTTGTTTATTTAACCAATCATTTATGTTGTTTTGCCGATCTTCCCACCGTGTTTGACAGCACAATATGTATTTACTATATAGCTTGTTATCGGTACTTTGTTATTTTATGCATTTTCTTCTACATTTTTTTGTATTTGTGGTGAGTTCTTTCTTGTATTATTATTTGTATTGTTAAATATTTTGTGTCATTTTACTTAACTTTATTTATATTTAAAGCGGTATGTATAGCTGTGATACTCTTTCTAAAATATGTATTTATTATTACTTTAATGTACATTTATTATTGATACCAAAAACTTTCTTGTTGCGTATAGATACTTATTGTATTCACTAAAAGTGGAAATATAATAATTACGATTATGTTCTATATTTATAAACCTATCTTCGTAAATATAATTTGTTATTGGTGACGAATTAAAAATAATAATACAGATTTCGTTTCTTGTTTATTATAAGTATGTTTATTTTGGTCTCAGTTCTCAATTTATTCTCAGAATATTTTAATTTAATACGAATATAATTATTTTATGCATCTATGTTAATGAGTATTTATCACATACGTACTTTTCCATATTAAAATCAAACAACCATTATTAAAATTAATTAATTAACTACTGCATTTTATTTCTGACCAATTTTTATTTTTGCTTTTGAAAGTTCCTCAGTCATCCCTTCTACTTAGATTCCGTTCACGATTTGTGGTCTCTACAATGGCTTATGAACGTCTAGAACCAACAAGCTGTTTTTTTCTTCAACGTAATAACTATTATACCCAGTTAACTCCGTTACGAGTTTGGTTTACTAAAATAGATGTGTAACGAGGCGCTGGCCTAGTTGGTAGTGACTGCCTACGAAGCTAGCGGTCCTGGGTTCAAGTCCCAGTAAGGGCAGATGTTTGTGTGGTGAGCGCGAATATTTGTTCCCGAGTCATGGAAGTTTTCTATGTCTTTAAGTATTTACCCATACTACCCATAGTACAAGCCTAGAGCTTAGTTTGGGACTAGGTCAATTAGTGTGATATTGTCCCCTAGACGAAAAAACGAGAACTTCTTCCAAGAAGCCCAGACAAGACGATTTCGAAAGTCGCGAACGCTTATTGAAAACTGGCAAACTGTGGATTGCCGTAAGACAACTTCATATACATTGGCCGTTTTTGAAAATCGTTAGAGTTAGCGTTTTACGATTTAAGGCCCCACACGTTGGTTTTTTAAAACTAGGGGAAGAGCAACAATATTCGCGTTACCCATTGAGAATGAAATTTAGCTAACAACTGGTGTAGGTATAAGTGAACAGCGCCAATGGAAACATTGGAAAAGGACCGGCCACATAAGTTGCAGAACTGATAACCGTTGCAGTAATCGTGTTCTTGAGCGGAGTCTGCGGATCCACCAACGCAGTGTAGGAGGCCCTCAAACTACACTCAGGAGCAAAAAGAAAGGGTCAGAGTGCGTCTTTCATACTAAAGAGGCTATTTCGAAGCCTTGGTTCCTCGCCAGGGAATGCTTTTAGTGAAATCTGATGATGAATACCCCGAGCATTGATACAGGACTTCCAGAGTGCCTAGGATACCCAACTGAATGAATCCGCGGTTAACGCCGGAATTGTGTATATTCAGAAAAACATCTAAAATGGCAATAAAATGTAAGGAAATCCAAGTGCTGACCCAAACTCTCCCGCTGTGGTGTTAACTGATTGTGCGATCAGTTAGGTATCTTAAGAACTTTTGACAATAATAGAGGGGTCTATTGAACCTCGGAGTATCCACCACTAAACCTCACTCAAAACAACCCCTGACGAGGCACCAAGGCTTCGAAACAGTCTCGTTTGTATGAAAAACGCACTCCGACCCGGTATTTTTGCTCCTGAGTGTAGATAGAGCGACGATATTCGCTTGGTGGCTGGCAAGAGCTGGATAAGAACGGCCGCGGATCTTGTTTGGTGTCGTACAGTTGACCTTATAAGTGGCTGATATTTTAAGCACATAGGCACCTTGTCGCTTTAATGCCTGTGACAGATAAGTGCAACAGTTTATACTTGGAGTTAAAGGGAAAAAGCTCTAAAGTATGCAGGTATTTATAACGCCGACTGTTCGATGGGAGAGGTGTGGACGAGTAAAGGCTGATGACGATGATGATAAGCCCTACAAATAGCAAATTCAGAAATTTAATCAAAGCTTCCAGTTCGTGCAACATTCAGTCAAAAAACACAAAACTTGGTACTAGAATATGTGTCGGCCTCTTCACAAACCTAGCTCTTTAGTTTAAACATCCGCTTACTATCACAATTGACTGAGACTTTAGTTTCATAGTACCTTAATAAAAAACCTTACTGCCTTTATCATAAGGATTTGATCACTTTTTTCAACAATGCACGTTGCTTAGTGGTTAGCGTCTAGGTCTGTCCTACCCCTAGGCAACCGCAAACGAGATGCACGTTTTTCTCGACTGGAAGAGCAAATGACATGTTTTCACCCACATACCTTGACTTTTGACCTGAAATCCTATTAACATAAAGTAAATAAATAACGCTTACCCAGTACTTGGCTTTTCATTTGTTTCCCTTTTGTTGTTCGCAATGGCTTTGGTTAAAGTTATTCTTATAATAGCTGCAGTAGCTGCAGTTAATGCTTCTGTGCTTAAAGTTGATAGTGCTAATACGAGTGATGAATTTAGTGAAGTTAATAATGATATAGATAAATCAGCAGATGCGTTTAATGGTGTTTATTCGGAATGCTTTCTGTATTTGTCTTATTCTTGTTTACAAACGAAGACACTACTCTATCTGCAGGAACTTAATAACTTAAGTGAAATATCGGTAATTGGGGAGTATGTCAAATTTGGTAAGTATTCCAAATATCTAATAATACAAACATTATTTAAGACAAAGTACAACATTAAAATGTTTCACATTGTGTTTCAGTTAAAATAAATACAACAGAAATTGAACCAAAACAAAATAAAGAACCGGTGGCAGGAAGTAGTTCAGAAGAACTCTCGATGGATATTGATAATGCAGTTAATAAGTTTTTTGATAATCACGTTTTACGATTTAAGGCTTTGGGAAAAGATATAGCCGTTTCCCATACAGGTAAGTGAAGAACTAGAATAACAATATATATGTTAAGATCTGCGTGATGACATTGCGAGTTGCAATAATTCCAAACCCGTGAAGTGGTACCTACTCTGATTCAAACATTATTAATACCTATAGTGTAGAAAAATGGCATATTATCGTATAGTACATAGTAATATTAATGTAAGTATCCATTCTCACACAAATTAAAACTCATTTCGTAAAAAAAATACTGTACTGAAAACGTTTCCTTACTTAGGTAATATGTATTAATAGTATGAATTTTGGTATTACAGTCGACGAATTTGTCGGTAGAAAGAAAAGAAAAGGTGGGGGTGGTGGCGGCGGAGGAGGGGGAGGCCATGATGATGGCAAGAAGAAAATGATGATGATGGCCATGATGTGCATGAAAATGAAGATGATGATGGTAAGTTTAAAAGTCAAGTTACATAGTTAACCGTCCTATTTTATTACTATTACTATCCTCAAAACTGTGTCATTTCGATAGAGATACAGTTCTAAACATTGCTCTCTTTACAAGTTTCAAGCCTACAGAAGGAACATTCTAAAGTATTGTATTAAATAGAAATACATTAGTAATTATTTGATCATAGACGCTTTTTGAAGTAATTAAACAAGGTCATGCACTCGGATCCTTCTTTGATTGGAACGCTGGCGGTTCAAGTCATGCTATTATGGCACATCTTATCATTTAGTGCCATAATATCGATGATAGGTAAAATTTTAATAAAACTAAAGTCACTTCAACTAATGATATTGCCAACTTCACCTACAACTTCGAAAAAAAAAAACATTTGGGTTCTATAGAGGGTAATCTTCATGAAGTGGTTTCTGGAATGCTTCTCAAGTCTCCTGGAAATCCCTTATGATTTTGAAGGATACCTCTATCAAAGATAGGGTGAATTGAAGGCAGTGCACTCCATTGCTGACACATCCTTTTTGATGACTTCTCCTTTCAGATGATTCCAGCAATGATGGGAATGATGGGCATGATGTCATTTAAAGGCATGATGTTCAGTATGATGTCGTTCATGCTTTCAAAGGTAGATAACGATAATATCTCTAGATGATAAAGTAACTATTGACTTTGCTCTAAATACTTTAATTGTTTTATCGCAGATGATGCTGCTTATGAAACTTTTGGAAAAGAAAGGGGGTGGAGGCGGTGGTGGTGGAGGGGGCGGAGGAGATGTAAGTAAAAAAAGTGGAAAACTTACTTATAAACAGTGGTAAAAGTAAGTAAGATATTAAAAACACCTTACCATAACAAATAACAAAAAGCCCCTGAATATTTTCACTGAGCAAATACTTTCAAAAATAAATTCTTACCTTAGTAGCATTTTACGTTGACCAACAGCATCTTCCGCTGTCTTATCTGCTGCTGTTTGCCGACGTAAATGCTACTTAAAGTGTAAGAAAATTGAATTATATCAATAACTTACGTAACTTACTCAATGATCCCGCAGTCAAACTGTGCAAACGGTTTTGTGGGACAATATTTTATTGTAACATTGTAACCAACTGATTTGTTAATAAATTTTAATAAATAAATAAATAATAAATAATTACTAATACATCTTATAAACAATTACAAACCTAAATCAAATTTAACTGTTCTGTGTGCAAACTCAAAATCAAACAGTTATTTTATTTCACATATATTAACAAAGACAGCATTATTATATCTTAAGTTCAATGCGCGGTGCTCATTATAAGGTTATATATCATTTTCAATTTGGACAGAGCTGGGCTGCCGGCGGGGGCGGTGGTGGAGCTTGGATGCCAGCAGGTATTATACCCGTTTAACTCTATAGAACACTAGACCTTCTAATACCGTAGAATAAAAAATCTCGTTTGAGCAGGAGGCCAAGACTACGGCGGTGGTGGAGGCGGCGGCGGAGGCGGGTACGATGCCAATGGCCAATGGCAAAGCCGTTCCATCATAGAAGACAATCTTGAAGAAATTCCTGAACTCGAAAACAAACCTATAATATCCTACGTTACACCTTTAGTAAGATACAACAACATTTTTAATGGAAAGAAACCGTTTTATCTAGTAAAGAATTTGAACGATGAAATAATTAAAGTTAAACAGAAGGATGTTAAGTCAAGGAAGAAAAGAGGAATCATTGACGTTCTGCAAAATACTTATTTGTATTGGATCAATCAGGTATTAGGAGGAAGGATAAGAAATAAAGGGAGTCTGAATTATCCTAAATACAAGATTATTAACGGTGTTAAATATGTGTATTATCCTTTGCGTTACATTCAAAAAGCTAAGAAACCTAAGTTATTAAGTAATGATGTAAAGCCAGAAGATATAAAAACTATAATAGCGGCTGAAGATTTTAATAAAGGCGAAATAGTGGAAGGTGCTGTTGAGAGTCGAATGCATAAAAAGAAAATAATGAAAATGAAGGATACCGTTACTGAGACTGTGGATGATAACCCGTGGGAATGACTATTTTACCTAATGAAGTTTTACATTCTGGAAAATATTGTTGAGCCGGAATTTAAATCGTTTATATTTCTATAGAAATGTATGTACACTTGCTGACTTGTATAAATGTAACAATTTATATGCTTATTCGACTGTTGATTTTTGTAAACGTTGTATAGTAAATCAGAAGATTATCAGTACTTTGCTGTCTATTGCTATTACACTCTCTCCCTGGTAGCTGTCAGTATTAATGCTTGCTAGTAATATTCTAATTTTTAATAATATTCTAAATGTTAATAGTCTACAATTATTTGGTAACTTGCCTTCGATAATGTTAAATGTTATTATAGATGTATTTGCGGAACAAATGACTGTAGGCACTGGGGCTAAATTTAATTTTATATTTAAATTAGCCACAGTGTACTTACGTGAAATTGAGCAAACATTGGCCTGTTTTATTTAGTCACGAGTGTATACTTGTTTGTAAGTGTGACTAACAATAATAGTATAAGAGTCAATATAATAGGATTGTTTAATGTCTTCTTTAACTTTTGTGGATTCTTATATTTTAAGAGATTTGGGTTTATTTTACTAAATTATGATCACCTAATGATATTATAAGTTTCAATGTTTTTTTATTACAATAGAATATGAACTGGTTCTGGGTTTTTTTTAAAATACCATTCATGAAAGTTTTTTTTTCAGTTGGTTTGGTTTTCGAAAAGTTGAGGTGACGAAAAATAATGTAGTGTTACTTTATTTTATTAAACCAAATGGACCATTATGAGATACAACATAATTAATTTAACTTATAACATTACGCATGCATTCTGCACATCATTCAGAAAGAAATCCTTCAAACTTAGGAAAAGCGCCATCTATTTTCTGCGCTTCGTACTTGAAAGCGCGATGTACGCAACGTCATTTCATACAAAACAAAGCAATGTAAATAGAAACCCACAGAAGTGCCAGATGGCGCTTTTCGAGCTACGTACTGCTATCGTTTATAAGTTATAACTTTTTATTACAAATACCTAATTTATAATATCATCATCCTTATTTACTTTTTTGTTTACTTAGGTACTTGAAATTATACTCAATTGTAATAAAAACTGTGTATTGTAAACATTTACATGAGCAGTATACTGAATCAAGATGCGATTCCGATAATGCTAGTATAAATAAAACAAAATACTTAATTTAAATAGTCTTAATAATGTCACAATGCCACTTTTTACATCAAAATTTTGGTTTATAAAGGTAAATTTCACTTGTCATTCCATATCCGATATGGTCTAGTGGCTAGGATACCTGGCTCTCACCCAGGAGGCTCGGGTTCGATTCCCGGTATCGGAATATCTTTTTGTTTTTTTATATTTAACCGGCTTCATTTTGAAATGTTTTAGTATATATTGCTTATAGATCATAATATTCTGATTGGCTTTATAAATGTTATGATAACTCGTACTGTCAGGTAATTAAAAGTTATAACGTATACAATATCCTTACGATATAGAAACGAGGGAAGCTAAAAAGTGGTCTTCATCTTTCTACGATATTGTTGAACCTCAATTAAAAAACACATTTCTCATCGCGTTTATGTTGAGAAAATAATTACAGCTAAAGTGTTAATTGCTATCCAATCGACAAGATAACCGCTATAAAACCATACAATATTATGGGACGGGTGGATAAATTTTGTACTAATCATTCTAGATACCACTTATAATCTAACGCATAGACAGTAGCGCCACTTGTAACAGAAGTATGAGACCAAAAGATTAACTGTATCCAATACCGCTTTAAATTCCGATTCCGATTAGTTAGAGATGCATGCAATCTGGGGCTCTATTCTACTAGGGTTTAACTTAATTGCTTTTGACTTGTTACCGTATTATCAATGTTAAAATAGATCTCAAATCAAAGATGGTGGTAGGATCTTGTGCAGGGTCCGTCCGGATTGCTACCACCATCTTATCCATTAACCCACCGCAAAGCAGCAGTGTTCGCATTGCTGTGTTCCGGTGTGGGGATAAGACAACCGGTGCAATTACTAGCATAGAGGCATTCCATCTTAGTCCTCAGGGTTGGCAACGCATTTGAGGTCTTAAGATTGCAGTCTAGAGATTTCAAATATCTATGGGTTTCAGATCCCATTAACCATCAGGTCGCCTGAGTGCGCGCGTGCCTTTTCATTGCCATAAAAAAAAACTTGACCGGGTCTCTATTGTGCTCGGATAAACAATATTGCCTATGACATATCAAAGTCAAAGGGGTGAGCAAACTATAGGGGGTCAGTATGGGGAATTAAAAAACTATAAGAGACTAGCGGTTCCCCGCGACTCTGTCCGCGTAGAAGTCTTATATCGCGGGTAAAGAGTACCCTATGTTCTTTCTCTGTATTTAAGCTGTCTCCGTGCCAAATTTCATCGAAAACGGTTCAGTGGCTGAGCCAACAGACAGACAGACAAAGTTAGTCACTTTGACATTTATCATGACTCAATGACATCGTTAGAGCAATGTGTTGGATTATTCACTTCTAGCGTTCCTTTCATTTTTGCGCTTTTCAACTTACGTGAATCAAATTGGTTGACCCAAGTAATATCGGCACTACCTTCGGCTATTAGGAGCGAATCATCACGATCGAAAAGTGTCGCACGCGCCGAATTTCACGCTATAAACCGACTTCAAAAAGAGATTCATGATTAGGTTATATTTTCAAGGATAGTCCCATTTAAATTTGGTCAAGATCTATTCATGGGATCCATGACAGGTCGATGGAACTCCTCAATCTTTTGGATTTTCCTCTTTTTTTGATTTATTTTATTATAAGAAGAAAAAATACAGTTTATTAACAATTAAAACCACTATTAGAAACCTCTTGAGGTTTATACAATAGCAGGCGAGATCGCGCGAAGCGCTCCGTAATTGAACAAAAACAATAATAAAATACATAAGGCCGCAGGGCAGCTAGTGGCGAGCTGTTGGTGAGTGGCGACACCACGGACCTGAGTGCTCCCGAGGGTAGATCCTGTTCTTCACCTTACGCTTGCCTTCACCGGCCGGCTGCGGTGTGCAGTGACGAGAAACAGACCCTCACCTCTGGCTTGCCTTCACTGGCCGGTCAGAGTGGGTCGCAAGAGCTATATGCTCGAAGGGCGGATGTGTTGCATAAGTGGTGAGTGGGCACCTTATGGTCGTTTAAAGTCCAGAAGCACTTCTCCACCCTTAGCCTCTCTGGAACTGTTGCCTCCCTGCTGCTATATGTATACATGTGGCTATTTCGGGAGGTCCATTCCAATAAGTTGGCGAGTCACCGCCTGCCATTTCAACCAAAGTAATTAGCATTGGCCAGGCAGGCGCCGTAGTATCATCAATAGCCTAGTTCACCAATCCATATCAGTTCATTCATAGAACCTATTATTAATATTCCCATCCTTCTTAAATAGTCTTACACTAAGCGGTGGTTGTCCGTGGGAGCATACTTCTATAGTTTGAACTCAAGGACAATCGGCGGTTGGTGTCCCATAACTTTACTAAATTAAACTTGTCTAAAGGGCCTCTGCGTGTTGGCTTCGGCTCCATGTACGCCTTCCAAAAGTCCGGGACTCTCATAGTCCCGTGATTGGTAAAGATATACATAATTATGGAGACGCATTAGGTAGGTATGTGCGGAGACATTTACGATATAATGATTTTTTAGTAGTTTCTTACTTAACTTTGGGTCAGGGTTAGGTACATACTAGGCGATTAATGAGATCCTTATTGTAGATGTTTAGTACGTGCGGCACCACGTAGTCGTCAATTCCCTTTCCATAAACGTTATAACACGGCAGTGAACACATTGGTAAGTATTGTAAGGTACGTAAGTTATTTTGGCGACATATTTTTGTTCAACGTGGAGTAGATAAGTGGCGCAACCTTTAAATATCCCGGGGCTGGAAATAGACAGACATTGACACAAAGACGTTTATTGCAACAACGTGGTATACTATGCTGCCCTCTTACGGATAAAAGGCACATCTACTAGGTATATGAATCGTATTGCACTTCCAGCCTTATTACAAACCGTTGAGAGATTAATTTATGCTTCTATGAATAAACTGCACTTGTGCCTTTTCTCCAGGAGGGCAGTATGGCACAGGGAGACTAGACAAGATGCAAACGTTAACGTAAGCGATTTTCGAAAAATGACCGTATAGTGATAGATCGTCCAGTTATGGTAGAAATGCAATAGCCTAGCAAAATGTCCATTGGTGTTAGTTTTAAAATAATAATTTATTACTTTATTACCTTGTAATGTTACTTTTAAGTATTATTGTATTTTATTATGCGAAAAAATGACCTTCTACTGGAGTTTCTTGCGGCGCTTCTTCTCCGCAATGATGATCTTGTCCGAAGCACTAGTAGATTCACTCTATATTACGTATATTACCGATGTGTAAAAGAGCCCTCATGTGGCCAGTCTACTGAATAAATATATTGAATTTTGAATTTTGTTTTTTTTTTGTCAAAGTGGCATTATGTAGCTTTTTTCTTTTATGGCATGTATAAGGCAAACAAACAGATGGATATCGTATTTTTTGTTTCTACCTTCTTTGTTTTTGGAATTCTAAAGAGATATATATGAAAGAAAGAAAGAAAAGAAATAAAATATATTAATTCACAACAAAAGCACAAATTAGGTTAAAAAAACACATAGTTGGACAGGTCTTGTGAAATGGTCCCAGCGGTCGTGAGCGGTCCCAACGTTCAAAATGGGAGATTAAAAAAGTATGAAAATTATATTTATGCCGTTATTGCAGAATTCAGAGAGAATCACTGAATGTTGATAAAACTATAATGATGCGCAATCAGTAAAAAAGCTAAAATAATTTCAATTGGAAAATACGGCGTTGCACTTAGGTAGGTACAGTTATTTATTTTATAAGTCCATGTTATCGGTAGATTGTAAACGTTAAAAAAACACATAAGAACTTGCATGCAATAAGAACAAACTTGCAGATCCTTTTAAGATATTACGAAAATGCTTTAAAAATATTAATATTTAATAAATTTGAAAGCCTGATAAAACTAAATGTGCATGTAATACCTTTTTTTTAAACAAGAGTAGATTTTAAAAGTAAAAAAAATACTGGGTCGCGTATAAAAGCCGACCTCAAGAACCGTTTTGACCCCATAAAACCCACTAAATAAAAGTAAATGTTAAAAGCGTACTTTGTAGGTGATTCTCTGAAACAACTCGCTATTTGAATCGACGGGCGAGTTATTTACCAGTGAGTTTAAGTTGTCCTGTCAGAACGTACAAGTCGTACAAACACATAACCGTGCATTAAAGTCAAAGTCAAAGTCAAAGTTCTTTATTCTTCAATTTAGGCATAATATAATGCACCTATGAATGTCAAAAAGCATTACCGACAAATAAAACCTTTGCCCCGAGAAGCGGCGTAAGAAACTCGACTTCACAATTATCTTATGATCTTCCGCATAAATCGGTACCTTCGTTATTATGTCTTAATTACCTTGACAGATTTGATTAAAATTAACCCAATAATGATATTCAAACTAAGTATTGGTTCGAAAAA
The DNA here is from genome assembly GCA_923062465.1 of Acleris sparsana. NCBI lineage: Eukaryota > Metazoa > Arthropoda > Insecta > Lepidoptera > Tortricidae > Acleris > Acleris sparsana. Next base: position 9,515,330 of record OV281307.1, on the reverse strand, counting down.
TTGAAATAGAAATAAACCACAACAAATTTCAAGTTTTTATTCTAAAACTGCTGTTAAGTAGACATTTTTTCAGTCCAACCTTCCATATTATTTTTTCTCTGTATAACTTTACCACTTTGTTTGAGTCCATCTTACTTCCATAATATCATCATCAAACCCTTGTACGTAGCTCATAGCAATATGAGCTTAAACAAATGGAAATATGGCCTGCTTTAATATTATGTAATGCGGAGAGCGAGTTGATGACTTTTCAACGACCATCAGTACTGCCTCATTAGAAAAAAGGGCGTATGTCTCAGAGAATCGCGAATATAATATGACCTTATTTCTCAAGACAGGGGGTTCGATTTGCTTTGACTATCAATATGCGTTTGTCCTTTTTATTTAGAAGGGCAGAGTAAGCGTACCCAAGATGCAAATGCTGCTAACGTTTCTATTTTCTACGGGGTCGACATGGAGTTGACATAAGCGTTCGACGCGATCTGTCATCAGCATCAAATTACCAGCACAGATGCATTCCATCTTAGTGCTTAGGGTTGATAACGTAATTACTAATTGCAGCTTTAACCCTTAACCACCTATGTGCGGTCTCACAGACAATGGATTATTCAAAATTGTCAATAACTGTTCACAAGTACATCGCACACGCGTCTCTGACCTTGTACCTTTGCCCCGCCCCCCCCCCCTCACTGCCGGCCATGCCATCGATGCGTTCAGACGTGTGCTCATTTGGATCTGGTGAGAAAAAAAATAGCATTGGCGGTCTGTGAGACCGCATGTAGGTGGTTACTATATTTTTTGGATAGTCTCAGAGACCGCACGTAGGTAGTTGTGTTATTTTTAACCTTCACAAAAGTGACCAACTTACTAACACTACCGGTTCCCAGCAATACTGAAAAACGGTTAAAAGGCAGAAAAACGAGCTCGACTTGTGATCCAAAGAAGAAACGCAAGACACAGTACATGTGCATCGAATGCAAAACACCGATTTGCATTAAATGTTTCAATAAGTTGTATATTGACTGCCGACAAAAATGTTTATTTTGAAGGGCTGTAATTTTACAAAAATACCTTATTTTTAACAAAAGTAGATAGTCTAATAGCATTGTTGATTGCTCAATTTTATTATTTTATAATGAATAGCTGTATATAACATTCCTTAATATTGAGATCTCATGTCCTGAAGGATACCTAGGTTTTTATTTAAAAATATAACACGGTCCTAAATATGTTAACTTTAAAAGATAATAATGTTGATTATTTTTGTGTTATTGTTGACTAATAAATGCCTTAAACTGTGTAAAGAGTACTTACTACATTAAAACAACCGTCAGCTACGTTAAAGTAAAAAAAATAGGTCCCATAACAAGGAGCGGTCTCCATGACCGCAAGTAGGTAGTTGTGTGATACAAATAGGACGTAGGTAGTTAAGGGTTAACATTGTAGTCTTGAAAATGCAAATGTCAATGGTCTTAGATCTCACGTGGCCTTGTGCTCAATTTCTATGCCATAAAAAATGCTTCCCCTTTAGGAAGTATAGGAAGGTAGGTTATAGAGACGATAATTCAACAATCACTAAGTACCAGGAACTGGTATTTTAGAGGCCAGTATTTAGCTGGTTTACCCTATTTGATAAAGCCTCAAGTTACAATGCATTTTTTTTCGAATTTAACCTTCACGTTTCAAAACTACAGGGCCGTAGACTCCTATTCCTCCTAATCCCACTTACTATCCAGGTAGCCCGTATGCTCGTGTGCTTTCTCTATATCAGAAAAATGGTTCCCCTTTCTACATAGAGTACTTGAGAAAGCCTCAAGCTACAATGAACCATTTTTTCTGAATAAAACCTCCCCGTTCCATCACACCTACAGTGCCGTAAACTCCTATTCGAAACAATTTATAAACGAATCTACATGGCTGGCATTGAACGTCTTGCACAAAATCTGAAACGAGCAGATCAGCGAATCAATCAAAAAATCCCACCTAAACCTATGGGTCACAGATTCCACTTACCATCTGCCCCTTACCAAATGACTATTTGGTATACATTGCTAATTTAACACGCCGATACATCACTGGGTTTCATGTTAGCTGCGCCGTGTACACTGAAATTACACCTGTCAAGCCCTATGTTTCAATTGTCAGGTGGCCTATGCTGCCCTCTTAAGCAGTATACTAAATTCAATAACCAAAGCAGTTTGAATTCTCTTCTGTTAGTAATAGGGTTGAATTGGCTACAGGAGTTCTATCTGAGATACTGCCTTTTGGCTAAGCAGCGCAGTATGTGCTCGTGTACCTTCTCTATACCACAAAAAATTCTTCCCCTTTCTACATACAGTATGTATGGATGCCTCAAGCAAGCCACAATGCATTTTTGTTCATAAAACCTTAACGTTACCGTACTTGCCTTACCGTAGAGTCCTCTTAGGGTCAATTTGTAAGGAAATCTACACGGCTGGCATTGAATGTGATGCACAAAATCGGAAACGAGCTGATCAGTGAATCAGAGCCGCGACTGCCTGCGCCAGAGGCTGTCGCTTTCGAAGGCCCGGTGTCACCCTTTGTTCAGAAACAGAAGTTAGTATTCTCCCTGTTGAAAAAGATTAATCAATTTAATGTCGCCTTAAATCGGGTCTGTCATTTTCTTGGCGAATTTGACTACTGGGTGTTATACTTTTGAAATAACCATTGTTTTTGCTAGTAAAAATTGGGTATGTAACCTAACTACATAAAATTGGGTAGTAAATTATGGTCATAATTATTTGTGTCTTATACAGTTTTCGTGCAACAGTGATTTTTTCAACGCATCTGTTTATTCTTATTTTGATTCCATAAGACAGTATTATATATTTGATTGTTTGATTGTTTGTTTGTTTGAATAGCGATATTAAACGTATTTTTAATCGTATCTGAAGTAGAAATATAAATAAAATGATCAAATTTAATTATTTGGCACATAAAGACCGTCTTTTTCTTTGATTACATTAACTTAAATGGTTAGCTGGAAGAAATCCTTTAAAGGGATAAGTTCGCCCTTGTACATTTTTTTTATTAATTTGTATAATAAAGAATTTCCATACGAGTACATTACGTACACCCAAAACCAAAGCGAAAGTTATTTAGCTATACAACTAGGCGTAGAGTTGTTAACTTTAAGTTAACAGTAGTTTAAGCCTCAGTTAAACGTAACTTGCCATCGGGCCCCCGTATGCGGTCAAAGACCCAGATCCACACCTTGCTCTTGAAGAACATGGTTTGGCAAACCCGCGAATAGTGCCGTGATTGATATATATATATCGATATCGATACAAGAACGACATGTTTATCGACACAATTATACTAAAAAGTCGACTTGTTTTAATGATAAACGTCAAGGACAAAATGTGCAGTTTTCGTAATTAGTTATTGGTTCTTGATGATTTGAAGGACAATTCAGGTGCATCCACGATAACGCCTTATTAGAAAGACATCATTATTATAATTCATTCGAGTTAGTCTGCTGTTATTTGAACATTGTTGTACTAGTAAATTATTTTGCTCCTATAAATACACGATATTATGATCTGTCTCTATTTAATGTATAATTTAATCAAAAGGTGAGACATGATTTAATTTTTTTTCTTTAATTTATACTCGTAAGTTTTGATTGTTCTATTTTATTTTATTAATTCGTAATTCAAATTAAATTTAAAAAAAAAAAGCTTGCAAATTCACAAACTATCGATAAAAACTTAAACATCACTACTAGCGTTTCGTGCGACGGAAAGTTAGTCCGTCTCTGTCCCTCCCACCCAGTGGCCTTAACCGCGAGATCTCTCAAACTTAGTAACCTAGCCGATAGCTCGCGCAGTGCATGTGTGCCGAGCTTTATGTTTCTATTGACCTCTTTATTCGAATACCGGAAAACGTAAACATTTTTTTAATCTGTGACAGTGACCAGTTGGATGCGAATCATGGAGTAAAGGTAACTATTTTTTTTTTGCATCCGGCTTTTCTGCCACTAATGATATTCACAGTCTTGGTTACTTTTGTTTATTTACTAACCAGCGACCACTAATGAGAGAAAGCATATTTTTAAATAATCCTATTAATTTTGCTTTGGTTTTTGCTTATTACAAATCCACAATGACAAGAGCACCAATAAACCCTAACAACACCAAACTTACGTGTGACATTTTTAAAATATCCTTTCGCCCATTCTATTTGTAGGTGCCTTTTACTCCACCTTTGGATAAGGCGAGAATTAACCTTCGATATATTCGGGAACCTAGGCACGAGGTTATAATAAAGTGGACTGTATTGAATTATGAAGAAATGATGGGGTTTTATATACGTAGCAGAGAACGTTTAATACAAAAGACTAACAAATCACTTGCATCGGCTTACAGTTTGTATGGAAATAAATAAGGTCGATGAGAGAAGGAAGAAAGGATATGAACATGCGCACTCACCTGAGTTTCCTTGCTTGCCGGGCTTAGTTGCCGGGAATCGAACCCCGGACCGCGTCAATATCAGCCTTAGACGCTAGATCACTCCACTGCACCATTAGCCTTGTTGTCCTTTGCTTAAAAGCTCTTAAATAATTGTCACAACCACGACACGAGTAATGTTAGATGCTCACAATATGGCGGTTTAACGAAGAGTGATTTGACATAAAAATGTCCGAATGCGACGGCCGTAGATAAGGATGGCCATAGCATTAGTGCGCATGTATGATAGGGATGGAAGTTGTGAAGGAGTAAGCCTTTGCAAGTGCGTAAACTACCTTACTTAAAAATATAAAAATATGAAACCCAACATCCTCCCGGCCTTGAAGGAACCCTTCAAAACAACGTGTTAATAAAGAGTAAAGTTGCTCTACGATGAGCGAAGCGGATTTATAAGAAATAAACAAAACGAAATATAACAAGAGAACTCTTATAAAGAGAGAGCACATCAGTTTGTGCAAATTTATGACTAAAAGATTTATAAAACTATTGTGTCCTACTTCACATTATCTATATATAAGAGATGAAGTCGGACAGTCAGAGAAAAACTAATAACTAATTATTATAATAACCCTCCTTCTGACGCAGTCGGGTAAAAATAGGACTCTTACTGAGTCGGCAGCGGGCACAGTCGTACAACTGGACGTTTGTACGTGCCAATTTTTGTCCTTACTTCCGCAACGCGAATAACTCCGTCCTTACCAGGATATAGACGTGTAATAATACCTAACGGCCACTGTAAAGGTGGGGCGTTTTCTACGTTTAACATCACTACGGTACCGACGCTAATTGGGTTTGATGAGGTATTCCATTTTTCGCGCAATTGCAAATTATGCAAATACTCTGTTTTGAATCGCTTCCAGTACGACTGTACAAGCGAATCCATTAATGAGAAACGAGACAGCAAATTGGTTCGTTCGTCGGACAAATCCGTAGCGGGAAGGTACTCTAGCGGGGAAGTGGACAAGAAATGCGAAGGTGTTAGTGCTAGCGGCTCTGATGGGTCAGAGCTTAAGACATATAGAGGACGGCTGTTAAGCACTGCCTCAATTTGGGTGAGTACGGTCAACATCTCCTCATAGGTGAGAATTTGATTTCCGATTACTCGAAATAATAACGATTTAGTGCTTTTTATGTTAGCTTCCCATATGCCGCCGAAGTGGCTAGCTGTGGGAGGATTCATTCGCCACGTAATTCGATTTTTCGCGAGCTCTCTACTAAACGTCTTATAATAATCGTCAGATAATAAGAACTCGTAAAGTTCGTTAAAATACGCTTTTGATGCGACAAAGTTCGACCCGTTGTCGCTGTACAGAAAAGTGCAAGGGCCTCGTCGCGATATAAAGCGCTTAAAAGCGTCAATAAAATTAGCGGAAGTCAAGTTCGAAACCAGTTCTATGTGAACTGCCTTAGTCACGAAACAAATAAAAAGGCGTCTGCGGTAAGGAGTAATGTATAGCGGTCCTGCGTAATCGACGCCCGTGTGTAGAAACGCCTTGCATTGCTCTAATCGGCACTTGGGCAAGTCCGACATAAGCGGGAATGTGGCCTTAGGATTTAACCTAAAACAAGTGTTACATTTGTTTATGCGATACCGAACAATACGGCGAGCCGAAATAATCCAATACTTGGATTTTAAAATGCCAATTAACAGTTGCGGTCCAGCGTGCAAATTATCCCGGTGATAAGAATCTATTAAAAGTTCTACAACGTGTCCCTGTCTGGGTAATAAGATTGGGTGCTTAGAAGAATAATCTAGCGTCGAGTTCGATAAGCGACCTCCGACGCGCAAAATATCATCCGAAAGAAATGGAAACAATTTTCTTAATTTTTGAGAACATACTTGTCCCTTTAAAATGCGGTCAATATCCTCGGAAAAATATACGCGCTGTATAATACGAATTATCTTTGATTCGGCAAAGTTTAAATCTTCAGCGGTAACTTCCTCGTTTCGCGGAAGCATTTTCAAACATCGAAACACATAAACAGTGGCACGAAGGAACTTGTGCCATGTGGAACACCGAGAAGCGAGCGTCAAGATAGGGTTTTCAATATTGGTGACTGCAGTAGTCACGTGAGTCGCCGTCCTCTCCTCCGGCAACGACAGTCGGCTCGACACGAACCTTTGTATAGGCCAGTCGACTACAGACAAACACGCCGGGCCTCTGAACCAAAGCTCGTGTTGTACGAGTTGAGAAGGAGTGAGACCGCGGGATACGCAGTCGGCGGGGTTTTGACAGCCGGGTATATGATACAAGTCGTCAGGCGAAATATTTGCCTGAATTTGCGAGATGCGGTTGGCAACATAAGTGTCAAATCTGTGTGGCGAGGCAACCGACCAGCACAGAGCGACCTCCGAGTCCGAGAACACGAAAACCTTGTCAATAGTGTGCCTTTTTGACATAGTGTCGTGGACGTCTTTAAGAAGCCGTGAGAGTAACAAAATTCCATTTAGCTCTAAACGAGCGAGAGTAATCTTAGGCTTAGCGGATGCTACGCGCGACTTCGAACACAGGAGTGTAACAATCGGAGACTGGTCGCCATTAACGACGTGTATATAAATGACACAGCCGTAAGCGGATTCACTGGCGTCCGAAAACGCGACTAAAGAAACCTTAGAGCCGATTTCAATACCCATGTGGCGGGAAAAATGAAGGCGGGATATCTGCGGAAGTTCACTCAAATATTGTTGCCATAAATTAACAATGCGAAAAGGGGGCACTTCGTCCCAGTCAAGATCGAGAAGCCAAAGCTCTTTTATTATTAATTTTGCAAATAAAATAACAGGTCCGACGAGTCCTAAGACATCGTACAAACGAGCGGTTGCGGAAAGAATGGCGCGTTTAGTACATGTAGGCGGTGGGCTTGATGTATCGAAAACGAAAGTGTCTTGTGCGGGTAACCAGCGCAAACCTAAAATCTTAAATGTATTTCCTTCGGCAAAGGAAATAGACCCAGACTGTCGGTGCGACTCAGGTATGTGCTCGAGTAATTCGAGGGAATTTGACGACCACTTAAGCAGGTCAAAACCACCAGCCTTAAAAAGATGGATCAATCCGTTTGCTGTCTTGACTGCTTCCTCGACAGAAGAAGCGGAAGAAGCGAGATCGTCCATATAAACATCTCTCTCTATCACGGTGGCCTCATTTGGCCAGTTATGACGTTCGTCAGTAGCCAGCTGACGAAGCGTGCGGAGCGCCAAAAACGGAGAAGATCGGAGCCCAAACGTTACTCGGGTGAACTCGAACACTTCGAGCGGGTCATTCTCGGAGAAGCGGTATAATATTCGCTGATATTTGCGATGCGGAGCATTTGTATAAATGCATAAGTACATTTGTTTTACGTCAGCAAAATATGCGACTCTAAAAATTCGAACATTCAAAAGAATGTGAAAAATATTTGCTTGTAAATTGCAGCCAGAATGCAAAATATCATTTAATGACAACCCCGTGTCGGTCTTGGCGCTGCCATCCAAGACGGGGCGTACCTTGGTGGTCGCTTTATCGTTGCGAACCACGGGGTGGTGCGGTAAGAAAAACCCTGGGGAGAGACACTCCTCAGGTGCGGTGCGGGACAAAATACCTTGTTGTAGGTAATCACGAATAATTTCGTCATATTTCAATTTAAGATCGGGGTCCTTAGCGAATTTTCTCTCTAGAAGAAGAAAGCGCTTTTTTGCGGTAATATAAGAATTGCCTAACTTATTTGGATCGTCTTTAAAAGGAAGATCAACTGAATAGCTGCCGTCAATATCACGAACGGTGGTCTTAACGTAAATATTTTCGCATTGTTGGTCATCTGGACTTAAAAACGCGCGCGAGGGCAATTCCTCGATGGCCCAAAAGTTTTCGACAAGTCGATGAAGCGGGTCAGAAGTAAAAGCACAAAGCGTGTGCGAAGCGGGTTGCGGGGAAATAATGGGAGCGTCACCCATAATTAGGTAACCAAGCGTCGTCTCAAAGGCGGAGGGCATGTTAGCACTTGGGCTTTTAATTTTATCGAATAATAAAATTTCACAATAAACATTAACGCCCAAGAGCATGTCTATAGGCCCAGGCTGCGAAAACTCGTCGTCAGCAAGCGGCAAGTTACGAATGAACTGGATGGCGGCGGCGTCCACCCGCGAGCTGGGCAGCTGCGCCGTGATCCGCTCGACCACCAGCGGCTTGGCGACGTATTCGCACCCATTATTAAAGCGGGACGTAAAATTAAGTGTCGTAATTCCAAGTATTTTCTGCGAGGCTCCTCCTATACCTTGAACTTCCGAGTAGCGGGCTTGTTTACCAATCGGAAGCGAAAGGCGCTTACAACAAGCGGCGGAAATGTAATCACTCTGAGAGCCAGGATCTACTAAGCATCTCAAATAGTGAGTGCGGTTAAACGAATCAACAAATTTGATTTTTGCGGTTCCTAGTAATGTTGTCGTCTGATAACTATTAACGCGATCGCACGAAACTGTGCATACCGATGTATTTTTCTTATCAGGCCAACGACGCGGTGAACTAATATCGACCTTAACTGCAGTAGTCATAGAGTCTGTAATGGCGGGCGAATGAGTCATACTCGACTCAGCGTGGCTGCTCGACTCGGTGCGAGTCAAGCCACGAGCGGAAGCGGAAGTAGATAAAACGTTAGCGGTAGCGGGTTCGATCTCGGACACCATTGCTCCAATATTACAATGCGATTTGGTATTAGTATTAAAATGTAACAGCGAATGGTGTCTCGAAGAACAATGAGAACAGTTATGTTTAGAAGTGCAAGATAATGTTTTATGTCGAACACTTAAGCAATCGTTACAATAGGCGTTAGTTTTAATAAAATTATAACGTTCATGCGGTGTCAATTTCATAAAAGACGAACACGAATACAAATGCTCGTGTTGTTTACCACTACACAGCGCGCAGTTACCGCTCGCGCTTGTGCCGGAGCCCGCGTCCGCGTTAACAAAAGACTTGGTCGAAGGCGACGGCCGCGTAGGGTTGTGCGATTTATTATGGGAATTATCAACCGGCCTATATGCATTAGCGGCTGGAGAATGAGACAACACTTTGCTCTGTTCTTTAACAAACTCGATCAAACTTCTATAAGTAGGTATTTTCTCCTTGCGATACAGAGTTTCAAATGATTTTATCGTATCTGCGTCTAATTTTTGGAGCGCTAAATGCAATAAAACAAAGTCGGTTAAATCATTAAGCTGCAGTTGCTTAAGTGCTTCTACCGAAGAATCAAAAGCATTAATAAACGAATCGAGTCCGGCAGAGCTTGTGTTTGAAAGCGGTTTAAATCGTAACAATTGATTAAGGTATGCGCTGGCGAGCGAACGCGGGTCGTCATACTTGTGCACGAGCGCGTCCCAGATGACGCGGTAGTTGTGCGCGGTCGGTGGCAGCCCTGCGCAGACACTCAGAGCCTGCCCGGTTAATTTGCCAACTAAGTAAAATACCCGGTCACTATCAGTCAGCGATGCGTTATCATGTATAATATTTTTAAATTGCTGATAAAACAATGGCCAATTCTTGACATCTCCATTGAATGACATCAAGTCAATGGGCGGAAGACGGGGTTTCGATTTAGAGAGACCTTGGTGATTTAGAGGGACCTCGGGAGAACTATTTGGCTCATTTTCCAATAAGATTTGTTTAATGTAGCAGTACATTTCCTCAAATGTCGTCCAAGAGTCATAGTCGATACTAGAACCGGGGTTCATTTGTAAGTGCAGCAAGTTATAAGAATCCAAAACGGTTTGGTAATCAGTACGTATGGTATCAATATTTAATGCACTAGTGCGAAATGCTCTAAACTGAGTGGGATCTGTTTCCGCTTTGTATGCGAGTTCTAAGATGTTTTCTACTCGCTTGTAGATAACATCACGTCTAACCGAGTAAAGCGTTAATTGATTTTTATTAGTGTCACAATCGTCATCTCCAACGAAGCCCTCGCTACCTTTCCGTTTAGGTTTACCCATTGTAAACAAACTATGTTAAGCGATAACTCACTAAAAAATAATTATATATTAGTAAGTGCGGGAATTAATATATTTGACTCTTTGCTATACAAAATTAAAATAAATAGAAATAGCGGTAAAATAAATTTGAGCTAGCGGTAGTAGAGAAGTACCCTCAAATTTGAGGCGCGTTATAAAAATAAGCGGTGGCGTGAGCGGAGCACCTCGCTCGGTCGTGTGTTCCGTGTGGGGAAAACGAACTTAGCCGACAGTAGCCGAACCAATCCGACTAATTTAAATATGGCGGACCGTTAAGTACGCAGAACAAAGAAAATATGCGTACACGTGAATCTTACGAGTAATATCGATCACGAAAAATGAAATACATAAATTAGGAGCTAACTCACTACGATATTATACTACGTATGCGGTGCGGAAATAAAGAGAAATAGCTGCCTATGCGGGAAAAGTACCAAAATAAATGACAATCTATTTCGATTACGTAATACAATGAGCGTGTAAGTTAACACCTAGCGTAGACAATTTAGTTAATAATTACTAAAAAGGTTATAATTCCGGTTCGTATGGACCAAAAAAGATGTAGGTGCCTTTTACTCCACCTTTGGATAAGGCGAGAATTAACCTTCGATATATTCGGGAACCTAGGCACGAGGTTATAATAAAGTGGACTGTATTGAATTATGAAGAAATGATGGGGTTTTATATACGTAGCAGAGAACGTTTAATACAAAAGACTAACAAATCACTTGCATCGGCTTACAGTTTGTATGGAAATAAATAAGGTCGATGAGAGAAGGAAGAAAGGATATGAACATGCGCACTCACCTGAGTTTCCTTGCTTGCCGGGCTTAGTTGCCGGGAATCGAACCCCGGACCGCGTCAATATCAGCCTTAGACGCTAGATCACTCCACTGCACCATTAGCCTTGTTGTCCTTTGCTTAAAAGCTCTTAAATAATTGTCACAACCACGACACGAGTAATGTTAGATGCTCACAATATGGCGGTTTAACGAAGAGTGATTTGACATAAAAATGTCCGAATGCGACGGCCGTAGATAAGGATGGCCATAGCATTAGTGCGCATGTATGATAGGGATGGAAGTTGTGAAGGAGTAAGCCTTTGCAAGTGCGTAAACTACCTTACTTAAAAATATAAAAATATGAAACCCAACACTATTTACAAACAAATGTGAATCAGATAAAAAATTAAAGCAGCGTAGGTACTCACCCTTGTTATAAACATTGATAATGATAATGAAAATGTATATGTTATATGCAAGCTTTAAGGCTACCATTACATATGACCGTAATCAGACAAACATCAGAGAAAGTAAAACCGTTGACCAAGGACCAGTGACACACTTCGCCTACTAAAATCCTTCCGTTAAAGATGTAAGGACTAATGTAGGTGAAACCTAACAAAGCGTTGAAGAGTTAACATTACAGGTTAATAACGATAATGGTTATGAAGAATAGAGCACTCTTAATGACGCTCTAGGTTTCATACGTTCGGTTAACGAGATGATAGTGAAAGCAAAACATTGGAAGACCAACGGCCATAGTTAATCGTCCCTCTCCAAAATAATCGTGACTTAATATAATTAGTTATGGAGAACACAAACGAGCACACACCAGCCCCTATTTCACCATCTTAATAATGATAGGTAGGTGACAGGTGAAAATTCGCTATACATAGCAAAGTTAACAAGCCTTCAAATCAGCGAGATTCATATATGAATGCTTATAAGCAGCATCATGTAGACTGAATGTCACCTGCCACCTGCCATTGTCATATTGGTGAAATGGGGGGCTGCCCCAACTGATGAATCAGCATCTGATCACGTGTAACTTCCAACCTTGACACTGGCAGAATTGTCCCACTGGACAGTAGCCATTTATCAAAGAATTGAACTTGAATAGGGGGCTGATGGTAGGTGGGCTCTAAAGGACAGACAATTGAAATTTGAAGATGTCAAGCATAAAGACTAAGGTAGACGAAGAAGTTAAGTTTCGAAAAAAAATCACACACTTGTAGTGTATTTAATCAAGGAAGTCCTGCCACTACTGAAATTGTAAGTAGATTTGACGATTTGACATTGACGCGATTGTGCAACGAAATTTTAAGTAGAGGGGCGCGGCATCATGGATTAAAGCAATGATAATGATGATGATCACTTAATCAAGATTGATAATACAATTGCTGTAAATCAGACAATCACGAATTCACTATCAGTAATCTTTTATAAACACTAGATTCGAGAGAAAGATCTGTGATCTATAAGCATCTTAAATGTCTTGCTATCATAAAATTAAGCAGGTTCTATCAAATATGTTAATTTATGGAACTATGTCACCACAACTAATATAGTATAATCATAGACTATTCAACCTAGATAAAAAAAACATATCTAGTCATAAGTTGGTCTAAATTCCGATCCAAAAAATTAGTTAACCAAAAACATAAAGTTTCTTTTGATGTTCTTTGATAATCGGAAAGGCATTTTAAACATTGATTGACGAGTATCTACATATTGATTATGGACATTCTCATATTGATCAAAAGATTAACCTTGACAGTAACCGCAATAGTTCTAGTAATAATAGTGAGTTCTGCTGCCATCTGATCTCCGTAGCCGCAAGGGTTGCGGTTGTTAAGGTCAGGAGAACCAGACCTTTTGAACTACTAATACCTACAAAAATATATTTATCAACAGTAACACACTACACAACAGTAAAACAGTTAACTGCCACGGATAGGGAATAGTTGCTATACTCGTAAATTACCAATTACATACTTTCGAGAGCTGGACAAGATTTAACATCATTCAGATATTATGCGAGCTGAATACGAAAATATTTTTGCATATGCATGTAATATTTTCTCACAAAACGACAATGGAATCAGATATTTAAAAAACATTCGTCCTATTATATTTTATATAGTCATAGTAATAGCCAGCCCTGTCCACTATCCTACACTTTTTACAAATGTTGAATTTGAGAATCTAATTGAAAGACTGTCAATTGAGAAATGAAAAGTTTATACGATAACAATGATATCGTCAGTGCAATCATAAGGCATAACCACTTTACTGAAGTAGCTCGTATGATTGAAGCCTGCAATGATGACAGTGTTTATGTAACATGATGATTGGAATGACATAATGTTAGTGGAAGAAACTTTAATAGTATGTAACTAAACTAGAAACAGAAAAATTAGTTGATGTGGCAATAGAATTTTAACTGAAAAAGAACAATTTAAAATGAAAGGAATGCAGTATAAAAACGTGGATCGCATGTCAGATTAATAACACTTCTCAAACTATCATATCTGGCTATTATTTATGAAATATAAGAAATATAACACACGAAATTTTCTTACAGTTGTAAGAACCAGTTTCGTCCTAACTTTAAATAGATGTATCTTTTGAATTGTAATAAATAGCGTTTTTTTTTTGGATATGTGATATTACGGCGGATTTACTAACAAATATTTAAAAAAAAAGGTTACCCATAGAAAAAACGTTTTTTTCAACATATTTTTGTTTTAGTTGTATCATTATATGGATAAACCCCTATAAAACAACAAATACTCAAAATGAGCAAGGGTGAGTAGGGCTCGCGCTGATTCCATTCGAAATAGAATTTAAATCGGAAGGTTATATATATATATATATATATACCTACTTTGTGGCGACACGGAGCCCTCAGTGCCTGAATCCGACTCCCACTTGACCGTTCTTTTACTTGTTTAATCAAAATGGTTCTTAGCTAGGTTTCATAAAGAGTTATCAGATCTAGAAGTAGGTTTCTAACAGTTTTAATACACTCAGGTCAAGAGCAATGAAAATGGATCACTTTCTATGGTAATTCAATTCTAAGTGACCCGTTTTAATTGCTGTTGACTTTAGTTATTAAGTTAAGTAACCGATCAATATTGTCAGCATATTAAAGCACCGAAAGTTTAACATAATTATTGTTAAAACTTGAAAATCTGAAACGTCTTTATCTATGAAATACTAAACAAACATTACTGCTCTAGTGTGCCTATTTGAAGAATACTCGACCATAAGAGCAAAACTGATCAAACAAGAGTACTTTCTCGTCGCGAGTGAAGCGAGACTCTTTACGCATACCATTAGTCTCTTTATGATTGCACGACATCTGTGTTTGTAGGAACATTACCTGTTCAACTGTAAACATAATGACGATAATTATTACAGCTTCTTTAGTTTCAGATAAAAGACAGAACTCTTAAAAAACTGACTCTCATAGTGCTGCTAAAAATGCAAAATAAAAAATCACATTTGATGAATTTCGTTAAGTTTCAAAGAAATTCGAAACTTTTCATAAGAAAGATGACTTGATCACGCAATTGATTGCAACAGGTGCAGAGGATTACAAATTCTTAAAAAGAAAGTCTTTCAATTTACAAGGTATGCATCATTGCAAGAGCTCCTTTTTAAGTAACACCGAAAAGCGACAACGTACGTAATTATTTACGATTTATTACATATTTATGGGCAGCAAGAAGGTCGCAAAGTTCGACCCGTTTTATACTTTCACTCAACCGGAATCTTCAGGAACATCGGAACACTTCGCGAAGAGGGTCAGGTATTGATGAATTTCCATTTTTCGGAGAAACGCAAATAATGATAATGTTTTACATTAGCATAAGCCCACACAGACCTTTGACTTCACAAGAATCTAGCACAACAAACATATTTTAAAAGATAATACAGAAAAATGTGCGTGACTAACTACAACTAATACAGTTATTACTTTAACTCGGAACGGAAACAAAACTAAGGCCTGTATTAATAAACTAATTTCAACTCTATTGCTCGTCTCGAGATGCGTCAAAAATGACAGTGTTCTATGGTTTGACGTTAACTTTGACGTATCTTGTGACGGGCCTCACAGTTAAGATGAGTCTATTAATACGGCCATAATAATAAAAACTATTATAATAAAGCAGGGTCGATACTCTGTATATTAAAAATCACCGCCACCTGGAGACCCTTAAAATAAAACCATATACCACAAAATTGAGAACCAACAAATTAATGTTACGAGCATATGGAAAACAATAGACAAATTCACTAGAGAAGAACAACAGCACAATTACACAAAGTACAATACAAATTGAAAATTATTGAAACGCGTCCAAAATGTTTACTCTCAAGCATACACATTAAAGACGGACACATGATATTTTCGCACTGGGGCAGTCATTTTATTGTTAAATCGGTTAGGGTAATGCTTGACAGAAGGCATACAATCACCGGAAATTCTCAACACCAATGTTTGACCAAAAGTAGACTTGGTAACTCTTTGGTGTGAACTACAGCAATCATTTTTTTGAGACGTTTTTTATGTGCCAGTATACTTTTTCCTAACAAAGTACCAGGTAAGGGTCTTGACACGGATCCAGTATCATTAGTTGCATAGCTGGTTCTCGGAAACTCATCAAGGGTTAGTCATTTCTACAAGCGGTTTATAAAAGAAAGTGGGCAACTCGACGTCTACATTTACATGTCTTATATCTTTATGACAAACGAAGAAGAGTGAATACACGATACGGCTAGTTTTTTTAGAGTTAGGACATAAGTACATTTCACAGATTGGAAATAGGCATAGTCAGATACATATTGCATTAGCAGTCTTCATTACTCATAGCATGTATGTCGTTTTTGGTAGTCTACAAAACTAGTCTTTCATACATGATTTTTTTTAGGGTTCCATAGTCAACAAGGAACCCTTAAAGTTTCGCCATTTCCGTCTGTCCGTCTGTCTCAGTGACTTTTGGTACGACAAATTTGTAAAAAAAAAAACTTATAAATATTGTTTCTTCGTATACAGCAAAGGTACAACGTATTTATACAGCATGTCATCAAATGAGGTGTCATTGGACAGCTCTTAAAAAACATTAAAATACAGTAAAAATGTATGAGGCATGCCACACAGGGCCCAGCAAAGTACACCGTTTTCCGCTTACAAAACTAAGCTTTTGCAAAGTATATGGGATAATACGTATAAATAAATAAATATCAAGGGACGATCTCACACCAATTGGCTCAGTCCCAAACTAAGATCAAGACTATGAGTTCTAGACAACGATAAACATACTTATAAAGAGAAATACACAACAATTGGCTAGTAGTATTGTTTGGCGCTGGGCTTGCAAGCCTGTCACTAATATACACTTGGGTAATATATTTTAGACTGTTTGTGCAAAATGTGGTTATAGAATTAACGACAAATCGTAAGATCTGTGATGAAGGCGTGACGGTATGTATGTATGTACATACCTAAGCCGCCTGGCGACTGTACCAAGCGCGTAGTGCGGCTGGTTGTGAAGATTTTACTACGTTTGTATCGCTTCGCTATTCGCAAGATGACACGCTAGGCTCTATGCCCTAAGCAAGCCGCTTGGCAGTGCCGACGCAATCTTACTTTTCGAAAACGTGTTCTCACTACGAACCACAAAGTAGCACGAACCCCTAAAACAGACTACCGTTTTCAAACACAATTTTCTACATACTTAACCTTTATAACTTCTGACGATACTAAATGTCTTTGTCAGCGTGTTTTTTTTACTTATTAATGGACACTGGGCACTGTTTTCAATCGCCATACACATGGTCTCGATGACGAGACGTTATCTTTACTTAATCGATAAAAGGAATTATCAACACATCCCATTGAACGTACCTGTCTATCACTTCGCAGAATTTTCATTTCTTCGAGAGGCTTTTCTTGGCGCTGGAGTTTCGATTTTGTGGTAGTCAAAAGTTTAACCTAAGCTAACATACGTAATTCATATTAATGATTAACAACACGATTTTAGAAGAAAATATCTTTCTATGTAGTGAAATTGTCGGTAAACAAGGGGACACCGCTAAGTGTAGTACAGTCGGCAAAAAATGTGGTCTACCACCCTACGGTTGAAGTTCATTTGTACGTCATGATACAACAAGTTCGATTTTCCCTTGCAATAATACTATGACAGTGACAAGCGTCAACCTTAGCGATAATAAGATCTCACAGAAACTTTTGTCACAACTGGTAGACCACTTTCTTGGCCGACCGTACATGTAAGCAGATGAGTACATGGATTTAAATCCTACAGCTGTTATGTGTGTCCATAATGTCATTTTTCTTATTACTATATTGTATTTTTAACCTTAATTATTTTATTTAAAATTATTATGACGATGTTTATTGGTGAAATGATTTCAATTATTAATAATTTAAAACTGTATGATTCGTCATTGACAATCATGATGAGGATAATTTTAATTTTGACGTTCATGCAAACTTAATTATGTTGTATTTTTTATGATTTAAATAAACTAACCTAAACTACTAACTGTACAAATACGAAGTCAAATTAGTATTGCTGTAAGTTAAGGAGTTTGTGAGCAAGCTGCAGCCGGACACAGAGAAAGTTTGTTTACACATTTTACGGTGACGCATGCGCCGATGAATTTGGAGAAAGAAAAGGTTGTAACGTGATTTTAACTGTTTTGTCTTAAATGTGTGAAGCTATGCTTAAGACGCTTCAGTAGCACTAGGTATTAGGAGGTAAGAAATCAGAGTAACTCTTTATTTATTGATTTGATTAATTTGATTAAATTTATTTGAAATTTGTGTAAGATTTTGAGAGATACATGAAATAGAAATAGAAATAGAAATAATATTAAAGCTACTACTAAAGGATTATTTGAATAGGTTTGAAATTTATAAATCAAACAATACATTCGGCATCACCGAGAAATATTACAATTTCGTTTTGATTATGTAAACAGTTAATTAAATTGAGACTAACATCCTCACTGATTGAAATAGGTGTAAGACTACCACTTCAAAAATATGAAATGAAAGCAGTAAACAGCTCTTTTAATGTAGAAGCAGCAGATAAGCAAAAACTAATAAGAAATATAATCTATGCAAGAGTTAATGACAGTCCAATAGCACACGATGTAGAAACCGCAGGTATGTTCCACGGACGCGCGTAACTAATTTCTCTACGCGATGCTCTCGAAATCAAAAGTCCGATCGCATTGGTTCACAAAAGCGTAACTTCTTTGGCAATGTTATCATGACTAACGTTGTTTAACTAATTAGATCTAATGTTTATTGCTGTTTTAATTCAAGTAATAAACAAGCCTTCCTTAGACAGATAGATAACCAAGTAATGGTTAATATTGAAAACATTGCACTCCTGTGTTTTGCTGCACCAAATAAAAAGAGGTCGACGTGTACATCACAATCGTTTCTATACTGGTCATTGAATAAAATAAAATAAAACTTTGATTAAGAAGTTCTAATCAATTGTAAGAAGGTATATCTATATTAATAATATTATAAGGAGAAAAGATTTGTATATTTGTGACAAATAAACTCAAAAACGACTGGTCCGATTTCAAACCCTCTTTAACCAATAGAATGCTACATTATTCCGGAGTAATATTGCCTATGCTTTATTTTTTGAGTCACGAGCAACAGCTAGTCATAAATAATTATATTAAACAGTACGGTCACAGACAACCGGCTGCCTAAACTTGAAAGGGTTATGGGCAATTTTGTATGGACCCCGTCCCCACCCTCCAACAGTACCGGGATGCATGTCTATACGAGTATGTTCATTAGACCCAAAAAAAAAGACAAAACACTTATTTTAGTAGAAAAAAATGGGATTTTTTTAAAGAAAACAAGAGCCAAGTAAGGCACATCATCCATAGGGTAGAGTAACCAGTGGGCAGCCAGAGACCTCTAGTCGGCCTCTGCCTATACTTTGTATGAGTGGGAAGAGTACGAAATATATACTTCCCATTCTTCGCACTCATATAAGGTCGACTACTGGTCTCTGGCTGACCACTGTTGACTTTACCCTATATGTGTTAATTTTCAAACAAATTCCATACGATACGATTATGATTTTCCTAGAAAACCCCATACATATGGTGATCGTCGCCATAGTAAAAATACATAATGTTGCCAAGATCTATAAACTGGCACATGTTTCATCTTTGTTGGTTGGTGGGGACATTTTTGCCCATCGCCCTTTGGAGGGAACTTATTTTTGAGTTGAGAAACTACTTCTACGCGTACTGATTCGCAGGCGATGTTCAAAACCACTCTAATAAAACACTTGTCAGAATGTCACATTTTAAATAAAAACATAGTAGTTTTTTCTTCACCTTATTAATCTACAACCATTTAATTACCTACTAAAGAAATAAGAAAACCTTAGAATGTTATGGTCTTAGAAAAATGATGTCAGTTGCAAAAATATGGTAATCATAATAACATTTCTCTGAATAATGATACCAGCCAGAAAACGAAAGTGCAACTTGTAGACCGGTGAAACCATAATATCATTAGACGATCAAATTTATCTAACGCAAAATTATTGTGGTGTACTAAAGAGTAAAATTAAATCATTTGCAGTAACTTATAAGACACCAAATAGTTTGTGGATGAATAAATGTGGAATGAGCGGCAGAATCTGATGCTTAAGATCCGTTCCGCTTTCTTTAGACGCGTGCCGAAGATGGTCGCGTGGAGCACACCCCGCGCGGGAGCAGCTGACAGGGAAAATTATGTGATTAATTTGAGAACTAATTTAAACACTTAATTAACACGGAACATCTGACACTAATTAATCTATTTCCTTATTTAGCTGATTCATTTGTTGAACTGGGGGGTTATTATGACATGACTATGCAATTCATTTTACGGTGAGCATAAAGGACAGAGCTTTAGCAGTTATTATAGCTGTGTCCTTTTCTCTCAGCGTTAACAAAACTTCATAGCTATGTCATAATAACCCTGCAGAAGACACAAGACAATGGTAAATATCTAGAATTTAAAGACTAAGTAAAACCTCATTCAAAAGTTTTGGTTCACTGTTGAATAGCATTTTTTTTTATGCATCATGTATGACGTATAATGTTTGACTGAAAACGGTTTTTACAATAGAAACGGTTTTATTTTGATTATTATAAAAAAACTAACCTACTCTAACCTAACCTAATCTGCAAAATATACGTTTATCAAATTCTGCAATGTCAGCCTAAAAGGGTGTTACGTGAAAAGATGCGTAAAAAAATTATGCGTTCCAAAGGAATCCCAAATGTTTTTCTGATTTATTTAAAGTTGGCTACACTCGTAAAATACCGAATCAAAGCAAGTGAGAGAGAATTACAAACCCGAAGGTGCTTAAGATTAAGAAATAGTTTAACAAAACTAAAGTTCCATTAAAAGTGAAATTACAACAGACAAGCACGTTTATTGATGACCTTACAAAAACTAGCAATGACGTCAAATTGTCCTTATCAAGACATTTTAATCAGCGCAAAATATACAAAGTGTAGGCAAAGGAACAGCAATTGATTAGAAGAAAAAAAAAACAGTTCAACGTACTGTGTAAGTTGAAAACAATCCAGTACACGCACACTCGCTTCATTAAGAACCATAGTAAGTTAAGTATTTTGAAATCGTGAAAATAGGCGAGGACAAAGACTTACGTACTTTCAATTAGCAACTCTCTCCATCAACAAATACGAAGATAAATGACCGGAGAGACTGTATGTGTTGCTAAACATTAATAAATAAACTTATGAATACAATGAAGGCATTCAAATTAACGACTCAAAATCACTACACTTAATAAGACTAAAAAAAAACCCAAGAAATGAACTATCAACGGCACATTACCGGTCCTTGTGGCACACCTTAAGGGAGGCATATATTTATATGTCTAGCAGCCCACTGCCAGACGTACGCTTCTTCGTTCTGAAATGATGATGATGTTGATGATGATGTTTGTTCGTTTTACTTATTTTACCGACTATTTTATCATCATGCATAATTTTACCGAATTTCACTGTATCAAAAGCTATTTTCTGCTGAAGCCCTGTTGTTTTTGGTAAGGTTAGGTTAGACATGAGTCTATCACAAAATCGAAACTCCTGCTTTGAGATAAATATCGACAAAACAAAGGTAAACCGATGATCATGATTTTAGACTGTTCCGGCGTTTAATCGAGAGTTCTAAAACATTAAATGAACTATCATTAAATTAATACCAATATATCATAACAGGCTGGAAATTAACTAGCGGCAAGGCTTCTGTACAATATTTAGACAAAGTCAAAACGCCCCGTATTGTGGTCTTGTTGAATTAACATGATCATTTACTTTCAATAAAGAAGCAGAGAAGTAATAAAACGTTTTGCTTAGTTAATGGTTACTCTAGGCAAGTAATATCTTCTCAAGAAACATTTAGTTTACAGTTACTTTTGACTGATAGTGTTATGATTCTTGTAATGGCAATCAACAACGCATTAAGTAATCAATGCATACCAAGTGTTCTTGACCGGTACAGTCATTGAAAGAAATGGAAAAAATCGCTTAGGAAACCAGACTTGATCCATTAGAAGTGTGTTCCCGAAGTATGTCTGTTGGTCATCCGGCAACTGGTTTAGCTACCGGAGATAATTTGCTACAGACGTACGGAACGCAACCGTAAAAAAGAAATGCGTAATGGTAAAACATATTTGGAACGATGATAAAAGATTAATACCAACGAAAGAAAACTACAAAGGACAAATTAAATATGATGCTGCAGTTGTTTATATGTACGGAAAGCCAAAAGATTAATTTATAATAAACTAGCACTATCCTCGTAGAAGTCGTTTATCGCTGCTCCCTCGGAAACTGTCCAATATTCCTATTCCAGGACTTAACCTATACATATGTGTGTCAAGTTTCATCCCGCTCCGTTCAGTGGTTGAAGCGTGATTGTGTAACAAACATCTAAACTTTCTCCTTTATAACAAAGTCAACTGTGAAACGACTTGCTAAATTTTCATCAAAATATAGGTATAGTTCAGGAAGTATGAATTGGCCGCCCGTAATCTTCACTAACAATAAGATCTTTTTGTTAATATCAATCTAAAGGTAACCGTAAAACTGCGATCGTTCTTCGAACAGCACAGTGGGTTAAAAGGTTTGATAGTTGAGTCACATTGTCCGGTAAGTCTTGACATCTTTGGTTTTAACACAATAAAATGATCGCAAAGAAGATAACAGACGAACAAAACATATTTCTGAACTGTTATGTTACATGCAATCACTGCAACTTTGAATAACTATTAAAAACAATGTTTCGGCTATTCTCAAAGTGAGCTTCCACGGAGCATCATTGGAGTTACGTAAGACGTATTTTGAGAACTGCTGCAATAGGTCATTAAACACCTGCAACATTTAGACGGAAACCACACAAGTCGTCTTTTAAAAGTTGCCAAAATTTACGAAAGACTAAAAGTGAAATCGAAAGTCGTGCCACTGGAAATCCCCTTATTTTCATTTCAGAGAACATGTTCTGCGGTCCCCTGTTTAACCATTAAGCATGCAAGTCAATTAGTACTTTAAATGATTTTAATTTGACTAAGGCTTAATTCTTAAAACTTATTCTGACTGTAATCATGCTGGGCCTCTATTATACATTTTCTTTACAGCTATATCTATATTATGGCTATGGTATTATCAACGTTATAATTTTAAACTTGACTTGACAAGAAAGACGGACCAGTTGACAATTACCGTTTGTCTGTTATAACTGTCATTTCAGCTGACATTACAAGTGCAGACATGCAGCGTCATATTGATTCTGGGAGCCTATAAATAATGCATAATGATCATTTTAGCGATTTTCGATTATCAAAAATCAAGTAAGTACAAATACAAATAAATATCAAGGGACAATGTCCCAAACTAAGCTCTAGGCTTGTACTATGGGTACTAGACAACGATATAAATACTTATATAGAGAAATATATACTTAAAAACATAGAAAACATCCATGACTCAGAAACAAATATTCGTGCTCATCACATAAATATCTGCTCTTACCGAGATTTGAACCCAGGACCGCTAGCTTCGTAGGCAGGGTCACGTCACTACCAACTAGGGCAACGCGTCGTCAATACAAAAAACATTATTTAATTTTACTCTCACAATCGTTGTTATGACATATTATGAAGGTAAAACAATATAATAGAAAATATTGGAAACCATTGGAGAGCCGGTATCTGTATTAGTTAGGAAACCCTGTATGTGAGAACGCCAGGCCCTCGCCCCGATGACGCAGGGAAGTGGAGATGACACCACAACAAGGTATTTCTAATAATAGATAATTATACCAAATCAAATGATAGTAGTAGGTAGTATAACAACATTACAATTACACTTAAAATGATCAAATCAAACATGTACATTAAGCCTTAAAATATTAGTCAAGAGAAACTTTTCAGAGTGCTCGTAGTTCTTATCTTATCTTACAGATGGGCTCTTTCGGATACACTTCAACCCTTTGGAATCTTTTGTGCAATAATTACCCTCTTACACACTCAGCTGTTTGAGCATCGGGTAGTGCACTTAAGTTAGAAAAACTCATTGGTACATGGTGACCGCGGGGGGACGCTCTTAACTGGTCGTAGTTAAGAAAAAAAGAATAAACATACATTTATTCACAACAACGTTCAAATGTTCAGCTGGTCGCCAGTTAAGTTTGTGCACCCATTCAGTAACCTGCCTTTTACATTTAAATTCATTCAATAATCCTATAACACGCTTTCCTAATTTCTGTCTTACTCTGCACATGTTATCAGGTCATTCATACCCTTGGAAACGAGTTTGATGGTAATCGTTTCTGAATGAAATTAACTAAGACTACGTGAAAATAAGGTCAGTCACCATAAACGAGTTTCAATCAGGTTTTTTGTATCAAGTCTGCCTGTGTCTAGGCTTCAAGTTAGGACGAGCTACAAAACTTATTAAGGCATAATACCTTAGAATATGTTTATTTAAAGGTGCCGTAGTCAACACGGAACCTTTACAGTTTCACGATGTCCGTCTGTCAGTCGGACATAAGTGGTCGACGCGATCTGACAGCGTTGTGCATGTTGAATAGACCCCCAAAAGTCTTTATTTCTTCTCGTCAGTCGGACGACCGTGAGGGCGAGCTCACTGGATGGAAGATAATTAAACAAGAATATACGCCCTAAAATATCGTACGGGGAAACTCAAATTTGTCCGTTAGTTACTTGTCTTTCGAGAATAACATGACGCAACACAATCATGACATTTTCCAATCAACAATAATATCTGGAGATCAAAAAGTTAATAAATCGCGGGCAACACTCGTTTTGGTTATACGTCCTCAATAAGAAACTTTTTATAGCGACCGGAAACCCGTTCAATGTGAATTTCACATTCACGGTCATGGAAATAACCCATGGTCCAAAAACTCTCGCTGCTCAAAAACTCAGTGTTTAAAATACAATTTTACTTTCGATTTATACGAGGAAAGTCGGACGACACATGGTTTATTAACACCTATGAAATTGCATGTTGTGACCAGAGATAACCTTGCAATATAAAACATGAATGTGGGACAGCAACTTTGTCTACCTAATGTAAAGAACCGGACAAGTGCCAGTTGGACTCGTCCACCGATTTTCATATTTCATCATAAATCGAAAAACGTAAAATAATTTGAAATTTGTTCAAGCTTGTGTCAAGACATTTTGTACGATACCCCACATGACACGGTTAACTCAATTCAAAATTTAGATCGCCGTTCCTTGCATTTAACTAACAATGTATAGTTTCAGATTTTTCCCCATACATACAGTATAAGACGGTATTATTTGCAAAATTTCATAGTTCTAAGTGAACGGAAAATACCCTTTAAATTTTAATTCCCTTGAGAATGTCGAAGTACCTATAGGTTTTTTGCGGCGTAAACGACCGTATCTTTTTTTTACGTTAACTTAGAGGTTTGATTTTTTCACAGCACAAAGGGACTGTAGACTTAAGTATATGGTTTTAATTTCAACTTGATACGATAAATGGTCTTGGCAGACAAATAGACGGACGGACGGACAACAAAGTGATCTTATAATCGTTTCGTTTTCTCCAAAAAGTAGACATGCAAACTTATTGCTCTATGTCACACAAAACAGACGACACCTATTATTAACACCTATTAAAATGCGGGTTGTGACCTGAGAGAAACATAAAATACAAAACAGTTATGTGAGACATTAATTTCGTCTAATGTCTTAAAAATAGACATACAAACTTATTGGTTTGTGTCACATAAATAAGATAACAATAAAAAAAAACAACAATCAAAATTGTTGGTTTCGTATCGTGTTCTTGGTCATGCAAACAGTATGCATTTATTAAGTAAAAAAAACTGATTCAAAACTTTAATAATACGTATTGTAAATTTTCAAGAATTTTGGAAAAATACGGGGAAAAACCTGCAAAAAAATATATTGGCGAAAAGCTATTACGGACGTCAGATCGCCTTAGCACCGTTTCATGTAGGTACGTACCTACTGAGGCATTTAGTTTTTTATAAAGAACAGTGAAGTCAGTGATGGGCATGACATTTAACTTTAATTAATATTTCTTCCCTCTTTCTTTCATAACCATATTACTTTTGTTTTTCTTTTTATGTGATATTGATATACTTTGAAATATAAACTTTGAAATACTCCCAGAAATATACGGTCTAGTCTAGTTTTTTTCCTTTTTGAAAAATGTTAAACCGCCAGTTCCTAAAATAGAGAAGTATCTCGAATTATGAAAACAAGTCTAATAAAAAGCAATTTCACATTTATATAATTTTAATATAGCCTTCGAGACTCTAGTGGGCAAGGCGAATCTAACCACGTATAATTTATTAAAATCAGTATAGACTTTTAGTAGTATATATACAGGTCAAACACATAACCCTCCTTTTAGGCTTTGCCGCAGTCGGGTAGCAACGTTTTATTTCCATTTATAGCTAAGTTACGTTTATAAAAAAAATTACTTTATAATTCGTGTACCTACTCGCACTTACAGTGGCTACCTATACACGAACACTTTCGAATCATGTCAATCACTACCTACCGAATTTGATCTTGGTATGTTCAACATTTTCACTTTCGTTGTGCACCGATCTACGTCATTCAATATTCGCCCTTATTACCTTAGTGATTAGAATAGGTACTGTTAAATTTATAAATTTACCAATTCTTCAATTGATCGATTTCCTCATTTCACGGACAATAATCTAATTGTTCCAGTATTTAATATTGTCACGCGAAATTACGTATTGACAAAGAATGTCATTTTGAACCTTCATGTATTATTAATAAGAGATATTTGTACTACTCTTTCAAGTTTGTTGACCGTCGACTTTCGAACGACTAATCGCTGATTTAATTTGATTCTATTACGATTTCATGTGTGCGTGTCACAAGTTTTATTTCCTCTATTGTTCGTTTTTTCATCTAATTCTGCCATTTGGGACTTAGACACTTCAATCTTTTTGTTCACGCTTCGAATATTTTTAACCACTTATTTGTATTGTTTAATGTAATTTAAAACTTTTCACATTACAGAAGCGATGTCAAGTCAACGTGGGTTTAAACGGCTGAGCACAAATTTCTACAAGCAAGTTGACACTAAAGCCTTGAACAATACTGATTGTCGACCGACTTTCGAGACTTAAAATTCATAATTTGCCAAAAAAGAATGGAAAATGAATTAATGAGCTTATACGCGACTGCTCACGGAAATTGTTCAAATGCTAGCTTTGGAAATATATAAGTGAAACAAGTGGTGTTTTTGAACAGTGATGCTGTGACAATGGCAACAGCACGCCGCGGTGTCTGCTCATCCGCGACCCCTCAGAGACAATACCGAAGGATAGAAATACTTAAAATATTTAAAATATCCATAGTACTAATATCACTCGTGAATGTGAAAACAGTCGAAAGTAGCGAAAACGTAACGAATGATGATGTCACGACAAAAGTCAACGATATAGCAAGTCGGATTAGAATTATAGAAAAATCTTTAGGTAGAGCATTATTTAGTGATGTGTATCAAAATGGAACGTTTAGGACTGGAAATAATTTATGGGACGATATTTTAAACAAGTGCACCAAGAGTCCTTCAGTGAGTTGTTTGCAGAAAAACGTTTATAGTTATGTAGATGATAGTTTGAAATTTGATGGTGACGTGAACTTAGCAAGTGGTGTGTGTTTCAAAAAAAACAATGTGGACGTTAATAAATATAGTAAGGAAGCTAACATCATCTACCTCACGGGAAACAGGGATGCTGAGGAAGCAAGGGTGCAAGATGAGGAAAACGAAATTAACGATGAAGAGGAACCTGGTAAGAAATTAAATTATCTTTTAATAACACCTGTATAAGATATTTTTAAATAAGTTATATTGTAGCAACGATCTAAGAATAGATAGTCATTATAGCTATCACCATCAATTTACTCGTACTTATCTATATTTTTATTAATTATGTATGTCTCTTCATCATCATCATCATCATGTCAGCCGAAAGACGTCCACTGCTGGACATAGCCCTCCCCCAAGGCTCTCCACTCAGACTGGTCTTGTGCTTTTCGCATCTACCGCGCTCCCGCGATCCTTACGAGTTCGTCACTCCATCTTGTTGGAGGCATACCTACAGGTCTTCTCCCGTTCCGCGGACGCCACTCCAGAACCTTCTGATCCCATCGGCCATCAGTCTTGCGACCAATGTGCCCCTCCCACTGCCACTTTAGTTTAGCTATTTTTCGGGTTTTTTCGGTACCTTAGTTCCGTCTTACGTATTATTTATTCTTCCAGTTTTTTTTTAATAATTTATGACGTTGTAAAGCTATTTGAAGATTAAGATAAAATAAAGAGACATTTATTCGCAACAATACAAGATTAAATTACATAGATATAAATAAGAACAAATCATAGATAAATTGTTACGAAACGGTCCCAACTCCGCATTCACATACATTTGCACTTTAATGATCACTGTTATATTTTCCTTGGTCACGTCGCTTTGATCAATTTTTGAAACTTCTTAAGTTATCATACTTTCTTCTGATATATTTTAGACCCCTTACAATACTTTTATTTAATTTTAAATTTGCGTTCACTTAAAGACCCCTGACTTTCAGGGGTCTTTCAGGGGTCCTGATTTATCCTTATTCGGGGCGCCTTTTTTTTTCCCCGATTTTCAGCACATCACCAGACTGTTCATAATAAGATACTAATTTACAACAATCGAGGAGGCCATAAACGGTTTGTCATAATTGAGGTGTGATTCGCGCGATGTTTTGTACTGTCCTAATTTCAACCCAGTCCCGATTTATGATAGACTAGACCTGGCAACATTGTCCTTGACCGATGTTACACTCTGTGTTTTCATCTTTAAAATACCATCTATCATTACCAACATCCGACTCCTCTACATTTCACCCGGATACTTACTAATTGTTTTCTAATACCTCTCGTGCCTTTGTCAGAACTAACATAAATCATATATTTTCTCTTGTCTTTGTTTAAAACACTTAATTACTCGCGATCGCTGGCAAACTTACGCAGCGACCCATCAGTAGGTCAAAGTACTCTAGAATACCAAAGACATACGCGTGAAAACGCATTTACATCCGCAGACAATACGCTATTCCTTGACATGCGTGTCACGTCACTCGCTTAAAAGTAGGCACTCGTAGAAATGTGAGGAACTGGCCATTCTTGCAAGACCTCCGGAGACTTTCTAGGGACATAAAACATTTTGAAACGACCCGCTTTCCTTCAAAACTGCATACAGGGTATGGGTAGCCGCAACATACAATGATTCTTTATTGTATTTATTAGTACCTTAAAACAATTGAAGAACGTAGAAATAAATGCAGTCTAAACGGTCGTGTTGCAGACTTTACCTATGTTCGGCAAGCGCCTATTTTGTATTATTTTTAATACGTACGTATGTTTCATTTAACTTTGTATATCTCAATGATTGATACAAACCTTTTGTGTGTTGTGAGAATAGTGATTATTCATACTTGTTTTTTTCGTTAACGTATCATTTTACCACTGTTTTTACCATAATCGTTTAATTTTCTAATAAAAAGAGCATGAATCGAATTGTAATAGAAGAAAAGAAGAAAAACGAAATGTATAAAATAATGATCATGTATTGTTTTTTTTTTTACCACCAACGGTAACTGGGATCTGTAACCCATAGACGTTTGCATTCTCAAGAATACAAGCTGAAGACTTAAATGCTTTGACCCTAAATGACTGCACGTAAAAGTATGTAAACACTTTATTCTTTAAAACATAGTATCCAAATACAATATTTTCAAAATAAAAAAATACAGCAAATACGTAAACTGAATTTTAGACAACGCTGAATTTACTCGAACACCACACCGACTGTGTGTCTCTATCGTTACAAAATAATAAGAACAGGATACGATATCCGAGCGACATAATAATACAGAGGCAGAGTATTAGGCTTCAACAAAGTAGACAGACGACCTAGTGAAGGTCGCAGGAACTACTGGATGTAGCGGCATGGGACCGAGCATTGAACCTTGGAGAACTGCTTTCTATGTCACTCAAACGACGTGCAATAAAGACCTACTCAACCCTTTATATACGGTTACTATTTGTAATACAAAATTCGCTGTCTGTCATGTAAATGTGTTGTATTTGTGTTTAATCTGTTATTGAAATTTGCGCGCGGTCTCATCTCGCCGTGCCGGTGGAAAGCACCTCTATAACTTCTAAATGGATGGACCGATGCGTTTACAGTTTCTTTTCAAGATATGACAAGTTATTCAATATGGTTTTTAAGCTGAATTTTAAAAAAAACGGTGTGGCCGTTCAAGAGATATTAGCTCTAAAAGTTGCTGTCGCCATTAAGCTGGGTACTGACCAGCGTTAGGAGGTGTAATGTAACATGTTACACAGCGAGAATTCACGCAGTCAGTATGTAATTGCTCGCTGTTTTCCCAGTAACACTACGTACTGACTGCGTGAATGCTCGCTGTGTAATATGTTACATTCCACCTCGTAACATTGGTCAGTACCCAGCCGCACCTTCAGAACAATAACGACCCAATTCAAAAATGTCATATTTCGAGTTAGGTCTTTATGATAATAAATATGTGACTTGGAGTTTGAAAGCAGAAATTTTGAATAAGGTCGCTACTGTTTTGAAGATGCGCAAGCTTAACATAGTGGATATACAGGGTGGAAAAACGAACGCCACCTGGACGGCAACTACTAAACTTCTACGCAAAGGAGAATTACTTTTAGAAAATTCGTCTGTTTTACCCGGGTATCGAACAGGTCGAATATGATAAAACGTGTTCTTTCACGTTCTTCATTTAGTTTAAAATTGAATGCGTAATAGATATAAATGATCACTATCAATGCCTTTCGATCTGTATCATAGACGCTTTTTTTTTTTTCAAAAATGAATGTAAGTCTCTTTTGCGTAGAATTAGCTATTTCAAATATTTAAGGTACTCGCCGTCCATGTGGCGTTCGTTTTATCCACTCTGTATATGTATGTAATAGTTGTTCAATAGTCTCTGTCATAATGTTTTACTATATTTTTTACCGCGTTCCGTATAGCGATATTAAAGTCTATACTACCATATTGGTTATTAAATCACTTCACTTCACCGATTTTATTTCTCGTAAAGTCTGGTAATTTTAAGTAAGTATATCTTTAAAACATAAGGATCGTTAGGTTAGGTTAATATTATAACATTAAACAAATCGTACAATTGATTTTATGGAACATATTTGAAAAACTAGATTGATATATGCAGAAAAACGAAAACTATGGGGTAGTAAAAATAATGATCCTATAATGATCAGCTAATTAAGTAACTTAATGTTAAAGTAATTACATAAATAATTAAACTAATGACACCAGAGGCCAATCTCAGACGAATTGACCTAGTCCTCAACTTAGATATGCTGGTACTATAGGTAATACATACATACATTCACACAATAAAGATGAGAGATCTATGTAATGAATGCCTAGAAAAGGCTTCCACATCTTCGACGCAGCAGCAAAATAGATAATCCAATCCTGAATAATAAGCCTGATATCGTATTGATGGATGGATCTCAACGCCGGGCAGTGCTCATCGACGGCACGACCCAGCATGACGAGAATCTCGTGGAGACTGAGAAGGACAAGCTCAGCAAGTACCCTGACTTGTCTCACGAGGTGACCGCCATGTGGGATGTTGACTCGACGATCATTGTCCCGATATTGGTTTGGCGTGTGGTCTCACAGCGAAGAGTCATGACCAAAGCAGTTCTTGGTGCGGCACGTATTGTGAGGAGGTTCCACTCCCTGCAGCCCAAACCACCGGTAGCTGGAGCCATGCCCAGCTACATTGCTATTATTACATACATATATACATACCGTCACGCCTTCATCCCAGGGTGTGGTTGGCAGAGCTACAGAATTACCAACAACTCTAAGAACTTGTTGTTAATTCTATAACCACATTTTGCACAAATAGACAAAGATGTTTACCAGTGTATATTAGTGACAGATTGCAAGCCCATCGCCTAACAATACTACAAGCCTTTAATCCCTTAGTCGTCTCTTTAGACTTCCACAGCAAGGCATGGAGTGGCACTATTCTAAGCCGACCACCACACGGCACCACGGTCAATTTTCAAACAAGCGTTTTTTGCGGTCCCAGAGCTATAATTCTAAGTATATTTAACATTGAGTATAGTTACATATATATTTGCATTTTGTGCATTTTAATCTACTTAAAAATATATATTGCAGTTTACTAAATATTAATGGATTCCGAAAGAATCGAATTCGAAATCCTAAAAACAGCAAAATTTACCGCTTTTCGCGTGTCCCACTTCCGGTTTTGCTTAAATAAAAATTCATAACTTTGGACGTAGACAACGTATTAATATACAACATATATCGTTGTAAAGAACTTTTATTGGCAAACTGATTAAAATAATTAAAAAAGAAAAAACATTAATAATTAAAACCTGGAAAGTCTTTTCGTGGATGTCCCGCGTGCGACCGTTTTTATGATGACTCAAGGAAACCCCCTGAATCTGCTTTGTCTAATGGCCTACCTTCATATTTACGTTAGGATACCAAAGTACGTTAGTTGGGCTTAGACCGCCAACGGGAGTGAACGCAGAGCTAGTGTTTTTGACGGAGGAAACAGGATAAGTCTTTTAAAGATGTATTTTGGTACGGTTATCACGACATTTGTATGGGCGTTTATTTATTGACATACGAATGAAATAAAGATGCGTGTTTCATAAAAATTGTTAGCAATATGGGTAAGTAAGAATTTCGTATTAGTAAATAAGTGAATAGAGTAAGTAGTGTAAGAAAGATCGGTGAAAAACGTTTTTGTCGACATTTGTATAGCGACATTTGTACGGTTATTTTGTCCATACAAATGTCGAATGTGGCATACAAATGTCGGTTAAAATCAAAATCTAAGTAAAATCGAAATATATCATTTCCATGTCCAATAATATCAACTTTTATGTTAAGTTTCATTATTGTAATTTTTTTGTGAGCTATCGTATAAAAATAGAGTACTTATAAGCAGGGCTCTGATTTTACATCACACGGTAAGATGAAAGAAAACTATGGAGTCGATATTAAAATGCAAACTTGAGTAGTATCCATACTCATACTCATTCATATTCTTGGTCCCGTTTTTTTTATATTTATCATGCTGTAACTAGGTACTTCAACGTAATTACGTACCTAGTTTTACAGACTATATGGTTGCGATAGACCTTTATCAAACTGGCCGCTTTATCAAATTTTATCGGGTGCGTCATGTCAATCATTAACGACTTTCGACGTGTCATTTATTTATATTTGCAGTCTGTGCCCATGGCGTCAATTATTAGGTGAACATTTTATTATGTCTGTAAGTTTGTGCCATTTTTTACTGGATTGAGCCTTACAAGGATCTGAAATACGATTATGAAAAATGTGCTGTGTTGTGACATAACCTTGAAGTTTTTTATTATTTATTATTTAAACACGAATTTTAAAATTCGGATTGTGAAAACTTCAAAATGTCATCGCTATTCCGAGTTAGGTTTCCGAAGTATCATAGCATGTTTAATTAATATCCGAATATCCGATTAAAACTAGGTACGTAATTAACTTAAATTAGTTACAGCATGATAAATATAAAAGACGGTACTAAGAATATGAATGAGTATGAGTATGAATATGACTTAAAGTTTTAATTTTAGTATCGACTCTATAGTTTTCTTTCATCTTACCGTGCGATGAAAAATCCGAGCCCTGCTTATAAGCGAACGTTTTCATATTTAATTATAAGTAACTGAAGTGAATTACGGCACACGGGAGAGACTTTACATATAAATGATATAGATACTTAATCCACCCCCAAGTATCAAGCTAAAGGTTAATGAAAACCGCATCAAAATCGGTCAAGTACTTTTCGAGTTTATCCCAGACTGACAGACATACGCGGCTGAGGAGTTTGTTTTGAAGGTGACGGTATATTATCATCATTTGCTAAAAAACGTTTCACAAACTGATTCATTTCACAAACTTATAATTTTGCATATAATTGCTTATAATTTCGATATAATAATCAGTGAGTTTGTTCCAAATGGTATTCATGCCAGTAAATACGACTTTTCGACATTTGTATGGCAGTATCGACATTTCTATGGCACTATATCGACATTTGTATGGCGTTGTCGACATTTGTATGCCACCGTTTTTTTTGCGTCAATATCTAGCTAACTATTAGAAGCAGAGTGGTGCCTCATACACCATATTTTTTCTTGTTAAGAACCTCACCTGATGACGCCACTAAGAACCAAATAACATAAAATAAAAAAATTGCCATACAAATGTCGAAAAAACACACTCTTCAAAAATTGACCCTGGGGTAGTAAAAATAATGATCCTATAATGATCAGCTAATTAAGTAACTTAATGTTAAAGTAATTACATAAATAATTAAACTAATGACACCAGAGGCCAATCTCAGACGAATTGACCTAGTCCTCAACTTAGATATGCTGGTACTATAGGTAATACATACATACATTCACACAATAAAGATGAGAGATCTATGTAATGAATGCCTAGAAAAGGCTTCCACATCTTCGACGCAGCAGCAAAATAGATAATCCAATCCTGAATAATAAGCCTGATATCGTATTGATGGATGGATCTCAACGCCGGGCAGTGCTCATCGACGGCACGACCCAGCATGACGAGAATCTCGTGGAGACTGAGAAGGACAAGCTCAGCAAGTACCCTGACTTGTCTCACGAGGTGACCGCCATGTGGGATGTTGACTCGACGATCATTGTCCCGATATTGGTTTGGCGTGTGGTCTCACAGCGAAGAGTCATGACCAAAGCAGTTCTTGGTGCGGCACGTATTGTGAGGAGGTTCCACTCCCTGCAGCCCAAACCACCGGTAGCTGGAGCCATGCCCAGCTACATTGCTATTATTACATACATATATACATACCGTCACGCCTTCATCCCAGGGTGTGGTTGGCAGAGCTACAGAATTACCAACAACTCTAAGAACTTGTTGTTAATTCTATAACCACATTTTGCACAAATAGACAAAGATGTTTACCAGTGTATATTAGTGACAGATTGCAAGCCCATCGCCTAACAATACTACAAGCCTTTAATCCCTTAGTCGTCTCTTTAGACTTCCACAGCAAGGCATGGAGTGGCACTATTCTAAGCCGACCACCACACGGCACCACGGTACTATTATTATTAAATTTAAATATGTATTAAAAATATATAAATCGACAGAAAATTCAATAAATATCTAGATAATGATGATATCAAGCGACCAAAAGATCCCGTAACACAAGTTACTTGGATTATACCACAAAATTTTCCATAGTCGCATGCGGATGTAATGGTAAAATTGTCTAAACAAGATATACAAGTGGCAAAAATAATTATCACAGAGCTAACTAAGAACGTCAACAGCATAGTCTTAACACTACTTTCCAAACTAGTTTTACTCTCTGTCATTTTAACCTATTATCTCTCAAACTCGCTAAACGCAGAAGTCGAAAGCAATCGTGATAAGTGAAAGCAAAATAAGTCTAAAATGGCAGTCGATCGATTCTCTATCTTAGGATCGTGAGTTTAGGATTTGATTTCAACGGTCTTTGAAACTTTGTTTTGTTATGTTACTTGTTTTGGTTTCTTTTGCGATTTAAACAGTTGCTATTGTAATGGTCAAAGGTCCATTTGCAGGTAATTTAACTGTTATGTTGTTAACATCTCATCATACTATAGGCATTACACTATGTTTAGTGTCACTATGTAAGGTTATGAGGAATGTGTTATGAACTTACGATGTTATGTTAGTAAAAACAAAAATGAGTTCCTTGGTTTTTTTTTGGAGTGTCTGGGTTCAAGAGTGGGTCTACTGGAGGGCTATATTGATATAAGTACATAAAATTAATGATCCTATTCAAGTTTCCATCTCTTTTTACCAAACGCCGTTACATTAACGTGACATTAAATTATAAGATCTGAGCAGATATTTTTTCTGACTAGGGCTATCGTTTCAATAATCTTTTCAGTACTGACCTATTTAATTGGTAATTAAGTGGGTATATCGAATATCTTCATATATAAAAGGCAAACCTGATGACATATATATCAACCTAGAATGTACCTAGAAACTTGAAATTTGGAACAGGGTTTTTTTCATAATGTAAGTGAACACTAAGAAAGGATTTTTGGAAATTCACCCCCTAAGGGGTTAAAGTAGGGGGAGTAGCCGGAAACTAATTCTACGCGGACGAGGTCGCGGGCGTCCTCTAGTGATAACATATCATCGGGTTTAGACTACTTATCTTATAGCTAGTCCGTGAATATGACAATTTCTGATACCGTTTTAAATTTCTTTTTCTATCACGTTCAATTTGTCAATTTTCGGAAATTTAGTAATCTTATAGTTATGTTACTGCAAGTAGTAGGTATCTTTCGAAAAATCGTTTATTACCATTGGAAATCATTTTTTTGCCGTTTATCTATCAATGTTCATAAGATTATACAATATCACAAGCAACTGGCGGGGTATTACGGCATGAAATACTATGTAGAGGCCCTAGACAAGATACTTAACGGTATCAAAGTGTCTAAATACTCTATATCTTTTGATAAGGGATTCCCGACCTGAGTCATCATCATCATCATCATGTCAGCCGAAAGACGTCCACTGCTGGACATAGGCCTCCCCCAAGGCTTTCCACTCAGACCGGTCTTGTGGTTTTCGCATCCACCGCGGTCCCGCGATCCTGACGAGGCCGTCACTCCATCTTGTTGGAGGCCTACGGTACCTACAGCTCGTCTTCCGGTCCGCGGACGTCACTCCAGAACCTTCTGACCCCATCGGCCATCAGTCCTGCGAGCAATGTGCCCCGCCCACTGCCACTTCAGTACTTGATATTAATTTCCATCAGGGCCTCTATTCTAGGCGATAATAACCATACATCGGGGTTTTCGGTGCGGGAACGTTTGACATTAGTCAAAGATTAGGTATTGACTTGAAAAACAGAATGTACTCTAGTAAGTTTCTACGTCATAAATAATTAATTGAATAACATAAAACAATATCAATTTTTATCATTATCTCATAAGTTTTGGTAGTAAAGCTAAAGTATCTCCTACATGAGTTAAAATGACTATATATGAAGCCGGTGTAATGACTAGCATAGAGGCATTCCATCTTAGTCCTCAGGGTTGGCAACGCATTTGCAGTCTAAGTCTAGTAGTCTTGTGAATGCGAATGTCTATGGGTCACAGTTTCTGCTTACCATCAGGTGGCCTGTGTGCTCGTTTGCCTTCTCTACGTCATAAAAAAAAAAAAAAAATCATAGTGTGTAGGTATACAATTCGCAGAGAGGTAGTTATTCATTAGGCATAATATGATTTTTCTCAGACCGGCCTTTCTGTTTATCTCTACTCTTTCTCAAATCATTCCCGCACCGAAAACCCCGATGTATGATAATAACCATCGTCTTCAACCTGTTATTGTATTGAATTTAAATCGGCCGCCATTACTGTCAAGTAAACAAGAGCTATCAAAACGTTGACATACGATAACAGGGCCTCTAT
Source organism: Acleris sparsana (assembly GCA_923062465.1). Lineage (NCBI taxonomy): Eukaryota > Metazoa > Arthropoda > Insecta > Lepidoptera > Tortricidae > Acleris > Acleris sparsana. The sequence goes on along the minus strand of OV281307.1, from coordinate 9,477,810 downwards.
TCTAGCCGGTAAAAACCATTATCGTCTTTGACCTGTTAGGCTGCGTTTCCACCAGAGATGTGCGAGGATGCGTTGCGAGGGATGTGTTTGTCATTAACCAATAGAAACGCTTCCACCAGAGCTAAGCTAAGCGAGGATAGGTAAATGAAGCGTTTCTATTGGTTATGACAAACACATCCCTCGCACATCTCTGGTGGAAACGCAGCCTTATGGTATTGTTTTTAACTCAGCCGCCAATGCTGTCAAGTAAATAAGATCTATCAAAACGTTGACAATACGGTAGCAGATCAAAGATGATTATGTTGTTTTTTATCGCCTAGAATCTCGGGCCAGGTCAAAGACTACCTCGACGCACTCCGAAGTGATCCTATAAGGATTTATTTTTTCCATTTGAGGTACAGAAGCGTAAAAACAAATCGGAAAGGCATGAATAGTGAGGTTGTTCATAAAACCACGGCCTAACCAATGATGCATGACATATTTGTGGCGCGTCCAACAGTTTACACGAATTGTTAAGCTCGGGAGAGATTTAGTGAAGCCAACCGTGATAGTTAAATTTGTTGGAATTTGTCCTTATCGTATGTTTTTTAAATGGTTTCTTTATTTTTCAAGTATTTTCAAATTGACATGGGATAGTAGACCTTACCTGGGCCTATCATAATATTTGTTAATACCTTACGACGCGTCTGGGTTTACTTATTACTATGATGGCATGACATAGTGTTTTCAACCTACGAAATTTATCCGACTACCACATTAAAATAAATAAATAAATATCAGGAGACAATCTCTCACAAATTGATAATATCCCAAACTAAACATAGTAGTTAGAGAAATAGGTAGTCGTCACACAAATATTTATACATACCGGAAATCAAACCAGGCACCGTAAGCTTAGTAGGCAGTGTCACTACCAACTAAAGGCGCCGTCGCCGGAACTTGTGAACGATGTAAGTAAACCAATTAGTACTGGTTTGACACATAACCTCAAACATTTACCAAGCGTGTTTTTATTAAAAATAACGTATAATAAATAGTTATTTCATCTTAAACTTAATATGAAAATAATGATCTAGTGTATACATAATTGCAAAGACTTCAATTGATCTTTAAAAGTACTTGATTATCGAGTAATCATGGTGAATTGGTTCGTTTGGTTTTGTTTACATATTTCGCAGGGTGTATAGAGCGCGACCATAGACTAAACACGTTGTCATATTGATGCAACTGTGCAACTTCAATTCGATTGGTGCAGCGCGCTTCGTAGATTGAAAACATAGGCCTCTGTGGCCCTGTGGCCTCTGTGGGATTGCTAGAATGTTGCTGTTATCGAAAATGTAGAAAATTAACTGTCAACGCCATACATTATGAGTTTTCGATAATCATTTACGTTAGCGTCATGCATCTTGTCTATTGACTCTGGTGATATAAATTGTCTAAGGAAATTGAGAAGTCACGTCTTCGTGGGGTGGTTATTTATAGTTCCCACTAGGCATTCTGGCCAACGGGATCGAAAAGTTCGCGAATAGAGTCCGCGTACCGGAAGACGCAGGGTAGTGAACATCTTTCGGCTAAAAAAACGATGATAATATTATATAAATTACTTATTACTTATAAGATGTGAAGTTAATAGCCGATAAAATAGACCATCCTGACAACTCGGTAATTCGATTTTCTGACTCTTGCATTAACATTTTATAATAGTAATAAGTACCTACTTAAATTTCTCTATTTAAACAGCTATAATACAGCTTAAATACTACAAATTTTAACTAAAATAAAACTGATTAAAACTAAAGTACAAATGAAATAGATTTATCAACAAACCGCAATGAGATACCGGACTACATGTTTATTTATAAACCATACGCATGTACAGGATGTAATTGTTAAGTGTAGCCACTTTTGATTCTGATTTTACTCATTGGGTAACGTACTTTCGATATCAGTTTAAAGTTTTCTTATATCTGTTGTATTTACGGAATAATGGTCTGGCTACACTTAACAATTACACCCTTTATATTTTAGTAAATGTTTCTTACATAAAAATTACTGACGACTTAAGTCATAATATTTACTTCGTTACGAATAGCTTTCAGCTTGAAATACTTTCCCTAATACAAGTAATAACATTGATCACAAAAGGTGATTCTGAGTTTCTTGCGGTTCTTCTTCACAACATTACAGTGGTCTCTTGGGAAGCGCTAGTAGATTCAAACAGAAGGTACCTACAGGGTCTACTTACAGAACAAACAATTACATTTTCATTTATTTCTTTGCCATTTAAGACAAGGTCGAGGAGCATAATTAGATAATCAACTCTTAACTGCAATTAAAGCCTATCTTTGAAAGCCTACTACTAAATAGCTTTTTAATGGAAAAGCGGTATTTAACTTAAGAGCTAGGCTCTTGTCGGTGGAGTCATTGCAACTTCTCTTTATTTCTGCCAGTTTTTTCGCTCCCTGATACGACATGACATTGGCCTTCGGTGTTTAATGAACGCAACATTATTTAACTTCTTCGAAATGCCGCTGGTCGCTGATTTTGTATTATCTAACCGCATTACATACAATTTAAGGTTTGAATATTTTTTTTAGTAACATTATAATCACGCGAAAGAAAAGGAAACCAGTCTTTATTTTAGCCAGTTTTTTTCATAATCATACATCGTTATCCGAGGGGCAAAGACAGATCTATTAAAGGGCATATATCACAAAATGTCTGTTTAGTATAAGCGGAATATTCTGCCTATACATTGTAAGCCTCTAAGAAGTTCTTCATATCTAGCACAAAGTTTTCCATGGAAAAGGTCAATCAAACTTGTCTTACACTGAGTAAACGCTTACCCATAAGTCAACGTGTCAACATGAATAATGTTTTTTTTTAAATATTAAACGCAGTATTTTTCTCCAAAACAAGCTTTTAAAATGTATGTCATATTAAATTTACTTAGATATTTTTTTGTATTTTTTTTGTACATATCAAATCAAATCAATCAAGAATGACAAATGTCCATAGTAGCAGGAAATGTGACTGAAAAGGTTGACATTAGGATTGCGCAGCTAATCTTTTTACATATTTAGGTACTGATCAAGTCAAGTACATTTTAAACTCGTAGGTATAAACGTTTCTCGATACGAGTGTCACCTCTGTCATTGCCTATTTGACATAATCTTTCAGTACTGTCAAATCATTTTTGCCCTTGCGATAACGACGTATGAATTCATAATAGCTAAAGCAGATGTCAGGCTTTTCGGTAGAAATGAGGATGCGAATACACAAGTTTTGCCGGATACGCCGCGCTAAGTATTTGGTTGGTGATTTGGTTTAAGTGGATATAGGGATATAGTTATTGTCTCCTTAACAATGCACGTCTTTCACCACCCAACCGCTCACCGCAAGGATCTACAAGCGAGATGTCTTACCACAAACCATATTTTTATGGTCAGCCTACTTATCTGCTTTTTAGTCGTTATGACTACAAATTCTATTGTTGTATGCGGACAGACCATAAAATACATATTTAATATATATAGTCAATAAAATGTGCACAGGTACACGTAGAAACAATAAAAGACACACATCGGTTCTAGTGACCACATACCTATAAAAATATTCTTTGTTTATAATGTCTATATTTTTAGCCCAGTTAGTAGTAATTTCAAAGCTAGATATATCCTTTTTAGGGTTCCGTAGTCAAACTATTTCCTTATAGTTTCGCCATGTATTTCCGGCCATCCGTCTGTCCGTCCGCACCCTAGCTCAGAGAATCTTACTCTAGAAAGCTGTAATATAGCATGAATATACCATATCAGTCATGCCAAGAAAGTGGTAAAAAAAAATATTTGAAAAAGTATACCTCTACACGTAACGTGGGGATGTATTTTTTTTCTCTTCTACCCCAGTGTGGGGTGTCATTAGATAGGTCTTTCAAAAATATTGTGGGTTAGTGAAGTCCGTTTAGGAAATATTAAGCTTTAAAGCGCTACTTTATGTTAGAGTCAAGTTCCCCCCCCCCCCCCCCCCCCAAACTACAAATAATAGCAAAACTATCCCGAGTAAGTAGACTTCATTGGTTCTTGAGTTACAAACGGTTTAAATGTTTATACCTACCTAAAACTTATTTGCGGTGTTGGTAAACTGACCGCGACCTATGTCGATGTATCGGGATAACAGTTTTCCAACGGCAACATTAAGTTTGTCGCGAGGTCTAATTTGATTGTTTGATTGTATTTCGACGCCCCCGAACAATAAGTCGGCAATGTGATATTATGGACATTTTATTGTTATGCGAAATTCGGAATCAACGGGTTAGAATACATCTTATATATTTTTTTCAGATTTTTTTTAATGTAATTTTAGAAGATATTAAGAATGACGTTTTTATTGTAGGGAAACTGCTATTTCAAAATGCTACGAGAAAAGCGTCGCTGCACATCAATACAAATGCATTTATTATTTTTATATTTGGTAAAATGCGATTACCGATTTATTGCCGTAAATATTTTTATGAAGTTTTTGGTAAACAATAATACTGTATTTAATTTAATAAACTTAACACGGCATTAGCTACTAACAAAGTTTTAAACGGAAATAATTCGTTCGTAAATATTCGTAACAATTACTTGCGTACTATTTTAAAGCCAAATCAGATCATGTCACGAACCGTTACCCACAATACCGTCTTTTTAAAAAAAAGTGCGTTTGTGTTTACGTGTCAGTGACGAAATAAAAAGTGGTTTCTTACCTGTGAATCTATTGAGTATGTTACCTACCAATACGTATAAATAATTAATAATTAGGTACTATGGAACCGAGAAGGTACAGAGTTTTAAAAAATGCTCGTGTTAAACGGATGCTGCTTATGGTTGATAATGCCCAGAGTAAGTACTTACGCTATCAACAGTTTTGTTTAGATAATATGTACCTATAATGATAATGTTCATATTAAGTTATTACCTATGTAGGTACCTAACTATGAGTTCTTGTTTGAAAGTACAGTATTTTATGTTTAATATTTAACGATATCTTACTTACGTGCGACATTTGTCAAATTTGTATGCAAATTGACGATTGGACTGATATTAGAATAGAGGTCAAATCAAATTTCTTTGTTGTGCAGATGTTCGAAATTTGAATGAAATACTATCGAAATCGATGTTATTATTTAGCAATAATAACATTTTTACAGATAAGAAATTTGTTCTAAAAAAACAGTCTATTTTTATGGTGGTCATAAGGTGCGGTTCTTTAACGTATCGTGGAGGGTTTATGATACTTGGGAAACTAAAAAAAAGCTACCAACTTCAGCGATTGTTTAGGTCCAGCAAAATCCGCCGAAAAGTATTTAGGTAGGTACATTTTATGTATTGGAGACCCATGTTATTTTTATTTTTAATGTATGTGTATTATTTGGTGTTATAGTTCCAAGTAAACCAATGAAAATATATATTTACACTGTAGATAAAATAATTGCCTATCTACGAGAAGAAACTGTATTTCTGTTTTTTTTTTTGTTGTAATTTATACATATAACTTTGCAAAATTATATCTTTGTAGAACCGAGACCCTCTCAGTTAAACCGTGGACAAGGCAAAACTATAAGGGTTCCTAGTTTGACTACGGAACCCTAATATCAGGACTAACCAAGTAATAGATTATATTTGCCTTGATTATGATTGTGACCACGGCTCTTGAAACACAGTCGAAACGTCGAGGTATCCAGCCCGTGCGAATCCACAGTGTAATCGAAAACTTGCTAGAGTATTCCACTAGTCATCAACATAAACCAATTACGCTTAAGCTTAAGTCCCTCGTAAATACGTTTTTATCTTGTCTTAATAAGCTAATCTTGTTTAGTACTTAAGTATATGTATAGAACTTTTCATTTTATAATGGTTTTGGTTTTGATTTGTAGCCTTGCACATACATCATATATCAAATACTCACACTCGCACTCACTCTCACATATACTATCCCATAGTTTAACTTATACATTATTTTTTATTCTCTGTGGAAATCAAAATTCAAAATGTCTAATATTAATAGTTCTACTGCGGATATCATCATTTCTGATTCTATCACGCAGAGAAACCCCGAGCATAGCCCTCTCCATAGCCCTCTGAGTGACTTTGAGCTTCCTTATGAGGCCCATTGTTAGCACCCACGTCTCAGATCCGTAAGTCATCACCGGCAACACACACTGGTCAAAGACTTTTGACTTCAAACACTGCGGTAATTTGGACGAAAAGGTGCTGCGAAGCTTCCCGAACGCTGCCCAGCCGAGTCGGATACGACGAGTGACCTCTTTCTCAAAGTTGGACCTACCTAACTAGACCGTTCGTCCCAGGTAAATATAGTATAGTCGTCAACAACTTCGAGCGCAGAGCCTCGAGCAGTACAACTAAGGTTACCGACATAGCCCGAAGAATAGCTAAACTGAAGTGGCAGTGGGCGGGGCACATTGCTCGCAGGACTGATGGCCGATGGGGTCAGAAGGTTCTGGATTGGCGTCCGCGGATCGGAAGACGAGCTGTAGGTAGGCCTCCAACAAGATGGAGTGACGACCTCGTCAGGATCGCGGGACCACGGTGGATGGTGGTGGTGGTGGCGGCGTGACCAAGATGGAAACATAATCCGCTGGTCTAATGTGATGGAGGTGAAAGTTGCTCATTCGGAAGAAAATAGACTGTATTTTAAATACAATTTTGAAGATTCGTATTCAGAACTTAATTTACAACCTGCCTTAAATACCAGACGTCGGGGAAGGCCACGTACACAAGGTGCAATTATATGCCCAGATAACGTCGAATTGCAACAAGCATACCACCACCCAATTCCAATCAGCAAAGCTCTCCATATAGATTTAATGAGTTTATGTCAAAGTGGGGCAATTCCACGATTTTATCATACCTTTTATGAATCATTATCATATGTTGATCAAATAGACGTCATTAACGAAGATGTTGATACGGATGAAAATTGTTAATTTTTGTGGTGATATTTTTTTATTGAAATAGTGATGTTGATATGGATAAAAAATGTTAATTTAAGGTGATATTTTTAATTGAAATTGTTACCTATTTCTTATAAATTTTATTGAACCTAAAATGGTAATTTTATAATTATAGGTACATACTTACCCCCTTACTAATAAACAATGAGTAACAGTGGTATAGCTATACAATGTTTTGTCCTTATCTCTCAAATTCAAATGTCACAATGACAGATAAGGACAAAACACTGTATAGCTATACCACCGTTAGGTACTCAACGTTTATTAGTAAGGAGGTTAAAGTTGATGAATAATAAAAAGTGATAAGTACATGTCTAATTTAAATTACCTACTAAAACTGTAAGAAAACGTTGATCTCATGATAATTATGACTGATTTTTTTTTATTCGTTACTTTATGTTTAATTTGTTACGGGTAATAAAGCAAAATTGTTTTTTTTTGATAATTTTAATTAATAAATCTTATTATACTTATTACTTTCTTATTTCTTTTACACTATGTCATTTTATTATTTCGATATCATTCAATATTGCACGGTTACTTTAATACTGTTCTTATTATATTCCCCAGAACAACAAAGTTATTATACAATGCAGTCATTTTGCCTGGTTTTAAATTACTATAAAAACCTTAGTAATGACATATTACGTTTAGCCCTTCAAACAAAAAACATCGTTATAAATGTCCATAATAGGCAGTTACAAATCAACACTTCTAAAAGATTTCCCACAATAATCCAGTAAGTCACTAGTACTGGGAATAATTTTTAACTCATTATCTGTAAAATGCATTTTCTCTCATTGCTTAATACTGAACGCGTAATATAAAGTATTAATATATTAATTATATTCCTTAAAAAAAATGCTTTCTTTTGATATATCAATGTCTTTAGTACTCCAACCGGTTGCAAAGATATTCAACAAAACCAGTATATATTTTTTCCTGTAAAATTTACTTTTTGCGATTACCGACTTATTGTCCGGGGGCGTCGATTTGATTTGTTTGTAGCTTCGGAACCCTACACTGAGCATGGTCCAAGATGCTCCTGCCCGGTTTTTTTTTGTACGACAAGGCCGAGTATCTTTTCCTTAGTTCCTGATGTTTTTCAAGTAGTTAATGCGAAAAGCACAAGACCGGTCTGAGTGGAAAGCCTTGGGGGAGGCCTATGTCCAGCAGTGGACGTCTTTCGGCTGACATGATGATGATGATGAAGTACTCGTTTCGCTAAACCTATAAGTAGATATGTATGCCCTAGATCAATTCGTGTTACTACATCTTATATATACTCGTAAAAAACATGAGGTGGTTCGAATGGTTCAAAATTGACAATTTCTAACATTTAACATTGGCAAGCTCATAAAATTCAGCCAAAATGTAACAGGATGCCATAGGCGAACGAGAGCTAACGTCACTGCATCATTTACCAAATCTTATCAAATGTATATTTTCCGTCCGAAAATGTCAGCGCTCTTTTTTCGTTTACTAAAAGCCAGAAATCCAATAGCATCCTAGCACAATTTCCAGAAAAAGTATTATAACAAAGAAAATGTTAGCACTGGCCTTAATGAATCGATAATCATTTTGTACGGGAAATTAATAAAAAGTGCTGTTTTGTAATAGAAACCATTCCCCATTCACGTCGTAATAATTATACACACCATAGAAAATAGAAATCCACGTAACACCTGTTCAATAGAATCTGGAACGTGTAGAGCGGAAGAAAGTATTGGGAATGACAATGACAATGTAAGAGAAGATGAAAAGTTAAAAATGAAAATGTCACGATAACGTAAACGATATTCGAAAACGGACAAAATATTCTTATACATTGTAGCTAAAGTTCGCAAAATGCATTTTTTCTAGGTGCTACTGGAACTTTAGGTGGTTAATTGGATTTTCATAGTACCACATTATATTATGCTCAATAGGAAATACTTATGACTTTTGGTAGTGACCCTGCCTACGAAGCTAGCGGCCCTTCGTTCAAATCTCAAGGGCAGATATTTGTGTGATGAGCGCGAATATTTGTTCCTGAGTCATGGAAGTTTTCTATGTATTCAAGTATATATTTATCTAGATAAGTATTTATATCGTTGTCTAGGACTAAGTCACTTAGTGTGACATTGTCCCCTGATATTTATTATTCATCTATTTATTATTATTAAAACAAAACAGTTTGACCTTAAAACAGTTCTGGTTAGGTTTGGTTAATATTTTAAAGTTAAATGCTTACATTACGTTATACATTACGTAACACGCAATATTGCTATTACCTAAATCACCGCCGTAAAACTTTCATTTATTTTTAAAATAACTTGCAATGCACTTTATCTATCCACAGAGCAAAAATGTAATCTTTTAGTTTCTTATCGTAATTTTGCAACAACAAAATGATAGCGGCGGTTTGGCGTGTCTATGTTTATTTATTCTTGAATCTCGTGTGGAAAGTTGTTGTTATTTAAATAAATGTTTTAAAATATAGTCGCATTCAAATAGAATACATTTTTGCGTTGGAGTATAATGTGCAACACCAATTTACACATGGCACTTCATTTAAATCTGATTCATGTAACAAACACTTGGTAAAATTATACCTATTTTGAACAGCTATAAAAATGACCAAGGTAGATTTTTTCATGTCTTTTTTTAGCTAAACAGAATTTAAAATGCAGTTTATATGGCCGACTTGTTACATGAATGTCACAGTGCATATTAGATCTCTCTGTCGCTGTCTTATTCGCAGTTTAAAATGTTTATGTCATCCGTATTTCATTTTATATATTGTTAAAAATGCGATTTAAAAAATCCATGCATAATTCCTATAGGTCACGATTAACGCATAAATATGACATGTTAATAATAACTAACTAAAATAATTTACTGATTGACTGACAGACAACAAAGCGTAAACTAGTGAATTTAGAAGCATTATAATTAAAATTATACCTACTGCACTGTGGATGGAGAAGATCTCGTGACGCATTTTTTTTTCAATCAAAAATGTTCATAGCCATGTTTCATGAAAGATGGTTGAGCCGTTTATGAGATATCAGGTCCGAAAGTAGGGATCTCAATTACATCGGAATTTTATATCAAATGAATTAGTTATTAATATTATTATGTAAGTTCATATAAATAGTCCTAAAACATGTTCGATACTTGACGGCAATTAGATAAAATTAATGAAAAATATTAATCAGAACCGCATTCGTTTCCAGAAAGTCCATTCGAAGAAGTCACAGACGCTCTTTACGACAAAGGAGTTAAGTTCCTAGTGACGCATGACATGAAGTTGACACTACCGGAGATGTTCTTCCATGGAGCAACCCTGAAAGTGTCTCCGCGTGCCTTGACCAAGACAGGAGCCTTGGTCCACATCGATCTGGAGCCAAAGGAGAGCCAGGGAGAGGGCAGACTGTTTTTTAATAAGATAAGTAAGTTACTATAAGTTGAGCAAGTGAATGTGTATACCACTGTAGTGACCACTAAACCTTGATTTTTAATTCCGTAGAATTCAGACTTTCAGTCTTGATTAATTGATTAATGATTCTGATCCTTGTTATAACAAATCTTAGGACTTTTGTAACCTTAATTTTTCTTTGTTACAAATCCATGTTATGTATTTTATGTACTTAAATCATGTTTAATACCATTGAAAATCCTAAAAAGTCAGAATGTGACAGCTGTCAGAATTCTACGGAACTAAAAATCAAGGTTTAGTAAAATAGTTGGAACTATGTAAGTTAAACCGTAACAGTTTAGTACATACGTATTTAATTATTGACATACCAAGTGAAGAGATATAATAAACCCATTCGCTTTTGATTCTAGAAACGAAATAAAATTAAACCCCACATTCATTTAGTTAGTGGCATAGAAAGTAAAACATCAAGAGTGAAACTTCATTATCAACTTACTTTAAAAGATAATATTTTATTCAAATAATTAATTTGCATAAATAATTTAATTCTAGAGAAACACATAAAGAAGAAATTAATAACGGCGGCAATAGCAATAGTGCTGGTGGTGAAATTGATAGCTCTGAAGCTGTTCTTCGTCCTACCCCTAATAATGGGGGTGACGACCGCAAAGAAGATAGTACTGAAGTTACTGCTGTTCATATTCCCTGCACTGAGCCACATCTTCAAGCTATGCTCGTGGTATCACCAGAACTACCACACGGCGAAATACCATCATCACCATCATTTGATAACGCATCATCATAAGGTATGTACCGTGTCTTTAGTCAAACTAGGAACCCTTATAGTTTCGCCATGTCCGTCCGTCCGTCCGCAGCCTAGCTCAGAGAGTCTTAGTACTAGAAAGCTGTAATTTGGTATGAATATACCTACATATTAGTCACGCGAACTAACAAATAACATTTTTTTTTTTAGTGTACCTCCCTTACACGCAACTTGGGGATGTCTCGACTCGATTACGGGATCCGTTTATGATAGCTTTATAGCGGTAATTTTTGTTAGAGTTAAGTGATTCCCCCTACAGCACTACAAATATTAAAAATCTAAAAAATATCCATAATGAAAGCACATATAATGAATTTAATAGGAAAACTATCTCGACTAAGTAGACTTCATTGGTTCTTGACTTACAAACGGTTTAAATGTTTATACCTAACGAAAACTTATTTGCGGTGTTGGTAAACTGACCGCGACCTATGTCGATGTTTGGGGATAACAGTTTTCCAACGGCAAAGTCAAGGTTGTCGCGAGGTCTAATTTTGGCCAACGGCTTCGGAACCCTACACTGAGCATGGTCCGACATGCTCTTGCCCGCTTTTTAATATTAAAAACGGGTCGGGGCCAAGTCTAAGTGTACAATGCTTCTTAAGTTGCGCTTTGTGAATCTGTTAATTATGATCTGAATCGTCCAATTTGTTCATATTGTCTAAATCTCTACCTTATATTGTTTTATTATATATCTTAAGAAAACACAAGCTCTTCCTACATCTGCATTATTACTTTCAACTTTAAACTGCATTTCTTGATCTACCTCGCCTAAAGATACATATACAGGCTGTCCCAGAAACCGACATCTATCCGCCTAGAGCTGATAGAGCATCTAATTATAGTGATAATAATTAGAATTTTAAACAGTCTATTAATTTTTATCATATTATTTCTTATATGACAACGTCAAAACTGCTAGGAACATAAAATATCCATCAAGATATACTATTTCCCCGAAATAATCGTTCTATAATCAACAATTAGAATTCTTTTTAATCTAATAGGTAATGTAATTTTAATAAATCACGTAAGTAATTTAGTTTTTCCATATAAAGTGAAAAGCACTGGGACTTTCAGGCTCTTTTCAAGTAAAAGAGCCTGAAAAAAAAACAAACAAATATATTTTTAAATTTCGTTGATTCGTAATGATTTTAATTATGTGAGATACCACTGAAAAAGTTATAAAATAAAACATGATATTGATGATTTTTCGTGACATAAGGAAAAATTACAAAAATTCAGATTAAAATCATCAATGTCTTCGAAACTAGTAAAAATCGCTGAACATACATAGGGGTTAAATCGATAGCTTTTAAGCTGCTCTAATAGTCCTTGGCGGTTTGACGTCGATTTCTGGGAGACCCTGTATAATCGCGTACCACAGTTTATCGACGATGGTGAGGAAAGTTTGTGGGTTTCAAACTTACCACCAGGTGGCGTATGAACTGGAGCTGGATCGCCTTCTCCTTACCATAAAAAAATAATTTAATGTTTTTCAGGCCCCCCACGCTCCGATCTACCACGCTCCACATTCTCCCCATGGTCCCCATGGCTCGACGGTGGTGGTCAGGCCCCATGCTGCTGGGCCACCGACGTCCCATGATCTGCACGACCATGGCACTCCAGCGTTTGACCACTACCCTCAGGATTGGGAGCTGTCGGGGCCTGGACTTGGAAGCGAGTAAGTCGACCTATTTACCATAACGTACTCGTATACAAGATTAATGAAAATAATTACAAAGTTGTTTCTGCCTTACAAGTTTTGCTCGCTTGCATCGCTTGCTTGCTCCAACGTGGCCATAGTACAGTTAGCAACTTCGCTTCACTATACAATATATTTGCGGGTGGTAGAACCTTGTGCAGGGTCCATCCGGATCGCTACCACCATCTTACCCTTTAACCTACCGCCAAACAGCAGTGTTCGCATTGTTGTGTTCCGGTTTGGGGATAAGACAGCCGGTGTGATGACTAGCATAGAGGCATTCCATCTTGGTCCTCAGGGTTGGCAACGCATTTGCAGTCTTAGGCTTGCAGTCTTGTGAATGCGAATGTCTATGGGTCACAGTTTTCCCTTACCATCAGGTGGCCTGTGTGCTCGTTTGGCTTCTATATGCCATAAAAAAAAACCTAATATTTTTTGTCTATTAAAAATGTTTATGATACTCAAATAATAGTGGAAGTAGCATAATTATTTATAAACATTAGTTTAGAACATATTATGCAAGTAAGTAGTGGTATGAGAAAAAAATAATGTTTACTTGCATTAGAGAATAAGAGATTAGTTATGAATAGAGATTATTATGATGTAAAATTTTATGAGCATCATTTTCGGCCTTCCGATGATTGGTGTTGAAAAATGATGTGCACTTTCGCGCAACATGCTCATGCACTCATACAAGTTCTTATAAACATTAAGGCATTCTTGCATCTACAAACGTTAAAAAACCTTCTATCGCTACAGAAATACCAAGTTTTTGTACATTTCCAGATACATAGCAGCGGACATACATCGCAACGCAATAGCGAACTTCAAGCCTCATGCAAACGATATGAACGATATCAAATCTTGGGGACTGGGTCTACCTCCAGGTATTTGTCCTATTTTTATACTTTGTAGTATTAAGAAAACTGTGTTACATGGACGCACATAGAATGTAATAATTGCTAGAATTTCCATTCCGTCAATAGGCGTTGCTCACTGAAGTACAAATTTCGTATGGTAGCTATAAGTGTGTTGCCTTACCTTGCCTTAAGTATATAATGTTTTGAATTTCTTGAGTGCAAATTATAGTTTTCAGTAAATTGATACATTCTATAAAACATTAGTCAGTAGTTCAAGCGGTCACTACTATTGGTGAAATGCCGTAGTTTATTATTGAAGTAGGTACAGTCAAGGGCATAAATATATATACGTTCCAAAGAGGTCAAAAATATCTATACACCTTTATGCCAATGGCAATAAGGTCCGTGTATACATATACTTATGTCTACATATCTCTCTATAAGTATGTTTATCGTTGCAAACTCTCATTAGTTCAAGCCAAGAGTTTTGGACTAGACTAGGTCACTTTGTGTAAAAAAATATCCCTTATATTTATTTTAAGACTTAGTGGGCAGGGAGATACTCATAATTATGTCTATTTTTAAGACTAGGTCAACTGAGTGACATTGTCCCCTAATATTTATTTATTTTATTCAATTAGGAATTTGTAAACAGAGAGTTAAATACAGTTGTGTCTATTTTCAGGCCCTTCGATGAATGTTGGTGAATACGCTGCTAGCAACAACCACGCAAACGTTGCTCCGCTTCCCAATGGGCAACGGATAGCACTCCATAACGCTGGAAGGTAGAACACCCCATTTTTTTTAAATATCTGTCTTTTGATACATAAATGTCAAGTAGACATTATGACATTTATGTCATAATGCGCGGTTGACATAAACCAGTTCAATCAAGTTTTTCCGAACCTTTTAAATTTTTTTCTTCTTTAATACCGATAGCCGAAAAGATATCATTCTTTTATTAAAGGTTATAATATGTGAAAAACTTAAGTAAATGACCTCTTGCATGTAGTTGTAACACATCTATATAGACCGTTCGACATTCTATATTTGAAATTTGACGTAAATTCCATATTCGTTTTGTGCACAACTACATGCAAGAGGTCATTTACTTAAGTTTTTCACCTACCAATACTGTAATAAACCGGTATATAAATAAAAGAACAGAATTATAACCATTTACGAGCAAAATTAAAACGGTTATTTGAAACAGGGTCAAGTACAAATTAACCGGTTAATTTCGCTCAGCAAAAAGATAGTTGAGAAAAACCGGTTTTAAACTACCGATTTCTCAACTGGTAACCCTAACTCAGATCGTAATCGACTCACGTTTGGGGTCAATAACAAAACCGGTTAAAATATATATCGGGTTCCGAGCCTTGCTGGTGTGGCCAATTTACTGAACAAATAAATTATTTTATTTTAGTTGAATTTATTTCAGTTTCTGACATAAATGTGAATGTATTTTTTCAGACCTTTGGTACAACAGAACGCGTATCGAAATAAGAAAGTTACACCCAATGACCCTGAAAAAGAAGCTCTGGTAATATAATTATATATTTCTCAGTCTTTCCAACATACATTACTGCATTCAACATTATAAAAAACTAAATTGTGCTAAAGAATTACGAAGAACTCGTTTATCGCTATTTCGTCGAGGCCTATCCAATTTTCTGGGATGAAAATGTTTTAATCCGAGGTTCAATCTATTTCACCAGCTTGACAATGACAAGTGACAGGTGACATTTTAGGGCCACTTGCGCCAAAAATCTAACACTGGGTTAAGACACTAACTTGAGTTAAAATGACAGTTTTCATAAGAATCTGACGTTTACTAACTCGAGTTAGTGTATGATTTTTTTCTAAGTGCAGTTTGCCTTTAGTGTACAAGCCCTAGTATATAATCCCAGTGATTTGAAATTCATTGACTTTGCAATGTATGTTGAACTATTCCCTGTCACCTTTGACTGTCAGACAAATCAGAGCAAACGTTGTATTAATAAACGTTCGAGGATAGGTATATGAAAAGAGCAAAACGTGTGACGTAGAGTGTGTGGTGTGGTTTCTTCACGTAGGTTGCTCACAGGTGTCGCAATGAGTCCAAACATGGTTCCAAATTGGCTTGCAATAAATTAACTAAACATGTTAAGGGCCTGTTTTACAATCTCGAAATAAATAAGTTCTGCCCGTTAAAAGTGTGACCCCACCCGCTGCGGACAATACGGTGTCGTTGCGTAAACAAAAGATGGAGGCATTGTAACAACATGGCGCCATTTTTGACGTACCGTAATATCGCACCTTTAAGTTATATTTTTTTAATATGAAATGATACTGTTATCTGGTGAAACAGACCCTGAATTAAATAAAAGTTTGTAAAACAATTAGAATTTACTATCGCTTGCATAAATTTATCGATCGTCATTTGTTTTCAGATTCGAGCAGCAGCTTTGGCTGCTCGGGCTCCGCCATCTCCGGTCCGAGACGAGTTGCTGCGGGTGTCCGCTGCGAAGTTATCCGAAAATAACCGAGTGAAGGCCGAAGCGGAGTTGGTGCGGCAGCAGCAGGAGATACTTGCGGCGCAGGACCCAGTTAGTAGAATGTATTTTTGAGTGGTTCGGTAGAAAAACTACCATGTTCGGGAATTGCAGGAACCACATTTAACCTTTTTTTTTAGGAAAAGCCACGTGTTTTTTTTTACAAGTTGTTTAAATAAAAGCCATTCTTTGCTTTTTACTATTTGATCCTACAATCTATCTTAATTTTTACCAGGATACCATAGCAGCAGAGAAGTTCTACGGTCTACTCCTGGATAAAGTAGACCACATCCTCAGCCCCCTAGGAGCTAGTGATCCCGGCTGTAAGGAGAGAGCTGTCTGTGCTCTCTACAGAGATCCTTTTAAGCACACGCCGTACAGTAATCTAGTCTCCAATGAACTGAGCAAGTGAGTCTGGAAATATGTTTTTTTTTTATGTTTAAGAACATGTAGAGTTTGACCAGTTTAGCCCTATCAGTTATTGTACCTTTTGTGGAATTTTGGAATATTATATGATGCATTCAGAGGTAACTTTCACTAGTTCTCATGGATTATAACTACGAATCAGTGCCTTTGCTATGACGATCTAAATCGAAACCGGTAGGCACTTTTTTTGCATTTGTGAGAAGATATGTTAATAGAGAGATCCAGGCGGAAATTATGCCTGGGGCCCGAAGTCCGTTGGGATGTAATTGGAAGTTGTATGTAGGTCAACTTCTTCTTCTGGTGCCTCTCCAAATCGAGGTGCTCTACGTGTATCGAGTTGTCGCTAGATGTCGCTAGGTCGCTATACGATATAAAGAATTCAAAATGCTTTAGAATTTTTAGAACATTACCGCCTCGGTTACTATTGAATTTACATATTCTGATGAGCTTGATTTATATGAGAAATTAGTTAATTTTGGCCTTATCTATATATTGACATACTTACTCATTTATCTGGTATGTCTTGGTCTCCAATATTAATTACGTCATGAGTCTCGGTCACCGGCTTAGAGCTCGCACATACTCGTATCAAGCCTATCGACGTCTGGGGCAGCCAAAACATAATAAATTAACCCCTGAACTTTTTCCCCAGGGATTCCAATGAGCTCGTTTCACCAGCTGACAGCAAGCTAGCCCTCCGCTACTACAGGTACGTGCAGGCAGCACGCGACGGACAAGAACAAAAGGACTGCTCCCTCATTTATCCGGACTGCCATATCGATTATAAATAAAATTATTCTATGCCAGGACTCATATTATGGTCGCCTTTATCGCGGCGGATAAAGCATTCGTCACTCTTGCACCTACATGATAGTCAGAGGGTGACAGATGTTTTATCTACATCGATAAACACCATAATAATAGACCCGCAAGCTCTCTTATTGGTCGGTATGCACGCTTTCGACATAAATGCTGCGTTTTAATTGGTGGTTCTCTAGCAACCTTTATCAGTTCCTTTTCTTACTGCAAACTAACGTGTGAAAGAACAGCATATCATGGCATTTCAATTTCAATTCGTTTTAGCTCATCATGCTTCTTTTGTTGAGGTTATAGTTAATGTTATAGGCGCCCCTAGACTAAAAGTCAAACTGACAGGCTAATAGGAACGTAGTTGTATACTTCTCTGCTCTAACCTGATGAACTTACAGGTCAAAATCGCCCAGCAGACTGTCCTTGAGACTGTCTAGAATAGAATGCATTTTAGTATAAGGTGTTAATTACTGGCCACCCTTCAATAACTGGCCACGTTATACTAAATTGAATTCTGTTTGTAGGTAACAGAGTTCGTTTTTAGTATGAGGTGGCCAGTTATGTATGCTTAGATCTTCTAATCTGCACAACGGATTTTAATGCGGTTTTATCAGTAGAGTGATTCAAGATGAATGTTTTTAAGTATAATAATTTCTGGTTTATGCACGGGTGTTACATCTTCGGCATCCACCATTCAATGTAAAAACCAAATACTTTGAATACTTATTATAGGGAACATTTTGGCCTTTCGCAACATTTGGAAAATTATGCTTGAAAAATAGTGGTTTTTATCCATGCTTTGTTCCTGCTACAAACTTGATTGCATTGAATTGCTTATTCATTTACAGATTGTAGAGCATACAACTTGTTTTGTTTTTAATCAGCGTTTCTGCGTTTAAGCATTTATTTATTTAATCTTTATGTACCATTTTTACCGTTCAATTTATGAAGACATCACTCCATCGATTTAATTATACCTAATATTTAAAAAGTTTCTTGTTGTTTCTTGTTGTTTCTTGTTTCTTAAAATATAGATTTTTTATCAGTTAAGTAAGCTTATTCTAGACGAGTGTTGTAATTTACTGTTGCATTTATATTTACTTACCTTTATATTTTAAGTTTATATTTATAATTTGTTATTAATTATTATTTAAAACTTTAGTTACAGCTACGTCCAAAACCCTAGCGTTAGTAGCAAATTATTTATTTTAGTTTAGTTTTTTTATTAATAAAGACTAACTTTGATTGTATTCATAATTTGACGTTTTTCTGCCACAAAATTTAAGTGTTTTTAATTAATTTATACAAATTACATTATCTTCTGCAAATTTTATATGAATTACTTGAAGTTGGTCTTATAATAAATTATTTAATTTATAGTCATTGTTATCTTTAGCATAATGCCATCCAGTCACTAGGACAGTACATTTATGTAGTTTTTGATATAAATGCATTTGATGTTTGAATATTACTGTCTTACTATCAAAATGTCATATATTATGGTACTATTATTAAATAAGTTATGCATGAGTTACGACGCTAAGTGCTTTTTTAATGTTCATTAATTAAACATTGAATATCGGTTGCTCAAACTTATTTTTGTTGATAAAATAGATTCATTCAAAAAGAAGAAAAGGATTTTATATTTTTTGTTAAAATAAATTATTTATTTGGAATATTTTGTTTATTTACTACGTCTTCCCTCCATTTTGTTGGAGGCCTACCTACCCTACAGCTCGTCTTCCGGTCCGCGGACGCCACTCCAGAACCTTCTAACCCCATCGGCCATCAGTCCTGCGAGCAATGTGCCCCGCCCACTGCCACTTCAGTTTAGCTATTCTTCGGGCTATGTACGAGGGGCGGCTGAAAAGTTCTAAGCCTAAGGTAGAAAAAAAATGTTCAGATTTTTTTTACTATTTTTATTTTTCAATATAATTTCCCTCTAATTCAATGCATTTATTACATTTTTTAAATAATGCTTTTAGACCGTTAAAAAAATAAGTTTTATTTTGGCTGTCGAAATGTTCCTGTACAGCCGCCTTCATCTCTTCATCACTGCCAAATCGCTTTCCCCTTAAATCTTTCTTCAAATTGCTGAATAGAAAATAATCACTAGGGGCCAGATCTGGACTGTAAGGTGGATGATCAATTTCCTCGAAGCCAGTTTCCTTCAGAGCAAGCTTGGCAACACGAGCGGTGTGAACGGGGGCGTTGTCTTGCAAAAACAAAATGCCTTTGCTCAGTTTGCCCCTTCGTTTCTCGACTATGGCTTGTCGCACTTTTCTTAATAGCTCAGCATAATAAACTGCATTTATTGTAGAGCCTTTCGCCAAATAGTCTATTAAAAGAATGCCATCGCAATCCCAGAACACGGTGGCCATTAGCTTAGACGCCGATCTTTACACCTTGAATTTCTTTGGCGGCCTTTCACCCTTTTCAATCCACTGCATAGATTCAGACTTCGACTCTGGATCATACTGTCTGATCCATGTTTCATCAACAGTTACTATGCGGGAACAAACTTTATCTAAACCTTCTTCACATAATTTTAAAAATGCCTGAGAAGTTTGAACACGACGTTCTCTATCGAAAGCTGTGAGCATTTTCGGCACCCAACGAGCACTTACTTTTGTCATATGCAAATGTTGATGCAAAATCTCTCCAACTCTTTCCTTACTAATACCTAAGGCTTCAGCTATTTGCCAAACCTTCATTCTCCGATCCTCTAATACTAACTTTTTGACTTTTTCAGTATTTTCTTCAGTCACAACCGGTATTGGCCTCCCTGAGCGAGGATCGTCTTCGATCGACTCCCGTCCAAGTTTAAAAAGTCGACTCCATTTTTTAACAGTGGCATGAGAAGGGCCAGATTCACCGTAAATACTAGACATTTCTTCAAAAATTATTTTCGGCGATTTGTCACTTTTCGTGAGGAACTTAATGACTGCACGGTGCTCAATTTTCGTGATATGCGTTGATAATTCACACATGATGACCTTTAGCGTCGGATATCTCGAGATGTAATAAACAAAAGACGACATTTTTTTCTTTTATTTATTAACTTTTTAAATGGTCTTTTTAGTGGCCAGTATCGCTAACGCATATGCAACCTCAAAATACCTTAGGCTTAGAACTTTTCAGCCGCCCCTCGTAGGTAACCTTAGTTCTGCTGAGGATATCATCATTTCTGATTCTATCACGCAGAGAAACCCCGAGCATAGCCCTCTCCATAGCCCTCGCGGGACCGCAGTGGATGCGAAAAGCACAAGACCGGTCTGAGTGGAAAGCCTTGGGGGAGGCCTATGTCCAGCAGTGGACGTCTTTCGGCATGATGACTACGTCGTCCTACCTAACCCTTTAAGAGGATTGTGAGGATGAAAAATTTCACAAAAAATATGATGTCGGTAAATGTGGTCTGATTTTTACGATTTTTAACATAAAACAATAAATGAATATGACTACCACTATTATTAAAAACTAGGTCTATACGTTTTCCTTTTTCTAGTTTATTTTTTGGGAAAAAAAGACAAACGGATACGCATTAACCTAGTTTTTTATAATAACTATACTCTGATTATTCTAAGATGATGCACGTGACAGCCGTATTTAAAAATTAGGGAGGTATTTAAAAATATAAAACTAATTTTATACATACATACATACATAAAATCACGCCTGTTTCCCAGAGGGGTAGGCATTGCAGAGACGACTTCTTTCCACCTGCTACGATCCTGAAAAATGTCTTTCGCTTCTTCCACATTCATACATCGAGTCATGCACGCACGTCGGTTTCGGGTACTTAAGATTTGGCCCTTTTCCAGTATTTCTCCGATTTGATTCGAAAAAGTACGTCTAGGGCGGCCTCTTCCGACCCTTCCACTCACTTTCGCTCTGTATATCTCTTTCGTCAATCTTCTTTCATCCATCCTTTCCAAATGACCGAACCATCGAAGCATGCCCTTTTCAATGTTAGTCACTACATCTTCTTTTAGTCCACATTTCTCTCTGACCTTTTCATTCCTTACTCTATCAATTAGTTTCACAC
Organism: Acleris sparsana; assembly: GCA_923062465.1. Taxonomy (NCBI): domain Eukaryota; kingdom Metazoa; phylum Arthropoda; class Insecta; order Lepidoptera; family Tortricidae; genus Acleris; species Acleris sparsana. The sequence continues at coordinate 9,456,171 of OV281307.1, read as the reverse complement.
CACACATACTACGCAAAGAGCGCATTTCAGCTGCATTTGTACGACTTTCATGCTTGTCCTGCCACACCCAACATTCACTACCATACATCAGAGTAGGGACCAGTACTCCATTGTGAACAGCCAATCGCGCTTTTTGTGAAACGCCAATAATAATTAAAAAGGGGTCTAGAATGGGGAGTTGAAAACGAAAGTGGTTTGACGGGGAGTCATATGAAAGGGCTCAATCTGCACATTTCAAAACTATTTTTTATTTTATTTTCTGCGAAGTACTTTTTGATTCATAGCCAAAAGTGAACAAAATATGTTCGTTCCCCTCTCCTCTTATGTCTGAAGTTTGTGAATCAAAAAATCAGTAAAATCCTTACGCATACATAATAACATATATTTTAAGGGAAAAATAAAATGTAGTGTTCATTTTTAACAGTTATTGTGAAATAAAAAAAACGTCGGAAATGTGTAGGTATTCAAATTTAGGCTAGTCAAAATGCATAGAAAATAAAGCTCATGAAAAATGAGTATTTTCTTTTGCGGTTACCAAGCTTATTATGTTAAAACCGGAACCCTCGGTGCGCGAGTCCGACTAGCACTTGACAGTTTTTTTTTGTTTTTCCTACGCCATTTCGTTGTCGTTACGGAAACTTTCTAAAAAAGCAACTAACTTCAAAATAAGTTGTGTCTTTTTTACTCCCAACGCAAATAGAGAGTTGATAAAAATTTATCGTGTGTATTGTGTATTTGTATCAAATGGATAAACCGATTTAGACGCGGTTATTTTTAAAGTAAGTTAATTACCTACCGCCAAACAGCAGTGTTCGCATTGTTGTGTTCCGGTTTGGGGATAAGACAGCCGGTGTAATGACTAGCATAGAGGCATTCATTTATTTATTTTATTTATTTATAAAGTTTTGTAAGTAGGCCCTGTAGGCACTTTTACAAGTCTGAGTCTACCAGCGCTTCCAAAGAGACCACTGTTGAGAAGAAGCGCCGCAAGAAACTCAACAGTAAGCCTTTTTTCTAAATAAATCACTTATTACAATACTAAACTTAAGCTACACAATTTAAATGTCACAGGGATGTATAGGTCCCAGTAGTAATAATAATTAAATATATCCAAATGTCGGATTAAAATAAATAATACAATTTCGGAGATGTAAACAGTCTCCAAATGTCAAATTAAAATTAAAATTAAATATAATTTAAAAAAAAAACACAAAACAAGGGAGATGTAGAAAGTCTCCACGGTCAATTTTGGAGCAGTAAAGAGTCTCCAGATGTCAAATTAAAATTAAATACAATTATAAAAATAAAAAAACACAAAAAATAAAATAAGGGAGATGTAGAAAGTCTCCACGGTCAATTTTGGAGATGTAAAGTCTCCAGATGTCATATTAAAATAATAGGTAATCGTACAGGGAGATGTATATAGTCTCCACGGTCATTAATAATAAAATTGTATAGCAAAAAAATAATAATATAATAATAATCAGTCCCAAGCATTGTCATCATTCATATAATCTTTAATACTATAATAAGCTTTAGAAATTAGTTTACGTTTAACGTAACTCTTAAATTTATTTACTGATAAATGAGTAACACTACTTGGGAGCTTATTATAGAACCTTATACAATTACCCATGAAAGAGTTTTTTATTTTGTGAAGCCGTGTAAAGGGCACTGCGAGCTTATGTTTATTTCTGGTATTAACATTATGTATGTCACAGTTCTTTCTAAAATTACTGATGTTCTTATGAACATGCATAATGTTTTCATAAATATATTGACTGTATACGGTTAATATATTCGTTTCTTTGAACTTATCTCTAAGCGAGTCTCTATGACCCATCTTGTAAACAGCACGAATAGCCCTCTTCTGCAGAACAAAGATGCTGTTTACGTCAGCACCACTACCCCATAGTAAAATACCATATGACATTATACTATGGAAGTAACTAAAATAAACTAATCGAGCGGTTTTCAAGTCTATTAGATTCCGAATTTTATTAACTGCAAAAGCTGCAGAACTTAGTCTATTCGCTAATTTAGCCAGATGAGGACCCCATTGGAGTTTTGAGTCTAACGTTATACCAAGAAATACTGTATCATTAACTAAGTCTAATTTGTCATTTTTAATAGTTACAGTAGTTTGTCTATTTTTCACAATGGTAGTCATAAATTTAATACATTTAGTCTTTTTCTCATTTAGTAATAAATTATTAACACTAAACCAATGTACTACTTTTGATATAGCATTGTTTACATCCACATTAAACTCCTGTTGTCGTTTGACTTTAAATACGAGTGAGGTATCATCAGCAAACAATACTATATCATGGTTGTCCTTTATAAGGTATGGTAAATCATTTATGTAAATGAGGAATAGAAATGGAACCAAAATTGAGCCCTGTGGCACGCCCATTGAGACCAAAGACCCAGGTGATCGTTTTCCATTCACGTCTACCCTTTGTATTCTCCCGAATAAGTACGTTTTAATTAAGTTCCAGTTTTAAGTAATTCCATCTTAGTCCTCAGGGTTGGCAACGCATTTGCAGTCTTATGCTAATGTCTATGGGTCACAGTTTCCACTTACCATCAGGTGGCCTGTGTGCTCGGTCGCCTTCTCTATGCCATAAAAAAAAAAATGGGCTCTAACCGAGGCTTCATGACCATCAGTCCTAAAAGCCCTCCCGACCATCAATCCTGTATTGTCACGGAAGCAACGTGTGTTAGAAAAGGTCAAACACACACCCTTAGGGTTACACAGCCCCCTGTCATGTGCATAGCCTGTTTGCTGCCCATGTCATCATTGAATGTCCTGAGGTGGCAACCAACACTCTCCGACAGGTGATTGCTGACAGGGTGGACAACTGGACAGTCCTATCCTCACTCATTGGACGTCCATACACGTAAACCCTAACAAACTTTTTAATTTATTTCTAAGTCCATGTAATTTACTAACATTATGTGACGTGATAATGGATACTGGATGTCCGTAATGAATATTCTCATTTCGTTTCATTTGGTAGAAGACGTAATTTTTTGATGTTGCTTATGAATCAGTGGGCCTACCTATAGTATGGCTGCGTCTATATCGCGTGTCAAATTTGAATAAAGCATCCGTCACTCTCGTACATATTGACGTGTCAGAAGGTGACGGATGCCTTATCCAAAGTTTGTCACGCGATAAACTTTGTTTCGCGGGTAGTAGGACCATGTGTCCGGGTCGCTACCACCATCTTATCCATTAACCTACCGCCAAACAGCAGTGTTCGCATTTTTATGTTCTGATTTGGGGATAAGACAGCTGGTGTAGAGGCATTCCATCTTAGTCCTCAGGGTTGGCAACGCATTTGCAGTGTTAGGCTTGCAGTCTTGTGAATGCGAATGTCTATGTGTCCCAGTTTCCACTTACCATCAGGTGGTCTGTGTGCTCGTTTGCATTCTCTATGCCATAAAAAAAATTAATTTTAAGTTGGTGAACCCATTCATACTGTAACTAGGTAATTAGGTCAGACTTTGACCAATTCAAATCCTTCCATACATGCGGCCCATAACTCAGTAGTATCCGTTTGGTAACGGCAGGCGCATCACGTACCCGCTATTAGATCAGATGTGGATATGTTTCGGGTGTCGATGTATACGATTGCTTTCACTTGAATTGTGGAATGTGAAATACTCTACATTATAATATATAAAATCAAAGTCGATTCCCGCCGTTTGTCCCTCTGAATGTATGCTTGGATCTTTGAAACTACGCAAATGATTTTAATGAGGTTTTCATATGATAGTCACACTAACAAGGAAACCCAGGCAGCCCAAACTCAACCTGTTGGGAGAAATTGACCTCCAAAGTACTGAAAAGTCACTAAACCCCCTAACTTCTATAGAGATTCCTTTTATTTTTTTTAAATGTCAAAGCAGGTGTAACTTCTATGAGAAGGAAACTAGCAATTAAGTTCATCGTGAGTTTCAGTACTTTGGAGGTCAATTTCTCCCAACAGGTTGAGTTTGGGCAGCTAAAAAAAAATACGTGTCTGTTATTTTAGACTACTCCCTAACATATATCAAAATCGGAGTAGGACAGTTGGGTACATACCTTTCCTTGTAAGTGTAAACATTATCAATAACGTAAAAAATTGTCTTGCCGCCACAAAATAAGCCAAACTTTTCTTCGCCAAACTATACATCAAGTTAAACGAGGGAAATTAAATAATAATGTGCTTCTGCTTAGTCCACCACAGTGAGTACTCTTTCACCGAACAATTGTCCTCACGTGTGATATCCATGGACTTATTTCTTTAATAAATTCATAGTGATTATCCAAAACCTTGTTACAACAAGTAATATAAAAAAAATGAAAAACCCACGACGGTTCAAACGTTATTGAAGAGGGATAAATTTTAAAACCCCTGACAAAGAATTTAAGTAACGAGAGATAATAAACGTAAAGAGCTTTTATAAGTAGAGTTCATCTCTCGCGGAGTCGGCCATATTAACTATAGAGTACCAGCTTTCATAGCAGTTAGATGTGGCACTAACATATTTAACTACCTATGAACTTAATAAATAATAAAAAACCCAAGAACAAGAACATGCACCAATCAAACCCGAACTCATCACTGAAAACCGCAACAAAATCAGACTAATTATTTTGGAGATAAATCGTGGACCACGTGGGTTTTTACATTTTGTTTTCTTTATTAAGATTTCTTTACAATTTTTTGAGTTTCTACATCACTAATCTTTAGAGAAATACTTACCTATAGAGTTTGCTTAATGTAGTAGCTAATATAAAATATATTACTGCAGCGCCCTCTAGTAAGTTACTACCGTAACATCTATTTAAGAACCCTCACTAATCAACCACAAAGGCATTGCTGAAAACCGCACCAAATCGGACTAGTATTTTTAGTTTTGCACTAACAAATGTTAACTGCAGCGCCTGTGGTGAGTTGTTACCATAACACATTATCTAAGCACATGCACCAAGCAAACCCGAACCCATCACTGCAAACCGTATCAAATAAATGGCAACATTGGTTTGTACAAACAATTGTTTACTACATCGCCCACTGGTGCGTTGTCACCGTAAAACCTAACTAAGAACATGCACCAATCAAACCTGAATCTATCACTGAAAACCGCACCAAAATCGGACTGGCAGTTGTGGAGATAAATGGCAAAATTGGTTTGCACAAACATCCTCTCACCCCAAACGCATATATCCCACCTCCGTACCGTCGTGGGTAAAAACAAGGAGAGAAAGCCGTTAATTTAAAATAAAGTTTAACGAGGGTCAATTAACAAAGCGCATTCCAACTCTTTATTCAATCCGTCAACGCGTTAGTTTAATTGATTTAAAGTCACACGGCTCATGAGGCATGGTTTAATATTCCGAGAGCGCACGAAGCGAAATCGTCCTGAATAGCTTTTGATAGGATATCGTCGTCGGACGTTGGTGATGGGACCTCCAAAATGTTTGAAACCTTTAAGCCTTGTAGTTATTAGATTAAGTTTTTTACGGGTATATTATGAAGGGGGTTTTACATATTTATTTCCAAGAGAAGTTTTGCAGTGCATTAATGATGAAGACTGTTCAGTTCTTTATTGCTGCTATACTGCGAGAATAATGGTATAAAACTAGATCGTATCATAATAATACACTCAGGAGCAAAAATAACGGGTCAGAGTGCGTTTTTCATAGTAAAGAGGCTATTTCGAAGCCTTGGTTCCTCGCCAGAGAACGCTTTTAGTGAAATCTGATGATGAATACCCCAAATATCGATACAGGACTTCCAGAGTGCCTAGGATACCCAACTGAATGAATCTGCGGTTAACACCGGAATTGTGCATGTTCGGAAAAACATCTAAATGTAATCATGGCAATAAAATGTAAGGAAATCCAAATGCTGACCCAAATTCTCCCGCTGTGGTGTTAATTGGTTGTGCGATCAGTTAGGTATCTTAAGGACTTTTGACCTCCTCTATTGAACCTCGCAGTATCAGCCATTAAACCTCACTCAAAACAACCCCTGGCGAGGAACCAAGGCTTCGAAATAGTCTCGTTTGTATGAAAAACACACTCTGACCCGGTATTTTTGCTCCTGAGTGTATTATTATGATACGATCCAGTTTTATACCATTGTTTTCGCAGTATAGCAGCAATAAAGGACAGTCGTCATCATTAATGCACTGCAAAACTTTTCTTGGAAATAAATATGTAAAACCCCCTTCATAATATAGACCTTTATTTTAAGACCAAAAATCTCTTTAACAGCCAAACCTATATTCATCAAACATAGCTAAGAACTTTTAAAAAATGCGTCCTTATCGGTCCAACTGTTTAGCTGCAATTCCAAACAGACATACAGATTGACAGATATACAGACACACATACACGCGTTCGTTAGACTTATACTGCCCTCATTAGAGAAAAGGGCGTATGTCTCCTAGAATCGCAAATGTATTGGTGACCTTATTTCAAAAAATAAGGTCCCATTGTACTCCGTCCTTTGTAACCAACTTCAAAATTCGTCGATTTTTTATTATTATTAAGAATGGCAGTATAACACTCCTCTTTTTGTACTGAGTTAAAATGTTTAAGATTCTTGTACAGATTTCTGGCACAAGGCCATGAACTGAGTGACATATAGACCCTGTACGGTGCAAAATGGTCTTAAAAGACTTTCGGGTTTAAGAGAGAGTGAGGGAAAAGTACAAACCCAAAGGTTGCTTTAAGAAACTGTAGTTGTCATAAACATTGATACACACAAACAACGTATTTTTAATACAGTTGTTTAAAAAGCGATAATTTTTTATAGCTGTAGGTATATCATGCGGTAAGTTGAATTTTTCGCACTAGGTGTAATACTTTTCCATTTTTTATCAGACAATTTCGCAATTGTATTAAAATCCTCGCTTGATACACGTGTTTACCTGTCATTTTTGCAGCTCGCAACTCGACCCATATCACCTCGGGACTAGTGCATAATGACATACTTTCCGCACTTGCATCAAAATGTTCTATTAAAAGACAGTCGTCGCGTGTGGAAATATCCAAAACAGGAGGTGATAGCGGTTGCTCGACAATTCAAGTAACCTTCCAATGCCTACGAAATAGTCCTTATTCTAACGAAGAAAGAGTTACTATAAGGGCCAAGTTCCGTTGTCGTGATTGAGCGACGTATTGGCAATCCAATCACGCCTTCATGCATCCGTTTTGCAGGACATCTTTCTCCTTAGTATATGATTAGAATGACAATTAAAACCTCTATTACGTAAGGAATGCGAAGGCAATGTTAGTGTCACTTTCTTTAGGTAGGTACGGCCTCTTTTTATTTCACAGATTTGGAATTAATATGCATGCGGTAGTGATTGGCGAATACCCGTTCCTGTTCTTTAGACGTATTCTGAAGATCAATTGAAAAAGGATTGAAGTCTGGTATACTCCGTTCATGTATACTCGTATATGCTTCTTTATTACGAGTTAAGTCGACTTGTACCGTTTGTTACTAGGACTCCAGTTTAAACTTGTCAATTTTCCTTGAAACTGTTATGGTCTTTCTGTACGTTTCCCATCGTGGGTCAACGTAAGGGACGCATTTACACCTTAGAGCGAGCAACATATTATTGCATCTCACTCTTACGCATCACTGCGTCCCTATGCTGGCCCATGATAGGCCAACGTGTACGGCGGCTATTGAACGTGAAATCGTATTAAAAACAAAACCTCGTTACTGTGGTTTTTCAAATGTGATGGCTGCTCTACACAATGTCCTATCATGAGCCAATGTAGGGATGGAGTGATGCGTAAGAGTTAGATGCAGGAATATCTTGCTTATGATGGGCCATCGTTTAGAAGGGCAATGATTCTCGTACAGTGCGATAGAAAGCTAAGGTGATTCGGGTTTGTAGTTGTCAAAACATTCAAGACTCAGGACCGAATACTCGCGCTCATCACACGAATATAATAATAATAATATATATCCGGGATTCGAATCTGGGACTACAACCTTCGTAGGCATATTTCATACTAACTAGGCTAACGTGTCATCGTGTCTTACTTAACATTATGAATGTTGTTTGTTCATTCAGTTTTGACGATTCAATGCCTTGAATGATCGACATGTTTTAGTTCAGATAGATCAGTTTAATCCCATGAAATGGATAGTTTCGATAGTTTTCGTCTACGTGGAAGGAGTCGCTGTCGAAAGGTGGTATACGATAACGGCCTTGCAATAATTGCAGTGACTGACATTACAGTTGGATGACTCCTTATAGACAGTCTGCCACTACAAAATGTTTAGCATATTCAAACTTATTTTAATCCCTGATGCAGACAGAGGGATGCTAAGAGTTTAACGTTTTGCATGGACTCTATGGCATTATCCCGACGGTAAAATATTACATTGTTGCCTAGGCGCGGAAAGTAAGGGTTTTCCTGACGAGGTGGTTAGCAGGCCGAGCAATAATAGCGAGGCCTGCTATAACACGAGTCAGGAAATCCTCGTTTCCGCCGAGGCATAGGTACATAATGCTTTTCTCAAACATGTATATTATACATTTATTTATTTTTTATTTATTTATGTGAGGAAATATTACAAATACTTTTAAAAACCAAGTAATTTAATTATGCAGAATGAACGAATGTTACCGACTGTCAATTGTTTTTAAATACTAACCATAGAAATTGGAATGCAAAATCAAAAAGAAACACACGCACTGTGCTAAAAAAGCGAGCAGTTACTTTGGCTGTTTGGAATTTTGAGGCCCAGGTTGTTCAATAATTTTAAATGAGGAAATACTATGGATATTATACTCTATCACGCTACGTCAGAAAGTACACAATACTTTGGGATATTAAAATAATGATCAGAAACGATAAGTCGAAAGTTGCTTAGTTAAACTTCAGCTGCGATTTTGTAATACAGGATTTATTTAAACAATCAATCTATGAATATTATTTTGTCAAAGCCAAGGATCCGTATCTTTTTTTTTTTAACAGAACAACAATTAACAAAAAACCTTTTCACTATCACAAAGCCACGACCAGCAACAAAGTGATAGTATTTCAATACACTGTCACCTCTTACAAACACAATTAAAATGTACCACCGTCGTACGCGCACCGAAGATAGCACCGCGGCGCATTCAGTACCACCTCACGTATTAATGCTCGTATATAAACCAAGCCCTGAACTTCCCTGGCATACATTGTGATCTGTTATCGGACGGCGGTCAGTCGCCTCCACCGTCCAACAAAAAAAATAGTTAAATAAATGTGCAACATGAAATTATTAGTGCTTTTAACGATCGCGGCGTGCGCCAGTGCACAAACCTATACAGCATCAAAGCTGGTGAAGAACATTTACAACGAATGCTTAAGCCAATATTCAGTAGAGTGTGTGAAACCGAGGACCTTGGAATGGATTTCGCGAGTGGCCAACGACGATGAAATTAAAATCACAGAAGATTTGGCTATCGTCAGGACTGCAATAATTGAGGATGACGCAGAGGTTGACCCCAGAATGGCAAAGGATCCCGCATACGCAATGTTCGACAAAATCGACGCTTTTCTCCAAACTCACACCCTTAGAGTGAAGGTGCCTGAAGAAATATCGAAGAGTGCTGCTGCTGAGTATGTGCCGCGATCGCTACTTACGGACTTACCTTCTGAACTGGACATGCCTTTGGATGGAGAAGAAGACGCTCAGGTCTTTGAAGGCCGGAAGAAGAAGATCAAGCTTCCTAAGCCCTTGAGAATCAAATCAAGTGAGAGGATTTCAGAGCATTTAAACTATATAATGTCTTTCTCAAGATTTTTGTCCTAAACAAATTTTATTTTCAGAACACGGTCTGATCAAGAAAGTTCTTCTGCCGTTCCTCCTGGGTCTTAAGTTCAAGGCCTCAGTGCTGGTTCCCTTGGCTCTCGCTCTCATCGCTTTGAAAACATGGAAGGCTCTGACTCTAGGTCTCATCTCTTTGGTGCTGTCCGGTAAGAATATTTAATTAAATATCCTATTTACATCTTTAAATTCTTATTTTATACGGAATGATATGTGCGCTACTTACCTAAGTCTGCATTTCGAAGCGCTTAAAAAATCACTACTTTATTAAATGTTAATACGCAGGGCTAATAAAAAAAGTGTTAGACACATTACCTACATTAAAAAGTCAGTGTATTTTTACACTGGAACAAATATACTAACTAAGTTGATAGACAGCCGATAACTATTTAAAATCTAGTTTTAACGTTCCTTTTTCCTAATTTTAGTAAAGCACACTTTTACGACGTCACTTTCACAACTAAATAATATCAAGTGATGATATCATTTCCTGTTAACTTTTTTTTTTTAATATTTAAAGTATTTCAATTTAAAATGTTACATTCATCAATTAATCCAAATGTGACAGCATCGACACACGTACGAAATACTTAATGGACATAGCCAAGTAGTCATTTTCTCTCTAGCTCTTCCACCTACTACGACTCTGTAATGTTTCAGGTGCCATGGTCATCTTCAAATTCACGAAGCCCAAGGTAGTGAACTACGAAGTGATCCATTACCCCCAGCACCATGTGGAGCACCACGTTGACCACCATGCCCCAGCCTGGGATTCCCACGGCCCCTACCAAGCCAGATCCTACGAGGACGCTCACGAAATTGCATACAACGGACAGATCTGAGACTCGGCAACATCCAACGGACCTCGACTAATTTAACTATTTATTTATTTATTACCGTTCGCTGTAAATAAAATATGAGATAAGTGTCACATGTGATTCGTTTATCATTTCTAACTTTAATTATTCAATGATCTAACGAACGACATCTAAGATGGCGGCAAGCTCTTTGTCATCTAAATCTTCGATGATGTCGTTTACCCTTAAATTATGGGGTAAATAAAAAAAGAAGAGCAAAAGGGTCACCTCTCATTTATTATTTAATATAGTTTATTTCACTCAAATAACCTTTAAATTGAGAAGCCACAGTAGTTTTACTTAGAAAGCGTTTCAGAATAAATTTTGTTGATTTTTTTTAAATATTATTAGCATTAACAGTATTAAATAATTATTAACAAATATCTTGTCTAATAAGTAAGTCCGAAAACTATCTTCTTTACATTGTATTAAAAAAAAACTGTCTGTATATACGCTAACTTCTCCTAAACCACGCAACGGATTTTCATGTGGTTTGCACCATCAATTAGATATTTTATCACGGAAGTTTATGTACGCGTGGTACAGAAAACTCACATGAACCGAAGCAAAACTGGGGCGGGTCGTTAGTTAATATAAAACCTATTTGAAAAATAGAACACTTTCCTCTGAAAAATTACCTATTTCGTTGAAATGATCAAAGCCGACCACTAGAGGAGCTCTAGAAACATTACCCAGACGAATTACATTCACAGATGAATTAAAATAAGTTTTTAAGACTGAAGGCGTTTTTTCTACTGTAGTTTTTTTATCAGGCAGTCTTGTTGAGAATTCATTGCTTTCTATGTGTGCTAATAGTTTAACGAAATCTGTTCCATTATCAGGGTTAAGATCTTTTGTTTCTAAACTGATGCTAGACGGTTTCCTCTGAAGTTCATAACGTTCTTCATCAAAACTTTCAACGTTTGTATCAATTGGATTGAATTCTCCCAGATTTAAATGGATATCTTTTACAATGCTGGTATGAATGGCTTTGTCAATGAGTTTTAGTTTCACAGCAGCGCTCTTTTCCTTTTCTCTTGTACTTTCATTCGAATCTAAATTCATTGCACTGCTTTTGCGTGTGATCAGCATTCGATTAGAAAACGCCCTGTATATGTTCGAATGCCTCAATGGATTCATTTGGTAGAGGTTTAATAATATACGAAACTTTTCATCCGTGGCCCTTATGTCTCGTGACGCTCTGACGCTTCTGACCTGAAAAAAGGATATCATAAAGTAGTAGGTAATTTACGATTGGTAAATTTGTTGCACACTTGTATGTATGTATGTAAACTCTTTATTGGACAAACAGAAAATAACAAACTAAAAAAAAAAGAAATAGAAACACAAAAGGTATGTACAAAGGGGAACTTATCCCTTAGAGGTATCTCTTTTAGTTAACCTTTAAGCGATTGAGAGATGAATAAAAACAATGGATGGCTTGTAAATTTAAACTGAAACGGCACGGTATTAAATGTTTCATATTTTAATTTTGTTTTTGCTTTCTTTACTGCTTTCTCGTAAGTATCTACAGTAAATCATCATAAAAAAATCATAATAAGCATACAAAAGTGTTATTTTGCAACGTTTTTTAAGCTCGATCTCATGTTTATCTGTAGGTTTATTTGGTACTACCTTCGCAATTGATTTTAAACTAACTTTATGATATGCTAGAGATTTAACTTTAACCGTTGACAAGTGCAAGAAAAACCATTTCAAGAGCATCCCGTTCATGATAAATGTTTTTTTTTTAAACTATAGGCGCATTTGGTGCGCTGCCGCTCGTGCAGCCATAATATATCGGGATACAATTGCTCACATTCATCCCTAGGTTGTTAAACGCTAGCGTATAAAGTAAAATTATTATTCGTACATAATAAAACATATTATGATGTTTCTTGTAATATTTACTTGCCATCTGGATCGCTGTAGTGATGAGGCTGTCTGATATTAACTGACGTAAATTTAATTGTTATTCTTTACTTTTTAATGATCTGTTGTGCATAACAAAGTATTGTACTATCTGTAGATTGCCTATGTACATTAGCTGTAATGATGCAAAAATATATTGTAATTGTTTATGTGCATAAAGTGTTTACACACATACATTTATGATAATAATTTAGATAATAATAGAATCTGGATTACCTCATCATGTGTCCCAATCAGAAATGTGACCAAAAGCAACTGAATCCGGCAAAACATTCTTCCAATTAGTACAAAGATTTGCAAGACCGTTATCTATGTTTACTAACAGTGATTGCTCTTTCATTCTGTTTTGAAAACATGGTCCTTTTTAGAGGAAATTTCTGCCGTGTTATGCCTAAAAGACGACTAAGTGACATTTTGTCTACTTTGACTTTTTATCATGTCGACACGCCCTAAGATAAAGTGTGTATCTCAAAAAACAAAAGTTAACAGGACAACGTTTTCAAGTTTTTATAAATTTGAAATAATAACTGCGCGGTAACTATGGGTAACTATTAATACTACAGATCTTAATTAACTATTCGTGACGGCGCACGAATAAAAAAACTAAATTCCAAAGCTATCAAAGTAAATGCGGGTACTTACAATGTCAAAAGCGGTGAAAAATAAGAAAAGTTTTTAAATTCACAGGGAATCCTAGCGCAAGATCCAAAACCATTGTTAATGCCTTAAGTTAAGTTTTTCTGTTTTTTTAAAATAAATTAACCTTTAATAAATTTCATTTTTAGGGTTCCATAGCCAAATTGGCCAAAACGGAACCCTTATACCAATACTGCTCCCTTTTCTACTTGCATGTGCTATTGTTTTTTTGCATTTTTTCGTTATAGTGTTGATTGGCCATTGGTCTTTTTGTCATGAAATATACAAGTGCTCTTAAAAAAATAGTTAATACCAATGCAGATGTTCGCTGGAGTAGCTGGAGTCTGGAAACCAACTTTGGTTAGACAACTTATACGTAAATAGCAATGACTCGTACTTATAAATGAAATGGAATACCATTTTTAACACATGCACCTGACTAATCAGGTGAATTTAAAGTAAATTGGTGTAGATTATAAAACTTGATAATTAAACAGTGAAGGCGTACTTACCTAATATGTAAGTTAACGTACTTTAATAAGAAGCAGTAGGGTGTGTGAGAATTAAACGCCAAATACGCGGTCGGACTGTCAAGCGAACCGAGAGGGACACAGCTATCTGTAAGAACGAGACGTATATGTTACTATCTCATTCTGACAGATAGCTGCGTCCCTCTGACCATGGTCGAGTCGCGTGGTTGTCCTGACCGTGTTGTAGGTACCACAGGCATAGAATAAGTAATAGTACCTACAAGCACATTATAATTATATTCATGGCAGGTGTAATGTCTTGATCTAGTTGTTGTAGAAGAAGTAATGATAGTAGATTGTTCAACAAGGGACTAAAACAAGCCATAATGACACGAGATGTTTTCCACACAAACGAGCGAGCGAGCGAGAGTGTCTATATAGTTCGAGTGTCATTAATCATTATGGTTGTTTAGTCTCGCGTTAAACACTCTATTTTTCACTTTGAATGCGAGGAAAAAAACGACGTTGTATACAAAATTACAGTTTTTCACAAATAATTAAACGAAGTTACTGACTTTGTTTCGCGATTGTTTTTTTTCGTAAAGTGACACTTTAAATGCTTGTATATTTAGCCAACAAATACTAAACTTGAAAACTAATTGGACCATGTATAATAATATTAAAATATCCTTAATTTATTTAAATAGATTCATATTCGTAATCATTAATCGTGTTTCGCAAAATTAAATAGGTTTTTTTTATATTTTTGCACTTTGTCAGTTAAGGGTTATTTCCACGCCCTAAAAATGGTCCATACACCATCAATGAAAATGGAAATAATCGTCCATTCATTAATACCGTGATTTTGGCTCTTTAGGGATTTCCAAAGTATATTTTGAAAAAAACCCTGCGTATTACTAAGGAGCTTTAGTCCCGATACAAATAGAGACTAAAGTAACATTTTAAGACCATGAGAAGTGAATTTTTTTTTAATTCTAGTTTACTAATTCGATGCCTTCTTGTTGCTTTGACTATAGAAACTAATTTCTTTAATTATTGTTTTGTTGTAATAATATGGTAACACAGTATGGCAGTATGGCATACGCCAGCTATAGCCCGCTCGTAAATAAGAATAAAATATATGTTGCCTTGCTCTAACAATGTTACTACTGCGGTTAGAAAGAGCGAGACAAAATAAACCTAAATCATTGAATCTATGAATGGATGGACAATTTGATTTGACGTTTTATTTATCAGAGAAAGTAGTGAATAGTGAATTTGTGACTGAAAAATATAAACTCACGTCTACAACTCAATTGTATTACTTTATTTAAGTGTGAATAAGTAGAAGTGCTTTAAGATAATCACGTCTTGTTTGACTTCAACTTTGCTTTGTGAGTAATAATGGCGAATAATCGCATCCCCTCTGGTCCGAATACGCCTGGCAGTCAACAAACTCCTACCCAACAAGGAATAAAGATATTTATTCAAAGGGATTACTCTGAAGGGACAGCAGTCAAGTTCCAAACCAGATTCCCACCTGAGTTGGAAGACAGAGTAAGTGGCACATTGTTTTTAGCCGCCTGTTGCAGCATGTCGATATGACGAAAGATTGTCAAGATTAGAGCTAAAGGTTAACGTTAGGTTGGCGATTTATACCTTTATTCGGAATCAGCGTGGTTAAGAGGCATTTAGAGTGGTTTAAAAAGCGAGAACACAATGTAACACTTAATTTTTACAATGTACCAATCATTTTTCATCAAACTATTTGAAAAGGTGATGTCATATAATTATTCTATCCTGTGCCTTGTAAAGAATGTATTAACTTGTCAGCTGTTATGCTATTTGGTTGATTTGTATATTTTTTTTACTATTGAAAGTAATTTATGCATAAATTAATAAATATCAGGGGACTATCTTAGACAAGTTTACCTAGTCTTAAACTCCAGGCTTAAACTGTGGGTACTAGATGTCCGAATTTAAAAAAGTATTGTACAATGCTGTTGACCAGACCTCAGAATATACGGGGCAAAATTAAATGACAGCTGGAGATCGCTGATATCAATAAACTCAATTATTGATGCTTTTCCATATACTAGTGATCGCCCCCATCATTGTTTGTGTGTATTTATTTTTAATATGTTTGGGTTTTACTTTTTCGGAATTTGATAAGTCTTTTAGCCATCTAAAATGGATTCACTAGTCGAGACCATGGTCAACTAAAAGCGGTTCACTGGTCAACTACATCAGTCACCTATTGTGTTAACCACAATGTGATCAGCTGCTGTTCTACTAAAATGTGCAGTGATAATTGGATTTTAAAATGACTCATTACTCTTATTACTCATTATAATGTTCTAGCGACCTGCCTTGTATCATTTGGGTGGGACCTATATGTTTCAACTTTATTTATACATTTCATCAAGATTGAATTAAGCATACAATCATGAATACTTCCAGTTGAAGTTTATCCAGTCTTAGCTCAAACTTTGTTAGTGTACCTGCTCTTGCTTTGCTCAGTGGCTTGCCGGAGTTGGATGGAATTTTGAAATGGAGTGCTCATAGCCTGGATTAACGCATAGGTTACTTTTCATCCTGGTAATGTAAAAGTCCCCAAGGAATAACGATAGCCTAAATCTATGCGGACGAAGTCGCGGCAACAACTTTTGCTATCGTAACATGTCTATTTTTCATTTGCAGATAGAGCGGCAAACCTTTGAGTATACAATGGAAAGGTTGAATGAACACTTTGAGATGGCAGAGACGGCAGACTGCAGTACTTACTGTGAAGGATGCCTGGCTTGCCTTACTGCTTATTTTATCTACATCTGCACGGAAACACATTATGAAAAGGTAATTACTATAATAAAAGTAAAACCTTTTATTAAACTTCACTGATTATTGTATTTTTTTGTATGTGAGTTTGTGTGCGGTAAATAATTAATCCACAAAAAAAAGGTAAGTCAGTAAAAACATTGGTCTTGCTATTTAGGGCAACATGCCTGAAAGTTCTCTAAAGATACCCTACTACTAAGCCTGCCCTGTCTGTCCATCTGTCCGTCGATCGTTTCTTTAAAGAGCTGTATATTTTGAGTCTTAAGAAAAATCAAAAATAAACACACAATAGAAGAAACTTTTTTCAATGTATTTTTTATATTTATACAAACCTTAAAAAACCGGCCAAGTGCGAGTCGGACTCGCGCACGTAGGGTTCCGTACCACTATACATCTGAATAAATGTTTTTCTTTATTCTTTATTATATTGGAGTTGATTGAATGAAAGGTAAAATGCGGTTTACGATTTATAACGTATTAAAAAAAAACTAATTATTAGATCTCGTTCAAACCAACTTTCGGTGGAAGTTTGCATGGTAATGTACATCATATATTATTTTTACATTTATCATTCCCTTATTTTAGAAGTTACGGGGGGGGGACACAGATTTTTCCACTTTGGAAGCGTCTCTCGCGCAAACTATTCAGTTTAGAAAAAAATTATATTAAAAACCTCAATATCATCTTTGCAGACCTATCCACACACGTATGGGTTTGATGATTTTTTTTTATTGAGTTTCAGTTCTAACTGTGGGGGAACCCCAAAAATTTATTGTTTTTTTTCTATTTTTGTATGAAAATCTTAATGCGGTTCACCGAATACATCTACTTACAAAGTTTCCATAGTATAGCTCTTATAGTTACGGAATAAAGTGGCTGTGACATACGGACGGACAGACGGACGGACAGACATGACGAATCTATAAGGGTTCCGTTTTTTGCCATTTGGCTACGGAACCCTAAAAAACTACAAATACTTAAAACAGGTAAATTGTGAGTTGGACTCATACTATTTTTTTTTGGTCATTCAAATTGAATATAATGATTTTCTTTTGATTAAGGCATAACATTCAAATCGAAATATAATAATCCCTACTGTGCCGCGATACGGAACCCGCCGTGCGCGAGTTTGACTCGCCATCATCCATGATATCAGTTGTTAATAATAATAATAATAATAATAATTGTTTATTTCAGACAAGGTCCATACAAATTTGTTAGTAATCCGTATAATTAAATGTTAGTAAATATATTAAAATTAAATTAAAATTAATGAAACTAAACAACTAAGTACATAAAATAATTAAAAAATTATGTAAGGGGATGTGCGTGCATACGCTCCCATCGAGCCCACCTAGGGCTATCCCAGCGGTCTGACAACGCGGCCAGGATGCGGTTGGGGCTGGCGCGGAGGCGGGCCTGCAGCGAGGCGCAGCGCTTTCTCATGACGGCTGCGAACCCGTCCGTGCGCGCCTCGCAGAACATGCCGGACGCGCTGCACCACCGCTCCAGCCCCAGCAGCACCCGGAACGCGTTGTTGTACTGAACACGCAACTCGTTGTACGCCTTCTGCGTAAAACTTACCCACAGGCTGCAGGTGTAAAATGTTTGACAGTAAGCTTTGAAAAGCGTCACTTTGACCTCTTTGGTACACCTAACGAACCTGCGGGCCAGCATATTGCATCGGACGGCCAACGATCTTCGCTCTCGCTCAATATCGGCGTTGTCACTTAAGTTATCGGTGACCCAGTGGCCCAAATATTTAAACTGTGATACTCTATTCAGAGGAGTACCAACGAGAGTGACAGGCGGCACATTCAATGTCTTACCTTGTATACCTTACCACTATAATTCCCAATTTAAAATGATAAACTTCTTCACTTACAGCACCTCCGGAAAGTCTCCAAATTCATATCCACACAGAACGAAAGAGTGTACAATCCTAAGGGCATCCACATCACAGACCCAATACTCCGAGGTCTCCGGGTCATAGAGATCACCATAATCGAGATGCCCAACTACCAAAGTCCCACGGGGAACCCGGCAGCCGTCCAGATTCGGCACACTTGACCACCACAAGAGAATCGGGAATTCTTCATGTAACAGTTGCGGTACTGGTTTTAAATAATTATTTATGCCAGTTGAAAAATGTGATTTTGAAATTTTATATGACTATGGTGGATTGGCAGTATGGTGCTGCTTGGCCCTTAAAATTATAATGTAGTTTACGTTGATTGTGATCATATAATGAAACGTAAATCATTGTTATGTATTTGGGTGTTAGATATTTTGTAATTACTTCAGTCATGATCATAACAAGTTGCGCATAGTGAATTGCATTAATATGTTGTGACTTGATTGTTGTTTCGGTTCAATTCACAATGACGCTTGACATGTACTATATGCATTCTTTGGTATAGCGCTTTCCATTCATGACGTTTCGCCCCACCACATTGAAACAACTGTACAATCAGGGCCCCGTCACCCCATACAACAGAGTACTTCTAGGAGGTTTTTGTTGTTACTTAAGTCCTTCTTTACTTTCCCTATTACAATCTGTTAACCTCATGCTACGCGCCAAAATGTGCCTATCCACGCGAGTGTAAAGTACATAATTATTTGTTTGTCGCCTGACGACGTCGTCATTAACGTTCAGGTTGGCAACTACATATAAATTGATTAGTCAATTTTATACATTGGCCACTCTGGAACTATGTCAAAGTTACCTTTTAATTCAGTTGTTTGAAGTTTGTTACCATTTGAATCATTACGTCACTTTGAATTAGTTCCATAGTGGCGTATGATTCAAATTGGTTGACTGTACGCTACGCGCAAATTTTGACACTCGACTGATATTTTGTTTCCCCGGGGATACACCGGCCGGTAGGTACGCGACGAGTGACGTATCTGAGGGCCTACTTTGAAAACTGAAGTTTGTAGTTACGTTAGCTCCCTCTTTCTCTTAATTTAGTCTCGAATGACGAGTGATAGGGATGGAGCTAACGTTACTTCGGACTTTGATTTTCAAAATTAGGAAGTCAGTTACGAAGTCACTAGTAGGTATATGATTATGTGGCACAACGTCAAGACTGAGGGGGTGAAACGTCGTAGATTGAAAAAGCTTTAGTCTGAAATAGATTACAAACCCGAATTTAGTAATAGACGTACATGATATCTTAAATTAAGGGTGATGGTAACATTGAGTGTTTTACACAATGGTGATTCAAGTTTTTTCAGTTTTGACTATCATTTTAAAAACTAGTGTGATTTGAAAAATAACTTTTATTCATAAATATTTGACATTGGGTATACTAACTAAATTAAATTTCAAGTCATGTAATTCTGATTTCTCAATAATGTTTATTATTATTTATTCCCAAATGACTTTAACAATCCGTGTGCTATCCTGAGTCTTATTCACATTTGGATATGATGCCTTGTATACCATTTTTAACAACTTTCTGAAGGATCAATATGACATGTGTATGCAGTTCACTTAAGGGCAAACGTAAAGGACAGAGCTATAGCATCAGTTATATAGTTATGTCCTTATCTCTCACCGTGAACTGTACTACCTATGATAATACCCCTCTGTTTATTATTTTGTCTCGTCCGAACTTCTTGAAATAAGAACGCACATTTGTCAACATTCATGGGCGATTATTGCAAAGTGGCTATGTAGATTTTCAAGATAAATGATAGTAGCATTGACTCCTTTTTCGTCATATTCTTGTTTCGACACATTCGTAAAGTGTCCCACTTATAAAAAAAAAAAAAATTAAGCACAGTAGTACTAAGTTAATGTCAAGTTTATCAATGCGATGAAAATGTAATGTCTCCATAAAATAATTTGGCGAAAAAGGTGCTAGATGCAAGGTGTGTGAAGGACGACATGGCTGATGACCAAGCGTAATCTGGCTGCGTTTATCTCGTGACAAAAAATAAATGCAACCATACTGCCTGCTGTTAGGACGTTTTTGCATGTCATGTCATGAATAAGATCCTATGATAATAATAACTTATTTTTATACTAGGTAATTAAAAATGTATGACACAGAATTCGTTGGCAAATATGACTACTTACACAAACGGACTTACTGCATGAACTTGCATGACTGGTTTGTTTTTAAGTTTTTTTATTATACAACGTAGGTACTTGCTACGTTACTTTTGTCGTAGGTTTCTTTTGCAAATAGGTTTTTAGTTTTTTACAACGTTGATATTAACTCTGTTTAACTTAAATTTGCTTTTTGGGCCTGGCGAAGAATCGTTACTGTGCGGAAACAAAAACTGCACAAAAACGGGCCTTAAATATTTTATTATTCTTTTAACAGTTTGTATATTTAAAGGAAAATTACTTTCTTTCTGTTGTATGTATCAGATTTTTATATGATTTTTAAAAGTTCTTCGCAGCTTTGACATCTTAAGTAAAATTCATTGATTTAAACAACTACAGCCTTGGTCAAAGGTGTTGAGCACCCCACGTTTTTCTTTGTAACTTATAAATAAAGTACTAGTTTCAATTTGAAAAATATTAAAAGACGTTAAATATAAAAAAAAAGTGTTAGGACATGCGCAAATCATTAGTATAAGTATATCGTTTCGATGTAGCTATTTGCGTGTGAAAATTGAATCTAGAAAAAGTTGGGACTTAAAATAAAATTATTAATTGTAAAACAAAAACATCAAATATCCCTTAACGTCAATAAATATGTCTAATCTTTCCGATAGATACACAACTTTCTATAGTAAAAGATATACTTAGATGCATCTTTTAAAGTTTTACTTTTTTATGAAAAACGCATGGGTGCTCAATACCTTTGGCCAAGGCTGTGGTCATGCGAACAAAACGTAATATTTTTTTCTTAATTAAATACGCTTCCGAGTCATTCCATCCGTTTGGGAGATACGATGCCACAGACTGACACGCACACATACAAACACCCCCCCTTTTTATTTCAGGGGTTAAAATACAGAACACGTCACGACTAATTGTGTGAAATAAAGTTATTATTGGTATCTATTATCTAACAAAGAGGACGCGTATTTTTTCGCTATTATGTACTATTTCTTCCAGCTGGGCGCCGATATTCCAAAAAAAAAAAACGCTTAGCGTACCCAAGAAATATTCTTTCCAAATTTGAAGTCCCTAGGCTCAGCGATGAGGAGGGAATGGCCCCCAAAAACGTCAACGGTTTATCTTATCTGTGCAGCCAAAGACTTAAATTTGGGACCCACCTTAGGTCCAAAGTCAATCGGACATCCCACAACAATAAGGTTGAGTTTCCTATAAGTTAGACTTGGCATCTCTAATGACATTGATGACTTCAAGTATATTTTTGTTAAAATGGGTCACAAATCGTTCGTGGACCGTGACCATAGATACAGAAATCTTCTTTGACAGACTGACTGAACCGTTTATTGTCTGTGCAAAATAGTTATGTTTGCCCTATTTTAAGCATATTTTGATATTCCCTTTCCATGGGAAGATTTCTGACTGAGGCGATACAACTTTTTAATGAATCGTTGCTGATCTGTCTCAGGCAAACCCAGCTAGGATTTTTAATTTAAATTAATTACATTACAATGATAAGATTGATAACCGAAGAAGGCAAAGTCACGTTTTTTGTACGTAGTTATTTTATGTTTACAGTTTGCCGTTTTAAACCTTATGAAATGCGATTAAAAAGGTTGGCATTAAAGTCGCATTTTTGTACCTTTTTATCTTTATGCAGTAATAATTTGTATACTTACAAAAATATACTTAAAAATGGCCATTTTTAAACGACTTCTTTAAGTTTAGAGGTACCAATTTTGCCTCAAATTATAAAGAAAATAATAAAAATACAAGCTGCCATTGTTTTAACAAAATTACTACGATGAATATATTTTTAGGTTAACATATTAAAAAGTAAACAATTTTGAATTGGTTTTCTTATCTTTTTACTAAAGTCAGGCATTTTTTTTATTCGAAAACATTTAGCATCACATTATTTAATTAAACTAAATATTTATTTGTTTTAATTTTATTGTATTGTAAAAAAATAAGGTGTTATTTATGATATTATTTTATTTTATTAATTCGAAAATAAATAAAAAATCCAATTGTTTAAACGCATCATAAAACCCTATCGTAAGAAGCAAGTCAACTCACTATTTATTTATTTTTATTACCATTTTGTTTTTGACTTTCGCCGATAAGGTTCTAACGTGGCTGAACCATCAAAGGTATATCGTACGTGAAGCGTTTCTAGTTTGGTCTCCATTATTTACAATTATTTTAAATATTGGTAAATACAGTAACGTGCATTTTAATAGGTTTTTAGTTGACCGCTAGTGTTTATAAATATAGTTCTGTATGGCAACCTCATAAGCTTATTTAATGATCAGAGCGTTTATCAAACAATGTGTACATGGTTAAAGGCTAAAATTAAGAAACGGTAACTTAAGTTTGCCAGTAGTTCCCAGTAGACCTACTAGTTGGTCTATTGGGTTTTTTTTTCCCAGTGGACCGACTATGAAATATCACTAATGTTGAATCAACCTGTATACACATACTTACCCGTGGTCCCACTTCGTCACACTGCTCTTTTTGACGGAGACCTGCCATGCGGCAGGCCTCCTATTTCAGGGCAGTTTGGCCTTCGGGCATTTATAGATACCTAAGGTTAAGTGTGTGCATACAGGTTGATTCAACATTGGTAATATTTAATAGTAGGTCCACTGGGAAAGAAAAATCCCAATAGACTAACTAGTAGGTCAACGAGTCGGTCTACTGGGAACGCACTGGCACTCATACATGTATATACTGCCCTCTTACGCCAAAAGGCGGTATCTCAAATTAAATAAACGAAGCAGATTCAAACCTCACTCATTAGTAAAAAGGTCGCACTTGCTACAGGAGTTTTGTAAGCCACCATAACGTCGGCGATAGTACAATACCGCGTAAGTATCAAATTTAATAAGTTGCAAAATGCACCTTACTGACTTAAATGCCAAGGTGTATTTTGCACCTTATTGAATTTGTTAGACACGCGGTATTGCACTATCACCGACGATATGTCTTATAGCAGAACCTCTACTTTATTTTCGTGACGCAAGGGACTAAAGTTACAGTTTCTTAATTTTAGTCCTTTACTATGTACACCTTTTTTTGTTTGTCTACATAAAATGGGCATTGGAATTGAAATTGTAGTAAAAAAATGATTTTTTTTTATGGTATGGAGTTGGCAAATGAGCTCACAGGCCACCTTTGCAAGACAATGCCACTTTTCTTGCGTACTTTTTAGGGTTCCGTACCCAAAGGGTAAAAACGGGATTATCACAGATGATGTATTTCTGTAGCCGCTATAATAACAAACACTATAAACATAATAAAATAAAGTGGGGCTCCCACACAACGGACGTGTTCTTTTGCCATCTTTTGCGTCATTAATAACGGCAACAGGTCGACGCTTGAAATATTATGCCATTGTACGAGCCGAGGTAAGAAATGTAAAAGTCCTTGAGCATTTTTTTTTAACTGTCATATCGCCATTTTCTCATAAACTATTCTGCCAAATTGCAATGTTAAATGCGCGCTGCCCCCTATTTCACCACCCTGACAATGATAGATGACAGGTGAGACTTCGGTCTACGTACATAACCAAATCACAAGATTTCACATCATTGGGTTGTGTATAATCTGCACCATGTATGCTTAAATGTCACCTTTGACATGAAAGGGGGGGGGTAAGATTTGAAATTCGACCGTACGTTTTTTTTTTCGCTCACGCCATAATTGACAGTAGAAGAGGCATTAAAACAAAAAAAAACATTCATGAAATTGACCGTATTTTGTGACAAAGTTGCCTAAAGAGGTTAAGATAATAATCAAATTAAACTCCTTATTTGCCACGAGTTGAAGATTATAAGAGACTTTTTTTCGTATGAATTAAGTTGTAATTTGCATGGCATAGCAAACATGTTTGGCGTGTGAGTGACATATTTTGTATTTGACATTACGTTCGAGAGGTTAAATAGTTAGGTACGCTGACGCATACGATTCATTACCTAATCTATAATATTAGTTAATCTTTATATTTAGTTTCGATCACAATTAGGCTTGCCAGCTTCTTTTTCTATTTTTGTATATTTTGAAGGTTCTCGATAAGGTATTTTATTTGTGTGTCGCTCTTATTTAAATAGATAAAATTATTTAAAAAATGTATAAGATGTTCTGAATGTTGCATTGATAAAGTTATAAAGATATAGGTACTTATAAAAATGTTATTAATTTTGATAAATTCTAGCTGATAAGATACGGTAATGGATGTATAAAATGCACATACTAGTTTAAAACAGTATAAGAAACCAAAATTTTAAAACCCTCTTGTATTTAAGTATATTTTATGGTAAATAACTATAACTAAAATAGATTTGCATATTGTAAAATTTATTATGACTTGTAATAAATATTTAATTGTATTTAAAGTTGTGTATTTGCTTGTTTCATGCCCCAAAAGTACTCGACCACGAACATAAAGTGTACGGTAACTCTACGTTCGTGATTGAGGACCTAACATTATTTTGGAAAAAGAAATAATTATTTCTCATTGAATTAATAAGGAATAGGGTATCAATCTGAAATTCACCTAGCCCCGAACTAAGCTCAGGGCTGATACAGTCTACGACTTTAATTGTTGAGTTATAATGACAGCGTCAAGCCACATGAAATAAATTACGCTAAAATGAATGATTATGGTATGCGACCGGGTTCCATAGTAGCTGTACAATTAGGGTCCTTGACTGTGCTATGGGTACTAGATGACGATATTCGCGATCATCACACAAATATGTGCCAATACCGGGATTCGAACGAGGACCGCTAGCTTCGTATACATTATGAAATAAGCTAAACGCCTCGTCACACAATACGCCGTTTAAAAGTCGTTCGGGTTCGAGTATAGTCTGTAGACTCGCATCACACAACAACTAGCGACTCGCCCTCGCTTCGCTCCGGTTTAAACGTAATAAAATATAGCCTGAATTTTCAAAATCGGTTCAGTAGATATTACCCTCTACAACCTCACAAACTTTACCTCTTTATAATATTATAGTGACCCGCCCCGGCCCCGCTATGTCCCTGCATTTTAAATCTGTAATAACTACGAAAATATTCATTTAAATATGGCAAAAAAGTGCCATATTGATCTATATTGAATGCACAATGTATTTAAGGTACTTAATTGGATATGGATTAATGCTGTATTGCTTAAAATTGCTTCGTAAATAATTCATTATTTCTCGTAAAAAGTAAAGGATAAAAAATGGTTACTGTGGGTTATCTCTAAGAGATAGACATACCTATACAATCGCTTTTTGTAGATCTTTTTAACATGTACAATTCTTTACTACATTATTTTGATCTGCCTTGTAGGATTCAGACAGCGTTTGTAATGTAAGCGCAAAAACATGAGTTTATTTACGACATCACATTAGAAACCTCTAAAATTATCAGTGTTTGAGATGCATGTATTATACATATAAACCTTCCAATTGAATCACTCTTTTGTATTTAAAAAAAACATTCAAATTTTGATGTTTAAAACTGTTTTAAAGATCTAAGCATACATAGGGACGGACAGACAGAGAGAAGCGACTTTGTTTTATACTATGTAGTGATGATGATCACGTCGCTAAGGATCATGACATTTTGATCCTACTGTCATTTGAATCATCATCATCATACTTTCACGATTGTCTCCCAATGGGTAGGCAGGGACTGGAACGTCAGTTGCATCGATCTAAACATACAACTATTGGTTCCTCTACGTATCAACAACCTCTTCATGCACACTCTTCTGATTTGGCCCTTATTTACTTAGTAGATCGCGAATCTGTTCACTGTATGTGCGACTAGCTAGAGCGTCCCTTACCGACATCTGCACTCACTCTCGCTCGCCATATCTCTTTCGTAACTCTTCTCTCATCCTCTTTCTAAATGGCCAAATCATCTTAGCATACCCTTTTCGATCTTTGTCAGTAGGTACAGTCACGAGATTAAATTTGGGACCCACCTTAGGTCCAAAGTCAATCTGACATTCTACAGCAATAAGGTCGAGTTTCCTATAAGTTACAAATGTCTTGACATCTCTAATGACATTGACGACTTCATGCATATTTTTCTTAAAATGGGTCCCAAATTAACGCTCGTGACCGTACATCTTTCAATCCACATCGCTCTCGAATCTCACTATTTCCAACTCTATCCATCATCCTAACTCCACACATACTTCTCAGAGCTCTCATTTCAGCAGCATTAATCCTGCTTTCATTCTTCTTCTGCAATACCCATGACTCACTCATTACACACCCAAACCGACAACCTTGTACGGTGTTCTAGGAATCAATTCGGTTGACTGTACGGTCGGCATCATAAGCAACTTACTACGTTGACGACTGCTTAGGTATCTACTAGTCTCCGTTTAGCTTTTTTTTATGGCTTATAGAAGGCAAACGAGCACACAGGCCACCTGATGGTAAGTGGAAACTGTGACCCGTAGACATTTGCATTCACAAGACTGCAAGCCTAAGACTGCAAATGCGTTGTCAACCCTGAGGACTAACATGGAATGCCTCTCTTCTAGTCATTACACCGGCTGTCTTATCCCCAAACCGGAACACAACAATGCGAACACTGCTGTTTGGCGGTAGGTTAATGGATAAGATGGTGGTAGCGATCCGGAGGGACCCTGCACAAAGTCCTACCACCCGCAAACCTGAACCAAGTTTATTTGGGCTTTCATTACCTAATTACATTTTCTGAATAATCTAGAGAAGACTTTTGATTCTCCTTGACCGACTATTGCCAAGGTAAATTCTAAGTCAATACCTTACCTTCTCGACTAGCTTTTCACTAAAATACCAAGAATGCTGATAAACTTACATAATTAGGTAGGTACATTTTGTTTCAAATAGACCGAGTAGTTTTGATTTTACGTACATTTAAAACTTCACTTTAAGATTATATATTTTTCAGTGAATAATGAGCTAAAAGTAGGTATTCTTTTGAGACAAACTTCTATAAGAATTATATCTTCAAAACAACTTTAAAAAAAATCGTGTGGTTAATAATCCACTGTGTAAAATAACTTATCATTGATATTATGATGGCATCCAGTCTTTGTGTAATAGGTAAACTGGACTATCCAAAAATGCTAACAAACAAGTACAACTTACAAACATTTCGTGAAAACAAGAACGCTAAACAAACACGGTGTTGCCACAAAAGATATTAAAAAAGAGTTTTTAGGGTCCTGCAGTTAAATTGTCAACGTGGGAACCCTTATATTGCCTAAACTGCCTAATAATGACGCAGTTGACATTTTGGGAAGGTATAATAAATATTTAAAAGCTGTTTTTTTACACATTAACTTAATTATAAGAGGTCGTTAAATAGCTCTTAATAAGCATTGTTTGTACATTATTATAAATTTTTACATTTGGTTTACCTTATAGGTAGTAAAATAAAATTAACCTCTTAAAGTGTGATTTTGGCTAGACTTACGTCCGTCTGCATCCAAAATTACAAATACTAAAGATCTGATTTTTTTTTAAAGCTGGGTAATATATTAAGTCAAAGCCTATATATATTATATGCCGATATATTTAAGCGAAATTAAGAAAAAACTACCACGGCTGCATTGGTTTTGGAGTCATAAGCCACAATTGCTTACGTGTAATTTGTTTGGTAAATAACTTTAAAATAAGTAGTAACACATATACAGGGTGTCCCATAAAGCGACGCCAACCCGCCTAGTGCTGACAGAGCAGCTAAAAAGCTATCGATTTAACCCGTATGTATGTTTAGCGATTTTTACAAGTTTCGGACATATTGATCATTAATTATATCTGTTTTTTTTAATCAGCGAAGTTTTTACATCTAATTGCCCGTTTTTTTCAGTTTTTTTTAAGTAATCACTTAATGTGGTTTTTTCCATACGAAGTGAAAAGCAAACACTGGGCCTAGTACCTATGGAGAAACAAACTGTATGTGATTTCTTATAAAGTTTCTTATGTTGGGTAAATTTGTCAAAGGTAAGAGACTTTTAGTAATGGGCGGTAAAAACCCTTCTTGCCTTTGACCTGTAATGGCACTGTTTATAACTCGGCCGCCATTACTGTCAAGTAATAAAGAGCTGTCAAAACGTTGACAATAGGTCAAAGACGATATGGTTTTAACCGCCTAGAAACTCGACCTTTTCCAATAAGAACCTCCATAAAATAAAATTGTAACCGACGGGTAGAATACTCATTATTTTCAGTGCTTTAGGTTAGTAGGTACTATAAGTAAGTGAAGCAAACTTTGCCGAGTCACCATTAAGACGAATTAAATACAGAAATTATTTCGTTTTTGCCGATAATGGCAACACTGCGTGACACAGTTAGCAGATAAAAGCGTGTACATTTCTTAGAACGCTTCAATTCGAAAAAGTGCGTTAACGCAAGAGACATGCGGCGAGCATTATGGTATGTATTTTAATTCAATATTTTTTCGTTTACGGTTATACCTTGACCTTGTCGTGTCTAAATATTACAGCATAAAAATGCCCCTTTAATATCGGCACGGAATAAACTTTTAGCTTTTAAAAATGTTTATTAGTTTGAGTTTTAAACGTTTTAATGATTCTGGTACCTATTTAAATAATGTTGCGGTACAATAAACATGGGAGCAAATTTGAAAGGAACTTTGTAATTTTGTATAGAACTTCGTTTTTTCCTAGCATTCAAACTGAAAGGTAGAGTGTTTAATGCGAGACTAAACCACCATAATCACACCCTAAGTATAGCCTATATAACATCTTGTGTCGTTATGGCTTGTTTTAGTCCCTTGTTGAACAATGTACTATATTTAAGAAATTTAAATGTGAAGCGCAAGGTAGCGATATTTACCAGTATCATTAAAACATTAATAACTCCTTATTAGTTTAGTTTAGTTATTTATTCATCAATGTAATGTTACAATATTAATTGCATTGCATGTCAAAAAATATGAAATTTCATTGGTATCGTCAACATTAATACAAAAATAATAAAATGGTAATAAAATAAAAATAACACACAAATAATCAAAGACAACATTAATAAGTACATAATCAACTAATAAATAAATGGTCAGTTTCCGAAGTCAATATGCAAGAAGTAAAGGTCAAACAAACAATAATAATTTTACAATATAAGTGTCATAAATTCATCGACGGAGTATAATGGATAATCCAATAAAAGGTTTCTAAGCTGATGTTTAAATGCTTCGTCGGATGTTACATTTTTAAGTTTAGCGGGTAGACGCTCATAGTATGTAGGACCGATGACACGCGGGTTCTTACCCGCAAGTGCCATGCGACGGGGAACTGTTCTCAAACGCCCTGTGTGGCGGAGTTCCTTGCCAGGAATATTGACGCGTGCAAAGGATGAATAGTACATTGTGCATCAAGGGTAGTATGAAGGGAATTACTAACGAGAGTGTTAGAAGCCCGACGCCGAAGGCGGAGGTCTTTTAATGACTCGAGTTAGTAATCCCCTTACTGCCTGTGATACACACAATGGTTTTCATCACATTTGCGAGGAAAAAAACAAAGAGAAAACACTTTAACTCTGCAAAATATAAAGAAATAACTTTTGACGAACGGGAACGTAAATGGAAACGATATTTTTTTTGTGACCTCTACCACAGATAATAACTGCGTTTAGTTTCGACCTGGATTCGAGCCAGATTTAGCCAATATGATAAAAATGTATAGTTACTAAAATAATTAATGATAAATGTTGATATAAACTTGAAATAGGTATAAAAATAATTAAGTTTAATGAAGCGTATAGGTTTTGTGTAATGTAAGTTAGTCTATAGCTAATTTTTAAAGATGAAATTAGAAACCGATTTAATTTTTGGCTGAAAATTAAACCTCCTTAGTCAGAAATGATGTACGAAAGAGTTGCAAATTTTAAAAAGAAAGTCATTACTCCCTAGGGATGACAAACTCGCCATAATTCCCGCGGGAACAATTTAGGCCATTGTCCTTCTGTATACAGGCATGGAATAACACCATTTACGAGCAAGTGTGATGAAAATATTATTCCTTACGAACATTATTATTATTTGTTAAAGTTGTTTGCTGGATAATATGTTAAAATGGCATTAAAACCGACATTCATTTGTGGTTTTGGAATGCTTCTAATTATAATAAAACAATGGGAAAAAATGGCCATGATATAATGCAAAAATAAGAAAGGAAATAGGTACGTCTGTATTGACTACACGCCCACGAAACTAGCGGTCTCGGGTTTCAATCCTGGTAAAGGCAAATTTATGTGATGAGCACGAGTTTGGTATCTGAGTCTTGGTTGTTTTCTATTTTATTGCACTATTACGATAACTGGTATCAGGATTGAATTTTGGTCATCCTTTTTAGGGTTCCGTACCTCAAAAGGAATAAACGGAATCCTTATAGGATCACTTTGTTCCAGTCCGCCCGTCTGTCTCAGACACGTGTACTATGAGCCCAATGGAACTCAGAACCATCACAAAACTAGAACTATCACAATGAAGTTATGTATGATTCAATTTGTAAGAAGTGAAACAAATTGTTTTATGATGTCACTTTGTGTCTTGTTATGTACACAATAGCCTTTAACTTTATAGGAAACGTGCTGTTTTATAAGGAAGATTCATTTATACCTATTAGTTCAACGGTTCAACCTATTAGTTTAGCCAATCAGCTAAAGCTTGATAGATTACTTTATTTCTCGCGTTCACATGCGCGCAATCTATATAGGGTTTTGGTTCAATGTGGACACTATTCCATGTTGTTGACGACGCGCTGTCCAAGTCGTTGTGACCGTTGGCCTAGCGTTCCTGGGTTCAAATGCATGGATGTTTAAGTATTTATATCGTTGTCTAGTACCCATAGTACAAGCCTAGATCTTAGTTTGGGACTAGGTCAATTGGTGTGACATTGTCCCCTGATATTTTATTCTTTGACAAGCTTTTCAACCCTAATAATATTTGTTCCATTTTAGTACTTATGATTGCGACATAAGGTTCAATTTCATCAGTAGACTAACTTTAATGTAACTCTCAAAATGTATAAAACGTTGTGACATACGTTAAGTTTTTTGTGTTTTTTGTGTGTTACGTTGTTATGCGTTTTTACTTTTAATCAAAAAAATGACTCATTTTCATCAAAAAATCTATGTAACCGCAATGCTATCTTCAAAACTTCAACTGCTGGGCTTATATTATACTCTATTTGAATGAAAAATAAACGAGATTTAAAAATAGATGTGTCTCATACATTATTTTAATTAGAGATTAATGTCACCGCCAAAAAATCTATTTTTGGCGGTGACATTAATTTATCCTACAAGTGACGATATACTTTTTACAATTAAATATATATTAATTAAAAGCCTTATTAAATTATATGTTTAAGACATTTCAAATAATTGCCGCAATATTCGATACGACTTTTGTAATTAACTCGAGATAGGTAGATAGGTTTGAGTTATGTTAGTTCTGCAGAAGGCCCGAAGGGTCATAGCACCCAGTGCGGCAGCTGGCACAAGTTGCCCGCGACTAGCTTGGCGCTCGGATCTCCTTTTCTATTTAGTCAGTAACGATAGCACTCATCATCATCATCATCATGTCAGCCGAAAGACGTCCACCCATAGGCCTCCCCCAAGGCTTTCGACTCAGACCGGTCTTGTGCTTTTCGCATCCACCGCGGTCCCGCGATCCTGACGAGGTCGTCACTCCATCTTGTTGGAGGCCTACCTACAGCTCTCACTCAGTGACAAGCGATTAAATACAACTTGTGATACTCGTCAGTGCAATTGATGAATATCGAAAATTTAAAATATGCAATTTGTACAAAATAAATGGGAAGAAATGCGATTGTAGACAAAATAACATAGGAAAAACGAATGGAAATGCTACACGTAATTAGTCAGGGTAACCGATCTATGAACTCAGACTTATAAATGTACGTTGATTTTCAGGCAAGCAGTGATGGTCGTGGGTTGTTTGACCGGTGGAGGTAACGGGAATTGGGTTCATCCATTGGAGAGGGAACATAGCTGGCATGAACATAAAACACCTATTACGAAGTACTTCAATGAAACCGACTTCACGGTACGAGCAGGAAAATAATAAGCGTTTATTGTTAAAATCTCTTTAAAAATGCAAGGTATGTAGGTAACCAAAACTCTCATTGTTAGATTTATGGTATAAGGTGCTGCAACATTAGGACAGTACGAATACTTTTCGTAGCAATATTATACATTAGTCGTAGTCGTAGTAATATTTTAACCACTTGAAAAAAGGCATTTGGTTTTCAGTTTGGCTAATTTTGAAAAATCTTTTTTGTCAGACAGGGATACTCCCGAAGTGGTCCCCAGAACTGGGATACCGGTTACATTTTCAAACCTTTATTATGTACCTACTTGACGCAAACCCTTTTTGGAAGAAATTGTATACACATAAAGATATTTTCGTATTATGCGCGTGGAAGGACCTTGTGCAGGGTCCGTCCGGATCGCTACCACCATCTTATCCATTAACCCACCGCCAAATAGCAGTGTTCGCATTTTTGTGTTCCGGTTAGGGGATTAGACAGCCGGTTTAATGACTAGAATAGTGGCACTCCATCTTAGTCCTCAGGGTTGGCAACGCATTTGCAGTCTTGTGAATGCGAATGTCTATGGGCCACAGTTTCCACTTACCATCATGCCTGCGTGATCATTTGCCATAAAAAAAAAACAGTTTGTAACTTAAAAACCCGGTTAATCCAGACGCATATGCTTGACTTCGCTTTCGCTTGGTTACTCGACTCGCCGCTTGTGGATTAAAACTGTTAATAATTTAACATAAATTTCTCAAAACGTTCGCGTTCCCTAGAAAAGTTTGGGACAAAACCGAAATAAACCGGTACAACTGTTGCATAATAGTAGATTATTCACCCAGGGGATAAGGGACTGTTTTAGGTATGTCACGGGCGCGATATTGAATCCTGAGCAAACGAGGGATGCCAGATTTAACTCCCGAGCGCGGCGAGGGTGTTACGAGTTAATTCCTGTGCGAAGCGATGGAATTAAAGCCAAGTCCTGGGTGCAGCGAGGGATTCAAGCTCGCCCAAGACGAAAACAGCTTTATGCCAAAGGAGAATACTCTTCTTTTCTCACCTTTTGCGAGACATTAAAAAGCAAGGCTACTAATTAGAAACAACGTCAAATCTCAAATCACTTTCGCTCTCGTCACTCGACGTTTTTATTCAAACTTTCAACTTTAATCTTTCAACTTCAACCTCCTGCTAACTAAAACAACACTCGCGGCATTTTTTTTATCTTCTTTGTTTTGCGTATATGACTTTCAGTGGCCAGTTCGATTTTCAAATAAGTTCCTTAGAAAGGTTTCTATGGAACATTTTTTCATACGAATTCAAATCTCATTATTACCCGCTTGGTATATTGCTGGGTATATTGTACTGAAATAGAAATAATAGAAATAGAAAATATTTATTCGACGATCACAGGAAAAAACAAATAAAACACAGATTAAATTTAACATTGACAAAAAGAATGGCAACACAGAAAAAAAATTAAACAATAAGGAAAAGGAATTTAGAAATTTTAGCATAATGTTGCCATGGGTGATTCCTGTCGTCGAAATTGACACCACTCAGCACTATGTCACGGCCTGAACCGCGACGCTGATTTTCAGTGGCGCCAACGTGACACACGAACGAAGAGACAGCGGTTGCCCACATATACACTGATTTAAATAATAACTAATAAGAGAATACAATATATAGTAGAAAAATGGAATAGAGGAGTAAAATATAAATATTCATAATATTATTATTTTTACTGAATCTCATTATAACCCGCTGGTTAGCCGATGGTTATAATGACTGGCTTTAACTGAGGTTTGCATGATATATAATTGGGCAATTCGAGCATGCGGTGTGAAAACTACTATTATTTGTTTTGTTTGTAATCAGTTTGACGAAAAATATACACCGGATTGGCGATTGGAAGAAGAACCACTAAAACGGAAAGAAGATAAGTACCTTGAGCGCGACAGGCCCTTTAGAATATCTCCGGCGCACAAACAAACAGAGAAATGGGCTAACAGCGGCAGTAGATACAATCCTAATAAGGTAATTATTATGTATTTACTACTATTTACTCCTACTCTTTAAAATTATATAGCTTCATGGATTTTATAAATCGCGTTTCTCAACATTATGGAACATAGGAATTTTAGTGGCAAAAACGTCAATTAACTAGGGACTTCCTTCCGATATTTAATTTATCGATAACTGTTTCAAAGTGAAATTTCATAGTAGATAGGTATTAAGTTCATCGGATAAACATCGAAGTTTTTTAAAATAAAATTTAGTTTTTAACGTGTTTCTTAGTTAAAAACTTAATACCTACTGCATAAAAGTTATGCAAGTTGCATGCTCATATTATACGTTATCTCATAGTCATACCTGTCATATGAAAATTCAATTTATGGATAAATTAATATCCTTCGTCCCTACGACAATTTTGTTCGTGCCACAAAAACTCCTATGTCTGGAGATCACCAAAACTCGTGCGAAAACTGAAGTAGTTTATAAAAAGATAAGGCTTGCAGTGCGCCGCCCTGAAATTAGTCTTGCCACGCGCTCATAAAAGCACCACTTGGGAAAGTGGGTCTGATGAAGGACTGGGATAACCACCGGAGCCACGATGAGATATCTTCTAAGCGACTTACTCATCATAATGCATTGTGGTGAAAGGAGATGAAAGGAGTTGATGGTGAAGTACCAGGAGAATTCCATGAAAATTTATTGAAGTATGGGAGGTAGAGGACCATTGAGCAGTCGGGATGTTCGGGCACTACTTTATTAGGTACCTACCGACGACGTGGCTACCTTCTCGAGCACGTCAAAAGATAAAAAAAGATAAAAGAAATTTATTCAGTAAGTAGGCCGCTCGGGCACTTTTACACGTCAAGATACTACCAGCGCTTCCCAAGAGGAGAGGTAGAGGACCATTGAGCAGTCGGGATGTTCGGGCACTACTTTATTAGGTACCTACCGACGACGTGGCTACCTTCTCGAGCACATCAAAAGATAAAAAAAGATAAAAGAAATTTATTCAGTAAGTAGGCCGCTCGGGCACTTTTACACGTCAAGATACTACCAGCGCTTCCCAAGAGGAGACCACTGCTGAGAAGAAACGCCGCAAGAAACTCAGCAGTCAGTCATTTTTTAAACATATTTCATATTTCATATTACAATGGTACAACTTATTCTAGCATTATACAAAGCTACAAGTATTAAATTAAATATAATATCAAATAACAGTAGTTCAGCAGGAAAACATGCCAAAAATCTTACGGGAGAGAAAGATAGAAAAGAATAAAATAAATAAAATAGAATCAACTACTTATATATGTATGTGTATATGAGATGGTGCAAGATGACCACATAAAAGTTTCGATATGTTTTCCTGCATCAACGGTGTCCCCCAGACAAGAAAAAGCAGGATAAAGCTTTTGCATTTGAACAAATTATTATTGACTAAGTTTCGGGTGTAGCCCATGCATTTTTGTCTGTTAGAATTCTGATAGTCCTCGACCCTATAATGCGCTTTAGACATTAACGACCTTTTCAAATATTTTTTAAATGCTGGAAAGGGTAACTTTAAAGCTACTTCAGGTAATTTATTATAGAAATAAATGCATTGACCAACAAATGATTTATATACTTTACGGGCACGGAATTTTCGAATAGCGATTTCATTTTTATTTCTAGTATTTAAATTCGTCGTTCCCGATCCAGTAATACAGGAGCACCATTGCATTTGCGCCATTCCAAATCCCAAGTATTGTTATATAAAAAGTCGGAAGGTTCGGGCACTTCTGGAAGGTAGATCCCGAACCTCCAGACTGCCCAATACCCTACTTCAAATATTATATTTCAATAATTGAATTATTCAGTACGAAATGTCAGTTGCAAACGCCAAATAGACAATTCCAAGGACCGGACATTATTTCACGCAAACACTATTAAGTTTTTGATGTCGAAGGCACATACATTTTCAGGATAATCCAGAAACTTTGAATTGCTATTGCGCTACAGTTTTCAAAAGATATATCCTCCTGGGCACGGGCGCGGTCATAACAACCCGTCACATACTGACTACGGCTTCGTCCACTGAATTGGTCCTGAGAAAATATGGTAAACAAAAACATTTAACCAATATATTGGGAGCTTGGTACGACGTTGACGCAGACAGATTCAACAGCTCTATGTATATGACCCCAGCCAGAATCCACTACCATCCGAAGGTATTATTCGACTAATCTTGCATCTATAGTTATAACATTGTAGGTAAGTAATTATAAATTATACAGTATGTTTAGTACAATGCGACACTTCTTATTAGGCTTATCTATCTATATTCTGCATGGGTTTAACACATGGAGGATTAGTAGAAAGACAAGGACTAAACGAAATGTTCGGCAATAAGTGGATTGGTCGCTCGCAGCGCCGTCCGGCCATTTTGATGGTATTTAAAAAGAGTATTAAACTCAAACAATTGAAATTGCGCAGTGTTTATTATTATTAGTAACTCGTGGCATTTACGTTGCACTTGACAGATCAGTGATGAGACAAGTTTTCTAAGTGCCTTTTACAGAAAAAAAAATACCTTCATCGTCTTAACATATGACTAAGTAGGTTTGATCACTTGTTTAAAAACATCAATGTCAATGTCAATGATATTGTCATTCATTTACTCGTAATAATTATTACGAGACATGTTGCGAAACTTTTTTTTTGGAAATAATGGAGGAATTCAAAGAAAAAATCAATAAAAATACGCTGCAACTTTTCAATACAATGCTTTTTTTACCCATTATGTCAGTGTAGTCGGGATTTTCTTACACAAAGTGGATTTTATCAAGTAGAAGACAGGCAGACTTGTAAAAATTTAGAACTAATATTAATTGTTTATCACGGATGTCATATATTAAATGATAGAAAAACCTTTTTTTCTAATTGGTTTCCTTTTCACGACTCGTACAGGAAGAATTGTGACATCACTAGTCTGTTAGAAACTGTCAAGTGCTACCTAAATGCCACGAGTTACCGATGTGTAGTTATAATTTTCATCACACTTGCTCGTAAATAGTGTCCTAACATGCTAGAAAACTCGACCGTAAATCCAAAATAATACCCGCGGGCCTTTTTTTTACCATTACGCCCTATCGTACGTAAAAGCTTTTTTTTTAAATATAATGCGTGGACTCAAACTATCATTATACGTCAGGACCCCAATTCTTGTGCCATAAG
The DNA here is from genome assembly GCA_923062465.1 of Acleris sparsana. Classification (NCBI taxonomy): domain Eukaryota; kingdom Metazoa; phylum Arthropoda; class Insecta; order Lepidoptera; family Tortricidae; genus Acleris; species Acleris sparsana. Next base: position 9,418,216 of record OV281307.1, on the reverse strand, counting down.
ATATGAAATTTCATTCGAGATAAAATGTCAGTTGCATACAATTTTCTAAAAATCTCGCGTATAAAATATTGATCTCGACTGTCACTAGAATCGGACTCCTGAACACGTTTGACGTTATCTTTGATAAGTCATAGACAATGATGTAGTCTGCCGCTAATTTATAAATAATATCTTTTGTCTGATTTTATCTCATTTTCTCGCAATTGTGATGAAAAACATTGTATGTTACACGGGTGGTAAAGGAATTACAAAGCTCGAGTCATTAAAGCCCTCAGCCTACGGCTTCGGGCTTCTAACAAACTCTCGTTTGTAATTCTGCCTTTACCACCCTTAATACACAATGTACTATTACCATGGTCGCTTACGTCAAATTATAGCGACTGAAATTTTTTTAAAAATAATAATTAAATAAATAATATTTGAAGGCTTATTGCCGAAGGATTAGTACTGCAATAATTAACGCACCATAGCCATATTCTCCACCTAAACATGAACAGGTCAGGAGGTCACATAATATGATAAAGTCGGTTGTGTTCCTCTATCTGGATCTCAATAACCATAACGCCTATGTGTCTATTCTTTGGATATTATTAAACTAGGTCATATTGCCTTGGGATTGTAAAACGTGAAAACACGATTAGAAACAAAATCCTCGATAGGTAGTTAGGTATATTTTCAAACATGACCATTTTCGCATATTTTAGGTTGAATCTTCGGAACCCTATGATCTCTAACGACGATTTTTGATTCAATAGTTGACTACTTATATCTTCTTAGTCCTGGTCAACCGTTTTTTTGATATATTTTGTAGTCTTGAAGTAAACTGCAACTACACTCAGGAGCGATTTTCATACTAAAGAAGCTATTTCGAAGCCTTGGTTCCTCGCCAGGGAATGCTTTTAGTGAAATCTGATGATGAATACCTCGAGCATCGATACAGGACTTCCAGAGTGCCTAAGATACCCAACTGAATGAATCTGCGGTTAACGCGGGAATTGTGCATGTTCAGAAAAACATCTAAAATGGCAATAAAATGTAACGAAATCCAAGTGCTGACCCAAACTCCCGCTGTGGTGTTAACTGATTGTGCGATCAGTTAGGTATCTTAAGAACTTTTGACCTCCTCTATTGAACCTCGGAGTATCCACCATTAAACCTCACTCAAAACAACCCCTGGCGAGGAACCAAGGCTTCGAAATAGTCTCGTTTTTATGAAAAACGAACTCTGACACGGTATTTTTGCTCCTGAGTGTATTTGAATTTGACTCTGTAATCAAGGCGCGCGCCTTCTACCTTTACAAACTATCTCCGTCTCCCGTTTTTTGCGCGGAATCACATTAAACCATCCCTGTTTATTCTTGTGTGGGCGTGGCATTATATTTGGCATCTTAAAGGTTTGCTTCTTGTCATGTTATTGTCTATACTCATATTATAAAGAGATTAAGTTTGTGAGGGGTAATCTCTGGATCTACTGAATCGATTTTGAAAATTCTTTTACCAATACAAAGCCACGTTATTTGTGAGTGTCATAGGCTATATATTGCAAAAAAATATTTCCCAACGAAGTGGGCACGGGAACAGCTAGTATATAATACTTTCAACCTTATGGATATCGTCTATCCATTGCTTTGGCTACTAAGTTATGAATCGACCGGAAACGAAATCTCAAAAGTAAAACCATTATTTAGGCTTCTGTAAGAAGGTAAAACCAGTGAAATGCGAGCCGGACTCGCGCACCAAGGGTTCCGTACCACCGCACTGTAAATATTATTACATTCCGATTTGAATTCGGTCTCGAATCGAATGAATCAGCGCGAGCCCATCACACACTTGACCATTTTCTTCAGGGTCCGCAATATAATCATACCAAATTCGACGCTGGTATGTCTTACTGTTTTTACGATACAACAATAACAAAAACATGTTGAAAAAAACGGTTCTTGTATGGGGCCCTTTATTATTTCACTTCTTTATTTTTTTATATTTATTTCTTAATCCGCCGTAATAACACATATTCTAAAGAAAAACTCATTATACAGGGTGGAAAAAATCTATGGGCCCTGGAGGGGAACTACCTTAAATCCTTTAGTTAGCTCATTTTACTGAAAGGAAACATTCCTTTATTTTTAAAAAGAAACAAAACTGCATTTAACGATTTTTAAAATTTTGCTTGTCTTTCCCGGGAATCGAACCAACTAAAAATAAAAAAATAAACCCTCGCTATTTTATTATAAAAAAAGGTAGGATTATTGTTCAGGATAAAATGTCTAATAAACATTTGGTCTTACACTCATCTGTTGTACGAGATGCCCATGAATAATATTTATTACAAGTTCTTTATTAACAATACCTAGTACTGTTCACGTGTAACAAGTAAATGACACGTTATAACGACAGTACGATTCCTTCTTACACTAGACGTTCTTTCTGACGAAAAGTTTAATAATGGAACGTAATTTTTTGCAACGCGGGGCAACAAATTTGAAATTCGAACGATAACATTTTTAAAAACTATTATATAAAAAAGAGTACTCGTTCGAATTTCAAATTTTGTTTTGTTTTGCTTTCATTCCGTAATTCTGTAATAATGGCGTATCAAGAACATTTCGATGCTGGATTTTTATTTTTAGTTGGTTCGATTCCCGGGTGAGACAAGCAAAATTTTAAAAATCGTTAAATGCAGTTTTGTTTCTTTTTAAAAATGAAGGAATGTTTCCTTTCAGTAAAATGAGCTAACTAAAGGATTTAAGGTAGTTCCCCTCCAGGGCCCATAGATTTTTCCACCCTGTATTATTACGAGCCAAAAATTTATAAAACTTCGCCTTATCTCTAAAGTGGATCAAAAATCCGGACGTAAAGATAAATATACGCGACAAATAAAAAAAATCAAATTTTACAGTATCCCGTTTAACCTGTTAATTTTCAGTTCATCATGCCGGAAAATATAAATGTGTCCCATCCGTTGCCGATCTATCAGGACTTGGCCATATGGGCGGCGACATACCCTTTCCAAGGACGCTTTTGGTATGGCCCGCGAGCTTACATATGTCAAAGAGCTGGGTCAAATTGGTAAGATATTTCGAGGAATCCTTTGTAAAATATAGTATAAAAAAAACCGACTTCAAAACGCTAGAAATTAGATCTTTTAAAAGGGTCAGTCCAACTGAAGTCGGTTTCTAAGAATATAGGTTTATCTAATATCATTCCCCAACTAAGCTGTTGCAGTATTTATATTTGGCAAACCAATCTTAACCATATTTATATTTATAATTTTTTATTTGGTCAAATTATTATTTGGCAAATAGTAGTTTAGCAAACATTTTGCTAAGGCAAAGCCAAAATAGTTATTTATGAATCTGGTACATAATTAAACTTCTTAAGGTAATTATGTACCTTTGCATACATAACTTTTTCTACAAGGTTAAAAATAAAACTAAAAAGTTTGTTTTATAAAAATAAAAATATTATTGTATAATAATATTTTTATTTTTATAATATTATATATTAATACACTGTCTTTGCTGACGAATAACGATTAACTGAATAAGACGCCCAATACCGTGGCCCAACGCATTGGCCCAATGTGTGCAGGAGCCATAAGAAGTATGAAAGGCGGAACTTTTTAAGGAAGACAAGTAAGAGTAACTAGGAAGGGTATTTAGACATGGCGGCTTGCTGCGAACGGTTGTGAAATAATGGTGTTAGTGGATATTGAGCAGAGTTGGATGAATACTTTGTTCATGAGGGGAAAATAAACTTTTGTATATCCCGAATACGGAGTTTTACTACACAGGAAAGTTAACACAAATATTATTTTCTTGTTGGTTTACAGGATGCAAAGACTCTCCCCCTTACCGGGGGTTGCTCACGAAATGCATGAAGCAATCTTGGTGGGATTCCAGTTCATGGTGTGGTATAAAAAAAAGCCCATGCCGTGGTTTAAATACGCGATGAAAACAAAATCTTTCATGAAAAATTGTCCGAAGGTAGTGTATATGTACTTATTTCAGGAGCGCACTTAGGTCCTGAGGGTTTATTGCCTAACACAATCACAATCGCCATCGCTTCCATTTTGAAAGCATTAGGCAATGAGCTAGCCGTTTCTGGGCATCGAGTCACATATAATTATAGCATACTAGAGGCCGCCCGCGACTTCGTACGCGTAGAAATATTTTCCCGCTACTCCATTTTCAAAAATGCTTTCTTAATGCTCACTCACATCATGAAAGGAACCCATGTACCAAATTTCAAGTTTCTAGCTTGAGTAGTTTCGGCTGTGCGTTGATATACCTAGACTCAGGAGCAAAAATACCGGGTCAGAGTGCGTTTTTCATACAAACGAGACTATTTCGAAGCCTTGGTTCCTCGCCAAGAGTTGTTTTGAGTGAGGTTTAATGGTGGATACTCCGAGGATCAATAGAGGAGGTCAAAAGTTCTTAAGATACCTAACTGATCGCACAATCAGTTAACACCGCAGCGGGAGAGTTTGGGTCAGCATTAGGATTTCCTTACATTTTATTGCCATTTTAGATGTTTTTCTGAACATGCACAATTCCGGCGTTAACCGCAGATTCATTCAGTTGGGTATCCTAGGCACTCTGGAAGTCCTGTATCGATGCTCGGGGGATTCATCATCAGATTTCACTAAAAGCATTCCCTGGCGAGGAACCAGGGCTTCGAAATAGCCTCTTTAGTATGAAAAACGCACTCTGACCCGTTTTTTTGCTCCTGAGTGTATAAGTCAGTGAGTCAGGTATGCTCATATACTCATATACTCATATACTCATTTATTCATAATAATATGCCTTTTGTATATATAAACTAGAGGACGCCTGCGACTTCGTATGCGCAGAATTAGTTTCCCGCCACTATTTTAACCTCTTATGGGGTGAATTTCCAAAAATCCTTTCCTAGTGCTCACTTACATCATGGAAGGAACCCCTGTACCAAATTTCAAGTTCCGAGGAACAGTAGTTTTGGCTGTGCGTTGATATATAAGTCAGTCAGATTTGCCTTTTATATACATAGATAGATAGATAGATGATGAATAGAGGGCGCCCGGGACCTCGTACTCGTAGAATTAGTTTGCCGCTACTCCCGCTACTTCTTTCCGGGAAATCCTTTCTTACTGCCTCTAGACCTCACAAGGAAACTGTGTTCATCTTTAGACTTAGCGGTTTGGGTATTTGCATTGCACCAAGCTTTTATTTTAGTTCAACGGTTTTTTAATAAAATCGGATTATGTCAAAATAAGATGTTATGTAAATTAAAAACCGTAAGGAGTATTGATATCAACTTCGAGGCAAATCTCAAAAATAACTTTCTACCCCGTTTTTCACCCACTTGAGGGATGAATTTCAATAAAATACGAAACTCGTCTTCCATCAATTGTGTAAATAATGTTTATGCGGAATTTGAAGTAGGTTGTACCAAGGAATCACGTTGTCCCATACAAACTTTGCCCCCTCTTTTTCACCCCCTTAGGGGTAGAATTTTGGAAAATCCTTACTTATCGGATCCCTACGTCATACAAAGAACACACCCTCCAAGTTTCAGGTCCCTACGATTAGCAGTTTAAGCTGTGCGTTGATCCGTCAGTCAGTCAGTCACTCATTCAGGACAAACCATTTTATATGTATAGTTGTATGATAGTTGTACAGGGGAACACAATAAAATTCCGAATTACTTTTTTCCGAATATTCATTTGGGAGAATTTTAATTTTTCCGTAACCTAGGAGCTGAAGCTATTTTAGATTAAATGCATAATAATTTGTCATACGTAGGTTAGGTAAGGTTTGATTTATAAGCGATAACAAAAAGTCCGTATTCTATCAAAAATTTGAGTTCGGAATTATGGAAATTCAGAATTTTGTTCAATCTAGAATTATGACTCTTCGGAATTATGTACCTAGTGTACCCGATAGTACAGTCACCAGTACTAATATATTAATATTATCCAACATTGGGTGTAAAATATCTGACAAGACATTTCAGATTGTTTTGCGCCCAATGTTGGATATATCATTGCTTGGGACTGTACCAGATTAGATTACTCAAGCCGCTTACAGTAGTTTATCTACATGCATATTGCAAAATCTCCTACAACTCACTTTTTACGTGGTAAATTACACGTTTATTGTTAATCCGAACGCAACTGAAGGTTTTGGTTCATTTGTCTGCATTTTCACAAGATAGAGCAGTCTTTTTTTCGGAGAATATTTTTTTCCATATTTTTTACTTTAGGTTATGTTTGGTTAGGTTTGTTTTATAATAACAATCCTGTGGGCTAGACAAGTTGCCATCGAATACAAACTCTAGCGTTTGGTGATCACGTATCGCTTTGCGTTGTCAAACATGCTAGCCAAGTTGCTCTTAGGGCCGTATTAATAAACTCAGCTTGACTGTGAGGCCCGTCACAAGATACGTCAAAGTAAACGCCAAACCATCTCGAGACGAGCATTAGAGTTGAGATCAGTTTATTAATACGGGCCTTAGTTACCGATGTTAATATCGTGATAGTGCTCGTGTTGAATTATTCAAGCTATTGCCATCTGTCAATATCTTGATGTACTACTTGAACTGATTGGGACGTTACATGACGTTCATAGCTTAGTAGGCATGTCGATTCAGTGCTGCCTCTGGTGGCGAAACCACAGAAACTTATAATCATGCTGGCAATCGACTTTAGGACGGCACCCATTTTCGATTCGCGACTAAGTATCTGTAGAGTATAATAATCTGTGACAATACTAACCGGATGTGCGGCCGGAGAAGTCATATCAATTTCCCGGATTCCACCAATACCAACGGTTCTACCTTTCCATTTTAAACGATTGCAATTTCCCGTTTGTGAAAAGTCAGCTGTAAACATTGCATATAGAGAGATTCTGTGAAAACTGGCATTCATGATTTGAATTGAATTTAAAATCTCAATTTCGCAAATAGTGTCAGGACGTCTTTGAAAATTGTCTTAAAATAAAACCTCTATGCATATGCACCCACCTATCTATAATTTGAAAAGTATATTATTCCCTATGATCAATAAAAGATAATATTATTTTGATAAAAGTTCAGAAAATATTTGATACTCGTAAATAACCTGACCAGGGCCTATGGATGTTTGAATGTTTGTGTTTGAATCACGTTTAAATGGCGGAACGGATTTAAATGTGATTTTGCACACGTCTTCATCCTTGGTTGACAGGATAATTTATATCCTGGATAATTTGTCAATAACCGTGGTATCCATAAACGACTTCATTTACATACTAGTATGTTGATATTGACTACCTACCTAATAGGACTGACATCCCTCAAAAAATAAATGTAAAAAAATGGCCAAGTTCTCTTATGCAACCAAAAGTAGTGGTATCTGAAAAGGTGCCAAGTTTGGCACTAGATTCAATATTTATTTATTTTTATTCAAATAAGATAAATCAATTAATTGATACTAATTAATTTTGAGTCCTTATTTGACTACTTGTTGCAACTGGTTACAATATCATGTGATGAGTTAGGTAGGTACCTATTAAAGAAAACTGCCAAGTAAGAGCGGAAAATTTATTCCATAAATTGGTTTGTTAAATCTAAACAAAATAATGACGCATTTGAATAAATAAATAAATATGGAATGTGCCATTTTCAGATACCACTTGTTTTTTATTTTTTATATACAAGCGCATGGCATGGCACGGCGCTCAAAGTAAGCCGATTCATACCATGGGATTTTTCGGCATCCTGTAGGGTCCTTGAGCGTCCTTACGTATTCCAATGCATACTTTGCCGTGCCATACCACGTCGTGCCGCTGGCAGGCTTGAGCGTCCTTCAACATTCCAACAAATATTTGCCGTGCCATGCAACGCCGTGCCGCTGGCAGGCTTGAGCGCACCTCAGCATTTCAGTGAATACTTTGCCGTGCCATGCCACGCCGTGCCGCTGGCAGGCTTGAGCGTCCTTCAACATTCTAATAAATACTTTGCCGTGCCATGGTACGCCGTGCCGCTGGCAGGGTTGAGCGCACCTTAGCATTCCAGTGAATACTTTGCCGTGCCATGCCACGCCGTGCCGCTGGCAGGCTTGAGCGTCCTTCAACATTCCAATAAATACTTTGCCGTGCCATGCCACGCCTTGCCGCTGGCAGGCTTGAGCGTCCTTCAACATTCTAATAAATACTTTGCCGTGCCATGGTACGCCGTGCCGCGGGCAGGGTTGAGCGCACCTTAGCATTCCAGTGAATACTTTGCCGTGCCATGCCACGCCGTGCCGCTGGCAGGCTTGAGCGTCCTTCAACATTCCAATAAATACTTTGCCGTGCCATGCCACGCCGTGCCGCTGGCAGGCTTGAGCGTCCCTCAGCATTCCAATAAATATTTTGCCGTGCCGTGCCGTTGGTGAGCGCCAGCCTAATGGTTTCTGAAGGCACAAATGATTAGGTCTGATTAGGATATGGATGTATAAACAATTTTTTATTTCTTTTTAGTCTGAATGGGGTTGGTTCTTCTGTATCAAAGGCAGATTAGCTATGAGAGGGATAGACAGCGGAATGATGATGCATAGGAACACGAAAGGGGAGACATGGCTCTACGAGGGTTTGTGGGCGGTTGGCGCCTTCTCTATGACCTTACGGGCCGACAAGCCGGTCCACTACTTCACACCCATAGAAAACTATGACGCACTGGAATGGATGTATAAGGCCTACATGGGTTTATTACCGTACCGGTACTTGGATCATCGATACGATGACTCTCGTGATATGGCGCCAGTACCTAAGACCTGGAATTTAATACTATGGAACTACCCAGTTGGAGAAGAATCAATAACCGAGCCTGCTGGGTGGTTTGGAAAATAGAAAGCATAATAATATAATCAACGCACACACAAAATTAATACAAATGACAACCAAAAGAAAATAAAAACATGGCGTTGAAAACGGCCCCATAGGCTTATAAAGGATGTGCCAGGAAGTGGAATCAAGCGAAAGTCCAGAAGTAGAGCACCTTAAGGGGCATGCGAATCACCCTCGTGTATGTTCCGCAATTTTTCTTGGTTTAGGAGCTATGGTCTTTTATCTCATTTTCTACTAAACTGCCACCACAGAAACATTATGCCCATACCGACTACAATAATTAAGATATAGGCAGATAATTTTTTATGTGTTGCTAAATCTTAATTACGTCAAAAAATAGTTTCAGTCAATACCCCGTTGATAAAGTCTCAAGTTTTACATTTTTTTCCAAATTTATGTTGACAGATTGTACTTTGACTGGTTTTAGATAAAATTAAATAAAATTATAAGGGATTCACATATTGCGTAAGATGTATTTTATCTGTGAAAGGATCTGCTTAAAGTATGCTTCAGGCTTATTATTCCAGTAAGTTTATTCATCACGAGTTTGCGTCAAATCCGGTGGTTCCGATTTTTTGCACACTTGTTTAATGATTTTAGCCCAATGAATAAAGTTTGTGACCTCGAGCGCCGAACGCAACTTTGTCAAAAATAAAAACTTGTGAATATGTCGTTAGGACTAATTTTTAATAGTACCTTTAATAAGTTCTAAATTTGCTATAATATGAGACTAGCATTGTCTCTGTTGACCCAATATTTTCCAAGATAAAGCCTTTCAAAAATCAACCATTTTTGAACCCCGCAATTTTTTTGAACAGTCTTGATGAGGTGCGGTAACAACTATTGGCCAGGGCTGCGACGAAAACCAGGTTCAATCTGGCCAGGCTACCTCCTTCACGAGACTGCTCGATTTCACTTGTATTTGATTTGTTTTGTCCGCAAGGAGTGAAATCGAGCAGTTTCGTGTATAATTGAGAAGTTTCTCGTGTAGGAGGTAACTTGGCCAGATTGAAGCTGGTTTTCGTCGCAGCCCTGGCAAATAGTTGGTCCGCAGCTCGTAAAGGTTGTTCAAAAAATTGCGTAGTTGGAAAAAATGATGAATTTTGAAATGCTTTATCTCAGAAGTTTTTAGGTCTACAGAGACAATTATAAAGATAAAAGATAAAATAGAAAAAATGAAAAAAAAACAAATGTATTACTAAAAACTAGTTCCTTAGGGTTATAATCGCCAAAATATGAATAAAGTCCGAAATTTTCGCGGTTATTTATATTTTTGACATAGTTCGTTGGGCCAACATCATAAACAAGTCTGGAAACAATCAGAACTACCGGATTTGACGCAAACTACTTTCAACCGCCAATTTTACTGGAGTATAATTATCTTTTATTATTTACATTTGAATTTGATAGAAAGTGAGAAAGCATATTTTAAGTAAAATATGTATGTTTATTGCGTTTTTGGATAAGGAGTAGTTTCCTTTTAGGGAATTCCAATGCGGCGCACGCTTTGCACGGGTTTGAATTCGCTTCGTATTGAAATTTCAGTGCCCTTACTATGAGTTCTAATTTCCGCACCTACTCGCTAGCGAGTCGAATGCTCTGTCCCTCGCACTCTATAACTAATTTTATTACCTATGTGAGGGACAGAGCCTTCGATTCGACTTACTAGCGAGTATGGTAATTGTAACTCATGATGACGGCACTGATATGCCTACAGGCGGCAGACGCATGAAGTGACGTCAATTACGACATTGACACACGCCTAGAACATTTAATCTCGTATCTTATCGAATAGTTAGATAGGAAAAGCACTCATGCTCCCTAAAGAATAAAGACCCTATCTAACTATTCGATGAGATACGAGGTTAAGAAAATAAAAGGACGATTTGATCCCCGTGGCTCTCGTGTGTAGTGTGTGTGCGTAGCGTGCGCCGCGAGGGAATCCCCACTCAAGGTTATTTCAGAGTTCCTGACAATTTCTAGTTTTTTAAGGTTCCGTATCCGAACGGTAGCCCAACGAGACCCTATCTACACAGTCCTTCCGTTCGTCCGTCTTCGTCCGTTCGTCCGTCTTCGTCCGTTCTGTATATTTCGGACCGAAATAGATAGCGGGTTATTATTTTGAGAATATGTGTCATTACAGCGGCTTTACTAACAACACACGTACAGTTAATTCTCATTGCTCACTTGTCTATCACATCAGGTAACAGCCTGGAATGATAGATTTAAGTTATTTAATAAATAAATGAAATAAAGTGGTATAATGAAGGGGGTGCCGAACGTGTTTTAATTTTTGTTGTATCGTAAAAACGGTCAAACATACAAGCGTCAAATTTTGTACAATAACAAACAATAAATACAAAAAATGGAAGTGTGAGATGGGGTCGCGCTGGTTTGATTCAAAATCTAAATCAAATCGGAATGTAATAATACCCACTGTGTTGCGGCACGGAACCCTTGCTGAGCTAGTGCAACTCACTATTGACGAGTTGTTTAAAAATTGTCCGGAGTAACATTCACTGGTTTGTATACTGCTATGTAATGTAAAATTATGCAAAACTGATTGGTGGAGTAAAATGAATTGTTAAAAGTTCTTGGTGTTTCAGTTTTATTATTCCTAAAGTCATTAAGTAACCAGTAAAGTACAGGGCCTCTTATTCTTCTCGCTCGTTATAAGCATATTGTATTAACATGTTATAGTATTATCAACGTTAAGATATCTCGCTGTCTTTAGTGCCTTTACTCCCACAAGTGGGAATAGTGTAAGGGCCGTATTAATAAACTCATCTTGTATGTGGGGCTCGTCACAAGATGCGTCAAAGTAAACGCCACACCATAGAACACTGGCATTTTTTGACGTATCTCGAGACGAGCATTAGAGTTGAGATCAGTTTATTAATACGGGCCTAAGAGCCATCGACACTAAACCTAGGTCGATAAGACTAGTTGTATATATAGGTAATTAGTCACGTCATTAAGGGAACACGAGATGGCGATGCCGCAATACAAAAACCTGGCTGCCGTGACCTTCAATCGCTGCAGCAACCACTCTCTCTGTTTGGAAAATGCAGCAGTGATTTCTCGTGCAAATTGATGATCTTTCAGATGAGATTTGGGTTTTTTAGAAGATCTGATATAATAGATACTTAAATACGAGGTGTCGCTTATTCTGCTGCTGTTACTGATTAGGCCAATCAAGGGGGCTGCAGCACTGCATTGTCGTATAGTCCTACCCCTGCCCTGTTACGAAGAATAAATTATAGTTATCTTCTTATCATGCTAGAAAACGAGCAAATTAAAAAAAAACCTTTGCCAGGGTTTTTGCATTCCAGCATTTGCATGAATAGGCAAATTTACAAAATAACAGAAAATAACAATTGGTACATCCGAAAAGCTGACATATTAAATAGTAGATTGTACAACAAGTGCATAAAACGAGCCTTTTACCCGAGACGTGCATATAGCCACACGAGCCGGAACGGCGAGTGTGGATAGTCACGTCGAGGGTAAAATGGGTTTTATGCTCGAATTTTACACTCTGCTTTTCACTTCGATTGCAAGGAAATAAAACAAGAAGCACATACTGAGATAGATTTTCTTCGATTTAGGCGGCAACATCTTCTCAATTACATCTTTCGCACTTCTTTCCATTAAAGTCTCAGGCGAAATCATTATTTGATCGTCACTATCACTACTCGAGGACATTGTTTAACTACTTATTGAATTTTCAAACGCGACACAACAAAATTTGCTAGTTTCTAGTTTTGTTTAACGAAAAATTTGCTTCGCGCCTCACAATTTTTCTTAAACTTTATTTTTATTTTTACTATGTGACGTTTGACTATGGTCAAACGCCACATAGTAATTAATGCCAAGCCTTAATGCCAAGTTATTATAAATATTTGCGTTATATTTTTTTACTTAAATGCACGCCCGTATTATTCGTAAATTTGTATTTAGATAATTATATATATGTCGTAATTAAATTAAGAAATAACCTAAATCTCATAAAAACAAATGAATTAAAATATGGTGTATTATGTATGTGGCTGTAAGGCCAGATTACCTTCTTAACTTCATTTTTTTAATTTTCGACTGTGACGTTTGACAGGTTTGACTATGGTCTGATGCTTAATGCCAAGTTATTATAAATATTTGCGTTGTATTTTTTTACCGCAAATGCACGCCGTAGGTATTATTCGTAAATTTGTATTTAGATAGTTTTACAAATGTCGTAATTAAATTAAGATGTAACCAAAATCTCATAAAAATATATCAATTAAATGAAGGTGTATTGTGTGAAGGCTGTAAGGCCTGATTGCCTTAGTCTTAAAAGAAGAAATTACTTTATGCACTAGTGCATAAAATGCGATTTTATGCAGCCTATACCCAGCATAAAGAAGGACTTTACGAGCATGAGAAGTGAAAAAGTAATAATAATTATCTGCTTTAATAAAATATATACATAAAAAAATATATTAATTTATACTACCACATACGTAAACAGCCATTAAAACCTACAAAAGAGCCAAGTAACAAGACTCACGCTAGGATAGAGCAATTCCATCTAAGTCCTCAGGATTGGCAACGCATTTGCAGTCGTGAGATGTCTTCGTAACATTTCTTTTTCCTTTGCCCCGCTGCGACTTGAACAGCTATTACCGCGGGAATATGGCGTTTCCACAATGAAGTGATTTCGCCAGTGTCAAGTAAATATAAGTATAAATCAATATAGCAATAAAACACAATCCAATCTTCTCTAGGAATATTGGTGTCAACGTTGTACAGTGATAATAATATGTAGGACAGAGGCCAAGATAGTTTTAACCTCTGTACCACTGCGAGTCCACTTGAAACGAGAAGTAAGACGTCAGATACACGAAACAAGTCCAAGCCTTCTATTACTGTGCAACACAAAGGCATAAAAAGCACAAATCACTACCAGAAAAGAACTTTGAACACCTAAATACACAAAAAAACAAAAATAAAACAAATTGTACTATCAGCCCATTGGAACCTTGACCCACCATAGAACTCTGTCACAGTGACGTTACGACTGAAGTCATAAGAAGTGTCAAAGAAATTGTTTTATAATATCACTGTGACACCGTTCTATGGTGGGTCAGGGTTCCAATGGGCTGATAGTACATCTGCCATCTTTTAACGTTGCAAATGGCCCCCATTGTCAAGATAGGGGCAAGTGGCCTGCATTATTACTTTTGACATATTATCGTATTGTCAAGGTTACAACAGCTCCTATTTACTAGACATTAATGGTGGCTGAGTTAAAAAAAATTGATGACATGTCAGAGGCAATATGGCTTTGCTGAGCAGAATCGTCCCTGAATTCGTGAGCTTGAAACACTAACAAAATAATACCGACCCAAACTAGGTTATCCAATAAACAATAAGTACTTATCATATATGCAAAACAAGGGACCGTGCCAGCCATTACTTTGTCCCTACTAAATATTGCGCAGAGACCCCTCGCGATAATCTAATTATTTTAACTTATTCGTCTGTCGAAATTCAAATGTTACTTAGAAGACAATATTGCAACTAGATCTTGATCCCTGGATTAAATTTAGAGTTAAAAAATCCTTTTGACATTTTATCGTATTGTCAACGTTACGGGAGCTCTTAGTTGGGTTATTTTCTTTAGGTTTTTTTTTGTGTCCAAGCTGAAGTGGGACTTAGTTTTCCAAAATTTGACCGCCTTTTAAAAAAAAACCTTGAGGACATCGCACGCAGCTGTGTTCAGTTTTCGGCTGTTCACCGCAATTTATGCTGGGGACCGTCCTCGAGTGTCCAAATTCTGGGAGAAAGATGCCGTCTTCCGGTTTTGTTTTGGGACCGCCAGCAGCGGCCTCCATCACAGAATAAATAACAACGCCTACCCTGTTTTGCTACCTCGGTGTTAGTTTTAAGTTTGATACTGTCATGTAAGTTAGTCCGTAAGATATTTGTAATTATTTGCCTTGTTGACATCATCATCATCATCATGTCAGCCGAAAGACGTCCACTGCTGGACATAGGCCTCCCCCAAGGCTTTCCACTCAGACCGGTCTTGTGATTTTCGCATCCACCGCGGTCCCGCGATCCTGACGAGGTCGTCACTCCATCTTGGCGGGGCACATTGTTGACATACAACAGTATAATTATTCTATTCTATAGATAATTAGATAAAGGGCCAACTCTTGACTATCTAACTAAATAGCGATCTGGAAGTTCCAGGCCGTTATAACTCTCAATTTGAGGGCCGCCGCCACTATTCGTGAAGTTTAAATTGGTCGTAAAACGGAAGGCAGCAATACATCTAAGTTATAATGATAACTCGTAGGTTTAGCATAATTATGCATGACGGCGTGTGGTTTTCATGTGTTTCTAAAAGCGAGCTAGATATACAGTTCAGTTATGGTCTTGCTTACTCTGACGTAACTCCGGCACTGGGCTTCTACTTTAAAATCATAGTTCGAACGTAACGCTTGCTCCGTCACTTTCCTTCGACTTCGACGATTGGCGAGTGAAAGGAAAGAAGTATCCATTAGCACTTCTATGGTTTGGGAGTAAGATCCCCGAAGAGCGTCGCCATGTTTGACACTCTTGTTCTAGACTTTGATTGAGTGGCTGGGTTGTGAAGCATGGTACGCCGTGAGCGTGATATGTGCATCTGGCCTTGGCCCGTTGACAGGGAAGATTTCTTATCAAGTGCTGGTATTTTGATAGTTAAACGAGAATTTGTGAACTATCTAGACAAGACTTTTGGTTCTCGTCGCCCGAATAGCCTACACCCTAGTTCGACCATCATGACGCTCCCTTTACCTAATGGTGGGGTGGAGCGTACATGCATATATATGTATACCGAATTACCTACATATTTTGACAACTCGTTTAGCTTAGTGACCCTGCCTACGTAATTGCTTCCCTATGATGAGTGCGAGTATTTCTTTCTGATCAATGGATGTTTTTTATGTTTTTATCTATATTACCTGTTTATGTTTATCGTTGTCAAGTACAGTCAAGGACTTAAATTCCTATACCACTTTGGACTATTTCAAAGTGACGTAATCAATCAAAACGTAAGATTTGACATAGTCTCCTCTTGAGAAGCGCTGGTAGATTTTTGACGTGTAAAAGTGCCCGTTATCTCCCGGAGTATGTCTCCGTTAAAAGGAAACAAAGGGAATAAAAAGCCCTTTTTGGGGGATGGGACTTAATTTTTATTAACTTTTACGTAATTTCGATGGTTTGTGTAAACAACCCTCTATTATGCGCGGTATCGGTCATGTAAGTATGTAAATAAGAGCTTTAGTAACGTTTTAAATATACGAAAGCATATTCCAAACGCAATGGTTACAGGCAGAAAATAGATTGAATACGTATATAAGCATTTCGTCTTTTAAGGTACGAAACCCTGAAAATAATTATTGGAGTCACCTCATTCTTAGCTAAGATAAAAATAACAAGTTTTAAGGTTGTATTCATATATTTGACGTGATCTCTGTTTAGATATTAATGCCTTTGACTGTACACTCAACTGATTATAGGCCACTATGGAATCATGTCAAAGTGACATTATTATTTTAATCCTTAAGAATTCTCTTACGTTTTCGATCCATCCATCGACATAGTTTCATAGTCAGTAGTCCATGAATCAAATAGGTTGACTGTACACTCGGCCTTATAAGCAGATGTAACTCGGGGAACGTTCTAGGGATTTGATATCGATAGATAAGATGTCGATTAAAATTCATACATGATCTGATATCAAATCTCAAAATATAATAAAAGAATAGATATATTATGGATGTCAGACAGTGAGTTAGGAGAGATAATAGTTTGAGGTAATTTTCTGCTAAGAGTTCAAAATAATTTGCTGAGTTTCTTGCGGCGTTTCTTCTCAGCAGTGGTCTCCTCTTGGGAAGCGCCGGTAGTATCTTGACGTGTAAAAGTGCCCGAGCGGCCTAGTTAGTGAATAAATTTCTTTCATCTTTTTTATCTTTAAAGTGGATGTTCTCGTTTAGACGGCAATCTTTAGTACTTATCAAAAATATTTAGAAAATAGTTTAGGTAACTACCTACTTAATATGAGCTAACTACTTAAGATGAACCATTTCAAAATAGAAAAATAATGTTTTTATTTTAAACTAGACGCCCGGGACTTCGTACGCGTAGAATTAGTTTTCCTCTACCCCCTCTATTTTAACCCCTTAGGGGGTGAATTTCCAAAAATAATTTCTTAGTGCTCATTTACATCATGAAAGGAACCCCTGCACTAAATTACATGTTTCTAGGTTGTGCGTTGATATATAAGTCAGTGAGTCAGGTTTGCCTTTTATATATATATAGATGTAGAAAGAAAAAATAATATTTGTTAATATACAATATATTGATTTTGACAGGAACATCGATATGTTTTCGAAAAATTATTGCGTTACATTACTAATAATATGAATCTTTCCCAAAGTAAGCACGCGTCTACTCATAAGTACCTGCACAATTGTGTACCTTGTCGCTTTAACACCTTTTACAGATTAGTGCAGCAGTTCAAACATAACGTTAAAATGACAAAGCACTAAAGTCCTGTGATTCAGTTTTTACTTCTCTCTCACTCGCTCTTAATAAGAGCATATGAGAGCGAGTCAGAGACAAGTGCTAACCCGAAGCTTGAATAAGTAAATAATAATATGAAGCTATCGCACTGTAGGCCAGTCTATAACAACACAAAAAAGGCAATAAACGCAAACCTGTATGTATGTAACTACTTTTCTATATATTTTTAGGTGTTTTGAGAGTAGTTAACATCCAAGTTTGCAACCTTGAAAACCCTGTGCTACCGCTATTGAGCCCGAAGAACTGCGCAATTTTGGCACTTGCCTCAGTATTTTCGAAAAAACTGCCATAAGTACTTTAATAAAGCTACAATCTAAGCTTAATTGGAGCACGCTATGTCTGTTGGTTGCGGAGATACATTAAGTCAAAGATGGGCAATGTGCGCAGATCCCGCTCCACAAACCCTGCTTAAAATGGTGGCTTACAAATGCAAAAAGAGGTTGCTTAGGGTCGTGCACTTGCAGAAAGCCTGGGCTCAAGTGTTGCCACGGGCGAAATTGCAACAACGCCATCTCTATCCTGGACGAGGAGCACGAGGATGCGGATGACACAACACAGTTTATTTGTTTTGAAACCATGTGTTCCATTCTAAAAGTCAAATTTACACTCTTGGTTTTTTTAAGCAATACATACATACATTATTCAGTTCTTTAGCCAAAATCCGATATTTTACTATTTTTGTATTTGAAAAAAAAAAGAAGTTTGAGTACTTTAGTATTAAATTGAAGCTGATTAAATTCCCTACAAATTATTTGTCCATGACTTTTACCTACGAGTTCAGTCAGTATGTCCTTAAAAATGACCCTACCACAAGGCTTTCACTTGTTGAAAAAATGCCTCATCTTTGACTTGCTGTATCTCCGCAACCAATGAACATATTGTGCTCAAGTTACCCTCAAATTGTAGCAATTCTTTATTTATCTTTATTAAAGTAGAAACAAAGATACTAGAAATGCTTCCTTAGGGTAGATTTTCGAAGAAACTGAAACAAGTGCCAACATTTTCGCAGTTTTCCAATTGTATGTTTCTTTCTTTAGTGTATGTTTATTTGAAGCTATATTGTATGAGCCAAAGTGAATGAAACTATGAGGCCTAGAGACTGATTAAATCCCCTACAAATTGTCTCCTATATTTATACCTAGAACCAATTAGTTCAGCTGCTACGAGTCCTGAAAAATGACCCTACCACGAACATTCACTTTTAGAGAAAAAATGCTTATATTTGAGTTGCTGTATATCCGCAACAAATACACATTGTGTGCTTAAATTACGCTCACATTGTAGCAAATTTAGTTGTGTTTATTAAAACACCGAAAATATATTTGAAAAACGCTTTCTTAGGGTAGTTTTTTTTAAGAAACTGAAACAAGTGCCAAAATTTCGTTGTTTTTCGAGTACCGTGGGGTCAGCCCAGGGTTTTCAGGGTTGCAAACTTGGCTGTTAACTAATCTCAAGGGACCTAACAACATATAAAAAAATCGTAGTTACATACGAGTTTGCGATGTTTGATGTCGTTATGGACTGGCCTGTATAAAACCATCGATACTGTACAGTACGATTACTTCCACTTTGACGTTCGGGACATCTTCGGTTTTAATCGTAAAGGTTCGTGTTTTTACATAGAGTAGGCATTTAAAATCCTAGAATTTACTCATATAAAATATTCAAACATATTTAGTATAATCTACATCTACACTAATATTACATATAAAAAGATTTGGTTGTTTGTTCGTTTGTTTGCATTGAATAGGCTCCGAAACTTCGGGACCGATTCGAAAAATTCTTTCACCATTAGAATATCGCATTACCTCCGATGAACATTGGCTGTTTTTTTTTTCTTGCGCGTTCGGAGTCCTGGGCAACAGCTAGTCAATAATAAAACTTCAACCTAAGTATAGAAACTTTATTATTATTCTAATTATTAAAATAGACTTTAATCAACTTTCAATGTATTTTTTTATATATATATCAAAATCAAAGGAATTAGTTTCGAATGAAATTATCTGTAATTAACATTTACTATTTTAATATTTGTGCTTTTAGTGATGCGATGTAATAATTAAATTAAGCCACATCTGTGTTTTTCATAGGTCTACTTCAAAAATATGTCATGGTGGCAGGTGATCTACATTACTGTTTTAGACAGTTAAGTGCACACTGTGATATTATGGATATGCAGCAATGTGTCTCGTGTCATTTGCACTTCCGATCTCTTCCGATAAATGTCGAGAATTGCCGAGTGTCAAAGTCCAATTAATCGTACTGTACCTACTACTAACCAAACAATGCTGATCAGCTTTCTGCAACGTGCGTTTTGCTCTGACAACGATTGCAAGATTAATTCGGTGTTAAAACGACCTTTATGGATTTTCGCAAAATGCTGACGGATAAGTTATAATCCTTACTCTGACGTAATATTATGTGTTGTTTTTAATTGTATAGTTTCTCTGTAATGTTTTTGTTTGGTGTATTGTATTTTATATGATATGACTTTTCCCGAAGTGCTAAATATGTTTACTTATTGTTTTTCTTAATGGTGATAGGTCCTCGTGCAGGGTCCGTCCGGATCGCTACCACCTTTCCTTTCATCATAAATATAAATGATAAAATGACTCGAAAAATATAGGTCACTTTAAGATTTAAATCCATTGATAAAGCTTACCATGACAGTTATGTAACAACGTACCAAGTTTAAGGGCACTGCTTTTTTAAATTATATGACGTCACATGGCATACACTTGTGACGCAATACCAAATTCGTAATCATTGCGATGGCGAGAGGGGCGGAAAGGAAAACGACACAAAGTCAACGTTTTTCCCTTTCCAGACCAAACTCGTCAGATTTTGATTGAGTAAGCAAATGAACGGACCCGGGTATGTCCTTAAACTACGCCCAGAACCACCGGAGGATGGGCAGCAGCGTCCTCTCAGAACACGGTGAAATACTGCGATCGCCAACCCGCCTGCCAAGCGTGGCGATTATGGTAATTTTCTCCCCAAGAGAAAAAACAAAAAACAACTATGGATATTGCACAACCAATAAATCTGCCCCCAGTCCCCGGCGGCCCCGCTATTCCTGGCTACGGTAGCGGTCGCGGTAACGGCGGGGCGGGGGGTGCTAAGAATCTCCGGCAGAGATATGGCTACCACCACCGACGACCCCTGGCCCTGGCAACTTATAACACACGCACGTTGAGGGCTGACGAGAAGATCGTGGAACTTGAGGAAGAATTGAGCAGGTTACGCTGGGACATAGTGGGCTTATCAGAAGTCCGAAGACAGGGGGAGGACACGATAACTCTTAAGTCGGGTAACCTGTTCTTTTTCCGGGAAGGCGACAAACTGTCCCAGGGAGGTGTCGGGTTTATCGTCCACAGGTCTCTTGTGAACAACGTTGTCAAGATCGAGAGTGTGTCGTCAAGAGTAGCTTACCTTATACTCAGAATCACCAAACGGTATTCGCTGAAGGTCATACAGGTATACGCTCCAACTTCGACGCACTCCGATGATGAGGTGGAGGTAATGTATGAGGATATTTCCAGAGCCATACATTCCACCAAAACTCACTACAACGTTGTCATGGGAGACTTTAACGCAAAGCTGGGTAAACGAAGCGGAAATGACCTGAGAGTGGGGCAATTTGGAATTGGAAGTCGGAATTCCCGTGGCCAGCTGCTGGCGGGCTTCATGGAGAAAGAGGGACTCTTTATGATGAACTCTTTCTTCAAGAAGAGTGAATGCCGCAAATGGACATGGGTGAGTCCCGACGGTGCGACCAGAAATGAGATAGATTTCATCATGTCGACCAGAAGGCAAATATTCAATGATGTCTCCGTGATCAATGCGGTCAAAACCGGGAGCGATCATCGAATGGTCAGAGGCACATTGAATATCGACGTACGCTTGGAAAGGTCACGCCTGATGAAATCAACGCTCCGTCCAGCACCGATTCATATCCAAAACCCCGAGAACTTTCAGCTCGAACTCAAAAACCGCTTCGAAAGCCTAGGTGAATGCGTAGACGTGGATGATTACTGCAACAGCTGTACACGACAACACGCCCACCTGTCAGCAACTTAGCAGAAGACCCAAGAGCTAGGTTGTCCCGACACTACACCGAAGATATCCCGGACGTTAGCCTGTACGAGATTAGAGCGGCTCTAAAACAGCTTAAGAACAGCAAGGCACCGGGTGATGACGGAATTACGGCTGAGCTTCTGAAAGCAGGTGGATCACCGGTTTTAAAAGCTCTTCAGAAGCTATTTGATTCCGTCATAGCCCAGGGTAAAACGCCGCAAGCATGGCACGCGGGCGTGGTGGTTCTTTTCTTCAAAAAGGGTGATAATACCCAGCTGAAGAATTATAGACCCATCACGCTCCTGAGTCATGTTTATAAGCTGTTCTCTAGAGTCATTACGAATCGTCTCGCTCGCAGGTTTGACGACTTTCAGCCTACCGAACAAGCCGGTTTCCGAAAAGGCTTTAGCACCATAGACCACATCCACACGCTGCGGCAGGTTATACAGAAGACCGAGGAGTATAATCAGCCACTATGCTTAGCGTTTGTGGACTATGAGAAGGCCTTCGATTCGATCGAAACATGGGCTGTGCTGCAATCTCTTCAGCGGTGCCAAATCGACTATCGGTACATCGAGGTGTTAAAGTGTTTGTATAGAAACGCCACTATGTCAGTTCGCCTTCAGGACCGGAACTCGAAGCCTATCCAATTGCAGCGAGGAGTAAGACAGGGAGATGTAATATCTCCGAAACTGTTTACTGCTGCATTGGAAGACGCTTTCAAGCTTCTGGACTGGGGTGGTTTTGGCATCAGCATAAATGGCGAATACATCACTCACCTTCGATTCGCCGACGATATTGTCATCATGGCTGAGACCCTGGAGGACCTTGGTACAATGCTCGATGGCCTCAGTAGAGTCTCTCAACAAGTGGGTCTTAAAATGAACATGGACAAGACGAAAATCATGTCAAATGTCCATGTCGTACCCACTCCTGTCAAAGTTGGTGACTCTACTCTCGAAGTTGTTGACGACTATGTATACCTAGGACAAAAAATCCAGTTAGGTAAGTCCAACTTCGAAAAAGAGGTCAATCGTCGAATCCAACTCGGATGGGCAGCGTTCGGTAAGCTACGCACTATCTTCTCGTCCCAAATACCACAGTGCCTCAAGACAAAAGTCTTTGATCAGTATGTGTTGCCAGTGATGTCGTATGGATCCGAGACATGGTCGCTTACAATGGGCCTCATAAGAAGGCTCAAGGTCACTCAAAGGGCGATGGAAAGAGCTATGCTGGGTGTCTCCTTGCGAGATCGAATCAGGAATGAGGAGATTCGCAGGAGAACTAAAGTAACCGATATAGCTCACCGGATTGCAAACCTTAAGTGGCAGTGGGCGGGGCACATTGCTCGTAGAACTGATGGCCGTTGGAGCGGAAAGGTTCTGGAGTGGCGACCGCGAACCGGGAGACGAAGTGTTGGCAGACCTTCCACAAGGTGGACTGACGATCTGATAAAGGTCGCGGGAAACCGCTGGATGACAGCAGCAGAGGACCGATCGTTGTGGAAAACCTTGGGGAAGGCCTTTGTCCAGCAGTGGACGTCTTGCGGCTGATAATGAAGCAAATGAACATGCTTTTTTAATTCATTTTACGCATAGGTATAAATCAATTTACACTTTTTCCATTGACATGTTCGAAACAAATACAAATAAACGTGATGCAATAAAAAAATGAATGTAATACATTTTGAAAATGGAATAATATTAGTAGATTGTTCAACAAGGGACTAAAACAAGCCATAATGACACGAGATGTTTAGCCACGCGAGCGAGCTTGCGAGCGAGGGTGGCTGTAGTTCGAGTGTCATTATTGTTGTTTAGTCTCGCGTTAAACACTCTACTTTTCACTTTGAATGCGAGGAAAAAAACGACGTTCTAAACAAAATTACAACATTTATTAAAAAGTTTCTAACAATTAAAACTAACAATTAGGTACCTATCTTAACAACGTACGCTCAATACAAGTTGTGAACATCTAGGTATTCAAAATACAAATAGGAAAAAAAAGTTCCGCGGTTTTTTTGTAAAGTGATGTTTTAAATGCTTGCATATTTAGCCAACAGATTCAAACTTGGAAACCATTTTAAAAGTACCTAATTGGACCACGCATAATAAAAGAGTTCGGCTTTAATATGATTAAATAGATTCATATTCGTAATAATTAATCGTGTTTCACGAAATTAAATCCTTTTTTTTATATATTTGCACAGTTGTCATTTTGAGGTTATTTCGACACCCAAAAATATGGTCCATACACAATCACTGAAAATGGCGATAATCCTCCATTCACAAACATCGTGATTGGTTGTTTAGGGGATTCCAAAGTAAATTTAAAAAAATACTTTAATCCCTAGAGATTAATAAGGAGCTTTAGTCCCGATTAGCAGAGATTTAATTTAAGTAGCATTTTAAGAGCATGAGAAGTGAAAACGAATATACCTAAATCCATACCAGCCAGCATTATTTTTGTATATATTTCTGACCAAGGAGATTACTTATCAGCCGCCCCTCGTACCTACTTACTTAAATTCTAAATTCAAATTATGCCGGATGTTTTTTGATCAGCTCGTATGTGTGTATCTGTGTATTTGTGTATGTATGTATGTATGTAATTTTACATTAAATTACCTATATGTATGTATGTATGTACTTATGTATGTAAACTCTTTATTGTACAAACAGAAAATAACAAATCAAAAAATAAACAGAAACAAAAAAGGTATGTACAAAGGCGAACTTATCCCTATAAGGGATCTCTTCCAGTTAACCTTTGAGCGATTGAGAGAAGAATAAAAACATGTATAGTTTCAATGCTAAACGGCGTGAGTATGTATGTACAATATAAAAAAAAATAATTGGCTGAACATGCAAACTCTTAGGTTGGATGCACGGCTTGGAACAAAAGTATATTTACGGAAACCCTAAAAAGCATGTTAATGCGGAAACGAGCTAATTATTTAACATTCAATGGATGAATGTTCTCCGGTTGATCAAAGTGTTTTGAGTTCCACGTCAAAGATTATGCAGCGTGTAGAGGTGGAATCTGGATGATTTAAGAAACTACCACGAACCTATTCAAAATTTTATGAAAGTTTTACTTAACTATTAAATTTTGAGACACAATGGTGCAATGTTTCATTTTTAGGCTACAAACTTACCTGTTGGGTTCTGCGTAGACGGATACACTTTTTTTAAATCCATCTTACTATTTCTGCCTATAGGGATTGTGCTGAGAGGTTTTATTGTCTAAGGAAGTAAGTAGTAAGGAAGGAAGGAAGAAATGTCGCGAAGTCATAAGAATAGAATAGAATAGAAAGATGTTTATTTCCCTAGTTCATATGTTACATTAGGTGTGTCCAACAAATCGGTGGTGTGTTCGGTCTGTGGGTGTGTCAGCTACTTACTGTCTACTTATCTATGTCTGAAAGATCTGTATAAGTGTCGTGTAGTATGACCTGTATTCCTTTTTAGTGTATGTGTGCAGATTAAATTTATATAAATTTAAAAGCTGTCTCATATTTCCCTATCCTATTTACAGCTAATTAAAGTCTATGGGGACGTGGAGTGGTAGTTCGCTTACTGTCTTTTTTTGGTACATAGTTGATTTCACCAAGTCTGGTATTGGTCAGGAGAGGATTGTGCTGTCCGTATCCGATGTAGGCGTCACCGGGGGTGTCTAGATCCTCAATATGCATCTCGCGGAGTCGGCGCAGCATGTCTTCGTTTAGGTCTTGTGCACGGAGGTGCCATGGATACCAATCGAGCATATCCCAGAGTAGCGAGGTTTCTAGGCGTCTTGGGAATTGTCCGGTGGTCTTGAGGGCCATTCGATATTGGCGTTCAATTTTAAGTAAATTGCTCTTACTGTAGCGTGAGAGTAGTTGTACCACCCTATAATCCAATATAGGAAGTAGGCAGGCCTGAACGACGGCGAGTTTCACTGTCAGATCCGTCTTAGCGTGCCAGCCTATGATAGGAGCTAGCGCGCCGCGTGCTCTTTGCGCTTTCTGCACGACATAATCCGTTTGTTTGCCCATGGTCATCGTCTTGTCTAGGTGTACCCCCAGGTATTTTATGCTGTTTTTGTATACGATTACCTCGTCTTTAATGCGAATGGTTCTGCGGTAGTTTCTCTTGTGAGTGAACATGGCACACTCCGTTTTGTCGACGTCATAAGAGCGCGCACACTCGACGGGTAAAGCGGCTAAGCTGAGAATGCCCGCCCGTAAATGTTGTTATTGCGCACTGATAGCAACTTGAACTAGCCGGTTAATAAATAAATAAATATCAGGGTACAATGTTAGACCAATTGATCTAGTCCCAAACTAAGCGCTTAGCTACTACTACTAGACAACGATATAAATACTTATATAGAGAAATGTATACTTAAATACATATATTCGTAGGCTGGGCCGCTACCAACTAGGCCAGCGCGTCGTCAATAATTGGTGCGTCGAGTTCAAGAACAAGTGGTTAAAGTAAATTATCTTACAGCTAGCTGATAAATACTTCACAGAGTTAATCATCAACATACACCAATCACCGTAGGATTATAGGATTGGTATCAATTTCGTACATTTTGAGACGATTCGAAAATCTTCCGCGGGTGGTAGGACCTTGTGCAGTGTCCGTCCGGATCGCTACCACCATCTTATCCATTAACCTAGCGCCAAAAGGCAGTGTTTGTATTGTTGAGTTCCGGTTTGGGGATAAGACAGCCGGTGTAATGACTAGCATTGGGGTATTCCATCTTAGTCCTCAGGGTTGCAACGCATTTGCAGTCTTAGGCTTGCAGTCTTGTGAATGCGAATGAGTATGGGTCACAGTTTCCGCTTACCATCCTATGTGCTCAAAACGTATGTGTTAGTATCTTGGTTTCTAATCAAATATTTTTGTCGCGCTAATATTAATTTGTCTGTCATGAAAAAAAGCGCCTGGCAATGTTTAAACATGTAACAAGTGCATAACTGTTACACACTCATATAACAGTTATAATTTACATATAAGTACAGCAAAGAAAGTTCAATTACATTTTCGAAACGCAATTGCCACTTAAACAAAGCACAACGTCAATAATTTCATTTGTTTTGTTTATTTCATTCAACAAAGGTGGGTCTTTTGCATAGTAGTTGAGGTCTGCTTGTGAACGGTACTTGGTGTTAGGACGTCTCGCTCTGCCAAAACTATATTTTTTTCTTAATTAGTTGAATCCAAATTATTCAATGTTGTTAGTGAGTGTGTGAGTATGTTTGTTTATATGTGTGTGTTGGTATTTAAGTATATTGTAGAATAATTATTTGTTGTCTTTGTTAATAATTTATCTATTATCCATTTCAACAATCTACCTAACGATAAATTCCTGCGTAATATGCGCGATGTCACGTTAACGCTTATTTAAAACATTGATTATCACATCAATAAGTTTGCGGATACATTACAATATTTATTAATGCTTAAAAGTAATTAAGGTAAAAAGATTTATAAATAATAATAACTTAAAACCTGCTTCTTCTAAAACGTATATCTATTCCTGAGACAGTATTTAGACGTGCTAGTAAATCATCGTGTGGCAAACATTTCGACAGTTCTTTTAAAATGACTTAAAGGTTCCTAAGCAGTTTTTTGATAAGGTCAATGTTTTCGAAAGTTGCATAAATTCTGTCTCCCCCTCCCCCCTTTATCTTTTAATTAGTATGTCAACAAAAAAAAAAAACACAACTATAACGCTTAATAAATGCTTTCAACGAAGAATGTTTGCAATGTGATCGTATTATACCGTTTTGGAGTTATTGCCGAAAATCTGCGCTTCTCAACAAAAGGACATAAGTGAGATGAAGATACGCTCTTTTGCTGGTTTGAGATAGTTTTTTATAGTAACAGCTTCGGAACCCTACACTGAGCATGGCACTTGTCCGGTTTTTTGCTGAATAGTCTTGGTTATTCAATGGGTACCTACTGATTTTACCGAGAAAGAAAAATAAATACGAACTTATGTTTCGATCGGCGGATACTAGAGGGCGCGGCTGATCACCGCATGTAGGTCGAGACTGGATGAAACAGGCACAAGATCGCCAAGAGTGGAAGAAGAGGGAAGAGGCCTACATCCAATATTGGATCACCAAAACACCACCATGACGATGATGATGTTGTTTCGATCGACTAAAAACGATGTATGTTTACTCAATACATCGGCACAAATTTCAAAATTGTATAATAATGAACAGTACGGCAACGGACTTTTTTGATGAACCACTATAGAACCTTGTCGCTTAAAACTAACGATTAATTCCAATGTAATTTCTACCTCGTCAATTGACGCTGTCATTATGACGAGGTTCTAAGCTGGATCAACATTTAAAGTCCTCGATGGTACATGTGGATGTGTAATCATTGCGCTTATCAAGTTCGTATTGTGTTATTATTATGATCTCTGTTGTTATCTGGCATGTGGGATGCCCTCCCACTCATGCCACGTGCGGGAAAAACGTAATTGAAAAGTTGATAATGAATTAATAATCGCTGAAATTTATTTGAAAGCTGATAATTTAATGAAGAGTAATAAGAGTTGGATGTAGGATTTCAAACATTTTACGGATCACATCACTAGTTTCGTTAAAAGGTTTGTGAAGCGTGAAGCTAAAATCGCGTAACTGTCAATAAAATTCCGTATTTAGCTCCGGGCGAAAACGTTCCTCACCCCCTAAATCAAGTCCGATTTCCACGATTTTTGAACATGTTGTAGTTATTATAAAGAAGGTATTGACGTTTCTGTTTCATGTTTTCAAAATGTATTTCATTCTAAAATATAATTTTATTGAAAGGGAAAACGTGCAGACATACTTTTTAAGATTATCTACAACATATTCCAAAGTCGGAATAGCTCGGAGAACTGATAACCGTTGGGGAAGAAAAGTTCTCGAGTTGCGGCCCCGCACCGGTGGACGGAGTGTTGGACGGCCTCCCACCCGGTGGTCTGACGACCTGGTTAGGATCGCGGGGAGCCGCTGGAATCGCTGGATGCAAGCGGCTCAAGACCGTGACTTGTGGCGCTCTTTGGGGGAGGCCTTTGTCCAGCAGTGGACGCCCCCGGGCTGATGATGATGATGATGATGATGATTCCAAAGTCGTAAAAATCGGACTACGTTTAAGGGGAGTGTAACGTTGTCGCATTTTGTACGGATTTTTTTGGCTTCGCCATCCTCTTAATAACTAAGTATTATATTCAAAAAAATATTAATAAAATAGAAAAACCAAACACGTAACACGTCATCACAGTTCGTAGAAGAAAATAATTTTGCACGGATCGCCCTTTCAAGAACAATTCGAAAGAGTACCTAGTATATTTTGTGCAATTAGCTATTCCTCTTTACTTTCCTCTCATTTTTTCCACGTTAGCTAGAAAAACGCCTTGCGTTTTTTTATCGTTAGAGGCTTGAACTCAGTACCTAACTAGCGCAAGGTGACACTAGACCATCAATGCTTAATAATTGTATATAATATGTGTGTCTGTGGCAGTAGGGCTATTTTACAGTATTGATCTGATGCTACAAATAAGATAATGTTAAAACTGATTGATAACCTTTGTGCACCGCATCGATAGGTATATTAATAAATTGATTCTTTTACAACGACTAGATATTCAGGACGAATACAAAAACTATTTTTAATTATTGACCAGTTACATAGAACACGTCTAAAATAATATGTAGTTAGAGTTATACAGCAGATAATTTATTGAACTTGCATTATAATAATGACATGTAGTACATTTTTATTTAAATTTAGGTTACCTACTAAATTAATTATACAAAAGGTTGATTGAATATCAACAATTAATGTTGACTATTAAGGCACATAGCCCGAAATGTTATTTAGGTACTTTACTTCCTTCCCAAGGTGGCATTAATGTTTAGTACATAATAAATTATTAAGCCTAACGCAAACAATACCATAACTTGCTTGCAAACATGCCATTGATATTTTATGATGGCTATACTTCGAAATAAACACACCAAGGAGGCTTTCAGCTTCAGCCCATCCATTTACGATTGTTGATTCTACATCGCTTACTCTGTGACAGCTCTGAGCCTGGGCGGGCGGGGTAAAGGGGTGAGGGGGGGCAGACACACGATTGGCCCGGCACACCTCAAGCAAAGCAAGCCTCCAGTCCAGTCCGCTCCGAGCCGTCGCGGAGCGCGCACGCCGCTCATCTGCTCGCCCAAACTCGTCTCTACCGCGTGTTACCGCAATATCATTCTTCAATTAAATCGCGTGTGAAAACGAATAGGCTTCCATTGTTTAGTTGTTACCTGTGACGTCACCTCGCCGGCTGATTTCGTGGCTCCCGCGTCAATACGGCTAGCGTAATGCGATCTGTTTGACGGCTACCTACAGAGAATTTTCAGCGAAAGTGAGTACTTACTTGCTTAACCTTAGTGACAATTTGCGTTGTGCTTGTATCTAATTGCTTTGCAGGGTTTTGGTTGATGGTGCTGGTTTTGATTTGTTTTAAGGATAACTGGAGGAAACGGACAAAGTGAAGATAAAGGCATACGCTATTGCATATTAAAATTGTATTCTGTTACCTGACTTTTTGGCATTAAGATCCGTAATATAGTCTAAATCGAAAAAGTGTTTATCAATATCTAAAGCAAACTCGATCCTATTGTGTCTTAGTGTCTTAGGTCTGTTCATGTAGGTAACCTTGTTTGATAATAGTAACCTATCAATTGTTGTTATTGTTGACACTAACAATCAATAAACAAACACTTTCTGTCATCCAAAACTCTGAACCGGTTGTGGTAATTAGCCATACATACAAAGTTTGTTTATACAAACAGTCACGCATACATGCAAGAAGTTATCAACCGACATGTCCATCTCGAACGATACGAGATTATTGACAACATCCGTGATGACATGATCCTTTGAGATCAATAAAGATATAAAGAGGATAACGCCGGCAAACGTGTTACGGCAGGAGATTGTGTCACATAACGAATTGTTGAAGCATTCTGGAAAAAACTACAATTCAATAAAAAAAAACAAAATATGTCTATGACTTTCAGATCTTACGTCCTAGGTATTTGACTTCACACTACAGTGCAACGATTCTATTGCTGCCCTAAAAAATATAAAAAATAAAACTTTTTTTATGCCATGTTTGAGTGTTTTTGAATTTGAATTTGAATTTAGCTTTTTTCATGCCATTAAAATGTCTATTAGATTTTTTTGAACTTTATTTGCGTTTTTTTCTTTGTTATGGGATGAATAACTAAACTAGGATTTATAGCTATAAAAAAAAAACATATTTTCAAGACTTAACTCAGAAAATATTTTATTAGTCAGTTAGACCTTTCTTTTGTCCCTAGAATTAATTGTTTATCATTTACTTTATCTATTATTAGAATTTATTATTTCAACCAGAGGCAGGGGATATTAACGATTATTTAAAGCAGAGCAATTGTTTTCATTTTGTTTGCAGAGAAGCCTTCGATTTTCAAAATGAAACGAATGCGATTGCTAGTGCGTTAGGCAGTATCCACCTAAGCAACGCTCGGTCTTCCGGGTACTAGGTACCTACCTAGAAACTTGTATGAAGTTTATTAGCTTATGCCGATGTCATAAAAAAATATAACGTAATGAACACTAATGAAGGCCAAAATACAAGACAACAATATGTCATTGAATTTTGGGAAATGTCTAGAGATTACTTTTACAAAAAAAAAAAACTCGTACAAAGATAATGGCGTGGACTTAGCAAGAGTAGATACTGTTAAGGACAAGTTGGGGGTATTGTTTGACACGACTTTATCGTTTCGAGCACACTACGTTGCAATGATTCCTAGAGCGAACAAAATGATGGGATTTATAACTGGAACATCCAAACTATTTAGGCCTCCGGAAACGAACATAATTCCTTTCACCACATTGGTTAGAAGTCTACCGGAGTACCTGCGCATCTGTGTGGTCGCCACTGTACAAGAGCCACATAGACCGAATTGTATCCGTCCAAAAGCTTTTTATTCGTCAGCTGAGTTCGAAATTCGGAGTTCGAAAATCACTCCCTAGTTATGAAATGAGATTTGTTCACTTTAATCTTCACGCACTGGAGTGCTGATATAATATGCGCACACAAAATACTAAATAATAAGATAGAATCCTCCGATCTGTTAAGTTACTTTTCTATACGACCAACAAATAGGCCCCGTCGCACACAAGTTATTCCCTGTTAGCCACTAATAATGTATTTTATAATAGCCCTATTACGCGTATGTCACCTAGTTTCAACGACCTATTGATAAATAATCCACAAGTCGATATTTTCAATAGTTGAATTATAAATCATAGGAAGTAAGTTTGTGGCATTTCATGCAGGCTCTGTATAATTCTTGTATTGGCTTTTTAATCTTTTTCTGGTGTTGGGCTTTACGTTATATGTATAAACATAATTAAAAAGTCGTGCATAGTAATTATTGGACGAAAGATTTAAGTAATCAATTAAGCTTGTAATTTGTAATTGTGCCTAATAAAAAAATAAAAAAAACTACTGTACGCAAAGATTATGTTATTTCAGATGATTTGTTATTTGGAGGCAGAAGGTTATAAACAGGGAAAGAAAAAAGCAAACAATGGAATGAGCCATACGATTATAGCGAACCTTTAGAGGATTATGAAAGGTTACTTAAATCGCGTAGTTAAAAAAATGGTCAAACAAATTTTGCTCCGGGTGATAACGTTCCTCATCCACATTTGTCATCATCATCATTTAGTCCCGGTTTGTACGTTTCCGTCGTTTTATTTACTTATTTATTTTGCTGAATATTTTTTTCATAATATCTACAACATTATGATTCAAAAGTCGTACAAACTAGGTTTAAGGAGAGAAACGTTATCGCATTTTGTATGTTTTTTTTGCGTTCACCTCTAGACGCGTGGGTTTTCCAGTAGTGATGATATAATTATAATAAGATAATAATATCATCATATTATGATGAAAATAAATAAATAATAAAATATATTCGAATCGGCGTGTGACGTTTACTATTTAGCCAGCACTATTTACTGTCCTAATAAAAGAATGCAATTTTATTTGTTCTTGTTAATGAATCTCGGTTTTTTTAAACAATACAAATTTGTAATAAGTTTAATAAGAACGCAAAACTAAAACTTCAACAATAAAAAAACAAATGAAAATTTAATTCCAAAACCAAAGGCAAAGAAGACGAAAAAAATTACTACAGAATTGAAAGAGTGAAGTGTCTTCATTACGAAATGAGTACGTACCTATCCCAACATTGAAGGTAACTACTTGCGTCACGAATTGAGTGATTCATGCATTAGAGGTAAAGTTAGGGTAAAAAGGATACGTTGACATAACCCAACGGGCCGCATAGTCCGATGCTAAGTGAACAAACACTTACTCGTAACACATGTTAATTTCCACATAGAAAGAAACGTGATAAACTAAATAGCATTTATTATATTGTCGACGTTTGAACAAAGTAGGGGAAAACATTTTAATGTCATGACAATACAATACGTAGGTATATTTAACATCGCCATTCCCAAAATACTGGCAGAAAGATTTACGGAAATGAGAGAAAAGAAAAGATAAGAACACTAAGAAGAGTATTCCAAAAGTTTTAAAAGCATCTTGTAAGCTTTAATTTAAATTGGAATTTACCGCACCAACAAATAATAGAATCTCGATTTTCTAATGGAAGTAGGGAAGACTTTTGTCCTAAAGTGTTCAAGAACCATTAAAAATGTAACGACTGTTACACCTAGTTTATAGCTTATTCCTACATTCCGTTGAAAATTTGTATCCTCCCTATTTTTTAATAGTGATTATGATTATAATTACATGGTAGTGCCGAAAGTCAAACCATTGTTCTATGGAGACATTTTATAGAGAAACACTTATTACTGTTCGGTTGTGTTCTCTCTTAAACGAATTGTCAAAAGGTGGGCACAGATTGACGGATGAACTGAACCCCTAGGACGTGAAGGAATCAATTATCTGTAAATGTATGAAGATATTATCTTACAAGACAGTAAATTTCTTAGTTAATTTGGGTCTTATTAGGGTACCACCCCCAAAAGGCAAAATGGAGCCGTGAGTCTGTCACTCTCTTTTTCGTACTTCCGTTCATATGTCACTGGTTCAGCTCGTAAACGGAGTGAGTCGCCTAAAATTTGGATATTTCAAGACCCAGAATCGAATGTTTAGAAAAGATCTTTGAGACCTGACCAAGAAAAAATAGTACTCCCGATATGTCCCCAAAATGATGTATGGAATTGTTCTGTTTTGTTATCAAAATCCAATACGTTCCTTGGTAACAACACGGACAATTACATACATATTTTTGGAGACATATTGGGAGAATGTGCGTGCAATCAACGTGCAATTATTTTTCCAAATCTGAAGTAAAAGTCAAAGGTGTGCTATTTTGCTTAAACTCCCTATGTACTTCATCGTAATAGCGGCCGTGTTGGAAACAAGGGTTTGGCCCTAGAAGAATAGAGTCCCAGGTAAATTTTGCTGCTTATTGGGTAGCTGCTACTATTTACGAGTGAAACACATTTTTTTTCTTTTGACTCTTGCAAAGTAAGTTAATTTATTATTGTTAAGTTAGGGAATATGATGAAAATGGTGTGAATTATATAATTTTTGATGTATAAAACTGATAATATCTTGAAATTAAACTGGCCATCACTTGCAACGATCCAACAGGAAGCGGTTGTGTTATTCTGGTGTTGCCACAAAAAAACTCGATTATTCTTTCTTGAGGTTTTTAAGTGTGTAAGTGTTATTTCACCTTTTGTATATATAATGTTACTTTTTTATCGTTTTTGTTCGATTTAGGTTAGTTCCTCTAAAAATTAGCCGCACAATGCTGAGAGGGATCCTATTCAACGTAATGTCTTCTTTTAATTTATATTTTTCTATTGTTTTTCTTGTGTGTGCGTTTGAAATTACATTTTCTATTCCATTCTATTTAGGTTAGTCGGTCGAAAATTACACCACAGCGCCGTTGTGGGTTCTGGGATTATCCAATAATCTTGTAGGGATGGAGGGTGGTAAATCTATTTATTACTGTGTACAAGCGTGGTTGTGATCCATGGTGGGTTTAAATGGGGTTTATGGTCCACTATCCGCAAAGCGTATAATAAACAATGTTAATACCTTCGTAATATTCCGATTCTATAATGGCTGACTCACAATAATTGCTATAGGAATATACATCATGAAGTGAAAACAGCTCTTCACCTTCTGGTTAATTCTCAAGAACAGATTGACTTTTTAGAGTACTTCAGAGGATTGTGAAGCAACGCCTCAATCGCGTGGCTGTCAAACAGATTCCATACAAATTTAGTTTCTCCCCCCAAAATCAAGTCCGATTTCCACGATTTTTGAATTTATCGTAGATACTACAAAAACAAGGTTGGTACGATTCCATTTTTTTTGAGGGATTATTTTCTTAGAAAAGAAAAAGTAGTAGTAGTAAAATCTAGAACATATTCAAAAATCGAAAAAATCGTACTAGGTAAATTTTGTATGGAAATTCACAATTCCCTTAACCCAAAGGGAGGCGCGGGCCCCGACTACTAGGCCTTTGCTGTCTGTCCGTCTATCCTAACTTTAAACAAATGTATCTTTTGAATTGTATACCACCGGTATGTCGTAAAAACGGTAATACATTTCGTGCGTCCAATTCGTGTGATAATAGCAATCCCTAAAAAAAACCCGACATATGTGATTCGAGCTTGCGTTAAATACATAACATTCAAATTGAAATTCTGTGGCGGTACTGAACCACTGGTGCGCGATTCTGACTTGCACTTGAGTGGTTTTTATTAAAAAGACTTATGTTTTTATATTTATAACCTCCGACAAAAAAGAGGGTAGTTAGTTCAACGTAACTGTGTATCTATGTGTCTGTCTGTGGCGTCGTAGCTTCCAAACGGATGGTTCGATTTAGAGTTCCCCATAAGTTTTATGGAAATCATCATCATCTCATAAAAGGGATTGCCTATATATCGGGGTATTTATCTTTTTTAACAGTAAATGTATAGCTTAGCTGTTATATTCGAAGTTTGTGCTTCCGTTCCTACCAAAAAACAAAATGCCAGTATACCTCAACAACAACTCAACAATAATTCTATCAACGGAGAGTCTTAAGTTGCTGGTGTTTATGGGGGTGAATACCTTCCCATCCAGGTAACAAACACGCTTGTTTGCCTCCCTTTTATTAAAAAAAAACCGGGCAAGAGCACGTCGGACCATGCTCAGTGTAGGGTTCCGTAGCCGTTACTACCGGTTACTACAAACAAATTAGACCTTGCGACAAACTTAACGTTGCCGTTGGAAAACTGTTATCCCCATACATCGACAAAGGTCGCGGTCAGTTTACCAACACCGCAAGTAAGTTTTCGTTAGGTATAAACTTTTAAACCGTTTCTAACTCAAGAACCAATGAAGTCAACTTAGTCGTCATAGTTTTCCTATTAAATATAAAATGTGCTTTCATTTAAGATATTTTTTGTACTCGTCGATTAAAATCTGTGTATTAAGATTTCATAGAGACTACTGCAACGTTACTCTTTTCATCGTTGACACTTCCGAAACAACCGAAATAACCATTTCGATACGCTCAAGACAACTGAAAAAAATTTGAAAATAGAACTTCGTATTTCAATAATATGTGTCCTTGTTTAAGGAGACTCGATCCGATACAAAATTGCCAATCTATGGCGTTTCGGAACGTAGCAGCGTCGCGTCATCTATCAAAAATCTATTTAAACCTGCTTCTGTATCCAGGGCATAAAAAAATTAAAAAAACTACGGTTTGTGATTGGCTAGTTTTTAGCCAACAGAACAGCACAGTACTGCAACAATTACGGACGCCGTGGTTTGATACAAATGTCGATGTGGTGGTGATTGTATTAATGACTTAAATTATTAATTTTAATGAACTCGTACAAAAAGTATTGTTCACAGTAGTGTCATAATCAAGCTTTTTAATCTCGTACCTTACTTAGGCCACTCAGCAAGCTTCGTGGCTTCGTGTATCATTTTAATATTATTTTATCAATTTGTATTAATGTTTTGTTGACGATATCAATGTAATTTCGTATTTTTTGACATGCAATGCAATCTATATTGTAACATTACATTGATAAATAAATAAACTAAACTAAACTAAACTAAACACGGTACTCGACTAAAAAGCTCTCTATTATAACACGATTATGAAAATAACTATTTCAGATCCAACGACACCCTATGGGGTAGACGAGAAAAACAAAACATCCCCGTGGGGATTACACGTGGGGACACTAAAAAATGTTTTTTTTTTTCAAGTTTTTTTTTTACTGTTTGTTGGCGAGTAATACGAGGGGCGGCTGAAAAGTTCTAAGCCTAAGGTATTTTGAGGTTGCATATGCGTTAGCGATACTGGCCACTAAAAAGACCATTTAAAAAGTTAATAAATAAAAGAAAAAAATGTCGTCTTTTGTTTATTACATCTCGAGATATCCGACGCTAAAGGTCATCATGTGTGAATTATCAACGCATATCACGAAAATTGAGCACCGTGCAGTCATTAAGTTCCTCACGAAAAGTGA
The DNA here is from genome assembly GCA_923062465.1 of Acleris sparsana. Lineage (NCBI taxonomy): Eukaryota > Metazoa > Arthropoda > Insecta > Lepidoptera > Tortricidae > Acleris > Acleris sparsana. Next base: position 9,381,051 of record OV281307.1, on the reverse strand, counting down.
CAAATCGCCGAAAATAATTTTTGAAGAAATGTGAATGTGATGTGTGTGTGTGTTATTTACGGTGAATCTGGCCCTTCTCATGCCACTGTTAAAAAATGGAGTCGACTTTTTAAACTTGGACGGGAGTCGATCGAAGACGATCCTCGCTCAGGAAGGCCAATATCGGTTGTGACACTTGTGACTGAAGAAAATACTGAAAAAGTCAAAAAGTTAGTATTAGAGGATCGGAGAATTAAGGTTTGGCAAATAGCTGAAGCCTTAGGTATTAGTAAGGAAAGAGTTGGAGAGATTTTGCATCAACATTTGCATATGGCAAAAGCTTTCGATAGAGAACGTCGTGTTCAAACTTCTCAGGCATTTTTAGAATTATGTGAAGAAGGTTTAGATGAAGTTTGTTCCCGCATAGTAACTGTTGATGAAACATGGATCAGACAGTATGATCCAGAGTCGAAGTCTGAATCTATGCAGTGGATCGAAAAGGGTGAAAGGCCGCCAAAGAATTTTAAGGTTCAAAGATCGGCGTCTAAGCTAATGGCCACCGTGTTCTGGGATTGCGATGGCATTCTTTTAATAGACTATTTGGCGAAAGGCTCTACAATAAATGCAGTTTATTATGCTGAGCTATTAAGAAAAGTGCGACAAGCCATAGTCGAGAAACGAAGGGGCAAACTGAGCAAAGGCATTTTGTTTTTGCAAGACAACGCCCCCGTTCACACCGCTCGTGTTGCCAAGCTTGCTCTGAAGGAAACTGGCTTCGAGGAAATTGATCATCCACCTTACAGTCTAGATCTGGCCCCTAGTGATTATTTTCTATTCAGCAATTTGAAGAAAGATTTAAGGGGAAAGCGATTTGGCAGTGATGAAGAGATGAAGGCGGCTGTACAGGAACATTTCGACAGCCAAAATAAAACTTATTTTTTTAACGGTCTAAAAGCATTATTTAAAAAATGTAATAAATGCATTGAATTAGACGGAGATTATATTGAAAAATAAAAATAGTAAAAAAAATCTGAACATTTTTTTTCTACCTTAGGCTTAGAACTTTTCAGCCGCCCCTCGTATGTATATTTATGTATAATTAAGTGTCTCTGAGATAGGCTGCGGACGGACGGACATGGCGAAATTATGCATAAGGATTCCTAGTTTGACTACGGAACTCTAAAAAACCTATATAAAGGGCCCTTTTAAGCTAAGGTTTCGATGTAAATGCAAATTAAAGTAATTCAATGAAAAGGAACGACGCAGTTGTGAATAATCTGAAATCGATATACCTACCTATTCCATTACACTTTCGTTTTTCAACTCTTTTTTTTTACGACTCTGCGGGCCTATTATGATCTTTATCGATGTGGATAAAATATTTGTCACTTTCTGACCATTATGCTAGTGCGAGAGTGACAAAGGCAACCATAATACGGGGCCTAAAAAATAGTGTTTTTATTGTAACGATTAATTGAACCATTGTTATTTAATAAGCTTTATGCAAATTCAGGTTTTATTTTTAACTTTTTTGCCGCACGCGATTGTGTACGCGTAGAATTAATTTTCCGCTACTATGAACAATACCATAACACGTTATAGACTTATGGTTTGAAGACCGACGCCTAGGGATTAGCCTTTTTACGTTCGATCGTCTGACAGAAGCCGTGCTGAAAATGTGTTTTGTACGCTCTGACGGCACTACTTAAGCTCGCCGGTTTATATAGCGCTGCGTTCACTCGTTCGACTGACCGCACGTTTTTAAGAGAATAACACCCCAGGGGCTATTTAAGACGCTTAAACAACATGACATGATATTTAAATAAATTTGGAAAGTAAATGGTAACGTTGACAATATGCTAACACGTCAAAGGCAACATGGTTTTGCCCCTGTAGGATAGAAGCCTGTAGTTTGTTTTCTATCGATTCGTAATGTATGGAGTTGACGTAGCGGGTGACGCGATCAGCCATCAGCTTACGTCAATACTTGTCGATTTTCGAAATTCGCTAACTATTCGTTATGTATCTTGAGTAGGCGCTCATGGCTCAAGAAAACCAATTAGGAACCTAATCTTAGCCCGGGGGGTTACCGACACCGACATACTAAGTCGGTTCAGTTTAGGTTGAGATAAAGAGATAGAGCTATATCAGTTATATAGCTCTGCCCCTTTCTCTAAACGGTCATGGTAATCCTCCAGTTAAAATAGAGTATTAATAGTACTCCGCTGTCTATCGCTCATCACTCTCTCTCAAGCATAAGAAATATACAGAGCAGGGCAGAAAGTGTATATGACAGCTATAGCCAGCCGAGTGCTATTAAGGTAAGAGTACGAAATTACGGAGTATTAGGCATTTTTGACTTTGTAAAGTATTTCCAGTAAAACCTGAAATCTTAGCTAATTGAAATCGGTTCACTAGTAAACACTGGCTTTCAAAGTATAGAATGTCATATAATAACTATATATTAAGCTGTGTTTTGTATAATTAATAGACATTTTTGTGAACCTCTTAAATGTCCGTTATTACGGATTAAAAATAGTCTCTGTCGGTTATTCTGTAAAGCGTGCATGTAAATGCGGTACATTTAGTAAATGCCCCTTTCCTGCAAAATTAATGAAATAGGAAATATAAATTAAATATAAGGTCAGAAATAAAGTAACATTACAAAATTGACAAAAAGAAGATTTATTTTTATTATTAGAGGAGACGGGGGTGAGGAGATCCTGTCCCGACAATTGCAGTTATTCTCCTTGCCCCCCACACCACAGGGAACAATTTTGGATTTTTGGCCAATGTCAAAAAAACATCATTTTTTTATTGTTTCCCACAGAAGATTAACCATTCATTAATCTTATCGTTGAATTAAATCGTTGATAGTTTTCTTATTTTTGGACCTTGACTGATTAATTCCGGAATTCCGTCCGTTTACGGAATTCCGTACATTAACCTTATTAATCTGGTTTTACTGTAGGTCTGATAGAAAAACTTTACAGTGATATTGTAGCTGTATTCGTATTAAATCATCAACAATTCTAGAAGTAAAACCGTTCGAAGAAACCCAGCTCCAATCAACAGACATAAGCCATATGCTATTGAAACAAAGCAGAAATTCGATCGAAGTATACATGTCGCCAAACAAGAAGGATCATAAAGTATACTCGCTTCGGCTGTAAATCAGATTGAGTTACAACCTCTATTCCGTAAGGATGGGATTAGTTTCAGAGATAATGCTCTTGGCCGAAGGCCGAAGCGATAATTTTCGATACAAAGATGTAAGAATTTCATGCAAGCGCGGTCTTTACGAGATGTCGTGCTTTATCAGATAGTGATTTTCGATTGTTTCTTGGAATTCGATTTTTTATATCAATCAAACTTGTGACCAAGAAATACACTCAGGGATCAAGGAGGATGGGCAGAAATGTATGAACACTGGCCTAGAAATCAATAACAATAAGCACTGTATCATCGGATATGCTTTTTAATTGTACAACGATTTAGTGTAACGGGAAATCTTAGAAATATTTAAAAATCGGGACGCCGACATAGACGACGTTAGCATAATTACTTTGAAATACCGCTGTCTTTTCATAGCGATGACTTTTTTCACACAAAGATTTCGATCTACCTGCCATGGTACATATCGTTTGTTGTTATTGGTCAGGCAAATTTGCCCCCCCCCCCCCCATTTAGAGAAACTCAAAAAAAAAACAACTTGACTAGTAACGTATTTTATACGTTGAAGCACTTACTTATAATTTATTAAAGATGCACATTTTAAACAAAATAAACCAAAATATTATACTTAAGGGGTAGTCAATTGTTTTTAATATGGTTAATTTATTTTACTGTAATGTTACAAAATAATAATTTTAAATAATTAAAAAAAAAACCGACGCTGTTTGTTTCAAATTGTGGCTTCTTTCCGTTCCTATAATTTTGTCCGTGAGTGTAGATTGAGAATTCGAAATGATAGCAAGGACATAGGATGCTTATTATTCCAAAACAATGATCAGCTCAGAGGAAATAGCAATAAATTAGCTCTACGCGGCCGAAGTCCCGGGCAACTGCCAAGGTGCAAGATTCCAACTGGGGAAAAAGGTGCAATTAAACCATCGAATGCAAAGAAGTGAGAATTTACGTGAAGCGTAAAAATCGCAAAGAGTCGAGCTTGAATCGATGTACCATCTAATTGGATTGGAAGATGTTCGACTCATTGGACTAGCAAGCCCGTTAGCAATTTAGTTTGGTTTACGATTTATAATGTACCTAGTGAATCGTGATTGTATTATACTTTTACGAGAAAGGGTGATGGGCAATTTTGTATGGACCCCATCCCCCCCCTCCAACAGTAACGGGCTGCAGGTCTATATGTTCATTAGGACCCAATAAAAGACAAAATACTTATCTTTGTAGCAAAATAAATGGGAATTTTTTAATGAAAACAAAGGGCCAGGCAAGGCAAATCATCTACATACGTGTTCATTTTCAAACAAATTCCATAGTTCCATACGATAAGATTATGATTTTTCAAGAAAACCCCATACATATGGTGATCGTCGCCATAGAAAAAATACATCATATTGCCAAGATCTATAAACTGGCACATGTTTCATCACTGTTGGTGGGTGGCGACATTTTTACCCATCGTCCTTTGTAAAAGACGGACGTTAGGTAATTGGGATTGTTCATATTTTTACAATAACTCTAATTCGAAAACCATTTCGAGGAATAGGGTTTTAAAGCCGTTCTGCTTTCTTAAGTTTTCAAAATATTTATTTGTTTCGGATATTTCGACATAACTATATTTAACCTTTGTTTGACTTTCGTTTTCGGCTTGAAGCCCTCGTAAGTGTATCATACGGGTTAAGCGAAAACCGCTTGAAATAGTATGTTTTAAAACACTATTACAATCGCTTTTTATCATTAGATATCATTTAATTGTTGTAATTTATTAGAAAATTAAAACTAAACTATTGGGTCAAATATAAAATTAATGAAATTGGTCTCTTGAAATGACCTATTCTTTCGAATTATATATGTAAAAACCGTCAGTTATTTTTATTGGTCTCTCCCATTTCTATAATGCCCGCAACTATGTTACCTACATAGAATTTGATGTGATTTGTGTCTACATTACTCGTACTACAGTCTTCTATTCCACATTTTTTCATATCGTTTCCTGTTGTTATCATATTGCGGTGTTTTATCACTCTGTTTCTATTTATTTACAATTAGAAACAATATGGTTCAAGACAAATTGGATCAGAATCTCTGGAATATGTTAATTATCGATTTGAAATGTAGTTAGGACCCTACTGATAATTCTTTATAAAACCCACAAACTTAAACGTTTACGTAAGTATTGTGTTCTTTATATTCCCCACTGTGGAAACATGATGTTAGTTGTTAATGATTTTTTTCTGGTCATGGTGGTTTCATGACCTCTCATCTGATACTCGTACAGCGTTTTCCTTCTCGCTTTGTCGGTAATAGCCTTTGATAAAATTTGGTTAACATTTTCGTTGTTTTTGTTCACTTTATCATGTTTTGTTTTTATTCTTGGAATGAATTAACGTTATACTTATCAAAAAAGGGGGAGGGGGGGGAGATAGATGGAGTTTTACCTACGTGTGTGTATGCATGTCTATGTGTCTGTGTCTGTTGTGGCACCCTGACGGACCGAGCTACTCCCAAACCGTTTGATCGGTATGGTTTTTTTTTTAAAAGGAACCTAGTTCAACTGGGAATGTTCTTAGCTAGGATAAATGAACATCAGTTCAGACGTTAAAGAGATATCAGGTCTCAATGAAGGGATTGCCATTATACCGAAGATTATTTTTATCTGTACAAATGGGCCCTTTCGGATATACTTGGACCCTTTAGGATCTTTTGTGAAATTGGGTCAATCCAATTTTTTACACCTCGTTGCCATGGTGACGTTTCTTATGGAGTACAGTGCGATAGCTCTTCGAAGGTGCTTCAGGTTTGACTTGTGTCTCACTCGCTCTCATAAGCTCTTATTAAGAGCTAGTAATAGCGAAGTACCTTGTCACTTTAATCGTTTAATTTAATAGACTAGGTACTAAATTGGGTACATATTTATGAACTCGACTGTATAGGCTTTGTTTGGGCTAGGTCAATTGGCGCGACATGGTCCCCTAGTTATAAGTAGTACCTATTAAAACCATTTTAGTAAGAATTTCTATCACTTGACTGTTGTCTCCTGACATATGGAACAGAATAACATTAACATAAACATAATCAACCCAGTTACCCTCACACACACTCAGCTGTTTGAACGTGCAAGTTTCCTCTATGTTTTCCCTGACCACCAGAAATTCGGATAATGTACTTAAGTTAGAAGAATCTCATAGGTTGGTTGGTTGGTAGGTTGGTTGGGGTTCGAATTTACGACCACAAGTCGACAGCCTAAGCCACTCTAGGCCACCGACGCTCTTGGGTATCGTTTACTAGTTCATTTTAAATAACTGTCTTTTACCAAAACGAAACAGCACTTGCACTACTTATATCATTTATATTTTATCAAATAGAACGTATTTTGATATTGAAAATAAACAAACGAAATCAAATTAATTTCCTGAACATCGGTTTAACATTCGTCAACCAACAAACATCAATATATTTAATTAAAAAAACGTCTGCGTCGAGACCCAGTTTCGTTCACAGAACGTTTCGTTAATGCATCAAAACGAAGTCAATAAATTATTGTTGATTATAATCAAACGAACCAATAACAATATCGGGTTCTTTATAAATGTAGGTACTAAAATCGAAAATTCTGCTAAAGACAATTTTTAATTAATTCAACCACAATTATAAAAGCTACTTTAAAAAATAAGTTACTCCAAAGAAACTCCACTGCTGGACATAAGACTCTCCCACTGTTTGCCACAAGTAATGTTCTTGTGTACGTCGCATCCATTGCTTTCCTGCAACCTCAAATCAAATTAAATGCTTTCTATAGACCTTTTATTATGAGAACGAGAAACAACAGCCTTAAAGTATTTATTTATTAAGGTAAAATGCGTCGGAATTGACAATAATGGAACGGAAATGTGTATCAAGATAACATTATCGGCATCAGTACATCTGAGGGCCTGTCTGATAACGATGTCATTGATTTTATGGCACTTCAGCTCTAGCGACTGGCAGGATAGATAATAGATGTTGATACAAATAATAGATTCGAAGAGTAGCTATTAAATAATAGCTATAGGCAACAGGTAAGTTAAATGCGCGTAGCACAGGACGGATCACAGTTGAGGGATACTACTAATATGGATGATGAGTGGTGACGCCGCCGAGGCAGGCGGGCGGTCGAGTGGCTCTCCATTCATTCCGCCCCTAATATGGAACCAGGGGCCTATGTTTCAAAAAGTATTAGTCTAATAATATTAGTGTTTTGTCTCATAATGAGACCAAACACTAAATTATGTTTGAGAAATGGGCCCCTGGGGCGCTGCAAGCGTTTCGGATTTCTATCGACTCGAAATGTATGGAGTTGACATAAGCGGTCGAGCGATCTGTCAGATGCTTACGTCAATCCTATTGATACAAATACAGCACCATAGTGCAAACAGTAAGTACAAAGGATTAAAAAACAGAATAAAACTACTTTCAACATTTGAAATCGATTCGTTTTTTATTTCAGAGTTTCTGTTTCAATAAAACCAAATTGTTGGGAAAGACCTATATCCTGTAGTGGATGTCTTTTTTTTGTGTGTTTCCGATCTTTTTCGAAACTTATGCCATAATTAAATTAGACTATAGTAAAATTACTACAGTCAAAATACTCGTAAATTTCTTTATTAATTAGAACTGCACGTAAATAAAATCCGTTACGTTATTGATCTTTTTTACTTAAACGCTTCAGTTATATTTTTAATGGCAACTTTACCTATAGGTAGGCGTGTATCGTTTTTCCCACAGGAACTATCTATTTTTTGATTTGATTTCATTAAGTCTCTCTGTCTTAATCTTATTTACAGGTTTTTTAACCGTCATTTTTTGCTTATTTTTCATATATTATTCAGATCAAGCAATCTATATAAAACATCGAATATGCAATCAATACAACTGTAGTTGCTTAATAAAAACTCACAAAAAGGCTTTTCGGGACCTAAAAAATATTGGATCCGACCCAAAACATCTGGTCGTTCCTTTTGGAATTCCAATGCAGCAATGTGCTGAATGGTCGGCAATGGAAAACAAATGGATGCATGTTCCGGACTGGACGGTGCAGCTAAAAATGCCGAGGCATTTCTGTATTCTAGTCCGGTAATGGTACTAGAAAATGATCCACGATAGAAACAAGTTGGTCATACATTTCGAAATTACTTTCCTTAGCGGGAATGCACTTTTTTATACATGATGTTTTTAAATATTCAACGTGTTGATAAGGCTAGGTTAGGTAAGGTTTAATTAATAAAAATCCAGAAATAGTAACAGTTACTAAAAAAATACGTTATGAACTGCAATTACTTAAAACACTTTATGAGTAAAAATAATTATGAGAGTCAATATGGACCCTTCTTGAGTTTTCAGGCAACATATTATATATTTATAAACCTAAACCGTTTGACATTTTTAAGGATAAATCCCATATTTTAGAATTTTTCAAACCGTATTCAAAAATGTACTCAATAAAAGAATAATTATCAATTGCTGATAGTGGCTTACGCGAGAGTAAATAAATATTTAAATAAATGATGGCAACGAATCGATTAAATGACGAACATTATTAAATCTAAGAAAGGAATGTGAAAATATTAACCAAATTTTTATTTGTAGTTGAAAATATAAACTTATTTTTAAATCTAGCCGCATTAACAATAAACTAGCAATTTATATCTTATATTTAAGTATATAAGTGATCTGATGCCTAAAAAAAAACATCCAAACTCGCAAGAAACTCAAGCTTCAGTGTAGAGAAATACATATTGACTGATGGAAATGTATCTACTCAAGCAGAAAAACCACATTAATTTTCACGTGATTAAAACCAAATACGATGGTCTTTGTCTAATTCAAGTTGTCTATCTCATGCACAGTCTTGCTAGTTTCTACATTATTCATTTTGCATTGATTTGCGATGGAGAACGACCTAGTTGGCATCGATATTGTTTGCTTGCCAAACAGTAAAATATATTGTGTATGCTTGGAAGGAATACAACAGTAGGCTTATTTTGAAACTTGCAGGGGAATATTATAAATACAGTTGATTGGATAGATATATTAATAAATACTCAAGCTAACTGATTTAAGCCCGTTTATTGAATTGATGAGGTTTTAAACGCAGAAGAAGGGTTACAACAGTATGTTGTTCCACTGATTCAACCAAGGTGGGAAGACTTGCCTTTTATCATCCATCATTTTGTAGTTGACACCAAATAGTGGTTTTATAAAAACAAGATTTAAGAAAGTAAAGAAAATACTAAATAATCATCTTTTTCTCTACCTTTTTTTTCAAGAATCAAAGTTGGAAATGTCCTTTACCATATACCCTGAAATATGCCTATGGCAAAATTCTCAACCAATTCCTTTAACACTTTATCATATTACCCCTAGGAACGTGATTGAGCATTTCCACAAACAGGATAACCAAACTAAATCCACAGATCCACCGCTGCGGTTCGCAAAGCCCATGGATTCGCCCAAACGACACCACGCAAACAGATTTGCATACTCACACAACTGCAAATTGACACCATTAGTGTCCGCTTAATTTTGATCGTATCGTTATTTGGCTTCATTTGCCACAAAATGGTCTCGTTTGGAGACATTTGTGATCTACGCGGTGACTGAAGAGAACATTAAGTATTATTACATTGATGACCGTTTCTTTGTTATTTAATAAGAAAGGAGAATGGGCAGAAATATATAAACACTGGCCTAGAACCCAATAACAATAAGCACCATATCATCGGATATTATTTTTAATTCTACCTTTTATAATTCTAACTGTGAGAAATATTCAAAAAATCTGGAACATTGAGACGCCTACATAGATGACGTTAGCATAGTTACTTTGAAACTTTTTGTACACAAAGATTTCGAACTATCTGCCATAGTAATAGTTTTACAAATTAGAATCACCTATCCGGTGACTTATCTCTTGTTCTCATTGATCATATACGAGGGACGGCTGAAAAGTAATCTACCTAACAATGAAACAAAAGACTGTCGTGGCTAATTTTTTTTATTTTTCTATAGTTTCCCCTGCTAGTAAAATGCACTTATTAATTTTTTCAAATATTGAATTTAAAACATTAAAAACAAAATCGGTTTGTCGTCATAAAAGTCAGTAACCGCAGCCTTCATTTCGTCATCGGTCATAAACCTTCGTCCCCTGAAGTCTTTCTTGAAAAGTTTAAACAGAAAAAAGTCACAGGGGGCTAAATCTGGACTATAAGGGGGGTGGTCAATGGTTTCGAAGCCATTGTCTTTAATTGCTAGCTTCGTTGTGCGGGCGGTATGCACTGGTGCGTTATCGTGCAAAATCAGAATTCCTTTGCTTAGTTTACCACGCCGTTTTTCTTTTATTGTCTCTCTTAGTTGATATAGTCAGTTTGAGTAATAATCAGCATTCATTGTAGTTTTCTTCGGTAAATAATCTATGAGCAAAATCCCTTCTGTGTTCCAAAAGATTGTAGCCATAAGTTTACCTGCCGATGGACAGACCTTGAATTTCCGAGGCGGCTTCTCATCCTTAAATTTCCACTGTAACGACTCTTGCTTACTTTCCGGGTCCCATTGTCGAATCCAAGTCTCATCACATGTTACAATTCTAGAAATTATTTCTTCCTCTTTCCCTCGACTAATGTCCAAAAACTCTTCGCAACATTTGACACGCCTCTCCATGTCAAATGCAGTCAACATTCTGGGGACCCAACGTGCGCTAACCTTGGACATGTTCAAATGCTCATGAATTATTTCATTGATTCGCTCTTTACTGACGCCCACATCTCTAGCTATCTCCCACTGCTTCACTCGTCGGTCCTTTAATATATTTTTTTTCACCCTGGCTACATTTTCATCGGTGACGGCCGAAACTGGTCTTCCGCTACGAGGATCATCTTCCAGGCTCTCACGACCTAACTTAAACTGCTTTGACCATAATTTTAAAACAAATTCGGAAGAACACGAACTGCCAAACACACGTAACATACGCTGTCTGATCTCCGAAGGCGTATTCCCTTCTTTAGTCTTAAAAACTTAATCACCGCACGCTGCTCGATTTTATCCATTTTCACTTTTTCTACCGACATGTTTGAAACAATTGTAGGAGACAAATAAACGTGATGAAATAAACAAATGGATGTAATACATTTTCAAAATAAAATAACAAACGAATATAAATCCATACCAGCCAGCATTATTTTTGTATATATTTCTAAGCAAGGAGATTACTTATCAGCCGCCCCTCGTAGGCCAATTAGCCCACCCTCTTTAAACATGATTATTATATTAAAGCCGTTTAAAAGGATCAATTTAATATTAAGTCAAAAACGATTATTTTTCTAGCTGCAGACGATAGAAGAGTGGTCCAAAATACTTAATTCTTATTTGTCGTACGATTTTCAATAACTGAAATGTCATTTTTGACAATATTTGACTGGTCGTGATGATTAGGTCATTGTTTCACTCACTACAAACATTGAAGTTGTTGTTTCAATTCTACCTTACCGGTAGAAATACTCTCTTTAACCCCCAAAGCAAAAAGAAGACTGTTGTAAGTTTGACGCCTGCCTGCATGGCATATCAGTTTCCAAATGATCGCCAACTTGGAGCTTTTATTAAAGAAAAATCTGACAACGTGATAATTTAAATTTTGAGTACAGTCTATTTCTTTCTTAAATAAACATGCCAGAAACAAACGTTTAGGTTAAATATAAGACGATAAGGCAGTTTTGCTTGAACCAAGTATGGTCAAAATAATTGACAATAATTTGGTTGTTTCCCATTCTGATGATCTACTCATAATATTAAAGTTCCAAGAAGATAATCAGTGAAACGACAAAATAAACTCCCTATTTATATTTCGGGTGACGATCTAGTGAAGGCCTGTCATCGAGACAAGATCTATGCGAGTCAGGAAATTGCTGGTTATCGTTTACATCTCATTGCGTTGATGTCTTTGTAATGGGCTCAGCTTAGCAACATTAAGACTTGTCAAAGTGGACTCTTTCATATCTAGTTTAGTACGTTTGATGTTTTGCAAAGAAGATTTCCTAGAAATATGAGGGCTGTATATCAAACAAAACCATATATGACTTTAAATAACTGTTTTAGAATGAGAAGATTAAAATATATAAAGCCCATTCCATCTGACTTGTGTTATATTTAGTAAACACTTTTATAACCTCAAAATGCATCGTTTTTGACTAAAACGGCCGTTTTCTGGTAAATAAACCAACTAGAGGCCTCATTTTGCACATCATTTTCCCGATGTTACTTTATAGATTGTTTTATTTTCTGAAGACATTGTTGTTTTAGCCGAAATAGGAGCATTTTGAGGTTATAAAAGTGTTTACTAAATAAGACAGGTCAGATGGTATGAAGATAAACATCCAGAAGTGAATATCAAATCATATGTCACTTCTAATACAAATCTATGATAAGGATGGAGTATCAAGGCGGTCCAGTAATCGGTGTAATGACGTCAAAGGTCAACGGCAAGGAAGTTTGGACGATTGTGGCTGATGTTTGCAGAGCCCTGATAATGGATATATCTAAACAGCGTTAGTTTGTAACTAATATTATACAAATGTTAAAAGGAAAAGCATTTTATCAAAAAAATGCTACGACAGCAAAGATTAAAAGTTTTGCCGATGGTTTGGAGAGTACCGATGTTTACAAAGGCCAAAACGTTTTATATTAAACCAATATAAAACGTTTAGGATAGTAATTAAATACGATTAAAAACAAAATACTACTTGAAAATTAAGACTTTTATTTCTGTGGTAATTATTTTTATTTTTAAAACAATCTGTACAACCTTCATTTTCCGTTATTATTAAAGCTTATAAGAACAGCATGATCGAAAAATCCTAATATCATGAGTATAAATCTCAAATACCCTTAAAAACGTCAAGTGCGTCAAAAAGAGGACATCAATTTTGAAATATTTCAATGGCTAACATGATGTTCGCCCGAAATACACCCTTAAGGGTCGAGGGAGGACGTAAAATTCCGAATTTATGGCGTAAAATTATTTCCTGCCCTATCCCTAAGGGGGCCGGCGTTTGATAGAAGACTAGTGAAATATAAAACGGCGGTACAGATTCTAATAAACACTCCGAGAGTGTAATAAAACGTAAGGGAAATAAAAAGACGTGATGAAATGGAACTCCATCGAAACGTTGGAAGAATTGGTAAGCACACAATAGAGAAGCTAAATTTAATTTTAACGACTAACGATCATATTTCTCTTCAACATCAAGATACTACTAAACTTGTACACACAAGTTCCAAGTTCCCGCTCATCGGAAGTTACTTGTTGACCCTTTTCTCGATAGAAGCGGTAGAAACGATACCTATGATAGGTGATCCATTTTATGCGTTGGTCAGATTCTGAACGTTAAGTATAGAATATACTTTTTATTCTTTGTGGAACAGTCCTATGCATATTGTATTGGAACTATGGTCTAAATTTAAACAACACAAACAATATAAAAACACAAAGTCAAGATATATGAACATTTCTTGTAGAACAGACAGCATCTTATTAAACGCATTGAGTGCCTAAAACAGAGAAAAAAATAATGCTGGCTTAAGTTTGTATGGCGACACGGGATCTGCTACTAAATTAAGAGAATTAATAATAATACCAAGGCAATGAATATGGGTTGAAGTACATTTGTACCTACACTGACCAGATTCCATTGCTTAGTATATTGTATTGCGTGGTATATAACTGTAACCACATCTTAACCACGGTTCCCGAGTTGCGTCTTACATCACGCGGCGCGATCGGCATACTAATGAAGTGAAACAACTGATGCTTAGGAAGCGTATTTATTGTCCACGAGGATTCTTGGGTTTAGCTGTTTCGAGCTGTGACATGGGTTTATTCAATTTATGGGGATAGCTCTTCCAGGTTAAATCGAGATCAGGTAAATCGTGATACAATTTTTCTGTTAACAGAAGAACGTAATTCTTCTGTTAACAGAAGCAAATGCGCTTGAATTATCATAATAAATACATTAAAAATTGGTTATCTTAAACAAAATACTATACTTAGTTAGTAAACTGGGTTTTTACAGCGGTGAGAATATTTAGCGAGTGCCCGATATTTCGACAATGTTGCAAACATGATTATAGGATATTATAACCGTAGTAAGAATCCGTTCTATTACGTTTAGTATTATAAATTACAACTGCTGCAGTTTAGCGAAGTATCAGACATAAGCTTAATCATGGATACCTGCGGGTGGTAGGACCTTGCGCAGGGTCCGTCCGGATCGCTACCACCATCTTATCCATTAACCTACCGCCAAACAGCAGCGTTCGCATTGTTGTGTTCCGGTTTGGAGATAAGACAGCCGGTGTAATGACTAGCATGGAGGCATTCCATCTTAGTCCTCAGGGTTGACAACGCATTTGCAGTCTTAGGCTTGCAGTCTTGTGAATGTAAATGTCTATGGGTCACAGTTTCCACTCGCATCAGGTGGCCTGTATGCTCAATTGCCTTCTCTATGCCATAAAAAAAAAGATACTTGTTATCTTACTTCATAGTCATTCCATACTCGGTCCACTTAACATCGGACACTCAAAGCCTACTCCAAGTAGCTTACTTTCTGGCAATGGTTTGCAAACTATGGGGGACTGTCTATACTTAAGTATCCAGCGGGTCTGGTATGGTTGCGTTTTTCACGTGACTATACTATATATACGTGTCAGAAAGAGATGTATGTTTTATCCACATATTAAGCCTGATGATACATTAAGAGACAATTTATTTAGCTGCGGCAGTAAAAGCCTACTCAAACCTGTAAGCCCGTGACTAACAAAACCTAAATAATCATTTCAATTTTGCAGATAAATCTTTTGCACGGTCGCGTCAAATTTTGGGACTAATTTCAATAAAAATGTGTTAGAAGTTGTCTATATCATTAGAGACTCAACTAATCGATGTAGAATGTCAGATTGATTTTGGACCTAAGGTGGGTCCCAAACTAGTGTTCATAGAATCATAGAATCATTTATTGGGTGGGTGGGTTAGTCGTAGATACTCGATACTTACCCGGTGATAGCACGGCAATGCTACCTTTGACTGTACCTACTTAAAAATAGCATGTCATTGGTGGCCATCACGCGCAACCTTGTAAAGTCTTGTTATTAGAGTAAAAATTAGGATAGATCCAAAACAGACTATTTCATTAACTAGTCTGGCACACCCATTGATATTGAAGGCCTGAATATTATGGAAACGTGTTTTAAAACCATGCTTACACCTATTGATATTGAACACCCACCCAGCCAGGGTGTGCACTAATTTATGCTAATGGCTAAAAAGTTTAAACGCCATAATAGTCTTCTCTACCTTCATCACAGTTCGTGCTAGCAAAACGCGGTTACAAACAAAATGACGTCATTCCGACCACTAGGCCAAAGCGGTCGTAGCAAACGCTGATAATATTCAATATTATTTTACTATTCTTCTATTTTCAAAAAAGAAAGAGTATGCCTTTGATACAAACCTCTAAAATGGCCTAAGATCCGAAATAGGAGACAGACAACCTTCACGGACTACGTTTATTCGATAAAAAGTATTTTATATCAAATTGAATAATGTTCAGTAATTATCCCTATATTATGGCAAATAATTGAGTTGAAAATGTCCAGTCCAGTACTTTAATAAATTAATTTAAAAAATAAAAATGGACTTCTTATAATTGCAATTGCTTGTTTAATAGGACAATAGCATACTAATCGAAAATATGAAGCCTTTTGGTTTGGTGCAAATTATTAGTACCGACTTATTATAGCAGGACACGGATTTACTTGGCGTGCGTCAAAGCTCTTACGCCGTTGACCAAAAGTCTATCATTGCTTAATCCGCACGCCATATTAATTGTGTCTTACTCTACCTGTTTATACCTGCCTACCCAATAGTAAGGATGAGAAAAAAATAGTCATTTTTTTTTTCAAAACATCTATTCAAACCAATCCATTTCCAATTTTAAAAATATATTGAAGGCAAGAATTGCTTTCAGACGCCTTTTATCTTGAAGATCTCTCAAAAAAAGGATTGCCTCTAATCTTGTTATTTCCCTCGCAGAATATTGAGTTTCACAGTATCTTTAGAGATGTTACCTGGCCTCGGATGTTATAATGGGACATAACCTATATTGCCACCGGCGCCTTTGTGGCCGTAATCAATATTTGATCATGCTGGCTGATCTATTGTATGGGTTTAATGTAGCTGACGTCCATTATAGTCGCTTTTTGGATAGATTTTGTAGGACAAAGAGCTGAGATAGCTTCATTTACCGGGCTTTGTTTTGGGATTGTGAAGTCGGATGGCGCCCTATGGTGTCCTATAAAGAGATTAATGTTTATGTTGCCTCGATTGCTGATTTTCACACAAAACTGAAAGATACAGTATTTGTCAGTAACTTTGTTTTTAAGTAAGTATGGGTTACGGCTATGGATATCTCCTTACTTAGAGACTACGTAAAAAAAGTCGATTGTGCTATAAACAAGCTGTGTATCAAGTTAATGTTCATTTTAACTGACATATCATTACTAGTACATTATGTGTTCCATTTACGAATTTAAGTTTCAGATAAGGGGTGTTCATATTTTGTAAACAGTGGTAAAAAATCAGGTCATGTCAAGAAAAAATGTTTTATTTAATTAATAAAATGAGAACTGTGATTTGTTCTTATGTACACAAAAACAGGAGCGCTTTAAGAAACAAAACTAGTTTTAGTATAGGTACAACACAAAACAAAAACACCACAAACGCCACAAACACCAAGGAACGGATATACAATGAATTAATATTACAATAGTGTGATAACTGGCGGTCTTATCGGTAAATAGCGATCGCTTCTTTTTCTGCTTCACAAAAAGAGATGATTAAAATTACACATTAGAAAGGCAGGCGATGTAATCTGAACAAACTGCTGGTATATTTAGCAAACGAAAAATAAACACCAGTATCCAATTTAGCATAGTGCATTATTCCAGCTATATTTGATAGCACCAAAGTGCAATATAAATAACCTCAAAGGGATCTGTTGACTCGTTGACAGAACGGTTTTGGTATTAGATGCTGGCCGCTTTTTAGGTCAAGACTGTTTGTGCGTCGTTAGGGCTGTCAGCAAATATCGTTAACTTGTCTTTTGACATTTGTTGCTGCTTTTATTTGATCAAATGACTATAATGGTGGCCAATTTATAGGTTTGGCCAGCAATAAATTAATTATTTGTCATCGTCTTGAGATCCTTGCCCTTGTTTTAGTTATTATGAAGTTGGTGCATCATATCTTTATGTTGTGCCTTTATTTTACCTAAAAGTAACTTAAAGGCTTTACGCAATTTTGTATGAATATAATTGTTTTACTTTTTAACATTTAATAATATCGGAGTCGAGATATTAAAGATCCAGTGGTTTTGGGTAGATACCCATTTCTATCAATAGAAGGTCTGATTTATATTTTCTCGACTTTGAAGCACTTGAGGGTAGTTAAAAAGCTCAGCTAAAAATACATTACGTTCAAATTACAACATTTTAATCCATACCATTATTTTTACATTTATTTTAAACACTCCCAGTTACCGTTGGAATTTATTTATTTATTTATTGGTATCAATGGTAACAAATACTAAAAAAATTAGAAAACTAATATAATTTTCTAAGATTTTTAATCCCTATACAATCATTCTATTCTTTTTGATGATTTTACACACAAAACAACCCATTCTAAGATTTAGGAAAAGAAAATTGAGTACGGTTTAATGACATAATTTAACATGTTTACATTATGACTTATTGTTACTTTGTGGCATACACTGCCAAAGTGCCAACCTAAATATAACATGTGACAACCCTACGTTACAATATCAAGACACTTAAATAATAATATAGCGTGCAACTCCCAAACAAAATATAAGTTGGACGATATTTCCCAGTGAAGTTTTGATCAAGTCGAGATTGGAACAGCACTGCAGTGCTGCTATGAACTCTATATCAAATTTGTCCTGACTTCACACGGCAGTCGGGTCATAGATCGAAGTGAGTTAATAAATAAACTTCATTAAGCGTAAAATAGACCATCTATTTTTAGTTTACAACTTTTCCTGCAACGTCTATTTGTGGCATAGTATAAATAGAAAAGTTATTTGTCTCCGGCCCTTAAGGAGTTTCTGTTATCTATTGCTGCTCGGGCGCTAGGGTAGCGTCGATCCGCATCTCTCTATACTTAGAACACACAATGCAACCAAACGCGGCGGCGAGGCGGGCTTGACTAAACCGGCTTGTTGGGTCCTGTTGACTTTGCTTGTGGTGGCTCGCGGCGCGTACGGTCGAGGCACGCACACATGCAAACCGCGCTAAACAACTTTGAAGACGCAATGTTTATACTGAGATTCAGGCCATCCGTTGGTTATTGGACATTTACAATTTTAAGTTTGCGTTGCCAACCCTAAGGACCAGATGGAATGCCTCTATGCTAGTTCATGTGCCGGTTGTCTTATCCCAACACCAAACACAGCACTGCGAACACTGCTTTGCATTAGGGTTACCGGCCGGGTAAGGTGTGATTATTTAAATCATTTTGCCAGACCTTCTACACTTGCAGTCTGTGGGTTAAGTATACGCGGCGTGCATACAGCGCTCTGCGCGTTCAGTATAACGATGCGTTTCGGTTGCTGTTCGGGCTGCCGCGGTGGTGCAGCGCTTCCGCTATGTTCGCCGAGGCGCAGGTTGATAGCTTCCACTCAATTATCAGGAAGCGATGTGCTTCCCTTTTAAATAGGGTTCGCTCCAGCCCGAATAGCGTCCTGAGCACTCTGGCCCAGCGCTGGGACTCGCCGCTGCTGCAGCACTGGGTAAGCCTGCACGTTCCAGTAGCGGCGATGCCCCGTCGCTTTTGATGTGAGGGTTTTTTTTGTTGTTTTTTGTGTTCTGTTTTACCTAACCTTAGAATTAAGTTTTTATTTTTGTATGTGTTGCCTACTAACAAACTATGGATTATGTCCGAAATAAATGTTTTTGATTTGATTTGATTTGATTTGTAAGCGATCTGGATGTCTGTCCGTGATCCTACAATACCGCGTAAGTAACAAATTCAATAAGTTGCAAAATGTATCTTACTGACTTAATTGCCAAAGTGTATTTTGCAACTTATTTAATTTGTAAGTTACCTGGGCCTCTTTTCAACACTGTAAAAACCATATCGTGTTTGATCTGTTATCGTATTGTCACCGTTTTGATAGCTCTTATTTACTTGACAATAATGGCAGCGACGTCAAAACAATACCATAACAGGTCAAAGACGATGTGTTTTTTACCGTCAGGAATAGATGCGTTTGTATTTCAATTTCACCGACGAATATCATTCTAAATTGTAAACCACTGTGGTTTTTTATTCCTGCTGGTTATTCTGATTTCCTTTTTGCCTTCGCAGTATTTTTATGGGTCACGTAAATAGGCATGGTATACGAACACACCGAATCACCAATGCTTGGGGTAAATTAAACCATAACATTTAGTGATACAGTGCACATTGGCTTAAACATTTATAGGTTCATAGGTCGGAGTACCGTGGGTAATGTTGTGAATATTCACTGTAAACCGCAAGGGAAAAAGTCAGGGAATCAAATATGCACTTCACAATTATACTTGAAAGGTCATTGTTCGGCTCTCGGCGCTCTAGTTGCGTTTTCTTCTCTTACAATATTAAAGTCTCATATTAAATTTCACTAGCGACCCGCCCTTGCTTCGCTTCAGTTTATGTGAGTTTTCTGTAACATCCGTACAGTCGAGAACTATGACTTGGCATCTCTAGTGACATTGATGACTTTTTTTTTTCTTTGCCCCGCGGCGACTTGAACAGCTACTACCGCGGGAATATGGCGTTTCCACTATGAAGTGATTTCGCCAGTGTCAAGTATATATAAGTATAAATCAATATAGTAATAAAACACAATGCAATCTTCTCTAGGAAGATTGGTGTCAACGTTGTACGGTGATATGTAGGACAGAGGCCAAGATAGTTTTAACCTCTGTACCACTGCGAATCCACTTGAAACGAGAAGTAAGATGCCAGGATACACGAAATAAGTCCAAGTCTTCTATCACTGTGCAACACAAAGGCATTAAAAGTACAAATCACTAACAAAAAAAACCGGCCAAGTGCGAGTCGGACTCGCGCACGTAGGATTCCGTATCACTATACATCTAAATAAATGTTTTTCTTTATTCTTTATTATATTGGAGTTGATTGAATGAAAGGTAAAATGCGGTTTACGATTTATAACTTATTAAAAAAAAAACTAATTATTAGATCTCGTTCAAACCAATTTTCGGTGGAAGTTTGCATGGTAATGTACATCATATATTATTTTTACATTTATCATTCCCTTATTTTAGAAGTTACGGGGGGGGGGCACACATTTTTCCACTTTGGAAGCGTCTCTCGCGCAAACTATTCAGTTTAGAAATTTTTTTTATTAGAAACCTCAATATCATTTTTGAAGACCTATCCATAGATACCCCACACGTATGGGTTTGATGAAAAAAAATAATTGAGTTTCAGTTCTAAGTATGGGGAACCCCAAAAATTTATTGTTTTTTTTTCTATTTTTGTATGAAAATCTTAATGCGGTTCACCGAATACATCTACTTACAAAGTTTCTATAGTATAGCTCTTATAGTTACGGAATAAAGTGGCTGTGACATACGGACGGACAGACATGACGAATCTATAAGGGTTCCGTTTTTTGCCATTTGGCTACGGAACCCTAAAAAGATCTTTGAACACTTAAATACACAAAAATAAAAACTTAGACCAATTACACATCCGCCATCTTTTGACGTTGCAAATGGCCCATTAATGACTTCAAGCATATTGTTCTAGGAATGGGTCATAAATTAACGTTTTTGACAGTAAGTAATATAGTTTGTTATATCTAAATAAAAAGTATCCTCTTAAATCACTCTGTCATTTGATGAAAATTGCATTAAAATTCGTTGCGTTGACAGATTAAAAGATCTAAGCGTATATACAAGGAGACAGACGGCGGGAAGCAACTTTGTTTTAAACTATTTAAAAAAGATGTTGATTTAGACTGGTCTTGGAATACCCCACATGAAGTGACCCATAGTAGTAGTAGTAGTAGTAGAAGTTATCCATTAACCTACCGCCAAACAGCAGTGTTCGCATTGTTGTGTTCCGGTTTGGGGATAAGACAGCCGGTGTAATGACTAGCATAGAGGCATTCCATCTTAGTCCTTAGGGTTGGCAACGCATTTGCAGTCTTAGGCTTGCAGTCTTGTCAATGCGAATGTCTATGGGTCACAGTTTCCACTTACCATCAGGTGGCCTGTGTGCTCGTTTGCCTTCTCTAACTCTCGTCGTAAAAAAACATAAAAAAAATGACACAAATTATTTTCCTCTTTACTTCAGCTTCATGTATGAACTGAGATGTTTCTAAGACTAGAATCGTTCTACTACCTGTCAAACTTTAAGCCATATCGGTCTCACAGTCTCAGTGAGAAATGGCTGTAACGTACAGATGCGCAGACGAATATGAAGAAATTATACGTACACGGGAAAATTTTGCAACGAATTCTGCGAAAATCGCAAGCATAAGGCAAGAAAAATCGAAGTTACTAAAGAAAAATAAAAGCGGTTAGGTATCCATTATCTTTTAAAGCATACACCAAAGCTCTTCCTTTGTGCGTGTCCCGATTCGAACCAACTATATATTCATGAATTCCGTTCCTCTGCCGTTCTGTGAAATGCGTTTATTCTGTTGCTCAAACAGCTTTGTTACGTCGTTCGGTTAGACGTGGATGAGATCTGTGTGAATCGCTATTTTAACAGTATAAGACTTTTTATACTTACTGTTGAAACGGTGATTCACAAAGGCCATAATTTTATGGAGTGAGCTTGTTGAAGTGGCTGAAGGTATCAAGTAAGGCAAATATAGGAAATGACCCAAAATATAAATTGGTTCCATTCGGCCTCGAGCCTCTTGGAACCCTCGCCTTTGGAGTCATAGCGCTCTTTGTAGAAATTTTGAAGAGGCTTTGCCAATAAACAGTGATGGGGGATTTTGTATGGACCCCGTCCCCACACTCTAGTCACGGAATTCATGTCAATATTGATCATTAGAAGACAAAAAAACAAACCATATGTATTCTAGGTGAATATCAATTTATTTTTAAACCAATTCCTTACAATACGATAATAAGTTTGATGAAAACCCCATACATATCGTGATCGTCGTCAAGAAGCCAAGATCTATAAACTGTGACATATTTTATTTCTCTTGGTGGGTGGGGACATTTTTGCCCATCGTCCTTTGATCACAAGACTGCAATCCTAATACTACAAATGCGTTGCCTAAACATAAACTAGGATAATAGCAATGATAGTATTGTACAACTAAGCCCCCAATGATAATCAAAGACCATTGCAGCAGTTGGCAGAATAGCATACACAAAAAAGGACCTTGCAAAAGTACTTCAAACATTTTTGAAAATTAATGTGTTCAGTTTAAAAAAAGACCGGTACGTTTGCAATGAAATATGATTTACATCCCGCCATTACCGTGAGAACATTAAAAACAGTTTACGGAAAAGAACAAAGCTTTCACAGCGTTTGTAAATTACAGCGATGAAACGTATCCTGAATTTATGGCTGCTGCTAATTACGTGGAAATCTTAATTGTACCCTTAAGTGAGCAGCTGTGTACAAACACAATTAACATGCTTGTGTGTGTTTTAATATGGCACCTGTCCCACTGCTGCTGGGAAAATATATAGAGCCCGAGTCAATAAAAGAGACACATATATTAATAGTTGATTGTTGTTGTTTACACTGCCGGCGAGAACTCTCAGCACCATTTTGTCGTTACATGAGATATAGATCCCGTGTCAATAAAAGAGTTACATATATTTAAAGTCGATCGCTTGCTCCAACTACTCCCTTCCCACCGTGAAGGGAGGAGTCAACGGCGGTGGGACAAATGTCTATAACTAGCGATCTGCCCTCGCTTCGCTACGGTTTATGTGAGTTTTCTGTAATGCTCGCATATAATCCAGAATTAATTTATTCTACTGATCAAAATCTCATTAAAATTCGTTGCGAAGTTTGAAAACTATATTTATCGTTACCTTAGCTTAGTTTGTGACTAGCTCGATTTGTGTGAGATTGTCCCCAGATTTTTTACAATTTACAGTCACCTAACTAACAGATACACGAATACACAGATACACACGTAAACTTATAACACCCCCCTTTTTGCTTGGGGGTTAAAAATATGCAATCTCAAGATAGTAAGAAAGTTGCCAAACCTTTTTTTGACTTATTTGACATAAGTGGTTAAAGTGGTAGTGGGACCTTGGCTCGCTACCACCATCTTATCATTTTACCTACCACCAAGCACCAGTGTTTGAATTGTAGTTTAACGGTGTGGGGATAAGACACCCAGTGAAATTACTAGCATGCCTCTATGCTAGTAATTTCACTGGGTGAATTCCCTTCCATCTTGGTCTTTAGGGTTGGCAACGCGTTTGCGATCTTAGGATTGCAGACTTAAGATTATAGTTTGGAGTATTCACAGATCCCACTTACTTATCAGGTGCCATGCTCCATGCCATAGAAAAGATGATTCTTGCTAGCTTGTGTTTTAAAACGAAGTGCTCAAAATAAATTAACGATGGAGAAACTTTAGTAATTATCAAGCCTTTATCTCTTCTGAATCATTATTTCTACTATGAAACGATACTGTGTCCAAGATAGTTAAAAGTATCATAAGCACGCGGAGGTTTTGAAAATTTAGCTCCGGCAAATTATTGGAATTCGTAAAGTTTTGGGAAAAATTTGGTTCACCTCATTAAATGTTATGATAGGAATTTAGACTAACAGTCCGTTGGCCAATTTTAGCCCTGTAACTTCATTGTATTGGAACACAGACTTACAGAACTTATCTTTATTCCTTTTTTTTACAGATTTCGAACTGTTAGGTGGCCTGACAGACTTGGGACTACAGGTAAAGTAAAATCTATGGTTATAATTGCAATATAAGTCGTTTTTCAAACGGACTGAGGACAATAGTACACTCGCGGACAAATAATACGGGTCAGAGTGCGTTTTTCATACAAACGAGGCTATTTCGAAGCCTTGGTTAATCACCAGGGGTTGTTTTGAGTGAGTTTTAATGGTGGATACTGCGAGGTTCAATAGAGGAGGTCAAAAGTTCTTAAGATACCTAACTGATCGCACAATCAGTTAACATCACAGCGGGAGAGTTTGGGTCAGCACTTGGATTTCCTTACATTTTATTGTCATTTTATATATTTTTCTGAACATGCACTAGTCCGGCGTTAACCGCAGATTCATTCAGTTGGGTATCCTAGGCACTCTGGAAGTCCTGTATCGATGCTCGAGGTATTCATCATCACATTTCACTAAAAGCATTCCCTGGCGAGGAACCAAGGCTTCGAAATAACCTCTTTAGTATGAAAAACGCACTCTGACCCGTTTTATTAGTCCGCGAGTGTACTTTGATATATATACCTGTAACTCTATTCCTCTTCGTTTAAAGTAGTCTTACTTTCATGTTCAAATTCAAACTGTTTCCTTGACGAATGGACGGGTGGACGAGTGGGAGAATTCTGCAAGTTACAAGTGGAGCTGACTTAACCACGACTTTGAATACTAAATCTATAATGACTACAACCTAATATTAAAGTCATACTGACCTAAAACATATCCAAAGGCTAGTGAGAGATAAAATCAAAGAATGACAGCTCTTACTGTCAACTGACTTAACTGTTATAACTTCAACAATGCCAACGATATCAGATCAAGATGGCCTAATACAATGTGGAACTACTCTTACCGTAATCATCCAGTAAACCGTTCTTACACCTGTCACGCATCGCTAAAAGTGTGCAATAAAAAGTATCGACGAACTCCGCAAGAATACTAAAACGCGGGTCCTTACCAAATCAGACGTAACTTCGGGGTTGTGATCGGCATAATGTGGACCGCGGCAATTTTCTGAGCACATCAAACTCTTTTATTAAGAACATGTGTTTTATGTTGTTATTAGTGGTTTTTGGGTTTACGATCGCAACTTGCATTTGTTGGCGACTTCGTTTTTAGTGTTTGAAGTGGGAACTCGTTGTTTCCACTATTTTTTTTGGTCATATTGTCGTAACGTGTAGGTTAGGTTAGGTTTATAAAAATCCTGAAAATGTAACTGGTTCAAAAAATACGTTATGATTCGCGATAATGGCCTAAAATTCCCTAAAATGCAATATGACTGAAAGGTTTCATCCGTATGAGATAACTTTGCTGTCCGACTGTCCGTTTGTCTGTATGTCCATGTGTCTCTCACAAACCATTTTCTCGGAAATGTCCCCGCAAGAATACTAAAACACGGGATCCTTACCAAATCAGACGTAACGTTGAGTTTGTGATCGGCATAATGTGGCTCGCGGAAATCTTCTGAGCACAACTCTTTTATTAAAAACATATGTGTTTATGTTGTTATCAGTGGTTAACCCCAGACGGAAATAGAGGGGTGTTATTAGTTTGACCGCTGTATGTGTGTGTGTCTGTAGCATTGAAGCTCCCAAACGGATGGACCAATTTAGACGCGTTTTTAGGGTTCCGTACCAAAATGGCGAAAAGGAAGCCTTATGGTGAGACTTCGGTGTCAGTCTGTCTGCCTGTATGTCACAGCAGTTATTCTCAGAGACTATATAAACTATCAACTTGAAATTTGGAATGGTCGTATAACTTTATATGAAAGGGCTTGGTCTCAGGGCAAAGTTTTTTTTTTTTTAATTTCGACGTTCTTTTCGATTAATAACCAAAAAATTCCAAAAAATGACCGTGACCTTATATCCGAAGTAAAAAATAAAAAATAAAACTAATTTATAGATAAAATTATTACTTGCTTACATTTTAAGCGATTTTTTTTCAAAAATCTGTTTTGAATTTAGCCTATTCAAAATTAACCTTACTTCGTAGTTAATAGATAAATATTATATGTAAATATTTGAAAATAACGACGCCATTATTTCGGCGGGTTCTATAACGTAACAGCCGTCTTAACGGTCGTAGGACGTGAACCTGTTTTTCCCGGGATTACAAAGCACGGGCTACGTCATAGAACGTTTCTATGCACATTATAGATAATCCAACTATAACGCTTATAAGGGATCACCGAACTGCCCATTGTTTGGATTAATTGTATGTGAATAATTGCACGGACTTCCCAAGACGCACTTATCGTCGTTTTATGACGCATTGTAAAATATTCTTCGGAACTAGCGATTTCCTGCGGCATCAATAGGGAATATGCATGGATTTTTTTAATCGCATTACTCAACAAACCGGATCGCGGGACCGCGGTGGATGCGAAAAGCGGCCGGTCTGAGTGGAAAGACTTGGGGTTAGGCATATGTCCAGTAGTGGACGTCTTTGATGATAATGATGACTCAACAAAAGAGATCACCAAAAGTGAAATTGAAGTTAAAATCGGCCAAAAATACGGATGATACAAGCATTTTTAACTGCTAAAGAGAGATTAGACAGAAAGATCCGACGCACTGTGACCTCCTGTATCAGGACGGCCATATAAGTTTCATGTTAAATTCTGTTTAGCTAGAAAGAGATAGGAACAAATCTTTGTTCGCTTATAATCTTGGTTATTATTATAGCTCTTCAAAATGATATTTCACAACTGTTTTTCGCATGAATGACTTGACTCGTTTAAAAAAATGCATGAATATAGACAAATAAACTGTAAACATTAATGAGTTTTATATTTTATCCACCATTAATTACTTAGTATAAGGAAAACTAAAGTATGTTCTAGTTAAAGATTCCAGGATGTTTGGTACACAATGTGGGATTAACCTGTTATTAAAGGGATAAAGTCTTCTGCGATAAAAATGGGTTCAAATTATCTGAGTGGAATAAGGATTCTAGTCTAGGCCAAAAACTGAAATACGCGTCTCTCAACCATCATTAGCACTAGAATGAACTTCAACGACAGTATCGGCAAAAAACACAAAAAAGTGACAGTTTTTGCAAGATGGCGGAGAAAGAAATAGAGCTGGAGGGACGAGGGAGGGACATTTGGGTTACCATGGCTATATTGTCCTTTATAATATATTAAAAAACCAAAACAATCGGACCTTATTTAGGGTACCGTAACAACAATTTACAAAATGTACGACGAAAAATTGTGTATGGGCTGCACCTTTTCCGGTATAGCTACTTCCGGTTCAAATTTCGGAATGGCGACAGGCAGATCCGTATTCTGCAGGGTCGAAACGCTCTGATAACGTTGTAGCCCCAACTGTTACATGTTTTGCCGCTAGCATTCTAATTTTTCAAATATGGCCCCAGACTATTCCGTAGAGTGGAGTTGAACGCATCTTGTAATGTATCGTAATCACACTGTTAACGTTATGACAACTCTTACTGTTTAGTGAAAAGAAGTTTTTATAACGTCAACAATGTGATTACGATTTAGATCCAAATTAGGCAAATTCAAAGTGTAATAGGAACGTGTTAGGAGTAAGTTTCTGTGTAAGTCAACAAAGGAAAGAGGCATTCCATCTTAGTCCTCAGGGTTGGTAACGCATTTGCAGTGTTTGCAATGCAGTGCAGTTGAGAGAAAGTGACAGAGATATAGCAATTATACAGCTCGGTCCCTTTCTCTCAACCTAACCTGAACTGCTTTAGTAAGTCATGGTGACCCCTCAGTTCTGTCCATTATCGTGTTTTTTTATCTTCTCTTTGCTATGAAAAGCAAAACATACCAAAAGGTCAACTCTATTCATTGCTCTTACACAAAATGCTCGCATTGAGCACTAATTAAAAATAATTTCCGTTAACAAACGTTTGGTTTTTAGTAACCCCAGAAACTTTACATCCCTATTAAAACGTAAACTCTATAATATTTCCTCTAGTGCCATTTGACCTAGCAATTTACCAGACGCGACAGCCTTAATTAGATTCTAGATTATGTTCGCCAGGAAATGCAGGCATACTGGGCGAGATTGCATAATCCCATCCGTGGGTAATGGCTTTCTATTTACAAACCCATTATGTTACACTAGCTTCTGCCCGCGACTTTGTCGATTGACCATTCCAGGGGAATCTTTTTCGGAATAAATGGTTTGAAATCCGTCTAACCGTTGAAACATACAATCTCACACACGAACTTTTCCATTTATAATATTAATCTGATTCAAACACAGACAGATTTTGATTTAAAACGGCTAGTAGGCAAGTACTGGGATGAGATTCTGGGCGGAATAAACCATAATCGTCTGACCTGTTATCGTAATGTCAAAATCTTG
Source organism: Acleris sparsana (assembly GCA_923062465.1). Classification (NCBI taxonomy): domain Eukaryota; kingdom Metazoa; phylum Arthropoda; class Insecta; order Lepidoptera; family Tortricidae; genus Acleris; species Acleris sparsana. The sequence goes on along the minus strand of OV281307.1, from coordinate 9,352,485 downwards.
ATAGCTCTTACTTACTTGACAGTAATGGCGGCAGAGTTAATTCAATATCATAACCCGCCAAAGACAATATGGTTTACCAAGTTGAACAGAGGTCCAGAGGCTCTAGACAAAATGCATTCGGTGCACGATATCGTTGTTCAAGATGTGATTGAGCTAAGCTGTCAGCCTGTCGCGTCTAGCGCATACGTCAATTCTATACATTTTATCAGTTTTCGAATATTGTTTACGTTAGCTTTAAGCAACATGTCTAGCCAGATTATACCCTGAAATTACAAATAGGTTGTTAATTCAGTGTATAAACTATCTCCATTTTTAACTTCACATTTCAGCTTGAAGGAGTAACAAACACCACAGTTAGTTTTTTTTGTTAGCCCGGAATGTCACACTGCTGGGCAAAGACCTCCCACCTTTCACGTATTTCAGTTATGGGCAATCTCCCGCCAATCGTGCGAAAGGCTTCAAGCTTATCTTGCCATCTGCGCCGGGTCTGCCACGTCGTCGTATCCGATCTTGCGGTATCAAATCTGTGGTAAATTTTGCCCAAAGGTCAGCAGGCATGCGACAGACATGTCCGGCCCAGTTCCACTTGAGAGTGGTAGCTAGGCTACGTCAGCTATTTGGGTTTACACAGTTTCATACTTTCGCATTTATAATATTAACTCAGATTTCATCTTTGCCATTTCATTTCTAGCTGCAGTTTTATTCTATGGCGACGTTGTTTGCCCAAAGGGTACAAAGTCTTTGTTTGCGATTCCCCGTTCGCACTTTTCGTTGCAAAGTTTCGAGCCCGGGTTCGGTCTTTGTGACTGCACACTCGGGTTTTAAAATGAAGTGCTTTTGAGTTGAAACGACTTAAATGTTCTGTATAATAAGCCTTGACGTTTACGTTACTATTTTAAAGTAGAGGATTGTTAGTTTTGTCATGGCGGGAAAAGTATAACAGAGGAAGAGTTGAATAACACTTTCATTTTATTACACGATATATTTTTTCTCAAATATAATTATAATTCTTCTGTACGTACATACATACATTAAATCACGTTTGTTTCCCAGAGGAGTCGGCGGAGACCACTTCTTTCCACCTGCCACGATCCTGACAAATCTGTTTTGCTTCTTCCCCATTCATACATCGAGTTATGCATGCACGTCGAATTCGTTTTCTTAAGTTTCGGCCATTTTCCAGTATTTCTCAGAATTGATCCAAAAACGTGTCGCTCTCTGTCTTTCGTCAAACTTTTTTCATCCATCCTTTCCTTTGTAACATTGATATCCAAATCACATGATGTCCATCTGTTACTTTAAGGGAGTGTTTCTATTTACCCGTCTACAACGAAGAAAGGGAAGGGTAATGATTTAACGGAGACTTGGAGGTTTCCAATCTTTACTCTTTAACGGTTGGACCGATTTTAATGTTTTGTGTGGGACCCTGAATGTTTTATATTCGCTATTGGACCCGGTAGATCGAAGTCGGTATTGACCTCTTCTAATGTTGTGGACTAGCTTTCGCTTTTGTTTTTAGTACTTATGAAAACTCACTACAATGGAGGCACCTTATCTTGCATGCATGTTTGATGCATGTTTGAGGTACTGCGAGAGTATGGATGTGCGTGTGTCGTCAATTACTTAATATGAAATTGCTATTCTATTTTTATTGTATTTTATTGCAATTTTCGGTATTTGTAAGTATCTATAATTTCACAGTGCCTTGGTTTGTTTTACTGTTATACTGTGTAATTAGTTTGTAATAATAAATAAATAAATAAATAAATAAATCTTGAAATGAAACGTGAACTTGAATATAACAAACTGACAAACATACACTTTCGTATTCAGCCTATTAATAGATACAAACCATACAATAGGAATTATGATATTCCGATTCGACCCAAATGTGAGCCCAACTCACACTTGATCAGTTTTAGTATTTGTTGTTTTTTTCAGGGTTCGCACTTTTTTTTTATGGCATAGAGAAGGCAACCGAGCACACAGGCCACCTGATGGTAAGTGGAAACTGTGACCCATAGACATTAGCATAAGACTGCAAATGCGTTGCCAACCCTGAGGACTAAGATGGAATGCCTCTATGCTAGTCATCACACCGGCTGTCTTATCCCCAAACCGGAACACAACAATGCGAACACTGCTGTTTGGCGGTAGGTTAATGGATAAGATGGTGGTAGCGATCCGGACGGACCCTGCATAATTATACAAAATTTGACGCTTGTAAGTTTTACCGTTTGTACGAAACTGAAAAAAAATAACTTGGACAAAATCATATCTATTACGGTACAAAATATATAAAGCTCTTTAAAGTTAGGACGGATAGATGGCCGGACTGCGCCTGCGTCGGCATATTAATAGGGTTCCGTTGGGCTCTTTTCGGGTACGGAACCCTAGAAAACTGTAATTGTAGAGTTGTTCAAGATGTAGGACCGGACTCAAGACTGCATCTTTGCTGTCTAGATGCACACCGCGTGCGCTATAAAATTATATTGCTGGCGTATAACTTCAACATTTCATGACAAATCCTCGGGGATATGAAATTCTTTACGTTGTCTGCTTACTGCAAAACTAGGTTGGCATCTTGGTTCATTGAGTTGATTAAATTCTGTTTCTTGAAATGTTGTTGACTTAAGGGTACCTACAAGTGCAGTATTCTCATATTCGTGTAGCTGTGCTATTCATGTTAAAAGGCCTCTTGCAAGATATATCATTTAGATTTTTGACTAACTTTATATTATATTTCGTTAAATTACCTGCATCATTTCCTTACCCTTATCATATCTGGTGACGGCGCAGCATGTTTCTTTCTCCCACACATCCCAAGTAGCCGTCTTCTCTGTGTTCACTCCCTTCTTTCTCATATCATCATCATCAGCCCGGGGGCGTCCACTGCTGGACAAAGGCCTCCCCCAAAGAGCGCCACAAGTCACGGTCTTGAGCCGCTTGCATCCAGCGGCTCCCCGCGATCCTAACCAGGTCGTCAGACCACCGGGTGGGAGGCCGTCCAACACTCCGTCCACCGGTGCGGGGCCGCCACTCGAGAACTTTTCTTCCCCAACGGTTATCAGTTCTCCGAGCTATGTGGCCTGCCCATTGCCACTTCAGCATGCTAACTCTCTGAGCTATGTCGGTGACCTTGGTTCTCTGGCGAATTACCGTATTACGGATCATATCGCGCAAAGAAACTCCGAGCATAGCTCTTTCCATTGTACGCTGAGTGACCCTGAGCTTATTTATGAGGCCCACATTCAGCGGCCAAGTCTCTGATCCATAAGTCATCACTGGCAACACACACTGGTCGAAGACTTTCGACTTAAGGCTCTGCGGTATTTTGGACGAGAAGATCCGCTTTAGCTTTCTGAACGCTGCCCATCCGAGTTGGATTCGGCGATCGACCTCTTTCTTGAAGTTGGATTTACCTAGTTGGACAGTTTGTCCCAGGTATACGTACTGATCAACAACTTCAAGTTGAGAATTCCCCACGTGAACCGGTATTGGCAAAACGCGAACATTGGACATGACTTTCGTCTTGTCCAAGTTCATTTTCAGGCCCACCCGTTGGGAAACTCTATCGAGATCTCCGAGCATCTTACTCAAGTCTTCTAGCGATTCTGCCATGACTACGATGTCGTCCGCGAATCGAAGGTGAGTGATGTACTCGCCGTTGATGTTGATGCCAAGTCCTTCCCAGTCCAGAAGCTTGAAGACATCTTCCAGTGCAGCGGTGAACAGTTTCGGAGATATGACATCTCCCTGTCTCACACCTTTCTGCAACTGAATCGGTTTAGAGCTCTGGTTCTGGAGCCGGACTGACATAGTGGCATTTTTGTACAAACACTTCAGCACTTCGATATATCGATAGTCGATGTGGCACCGCTGTAGTGACTCGAGCACCGCCCATGTCTCGACCGAATCGAAGGCCTTCTCATAGTCCACGAACGCTAGACATAAGGGCCGATTATACTCTTCAGTCTTCTGTATAATCTGGCGCAGCGTGTGAATGTGGTCTATGGTACTAAAGCCTTTCCGGAAACCGGCTTGTTCAGGAGGCTGGAAGTCGTCGAACCTGCGTGAGAGTCGATTTGTAATGACCCTTGAAAACAACTTATAAGCGTGGCTCAGAAGTGAGATGGGTCTGTAGTTCTTCAATAAGGTTTTATCGCCTTTCTTAAAGAACAAGACCACCACACTTCTGGCCCACGCCTCTGGAACACCGTCGGTTGACTGACTGCGCCGTGAGCAGTTAACACACAACGGGCGGTGGGGTCGTCACTTCCCGACGCCAAGTATCTCATATCACTTCACATTATCTTCACACAATGAATCCATCTCTTTTTAGGCCATTCTCTTGCTTTAACCCTCCACAATCATACTCAACACTCCTCTTGTAATGGGATTTCATATCTCCTCATGACATGACCATACATGACAGTCTATGCCCTTCCATTTATTATATCACTTGTGCTACTTTCAAACTTCCTCTTACTAACACAAGGTTTTTTTATAGGTCGTACCTACTTCTGACTACCACTAACTTCTGAATGATTTGCTAAGTTACGGAAAGAATTTGTTTGATAAGAACACGGCAAGCTGTATCGTTATGTTATTATAAAACGTTTATTCGTTACTTAATGAGATTAAAAATGCAGATTATTCATAAATTATTCAAGCAATCTAAGGAAACCATTCGGCTTTCATTTGAATCATTCAGCCGGAAATTGATATCATTTTTCTTCGAGCCGCAGTTTGCGTTCGTCAACATTGCTTTTGCTTACATTTTGGCAAGGAAGTCCAATCCGGCGGCCATACGAACTTTCCCCACACAGACAATAATGTTAAACAAGGTAATTTTTCGTGCTCGTGTGTTTTTAGTTCCGTACCTCAAAAGGAAAAAACTGAACTCTTATAGGATCTCTTTGTTGTCCGTCTGTCTGTCAAGACCCTTTATCTCGGGAACGCGTCGAGAAATCGAGTTGAAATTAAAACCATATACTCCGGGCTATAGTCCCTTGAAGCTGTGAAAAAAATAAACTAAGACATTAACATTAAAAAAGGAGCGGCCGTTAATGCCGCAAAAAACGTGTATTTCGACACTCTCGAGGGAATCATAATGTATAGGGTATTTGCCGTTGACCTAGAAATATGAAATTAGTATAACACCGTCTTTACTACAAGTAGGTATAGGTCAAAAACTGAGTTTTGTAATTTTTTGATGAAATTCCAAAAAAAAAAAACAGGATCTTTATGCAAGGAACGGAGGTTCAAATTTTGAATTGAGTTAACCGTGTCATGTGTGTAACCCTCGGTGGGCGGTTCCGACTCGCACTTGTCCGGTTTTTTTTACCTGACTAACGAAGGAAGAGGGTTGTGTTCTTGACCTGTATGACGGTAGGTACTGTATGTATGTATGTATGTATGAACGGATAGCCCAACTTCGACAAGCGTGGTGTCTTTAGATTTGTCTTACTGTCGCGGGTGTCAACGGGTACTTTTTTAAATGTGATAGTGGCGAAATAAAAAATATGCACATAATAACATTGACACCTAACACCTAACGTTACCAACAGTTGCGTTTTTAAAGCTTTTTATTACTTTTATTTCTGATGAGAATGGATATCTTTTTCATGACAAATCGGTTGGTTATCAAATATTACACAAATAACTGACAATAACTGAATTTCACGTGGCTAAACCCACGAATGAGTTTATAAGAAACGACAGAATCAAGATTCCCGTAATCTCATCATAATATAGAATGAGGTAGTCTCAAATCTTGGTACAAAATGAAAAAGTTGACTGATATTTTATAGCAATCCCCTACCCTGCCTCGCCCTATGTTATATGAAAGAATATCCTCTCATACAAATATAACTATTCAAAAACTATGCTAATAAATACTTGGAAAACAACCAAGACTTAGAAACAAAAATTGTACCAAACTCTTTATATAGGTAACAATATTTTCCCTCCCCGCGTCGCAGGATGTTTTTTTTCTAAAGTATTATTAATGTAACATTTGTGGGTCAGCCAGTTTTGGCCGGGCCTGGATCAAATCAAGCGAAAAGTCGGTACACAGAGCGATGGAGCCGGGTTGCAAAGAGCTACACTTGAAAAAATATTTCAACTGACATTTCCTTTGTATAAATTAAGTTTACGAGCTAACTTTTATATAGATAAAAAACCCCTAATAATGGCGACCCCTTCTTTCAGAGCATACTTACCTACATCTTAAATAGTGAAAGCGATTTTCATAAAAACTAGGTAATAACCATCTCGATCAAACTAGTTTGACTTTGAAGTTTAAATAATCATGTACATAATATTCATAAAATAAAACTAATTTATTTATATGTAGTGTAATATTATTAAAGAATGAATTACGAAGATATTCTTAAAAAATAATGCAATTCATTGATGGTAAGAAAATCATGTTTTTAACTCGTTTTAGGGTTCCGTACCCAAACCTCCGCTATCTGACCGTGAGTCTAACCATTTTTTTAATAAAAACCTTAAGGTTAGTAAGAAAATCATTATTTACCAATTTTACATAAGTAATATGCGAAATAGTCGTGTTTTACATTTCCCGGCGTGAATGAAAAATGACACGTGGAAAATGTATAACCCGGCAAATTGACGTATTACGTCGAAGTGGTAAACAATCACATTCCTCGACCGTACCTACAGACTCACTTTTTAACAGTTTCATAATAGTACAGATGTATAATGAACATTCTTAACGCTGCGGTTAAAATGACGCGCACGCGACCGCGATTCAATTCCGGTTTCCTACCGTGCATTATCGCTTTAATTTGTCCTTATGAGTGAGGAAGGAAAACCGGTAAAGGTATACGTGTTGAGTTAATATATTTGTTTTGACACCAGTTTACTCATTATTACACGCTTTCAATGTGATAATAGATTGTTGACTAGGAATGTAAATGATTTGCGCATTACGTATGATCTTAGATAGTTATTATGAATATAGAATGGGCGGAATTTAAATAGACGCTGTGGTTCCGTCGATAAAACTTCACATACTTTTTAACCAATTTATAATCCGCTTTCTCTCTCTTTATACTAGTATAGGTGCGACTTTTTACGAAAAATTAATTACAGAGAAAATATAAAAACGATGAAAAAATAATGGTGATTATTTTTTCGTTATTCCTATTTCCTTTTAGTGTGATGGATGTTGCAGAATAGTTATTTTCATAATCGTGTTATAATAGAGAGCTTTTTGCTTCGTGGCCTAAGTAAGGTACGAGATCAAAAAGCTTGATTATGACACTATTGTGAACAATACTTTTTGTACGAGTTCATTAAAATTAATAATTTAATACAATCACCACCACATCGACATTTGTATCAAACCACGGCGTCCGTAATTGTTGCAGTACTGTGCTGTTCTGTTGGCTAAAAACTAGCCAATCACAAACCGTAGTTTTTTTAATTTTTTTTATGCCCTGGATACAGAAGCAGGTTTAAATAGATTTTTGACAGATGACGCGACGCTGCTACGTTCCGAAACGCCATAGATTGGCAATTTTGTATCGGATCGAGTCTCCTTAAACAAGGACACATATTATTGAAATACGAAGTTCTATTTTCAAATTTTTTTCAGTTGTCTTGAGCGTATCGAAATGGTTATTTCGGTTGTTTCGGAAGTGTCAACGATGAAAAGAGTGACGTTGCAGTATTCTCTATGAAATCTTAATACACAGATTTTAATCGACGAGTACAAAAAGATATTTTTTCTTCTTATCTTATTTAAAAACCGGGGCTAGCTTTTGTAGTTTTATCCCAATTTAATGGACCATTATTAACTTTTATTTCCTACCTTTTAGACATTTTTATCATTTAAATTAATATTGCCCTGAAGAGGCTCTACTTCAGGAAAAGGGATAAGTGCGTTAAAACGTAAAAGGAGCCTTCATAAAATTAAACGACAACCATTTCGTCTGTCTCTGGACAATTTTTGAAATCGTAATTTTTTTTAACATAGTTTTATTTAAAGCAAAGCCGCTTATCTAAATAAAATAAAAGGGTGCACAAAATACTTTTGTGTTATTGTTACTACTATTTAGCTAGACAATATTGAAAAGAAAGAAAGAAAGACATTTTTTCGTGACATACATAACAAAGATTAATACGCACACCTTTCCCCCTCTTTCGTTCAAATAACTTAATCTACCGTGATGACGTCTCCCAAGGCCGTAAGCTACATTCGAGACGTCACAGCTGTCCGAGCTGTCACACCCCTTGCCAAATTTACGGAACAAGGGGCAGGATAAGTGGGCTATGGTATTAATTCTGTTTAACGCTATCCACTGATTGTCGACGAGTTTTCGGAGACCAGTTAATTCAGTTGTAGTTTTTGACGTGGATACCTCTTGTAGGGGATCCCGACTGTTAACCAAAAGTACGTTTGGAAACTATAATTATCATTTTATAAACTTTAATTTCGCAAATGTACTTGTGCTTAAACCGTTACATATTACATTAGTTGCATAGGCTTATTAAATAGGAAATGATCACAAAAAAATATAAAACAATCCGGCGGGAATACCTGTTTCAAGTGAAAGTTTGTAAAATGATATACCTAGTTTGCCTAATGATGATTTTGTAAAACATTAGTTTAGGTTTTAATTATTATTATTTTTTATTTTTATAATTTGACGTTGTTTGACGCCTAGAATTTCGGCACTGTGTAGCAATTTGTGCATATAAAGCTGTCATGCTAGTAGACAACTAGATTATGGATTTTAGTATATAGGTAAGCAAAACAATTAATTGGTAATAGATAATATATAAATAGGTATATAGTTTTGGCACTTTTATAAGATGGATTATCAGTTACAAATAAATACAATTGTCCTAATTTTTCGTTCTCGCTTATACGCTTTCAGGATTCTATACATCAAGCCTCAGTTTTTTTTTAATAATCTACGTAGATTCGTCTGAGAGGCGAGGCGTAGGACCGACCGAATAAGTTAATGTATTCCCGTCTGAGATCGATCGCGTGCACAACCATTGCGTAGATATGGAGTCCTAGTGAAAAAGTCGTCTTATCTTGTTCTAAAAAAGGGCATATACATAAACAGAGTAGGTATACTAGACCGAATCCCTTTTTCTTTTTATCTTCAGGAGAGTTATACCCTTTTTCTACTTCCTCCTGGTTGACCACTGAACATTTTTTATCGGGAAAAAAGGTAAGGTAGCCTCTGTGCTAATTCAGGATATAAAATATCTAATTAAAATTGTATACTCTGTCCAGCCGTTTTGGAACAAACATACCTACTTACTCACACATTCACACACAAACAAACTATCGTATGTATTTACAATGCTACTGTGATTGAAATAATGGAATAAATTAGACCATCATTTCTGAAAAGAAATTTCACATAAAACTTTAGCAGGTAAAATAAAATAATAATAATTCGTGAACCATAACCATATTATGTTGTATATATTCGACGACGTGCTGGCCTAGTTGGTAGTGACCCTGCCTACGAAGCTAGCGGTCCTGGGTTCAAATCCCGGTAAGGGCAGATATTTGTGTGATGAGCGGCGAATATTTGTTCCTGAGTCATGGATGTTTTCTATGAATTTAAGTATACATTTCTCTATATAAGTATTTATATCGTTGTCTAGTACCCATAGTACAAGCCTAGAGCTTAGTTTGGGACCAGATCAATTGGTGTAACATTGTCCCCTGATATTTATTTATTTATTATTTTATTTATTATCTTATATACGGAACCCTAGGTGCGTGAGTCCGACTCGCACTTGACCTGTTTTTGCAATGAATTAAATATGCCTCCTGTTATTACCGAACGAAAATAAGCGGTCGGGATGGAGACCTATAAGTAGAACTTGAAACTTGAACAGTTGGCAGCCGTCTCCTAAGTTTGCTTTGGTTTTCTTATTTTCCAGCCTTTTTAGAGCTACCAAGCTATAAATAAGGACCAGACGTATTTAAGGCCCGGTTGACCTATTTCTGTTTTAGTGGGCAGGCCACTTCCGTTCCACTTAAAATAATTACCACTACCGTGCTTATTGGCAATCAACTTAAAAAAGGTCAAAATCGTTTCTAGTCTAACAAGAATAAAGAGTGTTTATAAATGTATGTTTATAGACATGTAAAAAACAAGGGTGTTGTTGTATTCACAACAGCTCTCTGTCGAAAGGTTCATCGAAGCTCGCTCACTCGACGAGTAAAGCGGGTAAGCTGAGAATGCACGCTCTTAAATGTGGTTTTTACTCTGACGGGACAACTTCAACAAGCCGCTTAATATTTGGTTGTTTAAGAGTATTATGAAGCGACGGTTGAAACACGAAGCTGTCAAAAAATCTATACAAATTTAGCTTCGGGCGATATCTATTCTCAACCCTTATCTAAACAAGTCTGATTTCTACCACTTTAGAATTTATTGTAGTGCTGTAGTTCAACTATGTTTAAAAGTACTGTACCGAGCAAGTTTTCATAATACATACAACATAATCAAAAATCTTAAAAATTGGACTTGGTTGAAGGGTTGACAAACGTTATCGCATTTTATTTGTAAGTTTTCAGCTTCACGATCCTCAAGTGTGCATTACACAACAAAAAGTTATGCCACGTGAAAGATAGATGCCACGTTGTGTACGTCACGCCACTAACCGTCTTGCGTCACGCCACAGATAAATACGCGTGACATTTCGAGGTTGCGGAGTGTTCAATGGATTTTGGTGAATCTTATATTGAAATAGCTTATGCCGGTGACTTCGTCTGTGTTGAACATTCAATGGAAACAGTGTATTTTAGTCGTGTTATAATTCAAGGTAAAAGCGTATCATATAATAACAAGAGGGTTTTAACTGAAACTGCTAAGTTTTTACGGACTGAAGGGTCAAGTTAAGCTAGTCGATGAGTTTATTAAACGCCTGCAAGAACAATAATAAATAGTCAAGGGTTATGAAAACGGGTCACTTTGTATCGAATTACCATAGAAGGTGACCCGTTTGTATTGCTCCTGAGTGTAGATACAACCCCCCAATATAATGGTGACCACTACTTTTATACCAGGGGTGTTATTATGACATAGCTATGCAGTTCATTTTACGGCGAGCTTAAAGGACAGAACTGAACTGCATAGGTACGTCATAAAAACCCTCTAATATCTCATATACGGCTTTACCTATTGTCATCAATGTTAGCTAAGAAACAAGCCGATAAAACTGGGTTTCTAGCTATTTCAAAAAAATGCGTCTTTAGATGCCGCAGAAAGGAAACCTGGTTATTTTTAACTAACTCCTTAGAAACGCCCTACATTACAAATAAAGCATTTTCATTTAAATTCTGCTCGATCACAATAATATTATTTCAGTTTTGATCAGAACGCAAAAGTTAAACTGTTTCTGCTCTGAAATACAGTTAATTTCGTTTGCTAACTTGTTCGCACCGTGCACCACCCTTTTCTCATCTTTCCTAACTTAATAGCTAGCTCTTTAGTCGCATTTTCACTTGCTCAGCTTGATGGCAAGCAGGCCTTATCATTTTAAAACACCATTGTCGCGACGCCATCCAATAGAAAGAAGAATCAAAAACGAAAAAACCAAGTTACTCCCAGCTATGATAATGCTCGCGAATCTATTCCGCTCAGAGAGAGATTTTACGAAGAATTTAGTTAGGTAACCATAATTAACCAGATCTTTTCGAACCGTTCCCAAGCCTGACTTACAAGCAGATACATAGATACACGTTAAACTTATATACCCTTTGTTTGCGTTGGGGGTTAAGTGCAAAGAAGACTTGCCTTGTGCACAAATTACACCAGCTGTTACGCGCTCCGTGAATTATATTTTTCTCACAGAAATTACATTTTCCGTACCTTTACCAAAGGAGGTAAATGTAAGATAATATTCTGTGTACAAAACGTACTTTTGGACCAAGCGGGGTACTTCCGACTGCGGGGTAAATGCGTCATTCCTTTTTTTTTACTTCGTACGCTGTGCAATAGTTATAAACAGGGCAATTTAATCTAAACCATTTCATACTAGGAAAAAAGTTTATGTTCCTTTGTTTAAAAATTAACGCCATTATGGAACAAAAGTAGTACTTTATGTACTTACTTCCTGGAAGATGCCCTGTTGGGCCTTGTTGTAAGGGACTGCATCGTTTATAAAACTTTATTGTTTTTGACGTTTTGTTGAATTGCCCACGTTACAGCGATATTCTTGACAGTTAAAGCAGCCTAGTTAAAAATACAACGGGTCATAGACAATATCGGATTTCCCTGTAGAATCTCTGCCCTCTTTTGTTTCTAAGCAGGTACGCCAAGACATGCCAAACCCTGTCCCTTTCCCTCCCGCTCAACCACTTAAGGATAACTTCATTTATTTTGCACGGCTGTGACGTCATCCAACCCCGAACGATCAGGGTTGGGAAAGTCATTTAAAACGAAGGCTTTCTTACGAATTTATTAAAGAGTTCCCCGTTTATATTTTTAATGCTGTTTAATATTTAACGAGTTTTTGTTGTGAAAGTATAATGGGTTTTTCTTCGGATCGCTACGTAAAGTGATGTCGCGAATGATAATTATGTTGAAGTTTGTAAAAATGATGTCGTCTACTTAATACTAAGTAAACAAAATCAATAATTTCATACAAAATAAGGAGATAGATTGCCGACATGACTTTTGGAATTCAATGCCACATTTACCAGACCAGTTAAAGTAGGATGGTTATCTGATTAAAATTGCCGAGGGCTAAACAGAGATCTGTATACGAGAGGCTGAGGTTCAGGTTGGATAATTAGCAAAGTTTTAGTTCTACTTGCCATTTTGAGATTTATTTATTTTCAAAACTGATATCTGTGAAACGACTCAACCACTTTTCATAAAACCTAGCCAAGCACCATAACGATTAAAAAAAAAACAGCGAATAAATCGGTCCGACCGTTTACGAGCTACGATGCATACGAGCTACATACACACACACACAGCATCTTAGACACACACATACACGTTTGTACAGATACATACTTTAAACATAAAACACCTGTGTTTTTGTTAGGGTTTTTTTTTAATATATCGCTTCTAATCGCCGGAGTGATTTTATGCAAGCAATTCTGTGATCTTTCATTTCTGTGATTCTTGACTCTGCTAGACAAGTTGCCACAGAATACAAACGCTAGCTTTTGGTGATCACTGTCGCTTTGTGTTGTCCCTTAGCGCTCTCAAATGTTTCCCGCAACAATAACATTGTACTATATCGCGCGACACTCACGAGAAGCAATCTCTCTTCAAAACTGTTCAGCTCCCATAGAAAGGTAGTTCAACTATAATGAGACAACAATAATATCAGCCGTCGCTGAACGCAAGCAATGGAACCAATTTTAAGAAAACGTTTCGTGGACAACGTTTTTAGACAGAGGAAGCTCTCTCTTACTTCTTCTCCAACCTGTCGCCAATGCTGAGTGTAGGTCTCTATTAGTACGCCATCTCTTTTGATTTTGAGCTTTCTTCATCCAATTTCTCCTCTCGATATCTTTAAGATAGGAAAGGAGAAGCGGTTAAAGCCTTCCAATTACCTATTTGGACACACTGAACATGGGGGTAGAATAGCCGTTTTTAAAAATTGTTTCGAGCGAATAAAACGGTGTATAAAATACTGCTTAAGAGGCTGTCCTCGTACCAGCGTAAGGGTACTCACACCCCAAAGACACAACGCTGACTCAAGCTCAGAAAAACCTCATCAAACCACACATCCAATATAATAACAAAAACACAATATATTTTCTCCAACAGTTTACCGTCTCAAGAACCCTTAGCGCTCTCAAATGTTTCCCGCAACATTAACAGTGTACTAAAATATCGCGCGACACTCACGAGAAGCAATCTCCCCTCGAAACCGTTCAGTTCCCATTGAAAGGCATTCAACTATAATGAGACAACAATAATATTGGCCGTCGCTGAGCGAGGAGCAATGAAAACAATTTCTCCAGAGATGTCAGAGTCAACAAGAACGGAAGCTACGTGACAACACAATATTGCCACAGTATAGGAACAGTACGACAACTACGAAAAACTTGTTAGTTAAAAACTAAACAATATAAATGAAATATTAAATTCAAATACCTACACAAAAACATACCTACACCTATATGCTACATACATATCTTTACATTTCTGTAGAGGATAGTTCATAGTTGATACAATAGGAGATAGAGTCAAGCCAGACCATCTACATAGAATAGAATGCTTTACCCTTAACAAAATACGGGAGACAGTATAAGTAATTAAAAAAATAACGTGGAGTTTATATGGCCCGCGTGTTACATGACGTCTGTCTGGATCTCTCTGTCTAATCACTGTTTAATTAGCAGTTTAAAATGCTTGTATCATCAGTATTTTTCGGCCGATTTTATTTTAATTTCTTATTTGGTGATCTCTTTTACGGTATTATATTTTATTGAGAAATGCGATTAAAACACACATGCATTTTCTATCTGAGCGAGTCTAAAACTACTCGGCTTCTAAGTAAACTCGGCTAATTACGTGACTCGCGACTCCGTGATTCCATGCTTCAAAGTCACACGAGCTAATTTTAATCATTTAAGTGCAATTTAAGTGTAGATTAATTAACGCACTGTAAGTTAAATGATTCAAATTAGCTCGTGTAACTCTAAAATAAACATGACACGTGGTAGAAAATTACGCAGCTCATGTTATTATCACAGTTTATTAAACTATGGGTATAACGGTTTACATACACACTTACAGGGACTCTATTCAAGTCGGTAAAACCATATTGTCCTTGACGTGTTATGGTATTTTTAATAACTCTGCCGCCATTACTGTCAAGTGAATAAGAGCTATCAAAACGTTGACAATACGAACACACGTCAAAAGCAATACTGTTAAACGTGTGTTGAATAGGGCCTTGTTAATGGTCAATCCAAATAAGAAACTGCTATCTTTTTTTAAAAAGTCATGGATTCTAACTAAAAATAGCTTTTTTTAATGTTTTGATACATTTTTTTTTCAATATCAATGCCTTGGTGCCTAAAAACCGATTACTCGTACTCTAACTATTACCTACAGTTATCAAATTCGCCATAAACTATTTGGATTGCACGCCCTGTAGGTATAGAGAAATACTCTTTGTGTAAAAATGTATTATTCTTAAAAAAATTGCTTAAGACTTAGTAACGTGACTTGGGGCTATTGTTTCTACAAGATTACTCTAATAAAGGCCGTATTAATAAGCTAGGGCTTTATTGTACATTGTCTTTTCTCCTATTGTTATCCTATTGTTAACATTATGACAGTCCTCACTATCTTGTAAGTAAAGGTGGACGATTTAAAAATATCACGATAACAATAGTAATAAAAATAATAATAGAAGAAAGTGGTCTGGTCGAGTTTTTTATGGGCCGTATTAAAAAACTGATCTGGGTTTAGTCTCCCGTCTGAAGATACTATATATAGATAGAAAACTTTCATTTCTGACGCGCCATGTGACATTAGTTTATTAAATACGGCCCTATGAATGGTAATTTACTTCGACATCACTTGAAAGGGGCATGTATACGGCATTAATAAATTGATCTGGGTTGAGATCATGTCTCAAAACACGTCAAAATTGACAGTTTTGTATGAAGTGACGTTTACTTTGATGTAGGTACCTTGATAAGGGCATTTAGGCCTAGATCTGTTTACTAATACGTCTCTTGTTTTATCTACGTCATTTTTATAGCGCTTGGTCGAAAGCGAAACGTAAAAGCGGATAGAAACTCAAACATTTACTAAAACCGATTTAAACTAGCGATAACCCCCCCCCTGATATTAATTTATTTATAAGGATGAAGAAGAAAAATTTAAGATACTTTGAACCTCTGACTACAATAGCTCTTAATATAACGTGAAAGTAAGTAGGAGAGGATCTTAAGATGTTTTCTTGCAATGTGTTGTAAAAGTTTGCTTTTTTTTTTATGACAGAGAAGGCAAACGAGCACACAGGCCACCTGATGGTAAGCGGAAACTGTGACCCATAGACATTCGCATTCACAAGACTACAAGACTAAGACTGCAAATGCTTTGCCAACCCTGAGGACTAAGATGGAATGCCTCTATGCTAGTCATTACACCGGCTGTCTTATCCCCAAACCGGAACACAACAGTGCGAACACTGCTGTTTGGCGGTAGGTTAATGGATAAGATGGTGGTAGCGATCCGGACGGACTCTGCACAGAGTCCTACCACCCGCAAAGTCGCTTCTCTAGTGGTTAAAATAATTAGGTTGATATTCGCCACACTTGCTGCTTAATGCGTGATGCTCGGTGCTGGATGCTTAATGTCGCGGAAAATTCATATTTTAAGTTGAGAAATTAAGACTGCACCGAGCGAACGCCGACCGTTCAGGTAATAAACCTTTAACCTTCTCGTAATCAACTTATCTTCAGTTCCTCACTTGAAGGTCAAATGCTATTACGCTGTACCATACCATTCGCGCCCTATAAATTGTGTATTCATTTCCAAAACAATTGACTTGGTACTCTTAAATTTCAGGAAAATATTTTAGTTTATTAGAATATACATTATATTATAATAGAACTATAATAGAAAATACAATATATAAAACAAATTCGGAAAAGTAGAATGCCTTTGTTTATAAAGATCCCTTATTCACTGTTATTCCATCTGTATAATATTAAAAAAACAAAAAAACACCTTGAAAAATGCAAAAATTAAATTCTTATAAGATGGTAGGTAGGTCGTTCCAACTGTATTCGGCTTTCGGCAGTTGGTCTGACCTACCTACCATCTTATAAGAAGTTATTTTTTGCATTTTTGAAGGTGGGTTTTTGTTTTTGATAATTTTAATTTTATTTTATACTTTTTAGTGATCCTGTTTATGATATTATGTAGTCCCACTTCTCAATTAATGAGAAACTTAGAACATTCCATGCTCGCTGCAAGCAACGCCGCGGGAAAGTCATACTCATATTTAAACAATTAAATGTGCTTCGTCATAGTCGCTCAACTACCTTAATCGAGATATCTTATCGCCGCCCTTCAAATAGTTACCGTTAAGGAGTTCCGATGGCCATCTGTGGTCTTCATCATCAGTTCTACTTTACCATATAGTCCTTTTCAAAAGCAAATGCACTAGTCACAAGGAAGAAATACCGAAATCGCTATAGGTGTGCCTAATATTTGAGGAGTTCCCTTGATTTCTCCAATATCCCATCATCAGATCCTGACATATTGACAATGGGACTAACTAGAAATAATACCCACTCAAACAAAAAAAATCAGGTGAACCTGTCATTGATGACATAATATACAAGAAAAATACTTTGAAGTGTAAGCGAAATATTATTGGTTGATTAAACCTTTATGGAAAATCTTACTTTGTATAGTAAGTTAATTGTCCTTATAACACAACTTTTAATCTTAATAATACTGGCTCGTCTGTTATTACACGTCAACAATTCATAATAAAACAAAAAAAATCGTATGATAACGTTTTTAAAATGGCGACTGTGTAACGTATGTGTGACATAAAATGAGGCAATAATATCCCGCCTTGCCCAAATAAAGGTCTCGTGAAACTATGTCCGCCGCCGATCAGAATAGCTGTTGCCGTGGACAAATATGGATCGTTTAATTTATCATTTATTTCATTTATCACATATAGGTAAAACTGGGACGATGAAAATGCTTCTTCTGGCATCACGCTGTGTTCAGTAAATTAAGTAAATAGCACCACATACTTACCAGCAAATTTGGGTCCCTACAAAAGCAGAGTTGAACGTAATTTCCATTTTAATCCCAAATAAGGTTCTGGCGAAAATGAATTTGTGTTAGGTACAAACTTTATTTGACGTCAACGGCTCATCTTTTCTTTTTCATTCAAACGACTAATTAAAAGAAATACTTAAAATATAGCAATTTTGGAATATGTTTAAAAATCTTAATTACTTAAATAAATTTGTTTACAGGTACTCCGAGGCCAAATCATACAAGAAATGTGGGTCAACATTCCGGAAACCCTCCCCAGACCCGCGCCCTGAACAACCCTGCCATGACCTCCGAGACCCCAATCGATGCCAAAAAAAAAGCAGACGCCAAAAAAGACGGCGCTAAATTCGCTGAAGACAAAGCAACTGGCGATAAACCAATAGACGACAACAAACTGAAACGATCCCACGAACTAATGCGTCTCGTATATGAACTGCCAGAAGAAATCAAAAGACCGGAGGTTACAGTTAACAACAACATGCTGAAAGAAAACCCACCAGTCATGATAGTCGAAATAACAGAACAGAATGGTTGTGAACTGGACAAAAAATGTGATAACGATTACCTTACAGAAATAGATTCTAGTCCCGAAAATTTAGGCAATAGTGTCGTATACGACGTTTTAGCTACTAATGAACTGATAATGCACGCAGAAGAGTATAAGGAGGTTATAGTGCGTTCGTCGCCTGATGATTGTACTGATGAAGACTTGACAGAGCTTAAGAAGTTGCTTGATAGTAGTCCGAAAGTTTTGGAAAGGTATATAAGGGAGTGTGCGTCGAGTGATGAAGTGAATAAGTTACATAGTTTAACGTCGACGGGGCCGCTGTCGCCGCGTCCCAACCATCAGGCGAGGAGCACGTCGGTGACGTCAGACCTTTTCCAATTGTGGCTCGCCTCGTCGCCAGTTAAGGTAAGTGATAATGTAGTAGGGTCGACGTTTACGAGTGTACGTTTACAGTTGACGCAGTGTTTCGGATAGAAATGGCAATTTGTAGTAGTTTGGTTTTTACACTAGGGCTTGGACTTTTGGTAGTATATAGTGATTCTAGAATACATGGAATCGCTATTTCCTAATTATATTCCTACAAACCATCTTGATTGTGACGTTCAGTATTGTAATATTACAAATTAAATTACCGACATTCTTTAGTTTGGTTTATCCATACCTACTAATATTTGTTTGTAACGTTTTCAGAGCGGAGATATCTTCTATACTCGTACCAAAATTAATTCAAATTAGTTCAGCGGTTTAATAAATGAATCGATTTTGAAATATGACAAGTAGGTATAGTATAGGTAAAGGTCAAACTCAAAGGTCAAAGGTGGTATGTATATAAGAATTACGAAATGGCGACTCTAAAACTCAAGACAAAAGTCCTAACCCTAACGCTAACCGACTTCTTGTTTCTTATCAACGTTAATCTTTAGAAAAACTTATATTTTCTCGCTTGTTGCTAAGAAGGTTGTGTCTCTTTCATATATTATTGTTTAGAAGATTACTTGCGTCAAACTTGGCTGCATTTTGTAGTATTGTTTTGGCCCAAAAATGAGCACCAGGAACTTTTTAGTATCAAACGCATTCTTTTTTTTTTGTTCATTATTTACGGAGATTATAAATACATCAATTTCTGCTAATGGCTAAAGAGCTAAAATTAAAATAATTAAACGAGGTTACAAACAAAATCACGATATTCCGACCATTAGTCCAAAAGGCGTAACAAACACTAATAATGGTAGTCAATTATTATTTTAAATAAATAATAGTTAACCAGAAAAAAAAAAAGAATTTTGCATGTTTAATGAATTAATAACTATTGGATTATTCGGATTCCCAACCCATAGTTAATTCAATCCATCTTTGTATCTCTAGTTTATCAGTTATCACTAGTAGCTCCATGCAAAGGCCGCGTGTTGCAGTGACGTCAGCCATGTGACAAATGTCATACTCATATCCCAGTTCCAAGCAGTAGTCAATGCTTACAGGAGTAACTACGTTATGTACACTCGTAGACGGGCTATATAATCTGTAGCCAGAAATCGGTGTACATACAGCCATACTTATGTTTGTCAGAATATACTTGTAATGATGATGATGATGATGAAGATGCTATCTAGCCAATTTTGACCAAGACGACTGCTTTAACTCCGCTAAAAGCGTCGATGGTGTGCTCGCATATGGCTAACGTAGCCAACCTATACTTGAAGGAAAATAAATAAAAGCAGAGCATCATGTGCAGATTTTGGATTTATAATATTATAAAAGTGTCAGTCATATAAAACCTGTCTACTCTAAACTCTTCAATCAATTGTTAAAATTTAACTAACTCTCTAAAGTTTGCCAGAAATTGAAACTACACGAAACAGAAAATTTACATTACACTAACGCAGAGAATACACAATAAAGCTATCTCCTCCCCGCGTCGGTAAACCGGTCACTGACTCAGCATAATGCTGAAGCGTCACCCCACACCTGCAGTGCCCATTTTCTCATTATGCATTATGTATCGTAGAAAACATTGGACTCTTTCCAGAAATATCTGAATGCAGGCGAAAATCTGAACTTTAATTTATGTAAATAGGGTGTTTAGTTTTTCAAACTTTTTAATATTTTTAAACACTTAGCTCGAATCCTTGGTCCCAGTCATGTAAAAGACCAGTTTTCAGTTTTAATTGCAATTAGCTACTTAGCTTTAAGGGATTGCGAACTTTGAGCACTTTTTAAGTAAAATATCAAGATTATACAATTCACTGAAGCGGCAACAAGCCGAAAAAATGGCGATTATGGTCGCTATCATTACTGTTTAGCATAAGTGGGCAGGAAACATATCATCAACACCTCGAAGTTTGTCATTTTCATTTTTTACCATATACGGGGTTACAGGTTAAGACCTAGATCCTATAAGGAGGCATATGAGAGCTCATTTGGAGCAAATTAGCTCATGTAGGATCCTGGCCGAAAAATTAGTTTTTGGTGTAATTCATAATTTTAATCATAATTTTGGTGATTTTCCCTTATGCAACACGCGCTTATTTCGAAAATATTTACTAGACAAAGGAAGATAGACCGACTGGCGCTATGTTATGTTGAATCCATGAATTAATTGTTAAACGTAGGTTAGGTTAGAATATAACCAAAATAAATACGAGTATCAAAAAATAAAGCCTTTATTCCAAAAAATTCGCTTGGTATTATGAATATTAGGGATTGTGATCATTCGACATATTCACAATGCCACTTTCATAAAAAGAGAGTTAAAACTACATAACGACTATTTAACTAACATCTATAATTTAAAAAAAAAACTGGCACAGATAAAATAGTGAAACTTGCGCTTGGTTAGCAATTTACGCGCGGTTATGGAATTAAGCGCCGGAGCGTTCCTTTTTTAAAACAAACTTTTTAATTAAAACGAATGTGTGTGGATACTTGTACTGCATTGCATTCGCAATAAAGGAATTTATTTCAGAGTTGTTAAGAAATGGGAGCGTGGCCTCATTATTAGGTTTCCGTGCGCTAACAAATGACACCATGTTGTCCGTCTGTATGTCACGTGTATCTAGCTCGTAAACATAATTAAACTTTGCATATTTAGGTAACTTAAAATCCAATCAATTAGAAGATTATTTTTTATAATTAACAAGTCCCATACATGACAATATCAAAAAAATAAGGTTAGTAGTACTTATTTGGCCAACTGTACCTTAAAACATTTATTACATTAACTCCAATGCTAAAGCGCTAAACAGATTCCTTTGAATGAACTGTACAAGTGATATCTTATCACTACAGGTGTTAAGTGGTACTTACTGATAACGCGGCAACATTGAACCAGTTAGGGTACAGTCAAATCATTTTCGATCTGCGCATATGTGCGTTAACTCGATCAAATAACTATCTGAATGAATAAAATACAACAGAATAATACATTGAAAAAAAATAATAGGTATACAATAACAGACGGTCTTATAACTAGCGATCTCTTGCAGACGACCTTGAACATAGAAATAGCTATGGAAACAAATGGCAGGCGGAGAAAACTAATTGCTTTTTGTCGAAATTCACCAACCCTTTAACAGACGACTAAAGTGGTAACAGCTGCCAAAATGTATGAACTAACAGTCGATTAACATTCACTAACGTATTTAACATCGTTTGGTGTGATTGGTTCTAAGAACGCAAATACACTAAAAAACACTAACACAAACACACGAACAGCATATAACATAACACACACACACACACGCACGCACGCACGCACGCACGCACGCACGCACGCACGCACGCACGCACGCACGCACGCACGCTTGTCGCTTAGACGTTTAACTTAGCACCAGAGGAATTGCAAGTACCCTGCCGCCGGCCTTTGAGAAAAGAGTAGGCGCGTGTCTATGAGTCACGGTGATCACTTACCATCAGGTGGTCCACTTGCTCGTCTGTTACCGTTTCAAAAATAAACTGAATTAGGTATATAGGTAAGTAAATAAATAAACCGTATCTAAAGTCTGTTTTGGCGTGGCAATAATAATTGACGAGTGATACGGCTCGCGTGACGTTATCTAGCCAGTTTTCCGCTCTCAATACATAGATAAAGCTAAAAGCCTCTTGAAACCGTGAAGTTCTTCATCAGACATAGAAGTTTTTGTGGCACGAATGAAATTGTCCTAGGGATTTCCGAAAGGTATTAATTTATCGATAAATTTTACTTCCTTATGACTATGAGATAACATATGAACATGAAACTAGCATACCTATTATACAGTATAAAGGTGGCGCTACGCAATGTCATACTAATTACCTAAATAGGCCTTAGTTGCAAGGCACTCTTTTGTTTTCAGTTTACTTTGTATGGAAATTAAGACAAAAAAATATTTATTAAAATTGACGTTTATTTGAATTATAAAATCCCTTAAAAGCATGCGTATGAATTACTTAAATTAAATATTACCTATCATTATAATTAAAACGATGGGTAGTGATCAGCATGGTTAATCTATATTTAATACCTATCTATGAAATGTCACTTTGAAATATGTATTTGAAACAGTTATCGATAAATTTTATATCGGAAGGAAGTCCCTAGTTAATTGATGTTTGCCGCAAAAACTTCTGTCTGTTTATCATGTTTGCTAGGGAAAAACAAAACACGGTGGATTCTCAAATCCTAATGCGCAGTTCATTTGTCTTTCAAGACCGCTACAGCGACTATATTTACTCGACTGTTAAAGGTGTTTTAGGACGTAGCGGTTTCGATATCCCAGATATAAAACTAAAATAATACAAAATGCTCTTTGGGAAATGAAAATTTGGGAAATGATACATTTGACCAAAAATATTTTTGACGAACGGCAGGCTCCCTGAGTGAAGATATGCCGAATCTTCGACGAAGATTCTGATATTTATTTATTTGTGGTTTAGGGAGGTAAAAATGTAGTACGTGTAATTTTTCGAAAAACTTTTCTGCTGTTTCCTTTGTCCGAATATTAATTTATACGAAAATCGTTTTTCTGTGAACCCATTAACTAGTCAAATGTTGTAATAGATATACCTACAGAAGCTGTGGGTTAAGTTAGGTTAGTTATATAACAACACAGGAAAAGTAAACGGTTTCAGAAAAAAAGATTTTGGAGGAGGAAAGGACAAAAGTGTTTTTAAACTTAAGATAGATAGGTAACGTATATTGAGCATTACCTACTTGGTATTTTCAGCTGAAAATATGGAAGGAAAATTCTATTCAAAACTTTCCTACACCAGTCCCCAAACAAACTCCTCTAATTAATTTCGTCAGTTGGATCTAGATTCGTCAAAACGTTATCTTAGGGAAATTGAAAGAAAATACCAACTTATTCGCAAAATTTGGAGTAAACGAAGAGCTCGGAATACTAAATTAATTAAATAAAATTGGACATAACTAATAAAATAATATTTATTAATCACGAGAAAGAGACGTCGGTTTTGATAAATCTGTACAACATATTTTAACTTTTTCTGCTTCTGTAAAACTGTTTTTTTTAATGTACCCACTCATTGTTGACACATGGGTCAAATTAATTTATAATAAACATATAAATAGAGGAAATAAGTTTAAAATTATAATCGACTTTCCTTAATTGAAAACCAAAGATGGCGCAAACATGAGCTCTTACTGTTGATATCTTGCTTAAGATAAAGATCAAACACCTACTCAAGTTGAGTATCAGCATTCATTGTTATTATTTAGGTACAATATGAGTCGGTACCTAAAGGCCATTTGAAGCCAATTGACAATTTGTATCTAGATGTGTCAATGCATTGTTTTAAGCTTTTCGTGGTTCAGATTGGCTTTATACCAGAAGGGCTAGCACAAGTTTTCCGAGACTTGTCTGTGGCTCGGATCTCCTTTTCCATGCCTGTAACGATAGAGACGCACTAAGTGACAAGCGAGAAATAATGAAATAACCTAAAAGAGCGTCCTCACTGAGATCATTCGCGTAAACATTTAAGAGGTGTGGACGTTGAGCCGAGCGTTACAATGCTTACACCCCACGATGTTCGCGTCGAATGCTTATTAGACGCGAATGCTCTCAGTGAGGGCGTTCCTTAAGAGAAACGTTTACTAGTATTATTTATATATTTTATTATATATTTTATTGTATACTAGCGACCCGCCCTCGCTTCGTTTCGGTTAATGTGAGTTTTCTGTAAAACCCGTTCATGATCCAAAACGTATTATGCATATAAACCTTCCTCTTGAATCACTCTATCTATTAAAAAAAACCGCATCAAAATACGTTGCGTAGTTTTAAAGATTTAAGCATACAAAGGGACATAGGGACAGGAAAAGTGACTTTGTTTTATACTATGTAGTGAAGAAACATTGTATTTGCATAAAACGTTCACCCCGCTTTGGTACTTTAATGGCTAAGGTTTTCTGAGAAAATCTATATTCTCGGAAATCTCTGCCAGGTTTGTATTGGTTTATGACAAAATTGTTTCACAAACACAAAACATTCTGGTTTCCCAGATTTTTTCCCGTTCATTTTATGAATTTACATTTTTGATTACGCCGCCGTTTCAATTTGTATCGTTATCCTGTTTGATTTTCAATTTAGAGTCGTTACGTCCATTCCCAGCGAAAATTTCGACGTATCGGTATAGGAATATTGTTCACATAAATTCATGGCCCCGTAAGGGGTAGATAGCAATTAGAAAAAAACCTAATGGAATATTCATTGCTTTATTTAATGCCTGTTGGAGAAAATCTAAACTGAGATGGCTCAGTGAAATAAAGAAAAAAATTAACATCTTCGAGCTCGAGGAAGATACAAGGGTATAGACGGGATAATTGCTGGGAAAGTAATTACAATTGTAGAAATCATCGGAAAACAAAGGAAACGAACGAACGGACGGATATTACAAAATTACAATATTTCGGTGATATTTAAATTGGGCCCTAACATGGATGCGTTTATCGCGTGACAAACTTTGGATAAGGCATCCGTCATCT
Source organism: Acleris sparsana (assembly GCA_923062465.1). Lineage (NCBI taxonomy): Eukaryota > Metazoa > Arthropoda > Insecta > Lepidoptera > Tortricidae > Acleris > Acleris sparsana. The sequence continues at coordinate 9,327,206 of OV281307.1, read as the reverse complement.
TTTGACAGCCATACTAGGCCCACTAGAGCCAATGAAATAACTTATTATGCTTTTATATCCTCCTAATCGTCAATATACACTCACAATTTATTATTGACGCCCGCCTTAGCTTCGGTTAGTGTGAATGTTCTGTAACTCCTGAACTTAAAACAGAATTTATTTTTGACATTAAAAACCTATCTCTAAAATCACTCTAAGTATCTATTGATGAAAACCGCGTTGAAGATCTAAGCGTACATAGATAGGTACAGAGGGAAAGACGGCGGTTTTTACTTTTGAACCGACTTCAAAAAAGGAAAGTTTCACAATTCGTCTGATTTTTTTAACAATCTCTAACCCAAGTAAAATGATTATTACGTCAGCTAATCAGTGTAATGCAGTAAACAATTTAAATATGGGACAAGTAATAAATTCACTTGTGACTTTTACTGCTCTACCGAGAAAACATTACATCATCCATACATCATTTCTTAAAGGCGATAAAGTAATCCGCTTAGAACATAAAAGTAAAACGGTGCTAAGTCATGATTCAATTATGAGTAAGGTTTTGGACATTGATTTCACCTCTGCAATGGTTTGAGTAGTATTCGCTTTGTTGTGTTTCTGTGTGGGGATAAGATCACCGGTGAAATTACTAACATAGACACATCTTAATCCTCAGCGGTCTTACGATTGCCATCTTAAAAAAAAAAAAAAAAACTCCTTCAAAAACGCAAATCCTTTCTTTGAAATTGTACCTAAGGTACCTTATAGGTCAGTCCAACTGATCTATTCAACTACTTCAGTTGGACTGATCTATTAGGTACGTACTATTTTAAAAGACGTTATTTTTTGCGTTTTTAAAGGCCGTTTTTTTGTTTTTTAAATATATTTTTTTGTTTTTATACTTATTAGGGATCATAATAAGCTATTATGTAGTCCCACTTCTTAGTTGATGCAAAACTTTTGATATATTTGAAGCTCGCCGCAAGCAACGGCGCGGGAAGTCATAGTCATATTAAAACAATTAAATATTCTTCGTTATAGGTGCTCTAATATTTTAATCGAATATCTTTTCCACACCCTTGAAATAGGTATCGTTGAGAAGTTCCGTTGGCCATCTAAGCTCTTCATCATTAGTTCCACTTCACCAAATGATACTTTCTGAATGCAAATGCTGAACTTGTTACTAAATAAAAATACTGAAATTGCTATAAGTATGCCTATATTTGAGGAGTTCCCTCAATTCCTCACGGAGCCCCTTATCAGATTCAGATTTGATGGCAATGGGACCACCTCGAAAGCATACTCTATTCAAAATCGATCCATAATTAACGGAGAAATCGGCGAACATACAAAATACATACAGTGGAATGTATACTCGTAACCTCAGATCCCTCTTACTATCAGATGGCATGTGTTCTCCTTTTGTTTCTCCATGCTATATATGTATATACTAGCGAGTTAATCTCCCTTAACTACTACAATACCTCATGCTCAAGAATATCCAAAGAACAATGGTATCCATTCAAAATGTAATAAACGCACGTCAAGGCGTCCCATAAAGTTGGTTTAATCACCGCCCAAAACCAAGATCCCATTATCTGGCTAACTTCCCTAATCACGAGACCCTCACGTCCGAACATAATGTGTCCAAAATCTAAAATTCTGCACGCGCTATCTCCTCAAATTCCGAGAAAGGAATTCAATCTGAACACGAGACTAATTCCGTCCGTAACGGGCGTCCTGAGATGCGAGATGAATATTATTATTATTCTCTGTTTTGTCATAATGGAATCCAGGATTTTAGGCGGCTTTAAAAGGTTTTTAGGGATAGCTTTTAGCAACTTACTTTGGTTGTATTTGTAATATAAGACCTTTTCATGATAGTAATTGGGTGTATTCCCGTTTGTACGTAAGTTGTGTTACGTAATCAAGAAATTGGCCTACTTAGCCTACCATATTAAGCGTAGATTTGGCTGAGAAATGGCTTCTCATGGCAATGAGGTCCAGTGTAGTTTAAACGTAACGTTTGTAGATAACCACTTTATTGGCTGTAATAAGCATGAAGATGTCAAACAAATGAAAAGTGCCTTAACTGCTTCAAATGATTTTTGTTTTCATTCTTCCAAAATACTTAAATCACTTCAATAATGTTATTAAATCTTTTGGATCTTCAATCCATCCATACTAATATTGTAATGCTTTTGACATTCATAGGTGCATTATATTACGCCTTAATTGAAGAATAAATAACTTTGACTTTGACTTTTGACTTTGTGAATGTGAAAGTAACTTTGTCTGTTTGTTACGCTTTCACGGCCAAACTACTGAACCGATTATGAAATTTTGTACACAGATAACTTGAACCCCGATAATCAACTTTAACGCGGCCGGTGCCGCAGGAAACGGCTAGTAAAAAATGATTATTTAACATCCAACAAAAAAAAAATATTAGGGGAAAAAACCTAAAATAAAAAAGAGAAAAGATTTTAGAAATCACTTTCCTTTTAGCTCTTATTGTTGTAATAAATTGATGCTTAAGACGCGTAGTAAGTAAAAGTCATTTTAATTACAAACCTTATCGTATCCTTGTTTTCATAACGAAATGTCTTTTGATTCTTCGTCTAAACGAAAGTCCAATTAAAATTAATTGGAGAATTGGTAGTGCTTGAAGTGTTTTGTCAATTGGTTCTTTGAGCCACTTCTCTTTGAAATCTCCGAGTGTTTACTATTAGGTAGTGGGAATTCCTTTTATTTCCTAAATTGTGTTGTATTAAGTGTCCCGAGGAAATTCTTTTCTTCATATTTTTGTAACAAAGTTGTACCTTCGTTGACGTTAAGGAGTTTGGACAAAAACAGGTTAGTAAGTTTCTCTGCTTGGTGTTTTTTTCATAAACAAACTTTCCTCTTTCTTCTTTCTCTTTCCTGTTGTTGATCACGTTTCCTGTTTTTCCTATATTTTGTCGTTACAGCTGTTAAAAATCTATTTGCATATACAGTGAAGGAATTAACTTTTCAACCAACTTTGTTCCAAAGTCAATCTGACAATCTACAGCAATAAGGTCGAGTTTCCTATGAATTACAAATGACTTATGGCATCGCTAATGACAATGACATCTTCAAGCAGATTTTCATTGAAATGGGTAGCAAATTAACTTCCGTGACCGTACATTACCGCTTACTTTTGTAGTGTGTGTGTAGTGTCGACGTCACCAATGGTAATGGAACAGATTTATAAAAACCACTTTATACAATGCCTGTTTGTTTTACCACTTTTTTTATCGTCCATCAGATAAGCTAACTTAAATGTTTAAACGTAGCCCAGAACTTAATAACCAATGGCATAAAATTTAATGCTGTTTTTTCCCGTTTTAATTTTGGGTCACACTTGTTTTTCAATCTACTAGAATTTAAACCGAAATCGTATTAAAACGGATCACCTATACCCAAGAGATATTTCACAGGTTTCTCTGACACTAGTCATAAGAAGCCTTTCAACTTTGCCGACCTCCCACTACTCCGCTAATAGCCTAGTGGGACTCCAACCTACGTGACAAATTGTGGACATGGTCCGACGGGAAAATGTTTTGCAACGTGTGTAATGTATGTTTGTAACCGTTTTTGTTTACACTGACATAAAAAAAGGGATACCTTATACTATTACATGAGGAATATACTTTGTTCGTATCTATCTTTGCATAGTATAAAACAAACTCTTCCCGTCGTCTGTCACTCGGTATGTACGCTTAGATATTTTAAAATACGGAACTGTTTCATCAAAAGATAGAGTGATTCAGGAGAATTTATGGTTTATGTACGGGTGTCATTGAAACTAACATGTACCGAAGCAAAGCGAGGGGAGGTCGTTAGTATTCGAAAATGCCTCGAGTGGCTAAATACAATTGATTCTGTTTGATTTTTTTCTAAAAAAATACTCGCCGTAGTCAAATTAATATCATACATATTTTTAATTAGTTGCAGGGCTTTTTGGTGAAGATCCCAAACCTTTCAATTTTCTTATAATCTCCAGGGCTAAGTAGCTGGAACACATTCACCTTCATTATTTTTTTGGCCTGCGTGTTTATGCATCAGTGGAATCTGTGACACATAGACATTTGCATTCTCAAAACTGTAATCATAAAACTACAATCCTAAGACCCCAAATTTTATATGTTTAAACCCGAAAGGGAATTCCCTAAGCGCAGAACGATTTGTTAAAAAAAAAAACAGCTAACTACCAAAGTAATTGTAGCTCAAACATCACCGAGGAACTTTATACTTAGCTTTATACCTGCAGAGCGATTTAAGACAGTACTCTGTTGTGAACTGTGGCTCAAGTTAAGACTGGAGACGCAACTTCGGACGTAAACTCCACAGTGGGTTGATTTATGACCGCTTCCTATAAACTTTGTCAACATTTTCAGTGTTATTCTCTGAAATGAATGGCCGGCAAGTTCGTTGAGTTATTAAGAGAATAACAGGAAATAAAGCCAAAACATTAGTAATATCATCATATTCTTGCCCTTATCGCAATCATTTGTGGTCGAGGAAGCAGTTCTTCTTCCAACCATCCCTATCGTCCGTCATGTCAGTTGAATACTGATTGAATACTGACTCCCAAGTGTTTTTCAAATCGCTCTTTATACATTGCATCTTCCTATTCCTCTCTCCCCCTTCCCCCCTTCCCACTACCTTTAGCCCTCCACATTCATATTTAAAACTCTCCTCGTCTTATGATATTTATTCCTCATAACATGCTCATACCATGACCATCCCTTCTATTTTCCTCTCACAGGCGATAAGAGAGAATCCATTCTTGTTTTACCACATTTCCTTTTTTTAAGTATAGTCTTCTAAATAACTATCAAAATAGAACGTCCAAATTGGAAGCCTTAATGCCACAAACACACACAGAGATATACAGATATACACGGTAAACATGACAACCATTTTTTTACATTGAAGGTTAAAAAGGATTGTGAAGCTGAAAATTTCCATACATAATGCGATAACGTTTCTCTTTCCTTAAACCTAGTGTATTTTATACGATTGTCGAATATGTTGTTCATACTATGAAAAAGTAAGTCAATAGGGTTTCCTTTCGAAAAAAATTTTTTTTTCAACGTTAACAAATACAACATATTCAAAAGTCGTTAAAATTGGACTTGATTTAGGGAGTGACAAACGTTATCCCCCGGAATTAAATTTGTAAGGATTTGTGAAAATACCAGTTTATAAGAACCATTGCTAGAAAACACGTCTTGCACCTTTCTTGTTTCTAACGAAATAAAACCAAAGTGCTTGCGCCAGCGAATTTTCTAAACTCAAGGTGGAGTGCATTTTCTACGTCACAAACGGTCTCCAATATTCGTGAACCGACCTATTGAGCAAGAAAACGCCACGAACGTGTGCTCAGCACTTCAGTGGTTCACAGGAAACCTTAGAAAAACAGTAAGGCACAGGTAAGTAACACAGAAGCGACACAAGGCGTGGCTACGCCACGGGCGCGACTTGTTGTATGAGCGCACGGCGTCGCTAGAAAACTTCCTCATACAAAAAGTCGCGCCTGCGCCGTATCCCCGCCTTACGTCGCTTCTGTGTAATTCGTGCCTAAGATCGTCAGTTAATCGGACTAACAAAGAAAATGTTGAGCATTTTAAATAGTGTCCTGTCATAATCATCCTCAAACTACAAACGTATAATGACATGTTTAATTTAGTAAATTCCTTATTGGATCCAGTATAACACGCGAGCTCTATTTCTCATCGGTAAAACAATATTGCTTTTGACATGGTGTCTTGTTGTCAACATTACGATAGCTCTTATTTAAGTTACAGTAATGGCGCCTGAAATAAAATCAATACGACATGAAAAAAGCAGTATGGCTTTACTAAGTAGAATAGAACTCATGATTGGGCGTGCGTCAACATTTATTCAACGTATATCTAAGTCATACGATACATAGGTAAATATATTTGGTTGCAGAAGTTTATAATGACAATATTCAAAAATTTTATTGACTGGCTGACGTTTACTATCAATTTGTGTTGTTTTGTGACTTTGATAGTTTTTGATATTATTAATAAACGTGGAGTAACCGAGGAGTAGCTAAGTCATGCTTTGTCCTTAACTGTCACTGTGAAATTTGAATTTATAGCTAAAGACAAAGCATTGCTTAGCTTCTCCACGTTACTGTTCAACATTACGAACTGTGCCGAGTCCATTCTCTTATATATTTGCAAAGCATTCGCTCGTTTTTGATCTGTTTGTCATGGAAATCAGAAGTTCAGTATTTTGTTTGTCTGCGGAGCGTCGATGTGGCTTTATTGAACTACTGACGCAGAAAACCAAAGACTTTCTGCAGAAGCGAATACGTAAAAGGGATTTCTTGTTGAAATTTTGTAGGCAAAGAACAATACGCTCGGAAGTATCGAATAAAAATGTACAAGTTCGTTTGCTTTTCTTTGATATGATACTATTATTAGCTAACTAGAAAGTTCTATAATTGACCTTTCAATATTGTAATCCCTTTCAATCTGTGCTGTTGAACTTCTCAATAAATAAATAATTGACTGTGCGTTTACAGTGTACACGCTTATACAAACGTCTATAAACGAATAGCACGATTTACAATTACTTTAACCCAAATTTAACACAGCTTTTAGAAAAGACATCGGACAACTGTAATCTAAACTGAATACCTAATTTACACCGTCAAATTGGCGCAGTACTTAAACGTTATAATTTTGTTATATAGCGACTCTGATTAAGATTAGGGCGGCTTACACACCGCGCGGTAATTGGCCCGGTTAAGCCCCGGTACACACAACCTCCTCGGTTCACTGCCGGTGTAACAGATTCGGAATCTCTCAGAATCTATAACCCGCTAAATCTGAGGACACGAAATATTTCTTGGGTACCCTAGGGGTGCAAGAAGAAATATTTTTTCGGAAATCGAATCTCAACTGTAAAATTAGGCGGTAAGTAAAACACGGAATCGGTAAGGGTTGCTAGGCAACCAGTGGTATGTACCAATCAACGCGCATCCATTATGCTGACAGCTCGTTTTACTATAAGCATACTGTCAAGTCTTAGTGAGAGTGCGGAAAACTAATTCTACGAACGAAGTCACAGCGCGTCCTTATTCTACATGAAATTCCACTTAAATTTAATGTTTTATGGGAAAGGTTAACTAGCACACAAGCCACCTTATGTGAAGTGAGTTCTGGCTCGAGTTCTATGGGGTCAAACCCAGGACCACCTTCATAAGCAAAGTCGCTAAATAGTCTAATCACGTCGTCAAATTGGATCAAGTTCACAGAAATGGCACCACTAAAAACCCTACCTCGTTTTAGCGTATTTCCCAGAATTCCCAGCCTTTAGTGTACCTACACTATAGGTTTTATATCACTATTATTAGACACCTCAAATAGCCTTCCATTTGGAACACCAATGGCCGACCAATTTGGTTTATTGTTAAAGTACTAATGGACGACGCGAAATGGGCGCGCTCTTTGACATGTAAATTTTTATTTACCCTTACGTGTCCTTTTCGACGAAGTGTCGCCATTTCGGCTTTTATTTACGTATGTACATAATTACGGGAACCTATTATTTCATCGAGACCACTTTCAACGTATCATTTCGAAGAATTTTCATGTCGTCGTTTCTCGCCGCATGAGTGATTTTATTTGGTAGTCACAAATCTAACTTACGTAATTAACGTTTAAGATATCCTGAAAATATGGTATCAGAACAAAACAGCGTATGATGAAATGATAAAATCGAATGAAATTCGAAAAAATGATCCCATAATTGGGATGGTTCATATTTTTAGAATTACTCTAATTAGAAATCCATTTCGAGGAATAGGGTTTTAAGCCCGTTCTGCATTATTAAGTTTTCAAAATATTTATTTATTTCGGATATTTCGTCAAAATTATATTTAACCTTTGTTTGACTTTCGTTTTCGGCTTGAAGCCCGCATAGGTGTACCTATCTTACGGGTTAAGCGAAAACCGCTTGAAATAGTATGTTTTAAAATACTATTACATACGCTTTTTATCATTAGATATCATTTAATTGTTGTTATTTTGTTAGAAAATGCCAACTCAAATTTAAAACAATAATGTCGTCCATAAAATGTCAGCTAAATAAGAAAAGGTATTAAAACAAAACTACCTATTGGGTCCAACACAAAATTAATGAAATTGGTCTCTTAAAATGGCCTATTCTTTCGAACTACAATGTAAAAACCGTGACTTATTTTTATTGGTCTCTCCCAATTATATACGTTGGAAATTGCAAGACTTTCCGAACTATTGTTATATGTAACTATTGCCTTTGACGAGATCTTTGAGCTTCCCCTCCGGCCGAGTTCCCTCATTTTCCCTTCTACGTTCTTTCCCGATTATCCCACTATGTCCACTTCTTCCTCGCCGAAGAAAAGAGCCCACAATGCCTGCGATTCCTTATACTTTTGAAACTGTTGACTTTTGTACCCGTGCCCTCGGCAAAATGCATTGCGAGAACGATTTCCAAAATGTACAGAATTGACGTAAGCGGCCAGACACTCGCGTCAAGCGCTTATGCCAATTCCTTACATTTTGTCAGTTCTCGTAAATCGCTTACGTTAGCGTTACACATCCTATCTAGGACCTGGGCCTCTATTGTATTGGGTAAACCTCTTTCACGTAAATGGTATTGATGTCAAGTAAATAAGAGCTATCGTAACGTTGACAATACGATAACAGGTCAAAGACGATATAGTTTTACCGTGTAAAATAGGGACCCTCTCTGTTTCGCATTCACTGTACGGTAAGTTCGAGCGAGCTCAAAATTATCTATACACAATTCCATTGTCAAGAGAATAAAAGTCATCATCATCATCATCATGTCAGCCGAAAGACGTCCACTGCTGGGCATAGGCCTCCCTCAAGGCTTTCCACTCAGACCGGTCCAGAATAAAAGTGCGTGTAGATAATTGTAAACTCTTCGACTGCCCTCTACTGTCGACTGTCTACTTCTGCTACTAACTGGTATACGTTGTAGGTATTTTTACCAAATGAGTAGCTGCACACTTTAGCACTCTGTCACTTTAACGTCTTGTTTAAACTGCCACACTAATCTGTCAAAGGCGATAAAGCGACCAGGTACAAAAGCGTGCAGCTACTTATTAGGCTTATTGTACAGTGACTCAACCATGCAACTTCAATTTGAAAAGCGGAGCGTGGTGTGGAAGTGGTTTAACAACACTTTGTAACTTTTGCCGACTTTTATCCAGTGCCTTCAAAGTATTTTTAAGGTTCCGTTTTAAAATCGTAAAAAAGGACCTTTATGGTGAGACTTCAGTGTCTGTCTGTCTGTCACAGCAGTTTTTTTCTGAAACTAGAGAATCCAGCAACTTTAATAAAAAATTGAAAAGTTAATGTGAATAACAAACGGGGCGTCATATGAAAGGCTCCATCTGCATTTTTTTATGTATAGCCAAAACAGTACAAAAAATTACCGTTCCCCTTCTTTATCTCCGAATTTTATGGACAAAAAAAAACTGAAAACATCTTAAATAATTAAATAAAATTGTCATGTTAACAGGTTTGGAAAGAATATCAAAAAGCATTCAAAATCTGTCTTAAAATGTAGGCTAGTCAAAGTAAACCTTGAGAGGTTTTTTAGACTGAAACTACCGTACAAAAACCTAGTTCGATATTTAAGATTTTTGAATACTTATGTCGTAGATATTATGAGAAAATAAGTATGTACATTTTCCTTTCCAAGAATATATTTCTTAGTATGAAAGAAATTTAAAAAAATACGACGTAAAGGTCTAGTTTTTCATAATCACCACATATTATTCAAAAATCGTGAAAATCAGACCTAATTTAGAGTGTGAGAAACGTTGTCGCCATGAGCAAAATTTGTATCGAACATATATGACAGCTACGCGGTTTATCAAATATATTATCCTAAATACGGAACCCTGGGTGCGCAAGTCCTACTCGCACTTGATCAGATTATTTCTGTAGTTTAACGTTTGTACTGAGTCGCGCCGCGCCACGCCACACGGACGGCAACTCCCTTAAATAATGGAAATAGAAAATTCTACGCAAAGGAGACAAACTTTTTTTTGTGATATAAGTATTCCTTCCTTCCTTCCTTTTGAAAATTCGTCGCCTTAACCGGGTCGAACTGGTCGAATTTGTAAAAATAATAAAGGAGTAAATCAATTACCCTTTAGATCTGCATCATAAATCACGACTATATTGATTAGTCATATTCAACCTGTTTCATTCCGGGATAAGGAAGATTTTTTTTTTCAGAAATCCGATTATGCAGTATTATTATTTTTACAACTGAAACTAAGTCTCCTTTGAGAACTTACTATTTCCAATATTGAAGGTAGTTGCCGTCCATGTGGCGTTCCTTTTTTCCACCCTGTATAAAGATGACGCACCTGAGAGAAACCTTTGAATTAAACTTTTATAAAACCTATTCAAGCTTTCTTTAAGAATGTGCTGGAACGATTTATACAAACAATGGGTGATCGTCGGGTCTTGGAAAAGGATTGTTTGCAAGGTATTATCACTGAAAAGCATAAATAAGTGAAGAGGTGTTAAAGGCATAGATACAACAATGAGAAACGCTGGTTCACGTCTGCTTCAGAGTTACCATTTATAATTCTCACTCGAATCACACTCGCGTGGTTCTAAAAGAAGACAACAATAGTATAGGGTTGTATTATGAACTTATCTTAGCGGTGATGCCAGGCTCAATATACAGGGTTATTGGTAAGTCGACCTATTCCCTTTAGGAGGTGATAGGGGTGACTATTTGCGATAATTTTGACCCCCATATGCATTATGCAAAAGTGAACCATTTTTGAGTTATCGCGTTTATTAGTTTTTTTTTAAATTAGTCGGAAATTCAACTTGAAAAATTTATTACAAAAAAAGTATCTATTTAAATCTTTTTTTTTCTTCTGATTTACAAAACCGATTAAACACTGGTTATTTCTCAATATTAAAACAATAATTATCGGTCCAAATTTAAAAAAGCGAGACGGAAAACGAAATTTTTTCAATATTTTTTGCGATCGCTTTCCACTAAAATGCCTTAAAAACAAAAAAAAACGTTATGAAACTTGGCTTGCAGATTATTTTAAAAACTTAACTGTTTTCTTAGCTCTCCAAAAACGCATAACAAGTAGAAAATTATTTAAAAAAAACCTGAAAAAATAATCATCACAAAGGAAGCGGGCGGAAACAAAAGTCACAAATGCAAATTCAAAAATTGAAATTAAAAAACATACCAAAATTTAAACCATACATTTTTTATTTGCTTTGGACAAGATGAATTTGTTGTTCCTATGCAAAATTAAAAAAAAAAATATTTGTACACGTTTGAGAATGCGAGGCCAAAAACTACAAAATACATGTTTTTTTATCATACTCCAACATAAAGTACACGAAAACAGAAAAAATTACCAATACATTTGGCGTGCAGATTACACATAAAACATTGACCTTTTTCCAGCTTTCTAACGAGCTATTAAAACTAAAATGAGTTTTGTTAAAGATTGCTGGAAAGAATTGATCACAAAGGAAGCAACAAGGAAGCAACAACATTAAAAACTAATAAAAGCGATAACTCAAAAATGGTTCACTTTTGCATAATGCATATGGGGGTCAAACTTATCGCAAATAGTCACCCCTATCACCTCCTAACGGGAATAGGTCGACTTACCAATAACCCTGTATACCAAACATAAAAGTGATCTCATGATTTTTTTGTTGCGATTTAAGTAAGTTATCTCAGTCGAGACTCAAAATTAGTTTATTATACGGCCAAATTTCGATTTTCGATTTTCAAAAGCCTTTCGATTTAATTTTGAACGTCACGTGACATTCTTTGGTGTGTTAGGATTCTATTTTGCCAATTAACTACTTATAATTATGCCACAGGTTTTACTTAGTGTGCTTTATTATTGTTGCCGTTCGTACAATCGACTACCAAGGAGATATATCCAGTTTTACACCATCATTGTAATAAGGCCCAAAGTCCTAGACCTACCGACATTAGTAATAGATTCAACGAGCTACGACAGCGCCACCAAGTGTCCTATAGCGCAACTACATTTGATGTGCGTAACATCGTGCTAACGAAGTTTCCCCAGTCAGTTGACATATTATTAAAGGGTGCTTCTGACCTTGGGCTTCAAATGCAACGTCTGAACTACTTTTGTTCTGCAACATTAAAAAGTAACTTGAGTTTAGATAAATAACTATTAATGTTAAAATCTAATTGTAAAATCAGTGAATTAAATCATGGCCGTTGGTACAAGGGCTTTAAAGAAAAATGGAGAATTGGATCGCGTACATTAAATATTACATTATATATGTTTAACAACTTACAGAACAAAAGGAGTTCAGTTTTAGTAGAAACGATCCATGCATTTAAAGCCCCAAGGTCAGAGGCACACTGTATACAATTTCCGATTTCATCCCAATAGACTTCGGTCCCCAGGCATAACACCCGCCTAAGGCCCTAGACATAATGCTTAACGGTATCGTAAACGATTTTCAAATCGGTCAAATGTAATTGACATAAGCGCGTGACACAACCATCTATTTAGTAGCTTACGTCAATCCTATTCATTTTCGATAACTATCTCGCAATATGTCCTGTCTAAGGCCATCTCTTGATTGTCCTATGTATCTACAAAATCAACGTGAGTTCAGTTCGAGTATGAACTTGATCCATTAGTAACGCTTTTCTGCAAATATGACTTTCCAACCTTTCAGTTAAAAGCTATTTACTGTGTCGACAGCGGGAACAATACAACGTCATTTTAGGTTTTTATCAAGAAAATCGGTATTTTCTCGAGTACAAATTTACTCCCACTTTACCTGTGTGTTTGTTATTGATGAACGTTTTTCTTTAAAAGCCTCGCCTTCCCTTTTTATACCGAATAACTTAGGTTTAAGGACGTCTCTACTATAACAAGGGTGGTCTGGAATATATAGCTATATAGCGATAAAACCGCCTGTTGTTTACCATGTTGCATAAAATTTATATAATTTGTCTCATCTTTACCCTTTGCAATAAAAGTATTGTATTGTGTTTTTCTTCTTAATTGAATGCGGTAATACCAAAACCAAAATCCCCATTCCTATCAACCAATGCAGCACTGCCATAATAAGGAATTATCTATCGCTGTGCAATACCTACAGACAGAAAAATCGCATTATAATTGTCGTTAAACTGAGAGTTAAACGAGCGAATAATAATAACCACGAGTAAAACCGTAAAGAATCTTGAAACTTAAACTAGAAATAATGTTCATCCCGACTTGTTTCATTTTGTTTTATCCGTTCCTAAAAGGGAAAACTTTTCTTTTATGGTAAAACTTTATGGCTATTTCGATAGCAATTTGCATGAGAATTTCCATTTTAAGCCCGACGAGAAAAATGCATCAAGGATGTTCTGAAAGCAATTATGGAAAGAGTTATTAAAAGAATAAAGAAAGAAAGAAAATACGTTTACTGACGCAAATCTTGTTCATAGTAATAGAAAAAACTCACTTCCCGCGTCTGTCTGTACATGCGCTAACTCCTCCTAAACCACGCTACCGATTTTGATGCGCTTTTCAGCACGAGTTAGACAATGTTTCACGGAAAGTTTCTATTCATTCTGGTTTATGAACTGGTAGATACAGAAAATTCACATAAACCGAAGTGAAGTGAGGGCGAGACGCTATAATAAAACGTTAATAGGTAGGTACATTATTTTAAAGTGGTGTATTATATTCGGTACAAATATAGTGTACATCAGGAATATAAGTAAAATAGCAGTTGAAGTTAAGTATAATAGTGGTTGTTGATCGATTAACGATAATAAACCTAGAGCCTAGCCATATTTGACCACGTGGTTTATCGTAACGCACGAAAATGTCATCCCCTACATTTTGAGCGGTAGAAAAGAAAAACTTTAATAGCGTCTGCATCTTGGCTAGAGCCCAAGTTATTAATTCGATTAGTTCAGTTGAATTTCAAAATTGGCAGTGCCGATAGAAAGAAATACGTTATTACAAGCGTTATTTATCTTTCACTGTTCGTGTGTACACGCGGGTGGTAGGACCTTGTGCAGGGTCCGTCCGGATCGCTACCACCATCTTATCCATTAACCTACCGCCAAACAGCAGTGTTCGCATTGTTGTGTTCCGGTTGGGGGATAAGACAGCCGGTGTAATGACTAGCATAGAGACACTCCATCTTAGTCCTCAGGGTTGGCAATGCATTTGCAGTCTTAGGCCCGCAGTCTTGTGAGTGCGAATGTCTATGGGCCACAGTTTCCACTTATCATCAGGTGGCCTGTGTGCTCGTTTGCCTTCTCTCTGTCATAAAAAAAAAAACACTCAGGAGCAAAAATACCGGGTCAGAGTGTGTTTTTCATACAAACGAGACTATTTTGAAGCCTTCGTTCCTCGCCTGGGGTTGTTTTGAGTGAAGTTTAATGGTGGATACTGCGAGGTTCAATAGTTCAAAGTTCAGGAGGTCAAAAGTTCTTAAGATACCTAACTGATCGCACAATCAGTTAACACCACAGCGGGAGAGTTTGGGTCAGCACTTGGATTTCCTTACATTTTATTGCCATTTTAGATGTTTTTCTGAACATGCACTATTCCGGCGTTAACCGCGGATTTATTCAGTTGGGTATCCTAGGCGCTCTGGAAGTTCTGTATCGATGCTCGATTCATCATCAGATTTCACTAAAAGCATTCCCTGACGAGGAACCAAGCCTTCGAAATAGCCTCTTTAGTAAGAAAAACGCACTCTGACCCGTTATTTTTGCTCCTGAGTGTAGTTACATGTGCGACACATTTTCAATTCAATTTTAAATCAGTTTCCGATAATAGAATGGACTGATGTTTAGATCACATAATGTAAACCTGATGACATAGCAACGTTAAGGTACTTATGGATATCAAAGAGTGAAGTCTGACAACAGGATCTCTGCTATTAACGTAGACCCACTTTGTTGGGACTCATTAGCTTGGTCTTCATAAGCAGATCATTTTCAAATAAAAGTACATTGGGCGACAAAAGCTTGTACTTACCAAAAACCTCATTTACTATGTCTACTTCCTGGCTATAAACTATTTCAGTGCTCTCCACGAAACGGGATTTATTCCAGGGTTTTTATTTGATATCCTTATAAGAATTAAATAAAGGAGAAAGTGTGTTTGCTTCTTGGTTTGATCATTCAACAGCTCACCCGAACGACTTCACGTAAAATTTGGGACACAGAGATGCTTTATAACCTGAAAATAAACATAGGTAAGGTCAAGCGGGGCTATTACGTTAGTGGGGCAATTATGTCAAGTGGCTTTAACTCCTGTTCTAAAGTTCGTATCGAAGAATGAAGTAAATGAGTGAAGTAGAGAAAAAAAACTACGTCGATAGATGTAACTTTTCGATACGATCTTACTTTTAAATTGTCCTTTAAATTATTTAAAACCAGTTAACATCATTTTAAGCGCAAAAACTTTTATAAATTCGATAGTTTGATAGAATTCAGCCTTTCTTGGACAAACTTATTAATAACTTCGCTGCTATAATCGATTATCTCAACTGTGGTATCATTTTAGACTCTCCATTAAACAGGCAAATTTTCAGGAAAGCATCACTACTGGCTCTCATACATTTTTTTTACACGGTGCGATGTCAAACTTGCCGGAAGAAAACTCAAGTTTTTTAACTATAAATTGGAATTGAAAAATTTAAAAACTGCTTATGTTCATTTCGTAAGAAAGATCATAAAAAAAACAGCTTTCTTTCACAGCACACGAAGATGAAAAATTCTTATCTGTGGTCGTAGCATCGAAAATGGTGAACCACAATTCCGAAATTTTGAAAAGTTGAGATATCTCGTTTTTCGTGCGACTTTTACAAAACATGAATTGTCATATTTTCAACACTCCTGAGCTGAGCTATCCAGCCCTTTCAGGTAGTCCAATATACTGGGCAACCTGTATAGAGTGACGAGACCTGTCATCAGCTTACGTCAAATCTATTCAGTTAGTCGATTTTCGAAAATAGCTAACTTAGCATCATTCGCGTTGATTAGGCCCCGGCCTACCAGAAACTCGAACCCTAATATCAGCGCGAAAAATAAATTCACGCGTCCATGACACAAATAAAGGTGAAAAACCGAAATCGATTTTAGGTTAAATTTTCACCGTTTCCTGGATTTCTCGTTGTTTGCGCCAATGACGTCAATGGCGACCGACGCAAACAGTCACCCCACAGCTTTGATAAAACCCACCAAGTAGGCGTTTCGTACCAAAAAACTATTTATAGAGTTTGGGATTGTCACAGTTTTTGTACCACTAAAAATTGATTATAAAAAAAGGTTTAGTTTTACAAAAATTATCTGTGACTTCTCTACCTATTATACATATTTGTAAAATCGTTTGTATCTTTTTCTGCCTGTTTGTATATCCGCTAACACCTCCTTAACCACGGATTTTGATTCGATTTTCACCATCAGTTAGAAAAAAATGCACACAAGGTTTTTAACAAATTCTGATTTATACAGAAAACTCAAATAACCAAGCGAAGAGTGGGCGGGTAGCTAGAAGGTAATAGAAAGGAATTGTCTAATTAGTCGCAAACTAGAATCGTATAAGTCGCCTTGAACAAACAGTATTAACACGGGCACTCCTTAAAACTACGAATTACTTTTTTCGGAATGTTCAATTGTCCGAATTTTCATTTATCTTAAATGCATAATTTGAATTCCATACGTAGGTTAGAATAGGTTTGATTTATAAGCTATAACAAACAGTCAAGTCTTCTATCAAATAATTGCGTTCTAGACGCGTGCGCGCTTGCGCGTTGCGTTGTAGACTGTGTTGGTTCCGGCAGAGAATAGCACCACCCCATCTCTTCCCGTGGGTGTCGTAAGAGGCGACTAAGGGATAAACCGGAGGATGGGCAGCAGCGTCCTCCGCGGACTACATGGTAAAACTGCGGTCGCCAACCCGCCTGGCAAGCGTGGCGACTGCGGCATTTTCCCCCCAATGGTAAATCTACACTAACAGCCCAGACCCCTAGTCCCCGGCGGCCCCGCTATTCCTGGCTCCGGTAGCGGCCATGGTAACGGCGGGGCGGGGGGTGCTTTAGGTAATCTCCGGCAGAGACCCGGCTACCAGAAACGGAGTGACGACCTCGTCAGGATCGCGGGACCGCGGTGGATGCGAAAAGCACAAGACCGGTCTGAGTGGAAAGCCTTGGGGGAGGCCTATGTCCAGCAGTGGACGTCTTTCGGCTGACATGATGATGATGATGATGATAATTTGAATTCCATACGTAGGTTAGAATAGATTTGATCTATAAGCGATAATAAACAGTTAAGTCTTCTATCAAATAATTGCGTTCGGAATTATGAAAATTCGGAATTTTATTCAATACGGAATTATGTAGCGCACCCACCTGTATTTAACGTCTGCGTTCAACTTTTCCATTTGTATTTTACTGTTGGAAATCTGGAGATATAAACTTGATCCACCTCCGTGCACGCCCGACTTTTCCCAAAGTGCCACAAAAGCAACTTTCGCTCGAAAAATTCGAAAAGTAACTACGCCGTTTGTTGTGAACATTTTATATTACGGTTCATTAAATACAAGGCTTCAGTGCGTCTCGTGAAGCTCCATTCAAATTTCAGTGGCCACGATTACAAAGTTGATAAGCCATTTGGAGAGGTGTTAGGAGTTTTCATGTCTGTATTTTGTATAGGTTCTAACTTTATTGTGTCCGTATTTTATCTAGAGCCTGCATTCAACATTGTTTATAGAATACGAGTATTGAGATCATTTTCAATATTGGTGTGATTTCGCCCTCCATGCTCGTTTTTAAGCTAGTAACAATCGAAAACAATATTGTTTTGGCAACATCAAATATAGGCCCTGTGGCCTTATTCTACATAATATTTACCCCTATTGCTATCGTATTGTCAACGTTATGATAGCTGTTATAAACGGGAAGGTACTGGAGGAGAGGTTAAAATAATACATAATATATAACACCACTGCCGTTAGAAAATACAAAGTAAACGGTAAAAAATAGCTTTTAGTTTTTAATAAGGACGGTTTTTTTTTTGATAAACCAATTTCCTTAGGTGCCTTCTTGACATAGTCAAAGCCGATCAATCGTTAGTTGGTATGAGAGAAAGATTAACGACTATGTATGTAACGACACACGCAATGCTTTTTTGTTATTAATTTTTTTTTAGTTTTTTTTTTTAATGGAATCCTGGGACTATTGAGGACATATTCTCAGTACAATACGTTACCCCAACTGCATTAATAAAATATAATAGCAAAAAAGCATAGGCACATAGATAGTCGTGAGTCTTGAGCCCTGAAAACATTCCACACCTGTTTTTGGGCCCCAATTAGCTTTTAAAGAGATGAATCCTGAATATATTTATACTAAATACAAACAATGTCAACGTATTTAGACGACACGCTGGCCTAGTTGGTAGTGACCCTGCCTACGAAGCTAGCGGTCCTGGGTTCAAATCCCGGTAAGTGCAGATGTTTGTGTGATGAGCGCGAATATTTGTTCCTGAGTCAAGGATGTTTTCTTTGTATTTAAGTATATATTTCTCTATATAAGTACTTATATAGTTGTCTAGTAACCATAGTACAAGCCTAGAGCTTAGTTTGGGACTAAGTCAATTGGTGTGACATTGTCCCCTGATATTTATTTATTTATTTAAAAGTCTACGGTTTTCTACACAAAACGGACTCTACATCGATTTTGTGCCATTAAACGTTTATCGTATACCAAACAAAACAGAACATCTCACGTTCGTTACGCGTTTTAATTGAAATGTCTTGAGTTAACTCGCTTGTATACTTCAAGTTACGGCTCTATTCTTGAGAATTCACGAAGCACCGTCACTTTCGCACACACAACGAATGAACGAGACAGGTACACTTCCTCGTGTCTTCTACGTGTGCACCGTCTCGAGATTTAGTGAAGTAGTTATATCGTAGACAGGTGACGTCAACTCCTATTTATTTCTACATAAAAGCAAAGTTAATTTAGCGAAAAACGTGATATGGTTTAAATTACGCCCCTATTGTTGCGGAGATGTGAGAGTAAAAATTTAATTGGCATGTTTTAGGAGTTTTGGAGCGTCTATACTTATGGAAGGAATATCGCTATCCGTCATCTTGACGGGCTGTATTACTTTTCCACTCGGTGGATGATGATTGAACTATTGACCTTTCCCAAGAGCCGGTCGGTGGCTGGTTCAAAGGGTGTTGATGATGAAATATGAACACTGACTTGAGATTATCACATCGATTAAATCCACAACATACAAATCTACATTTTTACGATAATTTAATACACATTTGCGTCCACACGCTCCAGTTTTTTTTAGTTTTTTTAAGGCTTAGAGTAGGCAAACGAGCACACAGCCCACCTGATGGTAAGTGGAAACTGTGACCCATAGACATTCGCCTTCACAAGACTGCAAGCCTAAGACTGCAAATCCGTTGCCAAGCCTGAGGACTAAGATGGAATGCCTCTATGCTAGTCATTACACCGGCTGTCTTATCCCCAAACCGGAACACAACAATACGAACACTGCTGTTTGGCGGTAGGATGTTGGTAGCGATCCGGACGGACACTGCACCAGGCCCTACCACCCGCAAAACAGAAAAGATTGAAAGACTGAAGATTGACAGAAAAGATCTTAACCTTAGAACCCAATGACAGTTCTAGGTCTATACATAAACTAGATTCAAATAGTTTATTATGATTAGGTCGGCGAGAGACAACCACAAATTGTTGAGATATATACAATCAAAATATATATGAAAACATAATTTATACTTATACTAAACTTCAATATATATTTGGTCATAATATTATATAAAGCGAATTTCCTGTCTTTGTCTTTGTTTTCGTTAGCTTATATCTATCCGATTGGTAATCTCAGGTACCACTGTAGGTAGGTACCGATAGGAAAATTTTGCTTAATTGTTTTTTAAAGAATTAGGTCGGACCCTAGTAAAAATAATAAAACGGGATTTGTGTTATTGAATAAGGTACAATTACATAGACGATTGGACTGAGTTACAACACTGTCGTGGTCACAAGAAGAATGAATTGGAAGATGCGTAAGGATGAATTCTATTCATTAGTTATTTTTACTGATTACCAGTCACAGGTCTCAAGAATAATCATTCAATGTTAGTAATGACTATACTCTGTTTTTTTACTATAAAAAACTGCCCATAGAAATTACTTCGGCTAGCTAGTTTGTTTCTTGCATTTTACTATAGCAATAAAACAGAGTTCGTTCATTACATAGAAGGTGTTATTATCACAACGTGTCTTTAAAGTTGGATCATTACATTCTGCCGTCATACGCAATTTTCTAGGAAGAACCTAAATATATGATGTTCTGGTTTTTGATCTAATTTGGTTTATGACAGACATGTCAGCCGAAAGACGTCCACTCCTGGACATAGGCCTCCCCCAAGGCTTTCCACTCAGACCGGTCTTGTGCTTTTCGCATCCACCGCGGTCCCGCGATCCTGACGAGGTCGTCACTCCATCTTGTTGGAGGCCTACCTACAGCTCGTAATTTGGTTTATATTTTACCTTTATACGCTAATTGGCTGGCCGTACAAAATGTAACGTTTTTGACATGAATCGGATTTGTACTGACCGGTTTCGCAAGAGCGGTTGAGCCGACCCTCATTTTTGGGGATTTGCTAGCTAGTACGTAGCTATAACTAGCGAACTTGCTATGTTATCCTTTTAACTATATGGTTTTATAATATTCTATTAGTTTGTTTAGCTTCTGTCTATTTCGCAGATATTTTTTTTACAAGCTTAACTTGCACTGTATCTTATGTAGGTAAGTGTTTGTAAGTTGTCCGTGAAAATTTACAAACCAATTTTAAACCAGTTTTTGTAAACGGAGTGGACTACGGAGTGGTCTGTTTGGACCACATTATGTAAACCCCGATAATGCAATATTAGATGGAGTTAGAAGGTGACAGGATCTCCGCTATACTCAACGTAGACCTACCGCTTTGGGCCCATTCGTGTGGTCTCAATAAGCAGACGCTTTAGAAAATAAATTAAAAAATAAACTAAGGAATAAATATTTGATTATCTACATAAAAAGCAGTCCAATTTACATTTCTTGCGTGGGTGCCTTTATACTGGTATACTGATTAATGATATTTATTCAGTAAGTAAGCTTACCTACAATTAACATTTAGAAATTTACCTCATTAACGAAAAACCCCTATATCAATCCCACTCAATTGTAGCCCCGAAAATATTTCCAAGAAAGTTCCCTAAATATCCTTAATCTCTAAAATAATAACCTTTACAGTCAAACAAGGACGCTTGTCTGAAACATCCGCCATTTTGAAACATGAGAAGCGGTATAAACCGGTTTTTGTTTATAGAAAATTTCACTGGGCCGGTCTTTGGATATTGTCGTAAAGTCAACCCAATAACTTAGAACCTCATTGACGTTTACCTACACTATTAGTTTGGGACTAGGTCAATTTGTATGAGATGGTCCCGGTAATATTGACGTTGACTGACGTAACGGTGCTTGTCTATGATTTAATAACAATGGTGATCTTGATGTAAAAGTTACTTAAGGGGCTTTTGGAAGTTAAGGTGAAGCTAACGTAAGAATAATCAAGATTTTTTTTACCAATCTTTATGGTGTTTTACTGTGGATGAACGTCATGTGCGATTGTCATTTAATTTGTAAGCCTATTTATATTCCTTTGTGTAAAGACAAAACCCAATTACGCAACAGCGCACACTGTCGCGATAGATGTATAGATATTAATGCTTTCGTCTGTGCAGGTTCAATGACAGAATTAAATCAGTCAGTTCAAGGAGTTTAATATTAATTTTGTAATTATTTATTTTATTATGCAATAAAGAGTCTACATACATCCATACATATACGAGGAGCGTTCAATAAATTCTCGGTATGAAAAGGAAAACAAAAGCATACGATTAGTGTTTTATTTTTATTTTTCTATAATATATTCCCTCGTATGTTTATACTCTTATAAGATCTGTCAATTAGTTTTTTTAACCCCCCAATAATATTTTTTGTCTTTGGTGACCAAATGCTCCATCACCGCTGCCTTCAACGCTTCATCATTAGAAATTCGATGTCCACGAGGATCCTTTTTAAGGTTGGGAAACAAAAAGTAGTCGCTGGGGGCCAAGTCTGGACTGTACGGTGGGTGAGTAATAGTTTCAAACCCAGGTTCAAGAACAGCAGCCTTGGCAACATGAGCAGTATGCACAGGGGCGTTGTCATGAAGAAACAGCACTCTTCGGGTCAATTTTCCCCTCCTCTTATCTTTGATTACGACCCGTAATTGGCGTAAAATGTTAGCGTAGTACTCTCCTGTATTATTTAAACTGGAATGTTTTTGCTGGACCAACGTAAATCAGCCATTACTTACTCAATACTCAATACTCAATCGTTTATTCCTTTCAATAATGTGTATACAGATGGTACTTAAACTAACTTAATAGTTGTACGATCATTATGGACCCTGTAGGGCACAACAATATTTAGATGTGAGGGCAACTCTTAACATATTTAGGTAGTATTTCCTTATTACATAAGTACTTATATTATTCATATTTATGGAACATTTAAATGATAAGTACTTACTCTTATAAGCTCTTATTTTGGCCTTTTTTTATGGCTTAGAGAAGTAAAACGAGCTAACTGGCCACCTGATGGGACCTGAGCACCCAGGTTCTTATCATTTTCAATACTACAAATACGTCCAACCCCTGTGTAATTATTTATTCTGCGACCGAAGTTATAAAAGATTTTCCACACGCATACAAAAATACAATAATAAAGCTTAAATATAAACGCGCTATTGTGGGGTGGGCGCCCTTACTTTTCAACGTGTAAATGGTGTTTGGGGGAGCTCATTTGCTGAGTTGAATGCTTTTTTGTGCTCCGGATTCACGTAAATGACTTTCCGGCTCACGTGACGTAAGTCCGAAATTGGTTGAAAGAATTTTTAACCCTTAAAGTATACAGTATAAACAATGATTTGTGGAATAAAGAAGCGTCTAGTTTTCGCTTTAATCCAAATAGGTTATTTTTAGGTTTGTATTGTTTGGCAAACAAGATAATTAATGATAAACGCAACATTCATTCAGTCCGACTTTGTTAAAACGGATACGAATATGCGATAACGTTTCTGTCCCCATAAACCTAGACCGAGTTATGTTTTTGAATGTGCTGTAGATATTATAAAAATCTAGTACGTTTTCCTTTTCAATAAATATTTCTTGAACAGACTCGAATAAAAAAATCGGAAACTTACCCTTTGTAAGTTTCCGGAACTTACAAACGTAGTTCGAAACCGGACGTGATTTAGGGGGGTGAAAAAAGTTATCGCCCGGCGCTAAAATTGGATGGAATAATATGACTCCAACGTGATTAAAGCGACGCATAACCGACCTCTTAAGTAGTTTTAGCAAAAAAAAACAAACGAAAGATAAAGTTTGAAAGTACAAACTTACTTAAAACTACACTAATCTAACAAACGAACTACATAACTTACAAACTTACTTATAACTACACTGATCTAACAAACAGTAGGCATTGGTCCCAAAATGCTGGCAGCATTGCCACATTGAATAGCAATGCTGAATCTAATTGCATTTGTTATTATTGATCATGTTTTTTTTTGCGTAGGTTAGGTTAGACTTTAGGTCCCTAAACATGTAGCCTGAACCCTATTTTTGCTCGATTGACACTCGGTAACGATAGAAATGTTATTTAAAAGAAAACGTATGCCGTTACGACCCAAATAATAAAGGTAATCGATTTCCCAAGGCCTTTCAAAAATTGAGAAACACTTACTTAGGACTTTTATATTAAACCCTTTTAATTATTTGAGTCTTCTACATAAAGAGTTATTGGAAACCCTTTGCGGGGTTAAGAACAAATTAAATTTCTCCAAACGCTACTTGGAACGAAAAAGTGCCGTCGGGTGTACGACGTAGGGGTTATTTCTTAGTAACGTTGAAAACTTACCCAATTTTACTTTTCGATTTTACGGTCTTAGATTTATCCGTTTTGTGCGAATTGCTTGAATTGAAATTGGTACTCGTTGGATAATAAGACGTCAATGGGATTTTTCCAAATGTCTTGTTTACTTTTACTTTTGCCTGCCCCTGTAGCCGCTAGGCGCTAACGTAAACGAACATCGAAAAAACCGGGCAAGAGCATGTCGGACCATGCTCAGTGTAGGATTCGAAAGCCTACTTAACTTTGCCGTTGAAAAACTATTATCCATCTGTCACATACATCGACGTAGGTCGCGGTCAGTTTACCAACATCGCAAAGGAGTTTTCGGTAGGTATAAACATTTAAACCGTTGTAAAAGCTTAATCAACCCACAATGACACCAGACGCTACGGGGTACACGAGAAAAAAAAAATACATCCCCACGCTACGTGTGTGGAAACACACTAAAAAAAACACAAGCTTTTAGTTCACCACTTAGTTGGCGTGACTAATTTGCATACTCTGACCAATTTATAGCTTTCTAGTACTAAAAGTCTCTGAGCTAGGCTGCGGACGAACAGACGGACGGACGGACGGAAAGACATGGCGTAACTACAAGGGTTCCTAGTTTGACTACGGAACCCTAAAAGCGACAAACTGTATGGAATTGCTTTATCGTCTGGCAGCGTATAACATCCTATACATTTTTGATAACGATAACTAAACAGTTTATCAACGAATTTAACTAACCCGACAACAACATGAACGCTTGACTTCACAACGGCTCAAACTAGATTAAATCATTTGTTTATTTTTAATTTCGGGTTTGGTTATTCTTTCTACTTGTATTTGTATTTTGCCAAGATGACCATTTTTTTTTTCCCCAGCATAGTATTTTCTCCAGTCAAGGCATGGACATCAACTTTTAAATAAACAGATTTAAATATTTAGCTTTTGGAATATTCATGATATTATTTCATTTGTTCTGTCTGCTCTATAAAATATTTTCATGATTAAATGGTGGGCGATACATTTTGTAGGTCATACATAGCATAATTAATTCATTAAATATGTTTGCCTTATTTGAAATTGAGGCGTGGATCAAACGTATTAAGACTGTAAGCTATTCAACTATTTAATAAAAATAAGCAAAAGATACATTTTGAAGGGCCTATTTAATCGCTGATTACTTCATAGTTTAATTTCTACCTTCTGATTTTTACGTTACGTTCTTTTAATCACAATCGCTTATCGCGTATTTTTGTTACGTGAAGCTACTTAACTAATATCGTATAAAAGGAAACTTCAATTTAATATATGAACGTAATTTAATTTAAGTAATTAATTCGAAAATCTAAACGATTCCAACCTTTTCTGGTTCCAATCCGCAAAGTTAGACACATTTTATCGCGTACGTTCTCAACTAGGCAGCATGGCTTCTGTCAATACAATTGAACGTATAAGGCTCTTGTATTTTAGATATGACACAACCTTAACTTCCTTTATTTGCTTGTCTATAAATTGTTGTTTTTTTTTTCAGAGGTCGCGCTCCCCCAGCGGGTCTGCGGCACAGAGGCAGCTGGAGGAAGCTGATCTGTTCATGGACCTGATCAAAGACGTTGCCAACGAGCTGGACATCGACGTTTTATGTCACAAGGTACCTAATCTAAAAGTGGAAAAGTAAAGTAGTTATAAAGGATTCAAGGCCTCTGAGTGCTTAGACAGTTATGTTTTGTATATCGAAGACTAAATGGTTCACATATAGTTCCCAATTTTATAGAATAAAAAACTTTAGAACAACTGAACAATAAATTCAACCTTATTATATTTACAATGATATTACCACTCAACCTGAAGACCGCAATCAGGAAACTAAATATTATGTCGTTACTAACTGATTGACGACGTAAACCTAACCTTTCTGCTGAAAGAGAATGTATTGAACTAAGGTAACGGCACCTATTACCGTGGGAGTTAAGGTAGTTTTCAAATCAGAGCCAAAAAATAAGGCAATCAAGACACCCTAACGACCAAAAGGTTTTTTTTTATAAAAGTGTGTTGATTGAACTTTTTAATTTGCACCTTTATAACCTCATTTTAGGTGATTATTTAGGATAAAATAAATATTAAACCCAAAAAGTCGGATTCTCCTATTACCGTGGTATTGGACGGGCTTTGACCCTATTACCGCGGATGAGGCTCCTATTACCGTGGGTAGAGGATTAATGTATTATTGGTTCTGTACATTTAATATTTAACATTTTGTTTTTTTTAGTAAATCTACTTAAATACAACATTTAAAAGTGGATAAAGTTTATTTTTAATTAAAACTGAGTAAAAAATCAACATTATTTCGTCGGCTTAGTGCAAGAAGTCATTAACTAACAAAAAGTCAAGTCGGAGAAAAACGGGCTCAAAGTTTTGACACAGTCAAATGACCATAATTGTAATAGGTTCGGTTCTAGATTTAAAAATTAAACATCAATGGTTAGCTAAATGTATTTACTATTAAATCCAATTAAAAACTTTGTACAATAAAGTCAAATAACTTTTTTAAAAGCCTAAATATGTAGTTAGTGACTTTTGGTATTTCTCGCTCTTAAGGGAACTTACAATTAGTTATTTTTTATTTTCATTACAAATAAATCGGGAAACATAGTTTTCTATAACAAAATTGGTTTAATCAGTCGTAATTATTAACTTAGAAGCATTATAAATATTACTTATTAATCAACAACGAATAAACAGATTTATTTAATTCTACTTCACAGATTATAAAGTCTGCAAGACCACAAAAATAACACAAAATTCTCGTAATGACGTTATTTTTAACTTCAAACTAAAATAATAATGAAATATTCATTGTTGATAGACGAACTTAATATTATAATAATTCCAGACAACAGCAAGCACTATTAGTATAGGTAAAACGTGAAAACTTCTAAAAATTTAAATAAAGACATCAGCTTTTCATTGAACTAATACAGTAGGTACGAAAAAGAGTAAAAAAAAACCCTTGACGTCCATCTTTTTTACTCTACGTCTTCTGAGTTAGAAGACATTTCTTCAGGGACATAATCACGACTTTTTGGCTGGCAAGTTCCGGTACCAGTGGTGAAGTTCCGAGGGTATTATTTTTTCATTGCACATTTTTAGCAAACCGTAAACTGTTCTACTTCCTTAATATTCATAAGAAATTGAATTGAATGTGTCTAGGTGACTCTAAGCCATTTTTAATATTCGACAAAGACTGCAGTTTCAAATCAGCATTCTGATTGTCACCCATTAAGATCAAAAGTAAAATACATTTTATACAGGGTGGCCGGTGGCAGATTTTTTATATTTTCAAAAAGTCATTTTTATAATTAAAAAAAATGGGTTTTGACATTTGGCGGGATTACACGGTTCAATATTGCGAATTTCATTTTCATCTTGTTTCAATGGTCAGAACGCCGTCATTCTTATGCAGTTGAAGCGTTTGCACGCTATATAATTTCGTTAAGAGACGGGCCGAGTGTAAAATTTATTCGGTCATGGGTGCAAAGGTTCCGAGAAACTTCTTCGGCTCATAATATACCGAGATCAGGCCCCAGCACACACGGACACCGGAACACATATTGAGTGTGCAACGGAGTTTACAGGAAAATCCACGACTTTCAGTGCGGAAGAGAGCAGCTCTCTTTAAGACTCCTAAAGTTCTCAGTGCATGAAATATTGAAAAAATAATTTCATCAAAAAAGTTTCATCTCTATAGGATTCAACTGGTTCAAGAAATTAATGAAAGTGATTTAACCAAACACAAAGTTTTTTGTGACACAATGTTGCACAGATTTCGTACCATAAATTGCATTTTTTGTAGTGACAAGGCCCATTTTCACATGAGTACTCATGTCAACAAGCATGTAGTAAAGCAAAATTGTCGCTACTGGGGCCCGCGATCGTCTAATCCACGGTTAAAATACCAAAGACCTTTGCATTGTCTAACAGTTACTGTTTGGTCTACCTCATCCTTGAATAGAATTATTGGGGGTAGTGAAAACTATAGGAAAATGATAGCTGATAAATTTTTGCCTAAATTGCTTGTACATCCATCCTATTCATCACACGCCTGGCTTCAGCAGGATGGTGCTACACCACACCACACATGGCCACAGTATCGATGAACGTGCTTCGCGAACATTTCCCTCGAAAATTGATAAACCGCTTTGGAGAAATCCGTGGCCGCTGAGATTGCCCGATTTGACCCCTATGGATTTGTTTCGATGGGGGTATCTCAAAACCAGAGCTTTTAATAACAACCCACGGTCTAAATATAGGTGATTTCCAAAAAAATATTGCTATCGAAATCAACAACATTACGCAGAATATGTTGCGAGTGGTACAAAACGCGAGGCTCCGTTTTAATGAATATGCACGTGTAGGGGGACGACATTTAGAGGACATATTTTTTAAGTAATTAAATCCGCATTTGTGATCTTTATTATGAGATATAAATAAACACTATTCGCCTCAGGTGATGGTCAAAACAAAACCTAGGTACCTATACAAAATCTCGCCCATCGTGTAAAATCAGTCTTTTGCAAATTAAATACTTAACTAAGTACTTACTTACCTACACTATAACTTAACAGCATAAGCAATTTGAACGTATCTTATTATAATTTAATGACAATAGGTACAAACGCTCTTCATTCGCTTTATTTAGAATCTTTTCTAGCATCAAAGATCCTCGTCCTGCCTTAATGTTAATATTATTTTGCTTCATTTTGTAAGAAGTCACTACTATCTCGCATAACGTCCATCCCTGGTCGCAGCTGCAACAGTATGACTTCGATCGCGATGACCGAACGAGTGGCGGGTTACCGCGAGAGCAAGAAGTACTCGAAGGTAGGCATAAGAGTTGAAATATGAACTTACCAGAGCAAGAATAATTTCACTAAAGGTGTTCAAATTGAAACAACTTATTTGTCAAAAGTCATTAACCATAATTTAATCACTTGAATTACGTATCTTTGGACACAACTAAAATCGATAACTATCATTGATTACTTTAAAAAATCATTCTGGCTGCCATTAATGCTGTTTCCTATTTTTTTTAAACTGTATAATGTACTTTAGTTATTTTATACTTAAGTAAAAGTAGTAATATGCATCCAATGCTTATTTTGTTAAAAATCATTAAAGCGTTATAATAACATTTTTTTTCTTTTTACTGTTTGCTAAAAGTAACTATATGCATATAATGAATTCTAGCTCAAATACTTTCAGAGCGATATTCATATTATTTTATTTTTTAAAGTTAATAAGTAACATTAGTGAATATTCAAACGTAATAAAATGTGTAAAAATAAAAAAAGATGTTTTGATTAAAGTAACTAATGGTCATAAACCATTTCCGTCAGATCAATAAAGCAAAAATTGAAATTAATGACTTAATGTCATTGCTGTAACATCGAAATTACTTAACGTAAAAAGAAATAGGTCAGTGCGTTAGAAAGAGTAAGTCGTGGCGAATCCGCCTGTGTTTGTACCTGTACTTAGTAACTTTATGCCTTTAATGACTTCTTGCACTAAGCCGACGATTTATTATATATATTTTTTAAATAATCAGTCTTCGTTTGAACAAAAATCAAACTTCTTCTTCTTCTTTTTCTTACTTACTTACCTTAAAAAACATACACTCAATACTATTATTCCAGTTTTCGACAGACTTATATAAAAATCCAGTCTACCAAATAAGCGTTGTACCATCAGTTAATACAACACTTTCCGTGAGGGTAAGCTTTACTATCAAAAACATCTTAATTTTATTAAGGAA
The DNA here is from genome assembly GCA_923062465.1 of Acleris sparsana. NCBI lineage: Eukaryota > Metazoa > Arthropoda > Insecta > Lepidoptera > Tortricidae > Acleris > Acleris sparsana. The sequence goes on along the minus strand of OV281307.1, from coordinate 9,297,295 downwards.
TCCGGACTACGGTACCCTAAAATTGATATTTCATTAACTGTCACACGATAATAGGAGATAGTATGGGATCCTTACTCCGACCCATAAAAAATCTAAATACCTCGGAACTAGGTTCCCATACATCCTATTACCGAGGGTTATCTTTTCTTACCCTCGGTAATAGGATAAATTCACGGTACTATAAAACCTCATTCCGACCCATAAAAAAATTAAGCCATCGTGACGTTTATTAAACAAATAAAAACTTAACATTTTAACCATCTAATAAAACAAAACTCATAAAACTAAAAGAATAACTTTAAATTATATCTTTATATATAAACGACTCAAACATTTAAGGGTTTCTATGAAAACAAGTAATATAATGCACAAGTTTATAGTAAAAAATAAGGCCTTTATTAGTATTTTTCATACCACGGAAATTGCTCTTTAACTGCTTAGATATATAAAGTTTTTTATAGCACTAAAAAAATAAATAACCAACAGCAGATATAAATAATAAAGGCCATTGAAACTAAAGTACCATTTTTGCTATTACCGTGGTATACCTCGGATTAAGGAGCCATAGCAAAAAACGAAACCGATTACCGCGGTATTTAATATTCTAATTTTAACGTATTTCCAGACAAAAATACACAAAAATAGTACTTGGAAGTCGCAAAGAAAACAATAAACAATAATTTAAAAATCTTAGCATTAGGATAGTCATTACAACTATTACGCAAATCACTAAATAAAATGTGGGTTTACTTACGTGTGGCGTCTCGCGTTTGTATGGCAAAACCTGCTCCTGCGCCGGCGTCTCGGATACTGGCGGTTTGCAAGTTGTTTATTTGATGCATAAACACTAGTGCTAAAAAAACCGGTAGTCTACAAACTACGCTTTGCTCGTGTAAAATAAGTTTCTTAGTGAGAAAATCGACTTGTTCATAAAACGCATTTTTTAAAATACCGCGTTAATTGGTGTCGATTTTGGGGGGAGCGGTAATAGGTGCCCTTACCTTAGTAACATAGTGCAAGAATGTGTAACTTTTAGTAAACGTATTAAGGAGATCACACCGGGTTACTCACGTACATTTCGTCAATAAACGCTCACTATGTTTCGGGCTCGTCCGGAGTCCCTATTGATGAGCAGACGCGGCCGTAGCACGACGAGCACTGCGGGCCAGCGCTCGGTCAGCCCGGCTGCTCGGTGCGAACGGCGAGTCTGGCAAGAAACTACCCCCGCCTGTCACCTGTTAAAGACGAGTCCACACTTGCCACTAGAGTAGTATACATAACCGTTTTCCAACTCGGGGACACCGACCATCCACAATCACGGCTACAATTCGGACGACGACTGATTTCCTAGGAATAAAATACTTCTGGACGGGCCCGAAACATGTCGAGCGTTTATCGACGTTTACGTGGGTAACCCGGTCTCACGGAAGTTTTAGTAAACAACTTGATTTATCACCATTTTACCAGTCTTTGGAAGGCCTATCTTTGCTATGTCTTCATCTACTTAACCAGTAATCAAATCATTATGAGTATCTTCCCTTTTGTATATTTTATACAGTTCGATAGCCTCATCTGCAACATTGTCAAGTTCGCCATTTCTCTAATAAGGGGGCGTTTGTGACTGAAATACGTGTTCTATAATTAGAAGTTGTATTTGCATAATTCAGCGAGATCAGTCACCCTCTGACTCATCGATTCCGTTACGTGACATCCTGAGATGAGATGTTTCATCTAGGAATAATGTTCGGGAAGGTTCACAGAATTGAATACCACATTACTGCCCTCCTGAGCTAATAAGCAGTATTCCAAATTTAATAACCAAAGCAGTTTTACTTCTTCAGGTTTATATGAGATACGGCCTATAGGATTAGCAGGGCAGATTATAACTCAGTTAAAATGAGGCAACATCAAATCACGAGAAAGTTATTTAACCAATGAAATCACTACTAGAGCTTCATTTTGTCTTAGGATTGTAGTCTTGACAATGCAAATGTCTACGAGTCTCAGATCCCAGTAACCATCTGGTAGCCAGTGTGCTTGTTTGCCCTCTCCTTATATATTTTCGGTTTCAGCGATATACTTTTTGCCCATGGTTCAAAAGTTAATTTTATTTAATGTCGCTGCTGTCGCTTTTTAGTTTCGCTTAAAAGAATGAGAAATAAGATGCTCTGATGGGAGATAAATACTTAATGTTAGTGGAACTGGGTGTCTATGCCGATCCTAGAGTTATAAATCTATGATAGTATAAAAATTTTGATGATAAGAAGTCAGTGCATAGTGACCATGCTCATCACTTATCTGGGGTGTTATTATCACATAGCAATGCAGTTCTGTTTACGCTGAGAGAAAAGGACAGAGCTATATAACTGCTATAGCTCTGTCCTCTACGCTCAACGTAAAATGAACTGCATAGCTACGTCATAATAACCCCTCTGGTCATAATTCCAGAACTGGGAAACCTGATAAACATGGTAATAATTGTTACCTGACCTCAGTAATCTCTGTGACGGGAGTGAAGGGAAAGGTCATCTACATAATCCAGGGTCTAAGGAAAATTGCATCCGAACTTTCTCTATACAGTATGTAAACCTACTAAAACCATTTATTTGAACCCGGGCATGTCTAGGCGATAGATAAGGTAAGGGTATATAAATTATTGAAATCTTAACGCTTTTTCAGATTTACAATTAAAATACGAAAATTAAAATTTAATTAATTCATGTTCCTATAACATCCTTTATTTGTTTACAATGGTGACATTTGTTACCCGGTTATCAAGTCAAGGTCAAATGTGTCAAACACATGCAATGTCATTTCAAGTAAGTAAAGCTATGTGCACACTTACGATTAAATGCGACGTAGTTCAATGTGGCGTCCGCCATTAGCCGTTATTTGAACCAAGCGACGGCGGTTGTTTTCGTGAACACTACGCATCAAATCTGGATTTTGCCGGGCACGTCGCTTGATTATGTTGAAAGCTTGTACAATTCGCATCCTCATTTCTTCCTCCGTCCTAGATTCTTTTTTAAATACTAACTGCTTGACCCAACCCCAAAAAAAATAGTCCAGAGGCGTGAGGTCCGGCGAGCGAGCCGGCCATGGAGTATCCGAAGAGAAGCGGCCAATCCACTGACGTCCGAAGATTTGGTTCAGCCTTTGCCTCACTTGAATAGCAACATGGGGCGGTGCTCCATCATGCTGGTACCATGTTTCTCTCAATTGGGCCAGTGGTAAATTGTCCACATAGCAGCTTACTGACTGGTTCAGTACTTCCAGGTATCTTTGCCCGTTATTCGACCCGTTAATAAATACGGGTCCAATGATGTCGTTACCTCTTATTCCCGCCCAAACATTTAATGACCAACGAGTCTGATGGGCCAGTTCGCGGCCGACATGAGGGTTTTGATTTTTTGGTGCCCAGTGGTGGATAGCCCTACGATTCCACATCGCGTTTCTTGTGAACAAACTTTCATCTGTCCATATTATTTTTTTGATAAAATGCGCATCATCTGCAATCTTACTTAAAGCCCAATTTGCATAGTCGACCCGCCGTAAAAAATCATCTTGTTTCAACGCATGTACCTTGATCACCGAAAATGGATGCTGTTGGTCCCGTTTTAAAATTTTGTGGACGGCTGTATGACTAATATCATACAACCCCCCTGCTTTTCTAGTGCTGGATCCAGGATTTTCTGCAAAATGGTTTAAGATCATTTCTTCCGTTCTGACGTCAATACGAGGACGAGGGCCACCAGTACTAACCGGAACCGCTCTCTCGTTGTTACGCAGTCTGGTAATCGCCCTTATAATTACACGCGAGTCCGTAGGCTGTCTTCGCTGCGGAAATCTTTCGGCGTACAATCGAAGAGATGCCGCACCATTATTTCTGCACTCCCCGTAAATAAGAATCATATCTACTATCTCCGCAGCACTAAAAATCAGCGGCATCATGAACTACAATGTTTTGTTTGTAATAAAGAAACGTCACATTGATTGTCGTCTTGTCATTTGATTGCTGTCCAAACTTTTTTGATGATTAAGAAAAAAACTATTGACAATAAAGTGACATCAGTGAAATTGAAGTAATGGCATGGATTGATAATGTTTATGATAAATTGAAAATAATTTGGCTGCTTTTTTATTTATTTGACTGACTTTAACAAAAGCGTAAAACAGGTATGAAAAAAGAAGTTATTTTAATCAACAAATAATGCACTGAACGCAAGTTCAATAATCGGTTACGATGTAAACATTACATACGGGTCGTGTCATGGGCACTAGACGACGATGTAAACATTACACACAGGATGATACTTTTAGGGTTAACCGACTTTGAAAAAGGTAAGATTTTATAATTTTTATGCAATGCTAAAATTAAGAATATCCGACACACACTAGCACAAAATGTGGTAAAACACTTAACTCAACTAGGCTATCAACTGGTTGAAAGAGATGGTTTTAGTAAGTTTACATACTGTATGTATTGCTATATTGTTTCCTTCTCTTGCAAGGAAAAGTGAAAGGAAGAAATTCATCCCGAAATATAGAAAAAATTGAAAACTAATTCTTCTTAGAATATCGATTATACAATCAGCTTGGTTATTTACAATTGAGTTCTGTTCAGGGTCCGTATATGGTCTCCTTTGTCGCGGTGGATAAAGCATCAGTCACTCTCACACTTACATATTGGTCAGAAAGTGCCAAACGTTTTGTCCACGTTTATCCACATCACTAAACAGGACCAAAATGAGCCCCCTGAGTAAACGAATTAAACTACTCTCCACGGTGTTTCCTCAGCACTATGACATGTCCTCTTTTAAACGGGATTTGAAAAGAGGTTTTACTGTGAGTCACCAACTTGGCTGTGGCCCTAGCATCGCTAATGATTATACCCGATGGTAACTGGTGCTTACCATCAGGTGGCCCGTCTGCTCGTGTACCTGTTAGTACATGTTTATACTTGTTAAGATATTACTGCAATCCCCTGATGGGGTGTTACCATCAGTCGCTCAGTATTGAGATACGGCTAAATTCGGCTCAGGAGGAATATTAAACTCGTGTTTATCGATGTGAATAGACGTCGATAAAACATCCGTCACTTTATCTACTGAGATAAAGGCAACCATATTACCGGCGAAGAACCTTTTATAAACCTACTGTAATATATCTAAAACGGGAGTTTCGTAAAAACATGATATAAATATTATTTTACTCGCAAGTTAGTAGGTTAGTAGACCAAGCTCCGGGCCTATAATTTTCCCTTTGCCTCTTTGCCTTTCATTCTCTACATTCAGTATTAAACTCCTATAATTAAGCCAGATTTAACTTATCGTAACAACTTCAGTTCAATTAATAGCATTTTCAGATAGCACCACTCTATTAAAGATATATACTAGATACATGAATTGTTAAATAGGGCCTTTATTCTACTGATACTGATATCATATTTCAATCAATTCGGCCGCCATTACATACATTAAATCACCCCTATTTCCCAGAGGGGTAGGCACAGACCACTTATTTCTACCTGCTACGATCCTGACAAATCTCTTTCCTTTTTTCCATATTCATACATCGAGTCAGGCATGCATATCGGTTTCGGGTAAGCACTTAAGATTCGGCCCTTTACCAGTATTTTTCCGATTTGTTTCGAAAAAGTACGGCTAGGGAGCCCCTTCCGACCCTTCCACTCACTTTCGCTCTTTCGTCAGTCTTCCTTCATCCATCCTTTCCAAATGACCGAACTGTTAAGTAAATAAGAGCTTTAGTAACTACACACACACACAAACACAGTAACACACACACACACACACACACACACACACACACACACACACACACACACACACACACACACACACACACACACACACACACACACACACACACACACACACACACACACACACACACACAGCACACAGTAACTTTATTGTTTTTGACTTGGGGGGTTATTATGACATAGCTATGCAGTTCAGAATACGCTGACAAAAAAGGACAGGGCTATATGACTGCTATAGCTCTGTCACTTACTTACATAATAACCGTTTTTATATTGTCAACGTTTTGATAGCTCTTATATTCTTGACAGTAATGGCGGCCGGGTTAAAAACAATACTCGTATTACGTCTAAGCCAATATGGATTCACCGAATTGAATATAGGACCTAGCCCGTAACCAGGACATACCAAACCAGTTCAGTTTAGGTTGTGAGAAAGGGATGGATGTGTATAATATATAACTAACTACTATCTCTAGCTCTCTAGCTCTGTCCCTTTCTCTCAACTGGTGTGGTCTATTTTATTGATGAAATCAGTAGGTACTTAACGAACAAGCATTTATTTAACGGCAGTTAAATTCAGTCTGGTTTACGAGCACTTGCAACTTCCGTAGTAAAGCGTTAAATTCAAACAAACTTTATTGTGAGCAATAAAAAGAATTTAAATTTAACGAAATTAAACCCTTGTTTCGGGGCTCGTTACCTTCGCGAGGGTGAAGTTCGCGTGGAGGGTGTTTTTGAGGCTGGCGGAAAGTTCACGTCAATTAACATTGTTGTTATGAAACTAAATTTGTTTAAGAGCGCAGAAATATTCGAGCATTCCGTAACAGAACCACGAGTATTCGCTGTTTTAGGGTACCACAGCCGGCATAGCTGGTTGCTTTCTTACTTAAGTATATTAAGTACTTTAAATAACCTTATTTAAAGAATATATAAAAAAACATCAAAATGACAATAACAATAACGTGGACTTTGATACACTTTTCTTACATTGCAAACGCAAAGGAGTCGAAGTGTATCCGACAGTATTATAATTTTATAAGATAATTATAAGCATTGAAAAGAAAATAAGAATAACTTAAAGAGTTTTTAGAGTTGTTGGTAATCCTGTAGCTCTGCCTACCCCACTCTGGGAATCAAGGCGTAATTGTTTGTAAGAACAACTTAAAATTAAAATAAAATAATGTCAAAAGCACAGATCAGCATGAGCGACTGTCCGCCACAAGCACGTAACATCGCTGATTTAATTGGCTATTACAGGCGAGTGCACGCCGCATACGGATTAACTGTGCAGTTTTATGTCACGCATCATTAAGTGCATTCGGATGGTTCAGGTTACATCACCATATGATTTGATTTTCTCTTGTTTTTGTTACATTATGCCAAACAAAATCGGCGTTCTTTATCTTTATAAAAAGTAAAGTAAGCTGCCGGATGGTCGTGTCAAGTGCTTATGTCAGTTCCATACACTTTTACAGATTCCGATAATCGTTTTCGCTCGCGTTAAGCATCTTATCTGGGGCCTAAGTACAGTCACCCAATAAAAAAAAAAAAATACCTTGAACCTGGCATTGTGAATGTCTTTGTCATTGTCTTGCATATCATTATTGTTGATGTCAGATGTTTGTTGAAGTTTATTAAGTGCCGCACTCAGAGACGTCATTTAAATGTAATGCTTGTTTAGTGACGTGTTGTCTTATTCCTATTGCTATAGCAAAGAAAGTGATAGCAGCAACTTTAATAAAGCATTAAATTTAATCGACGTCTCTGAGTGCGGCAGTAAGACAATGCATTAAAGTGAAATATATTTTTGCTGGAGTACTGTGCACGTTACTCAAATTGATAATAACATAAACTTATACTATTAAAGTTGTTGAATGTAGGGGGTTTTTATTACATATAAAACGTATAACCTTGTCACAGTGGCAGCTGACACTGTCATTATGTTGTCACAAGAAAGACACTCGTCACAATCAGTAATTTGTTTTTTGAGACAGGATTCTAAAGTTGCTAAGTTGTTTGGCAGGGCAGACCGTACTTCAATCTTGGCAGGCCATGCAAGCAAAGTGGACCCAACATGTTAGGACATAGCTATGCAGTTTAGATTACGCTGAGATAAAAGGACAGACCTATATAACAGTCATCATCATGTCAGCGGAAAGACGTCCACTGCTGGACATAGGCCTCCCCCAAGGCTTTCCACTCAGACCGGTCTTGTGCTTTTCGCATCCACCGCGGTCCCGCGGTCCATCTTGTTGGAGGCCTACCTACAGCTCGTCTTCCGGTCCGCGGACGCCACTCCAGAACCTTCTGACCCCATCGGCCATCAGTCCTGCGAGCAATGTGCCCCGCCCACTGCCACTTCCTATAACTGTCATAGGTCTGTCCTTTACGCTTGCTGTAAAATGAACTGTATAGCCATGATATTCTCTCTAATAAGAGTTTCAGGAAGCCAATGATGCGAGCAGTGAAACCGAGCTGAGCTAATGAGGATATTAATGATTAAATTGATGATAAAGACAAACAAAAGAGCTACGAATTTAATGAAGATTGCAGTGACAACTGTTCGAGAGGTTCCGATATTGTAATCACTAATTAACTAACAACTGAACATACATTTGTGATGGAATCATAGATTAACATAATTTAACCAGGTCTTGCACACTGATGACTGACATATATTATCATATAGACACTTATACACCAAAAGCTGAAGAAGTTTTCGAAAGGATAGCACCCAAAGATATTACTTAGGTTTGACCATATTCGTTAAGAAGTGCATACATACACACGTACCTAATAAGGTTTTATTCTTTTCAGATCCTGGTTAACGTATGTTTGCTTACATCAGCTGATCGAGGAAGCCTATTTTTGGCCAAGGGCATGCCACCTCATCGATACCTGCAGGCCAAACTCTTCGACGTCACGAGAGATACAGGTAAGGATTCAACCAAGCTCTTCATCTTCATTGTTAGTTTCTTTACCGTCTTCAGTTTTAGCAGTGAATGGTCCTGTTGTTCAAAATGGAGCAATCTTATAAAATCCATTATTTTACTACTATAATGTTTCTGCCATCGTCACCACTATCAAAACAAACATTTTTGCAACATTGTTAATCTTCATTTTCCAAAAAACAAAGGTTTGATTAAACGTATTCTATTAAAGAAGCAACTACAGAAAAAGACAAATATTTTTTTAAAGGATTTGGTCACTTAACTTTTATAGCATTCGATATAAAACCACTGCTACATTCTTCATCTAATCATGTTGTCTCTTCAATCGTTAAAAGGTTTTCATCAACTAAATAACTATATTGATGCCTTATCAACATTGCGTATCGTTATGGCAGCAAAATATCTAAACATCTATACAAGCACCTACAACAGCAAAAGTTCATCCTAACACGGTCAGCCATTTACATTCTACTCCCACATAAATTTCCCACTGCATTTTCAAGCAGACTGCACTCAAGGTATGCATTTACATGGGCTGACGGGGCACGCGGTATTACTCGCATGATCGCCTGCCTACATTACTGTCACTGAAGGTAAATCCGATGCGATAGGAAAAGCATATTTATTATGTACGACGTAAGTGCACTCTGCTGAGCAGTTGTGACGATGCATTGGATTTTCTGTTCATGTATTTCAGATGCATGATACACATTAATACTTAGCTTCACCCCCGTTATACCAAAGTAGGGTAGGCAGAGCTGCAGAATTACCTACAACAGCAAAAACTTGTTGATAATTCAGTAACAATTTTTGAACAATAATAATTGTGTTTTAGTGACTAGTTGCAAGCCCATCGCCTAACAATACTAGCCTATATTCCCTTAGTTGCCTCTTACATCGAGAAGACAAGCAGTTGCACTATCCCGGCAACCGGACGGGCAAGACAACAACATTTCTATGGAAAAACATGTAAAAAGAATAAAGCCAAGTTGGAAAACGTGAATGAAATTGAATGATTGATCGTTTACGACAATTCCATGGATTATTTTTCTATAGAATATTATTTTGTCTTGACTGAGTATACTGAAATGATATCTCTTCATTTCTAGATCTACTGCTCATTTCCTTTTATGTAATCCTTCAATGAAATAAAACTTTAAAATCATGGACACTTTTTAAAAAAAAAGGCTGTCTTTTTATTAGGCTGTGACTAACAAAAAAAAAACCTAGGTAATCAATCGTCCAATAAGTTTCATTGATCTTAAGTTAAATAAATCCGTTGTCCATCGTGTTTAGCGCTTAAACACAGTTGTTTGCAGTAATTTACTTAGAGTTTAGTCCGTGGTTTTCTTAAGAAAAACTTAATTACAATAAAAAGTAATTGACCTCAGAACTGACTCATCAATAATTGGTTATTATTGCTTCTGTTGGTCACTGGTGAGCAACAGCACTCACCTCAATAAAACGCGGCATGTGATTTTCAATACCTAACTTTTTACCGATCTCTTCAGTAGGCAGCTACTACAGAGGATCAGATATGAGCACATCTATTCCACATTTACTTTTATATCCTAATCATTTTGTTAACACTTATGTCAGCTCTAATTCATTTGCAGAGCTACTCAGCAGGATAATAACGATATAGCAGCAATATAGGACAAACATATTGGAATAATAATAATAACTCCTATAAGCTACCTCAGATTTCTTGAATAAAAGATGTATCAAATAGTTTCAAATATGTACTTATTATTTACAAATACATTTGGCACTAAATAAAAGAAAACGTCTTAGTTACGGTTACTACACAAGCTTCTTTTTAGGGTTCCGTAGCCAAATGGCAAAAAACGGAACCCTTACAGATTCGTCATGTCTGTCCGTCCGTCTGTCCGTCCGTATGTCACAGCCACTTTATTCCGTAACTATAAGAGCTATACTATGGAAACTTTGTAAGTAGATGTATTCGGTGAACCGCATTAAGATTTTCAATCAAAAATAGAAAAAAAACAATAAAATTTTGGGGTTCCCCATACTTAGAACTGAAACTCAATTATTTTTTTTCATCAAATCCATACGTGTTGGGTATCTATGGATAGGTCTTCAAAAATGATATTGAGGTTTCTAATATATATTTTTTCTAAACTGAATAGTTTGCGCGAGAAACGCTTCCAAAGTGGAAAAATGTGTGTCCCCTCCCCCCCCCCCCCCCCCCCGTAACTTCTAAAATAAGGGAATGATAAATGTAAAAATAATATATGATGTACATTACCATGCAAACTTCCACCGAAAATTGGTTTGAACGAGATCTGATAATTAGTTTTTTTTTAATACGTTATAAATCGTAAACCCCATTTTACCTTTTATTCAATCAACTCAAATATAATAAAGAATTAAGAAAAACATTTAAATAGTGGTACGGAATCCTACGTGCGCGAGTCCGACTCGCACTTGGCCGGTTTTTTTTAAACGTGCGATCGGTCTTACCGCAGCAAATATAACTTGAAGTTTAATCAAATTATTTAGCCTCACGATTGCACTATTATTTTCTTCTATTTCCTGACCCGTCCCTCATATTTCGACCCGCCAAAATGTCGGAACTACGGAATAGCATTACCGTTGTTTAGTAAACAGAATGAGTAATGCGTCGTGAGCGTGATTTATTGTTCTAGGAAACTATACGGTGAATCAAAGTGCATTGTTTTTGTCCCAGTTTAATATCCTCGCAATAAAGAGGTCAAATACCCGTTTTATTGCGACCGTTTTTTTGTTTCTAACTAAACTTCTAAAGATATTCAAAGCTTTCAAAACCTGGCAAGTTCCATTGGTTGGCTTGTGAAATTTTGGCAAACATGTGACAAGTAGAAACAAAAAAAGTGAAAGTAGTGTTGATAGACAATTCTTACTTATCGCAAAATATTACATAACAACCCTACGTAATAAGTATGTAGTGTTAATGATGGACACTATAAGTAAATTAATAAATATGTAACAGAACCTGCGGAGGTGCTATTGAAAAAGTTTACAACTCGACTTAACTCGTAATAAAAAAGGCTATATATAAGTATATAAGTGTTAATATGCTACCTACCCACTAATTACATTAAGTACCTAATTTAAGATTGTCAATGTAAGTGAAGTTTGTATATCTTCTTATTGAGAAAAATAAATATTCTTAAACCCGATATACAAGAACGGAGTATACAGGCTTAAACCCTTTCTCACTTGATCTTTAGAAGACTTATACCATTGTTCATTGCCATATAGATGTCAAAGTAATATTTAATTTAAGTAATTTTTTTTTTGTTTTTTAAGTAGCAAGAAACATATTTTTCCTCTTTTTGTGGCATAAAACTACCCCTTAAAAGGATAAGTTTGCCTTTGTACATTCCTTTTCTGTAAATATTGTATTTGAATCTCTGTGTTTTGTACAATAAAGAGTTTACATACATATTAAATAGGACCCCTGTTTATCGATGTGGATAAACGTGGATAAAGCATCTGTCATTTTCTGACCCTTGTAAGTGCGAGAGTGACGGATGCTTTATACCCGTTACTTAACCGCGATAAAGGGTACCCCAACACGGGTCCTGAAAGAACTAAACAGAAAACAGGTTTAAGCTTCATACAGTGGAAAAATCCGTACAGAAATAAATGCACAATTGTAAAGTTAGATATTTTTAACAGCAAAAAACTTGGGTTTGGCTTTATTATGTAAATAGGATCAAAGAAGCCTTAAATTAAACACTTGCATTGGAAAAACTGAAATGTCCACTGCCTCATGTTTTGGCCGAGGACGCTAAAAATTTAACATCTTTATCAATAAGCAATAAAGAGTCATCAATCGTTTCGCGGTACGCAATAAGCGTCTGTTGGACTTAAACAATGTGCCATTAGAAAATAATAGTCGCCCTTGACCCGCGGGACCCCACACGTTCACTACAGCCGTTTTTGATATAAATATACTTAGAAAAACCTGGCAAGAGCATGTTGAAACATGCTCAGTGTAGGTTTCCTTCGCCGATACTACAAAAAAAACTCCCAACACCACGAGTATGGGCTATTTTTCTATTTTAAGTGATTCTAAGAAAACACATCTTATCATTTGAGATTCCAATGTATGTGGTGGACCCCTTAACATTTTTTTTACAATAAAACGTTTAAACAGACCACCAGCAATTCGCTCTAGGTTATTTTAAATCTGGGGTGGTAGTGGAAAAGGGTATAAGTCGACATAACTCGTACTAAAAAAGTGATATACATGAACGGCGTATACTAGAGTTAAACCTTTTTTCACTTGATCTTCAGATGACTTTGTCACTAGGACCCCAGAAATATAAAATGTAAGAACTTTTTTCCTGTGACAATTTAGTATCAATTGAAAGTACAAAACTTGTAGAAAACACCAGCATATGTTTGGCGGCCTTTTTCGAATCCACATACGGTATAAACCGGAAAATTTAAATAGTTAATTGCTCGTATGCTTGTATCACTTCTAGATGAACGAAATTTTCACTAATTATAATAACAGTTGAAAACTACCCCTTTTATAATCTCCATGGAAGTTAATGAGCTTACTTTTAAGCTTGGCTAAGCTTTCATGGAAAGCCGCTCGTAAAGTGGAAGATGCAATGACAAAAAACAGTAGAAAGGTCCTTTGTCCAAAGGTCTACTTAGGCCCTTCCTGAGATTACACTTAATCATTCATTATGCTTTCAGTAGAATGTGGAGTTAAGGTCTCCCTTACGTAAATCCCTTATTATGTATGTATGAAGTAAGGAAAGAGTATTAACTTTTTCGTTATTAAATAATTATGTTTAAATGCGTCATGGGTTTTATTTTATCTTCTGACCCGAGAGGGCAAGCATGCTATAGAGATGCCGTGAATTTTCATTCGGTTACTATTCGGTGTTCGGTCTGTTCGGCTACTTTTTGTTACATTCATATTCGGCCGAATGTTGCGAATTATTCAGGTATGAATACTAAATACTAAATAACTAAGAATTAAAACGGACACAATGCTTAAAAGTGTTTGTTATAAGTAAGGTTTGGCGAACCTGTGATATTGTTTTGTAATAAGGACTATTATGAACACAATTCCCGTGTGGTTGCCGGGTTAGAATAGTGCCTCTCCATGATTGTCTTCCCGTGGATGTCGACTGGCGACTAAGGGAATAATGACTTGTAGTACTGTTAGGCGATGAGCTTGCAACCTGTCACTAATGCACTGGTAAACATCTTACTGTGCAAAATGTGGGTTACAATCTCTGCCTACCTCACTCTGAGAAAGATGGCGTGAGTTTATGTATGTATGAAATATATATCTGATTTAATAATATACAAATAATGCGTATCGTGATACTATCTGCTCGCAAATGAACCAAATACTACTTACTGCACGCACCGCTATGACACGGGTGGTAACCTGCTAGCCGCGCCATGTACACATATTTTGTCTAACTTTCAGCCGCCGAATATTCGGCGCTTCGGCCGAGGGCGTGTACGAATTCATATTAGATATTCAGTATACGGCAAAAACACTATTTGTTGCATCTCTAGTAGGTATGTTATGTGTTCAAGCCTTCCTATATCTGTCTGTCTATATTTCTGTATTCTTAGGGCTCAGTTGTTGACAATTTAAATTTATTTTATTATATTATATATGAAAATAGAGAAAATATCGTTTCTATTTCCAATAACGTAGAAGAGTGAAAAAAAGTATATTTTAATCTTAAAACGGTAAAATTCCTGGGGGGACAATATCTAAACTGAGAATTCCGAAGTGAATTCTAATTGATCACTTGGTGATTTCACCAAGATCAACCTATAAACTTTAAAACCTTTTTCATAAACACAATAAACCTATTATAGTTAAAGTACCTAGTTTAGGTAATATTCTTAAAACAACATTTTCGATCGAATTTTGTGTTTTAACGTTTTATAATTATAAGTAATTACTATACAGTATTAAAAAATGCAGTCGGATTTTTAAAGCTTGCTTTTTATTCTCACCGTAAACTGAATTGCCCAGTCACGTCATGGTATTCACCTGCTACTTATGTAATTGTTTCTCCTTTTGTGAGTAGCCTTCTACTGGTTATCTGTTTTCGATACCCTATTATTCCTACTTATTTTTAAGTCCATTTTTAGTTTTTTTTTAATTACATTCTCTAACTTTTCCTATTTGCTAAGAAACCCGCATTGTGTCGACCTTTTTGTGCCGAACTTTAGAAGTTCTCCTCCTTTCGTATTGTTTACAATATTAATGTAATTAGAATCATTACAAATCAGCAGTTTTTATACCTCTTTGCCCGATATTGTTTTAAGTAATCACATAAAGTTTGTTTCTCCATACTAGGTATCCCAGTGTTTTCTTTTCACTTTGTATGGAAAAAACAAGTTTATGTGATTACTTTAAAAAGGGTAAATAGGTTTTAAAACCTCGCCGATTCGTAATGATTCTAATTATGTAAGATACCACTGAAAGACTTATGAATTAAAACATGAAGTTAATGACTTTTCGTGACCTGGACACAAAGTAAAATTACAAAAAATTGGAATAAAATGATTAATATCTCCGAAACTGGTAAAAATCGCTGAACATACATAGGAGTTAAATCGATAGCTTTTTCGCTGCTGTATCAGCCTTAGGCGCATTGACGTCGGTTTATGGGACACGCTGTACACACACCGGCAAAAATCCCTTTTGGGTTGTCAGGTAATAACTACAGCCAATGCTTTTAAAAGTAAATGCTTAGAACTACATACATTCATACACCCTGCTTTTTCTTGTCTGGGGGACACCGTTGATGCAGGAAAACATATCGAAACTTTTATGTGGTCATCTTGCACCATCTCATATACACATAATATAAGTAGTTGATTCTATTTTATTTTATTCTTTTCTATATTTTTCTCCCGTAAGATTTTTGGCATGTTTTCCTGCTGAACTACTGTTATTTGATATTTATTATATTTAATTTAATACTTGTAGCTTTATACATTATATAAAGCTACTAGAATAAGTTGTACCATTGTAATATAAAATATGAAATATGTTTAAAAAATGACTGGTTGCTGAGTTTCTTGCGGCGTTTCTTTTCAGCAGTGGTCTCCTCTTGGGAAGCGCTGGTAGTATCTTGACGTGTAAAAGTGCCCGAGCGTCCTACTTACTGAATAAATTTCTTTTATCTTTTTATCTTTTACATAAACTCACACCTTCATACCCAGAGTCGGGTAGGCAGAGCTACAGAATTAGCAAGAACCCTATTTGGTTTTTGCTTATAACTATTTTCAGCTTAATGTGAACCAATCCTCTCGCAAAACAATTTTACTGAGAAACAAATAGGAATCTCAATGACCTTTGAAAAGCTTTTGAAAATGTTATAAAAAGAATAAAGCAGGATTCTAATTCCTTTTCCCGATTACAAAGCTTTCTCGTTTAGCCATTTCATTATAAGCAAAACAAGAAGCTTTTAAATTGCGTACGGGTCCAAATGTACAAAGGAGATTTGCTGCGGCTTAATGGGACAATTTGAAAACAAATAAACTGCTTACAAAAACAAGATGACAAAACAGGTTGTTTTTCTTTTAACTTTGATTTGATTGTTCTTTTTAACAAAGTTTATGATGTAAATGTTTCAGATTAAGTTTATTGTCAGGAAAATCTCAATCCTTATTACATTTATCTTCATATTTTACTAATATTATAAATGCGAGAGTTACTCAATCACGCCAGTACTTAACTGAAATTTGGCACAGACATAGATAGTCTGAAAATCTACGGTTCCTGTGGGGTAACTAAATTCCGAATCCGACGCGAACGAAGTCGCTGGCAGAAGCTAGTACTAACTATTCTAATGCGAAAGTGTGCTTGTATGTTCCATCTTCACGGTTCACGCCTCAACCGATTGATGTGGAATTTGGTACGGAGATAGTTTTTAACCAGGAGGCGGACATAGCGTACTTTTCATCTCGAAAAATAGTACTGTTCTAGAGCCACAAAAATCTTCTATACGATGGAGTCGCGAGACAAAGTTATTGTATTTGCAAAGTAAAAATGCAATTAACAAACATTTCCAATTCTCTCATGTACCACTATACTTATCCCAATAATTTTGAACTGTTTCATTGCTATTCACTATCTAAGGCACTATCTCCACGTGCGAATGTTTGGTGCCGCGATTTATACCTATCGTCCTGCAATAATTCTTAAATATATTGCCGTGCGGAGACACGCTTGCTCGTAAAACTGTTTTCTTCCTTCACGCTCGAGGAGGCGAAAGAGCAACGCAAGCTAATTTTTCATTATGTAAATCCTGAAAATTAAAACTAGGCTAAAAGTGAAACTAAGCTAAAAACCTGTTGCTAAAACTAAAAAGCTATATCTTAAAAAGGCCACTGTGACATTGTCCCAAATATGCTGGCAGCATTTCCTCGCTGGATACTTAAACTTACTCGTTGACGAAACGAAACTCTACGGTTTCCTGTGGCGTCAATGAACATCTTCGAGATTTCTTTGAAGATGCTTAGAGCGCTAGGAACCGACAGACTAAGGGTCTCGACGACGTCGAATGGAATAAACATAATATTCTGGGCCGAGACTATTGTATTTGCCAACCTGAATTTTAATATTTTATCCTTTTATTTTCAGAATTGCCGGACGCCCTGCGCACGGCGCAATCGCAAGAGATCCGGATACCCTTCGGCGTGGGAGTCGCGGGAGTTGCAGCGCAAACCAAGCACCACATCAACATCAAAAACGCTTATGCTGATCCCAGGTACCAAACTTTGTTATTTCAGGCTAGGGCCACAAAGGTTCTTCGAAAGCGTGCGCTCGGAGCGGAATCGATCCGCGAACGTTATGATCGCTGGGGTTTTAAGAGTAGAAACTTAATGAAAGTTCTCTGTTTGACATGTATGGCGTTTGACGAGCTGTTTAGTAAAAATTACCAAGTTTCCGAGCCCTGCAGTTAGGGTTGGTACCTAACTCATTTGACATCATAAGATGACAGTCTTGCGCTTGCTGTCTTCATAATGCAAATGTATGTAGTAGGCTTTTTTCTGTCTTTCTTTGTTTCACTTGACTACCTGACCTGGCTGGACCGATGGAAATGATTGGACCGTGAAATGGACGAGGTGTTTTTTTTTCAGAAAGCTACTTTAATCAGGTTGGTTATTAGCTAGGTGTTATAAAAATTGGTTTGGCCTTTTAAAAGATATCCCCTCTGGAAGTCGAGGTTGCCATTATGCAAGAGGTTTTATGTAATTATTTTGTATTCCAGGTTCAACAGTGAGATTGACGCTCGCACAGGCTATAAGACTGACCTGATCCTGTGCATGCCAATATGTAACTATGAAGGCGACGTGGTCGGTGTGGCGCAGATCATTAATAAAACTGATGGTAAGTTTTGAATTGAGAGGATTTAACAAAAGTTTAGAGTACCTACCTAGTAGGAAATCCGGATCAAGTTGGTAGAACCCTCACTGTTTTCAATACAAAGTATGAATATTTTTGTAACAAAACAATGTTATAAACAATCACAATCCAGGGGGGGCTGACAGCAAAAAATTGATTTAAAAAAATACCATGCAGGGTCTCCGACGCTGGATCGCAGGGCTGAGATGCCCGGCTCAAAAAGAGTTTATTATGACTTGACGTTTTCTTTGGCGTACCTGAGAGTTTTGAACATCGCACTCGAAATCAGTTTTTAATACAGAGTATAAAGTAAATGTGACTAAACTAGGCTGTTACGTGTTTGAGAAAGTCTCTCTGTCTAAGCACCTTTGTTCCAAAGAGATACAACCAATTTAAATGCGTAATTTGGTTTTTATGTCAATAGTCCTATTTTGGTTGGTCTTACCAAAGTTTTAAAAAATTGGTTGAGCCATCCAAGAGCTTTCACTTCTACTTTAATATTTATCATTTTTTCTATACGTATTCCGCTATCAAATGTTTACTTAGCTTTATTTATGTAACACATAAAATAATAAAAACGTCTTAAAAACTAACTACTTAAAAATAAAATAACCCTTGCAGTTCACCCGCTCGTGGCATGGTCCCTAAAATTCTGGTAGCGTTTACCCTTTGCACAACCAGACTGAGCCGCTGCGCGATTTACGAGCCCGCTCTGGGATCACCCGCCGCCAAAATAAGTGTCTTCGACACCTCTTGTTTGTACAATTTGTATTTTTTAATGTCGTCAAACCACGGACCCACTGTTTCCATTGCAAGTGACGCAAAATGCTATCAAAATGTATTTTACACAAACTGTGCAAACTTTTTTTCTAGGCTCCAAAGAATTCTCTCCACGAGACGTCGAGGTCTTTCGCCGCTACCTCACCTTCTGTGGAATCGGAATCCAAAACGCACAGCTCTTCGAGTCTTCAGTACTTGAGTACAAGAGGAACCAGATTCTTCTGGCGTTAGCGAGGAGCATATTTGAGGAGCAGAGCAACTTGGAGTGCCTTGTGACGAAGATCATGACGGAAGCGCGGGAGCTGCTGAAGTGTGAACGATGCGCAGTCTTCATTCTAGATACGGATCATTGTGAATCTGTAAGTTGTTTTGTTGTAATTTTATCTTATTTACGGTTTTTATAATTCTACTTTTTAACTCGGGGCTTTAAATTGTACTTCGCAAATGACACTTCTTTTGTTCTACGACTTTGAAAATGACTTATTTTTCTGTGAGTTTTATCTAATTCAATTTTACTAGTAAAATCGGTTAACCTATCTGTCGTTCTGATGTAACGAGTGTAACAACAACGGACATCGTGCTTTAAAAATACTATTAATTTTATATTGAACTACAAACATTGTGAAATTACCTACTTTGTAGAGGTTGTGAAAGTACAAATACGTAAATTCAAAGTCCCGAGCTTTAAGGCAACCTGTATCCATACTTCTATACTTAATATTATGAATAGTTCAAGTTTGTGACGTTGTCGGGGGTAATTCTCTGGATCTACTGAAACAATTTTAAACATTATTTTACCAATAGAAAGCCACGTTATTTGTGAGTGTCATAAATGTATTATTAACCCAAAAAAAAAAATATTACCCATCAAAGTGGGTACGGGGACATCTAATAACATAATAAATTCAACATAATACGTGGTGATGGTTTTTATCCGTGGTCTTTGTTAGGCTATTTTTAATGAATGATTTTTACTTTTGAGGCTAAGCATAAATCGACTAAATTAATTCATGCTGATATCACAAAATGTGATCTGACAAGAGCAAGATTTTTTTATTCCAAAAACTAACCTTTACTTATTCCAGAGCCACTTGGAGCGTATAGTCCAACGGCCTGGTGGCGAGCGTTCGACAACCCTGGCCCTCCCCCCTCCAGCCCCCACCAGATTCCACACACTCTTCGAGCTTGGAGCCGAGCAGACACGGACCACGCTGACTCCGAGGCACGACAACCAGTCTACCTTGGCCTGTATCGCTTTGGCGGTAAGTTCTATCCGAGGGATCCTGATTTATGGTTATCTCGTGTTCAGTGATAAACCCTGAAATTTTGGAGTAAACTATATATAACTTTGTTATTAAGGCAGTTTAAAAGTAACTCAACACGCATTTAATATTTAAAGGTGGCGCGATCGAACAAAGCTCTCAATATATCCGAGGTGTCGGAATGGCGGAAAGAAAACGGAATGATCCTGCTAGATGCATCCACTGATGACGCAGCTAATGTCAGAACCATGCTTTGTATGCCTATTGTCAACGCAAATAAGGACGTTATTGGCGTAGCGCAATTAATCAATAAGGTAAATAAACAGACAGTTAAAAATACGAGTAGAAGGGCCAAGCTTGTGGTTGTCTTGAGTATAAAAAATAATAATCAATGGCTTAGGTCTCCCATAACATTTTTTTTGTATCGATTTTGTAAATATTGCTGTTTTTTTTTTCAGGAAAATCAGTGTCAATTTACCGACGGTGATATATCAATATTTGAGGCATTTGCCATATTCTGCGGATTGGGGATCCATAACACGCAGATGTATGAAAACGCTTGTAAATTAATGGCTAAACAAAAGGTTAGTAATGGTTTTTTTCAACCGTCTATGGGCCACTTACAATCAGGTGGCCTTGTAAATAAAAAGCTTGATTTATTTTGTCAATAATAATAATTTATTCAAGGATATTTATCTCCGAAAACATTTATAAAACGTAACATTCATAATAAGTAACACCTGTAGTATTTCAACAGATGGCCTGTCTGTCTGTTTGTCTGTTCCTTATAGTAAATAAATCCATGTAAAATCGTTTTTGGTACCTTCAACACTCAAAGGCTTATTAACCTACTTATGTGATATTTATTATTTTTAAGCAAGAGCAATCAAGAGTCTCACCTTATCTCCTTAATAATTCTTAATGTCCGTAATTCAAATCAAATGGTTCAATATCATACCTGCTAAAGGGGATTTTTAACTTGACTTTGACTTAACGTGACTTGTATATCATGAAGATAATAAAGTTGTCAAAATATTTCAGGTGGCGTTAGAATGCTTGTCGTACCACGCAACCGCTTCAACCGAAGATACCTACAAACTGAGCCAAGACTTCATCCCGACTGCTGAGACATACACCCTTTACAGTTTCCAGTTCCATGGTAAGTAGTTCAGTGGTAGGATTTTGTGCAGCGTTTATCGGGATCTCTAACACCATCTTATCCTTTTACTTACCGCCTTGGGGTTCAACATCTTCTAGCAGAGATACCATCACAGATTATAGAATGTGCAAATATGTGCAGCGAAGAGGTAGTCCCCGGAGTAAAAAAGAAAATATTTGGCTGTGGCTACCCAGAACCAAAAGGTTTCAAGGCACTTCCATTGCACTCCACCAACCCTGGATGGAGGAAGCCAAAGCGTAAAAAAATAGCTTGATTACACAAAAGACCCCGAAGGGTTGAACCATTTTCGAAAGGAGAAAATATTATGATGGCAACAGGATCACTGCTGTACCCAACTTAGGCCTACGGAACTTTTCTTATTGCTTTGGTCTCGATATCTGTGTACAAATAACAATCCATAGCAAAAGCTTGGTTCAGAAATGACATTTTATTTAACTTATTTTGGGTGCCCAATCTTTTGATTAATATGTTAGTGTCCTTACATCCAAAATGCTATGCTTCCTAGTTTCTTGTTTGGACCTTATCACTATAATTGTTTAATCATTATAAATTGTATTAAGTACCTTGAATATTTATTGATGCCAATTACAATAGTTAATCCACAACAAGCTTCGTCAAATATGTACATATTGTTTAAATGTTTATTATGCTTACAGACTTCGATCTTTCTGACGAAGACACATGCAGAGCGACTCTTAGAATGTTCTTACAGTGTAACCTGGTTGAGAAGTTCCACATACCTTATGATGTGAGTAGTTAAAAGATGTATGATCTCGATGGTGTGACATTGTTCGTAGTTTTTTTTTTTGTTATTTTAAAATATTTAGACCCGTTTAGAAGATTATAACTGCATTGAAATATTGGGTCGATTGTGTAATTCCTTGAATTTTACGGAAACGCGAAAGAAAACTAAGTCCAATTTGGTTTTTAGTCCGTGTGGCAAGAATCGCCTTATTTTTACATTTAATTAAGTAATTAAGATTGCACAGACGGTAAAATATTAACTTCAAATTCTAACTATTTATGTATGCATTTTTTAAGGTCCTATGCCGTTGGATATTAAGCGTGAAGAAGAACTACCGACCAGTCAAATACCACAATTGGCGGCACGCGCTCAACGTTGCCCAAACAATGTTCGCGATGCTGAAAACAGGCAAAATGGAACGATTTATGTCTGATCTAGAAATATTAGGTCTTTTAGTCGCTTGTCTATGCCACGACCTAGACCATAGAGGGACGAATAATGCCTTCCAAACTAAAACTGAAAGTCCTCTAGCAATATTGTACACGACGTCAACGATGGAACATCATCACTTTGATCAGTGTGTTATGATTTTGAATAGTGAAAGTAATAACATCTTTCAGGTAATGTAACAAGACCCATTTTCAAATAATCTCAGATCTTAGATTATGTATTATGACAAAATGCTTTGCTTGGGTTCTAGATCTTTATAATATCGTGTCAGATGTAAAAAAAACTTAACTAGTTTTGCTAAGCAAACTGTGTCGTCAACGTATACAAACCAGTCTTATATATCCTTATAATTTCAGGCTCTCTCCCCTTGTGATTATAAAGACGTAATGCGGGTAGTAGAAACTGCCATCCTGTCGACAGACTTAGCAATGTACTTTAAGAAGAAGTCAAAGTTTTTGGAGTTGGTAGATAATGGAGAATTTGACTGGCAGAGTCAAGAGAAAAAGGAGTGTAAGTTGAACCATTTGCAGGTTTCTCAAATGGATTTGTAAGAAGAGTTTAAGTAGGTAATAGAAAATCCACAACTGTATTGCAATATCAGACATAGGTTTCTAATTCCGAAAACTTCATAAAAGAAATACGTAAAGTACATTTGATAAGTCTCAAAGTTCCTTATTTTCTTTGTCGTCATGTTTTGTTCTGAAACACTTTAAAAAACTCTTAACTTTATCTAAAACTTTGATATTCACTGTAGAAATACGTAGGAGTTTTTACTTTTTAATCATCCAAGACAAAAGGGCTTCTTTGTGGTCATGTTTTGTTAATTTTGTTTAACAGCACTTCCAAAACCTTTCACCAATTATCTAATTTAGCAATTTATATATTTCTCTCAACAGTATTATGCGGTATGATGATGACGGCGTGCGATGTTTCGGCCATCGCGAAACCGTGGGAGGTCCAGCACAAAGTCGCTAAGCTGGTGGCTGATGAGTTCTTCGACCAGGGCGACTTGGAGAAGTTGCAGCTCAATCAGCAGCCAATTGCTATGATGGATAGGTAATCAGTCTTTTTTTCTTAGTGAATCCTCTTAGATAGAAGAGTAGTTTTTTGCATGTTGTTAGATAAACAACAATTGAAGCAGACTTAACTTTCACAAGGGCATAAAACTCCACTCGTCTCCGCCTCAGTGGAGGCGCACCCGAAAATGGGTTTTAAGACTGGGTTCTCTCCTTTTCACTTCGATAACGTGGAAATAAATCAGTGATTTAATGTAGGTTTTCTAAATGTAGAACCAACAAAACATTTTACCTTATTTCTACTAAGTCTACCATTTTTGTTCATAATTGTTAGTATTGTTACGTTATCTATTGCTTTGTTTACATTTGACTTAACCATAGACTATACTTCTTTTTTGTTTTGTTTCCTTGATGTTGCCAGTAATAACTGGATGCAAATGATTGTTTCTTAATTCATGTTGTTTTTTGTTAAGTGTGTCACTTTCCGTCTCTTCACCTAGCGGTTCCAACGGAAGATCAGTGCTGTCTTTACGGCTAGCGAATGCAGAGTTGGGACCGTTTCGCAACAATTTCTCTGTCTTGTTCTTTTTTGGATTTATGTGATGTAATATTATATTTTTGCGAATAAACGTATCTTTATCTTTATCTTTAACAAAAACTTACATGAATGAGAATGTATTAACTTGTTTCCCGCTTCTCCAAACTTTGAAATTTGCATACGTTTTAAAATATTTTGCCATTGTATTTTTTCATATTTTTTATTTCTTGCATGAGAATTTAGCTTAGGATTAACGCAATACTGCCAAGTTATACGTTGAATTTGTAATGTTTTTGTTTATAATGCTTGTTTCTAACAGTTTTAAATTTCTTTTTTGTTAGATGCAACATGGAAGGCAAATAAATGAAAGTACTTGTATTGTATTCAAATAAGTTTATTTAGGCTGTAGGGCTTCATTGTCTTAGTCTAGATAGCGACAACACTTAATGCACTATGCGATTTTATGCAGCCTATACCCAGCTTAAAGAAGGACTTTACGAGCATGAGAAGTGAAAAAACATTTTGTTGAATATGTAGAAACCGTGAAAGAAAAACCTTGAAACAAGTTCAAAATAAAAAAGCTAAGACCTTTAGATATGAAAGAGAAACCAAGTAAAGTGGGTACCAAAGCGACACTAAGTTTTATATACGGGACGATAATTTCCATTCGTTGTCTTTACACCTTACATAATTAACTTTGCCTTTTGACTTCTCAGAGAAAAGAAAGACGAGCTACCACAAATGCAAGTCGGCTTCATTGACATGATCTGCCTGCCGTTATACAAGGTGCTGTACGACACGTTCCCATGGATAGAGCCGTTGTATACTGGAACCCTGGACAACAGGAACCGCTGGCAGGACCTGGCAGAGAAGGTCGAGATGGGACTGACCTGGATAGATCATGACACTATCGATAAGCCTATTGAAGAATTTACGGGTGAGTTAGTAATTCAAAGAACTCTTACAATCCATAACCAGTTTGTAATACAAAGAACTCTTACAATTCATAACTCCTTAAATTGGTACTCCTGCGTTGCAAATGTAAACTGATTAAGCCCATTTTTAACCCCCCATTCGCAATATTACCAAGTCTTTTCTTTTTCCCAATTTGGTACAAAAGTACGAAATATGTACTAAAAAGGGAAAGAAAGAAATTAAAGTTAGGAAGGATTATTGTTTGGATTATTAGCTGTGACCAAGTAGCCGTACTATGAAGTGTCATGAACTGCCAAGTTCCAATTAGTGAAAGTGTCAACGCTTTGTATCCATCCTGTTTCCTGCCTGGCATCCCATAATAATACCTCGGTTATTATTTTCAGCTTCCAGTGAACCAATCAAAGATGTAGAGTTTACAGTAACTACGTTGAATTGCGCTAAAACTGCTGCTGAAGCTAGCTCCACGGCGTTAGCAAAGCCGATCAAGACCCCCTTCCACTCGCTGAGGAGAGGGAAGACTAGCAGCTTCGCGACACGATCGGCAAGGAGCAAACTGACTAGGTTGGTGTTTCTAAATCTTATTTTTCAAACCATATGTATACCTGGAGTCATTAAGTCCGGCCGGAAGTTATATGTAGCGGTCGTTAATTTACAATGCTGCAAAATCATACTGGACTTTTATTTGAATGTCTATTCAGACGTGGTAACTACTATATTCTAAGAATAAAGAATTGCATCCATGTAAAACATTGTTTGACAGGTAATAAAAAAGATAAAGATAATTGAAATGTATTCAGTAAGTAGGCCGCACGGGCACTTTTACACGTCCAGAATCTACCAGCGCTTCCTAAGTGGAGACCACTTTTGAAGAAGAAATGCCGCAAGAAACTCAGCAGTCAGTCATTTTTTAAACATATTTCATAATATTACAATGGTACTACTTAGTCTAGCATTATATAAAGCTATAAATATTAAAATAAATATAATATCAAATAACATGCGTAGTTCAGCAGGAAAACATGCCAAAAATCTTACGAGAGAGATAGATAGAAAAAAAAAGGTAACTCCTACTTATGTGTATATAAGATGGTGCAAGACGACCAGATAAAAGTTTAAATAAGCTTTCCTGCATCAACGGTCTCCCCTAGAAAAGACAAAGCAGGATAAAGATTTTGCATATGAACAAATTATTATTGACTAACTTTCGGGTTTTGACCATGCATTTTTGTCTGTCAGATAGTCCACTTTAGACATTAACGACCTTTTCAAGTATTTTTTAAGTGCTGGAAAGGGCAACTTTGAAACTACGTCAGTTAATTTATTATAGAAATGACTGCATTGACCAACAAATCATTTATATGCTTTACGGACGCGGAATTTTTGAATAGCGATTTTATTTTTATTTCTAGTATTTAAATTATGTATATCAGAATTTTTGGTGAAAGAATCTAAATTCTTAATAACATAAATAATATTCTCTTAAATAAATTGAGACGTTACAGTCAAGATATTAATTTCTTTAAAAAGTTCTCTTAAGGAGTCACGCGAGTTTAAGTTGTAAATAGAACGTATGGTTGTAACACAAATATAGTTTGTATGTCAGCTGCCTTACCCCGAACCAAAATACCGTACGACATGACACTATGGAAATAACTATAATAGACTATGCCTGTCTATTTAACAGAGTTAACAAAGCGTTGTCTCTGTTGCACTTTTGTATGAAAATGAAAGGGACAAGAAACTGCCAGTGGGCGTCAACAAACGCACGTCAATGGCGGGCTCGGCTTACATGCCGCCTGTGGTTAAAATATTCTTAATATTTCTCGTTATTTTTGTTTGTAGTTAGAGGCACCTCAAATAATTAACTTACTGATAACATCACATTGTCGTGTCATGTTAATTCATCTATAAATCCTAATTATGTAATTTAAAGTAGTAGATAATACATACATACATACATAAACTCACGCCTTCATTCCCAGAGTGGGGTAGGCAGAGCTACAGAATTACCAACAACCCTAAAAACTAGTAGATAATAATATTTAAATATGTGCCCTGCAGTGCCGAGTAAACAAGCCGAGTCACAGGTTTAATAGGAAACAGTCCAAAAAACAAGCCGAGTCACATGTTAAACGGGAAACAGTCCAATAAACGAGCCAGGTAAAAATTTGTAACCAAAGATAAGCACTTGAAAGCGTCCGCACCGTACGAGCGACAGATGTTGACTAAACTTTGACAGGCATGTAAACCTACCTTGTGCCTGTGCATCGTCCTTATCGCTGACCTATTACGTGCATTCTCTGTTATCTAGTATTAACTCTGTTAAGTAGACAAGGTATAGACGAGCTGTCTCAACATTGGTTAGTTGTTTAATTTTTCTAAAGGCGTAAGCTGCTGAACTTAGTTTACCTGCTAAAACAGCTATATGGCGACTCCATTGCAAATTTTTATCTAATGTTATGCCTAGGAAACACTCGTCATTTAGAAAAATACTAGAATGTACCGATTTAACATTAGACAAAGAGAACCTAACACATTTAATTTTCTTAGCATTTAGTAGCAAATTGTTGCTGGTAAACCAATTAAGTTTTTTTAACTAGTGTGGCGTTTATCCTACTGTAGTCTACGGATTTTCTATCAACCTTGAAAATTAGTGAAGTATCATTAGCAAAAAGTACAATATCACAAAGTTTGTCTACTGTTGGTGGGAAGACATTTATGTAAACCAAAAATAAAAAAGGACGTAAAATAGAGCCTTGAGGCACACCTATTTTCACTGTTGCTTTTTGTTTACAACAACTGTTTGAGTTCTATCACTTAGATAAAAATACATAAGGCTTAAAGCTTTATTGGACAATCCATAATGTTCTAATTTTAAAATAAGGGTCACGTGTTCCACGCAATCAAAAGCTTTACAAAGATCACAAAATATATATATATAATATATATATATATATATATATATATATATATATATATATATATATATATATATATATATATATATATATATATATATATATATATATATATATATATATATATATATATATGAGTACAGATGCCGAATCAATTGTTGATCGACCTCTTGTAAAGCCAAACGGGTTTTGCTAAGTAGCTTATTTCTGTTAAAGTGACCTAACATATCCTTCAGCATTCGTTTCTCAAAGACTTTACTTAAAACTGGTAGTATGGAAATGGGACGGAAGTTCGTTATACTTGTATTGTTTATTGTATGTTATCTCGTCTGATTTAAAAAGAGGTATGACTTTACTATATTTCATGAGATCTGGAAAGATCCCCTCTGATATTTTATTATTGTCAATTCATGCTATATGGGGTGCAATTACATCTATGATATGAAAGAGCACTTTAACTGATGTGCCCCACAAATCTTCAGTCTTTTTTAAACTAAAACATTTAAATATCTTGACTATTGAACCTGAAGTTACAGGGCTGAATTCAAAGTTTATATTACATTTACTGACATTAGTGCAAAGTAATGATTGAGCTTCAACCGCGGATGATTTAAGACATTCTGTAGTATTAATGGCTATGTTGGAAAAATAATCTTCGAATGCTAAGGTAACGTCTTTATTTGACGTGATTTGATGGTCACCTGTGTTCAGATGACTTGATTATCACGAGTTTTTGATTTTCCCGTTTCTCTATTTATAATATTCCATACAGTTTTTACCTTGTTGTCAGATGATTTGAGTTTATACTAAGAAAATTTGCCTTTGCTAACTGCAACAAGCTTTCTTAAAGGAATAATTCGTTTCGAATACTTAAGATTTAGTTTTTTTTAAATAAATTAATTTATTAATTTATTTCACCATTTGGAAGGTACATTATTCCAGATAAAGATAGGCTATATTATGTATATTGTTCAACCCGGGCGAAGTCGCAGGATGTACAAATAAAACTCTAAACTGACTGTTCTTCTACAGTCATAATAATCAAAATCATTACGGTAGGATTTGATTATTATGATTTTTTCTTCATGCTCTATCAAAAGCAGTTGTAAAATCAAAGTGAAACCAAAGTCTCTTGCAGATCAATGTACGCGGCAGCCAGCTTCAATCGGGAAGAGAAGGGAAGCATCAAGAGGCAGGAGAGTCATCCCGAGCCAGAGGAGGAACAGCCACAAAACAGCAAGACCAAGCATAGGGGCCGCCTCTGCCAATTATTGTGACGTTTAAGTTTTAACTGGTAAGCAAACTGGCATAGAAGCTTTAGGTCCACGTCTCGATAGGACTAGGAAGCAAAGACGAGATCATATACATTTTTCAGTGGACGATGCGAGCCCCGCGCCCATTAGTATAGTACTCTCACACATCAAAGCTCACTTTTCAATATCTCACTTTTCCGATGCCAAGCGATTATAGTGTGCCAACTTATAATCTCACGTTGTGCCATATCTTTTAATTCTTGTGTGGGCATGGCATAATATGGCCTCTTAATATAAAGCGTTGGGTCACCTTTTCTTCGATTCTAACCTTTCTATAACCAAGCATAATGTATTTTCAGGAGCAGCCAGACCAGTACCGACAAACCGGACCGGGTGAAACCGTCCAAGTCGATCGATTGAGTACTCGAGCGCTCCAGTTAATATTACGTCTGTATTAACATCTCTAAGGGCCTTGTCAAGATGCATTGCAACGCTAACTTAGCTGTTTTCGAAAATCGACAAAATGTATAGGATTGACGTAAGGTGGTGAGATGATCGCGTCGGCGCTTATGTCAACTCCATACATTTTGAGTCGATTGAAAATATATAGGCATTTTAACAGCGTTTACATCTTGGTTAGGCCTATTGTTTAGTCACGGCAATGTTTTCGCGTATCGTAGAACACACTTGTAAAGAGGCTTATAAAGGCATCATGGGCCAGCGTAAAAAATGCATTGACACCTTAAAGCGAGCAACATATTCTTGTATCTCTTGCGATATTCTATCGGAAGTCCAAAACTTTCGTTCCCAACTGTTTCATTGTCTGAAAAATATAAGTTAGTTTTTGTTTCTGAACCCATTGACTTTTCAAAATGTTTTAAGAGATATCTATACATAGGTACCTCTATAGGTACCTATGTAACCTGTAGGTTCGCTTTGTTCAAAACATCCAGAAAAATATATTCAGAGAAAAATATTGACAAACGAAACAGTTAGTAACGGGAATTTAACCATGTGATAGATAAGATAACAAACGCATTACTCCGTCCCTTACACTAGCCCATGATGGTCTATCGTGTAGATGATGATGACATGGTTCAGTCATTGCGACAGGGTTCTAATGCGCAAGTTTACTTGACTCGATCAATGGCTCTATTCTACTTGGTAAAACTATATTGCTTTTGTCTTGTAATCATATATTGTTTATAACCCTGCCGCGACGACTATCGAATAAATAAGAGCTGTCATAACGTTAACAATACGATAACATGTTAAGATTAGGTTTCGCAGAGTAGAATAGAGCCGTGTCACTATGTTCGATATTGTTTACCTAATCGTTTTTTGTCTTACTAATTCTGACTAGGAACGAATCGGAAGAAAGAAACGAAGCATAGAAAACAATCGAAAACAATATTTTTGAATATAGGTCCTCGGTGATATATTAATTACTAAAAAACATCTTTTTTAGTTTAGGTGTTAGTAAGGAGAAAAAGCTAGTAATTATATAGGTCATCAGGCCTAGTCAAGATGCAAAACGCTACGTTAGCGATTTTCGAGAATCCTCAAAAGACATTGCTTTGCCTACTTACGAGTATGTCAACTCCATACATTTCGAGTCGACAGAAAATAGAAACGTTAGTAGCGTTTACATCTCAGCTAGGCCTACAGTCGAGTTCACAAATATGTGTACACTTTAGTACCTTGTCACTTTCATATATGGCAGTTTAAACATGACATTAAATAGACAAGGTACTCATAATTACTAACTCGACTAGTACTGTTAGCTCATCTTGTATTTTGTCGCATGTCTCAGTGCGTTTCTGTCTTTACACACTACGTAGAAAGAAACCGAGCGAAAAACAAGTTTGCATGTTGGTGCATGTCTGTTATCGATTATCAATTATTAATAAAAAATATAAAAAATAAGTTAACGTTAAATTTGGTAAGATTACCATTGGATAGAACTTTGTCACAAAATTATTAAGGTTCATGAATGACTATTCTGTAGGTAATCAAGCAAATGTATTTGTGTTAAAAAGAAATGTTACCTAAACTGCATTAGTTTTTCATCGTAAAAATGGAATGTTACCAAACTACTTAAGCATTAAAAAGTAATTTGTTATTTAACTATAGCTTTAATTTATATTAAGTTACCATGCATGATTCAGCGCATACCAAAAATATCGTTAGACTAAAGATGAGCAACGAGAGCTGAAATAATGATAGATCAAAATAGTAGTAACTCAAAATAGAATTGTATTTTAAAATCTGTAAGGTGCAGTATGCAATATTGATGTAGTCAAGAACTCTTATTGTTGAGCCACTACGGTAGGTAATCATTTTTTTTTGCGTAATTTCTTTCATGTGGCATGACTCTGTCAATATGACCGGGTTCCATAGTGACTCAACAGTTAAAGTCCTTGACTGTACATAAGGCAATTTAATTTTAACTGTGTTGCAATAACAATAAGGATCATAAACTGTAAATGGCATTATCAAACAAACGTAATTGGACTATATTGCCTTGATGTTAGATTCAAAGTCCCACTTACAAAAAAACTCCGTTTGCTGGTGAGCCTTATGACACCTTATAATATCTGTTAACTTGAAATGAAACTAGCAAGGATTTTGAGTTGATACTGTTTTGATCTACACTCGAGTGCAATGGAAACGGGTCACTTTCTACGGAAATTCTATACAAAGTTTTTTAACCGTTTTCATTGCTCTCGGCTATAGCAGACAACACATTTTTTTTAAAGGTTGCTCTAAAAAGGACATGCCCATAGAGATTGGAGACCAAGCATACCTTTTTTATTCATTATTTATTGTGAAAATAAATAAACAAATGCTAATAGGTAAAGAGCTTAAACACGTTTCTACGTCACAGCTAGTCTTTCTAAAAGTCTAACTCTAAAAAAGAAACAAAATGCTGTTACAGATGTAGTGAATAAATCTTCAAATGTTAACTGGAAGAGATCCCTTAAACGGATAAGTTCGCCTTTGTACATACCTTTTATGTTTTTGTCTATTTGGTTGTTTGATATTTTTCCGTTTGTACAAAGTACCTTTCCCATCATTTTTTGTCGGATAACTTCGATAAGCAAGCAAGATAAATACGAAATTATCTGACAAAAAAAATAGGAAAGGTTTACCTACAACTTACATCTGTAGAAACAAAATGACGTCATTCCGACCGAGATTTTTTTCTCAGTAAATAATAATGAAAAATAAACCAGTATGCTTTTGAAATTCTTCTAACGAAAAGGTCAGGTTTCGTTGCTAATTAGGTATACCTAATACTTACCTATGTACAGTCGAGTGAATGCCTTAGAAGGAAATATTGTAGTCTGTACGTCGTTTTGACGTTAATTTAATGTGTCGTGTATTGTTTTAAAACAGAACTACCAACTTATTACTTTGCAATTTCGGTTACTTATTGTAAGAGTATACTTTAAGTCTAATTCCAAGCCGATACGTTTATATATGATGTTTCCATATCGTATAATTATGGTTGTATTTCTATTATTCAAATTGTGATTTGGTTTTATTTATATTTTGAAAAACGTGATAAATTAAGATAGAACTAGAATTATGGTCGTATTATGGTGCCTTTATCGCGGTGGATATAGCATTCGTCACTCTCGCACTTATCTAGTGGTCAAAAAGTGACAGATGTTTTGTCCACGTTTATTCACATCTATAAACACGACCATAATAGGCCCGCTGTTTTTGTCAACATTACGACAGAATAACGATTCTAAAAAGTGCGCTCTCGTTACCTGTAAATATATGCAGGCTGATTTTTACTGCATTCTATATCGTCATTACTTTGAAAAACCTCGTGTCTCGTCGTGTCGTACGATTTTAAACTTAAACGTGAACGGAATTAAGTTAAACGCGTACATCTCGAAATATCAGATACGAGTTTTTTCTAAAGTAGTAACGATATGCCTGGGCAAAAATAAGGTGGTAGATCTGTACATACATAAATGTTTATCTTATTGATGTATTATTTACATAGACTGTGATCTAGCGATACTTGACGAAATTCTATTTTAAAACTCCATACTGGTAGGTTGTGTCAGATAAGTCTTAGCGTAGAATTTGGACATTTCGGTGTGTATACTACGAATTTCGCAACTCGTAAGCTTTTAAAATAGAATAATCGTAAATTGGCCTGTGACCTAATCGGTTATCGGAATATAGGTTAGAACTATTAATTAAGAGATTTTTATGAAAATAATCAATGACTTCGATCAATTATTTTTCAACAATCGTTTATTTATTACTGTTTAGTTGATTTAAAGCAAGTATTATGATGCTAGTCGGTTCGTTTCGTTGTATAGAAATTGTTTCAAGAAGATTGTTACGTCCATTCGCTTATGAAGCTGTCAAGTGCAATATAACTTTGAATATACCTACTCTGTATAGTATTAATTGAATTAAAGTCCCTATTAACTTAAGCAGACTTTAGTTTATACGTAATAAGTAGATATTACTTAAATGTTACTGACATGTTTAAACATTTCTTTTAACAGAAGACAGTCACTGGAAAAATTGTTCAGAGGTCTTAGCAAAGATGCAAAACGGTACTAACAGTTTTCTATTAAATCGCTCAAAATGGGGCGACAGTTTGACCACGTGGTTTATCGTAACGCACGGAAATGTCATCCCATACATTTTGAGCGATAGAAAAGAAAATCGTTGTAGCGTTGGCATGTTGGCTAGGGCCCCGGAATCAAATTTAATAGTATTTGGGATGTCGTCTAAGGTGACAATCGTTAGTTAAAACTTATTAAAATCAAGCCTTTAGTTGTGTCGGTATTAAAAAAATTGGTTAATTTTAAAATGTTCAAAGAAGGTACCTATTTCAATTGAAAATATATGAAATTGTATACAGAAGTTAATTTTTCGATATTGCTGGCTGTACTCGAAGTCAACGTGTTGCTGGATGGACTCGAAATAAACATCTCTAAATGTGTTTTTTTTTGTTATGAGTCAACATCCCAAATGAAAAAAAATGGCAACATCTTCGGTCAATGATTCTTGTTGATACAATTTTGAAAGTGTCACTTATACAAGTTCAGATGTTGTGAAATAGACAATTACACATTGTAACTATCTGTGAATAAATTTTAAGGGTGATTCAGTTTTTTTATCGTCAAAGTTCGGATTGGTACGAGGTATGACTAAATAAACGTTTTAATATTAGATAAATGTGTCTTAAACTTTTAGATGGACAAACAAATATTTGTAAAATACATGGACTATCAAAACCTACTGTGTTTTTTTTAATCACGCAGACCTTTAGAATTTAATATAATAACTATATAATCTATATCAAAACCATCTGTATGGTGTATGGTAATGTACTAAACATTTCAAAAAAAAATATTTTTGTCTCACTAATAACAAATATTCTGGAAAAAATAACCCGCTATTTATAATATTAACTCTTAATATGTAAAACCAGTGTTCCTAGACAAGATGCACTCCGAGAACTTTATCGTTATCGAACAAGCCGAATAGAGCAGCGCCGCGCCAAAATCGATCCGTAAATGTGAAAACGTTGCGTTTAAAACTTGGCGCGGTCCGTTGAATTTCCAAATGGATGGAAAGCCAGCGCGACGCGCCAATGCGCAATCCGAATGGAACTATAGTGAATGTCGAAATTGAACATAAGAACACGCCACGCCACCGCGCCAAGCCATATGGCACTGTCGTGAATACGTCCTTTGGGTGCCATTTTCTAATCAGTCTGCTCCGTAATGTCAAATGGCGTGGCACGCCCGTGAATGTGATCAAAATATTACGCCTATACAGTTGTTTACTCTCCATCTGTCGCCGAGACAGACGGCGCGTCCGTGAATGCCCAGCTTTAGCTGCCGAACGGTCGCGTCAAGCGCTTAAGACAATTCCATACATTCCGATAGTTTGAAAAATAAAAAAATAGTATTAGGATGTAACTTGTCTAGTTCACTAGCCAGTAACATAGTGAAATGTTACGATATTTTAAAGAAATATGCGTTCGAAAGAAAAAGCACATAGTAGTCCAAGAACGTTCGACGCACCTAAGCGCTGTTCTATTAGAAGAGCTCCTTCTGTACTTTTTATTTTTGATAATCTTAACATTATAAATAATATAATTTTAATAAAAAAGATTATTGCGAGTACGTTATCCACATAATATTGCAATTTTTAAGGTAACTTTCTATTATTTAACACATTAATAAAATTAATTAACATATCTGCTAATTTAACTTGTACAATTATATTTTAATCTATGGTCGTACGTAAAATCCACTAGCAGAGCTATGAGGTTTAAAAGGGTAATAACCGTACAAACTTATTCAGTTGCGTAATAAGGAACCAGTAAAGGATGACACATTTGCAAAAATGGTCAGTCCGGAGTTTTTTTTAATAACATAGTAAAAGTTATAATAAATAATAATAATAATGTAAGACAGATTACATACATAACATTTATAAAATAATCTGAAGCATTATATTCAATTATGAAACCAGAAACTGTGCAAGTCGACCTTGCTATTTTCACTCAAGATATATTGAGCTTTTTATTTTCACGTAAATCACGAAGTCACTGTGTTAATGTCTTATAATACCTAAAGATGTTCTCAAAAATATGACTTATAAGCCTATATCTTAAATAATCAAGAGTAAATAACTAATCGGCACCTATTAAAACGAGGCTACAGGATGTTCTAGGACTCAGTGTAATAAATACAACACAATACAACACTACAACAATATACAAGTTGCAATATTGATCCATCCAACATAACGTAGATGTAAATTAGACGATCGGTATAAAAAATATATATACATACATTATATTTGTCATATACTAGCACAAGTAAAGAGAAAATTTCAAAGGCGGTAAATTTGAAGTGAAATCCCTTATTTATCTGATTATATACTTAAATTTAGGTACAGTTGGTAAACTAATAGAAACAATACAAACGTCAACAATGGTGTGATTATAGTGCAATGCAAGCCCTAAAAAAAACAACTGATAATAAACGGCCATGTGTGAGCCAGACAGTACAAAACCCTCGGTGCGCGAGTGCGACTTACACCTTACCTGTTTTTCCTCACTTCAGCGTATCCGGCTATTTTTCAGGTTGGTTTGAAAGCCCCCTTCAAAAGCAATAGCCGATGAAGTTAAGTATTTTAGTGTCGAGCCTAAAATTTCGATTCTGTCTTCCAAGTTTTTGGACACTCTGTATTATAATAGGTATGTATTATACTAACTTGAGTTGTTTTTAATAATTATAAGAAAATATTTGACTCCGCCTCCTAATCTTTATTAATGAAAAAGTTTTAAAAACGAGGTGCTACAAGTGGCAATAAAATACGCATAATTTGGTAGAGTGGATTCGGGTGACGTCATTCGGCGGTTATTCATTGCGGGCAACCGATGTCTTCAAAAGTATGTGACTATGTGACTCATTTGCCCTTCTTTATTAGGGTTCCGTAGTCAACAAGGAGTCCCTTATAGTTTTGACATTTCCGTGTGTCCGTCTGTCCGCGGCTTAACTGAGAGACTCTTGCTACAAAGATGTAATTTAGCATAGTTACCTATACATACATTGAAAAATTGTCGACATACTGAAAATAATAATAAGCACAGTCTTTTTTCAAGTTAAGACATCGATTAAGGTGTCTTGTATTCATTTTTAGACATGGGGGACCGGTCGACCGTTTAGAATATATTGAACTCCAGCGAAAACGTAATAACAATCTTATTCATACCTTAAATGCAAGCACATATATGTATTACATAAGTATAAGAAAAGGAAAACCATAATGACTAAGTAAACATGATTAGATCCTGATATAAAGGTGACTAAAGTGTCTATATCTACTAAAAATCAACAAAAACAGCACCAAATAAGTAACTTTGTATAGAAAATTCGTCCATACTTTTTATTTTTTTGTGATCAATTTTTTATGTTTGTGGCTGGCTTCGGAACTACTCTGGTCATGGTCCGACATTATCTACGTACAATCAAGGGTAAAAATAAATATCCGCACCTTATTGCCATAGTAATAAGGTCTGAGTACAAATTTTTGAGACATTGGGGTGTATACATACTCTTATTTGCACCCTTGACTGTACAGTTTTTTTTTTACTTTAGTAACGGCTGCGGAACCCTACACTGAGCATGGTGCGACAGGCTCCTGCACAGTTTTTTCATACAGCTACATAAGTTTTATAAAGGAACGAGTAAACGTATACGTACATACTAAATCTAAATCTTTAATCGTAAGAACGCATTCGGTTTTCCTTAAGCAAGACGTAACCCGTAAAAAATATTGTTGCCACCATTTAGAAATTGAACGCGATTCTAACACGTCATTAGGGTCGCCGGCATCAAACGTTATGTAATCCCGGAGAAGTAAAGACCAGTCCAACATACTCGTTTAAGTTATAGCGGTCACTGGCATTAGTCAGGTTTTCCTCATGATAAACAAAATAATTTACGCATAAATTAAACCAAATGTTTTATATCGACACCTGCAAGAAAAAACATCGTCACTCATGATATGTCAGTTGATCACCAAACTCCCTCACTGACATTGTTCATGCGCGTAACCATGGTAATAACAATGTCATAATTACTATAAAACAACGTTATAGGGGGTATTCTGATACCATTAAGGATATCAAAAGCGGTTAACAGCACGCGAATAAAAGAATACATTGTAGTACAATGTTTATCATACCATGTTATCAATGGCAGTTAAAAAAATGCATAACTGGACATAGTAATGTTATATTTTATTTTGCTTAAATTTTGAACGCATGCAATTGAGACACGCTGATTTGAGCTTCACTTTTTTTTTTAAATATTTTTGTGCACGAATAGGCTTGTAACTCAAAATCATAAAACAGTGAGTTACGATATTATTCCTACCATACGCGTGACGAAACGTGGATAAAACATCCGTCACTTTCTGACACTTGAATAAGTACGGTCGGCCTTATAAGAAGCTGCACACTTTAGTACTCTGTCACTTTAACGTCATGTTTGAAATGATAGACTAATCTGTCAAAGGCGTTTAAGCGACAAGGTACAAAAGTGTGCACCTACTTATAAGGTTGACTGTACAGAGAATGCTGTATCCACATTTAGCAGGCCCGCAGGTGTCGATATTATGATTTCATGGCAAAAGGCCACTGAACTCGTTTGTCTGTCAAGGCCTTTTTTGTCGGAAGGGTCACCAGAGCCTCTAATTCTTCTCAGTAATACAAGATCCTTGAGTCTTGGAGGATTTTTATTTACTCTTATTCAGGTATGTCCGTATGTATGTACGTAAACCCTTAGTTTTATAAAAGGAAAATCAAAACCATATTAGCATTTATTTATTACTCAAAGTATTTTATCACTGTTTCAAGCATTCATCTCGCACGATGAATGTGGATATAAGGGTCAACTTTGCGCGGCCATACGATTCAAAATATTATTTATTCACTACACGAAAAGTACACAATTCATTGTGAGAATTCAACTCTGCGTCGTGCACTGTATTCTGAATTCTTACTATGAAATGTGTACCTTATCGTGTAGTATATAATGTATTTTGAGCCGAATGAGCACGCAGCGTCGCGTCGCGTCGCGTCTAGGTGTGAATTGACTCTAAGGGTAGAGGATGACAGGAAAAGGTTTGAATGGGTCGTCACATGTGTTTTAAATGAAATGAAAGGTGTAAATGCGGTTAACATCGGATAGAGGAGAGTGGAAGAAGAAAATACCGAGTGCGGGACAAGGACGGGAAGATGACACCTGTTATTTGCTATCAAACCAAACCGCACCAGGTGTTATTGACGTAATCAAAGTCAGCGCGTGATATGGAAAATTTAGTTTACATTAATATTTCAATATCCTCAACCTGACATTAAACCTTATATACACTCGGCGTCAAAAATATCGCCCCTCCGCGAAAATCAGATTCAAGCTAATCTAGACCTTAGCGAAATTATGTTACATAATTAATATTAGTATCAATTAAAAGCACGTTTAATGTGTTTTCAATTAATAATGTTTAATTTAAACAAAACGTAATGGCTTGTGAATCAGAGCGTTTCGAAAAAAAAGTGCACAAATACTCGTTTGAAGGGTCGCGAGTTGTGCCCGTTTCCAGGGGTATAAAATGCCTGTACAAGGTCAAATGTCAATCATTCACTATCCAGACGTCGAAGAGAACACATCTAAGGAACTCAAGCAAGAAAACAACCCTCGAACATGGAGACCACTGCTGCTGAATCAGCTCAAGTGGTTGCACTACTGCAAGCAGGAGTTCGGCAGTGTAATGTCGCTCGGCAACTCAATTTAAGCCGTTATGCTGTCCGCCGAGTATTTCAGCGGTTCCAGGAGACTGGGGGCTACATCAGAAGACATGGGGCTGGTCGGCGACGCTGCACATCCGAAAGAGATGATCGCTTCATCGTGACATCATCTCTACGCAATCGCTTCGCTAGTGCTGTTGAGGTGCAACAACGCCTCAGAGAAGCTCGGACAACATCAGTTAGCATCTCTACGGTTAGAAGAAGACTGCGGGAGAAGGATATTGTGGCTCACAGGGCTGCTACAGGCCCAATGTTGACCGCACAGCATCGCAGAGATCGCTTGCAATTTGCCCGCGACCACGTCGATTGGACGTTTGAGCAATGGAGGCAGGTTCTCTTTACCGATGAGACGAGTCTGTCTTTATTGCAACGACAGGCGGGCCAGAGTCTACAGAAGGTCGGGCGAACGATTTGCTCAAGCCTGTATTGAAGAGACAGTGGGCTACGGAGGTGGCTCTTGCATGTTCTGGGAGGGCATGTCTATAGACGGCAAAACCGACCTTGTCTGCGTCTCCAGGACTGGAGGCACTCGCGGCCAAGGTCCCTGAATGCTCGCCGATACATTGCCGAGATCCTGGAAGAGCATGTGACGCCATATGCGGGTTACGTCGGCTCTGGGTTCACATTAATGCACGACAACGCTCGCTCCCACACTGCATTAATTGTTCGGGATTATCTGGAGGAGGTCGGGATTCCCGTTTTGCCGTGGCCAGCCAGGGAGTCCTGACTTAAACCCGATTGAACATCTTTGGGACGAGCTGAAGCGACGGGTTCGGTCACGAGATGCCGCCCCTACCAACCCTGCAAGATCTTCAGGACGCAGTCATCGAAGAATGGGGCAACATACCACAAGAGGACATCGTAAAGTTGGTGCGATCAATGAAAGACCGTTTAGAGGCAGTGATAAGGGCAAGGGGGGGTAACACTAGGTTTTAAGTTAATTTTAGGCACTTTTTGTAAAAAATTGTTATCCATTTATTGTTGTTGAATAAACATTTTTCAACTGTTCGCAATGTCATTTCCTTTAATTTTTGACCCCAAGGAAAAATCCTTTTTTTTTTTTAATTTTCGTAAAAAAACACTTTATTACCTTTCAAATGATACCTAACAATCATATTGTTGTCCTTGATCAAATAGGGTTTAAAGTCGGTTGAAATTATTTTCCGAGGAGGGGCGATATTTTTGACGCCGAGTGTAGTTATTAGGGACGAAAATACCTACGTTCCTCACTTGTTCCTCTAGTTCCATCTATCTCTCTCTCAAACTAGTGCACCATGAGAGAGAGAGAGAGAGAAGAGAGAAAAATCTGCTTTATGCTAGACCCGTTGGCGTTTTATAATAGGTGCGTAGTCTATCTTTTATCTTCTATATATATATAAAAGGCACACCTGACTGTCTTACATATCTTACATATCACCGCACAGCCGAAACTGCTGTACCTAGAAACTTGAAATTTGGTACATTCCTTTCATGATGTAAGGGAGCACTAAGAAAGGATTTTTCAAAATTCACCCCGCAAGGGGTTAAAATAGTAGGGAGGGGGGAGGGAGGGAGTAGTGGGAAACTTATTCCCCGCGTACGAAGTCGCGGTCGTCCTGTAGACCATTTTAACAAAGTTTTCAACCGATCATTGGAATAGTAGGTAGTAAAATTAACAACATTCGAATGAAGAGTAAAATGTTAACACTATTGGGTTGTTGCTCATCAGATATTAGAAATCTTGATGTACGACTGTGAAGGTACAGTCAAGGAATTTAATACCACTTTGGACTATGTCAAAGTGACACTATAATAAAATCATGAGAAATCTCTTACGTTTTGATTCATTACGTCACTTTGACATAGTCCAAAGTGGTATAGGAATTAAATTCCTTGACTGTACATAAATAAAAAACAGGTATAAATAATATGAGATCTCACATAAGCTCGAACAAATACTAGAAAACATCACTCATCACTAGGGTTAGGATTTTGGTGGCAAAACGTGGTTCTAGAATCCATAGAGTCGCTATTTCCTAATTATTATTACCGTCGGCTTAGTGCAAGAAGTCATTAACTAACAAAAAGTCAAGTCGGAGAAAAACGGGCTCAAAGTTTTGACACAGTCAAATGACCATAATTGTAATAGGTTCGGTTCTAGATTTAAAAATTAAACATCAATGGTTAGCTAAATGTATTTACTATTAAATCCAATTAAAAACTTTGTACAATAAAGTCAAATAACTTTTTTAAAAGCCTAAATATGTAGTTAGTGACTTTTGGTCTTTCTCGCTCTTAAGGGAACTTACAATTAGCTATTTTTTATTTTCATTACAAATAAATCGGGAAACATAGTTTTCTATAACAAAATTGGTTTAATCAGTCGTAATTGTTAACTTAGAAGCATTATAAATATTACTTATTAATCAACAACGAATAAACAGATTTATTTAATTCTACTTCACAGATTATAAGTCTGCAAGACCACAAAAATAACACAAAATTCTCGTAATGACGTTATTTTTAACTTCAAACTAAAATAATAATGAAATATTCATTGTTGATAGACGAACTTAATATTATAATAATTCCAGACAACAGCAAGCACTATTAGTATAGGTAAAACGTGAAAACTTCTAAAAATTTAAATAAAAACATCAGCTTTTGATTGTACTAATACAGTAGGTACGAAAAAGAGTAAAAAAAAACCCTTGACGTCCATATTTTTTACTCTACGTCTTCTGAGTTAGAAGACATTTCTTCAGGGACATAATCACGACACTCTTTGGCTGGCAAGTTCCGGTACCAGTGGTGAAGTTCCGCGGGTATTATTTTTTCATTGCACATTTTTAGCAAACGGTAAACTGTTCTACTTCCTTAATATTTGTAAGAAGGACTGGCGGCGTATCTTTCTGTGCTTGAATGTGTCTAGGTGACTCTAAGCCATTTTTAATATCCGACAAAGACTGTAGTTTCAAATCAGCATTCTGATTGTCACCCATTAAGATCAAAAGTAAAATACATTTTATACAGGGTGGCCGGTGGCAGATTTTTTTTATTCTCAAAAAGTATTTTTTATAATTAAAAAAAATGGGTTTTGACATTTGGCGGGATTACACGGTTCAATATTGCGAATTTTATTTTCATCTTGTTTCAATGGTCAGAACGCCGTCATTCTTATGCAGTTGAAGCGTTTGCACGCTATATAATTTCGTTAAGAGACGGGCCGAGTGTAAAATTTATTCGGTCATGGGTGCAAAGGCTCCGAGAAACTTTTTCGGCACATAATATACCGAGATCAGGCCCCAGCACACACGGAGGCCGGAACACATATTGAGTGTGCAACGGAGTTTACAGGAAAATCCACGACTTTCAGTGCGGAAGAGAGCAGCTCTCTTTAAGACTCCTAAAGTTCTCAGTGCATGAAATATTGAAAAAATAATTGAAGTTTCATCTCTATAGGATTCAACTGGTTCAAGAAACTAATGAAAGTGATTTAACCAAACACAAAGTTTTTTGTGACACAATGTTGCACAGATTTCGTTCCATAAATTGCATTTTTTGTAGTGACAAGGCCCATTTTCACATGAGTACTCATGTCAACAAGCATGTAGTAAAGCAAAATTGTCGCTACTGGGGCCCGCGATCGTCTAATCCACGGTTAAAACACCAAAGACCTTTGCATTGTCTAACAGTTACTGTTTGGTCTACCTCATC
The DNA here is from genome assembly GCA_923062465.1 of Acleris sparsana. Taxonomy (NCBI): domain Eukaryota; kingdom Metazoa; phylum Arthropoda; class Insecta; order Lepidoptera; family Tortricidae; genus Acleris; species Acleris sparsana. The sequence goes on along the minus strand of OV281307.1, from coordinate 9,254,001 downwards.
CTTGAATATAATTATTGGGGGTTATTTTTTTGAAAATGCCTAGCAGTAAAATGTATATAGGTAGTGAAAACTATAGGAAAATGATAGCTGATTATTTTTTGCCTAAATTGCTTGTACATCCGTCCTATTCATCACACGCCTGGCTTCAGCAGGATGGTGCTACACCACACATGGCCACAGTGTCGATGAACGTGCTTCGCGAACATTTCCCTCGAAAATTAATAAACCGCTTTGGAGAAATCCGTGGCCGCTGAGATTGCCCGATTTGACCCCTATGGATTTGTTTCGATGGGGTATCTCAAAGCCAGAGCTTTTAATAACAACCCACGGTCTAAATATAGGTGATTTCCAAAAAAATATTGCTATCGTAATCAACAACATTACGCAGAATATGCTGCGAGTGGTACAAAACGCGAGGCTCCGTTTTGATGAATGTGCACGTGTAGGGGGACGACATTTAGAGGACATATTTTTTAAGTAATTAAATCCGCATTTGTGATCTTTATTATGAGATATAAATAAACACTATTCGCCTCAGGTGATGGTCAAAACAAAACCTAGGTACCTATACAAAATCTCGCCCATCGTGTAAAATCAGTCTTTTGCAAATGAAATACTTAACTAAGTACTTACTTACCTACACTATAACTTAACAGCATAAGCAAATTGAACGTATCTTATTATAATTTAATGACAATAGGTACAGACGCTCTTCATTCGCTTTATTTAGAATCTTTTCTAGCATCAAAGATCCTCGTCCTGCCTTAATGTTAATATTATTTCGCTTAATTTTGTAAGAAGTCACTCTACCTTCTCGCATAACGTCCATCCCTGGTCGCAGCTGCAACGGTATGACTTCGATCGCGATGACCGAACGAGTGGCGGGTTACCGCGAGAGCAAGATGTACTCGTAGGTAGGCATAAAAGAGTTGAAATATGAACTTATCAGAGCAAGAATAATTTCACTAAAGGTGTTCAAATTGAAACAACTTATTTGTCAAAAGTCAGTAACCATAATTTAATCACTTGAATTACGTATCTTTGGACACAACTAAAATCGATAACTATCATTGATTACTTTAAAAAATCATTCTGGCTGCCATTAATGCTGTTTCCTATTTTTTTTAAAATATATAATGCACTTTAGTTATTTTATATTTAAGTAAAAGTAGTAATATGCATCCAATGCTTATTTTGTTAAAAATCATTAAAGCGTTATAATAACATTTTTTTTCGTTTTACTGTTTGCTAAAAGTAACTATATGCATATAATGAATTCTAGCTCAAATACTTTCAGAGCGATATTCATATTATTTTATTTTTTAAAGTTAATAAGTAACATTAGTGAATATTCAAACGTAATAAAATGTGTAAAAATAAAAAAAGATGTTTTGATTAAAGTAACTAATAGTCATAAACCATTTCCGTCAAATCAATAAAGCAAAAATTGAAATTAATGACTTAATGTCATTGCTGTAACATCGAAATTACTTAACGTAAAAAGAAATGGGTCAGTGCGTTAGAAAGAGTAAGTCGTGGCGAATCCGCCTGTGTTTGTACCTGTACTTAGTAACTTTATGCCTTTAATGACTTCTTGCACTAAGCCGACGACATATTACTTTCATTTTGGACTTTAGTTTTGTCATATTTATATAAACTAAATACTTTTTTAGTTCAGCTTATCTATACCTACTAATATTTGTTTGTTTGGTACGCTTCCACAACGGAGATATCCTCCGAACCTACCAAAATTAATATAAAACTCTTTTCATTGAATATTGTAATTATGACAATACTGAAGGTCAAAATCAAGGTGTATCAAGGTATTATAATTTATAATAATCAGGAGACAGCTACTCCATGGATCCTAAAACCGCGGTTTGCCACCAAAAGTCCTAACCCTACTCATAACTCATACTAGTGCTCATCTCATCACACATACTAGACTAGCGCTCATCACACAAATATTTCCCCTTTCCGGAAGTCGACCCAGGGGCGGCTCTTACTTCATAGCTCTTTACTTTCAAGTATGACTGATAACAACAATGTTATTACGATATCATATCGAATGGGCAAAACCAATGTGGGCCAGTCAGTTTAAGAACAAGTTTTTAATTAACATACAACAGCTTTCATAACTCGGTATTTCCCCTTTTTTTACTGTGAATGTAAGAACGCATTAACAGATGTTGAGCCAACTCGGCGGATGAATTATTAACCGGCGGGTTTAAGTAGTTCCGTCTGAGCGTAGAAAAAAGTATTAGAGCGCGCATTCTCAAATGGGAATCTTAACCGCCGAGTGGGATTAGACCGATCGACAAGAAGCTGTTTTTAAAAGCGACCGAGCTTCTACTTTGGCGGTAAACATCATGTCGTCTTTGATCTATTATCGTATTGTCAACGTTTTTGTAGCTCTTATTTACATAACCGGTCAAAGACGATATGGTTTTAAGTATAGCCTAAAGTCTTACAGCGCCCCCCGCGTCCAATATAATAACGCACATGTTCGCTGAAGCACGCGTAGACTGTTTTTACGCCACGATACGCAAGAGGGCTGTACTGCTTCAATGGCGCGCCGCGTGCGGGGCAGTGGCAACAGCCTTCTGGCGATTGTGGCCGGTCGGCTGGACGGGCCCTTCATGAGGTACTGGCTGGAATTTTCTAACTATTACTGCTTAAGTTATCTTTGCACATTCTAACATAATAGATGTTAATGTCTGAATAAATGAATTTTAATAATAATACTGCGCTGAGAAGTTTCTAGCAGCTGAGTAGGTACATAATTCACGTTAAAAAAAATCACTATTCTAACTTCAAAACACTTTTCAGGTTTTCGCGATTTAATGTGGCGCTTTAACCTTTAAACTTTTGATATTTTTGTCAAAGTTATTACAACTTTGATAACTCATTATCTCTGGTGGTGTAACCGGACAAGTTCGAAGAAAATGCCGACATAAATGACACACACGTAGTGTATTTTTACAAGAACCCATTTGGCTCTATTTAGCCCCATAACTTTTTTGTTACAGATTACCACCCGTATTCACAAACAATACTTAAAGGATCCTTCATTGCGTTCAATACAGCTTTGTGATTGGTCCTTTTTGACCGACCTTTTGTTTGAACCACTGACCCTGTGCGTTCGTGGGCACTGTGAGACCTCATAGTGACGTTAGTAAATACGGGTGTTAGTCTATAATCAATGTCTTTCTTAGCTCAATGCGCTCCTGGCATCGAAAGCCGAGTACAACTTGTTTGTGAGGCGATGGGCGGCAGTGTGTAGTGCTTGAGATTCTGTGAGGCGATGGATGCTAGATGCTCAACTATTCCAATACGATTTGATACCAATTACTGTGAATTTTTAAAATAATATCCCGTAAAATGTTATTTATTTTCAAACACTGTATTTGGTACTGACTGACTCACTCATCGTACGGGTATATCCGATGACCTAGAACCTTGAAATTTGCATAGAGGCATTAAATAATAAAATCCTTAAACTACAATAGTACATTGTGCATCAAGGGTAGTATGAAGGGAATTACTAACGAGAGTGTTAGAAGCCCGACGCCGAAGGCGGAGGGCTTTTAATGACTCGAGTTAGTAATCCCCTTACTGCCTGTGATACACACAATGGTTTTCATCACATTTGCGAGGAAAAACACTTTAACTCTGCAAAATATAAAGAAATAACTTTTGACGAACGGGAACGTAAATGGAAACGATATTTTTTTTGTGACCTCTACCACAGATAATAACTGCGTTTAGTTTCGACCTGGATTCGAGCCTTATTTAGCCAATTTGATAAAAATGTATAACTACTAAAATTAATGATAAATGTTGATATAAACTTGAAATAGGTATAAAAATAATGAAGTTTAATGAAGCGTATAGGTTTTGTGTAATGTAAGTTAGTCTATAGCTAATTTTTAAAGATGAATTTAGAAACCGATTTAATTTTTGGCTGAAAATTAAACCTCCTTAGTCAGAAATGATGTACGAAAGAGTTGCAAATTTTAAAAAGAAAGTCATTACTCCCTAGGGATGACAAACTCGCCATAATTCCCGCGGGAACAATTTAGGCCATTGTCCTTCTGTATACAGGCATGGAATAACACCATTTACGAGCAACTGTGATGAAAAAATATTTCTACTCTTGATCGCAAAATAGTAAAGCATTGAGTATCTTCTAATTAAAATGTAAGAATTTTGATACGAATTGTCTTTATTGTTAAGAAGAAATGTATTAAAATATTCAGTAGGTTCTATCAGCTACGATATCTACGTACAGTCAAGCTCATAAATATGTGTAAAGACTTTAACGTGCTATCGTGTTTTTTTATCTCGGCCGCCATTACTGTGAATTAAATAAGAGCTATAAGGTACTGTAACGTGTAACGTTATACAAAACTAAAGGTAAAGAATTACATGTTATTAAAAATCTATATCTTACAATACCTAACTAAAAATAACTGGAACAAATAAAACTAAAATTTAACTTAACAATATCCGAATAACCTTATGATGTATCTTACTTAACCAACCTTAATTATTATAGTACCCAACTTAATTAAGTGAATTTATAAAAAAAATATAAATATTACTTCAACAAACAAACGTACGCGCAATAATATTTTCACTATATATATCACGAAACGGTCGCATGCGCCGGCCGCTGCTACCGAGGACACCCGAAGCCGCCCGAAGGTTTCCGAGCTCTCGCGGCGACCGCCGCGCCGCGCTCATTCAGCCGATAGCCTCTGGACGCACTGCCCGCGTCACTTATTCTCAGCGCTTCTCTTTGTTACGTCCGCTGCCGTGCGCACGTTAATTTAATTTCAAATATTTAAATATATGTGTGGTGTTTTATTCCCAAATTGGGTAAGTGTTGCACAAGATTAATTTTAATTGATTAGTATTAGCGTTATTGCTCATTTATTTTATCGTAGATTGTAGCTAATTTGAAAAATGACCGTTAACGGTCATTTCACCTTGCCACATCACGACCTTTCTTTGTCTGCTTACGGGTCCATTTTATTTTACCATCATGATCTCATCTCAACGTAAGTAGTTACCATCGTAATATAGCTAAGCTTAACAAAAGTGTAAAATAATATTAAAATAATCATGTTTCGTAAATTATGCTACTAATTTTATAAGAATAATTAATTGTTTTACTTTTAAGGGAAAGTATAAACTGAATTACGGTTCGACGAAGTTAATTTTGCTTGCATATTAAGCCTTACTAATATTTTTTAAAGTAATTTTGAAATTTCCACCAAAACACAGAGAATAGTAATTTACCTGTTTTAATAATCTTAAATGTATTAGGAAAAGGCTTACTTAATTAAAATAATCAATGCATATTCATTAATTTAATCATTTTACCCATTTCAAATCATCCCATTATTGTACGAGGTAAGAATCACTGCAGAATCGCCCAGCCATACTACCGCTTTCCTTCGGGTTCGCTTGTGCATTTTACTTTATTATATTTTAATACCTTTTGTGTGTAGCTTCGGCACTGATTCTTCCTCCTCTTCTCTTTTCACCGCTTACTCCTCATGTACCTGGACTGCCCATCATACATGCTTGATTGCTAGTTTCACTTCATCTCTTACCCACCCCCTTGCGTAAGCGTATGATCGTCTGCAGTCCAGGCTATTTAATGAACCCTCTTCTGATGCTGGCAACATTCGACGCGTTACAGGAACCACCCTCCGGGTTGGCGAAACCGAGCCACCTGCTGAGCCTTGACCCGTGAACCGCGCACCATCACCTGCTGAGCCCTTGACTAGCCGTTGACAGCGCACCATCACCTGCCGCTGACGTTTGCCGGACACAACACAGCCGCCGTCACACCGCCACATCCCGTTGCCTTGCCACGCAACACCAAGGGGCGTTCGGGTATTCGGAGGACCTCGCCGCCACGGACAAACCACCTACCCTACCTAAGCGACTTACCCACGACCCGCTTCTTCGTAATAAACACAACCTTGAATTCTTAACTTTGTCTCATTTTCTTTGTTCCCGTGGTAGGTACCCTATTAGGGCTCACTTATTCACGTGACAAAATGGCGCCCATGTGTGTTTTTTTTAATTAGGTAGTGGTTTGTCTGGATGGTGGTAAGATCTGTTTTTTTTTAGCATTCTTGGTGATGGTGTGTGCATGTTCCAGATCTAGCGGTTTTAGTTTGTAAGGCTGATTATTTGTAATTGTGCAACATTTACCCACTATAATTATTTTTATTCCTTGACAATTGATAGTTTTTTTTTTTTTTGGGTTTTAAAGCTAGACCGTTTAATAATTTAACTATATTCAAATTTACCTAGGGTTGCTAATTATAGCATCGTTATGTCTAGACCAATTAAATATTTGCAGCTTACAAAGCCTGAGCTTGCTTATGAAGTTAGGATTCGTGCTGAGGAGCCTAAAGAAAGGGTCGAGGAGTTAAGGCAGCAGATTTCGAAGCTTTCAGCTAAATTTTCAGCGGAGGAGATACTTGACTCTTGCTATGAGTTTGACGATGATATGGCTGGCGTTAAACATACTTTGGCAAAGGCCGCCTTGAATTTATCATCTCTTACAGAGAATCCACAGCAGAATAATTTGCTTGAGCGTACAAATACTTATCTGAACCATGTCTACCATAGGCTAAATAGAATTCCACAACCTGAGGAGGCGGCTCATTTAAACTTATGGCGAGACATTCAAACGTTGTACAATGAGCAATGGTCCAAGCTACAACAAATTAAGACAGGTTTAGGTATTTATGATAGCCACTCTTCTAACTCTGTTGCCGAGCCGTCAGCTTCTAATAGCGATTTCCCTAGTGATGCTGCAGCCGCGACTCCGGCACTTAATGATATTACCAAGCTGAATACTATGACGCAAAGTTTAAGGGTAACCTGCGATCGTGGCCTTAGTTCAGAGTTGTCAAAAATTAAATTTGATGGCAAGTCTTGCGTTAGATCTTTTATTACGCGTGTAGAGGAATTCCGGCTAGCCAAAGACGTATCGGAGTCAAAGATGCTCTCTCAAGCTACAGAGATCTTGACAGGAGACGCTTTGCACTGGTACCGCAGCATGAGGGAAGCCATTAATTCCTGGAGCGATCTCCTGGTTTTGCTTAGGGAGGATTTCGACATAGTGGACTACGATTATCGTATGCTTGCTGAAATTAGGAACCGTAGTCAGGGACCCTCAGAGAGTATAACTATTTATTTAGCTATAATGCACGGAATGTTTAGTAGGCTTACTAGGAAACTAGGCGAACAAGAGCAGCTGGAAATAGTATTGCACAATATCCGACCTTGTTACTCGAATGTTCTTGCAACCAGCCCTGGTTTGGCAACTTTATCTGAACTAAGGATATTGTGCAAAAACTACGAGCAAATAAAAGCGCGTTCGGACGATTTTACAGAGCCTCCCTCGATTGCAAATAACACACTTGCACCTGATTATGCTTACGCTAGGAAGGACGCCAATAAACCAATTAATAAGCCAAATTTACCGAATCATCAACCACAGGCAAGTGGTAGTCACATGAGACAAGCGTTTCGGCCTAAGCCTAACTTTGCTAGACCCACTTACGTCTCAGCTGTAAAGAAAGACGATTACTGTTACCGCTGTCGCGTTAATACCCATAGTATGGGTCAATGTACTGCTGATCGTTCTATTTTTTGCTTCCGTTGTGGACTAAAGGAGTACCGTTACCCCGATTGCCCTAACTGCAAGCCTAAGGACTCTCGGCCAAAAAACTAGGTGGCGAAAATTGTTGCAAACCGAAGTTTGATGCCTCGGAATGGAATGGTTGGTTAACAACGATTAAGAACTTTTTCAGTACTTACAAGGTAGCAACAATTTTCGATACAAAGCCCTCTAATGATCCCCGTCCTTATGTCAAGGTTACGATTGAGAATATTCCAGATTTGTCCATACATGGTCTGTTGGACTCTGGCTCAGTCGCAACCATCCTCGGAAATGACTCCTATTTATATTTCAAAAAATATGGCTTCAACTTGTTTACGAACGATAACATTACCGTCGTTGCAGCCGGTGGACAACGAATAGAATCCCTAGGCTATATGTTATTGCCACTAGTTTTTGAGAATGACAAACATATTTTGAAGGTTTACGTTGTTCCGGAAATCAACACTAACCTCATTCTAGGCATTGATTTCTGGAAGGAGTTTAAAGTATGTCCCAAAATATTAAGCAGTGTAAATTATATGCCCTTGACTGAACCTTGTTTATCTCAAATTGATGCCGAACAATCGGATCATTTGCGCTCTTATGTTAACCTAGATCACTCACAAAAGCTTATTGCTGACAATATTAGGGAACAATTTAAGGACATCTCTTTCGACAGTAGAGGCCTAGGTAGAACATCACTTATTACACACCGTATTGACACGGGGGATACGGAACCTATTAAACAAAGATACTATCGATTGTCTCCAGAGAAAAAACGAATCATTACTGAACAGGTAGACGAAATGTTGTCATTAGGTGTGATTTCTCCGTGTGAGAGTCCTTGGTCTTCTCCTGTGTTAGTAGTCGGTAAAAAAGACGGGAAGCCCAGGTTTTGTCTTGACAGCCGTAAGCTAAACTCCGTAACCAAGAAAGATGCATATAGTCTTCCGTATGTATCCGAGATTCTCGACAACTTAAAGAACGCTAAGTACCTATCAAGCCTTGACTTATCGAAGGCATTTTGGCAAATACCAATTCACGAAAGCGACAGAGAAAAAACCGCATTTTATGTTCCGGGCCGCGGTACATTTATGTTTAACGTAACAGCTTTTGGTCTCACAAATGCGCCTGCCACCCAGCAGCGGTTAGTTGATTCGTTATTTATGCCAGATCTAGAACTAAATGCTTTCTGTTACCTAGATGACATTATTGTGATTAGTGAAACTTTTGATGAACATGTATCCATCCTATTACGGGTAATGGAAAAACTTAAAAAAGCTAATTTAACAATAAATTTTGATAAATGTCACTTCTTTAGAGATACTTTGAAATACCTTGGATATGTTGTTGACTGCAATGGGCTTAGAACTGACCCGGATAAGGTCCAGGCCATTTACAATTACCCGGTACCAACTACAAGGAAGGAACTGAAACGTTTTCTCGGTACGGCTTCCTGGTATAGGCGTTTCATTCCTAACTTTAGCACCATAGCAGGGCCACTTAATAAACTGACATCGACTAAGAACAAGGCATCATCTTTTACGTGGACTCCTGATGCTGATAGTGCTTTCCTCAAACTTAAATCTTGCTTGGTTCAGGCACCAGTTTTAGCTTGCCCGAACTTTGAACTGCCATTTGAAGTTCACACTGACGCGAGCGATTACGGAATCGGAGCTATGCTCTCGCAGATCGTAGACGGTGTTGAACATCCAGTGGCATTCATGAGCAAATCGCTGACTGGCCCTGAACGTAATTACAGCGTAACAGAGAGGGAAGCACTTGCTGTCTTAACTGCGTTGGAGCACTGGAGATGCTATCTTGAAAATGGTCAACAATTTACAGTCTATACGGATCACTCTGCACTCAAGTGGTTTCTGACATTGACCAATCCTACGGGCCGTTTAGCTAGGTGGGGAGTAAGGTTATCCGCATTTGATTTCATTATCAAACATCGTAAAGGAAAGGACAACGTTATACCGGATAGTCTTTCTAGGTGCGTTCCAGTCGCAGATATATCACCCAATACCCCACCAGCTACGTCTGATTCCTGGTACCTAAATATTTTTAATGGCTGCTTAAATTCTCCAACCAGCTTTCCAAATTATATCGTACAAAATAACAAACTTTACAGGCACATGAAAAATAAAAATGTTTTAACGTCAGAGTTCAGTTGGAAAGAGGTTATTAACATAGAGAATCGATCGCAAACTCTCGCTAAATGTCATTCGGAACCAATGTCAGGACATTTTGGTGTATTCAAAACTTACAAGCGGCTTGCTCTCAAATACTATTGGCCTAAAATGTACGGTGATGTAGTCAAATTTGTCTCAAAGTGTGAAAATTGCCTAGCTCATAAAGCTCCCACACATGGCACATTAGGTAAGATGGGAAGACCGAAAGACTGCAGTAGACCATTTCAAGTACTATCTATCGATCTAGTGGGACCCTTGCCCAGCAGTAGGAAGCAACACGCTTACATCTTCGTGGTAACTTGCTGTTTCTCGAAGTATTGTCTTGTCTTTCCTTTGCGTCGTGCCACGGCCGATGCTATCACTAAAATTTTAGAGGATAACGTATTCCTAGTACACGGTATACCTCAAACAATTATCTTAGATAATGGATGTCAGTTCGTTAGTCACGAGATGAACAATTTGTTCACAAAATATAGGGTTCCTAAGGTTCACTTTACCCCAAAATACACACCTCAAGTAAATACCGTCGAAAGATATAACAAAACGATTGTAACAGCTTTGTCAGCTTTTATAGACGAGGATCAAAGAAACTGGGATGTGAACCTTACGAAAATTCAATTCGCGATTAACAACTCCGTTAACGAAGTAACCGGATATACTCCAGCATTCCTAGTCCATGGCCGAGAACTAGTTACATGCGGGTCTCATTACACAGATAATGATATCCCAAATGAAATAGTTTTTATGCCACGAGATGTATACGCAGAAAATTTAGGATACTTGTCTGGCGTGTTTGACAATGTCCAAGCAGCTCTTTGGCAAAGTCATAAAAAGAACTCTCAACGCTATAATACCCGGAGAAAGGAAGTCGAGTTTAACATTGGGGATGTTGTTTGGAAACGCTGTTATTTTCAAAGCGACAAAGGTGCTCATTTTAGCAAAAAGCTAGCACCCAAGTATCAAAAATGCCGTGTTAAAGAGAAACGCTCACCTTTAGTTTATGTTGTCGAAGATATGGCAGGCCGTGACCTAGGAGCTTGGCATGTCAAAGATTTTAAACTATGGAACAGTGCAAACGTCTCATAAATGCTTTAATTATATCTAAGTAATCGTTACTTAGGTGTACCCATTTTTTTTCCCCCCTTTTAAGTTTTGAGCGAACGTCTCTGGTTAGTCGGATTCACCGGTGCTTTACCGGTGTTGTACGTAGATCTTCCTCGTGACATTTTTATAAGCCTTCACCTGAGTCTTTTCTCCCTCGAACGAAAGGCTCAAATCGAAGCGGATGGTGACTTCGAATTCTAAAATCCTTGATTACTTCCTTTACCTTTAGAGCACCACAAGTTTTGTACATGGACGCGTGTTACACCAAATTTGTACTTGCCTCAATAGTTTTGCTGCTTGAGCATCACATTACTAAATTTATGTGATTCTCTGTATGAAATTAGTTTGTTTACATAATCTATTAGAGTACAATGTTAACAAACCAACATGAATGATAGTCAGTGTGGAAGATGAAGAATAGATGATGAAAAATATTTTAGAGTAGCGCAAAATATGTAGCTCCGCTAAAAGGATTTTTCCCCACGGAAAAATCCTTCTTCTAGGAGACGGTGTACTGTAACGTGTAACGTTATACAAAACTAAAGGTAAAGAATTACATGTTATTAAAAATCTATATCTTACAATACCTAACTAAAAATAACTGGAACAAATAAAACTAAAATTTAACTTAACAATATCCGAATAACCTTATGATGTATCTTACTTAACCAACCTTAATTATTATAGTACCCAACTTAATTAAGTGAATTTATAAAAAAAATATAAATATTACTTCAACAAACAAACGTACGCGCAATAATATTTTCACTATATATATCACGAAACGGTCGCATGCGCCGGCCGCTGCTACCGAGGACACCCGAAGCCGCCCGAAGGTTTCCGAGCTCTCGCGGCGACCGCCGCGCCGCGCTCATTCAGCCGATAGCCTCTGGACGCACTGCCCGCGTCACTTATTCTCAGCGCTTCTCTTTGTTACGTCCGCTGCCGTGCGCACGTTAATTTAATTTCAAATATTTAAATATATGTGTGGTGTTTTATTCCCAAATTGGGTAAGTGTTGCACAAGATTAATTTTAATTGATTAGTATTAGCGTTATTGCTCATTTATTTTATCGTAGATTGTAGCTAATTTGAAAAATGACCGTTAACGGTCATTTCACCTTGCCACATCACGACCTTTCTTTGTCTGCTTACGGGTCCATTTTATTTTACCATCATGATCTCATCTCAACGTAAGTAGTTACCATCGTAATATAGCTAAGCTTAACAAAAGTGTAAAATAATATTAAAATAATCATGTTTCGTAAATTATGCTACTAATTTTATAAGAATAATTAATTGTTTTACTTTTAAGGGAAAGTATAAACTGAATTACGGTTCGACGAAGTTAATTTTGCTTGCATATTAAGCCTTACTAATATTTTTTAAAGTAATTTTGAAATTTCCACCAAAACACAGAGAATAGTAATTTACCTGTTTTAATAATCTTAAATGTATTAGGAAAAGGCTTACTTAATTAAAATAATCAATGCATATTCATTAATTTAATCATTTTACCCATTTCAAATCATCCCATTATTGTACGAGGTAAGAATCACTGCAGAATCGCCCAGCCATACTACCGCTTTCCTTCGGGTTCGCTTGTGCATTTTACTTTATTATATTTTAATACCTTTTGTGTGTAGCTTCGGCACTGATTCTTCCTCCTCTTCTCTTTTCACCGCTTACTCCTCATGTACCTGGACTGCCCATCATACATGCTTGATTGCTAGTTTCACTTCATCTCTTACCCACCCCCTTGCGTAAGCGTATGATCGTCTGCAGTCCAGGCTATTTAATGAACCCTCTTCTGATGCTGGCAACATTCGACGCGTTACAGGAACCACCCTCCGGGTTGGCGAAACCGAGCCACCTGCTGAGCCTTGACCCGTGAACCGCGCACCATCACCTGCTGAGCCCTTGACTAGCCGTTGACAGCGCACCATCACCTGCCGCTGACGTTTGCCGGACACAACACAGCCGCCGTCACACCGCCACATCCCGTTGCCGTGCCACGCAACACCAAGGGGCGTTCGGGTATTCGGAGGACCTCGCCGCCACGGACAAACCACCTACCCTACCTAAGCGACTTACCCACGACCCGCTTCTTTGTAATAAACACAACCTTGAATTCTTAACTTTGTCTCATTTTCTTTGTTCCCGTGGTAGGTACCCTATTAGGGCTCACTTATTCACGTGACAGTACGCCTTAAAAGACAAAACACAGAACAGTACATTGCATGGTTTAGAAAACGGCTTAGTTAGGGTTTAATAATGCATTAAGTGGTAATAAATTGGTTTTACTGTCAAAAATGTAGTGCCAATCCAACTGAAGTCGGCGACTCGCAAGTCGTTGGTCTGACCTTTTAATTTAGTATTATCTGCCATTTTAAAAGAACGTTAGGTACTGTCAACGTGGTTATTTAATTCAAATTAACATATTGCTTGTGTTTTTTTTTTAATAATTTGTCCTTGGTATTTGATTTTTTTTGCGATTCTCTTTCTCAGTAGTGCGCAGTGGTCTCCTCTTGGGGAACACGTTAATACCTCGAATATTAATTGGCCCGAATTTGCATTCTACCAAAGGCTTTGTTATGCTGGAGCTAGTTTAGATAAAATGCATATTTTATTTTTATTTGTAGGTCACGTAAGTTTAAACTTTTAAACAATATTAAGCAAAAAATATCCACAACAGTTTCAAAACTAAAAAATACTATCGTACTTTATAACAAATTATATTTTAAAAACATCTGGTTTTATTATTTTAAATCGTTAAATAATTTTACATAATAATCCAAAATTTTAGTTTTTTATTTAAATCTTAACTTTATAGTCTAATTATTTATGTCCCACTTCTGGGCAAAAACCTCCCCTCAATTCTCCAGTAATGCTTGCTTAAAAGTTTTATTTTTTAATACCTGTATGATTTAAACAGATATAATGTTATATTATGTTATTTTTCCATAAGCTAATCAAAACGTGTTGAAATATTCAATACCCAACTAAATTACAGCAAATCTCCCTGCATGCCATCTTTGGGGAGGGCCACCGGTTCTGCTTGCCCACTCGACTACGGCCCTCACTAGCAGGCCTAGGGCTCCGACATTGAAAGAGCGCCCCGGGAAAATGCAGGGCGCCAACAGTACACCAAAACAAACCTAACCCAGGGTGGGTACCTAACAGGTAAATATTTTAAAAGAACCGAAACAAGAAGACTTTCAGTAAAAAATACATACAGACTTAAAATGTTATAATTATAAATTAAATTATACTAGAAGTACATTTTTTAATTAAGATTAAATTCTGTTGTCTTTTTTTCCAAATTCCGTATAAATATTTGAAATTACCTCTATGAGTATGGTGACATTGCTGCTTGACAAATTTTCCCTAAAAGTCTAACGACCACGATTTTCAAGGAACGGGTAATTTTGGTATCCAAAGTAAGTACCACTTTTTCCATAAGTATTTTATTTTTGTATTAGCGTATAACCAAACGTAAAACGTAACGTAAACCAAACATTTATCAAAGCTAACAAGTTAAAAACAGGACTTGAGTTTTTCTGAAACATGACTTTTGAGATTTATTACTTCATCAATCATAATTAAATTATTTATTTGCCGAAAACTACTATTTTTCCTAAATCCTGTATTTTGAACAAACCTGATAATCAAGCTATCGTATACATATTCATCGGTATCTTCGGTGCTTTCGATTGATATATAAGGAAAAATCTTGACCCAGGCTCCAGTTTTGTGCGTTCTCTGAGCAACCATGTTGTCCGTGATATTGTTATTGGTGCTTGTAATAAGTGGAGTTTTGTACTTGAATTATGCTGAGAAAAAACGTAGAAGACTTTTAGAATTGGCAGCATTGGTTCCAACATACAAAGGACTAACCATGCCATTTTTAGGTCATGCTTATAAACTTATTGGAGGCAGTGACAGTAAGTACAAATTTAGAGGAACGCTAAAAAAATAAGTTAATTTAATGGATAGGTAGTCAAGAAAAATAAAAGGTGTTTTGAAATGAATGTAATTTTAGTGGTTTTCTGATCCTTAATTGGTATTATTCTTTGGTAAAATTTAGAAACGATATTCTTTATACAATTGCTTATACAATTTTATACAAATATAATGACTGTGAATCGAATATTATCACAGACATCGAAGAAAATCATGTCAAAAATGTACATGCTGTAGTTATATTTTTAATATTTAAAAGGTCATTAAATATTATTTAATTTAAAACAAAATCCAAGATGCAAAAATAATTATAGTTTACTTCCTTGCATTTCTCCTAATTTGTCCCTTAGTTTATAAAGTCAAAGTCAAAGTCAAAGTTCTTTATTCTTCAATTTAGGCATAATATAATGCACCTATGAATGTCAAAAAGCATTACCACCGGTTCGAAAAATAAAACCTTTGCCCCGAGAAGAACCGGCGTAAGAAACTCGGCAAGGTATATTTTTTTCAAGAAAAAAGTTCACATCATTACATTATAATTATAAATAGTTTACAATATCACGGTATTTTTGTACAGTAGGTGCACCTTTTTTAGCGTAGATTACTCATGCAGGACGGACGACTCACCGCCAAACATCCCTATCCATGATATAATCGTTTACTTTATAATATGCTCGGGAAATTAGTTTTTGTTTTACGACAGATTTAAATTTAGAGTCAGTAAGTTCAGTAATACTTTTTGGAATTTTATTGTAGAATTTTACACAATTTCCCAAGAATGATTTTGAAGTTTTGGCCAGTCTATAAAAAGTGGTTTTGAGCTTTCCTGTGCTCCTGGTTGCTTTTGGCTTATCAATGTTCGTTGGGAAATTATGTAGATTCTTCCTAACAAAGATGATTATTTCAAATACATATAGCGACGGCAGTGTTAGAATATCTATTTCCTTGAAGAATTCCCTCAATGACACACGCGACCCCAAGTTATAAATAGCTCTAATAGCCCTTTTTTGCAAAATAAACACTGTACCGATATCCGCAGCCGATCCCCACAAAATAAGACCGTACGTAATTATACTGTTAAAGTAAGCGAAGTAGACCAACCGTGCCGTCGCTACATTGGTAAGCTGCCTTATTCTCCTGACTGCAAAAGCAGCGGAGCTCAACCTACTTGCTAACGCAGTTATGTGGGAACCCCACTGCAATTTAGAGTCTAATGTAATACCTAGAAAAACAGTTGTTTTTACAAAGTCTATGGTTTCACCATTAAGTTTAATATTTGAGGCTAAGTTTATATTTGATAAATTTGCTGATGAGAATTTTATACATTTAGTTTTATTTGGATTTAACATTAAGTTATTGGCAGCAAACCAGTCAGATATCATGGAGAGGGTATTGTTTGGTTCAATGAGTTCAGTATCTTTCCTATTTACCTTGAATAGTAGAGAAGTGTCATCAGCGAACATTACAATGCCTGACCTTCTGCTTACCATATACGGCAGATCATTTACATAAACAAGGAACAGGAATGGGCCCAAAATAGAACCTTGAGGTACGCCCATATCTATCTCTATCTCTGACGAAACGGCTCCATTTATCGCTACCTTTTGATTTCTCTGTGTTAAATATGACTTAATGAGATCTAATGCATTTCCTCTAATGCCATAAAAACCAAGTTTACAAATTAAAGTGCCATGATCTACACAATCAAAAGCTTTAGAAAGGTCGCAGAAGACTCCAATGGCGTCCTGCGACTCTTCCCAAGCCTGTAAAATAAATTTGATCAAACTTGCGCCCGCGTCAGTTGTAGACCTACTTTTCATAAAGCCGAATTGTTGATCGTGTAAAATTTTATTAGTATTAAAGTGAGAAGTCAATTGTGTTAGCATTATTTTTTCAAATATTTTGCTGAACGCAGGAAGGATAGATACTGGACGATAATCAGAAGGATTATTTCTATGACCTGATTTAAAAATAGGAACCACCTTACTAAATTTCATTAAAACTGGGAAAATGCCACTGTCGATACAACTATTGAAAATACGAGCTAGGGTGGGAGCAACGACCTCCAGAATGGTTTCATATTGAAATAACTTCTTATTGCCAAATAGCAGATCAGTACATCTTGGGCACGGGGGGGCATTGCTTATTTTTCAATCTATACTAATATGGAATAATTGCTGAAAGAGCAGCCTAGTATGTGAATGTATGTTCAGGTCGAAGTTATCTTTTTTTTTGCTCCAGGGTTTTGGGAGAGCGCCCAAGAACTAGGAGACTTGGCTGAGAAAGCTGGTGGAGTAATGGCCGTATGGGCTGGCCCCAGGGTATTATTCAGTAAGTGAATTCAGGTTAATGAGACGTCTTGAGAAATTGGATAAAATTAATAAAGATTGTATTTTCCTAAAAATAAATGAAAATGAAATAGTGTTCGTTGGTAAAGGCATCACTTGAGAAAGGGAAGACAGATTTGGCTAATATGATCTGTTGTTTGTGACATTTTGAATTTGAAAGAAAATTACAAAGCATACTATAATAACTTGATCTATTGAGCCATTGTTTCACTGTTTCTGTTTGTGTTGTTGTCTACAGTGGCTCAATAGTCAAAAAGGCCAAAGCCTGCCGCTCTAAGTCGAAGATCTATTTTGATGTATTTTTTTGTCATGACATAACGCTATTACTATGACAGGTCTACGGTGACTCAACATCTAAAGTAGCCGATTTTACGTTTATGAATAGCACCCTGTTTCCCATATGTTCATCAGAAAAAATGATGTGTCAAGTCGCGTGCTCTTACTTTCTGCCTGGAAGAATAAGAAAGTGTGTAGTGGTCCTAATGGGACATTAATGCTGATGAACACCTGAGCTTACGGGGATTATTTAAAATACGAGTACCTACTTTGTTGTCTCCCTGTCTTGTCTTGTCTGGGATATTCGTGTTTTTTTACGGACTTTTATTGAACTTTAGTTTGTTTCTAGTTATCAACGATCCAGATGACGCCTCCACAGTGCTCAACTCTTGCTTGGAAAAGAGCTACTTCTACAAAATGGGCGCAAGTTGGGTTGGAGATGGACTTATAACTGCCAATGGTAGGTAATCATAGAGGCATTCCATCTTGGTCCTCAGGGTTGGCAGCGCCTTTGCAGTCTTAGGCTTGCAGTCTTGTAAATGCGAATGTCTAAGGGTCACAGTTTCCACTTACCATCAGGTGGCATGTGTGCTCGTCTGCCTTCCTTATGCCATAATAAAAAATAAAAAATAAAACATTATTCATTAGACGGAGGTGTTGACGTGTTGGAGTTAGACGTAGAGGGCTATGACAATGCGGCATAACATTTACTGTACGAAACTGTTTTGGCATAATCAGTTTTCGGCGAATGGTAATGTGTCAGAAACCTTATTTTGCATAATTTGTAACATCCCGAAAATCAGTTAAGTACTTAGTCCGAAATTAAGTTAGCATACAATTAATTATGACCGATTATTTTGACGCATTTATTTAGCATACTCACAGAAACGTAGGTTGGGTTAGGTTAGAACTGTGACAATAACAAAATGACCTGATACCAAATAAAGTAGGGTAGGTTTATCGATTGACCTAAACTTACTAGACTTAGGGCCGTATTAATAAACTCATCTTGACTGTGAGGCCCGTCACAAGATACGTCAAAGTAAACGCCAAACCATAGAACACTGTCATTTTTGACGCATCTCGAGACTAGCATTAGAGTTGAGATCAGTATATTAATACGGGCCATAGGTACTTACTGCAGAAAGTAGGTTTAGGTTAGGCTAGAATTGTGACCTTATCAAAACTAACTGCTTCGTTCGTTTCTGACGTTCGTCGATAATTCAGTCAAACATGACAAAACATATTTCTACAACGATTGTTTTCGGCAAAACAATTTTATGCTCATTTAATTTATGTGTAGACATGATTCGGAGCATAAGAAATATGACCGAATAATATTCGGACTAACGTAATGCTGCGTAATCAAACTATGCGTATGCGAATGTAGATGCTGCGATAACGGTATATGCACAAAGTCTAATATGGCTATATAGATTATGCCACGAAGAATTATAAATTACAAAATTATGGCACAACAGGCCGGAAGAGGCACTAAATAGGGACTAATGGAGATGATCAAGGGGAGAGCCCTTTGCCCAGCACCGTTGACAATCTGGCATCTTTTAACGGCAATTTATAGCTGGCAACAATACCTATAGCTGGCAGTATACCAGAAAGCTTTAGGTACTTAAATGTAAACAAAAAGAACACGTTATTCAGCCAATCAAGCCAAGCTCGACAAAATAGTTGTAATTGGCTTTTTAACAGTCACGTGGTTTGGTTTATTTACATTTAGTTAAGTACCTAAACCTTTCTGGTATAGTGTGATCAAAATGAGATTTTGCTTGGACGTCTCGCGTATCGAGTATTTATCCGTATCGGAACGCGGAAAGATCGCGGCGTATACAGAATTACAAAATGTAAGGGTGTAATTTAATTTCATATAGTGAGTGAAATAATCTAGCCTGCCACGCTCCGCTCCAGGGGACAGGCAGCCTTAAAGTCCGACAGCAGTGTAGGGTGGAGGCTCCAGTAAATGAACGGTTAAGCGGTTACGTGTTTTAAAAAAATAGTTTTGTTAAGAAAACAATTTTTAATAAAAATCTTGACTATCAGTATCACTTAAGAATCTATTTACCTTGATAAACGCATTTTTTGATATTTGATATATTTGCACCATTTCACGAAATTTTACTATTTAGGTGAAAAAATGGAAAAATACCCAAAACCCCCAGTGAATGAACAAGGAATTCTAGTTAATGAACGAAATAAAACCAGTAAATGAACTACCTTTATTGTATTGGTTTATTAAAGTAAAAATAAGTAGGTAGGTACCTAGATATGAAAACTTATGTGAAATCATCACTATAATTTTATATCAAAATAAAACAAGTACAAATAAAACAAAATTTGTTGAACGATTCGCATTAATTGTATGTTACGAGTATATATATGACTTTACTATTTGTCCCGACAGTAGTGATTTTAATTTACTTCACATGCCGAATTTGTGATTTTTATATTTGTATTTTTACTTATATAGTAACAAGTACAGGTACAGGTAAATCTTAAAATAAAAAAATCAACAAAAACATAGGTATTCACTGAATAAAAAACCGACAAAATCGATAAAAAAATCTTCTTAAGTAACTATGTAATTATTTTTGTAATTGAGATCAATACTAACAAGGTTTTTGGTAGGTTTACCTAAATAAAAAATCAACAAAAAATTACATAATTTTTTTTATGTCATTTTTAAGAGTTTTACTCTTAATTAGTAACTATTGTAATTACTTTTGTAATTGAGATCAATACTGTTTTAACTATTTCTTATTGGTAGGTAGGTAGCCTACTAAGATTTTCACTTATTAGGTAGACTAGAAAATTCAAAGGCGAAATTATATCCATACTTTAGGTAAGTCAACTTGCCTTTATAAAGATAAAATGCAATAAAAGCAGGATTTTCTATAGTGAACTTATTACTAGTTAAATCAATTTATAGGAACTATTTTAACATTATTATCACAATCAACGTTGGTACTTAAAACTATGCCTGCTCTCAATTATATCTTACTCACTACATAACCCGTATCATTAATAGGAATGTCAGAATCTCAGTCAAAAAGTTATAGCCTCTATTAGAAATTAAGTAATAATAATTCTCATAAATTATTCAATGTTTTCAAAGCTTACATCGGCAAAAGTAATACGCCCTCTCCTAGAGCAAGTAGGGTCGCTTAAAAATCGTATAATATCACCATAATTGACTTCAGCAATATCCTCTACAACTGGTTTCACAAAAGTGACGACGTTATCGATAACCGACCTTTTTCTCAGGAACTCTACTTTATATTTTTTCAGTGCCTGATTTACCATAAGAACTTTACCAACAAAATACCGCTTACGTCGGTCTGTATTAAAACTTACTATAACATATTTGCCACAATGAGATTCAGTGTCATCGTAATAGCAAACATTAGTATCAACAACGTTCTCCAGTTCATTCTCGTTTATCAAAATATTTGTGACATTTTGTGGCTCCAAAACTTCACGCGAGTTTTTATTAGTTTCAGTTTCTAGTTTGCGTTTTCTTGGTATTTTTTTCTCGTTCTCCTTTTCATGTTGGTCTTGAATTTCCTCAGCATCGTTCATATTTTGATCAGATTCATTTTCACATTGCTGGTTCCCATTTATGGCATTTATTGCAAGAGTATGGAAGTTTTTTGGCTTTTTCCGGGTTTCTGCTGACTTCTTCTTCGTTGTTTCCTTTCTTAATTCTCTTGCTATACGTTTTTCTTCTCTTCGCTTATTTAGTTCTTCTTCTTTCTTTCTTTTTTCATCGCTTATTTTTTGTATGTATTCCTTGTATTTTCTTCCCGTTAGTCCATAAGGCATTGCTTCCTTTTTTTTAACAGTTTTTCGCTTTTCGGGTATTGTCGGATACTTTAAAAAAGAATCCAATGGAGATTCTCCTGTATAATGGCTAGTCGAAGGAATGGTTTCTCTTTCATTAGTATCATGTTCAAGAAAAAAATCAATCAATTCTTCAGTTCGTAACAAATCAAGTCCTGTGGAGTGTCCAAACAACTCTGAGTTATTAAAGACTAAGCTGGGGTTACTTGGCAAATCAATAAGAGCACTTGATCCCGGTGAATGATTGGCTTGTCCAGCTTCTGTTGCATGAACTTGAACGACAACAGTTGTTTGATTAATGCAACTGTTATCACATGACTGATCTTGAGCTATTTCTTCAATTATTTGAATGTGAGGTGAATCACTGTCACATACTGAACTAGGAGCCACTTGTTCTTCAATCGAGTGAGAAATGCCTCTCGCTTGCTGTTGAGCATCATCAAAGCGACCGTTAGGCGAATCATTGTCACATGCTGAATTAGGAGCCACTTGTTCTTCAGTCGAGTGAGAAATGCCCCTCGCTTGCTGTGGAGCATCATCAACGTGACCGTTAGGTGAATCACTGTCACATACTAAACTCGGAGCCACTTGTTCTTCAATCGAGTGAGAAATGCCTCTCGCTTGCTGTTGAGCATCATCAAAGCGACCGTTAGGCGAATCATTGTCACATGCTGAATTAGGAGCCACTTGTTCTTCAGTCGAGTGAGAAATGCCCCTCGCTTGCTGTGGAGCATCATCAACGTGACCGTTAGGTGAATCACTGTCACATACTAAACTCGGAGCCACTTGTTCTTCAATCGAGTGAGAAATGCCTCTCGCTTGCTGTTGAGCATCATCAGTGGAGAAATCTACGTTTTGTGAATTGGTCGAGTCATGAGAAGATGCTGAGAGGTCCATCGGTAAATCTTGACTAATGGCAGGACGTTGCAATATGTTTGTTTGCCATTGATTCTCAATTTTTAATTTGCACTTTGACCACAAATCAAAATAGGAATGATTGTGTACACATTTGTTAAGGTGACACTGGATAAATTCCTTTCGTAATGTGTCCCCTATTTCAGACTCTATTACTTTCATAGTACTTCGCAAGTCACTGTGACGATCGGTGAGACAGCAAGTAGAGGTAGTACTGTTGTTTGCCAGGATTTCTTGTCTTCTAGTATTAATACATTTGGAATAATCAACTGCATTTGGATCTAGTGGATATAGGCCGCAAGCTCTAAATCCATTTATAACTATTGCGGGTCTTAATCCTTTATCATAAGCCTCTTTGAACTTCTGAGCAAAATTTTGTTTGTTGATGGGGGCGGTTGTTACCTGTTTATGTTTCCTAACCACTTTTTTCCAAGCATTTTTTATTGGTTTGAAGATAGAGACATCACAAGGTTGAAGAATATGAGTTGCATTTGGATACAGACAAAACAAAAAGATACCTTTCTCTTGGCAGAATTCAAACATATTTTGATTAATGTGAGATTTATGTCCATCAAGAAACAGTAAGACAGGTAATTGAGTTCTTTGTTGTACTAACCATTCATAAAACATTTTTATGTAAGCGTAAAAGGTTTCAGATACCATCCAACCACTGTCTGAACGTCCTATGAGCCAAGACTCCGGATGATTATTGATCACAGCAGTAGGCATTCGCTTATAAGGATAAACAACAAAAGGAGGCACATCTTTCCCATCTGCTGCAAAAGTACAAAGCACTGTAATAGACTCTTTCTCTTTGCTGGTAGCAATTTCGTAGGTGTTCTTGTAGTTTCTAGGGCCAAGTATAATACCAGTCTTAGGACAAGTCATAACCCCAGTTTCATCAGTATTGAAAATTCTGCTAGGATCATTTTTAATATCTGTCAAATTTTCTTCTTCCAAAAAACTATTTAGTTCAGAAAACCACTTTCTAATACATTCTTCAGTTACTGCAGCTCTAGCTTTTGAAATAATTTCAGAGTTTCGTTTTGTAATTTCAGGATAGCGATTTAAAAAAAGTGCTAGCCATTTTTTACCAGGTCGATTATTTGTAAATTTAGTAGTTCTTTGGCTTTTATTCAAAAAATCTTGCACTGTATCGTAAACTTCTTCCGGATGCATAGGAAAACCTAGCTTAGCTTTGTTTAATATCCATTGTGCTAGCTTAGCTTCTTCATTATAAGCCAATTCCGGAGGAGGGCCCATTTGCCGTTGCCATGGTACTCTCTGGTTTATTTTATTACTCAGAGTAGATTTTGGTATTTGGTATGCAGTGCTCGCTTTACAGAGTGATAATTGTCCATTTGAAATAGCTTGTAACGCTTTTTCAAGGGATTCCTGCGTGTATTTAAACCGTTGATATTTTTTTATATTCCCATCCATTTCGCTAAAACAAAAATAAATTCTGAAGTAGGTATAAATTGCTTAAATTATAGTTTTTCTAAGTAAAACCAGCAAATAATTTAGACATATTTTGTTTTCAACGGTTTATAACAAAGGTTCATTAACTGGTTTCGAAAATGTAGTAAGTGAACTAGGGGCAATGATTTAAGTTCATTCACTGGTTTCTTAACTCTAGTGAATGAACTATAATTATTGTCCCTAGTTCATTTACTAGATTTTCAAATCCAGTGAATGAACCTACGTTATAAAGTATTTTTAAATACTGTTCGAACACTAGATACAAGATTGACAATCTATTTGTGGTTTCATTTCTGTAATTGCAATCTTATTCCAACCAGTCAAATGTTAGAAATCGCTTAAAGAGAATATTTATGTGATGCTAGTGAATGAACACCCCCGTTTATTCACTGGGTTTGTGTGTTTATAGAGCTCCAGTTATAGAACACCTGTTAATTTAGAATAAATTGCGACAAGTATATACTGATCACCTCGTAAAAAGTTCATGTAACCTATCCCAATCTACAATAAACTCGCAAAATTTATAAAAACTACGTATTAAAGGTACAGGGTAACAAATAATCATAACGTGACTCACCTGACTCCTTAATTCTGGCCCAAACAAAGAAAAAACACAACCACATCGACTACTTCTCTCAACCGCCATGCTGTCACTAATGCGTCAGAGTTGAAAAATATGTTGCCATCATTTTCTTAATAATGTTGCGAACCGACAAAAAAAATCATGATATGGAAGAAATTCACAGAATATTTATTTTTGAGAAAAACGTATCTAAAAAGTACGTTTTGTTCATTCACTGGAACTGTTCATTTACTGGAGCCTCCACCCTATATGTTGTGTGTATGTTGAGTTAATACGCTCCCCAGTGCCCACGTGGAAGCGTCACCGCAAACTGCTCAACCCGACCTTCAGCCAACACGTGCTGGATGGTTTCCTGGTGATCTTCAACAAGCAGTCAGCGCTATTGGCGCAAGACCTAGAGCCTATGGCTGGCACCGGTGACTTCGACCCGAGGGAGTACTTCACTGAGCGAACACTGGAGACTGTATGCCGTAAGTGCTGTTTCTTTTAGTGGTGTTCTTTTACTTAGGTTAGTCATAGGTTCCCAAAGTGGTCTCTACCGCCCCCCAGTGGTCGCTAAGGGGGACGGCAAGGCCCTCAGAAAAAAAATAGTCCTGAAGATATTCAGGGAGGCGCTAAGGTGAGGCGGGGCTAAGGGGGCTATGGGCCTTGAATATCCATATCTGAGGTCACAATTATTAAAAGTGGCCGCCTTTTAGATTATTTTTTTGTTACTGATCCAATTGCCCTGAAAATCGATATCTGAGGGTCCCTGGGGACTATAGATACGGACCCGTAATCAGAATAAAAACAAGTGGACACCTATTTGAACTTTTGAAGTGTTAACTTCTTATGGGAGGGTAAACCGCTTCGTTACGTAACCCGTTACGGCGCCAGCATAGAGGGAGTATTAACAATTTCAATATTAAGCGGTTATAACTTCTGTTGGGCGTCCCGAGACGCGTTTTTTTCTTTTAATTGTCACTAAAAATTCAACCGGCTATATATTCCGATTCAAAAGATTATTTTTAAAGTTAGGACGAACAGAGAATGATGGCTTTGTAGCTACTGTATGTCAGTTTAGGTGAAATCTTGTGTCGGTTGTCGCGGTGTCGGTAGGCTGAAATTTGGACCACATCTAAATGTAAACACTATGATGAAACGCTAGTTAGCGTAGTGCATCTAGGCAGGGCCCTCTGAGCGCTGAAGGATCAGCTAGTTGCAACAAACAAGCCAAAAACATCTTAAGTGGACGACCGCGAACGTCCCTGACTGTACTTAGAGAGCAATTGATTATCTACCTACTAGGTAATGCCGTATCTTTCTGATTTATATATAAACTAATAAGAAGTATAAACAGAACTTAAGGAAACACAATGAATAATAATTAGCAAAATTGAGGCACGTGATAATTCTGTAAGTTTACTTGATTGTAGGAAAAACCGAATCGATACCCATTAGCTGGTGTAACTGTGTATCGCGTTATTATTTCGAGCAAAGCAGGTAAAGATGACAAGATATCTTGGAGTCAAAGGTGACTTCTATTTAACATGTAATCAGTACAAGGAAAAGAGATTTGATCATGGGGGCCTCTAACGGGCTAATACTACATATACAGCGATACATACATGTGTAGGCTTATAGTCCGCTGGATTTCGGCCTGTCAGGGCCTTTCTAGTTTGACTACGAAACCCAAAACATAATGTTACTGTTTGTTTAAGAAACGGCGGTGGGCATCTCATTGGACGACAAATCAGTTATTGACCAAAATTACAAGGCTGCTGTCGAAACTGCGTTCGACGTTCTGGCTTTCCGACTAGCTAGTTTCTGGCTGCACCCCGACTTTATCTATGGTCTGACGTCGACGAAGAAGACGGAAGATGAAGCAATGGCTGTCCTTCACAAGATGTCTAGGAGTGTACGTATTTTACTTACAGACATGTCCCTTCAGCTACACGTTAACGCTGTAAGATATCTTGTGCCTCTCACACACCCTTCTTCTCCTTTTGCCCAAGCAGTATTCGTATTGTTGTGGGCCGGTGTGAAGATATAAGACAACTAGTAGAGGATCCGAATGGCAGACGACCTTCACCGGGGTGTTTATTCGATAAAAAGTATTTTATATATCAAATTTAATATGTTAAGTAATATACTGGACTGATTTTTTTCAGCCTACCAATTCGCCATATATTACTGAACATATTAAATTGGATATAGAATACTTTATAAATGACTCTCACAAATGACTTAAAATTAAACTTCTTGCGGGGTTCCAACCACTCGACCCTAACAAGTGAAACCCAGTGAGGTAACTCTTACTGAATTTGTAACAATATACGTAACTAAATACTCGTGGTAATCCTACAAACATTAGCCCTAACCAGGGATCAAAACTGGGACGACTAATTTTGAAGGCTGCAATGTGGCCGAGTCGTAAAAAATAGTGTGTATTACATGGTACTTACTGGTATACATGGTTTAAGCCGTTTCATACCTGTGTGTACTTGTACTGATTGTTAAACAGGTATATAAATATAGTTAAGAATCGGTGACGTGGTAACTGGCGATAACTTGATTTTGAGTTCAACGACTTTGAACAAAAAACCCGCCCAAACGCATCGCCAGCCAGCTTTAACACAAAACACAAACAAGTACTTTCTAAAACTTTTTTTTAATAAGTAATATGAAACTCTAACTAAAACTTAAAACATTTTACGTAAACATTATATTAATGTTGATTGTGTTATGTTCTTAGGAGTAAAATCAAAATTTTATTACTACTTACGGGTATATGCCTACTGTTGTTATTGAATTCAAAGATTTCGTTTTTGGATAAATTGCAAAGAGTAACTCAGCATGTTACTAAAAGGCCAGCATAGACAGGCTAGGAAATTCTCCTCTAATATTCCTAATGCACACTCCGACTCTACCACACGTCTGTATTGTCTGTTACTTCTGTAAGCCCTTGGCCGTTGGGCGTTGTCTTTACGTAGTCTCTGAGAGGAACCGCTTCTGGAAAAGGTCTACATTCAGCCTGCATAATTATGTTGGCAGAGCCCCCTGGTCTGTGAAACCCTTTCATCACTTCTCTTTTTGATTTCAGGTTTTATACAAAAGGAGGGCTGAAAGACAACAAGCAAAATCGGCTAACACATCATGTAAGTAACATTAGTAGTTATGTACATACCAGCTACAAAAACAACCATTTTATTCTATTAAAAATACATTCCTTTTTATACCCGGGGGAAATACCTGTGCATACTTACCCGCCCCGGCGGGGCCAGAGCGTAAATATGTCCGACTTTTTCCAATGACAAAAACATTTTTTTAACAGCTCGCCTCTCGATTATTTATTGAATTATTAACTAGGGAACTTAATGCTAATGAGTTGTAATGGTAGTAACAGCCGTTATTTCTTTTGCAGCTCGTCGCTTTATAGCATTTTTGGATCTACTCTTGGACATGGCAGAAGACGGTCTGTTCACCGACGAACAGATCCAGCAAGAACTGGACACGCTCATAGCAGCTGGCCACGACACGTCGTCCAGGGCTCTCACCACTATCCTGGTGCTCGTGGGCTCTTACCCTGAAGTCCAGGAGAAGTTATATAACGAGTAAGTCATTCATCCGTTCATTAATTAATTCATTCATTCTTTTATTCATTTCCTTTATTCATTTTTCGTCCAACAAAAATAAACGATAAATGAGGGGTGTCACAAGTTTAACGTGTGTAACTGTGTGTCTTTTGGTCTGTGCTGTGTGTCTGTGGCGTCGTAGCTTCCAAACGGATGGTCCGAAATGGGCGCATTTTTTTCTAAATAAACCCACTTTAATCGCTATGATCTGAACTAGATGTCATGAAAATCGGATAGGCCGTTTATGAAATAGCAGCTCTGAAAGAAGGGGTCACCACTATATCAAGGTATTTTATCTATTACAAATTATGATAACAGTATAACTTCGGCATCTTGTTATGATTTAAAAAAGTGGAATGTAGCTTGGTTGTCCTTCGGCATACCAAAGGACCCGTTGTACAAGTCTTGGGCGCCCATGTACAGTAGGGGATCCGAATACGAGACGATCTTCACCCAGCTGGACTAATAATATGTTTCAGCCTACCTATTCGCCATATACTTATTACTGATGCAAAATACTTTTTACATCACACTTTCACGGAAACAGTATCTAAACATACAGGTTAACTGGGCCGTAAGCCCCATATAAAACCCTCGACCTTTTTTTTTCCATGAAAACCTAGGTCGGTAAGTAATTAGGTTGGTTGTACGTTATTTTACAGACTGAATTTGTTTAGAATTTCATTTCATATAAATTTTTTCTCGTATTATCATTTCATAGAATAATCAATATGTAGAATAATTACTTTGAAGACATTTAAATCATCGTTTTTTATTTCCAATAAAAATCAATGTTTCTTTTTTCATATCATAGAATAGCAAATTAAATATTCTTTGTTCTAATATTATTTATTTAAAATATAAAAAAATAACCTCGAAGACTATGGCGGGAGCTTGCTTCGCTTCGCTCCCGCCATAGCCTTCTAACCTAACCTATTCAAGTCGGTTCTGCCCAGAGAGGTCTTGGTCGCTCGCTTCGCTCTCTCGCTCACTCATATTTATATCATAATATAGTATTTATTATGAAAAAATACACTGACCAAACAATATTCGCTAAAAAACAAATATTTTGTTTGATAAGTTTGTGTAATGAAAAAATAAAATTATAAAATTCATTGAATTGATTTTCTGTGGAATGTGTTATTTCAAGTAAATAGTTTAAAAAATAATAATATTCGAAGCAAAAATACAAGGACCAAATAGTATATGAAACATTTTCTGTGAAACAAAATTCTGTAATTTTTCTGTCTGTAAAACAAGGGGACACCAATTAGGTTAACTGGGCCGTAAGCCCCATAATTATAAAACCCTCGACCTTTTTTTTTTCATGAAAACCTAGGTCAGTAAGTATTTTTTTTTTAGTAAGTATTTTATAGCGCAGCACACCGTTCATGCAAGTTCAAGCAAGGAGTTTACACGAAATTGAAAAATTGTTTTAAAATGTTATCTAAACAGTAATTTCATTGCAATCTCGCTACATGTTATAAATTTTAATAAATAACTTTATACTAGAGCCCCGGTCGTAATTCCTTACTTACCGCCCTTAAAACACAATGTACTATTAGCGAATAAACAGCTGGATGAAGGTCGTCTCCTTTTCGGATCTTAGACTAAACTGGTGAAATTACTAGCATAGAGGCATTCCAATTTAGTCCATTTCTCTTTAGATTGTAGTCTTAAGATCACAGAGCCCTATGGATCACAGATCCCATTCAAAAAAAAGAGGAAAGACTACAATCTCAAGACAGCACTTCTAACTCTAAATGCGTTGCTAACTGAGCACTAAGATGGAATGCCTAGTGCGAAAACTGTTGCTTGCTGATAACTTAAAGTATAAGGAACCTGCACACGGTCCTGCAACCACTACTAATACTAGTGTATTGAGTTACCGATAGTACTAACTAGATGTCTGGACTATTTTTTATTAGAACGCCGTGGTCAAACAAACTAAAATAATAATTTCAAGTAAATATCATCATATCAGAATGTGAAGATTAACCCCCTTCTTTCTTTCTTTGTCACTTAGTGTCCAATTCAAACACCACAATGACAGATAAGGACGAACCATAGAATTTTAAGCACACTTTAGCTATTGCGCGTTTATGAATAAATAAGAGGGTAGAACTTTTTAATTACTTTTGAACCGCGTGCTCTATTCTACTCAGCAAAACAATATTGCTTTTGACATGTTATTGTATTGTTTTAACACCCATTTTCGCCATTATTATCAAGTAAATTAGAGTTATCATAACGTTATGCCATAATCTATACGGCTTTACCGAGTAAATCAGAGCCCTATACCTTGTCTATTTAACAGAGTTAATACTAGAAAACAGAGAATGCACGTAATTGGTCAGCGATAAGGACGATGCACAGGCACAAGGTAGGTTTACATGCCTGTCAAAGTTTAGTCAACATCTGTCGCTCGTACGGTGCGGACGCTTTCAAGTGCTTATCTTTGGTTACAATTTTAATTTATTTTATTTAATAATTTATTTCTATGTATATATATACCTACTACTTCTCTTTCTCATCATCACCCATACTTGTACTTGTATGGCCTGTACTATACGTCCCACTGCACTGCAGGGCACATATTTAAATATTATTATCTACGACTTTAAATTACATAATTACGACTTATAGATGAATTAACATGACATGACAATGTCATGTTATCAGTAAGTTAATTATTTGAGGTGCCTCTAACTACAAACAAAAATAACGAGAAATATTACGAATATTTTAACAACAGGCGGCATGTAAGCCGAGCCCGCCATCGACGTGCGTTTGTTGACGCCCACTGGCAGTTTCTTGTCCCTTTCATTTTCATACAAAAGTGCAACAGAGACAACGCTTTGTTAACTCTGTTACATAGACAGGGTATAGATATCCGTTAAGTAAGATCAGGACCTCTGTTCTAGGCGGTAAAGTCCAAATCCTATTTGACCTGTTATGGTATTGTTTTGAACTCGGCCGCCATTACCGTCAAGTAAATAAGAGCTATCAAAACGTTGTCGATTTCAAGGTCAAAACCGATATGGTTTTTACCGTGTTAAATAGAGGCCCAGATTCCTTAAAATGTAGGGACGACTGCTACTTATTTTATTTATGCAAATACAATAAACTTGTTTGAAAAAATGCGCGTTAAATTTTTTGCCTCGAGTTCGCGACCTAATGTCAATAACTGGTTTAGCCACACCGACGCATACGTAACCAAACCGGCATCGGCAGCGGGTAACCACCTTAATCTGGTGACGATTATGGCTGATTAACATTGGTACAGCAAAAGCTTGCCAGAAGTACATTGCGTCGTTACAATCACAGAACAGAAAAAACAGTAGAAGTGTCAAGTGGGCGTGTCGCATGGTTATGTGGAGTTCCACGCAACCTACCTTAATTTTGTTTGCCGCGATCGCTTATTTCGATATTTCTAAAATAGGAAATAAATCTAGAAGCATGCCTTATTGTGCTATTTTAATTTTGTTTGCCGCGATCGCTTATTTCGATATTTCTAAAATAGGAAATAAATCCAGAAGCATGCCTTATTTTGCTATTTTGGAAGGTAAAAACGATAGCCGCACCAAAAACATTTTCCATGGGGACGTGTTGTTCGATAGTTTGAGTATTGGCGACAACATGTCTGATACTAAGCGAAGCTCAAGCCACTTCCATAGTTTTTTCTATTCCGTGGTTACGCTAGCTCTCGCCTCAAACATGAACTTGAGGACCAACTCGTCTATGTACTTCTACTAGCATGCTTTTGCTGGACCAATATTAATTAACTATTACCTATAGTCAGAGATCGGACAAAACTGAATAAATATTACAAAGACGTGAGGAGTGGTCATTAATATTAATGTATTTAATTTTTCTCCATTAATATGTGTATTGCAAACGGAGCTTTTCACCTCATAAGATTATTTTAGCCGTGTAAAGGAATAAACTAACCATGGAACATTTATAAAAAATACTGATTATTTGCTTTAATAAATCTTCACAATAACAAGTCTTTGTATATTTATCTTGCAAAGGATCATTATTTTCGAATAAGTAATCAATTAATGTAATTTAAATTGTTTAATTAAAATCTTTGGAGTCATGCCCACATTATTGCAAGTAATGACGCCCTTTTGTCCGATCTCTTATTATGGTGGATGAATACATTCTAGGGTACCATACCCGAAGGGTATCCCAATGGGCCCCTTTAGATATACCTCCGTTTTCCGTTTCTCCTTCCGTTCGTTCTAATTTTAAACAGCTGTTTGAATCTTTTGAACCGTAATAGATCGTGTTTTTTTTTCTTGTCAGGCTTATGCACAACAATCACAGTTCTGTTAGCAGCAAAATTTTTTTTAGTGTTTCTCTCGATCATTAGGGTACCTCAAGTCTTAGTTTTGATTTTATAGCCTTGAAATATTGATGAACTCTTGTTTCAGAATAATGACGATAGTGGGGCCTACAGCAGACCCGGACAAGGAACATCTGGTCAAGCTGGTTTACACGGAAGCCGTGGTCAAGGAGGCGCTGCGGGTCAGTCCAGTCACCCCCATCATCGCCAGGGATGTGGAAAAAGAAGTCAAACTTAGTAAGCATATATCTTCACACGTTGAAACAACTTGGTCTGATTCTGATTTATGAGGGTATTATTTCGAAACACCTTTTAACGAATGTATCGTTACGCAGAATTTTGCATTTCCTCGAAAGGCATGTCTCCGCGAGGATAAGGAACTAAGAATAAGTAAGGCTAAAGAAGTAAGGACTGGTAAGGATAAGGATGTAAGGTTTTACCTATTTCACCGTTACAGAGAACTACACCCTTCCGGCTGGCAGTGGTTGCGTGGTGACGTTCTGGGGCATCCACCGGCTGCCGATCTGGGGCTCGGACCGGTTAGAGTTCCGGCCGGAGCGCTGGCTGGACCCTGCCACGCTTCCCCAGAGCCCTGGTGCTTACTGCGCTTTCAGCATCGGCAGGAGAAACTGCATAGGTTCGTAGTTACCTAAGTTTTATCGTCAATTGGATCACCGGACGAACGTTACTGACTTTATAACTCCATAATATGATTCCCCTCATTTTACAGACACTCATTTCTTATAAAGTATCCCTTTGCAGAATATTCGATTCATAGAAAGCTATTTTCTGTTGAACCCATGACGATTTCTTCCCGTATCGTTATCCAAAATATGATTCACGTAGCGTAGATTAGACTTGTTACCATCACAAGATTTCTATGAAATGAAAATTCTGTGAAGTGATTCATTCTATGAAATGAGTGTCGGTGAAACATCTTCATAGGTACTCTTCTCCTCGTCTCACACAAAGTGATGTCAGCACCGACACATTATCTCTGCTTTGAATTTATCATCTGTCAACTCATTGCTCACATCTTTAGTCTTCCTTTATACATACTTCCACATTTATATACATCATTGTCGTGACGTACAATGCAAGAGGTCCCATTCTCTAGTTACCAATAACGATACTACCGAAACGTACTTTCAGGGTTGTTTTATCAATTCTATGCAAATGTAAGCTCAGTAAAATTTACTGTTGGTAGGACCTTAGCGCTGTCCGTCCGGATTGCTACCGGCATTTTACCCTTTAACTTACGACACTGCTGGCACTGCTATATTCCGGTGTGGGGATAAGACAACAGTAACTGCTGAAATGACTAGCATAAAGGTATTCCATCTTGGTCCTGAGGGACAGTAACACATATGGAATCAGGGCCATAGTGGGGTCTTGATAAAGTCATGTTGGCTGTGATCCCCGTCTTAAAACACGTCAAGAATGACAGTTTTCTATCGCCTGACGTTTACTTTGACGTACCTTAAGACGGGAATATACATTTTAATACGGCCCTTATGTATGCAGTCAAGAGATTGTAGTCGTGAGGATTCAAATGGCTATGGGTCCTATATGGGTTTTTATGTTGTTTAGCCTAATGTACTGTATTGTGTTGATAAACAAAAAAAACATTTAATATTTTTATGTATTATTTTATTATATCTCACTTCAGGTAACCGTCTAATTGCCATAAAATAAATCAATTGAACTTTTATTATGGCTGATACCGAATTTGTTACAGGAAAGAACTACGCCATGATGGCTGTGAAGACCTTGGTGGTTCACTTGGTGCGCAAGTACCGGATAACAGCTGACTACAGCAAGGTGAAGCGCAAATACGACTTGCTGCTTAAATTCGTGGCCGGACATCACATGTCCTTAGAACTAAGGCAGTAGATATGCGCAACTTAATAGGCGATGTAATAAATAACTAAAATATATCCTAAAATACCGGGTGAAGAGAGCGAGTAAAAAAGAAATACAATTTTCAAAGAGATTTTTAGTGCTGTCGATTACAAGGAGACGTATCCATTTTTTGACATTGTTACAATGCAATAAGGTGATAAAGGGGATACATCCTTTTGTTGTTTAACGTGTATTTTATTGAAGACACCAATATTATTTTAGTTTCTAATTGGCTAATTAGTAATAGATTACAAATCAAAGTAGTGTATTTAGTGTATTTAGTATTTATTATTTTGTAATGTGATCGTGATGACACGATTTAGTTATCAATTAATATTTATTGTTAAACATTAACTCATTAATAATGAGGCGGTAGTGGTTTTTATATCGCTTGCACAGGTTAATATGATGTAGGTATCCTATGAAAGATAGGATTATAAAACGTTATTTGTTTAACTGTGAGCAAGCACCCCTTGCCACTTTTACTTAAGTATACTTAGTTTAATTCATAATTCAGTTAAGGAATATTTAATAAAAGATACTTTGTCTTTCAAAAGTGTTTATTTAAAATCCCACGAAACTTTACCACGGAATTTAATACAGGCTTTCCATTTTAGTAAAATAATATTGTTCACTACTACAGCAAAACTTGTAAATAACATAGCAGAACTCACTTAGTTAATATATTCTATTAAGTTATTAAAACCTGCCAAATTCCATTCAGTGAAATGGTCAGAAAATGAATCTAGTAGCTCTATTCTAAACTGTTAAACTAAATTGCTTTCGACATGTCAATGTGATCGTATTGTCAATGTGGACCTAGCTCTTATTTACTACACATGAATGCGCGACCGAGTCGAAAACAAACCTCAAAGTTCATCGGCGTAAAGTCGGATGCCCATCGGGTTTTTACAAGGTGTCAGTTTTATGGTGGGTGTGCCCAGGAACTACATGACCTCATCCCACCCTCCACTTTATCCCATCGGTCGTTCAGACGCCGGGAGGGCTTCCATTCGCTTGTAGGTGAATTTCCAATGGTTCGGACGCAGCGTTTTGCTGCGTCATTTCTTATTCGCACTGCCAAAGAGTGAAATGCTCTCCCTGCGCCTGTATTCCCGGAATCGTATAACATTGGTTATATCAAGCAAGAGTGAATGTGTACCATCCTCGACCTCGTCGTCACTTAACACCGGGTGAGACTGAGCTCAAATACAAACCGAAATTCTATAAAAAAAAGGTAATAACAATATTCAAAAGCAACGTGGTTTTACCGAGTACAATAATAGAGCCCCCCACGGAAGCTCACGGCCTCAAATAATTCAACTGAAGTGATATAATAACTATCGAGATGGCTAAGGTTTATTGTGGACGTCCTTTTAAGTATTCCCTTCAACATACAAAAACGGGACGCGTTAAGGAGACCGTTAATGCCTGTAAATTCTAACCCATTTCAACAAAAATATGCTTGAAGTGTCAATGTCATTAGAGATGCCAAGTCATTGGCAACTAATAGAAATCTTAACCTATCTTAAGGTACAAAGTCAATCTGACATTCTACTCCTTTACCATTCTTAACCTTATTGACTTATTGTTGTAGAATGTCAGATTGACTTTGTACCTCATCTTAGGTACCTCTAGGTACAAAGTCAATCTGACGTTCTACTCCTTTACCATTCTTAACCTTATTGACTTATTGTTGTAGAATGTCAGATTGACTTTCTACCTCACCTTAGGTACCTCTAGGTACAAAGTCAATCTGACGTTCTACTCCTTTACCATTCTTAACCTTATTGACTTATTGTTGTAGAATGTCAGATTGACTTTGTACCTCACCTTAGGTACCTCTAGGTACAAAGTCAATCTGTCATTCTACTCCTTTACCATTCTTAACCTTATTGACTTATTGTTGTAGAATGTCAGATTGACTTTGTACCTCACCTTAGGTACAAAGTCAATCTGACATTCTGCAACAATAAGTCTAAAAGGTTAAGATTTCTATTAGTTGCCAATGACTTGGCATCTCTAATGACATTGACACTTCAAGCATATTTTTGTTGAAATGGGTCAGAATTTACAGGCATTAACGGTCTCCTTAACGCGTCCCGTTTTTGTATGTTGAAGGGAATACTTACTTGGACGTCCACAATAAACGTTAGCCATCTCGATAGTTATTATATCACTTCAGTTGAATTGTTTGAGGCCGTGAGCTTCCGTGGGGGGCTCTATTATTGTACTCGGTAAAACCACGTTGCTTTTGAATATTGTTATCACCTTTTTTTTTTATAGAAATTCGGTTTGTATTTGACCTCAGTCTCACCCAGTGTTAAGTGACGACGAGGTCGAGGATGGTACACATTCACTCTTGCCTTGATATGCCTTGATAAAAAAAAAACGGTCACAAAGTCTTTCACTATACGATATCTTCCATTAAGATCTACTTTCTTCTCTCCAATGAGATGTAGTGTCCAGAATGAGGCTTCAACATAAGGTCTAGTTTCAGCTGCAACTTTGAAATGTCAGATTTAAATCTGAAGTTCCTTATAAGGTGCACGAGGGTCGTCTTCATACCCATCAGAGCATAATTTTTACCTGCAATCAAAAAAAAAATGTATTGTCCTTTTTAAATAAAATAATTAATACACCAAGTAAGGCACGTATTACTGATCGAGTATGCATTTACCGTCGTTAACTACCTACACTAGTTGAGTAATTTGTATTTTAACTAGAGTGACACGAGTTTATTTATACCGCTTTAAATTTATCTTAAAAAAATAAATATTTA
Source organism: Acleris sparsana (assembly GCA_923062465.1). Taxonomy (NCBI): domain Eukaryota; kingdom Metazoa; phylum Arthropoda; class Insecta; order Lepidoptera; family Tortricidae; genus Acleris; species Acleris sparsana. The sequence continues at coordinate 9,216,942 of OV281307.1, read as the reverse complement.
ACAAACAAATTTGGTAACCAAACGAACCAAATTACCACCATTATTCGATAATCATGTGCGTTCAAACATCAAGTGAGGTAGCGATGATTATACACTTGATCTTTACTTTTACATTAAGTTTAAGATTAAATAACTATTTACTATAGGTACGTTTTGTTCAATAAAAAGACGCTTGATGAATATTTGAGGTAATGTGTCAAACAGTACTATTTGGTTTACAACTTGGACATTTCAATTGACACAGGCTTAACTAAGTCTATAATTACATATGTAAATATAGACTTACAACTTGAATGAGAGCCGGAGTATGCATGAGGTGCGGGGGGAGGGCAAAGGTGACTAGTCGAGATTTTTCGTACAGTCGAGTTAATCGCTGTGACAATTTATGTATGGCAGTTTAAATATGACATTAAATAGACAAGGTACTAAAGTGTACACATATTTATGAACTTGACTGTACATCACCCCCGCACCTCATGCCTACCTCGGCTCTCAATTAGGTTAACCACAGAGCCCTTGTGGAAAAAGGTTTATCCGAAAATATTCCTTGATCAAGTTACAAGTATAGTGAAAGTAAGATGAGAAGTCAACCCGTCAGGGGGTTGACCTGTCATCACAGTACAGTAAAGTTTATAACTTATTCTTGCTTTGAAGTTATAGTTATTTGAAATGACACATGTCAGTACCTCTTATCTTTCTTTCACTATAGGCGCATCAGAGAGAGTAAGTGATTCTTTTCGCAAGGAATGTGTTTGAGAGATGGGGAGGCTAGTGACCGTCAGTTCCATGGCTCCGCTACTTTTCCCAACGCGGGTGAAGAAGTACAGCGTTAGTCTAATTAGGTTAATAATGATAACGTAAATATTATATAATATACCAATACAATTCCGTTTGCCAATGCTGAAGGCAGAAAACGCAGCGTGGTGCTCCGGGATCCGTGACTTGTCCAGCCACCGTTCTGGAATGAACTGGTCAGCGTCGTTTCCCCAAGCTTTAAGTCGCTGCAGAGCGTAGAAGGAGAGGAATACTCCAGCACCAGCTGGCAACGTGTAGTCCTCTAAAAAAGGAACATTCTTGAATAGGTATAATTACTTAGTAGGTCTAAAAAGTATATATAGGTAAGAAGGAAAATAAGGGGGCTGGTAAACCATCAACGTTTCACGGTGATGAGTTGGCAACTATAATTCCTGTATTACTGATAGTTGCCCGGTAAACAGTGCTGTTAAGAAGTTGTAAGTCTAACTGGCCCCTAATAATGGCATCATCATCATCATCATGTCAGCCGAAAGACGTCCACTGCTGGAAATAGGCCTCCTCCGCGGACCGGAAGACGAGCTGTAGGTAGGCCTCCAACAAGATGGAGTGACGACCTCGTCAGGATCGCAGGACCGCGGTGGATGCGAAAAGCACAAGACCGGTCTAAGTGGAGAGCCTTGGGGGAGGCCTATGTCCTAATAATGGCAAGTGGTAAATAAATAAAACAGATTCTAATCACTAATATAGTATCCTGGTGAAATTCCCTGTATCATACTTAATTTGATGTTCTCCGTTAGTTTTCTCACAACGAACGGTGCTATGGGGTACAGCCGCAGGGTCTCCTTCAGCACTGCTTCCAAGTACACCAGCCTCTGCAAGTGCTGCTTCTCTACATCGTTATCTCCAACGACTTCTTCAACCCTAAAATATATAGGACATTTGTTAATTATCTTCCTTACGCCAAGGTTTTTACGGTTCCGTACCCACAGGATGCCAACCAGACCCTATTACTAAGGGATGCGTAACGATCGATATAAAAATATTTCCTATAAAATCAGTCGCTATAACGCTCATTTGATATAATTATTGAATTGTATAACAACATTTAATAGATTTAAATATGACATAATTATCATTTAATATAATTATCATTTGATCTAAAAAATGTTTTTTATAACATACTTTAAGTATAATGCATATTTACTATAATCAACTTATGATATAAAGTTAATTTCATATAAAGTACAGTTGGTATAAAAAAATACTGTCTATACTAAGTCGTGTCCAACCACAAGGGTCGGTTTGTTAGTTACCTATTGTGACCCTACAGAGCGGTAACTCCTAGGTCTCAACTAATATACAGTGTGTTTTTTTGGTCGACAACTATCCAAAACAGGAGACATAGTACAATTAATGCTAAAATAATTAAAATTATATTTTTTTGAGCTCAGAAACATGAATATAGTAACCCCTATTGTGGAAGTTGCTGGCCAAAAAAACATCCTGTATAGGTTCGGTTAGGTTAGAATTGTGTCCTAAATAGTATTTTAACATATCGTGTAAATTTTTAGTCTTAATGTCTTTGCTACGTAAATAATCATAGGCGTTACAATTATTTTAAATATGTGGCAATAAAAAATAATATACCGCATGATAGTCATACAATATGATTTTTATACAAAATGAAGATTATACCAAATGATGTTAATAATAAATAAATGATATACCAAATGATAGTTATAGTAAATAAAAATAGATATTTTGATAATATACCAATCGTTTATTATATAAAATGAGTGATTGTATCCTTTAAAATTATATCAAATGTTATTATATTAAATGAAATTATATTAATTATTTTTATACCGATCATTACACACCCATTACTAAGTCTTCGCTGTCCGTCTATCTGTCTGTCAGTCTGTCGGTCCGCGAGCTGTACCTATCTCATAACCAGATAGGTAGACAGTTAGTAGAAAAATTTCATTGTCTGTATTAGGTACTAAGTAAAGTCTCTATGCATAATTATAAAAAGGTTTTTGTGTTTTCGGTAACATTGCAAAAACCGATGAAAAAGGTTACCTATATTGAGTTCGAAAAAAGTTTGTCCGCTGTTTCGTTTGTCCGAAAATCATTTTTCTCTGAAAGCTTTTTACTTTCCTGGGTTGTTATAAAACTAACCTAACCTAACCTACGTTCTGTAGGTAACCTAGGTTCAGAGAAAATTGTTTTTCGGACAAATGCAAGTTTCGGACAAACGAACCAGCGGACAAGTTTTTCGAAACATCGATAAGTTACCATCCAACCGTATCAAGTTTTTTCCAATTACGAGATTATTCAAGTCCCGGAGATTCGGAAGCCGTACGGTCGAACTCAGAAGTACTTGTAGATTGTTACTTGTCGCAACTAATGGCAAATTATATTCTACCACTCTTACCGTTTACGTTACTATGACAAGGTACTAAAAGTACGAAGCACACAGGCCGCCTGATGATAAATGGAATCGGTGACCTAAGGCATTCTCAAGACTGTAGTGAGGTCACCAAAGCGGATACAGCTGATGTCGTTCGTTCTTCATCTTATCAGATGATTAATGTTACGATGCTAAATAATTAATAGTATCAACCTTGACATTTATAATACATTAATATTACGATTCATTATCGTAAGTTCCACACCATTAACCCTAAGCCTAGATAATGAATAGAAACCCAAATAATAAGCAGAATGTTTTCCCAATAAAGCATTCAGTAATCAGTAGGTATTCTCCTCGACTATTGAGTTGTCATTTCAACCTAGTCACCCTACATTATGGCGACCTTGCCAGAATACAATTACAAAACTGCAATCCTAACGCTGCTTAGGCATTGCCTAGCCTGACTAAGGTAGACTACCTCTATGCTAGTAATTTCTCCGGTTGTCTTATCCTCACACCCGAACAAAACAATGCGAATACTGCTGGGCGGTAAGTAAAAGTACAAGATGGTGCAGCGATCCAGACTGACCCTGTAAAAGGTCCTACCAACACTATGCGTCGCCCTAGGCACTTTTTGCCTCGTACAGTGAAACTGTGGAATGAACTCCTTTCGGCAGTATTTCTTACCAGTTGTGACATGATGTTTTCAAGAAAAGAACTTTAATTTCCCTAATTTGCCGGGAACCGACCGACAACTCTTCTTGAGATGCTGGACATGCTGGTGTTAATGGTTGGTGGTAATTACTTCCCATCAGGTAGCCCGTATGTTCGTTTGCCTCCCTCTCTTATAAAAGAACGATGGTAGGTACTCACTCGCGAAATACACGTTCTTGTACAGCGGGATGCGACCCCAGCAGTATCAGAGCATACATGGTCGTACTGGCAGAAGTGTCGTGGCCTGCGACGATGATAGTGTCCACCTCTTCTCTGATCTCCTGGTCGGTGAGCAGTCCACCCTCGCCCGAGCATTCAATTATGAGGTCTATGAATGCCTTAAATTTGGGACCTCTGGACTTCTCATTGACAAATGACGTATCTTTGCCCAGATCATTTTTTCGCATTTGCAGTACCTAAAATTAAGAAATAACTTATTAATCATCTTTAACCCTCCGGTGGCTTTGGGATTACACGAGTTCCCAAGAATTGGGAGCCTTGATCACTGGGAGGAATTAACGTAGCGACCACAATTTATAAGTGGGTTAATGTTACAGGAAAATATTTGTATAGCGAAGTCCTATCCCACAGCAGCCACTAGGTAAATATCAGAGGAGAGAGAGTAAGGCCGGTTGTAGGAGGTAGGCGGTTAGAGAACATTCCCACAAAATGCACCGTGTAACGCATTTTTTCATGGCATAGGGATGACGTCCAAGCACACAGGCCACTTTTTTACCCGATTGCCGAAGGAGGAGGGTAATGTGTTTCTCAGTCTATATATGTATGTAAACACTTTATTGTAAAATGAAAAACCAATACAATTAACATGAAAAAATGTACGAAGGCGAATTTACCCCTTTAAGAGACCTCTTCTAGCTAACCCTTGAGAGATTGACAAAAGTGAAAGGTCGAATCGAGTAAAAAAGTGTACAAAGTTATTTAGAAGAACGTAAAACGTTAGCCAATAAAGGCTAAATTAAATATTTACATTCAAATACCTGCATAAATAGATACAGACCTAAGTATATATTAATACTCAAATATACATTCATAAACTTATATAAAGTACATTTTATGTACCTATTGGACAGTTGATATTTAGGAGATAGAGTCAAGCCAGAAATCCTACAATTTTCCTTTTAGGGAATCTACTGTTAGTGATTGCCCATTTTGTGGAACGGTAAAGCGACGGTGAGATTGGCCTTTGAGCGCGTGGCCATGAAGCTAAATTTGTCAGAAAGACAAAAGATTGTATTAAAAAGCAGCGTATTGTAAACATTTCGGTGAAAACGAAAAGATAACCAGTTTAACTATGCACGGAAGTGAGAGACTGGGAGCATCGAATGCACACGTTTAGTCACAGAAAACTCACATAAACCGAAGCGAAGCGTGGGCGGGTCGCTAGTATTATATAAAACAAAAAGTAATGTATATTATATTTACCGAATTGGAGACCTCATGAGCTATCTTAACGACTTCAGTCAATTTTCTTCCTAGGGAGCTCCGGTAGAACGTAAAGTCGCTATGCAGCCAGAAAGTTTGGAATCTTTGCATGATAATGTTAATGACCTTTTCAATGCCGGACATGTAATCTTTTTGAAGATCGTCGTCGACTTGTGTACCTCCCATCGCCGTTACTTTAATAAAATGCGTAAATTTCTATTAAAATCACTCAGAGCAATATAAAAAAAATTGTCTGTTGAGTTTCTTGCGGAGTTTTATTTCAGTAGTGGTTTCCTTTTGGGAAGCGCTGGTAGATTTTTGACGTGTAAAACTGCCAGTGCAGCCCACTTACTGAATAATCATTTTATCTTTTACTAGGAATACACACTTACAGCAAATAGTTTCGAAAGCGTTTGGCCCAATATAATTCCAGCCGTCAAAAGGTTTCTTCCCGCCTTCCTGGTCCAAAAGAGAGACCAAAAGCTTTGCCTGTGAGTTAAATACCCCGATAAATCCATCCAGGACCACTTGATTAAACGCCGGCGTTAGCAGCTTGCGATGGGCTTTCCACCTAGGGACTGGAATGAAAATTAAGTAAAGTATTTAACCAGTTTGCCTCATCTACTACGTTATTTACTGCATCTTTCATCTTTATCTTTTATATCTAAAGATAGATGCGATATTTTGGTCAGTCGTATTTTGCAAAACACCACTGTAATGCGATATGTAAAAAAAGACAAGATATGTACTTACCTTTAGCTGTGAGTAGGCCTTCGCCTATGACTGGCTTCATAAAATCATAGATGAAGTCTTTCTCCAGAGCAGTGTTCGCAACCGTGACGCAATCGTCAAGATCCGCCACCACTGCAGACAAGATGAACGATAACTTTGTCACTGGTACAGCCAAATAAGGGTAAATCGAAATAGGCTATGGATGGCTGAGGCCCTATACAAAATGCATTCTACGTTCGTTATCGTTATCAAAAATATATATTTACGTCAGAAATCAGAAATCAGAAATTTTTATTTGCATAGACACAGTATAGGGATGTTACAGTACATTATGTTTCATGTATCAAGCTTGCATGCAAGCGTGCGAATATATAGTGGCCAATTAACATGTCAAAAGAATAAAATTAAAGAAAATTAATATAAATATAAGATGTCAAATTAATACAATAGAAAACAATAGAAAAGGTTAACATATGAGGCATATCACAATTATATAACTAAATACTACTAATTCTAAGACTGCCGGTGCTCGAGGTACGCCTTTACGCTGTAAAAGCAACGCTCCAAAAGCCAGTTTGTTGGATTGCGTTTAAAAGCGTTTCCCTCTAGCAGCCTGAGTTCTTCCGGGAGGTAAGTATATATAACAATGCTCATATTAAAAACATTTTTTTTGTAGATCATCTTGTGACTTCGAGGGTGATATAAAAGGTTCATTATTTTTACCCTGGTTAACCTTTTAAGAACTTCGCTTCGCGTCTTAAAGTACGAGTGATGTGATCTGACAAAACTACATATTTCTCGTAAGTATAGGCATGACAAAGGGAGAATTTTTAGGTTTTCTGAAAAGGGCAACTTTCGTCCCACCACGAACCACTAATGACCCTGCACACTTTTTTTGTATTTTAAAAACTCTGTCCACTTCCACTGCGTTTCCCCACAATATCAACCCGTAACCAAGACCTGGCGATACGTGGCCATGATATGCGAATATTGCTGCTTCAACGGACGCAGTGTCTCTCAGCCTTTTGAGCGCAAATACAAAACGGCCTAGTTTGTTGCAGATTTTGTCAATGTGTTCCTTCCAGTTTAGGTGCTTGTCAACCGTGATTCCGAGAAAATTTAACGACTCAACTTCATCTACTGCATTATTATTATGGTTAATATTTAATGGTACATTGTTTGCATTATATGTTGAAAATTGTATTATTTTAGTTTTAATTATGTTTATATGTAAGTCATTATTGTATCCAATTAATTATATCAATCAAAGAAATATTTATATCCTGTTCGAAAATTGACTAATTATTACATTTTTCTACAAGAGTTGTATCGTCAGCGTACATTATTGTTTTTTGTGTTGTCGCCTTCGATAAATCATTTTTGTTCATAATTGTTAGTATTGTTACGTAAGCTATTGCTTTGTTTACATTGACGTCATTGACTTAACCATAGACTATAGTTCTTTTTTGTTTTTTGTTTTTTGCATCCTTGGTGTTGCCAGCAATAACTGGATGCAAATTTTTGGTGTTGTGAAATGATTGTTTCTTAATTCATGTTGTTTTTTGTTAAGTGTGTCACTTTCCGTCTCTTCCCCTAGCGGTTCCAACGGATCAGTGCGAGCTTTACGGCTAGCGAATGCTGAGGACCGTTTCGCAACAATTTCTCTGTCTTGTTCTTTGTTGTATTTATGTAATATTGTATTGTTGCGAATAAATGTATCTTTTTCTTTATCTTATCTTTATTAATGTATAGGAGAAATAATAGTGGGCCCAAAATGCTACTTTGTGGGACTCCACTTTTATTAGTTTTAAATTCAGACCTATACACATTCTTGGTAGTGACATTGTTTAAATAAGCAATTCTGTCAACTTCAAGGCATTGCCATCTATCCTTTAGGTAGTCCTCAACCCTGTCGAGAGCTTTGCCACTTACTCCATAATTCTCAAGCTTCCGCAGGAGTTTACCATGGTAAACGAAATCGAAGGCTGTGCTCATATTGAGAAAGACAGATGCAACTGGAGTGTTGTTGTCAATACACTCCGAGATATATTTGATCAGGTCAAAACAGGCCTGGTCTGTTGATATGCCTTTCCGAAAACCATACTGTTCGGGTCGAAGTATTCTATAACTAGTCCATATTAGTAATAGGCCTATAGTTACTAGGGTCTTGTCTGTCACCGCTCTTAAATGAAAGTCTAACTATGCTCAACTTCAATTGTTTCGGAAAGAAGCCATAAGACATGCTTATTATATGTGCAATAGGATGGCATACATGTAATGTAAGGCACACATTTTTAAAAACCTAGTGATAAAGCTGTCATTGCCGCTTGATTTAGTGTTTCTAAGTGACAATAATTATTTTATGTATCTCATTGCCGTCGACCGGTCTCATAAACATTGTGTGAAAATTATATTCCGGTAGAGGGAAATTATTAGAACAGCTACCCGAAGATGATTTCGATGAGTTAGTCAAATCTATAAAATATTGATTAAAAATATTGCAAATGTCGTTAGGGTTGGAATATAATTTATTATTTAATCTAATTACGCTAATGTCATTTTCATGCAACTTATTAGATACGGACGACGAAATTAAATCCCAAGTTGCCTTTCTTTTATTTACGTAATGCCAGACGGTCGCGTCGCGCGCTACGTCAATTCCATACATTTATTCAGTCCTTGAAAATCGTTTACATTAGCGTACGCAACTTGTCTAGCCTTACAGATCGGTGAAGACATCAAACAAGATAATATATCGAATTTAACCCAATGTGTCCTCAGCGATTTTATACTGTGTACAAAGTTTATTAGCTTTAGTTTTTTACTTGCACACACATTATTTTAATGTGTCAATTGGTTCTTTAAAAGTACCTAATCTATCAATTTCAAGTAACAATAATTTCCAGATGTGTGTTCGTATTTTTTGTAACTTACTGTAAATTTGTCGGAAGCCAATCCTAAAGCCAGCAACACCACTTCGCGAAAGAGTCCATTCAGATATATTTTTCAACAGAGCCCATAAATCTGGAACAATAATTTAAAAAAAATATGTCTAGGACTGAACACGATTAGAACTACTACATTCATTAGGTACATACGTAGGTACATAAGTACGCACAAATATTTTCTAGCTCAAGTAACGAACAAAAGATATAAATGCCGTGTCAATAAACGCACGCAAATATTAATAGTTGATCACATGCTTTACTCGCTTCTCGCTCATCGTCGGTGGTGGGACATGCCTTTGGTTTTAATGTAAGTGATTTGCTGGTAGATATATCTATTTTTATTTGAAAGCAGGTTTTCTAGCGGTGGTTTTCTTGGGGTTCATGAAAATCCGTTGGGCCGTTTAATAAATAGCTCAGAAAGAAGGCGTCACCATTATTTTATCAAGGGCCCGTAATATGGTCGCCTTTATCGCCGTGTACAAAGCATCCGTCACTCTCGCACTAACATACAGGTCAGAAAGTGACAGACGTTTTATCCACGCTTATCCACATCGATAAACACTACCATAATAGGACCGCTGAACTTACAGACGGTGTTTCCGCTGGCAAATAAATGACCGTGTCCGATCAGGGGCAGCGCCCCCGGGTACTCGGGGGGCTCGCGCCCGCCGTCCGCTCTGCTTCGCCACGATCTCTTCCACAGGAAAACACAAAATGCAAAAAAGGCAATTATAACACTCAGCCACATTGTCGCAACACTTATAATTTCTATATCGTACTTGTTTCCCTATTGACTTACAAAGCAAAAGTAAGTTTTTGTTCTGAGTTCTATTCATTTTATGCCTTATCGGTAATTGTTGTGCGCGCTTAAAAAAACCGGTCAAGTGCGAGTCGGGCCCACGCACCGAGGGTTCCGTCATGTACCGTCCCGCCGCAAGGTAGAGGTAACTATTATTAGGTATATTCGATTTGAATTTAAAGTCATCCATCATATCAGAGATATAAATTGCACCTCACTTAGCTTTGACCTACAATAATTGCATTTCAGAGGGGGTCTTTCCAAATCTTATGAAATATAATAAAGTCATACCACTTTTTAAATCGGGTGAGATGAGTGATTTAACAAATTTCCGTCCCATTTCTATTCTACCTGTTTTAAGTAAAGTTTTTGAGAAGTTAATGTTAAAAGATATGTTAGGTCACTTCAATAGAAATAAACTGCTTAACAGTAATCAGTTCGGCTTCACCAGAGGACGATCCACAACTGACGCAGCATCTGTACTCATTAAATATATATATATATTTATATATATATATTTATATATATATATTTATATATATATATTTATATATATATATTTATATATATATATATATATATACAATATTTGGGAGAAATCTTGTGATGCAATAGGAATTTTTGGTGACCTTTCCAAAGCTTTCGATTGCGTAGATAATGCGAGTCTATTATGGTCTATATCATAATATCAATGCTAAAAAAACTAAATGTGTTGGGTTCGCTTTGCTTAATGTTAGACCAGTAGAATCTAGTATATTTCTAAAGGATGAGTCTTTGGAAATGGTAGATAAGGCGCTTTTCTTACGGATAACTATTGATAAAAACTTGCAATGGATTCCCTAAATAGCAATACTAGCAGGTAAATTAGCTTCGGCAGCTTATGCTGTTAGGGAAATCAGGCAACTTGCCAATGTTGAGACAGCTTGCTTAGTTTATTATAGTTATCTTCATAGTGTTATGTCGTACGGTATTCTGGTTTGGGGAAAAGCTGCTGACATACAGACTATATTCGTGTTACAAAAAAGAGCCATTCGTTCTTTATATAACCTTAACTCCCGTGCTTCCTTAAGATTACTATTTAAAGAAATTAGTATTCTTAACAGTAGCGTCACTATTATTGATGTCATTAAAAATCAAATACAAGAAATAAAATAAAATAGCTGGTAAAAAGATTCGTGTCCATAAGGTTTATAAGGGGCCAGCGGTTGGCTGAATTCTTGGAGAGGGAAGGACTCTTTATGATGAATTCCTTCTTCAGGAAGAAGCCACATCGCAAATGGACCTGGATTAGCCCGGACGGGTCGACAAAAAATGAGATAGACTTCATCTTGTCTACCAAACGCCACATATTCAATGATGTCTCTGTGATCAATAGGCTAAAGACTGGCAGTGATCACCGAATCGTAAGAGGCACATTGAATATCAACACAAGGCTTGAAAGGTCACGACTGATGAAGTCTACGCTCCGTCCAACCCCAGTCCAATGCCAAAACCCCGAAACCTTCCAGCTCGAACTCCAAAATCGCTTCGAATGCCTAGCAGAATGCGAGTCTACGGACGATCTGAACAACGGGTTTGTACAGGCTGTCCAAGCTGCTGGGTCGAAGTTCTTTAAGACCCGCAGCCAGAAAAGAACCCAAAAACTCTCAGACCACACTCTTAAGATCATGGACGAACGGAATGAAATGCGGCTGCAGTCTTCAGTGGACATGCAGAAGTACAGGGGGCTTAACAGACAAGTCTCTAAGTCATTACGGACAGACCTGCGCACCTTTAATACTTCGCGTATTAAAGATGCTATCGAGCGAAACAAGGGCTCTAAGGTGTTCGCTAGGGATTTGTCTGTTGGGCAGACCCAGTTGATGAAACTGAAGACCGAAAATGGCACCGTAATTTCGTCCAAGGCCGAGATTTTGAGTGAGGTTGAGAAGTTCTACGGACAGCTGTACAAATCAACTCGACCCGTTGAAAGTTTGGCTACAGATCCCAGAGCCAAACTCACCCGACATTACACCGAAGACATCCCGGACGTCAGCCTGTACGAGATCAGAATGGCCCTGAAGCAACTGAAGAACAATAAGGCGCCAGGGGACGACGGAGTTACGGCTGAGCTTCTGAGAGCGGGTGGAATGCCGATACTTAAAGTCCTCCAGAAGCTCTTTAACTCTGTTATTCTCGAAGGCGGTGTTCCAGAGGCGTGGACCAGAAGTGTGGTGGTCTTGTTCTTTAAGAAAGGCGATAAAACCTTATTGAAGAACTACAGACCCATCTCACTTCTGAGCCACGCTTATAAGTTGTTTTCAAGGGTCATTACAAATCGACTCTCACGCAGGTTCGACGACTTCCAGCCTCCTGAACAAGCCGGTTTCCGGAAAGGCTTTAGTACCATAGACCACATTCACACGCTGCGCCAGATTATACAGAAGACTGAAGAGTATAATCGGCCCTTATGTCTAGCGTTCGTGGACTATGAGAAGGCCTTCGATTCGGTCGAGACATGGGCGGTGCTCGAGTCACTACAGCGGTGCCACATCGACTATCGATATATCGAAGTGCTGAAGTGTTTGTACAAAAATGCCACTATGTCAGTCCGGCTCCAGAACCAGAGCTCGAAACCGATTCAGTTGCAGAAAGGTGAGAGACAGGGAGATGTCATATCTCCGAAACTGTTCACCGCTGCACTGGAAGATGTCTTCAAGCTTCTGGACTGGGAAGGACTTGGCATCAACATCAACGGCGAGTACATCACTCACCTTCGATTCGCGGACGACATCGTAGTCATGGCAGAATCGCTAGAAGACTTGAGTAAGATGCTCGGAGACCTCGATAGAGTTTCCCAACGGGTGGGCCTGAAAATGAACTTGGACAAGACGAAAGTCATGTCCAATGTTCGCGTTTTGCCAATACCGGTTCACGTGGGGAATTCTCAACTTGAAGTTGTTGATCAGTACGTATACCTGGGACAAACTGTCCAACTAGGTAAATCCAACTTCAAGAAAGAGGTCGATCGCCGAATCCAACTCGGATGGGCAGCGTTCAGAAAGTTAAAGCGGATCTTCTCGTCCAAAATACCGCAGAGCCTTAAGTCGAAAGTCTTCGACCAGTGTGTGCTGCCAGTGATGACTTATGGATCAGAGACTTGGCCGCTGAATGTGGGCCTCATAAATAAGCTCAGGGTCACTCAGCGTGCAATGGAAAGAGCTATGCTCGGAGTTTCTTTGCGCGATATGATCCGTAATACGGTAATACGCCAGAGAACCAAGGTAACCGACATAGCTCAGAGAGTTAGCATGCTGAAGTGGCAATGGGCAGGCCACATAGCTCGGAGAACTGATAACCGTTGGGGAAGAAAAGTTCTCGAGTGGCGGCCCCGCACCGGTGGACGGAGTGTTGGACGGCCTCCCACCCGGTGGTCTGACGACCTGGTTAGGATCGCGGGGAGCCGCTGGATGCAAGTGGCTCAAGACCGTGACTTGTGGCGCTCTTTGGGGGAGGCCTTTGTCCAGCAGTGGACGCCCCCGGGCTGATGATGATGATGAGGTTTATAAATCATTTGTAGGTCCATGCATTCATTTCTATAAGAAATTACCTCACGCAGTTTTAAAGTTACCATTTCTAGTACTTAAAACTTTTTTGAAAAAGTCGTTGATGTCTAAAGCTTACTGTAGGGTCGAGGACTATCTAACGAATAAAAATGCTTGGTCTAAACTTACCTAAACACCTAAATTACTTAATTATAAATTACTCATAAAAAATATGTGTAAATATTGTATATTGTCTACGGGACACGGTTTTAGTAGAAAATGAAATTTCCTGAAATGAAATGAATATGTTATTTATTTTATTTTTTGTTTGATTCATTGTTTTAAATATACACCGTGGGCCCGAATAACCCGACCAATTTTAACAATCGATACTAGAGCCTATTTGTAGAATATAATGGGTATAATATGTAGTCCAATAACGCATAATTTCCGAGATTTTCATTATTTAAAAAACAATTCCATAGTTAATTTAATTTGAACTCTGTCACCTTAACCTAAAGCATTATTTAATAAGAAATTGATTAATTAATTTATGTTGTATGTGGATGATATTGCTACTTACAACATGAATCTTTCTTAGTAAATAATGCTTTAGGTTAAGGTGACAGAGTTCAAATTTAATTAACTATGGAATTGATTTTTAAATAATAAAAATCTCGGAAATTATGCGTTATTGGACTACATATTATACCCATTATATTCTACAAATAGGCTCAAGTATCGATTGTTAAAATTGGTCGGGTTATTCGGGCCCACGGTGTATAATGCTAGGTTAAGCTTTATAATTGTACAATATCATAAGTACAGGTGTAGTGCATAATTGCTTTCCTTCGTATTTTCACGGAAACGTACGAAGGTGTCATGCTACTTCAGTCAACCTCAGTACTTTTTGTACTGTGACCGACTGAAATAGCAAGACGCGTTCGTACGTTTCCGTGAATATACGAAGGAAAACAATTACTTATGCACTACATCTGTAGTATTTAAAAACAACGACTGACTGTTGAGTTTCTTGCGGCGTTTCTTCTCAACAGTGGTCTCTTGCGAAGCGCTGGTAGATTTTTGTCGTATAAAAGTGCCCGTGCGGCCTACTTACTGAATAAACATCTTTTATCTATTATATTTTTTTAATTCAATTTCGAATCGAAACAGCAGCGGGAGCCAAAACAACACTTGTATTTTTTTTGTATTTGTTGTTTTTCTTCAGGCTTTGTACTTTAAACATACCAAATTCTACGAGATAAAAAAAAGACCCCTTTATCATTTCTTTTATTAATTGACGGACGCCGGACGGACGGACAGCGTAGGCATATTAATAGAGTCCCGTTGAACTACTCTTTGGGTACGGAACCCTAAAAACGCACGTTTTATGAGCCAGAGGTCCCAGACATGGGTATGTTGATATAGTTTTAAAACCGATATCGTCGCTTGGTCACTTGGTACGCGGTATGTGTGAGTACAGGGTGCCATTGACAACACGCGGTAGATTTAGCGGTGTTTGCATTACATTGAATTTGCGATTAAGTTTGTTAGAAAAAAACTGAAAGTTAAGTTTTGATTTTAATTAGGTAAGACCATTATAAAGTTCTAAATTAAGTAAATTAAAAAGCTATATCTAAAAATGGGCCCTGCGGCATTGTCCCGAAGATGCTGGCAGCATTTCCTCGCTGGATAGTTAAACTTATACGTTGAGCGAGGAAACTGCCCGCTCTTCGGTCTCCCGTGACGTCAATGAGCCTCTTCGAAATTTCTTTGATGAGTGTTTGAGCGCTAGAACCCCACGGACCAAGGGTTTCGACGTCGAATGGAACAAACATATATTATGGGACGAGACCACTTTTTTTGCCTACCTTTATGCTTTGGGCTGCTTCAGCTGCCGCGCCAGCCCTATTAGAACTCCAGTGGAGATGTGATGGCCTAGCGTGTCTACGCAGGTTGCATCCCACACTAATTCAAAATTATTAAAGTCCATTCGAGGCCTAAACATTCATAAAAGTAAAACACATCGTAGCTGCCTAAGCCAAGATGCTTCTCCATTAAACTTAGATTCATCTACACCGTTTACTCAACAACCATTCCATGTTCGACTCTGCCATTTTAAAAACAATGTAAATATAGTCAAACGAATCCCCCGCGGCGCCAGAATCTCCGGTGCATCTCATTTATCTCATCTCATATTTAAATGCACAGAAAGTAATTCCCTTCAAGACTGGGACAACCTGCTTCTTTTTCCTTTTTTGGTTTTACATGCTAAAGTAGACAATTCACACAAAATTAAAAATAACTGCAAAAGCCATTTCACTCCCTTACCCTCGCATAAATCCACTCATAGTTCCCACAATCAGCTGAAAACAATAGAAAATAAAATTAGCGACGGAGATCTCAAAGGTGCCGCCCGTCTCATCTTTTCTAGTGACGTGTTTTCTCCAGATAATCCTGATACAGTGACCACTGCTGAGAAGAAACGCCGCAAGAAACTCAACAGTCAGTCGTTTTTTTAAATACTACTTATGATATTATACAATTATAAAGCTTAACATAGCATTATATAAAACAATGAATCTAACATAAAATAAAAAAATAAAAAAATCAAGCGTAGCTTGAGCAGGAAAATGTGTCAAAACTAAGAATTTTCATAGGGAGTAATAAGTAGTAAATATACTTAGCTATGACAGTGCAAGACAACCACCACATACAAAGTTCGATACATTCTCCTACAGAAACCGTGGCCCCTAGACCCAGTTAACCACAGCGCTCTTGTGGAAAAAGGTTTATCAGAAAATATTATTTGATTAAACTACGACTATAGTCAAAAGGAAGCTGAGAAGTCAACTCTGGCCTGTCATCGCGAACAGTAAAGTTTAACCTATGCGTCCGCGTAGAAATATTTTCTCAGCCATCCCATGCTGTGGGGGTTTTCGCTTATAGTTGTTACCGCAGGAACTTTAAAATTTCCGGGAGAAAAAGTAGCCTATGTGCTAATCTAGGGTAAATGCAATTAAATCTCCGTTTCAAATTTCATCCAAATCCGTCCTGCGGTTGCAGCGTGCAGGAGTAACCTAACACACCCCATGAACTTTCGAATTTATAATATTAGAGAGGTTTGAGGGTTTGAGGTTATAATTTGTGCTGGAATGACAGGTGTCGGGATAAAGCTCTTATCTTCCTTTCAATATAGGTGGACAGGGCCCGTGTTATCTAATACAACTATAAATACGGACTTTACATTAAAATTTAAAAGTTAAAGTTAAAACTAAACTTATTTAAAATAAAATAAAATAAAACTAAGCTACTCAAATATTAAAAATTAAACATAAACACCACTATAAAAAGAACACCCCCTCTAGCAGGTCCGCTCGCGGCATGGTCCCTAAGACACTGGCTGCATTACCTCTCTGGATGGCTAGCCCAATCCTTTGGGAAAGGTAAGCGCCAGCTCTAGGGTCTCCGGAGGTGTCGATGAGCCGGGATGACAGGGCCTTAATAAAACTTTTCATGTCAGCTGACCAAGGTCCCATTGTTTCCACCGCAAGCGCCACAAATTCGTACTTAATTATTTAATAATGATGAATATTTGCGGCGCTTGTTGGTTTGGGCCTGTTCAGCTGCTGCACCGGCCCGATTACGGGTTGTCTGGACGTGAGAAAGGGCGAATGTATCAACACACGTCGCGTCCCACACCAGTGCCCTACCTAGTTTCCACGGCACCAACGTAGCTCCGTCTGGTCGCTTGCCATCGTCTCTATGCAAACCTGCTGGTTCCAGGACAGCAGGCACAGAGACAGTGGCAAGCGAACGACGGATCAGATCATTTATTGTGCCGTGGCGGTACAAACGGCCAGCACTTCTAAAACATGAAAGGCCATGTCGTCCCACTCACTTCCTTCCCGCACGTACAAGTATGAGGTTCACAGATTCTGGCTCCAAGCCGTAAGCTTATTGCAATTCGCAAGCAGCTTGGGTCCAAGACTGTGCCTATATTACGGGAAGGAAGAGCGTGGAGCCAGTGGCCTGATTCGCCTGCTGAGACAGCGAGGAGACGGGCGCGATCTAAATCGTCCGGACTATTTTGTACAAGAGATGCATGAATTGATTCGAGGCGAGGTGTATCCCATGCTCTTTGGATATGCCTCTTGACTGGCATATCCACTCCGGGACAAGACTCACACCAAGCATCCCTGGCCTCCACCAGGTTCGCCATCTCAACGTCAAGTATCTGTGGGAGATTTAAAATAATACTGACGAGAGACAACGAACCATAAGCGGAGGACAGGAAAGCCGGCAGTGCCACGCTAGAAGAGCATCCGAATACCAAGTCCACCGAAACGAATTGGGAGAACCGCTTGAGTCCAAGACCTTAAATTAAAATGAATGTTTAATAATTTAGACAGAGTTGATTGAAGGGTAATATCTATAGAAGCCATGATGTCTGGAAATTTCCAAATTGGACAACTCCGTAATAAATACATGAACTTTGGAGTGAAAAGACAAAAACGAATAATAAAAAGCGCCATGTGGGGATTTATTTCGTACAAAAGGTCAGAAGTATTTTTAAAAAGATTTAATTTGCAATTTATAATGGGATTGATTGCTTCGTCAAAAATCGGTGAACCTAAAAGTGTTAAAGATGAATTTGAATGGACCGAAATGTTGGGTGAAGCTGCGTTAAAATTAGTGACGATATCAATTTTTTTTTCTAAAGAAATGTGATCTGGCACATACATTTCGCACTTAGTAAAGTTTAATGAGAGGCCTATAATAGAAAATTTAGTGATGATCGTATGCAGGTCTTGTAGTACAGTTGACGCGTCCCCACCAAGGGAACCATCATCAAGGTACCACAGATTGAATTTGGAATTTAGATCTGAAATAATTGGATGAATGACTAAACTAAAAATTACAGGCCCAAGTGGGTCTCCCTGTTGGCAACCCATGCATGAAGATATGATTTTGTCACCGAATAGTAATTTTGATGGTGCCCCATAGCATTGCCACAAATAGCCGTATAATTCTGGAACTTCTTTTTTGACAGCAGCTAGAAGGGCACCACGATCTACCGAATTAAAAGCATTTTTGACGTCAATTTTTAGAAAAACTTCATAGTCCGGACGGCTTAGAAAAGAGCGCGCAGCGTGGACAGCTGCCTCACAACCTCCTTTGACGCCGAAACCCAGCTGCCGAGGTTTGAAAATGTCTGACAGTCTATTACGATATTTTCGGCAGCAAAGTTTCGACGCCAAACGCCTAAAGGTGCAGCCGACGGCAATCGGGCGGATACCACCATCTTTTTTGGCTAGAGCCACAAGATTGGCGCCATAGAGGAGCGGGACAATCTCGACATTCACGCGACCTGACAACATAAGATTAATCAGAGCAGTGACGTTCTGTAGCAAAGCCTTTCCCGCATCCCCTAAAGACGAGGTGGTCAAATCTTTGAGATGTTGTGGTGAAAGACCATCGAAGCCGCCGGCTGAACCATTAGGGAAAGACATGATAGCCTGCTGGACGGCATCGACATTTACAGATAAAACAGTGTCATCTGATTCGGGAGGGTCAGGAAGCAGGGAGGAGGCGGGGGGAATTAGGTGTTTCTCTCTGAGAGCTGCAAAGGTCTCAGCAGAGTGCGTGGCCAAGTCGTCATTTGAAAACAGAAGTCGGGCAGCACTGCTAACGTTCCCTTCTGAAAGTTTATTTTCAATTTGTTTCACTTTGGAAAATTGAGAATAAGTATTACTAATTTTAAAATTTGGACGCGTTTGTGAATCAAAAGGTCTGTCGGAAGATAAAGTGTTGTTTTTAATTTCATTTGTGAGGGAGTCTTTTTTACTTTTGTCCGCATGAAGAATAGAATAGGGGAACGTTAGCAGACGCTCCCAGGCTTGAAGGAAATTTTCCGTGACAACCTTGGCGACACACTCGGAGAGGCAGTTGGCCACAGAGGTTCGCGCTCCACGGGGAATTCTTTTTATGATTGGTACATTACGTTTCAGCAGCCCCAATCTTTCGGCGAGTGGTGTGGGAGTGCAATGAGTTGAAGTCGATGTCAACGCAGGCTGTGATGCGCTCTGGAGCGGGGGGTCGACATCCATACGCGTGCCATGTTTGCGTGCTGTATGAATTGCGAGCCCCCGCTGACCCTTGTATGTTTTGTTGTCACCACATATATTACAACTTAATAGAACCACTCCCGAAAAACAGGGCTGAGATGGCATTAACAAAACAAAAAACTTACTAGATATGAAAACTACAACACAATCACACAAACGCTAAAAAAACACAATTACAAAATAAAATAAAACATTGTTGACACAAAAAGTCACAAAAATACGCCGGGCGCAGACTCGAGGCCCGCGCAGGCCCCGCGACACGGCAGGCAAAGACCCGCAGCCCCGCAGCAAAGAGGCCCTGACGGTGCCAAGAGATAGGTAGGAATAGTGGGAAGCGAGGGAGCCCAGACCTTAAACAAAGAAATGGTACTGTAGATGAATATATTATTAAGTTTGTTTACTAATGAAGTCGGTGAAAACGTCTGAATTAAATAATTTGAATTTGAATTTGAATTTTATGCTTGTCTCAAGATGCGTCAAAAAATTAGTCTGAAAATCATTCTTCTCTAAACCCGTTAACTTTTCAAAATGTTTTTTTTTGTGTTATCTAAATATACTATAAAAGGAGAAACTGACTGACTGACATATCAACGCACAGCCTAAACGGCTAAACGTAGGCACTTGAAATTTAGAAGGGACGTAGCTTAGGTACCGTAGAGGTGCACTAAGAAAGGAATTCCCGAAATTCCCACGGGAACGGGAATTAGCGGGAAAATCCTTTTGTATGAAAAATCTAAACCGCGTAAGATAAATAATTGAAATTTGGCATGCAGGTACCCTAATAAACGTAAAGCTTACTTGCAACGCGATATTACAAAATTCCCACGGGAACGGGAGTTATTGGGAAAAAACTTTTGTATGTAAAAATCTAAACCGCGCAAGATAGATGATTGAAATTTGGCATGCAGGTACCCTAATAAACGTAAAGCTTACTTGCAACGCGATATTACAAAATTCCCACGGGAACGGGAGTTATTGGGAAAAAACTTTTGTATGTAAAAATCTAAACCGCGCAAGATAGATGATTGAAATTTGGCATGCAGGTACCCTAATAAACGTAAAGCTTACTTGCAACGCGATATTGCAAAATTCTCACGGGAACGGGAGTTATTGGGAAAAAACTATTGTATGTAAAAATCTAAACCGCGTAAGATAGATGATTGAAATTTGGCATGCAGGTACCCTAAGAAACGTAAAGCTTACTTGCAACGCGATATTGCCAAATTCCCACGGGAACGGGAGTTATTGGGAAAAAACTTTTGTATGTAAAAATCTAAACTGCATAAGTTAGATGCTTGAAATTTGACATGCATTGCATATACTTTAGTGAATGCAAAGTTAAAAATTCCCCTGGGAACGGGAAGCGAGTTAGAGGCTCCTTATAAAATAACCTCATTTAAAAATAATAAAATTAAGCATTTTTTAACCTTTCTCCCACACACACAAAGATCTCTCTTTTATAACACGCCACGCGGACGAAGTCGCGGGCAAAAGCTAGTAACTTATAAACCATCCGTCACGCTCTCGCACGTATACATCGTGTTTTTGTTGATTTGGGTTAATTTTAAGGGAGCATTCCTTGAGTCAAATAAAGTTAATTTCTCCAAGAATCTAGTGCTCTAACTCATGCTGTTTTCAAGATAATCAAATATTAAATTTAATCTGTTAATCACGTTAAACTAGTGTAAATATTATATTGTTACGCCGGCGTGGTAAGGCGTTTCATTACCCACTAAGAGCGAAGGAGATAACATTATTGGGAATGAGACAGCGATGCGCAGGGCATTCCAAACCCTTGTGCCAAGGACGTCGCCATTGTTAACGGAGCGAGCAGGTAGCAAGGCGTAGAACAATACAGAACCGAATGGTCTCGGTCGTCCTCGGCGGAGCAAACAACGTCGATCTTTCCGGAAGATTTGGTGGATGGAAGACGTTCTGGAATAACGTGGGAACTATAAAAGGCGGACCGCGGTTGTGGGGAGTCAGTCTTTACTTGGAAAGCGAACAGTGCGATCAAGAGCGACCCGAGCGATCTAAGTCTAAGTATTCGAAGTTTTTGTGCGTTAATTGTTTTTTAACGGTTTTTGTGAGTGCGTAATTAAAGTCTACTTTTGATTATCGGTGTTTTCGTGCATTTCTATCAGTTACCTACCCCCACGTACGTAACAATATATTCCCGACACCACACGACTTATAACGAATGCTGACATTTAAATTACGAAAAACCATGTCCAATCAGTTTTTTTAAATCTCAATCTCACTCTTCATTATTCACAACAAAAGGGTTGCTATGATCACGTTTAAACAACAGCCACTATTGGTTAAACTGAACTCGGTCTCTATTGGTCGTTACAAAAGCGTTGCTATGGTCACGTTTCAATAAATATAACAATGTCAAAGAATTTATGATTAAAAATAATATATTTGGCACTAATTATTAGTTATACACCGTTTAATTAATTTGTTCTAAAAACGAAAAAACTTTTTTTTTGCAATATTTAAAATTCTAATCTACCACTTTGTTTGTATGGATGTATGTTGTAATATGCCGAAGTGAACGAAAATCAACAAAAAAAGGGTGTATACAGGTCAAAAAGTGACGGATGTTTTATCCGCCTTTATCCACATCGATAAACGCGCTCAAAATAGGCCCGTGGGAGAGAGTAAGTTTATTTTCGGGAGGAATGTGTTTGAGAATTGAAAAGGTGACTGACAGTCTGTTTCATAGTTCCTTTTTTCCTCACAACTCGGATGAAGAAGGACAGCCTAAGTCTAGTTAGGTTAATATTGACAAAGTGGTGACCTGTCGTTTCGCCGAGTTTAATTACGCAGATTTTTGTTTCGCAGACAACTATTGGCAGACCTTTCTTTTGGCCGAGTAACGTTTGGTATAATTTCGTTACGCCTATTATTTATTTCGCCGAATAGTCGGTAGACAGTAAAGCGATACGCAGAGCTACGTTTAGTCGATTGTTTGTTTCGTCATTGTTTCATTTTACCGAACAACTGTTCGTCGAAACATGATAAGCAGAGTTGTAACATGGCATCATTATTGTTTAAGTAGTAGATTTAAGGTTCAGTCGATTTTTGTTTCGGCATTTTTTCAGTTAAGTAACTGTATAACTGCTGCATTTTTATGGAAGACTAATCAGGGCAGATCCTACTCGGATAGGTTAGGTTAGAAGGTCAAGGCGGGAGCTTGGCTCACGCCTTGACCTTCGAGGTTATTTTTTTTTTATCTGCCCAGTAAATAACAAACACAACAAAGTCAATTTAAAAATAGGTGAACTATTAATAAACCGAGCCGTTACTTAGGGCAAATGATACTAAGGTACATCGGAACAGTGAATTTTATTTGTTACAAAAATCTATGATTTAAGTACCATTAAAAAAAACATAGAAAAAAAACAATTGAACAAAAAGTGAGGCAATTTATAATTTTACATTTGTTCGAGCAAACATTCAAAATGTGTGGTGATTAATAGGCTAAACGAATTTCTGCCAATAGTGGTCCAGCTTACTGACTCATAAGCCAACTAAAACAGCTGTTAAAGGTTGAGTTGCGAAACGTTAGTCTGCGAAACAATACATCTACGAACAAATCCATCGGCGTACCGTTACTCGGCGAAACGTTGTCTGCCAATCAATAATCTGCCAAATAATTGTCGGCGAATCATTAGGTAACCTGACAAAGTACCTACATTAAATTATATTACATTATACAATTCCGTTTGCCAATGCTGAAGGCAGAAAACGCAGCATGGTGGTCCGGGATCCGTGACTTGTCCAGCCACCGTTCTGGAATGAACTGGTCAGCATCGTTGCCCCAAGCTTTTACTCTTTGCAGACCGTATAAGGAGAGGAATACTCCAGCGCCAGCTGGTAATGTGTAGTCCTCTAACAAAGGAACATTCTTGAGTATAGTTGTGTTTACATTAACAACTAGCAAAATCGGGTAGGTCTACGAAGAAATTACAAAGAAGGAAAATGTAAGGGGGCTGGTAAAACATCAACATGACAATCTTACGAGGGGCAAACCGAAATGATCGGGAATTTAAAAAACTATGTACACTGTATATATAAATTATGTTTTATTGTTTTTCGAAGTATTCTCCGTTGCAATTGATGCACTTTTGCATTCTTTTAAACCAGTCATTGAAACAGTTATTCCAGTTTGAACTAGACATTGCCAGAATGGCCGAATTATAGGCTTTTACGGCGGCTTCTGGGTTTTCTAACCGCTGACCACGCAATAATTCTGTAATTCTAGGGAACGTAAAAAAATCATTTGGACTTAGGTCAGGGCTGTCTGGAGGATGGGACACCAACACAACGTTTTCCTCGTTCAAAAACTGTTTAGTTGTATGGGCGGTGTGGGACCTCGCATTATCGTGGTGTAAGGTGACGCGGCGTGTCGGGTTCCCTCGGCGAAGATCGGCCAGCATCTCTGGCAAACAAACTGTGATATACCAATCAGCGGTAACCGTTCTTTGTTCTTGTAAAGGAATTGTGGCAATATGTCCTTTTTTTGAGACGAACGAAGCAACCATCTTCTTCGACACGCTGCGGGAACGCACAACTTTCGTTGGTTTGACCTCGCCATCGAAGACCCAAACTGCCGACTGGTGCTCTCTTTCAGGCTCATAGGAATAAATCCAGGTTTCGTCACCTGAGACAATATTATAAACAGCTTTTTACTTTCCTCGGGTAATTATCTCAACCACATTTTTTGAACGGCGGACGTGATAATTGGGGTGTAAAGTACATGTATTGGAAAACTATTTATTTTATAAATAATCTTACTCAAAGTACCATATTGAGCCAAAGTTAAAATTATTATTAACTTATTATATTTATCGTAAAAAAATATTTTCAATCCAAAATCAATTTTGGTGTCGTGTCCTGTACTTCCCGCATATACTGATATGTCGTGGTACAAACTTATTAAGCCTCAACTAGACTTATATTTTAGTTATCTGTATTCCTTATTAGTTGAGGTATTTTAAAATGTATCAATTATTGCATTTGCAAGTAAAAGGAAACTGGGAGCAGTGTAAATAAAACTGTCCAAGCGAAATAGTTAATTTTGGTGGTGAATATTGAAATTGATTTTATGATCGAACGAAAGGTGATTAAACAAACAAATATAGCGTCAGATGTTCGTTCAGTTTCACTCCAGCAATAGACGGTGAAAGATTTGTACCATCTTTTTGCGTCTTCCCGCTAAGCACATAAGTATCTAATTTTGGTGGTATGAAATACACTTTATTAATCGTGATAACTTAGATAAGTCATTATTTCGCAAAAAGTTTTGTTGTGTGATAGTTTTTTCAAGTATTTTTATGGTGTCTTTTTAACTGTAACGAGTTAAGTTTTTGTTAAACTAAAACATTTGTTTTTAATTTTAAAAAAATGTTAAATTTTATAATTTTGGTGGTACAATTTTGGTGGCTTTTGCGAAACACCAAAATTATCAAAATTTCTGGTCTCCACCAAAATTATTTAAACAACAAATAATCATTATTTATTATATTAGAAACTAACGTTTTGGATTTTCAAAAATAACAAGGAAGATTCCCTAACGATTATATTTTAATTAGCCCGATATGTTATTATTGATCGTGAGTTTTTCTAAGAAAAGTAATTTTGGTGGATAATAACAATTTTGGTGGTACATAATTAGTAAAATCGTTATATCTTAAAAAACACTTGGTATAATAAAGGGCCATTTTAACACTGTTTTTATAATGACTAATGACGTCACTTAAACGTTTAATTGTAAACCCTACTAAAAAAATAAAAAATACCACCAAAATTAGGATAATTTGACGCTTGTTGAAATTCACCCCCTCCATTGTAGCGTTTCAGAGTAGATCGGCACCAATCAACACGAACCGCCTTTTGCTCTTCTGACAAGTTATGGGGTACCCATCGAGAAATCAATTTTCTGACACAACTCACTATGTAAAATAGTATGGATTGCAGTCATTCCAATGCTTATGGTTGCCCGAATCTGCTCGTATGTCACATGTCTGTCTTCTTTGAGTATTTTTTCCACGGCCGCGATGTTTTCAGGCAACACCGCCGTTTTCGGCCGACCTGTTGAAGGTACGGTGCTGAGAGAGGCACGACCCCGCCGAAACTCTGCATACCAACTATATATTGTCGTTTGACTAGGTGCTTCAATTTTATATAAGGTGCTAACAAATTAGTCACGGATATTTTTACAGCTGATAGTACTCGGTTCTCGGAGTACATTTAAGTATGAAACATCATAGGTTTTCTTATGTTTTTTTGGAGAAAACTAGGAAACAAATTTGCTACGTTAAAACACCCTGTTAATAAGATAATTAAATGAGACCTCTTTAAACATTCTAGAACCTCTTTAAACTATCATTCAAAAGGCTTCTTAAAAGTTGATAATTAAAATACTTGAATGTCAATGTCATGCAATTAGCTCTCTGATTGTGTCGGTTGCAAAGAAATTTAATTAATTAGCGCTATGCCTTACCGCTACACATATCGAGTGCTTAAACATGGTTACATGTTATCGCGACTCAAATTACAGTGCGGCGGGAGCTTCAAGACTTTATGCACAAAGATACAACACGACTTTCCCGCCGAGTCATAATGACATTTACGAAAAACAACTTATGACGTGACATGACAGACAGTGTTTAACATCTTGACAAGTGCATAATAGGGTGATTATTTTAAAGATTAATTATAATTTATTTATTTTGTTCGGTAAATTAAAACAATAAAATGATATACAAAGGTTCCTTAATTACAGTTAAAAGTTAATTGATTTAATGTAATCTATTATCTCTTAAAATATCCGTGACTAATTTGTTAGCACCTTATATATAGAAACAAGCTCATTGAGACACTCATCTGGAGATAAGCCACGACGAAAGTTGTGATAAATAATTGCACGAAAATTTTCACGAGTGAGCTCCATTTTGTTCAACGACTTGCCAATTTGAAAGTGGAATTAAAAAAATATTACATTATTGTTTTAAATTGTTAAAACGGCATCGTGATTGTCAGTGGCCAGTACGCATATGATAAAAAAGGTTTTAATGTAACTAAGTTTAAAGTACTGTATTCCCGATCATTTCGGTGTGCCCCTCGTAACACCGAAAATGCGTAGCCAACCCTAAGGACTAGGTGCACCCACAGTTGCTGGCTGTTGCCGTCAAAAAGTTGTAAGTTGTAAGTCTAACTGGCCCCTACAAATGGCAGGTGGTATCAACACAGAATATAATCACAAATCATTTTTCTGTACAGTCAATGCTCGGTCCGCGGCCCGCGGCGGTGTGCGATGTTGAGGCCGACGTGTGGAAGGAACGCAGTGTTAGATTCTCCGCAAAACAAATAGATGCGGTTATTAAGAGCATGCAGCGTGGGAAGTCTCCCGGACATGACGGCCTCAACATTGAACATTTCAAGCACGCTGGTGTGCATCTCCCGAGAGTTCTGGCAATGTTGTTTGCGCTGTGCCTTGGGCACTCTTACTTGCCGGAATCTTTAATGAGAACTGTGGTCGTACCAGTTATTAAGAACAGGACTGGTGATGTGTCGGACTTGACCAATTATCGGCCCATCTCGCTCGCGACCACAACGGCAAAGGTGCTTGACGGTTTGCTAAACACTCTTTTAAATAAACATCTGCATTTGCACGACGCACAGTTCGGGTTTCGTTCCGGGCTGTCTACAGAAAGTGCAATTCTTAGCCTTAAGCAAACCGTCGAGTTCTACACAAGTAGAAAAACACCGGTGTATGCGTGCTTCCTTGACTTGTCTAAAGCTTTTGATCTCGTCTCCTATGACGTACTCTGGGACAAGTTAAGGAACACGAGCCTACCGCGCGAGTGTGTGTCGCTTTTTGAATATTGGTACCAAAACCAGCTTAATCAGGTGAGATGGGCCGATTCTTTATCAAGTGAATACACGTTACAATGTGGCGTGAGACAGGGGGGGCTGACGTCGCCAGTCTTGTTTAATTACTACATAAATCGGTTGATCGAGGAACTCAGCAGCATGCATGTCGGATGCCATGTTGACGGTGTATGTGTCAACAACATTAGTTACGCCGATGACATGGTGCTGCTGGGTCCCTCGATCAGATCGATTCGAATGCTTCTGGCAACGTGTGAGCGGTATGCGGCCGAGCATGGGCTAAAATACAATAGCAAGAAGAGCGAGCTGCTCGTATTCAATGCCGGTAAAGTAAAGCCCTATTACGTGCCCCCCGTAGTGCTCGCGGGTACTGCGCTCAAGGTCGTTAGCAGGTGCACGTATCTGGGGCACGTGGTCACCGAGGATCTTAATGACACTGAAGATATCGAGAGGGAGCGCAGGGCGTTAGCGGTGAGAAGCAATGTACTGGCTCGGAGATTTGCTCGATGCTCTGTTAGCGTTAAAATAACGCTATTTAAGGCGTATTGTACATCCTTTTACTCGAGCGGTCTCTGGGTGAAGTACACGAAGCAAGCCTATAACGCCCTACGCGTACAATATAACAATGCCTTTAGAATGCTGTTGGGGCTGCCACGGCACTGCAGCGCGTCAGCGATGTTCGCCGCGGCCCACACGGACGGGTTCCCGGCGCACATGCGGAAGAAAGCAGCGTCACTGCTTCAACGCATCCGTGGCAGCCACAACAGCATTCTGAACATGGTTGCTGAACGGCCTGACTGCCCCATGGTGCGACATTGGGTAGCAGTAGCCATAGGAATAAAATAATATATTACATAATTTGTTAATATTTCTTAATTACTAATATAGAATAAGAATTGTTGTTACTAACAACATATGGAACTTGTTCTGAAATAAATTTGAAAATAAATAAATAAACAAATACATACAAAAAATATGCGATTCTGACAACTAGATGTTTTTTGTGAGACTGCGCCTTACATTTATTTTGTTTTGCATAATTTAATTTAACTACCTACTAACGAAATGCATAAAAAACGTCCAAGATAAAAATAAAATGTATATTTTTTTGTAACATTACAGTCACATAATATAACGCTCATTTACCATGACAACCTTATGCAATAATGCCATTTGATATAACTACAATACATTAAGTATAATAATAAATAAAAATAATAAATACATTTGCAATAATGATCAGGTGACACAACTAACAATAAATTATGATAATTATGTTTAAATCAAGGTCATGTAAACCAATCTCCTAAATAAGTCAAATCTCACCTTTACTTATAGGTTAGGTTAGGTTAGGTTAAAATTGTTTAAGGGCGCGAAGCGCCATAAGTACGCGGAATAGGAGACTTGAACTATGGGTACAGGACAACAATAAATACATTACGAAAAATATTATGCTGATTAAGACACGTAATCATCCAAAACTCAGATAAAATACTCCTATTTTGTCCTAATACACACATTGTGTGCTATTTATTTCTGATGCCGTTATTTTTTCTTTTATTTTTGTGTTTTTATGTGGATTATTTATTTTTTGTGATTTATTTCTTTTACTTTTTCTTAATACTCGTCATGTTCATACTTAATTTGATGTTCTCCGTTAGTTTCCTCACAATGAACGGTGCTATGGGGTACACCCGCAGCGTCTCCTTCAGCACTGCTTCAGAGTACACCAGCCTCGGCAAGTGCTGCTTCTCTACATCGTTATCTCCAGCGACTTCTTCAACCCTAAAATATAGGTACAGGACTTTTGTTAAATATCTTCCTTTCTCTAAGGTTTTTACGGAGATTTAGAAACCTTAAGGTCGAACTCAGAAGTAGGTGTACTTTTTAGTACCAACGTCGAAACTATTGATAAACATTCAAACCACCACTCCAACAAAATACTCTCACTGTATTACGTTACTATGCCAAGGTACTAAAGGTACGCAGTATAATTATACACAGGCCACCCACCTGATCATAAGTGGGATTTGAGAAACATAGACATTTGAATTCTCAAGACTACAATTACAAGATGATTGTACTCGATGGACAACTTTTAACTTTTTCAATCTCTCAATTTAGTTCGCTGGAAGAGATCCCTTAAAGGGATAAGGTCGCTCATGTCGTTTTTTTTTATTAATTTTCACTATATTGTTTTTCTCTTGTACAATAAAATGTTTACATACATACAAACATAAGAGTACAAGACTGCGAGCGCATTGCCAACCCTGAGGACTTGAGTGAGTTGCCTCTAGATGCTGGTAATTGCACCGGATGTCTTAAGCTGGGCATTCACGACCGCTCCAACAAGCTGAATAGAGCAGCGCCGCGCGAATCGATCCGTGAACGTCAAAAATGTAGCGTTTAAAAGTACTTGGCGCGCTCCGTCGGATTTCCAAATTGTCGGAAAGCCAGCGCGACGCACCCACGTGCAATCCGAATGAAACTATCGTGAATGTCGAAACTAAATGTTTGAACATGCCACGCCACCGCACCAAGCCAAATAGCGTCGTCGTGAATGCGTTCTCTGGCTGCTACGAGTATTTTCTAATCAATCTGCTCCGTGATGTCGCACCTTTGAAGCAGAGAAAAAAGTAAAAAATATTACGCCCGCCCAGTTGTATACTTTCCATCTGTCGCCGTGACAAACGGCGAGTCCCCTTTAGATATACCACCGTTGTCCGTTTCTCCTTCCGTTCGTTCTAATTTTAAACAGCTGAATCTTTTGAACCGTAATAGATCGTGATTTTTTTTCTTGTCAGGCTTATGCACAACAAGCACAGTTCTGTTAGCAGCGAAATTTTTTTTAGTGTTTCTCTCGATCATTAGGGTACCTCAAGTCTTAGTTTTGATTTTATAGCCTTGAAATATTGATGAACTCTTGTTTCAGAATAATGACGATAGTGGGGCCTACAGCAGACCCGGAGAAGGAACATCTGGTCAAGCTGGTTTACACGGAAGCCGTGGTCAAGGAGGCACTGCGGGTCAGTCCAGTCACCCCCATCATCGCCAGGGATGTGGAAAAGGAAGTCAAACTTAGTAAGCATATATCTTCACACGTTGAAACAACTTTGTCTGATTCTGAACTTTGGGTGATTTATGAGGGTATTATTTCGAAACACCTTTCAACGAATGTATCATTATGCAGAATTTTGCATTTCCTCGAAAGGCATGTCTCCGCGAGGATAAGGAACTAAGAATTAGTAAGGCTAAAGAAGTAAGGACTGGTAAGGATAAGGATGTAAGGTTTTACCTATTTCACCGTTACAGAGAACTACACCCTTCCGGCTGGCAGTGGTTGCGTGGTGACGTTCTGGGGCATCCACCGGCTGCCGATCTGGGGCTCGGACCGGTTAGAGTTCCGGCCGGAGCGCTGGCTGGACCCTGCCACGCTTCCCCAGAGCCCTGGTGCTTACTGTGCTTTCAGCATCGGCAGGAGAAACTGCATAGGTACGTAGTTATCTAAGTTTTATCGTCAATTGGATCACCGGACGAACGTTACCGATTTTATAACTCCATAATATGGTTCCTCTCATTTTACAGACACTCATTTCTTATAAAGTATCCCTTTGCAGAATATTCGTTTCATAGAATGCTATTTTCTGTTGAACCCATGTCGATTTCTTCCCGTGTCGTTATCCAAAATATAAGTCACGTAGCTTAGATTAGACTTGTTACCATCACAAGATTTTTATGAAATGAAAATTCTGTGAAGTGATTCATTCTATGAAATGAGTGTCGGTGAAATATCTTCATAGGTACTCTTCTCCTCGTCTCACACAAAGTGATGTCAGCATCGACACATTATCTCTGCTTTCAATTTATCATCTGTCAACTCATTGCTCACATCTTTAGTCTTCCTTTATACATACTTCCACATTTATATACATCATTGTCGTGACGCACAATGCAAGAGGTCCCATTCTCTAGTTACCAATAACGATAATACCGAAACGTACTTTCAGGGTTGTTTTATCAATTCTATGCAAATGTATGCTCAGTAAAATTTACTGTTGGTAGGACCTCAGCACTGTCCGTCCGGATTGCTACCGGCATTTTACCCTTTAACTTACGACACTGCTGGCACTGCTATATTCCGGTGTGGGGATAAGAC
This sequence comes from Acleris sparsana, assembly GCA_923062465.1. NCBI lineage: Eukaryota > Metazoa > Arthropoda > Insecta > Lepidoptera > Tortricidae > Acleris > Acleris sparsana. Next base: position 9,185,424 of record OV281307.1, on the reverse strand, counting down.
AACAGTAACTGCTGAAATGACTAGCATAAAGGTATTCCATCTTGGTCCTGAGGGACAGCAACGCATATGGAATCAGGGCCATAGTGGGATCTTGATAAAGTCATGTTGGCTGTGATCCCCGTCTTAAAACACGTCAAGAATGACAGTTTTCTATCGCCTGACGTTTACTTTGACGTACCTTAAGACGGGAATATACATTTTAATACGGCCCTTATGTATGCAGTCAAGAGATTGTAGTCTTGGGGATTCAAACGGCTATGGGTCCTATATGGGTTTCTATGTTGTTTAGCCTAGTGTACTGATTTGTGTTTGTCAATAAAACTTCATTCATCATTTATTATTTATATGTATTATTTTATTATATCTCACTTAAACGTTGGCTTTCTCATTGCCATAAAATAAATCATTTGGGTTTTGATTATGGCTGATACCGAATTTGTTACAGGAAAGAACTACGCCATGATGGCTGTGAAGACCTTGGTGGTTCACTTGGTGCGCAAGTACCGGATAACAGCTGACTACAGCAAGGTGAAGCGCAAATACGACTTGCTGCTTAAATTCGTGGCCGGACATCACCTGTCCTTAGAACTAAGGCAATAGATATGCGCAACTTAATAGGCGATGTAATAAATAACAAAATATATCCTAAAATACCGGGTGAAGAGAGCGAGTAAGAAAGAAATACAATTTTCAAAGAGATTTTTAGTGCTGTACAGTCGATTACAACAAGGTATCCATTTTTTGACATTGTTACAATGCAATAAGGTGATAAAGGGGAAACATCCTTTTGTTGTTTAACGTGTATTTTATTGAAGACACCAATATTATTTTAGTTTATAATTGGCTGATAAGTAATAGATTACAAATCAAAGTATTTAGTTTATTATTTTGTAATGTGATCGTGATGACACGATTAAGATATCAATGACTATTTATAATTAAGCAAAAACTCTTCGATAAGGTGGCGGTGGTGGTTTTTAAATCGCTTGCACAGGTTAATATGATGTAGGTATCCTATCTATCGATTGTGAGAGGTTGTTTGTTTAACTGAGAACAAGCATCCCTTGCCACTTTAACTTAAGTATGCTTAATTTTAAATTAAGGTTTAATTAATAAATCAGTTTAAGAATATTTAATAAAAGTTCCTTTATGTCTTTTAAAAGTGTTTATTTAAAATCCCACAAAACTTTACCACAGAATTTAATTCTGGCTTTCAATTTAAGTAAAATAATATTGTTCACTACTACAGCAAAGCTTGTAAATAACATAGCAGAACTCACTTGTTCTCGTTGCACGTTATCACATACAAGGAAAGGTACCCAACTGTCCGGCTCCGATTTTATTCATTTTGATATATGTTAGGGAGTAGTTTAAAATAACAGACACATATTTTTTTGCGGCCTAAACTCATCCTGTTGGGAGAAATTTACCTCTAAAGTACTGAAAAGTGACTAATCCCTCTAACTTATAGTATAGAGTTTTCAGTTTTCTTATATAGTGGTTTTATTATAAATGTTTAAGAAGATGAAAAATTAATGTGCACGTGTTTTGTAATATCGGCTAAAACTAATATTATCATCAAACCACTATGAAACTTGCAATAAAAAAAATGAAAACTCTATATAAGTTAGACTTTGTACCTCACCTTAGGTACAAAGTCAATCTGACATTCTGCAACAATAAGTCAATAAGGTTAAGATTTCTATTAGTTGCCAATCAAATGACTTGGCATCTCTAATGACATTGACACTTCAAGCATATTTTTGTTGAAATGGGTCAGAATTTACAGGCATTAACGGTCTCCTTAACGCGTCCCGTTTTTGTATGTTGAAGGGAATACTTACTTGGAAGTCCACAATAAACGTTAGCCATCTCGATAGTTATTATATCACTTCAGTTGAATTATTTGAGGCCGTGAGCTTCCGTGGGGGGCTCTATTATTGTACTCGGTAAAACCACGTTGCTTTTGAATATTGTTATTACCTTTTTTTTATAGAAATTCGGTTTGTATTTGACCTCAGTCCCACCCGGTGTTAAGTGACGACGAGGTCGAGGATGGTACACATTCACTCTTGCCTTGATATGCCTTGATAAAAAAAAAACGGTCACAAAGTCTTTCACTGTACGATATCTTCCATTAAGATCTACTTTCTTCTCTCCAATGAGATGTAGTGTCCAGAATGAGGCTTCAACATAAGGTCTAGTTTCAGCTGCAACTTTGAAATGTCAGATTTAAATCTGAAGTTCCTTATAAGGTGCAGGAGGGTCGTCTTCATACCCATCAGAGCATAATTTTTACCTGCAATCAAAAAAAAAATGTATTGTCCTTTTTAAATAAAATAATTAATACACCAAGTAAGGCACGTATTACTGATCGAGTATGCATTTACCGTCGTTAACTACCTACACTAGTTGAGTAATTTGTATTTTAACTCGAGTGACACGAGTTTATTTATACCGCTTTAAATTTATCTTAAAAAAATAAATATTTAACAAACAAATTTGGTAACCAAACGAACCAAATGACCACCATTATTCGATAATCATGTGCGTTCAAACATCAAGTGAGGTAGCGATGATTATACACTTGATCTTTACTTTTACATTAAGTTTAAGATTAAATAACTATTTACTATAGGTACGTTTTGTTCAATAAAAAGACGCTTGATGAATATTTGAGGTATTGTGTCAAACAGTACTATTTGTTTACAACTTGGACATTTCAATTGACACAGGCTTAACTAAGTCTATAATTACATATATGTAAATATAGACTTACAACTCGAATGAGAGCCGGGGTATGCATGAGGTGCGGGGGGAGGGCAAAGGTGACTAGTCGAGATTTTTCGTACAGTCGAGTTAATCGCTGTGACAATTTATGTATGGCAGTTTAAATATGACATTAAATAGACAAGGTACTAAAGTGTACACATATTTATGAACTTGACTGTACATCACCCCCGCACCTCATGCCTACCTCGGCTCTCAATTAGGTTAACCACAGAGCCCTTGTGGAAAAAGGTTTATCCGAAAATATTCCTTGATCAAGTTACAAGTATAGTGAAAGTAAGATGAGAAGTCAACCCGTCAGGGGGTTGACCTGTCATCACAGTACAGTAAAGTTTATAACTTATTCTTGCTTTGAGGTTATACCTATAGTTATTTGAAATTACACATGTCAGTACCTCTTATCTTTCTTTCACTATAGGCGCATCAGAGAGAGTAAGTGATTCTTTTCGCAAGGAATGTGTTTGAGAGATGGAGAGGCTAGTGACCGTCAGTTCCATGGCTCCGCTACTTTTCCCAACGCGGGTGAAGAAGTACAGCATAAGTCTAGTTAGGTTAATAATGATAACGTAAATATTATTTATATACCAATACAATTCCGTTTGCCAATGCTGAAGGCAGAAAACGCAGCGTGGTGCTCCGGGATCCGTGACTTGTCCAGCCACCGTTCTGGAATGAACTGGTCAGCGTCGTTTCCCCAGGCTTTAAGTCGCTGCAGAGCGTAGAAGGAGAGGAATACTCCAGCACCAGCTGGCAACGTGTAGTCCTCTAAAAAAGGAACATTCTTGAATAGGTATAATTACTTAGTAGGTCTAAAAAGTATATATAGGTAAGAAGGAAAATAAGGGGGCTGGTAAACCATCAACGTTTCACGGTGATGAGTGGGCAACTATAATTCCTGTGTTACTGATAGTTGCCCGGTATATATAGTTGTAAGTCTAACTGGCCCCTAATAATGGCAAGTGGTAAATAAATAAAACAGATTCTAATCACTAATATAGTATCCTGGTGAAATTCCCTGTATCATACTTAATTTGATGTTCTCCGTTAGTTTTCTCACAACGAACGGTGCTATGGGGTACAGCCGCAGGGTCTCCTTCAGCACTGCTTCCAAGTACACCAGCCTCGGCAAGTGCTGCTTCTCTACATCGTTATCTCCAACGACTTCTTCAACCCTAAAATATATAGGAAATTTGTTAATTATCTTCCTTACGCCAAGGTTTTTACGGTTCCGTACCCACAGGATGCCAACGAGACCCTATTACTAAGGGGTGCGTAACGATCGATATAAAAATATTTCCTATAAAATCAGTCGCTATAACGCTCATATGATATAATTATTGAATCGTAATTGGAATATGATATAATTATCATTCAATATAATGATCATTTGATCTAAAAAATATTTTTATAACATACTTTAAGTATAATGCATATTTACTATAATCAACTTATGATATAAAGTTAATTTCATATAAAGTACAGTTGGTATAAAAAAATACTGTCTATACTAACTCGTGTCCAACCACAAGGGTCGGTTTGTTAGTTACCTATTGTGACCCTACAGAGCGGTAACTCCTAGGTCTCAACTAATATACAGTGTGTTTTTTTGGTCGACAACTATCCAAAACAGGAGACATAGTACAATTAATGCTAAAATAATTAAAATTATATTTTTTTGAGCTCAGAAACATGAATATAGTAACCCCTATTGTGGAAGTTGCTGACCAAAAAAACATCCTGTATAGGTTCGGTTAGGTTAGAATTGTGTCCTAAATAGTATTTTTCTCAAAAATGACAGGAAAAGTTGACATTACTATCTATATATTGGGATGCGAAGTACATAGTTTACTGACAGATCTCAAATTAAAAAAAAAAAACATTGCGTGCTCGCTACACAAGCACGCAATGTTGCATACAAATTTCATTACCATCTAGTATCTAACTTTTTAAAAAGTGAAAACGGCCTTAATAAAATGAGGGCACAAGTCTTATTACATCCAAATTTTGTTCGGAATATAACTTTTTTATCTGTATCTCGAATAGCTTGAGTAGTTTTAAAAAAAAAGCTTGCGTTTCTCCTTGTCATAAACAAAAGACGGTAAAGAGTAGGTAATAATATTGTCTGTATAGATTGTGTGGTATTTCTTTCCTTAATAAAGTACTTTACTCCAACATAATTTTATTCATGCGATTTTTGAGAAAAGCACTATATATGCCTCGGCAGGAACGGCAATTGCGGGCCTCGTATTTTTAAACGGACTCGCAAGCTCGTCCGTTTAAACCAATCCTCGCCCCGCAATTGCCTACTTCCGTGCCTAGGCAATAATGTACTATTAACATATCGTGTAAATTTTTAGTCTTAAAGTCTTTGCTACGTAAATAATCATAGGCGTTACAATTATTTTAAATATGTGGCAATAAAAAATAATATACCGCATGATAGTCATACAATATGATTTTTATACAAAATGATGATTATACCAAATGATGTTAATAATAAATAAATGATATACCAAATGATAATTATAGTAAATAAAAATAGATATTTTGATAATATACCAATCGTTTATTATATAAAATGAGTGATTGTATCCTTTAAAATTATATCAAATGTTATTATATTAAATGAAATTATATTAATTATTTTAATACCGATCATTACACACCCATTTCTAAGTCTTCGCTGTCCGTCTATCTGTCTGTCAGTCTGTCGGTCCGCGAGCTGTACCTATCTCATAACCGGATAGGTAGACAGTTAGTAGAAATTTTTCATTGTCTATATTAGGTACTAAGTATGTCTCCATGCATAATTATAAAAAGGTTTTTGTGTTTTCGGTAACATTGCAAAAACCGATGTAAAAGGCTACCTATATTGAGTTCGAAAAAAGTTTGTCCGCTGTTTCGTTTGTCCGAAATGTTCATTTGTCCGAAAATCATTTTTCTCTGAAAGCTTTTTACTTTCCTGGGTTGTTATAAAACTAACCTAACCTAACCTACGTTCTGTAGTTAAATTTTGAAAAGTTAATGGGTTCAGAGAAAATTGTTTTTCGGACAAATGCAAGTTTCGGACAAACGAACCAGCGGACAAGTTTTTCGTAACATCGATAAGTTACCATCCAACCGTATCTAGTTTTTTCCAATTACGAGATTATTCAAGTGCCGGAGATTCGGAAGCCGTACGGTCGAACTCAGAAGTACTTGTAGATTGTTACTTGTCGCAACTAATGGCAAATTAAATTCTACCACTCTTACCGTTTACGTTACTATGACAAGGTACTAAAAGTACGAAGCACACAGGCCTGATGATAAATGGAATCTGTGACCTAAGGCATTCTCAAGACTGTAGTGAGGTCACCAAAGCGGATACAGCTGATGTCGTTCGTTCTTCATCTTATCAGATGATTAATGTTACGATGCTAAATAATTAATAGTATCAACCTTGACATTTATAATACATTAATATTACGATTCATTATCGTAAGTTCCACACCATTAACCCTAAGCCTAGATAATGAATATAAACCCAAATAATAAGCAGAACTTGTTCCCAATAAAGCATTCAGTAATCAGTAGGTATTCTCCTCGACTATTGAGTTGTCATTTCTACCTAGTCACCCTACATTATGGCGACCTTGCCAGAATACAATTACAAAACTGCAATCCTAACGCTGCTTAGGCTTTGCCTAGCCTGACTAAGGTAGACTACCTCTATGCTAGTAATTTCTCCGGTTGTCTTATCCTCACACGAACTAAACAATGCGAATACTGCTAGGCGGTAAGTAAAAGTACAAGATGGTGCAGCGATCCAGACTGACCCTGTAAAAGGTCCTACCAACAGTACCAACACTATGCGTTGCTCTAGGCACTTTTTGCCTCGTACAGTGAAACTGTGGAATGAACTCCTTTCGGCAGTATTTCTTGCCAGTTATGACATGATGTTTTCAAGAAAAGAACTTTAATTTCCCTAATTTGCCGGGAACCGACCGACAACTCTTCTTGAGACGCTGGACATGCTGATGTTTATGGTTGGTGGTAATTACTTCCCATCAGGTAGCCCGCATGTTTGTTTGCCTCCCTCTCTTATAAAAAAACGATGGTAGGTACTCACTCGCGAAATACACGTTCTTGTACAGCGGGATGCGACCCCAGCAGTATCAGAGCATAAATGGTCGTACTGGCAGAAGTGTCGTGGCCTGCGACGATGATAGTGTCCACCTCTTCTCTGATCTCCTGGTCGGTGAGCAGTCCACCCTCGCCCGAGCATTCAATTATGAGGTCTATGAATGCCTTAAATTTGGGACCTCTGGAATTCTCAATGACAAATGACGTATCTTTGCCCAGATCATTTTTTCGCATTTGCAGTACCTAAAATTAAGAAATAAGTTATTAATCATCTTTAACCCTCCGGTGGCTTTGGGATTACACGAGTTCTCAAAAATTGGGAGCTTTGATCACTGGGAGGAATTAACGTACCGACCACAATTTATAAGTGGGTTAATGTTACAGGAAAATATTTGTATAGCGAAGTCCTATCCCACAGCAGCCACTAGGAAAATATCAGAGGAGAGAGAGTAAGGCCGGTTGTAGGAGGTAAGCGGTTAGAGAACATTCCCACAAAATGCACCGTGTAACGCATTTTTTCATGGCATAGGGATGACGTCCAAGCACACAGTTTACCCGATTGCCGAAGGAGGAGGGTAATGTGTTTCTCAGTCTATATACCTATGTATGTACTATCGAACCAACGGAACCCTGACCCACCATAGAACCTTGTCACAGTGATTGACGTTAGGACTGTCATACGAAGCTATACGACAATCGTACGTCAATCATTGTGACAAGGTTCCATGGTGGGTCAGGGTTCCGTTGGTTCGATAGTACTTTATTGTAAAATGAAAAACCAATACAATTAACATGAAAAAATGTACGAAGGCGAATTTACCCCTTTAAGAGACCTCTTTCAGCTAACCCTTGAGAGATTGACAAAAGTGAAAGGTCGAATCGAGTAACCAAGTGTACAAAGTTATTTAGAAGAACGTAAAACGTTAGCCAATAAAGGCTAAATTAAATATTTACATTCAAATACCTGCATAAATAGATACAGACCTAATTATATTAATACTCTAATATACATTCATAAACTTATACAAAGTACATTTTTATGTACTATCGAACCAACGGAACCCTGACCCACCATGGAACCTTGTCACAATGATTGACGTACGATTGTCGTATAGCGTCGTATGACAGTCCTAACGTCAATCACTGTGACAAGGTTCTATGGTGGGTCAGGGTTCCGTTGGTTCGATAGTACCTATTGGACAGTTGATATTTAGGAGATAGAGTCAAGCCAGAAATCCTACAATTTTCCTTTTAGGGAATCTACTGTTAGTGATTGCCCATTTTGTGGAACGGTAAAGCGACGGTGAGATTGGCCTTTGAGCGCGTGGCCATGAAGCTAAATTTGTCAGAAAGACAAAAGATTGTATTAAAAAGCAGCGTATTGTAAACATTTCGGTGAAAACGAAAAGATAACCAGTTTAACTATGCACGGAAGTGAGAGACTGGGAGCATCGAATGCACACGTTTAGTCACAGAAAACTCGCATAAACCGAAGCGAAGCGTGGGCGGGTCGCTAGTATTATATAAAAAAAAAGTAATGTATATTATATTTACCGAATTGGAGACCTCATGAACTATCTTAACGACTTCAGTCAATTTTCTTCCTAGGGAGCTCCGGTAGAACGTAAAGTCGCTATGCAGCCAGAAAGTTTGGAATCTTTGCATGATAATGTTAATGCCCTTTTCAATGCCCGACATGTAATCTTTTTGAAGATCGTCGTCGACTTGTGTACCTCCCATCGCCGTTACTTTAATAAAATGCGTTAATTTATATTAAAAACACTCAGAGCAATATTAAAAAAAACTATCTGTTGAGTTTCTTGCGGAGTTTTATTTCAGTAGTGGTTTCCTTTTGGGAAGCGCTGGTAGATTTTTGACGTGTAAAACTGCCAGTGCAGCCCACTTACTGAATAATCATTTAATTTTTATCTTTCACTAGGAATACACACTTACAGCAAATAGTTTCGAAAGCGTTTGGCCCAATATAATTCCAGCCGTCAAAAGGTTTCTTCCCGCCTTCCTGGTCCAAAAGAGAGACCAAAAGCTTTGCCTGTGAGTTAAATACCCCGATAAATCCATCCAGGACCACTTGATTAAACGCCGGCGTTAGCAGCTTGCGATGGGTTTTCCACCTAGGGACTGGAATGAAAATTAAGTAAAGTATTTAACCAGTTTGCCTCATCTACTACGTTATTTACTGCATCTTTCATCTTTATCTTTTATATCTAAAGATAGATGCGATATTTTGGTCAGTCGTATTTTGCAAAACACCACTGTAATGCGATATGTAAAAAAAGACAAGATATGTACTTACCTTTAGCTGTGAGTAGGCCTTCGCCTATGACTGGCTTCATAAAATCATAGACGAAGTCTTTCTCCAGAGCAGTGTTCGCGACCGTGACGCAATCGTCAAGATCCGCCACCACTGCAGACAAGATGAACGATAACTTAGTCACTGGTTCAGCCAAATAAGGGTAAATCGAAATAGGCTATGGATGGCTGAGGCCCTATACAAAATGCATTCTACGTTCTTTATCGTTATCAAAAATATATTATTTACGTCAGAAATCAGAAATCAGAAATTATTTATTTGCATAGACACAGTATAGGGATGTTACAGTACATTATGTTTCATGTATCAAGCTTGCATGCAAGCGTGCGAATATACATATAGTGGCCAATTAAAATGTCAAAAGAATAAAATAAAAGAAAATTTAAAATAAATATAAGATGTCAAATTAATACAATAGAAAACAATAGAAAAGGTTAACATATGAGGCATATCACAATTATATAACTAAGTAAAGTAAAAGTAAAAAGCCTTTTATTTCTTGCTTATCAAAAATACAATATTTACATGCTAATGGTTAGTTTTAAATCTTATTGCTTATTCTAGTGTTAATTATTTTTAACGAAAAACTAAATTCTTATTATTATTAAGCAAGAACCCCGTCTTCACAGGTGAAGGCCTCCTCCAAAGTTAGCCATTTGTCTCGGTCTTGGGCTACTTCCATCCAGTTTGGACCGGCAATGTTTTTAATGTCGTCCTCCCATCTTGTCTTGGGCCTTCCTCTACCTCTTTTGCCGAGTGGGCCCGTCCATGACGTCACTGTTCTCGTCCAACGTTGATCCGAGAGACGTGCTACGTGGCCAGCCCACTTCCATTTTAATTTTTTCGCAAATTGAAGAGCATCTGTACACTTAGTTAATTTTCTTATTTTCGTGTGTCTTATTTTATGTATTTTTCTTATACTAAGCATGCTTCGCTCCAATCCGCGTTGGCAAGTTCTTATATTTTCTTCAATCTTTTTAGTTAATTTCCATGTTTGGCAGCCGTACGTCAGGCATGGTAATAGGCACGAGTTCATTACTTTAGTTTTCAAGGGTATGGGCAAGGTACTCTTGAATATTTCCCGCAGTTTCCAGTATTTATTCCAGGTGATTTGTGTTCGTCTTTCAATTTCCTTCTCATTCATTTTCTTATTAAAGCTTATTTGTTTGCCAAGATATATGTAATTTTCTGTATATTTTAGGGGGTCGCCTCCCACTGATACTTGAATTTCTGTGCTGTTTGTCATTATCATCGTTTTTGATAAGTTCATTTCGAGACCTACTTCCTTGCTGGCACTATGTAGGGTTCCAATCATATGTTGAAGTTGTGAGTGGGTTTCTGCTAGTATGACCAGGTCATCTGCAAATCGTAGGTGGTTTAAATATTTACCTTTTATATATATTCCATAATTATTCCAGTCTAGTTGTCTGAAAATGGATTCTAGTACTGTAATGAATAAATTTGGAGATAAGGGATCCCCCTGTCTCACGCCTCTTTTTATGGGAAAGTTTGGGCCCTTGGTCTCTAGCTGGACTCTGGCTGTACTATTTTTATATAGACTTCTGATGAGCTCTATGTACTGTTGCTCTATTCCTTGGTTTTTGAGAGCTTCCCATATGCTTTCATGTGACACCGTATCGAATGCTTTCTGGTAGTCTATGTAGGCAATATAGAGTGGTCTCCGTTTCTCCTGGTATTTATCCATAAGTAGTTCCAGGGTATGAATGTGGTCTATTGTTGAAAACCCTTTCCTGAAGCCTGCTTGCTCTACTGGTTGGTTAAGTTCTAGTGTTGTACTCATCCTTCTGTTTATTATTGATGAGAAGAGTTTGTAGATAGATGAGAGTAAGCTTATCGGTCTGTAGTTCGAAATATCTTTGGGGTCTCCCTTCTTATAGATTAAAATAATATTTGATTCAGTCCATTGTGATGGTATCTCAGCTGTTTTCAGTATTTTATTAAACAGATTTGCTAAAGGTAGAGCTAATATTGTTTGGCCTATCTTTAAGGCTTCGTTGTGTACATAATCGGACCCTGGACTCTTGTCTCTCTTCAGCCTGGTTATTGCCTCTACTATCTCTACTTCTGTTATGTCCTCCACTTCTCTTTTCTCATCGCTGCTTTCTAGTTCAAGTCTATATGTTTTCGAGGAGGGTTTATTACTATAGAGGTTACTGTAGAAACTGGTAGCCACCTCTATGATCTCTCCACGATTGTGTTGCGTTTTTCCTGAAGATGTAAGCCCCTCTATCCATGATTTACTTGATGTCAATTCTTTGTAAGCTTTTTTGGTACTTCCTGAATAATTGAGATGTTTTGATATTACATTTTGTCTGTGTTTAGCGTAGTCGTACTTAATGTATTTGCTAATAAGTTTGTACAGTGCTGCTAATTCATTTTTATCGCTTCGGGATTTATTTTTGATTTTATGAAGTATTTTTCTCCTGTTTATAAGCTGCACAGTGCGCGTGGAAAGAATTGTTTTATCTTTGGGATCGGTGCTGATTGAATGTGCTTCTCGTAGACTTTGAGTTATTGTACTAGTTAGCTTGGTATAGTATGTTTGTATACATTCAGATTGCTGCCAATTCGGCAGTAATGCCACGTTGGACGCAAGTCTCTCACTAAACTTCAATGTCTCTTCTTCGTTCTTTAATGGCGCCGCCATCAAGTTGGTTGTATAGTTGGCTCTACTTCTCCTTCTGTTACTTAACAGAATACTTGCTCTGACTGGTCTGTGATCTGAGGGATAACTGATATTTAAGACTTCCATGTTATGGAATACGTCTGGACGGTTAGATAAAATATAGTCTATTTCGTTTTTGTGTTCTTTGTTTGGTGAACGCCATGTCCACCTGCGGTTTGCTTTTTTCTTAAAAAAGGTGTTCATTATGGAAAGCTCATTTTCAACAGCAAAATCAATCAGTTTTTGGCCTCTGTCATTCCTATTTCCATACCCAAAAGATCTCATTATCAGGTGTTCATTCTGCTGTGGTTGTCCTATCTTCGCATTAAAATCACCTATTATGAAATAGTTTTTGTGAGCTGCTTCAATAGCTTGTGAAATAGTTTTATAGAAGAGCGTAATTTCTTCTTCTTTTGCCGCTTCTGTGGGTGCATAAGTCTGTATTATTGATATTTTATATTCATCGAACGTAAGGTTTAGCAGGGCTACTCGTTCTGTAAAGCCTATAAAGCTTTCTATATTTTGTTTAAAGAATTTGTGTATAATAAAGCCCACTCCGTATCTGCCAGGTGTCTGACCAATGTAGCATAGAATATAATCTTTGTATTCTTCTATATTTGTTCCGAGTCGTCTCACTTCAGATAATCCCATTATGTCGCAGTTTATTGTCTTCAGGCTTTCCAATAGTTCTATAAGACGCTCATACGTTGCCAGTGTTCTGACGTTGTAGGTAATTAGATTAAGTTTTTGTCCTTTTTTGATAGTGTTTGTCTTTGGAGGGTTGCAGTCATAATCTTCCACGGGGACCAGCCGGGTTGGAAGATGTTGAATGTTTCTTAGTTTGCATTGTTTTCTTATGGAATCTTTGTAGGAGGAGGGGCTTGATTGCTACGCTTCTATGTTTTCATTACTGTTTTTATTCGTTGTATTTTTTGGTGTAAAAAAGGTCAGTATTCCCGGTTTTAATACTCCTTCGGATATACTGTTCGACCTTGTCACCGATGATCCGGGTTGTTGTATTTTATTCTTTTTATTTATTTGTGTGTTTGGCTCGTCGTTTGATGTAGTGGCATTCTCGGGTGAGGTAGGTTGCTTACGTTTAGTATTACTTTTAGACACTATCAATTTATCGTACTTAATTACTGCTGTATTTCCCATCTCCTTCTCCAGCTTTAGTTGTCCTTGCAGTTCTTTCCTCTTCTCCAGTACATGCTTAGGATAGTCTTCTTTTATATAACACTCAGAATCTTTTAGTGCTTCCTTTTTCATTTTCAAAATTTTGATTTTTGTGCCTAAAGTTGCAAATGTTACTACTACCGGCCTTGGTCTTCCTTCCTTTTTCCCAATTCTTTTTACTTCTTGAACATCGCTGCAAGTTAATTTAAAGGAAAACATTTTTTCTATCCATTTAATAATGTTCTTTTCCAGGTTTGCATATGATGATTCCGTCTCCTCTATGCCGAAAAATACCAAATTTCTTTTTCTTTCTTGTTTTTCTAAAAGGTAAATTCTGGCTTCTTGTTTTTCTACCTTCTCTTGAATTTTTTCTTGTTTTTCTTCTATCACTAGTAGTTTTTGTTCGAATATTCGATTTATATTTTCAGTGACTTGCTCAGTAACCTTTTTTCCAGTTTCCCGGATTTCGAGTTTTTGCTCGTCCATTTCATTTTTTATGGATTTGAGCGCGTTCAATATTTCCTCCATAATAATACAGATGTTGTTGAAGTGTTCAATGTTTTCATACACCCGGTGCCCTCTAGTGGTACTCTTATGAGTTTTCAATTAGTTGACCAGTCTTCTGAAGTGGTATAGGACTTTACTCCGCACCTCCGCAGTGTTTCTCGAGCTTAATAGATGGCGGTTAACTGTGTATGTATTATGGTGTCATCCAACGGTGCGTCTCGGCATTAATTAGCGTCTTGAAGTGTGATCGATGTCCTTCACTTTGATGATATCTGGTTTTCGTTGTAGTTCGTCCTTATTTTGGTAGATGGCGCTGCTTACGCTGTTTTATCTATGTTACTTGCTATTTTGCATATCATCTTTTTGTGGTTATGTTTATTTGCACTTGTTCTATTTCGCATTCGATTATGGATGTTTTCACTGCTACACACACGATATTAGTCCTACTTAAGTTGGTATATCCTGAAGATGTTAGATAGTCCGTAGCATTGGAAAAAACAGCCGGCGATTTGCACTTTATTGTTATTGTACTTTTACGCGTTTTGCTCTTGTTTTTTCAATGTCTTTTACTGTCACTAATTCACTAAACACTTAGTCTTTGCACTCGTTTATGTTTTGTTTGTAAAAAGTCGCTATTTATATTTCTTCGTATTAATTTTCTACGGAGCCAGTGTTTACCGTGGCACAGTGGCGCCCTCTCCTTTATATAACTAAATACTACTAATTCTAAGACTGCCGGTGCTCGAGGTACGCCTTTACGCTGTAAAAGCAACGCTCCAAAAGCCAGTTTGTTGGATTGCGTTTAAAAGCGTTTCCCTCTAGCAGCCTGAGTTCTTCCGGGAGGTAAGTATATATAACAATGCTCATATTAAAAACATTTTTTTTGTAGATCGTCTTGTGACTTCGAGGGTGATATAAAAGGTTCATTATTTTTACCCTGGTTAACCTTTTAAGAACTTCGCTTCGCGTCTTAAAGTACGAGTGATGTGATCTGACAAAACTACATATTTCTCGTAAGTATAGGCATGACAAAGGGAGAATTTTTAGGTTTTCTGAAAAGGGCAACTTTCGTCCCACCACGAACCACTAATGACCCAGCACACTTTTTTTGTATTTTAAAAACTCTGTCCACTTCCACTGCGTTTCCCCACAATATCAACCCGTAACCAAGGACTGGCGATACGTGTCCATGATATGCGGATATTGCTGCTTCAACGGACGCAGTGTCTCTCAGCCTTTTGAGCACAAATACAAAACGACCTAGTTTGTTGCAGATTTTGTCAATGTGTTCCTTCCAGTTTAGGTGCTTGTCTACCGTGATTCCGAGAAAATTTAACGACTCAACTTCATCTACTGCATTATTATTATGGTTAATATTTAATGGTACATTGTTTGCATTATATGTTGAAAATTGTATTATTTTAGTTTTAATTATGTTTATATGTAAGTCATTATTGTATCCAATTAATTATATCAATCAAAGAAATATTTATATCCTGTTCGAAAATTGACTAATTATTACATTTTTCTACAAGAGTTGTATATCGTCAGCGTACATTATTGTTTTTTGTGTTGTCGCCTTCGATAAATCATTTTTGTTCATAATTGTTAGTATTGTCACGTAAGCTATTGCTTTGTTTACATTGACGTCATTGACTTAACCATAGACTATAGTTCTTTTTTGTTTTTTGTTTTTTGTTTCCTTGGTGTTGCCAGCAATAACTGGATGCAAATTTTTGGTGTTGTGAAATGATTGTTTCTTAATTCATGTTGTTTTTTGTTAAGTGTGTCACTTTCCGTCTCTTCACCTAGCGGTTCCAACGGATCAGTGCGAGCTTTACGGCTAGCGAATGCTGAGGACCGTTTCGCAACAATTTCTCTGTCTTGTTCTTTGTTGTATTTATGTAATATTGTATTGTTGCGAATAAATGTATCTTTTTCTTTATCTTATCTTTATTAATGTATAGGAGAAATAATAGTGGGCCCAAAATGCTACTTTATGGGACTCCACTTTTATTAGTTTTAAATTCAGACCTATACACATTCTTGGTAGTGACATTGTTTAAATAAGCAATTCTGTCAACTTCAAGGCATTGCCATCTATCCTTTAGGTAGTCCTCAACCCTGTCGAGAGCTTTGCTTCTTACTCCATAATTCTCAAGCTTCCGCAGGAGTTTACCATGGTAAACGAAATCGAAGGCTATGCTCATATTGAGAAAGACAGATGCAACTGGAGTGTTGTTGTCAATACACTCCGAGATATATTTGATCAGGTCAAAACAGGCCTGGTCTGTTGATATGCCTTTCCGAAAACCATACTGTTCGGGTCGAAGTATTCCATATTTGGTCAGAAAATTATCAAGTCGTATATATAATGTTTTTTCAAGTGCTTTTGACATAACCGGGACCAGGGTAATAGGCCTATAGTTACTAGGGTCTTGTCTGTCACCGCTCTTAAATGAAAGTCTAACTATGCTCAACTTCAATTGTTTCGGAAAGAAGCCATAAGACAGGCTTATTATGTGTGCAATAGGATAGCATACATGTAATGTAAGGCACACATTTTTAAAAACCTAGTGATAAAGCTGTCATTGCCGCTTGATTTAGTGTTTCTAAGTGACATAATTATTTTATGTATCTCATTGCCGTCGACCGGTCTCAGAAATATTGTGTGAAAATTTTATTCCGGTAGAGGGAAATTATTAGAACAGCTACCCGAAGATGATTTCGATGAGTTAGTCAAATCTATAAAATATTGATTAAAAATATTGCAAATGTCATTGCGGTTGGAACATAATTTATTATTTAATCTAATTACGCTAATGTCATTTTCATGCAACTTATTAGATACGGACGACGAAATTAAATCCCAAGGTGCCTTTCTTTTATTTACGTAATGCCAGACGGTCGCGTCGCGCGCTACGTCAATTCCATACATTTATTCAGTCCTTGAAAATCGTTTACATTAGCGTACGCAACTTGTCTAGCCTTACAGATCGGTGAAGACATCAAACAAGATAATATATCGAATTTAACCCAATGTGTCCTCAGCGATTTTATACTGTGTATAAAGTTTATTAGCTTTAGTTTTTTACTTGCACACACATTATTTTAATGTGTCAATTGGTTCTTTAAAAGTACCTAATCTATCAATTTCAAGTAACAATAATTTCCAGATGTGTGTTCGTATTTTTTGTAACTTACTGTAAATTTGTTGGAAGCCAATTCTAAAGCCAGCAACACCACTTCGCGAAAGAGTCCATTCAGATATATTTTTCAACAGAGCCCATAAATCTGGAACAATAATTTAAAAAAATTATGTCTAGGACGGAACACGATTAGAACTACATTCATTAGGTACATACGTAGGTACATAAGTACGCACAAATATTTTCTCGCTCAAGTAACGAACAAAAGATATAAATCCCGTGTCAATAAACGCACGCATATATTAATAGTTGGTCACATGCCTTACTCGCTTCTCGCTCATCGTCGGTGGTGGGACATGCCTTTGGTTGTAATGTAAGTGGACTGCTGGTATATATATCTATTTTTATTTGAAAGCAGGTTTTCTAGCGGTAGTTTTCTTGGGGTTCATGAAAATCGGTCGGGCCTTTTAAGAAATAGCTCAGAAAGAAAGCGTCACCATTATTTTATCAAGGGCCCGTATTATGGTTGCCTTTATCGCCGTGTACAAAGCATCCGTCACTCTCGCACTAACTTACAGGTCAGAAAGTGACAGATGTTTTATCCACGCTTATTCACATCGACAAACACTACCATAATAGGACCGCTGAACTTACAGACGCTGTTTCCGCTGGCAAATAAATGACCGTGTCCGATCAGGGGCAGCGCCCCCGGGTACTCGGGGGGCTCGCGCCCGCCGTCCGCTCTGCTTCGCCACGATCTCTTCCACAGGAAAACACAAAATGCAAAAAAGGCAATTATAACACCCAGCCACATTGTCGCAACACTTATAATTTCTATATCGTACTTGTTTCCCTATTGACTTACAAAGCAAAAGTAAGTTTTTGTTCTGAGTTCTATTCATTTTATGCCTTATCGGTAATTGTTGTGCGCGCTTAAAAAAACCGGTCAAGTGCGAGTCGGGCCCACGCACCGAGGGTTTCGTCATGTACCGTCCCGCCGCAAGGTAGAGGTAACATCTGTACTCATTAAATATATATATATATGCAATATTTGGGAGAAATCTTGTGATGCAATAGGAATTTTTGGTGACCTTTCCAAAGCTTTCGATTGCGTAGATAATGCGAGTCTATTATGGTCTATATCATAATATCAATGCTAAAAAAACTAAATGTGTTA
The DNA here is from genome assembly GCA_923062465.1 of Acleris sparsana. Lineage (NCBI taxonomy): Eukaryota > Metazoa > Arthropoda > Insecta > Lepidoptera > Tortricidae > Acleris > Acleris sparsana. The sequence goes on along the minus strand of OV281307.1, from coordinate 9,167,485 downwards.
CGTTCGCTTTGCCTAATGTTAGACCAGTAGAATCTAGTATATTTCTAAAGGATGAGTCTTTGGAAATGGTAGATAAGGCGCTTTTCTTACGGATAACTATTGATAAAAACTTGCAATGGATTCCCTAAATAGCAGTACTAGCAGGTAAATTAGCTTCGGCAGCTTATGCTGTTAGGGAAATCAGGCAACTTACCAATGTTAAGACAGCTTGCTTAGTTTATTATAGTTATTTTCATAGTGTTATGTCGTACGGTATTCTGGTTTGGGGAAAAGCTGCTGACATACAGACTATATTCGTGTTACAAAAAAGAGCCATTCGTTCTTTATATAACCTTAACTCCCGTGCTTCCTTAAGATTACTATTTAAAGAAATTAGTATTCTTAACATTAGCGTCACTATTATTGATGTCATTAAAAATCAAATACAAGAAATAAAATAAAATAGCTGGTAAAAAGATTCGTGTCCATAAGGTTTATAAATCATTTGTAGGTCCATGCATTCATTTCTATAAGAAATTACCTCACGCAGTTTTAAAGTTACCATTTCTAGTACATAAAACTTTTTTGAAAAAGTCGTTGATGTCTAAAGCTTACTGTAGGGTCGAGGACTATCTAACGGATAAAAATGCTTGGTCTAAACTTACCTAAACACCTAAATTACAGCGTGTTATAAATTACTCATAAGTAATATGTGTAAATATTGTATATTGTCTAGGGGACACGGTTTCAGTAGAAAATGAAAATTCCTGAAATGAAATGAATATGTTATTTTTTTTATTTTTTGTTAGATTCATTGTTTTATATAATGCTAGGTTAAGCTTTATAATTATACAATATCATAAGTAGTATTTAAAAACAACGACTGACTGTTGAATTTCTTGCGGCGCGGCGTTTCTTCTCAACAGTGGTCTCTTGCGAAGCGCTGGTAGATTTTTGACGTATAAAAGTGCCCGTGCGGCCTACTTACTGAATAAACATCTTTTGGGCCTACGCTAGCTTACGCGGATTACCCGCAACGGACATCCGCCTCAAAGAAATTGTATAGACACCGCTAACTGGCGCGGGCGCGTGCGACGGACGTTAATCCGCGCGGCGGGCGGCGGGTGTCCGCTCCGTGCGCACGCGGCGGGTACACGCTCGCGGACTTGTTTCTTGAATTCAGTCGAGCGCCGCATCGTGCCGCGGATACACGCGCCGGACTGTACAGTTGAGACAATACATATAATGATCGACACGGAGCGCGTAATTTTAGAAGTGCAAGCTCGCCCAGTATTATGGGATATGAGAAATGAATTATATAAAGACAGAGATGCACGTCAAAAGGCGTGGTTAGAGGTTTGTGGAGAAATTATTGAAAATTTTGCTGATCTCGGAGACAAAGAGAAGAAAAACGAAGGTATGTGTGATTTTAAGTATTTATTACTTGTAATAACAATAATCAGATTAGTTTTAATGAATACACCGATCTTGCCACGATACCTTGCCATTTGTAACAAAATAATCAGCATATTGATCACGTATCATAGACCCTTGCGTATCGTTATTTGCAAATCCATTTCTTATGTTGCGTATATGGCGTGGTAAAATGACGGCATCATTGTTATCTTTCGTACCCTCTCTGGCTCTTATAAAATTATGTAAAATACATATTGCTTTCACAACGCTTACTCCATGCGCTGTAGAAACGTTAAGTGGACGGTGAAGTATCCGAAATTTATTAGCCATTATTCCAAAGGTTGCTTCAATATAACGTCTGGCTCTTGACAATCTATAATTAAATATCTTCTTCGTATAACTCAAACTTATAGTTCGAGCATACGGTCGCAGTACATGTTTCGATAATCCAAACGCCTCGTCACCTATGATAACATAGGGCAATGGCGTAGTCGCAGCAATGCTAGTCGGTTTATTGTCAACTAGTACTGGTAATGCTTTTGGGGTAGGAATATTAAGTAGATTATTTTCCATCTGTTGAAACAAGTGGCTTTTTGTAAATATTGAAGAGTCAGATTCTTTACCTTGCATGCCAACATTTATATAGGTAAACTCATAGTTAGAATTACACGTTGCAAGTAAGACAATGGAATAAAAATGTTTATAGTTGTAGTATAGTGAACCACTGTGTGGTGGTTTTATTATCCGCACATGTTTCCCGTCTACCGGGCCCAAGCAGTTTGGAAAATTGGCGTTAATCTGAAAGCCCGATGCTATTTCTTCCCATAGTGTAGACGTGAATTCCGGTAAACATTCTGCTTTCAGTTGAAGCCATACAATTCTGCAGAATTCATGCACAATATTTCTTATAGTAGTTTCTCCCATTTGAAAGGTCAAGTGCAACTCCACAAAAGTATGACCAGTCGTTAAATACCTGAAAAATAAAAAATAAAATACTTTGTATCTCGTTTCAGAAAAAAAAATACAAGCACGGTGGAAATCAGCAAGGGATTGTTACCAAAAACTGAAAGCTAGTAACAAAAAATTAAAATCAGGATCATGTGCCAAAAAAACAAAATCGTATGCCTATTACAATATGATGACTTTTTTAGAATGTAACTCTAGAAATGAAAGCCAAGAATCTCTGGGTGAAGATGAAAATGCATCAAACATCAGCGTGTTATCTGATAGTTATATTCAAGGCACCGAAATAGCAACACCTGGAACATCCAGTCAAGACGCCGAAATACCAATACCTGGTCCATCCAGTCAAGATGGCAATATCAGAACATCTGGCACATCAAAACGCCCACGCAAATCAAATTCTCCTACTCCTTTTGAAAAAGAGTTATTGAAATCAGTCCAAAGAAGAAATGAAGAAAACGACGAAGATATGGCTTTTTTTACCTCAACAATGCCTACAATAAAAAAAATTGACACCTATCAAAAATTTGTATTTAGAACTAAAATTATGGAATATTTGATTGAAATTGAAAAACAAAAGGTGCTTGAAATTGATAATTTAACTTTTACTACCGATTTATTTCCGAACACGTCGCAAACCTAGTGACGGAAGCAGCGGTATAACTGGCTGATCTGAATAACATTTTTATCTAAATTTCCATTCTCAATTTTGTTTGTTATTGATGATTATTATCAAACTAAATTATGCTGTGATTTTTGTGATTTTATGGTTAAATATTAGGATTAGTATTTTTTTTAGCTTTGTTTCTGATTTATGATAATTGTCTAAGTCAATCAGGCTGTGATTTTTGTGATTTTATAAAGATAATTTTTAGGTAGAGCGACATTAATGTTACTTGACTTGTTGATCTTGTTTGTTACCAAAGATGATTATTATCTAAGTAAATTATATTGAAATAAATTATATTGGAAAAAAAAATCGGGTAGGCAAATAAAGTACACCAAAAATTTTGCTCTTATATTTAATTTACAAAATTAATTATACACAACCAAAAATCAACAGTTTTTACATTCTCTATGACTTAATTTAGCTCAAATTGCCACCTTCAGCTAATTTCCTTTTGAATACCTTTCATATGAGTGATTTCTCACTGCCTGCATTTCACTTCACTTCACTTCACTGCACTGCACTTTGGTTTGTTTTGACACCCTTGGCACTATGGACACCCTGAGCCAACTCAAGAAGAGCATGGAGGAAATGAAGGAGTTCTTCTCTGCTAGGATGACCTCATTCGAGAGCACCGCCTCGCACACCACCAACACTGACCAAGCCGCACTTGATGAATTTAAGGTATTTAAATCGCTCATCTGGAAGGCAGTTTCAAGCCTGCAGGCTCAAATGGAAATGGTGGCTCAATCATTGGAGGATTTAGAGATGAGGTCCCGGGTCAAAGTACTGCTACTGCATGGCATTCCTGAAGTAGCAAATGAAACTGCAAAAGAGACTGCAGTCACTATATGCACCCAAAATCTGCAGGTTCACAGTGTCTCAGCGCAGTCACTTCAGGTTTGTCATCGCCTCGGAAGGCTAAAAGACCATGCAAAGCCTAGACCCCTCCTTTTGCGATTCGCTTCCCTCGAACAGCGGAACCTTGTATGGTCCTCAAAGACCAAGCTTAAGGGCTCTGGTATAACCATGTCAGAGTTCCTGACCGGTACTAGGCACTCGGTGTTTATGGAGGCCCGGCGGATACATGGGGTCAAGAATAGCTGGACGAGCGATGGGCGGATTGTCGTCCTATGCGGCGACGGCTCTCGTCGACGAGTCACGAGTCTGGCTGAGCTCCGAGCGCTGCCGGCTCCGGCTCCGACTCCGGCTCCAGCTCCGGCTCCGGTGTCCTCATCGGGAGGCGGAGCTACGTCGTCATCATCAACTCCAGTGCAAGAGCCCGCCAAGCCGCCTGCGCAGCGAGTCAAACGGACAGTGACCGTAGTTAAAAATAAGTAATAGGTACTTTGTTATTGCCCTCTTTCATTTCTGGCACATCTATAGCTTTCTGGTTAGGTTGATTTCTTTATCTATTCTTGTCTTATGTTGGTTATTCGTGTGTTGTTTACGTAACTTTCCATTCGCCATTCTGTATTTCTACCTTCATTTTTAATCACTTTCTCACACTTCTATTTCATTTCATATTTCCATTATTCGCACAGTATGTCATATGTCAGTATTGTCAGTATGACGTTTGACATTGACAGTTGGTTGACACTTACTTGTAAGGATGGGCCTATCGCGGATTTGCGTTTTGTTTATGCTGTCTTGGTCGATGTTTGTGGATCAACGCAGGAAATTCATATTTTTATGTAATATTATGTTTTAATTTTAGTTTTAATCCATATCATATTTTTAAATCTTTTAGGTTTTGATGTTTTACCGACGTAAAGCCAAACTTGTTTTGTATCCTTAACAGCTGAAGGCGAGCGATTGAGTTGAAAGTTTGATTGTTTGTTGCTGTTTTTTTTTTTTTTAAAGATCTTTTTTTATTTTTTTTATTTTTAGAAATAGGTAACTATTTATACATAATAATTATATTTATATTATTTATTTAAACTATTATATTTTTATTTATGCTTACATGTCTGACGTTTTCGGCGCTAGTCATGATAGCGAATTCTTTTCTTTGTCTTCGTCAAGCCTGTACGACTCGCTAAGTGATTTATCTGATATGCCAGATCTCGGAGACCGATTGCACACCATCTTTCCCACTTCTTTAAAACACTTTAACGTTGTCCACATCAATGCACAGAGTGTACCAGCTCACTTTCCCGATCTACTTTCAACCTTTTCTGATAGAAACATTCACGCCATACTCATTTCCGAGACATGGTTTAAGCCATCCCTCTCATCTACCCTCTATTCTTTACCCGGTTACCAATTAATTCGCAACGACAGGACTGGGTTCAAAGATGGCGGTTTGGGTACTGTTCGCGGAGGTGGTGTTGCCATTTATTTAAAAAATGACATCGTTTGTGAAATTGTGGCTGAGTCACCATCCATGTACACAAAGTCACCGGAATACTTATTTCTCAGCGTTTCCTTAAACCATACCAAGCTACTTCTCGGGGTTTATTACAGTCCATCTTCCAACATAAGCTATTTTGATGCATTTGAGAACACGTTATCTGATCTCTGTCCCCAGTTCGAACATAGCGTAATCATGGGCGATTTTAATACATGCCTCATTAAAAATGACCTTCGCTCTTCTAAGCTTCAGTCTCTAGTAAATTCATTGAATCTTAGTATTCTCCCTCTCGCTCCCACTCATTTCCCTCATAATGGTCCTCCTTCTCTTTTAGATCTTATTATAACCTCATCCCCTGATTTTGTCTCATTTCATGGCCAGTTTAATGCTGCTGCCTTCTCCAACCACGACCTAATTTACGCCTCTTTCAAAATTCGCCCCCCGAAACGTAGACACAAATTCGTCCTTCGTCGAAATCTTGGCGACATCAATCTGCGGGCCCTGCTCTCCGATCTTCACAATGCTGACTGGCAGGCTATCGAATCTTGCACTGATATCGACCTGAAACTTGAGATTTTCAACAGCACATTGCTTGCGATTTACGACCGACACGCCCCTCTGAAGCCAATGCGCGTCAAACACTACCCTGCACCGTGGCTAACCGAGGATATCAAAGCCCTCATGGCGAAGAGGAACCGCGCCCGGGTGAGGTTGCGCCACGACCCGTCCGAGGATAATCATCATAACTACGTCATCCTGCGTAATCGTTGCAACAAGAAGTGTCGGGAAGCAAGACGTCGTTATATCCATGAGTCTATTCAGAATTGTCCTCCCCATAAACTATGGAAATTTTTGAAGTCATTAGGGGTAGGCAAATCTCAAACTCACTCTTCTAATCATAAAATTAATCTCAACACCCTGAATAAGCATTTTAGCATTTCACCGGTCACTTTAGACTCTTCCGTAAAGAATAATACTCTATCTCTTCTTGCTAATGCCCCGAACCCCGACTTTCCCCCTTTTGATTTAGGTTTTATTACTCCGAAGGAGACTATAGACCTTCTGAAGTCTATAAAAACCAGGGCCGTCGGTGAAGATGGCCTAAGCTTAGACATGCTCATGCTGGTGGCGGACTTCATAGCTCCTATCCTTTCCGACATTATTAACTTTTCCTTCTCTTCGGGCTGTTTTCCTACACTGTGGAAACTTGCTCATGTACTCCCTCTTCCAAAAGTGTCAAAACCTGCGTCCTTGTCCGATTATCGTCCTATTTCTATTCTTCCAGTACTTTCCAAAATAATAGAGCACTTTGTTAATCGAAGACTGTCTCGTTTTCTTAATATGCACAATCTTTTTAATCCTTTTCAATCTGGTTTCCGCCCCGGGCATAGCACGGTCACTGCTTTGGTCAAGGTCACCGATGACATTCGTCTAAACATAGAAAATAAACATCTGACTGTCCTGGTTTTGTTGGACTTCAGTAGTGCGTTCAATACAGTTGACTTCGATATTTTACTCGGCATCCTTAAGACCCTAAATCTCTCTTTTTCGGCCCTTACGTGGTTTGAGTCATACCTCCTTGGAAGACGCCAGCGTGTTAAGATGGACGAAAATAATTCAGATTGGAATACTCTCACTGCTGGTGTCCCTCAGGGGGCTGTACTCTCTCCTCTTCTTTTTTCAATTTTCATAAATGGTATAACGACTTCCCTTCTTTCTTCTTATCACTTATACGCTGACGATTTGCAGATTTATGCGGGGGCTAGTTTTGATGATTTCCCTTCCTTGATTGACCTTATCAATGACGATCTTGCCACCATTCAGAAATGGGCTGCTAATTTTGGTCTAAAGGTCAATGCAAAGAAATCGCAAGCCATTGTTGTTGGAAGTCCTCACTACATCTCGAAACTGTCTGAAGTTGTGATACCCAATTTGGTGTTTGACGGGACCATAATCCCCTTTTCCTCTACAGTTAAAAATTTGGGTATCACAATAGATCAGACTCTCTCCTGGTCGACTCAGGTTACCGAAGTCAGTCGCAAGCTCTTCGCTTCACTTCATTCTCTCAGGCGCCTGCAGAATTTTCTTCCTCAACATACCAAGATAACTTTAGCCCAATCTCTTCTTCTCCCTCTCTTAGACTACGCTGACGTTGCTTATATGGACCTCTCAGAACAACTCCTTGACAAACTTGAGCGACTCCAAAACGTGTGCATCCGATATATTTTTGGCTTACGTAAATACGACCATGTCTCCCACTTCCGTGCACAGCTAAACTGGTTACCTATTCGTTTTCGCCGAAACGTTCACATCCTGTCACTGCTTTATAATTCAATTTTTAATCCTCGTTCTCCCACCTACCTTTCTGAGCGATTTAGCTTTATGGCCACCGGCTCCCAAAATCGGTTGCGCTCAAAGGCCAATCTCACCCTCGCTTTCCCCTCCCACAAATCCAAATCCTATTCCAAATCCTTCTCGGTGCATTCTGTTAGGTTGTGGAACCGGCTACCAACTGGCATAAGGCAATCACAAACAGTAGATTCCCTAAAAGGCAAATTAAAGAAGTTCTGGCTTGACTCTCTCTCCTAAACATAAACTATCCTCTAGGTTAATAAAATATAGTTTATGTATGTATATTTAAGTATTAATATAGGTATATTTCTGTATCTATTTATGTAGGTATTTGAATGTATTATTGTTATTATTATTATATAAATATTTTATTTATACAGGCTTTATTGGTTAGGTAGGTAAGTTCTTCTAAATAAATTTGTACACTTGCTTACTCGATGCACAAACTTTCACTTTCTCAATTTCTCAAGGGTTAGCTGGAAGAGATCCCTTAAAGGGATAAGTTCGCCTTTGTACAAACTTTTCTAATAATTGTATTGTTCTCGTTTTTCTTATGTACAATAAAGTGTTTACATACATACATACATACATATTGTAATTTTTGAGAATTTATAAAGATAATATTTAAGTAAAGCATCATTAAGATTACTCGACTTGTTAATTGTGTTTGTTTTTGATGATTGTTAATAATGCTGTGATTAATAATAATGTTAAGATATTTTCAACTTCACTGAGTTTTGAAGGTCAATCAAAACGAGTTACTTTATATAGTCACTACCACATATTCCGACCAGTTTTCACTGTTCTCGAGTGCGACTATGTAAATATGCGGCTGATTATTGACAGTGTAATATAATTACCATCTTAAAATTTAAATGCAGATAAATTCCTTTCATATGTTCTTTTCTTTTACACAATAAATTTAAGTTACAATGTGAAAGGTCCCTTAGAGTAGGCGAAATTCATAAAAACTATGAAGACGTTTAAATTTAGCCCATGCACCATGGTAGGACATGCTGACCCATACACACAAGCACGTTTAGATTACATATATAAATAGTAAAAAAAAAATTAAATGTATATTTTTACTTACCTTATAGCTATTGCTAGCCTTTCTATGGGTGTTATCGGAACACTGATTCTATAATCATTTTTCTTTAAATGCGGCTCTAATCTTATGAATAATTCATCAAATGTCTTTGAAGTCATTTTAAAATATCTGTTAAATGCTTTCTCATCTTCTCTTAATAGCGAAAATTTGGTTACAAATTCACCATTCAGCAACCTATTTTTCAGGAACACAGAGATCTGTCGACGTTTCTGTATCCGGCGACGTTTTTTCGCCAAATAATAAATTATTAATAAATCCATTGTCTAGCGGACACGTCTGTACACACTGCAAACCAAAATTATACTGGTAGCGCTAAGTTAAGCGTGCAGCCGCCGCGGGCGCCCGTCGCGGACTCGCTGGCCCGCGGCGGTTGTCCGGAGCGGCACCCGCGAGCGTGCGCACGCGGCGGGCGTCCGCGTAAGCTAGCGTAGGCCCTTTATCTATTATATTTTTTTAATTCAATTTCGAATCGAAACAGCAGCGGGAGCCAAAACAACACTTGTATTTTTTTTTATTTGTTGTTTTTCTTCAGGCTTTGTACTTTAAACATACCAAATTCTACGAGATAAAAAACGACCCCTTTATCATTTCTTTTATTAATTGACGGACGGACGGACAGCGTAGGCATATTAATAGGGTTCCGTTCGGCTACTCTCTGGGTACGGAACCCTAAAAACGCACGTTTTATAAGCCAGAGGTCTCAGACATGTGTATGTAGATATAGTTTTAAAACCTGTCTATAAATACTGCCATTAGGTTAATCTAAGGTTAAGTTAGTCATACTTGTTATGTTAATGTATACAGTGTCTGGTCCAAAACCGGGGCGAAAAAAGTAAATGGTGATTCTTTAGAACATTTCAATTAACTATCACAAGAATCTAATATTACAAAGTCTATAATTTTGGAGAAAACAGCCTGCAAAGTTAAAAATCGTAGGTAATGTATTTTCCCGTCGCACGGTGGGCTGCGCGCCTTAGTAAGACGTTCATAATACATTATTGAGTCCTTTTCTTGATTTTTACTACAGTTTTTTTTTTAAATACAGTGTAATTTGAGGATTATTAAATAAAACATAATTTGGAGAATTTAACATTATTAAATACATATAAAAAAAATAGGAAAATAAATTATTAAATTATTGATTAAAAATAAATACAAGGAAAATGTAAAGTTATATGCTAGTAATAATAATAAAAATAAATATTTTTATTTCAGTATCAGATTCCATAGAATGTTAGTCACAATTGTCCTTAATCTATGTTAGTAGGTACGATAAATACATTTCAAATTAATTAATTAAATAATATTACGTGTTACGTCGTTAGTATGCACAATCTAGTAAACTTATAACATTAACTGACAGTAAAGACTTTTTTTTTCTTGGTAATTGCCTTTTCGATGTGATTAAGGGATCTGAGTTCAGTAAAAGTCTGTTCAAAAGGTCTGTGTTTGTGAAAATCCGTGACATTTTTCTGGCATGATTGAGCCTAAACGCCTTTATATTTTTGTTGGTTGACTCATCAGCCTCTTCAGACAGTTCACCAATGGACACTAAAGCATTTTCTATTACTATAGCACCGTGTAAGAGCACTTTATGCACGGAAGAGGGTAGGGGATACCATGGGTGTGCACCGGCACCATGTCTATTAACTTCTGTAACACTTGACGGTGTTTTTCTGAGTCTGATCCACTCGCAGATAGCCATAGTTCAAATATAAAACCCCTTGAAAAAGATCCGATGTACTGCGCATCTGAAAAAATATTACAAAATCAATAAACATATTCATAAGATTCGCTTAGCGTTGCTACACTTCGCTCTACGCAGACGTAGCAGGCTTCTAACTAGACAATCCGCAAATATCCGCAGACAATGTTTTATGGCCGTCAATCTAGACATATTGAACTCCTTAATTAATAATAAATTATCATTAGATTCGATTGGGAACATAGTTAAAAGTTCAAGTAAACTACAATTTTGAAGATTCTTTAAATAAAATTAGGTCGTGGCGTAGACCCATCTTTATATCTATATTTTAAAAAAACATGTCGAAATAAATGGATAAAACAAAACAACATACCTGATTCTTGAAACTCCATAGTAATAAGTGGTCACTTTTATTGGAAACTTCTAAAGATAGCCGCTAATGAGCGGTCACTTAATGAGTCACTGATAAGGGGTGCTTGTGCAAGCGTAAGTTGTGTTCACTTTCGAGTTTCCTTAAGGAATGAAAACAATGAGTTATCCGGAATCTATTTATAGTTGATTATAGTACATTTATCCACCAATGACATGACAGCATCCGATATATAAAAATGAAACATGCATTTTTTTTAATTATGAATACTAGCCAGACCACCGTGCGTCGTGATATCGTGGCTTAGTCACTTGGTACGCGGTATGTCTGAGTACAGGGTGCCATTGACAACACGCGATAGATTTAGCGGTGTTTGCATTACATTGAATTTGCGATTAAGTTTGTTAGAAAAAAACTGAAAGTTAAGTTTTGATTTTAATTAGGTAAGACCATTATAAAGTTCTAAATTAAAGTAAATTAAAAAGCTATATCTAAAAATGGGCCCTGCGGCATTGTCCCGAAGATGCTGGCAGCATTTCCTCGCTGGATAGTTAAACTTATACGTTGAGCGAGGAAACTGCCCGCTCTTCGGTCTCCCGTGACGTCAATGAGCCTCTTCGAAATTTCTTTGAAGAGGCTTTGAGCGCTAGAACCCCACGGACCAAGGGTCTCGACGTCGAATGGAACAAACATATATTATGGGACGAGACCACTATTTTTGCCTACCTTTATGCTTTGGGCTGCTTCAGCTGCCGCGCCAGCCCTATTAGAACTCCAGTGGAGATGTGATGGCCTAGCGTGTCTACGCAGGTTGCATCCCACACTAATTCAAAATTATTAAAGTCCATTCGAGGCCTAAACATTCATAAAACTAAAACACATTGTAGCTGCCTAAGCCAAGATGCTTCTCCATTAAACTTAGATTCATCTACACCGTTTACTCAACAACCATTCCATGTTCGACTCTGCCATTTTAAAAACAATGTAAATATAGTCAAACGAATCCCCCGCGGCGCCAGAATCTCCGGTGCATCTCATTTATCTCATCTCATATTTAAATGCACAGAAAGTAATTCCCTTCAAGACTGGGACAACCTGCTTCTTTTTCCTTTTTTGGTTTTACATGCTAAAGTAGACAATTCACACAAAATAAAAAATAACTGCAAAAGCCATTTCACTCCCTTACCCTCGCATAAATCCACTCATAGTTCCCACAATCAGCTGAAAACAATAGAAAATAAAATTAGCGACGGAGATCTCAAAGGTGCCGCCCGTCTCATCTTTTCTAGTGACGTGTTTTCTCCAGATAATCCTGATACAGTTCTGGCCCTACAGACGAAACATCCCCCAGCTCCTGCAACGCCTTATCTTCTCGACCCTCCAACAGCAAACCATGCATGCCTGCAAATTACAAACAACGACGACGCTAATGCAATTTTATATTTTTGAACCCGGCTCTGCTGCGGGCCTGGATGGACTCTCACCCCAACATTTAAAAGATTTGACATCGCGGTGTGTGGGTGATAAGATAAAACAGATGAAAAATGTTTCTTCAGTAAGTAGGCCGCACGGGCACTTTTACACGTCAAAAATCTACCAGCGCTTCGCAAGTGACCACTGCTGAGAAGAAACGCCGCAAGAAACTCAACAGTCAGTCGTTTTTTTAAATACTACTTATGATATTATACAATTATAAAGCTTAACCTAGCATTATATAAAACAATGAATCTAACATAAAATAAAAAAATAAAAAAATCAAGCGTAGCTTGAGCAGGAAAATGTGTCAAAACTAAGAATTACTTAGCTATGACAGTGCAAGACAACCACCACATACAAAGTTCGATACATTCTCCTACAGAAACCGTGGCCCCTAGACCCAGTTAACCACAGCGCTCTTGTGGAAAAAGGTTTATCAGATAACATTATTTGATTAAACTACGACTATAGTCAAAAGGAAGCTGAGAAGTCAACTCTGGCCTGTCATCGCGAACAGTAAAGTTTAACCTATGCGTCCGCGTAGAAATATTTTCTCAGCCATCCCATGCTGTGGGGGTTTTCGCTTATAGTTGTTACCGCAGGAACTTCCGGGAGAAAAAGTAGCCTATGTGCTAATCTAGGGTAAATGCAATTAAATCTCCGTTTCAAATTTCATCCAAATCCGTCCTGCGGTTGCAGCGTGCAGGAGTAACCTAACACGCCACATGAACTTTCGAATTTATAATATTAGAGAGGTTTGAGGGTTTGAGGTTATAATTTGTGCTGGAATGACAGGTGTCGGGATAAAGCTCTTATCTTCCTTTCAATATAGGTGGACAGGGCCCGTGTTATAACTTATAAACCATCCGTCACGCTCTCGCACGTATACATCGTGTTTTTGTTGATTTGGGTTAATTTTAAGGGAGCATTCCTTGAGTCAAATAAAGTTAATTTCTCCAAGAATCTAGTGCTCTAACTCATGCCGTTTTCAAGATAATCAAATATTAAATTTAATCTGTTAATCACGTTAAACTAGTGTAAATATTATATATTCCCGACGCCACACGACTTATAACGAATGCTGACATTTAAATTACGAAAAACCATGTCCAATCAGTTTTTTTAAATCTCAATCTCACTCTTCATTATTCACAACAAAAGGGTTGCTATGATCACGTTTAAACAACAGCCACTATTGGTTAAACTGAACTCGGTCTCTATTGGTCGTTACAAAAGGGTTGCTATGGTCACGTTTCAATAAATATAACAATGTCAAAGAATTGTCGTGGTAATTTCTATGATTAAAAATAATATATTTGGCACTAATTATTAGTTATACACCGTTTAATTAATTTGTTCTAAAAACGAAAAAACTTTTTTTTTGCAATATTTAAAATTCTAATCTACCACTTTGTTTGTATGGATGTATGTTGTAATATGCCGAAGTGAACGAAAATCAACAAAAAAAGGGTGTATACAGGTCAAAAAGTGACGGATGTTTTATCCGCCTTTATCCACATCGATAAACGCGCTCAAAATAGGCCCGTGGGAGAGAGTTAGTTTATTTTCGGGAGAAATGTGTTTGAGAATTGAAAAGGTGACTGACAGTCTGTTTCATAGTTCCTTTTTTCCTCACAACTCGGATGAAGAAGGACAGCCTAAGTCTAGTTAGGTTAATATTGACAAAAGTCAAAGTCAAAGTTCTTTATTCTTCAATTTAGGCATAATATAATGCACCTATGAATGTCAAAAAGCATTACCACCGGTTCGAAAAATAAAACCTTTGCCCCGAGAAGAACCGGCGTAAGAAACTCGGCAAGGTATATTTTTTTCAAGAAAAAGGTTTACATCATTACATTATAATTATAAATAGTTTACAATATCACAGTATTTTTGCACAGTAGGTGCACCTTTTTTAAGCGTAGGTAAATTTATGCGTAGATTACTCATGCAGGACGGACGACTCACTGCCAAACATCCCTATCCATGATAATAATCGTTTACTTTATAATATGCTCGGGAAATTAGTTTTTGTTTTACGACAGATTTAAATTTAGAGTCAGTAAGTTCAGTAATACTTTTTGGAATTTTATTGTAGAATTTTACACAATTTCCCAAGAATGATTTTGAAGTTTTGGCCAGTCTATAAAATGTGGTTTTGAGCTTTCCTGTGCTCCTGGTTGCTTTTGGCTTATCAATGTTTGTTGGGAAATTATGTAGATTCTTCCTAACAAAGATGATTATTTCAAATACATATAGCGACGGCAGTGTTAGAATATCTATTTCCTTGAAGAATTCCCTCAATGACACACGTGACCCCAAGTTATAAATAGCTCTAATAGCCCTTTTTTGCAAAATAAACACTGTACCGATATCCGCATACGATCCCCACAAAATAAGACCGTACGTAATTATACTGTTAAAGTAAGCGAAGTAGACCAACCGTGCCGTCGCTACATTGGTAAGCTGCCTTATTCTCCTGACTGCAAAAGCAGCGGAGCTCAACCTACTTGCTAACGCAGTTATGTGGGGACCCCACTGCAATTTAGAGTCTAATGTAACACCTAGAAAAACAGTTGTTTTTACAAAGTCTATGGTTTCACCATTAAGGATATATTCGAGGCTAAGTTTATATTTGATGAATTTGCTGATGAGAATTTTATACATTTAGTTTTATTTGGATTTAACATTAAGTTATTGGCAGCAAACCAGTCAGATATCATGGAGAGGGTATTGTTTGGTTCAATGAGTTCAGTATCTTTCCTATTTACCTTGAAAGACAAAGTGGTGACCTGTCGTTTCGCCGAGTTTAATTACGCAGATTTTTGTTTCGCAGACAACTATTGGCAGACCTTTCTTTTGGCCGAGTAACGTTTGGTATAATTTCATTACGCCTATTATTTATTTCGCCGAATAGTCGGTAGACAGTAAAGCGATACGCAGAGTTACGTTTAGTCGATTGTTTGTTTCGTAATTGTTTCATTTTACCGAACAACTGTTCGTCGAAACATGATAAGCAGAGTTGTAACATGGCATCATTATTGTTTAAGGTAACGGCACCTATTACCGTGGGAGTTAAGGTAGTTTTCAAATCAGAGCCAAAAATTAAGGGAATCAAGACACCCTAACGACCAAAAGGATTTTTTTTATAAAAGTGCTGATTGAACTTTTTAATTTGCACCTTTATGACCTCATTTTAGGTGATTATTTGGGATAAAATAAATATTAAACCCAAAAAGTCGGATTCTCCTATTACCGTGGTATTGGACGGGCTTTGACCCTATTACCGCGGATGAGGCTCCTATTACCGTGGGTAGAGGATTAATGTATTTTTGGTTCCGTACATTTAATATTTAACATTTTGTTTTTTTTTAGTAAATCTACTTAAATACAACATTTAAAAGTGGATAAAATTTATTTTTAATTAAAACTGCGTATTAAATCAACATTATTTATTATTATAATTTTTTAAATAATCAGTTTTTGTTTGAACAAAAATCAAATAAATAACATAGATGTGCCCTTTGTAATTCAATTGGAAGAGTAAACAGTACTTACCTTTCTTTAAAAATAAATGATTACTATCAAAAACATCTTAATTTTATTAAGGAATCCGGACTACGGTACCCTAAAATTGATATTTCATTTACTGTCACACGGTAATAGGAGATAATATGGGATCCTAACTCCGACCCATAAAAAATTAAATACCTCGGAACTAGGTTCCCATACATCCTATTACCGAGGGTTATCTTTTCTTACCCTCGGTAATAGGATAAATTCACGGTACTATAAAACCTCATTCCGACCCATAAAAAAATTAAGCCATCGTGACGTTTATTAAACAAATAAAAACTTAACATTTTAACCATCTAATAAAACAAAACTCATAAAACTAAAAGAATATCTTTATATATAAACGACTCAAACATTTAAGGGTTTCTATAAAAACAAGTAATATAGTGCACAAGTTTATAGTAAAAAATAAGGCCTTTATTAGTATTTTTCATACCACGGAATTTGCTCTTTAACTGCTTAGATATATAAAAAAATTTATAGCACTAAAAAAATAAAAGATAAAGATAAAAGATAAAAGAAATTTATTCAGTAAGTAGGCCGCACGGGCACTTTTACACGTCAAGATACTACCAGCGCTTCCCAAGAGGAGACCACTGCTGAGAAGAAACGCCGCAAGAAACTCAGCCAAATAACCAACAGCAGATATAAATAATAAAGGCCATTGAAACTACTCTTTTATTTTTGCTATTACCGTGGTATACCTCGGATTAAGGAGCCATAGCAAAAAACGAAACCGATTACCGCGGTATTTATTATTCTAATTTTAACATATTTCCAGACATAAACACACAAAAATAGTACTTGGAAGTCGCAAAGAAAACAATAAACAATAATTTAAAAATCTTAGCATTAGGATAGTCATTACAACTATTACGCAAATCACTAAACAAAATGTGGGTTTACTTACGTGTGGCGTCTCGCGTTTGTATGGCATAACCTGCTCCTGCGCCGGCGTCGCGGATACTGGCGGTTTGCAAGTTGTTTATTTGATGCATAAACACTAGTCCTAAAAAAACCGGTAGTCTACAAACTACGCTTTGCTCGTGTAAAATAAGTTTCTTAGTGAGAAAATCGACTTGTTCATAAAACGCATTTTTAAAAATACCGCGTTAATTGGTGTCGATTTTGGGGGGAGCGGTAATAGGTGCCCTTACCTTAGTAGATTTAAGGTTCAGTCGATTTTTGTTTCGGCATTTTTTCAGTTAAGTTACTGTACAACTGTTGCATTTTTATGGAAGACTAATCAGGGCAGATCCTACTCGGATAGGTTAGGTTAGAAGGTCAAGGCGGGAGCTTGGCTCACGCCTTGACCTTCGAGGTTATTTTTTTTTATCTGCCCAGTAAATAACAAACACAACAAAGTCAATTTAAAAATAGGTAAACTATTAATAAACCGAGCCGTTACTTAGGGCAAATGATACTAAGGTACATCGGAACAGTGAATTTTATTTGTTACAAAAATCTATGATTTAAGTACCATTAAAAAAAACATAGAAAAAAAACAATTGAACAAAAAGTGAGGCAATTTATAATTTTACATTTGTTCGAGCAAACATTCAAAATGTGTAGTGATTAATAGGCTAAACGAATTTCTGCCAATAGTGGTCCAGCTTACTGACTCATAAGCCAACTAAAACAGCTGTTAAAGGTTGAGTTACGAAACGTTAGTCTGCGAAACAATACATCTACGAACAAATCCATCGGCGTACCGTTACTCGGCGAAACGTTGTCTGCCAATCAATAATCTGCCAAATAATTGTCAGCGAATCATTAGGTAACCTGACAAAGTACCTACATTACATTATATTACATTATACAATTCCGTTTGCCAATGCTGAAGGCAGAAAACGCAGCATGGTGGTCCGGGATCCGTAACTTGTCCAGCCACCGTTCTGGAATGAACTGGTCAGCATCGTTGCCCCAAGCTTTTACTCTTTGCAGACCGTATAAGGAGAGGAATACTCCAGCGCCAGCTGGCAATGTGTAGTCCTCTAACAAAGGAACATTCTTGAGTATGGTTGTGTTTACATTAACAACTAGCAAAATCGGGTAGGTCTACGAAGAAATTACAAAGAAGGAAAATGTAAGGGGGCTGGTAAAACATCAACATGACAATCTTAAGACCGAAAATGCGTAGCCAACCCAAAGGACTAGGTGCACCCACAGTTGCTGGCTGTTGCCGTCAAAAAGTTGTAAGTCTAACTGGCCCCTACAAATGGCAGGTGGTATCAACACAGATTATAATCACAAATACATACAAAAAATATGCGATTCTGACAACTAGATGTTTTTTGTGAGACTGCGCCTTACATTTATTTTGTTTTGCATAATTTAATTTATCTACCTACTAACGAAATGCATAAAAAACGTCCAAGATAAAAACAAAATGTATATTTTTTGTAACATAACAGTCACATTATATAACGCTCATTTACCATGACAACCTTATGCAATAATGCCATTTGATATAACTACAATACATTAAGTATAATAATAAATAAAAATAATAAATACATTTGCAATAATGATCCGGTGATACAACTAACTATAAATTATGATAATTATGTTTGAATCAAGGTCATGTAAACCAATCTGCCAAATAAGTCGAATCTCACCTTTACTTATAGGTTAGGTTAGGTTAGGTTAAAATGGTTTAAGGGCGCGAAGCGCCATAAGTACGCGGAATAGGAGCTCCGCTTGTTTTTGTACTCTTCTTTTTTAATTTCTATTAAACTATTTATTGAGCCAGTTGGGGGAAAATAAAGTAAGACTAAATTCTTTTGTAAAATTATTCAGCGTCATTATATGCGTTATTATGTTATAAATACGTTATGTATTTAAATATTATACAATACTTTTATTATATTAATGCTCACTCATAATTATGATTCAAGATATTATTCATTATGTTTTTATGCATTTTAATATACACTTGAATCGTTATACAAATTATGTAATTTGTATTAGGTATGCAAAATGAAAATTAGACCCTAAGTTTTTATACTAAACATTACACACAAATTTTATTTATGTAAAATGTGTGTTTTTATTTAAATACCAAAAGGCAATCTCACACAAATGATCCTGTACCAAAGTCCAGACTTGAACTATGGGTAGAGGACAACAATAAACATTTCGAAAAATATTATGCTGATTAAGACACGTAATCATCCAAAACTCAGATAAAATACTCCTATTTTGTCCTAATACACATATTGTGTGCTATTTATTTCTGATGACGTTATTTTTTTCTTTTATTTTTGTGTTTTTATGTGGATTATTTATTTTTTGTGATTTATTTCTTTTACTTTTTCTTAATACTCGTCATGTTCATACTTAATTTGATGTTCTCCGTTAGTTTCCTCACAACGAACGGTGCTATGGGGTACAGCCGCAGCGTCTCCTTCAGCACTGCTTCCAAGTACACCAGCCTCTGCAAGTGCTGCTTCTCTACATCGTTATCTCCAACGACTTCTTCAACCCTAAAATATAGGTACAGGACTTTTGTTAAATATCTTCCTTTCTCTAAGGTTTTTACGGAGATTTAGAAACCTTAAGATCGAACTCAGAAGTAGGAGTACTTTTTAGTACCAACGTCGAAACTATTGATAAACATTCAAACCACCACTCCAACAAAAGACTCTCACTGTATTACGTTACTATGCCAAGGTACTAAAGTTACGCAGTACAGAGGCCACCCACCTGATCATAAGTGGTATTTGAGAAACATAGACATTTGAATTCTCAAGACTACAATTACAAGATGATTGTACTCGATGGACAACTTTTAACTTTTTCAATCTCTCAATTTAGTTCGCTGGAAGAGATCCCTTAAAGGGATAAGGTCGCTCATGTCGTTTTTTTTTATTAATTTTCACTATAGGTATTATTGCCAACATGCGCATTGCCAACCCTGAGGACTTGAGTGAGTTGCCTCTAGATGCTGGTAATTGCACCGGATGTCTTAAGCTGGGCATTCACGACCGCTCCAACAATCTGAATAGAGCAGCGCCGCGCGAATCGATCCGTGAACGTCAAAAATGTAGCGTTTAAAAGTACTTGGCGCGCTCCGTCGGATTTCCAAATTGTCGGAAAGCCAGCGCGACGCACCCACGTGCAATCCGAATGAAACTATCGTGAATGTCGAAACTAAATGTTTGAACCAAGCCAAATAGCGTCGTCGTGAATGCGTTCTCTGGCTGCTATTTTCTAATCAATCTGCTCCGTGATGTCGCACCTTTGAAGCAGAGAAAAAAGTAAAAAATATTACGCCCGCCCAGTTGTATACTTTCCATCTGTCGCCGTGACAAACGGCGCGTCCCCTTTAGATATACCTCCGTTTTCTGTTTCTCCTTCCGTTCGTTCTAATTTTAAACAGCTGAATATTTTGAACCGTAATAGATCGTGGTTTTTTTTCTTGTCAGGCTTATGCACAACAAGCACAGTTCTGTTAGCAGCGCAATTTTTTTTAGTGTTTCACTCGATCATTAGGGTACCTCCAGTCTTAGTTTTGATTTTATAGCCTTGAAATATTGATGAACTCTTGTTTCAGAATAATGACGATAGTGGGGCCTACAGCAGACCCGGAGAAGGAACATCTGGTCAAGCTGGTTTACACGGAAGCCGTGGTCAAGGAGGCACTGCGGGTCAGTCCAGTCACCCCCATCTTCGCCAGGGATGTGGAAAAGGAAGTCAAACTTAGTAAGCATATATCTTCACACGTTGAAACAACTTTGTCTGATTCTGAACTTTGGGTGATTTATGAGGGTATTATTTCGAAACACCTTTCAACGAATGTATCATTACGCAGAATTTTGCATTTCCTCGAAAGGCATGTCTCCGCGAGGATAAGGAACTAAGAATTAGTAAGGCTAAAGAAGTAAGGACTGGTAAGGATAAGGATGTAAGGTTTTACCTATTTCACGGTTACAGAGAACTACACCCTTCCGGCTGGCAGTGGTTGAGTGGTGACGTTCTGGGGCATCCACCGGCTGCCGATCTGGGGCTCGGACCGGTTAGAGTTCCGGCCGGAGCGCTGGCTGGACCCTGCCACGCTTCCCCAGAGCCCTGGTGCTTACTGTGCTTTCAGCATCGGCAGGAGAAACTGCATAGGTACGTAGTTATCTAAGTTTTATCGTCAATTGGATCACCGGACGAACGTTACCGATTTTATAACTCCATAATATGGTTCCTCTCATTTTACAGACACTCATTTCTTATAAAGTATCCCTTTGCAGAATATTCGTTTCTTAGAATGCTATTTTCTGTTGAACCCATGTCGATTTCTTCCCGTGTCGTTATCCAAAATATAAGTCACGTAGCTTAGATTAGACTTGTTACCATCACAAGATTTCTATGAAATGAAAATTCTGTGAAGTGATTCATTCTATGAGTGTCGGTGAAATATCTTCATAGGTACTCTTCTCCTCGTCTCACACAAAGTGATGTCAGCATCGACACATTATCTCTGCTTTCAATTTATCATCTATCAACTCATTGCTCACATCTTTAGTCTTCCTTTATACATACTTCCACATTTATATACATCATTGTCGTGACTCACAATGCAAGAGGTCCCATTCTCTAGTTACCAATAACGATAATACCGAAACGTACTTTCAGGGTTGTTTTATCAATTCTATGCAAATGTACGAGTATGCTCAGTAAAATTTACTGTTGGTAGGACCTCAGCACTGTCCGTCCGGATTGCTACCGGCATTTTACCCTTTAACTTACGACACTGCTGGCACTGCTATATTCCGGTGTGGGGATAAGACAACAGTAACTGCTGAAATGACTAGCATAAAGGTATTCCATCTTGGTCCTGAGGGACAGCAACGCATATGGAATCAGGGCCATAGTGGGGTCTTGATAAAGTCATGTTGGCTGTGATCCCCGTCTTAAAACACGTTAAGAATGACAGTTTTCTATCGCCTGACGTTTACTTTGACGTACCTTAAGACGGGAATATACATTTTCATCTCTCCTGTTCGGAAAGTTTAATTTGAATGGGTGGATAGCCGGGTGGAAAATTGCGTTTTCATCTCTAGGGTGGAAAGTATATTTTTTTTAATAGTTACGATTGGCCACGGAGTCTAAGATAATTGAGCTACGTCATATTATTAAAATAAAAGATTTTCATATATCTAAACTCGGCTATACGTTAAACGATGTATTTATTACGGCCTATAGGTTCATATGAAAATCATTTTAAGACTGGTCTATTTTTTTCGCAATTACAGAAAATCAACATTTAAAATTATTCCTCTATTCTGCTGCCCGCCATAATGCCGTGATAGCATAGCATGACACTTTTTCTTTCACGTTTCGGCATGGCCATCGAGAAAATACACTACTGCCAACATTAGAAAAGTTTAATCGAGTTGGTCACGAGTGTCACGACCAAGGAGCTTATTATACAACAAGGAGGTTGAACACCGAACATCCGTTCGAAACAAGAACTTTGACCTTTATTACGTCACGAATATATTCCATCTCTTTCTTTAGTTAGGGTAAGAATGAGATGGAAGTCATGCTCCTTGGCCGTGACCAACTCGATTTAACTTTTCTAATTATGGCAGCATGTGTATTTTAACTTTATGAATCTAGAAAAAAAAAGTTTTCAATATATAAAGCGGGAAACGAGATTAAATATACTTAGGTATACCGTGTCTTTTTTCCTCACAGTCGAAATGAAAAGTAGAGTGTCTAACTCGGGTGAAATTACCCATTTCCCCTCGAACTATTGGCGCTCTCACTTCCTTCGAGCGCCAGAAATATCTCGGGTGAAATGGGTCACTTTCAACCCTTGGTTATCAATTTACTATTTAATACGGCCCTTATGTATGCAGTCAAGAGATTGTAGTCTTGGGGGTTCAAATGACTATGGGTCCTATATGGGTTTTTAAGTTTTTATGTTGTTTAGCCTAGTGTACTGATTTGTGTTAGTAAATAAAAATTCATTCATCATTTATTATATATATGTATTATTGTATTATATCTCACTTAAACGTTGGCTTTCTCATTGCCATAAAATAAATCATTTGGGTTTTGATTATGGCTGATCCCGAATTTGTTACAGGAAAGAACTACGCCATGATGGCTGTGAAGACCTTGGTGGTTCACTTGGTGCGCAAGTACCGGATAACAGCTGACTACAGCAAGGTGAAGCGCAAATACGACTTGCTGCTTAAATTCGTGGCCGGACATCACATGTCCTTAGAACTAAGGCAGTAGATATGCGCAACTTAATAGGCGATGTAATAAATAACTAAAATATATCCTAAAATACCGGGTGAAGAGAGCGAGTAAGAAAGAAATACAATTTTCAAAGAGATTTTTAGTGCTGTACAGTCGATTACAAGGTATCCATTTTTTGACATTGTTACAATGCAATAAGGTGATAAAGGGGATACATCCTTTTGTTGTTTAACGTGTATTTTATTGAAGACACCAATATTATTTTAGTTTATAATTGGCTGATAAGTAATAGATTACAAATCAAAGTATTTAGTTTATTATTTTGTAATGTGATCGTGATGACACGATTAAGATATCAATGACTATTTATAATTAAGCAAAAACTCTTCGATAAGGTGGCGGTGGTGGTTTTTAAATCGCTTGCACAGGTTAATATGATGTAGGTATCCTATCTATCGATTGTGAGAGGTTTGTTTAACTGAGAACAAGCATCCCTTGCCACTTTAACTTAAGTATGCTTAATTTTAAATTAAGGTTTAATTAATAAATCAGTTTAAGAATATTTAATAAAAGTTCCTTTATGTCTTTTAGAAGTGTTTATTTAAAATCCCACAAAACTTTACCACAGAATTTAATTCTGGCTTTCAATTTAAGTAAAATAATATTGTTCACTACTACAGCAAAGCTTGTAAATAACAATGCAGAACTCACTTGTTCTCGTTGCACGTTATCACATACAAGGAAAAGTACCCAACTGTCCGGCTCCGATTTTATTCATTTTGATATATGTTAGGGAGTAGTTTAAAATAACAGACACATATTTTTTTGCGGCCTAAACTCATCCTGTTGGGAGAAATTGACCTCTAAAGTACTGAAAAGTGTCTAAACCCTCTAACTTATACAAAAAAAATGCAAGTTTCATAGTGGTTTGATTATAAATGTTTAAGAAGATGAAAAATTAATGTGCACGTGTTTTGTAATATCGGCGAAAACTAATATTATCATCAAACCATTATGAAACTTGCAATAAAAAAAATGAAAACTCTATACACCGTGTTTTTTTTGATTTACGATAACTTTAAGGGAACGTTCTTTAGGTCAAACAAAGTTAATTTCCCGAAGACAGACAAATGATAAGTCTAACGGTTTTAAAGATATTTAATTTTTAAATTTAATCAGTTAATCACGTTAAACTAGTGTTAAAGGCTCTTAATTGATAACAACAATTTTCTTTTAATACGTATGAGTAAAGAGTTTCCAATTGTTAGGTTTGTATACGCGTCAATCTAAAGTGACTTGTACCTGTCAAGTGTTATCTTTACTTGTGTGTGTATGTCACGCCAACATAGACGTATTTGACACTGATTATTAGCTAGGTAACTCTAAAGGCCCTTTTAGAATGACCAAAGATAAAAGATTTCATTATTTTGTTCTAAACAGAAAAAAATTTTTTTTTTGCAATATTTAAAAATCTAATCTACCAATTAGTTTCTATAGATACACCTAGTAATATGCCGAAGTTATCGTAAATCAAAAAAAACACGGTGTATAAGTTAGACTTTGTACCTCACCTTAGGTACAAAGTCAATCTGACATTCTGCAACAGTAAGTCAATAAGGTTAAGTTTTCTATTAGTTGCCAATGACTTGGCATCTCTAACTAATGACATTGACACTTCAAGCATATTTTTGTTGAAATGGGTCAGAATTTACAGGCATTAACGGTCTCCTTAACGCATCCCGTTTTTGTATGTTGAAGGGAATACTTACTTGGAAGTCCACAATAAACGTTAGCCATCTCGATAGTTATTATATCACTTCAGTTGAATTATTTGAGGCCGTGAGCTTCCGTGGGGGGCTCTATTATTGTACTCGGTAAAACCACGTTGCTTTTGAATATTGTTATTACCTTTTTTTTTATAGAAATTCGGTTTGTATTGGACCTCAGTCTCACCCGGTGTTAAGTGACGACGAGGTCGAGGATGGTACACATTCACTCTTGCCTTGATATAACCAATATTATACGATTCCGGGAATACAGGCGCAGGGAGAGCATTCCACTCTTTGGCAGTGCGAATAAGAAATGACGCAGCAAAACGCTGCGTCCGAACCATTGGAAATTCATCTACAAGCGAATGGAAGCCCTCCCGGCGCCTGAACGACCGATGGGAGAAAGTGGAGGGTTGGATGAGGTCATGTAGTTCCTGGGCACACCCACCATAAAACGAACACCTTGTAAAAACCCGATGGGCATCCGACTTTACGCCGATGAACTTTGAGGTTTGTTTTCGACTCGGTCGCGCATTCATGTGTAGTAAATAAGAGCTAGGTCCACATTGACATGTCGAAAGCAATTTAGTTTAACAGTTTAGAATAGAGCTACTAGATTCATTTTCTGACCATTTCACTGAATGGAATTTGGCAGGTTTTAATAACTTAAAAGAATATATTATAACTAACAAGGAAAGGTACTTGTCGGTAGTTTATATATAATTATATGTGGGTATGAAATAAATGTCAATTCAGTCTTGATCCGACCTCGTAGTTTCATTGACGTGTTCCCATTACTTTAACATGGCGCAGCCGAATTAACCGAACTATTTCATTATTGTATTGCTAAACGCGAATAGACATATGTACGAGTGAATATATTTTAGTGTTATTTGTGAAAATCAGAGAAGCAACGCTCATAAGTTAGTGCAATGGAATCCATTCTGCCACCGCCGCCGCCATTTAACTTTGCGAATAATTTAGAAAATGTAACATATGGAAATTTATCCTTTGAATGGACAAAATGGAAAAGTGCCTTTAACATTTATTTCGATGCATGTGAGTTAACCAAGAAAAGCGCAAACGTGCAGATAAGTATATTGCTGCATATAATAGGCGAGGGAAGCAAAGACGTCAGTCAAATTCTTGATTCGTCATATTCTTGTTTCGTCATTATCTTGTTTCGTCATTAGCTTGTTTCGTCATATTCTTGTTTCGTCATATGCTTGTTTTGTCAAATTATTATTTCGTCATATTTATTGTTTTGTCAAATTCTTGTTTCGTCAATATCTTGTTTTGTCAAATTCTTGCTTCGTCTAATTCTTGCTTCGTCAAATTCTTATTTCGTCATATTCTTGTTTTGTCAAACGCTTGTTTCGTCATATCCTTATTTCGTCAAATTCCTGTTTCGTCAAATCGATATTCATTTGTTACGTCTGTCTATGGACAGTTAATAACAAAAATGAAAAAGGGACATTGTTATTTTTATTACTTTTACTTAATTATTTCTTACCAAGTATTAACTACAAATTAGAAATATGGAAACAAAATTATAGTGTAACATAACTTCTGTCACAAACGGTAGGATTTTTTTTCCCAGTTTTTCAACGAAAAAACCTAAATATTACTATAACTTAAATATACATAGGTATTTATTTATTAACTTAGGTGTATACTTATTTCGGCATCAAAAAACAATGACCATGGTAATTAATCGCATTTTTTTGTTGGTACTCCCATAAACATGCTTTTTTTATTTTATCCAAGATAATTTTATCATACATCTTTCTACTGTTATTTTTCCCGTTTCTAAGTCATTAATATGTTTTTCAATAATAGCGTCTTTCATCATTTCTTTTGTTCTCCTTTTCTTAGGATGTCTGGTACCAACTTCTTCCTTTCTGTATTTTCTTTCAAAGTGTATTGCTTCTTTTTTTAGTGTACTGACATAGAAAAATAAATTTCCTTTATCTCCACAAACTTTACTTTTAAGCCTTCTATGCCATCGTTCAAGAGCGTTGGTGGTGCGGTGCCGTTCTTTGGCACAGCACCACATGTCAGCGTTTATTTTTCTTTGCCACTGCTCAGCGAAGTATTTCACAAAATTTTGACTTTCATTGCAGTGCGGCATTTTCTCCATTAATGACAACGACGCTTCCGGAATGTAAGATATTGGCAAAAGTGCGAGGTTTGCAGTTGAATAAACCATTTTTGACAAAGTTTTTTCTTGAGAGTTACTTCTGTAACGAAACTCACTCTACAGCACTCAAAAGAGCCGATAAAGAGCTAAATAAATATATAAAAACATATAAACAATAATTGGCCATCGTGATCGTCTAGTTCTAGTAAAGGTAGGACCCTAAGTTGTACCCGATTGTAACCGATTCTTTTAAGGAATACTCGAGTGTGCTGGAGGTACTTTAAAGAAACATTAACTTTCATTGATTTAATACTGATTACTAAACATTTTGGGATTTATATTTATTATCTAATATCCATTTAATTACATTAAATGATATTAAACTTATTAAATTCTCATATTACCTTCCTACTTAACTAAATCTTACCGCGAGATTTTATCTATAACCCTTAGTTCCAATTTCACCATCCGGTGTTAAATGTTAATAATGAATCCCTACATTTAAAAAGATGTCAACACCGTCAGTAAAGTCATTGGCGACATTCGACAATAATGTCAAAAATCCTAACCACCTAGATATGACATTAGTACGATACCTTAACAAATCCTCCAGATAGTTTAATCAAGTCTTGCTCAGTAGGTCAATAAGTAACCCCTAACCAGCCTTTTAGCCTGAATTATTATCAGTTTTATATGTAATTTAGATTCGACTATTAATAAACTTCCTATACCTATCTGAAATTATAGATATAGCTCTCAAGCAACCCAATTCTCTTATACTCCTTCATTCCGATAATGATGAGAGGTAGAATGCGAATTAAATTAGCTTGCAAGTACTTTAAGTAAAAGTTATTGTTCATTACTACTAAAGTCCCTAATGGTCCCTCTTGTCAAAAGATGTAGAGGGAGAGACGTGCCCCTCCACGCCTCAACTTAGGCATCCGCACGTCTCTGTGCGACTCGTCACCAGACATGGGCATCGCTCCACCAAAAGCAAAAGTTGCTATCCCAATTAAAGTGTCCTTATGGTCAATGTTTGTTAGTTGTGTCAACCCGAGAGAAGATTTTACCCATAATACCCCAATAAAAGTCGCGTTATAGACTAAATTTAATTAATCTCCACTTAAAATGTCTAAATTCATAGCATAATGCGAGGACAAGGTTTTTCTGGAGATATAACCAGGTAGCCATCTCGAGCCTCGTTTCCACATCAGCTCTGGTATCATGTAACGTCTACTATCCACAACGAAATACATGTGAGAGCGCCTCCTAGAATCTCCAGTCCACCAGGTAAGCATTCCTACTAGATCTAGTATTTTCAAGGGGAGATTTTCATAAACTCCACTTAAAGTCACCCTCAAGGAGAGACCTCAAGGTTCCCGCACCGGGAATCGAACCCGAGCCTCCTGACTACAAGCCAGGTATCCTTACCACTGGACCATACGGGAATCTCTACCCCGAAGGTATCCTCAAGGGGAGTTTTTCATTATACCCACGCTCACAGCGAAACGATCCAGCCCAATCAATCGGTATAGCTTGCGCTATCACCCATGCACGCATGAGCATCTAGACACAAGCCAAAAGCCAATGCACCGTGACTAGACCGTCGCACCGTTAACGGGTGAATTATTTATCCAATTACATTTGTTTTCTTATTTATATAATGTCGAAAAGATAGTTGCAAATATTTAGTAATTGAACAAATAACCCATTTAAACAAACAAGCGACTTGTAAAGTTGCTTCAATAGCATATTTATTTAATTAACCCAACCCCGGGATTTAACTTTATCAAAAATGTAATGTAGGGAATTATTAATTAAAATAATTGTTAGTTTACAAATTTTCACTTCCAACTCTCATCATACATCATAGCATTTTAGATCTAGGTATTCCATTACTCCATTAAGCCATTGGTCCTAATTTTATCTATTTAGCTAAACTAAAACACGTGTAGGGTGTATTTAATGTATATTAAACAGGAAAATTTCATAGAGCTTATCGATAACCTAACCTTACGATCTGCCTATCAACCGACTATTAAGTAATCATAATGACATGACGTATCCTTTTCCCATATTCCAAAAGGTCGCACTGAACTAAAATTTTATTAATCTCCACTTAAAATGCCTAAATTCATAGCATAATGCGAGGACAAGGTTTTTCTGGAGATATAACCAGGTAGCCATCTCGAGCCTCGTTTCCACATCAGCTCTGGTATCATGTAACGTCTACTATCCACAACGAAATACATGTGAGAGCGCCTCCTAGAATCTCCAGTCCACCAGGTAAGCATTCCTACTAGATCTAGTACTTTCAAGGGGAGATTTTCATTGTACCCACGTTCACAGCGAAACGACTCTTTCCAATTAGTCGGAATAGATTTGATGCTGTCACCTCGAGGGGCCTAAAACAGATCAACCAAATCCAAGAGCCGATATATTGAATCTGACTCGTTTCCCATAAACGGGTGAATTATTAATCCAATTACTTTTACTTTTCTCATTTAAGTAAAGTCAAACAGGTATCAACAAATATTATTTATTAATTGGAACAATAATCCATTTAAACAAACAAGCGACTTGCTAAATATGCTTCAATAGCAACATTTAGCACATTAACCCAACCCCGGATATGCATCCTAATTTCTAGCGTTTCCTAATTAATACGTTAACTCTGCCTATCTTATTAATGATTAGTCGGATCTCTAATGAAAAGTCGAATACCTTCTTATTTCCATTTATTAATGTTATGGTGTCTAGGCCCTTTCTAATCTAAGACAACAATCTTGTCTGTATCCGTGTCTCGTATTGACACAGCATAACCTAATTCAGGAAGTCAGCGTGGAACAACCAGCGTCACGGTGCCTATGATTGAGGATAAAGTCACAAAGTTTTGGGTCAAAACTCAGATGCTAGCAAATGTACGAATTCACAATCCAATTTCATGATTTAATTGGACCATAAAGCTACGGTTTTATAATATTGTAGTACCGTGAATAGTACGCTTTATAAATCTGACTGCAATGTAATCTACATTATCTTATCTATATTTTTACAAAACAACCATAACTAACACAGACCAAAATTTCTTTCATCGTTGATATTGAAAACTTCATTTTGATAATGCCCTGATTTAGTTTAATTATATCTCAGAGTTACAACATAAAATATCATGTTTTTTAGGTAAGTGTCTTATTTTCCTATCTTATTTTACATTCTTATATTATCCGTTCTGTAATAAACTTGTTACTTGTAACAAGTTATTTATTTATATACCTTTTGCCCTTTTTGAAATCACCTAGAAATTCTTTTGTCTTTATTTAAATAAAGATACCTTTTCATCATCTATCGTACAGTGGTGTTTACATTTTATTTTTGTGATGTTTCAGATTTATCAATGAGATGGTTTTCTAAACCTCTTATTTGCTCACAACTACTCATTCTAAAACGTTCCTGGTACACCAAATAAGAACCTTACGTTGTAATCTACTTGATCCTGGTTTACACAAAGAGGATATAAAGAAGAATTTTATTAATTTCCCGCAGGAACTACCTAAGTATGAAGATGTTAACTTACTAATGGTAATTTTTAAATGTAATATCTCATTCCCTACAAGAACTACAACGTAACCTTGATCTCCCCTCCCCCCGCACCAAGTGAATAAATAATCCCTAAAATCATGGTTCTATAAATTATTCTATATTTACAGTCCCATTTTATTACTAACATTCATAATTATAAACCAACTTCCACTTAATAAAAGCTAAATAACAATCATTGTAGTGTTTTCCAAATAATATACCAACCTAACTAAATACTGTTTTATTTCAAGTTACTGCTAGCATGCTAAAATTACTTAGCACTGCTGATGAACTATTAACAATGAAGAAAATCAAATCATAAATGACTCAACGCCTTCCCTTCACAATAATATCTACATTAGCTGAATTTATTGAATCGTAAAGGTGTGCCTTTTATTTACCTCTACCCTCCTCCGCCTTTAATTTAGTTTATTATAGTCGGTAATGTAAGAATATATAGTTAGGGTATAGGGTTTTTGTGCAAATAGTTAAAGTACCTGTAAGTCAAAAGTCACGTAGATAACATTCTCAGAACATTCTTTGTCTTATTTCGGGTTAACCATTAATAGCTTCGGTTGAGTTCTACCTTCAATATCTTTATGTCCCTATAAATCCAATTGCTACCTTTCGCTGATACTCCAACAATTAAATGTGAGTTAGATTGTATGGCCTTAGATTTAATTAATAGACCTAATTTAATTGAAGTACCGCATAAGACAAAGAAAGTTTGTACAGGGTTTACATTATATAAAATTTATAAAACCCAATTGGGATTATTCAATCAAAATAGTCACTTACCTGCCTGCTAACTATACAAATATTATTTCCTGTAAAGTTATTGGATATATGCACGAAGTTAAATTTCACAATTTACTTCTTAATAGTGTAATAATCAATGAACAAACTAGTTTTGGTTCCTTTTATATCTCACTATCTATCTGTCTATAAGATTGTAGATGAATGTATAAAGATTTGTATATTTAAAGCAAGTTTTGAATTTACTTTGAGGGGCCAAATCTTATAACCTCATGAAAGTTTCCCCGTTACTTATATATTTTAAAGCAATAATAACTAATTCATTCCATTTTAACAATATGAATTCGTGCATATGATCCCTCAACAACACACAAACTAGACACGCACAAAATAAAATAAAACACGTCATGAAACAAAAAAACACAGTGAATAACCAAATAAATGAGGTAGAATACTTCTACCAGATTCCCAATAGGTCTCTGCAATCCTGGTTCTAATAAAGACAATTATACAGTCAACTAAAAGCGCTGGTGTGATATCAATTATCAGCAGAACCCCATTAAGAAGCTGAAAGTACAGTAATAAATTTCATGCACATCCTATTTTATCAATCACCTAGAAGATAAATTAAACACATTCTACCTACCCGAGCCTAAAGACTTCCTACCAACCTGAAACAGGTTCCTACAGTCGGAGTTTAAATACAATGGTAAAGCAGCATGCACATCCTACCTACCCGTACCTAATGACACCCTGTCTGCCTGAACCAGGTTCCTACAGTCGGTGCCGGTTCAAGAATAGGATTAAGGATTGAGGAAGGGGGGCCCTCCCGGCATTGAAGTGCACGCCTCCGTTCTTGGACAGAGATCTGTTGGAATCCCCTTGACGGGACAGCCTCGCCGCATGTGCCAACCTGTGGCCCCTTCAGCGTGCACCGTACCGGCGAAAGGACAAGCATTTCAACAACCCGAAAGTCATTGGTGGACCCGCTTGAAGATCACACACCGCCTTTCGGCGTTAGCCAAACATATAGACTACCACATTGCTGCAATAGCCACACGTTTGTATGTAGGTGTTGGGATCAAATTACATGCACTAATTATAGGATAACCCCGTTGCCCGCAAACCGGACTCAGCTTGCAGCCTGGTAGGTAACCCAGGTGTTAAAGGGGTCCTGACAACAACGGGAAGGAGACTAGAATGCGCTGATGCATTCTTAAAGTCACGTTGAATAAATTCAACGTCCTACGGGTTAGGATTTATGCTCACCAATTAGGTTCCGATTCTCCGTCCAGACACTAAATTACTCAATTAATATTTTTGGGTTCACCTGGCAGCGCTCCGTCCCTCGTTCTGTCTCGTTCAAAAAAAGCCCCGAATCCACCGCGTTTCACCTTTTATACCCTCAGCCATTTCCCCTTCCACTTTATCAAAATGGACGCCCTCGACCAGCAACGAAAACATAGTATGGACTAGCCAGATTTAATTCTTCATAAAATTAAATCATTTAAGTAGATATACATTGTTCTTTTAAATTATCTTTTCCATTACCTATTCAAACTACCCAAATCTGAGTCAAAGTTCAATCTTTAATTGAACTAAATTCCCCTTTTACCTAGTTTATTATTAATAGCTCAATCAGTTTCCAACAAACATAACCTAACAATGGAATAGACTAAATACGAAACAGTG
Organism: Acleris sparsana; assembly: GCA_923062465.1. NCBI lineage: Eukaryota > Metazoa > Arthropoda > Insecta > Lepidoptera > Tortricidae > Acleris > Acleris sparsana. The sequence goes on along the minus strand of OV281307.1, from coordinate 9,134,375 downwards.
TGGTGTATTTAATTTATCTATCTATGATTAGTTACATGTATTCGTCACTATTAGGCCATGTGCGGGACGTCCATAATGCAAAATGCCCATCCAAAAGAAAGTCCAAAAAGCAAGTCACCCGGCTAGTTGAATTCCTTTCAATCAATTTAAAACTAAGTCGGAAAAGATAGGTAGATTTAGATTATGTTTATTCTGCAACGAGCCCGAAAAGCCTCAAGAATCCAGAAATGGTAGCTCCGCGAAGCGGGGCTCCGTCGATATTCCGCTAATAAGAGATAACAACTTTAGAAAATTGATATATAACAAATAATTATACATTTCAGGCATCTTTAATTTTAGGCAACTCGCTTGGTAGTCATTATACTTCCTAAACATTATGCTTGTCAACCATTCCGCTCCGAGGCAAGTCATCTTGCAGGTATAATACTTTTTCATTCCACTCTGATAGGTATCACGCCCTGTAGGCAAATCGCTCAAAATCGGTACCAATCATTTATATTTTGTATTAATAATTATTTACATACATTACATATTTATATTAAATGTTGTTGTTGCACGACTATTCAAACTTTCAAATTGTTATAAATGAATTCCAGTCCAAAACATATTATATATATACAAAACAAATAATTATCAAAGCATATCCATGTTACTAACGTTAATCGGACAAGTACCCTCACTTTTCAATCTACCTTACTTGTTCTCACTAAAAATAATTATGTTAAATGCGGTAACTCTTTGATTCATTCCGTTTAGCATTTATATACACAATAATATCCTTTTAGATATTATTATTGATGTCTTGCTTCTATAATCAATCTCAATATAACCCAAACACGGTCACGGATCAAATCGTCAAACCACTATAGAACCGTATCGCATGAAATCAACGATTAACTTGCATGTAATTCCCATCTCGTCACACGATGCTATCACTGTGACAAAGTCCCACGACGGACCCACATTTAAAGTTTCTAATCATTTGTTACTGATGTTTTGTTCTTGCCTCCCCTTTGCTACTACATTTTTATAGGCGTTATAATTTATGTATGAGTTAAATTAAATTCCCAAATTGAGTTTGCATTCAAGTTCACATATTTATTAAATCATTGGTAGGAAATCCAGTATTGCCACTGATGAACAGAATTTCCTACTGATAATCCAGCGGGGCTAAACTTCCTACTCTTAATTATGTATAGATTAAGAAAAACGATTATTATTATGTACTAGACGAAAGAAAAATCGAAAAAATTAATATACATATATACCCATACATATATACGTTATGCCCGCTGACTTGGGATCAGTACATCACCCCCCTTTGGCCTTAATAATTGTCCAAATTCGTAGAAATCGGACAATGAATAAGACCAAATCTATAGGAAAACCTTATTCCCACCTGAAAATCATGCACCGAGTCTATATAACATAGCTCTTTCGTTTCCTTTTTGTCTTTAACAAACCTTTAATACTTTAGTGTACCAACGATTAATCTAGCAAAATAAACATACTCAATCTCTTTTTACTATTGATACGTCATGTTAATTCACATGATCATTTTAATGAATCCTTAATACATGTTACAAAACATACAGGTGGACCTTCATCGAGCGGAACGGTATTTTAATATAATGCTTACCTAAACATGATATGCTTTAACTGTCATTTGGTTTTTCGCTTTAACCCATCGACTCTTAACATTTAGATAACATATTATAACCTTTGCCTATAAATTCAGATGTACAAAACTTAAAGAATGCAACTTGCGAACTATCATAATTACATTCATGTTTATAAAATATTAAAATGTAATTCTGCCGAATACCTCCAAATTTTCATACATATCTACCCACACACATGTATACACATACATATAATTCCCTATTCGTACGTACAACTACACTCCTTTAAAATACTGCGCTATTCAGACGCTTTCAAAAGGTAGGTATAATAATCATCTAACCTTTTATCTTATCCATAATATATATATATATATATATATATATATATATATATATACACATACACACATACACACACATATACATACATACACACACATACATACATATACATATACGAATCTCTTCATACATGCCAACACAGATGTGTATACACACAAACATACAACTATACCATTTATATAATGCCCTATACGTTCATACCACTACACGCGCTACCTAGACCGTACTCTTCAAAATATAGGTACCTAGTACCTATATTCTTTTTCTAACTTTTTCGTTATCTTTAAAACTTTAAAGAAAAGTATAATTAAAAAAACGTTACCTACTTTAAAAAGGATAAATGTTTGATATAAATCTAGTTTCCTAAATAGCTGCTGGGCAATGGCCGTTCCCATTTTCCGTTTATAATTTTAAATTAAATTCTTATAATATAATCTCAATCTGTAATACAATAAATTCTTGTCTTATACGTGGTAATAAAATGGAATTAGAATGAGTCAACAGTGGAATTTTGTGATAAGGTATGTGCCTCCACATTAAAAAAATAATACGTGATTTTGTAAGCGAACACCGAATCCTACCTTTATATAATGAAAAAATTCATTCACACGATGAGTAATTCATTTTATTTATAATTAAGTACCTATATTTGGGGAATCTCAGTATTAACGTACACCCCCCCGATTCTGTAATGTTTAGCTTACAAATCTCCTACAAAACGTTAAGTAACTTATATACGATAATTATGTTATCTCTGTACTTAACTGACTAAAATCAAATTCACCCCCCAAACCATATAACTAATATAATTCCTTAACCATCAACCACCAACCTCCTTTATAAGGAAAATCTAACCTCCGCCCACTACCTAGTTTCCTAGGGAATATCGTACTCTAAGTCACTCCCTGAAACCCAAACCATCTCCTCACCAAGTATCACTAAATCGGCTCAACGGTACCGCTGCAAAAGCGTAACCACCAGAAAACAATAAGTTACCCCCTCATTTAAAATTCCAATATAATAGTATGGATTTATAACCTAGACCTTCTACTGTAGTAACTTAAATAATAATGCTCATATTCATCTCACCCTCCAAATCTATTAACTCATTAATTCCTGAACCCCACGTTGGTACTTTATTCATAACGCACCCTTAAAAATAGGTAAATAAGTAAAAAGCTTTCTTCTACAATCTATTCCCTACTTTGTTTAAATTGTATTATTGATAAACAAACCACTCAATCACTGCGCCCTATCAGGGTCCTTAAATATCTCGTACCTTATAAATAGTTATAATTTACCTAATACCTGTATATTAATATGTATAACTTATAGAAGAAATAAATAATTGAGAATTGAGAATATTTTAAATAATAGTGGCCATTGGGAACATTGTCATGTAACTTAATCTTTAGGTACGCCATCTAGTGACGAGCGGCTAAGTATACATTAAAATCATTATATTCGTATTTCAACTATTGGACGGAAGGTGTCGCCAATGTAAGGCATTTCATCTATTGGACACTAGATGTCGTTAAGTTAAAGCCCGTGTCAGGAATGTAACCAAACCGATATAGGGATCCTAAAGAGTATAATCAATAGTATATTACTAAAATCGCACAGTAGTAATTAATATAGGTATATTTAACAGCGTGTAACCCGGTGTGTTAAAAAAACTGAAATTAATATAAAGTTATTTTATTTCAAATAATATAATCAACCAAAGAGAATTAAGCGGAGTACGTAATTCTACCTTTTAAACAAATAGGTAACTCGATTCAAAGATAAATATTTGTGGAAAACCTAACATTTGCCCTTTTTTATTGACTATTTACGCCATCTAGCGACACGCTGAAGAAGCAAGGATAATGGTTAGTTCACTTTATTAGTTTCTTCGGATTATAGTTTATCTTTATTTTTATATAAGTATCAATAAAGTATAATACATGTAATAATAAATCAATCTACTGAGATTAACAATTATGTTCCAAACAATTCTCACTTTACCTAGGTATTTTTTAGATAGATTTAAAGCTCATTATGTTTGACTTAGTATTACAGAAAAAAAACTGTATAATAAATAGATACATTGAAGATTACAATGCATAGGTATTTATCTAATACCTAAGGTCTGTGTTATTTAACCAGATAATGTATAATAATAAATATTGATCAGACACGTTAAACATTAGATATACCTACATACGTATTCTATTTCCTCAGAATATTATTAAACTTTACGAGATTATTTAACTTATAAATTATTTAGGTATTAACCGTTCAACGCTTCAATAATATATTACCCAAACTAATCACAACAATCCTACTAAACAACCAAATTATAATAAAGGAAATAAATCTTTTATCACGAATTTAACGAAAATAAGGAAAATATAAATAATTAATTAAGAACCTAACCTATCCAGCACACTCTTTCGACCCATTCCATTTTCACAGACATCAAATGTAGGCCGAGGCCGAGCTCTATAGGGTCCCGTCAAAGACACATGGTCTTACGGATCCCCACAAAACCCGGCCCCAGCCCAATAAATATTAGCCGTAGTAACCCAGAACACAATTTAATCCTGGTCCTGCGGCACCAAATGTAACGAAACTCACTCTACAGCACTCAAAAGAGCCGATAAAGAGCTAAATAAATATATAAAAACATATAAACAATAATTGGCCATCGTGATCGTCTAGTTCTAGTAAAGGTAGGACCCTAAGTTGTACCCGATTGTAACCGATTCTTTTAAGGAATACTCGAGTGTGCTGGAGGTACTTTAAAGAAACATTAACTTTCATTGATTTAATACTGATTACTAAACATTTTGGGATTTATATTTATTATCTAATATCCATTTAATTACATTAAATGATATTAAACTTATTAAATTCTCATATTACCTTCCTACTTAACTAAATCTTACCGCGAGATTTTATCTATAACCCTTAGTTCCAATTTCACCATCCGGTGTTAAATGTTAATAATGAATCCCTACATTTAAAAAGATGTCAACACCGTCAGTAAAGTCATTGGCGACATTCGACAATAATGTCAAAAATCCTAACCACCTAGATATGACATTAGTACGATACCTTAACAAATCCTCCAGATAGTTTAATCAAGTCTTGCTCAGTAGGTCAATAAGTAACCCCTAACCAGCCTTTTAGCCTGAATTATTATCAGTTTTATATGTAATTTAGATTCGACTATTAATAAACTTCCTATACCTATCTGAAATTATAGATATAGCTCTCAAGCAACCCAATTCTCTTATACTCCTTCATTCCGATAATGATGAGAGGTAGAATGCGAATTAAATTAGCTTGCAAGTACTTTAAGTAAAAGTTATTGTTCATTACTACTAAAGTCCCTAATGGTCCCTCTTGTCAAAAGATGTAGAGGGAGAGACGTGCCCCTCCACGCCTCAACTTAGGCATCCGCACGTCTCTGTGCGACTCGTCACCAGACATGGGCATCGCTCCACCAAAAGCAAAAGTTGCTATCCCAATTAAAGTGTCCTTATGGTCAATGTTTGTTAGTTGTGTCAACCCGAGAGAAGATTTTACCCATAATACCCCAATAAAAGTCGCGTTATAGACTAAATTTAATTAATCTCCACTTAAAATGTCTAAATTCATAGCATAATGCGAGGACAAGGTTTTTCTGGAGATATAACCAGGTAGCCATCTCGAGCCTCGTTTCCACATCAGCTCTGGTATCATGTAACGTCTACTATCCACAACGAAATACATGTGAGAGCGCCTCCTAGAATCTCCAGTCCACCAGGTAAGCATTCCTACTAGATCTAGTATTTTCAAGGGGAGATTTTCATAAACTCCACTTAAAGTCACCCTCAAGGAGAGACCTCAAGGTTCCCGCACCGGGAATCGAACCCGAGCCTCCTGACTACAAGCCAGGTATCCTTACCACTGGACCATACGGGAATCTCTACCCCGAAGGTATCCTCAAGGGGAGTTTTTCATTATACCCACGCTCACAGCGAAACGATCCAGCCCAATCAATCGGTATAGCTTGCGCTATCACCCATGCACGCATGAGCATCTAGACACAAGCCAAAAGCCAATGCACCGTGACTAGACCGTCGCACCGTTAACGGGTGAATTATTTATCCAATTACATTTGTTTTCTTATTTATATAATGTCGAAAAGATAGTTGCAAATATTTAGTAATTGAACAAATAACCCATTTAAACAAACAAGCGACTTGTAAAGTTGCTTCAATAGCATATTTATTTAATTAACCCAACCCCGGGATTTAACTTTATCAAAAATGTAATGTAGGGAATTATTAATTAAAATAATTGTTAGTTTACAAATTTTCACTTCCAACTCTCATCATACATCATAGCATTTTAGATCTAGGTATTCCATTACTCCATTAAGCCATTGGTCCTAATTTTATCTATTTAGCTAAACTAAAACACGTGTAGGGTGTATTTAATGTATATTAAACAGGAAAATTTCATAGAGCTTATCGATAACCTAACCTTACGATCTGCCTATCAACCGACTATTAAGTAATCATAATGACATGACGTATCCTTTTCCCATATTCCAAAAGGTCGCACTGAACTAAAATTTTATTAATCTCCACTTAAAATGCCTAAATTCATAGCATAATGCGAGGACAAGGTTTTTCTGGAGATATAACCAGGTAGCCATCTCGAGCCTCGTTTCCACATCAGCTCTGGTATCATGTAACGTCTACTATCCACAACGAAATACATGTGAGAGCGCCTCCTAGAATCTCCAGTCCACCAGGTAAGCATTCCTACTAGATCTAGTACTTTCAAGGGGAGATTTTCATTGTACCCACGTTCACAGCGAAACGACTCTTTCCAATTAGTCGGAATAGATTTGATGCTGTCACCTCGAGGGGCCTAAAACAGATCAACCAAATCCAAGAGCCGATATATTGAATCTGACTCGTTTCCCATAAACGGGTGAATTATTAATCCAATTACTTTTACTTTTCTCATTTAAGTAAAGTCAAACAGGTATCAACAAATATTATTTATTAATTGGAACAATAATCCATTTAAACAAACAAGCGACTTGCTAAATATGCTTCAATAGCAACATTTAGCACATTAACCCAACCCCGGATATGCATCCTAATTTCTAGCGTTTCCTAATTAATACGTTAACTCTGCCTATCTTATTAATGATTAGTCGGATCTCTAATGAAAAGTCGAATACCTTCTTATTTCCATTTATTAATGTTATGGTGTCTAGGCCCTTTCTAATCTAAGACAACAATCTTGTCTGTATCCGTGTCTCGTATTGACACAGCATAACCTAATTCAGGAAGTCAGCGTGGAACAACCAGCGTCACGGTGCCTATGATTGAGGATAAAGTCACAAAGTTTTGGGTCAAAACTCAGATGCTAGCAAATGTACGAATTCACAATCCAATTTCATGATTTAATTGGACCATAAAGCTACGGTTTTATAATATTGTAGTACCGTGAATAGTACGCTTTATAAATCTGACTGCAATGTAATCTACATTATCTTATCTATATTTTTACAAAACAACCATAACTAACACAGACCAAAATTTCTTTCATCGTTGATATTGAAAACTTCATTTTGATAATGCCCTGATTTAGTTTAATTATATCTCAGAGTTACAACATAAAATATCATGTTTTTTAGGTAAGTGTCTTATTTTCCTATCTTATTTTACATTCTTATATTATCCGTTCTGTAATAAACTTGTTACTTGTAACAAGTTATTTATTTATATACCTTTTGCCCTTTTTGAAATCACCTAGAAATTCTTTTGTCTTTATTTAAATAAAGATACCTTTTCATCATCTATCGTACAGTGGTGTTTACATTTTATTTTTGTGATGTTTCAGATTTATCAATGAGATGGTTTTCTAAACCTCTTATTTGCTCACAACTACTCATTCTAAAACGTTCCTGGTACACCAAATAAGAACCTTACGTTGTAATCTACTTGATCCTGGTTTACACAAAGAGGATATAAAGAAGAATTTTATTAATTTCCCGCAGGAACTACCTAAGTATGAAGATGTTAACTTACTAATGGTAATTTTTAAATGTAATATCTCATTCCCTACAAGAACTACAACGTAACCTTGATCTCCCCTCCCCCCGCACCAAGTGAATAAATAATCCCTAAAATCATGGTTCTATAAATTATTCTATATTTACAGTCCCATTTTATTACTAACATTCATAATTATAAACCAACTTCCACTTAATAAAAGCTAAATAACAATCATTGTAGTGTTTTCCAAATAATATACCAACCTAACTAAATACTGTTTTATTTCAAGTTACTGCTAGCATGCTAAAATTACTTAGCACTGCTGATGAACTATTAACAATGAAGAAAATCAAATCATAAATGACTCAACGCCTTCCCTTCACAATAATATCTACATTAGCTGAATTTATTGAATCGTAAAGGTGTGCCTTTTATTTACCTCTACCCTCCTCCGCCTTTAATTTAGTTTATTATAGTCGGTAATGTAAGAATATATAGTTAGGGTATAGGGTTTTTGTGCAAATAGTTAAAGTACCTGTAAGTCAAAAGTCACGTAGATAACATTCTCAGAACATTCTTTGTCTTATTTCGGGTTAACCATTAATAGCTTCGGTTGAGTTCTACCTTCAATATCTTTATGTCCCTATAAATCCAATTGCTACCTTTCGCTGATACTCCAACAATTAAATGTGAGTTAGATTGTATGGCCTTAGATTTAATTAATAGACCTAATTTAATTGAAGTACCGCATAAGACAAAGAAAGTTTGTACAGGGTTTACATTATATAAAATTTATAAAACCCAATTGGGATTATTCAATCAAAATAGTCACTTACCTGCCTGCTAACTATACAAATATTATTTCCTGTAAAGTTATTGGATATATGCACGAAGTTAAATTTCACAATTTACTTCTTAATAGTGTAATAATCAATGAACAAACTAGTTTTGGTTCCTTTTATATCTCACTATCTATCTGTCTATAAGATTGTAGATGAATGTATAAAGATTTGTATATTTAAAGCAAGTTTTGAATTTACTTTGAGGGGCCAAATCTTATAACCTCATGAAAGTTTCCCCGTTACTTATATATTTTAAAGCAATAATAACTAATTCATTCCATTTTAACAATATGAATTCGTGCATATGATCCCTCAACAACACACAAACTAGACACGCACAAAATAAAATAAAACACGTCATGAAACAAAAAAACACAGTGAATAACCAAATAAATGAGGTAGAATACTTCTACCAGATTCCCAATAGGTCTCTGCAATCCTGGTTCTAATAAAGACAATTATACAGTCAACTAAAAGCGCTGGTGTGATATCAATTATCAGCAGAACCCCATTAAGAAGCTGAAAGTACAGTAATAAATTTCATGCACATCCTATTTTATCAATCACCTAGAAGATAAATTAAACACATTCTACCTACCCGAGCCTAAAGACTTCCTACCAACCTGAAACAGGTTCCTACAGTCGGAGTTTAAATACAATGGTAAAGCAGCATGCACATCCTACCTACCCGTACCTAATGACACCCTGTCTGCCTGAACCAGGTTCCTACAGTCGGTGCCGGTTCAAGAATAGGATTAAGGATTGAGGAAGGGGGGCCCTCCCGGCATTGAAGTGCACGCCTCCGTTCTTGGACAGAGATCTGTTGGAATCCCCTTGACGGGACAGCCTCGCCGCATGTGCCAACCTGTGGCCCCTTCAGCGTGCACCGTACCGGCGAAAGGACAAGCATTTCAACAACCCGAAAGTCATTGGTGGACCCGCTTGAAGATCACACACCGCCTTTCGGCGTTAGCCAAACATATAGACTACCACATTGCTGCAATAGCCACACGTTTGTATGTAGGTGTTGGGATCAAATTACATGCACTAATTATAGGATAACCCCGTTGCCCGCAAACCGGACTCAGCTTGCAGCCTGGTAGGTAACCCAGGTGTTAAAGGGGTCCTGACAACAACGGGAAGGAGACTAGAATGCGCTGATGCATTCTTAAAGTCACGTTGAATAAATTCAACGTCCTACGGGTTAGGATTTATGCTCACCAATTAGGTTCCGATTCTCCGTCCAGACACTAAATTACTCAATTAATATTTTTGGGTTCACCTGGCAGCGCTCCGTCCCTCGTTCTGTCTCGTTCAAAAAAAGCCCCGAATCCACCGCGTTTCACCTTTTATACCCTCAGCCATTTCCCCTTCCACTTTATCAAAATGGACGCCCTCGACCAGCAACGAAAACATAGTATGGACTAGCCAGATTTAATTCTTCATAAAATTAAATCATTTAAGTAGATATACATTGTTCTTTTAAATTATCTTTTCCATTACCTATTCAAACTACCCAAATCTGAGTCAAAGTTCAATCTTTAATTGAACTAAATTCCCCTTTTACCTAGTTTATTATTAATAGCTCAATCAGTTTCCAACAAACATAACCTAACAATGGAATAGACTAAATACGAAACAGTGTGGTGTATTTAATTTATCTATCTATGATTAGTTACATGTATTCGTCACTATTAGGCCATGTGCGGGACGTCCATAATGCAAAATGCCCATCCAAAAGAAAGTCCAAAAAGCAAGTCACCCGGCTAGTTGAATTCCTTTCAATCAATTTAAAACTAAGTCGGAAAAGATAGGTAGATTTAGATTATGTTTATTCTGCAACGAGCCCGAAAAGCCTCAAGAATCCAGAAATGGTAGCTCCGCGAAGCGGGGCTCCGTCGATATTCCGCTAATAAGAGATAACAACTTTAGAAAATTGATATATAACAAATAATTATACATTTCAGGCATCTTTAATTTTAGGCAACTCGCTTGGTAGTCATTATACTTCCTAAACATTATGCTTGTCAACCATTCCGCTCCGAGGCAAGTCATCTTGCAGGTATAATACTTTTTCATTCCACTCTGATAGGTATCACGCCCTGTAGGCAAATCGCTCAAAATCGGTACCAATCATTTATATTTTGTATTAATAATTATTTACATACATTACATATTTATATTAAATGTTGTTGTTGCACGACTATTCAAACTTTCAAATTGTTATAAATGAATTCCAGTCCAAAACATATTATATATATACAAAACAAATAATTATCAAAGCATATCCATGTTACTAACGTTAATCGGACAAGTACCCTCACTTTTCAATCTACCTTACTTGTTCTCACTAAAAATAATTATGTTAAATGCGGTAACTCTTTGATTCATTCCGTTTAGCATTTATATACACAATAATATCCTTTTAGATATTATTATTGATGTCTTGCTTCTATAATCAATCTCAATATAACCCAAACACGGTCACGGATCAAATCGTCAAACCACTATAGAACCGTATCGCATGAAATCAACGATTAACTTGCATGTAATTCCCATCTCGTCACACGATGCTATCACTGTGACAAAGTCCCACGACGGACCCACATTTAAAGTTTCTAATCATTTGTTACTGATGTTTTGTTCTTGCCTCCCCTTTGCTACTACATTTTTATAGGCGTTATAATTTATGTATGAGTTAAATTAAATTCCCAAATTGAGTTTGCATTCAAGTTCACATATTTATTAAATCATTGGTAGGAAATCCAGTATTGCCACTGATGAACAGAATTTCCTACTGATAATCCAGCGGGGCTAAACTTCCTACTCTTAATTATGTATAGATTAAGAAAAACGATTATTATTATGTACTAGACGAAAGAAAAATCGAAAAAATTAATATACATATATACCCATACATATATACGTTATGCCCGCTGACTTGGGATCAGTACACTTCTATGCAGTCATTTTCTTTCACTTCTTCGAGCATTCCTAATTCCGAACCTTTTTTAATTATAGCTTTCGTCAGATGAAAATAACAACCTTTTATTTGGATATTATGAAACACTATTTTGGCAGCATTAATCACAGCGACTTCGTAATCGCATTTCATATATTTAACGCTGAGATTAAATTTATTTTTCAAGATAGTAAATAACTTCTCATAAGTTTCCTGTTGTTTATGTTTAAGCATACAGAATATTACAGGAATTATGGAAGTTATTTCTCTAGTGCTTCCTGTGTCTATATGAAGCGTGAAAAGTTGGTAAAAGGGATCTGGTACTATATTAAAAGTTCCATCTACAAATACTAGATTTGTGTCCTGAATCATCCGTAAGCCATGTTTTGTAGCAAAAATACGGAAATTATTTTCCTCATTTCTTTCATAAATTAGAAAGTTTTCAGTTAAAATCGCAGGAAACTTCACAGTTTCTACAGATTCAAAAGTGCATTTGTTTTTTAAATGTTTTGTTCGCATGTTATATAAAGCATCACTTTTGGATTGAAAGCCTGGTATTTCTGTATTATCTGAATCCGAAGTATTGTTTAATTCCTCAAAACATTCGTCGAAATTTTTTGGTATCGATTTAAAATATGTGCACACTCTTTTTTACATTTGTCCAAACAAAGTGCAACTTTATTTTGTATTAAATCCGGTTCACATAAGTGCCTACTTTCTCGAAGAATCTTATCTGAATTAGAATTTAATGTAATGGAGCCTGAAAATTAAATAACAAATATAATATAGTTACTGTGAATTTATGCTCTTAACTTAAGGTTCAGATAGACGGACGAGTAAGGTTGCCGAGCCATAAGTACGGCGTACTTACTTACCCGTCTATCTGGGACTTTATTTTATCTATGTGCTTTTTTCCTCATTATCCACACCAGCGTCGAGCCTTTTGTTCTTCGGACAAATGGTGGGGAACCCTGCGGCAAACTAGCTTTCATACACAGAGCTCATTATGAAATATCGACTGAATTGCAGTCATTCCAATACTGATAACAGCCCAAATGTGCTGGTATGTCACATGACGGTCATCTAATATAAGTTCGCCTGTAGCTGTCTGCGGTGTTTTCAGGCGAGACCGCTGCTGTTCTTGTTCAACCTGCAGAAGGAACAGTGCTAAGCGACACACGACCGCGTCGGAACTGGGCATACCAGCAGTATATTTTCATTTGACTCGGTAACATCTTAAATCGAAACAAGTTTGTAGAGACATTTATCTTGAGATAAATCGCGATGAAAATTGTGATAAATCATATAGATATCCCGCAGTTGCGCGAGTAACACTGTTATTTTTTGGCTCCTCGTTTTTAATCCTAAAAAGACGTAAAAAGTTGTTGCTGCAGTGAGTGCTATATACCGTTTTGTAGCTTTTGTTTTGTGCTTTTAAATTGTGCTTATTTCTCTATTCTACGCTGGGTTTTTAGTGAGTTATATCCATAATACTTTAAAAAATAATTCTACCCGACCATCGCCTTATCGCAGCACTGACCTACGACAATCCGCACAGTGCTTCCTGACCTTGTGCATACGCACTTTGGAGCTACCGGCGCCTGCGCTCCATAATAGAGCAATATTTCCTCTATCATATTATCCTGTTCAGAACTACTGAGTTTTTGTAGGAGAGTCTGTTTGACAACGTCAATAATTATGGTTAATTGTAATTGCTGTAATAGTATGATTCTGGTCACACAGAAGCGCATCAAATGCACTAATGGTAGTTGCTCTCACAATTACCACCAAGAGTGTGTAAAATATAATAATGACTCGTCTGCATCGCGTTCGAAGTGGGCTTGTCCTGAATGTGTCGCATCCCGTCCCAAAAGTGGCAACTCTAACACTCCTATACATAGTAAGACTAATAAAGTGACTGAGAGCGGGTCTGGGGATGGCTTGGTCACAGCCTCTTCTTCCCAAGCTGGCAGCCCGTCGCTGTCTCTCGATGCCATTAGAGAATTAATTAGGGGTGAAAATAGACTAATGAAGGCAGATTTGGAATCTACACTGAAAAAGTTCATTCGTGATGAGATCTCTCCTTTGCGAGCCGAATTTCAAGAGCTCAGAGATTCGCTTACTTTTATTAATTCAAAGTATGAAGATCTTGTGCTTCGAGTCGACTCTCTTGAGAATAAGGTTACCGCACTTGGGCCCTTGAAGGCGGACGTTACTGACCTTAAGAAGTTTGCCGCAAATACAGAAAATTACTCAGAATCTAGAGAACAGTGGGTCAGGCGCTCTAACATTGAGATCCTTGGCGTCCCGGAAAAAAAAGGTGAAAACCTGTTGGACGTTTTTCAGAAGATGACAGATCTTACAGAGTCGTCAGTGGATGTAAGGAACGACATAGATTTCATTACTCGTGTGGCGCCTTTGAATAGTGATGGCAAGCGACCTAAAGCCATCGTGGTTCGCTTCTTGGCTAGATATAAGAAGGACGACTGCCTGTCCAATTTGAGGAAGCTTAGGGATATAAAAGCTTGCGATTTGGGCTACGCTGGCAATAACTCATCCATTTACTTCAATGAGCATTTGACGAGTCGTAATAAAGCTTTGTTAAAGGAGGCAAAGAGGCTTAAAACTCAACATAACTTCAAGTTTATCTGGGTCAAGAACTGTTCTATCTTCGTGAGACGAAATGATGCGAGCGAAGTCATTCATATATCTAAAACGGAGGATTTAAAGAAGATAAAATAGGATTTACGCAAGTGTCAGTGGTTTTTATTGCTGTCGTGTATACGATTGGTTTCCTTTGTGGTCTTATTGTTGACGGCCTATGGTTTATAATTTTTTGTTTTTGGTATTTACTATATTTTGTTGATACGAGATTTTTATCAAATGTTATTATTATTACACTTATTTGCGAGTCCAGGGAATCAGACTTATTAAGATATCATTTACTTTGTGTTTATATTTATTTATATAGCGTTTTTTCACAATGGTTGATAATTTAACTGTATATTATCAAAATGTGCGCGGACTCAGAACAAAAACTAATATTTTTTATCAAAATACATTAAATAACAGTTATGATGTAATCTGTTTAAGTGAAACTTGGTTACTTCCAGGTATATTTAATTCCGAGCTTTTTGATGACAGGTATTCTGTTTATAGATGCGATCGTGATTATACTACTAGAGGTGACTCTAGGGGAGGTGGTGTACTTATTGCTGTAAGATGCGGAATTGTGGTAAAGAAGGTCGTTTCTATACCGTCCTGTAATGCCGTAGCCGACTTGCTAAAGCTGACTTTTTCTATTTGTAAAGACTCCAGAATTTCGCTCTTTCATATATATTGCTGTTATTTTCCTCCTTGCCAATATTTATCTGATGCCCAATTGGAATTCTATGATTCGATTTCTAAAATTATCTTGGAAAATTCTGATGACCTCCATCTTATTATTGGTGACTTTAATATTGCTCAAGCTTCATGGTTCTCTCGGGGTGATCCTTACGTAACCATGGAAGAGTCCGGTCAAAATATACAAATTGTCGATAGTCTCAAAGCCTTTCTTTCTTTTAATGATCTCCAGCAGTTTAATAGTGTTCAGAATAGTTGCGGAAAGCTATTGGATCTGGTGATATCTAATACAGACTGCCAGGTAAAGGCTGCTCCTCATTCATTAGTGAGCGAAGATAAATATCACCCTTCACTTGTCGTAGAGGTGCCGAGTCTTTGCCTGCATACTTTGGGAGCCCCGGCGCGGTTAGTCCGACTCTTCAAGGCTGCTGATTATGAGACTGTCAATAGTGCTTTAGCTGAGATTGATTGGGATAGTCGCCTCGCCTCGCCTCGGATGACATTGAAAATTCGGTGAGACGTTTTTATGATATCCTTGACACTATTATTTCTGCTCATATTCCCTCTAAGCTTTTACAGACCAATAATAAATATCCGGTCTGGTTTTCCCGAGCTTTAATTAAAATATTAAAGGAAAAATTAAAATTTCATAAAAAATGGAAAAACTATGGCCGTTTAAGTGATTATAATACTTTTACACTTCTGAGAGATAGACAAAAACGTGTACAAGAAGGTTGTTACCAAAAATATTTATTATTGGCCGAGGACAGAATTAAGGACAATTGTAGTTACTTTTGGCGCTTCGTGAAATCGAAAAAGAGAAATTGTTTTTTACCAGATTCTATGTTTCTAGGTGACAAATCAGTCTCCGATGGTGGTCAGATCTGTGATTTATTTAATCAATATTTTCTGTCAGTTTTTGAGGCGCCTCAAATAACCGCTCATAATGACTCTAACTCAGCTTTGAATGCTGACTCAAATAGTCTGCTTTGCCTCGGGGGAGTTGATGTGAACTGTGATAAAGTGTGTAGTTATTTGAGGAGTCTCAACCTGAACAAGGGTGCGGGGCCTGATGGCATTCCACCAATCTTTTTGCATCATTGCCGTAGCCAATTATCTAAACCGATTGCGATATTATTTAATCTTTCTTTGCGGTCTGGAATAATGCCCAAGACTTGGAAACAGTCTTTTGTAACACCGGTGTTTAAGGGCCCCCCCACATCTAGCGTCTCCCGAACGTCGACGCCTCACCAACGGCCGCGCGGCGTCGGCGCCGCGCTCCCGCAGCGCCGACGCGGCGCTGCGGCGTCTCTCGAACGTCGACGTCGCAGCGACGTTCACGCGGCGTCGGCGCCGCGCTAGCGCCGCGCCTCCTGGACGTCAGTGGCGGCTGTCGAGCGTCGGAGCGTCTTGTCGGCGCCCACGCAGCGTCACTACGACGGACAGAGCACGCAACCCACAGCGTCTCAACGAAATCAGTTGAAAATTAGGCACCAAATAGGACACACGTACTTACTGTTCGAATTTGTTCGATTATCAAATAAAAGTCATGGATTCCGACGAAGAAACACTGCTGTTAACGTTACTGTTGAAACGGAAATTATGTAAAAAGAAGAGAAAATATGGTCGACGATATTGGCAAGATCCTCTATGGAGTTCTGGAATTCATGAAAGTGACTATTTTGTGTTGTATAAACGAGTGAAAAAAAATGATAAACACTTTTTTGAATATTTAAGAATGCCAAGAAAAACCTTTGAGGAACTTCTGCTTATTATTCAAAACGATTTAAGACATCGCGATACCAAATTCAGAATGTCAATTTCACCTGAAGAGAGACTAGTTATTACATTGAGGTAAGTAAAACGAAATCTTTTATAGAATTTTGTGTTTATTTATTCAAACATGCATAATTGAAATTGGCTTTGTCGTTGTTACTTATTAATACTTAAAGTATGTAGATACTTAATTCTTGAAATATAATATTTCAGAGCAACAGTCTTCATTCGTTGAATCACAGTTTGTTTACTAATATAATATATCCTAATCATAATCAACACTACAATTATTTAAAAAACAATTTTTAATTAATAAATCACAGATTTATTTTAATTATGACTTATCATAATTGACTAATTTATACAAAAAAATTCGATAAACTAAATCACAAATTAGGTAAGGAAATAAGTAATCATAATACAATTACCAATAACTTGAATAATATTATTTGGTGAACACTATTAAATCTCAGTTAACTTTAACGGTAATATAAAATGCCAAGCAAGGAAAAATGTTACTTGAACTAAACAGTTATATTTTAATTAAGAAAATAAGTAAACATAAGTAAAAACAAAAGGAACAATTCTCACTGAATAAATCACAGATTAATAAAATAACCGAATAAAAATCAATATTTTTCAATTTTCATTATACACGGTGGGCCTGAAGAACCCGAAATTATAAAAATTATAATGTTATTAAGAAATATCTGGATTTGGCTTAGATTCAGAGATAATTAATTAATTACATCTTCTAAGTATTCAAAAATCTAAAAAACAGTCTCTAAAAATTATAAAAGTCTTACAACATTTTAGTTTTAAAATGAATAACATAATCAACAAAAACTTATCAACAACTATTACAGATTAATGAAATGGTCTTCCTCATTCCTTACCTAATTTGTGATTTAGTTTATCGATTTTTTTTGTATAAATTAGTCAATTATGATAAGTCATAATTAAAATAAATCTGTGATTTATTAATTAAAAATTGTTTTTTAAATAATTGTAGTGTTGATTATGATTAGGATATATTATATTAGTAAACAAACTGTGATTCAACGAATGAAGACTGTTGCTCTGAAATATTATATTTCAAGAATTAAGTATCTACATACTTTAAGTATTAATAAGTAACAACGACAAAGCCAATTTCAATTATGCATGTTTGAATAAATAAACACAAAATTCTATAAAAGATTTCGTTTTACTTACCTCAATGTAATAACTAGTCTCTCTTCAGGTGAAATTGACATTCTGAATTTGGTATCGCGATGTCTTAAATCGTTTTGAATAATAAGCAGAAGTTCCTCAAAGGTTTTTCTTGGCATTCTTAAATATTCAAAAAAGTGTTTATCATTTGTTTTCACTCGTTTATACAACACAAAATAGTCACTTTCATGAATTCCAGAACTCCATAGAGGATCTTGCCAATATCGTCGACCATATTTTCTCTTCTTTTTACATAATTTCCGTTTCAACAGTAACGTTAACAGCAGTGTTTCTTCGTCGGAATCCATGACTTTTATTTGATAATCGAACAAATTCGAACAGTAAGTACGTGTGTCCTATTTGGTGCCTAATTTTCAACTGATTTCGTTGAGACGCTGTGGGTTGCGTGCTCTGTCCGTCGTAGTGACGCTGCGTGGGCGCCGACAAGACGCTCCGACGCTCGACAGCCGCCACTGACGTCCAAGAGGCGCAGCGCTAGCGCGGCGCCGACGCCGCGTGAACGTCGCTGCGACGTCGACGTTCGAGAGACGCCGCAGCGCCGCGTCGGCGCTGCGGGAGCGCGGCGTCGACGCCGCGCGGCCGTTGGTGAGGCGTCGACGTTCGGGAGACGCTAGATGTGGGGGGGCCCTAAGGCTGGCGATAAACATAATATCGAAAATTATAGACTGATCTCTAAACTTAGTACTATTCCTAAGCTCTTCGAGAAGATTATTTATGATACTATGTTCGCCTGTGTTAGACCCTTTATAATATCGGAGCAGCATGGTTTTGTAAGTAAGAAGTCGGTTGAAACAAACTTATGTCAATTTGTAGACAATGTTTATACTGCTATGGATGAGGGGTTCCAAGTTGACGCTATATACACCGATTACTCAAAGGCGTTTGATAAAATTTCCCATAATATTCTGCTTAGGAAACTGAAGGGGGTCGGGATTCATGGCGACCTATTGCGTTGGGTAGAGTCTTATTTGCGTGACCGCTGCCAGGCCGTAGCAGTGAAAGGATTTTGCTCTAGTTTTGTGCCGATTACATCTGGGGTCCCGCAGGGGTCCCATTTGGGTCCTTTATTCTTCAATATTTTCGTTAATGACGTCATCTCTATATTTAGTTCTAGTAATTGTTTACTTTATGCAGATGACAAAAAAGTTTTCAAAGTTATCAGAACTATCAATGATTGTTATCTTCTGCAAGATGATTTGGATAAGCTTTACCAGTATTGTTCTGATAACCATTTACATCTTAACATTGGTAAATGTAATGTTATTACTTTTACAAGAAAAACAATATTTATTAATTATGATTATTATATTAATAATAAAATTGTTAAGAGAACATCACTGGTAAGAGATCTGGGTGTTTTTCTGGATAGCAAATTGCTCTTCAGTAATCACGTTGGTTATATTACTGGACGGGCTTTTCGACTGCTGGGTTTTATTTTAAGAATGGGAAGAGAATTTCGGTGCGCAGATACAATTTTAACTCTTTTCAATTCCTTAGTGAGGCCGATTTTGGAGTATTCTTCAACTGTTTGGAACCCTCAATACAATATTTATATTTATTCCATCGAAAAACTTCAAGACAAATTATTCAAACACTTAGAGTGGAAATCTAAGCGGTCGGACTATTCGTTCTGCCGCGGCAATGTCGTTTCGCTTGAGAGTCGGCGCACACTTAGAGATCTAATTTTATTGCATAAAATTATTTCATGTGAGACTGATTCCCCGTACTTGCTAGGTAAAATTGGCCTTAGGGCTCCTCGTATTAATGCTCGAGGTAATACCAATCTATTTCATGTTCCCTTTACTCGTAACAAATATGCATCGAATTCATTTTTATGTAGAACTTTTAAAAACTATAATAGTACGTTTTCTCACTTAGATATATTTAGTCTTTCCCTTCTTAGATTTAAGATAGCGTTGTCTGTTTTTAAATTAAATATTTGTACTTGAATTTAATACTAAGTATAACATACAACACACATTTTTAACGTGTTACTCTGTATTGTATTAGTTAACTGTGGCAACTTCACTGGTCAATGTATTATGTAAGTTTTTCTGTAATATTTTTTCCTTATTTGTACCGTTTGTGCCCAAATAAACATTAAACATTAAACATTAAATTATAGCACGGAACTGAATCCGAAATATTCTATTCTCGGTCATTTCAGTGTGCCCCTCGTATGTATATGTATTTTTTGGATGTCACTTTTTCTATTAACTGTACTTGGCACTGACAAACTAGGTATCGACTTTGACGAAAGAGGTATTTTACAAAACAAGAATATGACGAAACAATTTAATGACAAAACAAGAATATGAGGAAACAAGAATTTGACAAAACAATAATATGACGAAAGAAGAATATGACGAAACAATAATTTGGCAAAACAAGAATTTGACAAAACAAGAATATGACAAAACAATAATATGACGAAACAAGAATATGACGAAACAATAATTTGACAAAACAAGCATATGACGAAACAAGAATATGACGAAACAAGCTAATGACGAAACAAGATAATGACGAAACAAGAATATGACGAATCAAGAATTTGACTAACGTCTTTGCTATCTAGGCGAGCAATGTCGAGAAGTTTATCAGCAATTCGACGCAAAATTTACAAGTGTAACAAGTTTGCTTGAAAATTTTGACAGTTTTTTTCTTCCCAAGAAAAATTTAACAATCGAAAGGCATAGATTTTTCACACGATGCCAACGTGAAGGCGAATCAATTGAGCAGTATGCTTTCGAATTAAAGAAATTGGGGGGTACGTGCGAATTTGAGAAACTGTTGGATGGTTTGACAAGAGACAGACTTATTTGTGGAATAAGAGAAGATGGGATTCGAGAACGTCTTTTACGAGAACCGGACTTGACATTAAGTAAATCAATAGAGATATGCAATTTAGCACAGATTTCGCGACTTCAAGCAGGGACATTAAAAAAGGATACCGCGGATCACCATGATTACGAAATAAATAAATACAATGGAAATGTAGACAAAACTGATGAAAGCAGTGAATTGTTTTGGGTGTCGCGAAGAGGGTACCCGGGCCAGCGCGGTGCGTGGTGTGGCCGTGGCCGGGGCCGTCGGCCGCCTACCGCCATGGCGCCGCGGGCGACGCGCGGGCCTTCTGTGTCGCAGCCACCACCGGTTCGCCAGTTTCCTCCACATCAACAAGTACAGCGGGGTTGTATGGCGCAAAGTGGGCCAAGTGAGTGGTGTGCTATGTGTGGGTTAAAACACAACAGTAATGCGATGTGTCCTGCGGTAGGAGAGCGATGTCTAAACTGTAATAACTTAGATCATTTTTCTCGAATGTGCAAAGTGTGCGAGGTGCAAGCGGACGAGACCTACGATCAGGTAATTTATTGTTTATCTGATTCTCATGCTGATTGGTCGGTAGATTTAATAATTAATGATTGTGGCATTAAGTTTAAGTTAGACACTGGGGCCGACGTAAATATTTTACCGCACCGTTACTTAAACGACCTGGGCATTGATGAACACGAGTTGAGTTCGATTTCAGTCAAATTAAAAGGATATTCGGGTAACGATATCAAGGTTATTGGCAGTTGTAACTTGAAAGCAAATTATAAGGGCAGGGAGTACATTTTACATTTTATAATAGCAGATGTATCTTCTCCTCCGATTTTGAGCCGTGATGCGTGTTGTGAATTGAATGTTATACAGCTGGTGTTAGCCGTTGACCAGCAACCGGGATGTAATTTTGCTGATGACATTAATAGAGAGTATTCGGATGTGTTTGAGGGCATAGGGTGTATGCCAGGTGTGTACAAAATCGAATTAGATGACAGCATTAGACCTGTTGTACATGCACCAAGAAAGCTACCTTTAGCTTTAAAGGATTGCATAAAAAGCAAGTTAGATGAGATGGTTAGGGATGGCATTATTTCTAAGGTTAACGGCCCGACTGACTGGGTTAGCAGTATGACCGTTGCTAGGACTTACTTAGTTACAAAGTTTCCATAGTATAGCTCTTATAGTTACGGAATAAAGTGGCTGTGACATACGGACGGACAGACGGACGGACAGACATGACGAATCTATAAGGGTTCCGTTTTTTGCCATTTTGCTACGGAACCCTAAAAAGGGAACAGGTACAGGAGTGTAATCACCCGAAATCAACATTAATATATCAACAGCCTTAGGCGAATACAGTTCCATCTACCAATGTGAATGTACTGCCATACTACAGGCTGCCAAGGCAGTGGCTAAACGGGGTATCAAAGACCAAAAGATACGAATTATTTCCGACAGCGCTGCAGTATGTACTACGAGCTCTAGACAACAAAATAATACAATCCGGGCTCATACTAGAGTGCCACTCAGCATTGGAAGTGATAGGTCTAAATAACCAACTCACGATACAATGGATAAAGGGGCACAGTGGATCTCTAGGTAACGATGCGGCTGGCCAGCTGGCCAGGAGAGGATCGGATCGCCCAGCGATCGGTCCCGCTCCAATGCTTCCATTAGCATTCAGCCAGCTTAGGTCATGGTTACGTCACAGAACACTCGAACAACATGCTAATCAATGGGCAAATACCAGTACATGTAGGCAATCTAGCTACAAATCAATCTAGTTCCGTTTTGACGACGCGCTGGCCTAGTTGGTAGTGACCCTGCCTACGAAGCTAGCGGTCCTGGGTTCAAATCCCGGTAAGTGCAGATGTTTGTGTGATGAGCGCGAATATTTGTTGCTGAGTCATGGATGTTTTCTATGTATTTAAGTATATATTTCTCTATATAAGTATTTATATCGTTGTCTAGTACCCATAGTACAAGCCTAGAGCTTAGTTTGGGACTAGGTCAATTGGTGTGACATTGTACCCTGATATTTATTTATTTATTTATTTATTATCTAGGGAAACCGTGCCACACCCGGACGCGCGTCTAACAAAGCGTCTCCTATCACTAGATAGACATGCCCTACGAATAACTGTAGGAAACATTACTGGACATTGCTCGCTTAGCAAACATTTGTATGTTCTAGGTATGACCGACAGCCCCCTATGCAGGGGATGCCTATCGGCCGACGAAACAGCCCCCCACGTAATCCTGGAATGCGTAGGTGTAGCCGCTCAAAGGAATGAAATCGTCAAGTCACCGAGGTCACTCCGAGAAGCCTGTGGAGATACCAGGAGGATCCTGCGCTTCTGGTCGGAGTTAGGCTGGCTAGATCACTAGCCGGTACCACGCACAATGGCCCGACATACACGGGCTAAGTGGGTGCGGAAAAAGGAGTCCATCACCATCACCATCACCATCATATACGATATCTTCCATTAAGATCTACTTTCTTCTCTCCACTGAGATGTAGTGTCCTGAAATAGGCTTCAGCGTAAGGTCGAATTTCAGCTGCAACTTTGAAATATCAGATTTAAATCTGAAGCTTCTTATAAGATGCGCGAGGGTTGTCTTCATAGACATCAGAGCATAACTTTTACCTGCAATCACAAAAAATAATTTAATGCCCCTATCTAACAAGATTACCTTTATTTTATGCATTGCTAACTGTATTTAGAAAAGTTAAACCAGAATAGTGGTTTCTAAAAGACGTTGAAAACCCGTAGCAATGACCAGCATTACCTGTGGCAGTGGGTGACAGCGATGACAGCTGTAGGTATCGTAATTTTGAAATTACGTTATTGAAGATCGTACGTGAACACAATTTAAATAGGCACTATTCTAGTATCAATTGAAACGTCAACGTGGTATATTTTTAGTACAATATCGTACGACATTCGATTTCGAACGACACGAACGATTTAAAAAACAAAACATTCATATTCGTGACACTGACATGGCATAAGTTTGTTTTGCCGCCATTTTTGTCATATGTTGTCGGCTTCTGGACCCATCTTAGAGTACTATAATACACCGTGTTTTTTTTGATTTACGATAACTTCGGCACATTACTAGGTATATCCATAGAAACTAATTGGTAGATTAGATTTTAAAATATTGCAAAAAAAAAATATTTTTCAGTTTAGAACAAAATAATGAAATCTTTTATCTTTGGTCATTCTAAAAGGGCCTTTAGAGTTAACTAATAATCAGTGTCAAATACGTCTATGTTGGCGTGACATACCCACACAAGTAAAGATAACACTTGACAGGTACAAGATTGTCACTTTAGATTGACGCGTATACAAACCTAACAATTGGAAACTCTTTACTCATAAGTATTAAAAGAAATTTGTTGTTATCAATTAAGAGCCTTTTACACTAGTTTAACGTGATTAAATTAAATTAAGATAAAAATTAAATATCTTTAAAACCGTTAGACTTATCATTTGTCTGTCTTCGGGAAATTAACTTTGTTTGACCTAAAGAACGTTCCCTTAAAGTTATCGTAAATCAAAAAAAACACGGTGTATGTGTGTAGATAAAGTAATGTATGTAATTGTGCATAATTAAGCCTTAAAACACTCGTGTTATCTTACTATGCAACTCTCCTTACGTACGACGACAACGACTCTCATTATGTACTCGTATCAGTTACATAAACTACTATTCTATCTACTTATTTAAATACGCTTTTGAATATTAGCATATAATACCTACAATAAAAAACCCTATTGTAGGTATTATATGTGAGGAAGCTATAGGTGTACAACTTGATTGAGAGCTGGGGTATGTATAAGACAGCCATGGTCACTAGTCGAGATTTTTCGAGCAGTCGAGTTCATAATGATGTTTACACTTTAGTACCATGTCACGTTAATCGCTGTGACAATTCATGTCATCATCATCATCAGCCCGGGGGCGTCCACTGCTGGACAAAGGCCTCCCCCAAAGAGCGCCACAAGTCACGGTCTTGAGCCGCTTGCATCCAGCGGCTCCCCACGATCCTAACCAGGTCGTCAGACCACCGGGTGGGAGGCCGTCCAACACTCCGTCCACCGGTGCGGGGCCGCCACTCGAGAACTTTTCTTCCCCAACGGTTATCAGTTCTCCGAGCTATGTGGCCTGCCCATTGCCACTTCAGCATGCTAACTCTCTGAGCTATGTCGGTGACCTTGGTTCTCTGGCGTATTACCGTATTACGGATCATATCGCGCAAAGAAACTCCGAGCATAGCTCTTTCCATTGCACGCTGAGTGACCCTGAGCTTATTTATGAGGCCCACATTCAGCGGCCAAGTCTCTGATCCATAAGTCATCACTGGCAACACACACTGGTCGAAGACTTTCGACTTAAGGCTCTGCGGTATTTTGGACGAGAAGATCCGCTTTAGCTTTCTGAACGCTGCCCATCCGAGTTGGATTCGGCGATCGACCTCTTTCTTGAAGTTGGATTTACCTAGTTGGACAGTTTGTCCCAGGTATACGTACTGATCAACAACTTCAAGTTGAGAATTCCCCACGTGAACCGGTATTGGCAAAACGCGAACATTGGACATGACTTTCGTCTTGTCCAAGTTCATTTTCAGGCCCACCCGTTGGGAAACTCTATCGAGATCTCCGAGCATCTTACTCAAGTCTTCTAGCGATTCTGCCATGACTACGATGTCGTCCGCGAATCGAAGGTGAGTGATGTACTCGCCGTTGATGTTGATGCCAAGTCCTTCCCAGTCCAGAAGCTTGAAGACAATTCATGTATGGCAGTTTAAACATGACATTAAATAGAAAAGGTACTAATGTATAACACATATTTATGTACTCAACCTACCCCGGGTCTCAATTTTAAATTAACCACAGCGCTCTTGTGGAAAAAGGTTTATCAGAAAATATTATTTGATTAAACTACGACTATAGTCAAAAGGAAGCTGAGAAGTCAACTCTGGCCTGTTATCGCAGAACAGTAAAGTTTAACCTATGCGTCCGCGTAGAAATATTTTTTCAACCATCCCATGCTGTGGCTTTCGAATGTAGTTGTGCCCTCAGGAACTTTAAGTTTTCCGGGAGAAAAAGTACCCTATGTGTTAATCTAGGGTATATGCTAAGTATATCCATTTCAAATTTCATCCAAATCCGTCCTGCGGTTGCAGCGTGTGGGAGTAATAAACTAACACACACATAAACGATCGAATTTATAATATTAGAGAGGTTCTTCGGTTTGAGGTTAAAATTTTGTCCTGGAATAACAGGTTTCGGTATAAAACTCTTATCTTCCTTTCACTATAGGTGGACAGGGCGCGTGTTATAACTTATAAAGCATCCGTCACGCTCTCGCACTTATACACCGTGTTTTTGTTTATTAGGGTTAATTGTAAGGGAGCATTCCTTAAGTCAAATAAAGTTAATTTCTCCAAGAATCCAGTGCTCTAACTCGTGCCGTTTTCAAGATAATCAAATATTAAATTTAATCTGTTGATCACGTTATACTAGTGTAAAAGGCTCTTATATTATATATTCCCGACGCCACACGACTAATAACGAATGCTGACATTTAAATTACGAAAAACCATGTCCAATCAGTTTTGTTAAATCTCAATCTCAGTCTTTATTGTTCACAACAAAAGGTTTGCTATGATCACGTTTAAACAACAGCCACTATTGGTTAAACTGAACTCGGTCTCTATTGGTCGTTACAAAAGGGTTGCTATGGTCACGTTTCAATAGGTAAATATAACAATGTCATAGAGTTGTCGTGGATTACCACGACAATTATTCTAGGATTAAAAATTATACAGTGTGTAAATGGTATACGGGCGTTTATTAAAACTGGACGTAGATTAAGACTCTACCAATCATTAACAGAAAGAATTATTTTGATTACGCTAACGTATACACCGTTATTAATTTTTGAACATACTATCGACCCGCAATGTACCTACATCGAAGTCCATCTGTCAGGTAAAGTACGTAATGTTTAATTAATTGCATTTTTCGTTATACTTTAGCTTTACGTGTTAAATTATTTTGTACCTACGGTTATTTTTTTTAAATTTAATTTTATCAAAAGCTGCTAAATGTGCTCAGTAGGGGTTATACTAACCACAGTTAAAAAGGAACGCCCATATACTATTTACACACTGTATATTTTACACTAATTATTAGTTATACAACCTTTAATTAATTTGTTCTAAAAACAAAAAAACTTTTTTTTTGCAATAATATTTAAAATTCTAATCTACCACTTTGTTTCTATGGATGTATCTTTTAATATGCCGAAGTGAATGACAATCAACAAAAAAAGGGTGTATACAGGTCAAAAAGTGACGGATGTTTTATCCGCCTTTATCCACTTCGATAAACGCGCTCAAAATAGGCCCGTGGGAGAGAGTAAGTTTATTTTCGGGAGGAATGTGTTTGAGAATTGAAAAGGTGACTGACAGTCTGTTTCATAGTTCCTTTTTTCCTCACAACTCGGATGAAGAAGGACAGCCTAAGTCTAGTTAGGTTAATATTGACAAAGTACCTACCTATACAATTCCGTTTGCCAATGCTGAAGCCAGAAAACGCAGCGTGGTGGTCCGGGATCCGTGACTTGTCCAGCCACCGGTCTGGAATGAACTGGTGAGCATCGTTGCCCCAGGCTTTTACTCTTTGCAGACCGTATAAGGAGAGGAATACTCCAGCGCCAGCTGGCAATGTGTAGTCCTCTAAAAAAGGAACATTCTTGAACATGGTTGTGTTTACATTAACAACTAGTAAAATCGGGTAGGTCTACGAAGAAATTACAAAGAAGGAAAATCTAAGGGGGCTGGTAAAACATCAACATGACAATCTTAAGACCGAAAATGCGTAGCCAACCCAAAGGACTAGGTGCACCCACAGTTGCTGGCTGTTGCCGTCAAAAAGATGTAAGTCTAACTGGCACCTACAAATGGCAGGTGGTATCAACACAGATTATAATCACAAATACATACAAAAAATATGCGATTCTGACAACTAGATGTTTTTTGTGAGACTGCGCCTTACATTTATTATGTTTTGCATAATTTAATTTAACTACCTACTAACGAAATGCATAAAAAACGTCCAAGATAAAAACAAAATGTATATTTTTTGTAACATAACAGTCACATAATATAACGCTCATTTACCATGACAACCTTATGCAATAATGCCATTTGATATAACTACAATACATTAAGTATAATAATAAATAGAAATAATAAATACATTTGCAATAATGATCAGGTGACACAACTAACTATAAATTATGATAATTATGTTTAAATCAAGGGGTGACTGGTCGATTCGCCGAGTTTAATTACGCAGATTTTTGTTTCGCAGGCAATTATTGGCAGACCTTTATTTTGGCCGAGTAACGCTTGGTATAATTTCGTTACGCCTATTATTTGTTTCGCCGAATAGTCGGTAGACAGTAAAGCGATACGCAGAGTTACGTTTAGTCGATTGTTTGTTTCGTAATTGTTTCATTTTACCGAACAACTGTTCGTCGAAACATGATAAGCAGAGTTGTGACATGGCATCATTATTGTTTAGTAATTTAAGATTCAGTCGATTTTTGTTTCGGCATTTTTTCAGTTAAGTAACTGTACAATGTACAACTGTTGCATTTTTATGGAAGACTAATCAGGGCAGATCCGACTCGGATAGGTTAGGTTAGCCAAGCTCCCGCCTTGACCTTCGAGGTTATTTTTTTTTTATCTGCCCAGTAAATAACAAACACAACAAAGTCAATTTAAAAAAAAACCGGCCAAGAGCGTGTCGGGCCACGCGCAGTGTAGGGTTCCGTAGTTGCCCGTCACAATGTGCGTACATATGAGTAAGTAGGGGACTACCACTACGAGAATAACATTTGACGGTTAATAACAATTACTAAAACAAGCCCACATGGGACGATGGTAACTGAAGAAGGAGATATAAAATCCAACATCACAAGGGAAGTTAGAAAACATAATTTATCTATTTGAGTACCGCCTCGTGTAGATGCAAAAGGTAATAAAGATCGATAACCAGCGTCACGTATTAATTTAAATACTGCAGTATTATCGTTGCGGAGATAGTCTTCATTAAAATCGCCGAATGTTATGCAAGGCCCGTTATGTGATAGCAAATTACTTACACAACATACAACAAAAACCGGCCCGACAATAAAACTATAACACAACTATTACTTTTTATTAATACAGTGGTAACACACAGTAGGTACGTGTATCATTAATACCTAACCTATAACCTAACGAACGGAAGTCAATAGAAAAAAGAATAGATAAGAAACAGAATTAAGTAGGAACCCGAGATCGTACCTATGTATGTAGGTACATACAATATATATATTAAACACAAAACTTGAGTAAGGAAGTACAATAATTAGGTGCGTACCTATACGTAATAGTAATAGATACAATTGCTCCGCTGGCAAGAGCCAAGCTTTTAAGTGTGAGATCAGTATACCTATGTAGGTAGTTAGGTATCTAAACTGCTTCAAACCGACTTTAAATTACAATAAGTTTAATCTTTTATAAAGTAATTAATAGAAATTGAAAAAAAAAACAAGGGCCAGTAAATAGAATTTTAAGTTTTCCAAACGATACTCGACTCAAATCAATAATCTAATCGATTATTTGTAAACTTTCAGATCGCAAATCGCAAACTTGTGGGTAGCATTTCGGGGCACGTCCGAACAGCATCTAAGCGCTCGCGCTTATGAGCGCGGCTGTCGCTCGATTTGTAACTTGGACAGTTCGACTCCCCCCGCGCGTGCAGGCCCTCCCCCGTTAACAATTTTTCTATCAAAGTTATCATGGGCGATTTTGATAGGTATAAACACTTTACTCGCCTGTATCTCAGGAACTAATCATGTCTACTTAGCCGTGGTAGTTTTCCTTTAAAATTCGTTATATGCGCTTTCGTTGAAGATATTTTTCAGATTTTTAGTATTTGTAGTTTTGGCTGTAGGGGGGGGGGGGGGGACACTTGACTCTAACAAAAAATAGCGCTTTAAAGCTTAATATTTCATAAACGGATCCCTTAATCGAAAACTTGTTTTCATAAACCCGCAATATTTTTGAAAGACCTATCCAACGACACCCCACACTATGGGATAGGCAAGAAAAAAAAAGGCATCCCCACGTTACGTGTAGGGGAGGTGCATTAAAAAATTTTTTTTATCAAAAATTTATTTTACCACTTTGTTGGTGTGACTAATATGTATATTCATGCCAAATTACAGCTTTCTAGTACTATGAGTCTCTGAGCTAGACTGGGGACGGACGGACGGACATGGCGAAACTATAAGGGTTCCTAGTTTGACTACGGAACCCTAAAAATAGGTAAACTATTAATAAACCGAGCCGTTACTTAGGGCAAATGATACTAAGGTACATCGGAACAGTGAATTTTATTTGTTACAAAAATCTATGATTTAAGTACCATCTGTCAATATCAAACAGTTAATATGATGATAAATAATAGTTGAACCGTTTAAAAGCGAACAGTTGTTCGAGCAAACATTCAAAATGTGTAGTGATTAATAGGCTAAACGAATTTCTGCCAATAGTGGTCCAGCTTACTGACTCATAAGCCAACTAAAACAGCTGTTAAAGGTTGAGTTACGAAACGTTAGTCTGCGAAACAATACATCTACGAACAAATCCATCGGCGTACCGTTACTCGGCGAAACGTTGTCTGCCAATCAATAATCTGCCAAATAATTGTCGGCGAATCATTAGGTAACCAAATCAAGGTCATGTTAACCAATCTGCTAAATAAGTCAAATCTCACCTTTACTTATAGGTTAGGTTAGGTTAGGTTAAAATTGTTTAAAGGCACGAAGCGCCATAAGTACGCGGAATAGGAGCTCCGCTTGTTTTTGTACTCTTCTTTTTTAATTTCTATTATACTATTTATTGAGTCAGTTGGGGGAAAATAAAGTAAGACTAAATTCTTTTTTAAAATTATTCAGCGTTATTCTTATTATATGCGTTATTATGTTATGCATACGTTATGTATTTAAATATTATACAATACTTTTATTATATTAGTGCGTTATGCACCGAGTTAATGCTCATTCATAATTATGATTCAAGATATTATTCATTATGTTTTTATGCATTTTAATATACACTTGAATCGTTATACAAATTATGTAATTTGTATTAGGTATGCAAAATGAAAATTAGACCCTAAGTTTTTATACTAAACATTACACACAAAATTTATTTATGTAAAATGTGTGTTTTTATATAAATACCAAAAGGCCATCTCACACAAATGATCCTGTCCCAAAGTCTAGACTTGAACTATGGGTACAGGACAACAATAAACATTACGAAAAATATTATGCTGATTAAGACACGTACCTAATCATCCAAAACTCAGATAAAATACTCCTATTTTGTCCTAATACACATATTGTGTGCTATTTATTTCTGATGACGTTATTTTTTTCTTTTATTTTTGTGTTTTTATGTGGATTATTTATTTTTTGTGATTGATTTCTTTTACTTTTTCTTAATACTCGTCATGTTCATATTTAATTTGATGTTCTCCGTTAGTTTCCTCACAACGAACGGTGCTATGGGGTACACCCGCAGGGTCTCCTTCAGCACTGCTTCCAAGTAGGTACACCAGCCTCGGCAAGTGCTGCTTCTCTACATCGTTATCTCCAGCGACTTCTTCAACCCTAAAATATAGGTACTGGACTTTTGTTAAACATCTTCCTTTCTCTAAGGTTTTTACGGAGATTTAGAAACCTTAAGGTCGAACTCAGAAGTAGGTGTACTTTTTAGTACCAACGTCGAAACTATTGATAAACATTCAAACCACCACTCCAACAAAAGACTCTCACTGTATTACGTTACTATGCCAAGGTACTAAAGGTACGCAGTACACAGGCCACCCACCTGATCATAAGTGGTATTTGAGAAACATAGACATTTGAATTCTCAAGACTACAATTACAAGATGTTCTCGATCGACAACTTTTCACTTTTTTCAATCTCTCAATTTAGTTAGCTGGAAGAGATCCCTTAAAGGGATAAGGTCGCTCATGTCCTTTTTTTTATTAATTTTCACTATATTGTTTTTCTCTTGTACAATAAAATGTTTACATACATACAAACATAAGAGTACAAGACTGCGAGCGCATTGCCAACCCTGAGGACTTGAGCGAGTTGCCTCTAGATGCTGGTAATTGCACCGGATGTCTTAAGCTGGGCATTCACGACCGCTCCAACAAGCTGAATAGAGCAGCGCCGCGCGAATCGATCCGTGAACGTCAAAAATGTAGCGTTTAAAAGTACTTGGCGCGCTCCGTCGGATTTCCAAATTGTCGGAAAGCCAGCGCGCCGCACCCACGTGCAATCCGAATGAAACTATCGTGAATGTCGAAACTAAATGTTTGAACATGCCACGCCACCGCACCAAGCCAAATAGCGTCGTCGTGAATGCGTTCTCTGGCTGCTACGAGTATTTTCTAATCAATCTGCTCCGTGATGTCGCACCTTTGAAGCAGAGAAAAAAGTAAAAAATATTACGCCCGCCCAGTTGTATACTTTCCATCTGTCGCCGTGACAAACGGCGCGTCCCCTTTAGATATACCTCCGTTTTCCGTTTCTCCTTCCGTTCGTTCTAATTTTAAACAG
Organism: Acleris sparsana; assembly: GCA_923062465.1. Taxonomy (NCBI): domain Eukaryota; kingdom Metazoa; phylum Arthropoda; class Insecta; order Lepidoptera; family Tortricidae; genus Acleris; species Acleris sparsana. The sequence continues at coordinate 9,101,673 of OV281307.1, read as the reverse complement.
CTGAATATTTTGAACCGTAGGTAATAGATCGTGGTTTTTTTTCTTGTCAGGCTTATGCACAACAAGCACAGTTCTGTTAGCAGCGAAAATTTTTTTAGTGTTTCGCTCGATCATTAGGGTACCTCAAGTCTTAGTTTTGATTTTATAGCTGTTGCGTATGCAACATTTGTTTTATATAATTTTAAAATGATTTAACGTTTCCAAAAAGCTTCAAGTTTATTTTTATATACATTTATTTAATTACTATAATAATTATTAAAACCTTTCAAATCTTAACTTAGCAAATGTAATAACAAAACGCAAATTCGGGCTTCTCCCTACCACTAAATTCAACGTTTCTGTTACTTCAAAATTATGCAAATTCACTCTCCTTACCACCTCCGACCTGCTTAGGCACTATTTCTCTTGAAACCAGTTACCTAGTAAATTAAAACAGTACATTCAAATCGAATTTCATTTAAAAAGCTGTTAGGCAATCCTCTCGTGAGCAGTCTGGGTTCCGGCAGCTACATATGGTCCTTCGCCTTTAAAAAAGAAATAGCTTCGCCGCCTTTATATCGTCGTAACGATAAGCAGACAAAGGAGCTTCATTGGGAGGTCATCTTACTTCGCCATCGACGTCGCCCTCGTGTTCTCGAAGCATCAAGCGCACGAAGAACGCCGCGAAGACATCAAGCACTGAGTCCCAGCGGTCGCCGACATCGGGGGAGCGCTCGTGGGACGTCCGCTCAAGCAAAACTTCTTCGTCATCATCGTTGGAGAACACTCATAAGTGCATAGACAGAGTGAGTCCGTTCCAATTTCCATCTTTATTCTTAATTTTCTCTTATTTCCCGGAATTAAGCATACTTCTATACGAATTAGGCATTGTCATTATACTCATAGACCGTAATTCTTTATAATCCGTCATCATTTCATCATTTTATCGTCAACGTAATCATAAAATCATCTACCTAATCAGTTATTTACTTAAAAATTAACACTTCTCCATACTTACTGTACCGCTATAAATTAAGCCGCCTCCATTCCAACCTATCATTAAAGTTGTTTACCGATTATTAAGCCTTATCAGCAAATCTCGCTCAGCTGCTCCTTTGTATTATCGGCACAGTAACCCGTTCGCATTCAGTTGCTGTCTCGCCGCGCCCGGTCGTAGTGCAATAACAACAAGATGGCCGACGCTAAGATGAGGGAGTTAGTTAAAAGGCGTGGGTGTTTAAAAACTAAATTAACTCATTTCAGTTCGTATATTAACGTGGCTAAATCGTGTGAAAAATTGAGTGAGTTACAAATTTCGGAATTGGAGTGTCGGCTTGGAAAAATAGAACCGTTACACATGGAGTTTGACGCTTTACAGACGGAGATCGAGATGCTTTCGGAGCTGTCCGACGAGGCATTTGCAGAGCGGGAGCAGTTTGATAGCCAATTTTTTTCTTTGGTTTCTCTGGCTCGCGTCTTGTTGAGCCCCACCTTGCAGCCCGGCGGTGGTTCAGTGGCGGACAGCGAACGCAACTCCTGCGCGCCGGGCAGACGAGATTGCGTTCGTTTACCCAAGATTGACCTGCCGCACTTCGACGGGAGCTACCAGCACTGGCTCGAATTCAGAGATACGTATATTTCCCTTATTCATGATAGCAACAGCATAAGCGATATAGATAAATTCCACTATCTTCGTGCTGCCTTAAAGGGTAGTGCTGCCCTTGTCATTCACAGTCTAGACTTTAGCTTGAATAACTACCATAAAGCATGGCAATTACTATCCGAACGGTACGACAATCCTAGATTGCTGGTGAACAATCACATTCAGGCTTTATTTAGCCTTGAACCGATGCAGCGCGAGTCGAGTCAGCTGTTACGTAATATGGTAGATGTAACTAATAAGAATTTGCGAGCACTTGCTACGTTAGGTGAACCAACCGATCACTGGGATACATTAATTGTTTATCTCATGTCTAAAAAACTTGATTTAACCTCTCATCGTGAGTGGGAAGAACATAGAAACTTATTATCAGGATCACCGACGTTACAACAATTTACGAAATTTTTAAATAATAGGGCAGACTTATTAGAAACAATTTATGATAGCAAATCTAACAAACAAAGAATATTTAACATAGAACCTTCTAAATCAAAATCATTTATAACAACCACTAATCAACAAACGAAACCTATTATAACTTGTCCATTTTGTAAACAGAATCATTTCTTATTCACTTGCGAGTCTTTTCGTAAATTAGATGTAGATACTCGCATAAATAAAGTAAATCAATATAATGTTTGTAAAAATTGTTTACGACCGGGTCATGGCGAAAAACAGTGCAAGCTTTCCCACTGCAAGTATTGCATACATAGACACAATACTCTTTTGCATCGACATGTGGAAAGGTCATCCTCTAGCACTAACGCACCCATTCAAGAAGTTAACTTTAACGGTAACATTCAAGCAAATGCTTCTTCCCTCGGTAACCGATCCTTTGTATTGCTATCCACAGCATTGGTGCAAGTGTTCGACGTGAACGGAGGACTTCGCGAGGCTCGTCTCTTGTTGGACAACGGCAGCACCTCCAACTTCGTGACACGTGATCTGTGTGGGCAGCTAGGACTGGCGAGACGCAGCGCGAGTTCCACGGTTACAGGTATCAACAATCAAACCTCACATAGTACGGAGTCTTGTAACCTCACTATCAAATCGTGTCATAGTGACTATACCACGAGTGTTAGCTGCTTCGTTTTGCCGGAAATTAGCAAATCTTTGCCGTCATGCTATATTGATATAACTACCCTACCTTTACCTGCCGGCATCACTTTGGCAGACCCTTCATTCAATCAGCCCTCAGTTATAGACTTACTCGTAGGGGCTGAGGTCTTTTGGAACGTCCTAGGTTCCAATTCAATAAGTCTAGGTAAAAATAAACCTAGACTTCATGAATCTAGATTTGGATGGCTTATTTCCGGTTCCATAAACAACAAAGCAAGCGAAAGTAGGTCATTCTGTACATTTCTTACACAGCGAGAAGAAACCCAGCTAACGCGGTTCTGGGAACTTGACTCGGTGTCTTCAACGCACTGTTTGTCACTCGAAGAGAGGGCTTGTGAACAAAGTTTCCTCGCGAACACAACTCGTGACCAGGATGGCCGCTTCGTTGTCACATTACCTCTAAGGGACTCACCGGAAGTCCTGGGCGAGTCGTACTTCATGGCCAAGCGCCGTTTCTTGTCATTAGAGAGAAGGCTTGAGCGAGATCAACATTTTAAAGACAAGTATCTTAGTTTCATGCAAGAGTACCTTGATTTAGGTCACATGACCGAAACCAAAACTTCATTCGTAAATAATGACACCTCTTATTTTTTACCACATCATGGTGTCATCCGGGAGTCTAGTACAAGTACCAAACTTAGGGTTGTGTACGACGGCTCCGCAGCCACGACTTCCGGTAAGTCTTTTAATGACATACAGATGGTAGGTCCAACTGTACAGGATGACCTACTTTCCATTTTGCTTCGGTTCAGACAGCATAAATATGTCGTATCGAGTGACATCGAGAAGATGTACCGAGCGATTTTAGTCAATCCTTCTCAACGGTCACTGCAACAAATAATATTTCGTTTTGATCCTTCTGATCCTTTAAAAACTTACACCCTTAATACCGTCACATACGGTACTGCCTCAGCCCCTTACCTAGCGACGAAGTGCCTTGTGTCGCTTGCCGACCAGTGCCACGATGTTCGCGTAAAGGAGGCAATAAAACATGATTTTTACGTAGACGACTTTTTAAGTGGTAGTGACTCGATACCTAAATTAATCGAAATAAGTAAAAGTGTTATGGATACTTTAGAGTCAGCAAAGTTTAACTTACGTAAGTGGCAGTCCAACAGCCCCGAAGTATTGCAGTCCATTTGCGCTCTTAAGGATGACACTCATAAAACATTAAACCTTGACAGCACATCACCTTGTAAAACGTTAGGTTTATATTGGGACTCAAATTTAGATCAATTAATGTTTTCAATTGACATCAAAATTCCTACTAAAATTACAAAACGTAACATTTTATCTGTCATAAGCCAGGTATTCGACCCTTTAGGCCTCGTAGGCCCTTGTATAGTCGAAGCCAAATTTATAATACAAAAACTTTGGCTTGAAAAATGCGATTGGGATTTTGAACTTCCACTGAACATTAAAAACAATTTTATTTCATTTGTGGAGTCACTCTCACACCTTAATAAGCTTCATATTAATCGTTGGGTAATGTGTGGGTCACCTACACAGACTGAGCTTCACGTATTCTCGGATGCCTCGGAGAAGGCCTTTGGAAGTTGTATCTATGTCAGAACAGTAGACGGCAGGGGTGCAGTGTGCACTCGTCTTATAGCGTCGAAGAACAAAGTGGCTCCAATGAAGCAGACCACTATACCTCGATTAGAGCTTTGCGGAGCCTTGCTAGGCGCAAGACTCTGGGCAAAGGTCACAAAATCGTTGACAGTGAGGTTTGATTGTAGTTACTTTTGGTCGGACTCCATGATAGTGCTAGGTTGGGTCTCAGGCTCACCTAATCGTCTGAAGCAATTTGTCCGCAACAGAGTAATCGAAATACAAGAAACCACTTGCGACCACACGTGGAGCTACGTGCCGTCGAAGCTCAACCCTGCAGATCTCGTGTCGCGGGGGGTGAGGGCTGAAGAGATCAGCACATCCACTTTATGGTGGACTGGTCCCGACTTCCTTCATCACACTAATCTACAACTCCCCACAGTTCCCAACACACATACAGAAATACTTCCGGAAACAACATTTCATACAAATGTACAAACAACTAAGCATACAAATTCTATAACTAACCTCATAACAAACAATTCAAAATTTACAAAAATCGTCAAAATCTTAGCTTATATTTACAAATTCATAAATAATTGTAAAAATGTGAAAAACAAAACCTTATCTATAAATGATTGTAAAAATGTGAAAAACAAAACCTTACCAGAACTAACCTACTCCGAACTAAAATCGTCAAAAAATAAACTGCTACATTTTGTTCAAAGGGAAATGTTTCCCGACGAGTATAATAGCCTGTCCTCAGGTAACACTTTCCCAGCAAAAAACCGATTAAGTTCGTTAACTCCATTTCTATGTCCAGATAACTTAATTCGCGTGGGTGGTCGCCTTAACAACTCTTATTACAGTTACGATGTTAAACATCCTATTCTTTTATGCAGTAAACACCACCTGACTAAGCTTTTGTTTAATATGCATCATCTTGCATTGCTACATGCCCCTCCTAACCTACTGTTGTCAAGCATTAGACAGGCCTACTATCCTTTGGGAGGACGCAACTTAGCCCGAAATATTGTAAATTCTTGTGTTCGCTGTACTAGGTTCAAGGCTAAACCCCTCCAAATGACAATGGGCAACCTACCTACTGATCGGACACAACTAGAGTATCCATTCTTGCATACTGGAATGGACTATGCCGGGCCAGTGCTGATAGCCAGTCGCAAAGGTAGAGGGAGTCAAACAATCAAATCATATATTTTAATCTTTGTTTGTCTTTCAGTCAAGGCTCTTCACTTGGAGCTAGTGACTAGCTTAACCAAGGAGGACTTTCTCGCTGCTCTCGGCCGCTTCATGGCTCGTCGCGGCAAGCCGCACACCCTATACTCCGACAATGGAACTTCGTTTGTCGGGGCCGCGAACGAACTACATAAATTTCTATTTAATAACTGTAACGATTTGCATTCAGGTATGGCAGAGCAACATAATATTAATTTTAAATTCATTCCGGCATATTCTCCACATTTTGGCGGTCTATGGGAGGCCGCAGTAAAATCAGTGAAACATCACTTGAGACGAATACTTACCTTGACCCATTTAACGTATGAGGAAATGAACACATGCTTAATTCAGATAGAAAGTATTCTTAATTCCAGACCTCTTACCCCTCTGTCACCTGATCCCTCCGATCTTACATATCTTTCACCCTCTCATTTCCTTATTGGACGCTCGCTTCTGTCTATTCCGTACGCTTCACTGACGGAAGCTAACGTCACTCGGCTCGACCGACATCGGAGGGTCGAGAAACTCAAGCAGCACTTCTGGAATCGTTTCGTTAATGAGTACGTAACTCTCCTCCAACAGAAGACCAAATGGCAATCTTCTTCAGACAGTCTGCAGCGCGGCACCATGGTCCTAGTGCGGGAGCGCGGGCTGCCGCCGCTGCTGTGGCTGCTGGGCCGCGTCGCAGAGGTGCACCCGGGGGCCGACGGCGTCGCCAGGGTCGCTAACATCATCACCAAGAAGGGGATCATCCGAAGAGCCTACAATAATTTATGTCCGCTCCCTGTTAGTTAAGGGCGTATTATCCTTTTATAGTTGAGTAGACTCTCAACGCCCGGGAGTATGTTGCGTATGCAACATTTGTTTTATATAATTTTAAAATGATTTAACGTTTCCAAAAAGCTTCAAGTTTATTTTTATATACATTTATTTAATTACTATAATAATTATTAAAACCTTTCAAATCTTAACTTAGCAAATGTAATAACAAAACGCAAATTCGGGCTTCTCCCTACCACTAAATTCAACGTTTCTGTTACTTCAAAATTATGCAAATTCACTCTCCTTACCACCTCCGACCTGCTTAGGCACTATTTCTCTTGAAACCAGTTACCTAGTAAATTAAAACAGTACATTCAAATCGAATTTCATTTAAAAAGCTGTTAGGCAATCCTCTCGTGAGCAGTCTGGGTTCCGGCAGCTACAATAGCCTTGAAATATTGATGAACTCTTGTTTCAGAATAATGACGATAGTGGGGCCTACAGCAGACCCGGACAAGGAACATCTGGTCAAGCTGGTTTACACGGAAGCCGTGGTCAAGGAGGCGCTGCGGGTCAGTCCAGTCACCCCCATCATCGCCAGGGATGTGGAAAAGGAAGTCAAACTTAGTAAGCATATATCTTGAAACAACTTGGTCTGATTCTGAACTTTGGGTGATTTATGAGGGTATTATTTCGAAACACCTTTCCACGAATGTATCATTACGCAGAATTTTGCATTTCCACGAAAGGCATGTCTGATAAGGAACTAAGAATTAGTAAGGCTAAGGAAGTAAGGACTGGTAAGGATAAGGATGTAAGGTTTTACCTATTTCACCGTTACAGGGAACTACACCCTTCCGGCTGGCAGTGGTTGCGTGGTGACGCTCTGGGGCATCCACCGGCTGCCGATCTGGGGCTGGGACCGGTTAGAGTTTCGGCCGGAGCGCTGGCTGGACCCTGCCACGCTTCCCCAGAGCCCCGGTGCTTACTGCGCTTTCAGCATCGGCAGGAGAAACTGCATAGGTTCGTAGTTATCTAAGTTTTATCGTCAATTGGATCACGTTACTGATTTTATAACTCCATAATAATGGTTCCCCTCATTTTACAGACACTCATTTCTTATAAAGTATCCCTTTGCAGATTATTCGTTTCATAGAAAGCTATTTTCTGTTGAACCCATGTCGATTTCTTCCCTTGTCGTTATCCAAAATATGATTCATGTAGCGTAGATTAGACTTGTTACCATCACAAGATTTCTATGAAATGAAAATTCTGTGAAGTGATTCATTCTATGAAATGAGTGTCGGTGAAACATCTTCATAGGTACTCTTCTGATTGTCTAACACAAAGTGATGTCAGCACCGACACATTATCTCTGCTTTCAATTTATCATCTGTCAACTCATTGCTCACATCTTTAGTCTTCCTTTATACATACTTCCACATTTATATACATCATTGTCGTGACGCACAATGCAAGAGGTCCCATTCTCTAGTTATCAATAACGATACTACCAAAACGTACTTTCAGGGTGGTTTTACCAATTCTATGCAAATGTAAGCTAGTAAAATTTACTGTTGGTAGGACCTTAGCACTGTCCGTCCGGATCACTACCGGCATTTTACCCTTTAACCTACGACACTGCTGGCACTGCTATATTCCGGTGTGGGGATAAGACAACAGTAACTGCTGAAATGACTAGCATAAAGGTATTCCATCTTGGTCCTGAGGGACAGCAACACATATGGAATCAGGGCCATAGTGGGGTCTTGATAAAGTCATGTTGGCTGTGATCCGTCTTAAAACACGTCAAGAATGACAGTTTTCTATCGCCTGACGTTTACTTTGACGTACCTTAAGACGGGAATATACATTTTAATACGGCCCTTATGTATGCAGTCAAGAGATTGTAGTCTTGGGGATTCAAATGACTTTGGGTCCTATATGGGTTTTTATGTTGTTTAGCCTAGTGTACTGATTTGTGTTAGTAAATAAAACTTCATTCAACATTAATTATTTATATGTATTATTTTATTATATCTCACTTAAACATTGGCTTTCTCATTGCCATAAAATAAATCATTTGGGTTTTGATTATGGCTGATACCGAACTTGTTACAGGAAAGAACTACGCCATGATGGCTGTGAAGACCTTGGTGGTTCACTTGGTGCGCAAGTACCGGATAACAGCTGACTACAGCAAGGTGAAGCGCAAATACGACTTGCTGCTTAAATTCGTGGCCGGACATTACATGTCCTTAGAACTAAGGCAATAGATATGTGCAACTTAATAGGCGATGTAATAAATAACTAAAATATATGCTAAAATACCGGGTGAAGAGAGCGAGTAAGAAAGAAATACAATTTTCAAAGAGATTTTTAGTGCTGTACAGTCGATTACAACAAGGTATCCATTTTTTGACATTGTTACAATGCAATAAGGTGATAAAGGGGATACATCCTTTTGTTGTTTAACGTGTATTTTATTGAAGACACCAATATTATTTTAGTCTATAATTGGCTGATAAGTAATAGATTACAAATCAAAGTATTTAGTTTATTATTTTGTAATGTGATCGTGATGACACGATTAAGATATCAATGACTATTTATAATTAAGCAAAAACTCTTTGATAAGTGGCGGTGGTGGTTTTTAAATCGCTTGCACAGGTTAATATGATGTAGGTATTAGGGTGGATCGCTCTTGTATGGGAAAAATATTTTTTTGCACATTCGGCTTCTAATAGTTTTAAAAAGTTGTATCACAGTAAAACAATGTATTAAATATATTTTTTATACTTTTAAAATATCATCTTGTGCCTCCGCATCTCTGTCAAAAAAAAAAAATTAAAAACAAAACAGTCTAGTTTTAAAAAAATACTACGAGGAAATTATTTCTAAATTAAGCTTACTGTTAATAAAAAACAATATTCCAAGGTTCAACATTTATTAAAATAATATCTAATACAACCTTAGTACAATAATTGACTCGCTACTTAGCCTTAAAATCTCTCTTACTTTCAAATTTTGGCATGATTTTTCTCGATGCCAATTTTGATTGAATAAGCCCTTCACGAGATATTTTTGTACATGCAGATATGGAAGCTTCTGTTGTAACTTTTACAGCTCTTTCTACTGCTTGTGTATGGTTTGGTAGCTGTAAAAACAGAGCTTTTCCATCTTTATCACTGCTGTTCTGTGCAATCGCGGTAAGTTCTTCGTCAGACAATTCGTTGAGGATTGGCGGAGCTGTAATTAGACTTGTCTCCCAATTAATAAGGCTATAATAACAAACCGCGTTTAAGTTCAGTTTCGGGACTTGAAACATTCTGGGTAAGGATGGGCATATCGAAATACGTGCCTTCAAAATACGTTGCACCGCCAACTCTCGCACTTCTTGTCTTTCATCAGTCAACATTGACAACAAAATATTCTCTGGATGAGCGGCATAGCTGTTTCTACGTATAACTGGATCAATGGCCTTTTTAAGGTAGTTAGGCAAATATCTAGACAGCCTAATCTCTTCAAAAAAATGTAAAGTAGAGAAAGAAATCTTTTTCGTGGAAGAAGTTGTAGTAGTTGAAGGAACATAACATTGAGAACGTTGTTTTTCTAAACGGAGTTTTTTCGTGGTCTGTGCTTCCCCATCATTATTATGTGCCTGGTGTTGATTCTTATTTAAAGTCAATCTCCTTTTTAATCGGTTTTGAAGAACTTTCGTAGTCTTAACGTCTAATCTACCTATGACCATTTTTTGTGTTGTTCTCTGATCGATTAAAAAAGCTTGTTCGGTTTTTGGAACTTTTCTATCTTTGGGACAAGTGCATTGCTCGATATTCTTGCACTTGCATGATGAAATATCGAATAAAACTTTGCTTTGCGTCAAGAAGCCTTGCCTTTTCTCTTCTGTGAAACGGGTGACAGATTTAACGACGTTCTTACACTTAAGATGATATGCTTTTATCATTTGTATTATTCTTGTATGTGACACAATCGGTAGTGAGGCTTTTAACCACATATTTTCAATTTCCTGTGATATGGTTTCAGCAATATCGGAAAACCCAGGTTCCTTCGGATTTTGCATTTGCCTTTTAAGGTCATATCTCGTCCATTCGTAGAACTTCATAACGTCTTCGTAAGTAGGAAGAATATTTTCCTTAATTTTGCAATTAGTACCAAACAAAGGAGAACACATAGCACTACGATTTTTTTCCATTATTTTAAAACACTAACAAGACGATAACACATAACACACAATGACACTAAATAAACAATTTTTGCGTGACTTATAATTTCAAGTAAAATATACCCTCAACTCGCGTAAATCGATATGCTACCGTCCTCTCGTTTGTTTCGGGACGGCGTATAAATAAACATGATTTTATGTATTTTTCTGATCATTGGCTATACATGCAATTAGAATTGTTGTAATAAACATAATTTGTTTATTATTTATACGTGGTTAAAGATGCGTAACTTAATGTCTAAAAATATGATTCTAAGATACTTCAAGTACCTTGCGGAGGCATTTAACCTATTCTGATGGTTATAGTGTAGAACTAAATCTTATTGTTCATTCAAAAATGCAACTTTTTATTACTATTAGATTACCGAATTCGCAAAAAAAAAAAAACGATCCACCCTAGTAGGTATCCTATCTATCGATTGTGAGAGGTTTGTTTAACTGAGAACAAGCATCCCTTGCCACTTTAACTTAAGTATGCTTAATTTTAAATTAAGGTTTAATTAATAAATCAGTTTAAGAATATTTAATAAAAGTTCCTTTATGTCTTTTAAAAGTGTTTATTTAAAATCCCACAAAACTTTACCACAGAATTTAATTCTGGCTTTCAATTTAAGTGAAATAATATTGTTCACTACTACAGCAAAGCTTGTAAATAACATAGCAGAACTCACTTGTTCTCGTTGCACGTTATCATACAAGGAAAGGTACCCAACTGTCCGGCTCCGATTTTATTCATTTTGATATATGTTAGGGAGTAGTTTAAAATAACAGACACAATTTTTTTTTGCGGCCTAAACTCAACCTATTGGGAGAAATTGACCTCCAAAGTACTGAAAAGTGACTAAACCCTCTAACTTACATAAAAAAAATGCAAGTTTCATAGTGGTTTGATTATAAATGTTTAAGAAGATGAAAAATTAATGTGCACGTGTTTTGTAATATCGGCTAAAACGAATATTATCATCAAACCACTATGAAACTTGCAATAAAAAAAATGAAAACTCTATATAAGTTAGAGGGATTAGTCACTTTTCAGTACTTTGGAGGTCAATTTCTCCCAACAGGTTGAGTTTGGGCCGCTAAAAAAAATACGTGTTTGTTATTTTAAACTACTCTCTAACATATATCAAAATCAACAAAATCGGAGTCGGACAGTTGGGTACCTTTCCTTGTTAGTTATAATATATTCTTTTAAGTTATTAAAACCTGCCAAATTCCATTCAGTGAAATGGTCAGAAAATGAATCTAGTAGCTCTATTCTAAACTGTTAAACTAAATTGCTTTCGACATGTCAATGTGATCGTATTGTCAATGTGGACCTAGCTCTTATTTACTACACATGAATGCGCGACCGAGTCGAAAACAAACCTCAAAGTTCATCGGCGTAAAGTCGGATGCCCATCGGGTTTTTACAAGGTGTCAGTTTTATGGTGGGTGTGCCCAGGAACTACATGACCTCATCCCACCCTCCACTTTCTCCCATCGGTCGTTCAGACGCCGGGAGGGCTTCCATTCGCTTGTAGATGAATTTCCAATGGTTCGGACGCAGCGTTTTGCTGCGTCATTTCTTATTCGCACTGCCAAAGAGTGGAATGCTCTCCCCGCGCCTGTATTCCCGGAATCGTATAACATTGGTTATATCAAGCAAGAGTGAATGTGTACCATCCTCGACCTCGTCGTCACTTAACACCGGGTGAGACTGAGGTCCAATACAAACCGAATTTCTATAAAAAAAAAGGTAATAACAATATTCAAAAGCAACGTGGTTTTACCGAGTACAATAATAGAGCCCCCCACGGAAGCTCACGGCCTCAAATAATTCAACTGAAGTGATATAATAACTATCGAGATGGCTAACGTTTATTGTGGACGTCCAAGTAAGTATTCCCTTCAACATACAAAAACGGGACGCGTTAAGGAGACCGTTAATGCCTGTAAATTCTAACCCATTTCAACAAAAATATGCTTGAAGTGTCAATGTCATTAGAGATGCCAAGTCATTGGCAACTAATAGAAATCTTAACCTATCTTAAGGTACAAAGTCAATCTGACATTCTACTCCTTTACCATTCTTAACCTTATTGACTTATTGTTGTAGAATGTCAGATTGACTTTGTACCTCACCTTAGGTACCTCTAGGTACAAAGTCAATCTGACGTTCTACTCCTTTACCATTCTTAACCTTATTGACTTATTGTTGTAGAATGTCAGATTGACTTTGTACCTCACCTTAGGTACCTCTAGGTACAAAGTCAATCTGACATTCTACTCCTTTACCATTCTTAACCTTATTGACTTATTGTTGTAGAATGTCAGATTGACTTTGTACCTCACCTTAGGTACCTCTAGGTACAAAGTCAATCTGACATTCTACTCCTTTACCATTCTTAACCTTATTGACTTATTGTTGTAGAATGTCAGATTGACTTTGTACCTCACCTTAGGTACCTCTAGGTACAAAGTCAATCTGACATTCTACTCCTTTACCATTCTTAACCTTATTGACTTATTGTTGTAGAATGTCAGATTGACTTTGTACCTCACCTTAGGTACAAAGTCAATCTGACATTCTACAACAATAAGTCTATAAGGTTAAGATTTCTATTAGTTGCCAATGACTTGGCATCTCTAATGACATTGACACTTCAAGCATATTTTTGTTGAAATGGGTCAGAATTTACAGGCATTAACGGTCTCCTTAACGCGTCCCGTTTTTGTATGTTGAAGGGAATACTTACTTGGACGTCCACAATAAACGTTAGCCATCTCGATAGTTATTATATCACTTCAGTTGAATTGTTTGAGGCCGTGAGCTTCCGTGGGGGGCTCTATTATTGTACTCGGTAAAACCACGTTGCTTTTGAATATTGTTATCACCTTTTTTTTTTATAGAAATTCGGTTTGTATTTGACCTCAGTCTCACCCGGTGTTAAGTGACGACGAGGTCGAGGATGGTACACATTCACTCTTGCCTTGATATGCCTTGATAAAAAACAAAAACGGTCACAAAGTCTTTCACTGTACGATATCTTCCATTAAGATCTCATTTCTTCTCTCCAATGAGATGTAGTGTCCAGAATGAGGCTTCAACATAATGTCTAGTTTCAGCTGCAACTTTGAAATGTCAGATTTAAATCTGAAGTTCCTTATAAGGTGCACGAGGGTCGTCTTCATACCCATCAGAGCATAATTTTTACCTGCAATCAAAAAAAAAATGTATTGTCTTTTTTAAATAAAATAATTAATACACCAAGTAAGGCACGTATTACTGATCGAGTATGCATTTACCGTCGTTAACCACACTAGTTTAGTAATTTATATTTTAACTCGAGTGACACGAGTATATTTATAATGCTTTAAATTTCTCTTAAAAAAATAATAATTAACAAACACATTTGGTAACCAAACAAACCAAATTACCACCATTATTCGATAATCATGTGCGTTCAAAGATCAAGTGAGGTAGCGATGATTATGCACTTGATCTTTACTTTTACATTAAGTTTAAGATTAAATAACTATTTTCTCAAACATGCTATGTAATGTCGGCGTTATGTTAGTTATTTTAGGCTTCAAAGTGCCACGTTTCCGACGAAACAACACGAGAGAACTGTAAAGGAATTTCATACAAAATTGAAGGCCTAGGCCGGGAAGTAATTTTTTTTTAATTTTAATTTGGCCATGGTGGCTGTGTTTATGAAAAGGCTAAAAAGCTGTTTTATTTTTAATTTACTAAGCCGTGCATCCAACAAAGCGTTTGCATGTTTATTTGAAGTACCAGGAGCGCAGAGGTAATTAGGAGGTTAGCACGATGCGGCGAGCCCCGCGCGCGCCACCAGCGGGCCTGCGGGCGAGCGTACTGAGCACTGTAGGTTACTTTTAATGTTTAAATGCACTCCTAGTACCTATTTGATATTGTAATTTTTGTTTTAATTATTTTAATGAATTATGTTTGAGAAAAGCACTACACATACTTCGGCGGGAAATATGGGGTTGCCCGCCTCAGACCTATATGCTTCGCTCGGCCGTCTATATAACTTCGGCCGGCAACCCCTTTTGTCCCGGCCTCTGTAGTAATGTACTATTACTATAGGTACGTTTTGTTCAATAAAAAGACGCTTGATGAATATTTGAGGTAATGTGTCAAACAGTACTATTTGCTTACAACTTGGACATTTCAATTGACACAGGCTTAACTAAGTCTATAATTACGTATGTAAATATAGACTTACAACTTGAATGAGAGCCGGGGTATGCATGAGGTGCGGGGGGAGGGCAAAGGTGACAAGTCGAAATTTTTCGTACAGTCGAGTTAATCACTGTGACAATTTATGTATGGCAGTTTAAATATGACATTAAATAGACAAGGTACTAAAGTGTACACATATTTATGAACTTGACTGTACATCACCCCCGCACCTCATGCCTACCTCGGCTCTCAATTAGGTTAACCACAGAGCCCTTGTGGAAAAAGGTTTATCCGAAAATATTCCTTGATCAAGTTACAAGTATAGTGAAAGTAAGATGAGAAGTCAACCCGTCAGGGGGTTGACCTGTCATCACAGTACAGTAAAGTTTATAACTTATTCTCTCTTTGAGGTTACAATTTATGAGGTTATAGTTATTTGAAATGACACATGTCAGTACCTCTTATCTTTCTTTCACTTTAGGCGCATCAGAGAGAGTAAGTGATTCTTTTCGCAAGGAATGTGTTTGAGAGATGGAGAGGCTAGTGACCGTCAGTTCCATGGCTCCGCTACTTTTCCCAACGCGGGTGAAGAAGTACAGCATAAGTCTAGTTAGGTTAATAATGATAACGTAAATATTATTTATATACCAATACAATTCCGTTTGCCAATGCTGAAGGCAGAAAACGCAGCGTGGTGCTCCGGGATCCGTGACTTGTCCAGCCACCGTTCTGGAATGAACTGGTCAGCGTCGTTTCCCCAGGCTTTAAGTCGCTGCAGAGCGTAGAAGGAAAGGAATACTCCAGCACCAGCTGGCAACGTGTAGTCCTCTAAAAAAGGAACATTCTTGAATAGGTATAATTACTTAGTAGGTCTAAAAAGTATATATAGGTAAGAAGGAAAATAAGGGGGCTGGTAAACCATCAACGTTTCACGGTGATGAGTGGGCAACTATAATTCCTGTGTTACTGATAGTTGCCCGGTAAACAGTGCTGTTAAGAAGTTGTAAGTCTAACTGGCCCCTAATAATGGCAAGTGGTAAATAAATAAAACAGATTCTAATCACTAATATAGTATCCTGGTGAAATTCCCTGTATCATACTTAATTTGATGTTCTCCGTTAGTTTTCTCACAACGAACGGTGCTATGGGGTACAGCCGCAGGGTCTCCTTCAGCACTGCTTCCAAGTACACCAGCCTCTGCAAGTGCTGCTTCTCTACATCGTTATCTCCAACGACTTCTTCAACCCTAAAATATATAGGACATTTGTTAACTATCTTCCTTACGCCAAGGTTTTTACGGTTCCGTACCCACAGGATGCCAACGAGACCCTATTACTAAGGGGTGCGTAACGATCGATATAAAAATATTTCCTATAAAATCAGTCGCTATAACGCTCATTTGATATAATTATTGAATTGTATAACAACATTTAATAGATTTAAATATGACATAATTATCATTTAATATAATGATCATTTTGACCTAAAAAATATTTTTTATAACATACTTTATGTATAATGCGTATTTACTATAATCAACTTATGATATAAAGTTAATTTCATATAAAGTACAGTTGGTATAAAAAAATACTGTCTATACTAACTCGTGTCCAACCACAAGGGTCGGTTTGTTAGTTACTTACCTATTGTGACCCTACAGAGCGGTAACTCCTAAGTCTCAACTAATATACAGGGTGTTTTTTTGGTCGACAAAAAAACACCCTGTATAGGTTAGGTTAGGTTAGAATTGTGTCAAGGCGCGACGCGCCATAACTACGCGGAATGGGAGCTCCGCAAAGTGGAGCTCCGTCGACTTTGCCTTACGGTCAGCGTTAGAAGTACCAAAAAATCATTGGACGAAAAAAGTTATTCCAAACAAGTACGTGGCAATAAAAAAAAATACCACATGATAGTTATACAATATTATGTTTATACAAAAGGATGATTTTACCAAATGATGTTTACAATAAATAAATGATTATACCAAATGATAATTATAGTAAATAAAAAAAATTATTTTGATAAAATACCAATCGTTTATTATATAAAATGAGTGATTATCCTTTAAAATTATATCAAATGTTTTTATATTAAATGAAATTATATTAATTATTTTTATACCGATCATTACACACCCATTACTAAGTCTTCGCTGTCCGTCAATCTGTCTGTCAGTCTGTCGGTCCGCGAGCTGTACCTATCTCATAACCGGATAGGTAGACAGTTAGTAGAAAATTTTCATTGTCTGTATTAGGTACTAAGTATAGTCTCCATGCATAATTATAAAAAGGTTTTTGTGTTTTCGGTAACATTGCAAAAACCGATGTAAAAGGTTACCTATATTGAGTTCGAAAAAAGTTTGTCCGCTGTTTCGTTTGTCCGAAATGATAATTTGTCCGAAAATCCTTTTTCTCTGAAAGCTTTTTAATTTCCTAGGTTGTTATAAAACTAACCTAACCTAACCTACGTCCTGTAGTTAAATTTTGAACAGTTAATAGGTTCAGAGAAAATTGGTTTTCGGACAAATGCAAGTTTCGGACAAACGAACCAGCGGACAAGTTTTTCGAAACATCGATAAGTTACCATCCAACCGTATCTAGTTTTTTC
Organism: Acleris sparsana; assembly: GCA_923062465.1. NCBI lineage: Eukaryota > Metazoa > Arthropoda > Insecta > Lepidoptera > Tortricidae > Acleris > Acleris sparsana. The sequence goes on along the minus strand of OV281307.1, from coordinate 9,084,321 downwards.
CAATTACGAGATTATTCAAGTGCCGGAGATTCGGAAGCCGTACGGTCGAACTCAGAAGTACTTGTAGATTGTTACTTGTCGCAACTAATGGCAAATTAAATTCTACCACTCTTAACGTTTACGTTACTATGACAAGGTACTAAAAGTACGAAGCACACAGGCCACCTGATGATAAATGGAATCTGTGACGTCACCAGTGCGGTCACCAAAGCGGATACAGCTGATGTCGTTCGTTCTTCATCTTATCAGATGATTAATGTTACGATGCTAAATAATTAATAGTATCAACCTTGACATTTATAATACATTAATATTACGATTCATTATCGTAAGTTCCACACCATTAACCCTAAGCCTAGATAATGAATAGAAACCCAAATAATAAGCAGAATGTTTTCCCAATAAAGCATTCAGTAATCAGTAGGTATTCTCCTCGACTATTGAGTTGTCATTTCAACCTAGTCACCGTACATTATGGCGACCTTGCCAGAATACAATTACAAAACTGCAATCCTAACGCTGCTTAGGCTTTGCCTAGCCTGACTAAGGTAGACTACCTCTATGCTAGTAATTTCTCCGGTTGTCTTATCCTCACACCCGAACTAAACAATGCGAATACTGCTAGGCGGTAAGTAAAAGTAGGTACAAGATGGTGCAGCGATCCAGAGTCCAGACTGACCCTGTAAAAGGTCCTACCAACACTATGCGTTGCCCTAGGCACTTTTTGCCTCGTACAGTGAAACTGTGGAATGAACTCCTTTCGGCAGTATTTCTTACCAGTTATGACATGATGTTTTCAAGAAAAGAACTTTAATTTCCCTAATTTGCCGGGAACCGACCGACAACTTTTCTTGAGACGCTGGACATGCTGGTGTTTATGGTTGGTGGTAATTACTTCCCATCAGGTAGCCCGCATGTTCGTTTGCCTCCCTCTCTTATAAAAAAAAGATGGTAGGTACTCACTCGCGAAATACACGTTCTTGTACAGCGGGATGCGACCCCAGCAGTATCAGAGCATACATGGTCGTACTGGCAGAAGTGTCGTGGCCTGCGACGATGATAGTGTCCACCTCTTCTCTGATCTCCTGGTCGGTGAGCAGTCCACCCTCGCCCGAGCATTCAATTATGAGGTCTATGAATGCCTTAAATTTGGGACCTCTGGACTTCTCATTGACGAATGACGTATCTTTGCCCAGATTTTTTTTTCGCATTTGCAGTACCTAAAATTAAGTAATAATTTATTAATCATATTTAACCTTCCGGTGGCTTTGGGATTACCCGAGCTCCCAAGAATTGGGAGTCTTGATCACTGGGAGGAATTAACGTAGCGACCACAATTTATAAGTGGGTTAATGTTACAGGAAAATATTAGTATAGCGAAGTCCTATCCCACAGCAGCCACTAGGTAAATATCAGAGGAGAGAGAGTAAGGCCGGTTGTAGGAGGTAGGCCTTACTCTCTCTCCTCTGATATTTACCTAGTGGCTGCTGTGGGATAAGACTTCGCTATGCTCGCTCGCTATGCGTTACACGGTGCATTTTGTGAACATTCCCACAAAATGCACAGTGTAACGCATTTTTTCATGGCATAGGGATGACGTCCAAGCACACAGGCCACTTTTTTACCCGATTGCCGAAGGAGGAGGGTAATGTGTTTCTCAGTCTATATATGTATGTAAACACTTTATTGTAAAATGAAAAACCAATACAATTAACATGAAAAAATGTACGACGGTACGTTAGCTGAAAGAGGTCGCTTAAAGGGGTAAATTCCTTTAAGAGACCTCTTTCAGCTAACCCTTGACAGATTGACAAAAGTGAAAGGTCGAATCGAGTAACCAAGTGTACAAAGTTATTTAGAAGAAAACGTTAAACGTTAGCCAATAAAGGCTAAATTAAATATTTACATTCAAATACCTGCATAAATAGATACAGACCTAAGTATATATTAATACTCCAATATACATTCATAAACTTATATAAAGTACATTTTATGTACCTATTGGACAGTTGATATTTAGGAGATAGAGTCAAGCGTGAAATCCTACAATTTTCCTTTTAGGGAATCTACTGTTAGTGATTGCCCAAACCAGTCGGGAGCCGATTCCACAACCTGACAGAATGCACCGAGAAGGATTTGGAATAGGATTCAGATTTAATTTTGTGGAACGGGAAAGCGACGGTGAGATTGGCCTTTGAGCGCGTGCGTGGCCATGAAGCTAAATTTGTCAGAAAGGCAAAAAATAGTATTAAAAAGCAGCGTATCGTAAACATTTCAGTGAATACGAAAAGATAACCAGTTGCAGATGCACGGAAGTGAGAGACTGGGAGCATCGAATGCACACGTTTAGTCACAGGAAACTCGCATAAACCGAAGCGAAGCGTGGGCGGGTCGCTAGTATTATATTAAAAAAAAGTAATGTATATTATATTTACCGAATTGGAGACCTCATGAGCTATCTTAACGAGTTCAGTCAATTTTCTTCCTAGGGAGCTCCTGTAGAAAGTAAAGTCGCTATGCAGCCAGAAAGTTTGGAATCTTTGCATGATAATGTTAATGACCTTTTCAACGCCCGACATGTAATCTTTTTGAAGATCGTCGTCGACTTGTGTACCTCCCATCGCCGTTACTTTAATAAAATGCGTAAATTTCTATTAAAATCACTCAGAACAATATAAAAAAAAACTATCTGTTGAGTTTCTTGCGGAGTTTTATTTCAGTAGTGGTTTCCTTTTGGGAAGCGCTGGTAGATTTTTGACGTGTAAAACTGCCAGTGCGGCCCACTTACTGAATAATCATTTTATCTTTTACTAGGAATACACACTTACAGCAAATAGTTTCGAAAGCGTTTGGCCCAACATAATTCCAGCCGTCAAAAGGTTTCTTCCCGCCTTCCTGGTCCAAAAGAGAGACCAAAAGCTTTGCCTGTGAGTTAAATACCCCGATAAATCCATCCAGGACCACTTGATTAAACGCCGGCGTTAGCAGCTTGCGATGGGTTTTCCACCTAGGGACTGGAATGAAAATTAAGTAAAGTATTTAACCAGTTTGCCTCATCTACTACGTTATTTACTGCATCTTTCATCTTTATCTTTTATATCTAAAGATAGATGCGATATTTTGGTCAGTCGTATTTTGCAAAACACCACTGTAATGCGATATGTAAAAAAAGACAAGTTATGTGCTTACCTTTAGCTGTGAGTAGGCCTTCGCCTATGACTGGCTTCATAAAATCATAGATGAAGTCTTTCTCCAGAGCAGTGTTCGCGACCGTGACGCAATCGTCAAGATCCGCCACCACTGCAGGCAAGATGAACGATAACTTAGAAAACAATAGAAAAGGTTAACATATGAGGCATTATTGTTATTATTTATTTATTTATTTAATAAGTACAATTATAAAAACTAATAATAAAACATTGCCCCACAAAACTGGAGAAACAGTTTGACCGTGGGAACGGCAGTCTAAGCAAACACAATATAATAATACAATATCACAATTATATAACTAAATATAACTGATTCTAAGACTGCCGGTGCTCGAGGTACGCCTTTACGCTGTAAAAGCAACGCTCCAAAAGCCAGTTTGTTGGATTGCGTTTAAAGGCGTTTCCCTCTAGCAGCCTGAGTACTTCCGGGAGGTAAGTATAAATATCAATGCTCATATTAAAAATATTTTTTTTGTAGATCGTCTTGTGACTTCGAGGGTGATATAAAAGGTTCATTATTTTTACCCTGGTTCGCCTTTTAAGAACTTCGTTTCGTGTCTAGTACGAGTGATGTGATCTGACAAAACTACATATTTCTCTTAAGTATAGGCATGACAAAGGAAGAATTTTAGGTTTTCTGAAAAAGGCAACTTTCGTCCCACCACGAACCACTAATGATCCTGCACACTTTTTTTGTATTTTAAAAACTCTGACCACTGCCACTGCGTTTCCACACAATATCAACCCGTAACCAAGGACTGACGATACGTGTCCATGATATGCGGTTATTACTGCTTCAACCGACGCAGTATCTCTCAGCCTTTTGAGCGCAAATACAAAACGGCCTAGTTTGTTGCAGATTTTGTCAATGTGTTCCTTCCAGCTTCGGTGCTTGTCTACCGTGATTCCGAGAAAATTTAACGACTCAACTTCATCTACTGCATTATTATTATGGTTAATAATTAATAATTTGTTTGCATTATATGTTGAAAATTGTATTATTTTAGTTTTAATTATGGTTATATGTAAGTCATTATTGTATCCAATTACTTATATCAATCAAATAATTATTTTTATCCTGTTCGAAAATTGATTTATTATTATATTTTACTACAAGAGTTGTATCGTCAGCGTACATTATTGTTTTTTCTGTTGTCGCATTCGATAAATCATTTTTGTTCATAATTGTTAGTACCTATTGTTACGTAACCTATTGCTTTGTTTACATTGATGTCATTGACTTAACCATAGACTATAGTTCTTTTTTGTTTTTTTTGTTTCCTTTGTGTTGCCAGCAATAACTGGATGCAAATATTTGGTCGATCGAGATTATCTCGAACGAATGATTGTTTCTTAATTCATGTTGTTTTTTGTTAAGTGTGTCACTTTCCGTCTCTTCACCTAGCGGTTCCAATGGAAGATCAGTGCTGGCTTTACGGCTAGCGAATGCTGAGTTGGGACCGTTTCGCAACAATTTCTCTATCTTGTTCTTTTTTGTATTTATGTGATGTAATATTTTATTGTTGAGAATTAAGGTATCTTTATCTTTATCTTATCTTTATTAATGTATAGGAGAAATAATAGTGGGCCCGAAATGCTACCTTGTGGGACTCCACTTTTATTAGTTTTAAATTCAGACCTATACACATTCTTGGTAGTGACATTGTTTAAATAAGCAATTCTGTCAACTTCAAGGCATTGCCATCTATCCTTTAGGTAGTCCTCAACCCTGTCAAGAGCTTTGCATCTTACTCCATAATTCTCAAGCTTCCGCAGGAGTTTACCATGGTAAACGAAATCGAAGGCTATGCTCATATTGAGAAAGACAGATGCAACTGGAGTGTTGTTGTCAATACACTCCGAGATATATTTGATCAGGTCAAAACAGGCCTGGTCTGTTGGTCTGCCTTTCCGAAAACCATACTGTTCGGGTGTATTCCATATTTGGTCAGAAAAATTATCAAGTCGTATATAGAATGCTTTTTCAAGTACTTTTGACATAACCGGGACCAGGGTAATAGGCCTATTTTAGTGTTTCCAAGTGACATTATTATTTTATGTATCTCATTGCCGGCGACCGGTCTCAGAAACATTGTGTGAAAATTATATTCCGGTAGAGGGAAATTATTAGAACAGCTACCCGAAGATGATTTCGATGAGTTAGTCAAATCTATAAAATATTGATTAAAAATATTGCTAATGGGGTTGGAGTATTATTTAATCTAATTACGCTAATGTCATTTTCATGGAACTTATTAGATACGGACGACGGAATTAAGTCCCAAGTTGCCTTTCCTTTATTTACGTAATGTCAGACGTAAATTGCGCGCTACGTCAATTCCATACACTTAGTCAGTCCTTGAAAATCGTTTACGTTAGCGTACGCAACTTGTCTAGACTTACAGATCGGTAGAAGACATCAAACAAGATAATATATCGAATTTACCCCAATGTGTCCTCAGCGATTTTATACTGTGTACAAAGTTTATTAGCTTTAGTTTTTTACTGGCACCTTCGATTATCAATACGATGTTTATGATACCATTATTTCAATGTGTCAATTGGTTCTTTGAATGTACGTAATCGATCACTTTCAAGTAACAATAGTTTCCAGATGTGTGTTCGTATTTTTTGTAACTTACTGTAAATTTGTCGGAAGCCAATCCTAAAGCCAGCAACACCACTTCGCGAAAGAGTCCATTCAGATATATTTTTCAACAGAGCCCATAAATCTGGAACAATAAATTAAAAAAATTATGACTAGGATGGAACACGATTAGAACTACATTCATTAAGTACTTACATACGTAGGTACATAAGTAAGCACAAATATTTTCTCGCTCAAGTAACGAACAAAAGATATAAATCCCGTGTCAATTAACGCACGCATATATTAATAGTTGATCACATGCCTTACTCGCTTCTCGCTCATCGTTGGTGGTGGGACATGCCTTTGGTTGTAATGTAAGTGAACTGCTGGTACCGTAAACTGGGGGTACTTTGATTTACGGGGTAACATTGCCCACCCCAAAAACTATCTTTAATATTTAATTATTCTATTAAATGTTTCATCAGGACTAAGCTACTCATACAGTTATATAATTACTTCAACAATTTAAGAAGATAACAACTAAAACAGTTATCGTTTTAAGGTCGGGCAATGTTACCCCGTAAATCAAAGTATCCCCAGTTTACCGGTACATATATCTATTTTTATTTGAAAGCAGGTTTTCTAGTTGTGGTTTTCTTGGGGTTCATGAAAATTGGTCGGGCCTTTTAAGAAATAGCTCAGAAAGAAGGCGTCACCATTATTTTATCAAGGGCCCGTGATATGGTCGCCTTTATCGCCGTGTACAAAGCATCCGTCACTCTCGCACTAACATACAGGTCAGAAAGTGACAGATGTTTTATCCACGCTTATCCACATCGACAAACACTACCATAATAGGACCGCTGAACTTACAGACGGTGTTTCCGCTGGCAAATAAATGACCGTGTCCGATCAGGGGCAGCGCCCCCGGGTACTCGGGGGGCTCGCGCCCGCCGTCCGCTCTGCTTCGCCACGATCTCTTCCACAGGAAAACACAAAATGCAAAAAAGGCAATTATAACACTCAGCCACATTGTCGCAACACTTATAATTTCTATATCGTACTTGTCTTCCTATTGACTTACAAAGCAAAAGTAAGGTTTTGTTCTGAGTCTTATTCATTTTATGCCTTATCGGTAATTGTTGTGCGCGCTTAAAAAAACCGGTCAAGTGCGAGTCGGGCCCACGCACCGAGGGTTCCGTCATGTACCGTCCCGCCGCAAGGTAGAGGTAACTATTATTATGTATATTCGATTTGAATTTAAAGTCATCCATCATATCAGAGATATAATTGCACCTCACTTTGATCTACAATAATTGCATTTCAGAGGGGGTCTTTCCAAATCTCATGAAATATAATAAAGTCATACCACTTTTTAAATCGGGCGAGTTGAGTATTTTTGATGATTTTTTGTTGACCTTTCCAAAGCTTTCGATGGCGTAGATCATGCGACTCTTATATTAAAATTAGAACATTATGGTCTCTCAAATAATTATCTAAATCTTGTCTTCATATCTTACTGAACACAAACGATTGTGGTAAGCAAAACACAGTCCATGGGAGCAACTATTGAACCAGGTGTGCCTCAGGGCTCTGGGCTCAGGGGTCCTTTCTTATTTTTGGTTTATATTAATGACTTACCACGCACGGTAGATAACCTTTGTGATATTGTGCTATTTGCTGATGATACATCATTAATTTTCAAGGTACCTAGAACGAAAATCCGTCGATTACAGTAGGATAAATGCCACGCTAGGTAAAGTACTTCATTGGTTTACTAGTAACAATTTGCTACTCAATGCTAAAAAAACTAAATGTGTTAGGTTCGCTTTGCCTAATGTAAGAGCAGTAGAATCTAGTATATTTCTAAAGGATGAGTCTTTGGAAATGGTAGATAAGGCGCTTTTCTTACGGATACTTAACTATTGATAAAACTTGCAATGGATTCCCTAAATAGCAGTACTAGCAGGTAAATTAGCTTCGGCAGCTTATGCTGTTAGGGAAATCAGGCAACTTACCAATGTTGAGACAGCTCGCTTAGTTTATTATATGTAGTTATTTTCATAGTGTAATGTCGTACGGTATTCTGGTTTGGGGAAAAGCTGCTGACATACAGACTATATTCGTGTTACAAAAAAGAGCCTTTCGTTCTATATATAACTTTAACTCCCGTGATTCCTTAAGATTAAATTTAAAGAAATTTGGTATCTTGACAGTAGCGTCACAATTTATTTATGAGAATTATATTTACGTCATTAAAAATCAAATACAAGAAATAAAATAAAATTGCTGGTAAAAAGATTCGTGTCCATAAGGTTTATAAATCATTTGTAGGTCCATGCGTTCATTTCTATAATAAATTACCTGACGCAGTTTTAAAGTTACCATTTCCAGTACTTAAAACTTATTTGAAAAAGTCGTTGATGTCTAAAGCTTACTATAGGGTCGAGGACTATCTAACAGATAAAACTGCTTGGCCTGAACTTAACTAAACACCTAAATAACTTAATAATAAATCAGTCATAAAAATATATATGTAAATATTGTATATTGTCTAGGGAACACGGTTTCAGTAGAAAATGAAAATTCCTAAAATGAAATGAATATTTATATTTTTTTATTTTATGTTAGTTTAATTGTATTATATAATGCTAGGTTAAGCTTTATAATTGTACAATATCATAAGTAGTATTTAAAAAAAACGACTGACTGTTGAGTTCCTTGCGGCGTTTCTTCTCAACAGAGTCTTGCGAAGAGCTGTTAGATTTTTGACGTGTAAAAGTGCCCGTGCGGCCTACTTACTGAATAAACGTCGTTTATCTTTTATATATTTTTAATTCAATTTCGAATCGAAACAGCAGAGGGAACCAAAATACCTAACACTTGTATTTATTTTTGTATTTGTTGTTTTTCTTCAGGCTTTGTACTTTAAACATACCAAATTCTACGAGATAAAAAAAAACGACCCCTTTATCATTTCTTTTATTAATTGACGGACGGACGGACAGCGTAGGCATATTAATAGGGTTCCGTTGGGCTACCCTCGGGGACGGAACCCTAAAAACGCACGTTTTATAAGCCAGAGGTCTCAGACATGTGTATGTAGATATAGTTTTAAAACCTGTCTATAAATACTGCCATTAGGTTAATCTAAGGTTAAGTTATTCATACTTGTTACGTTAATGTATAGAGTTAATTGACCGACGTGACAATAAAGAAGAGGAGAGGAGGCAGATTTTGTGCGCAACGGATAAAGTTAGTTATGCTATTTCAATACAGATTTCGCCCAGCCTTACCTGTAGGTTGGTGGTAGACGCCGAACGCCGCGGACAGCGGGTGTTCGGTCGTTGTGAACGTTACCATCGGCGGGTGAAGTATTGCTTTAATTTGGAAAATATGTTGTTGGAGAGACGGTCCACCCGCCATAATGGTTAAAAATAACTATAATCTGGTTTATCTAGGATGAGTCCTGTGACAGCCGTATTTTGTAATTTCAATCACTTACTATAACTCGCATGCGGGTTACTTAAAAATAACTAAAACTTAGTCCTCAGGGTTCGCAACGCATTTGCAGTCTTAGGCTTGCAGTCTTGTGAATGCGAATGTCTATGAGTCACAGTTTCCACTTACCATCAGGTGGCCTGTGTGCTCGTTTGCCTTCTCAATGCCAGAAAAAAAAAAGAATAAAAAATGGGCGATTAAGTAATTATTCAAGTTCCTGAACGGCGTCGCTAGTCCTAAAGTATAGGAACTACTTTTCCATTTATTCTAAAAACTCCGTTCTGTGGTGGTTAACGCGGAAAAGTCGCGGGCAGAAGTTAGTTATTAATAAATTGTTTTTCATTCGTTGTAATACTAGAAAAATACAGCCTGACATAACCTATCACCTAACCTTGTTTTTAATGGGCTTTAGATAGAATCAGCTTTACTTCCCGTACGTATATAAATGCATTGCAGATTTGTATGACGTTGTATACCTAATGTTAAACTAGTCGAACGCCAAAAGATATAGCGTGTGTGTCTGTCTGTAGTATCGTAGCTTTGAAAGGCATGGACCGTTTTTTATGAGGTTTATTTTAAAATAAAGGTAATTTTATCTTGATGGTTCTTCTCTAGATGTAATGAATATCGGTAGGGCCGTTTAAAAGATATTACTTAGTTCTTAAAGAAGGGATTGCCATTATGTTGAGGTTTTCATCTATTTAAAAGTTAACTTGAGTAGGTATAGTTGTTCCGATCTTTAAACCCGTCACAAACGGAGCTATAATATATATTAATATACCGAAATGTATATTATATTATAGCAAAGGACCACACATTACAAAGATACTAAAATAAATATCCATCCCATTAAGTATACTGGCGAAGCGGTAAATATATCTTATAGCAAGGTATCTTATGGTATCTTATCTTAAAGTAAGGGTTTGTGGAAGGAACTTCCTATTTTTTTTTGGGATTACATTGTCACCCGTCTCACTAAATTTACATATTTTAATGATTTTTCGATAAAAATAAGACGAATACTGAAAGAAAGCGCCCACTTTAACAACTTCTGACTCAATAATATGATATTTTGTTTGATTCCAAAGTATCAACTTATTTTAGGAACAGTTACTTAACGTTGCGTGTGGTAATCTAATCAAACATTGTGTTGTGTGCACCATGTGCGTACACTCTAAGGGCGAGTACACATTTGGCGCTCGGCGTTGCGTTAGGCGCGCGTTGGTGGCGTACATAGGTACAGCGCGCTTAGCACGGCGTTTTACGAGCGTTAGTAGGGCGTCCATACTTCAGTTCGGAAATGGACGTCGAAGTGATTGCTTGTGTGTGGCTTCTATACCGTCGCTACAGAAGACGACGGCAGAGACAAAAAGAATTTTGGGTGCTCCCAATACTACGAGATAGACTGACGCATGGAATGTTTATATGTAACATTGTATGCCAAATTAAGACAGTATGAACCTAAGTTTTTTAATTATTTTAGAATGTCCATAAAATCCTTTGATGACTTACTCCATGTTATAAAAGCGGATATTACTGGTGAATCAACAATTTTAAGAGAATCAATTTCCCCAGAAGAAAAACTCGTGATAACGTTAAGGTAAGGTTATTTATTCAAATAAATTTAAGTTGTCTGAATCTTGGCTGGAGCCTGTAGGTGAAGGCGACCACGATGACGGCGGCGGTGGTGGCGTCGTAGACCACTGCTGTAGGCTGCTCCTTCGCTGATTTGCATTATGGATACCGTCTTGGAAAATCAACAATCATAAAGATAGTGGAACAAGTTTGTAAAGTACTATGGATCAAATTGAAATGGGCATTCATGCCTGAAATGACAACAGAAAAGTGAATAGAAGTAGAAGAAGGTTTTAGGAAATACGCTAACTTTCCAAATTGTATTGGTGCAATTGACGGGAAACATATTGAGCTAATACAGCCAGAACATACAGGGTCGCTATTTTTCAATTATAAAACCTACTTCTCATCAGTCTTACTAGCAGTTTGTGATGCAAATTATTGTTTTGTATACGTTAATGTCGGATCCTACGGCAAAACCAGTGATTCTGCTATTTTTCAACATTCTGATTTTTTAAACGGATGATGTATAATAAGTTAATATTCCTAACCAGAAGCCCATATCAAATGTCGACAGAACACCACTGCCTCACGTTTTCGTCGGCGATGTAGCATTTGGAATTATGTCGAATGTGATGCGCCCGTATGGAGGAACACAACTCACACACACAGACCGATAGATGTAAACATTAATTTCGCGGAGAATATCATCAAAGCTTGCACAGTACTACACAATTACCTACGTTCGAATAGGTACGTGATGGTTATAGATATGGAGACACACTTTATCTTTCACCGTTACAATCTATTAATTTAGAAAATGTACCACGAGGCAGCTTGTGTGCTAGAACTACAAGAGAGAAATTCGCCAATTATTTTGTAAACGAGTGAAAATTACATTGGCAAGACAATATGATTTAGGTACTTACTTACCAAATATGACATAATTATAGGAAATATTTACCTATAAATAATTATACTCACCCAAGAGTTTTTTCTTTTCTAAATTGTCTTCACAATCACTGAAAATTTCAACAATCTCCTCCCAACTCATTTTCTTTAATATTTTGTTTTTATAATCAGGACTTTCCATGTCCCATATAGTTGGACGCTTTTGGATTTCTTTTTTTTTTTTTTTTTTTTTTTTATTAGGTTCGCAAACTGGACATTACAGCATTGTGACTTATAAATAGAGGTAAACAAACAAGTTTGGCTGCATGGCCTTCTAGGTGCGAACACAACATGCACACGAGTAATCGCTCTCAATACTAAACTTAGAGATAACAAAATAAATGAAGAAATTATAACAAAATAAGATAAAACAAAACAAAACAAAAAAAAAATACAGTCTAATAACAAAGTAGTTGGTTAGGTACTTATAATTTAGAAAAGATAAATTGCTTAATGTTTTTAACCGATGCACTGAAGATGTCTAGCTCTTGGCAATCATCGTTGTAGGTTGCACACATGCGGAACAGTGGTGAGTGACGGCTGTAGTTAGTGCGACATGGCGGGAGACTAAAGGTTTTACGGTTATGCAGGCGGCTACTAATTCGTGGTATAGAAAACTTTACATTTTCAAGAAGGTCAGGGCTGTCCACTGCCCCGCTTATTATTTTGTGTAGGCAAATTATGTCAGCAGCTTTGCGCCTTGTTACAAGCGGGATCATTTTGTAGTGTTCGAGTCTCGAATCGTAAGATGTTAGGTTTCGGCAGCGATTATTGGCGTAACACAAACAGTATAAAAACCTTTTTTGTAGTTTTTCTAGCCTATTAATGTGAACTGCATAGGAAGGGCTCCAAACGGGGCTGCAGTATTCCAAAAGACTACGGACATAGCAGTTAAACAATATAATTGGTATTTCTGGATCCTTGAAAGTTTTTGTTTGCCGTATAACAAATCCTGCCAAACGTGAGCCCTTCTTTGCAATGTAATCTACGTGTTCGCGAAAATGTAATTTCTGATCCACAACAACACCCAGATCGCGTATGCTTGTGACTTCTTTAATTAGTTCGTCGTTTACGGAGTAGTTACAGTTTATGATCTTTTTCTTTCGTGAGAATTTGATGTGAAAGCATTTTGATGAGTTTAAAACCATATTATTCACCAGAGATTGACGGTGTTCAAGTCACTTTGTAGGGATTCACGATCGAGGTCGGAGTTTATTATTCTGTAAATCTTAAGATCGTCTGCAAATAATTTGTACTTAGAAGTTAGGTTAGAACAAAGGTCATTGATGAAAATCAAGAAAAACAGAGGGCCAAGATGAGATCCCTGAGGCACGCCTGAGGGCACGATCCTGGCTTGGGACTTAAAACCTCGAACAATGACCAGTTGACTTCTATTCTGGAGGTATGATTCACACCACCTTAACAGAGAGCCGCAAATTCCAGCATGTCCGAGCTTCCGGACAAGAATACCATGGTCAACCACGTCGAATGCCTTGGAAAAATCGGTATAAATGGCGTGAACTTCTTTTTTGTTTTCGTACGCCTCGAGTATGTCCCTGACATAGCCAAGGAGGTTCGACGTGGTTGATCTCCCTGGAAGAAAGCCATGCTGGTGGCAGCTGATATTTGGTTTTAGGTGTGAGTATAACCGTTTTTGTACTAGTGACTCAAAAATTTTAGCTACGGAAGAAAGGATAGAAATAGGTCTGTAATTTCCTATGTCTCCGTGGTCATCTTTTTTGTGAAAATAATATGTGCAGTTTTCCATTTAGTGGGGAATACTCCGCAACTGAGGGACTTATTGAAAATGATGTGTAGAGGTGCAGTCAATTGTGATGCACAAGTTCTGAGAAAGAGTGGAGGTATAGTATCAGGACCAGGACCCTTGTTAATATCAATTCGTTTTAGAGATAAACATATGTCAGATTTCGAAATGTAGCAAATGCTAAATGGTTCAGAATAATTGTTCGAGTTATTTATAAGCGGGTTTGATACTACGTTAGTGCTGTTGAAGACAGATTGAAAATAGTCGGAGAATGTGTCACTGATCTGTTGGCCACCCTGAACACATTTGTCTCCATGAAACATTTCGCCGGGTATTTCGTGGCTATTTCGTCGATAAATAGGTCTGTATCGAAGTGCTCGGTCTCCATTTTGGTGAATTGCGTCCAATCTACACGAAAGCGCGCGTTCAAATGTACATTGTACATTGTACAACAAAATGGCGGCTCATGTATCTCGAAGCGCGCGGGTGACGCCCTTCCAACGCGCGTTTGAACGAAAATCTCAAAGCGCGCGTTCGACGCGCGCTTCACAGGTCGAGCTCCCGAAAATGAATGCCAAGAAACCGAACCGAAGGTAGGAGGGCACCTAAGCACGTTTTTCATGACGTCAATTGTTTAGGGAAATTGAAACAGTTTCTTCATAGCTTCCTTAGGCTTTGATCAGTAAAAAAACTGCGTGATACTTCAATACAATACAATAGTTTATTCACAACTCCATAGTTATAGGTCACAAGTTACAAACTATCAATCTATTACATAAGAATTAAATTAAATTAATTTAATAAATTACATGGGATGATAATTAAAAAACTAAAATTACATTTTTAAATCTTATTCTATTTGAAAATTAAAAAGCTATATCTTTAATAATGGTGGGCCGCAGGGCCCGCGGCATTGTCCCCAACTATATTATGGGACGAGACCACTATTTTTGCCTACCTTTATGCTTTGGGCTGCTTCAGCTGCCGCACCAGCCCTATTAGTAGTCCGGTGGAGATGTGATGGCCTAGCGTGTCTACACAGGTTGCATCCCACACTAATTAAAAATTATTAAAGTCCATTCGAGGCCTAAACATTCATAAAAGTAAAACACATCGTAGCTGCCTAAGCCAAGATGCTTCTCCATTAAACTTAGATTCATCTACACCGTTTACTCAACAACCATTCCATGTTCGACTCAGCCATTTTAAAAACGATGTAAATATAGTCAAACGAATCCCCCGCGGCGCCAGAATCTCCGGTGCATCTTATTTATCTCATCTCATATTTAAATGCACAGAAAGTAATTCCCTTCAAGACTGGGACAACCTGCTTCTTTTTCCTTTTTTGGTTTTACATGCTAAAGTAGACAATTCACACAAAATTAAAAATAACTGCAAAAGCAATTTCACTCCCTTACCCTCGCATAAATCCACTCATAGTTCCCACAATCAGCTGAAAACAATAGAAAATGAAATTAGCGACGGAGATCTCAAAGGTGCCGCCCGTCTCATCTTTTCTAGTGACGTGTTTTCTCCAGATAATCCTGATACACTTCTGGCCCTACAGACGAAACACCCCCCAGGTCCTGCAACGCCTTATTTTCTCGACCCTCCAACAGCAAACCACGCTTGCCTGTAAATTACAAACGTCGCTAATGCAATTTTATCTTTTAAACCCGGCTCTGCTGCGGCCCTGGTGGACTCTTACCCCAACATTTAAAAGATTTGACATCTCGGTGTGTGGGTGATAAGATAAAACAGATAAAAAATGTTTATTCAGTAAGAAGGCCGCATGGGCACCTTTACATTAGGTACACGTCAAAAATCTACCAGCGCTTCGCAAGTGACCACTGCTGAGAAGAAACGCCGCAAGAAACTCAACAGTCAGTCGTTTTTAGGGTTCCGTAGCCAAATGGCAAAAAACGGAACCCTTATAGATTCGTCATCTCTGTCCGTCCGTCTGTCTGTCCGTATGTCACAGCCACTTTATTCCGTAACTATAAGAACCATTACCGATTTTAAGAAGGAGATCTGAAAATCTACCAGCATACTCATCCCCGCCCAAATGTGCTCTCATATTTTTAGAGAGTTTAAGAATATTAACCTGGGGCCACAAATTAGATTGCTTAATGCACGACTTTACTTCGTCAGCTCTGGTTCCTTTTGGCACCACTGGTAGAGTCTGCCTAAAGTCTCCAGCCAGCAAAACTGTTACACCACCCATTAATTTTGTATTACCCCTTATATCCCTTAGAGATCTGTTTAAGGCTTCAATACCACCTTTATGAGCCATCGTTATTTCGTCCCACACGATTATTTTTGTACTTTTTAAAACTTCAGCAAAATTACTTTGTTTGGAGATGTTGCAAATGGGAGTCTCAGCAGTAATTAAATTGAGTGGTAACTTAAATGTAGCATGAGCAGTTCGACCACCTTCGAGCAATGTAGCTGCTATGCCAGATGACGCCACAGCCAAGGCAATGCCGTGAGTACTTCTTACTTTCGAAAAAAGTAAATTAATTAGGAAGGTTTTACCAGTTCCACCTGGAGCATCTAGGAAGAATATTCGACCTTCGTTTTCATCTACACTTGTAATAATTTTATTGTAAACTTTCTGTTGCTCGTCATTCAAAGACGCTTCATTTTTTCTTACAGCGTCCTCTAAGGCTACTAAATCGTAACTGGTCTCCTTCAGGTACTCTCTATTTCCAAATTGTATTGACATGTTTGGCTGAGGTAATCCATACTCTTTAAGAGGTCGGCCGCCTAATGATAAAACGGCATCCTCTAATACCGACAGGCATTTGTTCAATATCAAATCTGATAAGTGCTCTACATCCACATCACCTTCCCTTTCCAGCTGTTTTTTAAAATCCTCAGAAAGGCATTCTTTGAATTTTTCCCAAAGACATGGGGGGTCGGAAACCTGGCAGAACACTAAAATGATTGTAAAAAGCTCCCGAATCCTGTGCGGGGTTTGACAAAGTACTGCCTCTTCCAGTGCTGCGTGCAAATGCTGATCATCTTCAAGTAAACCTAGAGCCTTGCATGCGGATTGGAAAGTGGGATGTAAGTGACCATCTACAGTTTTCAACGCTTCAAATGAAATTGGACCCCGGATCTCATGTAGAAGCATTCGAAGGTGGTAGCATTCTGTATTATTTGGATGAATCGTATAAACCCTACCCAGAACGTGTTCTTTTTTGACGCCTGACCATCCTTCAACGTTCATTCCTCTCTTCCTTCTCTGGAACTCTTGCTTGTTCCAAACGTAATACGCAGGGACTTCTGAGTACAACAATGTTTTTGCAAAATCATCCCTATTACAAAGATCAAAAAAGGAAAGGAGTGTAGTTTTAGGGGGACTACTCAATTTGTCGCTCAAGTTCTGCTCATTAAAATAAATTCTCTGACCATTCTCTAAATGGACAGCAAGTTGCACTACAGGAGGGAAATGCTCATGTATAGGGCATTCAAGGATTCGCCACACTGCTTCAGCTGAACTTATATATCTACCACTTGCGTAGGTTGTAACTTCGTCCTTTTCATTCTCTAAAGTAAACGTAGCCTGATCTGAACCTTTATTAACATATTTTCAGACGTATTTAATTGATTTCACTGAATTACAGTACTCTACATTCACGTGAGCGTTACATGTTCTTAACAGCACTGGATTATAAGGAACCACCCAACGATTATCTACTTCTACACCCTTGATATGGACGGAAAATCCACCGTCATCTGGAGAACGTCTCCTGTACTGCGGATAACCATCATTACCCGTTTGAGTTTCCTTAATAAGAGCCTTGGGATAACGTTTGCTGCACGAATTATTTTTCATACACGGAGAATTTTGGTTAAAACTTCCACAGGGGCCATGTATCATATTAGATTTAACAATTTCGTGAAGCTCAGGATCACGATTGGGGTTAGGTATTTCAGCACAAATAATATTGTCAATTTGATCCGGAGTGATACGATGTTGAAGCCATAAAAGAATGTGAATATGTGGAAGGCCACGCTTTTGCCATTCTGTTGAGTACATATAGCATCTTACTTCACCGAATATTTTCCCTTTTATCAACAAATTCATGATCTTCTTCACCTTTAATCGAAAGACACGCGAAACTATATCGTATCGATCATAAGATTTTTGACCTGAAAGCAAGTGATCACTTATGTCGCTCCAACGTGGATTACATGTAAAAGTAATAAAAAGGTCGGGACGACCGTAATGTCTAACGTATGTCATGGCGTCCTGTGTTTTTTCATGCATGTATCTTGGTCCACCAGTAAAAGATGACGGAAGTACTACCATTTGTCCCAGCTGATTTGCTTCTGTATCTTGCCGTCCAATTGCATCTTTCAAATGAATGTAATTATCTGCGCGTAATTTGGCTTGATTGTATCTTATGTAGTTTAGTCTTTCAGTTTCTATTTTGGCGTATTCATCTACCAAATATTGACTAAAAAGGGCGCGATATTTAACCAAAAAGTTATCTTCTCCTTCTCTGATCATTATTCTGTATGAATAAAAACCTACAGCAGAGACTTTTTTATTCAAGGGCAACTTAGTTGTGGGATCGCATTGTGGTATGTTGATTGAGTAGCCATCATCTCCCCAGCAGAACATCAACGGGTACTGCAGTGCGTCGTAAGCTCGATGTATCTCACTGATACGCTGAAGTGAGTTATTTCGACTTTCGAGGATGATGTCTCTTCGATCAAACTGCTGATCCACTAATACAACAGCCACTTCATTTACCGTTGGTGCATTATATCTGCCTCTGTGTTCCCTTTGTGGTTTTTTATCTGCATGTATTACAACTTTGAATGACTCTGAAGGTGATATTTTTACAATGGCACTTTTTAGATCTTTTATGTATGGGTTTACCTCATGTAACATAAGCTGCAGTTGCTTGATTAAATTTGGTTTCAAATTAGGAAATTTAGAACATCGTATATTAGCTTCTCTATCATCTTCACCGACGAAATAAATTTGCAGGAACTGTGCGTCCTGCCCAGGTTCTGGTAATATACTTCCAATTAAATGATAGACCAGACCTTGAACTTTAAAAGTTGGTGAAAAACCGCCTTCCTTTATCTGTTTTCCACCAAATGAAGTCATTTGAAAACAGGCGTTATATTTTCGGATATTATCCATGAAATGCACGTGATTTGGGTGTAGATCATTAACCAAACTGTAAAGTGGTTCAGGCAGTTGTTTTAACGGTTCAAGTTGCACCTTACCAGCGCTACAACACATGCCAGGCGTCTCATCTTTCCACTTCAAGGCGCTACACCACTGGCACTTGTATGTCATAGAACCTAAGGCTACACTGCTGTCAGTTTCATATGCAATATCTGGATCATATGCCAAACCCGAAAGCAACTTGCTTTTCCATACACGTTGAATTGTGTTTTCTCTATACCGTGACTGACTCACTCTATGCACCTCGGTATTCGTGGCCTGGTATAGTGCAGCAGATTGCCTGTGCTTTTCAGGGTTTGCAGCCTGGTAGGTAGCGGCAGCTTGCCTGTGCTTGTCAGGGTTTGCTGCCTGGTAGGTAGTGGCAGCACGTCTGTGCTTTTCAGGGTTTGCAGTCTGGTAGGTAGCGACAGCTTGCCTGTGCACATCAGGGTTATTTTTTTGGTATTCAGACACAGCTTTGCGGTGGGATTCAGGTAAAATCTGTCTATATTTTTTTTGTGCCTTTTTTATTTGATTATTTCGTGTGTCATTAGTATATCTTGCCCTACGTTTATTTTTCTTTTTTTCAATGAATGTCACAGACTCAGATTGGGATAATGAACATCCTGTTAAAATTTCATCATAACTTAATGAAGATACAATAGGTGAACGTTCACGCTCTAAAACAGGTACCTCCTTACAACCCTTATCAACTTTAAGTTGTGAAGGCGTGTAAATTTCATAATCACGTTCTTCGACAGCTACCTCTAT
Source organism: Acleris sparsana (assembly GCA_923062465.1). NCBI lineage: Eukaryota > Metazoa > Arthropoda > Insecta > Lepidoptera > Tortricidae > Acleris > Acleris sparsana. Next base: position 9,064,768 of record OV281307.1, on the reverse strand, counting down.
ACGACGCCGAGTAATTTTTTGTGCTGCTATTGGAAGATACGCATCAAAATGCCCACTGGACAAATCTTGGCTGAATCGTAATCGCCTTACCGGACAGTCATTAGATCCAGATTCCGTATATTTAAGACCGTTTCTATAAACTTCAAACTTAAATGGAAATATTAATCCTGCTGCTACTAACTCACAAAGCCCGCCATAAGTAGCATTTTTGATCATATCATCAAAATATTCGTTAGATGATGAATAATTATCACCATTTCTGTCGTGGGTCATAATTGAAAACTTGCTCCAGTCATTAACCACATAGGTATCTGACAATTTCTGAACGCACCTCCATCGCTTTATCTTGTGTTCCGTACATTAAATAAGAAAGAGCACGAAACAAACAGGCACCGTCACCAACAATAAGGACGACAGTACATTCTACAACTTCTCCATTAACGGTAAGATATTCTTTAGCCATTTTACAAACGTCGAACCAACAAAACCTAAACTTATTTAAACTAAACACGAAAACAAAAACAAATGCCAAGTACAAACCCGAGTCTATAACCAAAACCAAAACTCCTAAACCGAAACACGTAACAAACCAAAATGCCAAGTACAAAGCAGAGTCAATGATAAGATGTTCTAAACAAAATTAAAACAACTAAACCGAAACACAAAGCAAATGTAATCCAACAGAACATCCAAATAATCCAACAGAACAGGCAAATTCGTCAAAGATAATTCGCTTTATTCGCTAGAAACGTACAGGTACAGTATATTCTACAGGAAAAAGCGGCCACTTCTCATCGGGTATATATACCTCAGTTAAAACACAACGATAGCGCGTTCTATAATTACCACTAACGCCATCTATTGACAACGTTTAGAACTAAAACCTGAATAAACAAACTACTGGACCGATCGGGCTGAAATTTAGCATGCAGAGAGCCACTATGATATAGGCATCCGCTAAGAAAGGATTTTGATAAATTCCACTCCTAAGGGGATAAAACAGGGGATGAAAGTTTGTATGAAACTTACGTAAATTCGATCATAGTAGCTCCAATCTTCAATTTCAGTTCGATCAATCGAGAATTGACAGAGATCCGCTAAGAAAGGATTTTGATAAATTCCACCCCTAAGGGGATAAAATAGGGGATGAAAGTTTGTATGAAACTTACGAAAATTCTCGATTGATTGAACTGAAATTGAAGATTGGAGCTACTATGATCAAATGAATTTACGTAAGTTTCATACAAACTTTCATCCCCTATTTTATCCCCTTAGGAGTGGAATTTATCAAAATCCTTTCTTAGCGAATGCCTACATGATAGTGGCTGTCAGCATGCCAAATTTCAGCCCGATCGGTCCAGTAGTTTGGGCTGTGCGTTGATAGATCAGTCAGTCAATCAGTCAGTCACCTTTGCGTTTTATATATATAGGTGAATCTAACATAAAATAAAAATAAAAATATATTCAAGCGTAGCTTGAGCAGGAAAATGTGTCAAAACTAAGAATTTTCATAGGGAGTAGTAATAAGTAGTAAATATACTTAGCTGTGACAGTGCAAGACAACCACCACATACAAAGTTCGATACATTCTCCTACAGAAACCGTGGCCCCTAGACAATATACAATATTGATATATATTTTTTAATCTGTATCTTATTATTCAGTTGTTTAGGTGATTAGTAAAGTTTAGGCCAAGCATTTTTATCTGTTAGATAGTCCTCGACCCTATAGTAAGCTTTAGATATCAACGACTTTTTCAAGTAACTTTTAAGTACTGGAAATGGTAACTTTAAAACTGAGTCAGGTAATTTATAATAGAAAAGAATTCATTGACCTACAAATGATTTATAAACCTTACGGACTCGATTTTTTTTAATAGCAATTTTATTTTTATTTCTTGTATTCAAATTATGTATATCACAATGCTTAACAAAAGAGTCTTGATTTTTAATGACATAAAATATAATATTCTCAAAAATAAATTGTGACGCTACTGTCAAGATACTAATTTCTTTAAATAGGTATTAATCTTAAGGAATCACGGGAGTTAAGGTTATATATAGAACGAATGGCTCTTTTTTCTAACACGAATAATTATAGACTGTATGTCACCAGCTTTTCCCCAAACCAGAATACCGTACGACATAACACTATGAAAATAACTATAATAAACTGGTGATGCTGGTGAGCAACTTGTCAGTTGCATAACTAACCTTATTAACATAGGTACATCGGGGTTTTCGGTGCGGGAATGATTTGAGAAAGAGTAGAGATAAACAGATAGGCCAGTCTGAGAAAAATCATATTATGCCTAATGAATGAATAACTACCTCTCTGCGAATTGTATACCTACACACTATGATACAATTTTATTTTAACTCATGTAGGAGATACTTTAGCTTTACTACCAATATGAATACCTAATCTTTGACTAATGTCAAACGTTCCCGCACCGAAAACCCCGAGTATGCTTATTAATATGATGTACTCGGGCAACATTTTGGATCAAAGCACACGCAGGACTGCCAGGGAACGAGCGTGCTGACGAGCTCGCGAAGGATGCAGCATTGTCGTTGCGGAGGAGGCCCGACTATGACCTATGTCCGGTTTCATTCGTGAAGCGACAGCTTCGTAACGAGTCGCTGGACGAATGGAATCGAAGGTATCAGTCGGGCGAGACGGCCTCGGTAACGAAAATGTTTTTCCCGGACGCAACAGCAGCTTACGGAATCATTCGACGGCTACAGCCAACAGGAGTCCTTACACAGCTTCTGACAGGGCATGGTGGGTTCGCCGCGTATTTGGCTAGATTCAAATGCAGGGAGAACCCATCATGCATCTGTGAGGAGGGAATAGAGGAAACGGTCTCCCACATCCTCTTCGAATGCCCCATCCACCATGTAGATAGGTACACAGTAGAGATGCATTTGAACATAAAGTTATCAGCACAAAATATACACGATCACTTATCAGATAAAAAACTGCGTAAAATAATTCTAAAGTATTGCGAAAAAATTTGCACCATAGTAATAAATAGAAATAAAGATAAATAATATTACTAGGTTATATATTATGCATATATAATATTAGTAATAGAATAATTATAGTTTTTAAATAAGCAGTTTAGCAATAGCTTTAAGAAAGATTTGTTAAATATAAAAAGTGTAAATAAGATGTATACAATAGGATAACTCAAAGCTTAGAATGTAAAAATAAAATAGAATTAAGAACCGAAATGGAAACCTGTATAGACTAAGTATAAGAAATATTGTTTTTAAAATGTATTTGTAAAGATAAAAATCCCTGTGTAACAATAAAAAAACCCTTCACCCTGAATCAGAGCAAGGCAAACAAAAATAAATAAAGATGTGCCATGTCAGCTATACAAAGTCTCTGGCCCATGTCAGAGGAATGTTAGCACGACATACAAAAAAAAAAAAAAACCTAACCTAACCTAACCTAACCTAACCTTACAGTACATCGATCTTTCATCTTTAAAAAATAACTTTAAATCCATTTTGTTTAGAGCTAAATTTCAATAAGTGTGAACTCTTCATCCAAAATCCTTCCAACGCTGACAATGACATCCTAATCATTTCGTGGCATTACTTGTTTTTAAGTGATGTTACATTAGACAATAATTTACTTGTTAACTAATTTATCCAAATAAGTTAACAAGTAATTTGTTCAATTACTAATTTGTTCAAATCTGCCTCCTGAAATGGGCACATTTGAATTGGCATGGGGCATGGGGCGGTTTTGAAAACAATTATTATTATGCAGGAAATAATAAGGAAAGACCAAGTGTTAATTGTAAATTTAATGACATTTATTTGCATATACTTAATACCACCATAACATACAATAAACATAAATATTTATAAGACTTTTAAAGTTCTATCTCCCGTTAAATAATATGAAACTTAAAATGAACATTTTTAACTATTTAGCCTTTGACTCTGACAAAGAGTTATGAAATTGCACAATGATACGAGTATGGTTACAAAATAAACTTAAGATCCTTAATTTCGAAATCCGTTTAAGAATACTTAATAAAAGTTCCTTTGTGTTTAAACTGTTTATTTGTAAACCCACCAAATTTCCATGAGAGTAAAACAACATATTTTAATGACCAATCCTTTATACAGCAAAGCTTGACGCAACAATAACCTAACAGATTTCACTTATCATAGTTGCGCTTTATAACGGGTAATTAATATCTTTCGTCAAAGCAAATGCCATATAAAAAACTGCGAAGTTCAATTTAATGGTCAGGAAATGAATCCTATTGTTTTCGACATGTCATCGTATTGTCATCGCAACTATCTTATTTACTAGACACGGCGGCCGAGTCGAAACCATACTTCAAAGTTCATCGGCGTAAAATCGGTTGTCTATCGGTTTTTTACAAGGTGTATTATGGTGAGTGTGACCAGGAAATACATGACCTCATCCCTCCACTTTCTCGCATTGGTCGTCCAGACGCCGGGAGGGCGCTGCATTATTTCTTATTCGCACTGCCAAAGAGTGGAATGCTCTCCCTGCGCCTGTATTCCCGGAATCGTATTACCTTGGTCTGTTCAAATCGAGAGTGAAAAGGCTTCTTGGTAAGCGACCTTCGACCTCGTCGTCATTTAACATCAGGTGAGACTGACATCAAACGCGAACCCATTTCCAGTAAAAAAAAGGTAGTAATAATATTTTAGTATGTCAAAAGTATTTAATTTATGGTTTTACAGAGTAGAATAGATCCCCTTAAGAGAGCTCACGGGCTCAAATGCTTCAACTGCAGTGGCATCATAATAATTATCCCGATGGCTAACGTTGTACGTCAAAGTAAGTTTTCCCTCCAACATACAAAGGATGTCTGTGTATATACGATTTCTTCCATTAAGATCTACTTTCTTCTCTCCACTGAGATGTAGTGTCCTGAAATAGGCTTCAGCGTAATGTCTAGTTTCAGCTGCAACTTTGAAATATCAGATTTAAATCTGAAGCTTCTTATAAGATGCGCGAGGGTTGTCTTCATAGACATCAGAGCATAACTTTTACCTGCAATCACAAAAAATAATTTAAAGCCCCTATCTAACAAGATTACCATTATTTAATGCATTGCTAACTGTATTTAGAAAAGTTAAAGCAGAAAAGTGGTTTCTAAAAGACGTTGAAAACCCGTAGCAATGACCAGCATTACCTGTAGCAGTGGGTGACAGCGATGACAGCTGTAGGTATCGTAATTTTGAAATTACGTTATTGAATATCGTACGTGAACACAATTTAAATAGGCTCAATTCTAGTATCAATTGAAACGTCAACGTGGTATATTTTTAGTATAATATCGTACGACATTCGATTTCGAACGACACGAACGATTTAAAAAACAAAACATTCATATTCTTGACACTGACACGGCATAAGTTTGTTTTGCCGCCATTTTTGTCATATGTTGTCGGCTTCTGGACCCATCTTAGAGTACCATAATATGTGTGTAGATAAAGTAATGTATGCAATTGTGCATAATTAAGCCTTAAAACACTCGTGTTATCTTACTATGCAACTCTCCTTACGTACGACGACAACGACTCTCATTATGTACTCGTATCAGTTACATAAACTACTATTCTATCTACTTATTTAAATACACTTTTGAATATTAGCATATAATACCTACAATAAAAAACTCCATTGTAGGTATTATATGTGAGGAAGCTATAGGTGTACAACTTGATTGAGAGCTGGGGTATGTATAAGACAGCCATGGTCACTAGTCGAGATTTTTCGAGCAGTCGAGTTCATAATGATGTTTACACTTTAGTACCATGTCACGTTAATCGCTGTGACAATTCATGTATGGCAGTTTAAACATGACATTAAATAGAAAAGGTACTAATGTATAACACATATTTATGTACTCAACCTACCCCGGGTCTCAATTTTAAGTTAACCACAGCGCTCTAGTGGAAGAAGGTTTATCAAAAAATATTATTTGATTAAACTACGACTATAGTCAAAAGGAAGCCGAGAAGTCAACTCTGACCTGTTATCGCAGAACAGTAAAGTTTAACCTATGCGTCCGCATAGAAATATTTTTTCAACCATACCATGCTGTGGCTTTCGAATGTAGTTGTGCCCTCAGGAACTTTAAGTTTTCCGGGAGAAAAAGTAGGCTATGTGTTAATCTAGGGTATATGCTAACTATATCCATTTCAAATTTCATCCAAATCCGTCCTGCGGTTGCAGCGTGCGGGAGTAACAAACTAACACACACATAAACGATCGAATTTATAATATTAGAGAGGTTCTTCGGTTTGAGGTTAAAATGTTGTCCTGGAATAACAGGTGTCGGTATAAAACTCTTATCTTCCTTTCACTATAGGTGGACAGGGCGCGTGTTATAACTTATAAAGCATCCGTCACGCTCTCGCACTTATACACCGTGTTTTTGTTTATTTGGGTTAATTTTAAGGGAGCATTCCTTAAGTCAAATAAAGTTAATTTCTCCAAGAAACTAGTGCTCTAACTGGTGCCGTTTTCAAGATAATCAAATATTAAATTTAATCTGTTGATCACGTTATACTAGTGTAAAAGGCTCTTATATTATATATTCCCGACGCCACACGACTAATAACGAATGCTGACATTTAAATTACGAAAAACCATGTCCAATCAGTTTTTTTAAATCTCAATCTCAGTCTTTATTGTTCACAACAAAAGGTTTGCTATGATCACGTTTAAACAACAGCCACTATTGGTTAAACTGAACTCGGTCTCTATTGGTCATTACAAAAGGGTTGCTATGGTCACGTTTCAATAAATATAACAATGTCATAAAGTTGTCGTGGATTACCACGACAATTATTCTAGGATTAAAAATTATACAGTGTGTAAATGGTATACGGGCGTTTATTAAAACTGGACGTAGATTAAGACTCTACCAATCATTAACAGAAATAATTATTTTGATTACGCTAACGTATACACCGTTATTAATTTTTGAACATACTATCGACCCGCAATGTGTACATCGAAGTCCATCTGTCAGGTAAAGTACGTAATGTTTAATTAATTGCATTTTTCGTTATACATTACGTGTTAAATTATTTTGTACGGCTATTTTTTTTAAATTTAATTTTACCAAAAGCTGCCTAAATGTGCTCAGTAGGGGTTGTACTAACCACAGTTAAAAGAAACGCCCGTATACTATTTACACACTGTATATTTGACACTAATTATTAGTTATACAACCTTTAATTAATTTGTTCTAAAAACAAAAAAACTTTTTTTTTGCAATATTTAAAATTCTAATCTACCACTTTGTTTCTATGGATGTATCTTTTAATATGCCGAAGTGAATGACAATCAACAAAAAAAGGGTGTATGCAGGTCAAAAAGTGACGGATGTTTTATCCGCCTTTATCCACTCCGATAAACGCGCTCAAAATAGGCCCATGGGAGAGAGTAAGTTTATTTTCGGAATGTGTTTGAGAATTGAAAAGGTCGGACAGTCTGTTTCATAGTTCCTTTTTTCCTCACAACTTGGATGAAGAAGGACAGCCTAAGTCTAGTTAGGTTAATATTGACAAAGTACCTACCTATACAATTCCGTTTGCCAATGCTGAAGCCAGAAAACGCAGCGTGGTGGTCCGGGATCCGTGACTTGTCCAGCCACCGTTCTGGAATGAACTGGTGAGCATCGTTGCCCCAGGCTTTTACTCTTTGTAGGCCGTATAAGGAGAGGAATACTCCAGCGCCAGCTGGCAATGTGTAGTCCTCTAAAAAAGGAACATTCTTGAACATGGTTGTGTTTACATTAACAACTAGTAAAATCGGGTAGGTCTACGAAGAAATTACAAAGAAGGAAAATGTAAGGGGGCTGGTAAAACATCAACATGACAATCTTAAGACCGAAAATGCGTAGCCAACCCTAAGGCCTAGGTGCACCCACAGTTGCTGGCTGTTGCCCTCAAAAAGTCTAACTGGCCCCTACAAATGGCAGGTGGTATCAACACAGATTATAATCACAAATACATACAAAAAATATGCGATTCTGACAACTAGATGTTTTTTGTGAGACTGCGCCTTACATTTATTTTGTTTTGCATAATTTAATTTAACTACCTACTAACGAAATGCATAAAAAACGTCCAAGATAAAAACAAAATGTATATTTTTTGTAACATAACAGTCACATAATATAACGCTCATTTACCATGACAACCTTATGCAATAATGCCATTTGATATAACTACAATACATTAAGTATAATAATAAATAGAAATAATAAATACATTTGCAATAATGATCAGGTGACACAACTAACTATAAATTATGATAATTATGTTTAAATCAAGGGGTGACTGGTCGATTCGCCGAGTTTAATTACGCAGATTTTTGTTTCGCAGGCAACTATTGGCAGACCTTTATTTTGGCCGAGTAACGTTTGGTATAATTTCGTTACGCCTATTATTTGTTTCGCCGAATAGTTGGTAGACAGTAAAGCGATACGCAGAGTTACGTTTAGTTGATTGTTTGTTTCGTAATTGTTTCATTTTACCGAACAACTGTTCGTCGAAACATGATAAGCAGAGTTGTGACATGGCATCATTATTGTTTAGTAGATTTAAGATTCAGTCGATTTTTGTTTCGGCAAGTTTTCAGTTTTAAGTAACTGTACAACTGTTGCATTGTTATGGAAGACTAATCAGTGCAGATCCGACTCGGATAGGTTAGGTTAGCCAAGCTCCCGCCTTGACCCTCGAGGTTATTTTTTTTTATCTGCTCAGTAAATAACAAACACAACAAAGTGTCGGGCCACGCGCAGTGTAGGGTTCCGTAGTTGCCCGTCACAATGTGCGTACATATGAGTAAGTAGGGGACTACCACTACGAGAATAACATTTGACGGTTAATAACAATTAATAAAAACAAGCCCACATGGGACGATGGTAACTGAAGAAGGAGATATAAAATCCAACATCACAAGGGAAGTTAGAAAAAATATTATCTATTTGAGTACCGCCTCGTGTAGATGCAAAAGGTAATAAAGATCGATAACCAGCGTCACGTATTAATTTAAATACTGCAGTATTATCGTTGCGGAGATAGTCTTCATTAAAATCGCCGAATGTTATGCAAGACCCGTTATGTGATAGCAAATTACTTACACAGCATACAACAAAAACCGGCCCGACAATAAAACTATAACACAACTATTACTTTTTATTAATACAGTGGTAACACACAGTAGGTACGTGTATCATTAATACCTAACCTATAACCTAACGAACGGAAGTCAATAGAAAAAAGAATAGATAAGAAACAGAATTAAGTAGGAACCCGAGATCGTACCTATGTATGTAGGTACATACAATATATATACCTATTAAACACAAAACTTTAGTAAGGAAGTACAATAATTAGGTGCGTACCTACCTATACGTAATAGTAATAGATACAATTGCTCCGCTGGCAAAAGCCAAGCTTTTAAGTGTGAGATCAGTATACCTATGTAGGTAGTTAGGTATCTAAACTGCTTCAAACCGACTTTAAATTACAATAAAAGTTTAATCTTTTATAAAGTAATTAATAGAAATTGAAAAAAAAAACAAGGGCCAGTAAATAGAATTTTAAGTTTTCCAAACGATACTCGACTCAAATCAATAATCTAATCGATTATTTGTAAACTTTCAGATCGCAAATCGCAAACTTGTAGGTAGCATTTCGGGGCACGTCCGAACAGCATCTAAGCGCTCGCGCTTAAGAGCGCGGCTGTCGCTCGATTTGTAACTTGGACAGTTCGACTCCTCCCGCGCGTGCAGGCCCTCCCCCGTTAACAATTTTTCTATCAAAGTTATCATAGGCGATTTTGATAGGTGGGTAAGGCCGCCAAAATTGCCATTTATAACACAGAAGTAACACAAAAACTTTTGTGTCACCGTAACGCAAATGTAACACAAAAGTAACGCTTTTTTTTATAAAGCTCGTTTCATATTAGGGTTAAAAAGTGGGTAAGAAAAAAAAATAATAAAAATACTCGCTCCTCATTTGACACAAGATTATATTAATGATCAGGTACCTAAATAAAAAATAAACAACTGTATAAATGCCCGGGTCCAATATTTAAGAAACGAATGGTTTTCCTTACGTCTCGTTAAAATTTGACACATTTTGTACGTAGCAAATGTCAAATTTTAACGAGACGTAAGGAAAACGATTCGTTTCTTGAATATTGGAACCGGGCATAAGACCTTATTTCGGTTTGGTCGAATGCGGCCGTATATTGCTATAAGGTTGTACATAATGTACCATTTACCATTCGGTTCAAAATTTCAATAAATTTTACCGTAATATAAAAAAAAACAAATATCATAGGTAATATTCCCAATCTGCATGAACCTTTAGAATTATTTTGTGTGACGAAACACAAAATTTGTGTTATGGATAACACAAAAGTGACACAAAAGCACAAAATATGTAACACAAATCCACGTTTTTACAAAAGTTTTAGGATATAAAACGGAAAATAAGCTAAACTAGACGCAAATTCACATAAGACTTTACTCTTTCAACGTAAACACATACAATTATAGTGGAGTGAACTTTAAAAACGATTACTTACTTGAGAAATCACGTAACACAAGTTTTTGATAATTTATGACGAAAACGGCCCGCACACTTTCAACGTTACTCACAGACAAACTACAAATGTCAGTTTTTATTTTTTAATTGCGTTGACACCTTACGGTGTTGCTGTATCAAAACACGTTTTTCCCTTACTTTTTTATTAATGTTTATGGGAAATTACTTGTAACACAAAAAATAGTTACACAAAAGTGAAATTTCTATCAACTAATCTAAAGATCAATAAAATACTCAGTTAAGAGTATTTAAACACCGTAATTACTTCAAACAGAGGGTAATAATCTGGTCTTTCAAACGTATTAATGTTTTTTTGTATATGTTTAAAAAAATTAAAGTTACATAGTTTTTAAGTAGCGGTAAAAAAAAGGACACGGCAATTTTGACCAAAATTAGGGGGGTTTGGTGAACATAATTACATAAATTTTAAAGAAACAAACCACTTTTATTCCGTTTGTGCTATGGGAAAACAAGCTCAATAGTTGCTTTATAGAATCAAATAACTACAAGGGCTGTAAAGCTTATAGTTTAGTTGAAATCAACCTGGAAAATTTGGTTCGGACAAAAAGGACACTTGACTCTAACAAAAAATAACGCTTTAAAGCTTAATATTTCATAAACGGATCCCTTAATCGAAAAATTGTTTTCATAAACCCGCAATATTTTTGAAAGACCTATCCAACGACACCCCACAATATGGGATAGACAAGAAAAAAAAAAGGCATCCCCACGTTACGTGTAGGGGAGGTGCATTAAAAAAAAATATTTATCAAAAATTTATTTTACCACTTTGTTGTAGTGACTAATATGTATATTCATGCCAAATTACAGCTTTCTAGTACTATGAGTCTCTGAGCTAGACTGGGGACGGACGGACGGACATGGCGAAACTATAAGGGTTCCTAGTTTGACTACGGAACCCTAAAAATAGGTAAACTATTAATAAACCGAGCCGTTACTTAGGGCAAATCATACTAAGGTACATCGGAACAGTGAATTTTATTTGTTACAAAAATCTATGATTTAAGTACCATCTGTCAATATCAAACAGTTAATATGATGATAAATAATAGTTGAACCGTTTAAAAGCGAACAGTTGTTCGAGCAAACATTCAAAATGTGTAGTGATTAATAGGCTAAACGTATTTCTGCCAATAGTGGTTCAGCTTACTGACTCTTAAGCCAACTAAAACAGCTGCTAAAGGTTGAGTTACGAAACGTTAGTTTGCGAAACAATACATCTACGGACAAATCCATCGGCGTACCGTTACTCGGCGAAACGTTGTCTGCCAATCAATAATCTGCCAAATAATTGTCGGCGAATCATTAGGTAACCAAATCAAGGTCATGTTAACCAATCTGCTAAATAAGTCAAATCTCACCTTTACTTATAGGTTAGGTTAGGTTAGGTTAAAATTGTTTAAGGGCGCGAAGTGCCATAAGTACGCGGAATAGGAGCTCCGCTTGTTTTTGTACTCTTCTTTTTTAATTTCTATTATACTATTTATTGAGTCAGTTGGGGGAAAATAAAGTAAGACTAAATTCTTTTTTTAAATTATTCAGCGTTATTGTTATTATACGTTATGAATTTAAATATTATACAATACTTTTATTATTTTAGTGCGTTATGCACCTAGTTAATGCTCACTCAAAATTATGATTCAAGATATTATTCATTATGTTTTTATGCATTTTAATATACACTTGAATCGTTATACAAATTATGTAATTTGTATTATGCAAAATGAAAATTAGACCCTAAGTTTTTATACTAAACATTACACACAAATTTTATTTATGTAAAATGTGTAAATACCAAAAGGCCATCTCACACAAATGATCCTGTCCCAAAGTCTAGACTTGAACTATGGGTACAGGACAACAATAAACATTACGAAAAATATTATGCTGATTAAGACACGTAATCATCCAAAACTCAGATAAAATACTCCTATTTTGCCCTAATACACACATTGTGTGCTATTTATTTCTGATGCCGTTATTTTTTTCTTTTATTTTTGTGTTTTTATGTGGTTTTTTTTTTTTGTGATTTATTTCTTCTACTTTTTCTTAATACTCGTCATGTTCATACTTAATTTGATGTTCTCCGTTAGTTTCCTCACAATGAACGGTACTATGGGGTACACCCGCAGGGTCTCCTTCAGCACTGCTTCCAAGTACACCAGCCTCGGCAAGTGCTGCTTCTCTACATCGTTATCTCCAACGACTTCTTCAACCCTAAAATATATGTACAGGACTTTTGTTAAATATCTTCCTTTCTCTAAGGTTTTTACGGAGATTTAGAAACCTTAAGATCGAACTCAGAAGTAGGAGTACTTTTTAGTACCAAAGACTCTCACTGTATTACGTTACTATGCCAAGGTACTAAAGGTACGCAGTACACAGGCCACCCACCTGATCATAAGTGAGATTTGAGAAACATGGACATTTGAATTCTCAAGACTACAATTACAAGATGTACTCGATGGACAACTTTTCACTTTTTTCAATCTCTCAATGGTTAGCTGGCAGAGCTCTTAAAGGGATAAGTTCGCTCATGTACTTTTTTTTTCTTAATCTTCTCTATATTGTTTTTCTCTTGTTTGATAAAATGTTTACATACATACAAACATAAGAGTACAAGACTGCGAGCGCATTGCCAACCCTGAGGACTTGAGTGAGTTGCCTCTAGATGCTGGTAATTGCACCGGATGTCTTAAGCTGGGCATTCACGACCGCTCCAACAAGCTGAATAGAGCAGCGCCGCGCGAATCGATCCGTGAACGTCAAAAATGTAGCGTTTAAAAGTACTTGGCGCGCTCCGTCGGATTTCCAAATTGTCGGAAAGCCAGCGCGACGCACCCACGTGCAATCCGAATGAAACTATCGTGAATGTCGAAACTAAATGTTTGAACATGCCACGCCACCGCACCAAGCCAAATAGCGTCGTCGTGAATGCGTTCTCTGGCTGCTATTTTCTAATCAATCTGCTCCGTGATGTCGTACCGTTGAAGCAGAAAAAAAAGTCAAAATGTTACGCCCGCCCAGTTGTATACTCTCCATCTGTCGCCGTGACAAACGGCACGTCCGTGAATGCCGAGCTTTATCCCTAGACTGGAACACAACAATACGAATGCTGCTGCTTAGCGGTAGGTTAAAGTATGAGAAGATGGTGGAAGCAAGCGATGAAGTTATTTTGTGACATGTTGCTGAGCCAGTGGCCGTTTCGTCACCGTTTTCATTTTGTTTATTTATATCTCTTATGGCTGAAATAAACTTTTTCTTTCTTTCTTTCACTCTGGTACTCACTCGTGCAATAGTCGTTCTTGTACAGCGGGATAGGACCCCAACAGTACCAGAGCGAACATGATGGTAGTGGCAGAAGTGTCGTAGCCACCGATAATGATAGTGTTCAACTCATCTCTGATCTCCTGGTCGGTGAGCAGGTCACCTTCACCCGAGCATTCAATTATCAGGTCTATGAATGGCTTAATTTTGGAACCTTTGGACTTCTCTTTGACTAGTGACGTATCTTTGCCCAGATCTTTTTTTCGCGTTTGCAGAACCTAAAATTAAGAAATAAGTTAAGTATTAATCATCTGTTAACCTCCGGTTGCTTCGAGATTCTTCGAGTTCCCAAGAATGGGAAGCCTTGATCACCGGGAGGAATTAATGTAGCGACCATTATTAGCAGGGATAATGTTAGTGAAATAATTTTGGTTTGGTAAAAAATATTTTTCAAGGAGGGCAGTTTAGGAGGTAGGCGGTTAGAAAAGAATCCCACAAATCCACGGAGTAACGCATTTTTTCATGGCATTAGAGAGAACAAGCACACACACCACCTTTTCAGTTTAATCTTAGTTATCGCTGAAATACGTGTCTCATTATTTGCTTTGAAGAGCATTTCCACCAAATTTCAAGTAAATTTGATCATAAAAATATTTTTACCTATACAAAAAACTTTGCAATCCCTTTTTAATTCTCTTAGGGGCTGAATTTTACTAATCGCTGAAATACGTTTCACATTATTTGCTTTGAGGAGCATTCTACAAAGTTTTAAGGAAATTTGACTTTAAAACTATTTAAAATATTATTTGCCTTGAGTAGAATTTAACTAAGTTTCAAGTAAATTGGACCTTGAAAAATTGATCACCACAGGAGAGGCATAGCCTAGTGTGGGACCAGTTGTTTCTATAAATGTTTATGCTTTTTAGGTTAATAAACGATTTCATTATTATTATTATTCAGATAATTATTAAATTTTGTATAAGTTAGGTTTTTTACAATAAATATTGAAATATTAAAGTAAAATAACAATACTAATACAAACATTATGCATTATAAAAAACCTAACCTACGAGTGCCGCCAAATTATTATGATTATTATTGCCTGCGACCAGTGATTACCCACTACATTTTTAGAGACTACAATCACGAAAAAAAATTGCTTACGTAGAAACATAGCCATTTGTTACTGTTTGTCGCGGGAAATAACAGTATGGTTTACCCTGTTTTTTTTTTTATTTGTTTTGTAAAATGAATCAAAATGTAGTAAAATATATATAACAGTAGGTATAATAAAACGCATTAGCGTTTCATATTAACTTAGTCCAATTTAATATCGATTAATATTAATGGCCACTCCTCACGACACGTCTTTGCATTAATTATTAATTACTGTCTCGCAGAGGATCAAAAATATTTTATACCTAGTAAGTAATCAATTAATGTAATTTAATTTGTTCAATTAAAATCTTTGGATTCATGTCCACATTATTGCGAGTAGTGACGCCCATTTGTCCGATCTCTGCTAATAATAATACATACAAATACCAAAGTGTTGTTTTGTTTTTTTTTTATTTCGTCGTTTACCTCTTCCGTCTGTCAGTACTTATATCCGCTACCCCTCCACGCAACGAATTTTTATGCGGTTTTCACCATCAGTTAAATATTGTACGGAAGGTTTATATGTATAATAAATTGTTGATTAGTTACAGAAAACACACATAAACACACACAAAAAGTGTCGCTACGCTTTTCAGGCGAGACAATAGTATTAAGCATTAAAAAAAAATGTTTACCGAATTGGACACCTCATGAACTATCTTAATGATTTCAGCAAAGTTCTTCCCTAGGGAGCTCCGGTAGAACGTAAAGTCGCTATGCAGCCAAAGAGTATTGAACCTTTGCATAATAATGTTAGTCCCCTTGTCAATGCCGGACATGTAAACTTTTCGAAGATCGTCGTCGATTTGTGTACCTCCCATCGCCGTTACTTTAATAAAACGAGTACACCGTGTTCATTCTTACATGTCTAATCACAGTAAACAACTTCCTAATCAAAAATGAACCTTGTTTGGCTTGACCCGCTCTTTTATCGTAATTAAAGTAAACATTTGGACTTCACTTCGCCAAGTTATTGTCTTTCTTTCATTGCTTTATTTTATAATAAATAGCTGTTTTAACATTTTGAGGTTAGTAATTTTGTTCATTTTGAGGTTAGTATTTTTTTTACTATATAGCGGGGGGGGGGAGTTTTAATAAACTGATCTCAACTCTTATACTCGTCTCGAGATGCGTCAAAAATGACGGTGTTCTATGGTTTGACGTTTACTTTGACGTATCTTGTGACGGGCCTCACAGTCAAGATGAGTTTATTAATACGGCCCTTAGACTTGTAAGAATGATCATGGTATAAAAACGTATTATATTAAAAAATCTCCTATTTAGTTTGCACATACCTAGTCCGTCCATAAGTTCTGTCACTGAGATTAATATTTAAAAGAAGTTACAAAAACATTATGATACTCAATTCATAACTCATCTCATAACGTCATAACGGTTACGGTTTTTGTAAAAGTGGTCGCGGATTGTCCAAATTTGCAGGACATACAAACTTACCGGCTGTTTCACAATCGACAAGTTAACCATATTTGACAGATAGATAGATAGATAGATAGATAAATTTAGCCCTTCTCTTTCTGACACTTGAAAATAGACAAGGTGAGAGTCAACTTTAAATGACAGATACATTTACTGGTCGATTTTGAAACAGACTTACTCTATTAAAAACCGATAAAAATATGTTGCACAAAACTAAAAATCTGCTCATACTTACAATCGCCAACCTTCACGTGTCCCTAAATTGAGTTAACGATTTTGCATCAATTTTGCAGAAATTCGAAATCTCACCATATCTCTTGCTTCTTAAACTGGGATTGAGCCCCGTTAAGGTATCTACTGCTAGTTTTTAATATAGCCTGAGAAAAGAGGTTTCAAAATATTAAAACACCAACTAAGTTTCTGAATAACGGATTTACAGATGTAGTGCATAATTGTTATCCTTCGTATTTTCACGGAAACGTACGAACGCTTCTTGCTATTTCAGTCGGTCACAGTACAAAAAGTACTGAGGTTGGCTGAAGTAGCATGACACGTTCGTACGTTTCCGTGAAAATACGAAGGAAAGCAATTATGCACCTCATCTGTACATTTAACCACTTTTAAAAGGTAAGTAAAATTTCCAGAAGTCTGACACGTGTTTCTGACGATGCCTGCCGTAAATGTAATAAAATCGTATCGAATATTGCGGCGATTATTTGAATTACAAGGTATTTCTTAAAAATGTATAATTTAAATTTTAATGTTTTTTTTTTAAACTTAACTTGTAAATATTTAGCTTTTTATTGACTCTATTTTATAAGATTGGGCTTAGATTTTTAAAATGACGACCATACGGGGCAGTACGAAAACTTTCAACACTACATACCATGTCGGCACGCCGCCTATTATTAATTAGGTTAGGTTAGGCGGGGAACCTACTCCTTCACTTAATTGTAAAAAAGTACTTTAGTTAGTTTAATTTACTGAACCGTATTGAATGACAGAACTTATGGGCTGACTAAGTAGTATAATCATTCAAACTTAAGAGCTTTGCTGACTGCAATTATTTGCTCAGGTGCTTATCAAGGTCAATCTAGCGAGTTCAATCTCGGTGCGTTTACGATAAATCCTATTTCAGTAATGCGTTTCGACTCCATCATCAGATCAGCTAAGTGCTGATCTGATGATGGAGTTCTGATGACACCATTTTATTAAACTTCGACGTTATGACGTTAGTAGGTATTTAAAATTTCAGCCCATCCCAATAGCAGGAACTGGTTAAACAGTTACTTCCAAGATTAGCACTAAGCATACTTGTGTACGAAATAATCCTAAATTCAAACGATTATAGTGCTCTTATAAGTCAATATTAGGTATCTCTAAACCAAGTCAGATTCAATCATCTTCAGTTATTAATAATTTGCTACAGTAGTTTTGTCTGAGATACCATGTCGACACCCAATATGAATAACATCGTAACTTTAGTTACAGGTTAATTCAAATATATGTTATATGAATTCAGCAAGAAAAGATTTGTATGTTCTCTCTTTGAACTGTATTTCTATGACAATAAGAACTATTTTTATAACATGGAATAGTTTCATTGTAATTGAAAAAGTACGAGATTTCGATTAAAGTAAAATAGTAGATGAAGTTACACTACACAAAAGTTTTGGTAACAAGAGTTTCTATGCGTTGAAATCATTGCAACTTTGTGTACAATGTTATTCATTTGAAATTTTGGAGTATTTATACTTTGACCATAATGTAATTTTAAATTACAATGTTTTTCTTTTAAAGTGTTATCATTGTAAATAAAGATGCGGTGTTGATATTAGGATTAAGTTTTTAGTGCGTCGTTTGAATATAATTGTATCATCATATCCAATTTTATTGTTAGTGAGGATCAATTTTATTCGTAAACATAACCGCCATTACTGTCAGGTTTGTACTCAGTGAGAGTTGTTTGTGGGTGACTGTGACTGTGAATTATTGATTATTGTGATAATGAAGTCTCGTGGGAGGCTTATGGTGAGTCTCCTTGCCAAAACAGATGTCTCAGCTGTTGCGGAAGTAATAGGTAAGTTATAAATATAGGTATTGTCTTATTTTATAACCTCAACCTTTCAATTGTTTTGCTTAGTTAATGAAACGAAACGATTATTTGTGAGCAGTGAATCAGTCTACGATTATCTGATTCACAGAAAGTACAGATTTTCCCAATGATGACGAGACTTCAAATCAAATGGAGATCTATACCAAACGCAACAGAGGTCAATTTAAGTTACACAGCGGTTGGTTTTACTATTGTTACATAATTAATACAATTATTATGGTGACTAGTAATACCTTATTCATATCTACCCATCTTTACATTTTTAGGTGATTAATTAATTAATTTTAAAAGAAAACTAAGACCGTCCCATTCATTACGCCTGTTCAGAAGATATAGGTAGTAATGATGGTGACTTTTCAGCTGACGAAGTATCAGACGAATATCTACCTCCTTAGCTACAAAGCCCAAGAGTCGAGTCCGGTTCGTGAAAGTTGGAGTTTAATAATAAGTAATAATAACCATTCATTTATTACTAAATTAATAAACTAAATAATTATAAAAATATTACTAAACTAAATTTCAATCACACTACTCACAAGCGAGGTACCTACTTAAAATTAAAAATAGATGATTAATTATTTAAAATATTGAGCAGCGTCGCTAGGTTAGGTATGTATAAATATAAAATGTTTATTTGAGCTATAATAAGGATCGTCTTAGATTATTTGAACTATAGGCAGACCACTTACTTACTTACCAAAACATCTTGATTCATCAATAGATTTTTAGAAGTTAGGTAAAAAACTATTTAGTTTTATGGTTTTATCTATTCAAATGTTTTTTTTAGATTCTGTTTGCACTGATGTTCTCAGTCAAGTACAAACACCAGCAGATGAGGATAATATAGAAATAAATTCGTTAATGACTTAGAGATTCTTCCTAGTGATTTGGGCATAGTTTAGGTAAACTATCCTTTCCTAGAACTACTTAGTAATGTATCTTCGCTAATTGTTTATTGAACGTTCTACTTGTTTCCTTTAATAGATTTTGATGATGCTTCAGTTGAAATCCTTGAAGATGGGCTGAAAATAAGTATATCTAATAATAATATAGCTCCAGCTATGACTGAAACCTTGCACCAAGAGCTGGCTGTGTCTGACATACTCACCAATGACGATCCTTCGTTCTTTCTGCAAAGACGGGAACCTGAGATACCAATAAATCCAAGTTCTATCGGCTCCTCGCATAAAAATGTGTCCCTGCCTAGTAGCTCTCGTAATTTAGAAGCTCCAGATACGACTGAAATTTTGCACCAATCGCCGGCAATATCCGACATACTCACTCTTGAAGTTAGGTCGCGCAGCCCGGAACGGCGTGTACCAGAGGTACCAACAGATCCATGTTCGATCGGCTCCTCGCATCAAAATGTGTCCCTGCCTAGTACATCCAGCAGTCATGAAATGAATATGACAAAGAAGAGAGTATATCCAAAAAAAACATCTTCGGGTAGAAAAAGGCAACGAGATCCACAAAATTGGAAAATTAATAAATTGAAAACACTTCGAAATTCAGGTTTAGAATATACTAACAAAAAAGGAAAATTACTCAAAGAGAGAATGTTGGGACCTGTATGTAATACAGAAAAATATTGCAAAAGAAAATGTCACACAAGTATTACTATTGATCACCAAAACAAAATATTTACACTATTTTAGGCAATGGGTAATCATGACAAACAAGTTGAGTATTTATCAAGATTTATAACTAGAGTACAACGTAAAACAGTACAACTGGACAACATTCATTCTAGACGTCACTGTACTTATGAGTATTATTTACCTGCTCTTGGAGAAAAAGTAAGAGTATGTAAAAAAATGTTTTTAGACACATTCAATATTACAGATATGTGGATAACCACGATGTTCAAAAAAATGGACGAAAATAGTGAAGAAGTCATTCCAAACGATAGGCGTGGTAAGCATCGCAATAGATAGAGGCAATGCAATAAATCACATCATATTTGACATCGGACGAATGACCATTATTAGATGTTTAACTTTTATTGTTTTAATTTATGAATTATTATTGTATTCTATTCTTTGATTATTAATATTTATGTTTTGACGATCTCAATGTAATTTCGTATTTTTTGACATGCAATGCAACTAATATTGTAATATTACATTGACAAATAAATAAACTAAACTAAACTAATGAAAAAACTAAGATTTCGGTACGCCGCGCCAGCACATTAATTCAATTCCTGACAAAGAATCACATTGGAATCACAAAGGATTTAAGCAGCTTATGCTCCAGTGGTGCAATTCCGGAACAATACAGAAGTTTTTATATAAACTTGCCATACTCAGACACCGCCCATATTAATAATTCTGACATTGAAGACTAAACTAAGAGATAAAAACTAAAATATCATGTTTCTCCTTTATTAACTTACGATGTATTTTCATCCAAATGTAACATTCATACAACTTGTAATTTTGCTTACAATAATATACGTCCAAGATTTACCTTTTGTTACTTGAATTCGTCATTGTAAAATAACATACAATTATATTCACGAAAAAAAACTTTTATTTATTTACATGACACCATTGTTACAATAGTTACAATGCTTTTCATATTAAAAGTGCCTAAAATCCGTACATTGTAACATTGCAAAAATCATTCTTGCAGTGGTTTTATCAAAATGACATCACAATCATTTGAAAGACTAATTAAAATTGGTATCATCAAACTTACAATTGCACACAACAACTTAAACCTGAAGCTAAAAATAAATAATTAAGTTAGCAAAAAATTTAAAATGGCTGTGTTGAAATCCATGTCAAAATGAAATACAATGTTATTCATATTGGGTGTCGATGTGTGTTAGCAGGGTAGTATAACTCACTGGGAATACAAACTTACAGCAAATAGTTTCAAAAGCGTTTGGGCCAATATAATTCCAGCAGTCAAACGGTTTCTTCCCGCCTTCCTGGTCGAAAAGAGAGACCAACAGCTTTGCCTGTGAGTTAAATACTCCGATAAATCCGTTCAGGACCAGTTGGTTAAACGCCGGCGTTAGCAGCTTGCGATGCGTTTTCCACATAGGGACTGGAAAGAAAGTCAGCATACCTATTTATTTAACGAGTCTTTTCCTGAGGTAGGGTAGGTCCTGTCAGCCCAATGCAGCCCTGATCCAACATAGAATTGTGCTCCAATAACGTTATGAGTCAAGTTGTAAGAAGTGTCAAACCATTTGTTTTTAATGTCACTGTGAAATCGTTCTATGGAGGGTCAGGGTTCTGTAAGCTTCTGCCTGCTCAACAAAGCATTATATCTTAATTTTTTATAAGCAATATAAAAAAACTGGTCAAGTGCGAGTCGGGCTCGCGCATAGAGGGTTCCGTACCGCCGCACAGAAGGTATTATTATATTCCATTTGAATTCGATTTCGAATCGAATCAGCGCGATCCCAACTCACAGTTGACCATTTTTTTATTATTTGTTGGTTTTCTGCAGGGATTTGATATAATCATACCAAATTTGACGCTTGTATGTTGTACCGTTTTTACGATAGGTACAGTCAACGGCATAAATAAGTGATCATTTATGTACCTTGTCACTTTAACGTCGTGTTTGAAATGTCATACAAAATTGTGAAACGATTGAAAGCGACAAGGTACATAAATGATCACTTATTTATGACGTTGACTGTACAACAAAAATAAAAATATGTTGAAAAAAGTTTGTTGTATCATTAATTATTACACCTTTTTATTATTTTAATATTTCTTAGTAAATCCACCGTAACAACACATATTCTGGAAAAAAAACGGGTATCTATTTTGATTCAAAAGATACAGCTGTTTAAAGTTAGGACAGACGGACGGACGGACGGACGGACAGGCATATTCAAAGGGTCCCGTTGGGCTACCTTCGGAACCCTATGAATGACTGACTGTTGCGTTTCTTGCGACGTTTCTTCTCAGCAGTGGTCTCTTCTCAGAAAGCGCCTGTAGAGTTTTAGGAATAAAAGTGCCCCTGCGGCCTTCTTACTGAATAAATATAAATCTAAAGATAGATGCGATAATTTGGTCTGAACCTAGTATTTTGCAAAGTATTACGTAATAAAATAGTACATTAAAAGCCTGTACTTACCTCTAGCCGTGAATAGGCCTTCGCCTACGATCGGCTTCATGAAATCATAGATGAAGTCTTTCTCCAGAGCAGTGTTCGCGACCGTGATGCAATCGTCAAGATCCGCCACCACTGCAGGCAAGATGAACGATAACTTAGTCACTGGTTCAGCCAAATAAGGGTGTAACTTGAGGGGTGGATCAAACGAGGCTGTGGCTCCAGACGAGATGCTTTTGGCGTTCGTTAACGTTATCAAAAAGGAATTTCAATTTGATACATTTTGTCAGTTTTCGAAAATCGTTTACGTTACCGTTAAGCGACTTGTCTAGCCTAACAGATCGGTAGAAGAGATCAAACAAGACCTATCGAATTTACTACAATGTGTTCTCAGCGAGTTTATACTGTGTAAAATTTATTAGATATAGTTTTTTAGTTGCACCTTTGATTGTCACTGCGATGTCTGTATACAATGATTTCAATCTATCAATTGGTTTTATTCTTTAAACCAATTGATAGATTGTACCCAGTCTATCGATTAATGATTTCAAGTAACTAGTTTCCGGATTTATGTTTGAATTTGTTGTAACTTACTGTAAAACTGTTTGAAGCCTATCCTAAAGCCAGCAACACCACTTCCAGATAGAGTCCACGCAGATATATTTTGCAACAAGGCCCATGAATCTGGAACAAAAATAAAAATGTGTTGACTAGGAGGGAACACGATTAGAACTACATAAGTACACTCAACCAGTTTGATTCCTGGGCCACTATGGGACTACATCAGAGCGACGTAAAAAATCTATATATAAGATACTTCATAAGATTTGACTTTTTGTGTCACTTTGACAAAGTTCCATAGTGGCCTAGGAATCAAATTTGTTGACTGTACATCAATAATATTTTCGTGTATATTATGTTACAATAATGAAGTTCATTAAATGAACCACCATCTCATTGCTAATTAACTTTGATTAAAATATTATAGTCTATGTCACTCCCACCACAAAGACCAATCTAACAACACCTCATTTATAAAAGCCATTAAGCCGTTTAGGCCGCAGAACGTCCCAAAGAAATAGACATACATACGTTCATTCGAAAAACATCCTAGTGACGCAGTTGGGTATCAAAGATATTCGTTGGTTTTTCTATCTTTGGAATTTCGTCTAACACGCTATAGTTCGGGTGCGTAACGATCGATATAAAAATATTTCCTATAAAATCAGTCGCTATAACGCTCATTTGATATAATTATTGAATCGTATAACAACATTTAATATATTTAAATATGATATAATTATTTAATATAATGATCATTTGATCTAAAAATATTTTATATAACATACTTTAAGTATAATGCATATTAACTTATGATATAAAGTTAATTTCATATAAAGTACAGTTGGTATAAAAAAATACTGTCTATACTAACTCGTGTCCAACCACAAGGGTCGGTTTGTTAGTTACCTATTCTGTTACAAGTTATCAGATGCTCATTACAAGTTATCAGATGCTCAAGATAAATTGGAGCAGTTGCAGTCTGTGATTGATACCTTCAACCAGTGCGCTTCTACCCATGAAGTGGCATTAAAGCGTATCACAAACCTGGAGGAAGAACTTGGCGCAGCAAATGAAGAATTAAATTATCTAAGAAAAGAACGTCAGTGTTATGATAGTTTAACAAAACAAAACCTGTACCAAGAGCTGGTAGGTAATAACGATAAGGACAGTAAAAAAATAATTTTCTTTAATAGCAATAATAAATTGAAGAAATATGTTAAAATTAATAATTATATTAGGCGTACCTACATAGAAATTAATTAAAAGCAAAAAATGTATAAAAACTATTCTACAGTTAAATTAGAATTATCAATAATGAAAGATAGGGTGCGGCATTGCAATGAAAAGTTAGATTCCGATAGGATAACATATGATTTAAATATCCAAAAACTCGATGCTGAGATAAATAAGCTAAAGGACCAGCTTGAAGTTACTTCTTTAAAGTATGTAACTGCTCAGAAGGAAGTCAAGGAGCATATCCTGGCTTTCACTCAATTGGTTGAAGAAAGTAGATTGAATGAGGAGCGTTTTAACTCTTTAATAAACAGTGGTTATGGTAACTGTGATAGATTAGGTACTTCACCAACTGCTGTGATTCAGCCGGATATGACCCTTGATACTTCTAAGGCGTCCCCTAGACAAATTATAAGTGCGTATAAAACTATTGTTTACTCTGACCAGCTTGGATCTGGACTAGGTTTATTGTTAAATAACAAATTAAAACAAAATGTTACAAATTACTGTTACCATACTGCAACTCTTATGCATTTAAGTGATTTACTTTTAAAAGGAAGTTTTGACAGGATCACCACTTTAATAATTTTGGTAGGAAATAGTCTTGGTGTGGATAAGTCCGGTGTAGATAAATTAATGTCAACAGTTCAACACTAAACACTATTGAAGGTAGAGGCATAGGTAAAATTATACTGTGTGCGCTAGCATACTCACAAAGTATGTCATTTTGTCATAATAATAGAATAGCTCACTTTAATTTAATAATATATAATGCTATATGCTTTAATAAAAAATATAATTTCTTTGATTTAAACAAATTTATAAAGCGCCTTGATCTAACATCAGGAAAAATTCATTTGCCCAAGAAACATATTTTGAGCTTGGTTGATCTATTAGCTTTTAATATAAAACCAAATAGATATAATAGTTCACAGCCCCAACAAGCCAAAATTGGTAATAATGCTTTGCCTCTTGATTTAAACTAAATTATAGGACAGCGAAAACACCCTTGAGTATAAATTTAATTCACCAAAATATTCAAGGTTTTTCCAGCAAAGAACTAGAAATAGGGTTGTTCTTAGATAATGAAAATGTACAAGTAATGTGCATTACTGAACATTGGCTTAGACAAGACCAATTAATTTTTGATTTTTTCAATTTTAATTTAGTAAGTTATTTTGCCAGGAAAAGTGCCATTCATGGTGGCTCTTTTATAATTATTAAAAGTACTCTTAAATCCAAAGAAAGAAATGATATTGTAAAGCAATCGATAGAAAGGATTGTAGAAATTTCATGCGCAGAAATATAAAGTTATATAATAATATGTGTTTATCTACATCCACATCATAACTTCCCTATTATATGTTAAGAAACGATAAGCAAACAGCCTATGTTAAGAAACCTGTATCTGTGGTTGCACTTTAATGTTAACATTAAAGTATTACATGTCATTAAAGTATCGGTTATTGATGTAGTTGCATCTTAATGTTCACTTTAAAGTTTCGGTGACCGAAACTTTAAAGTGAACATTAAGATGCAGGTTCTTTAAGATACAAGGCAACATGGTACAATTTTCTCACATATTGTAGAAAACTTATGATATGCATGTAGATAAAATTATGTATGCGACTGTACGCATAATTAGGCATTAAAACACTCGTGTGATCTTATTATGAAACTCGCCTATCGGCTCGTTTCATAAAACCGCACTCGTGTATTAATGCCTCTCATTATGCACCAGTCACATAAATAACTATTACAGACCACCATTGGCTGATTTTTGCACAGTTCACACACTATGGAACAAGTGTTAAAATTAGCATGTAATAGCCAGAAACATGTTATAGTTTGTGGAGATTTTAATATTAACTTACTTGAAAAGTCAAATAATACCGCTACGTTACTAAGTTTATTTAAATCTTTTAATTTAGGTAATCTGTTCTTTGAACCCACACGGATAGGTAGTGCAACTTCCTTAGATAATATTTTTTGTAACTGCGATTGTTTGTATAAAGAAATATTTAATTATTTTAATTCTGACCATAGTGGTCAGAAGGCATCTTTCATCTACGATTTTTATCAAAAACCTCACACAATAACTTACCGACCTATAACTAGTAATCGTTTGAAATTATTCAAAAATAAATTTCAGAGTAATCTTTCAGTGTTACCTTTTTCACAGAATGAATGTAATAGTATTTATAAAGACTTGTTTGGCGTAATTCTACATCAATTTAACAACAATTTAGTAAACAATTATTCGAGGACCTTTAAGCAAGTTTGTTTAACTGCTAAGGCAATTTTTCTTAGTCTTAAACTCAAATCATCTGACAACAAGGTAAAAACTGTATGGAATATTATAAATAGAGAAACGGGAAAATCAAAAACTCGTGATAATCAAGTCACCCTGAACACAGGTGGCCATCCAATCACGTCAAATAAAGACGTTGCATTAGCATTCGAAGATTATTTTTCCAACATAGCAATTAATACTACGAAACGTCTTAAATCATCCGCGGTTGAAGCTCAATCATTACTTTGCACTAATGTCAGTAAATGTAATATAAACTTTGAAATCAGCCCTGTAAATTCAGATTCAATAGTAAAGATATTTAAATCGCTTAGTTTAAAAAAGACTGAAGATTTGTGGGGCACATCAGTTAAAGTGCTCTTTCATATCATAGATGTAATTGCACCCCATCTAGCATTAATTTACAATAATTGCATATCAGAGGGGATCTTTCCAGATCTTTTTTTTTTTTTATAGCATAGAGAAGGCAACCGAGCACACAGGCCACCTGATGGTAAGTGGAAACTGTGACCCATAGACATTAGCATAAGACTGCAAATGCGTTGCCAACCCTGAGGACTAAGATGGAATGCCTCTATGCTAGTCATTACACCGGCTGTCTTATCCCCAAACCGGAACACAACAATGCGATCTCATGAAATATAGTAAAGTCATACCTCTTTTTAAATCAGGCGAAATGAGTGATATAACGAACTTCCGTCCCATTTCCATACTACCAGTTTTAAGTAAAGGCTTTGAGAAACTAATGCTGAAGGATATGTTAGGTCACTTTAACAGAAATAAACTACTTAGCAATAACCAGTTAGGCTTTACAAGAGGTCGATCAACAATTGAAGCGGCATTTGTACTCATTAAATATATATATAACAGTTGGGAAAAATCTTGCGACGCAATAGGAATATTTTGTGATCTTTCTAAAGCTTTTGATTGCGTGGAACATATGACCCTTATTTTAAAATAAGAACATTATGGATTGTCCAATAAAGCTTTAAGCCTTATGTCTTCTTATCTAAGTGATAGAACTCAAACAATTGTTGGAAACAAAACGCAATCTGTTGGAGCTACAGTGAAAATAGGTGTGCCCCAAGGCTCTATTTTAGGTCCTTTTTTATTTTTGGTCTACATAAATGACTTACCACTGTAACGAAACTCACTCTACAGCACTCAAAAGAGCCGATAAAGAGCTAAATAAATATATAAAAACATATAAACAATAATTGGCCATCGTGATCGTCTAGTTCTAGTAAAGGTAGGACCCTAAGTTGTACCCGATTGTAACCGATTCTTTTAAGGAATACTCGAGTGTGCTGGATAGGTACTTTAAAGAAACATTAACTTTCATTGATTTTATACTGATTGCTAAACATTTTGGAATTTATATTTACTACCTAATATCTTTTTAATTAGATTAAATGATATTAAACTTATTAAATTCTCATATTACCTTCCTACTTAACTAAATCATACTGCGAGATTTTATCTATAACCCTTAGTTCCAATTTCACCATCCAGTGTTAACTGTTAATAATACACCGTCAGTAAAGTCATTGGCGACATTCGACAATAATGTCAAAATTCCTAAACACCTAGATATGACATTAGTACGATACCTTAACAAATCCTCCAGATAGTTTAATCAAGTCTTGCTCAGTAGACCAATAAGTAACCCCTAACCAGCCTTTTAGCCTGAATTATTATCAGTTTTATATGTAATTTAGATTCGACTATTAATAACCTTCCTATACCTATCTGAAATTATAAATATAGCTCTCAAGCAACCCAATTTTATACTCCTTCATTTCGATAATGATGAGAGGTAGTGTGCGAATTAAATTAGCTTGCAAGTACTTTAAGTAGAAGTTATTGTTCATTACTACTAAATTCCCTAATGGTCCCTCTTGTCAAAAGATGTAGAGGGAGAGACGTGCCCCTCCACGCCTCAACTTAGGCATCCGCACGTCTCTGTGCGACTCGTCACCAGACATGGGCATCGCTCCACCAAAAGCAAAAGTTGCTATCCCAATTAAAGTGTCCTTATGGTCAATGTTTGTTAGTTGTGTCAACCCGAGAGAAGATTTTACCCATAATACCCCAATAAAAGTCGCGTTATAGACTAAATTTAATTAATCTCCACTTAAAATGTCTAAATTCATAGCATAATGCGAGGACAAGGTTTTTCTGGAGATATAACCAGGTAGCCATCTCGAGCCTCGTTTCCACATCAGCTCTGGTATCATGTAACGTCTACTATCCACAACGAAATACATGTGAGAGCGCCTCCTAGAATCTCCAGTCCACCAGGTAAGCATTCCTACTAGATCTAGTATCTTCAAGGGGAGATTTTCATAAACTCCACTTAAAGTCACCCTCAAGGAGAGACCTCAAGGTTCCCGCACCGGGAATCGAACCCGAGCCTCCTGACTACAAGCCAGGTATCCTTACCACTGGACCATACGGGAATCTCTACCCCGAAGGTATCCTCAAGGGGAGTTTTTCATTATACCCACGCTCACAGCGAAACGATCCAGCCCAATCAATCGGTATAGCTTGCGCTATCACCCATGCACGCATGAGCATCTAGACACAAGCCAAAAGCCAATGCACCGTGACTAGACCGTCGCACCGTTAACGGGTGAATTATTTATCCAATTACATTTGTTTTCTTATTTATATAATGTCGAAAAGATAGTTGCAAATATTTAGTAATTGAACAAATAACCCATTTAAACAAACAAGCGACTTGTAAAGTTGCTTCAATAGCATATTTATTTAATTAACCCAACCCCGGGATTTAACTTTATCAAAAATGTAATGTAGGGAATTATTAATTAAAATAATTGTTAGTTTACAAATTTTCACTTCCAACTCTCATCATACATCATAGCATTTTAGATCTAGGTATTCCATTACTCCATTAAGCCATTGGTCCTAATTTTATCTATTTAGCTAAACTAAAACACGTGTAGGGTGTATTTAATGTATATTAAACAGGAAAATTTCATAGAGCTTATCGATAACCTATCCTTACGATCTGCCTATCAACCGACTATTAAGTAATCATAATGACATGACATATCCTTTTCCCATATTCCAAAAGGTCGCACTGAACTAAAATTTTATTAATCTCCACTTAAAATGCCCAAATTCATAGCATAATGCGAGGACAAGGTTTTTCTGGAGATATAACCAGGTAGCCATCTCGAGCCTCGTTTCCACATCAGCTCTGGTATCATGTAACGTCTACTATCCACAACGAAATACATGTGAGAGCGCCTCCTAGAATCTCCAGTCCACCAGGTAAGCATTCCTACTAGATCTAGTACTTTCGAGGGGAGATTTTCATTGTACCCACGTTCACAGCGAAACGACTCTTTCCAATTAGTCGGAATAGATTTGATGCTGTCACCTCGAGGGGCCTAAAACAGATCAACCAAATCCAAGAGCCGATATATTGAATCTGACTCGTTTCCCATAAACGGGTGAATTATTAATCCAATTACTTTTACTTTTCTCATTTAAGTAAAGTCAAACAGGTATCAACAAATATTATTTATTAATTGGAACAATAATCCATTTAAACAAACAAGCGACTTGCTAAATATGCTTCAATAGCAACATTTAGCACATTAACCCAACCCCGGATATGCATCCTAATTTCTAGCGTTTCCTAATTAATACGTTAACTCGGCCTATCTTATTAATGATTAGTCGGATCTCTAATGAAAAGTCGAATACCTTCTTATTTCCATTTATTAATGTTATGGTGTCTAGGCCCTTTCTAATCTAAGACAACAATCTTGTCTGTATCCGTGTCTCGTATTGACACAGCATAACCTAATTCAGGAAGTCAGCGTGGAACAACCAGCGTCACGGTGCCTATGATTGAGGATAAAGTCACAAAGTTTTGGGTCAAAACTCAGATGCTAGCAAATGTACGAATTCACAATCCAATTTCATGATTTAATTGGACCATAAAGCTACGGTTTTATAATATTGTAGTACCGTGAATAGTACGCTTTATAAATCTGACTGCAATGTAATCTACATTATCTTATCTATATTTTTACAAAACAACCATAACTAACACAGACCAAAATTTCATCGTTGATATTGAAAACTTCATTTTGATAATGCCCTGATTTAGTTTAATTATATCTCAGAGTTACAACATAAAATATCATGTTTTTTAGGTAAGTGTCTTATTTTCCTATCTTATTTTACATTCTTAGATTATCCGTTCTTTAATAAACTTGTTACTTGTAACAAGTTTTTTATTTATATACCTTTTGCCCTTTTTGAAATCACCTTAGAAATTCTTTTGTCTTTATTTAAATAAAGATACCTTTTCATCATCTATCGTACAGTGGTGTTTACATTTTATTTTTGTGATGTTTCAGATTTATCAATGAGATGGTTTTCTAAACCTCTTATTTGCTCACAACTACTCATTCTAAAACGTTCCTGGTACACCAAATAAGAACCTTACGTTGTAATCTACTTGATCCTGGTTTACACAAAGAGGATATAAAGAAGAATTTTATTAATTTCCCGCAGGAACTACCTAAGTATGAAGATGTTAACTTACTAATGGTAATTTTTAAATGTAATATCTCATTCCCTACAAGAACTACAACGTAACCTTGATCTTCCCTCCCCCCGCACCAAGTGAATAAATAATCCCTAAAATCATGGTTCTATAAATTATTCTATATTTACAGTCCCATTTTATTACTAACATTCATAATTATAAACCAACTTCCACTTAATAAAAGCTAAATAACAATCATTGTAGTGTTTTCCAAATAATATACCAACCTAACTAAATACTGTTTTATTTCAAGTTACTGCTAGCATGCTAAAATTACTTAGCACTGCTGATGAACTATTAACAATGAAGAAAATCAAATCATAAATGACTCAACGCCTTCCCTTCACAATAATATCTACATTAGCTGAATTTATTGAATCGTAAAGGTGTGCCTTTTATTTACCTCTACCCTCCTCCGCCTTTAATTTAGTTTATTATAGTCGGTAATGTAAGAATATATAGTTAGGGTATAGGGTTTATGTGCAAATAGTTAAAGTACCTGTAAGTCAAAAGTCACGTAGATAACATCCTCAGAACATTCTTTGTCTTATTTCGGGTTAACCATTAATAGCTTCGGTTGAGTTCTACCTTCAATATCTTTTTGTCCCTATAAAACCAATTGCTACCTTTCGCTGATACTCCAACAATTAAATGTGAGTTAGATTGTATGGCCTTAGATTTAATTAATAGACCTAATTTAATTGAAGTACCGCATAAGACAAAGAAAGTTTGTACAGGGTTTACATTATATAAAATTTATAAAACCCAATTGGGATTATTCAATCAAAATAGTCACTTACCTGCCTGCTAACTATACAAATATTATTTCCTGTAAAGTTATTGGATATATGCACGAAGTTAAATTTCACAATTTACTTCTTAATAGTGTAATAATCAATGAACAAACTAGTTTTGGTTCCTTTTATATCTCACTATCTATCTGTCTATAAGATTGTAGATGAATGTATAAAGATTTGTATATTTAAAGCAAGTTTTGAATTTACTTTGAGGGGCCAAATCTTATAACCTCATGAAAGTTTCCCCGTTACTTATATATTTTAAAGCAATAATAACTAATTCATTCCATTTTAACAATATGAATTCGTGCATATGATCCCTTAACAACACACAAACTAGACACGCACAAAATAAAATAAAACACGTCATGAAACAAAAAAACACAGTGAATAACCAAATAAATGAGGTAGAATACTTCTACCAGATTCCCAATAGGTCTCTGCAATCCTGGTTCTAATAAAGACAATTATACAGTCAACTAAAAGCGCTGGTGTGATATCAATAATCAGCAGAACCCCATTAAGAAGCTGAAAGTACAGTAATAAATTTCATGCACATCCTATTTTATCAATCACCTAGAAGATAAATTAAACACATTCTACCTACCCGAGCCTAGAGACTTCCTACCAACCTGAAACAGGTTCCTACAGTCGGAGTTTAAATACAATGGTAAAGCAGCATGCACATCCTACCTACCCGTACCTAATGACACCCTGTCTGCCTGAACCAGGTTCCTACAGTCGGTGCCGGTTCAAGAATAGGATTAAGGATTGAGGAAGGGGGGCCCTCCCGGCATTGAAGTGCACGCCTCCGTTCTTGGACAGAGATCTGTTGGAATCCCCTTGACGGGACAGCCTCGCCGCATGTGCCAACCTGTGGCCCCTTCAGCGTGCACCGTACCGGCGAAAGGACAAGCATTTCAACAACCCGAAAGTCATTGGTGGACCCGCTTGAAGATCACACACCGCCTTTCGGCGTTAGCCAAACATATAGACTACCACATTGCTGCAATAGCCACACGCTTGTATGTAGGTGTTGGGATCAAATTACATGCACTAATTATAGGATAACCCCGTTGCCCGCAAACCGGACTCAGCTTGCAGCCTGGTAGGTAACCCAGGTGTTAAAGGGGTCCTGACAACAACGGGAAGGAGACTAGAATGCGCTGATGCATTCTTAAAGTCACGTTGAATAAATTCAACGTCCTACGGGTTAGGATTTATGCTCACCAATTAGGTTCCGATTCTCCGTCCAGACACTAAATTACTTAATTAATATTTTTGGGTTCACCTGGCAGCGCTCCGTCCCTCGTTCTGTCTCGTTCCAAAAAAAGCCCCGAACCCACCGCGTTTCACCTTTTATACCCTCAGCCATTTCCCCTTCCACTTTATCAAAATGGACGCTCTCGACCAGCAACGAAAACATAGTATGGACTAGCCAGATTTAATTCTTCATAAAATTAAATCATTTAAGTAGATATACATTGTTCTTTTTAAATTATCTTTTCCATTACCTATTCAAACTACCCAAATCTGAGTCAAAGTTCAATCTTTAATTGAACTAAATTCCCCTTTTACCTAGTTTATTATTAATAGCTCAATTAGTTTCCAACAAACATAACCTAACAATGGAAAAGACTAAATACGAAACAGTGTGGTATATTTAATTTATCTATCTATGATTAGTTACATGTATTCGTCACTATTAGGCCATGTGCGGGACGTCCAAAATGCAAAATGCCCATCCAAAAGAAAGTCCAAAAAGCAAGTCACCCGGCTAGTTGAATTCCTTTCAATCAATTTAAAACTAAGTCGGAAAAGATAGGTAGATTTAAATTATGTTTATTCTGCAACGAGCCCGAAAAGCCTCCAGAATCCAGAAATGGTAGCTCCGCGAAGCGGGGCTCCGTCGATATTCCGCTAATAAGAGATAACAACTTTAGAAAATTGATATAACAAATAATTATACATTTCAGGCATCTTTAATTTTAGGCAACTCGCTTGGTAGTCATTATACTTCCTAAACATTATGCTTGTCAACCATTCCGCTCCGAGGCAAGTCATCTTGCAGGTATAATACTTTTCCATTCCACTCTGATAGGTGTCACGCCCTGTAGGCAAATCGCTCAAAATCGGTACCAATCATTTATATTTTGTATTAATAATTATTTACATACATTACATATTTATATTAAATGTTGTTGTTGCACGACTATTCAAACTTTCAAATTGTTATAAATGAATTCCAGTCCAAAACATATTATATATATAAAACAAATAATTATCAAAGCATATCCATGTTACTAACGTTAATCGGACAAGTACCCTCACTTTTCAATCTACCTTACTTGTTCTCACTAAAAATAATTATGTTAAATGCGGTAACTCTTTGATTCATTCCGTTTAGCATCTATATACACAATAATATCCTTTTAGATATTATTATTGATGTCTTGCTTCTATAATCAATCTCAATATAACCCAAATACGGTCACGGATCCAAGTCGTCAAACCACTATAGAACCGTATCGCATGAAATCAACGATTAACTTGCATGTAATTCCCATCTCGTCACACGATGCTATCACTGTGACAAAGTCCCACGACGGACCCACATTTAAAGTTTCTAATCATTTGTTACTGATGTTTTGTTCTTGCCTCCCCTTTGCTACTACATTTTTATAGGCGTTATAATTTATGTATGAGTTAAATTAAATTCCCAAATTGGGTTTGTATTCAAGTTCACATATTTATTAAATCATTGGTAGGAAATCCAGTATTGCCACTGATGAACAAAATTTCCTACTGATAATCCAGCGGGGCTAAGCTTCCTACTCTTAATTATGTATAGATTAAGAAAAACGATTATTATTATGTTCTAGACGAAAGAAAAATCGAAAAAATTAATATACATATATACCCATACATATATACGTTATGCCCGCTGACTTGGGATCAGTACATCACCCCCCTTTGGCCTTAATAATTGTCCAAATTCGTTGAAATCGGACAATGAATAAGACCAAATCTATAGGAAAACCTTATTCCCACCTGAAAATCATGCACCGAGTCTATATAACATAGCTCTTTCGTTTCCTTTTTGTCTTTAACAAACTTTTAATACTTTAGTGTACCAACGATTAATCTAGCAAAATAAACATAAGTACTTAATCTCTTTTTACTATTGATACGTCATGTTAATTCACATGATCATTTTAATGAATCCTTAATACATGTTACAAAACATACAGGTGGACCTTCATCGAGCGGAACGGTATTTTAATATAATGCTTACCTAAACATGATATGCTTTAACTGTCACTTGGTTTATCGCTTTAACCCATCGACTCTTAACATTTAGATAACATATTATAACCTTTGCCTATAAATTCAGATGTACAAAACTTAAATAATGCAACTTGCGAACTATCATAATTACATTCATGTTTATAAAATATTAAAATGTAATTCTGCCGAATACCTCCAAATTTTCATACATATCTACCCACACACATGTATACACATACATATAATTCCCTATTCGTACGTACAACTACACTCCTTTAAAATACTGCGCTATTCAGACGCTTTCAAAAGGTAGGTATAATAATCATCTAACCTTTTATCTTATCCAAAATATATATATATATATATACATACATATATATATACATATATATATATATATATATACATACATATATATATATACACATACATACATATACACATACACACATACACACACATATACATACATACATATACATATACGAATCTCTTCATACATGCCAACACAGATGTGTATACACACAAACATACAACTATACCATTTATATAATG
The DNA here is from genome assembly GCA_923062465.1 of Acleris sparsana. Lineage (NCBI taxonomy): Eukaryota > Metazoa > Arthropoda > Insecta > Lepidoptera > Tortricidae > Acleris > Acleris sparsana. The sequence continues at coordinate 9,028,719 of OV281307.1, read as the reverse complement.
CCCTATACGTTCATACCACTACACGCGCTACCTAGACCGTACTCTTCAAAATATAGGTAAGTACCTAGTACCTATATTCTTTTTCTAACTTTTTCGTTATCTTTAAAACTTTAAAGAAAAGTATAATTAAAAAAACGTTACCTACTTTAAAAAGGATAAATGTTTGATATAAATCTAGTTTCCTAAATAGCACGAATGCCCCGCTGCTGGGCAATGGCCGTTCCCATTTTCCGTTTATAATTTTTAAATTAAATTCTTATAATATAATCTCAATCTGTAATACAATAAATTCTTGTCTTATACGTGGTAATAAAAAGGAATTAGAATGAGTCAACAGTGGAATTTTGTGATAAGGTATGTGCCTCCACATTAAAAAAAAAAACGTGATTTTGTAAGCGAACACCGAATCCTACCTTTATATAATAAAAAAAATTCATTCACACGATGAGTAATTCATTTTATTTATAATTAAGTACCTATATTTGGGGAATCTCAGTATTAACGTACACCCCCCCGATTCTGTAATGTTTAGCTTACAAATCTCCTACAAAACGTTAAGTAACTTATATACGATAATTATGTTACCTCTGTACTTAACTGACTAAAATCAAATTCACCCCCCAAACCATATAACTAATATAATTCCTTAACCATCAACCACCAACCTCCTTTATAAGGAAAATCTAACCTCCGCCCACTACCTAGTTTCCTAGGGAATATCGTACTCTAAGTCACTCCCTGAAACCCAAACCATCTCCTCACCAAGTATCACTAAATCGGCTCAACGGTACCGCTGCAAAAGCGTAACCACCAGAAAACAATAAGTTACCCCCTCATTTAAAATTTCAATATAATAGTATGGATTTATAACCTAGACCTTCTACTGTAGTAACTTAAATAATAATGCTCATATTCATCTCACCCCCCAAATCTATTAACTCATTAATTCCTAAACCCCACGTTGGTACTTTATTCATAACGCACCCTTAAAAATAGGTAAATAAGTAAAAAGATTTCTTCTACAATCTATTCCCTACTTTGTTTAAATTGTATTATTGATAAACAAACCACTCAATCACTGCGCCCTATCAGGGTCCTTAAATATCTCGTACCTTATAAATAGTTATAATTTACCTAATACCTGTATATTAATATGTATAACTTATAGAAGAAATAAATAATTGAGAATTGAGAATATTTTAAATAATAGTGGCCATTGGGAACATTGTCATGTAACTTAATCTTTAGGTACGCCATCTAGTGACGAGCGGCTAAGTATACATTAAAATCATTATATTCGTATTTCAACTATTGGACGGAAGGTGTCGCCAATGTAAGGCATTTCATCTATTGGACACTAGATGTCGTCAAGTTAAAGCCCGTGTCAGGAATGTAACCAAACCGATATAGGGATCCTAAAGAGTATAATCAATAGTATATTACTAAAATCGCACAGTAGTAATTAATATAGGTATATTTAACAGCGTGTAACCCGGTGTGTTAAAAAAACTGAAATTAATATAAAGTTATTTTTCCTTTATTTCAAATAATATAATCAACCAAAGAGAATTAAGCGGAGTACGTAATTCTACCTTTTAAACAAATAGGTAACTCGATTCAAAGATAAATATTTGTGGAAAACCTAACATTTGCCCTTTTTTATTGACTATTTACGCCATCTAGCGACACGCTGAAGAAGCAAGGATAATGGTTAGTTCACTTTATTAGTTTCTTCGGATTATAGTTTATTTTTATTTTTATATAAGTATCAATAAAGTATAATACTTATGTAATAATAAATCAATCTACTGAGATTAACAATTATGTTCCAAACAATTCTCACTTTACCTAGGTATAAAATTCATCATATTGGCTACTTAAATAGAATTGAAACTTCACTTTGTGTAATGCAGTAACGCGGTTGCAACCGTAAGCAATAAATAAATAAGTAGGTACCTAGCATTACACAGATATACTTTGAGAGGGTCTTAACAAATGCTAGCATATATTTTAGATAGATTTAAAGCTCATTATGTTTGACTTAGTATTACAGAAAAAAAACTGTATAATAAATAGGTACATTGAAGATTACAATGCATAGGTATTTATCTAATACCTAAGGTCTGTGTTATTTAACCAGATAATGTATAATAATAAATATTGATCAGACACGTTAAACATTAGATATACCTACATACGTATTCTATTTCCTCAGAATATTATTAAACTTTACGAGATTATTTAACTTATAAATTATTTAGGTATTAACCGTTCAACGCTTCAATAATATATTACCCAAACTAATCACAACAATCCTACTAAACAACCAAATTATAATAAAGGAAATAAATCTTTTATCACGAATTTAACGAAAATAAGGAAAATATAAATAATTAATTAAGAACCTAACCTATCCAGCACACTCTTTCGACCCATTCCATTTTCACAGACATCAAATGTAGGCCGAGGCCGAGCTCTATAGGGTCCCGTCAAAGACACATGGTCTTACGGATCCCCACAAAACCCGGCCCCAGCCCAATAAATATTAGCCGTAGTAACCCAGAACACAATTTAATCCTGGTCCTGCGGCACCAAATGTAACGAAACTCACTCTACAGCACTCAAAAGAGCCGATAAAGAGCTAAATAAATATATAAAAACATATAAACAATAATTGGCCATCGTGATCGTCTAGTTCTAGTAAAGGTAGGACCCTAAGTTGTACCCGATTGTAACCGATTCTTTTAAGGAATACTCGAGTGTGCTGGATAGGTACTTTAAAGAAACATTAACTTTCATTGATTTTATACTGATTGCTAAACATTTTGGAATTTATATTTACTACCTAATATCTTTTTAATTAGATTAAATGATATTAAACTTATTAAATTCTCATATTACCTTCCTACTTAACTAAATCATACTGCGAGATTTTATCTATAACCCTTAGTTCCAATTTCACCATCCAGTGTTAACTGTTAATAATACACCGTCAGTAAAGTCATTGGCGACATTCGACAATAATGTCAAAATTCCTAAACACCTAGATATGACATTAGTACGATACCTTAACAAATCCTCCAGATAGTTTAATCAAGTCTTGCTCAGTAGACCAATAAGTAACCCCTAACCAGCCTTTTAGCCTGAATTATTATCAGTTTTATATGTAATTTAGATTCGACTATTAATAACCTTCCTATACCTATCTGAAATTATAAATATAGCTCTCAAGCAACCCAATTTTATACTCCTTCATTTCGATAATGATGAGAGGTAGTGTGCGAATTAAATTAGCTTGCAAGTACTTTAAGTAGAAGTTATTGTTCATTACTACTAAATTCCCTAATGGTCCCTCTTGTCAAAAGATGTAGAGGGAGAGACGTGCCCCTCCACGCCTCAACTTAGGCATCCGCACGTCTCTGTGCGACTCGTCACCAGACATGGGCATCGCTCCACCAAAAGCAAAAGTTGCTATCCCAATTAAAGTGTCCTTATGGTCAATGTTTGTTAGTTGTGTCAACCCGAGAGAAGATTTTACCCATAATACCCCAATAAAAGTCGCGTTATAGACTAAATTTAATTAATCTCCACTTAAAATGTCTAAATTCATAGCATAATGCGAGGACAAGGTTTTTCTGGAGATATAACCAGGTAGCCATCTCGAGCCTCGTTTCCACATCAGCTCTGGTATCATGTAACGTCTACTATCCACAACGAAATACATGTGAGAGCGCCTCCTAGAATCTCCAGTCCACCAGGTAAGCATTCCTACTAGATCTAGTATCTTCAAGGGGAGATTTTCATAAACTCCACTTAAAGTCACCCTCAAGGAGAGACCTCAAGGTTCCCGCACCGGGAATCGAACCCGAGCCTCCTGACTACAAGCCAGGTATCCTTACCACTGGACCATACGGGAATCTCTACCCCGAAGGTATCCTCAAGGGGAGTTTTTCATTATACCCACGCTCACAGCGAAACGATCCAGCCCAATCAATCGGTATAGCTTGCGCTATCACCCATGCACGCATGAGCATCTAGACACAAGCCAAAAGCCAATGCACCGTGACTAGACCGTCGCACCGTTAACGGGTGAATTATTTATCCAATTACATTTGTTTTCTTATTTATATAATGTCGAAAAGATAGTTGCAAATATTTAGTAATTGAACAAATAACCCATTTAAACAAACAAGCGACTTGTAAAGTTGCTTCAATAGCATATTTATTTAATTAACCCAACCCCGGGATTTAACTTTATCAAAAATGTAATGTAGGGAATTATTAATTAAAATAATTGTTAGTTTACAAATTTTCACTTCCAACTCTCATCATACATCATAGCATTTTAGATCTAGGTATTCCATTACTCCATTAAGCCATTGGTCCTAATTTTATCTATTTAGCTAAACTAAAACACGTGTAGGGTGTATTTAATGTATATTAAACAGGAAAATTTCATAGAGCTTATCGATAACCTATCCTTACGATCTGCCTATCAACCGACTATTAAGTAATCATAATGACATGACATATCCTTTTCCCATATTCCAAAAGGTCGCACTGAACTAAAATTTTATTAATCTCCACTTAAAATGCCCAAATTCATAGCATAATGCGAGGACAAGGTTTTTCTGGAGATATAACCAGGTAGCCATCTCGAGCCTCGTTTCCACATCAGCTCTGGTATCATGTAACGTCTACTATCCACAACGAAATACATGTGAGAGCGCCTCCTAGAATCTCCAGTCCACCAGGTAAGCATTCCTACTAGATCTAGTACTTTCGAGGGGAGATTTTCATTGTACCCACGTTCACAGCGAAACGACTCTTTCCAATTAGTCGGAATAGATTTGATGCTGTCACCTCGAGGGGCCTAAAACAGATCAACCAAATCCAAGAGCCGATATATTGAATCTGACTCGTTTCCCATAAACGGGTGAATTATTAATCCAATTACTTTTACTTTTCTCATTTAAGTAAAGTCAAACAGGTATCAACAAATATTATTTATTAATTGGAACAATAATCCATTTAAACAAACAAGCGACTTGCTAAATATGCTTCAATAGCAACATTTAGCACATTAACCCAACCCCGGATATGCATCCTAATTTCTAGCGTTTCCTAATTAATACGTTAACTCGGCCTATCTTATTAATGATTAGTCGGATCTCTAATGAAAAGTCGAATACCTTCTTATTTCCATTTATTAATGTTATGGTGTCTAGGCCCTTTCTAATCTAAGACAACAATCTTGTCTGTATCCGTGTCTCGTATTGACACAGCATAACCTAATTCAGGAAGTCAGCGTGGAACAACCAGCGTCACGGTGCCTATGATTGAGGATAAAGTCACAAAGTTTTGGGTCAAAACTCAGATGCTAGCAAATGTACGAATTCACAATCCAATTTCATGATTTAATTGGACCATAAAGCTACGGTTTTATAATATTGTAGTACCGTGAATAGTACGCTTTATAAATCTGACTGCAATGTAATCTACATTATCTTATCTATATTTTTACAAAACAACCATAACTAACACAGACCAAAATTTCATCGTTGATATTGAAAACTTCATTTTGATAATGCCCTGATTTAGTTTAATTATATCTCAGAGTTACAACATAAAATATCATGTTTTTTAGGTAAGTGTCTTATTTTCCTATCTTATTTTACATTCTTAGATTATCCGTTCTTTAATAAACTTGTTACTTGTAACAAGTTTTTTATTTATATACCTTTTGCCCTTTTTGAAATCACCTTAGAAATTCTTTTGTCTTTATTTAAATAAAGATACCTTTTCATCATCTATCGTACAGTGGTGTTTACATTTTATTTTTGTGATGTTTCAGATTTATCAATGAGATGGTTTTCTAAACCTCTTATTTGCTCACAACTACTCATTCTAAAACGTTCCTGGTACACCAAATAAGAACCTTACGTTGTAATCTACTTGATCCTGGTTTACACAAAGAGGATATAAAGAAGAATTTTATTAATTTCCCGCAGGAACTACCTAAGTATGAAGATGTTAACTTACTAATGGTAATTTTTAAATGTAATATCTCATTCCCTACAAGAACTACAACGTAACCTTGATCTTCCCTCCCCCCGCACCAAGTGAATAAATAATCCCTAAAATCATGGTTCTATAAATTATTCTATATTTACAGTCCCATTTTATTACTAACATTCATAATTATAAACCAACTTCCACTTAATAAAAGCTAAATAACAATCATTGTAGTGTTTTCCAAATAATATACCAACCTAACTAAATACTGTTTTATTTCAAGTTACTGCTAGCATGCTAAAATTACTTAGCACTGCTGATGAACTATTAACAATGAAGAAAATCAAATCATAAATGACTCAACGCCTTCCCTTCACAATAATATCTACATTAGCTGAATTTATTGAATCGTAAAGGTGTGCCTTTTATTTACCTCTACCCTCCTCCGCCTTTAATTTAGTTTATTATAGTCGGTAATGTAAGAATATATAGTTAGGGTATAGGGTTTATGTGCAAATAGTTAAAGTACCTGTAAGTCAAAAGTCACGTAGATAACATCCTCAGAACATTCTTTGTCTTATTTCGGGTTAACCATTAATAGCTTCGGTTGAGTTCTACCTTCAATATCTTTTTGTCCCTATAAAACCAATTGCTACCTTTCGCTGATACTCCAACAATTAAATGTGAGTTAGATTGTATGGCCTTAGATTTAATTAATAGACCTAATTTAATTGAAGTACCGCATAAGACAAAGAAAGTTTGTACAGGGTTTACATTATATAAAATTTATAAAACCCAATTGGGATTATTCAATCAAAATAGTCACTTACCTGCCTGCTAACTATACAAATATTATTTCCTGTAAAGTTATTGGATATATGCACGAAGTTAAATTTCACAATTTACTTCTTAATAGTGTAATAATCAATGAACAAACTAGTTTTGGTTCCTTTTATATCTCACTATCTATCTGTCTATAAGATTGTAGATGAATGTATAAAGATTTGTATATTTAAAGCAAGTTTTGAATTTACTTTGAGGGGCCAAATCTTATAACCTCATGAAAGTTTCCCCGTTACTTATATATTTTAAAGCAATAATAACTAATTCATTCCATTTTAACAATATGAATTCGTGCATATGATCCCTTAACAACACACAAACTAGACACGCACAAAATAAAATAAAACACGTCATGAAACAAAAAAACACAGTGAATAACCAAATAAATGAGGTAGAATACTTCTACCAGATTCCCAATAGGTCTCTGCAATCCTGGTTCTAATAAAGACAATTATACAGTCAACTAAAAGCGCTGGTGTGATATCAATAATCAGCAGAACCCCATTAAGAAGCTGAAAGTACAGTAATAAATTTCATGCACATCCTATTTTATCAATCACCTAGAAGATAAATTAAACACATTCTACCTACCCGAGCCTAGAGACTTCCTACCAACCTGAAACAGGTTCCTACAGTCGGAGTTTAAATACAATGGTAAAGCAGCATGCACATCCTACCTACCCGTACCTAATGACACCCTGTCTGCCTGAACCAGGTTCCTACAGTCGGTGCCGGTTCAAGAATAGGATTAAGGATTGAGGAAGGGGGGCCCTCCCGGCATTGAAGTGCACGCCTCCGTTCTTGGACAGAGATCTGTTGGAATCCCCTTGACGGGACAGCCTCGCCGCATGTGCCAACCTGTGGCCCCTTCAGCGTGCACCGTACCGGCGAAAGGACAAGCATTTCAACAACCCGAAAGTCATTGGTGGACCCGCTTGAAGATCACACACCGCCTTTCGGCGTTAGCCAAACATATAGACTACCACATTGCTGCAATAGCCACACGCTTGTATGTAGGTGTTGGGATCAAATTACATGCACTAATTATAGGATAACCCCGTTGCCCGCAAACCGGACTCAGCTTGCAGCCTGGTAGGTAACCCAGGTGTTAAAGGGGTCCTGACAACAACGGGAAGGAGACTAGAATGCGCTGATGCATTCTTAAAGTCACGTTGAATAAATTCAACGTCCTACGGGTTAGGATTTATGCTCACCAATTAGGTTCCGATTCTCCGTCCAGACACTAAATTACTTAATTAATATTTTTGGGTTCACCTGGCAGCGCTCCGTCCCTCGTTCTGTCTCGTTCCAAAAAAAGCCCCGAACCCACCGCGTTTCACCTTTTATACCCTCAGCCATTTCCCCTTCCACTTTATCAAAATGGACGCTCTCGACCAGCAACGAAAACATAGTATGGACTAGCCAGATTTAATTCTTCATAAAATTAAATCATTTAAGTAGATATACATTGTTCTTTTTAAATTATCTTTTCCATTACCTATTCAAACTACCCAAATCTGAGTCAAAGTTCAATCTTTAATTGAACTAAATTCCCCTTTTACCTAGTTTATTATTAATAGCTCAATTAGTTTCCAACAAACATAACCTAACAATGGAAAAGACTAAATACGAAACAGTGTGGTATATTTAATTTATCTATCTATGATTAGTTACATGTATTCGTCACTATTAGGCCATGTGCGGGACGTCCAAAATGCAAAATGCCCATCCAAAAGAAAGTCCAAAAAGCAAGTCACCCGGCTAGTTGAATTCCTTTCAATCAATTTAAAACTAAGTCGGAAAAGATAGGTAGATTTAAATTATGTTTATTCTGCAACGAGCCCGAAAAGCCTCCAGAATCCAGAAATGGTAGCTCCGCGAAGCGGGGCTCCGTCGATATTCCGCTAATAAGAGATAACAACTTTAGAAAATTGATATAACAAATAATTATACATTTCAGGCATCTTTAATTTTAGGCAACTCGCTTGGTAGTCATTATACTTCCTAAACATTATGCTTGTCAACCATTCCGCTCCGAGGCAAGTCATCTTGCAGGTATAATACTTTTCCATTCCACTCTGATAGGTGTCACGCCCTGTAGGCAAATCGCTCAAAATCGGTACCAATCATTTATATTTTGTATTAATAATTATTTACATACATTACATATTTATATTAAATGTTGTTGTTGCACGACTATTCAAACTTTCAAATTGTTATAAATGAATTCCAGTCCAAAACATATTATATATATAAAACAAATAATTATCAAAGCATATCCATGTTACTAACGTTAATCGGACAAGTACCCTCACTTTTCAATCTACCTTACTTGTTCTCACTAAAAATAATTATGTTAAATGCGGTAACTCTTTGATTCATTCCGTTTAGCATCTATATACACAATAATATCCTTTTAGATATTATTATTGATGTCTTGCTTCTATAATCAATCTCAATATAACCCAAATACGGTCACGGATCCAAGTCGTCAAACCACTATAGAACCGTATCGCATGAAATCAACGATTAACTTGCATGTAATTCCCATCTCGTCACACGATGCTATCACTGTGACAAAGTCCCACGACGGACCCACATTTAAAGTTTCTAATCATTTGTTACTGATGTTTTGTTCTTGCCTCCCCTTTGCTACTACATTTTTATAGGCGTTATAATTTATGTATGAGTTAAATTAAATTCCCAAATTGGGTTTGCATTCAAGTTCACATATTTATTAAATCATTGGTAGGAAATCCAGTATTGCCACTGATGAACAAAATTTCCTACTGATAATCCAGCGGGGCTAAGCTTCCTACTCTTAATTATGTATAGATTAAGAAAAACGATTATTATTATGTTCTAGACGAAAGAAAAATCGAAAAAATTAATATACATATATACCCATACATATATACGTTATGCCCGCTGACTTGGGATCAGTACACCACCAATAGTAGATTAACTTTGCGATATTGTACTTTTTGCTGATGATAATTTTCAAGGTTGATAGAAAATCCGTAGACTACAGTAGGATAAACGCCACTCTAGCTAAAGTACATAATTGGTTTATTAGTTACAACTTGCTACTGAATGCCAAGAAAACTAAATGTGTTAGGTTCGCTTTGCCTAATGTTAAACCGATAGATTCTAGTATTTTTCTAAATGACGAGTGTTTGCTAATGGTAGATAAGGCGGTTTTCCTAGGCATAACAATAGATAAAAAATTGCAATGGAGTCCCCACATAGCTGTACTGGCAGGTAAACTAAGTTCGGCAGCTTACGCCGTTAGGAAAATTAGGCAACTAACTAATGTTAAGACAGCTCGCTTAGTTTATTATAGTTATTTTCATAGTGTTATGTCTATGGTAATCTGGTTTGGGGTAAGGCAGCTGACATACAAACTATATTTTTTTTACAAAAAAGGGCCATTCGTTCTATTTACAATTTAAATTCCCGTGACTCCTTAAGAGAACTTTTTAAAGAAATTAATATCTTAACTGTAGCGTCTCAATTTATTTACGAGAATATTAATTACGTTATTAAGAGTTTAGATTCTTTCACCAAAACTCAGATATACATAATTTAAATACTAGAAATAAAAATAAAATCGCTATTCGAAAATTCCTTGTCCGTAAAGTATATAAATCATTTGTTGGTTAATGCATTCATTTCTATAATAAATTACCTGAAGTAGTTTAAAAGTTACCCTTTCCAGCACTTAAAAAATATTTGAATAGGTCGTTAATGTCTAAAGCGTATTATACGGTCGAGGACTATCTAACAGACAAAAATGCATGGCCTACACCCGAAACTTACTCCGTCGACTTTGCCTCACGGTCAGCATTAGAAGTACCAAAAAATCATTGGACAAAAAAAGTTATTCCAAACAAATATGTGGCAATAAAAAAAAAAACCATATTGTGTGTATACATGATAGTTATACAATGCAAGTTACAAAATGATGATTTTACCAAATGATAATTATAGTAAATAAAAATAGATATTTTGATAATATACCAATCGTTTATTATATAAAATGAGTGATTATATCCTTTAAAATTATATCAAATGCTTTTTACTTAAATGAAATTATATTAATTATTTTTATACCGATCATTACACACCCCTATACTTCTTAGTTAGTTTTATGTAAATCGGTTGGGCCGTGTTCGATATTCTTTCTGAAAAATTGTTCATCTTATATCGGGGGTATTTTATGTATCTAATAATTATCAGAACTTACCGACGCTGGCAAATAAATGACCGTGTCCGATCAGGGGCAGCGCCCCCGGGTACTCGGGGGGCTCGCGCCCGCCGTCCGCTCTGCTTCGCCACGATCTCTTCCACAGGAAAACACAAAATGCAAAAAAGGGAATTATAACACTCAGCCACATTGTCACAACACTTATAATTTCTATATCTTAGTTGTTTTTTTATTGACTTACAAAACAATAGTGAGCTTTTGTTCTGAGTTGTATTCATTTTATGCCTCAGCGGTAATTGCTGCGTGCTTAAAAAAACCGGTCAAGTGCGAGTCGGGCCCACGCACCGAGGGTTCCGTTCCGCCGCAAAGTAGAGGTATTTTAATATTCCGATTTAAATTCAATTTCAACTCGAATCAGCGCAAACCCAACTCAAACTTGGGCATTTTTTAGTATTTGCTGTTTTTCTTCAGGGTTTGTACTATAATTATACTAAATTTTAAGATAAAAAAATAAAGATAAAGAAATTTATTCAGTAAGTAGGCTGCACGGGCACTTTTACAAGTCAAGAATCTACCAGCGCTTTCCAAGAGGAGACCACTAAAAATCTAAAAATATAAAAATTAAATATAATATCAAATACCACCTTTACGTCCAAATTACCGCAGTGTTTGAAATCAAAAGTCTTTGACCAGTGTGTGTTGCCGGTGATGACTTACGGATCTGAGACGTGGGCGCTAACAATGGGCCTCATAAGGAAGCTCAAAGTCACTCAGAGGGCTATGGAGAGGGCTATGCTCGGGGTTTCTCTGCGTGATAGAATCAGAAATGATGATATCCGCAGTAGAACTAAGGTTACCGACATAGGTGGCAGTGGGCGGGGCACATTGCTCGCAGGACTGATGGCCGATGGGGTCAGAAGGTTCTGGAGTGGCGTCCGCGGACCGGAAGACGAGCTGTAGGTAGGCCTCCAACAAGATGGAGTGACGACCTCGTCAGGATCGCGGGACCGCGGTGGATGCGAAAAGCACAAGACCGGTCTGAGTGGAAAGCCTTGGGGGAGGCCTATGTCCAGCAGTGGACGTCTTTCGGCTGACATGATGATGATGATGATGAATATCAAATAACATGCATAATTCAGCAGTAAAACATGCCAAAAATCTTACGGGAGAGATAGAGAGAGAAAAAGAAAAAGCAAAAATAGAATTAACTAATTATATGTTTATATACTCGTAAGATGGTGAAAGACGACCACATAAAAGTTTCGATATGTTTTCCTGCATCAACGGTGTCCCCTAGACAAGCATTTGAACAAATTATGATTGACTAAGTTTCGGGTTTAGGTCATGCATTTTTGTCTGTTAGATAGTCCTCGACCCTATAATATGCTTTAGACATTAACGACATTTTCAAGTATTTTTTAAGTGCTGGAAAGGGTAACTTTAAAAGTACGTCAGGTTGTTTATTATACAAATGAATGCATTGACCAACAAATGATTTATATACTTTACGGACGTGGAATTTTCGAATAGCGATTTTGTTTTTATTTCTAGTATTAAAATTATGTTTATCAGAATTTTTGGTGAAACAGTCTTAATTCTAAATAACATAAATAATATGCTCATAATTAAATATAATAAAAAAACAGTCAAGTTTTTTTTTTTTTTTAAGTTTTTTAAGAAGTCTCAAGAGTTTAAGTTGTAAATAGAACGAATGGCCCTTTTTTTGTAACACAAATATAGCTTGTATGTCAGCAGCCTTACCGCAAACCAAAATACCGTACGACATGACACTATGGAAATAACTATAATAGACTAGACTAGCTGTCTCAACATTGGTTAGTTGCCTTATTTTCCTAACGGCGTACGCTGCCGAACTTAGTTTACCTGCTAGAACAGCTATATGGGGACTCCATTGCAATTTTTTATCTAATGTTATGCCTAAGAAAACTGCCTTATCTACCATTTGCAAACACTCGTCATTTAGAAAAATACTAGAATGTACCGGTTAATTCAACGCTCTAATTAAAGCTACATTTCTCTAAAACTATACATATTAGGGCATGCAATATATCAAGTTCTGATAAAATTAAAGACGAGAAATCTATTTTTAAAACAAAAGCAATGCAATTTCTAACAAAGAAATTACTAATAAATGTACTTTATTTTTTTGAATGATACCCCATTTTTCATATTCCGTCGACTTTATATTCTTTCTTCTTTACAAGATGGCGTCTAGCTGCCAACATATTGAATTTTAATTACTGTCATATCTCTAGTGACACTCACAAGATTAAGACAAATCGATTGCCATAAGAATCATCAATATCGGTCCATGCGTTTGGTTTCTAGAGCGCCACAAAGAAACAAACATACATATATAGACTGATAAACATATCACCCTCCTCAGCAGTCGGGTAATAAAAACGAGGAAATTGCTGCAAGCCGGTGGCACTTTAGATTGGCGGGGTTCCTTAAAGTATTTAAACCCTCCTGGCGCTCAACATTAGTTTAAGAATTAGATAAGTACGCTGAAGTACGAACATCATTATTTATTGTTAATTATAACTAGTAGTCCTTGTTAATAGTGGTTTGTGTTATTTGTTCTCTATCATCAGGTTGACCCATAAAAGTGGCGCCCAACGTAGGGCTAGGTACACACCACGGGTTGGGATCTACCTCTCATTCTCCTATGTTACGATTTGTGACGTCATTGTTAGGTACGTTTTGGAAATAATGAGCATCAGTTCATAAGGTATCCTATTCTTCTTCGTCATTTTAATTGATTGATGTCTCCAAGCGTGAATACTCATTCATATTCATTTATTATTTTGCATAACCAAATATCTTACATATGTTAATGTTGCTTTACAAAATGGTAAAAAACTGATTTGCTTTGGTTGCTTTACAAAATAGGTATTATGATGAGACGTCGGTGTCTGTCTGTCTGAAAATGAAAAGAAATGAAGAATATTTATTTGGTTTAAAAAAAGTTTACAAGCAAACTGTCTTAACCTAAATACTTACATTTATTTTTTAATACGGCCTAAATGGTCCCCGCTCAGCTTTATGCAACTGAATGTTGTTGATACATTCACAATGCTAGTTTTCAGTGAGACCAGGGTGAGTAGTTATCGCGATGGAACGCGTTAAAATTGAAAAAAAAAACAGAATATTAAATACCTAAAATAATATCGCTACGTTACAACAAAATTGCCGTTCCCCCTTATATCCGAAGTTTAAGGGCTAAAAATAATATGAAAAATTCCTGATTTAAAGATAATTATTTATATTTTACGCGAAAAATAAAATGAAGTTGGCCCAAAGCTTCAAAAGAAAAAGCTTTGCATAGAAAATAAAGTTCATAAAACAATGAGTTTTTTTTGTGGTTTCCAACCCCATTATCTTAAATACGGAACCCTCGGTGCGGCCAACTCGCGCTTGACCGGTTTTTTTCACATTCATTGAATAATTTCAAATAAAAAATAAGAAAAAACTCTTTGACTCTGACGGAAAATATTGATTGACGTTGACGTCTGACAAGATTTTAATATTATTCATATATTTTCCAACGTAAAATAACGTGTAAAGTGTTAGTCTTGTCTATCTCTATTTTCTTTACCTCACAGATTATAGAGGCTCTACCGACCCGTTACAGCTTCCATTCCACATAGAGTCGCCTACGTTACCTTCATTCTTTTCTGCAAATTTAGTCTCGAATGACAAGTCAAACTTCAAACTTCGACATTCGAAGTAGGGCCTCTGGTATCTATGTCCACGGTGATAAAGACTGAGGAAAGTCAAAGCATAATAGTAGTGGAATAAGATGTGCCATGTTTGGTCTTTTTTGTTGTATGACATCATTTGCCCATGTGAATGTCATTGATAATCATGCAAAAAATACCGAAATGTTGTCGGTTGTAAAGTCATGTATGAGACCAGATTTTCGGCGATTATTCCTCCGTGGAATGTCCGATATACAATTTTATTCGTCTTAACCATCTATGGCTAGATGTCGAATTACGAGCTTTTGATTCTGATATCTCTAATAATAGTTTGGGAGGAGTATGCGGACAATTTGTTAGCAGAAACATCGAGGAAAGTATACGATACAAGTTAGCGGTCATTATCATTCAAACTCAAACTCTTAAGGTACTCGAGCCTACCTTAAGAAGCTTCATTATGTACCAGTTACATAAATAACTATTTTTAGTACCTAGTGATTTGTTTTACAAATATTATAAACGTGATTTTGTAACGCGTAAGAAACGTGTTTTTTTACATTAACGTGACTTGAACGTAGATATCTTTGACTATAGAAACTATAGACCCGAAATACCTACGAAAAAAACGTGCCCGTTTTTGACGTTTATGTTACAAAAAATGGCGGTTAGGTACAGTGATGCCCTGGTGGTAGTAATCATGTTTATCGGTAAACCAGATTACGTACTGCACAGAGATTTATTTTGATTTTAGTAATTTTATTTGTAGGGGCCAGTTAGACTTACAACTTTTTGACGGCAACAGCCAGCAACTGTGGGTGCACCTAGTCCTTTGGGTTGGCTACGCATTTTCGGTGTTAAGATTATCATGTTGATGTTTTACCAGCCCCCTTACATTTTCCTTCTTTGTAATTTCTTCGTAGACCTACCCGATTTTGCTAGTTGTTAATGTAAACACAACCATGCTCAAGAATGTTCCTTTGTTAGAGGACTGCACATTGCCAGCTGGCGCTGGAGTATTCCTCTCCTTATACGGTCTGCAAAGAGTAAAAGCTTGGGGCAACGATGCTCACCAGTTCATTCCAGAACGGTGGCTGGACAAGTTACGGATCCCGGACCACCATGCTGCGTTTTCTGCCTTCAGCATTGGCAAACAGAATTGTATAATGTAATATAATGTAATGTAGGTACTTTGTCAGGTTACCTAATGATTCGCCGACAATTATTTGGCAGATTATTGATTGGCAGACAACGTTTCGCCGAGTAACGGTACGCCGATGGATTTGTTCGTAGATGTATTGTTTCGCAGACTAACGTTTCGCAACTCAACCTTTAACAGCTGTTTTAGTTGGCTTATGAGTCAGTAAGCTGGACCACTATTGGCAGAAATTCGTTTAGCCTATTAATCACCACACATTTTGAATGTTTGCTCGAACAAATGTAAAATTATAAATTGCCTCACTTTTTGTTCAATTGTTTTTTTTCTATGTTTTTTTTAATGGTACTTAAATCATAGATTTTTGTAACAAATAAAATTCACTGTTCCGATGTACCTTAGTATCATTTTCCCTAAGTAACGGCTCGGTTTATTAATAGTTTACCTATTTTTAAATTGACTTTGTTGTGTTTGTTATTTACTGGGCAGTTAAAAAAAAAAAAAAAATTTCGAAGGTCAAGGCGTGAGCCAAGCTCCCGCCTTGACCTTCTAACCTAACCTATCCGAGTAGGATCTGCCCTGATTAGTCTTCCATAAAAATGCAGCAGTTATACAGTTACTTGACTGAAAAAATGCCAAAACAAAAATCGACTGAACCTTAAATCTACTACTTAAACAATAATGATGCCATGTTACAACTCTGCTTATCATGTTTCGACGAACAGTTGTTCGGTAAAATGAAACAATTACGAAACAAACAATCGACTAAACGTAACTCTGCGTATCGCTTTACTGTCTACCGACTATTCGGCGAAATAAATAATAGGCGTAACGAAATTATACCAAACGTTACTCGGCCAAAAGAAAGGTCTGCCAATAGTTGTCTGCGAAACAAAGATCTGCGTAATTGAACTCGGCGAAACGACAGGTCACCACTTTGTCAATATTAACCTAACTAGACTTAGGCTGTCCTTCTTCATCCGAGTTGTGAGGAAAAAAGGAACTATGAAACAGACTGTCAGTCACCTTTTCAATTCTCAAACACATTCCTCCCGAAAATAAACTTACTCTCTCCCACGGGCCTATTTTGAGCGCGTTTATCGATGTGGATAAAGGCGGATAAAACATCCGTCACTTTTTGACCTGTATACACCCTTTTTTGTTGATTTTCGTTCACTTCGGCATATTACAACATACATCCATACAAACAAAGTGGTAGATTAGAATTTTAAATATTGCAAAAAAAAAGTTTTTTCGTTTTTAGAACAAATTAATTAAACGGTGTATAACTAATAATTAGTGCCAAATATATTATTTTTAATCATAGAAATTACCACGACAATTCTTTGACATTGTTATATTTATTGAAACGTGACCATAGCAACCCTTTTGTAACGACCAATAGAGACCGAGTTCAGTTTAACCAATAGTGGCTGTTGTTTAAACGTGATCATAGCAACCCTTTTGTTGTGAATAATGAAGAGTGAGATTGAGATTCAAAAAAACTGATTGGACATGGTTTTTCGTAATTTAAATGTCAGCATTCGTTATTAGTCGTGTGGCGTCGGGAATATATAATATTTACACTAGTTTAACGTGATGAACAGATTAAATTAAATATTTGATTATCTTGAAAACGGCATGAGTTAGAGCACTAGATTCTTGGAGAAATTAACTTTATTTGACTCAAGGAATGCTCCCTTAAAATTAACCCAAATCAACAAAAATATGATGTATACGTGCGAGAGCGTGACGGATGGTTTTATAAGTTATAACACGGGCCCTGTCCACCTATATTGAAAGGAAGATAAGAGCTTTATCCCGACACCTGTCATTCCAGCACAAATTATAACCTCAAACCCTCAAACCTCTCTAATATTATAAATTCGAAAGTTCATGTGGCGTGTTAGGTTACTCCTGCACGCTGCAACCGCAACCCGGATTTGGATGAAATTTGAAACGGAGATTTAATTGCATTTACCCTAGATTAGCACATAGGCTACTTTTTCTCCCGGAAATTTTAAAGTTCCTGCGGTAACAACTATAAGCGAAAACCCCCACAGCATGGGATGGCTGAGAAAATATTTCTACGCGGACGCATAGGTTAAACTTTACTGTTCGCGATGACAGGCCAGAGTTGACTTCTCAGCTTCCTTTTGACTATAGTCGTAGTTTAATCAAATAATATTTTCTGATAAACCTTTTTCCACAAGAGCGCTGTGGTTAACTGGGTCTAGGGGCCACGGTTTCTGTAGGAGAATGTATCGAACTTTGTATGTGGTGGTTGTCTTGCACTGTCATAGCTAAGTATATTTACTACTTATTACTCCCTATGAAAATTCTTAGTTTTGACACATTTTCCTGCTCAAGCTACGCTTGATTTTTTTATTTTTTTATTTTATGTTAGATTCATTGTTTTATATAATGCTAGGTTAAGCTTTATAATTGAATAATATCATAAGTAGTATTTAAAAAAACGACTGACTGTTGAGTTTCTTGCGGCGTTTCTTCTCAGCAGTGGTCACTTGCGAAGCGCTGGTAGATTTTTGACGTGTAAAAGTGCCCGTGCGGCCTACTTACTGAATAAACATTTTTCATCTGTTTTATCTTATCACCCACACACCGCGATGTCAAATCTTTTAAATGTTGGGGTGAGAGTCCATCCAGGCCCGCAGCAGAGCCGGGTTTATAAGATAAAATTGCATTAGCGACGTCGTTGTTTGTAATTTGCAGGCATGCATGGTTTGCTGTTGGAGGGTCGAGAAGATAAGGCGTTGCAGGAGCTGGGGGATGTTTCGTCTGTAGGGCCAGAACTGTATCAGGATTATCTGGAGAAAACACGTCACTAGAAAAGATGAGACGGGCGGCACCTTTGAGATCTCCGTCGCTAATTTTATTTTCTATTGTTTTCAGCTGATTGTGGGAACTATGAGTGGATTTATGCGAGGGTAGGGGAGTGAAATGGCTTTTGCAGTTATTTTTAATTTTGTGTGAATTGTCTACTTTAGCATGTAAAACCAAAAAAGGTTGTCCCAGTCTTGAAGGGAATTACTTTCTGTGCATTTAAATATGAGATAAATGAGATGCACCGGAGATTCTGGCGCCGCGGGGGATTCGTTTGACTATATTTACATTGTTTTTAAAATGGGTGAGTCGAACATGGAATGGTTGTTGAGTAAACGGTGTAGATGAATCTAAGTTTAATGGAGAAGCATCTTGGCTTAGGCAGCTACGATGTGTTTTACTTTTATGAATGTTAAGGCCTCGAATGGACTTTAATAATTTTGAATTAGTGTGGGATGCAACCTGCGTAGACACGCTAGGCCATCACATCTCCACCGGACTTCTAATAGGGCTGGCGCGGCAGCTGAAGCAGCCCAAAGCATAAAGGTAGGCAAAAAAAGTGGTCTCGTCCCATAATATATGTTTGTTCCATTCGACGTCGAGACCCTTGGTCTGTGGGGTTCTAGCGCTCAAAGCCTCTTCAAAGAAATTTCGAAGAGGCTCATTGACGTTACGGGAGACCGAAGAGCTGGCAGTTTCTTCGCTCAACGCATAAGTTTAACTATCCAGCGAGGAAATGCTGCCACCATCTTCGGGACAATGCCGCAGGGCCCTTTTTTAGATAAAGCTTTTTAATTTTCAAAAAGAATAAGATTTAAAAATATAATTTTAGTTTTGTAATTATTTTATCATCCCATGTAATATATAAATTATTTTAATTTTTATTGACTCTTGTGTAATAGATTGATAGTTTGTATCTTGTGACCTATAACTATGGAGATATGAATAAACTATTGTATTGTATTGAAGTATCACGCCTTTTTTTTACTGATCAAAGCCTAAGGAAGCTATGAAGAAACTGTTTCAATTTCCCTAAACTATTGATTTTTTATGAGACGACGTGAAAAACGTGCTAAGGTGCCCCCCCTACCTTCGGTTCGGTTTCTTGGAATTCATTTTCAGGAGCTCGACCTGTACCCCTCTGGTACTTTTAGGTTATATTGCACAATATCATCCACCGTCGTACTCTTGTCTACTCCGCCAATAAACAAAGGAATTTTGACATTTGCGGCAGTATACTTTCCCACAGGGTCAGACAATGCATTACCAGTTTGACTTAAAAATCTATTTTTAAGCCTCCTTTTTTTAGTTGTACACTCCTAGTCTACAAGTTTAATTAGGTAGTTTCCGCCTTCCTTAACAAGTCGTTTTGTATTCGTAATTATTGTTTACTCGCTGCTCATCCAGTGATAACAGATAACGGTCGGCGAACCGGGCGGGGAGCGATGACATCTGCGTCGGAGCAGCAGCTCCCATGTTCGGAACCGCAGTAGTGGCCTCCACGCTCACTCGTCCCGCCCTTACCCGCGCGAGTTAATATTAAAAGTAACTGTTCCTAAAATAAGTTGATACTTTGGAATCAAACAAAATATCATATTATTGAGTCAGAAGTTGTTAAAGTGGGCGCTTTCTTTCAGAATTCGTCTTATTTTTATCGAAAAATCATTAAAATATGTAAATTTAGTGAGACGGGTGACAATGTAATCCCAAAAGAAAATAGGAAGTTCCTCCCACAAACCCTTACTTTAAGATAAGATACCATAAGATACCTTCCTATAAGATATATTTACCGCTTTGCCAGTATAGTACTTAATGGGATGGATATTTATTTTAGTATCTTTGTAATGTGTGGTCCTTTGCTATAATATATTATATATTTCGGTATAAAGGGTGAGTACTATTAAATTGTCGCCAACATTTCCCGTATTTTTTTTTCGGGCACGCAACCTTTTTCATTAAACTTATAATATTTCAAATTTAGAACGTATTTGCATGTCTTACTGTTTAAAAGAACATTCAGTGGTTTTTATAAGTCAAGATGTCGTCAAAAGTAAAAAGCGTTCGTGAATTAATTTTGCGAGAATTTTCAATAAATCCCAATATGTCCACTTTGGATCTTGCGAAATCGTGCAACACAAGTCGGAGAACAGTGCAAAGGACCCTAAAAAACTAAAACAAGGTGGAAATATTGAAAGAAAGCAGCGAGAGGGCCATCCTACAAGGAAATAGAACAAAAAAATGGATTTAAAAGTGTGTAAGCTGTTTGATCAGAATCCGGCAATCTCTTCTCGAGATGTGTCCAAAAAAGATGGTACTTGTCAAAGAAATGTACAAAAAATAAAAATAATGTATGGTATTTCTACTTACAAGAAGCAAAAAGCCCCCAAAAGAACTGTAGAACAGTATAATCGAGCAATTAGACGGTCTAGATTTCTGTACACCTTGTTAGTTCAAAAAACAGGTTGCTTAATTATTGATGACGAAACGTATGTGAAAGCTGATTTCAAATCAATACCTGGAAACCAGTACTTTTCTTCTCGCAACGTCTCGGGTCTACATGAATCAGAAAAAGTGACTCCAGTAGAGAAATTCGCCAAGAAGTTCCTCGTGTGGCAAGCGATATGCCAGTGCGGCATGAGAAGTTCGCCTTTTGTAACCACTGGCACAATAAACACGGATATTTATATTTCCGAATGCTTAAAAACGGTTATTACCACTTGTAAAAAAACATACTTTTTCAACATTGTTCTGGCCAGATTTGGCAAGTTGTCACTATTCGTCGCGAGCTTTGGATTGGTATAATCAGAATTCTGTCGTTGTAGTGCCGAAGAATATGAATCCGCCAAATTGCCCAGAACTACGGCCGATAGAAAAATACTGGGCTAATATTAAAACAAAGTTGCGGAAAACATGCTAACCGGCCACATCATTGCCCGATTTTAAAAGAAAGTGGATGAAATGTACAAAACTGATCACTAATGAATCCGTGCAAAATTCTATGAGTCGCGTCAAGAGTAAAGTCCGCGAATTCTCTCGTCGTGCTCTGGAGAAACCTTAATTGTGTTAGCTGATCTATTTTATGTCTTGAACTTTCTTATAATAAAAAAAAAGAGTTATTATAACATTAATTCATTTTGTAAACGTTAATTCAAATGGCGACCATTTAATAGTACTCACCCTTTATTAATATATATTATAGCTCCGTTTGTGACGGATTTAAAGATCGGAACAACTATACCTACTCAAGTTAACTTTTAAATAGATGAAAACCTCAATATAATGGCAATCCCTTCTTTAAGAGCTAAGTAATAGCTTTTAAACGGCCCTACCGATATTCATTACATCTAGAGAAGAACCATCAAGATAAAATTAGCTTTCTTTTAAAATAAACCTCATAAAAAACGGTCCTTGCCCTTGGGAGGCTACGATGCTACAGACAGACACACACGTTATATCTTTTGGCGTTCGACTAGTTTAACATTAGGTATACAACGTCATACAAATCTGCAATGCATTTATATACGTACGGGAAGTAAAGCTAATTCTATCTAAAGCCCATTAAAGACGAGGTTAGGTGATAGGTTAGGTCAGGATGTATTTTTTTAGTATTACGCTTTTACATGGATAAACAACGAATGAAAAACAATTTATTAATAACTAACTTCTGCCCGCGACTTTTCCGCGTTAACCACCACAGAACGGAGTTTTTAGAATAAATGGAAAAGTAGTTCCTATACTTTAGGACTAGCGACGCCGTTCAGGAACTTGAATAATTAATCGCCCCTTTTTTTTTTTTTTTTTTTCTGGCATTGAGAATGCAAACGAGCACTCAGGCCACCTGATGGTAAGTGGAAACTGTGACCCATAGACATTCGCATTCACAAGACTGCAAGCCTAAGACTGCAAATGCGTTGCCAACCCTGAGGACTAAGTTTTAGTTATTTTTAAGTAACCCGCATGCGAGTTTTAGTAAGTGATTGAAATTACTAAATACGGCTGTCACAGGACTCATCCTAGATAAACCAGATTACAGTTATTTTTAAGCATTATGGCGGGTGAACGGTCTCTCCGACAACATATTTTCCAAATTAAAGCAATACTTCACCCGCCGATGGTAACGTTCACAACGACCAAACACCCGCCGTCCGCGGCGTTCAGCGTCTACCACCAACCTACAGGTAAGGCTGGGCGAAATCTGTATTGAAATAGCATAACTAACTTTATCAGTTGAGCATAAAATCTGCCCCAACCATAGACATAGAGAGTATTACTCTAACACGATAACTCTTTTATTGTCACGTCGGTCAATTAACTCTATACATTAACATAACAAGTATGACTAACTTAACCTTAGATGAACCTAATGGCAGTATTTATAGACAGGTTTTAAAACTATATCTACATACACATGTCTGGGGCCTCTGGCTCATAAAACGTGCGTTTTAGGGTTCCGTACCCAAAGAGCAGCCCAACGGAACCCTATTAATATGCCTACGCTGTCCGTCCGTCCGTCAATTAATAAAAGAAATGATAAAGGGGTCGTTTTTTTTTATCTCGTAGAATTTGGTATGTTTAAAGTACAAAGCCTGAAGAAAAACAACAAATACAAAAAAAAATACAAGTGTTATTTTGGTTCCCGCTGCTGTTTCGATTCAAAATTGAATTGAAAAAGGATAACAGATAATAGATGTTTATTCAGTAAGTAGGCCGCACGGGTACCTTATTTATGTAAATGATATGTGTAATGTATTCTCTGGAAGTTCAGTTTACCAGTTTGCGGATGACACTTGCTTGTTGGTAGCCGATAAGGACATAAGAACTGCTCAAAGCTCTCTGCAACGCAACTTTGATCAAATTAATAGATGGGCACATGACGTTGGGCTAGTTCTTAACGCGAAAAAGACCAAAATGATGCATATAAAGTCAGCACATAAAAGAATTGACGTAATACCTATCATATTGGCTCACGACCACGCATGTCTGCACAGAGGACAAGGTGCGGGCGCCTGCAGATGTCCAAGCCTCGAATTGGTAACTGAACATACCTATCTTGGGCTGGTCATTGACAATAGGTTTAACTGGAAATGTCACATAGAAAGTGTATGTACGAAACTAAGAGCCCTGTTAGCTAAGTTTTCCATATTAAAATTTAAAGTACCATATAACACCCTAAGACTGATGTATTTAGCACTAGCAGATTCAGTAATTGGCTATAGTATAGGAACATACGGTCGTACATATAAAACGTATATAGATAAAGTATATAGACTGCAACTATCTTTGTTAAAAACCATAGTGCCAGCCAAAATAAAACGCCAATTTACAAATTGCCATGATCAATTATTTAACTACTGTAAGGTGTTAAAAGTATATGATAAAATAAATATACAGATCGTAAGCGAGGGGTTCAACAGTTTAAAGGATTTGAAAAGCAGAACAAGACCAAATAGTTTAAGGCAAATGGCTAACTTACCCCCTTATTTATTACCTAATTTTAAGAATAATTATGGGAAGTGTACCACAGATTACATCTTGCCAAATGTTCTAAATCAGTTACCAAAAGATATTTTAAAAAAATTGTTAAGTGCAAAAAATAGTAGACAGGGTAAAAATGTACTAAAAAGTCACTACATATCTAGTTACATAAACTGATTAATTAGTTATACATACCTACTCAATGTTGCATATAAAGTGTCAAACGACTCACTGCTTACGATTAAGCCACACAGGCTTCTGTAAGCATTTAATGTGATGTATTAGATTAAGTTTTTTATATTGAATAATAAACGAAAAAAAAAAAAAAAAAATACGTCAAAAATCTACCAGCGCTTCGCAAGAGACCACTGTTGAGAAGAAACGCCGCAAGAAACTCAACAGTCAGTCGTTGTTTTTAAATACTACTTATGATATTGTACAATTATAAAGCTTAACCTAGCATTATATAAAACAATGAATCTAACAAAAAATAAAAAAATAAACATATTCATCTCATTTCAGGAATTTTCATTTTCTACTGAAACCGTGTCCCCTAGACAATATACAATATTTACACATATTTTTTATGAGTAATTTATAATTAAGTAATTTAGGTGTTTAGGTAAGTTTAGACCAAGCATTTTTATCCGTTAGATAGTCCTCGAGCTGTAGACATCAACGACTTTTTCAAAAAAGTTTTAAGTACTGGAAATAGTAACTTTAAAACTGCGTGAGGTAATTTCTTATAGAAATGAATGCATGGACCTACAAATGATTTATACACCTTATGGACACGAATCTTTTTACCAGCTATTTTATTTAATTTCTTGTATTTGATTTTTAATGACATAAATAATAGTGACGCTACTGTTAAGATACTAATTTCTTTAAATAGTAATCTTAAGGAAGCACGGGAGTTAAGGTTATATAAAGAACGAATGGCTCTTTTTTGTAACACGAATATAGTCTGTATGTCAGCAGCTTTTCCCCAAACCAGAATACCGTACGACATAACACTATGAAAATAACTATAATAAACTAAGCGAGCTGTCTCAACATTGGTAAGTTGCCTGATTCTCCCTAACAGCATAAGCTGCTGAATCTAATTTACCTGCTAGTACTGCTATTTAGGGAATCCATTGCAAGATTTTATCAATAGTTATCCGTAAGAAAAGCGCCTTATCTACCATTTCCAAAGACTCATCCTTTAGAAATATACTAGATTCTACTGGTCTTACATTAGGCAAAGCGAACCTAACACATTTAGTTTTTTTAGCATTGAGTAGCAAATTGTTACTAGTAAACCAATTAAGTACTTTACCTAGCGTGGCATTTATCCTACTGTAATCGACGGATTTTCGTTCTACCTTGAAAATTAATGATGTATCATCAACAAATATCACAATATCACAAAGATTATCTACCGTGCGTGGTAAGTCATTAATATAAACCAAAAATAAGAAAGGACTCCTGAGCCCAGAGCCCTGAGGCACACCTGGTTCAATAGTTGCTCCCATGGACTGTGTTTTACTTACCACAATCGTTTGTGTTCTATCACTAAGATATGAAGACATAAGATTTAGAGAATTATTTGACAGACCATAATATTCTAATTTTAATATAAGAGTCGCATTATCTACGCAATCGAAAGCTTTGGAAAGGTCACCAAAAATTCCTATTGCATCACAAGATTTCTCCCAAATATTGTATATATATATATATATATATATATATATTTAATGAGTACAGATGCTGCGTCAGTTGTGGATAGTCCTCTGGTGAAGCCGAACTGATTACTGTTAAGCAGTTTATTTCTATTGAAGTGACCTAACATATCTTTTAACATTAACTTCTCAAAAACTTAAAACTGGTAGAATAAAAATGGGACGGAAATTTGTTAAATCACTCGTCTCACCCGATTTAAAAAGTGGTATGACTTTATTATATTTTATAAGATTTGGAAAGACCCCCTCTGAAATGCAATTATTGTAGATCAAAGCTAAGTGAGGTGCAATTATATCTCTGATATGATGGATGACTTTAAATTCAAATCGAATATACCTAATAATAGTTACCTCTGCTTTGCGGCGGGACGGTACATGACGGAACCCTCGTCTGCGTGGGCCGGACTCGCACTTGACCGGTTTTTTTAAGCGCGCACAACAATTACCGATAAGGCATAAAATGAATAGAACTCAGAACAAAAACTTACTTTTGCTTTGTAAGTCAATAGGGAAACAAGTACGATATAGAAATTATAAGTGTTGCGACAATGTGGCTGGGTGTTATAATTGCCTTTTTTGCATTTTGTGTTTTCCTGTGGAAGAGATCGTGGCGAAGCAGAGCGGACGGCGGGCGCGAGCCCCCCGAGTACCCGGGGGCGCTGCCCCTGATCGGACACGGTCATTTATTTGCCAGCGGAAACAGCGTCTGTAAGTTCAGCGGTCCTATTATGGTAGTGTTTATCGATGTGGATAAGCGTGGATAAAACATCTGCCACTTTCTGACCGGTATGTTAGTGCGAGAGTGACGGATGCTTTGTACACGGCGATAAAGGCGACCATAATACGGGCCCTTGATAAAATAATGGTGACGCTTTCTTTCTGAGCTATTTCTTAAACAGCCTAACCGATTTTCATGAACACCAAGAAAACCACCGCTAGAAAACCTGCTTTCAAATAAAAATAGATATACAGGGTGACAGGAAATTCGCCGTATTCCTTGAAAGGGGTTATTCTACAGCTCATTTGTAATGATTTAAGTCCAGTCAACCAGGGGTCAAAACTCATTGGTTTTCGGGTTATTCACGTTTTTAGAGTTTTTTTAAAATACCCGCCTTTCGACCTTAAGCTAGTAATTTTGTAAAAACTTCGTCATTTAGAAATAAAAAAAAGCATTTGTCGAATAGCCAATGAACCACTGATTACGAAAAATAAAAAAAATGCCAAATTTTGCAAATAAAAGTATTTGAAGTTAGAAGTTCAAGTAATTATTTTCCAAATTTTGTAACATTTTAAAGCATAATTAAAAAAAAAAGAATTACACTTCGCGTATAAATTACAGGAATAATTTGCTTAATTCATAAGCTTTCTAAAAAGGTACAATTTATGACATTTAAATATTAATTTTATTTAAAATTTTACAATTAACAATAATAGCAGAAATGTTTGCGGTTATAAGCTCCATCGATTCTACCAAAAAACACGGAAAGCGTTGTAGTAAAATGAATTTAGAACACAGTTCTCTTTTTTAAATTCAGCTATGGGCTTAGTGTCCTATTTTTAAATAAATTTTCTTTTTAAAAACCTAAGGTTCTCTTTTTTAAATTCATTCAGTCTTACGACGGTTTTGAGTGACCTACGTAATCAGTTAGTTTCAACTTTCTTTTCAATTCGGACAATATTGATAAGTAAGCTTCTTTCTCAAATGGCTGCTTACCAATTCGAAGAATACGCAGATATCGTTTGTTGTTACGGACTCTGCGATGGAGACGCCGCTGCAGCTAGAAGAGAATACCAACGTCGTTACCCTAACCGCCGTTTACCTCACGTAAGTGTGTTTGGTTCATCGTACCGTCTTATTCGGGAAAGAGGATCAGTTCAACGCCACCAAGCTGACGCTGGAAGACCTTGAAATGATCCTGCTGAAGAAGAAGAAATTCTTTAGTGTTTTCAGGCAGACGGCACTACTTCGACGAGAAATGTGGCTAACCAGCTCGGTATGTCACACTGGAAGGTGTGGTTTACACTGCACTCAGCTCGGCAGTACCCGTATCATTACACTCCAGTACAAGCTATTGAAGAGGGAGACCCAGCGAGAAGGATAGATTTTTGCAGATTCTTAATTAATGCAGATATCGAAGATCCCGAGTACCTGAAGAGAATTTTGTGGACAGATGAATCCAATTTCGACCGTAACGGGATAACAAATTACCACAATCTGCACTTTTGGGCTCCCAAAGGTCAAAACCCAAAAAAATCAAGAGAAGGAGCTCACCAGCAAAGATTTTCTTCAAACGTGTGGATGGGTATCGTGCACGACAATTTGATCGGACCTTTCTTTCTGCCAGCACGATTGACCGGCATCGCATATGAATTTTTTTTGAGGGATGAGCTACCGACGCTACTTGAAGATGTGCCGCTTGCGATAAGAAGGAACATGATTTACTAACACGATGGCTGCCCCGCTCACTATTACCGGGGCGTACGACAGTGGATGGATCAGAACTACCCAAGAAGATGGATTGGTCGAGGCAGCCCAACCCCTTGGCCAGCCAGAAGCCCGGATTTAACTCCATGTGACTTCTACATCTGGGGTCACATGAAGGCGTTGGTCTACGATAAACCGATACGTAACGTAGAAGAGTTAAGACAATAAATTGTAGAGGCGGCACAGACAATGAAAGATGGGCTTTCGAGGCGAGTAACAATCACCGAAGTACGAAAAAGGCTTCGTGCTAGCATTCGAAACCAGGGCAAACAGTTCGAGCAGAATTTGTGATGTAATTGATTTTAGTTTTTAAGATTAAAGTTTATTTGATAGTGAAACTGTTTTTTTCCTCATTTTATAATAACCTTGCTTAATCACTTATCAAAGTATCACTTAAGACTTAAGACAGAAACTGAAGGCAAAAAACCCCACGAATTCGAGACACAAACAAATTAAATTAATTAAACTAATGACCCTTTGTTTGTGTCACCAAAGGCAATCTGCTGTGCCTTCTACATCAAGAAGATAAGTTAAGATAAGAAACAGAAGACAAAGTAAGCCCTCGGAGAATCTAAAACGACACAAACAAACCCATTAGAGTCATATACGCTAAGTAAAGTCTTCTAGCTGTTCTTCTATTATTATTATTATTAATTATATTATTTTTGTATTAAAATGTCATAAATTGTACCTTTATAGAAAGCTTATGAATTAAGCAAATTATTCCTGTAATTTGTACGCGAAGTGTAATACTTTTTATTTTTAATTATGCTTTAAAATGTTACAAAATTTGGAAAATAATTACTTGAACTTCTAACTTCAAATACTTTTATTTGCAAAATTTGGCATTTTTTTTTATTTTTCGTAATCAGTGGTTCATTGGCTATTCGACAAATGCTTTTTTTTATTTCTAAATGACGAAGTTTTTACAAAACTACTAGCTTAAGGTCGAAAGGCGGGTATTTAAAAAAATATCAAAAAACGTGAATAACTCGAAAACCAATGAGTTTTGACCCCTGGTTGACTGGACTTAAATCATTACAAATGAGCTGTAGAATAACCCCTTTCAAGGAATACGGCAAATTTCCTGTCACCCTGTATGTACCAGCAGTTCACTTACATTATAACCAAAGGCATATCCCACCACCGACGATGAGCGAGAAGCGAGTAAGGCATGTGATCAACTATTAATATATTATATTAATATATTAATATATTATAGTGCGTTTATTGACACAGGATCTTTTGTTCGTTACTTGAGCGAGAAAATATTTGTGCGTACTTATGTACCTACGTATGTGTTATTAATGAATGTAGTTCTAATCGTGTTCCGTCCTAGACATATTTTTTTTGAATTATTGTTCCAGATTTATGGGCTCTGTTGAAAAATATATCTGAATGGACTCTTTCGCGAAGTGGTGTTGCTGGCTTTAAGATTGGCTACCAACAAATTTACAGTAAGTTACAAAAAATACAAACACACATCTGGAAATTATTGTTACTTGAAATTGATAGATTAGGTACTTTTAAAGAACCAATTGACACATTAAAATAATGTGTGTGCAAGTAAAAAACTAAAGCTAATAAACTTTGTACACAGTATAAAATCGCTGAGGACACATTGGGGTAAACTAGATATATTATCTTGTTTGATGTCTTCTACCGATCTGTAAGGCTAGACAAGTTGCGTACGCTAATGTAAACGATTTTCAAGGACTGAATAAATGTATGGAATTGACGAAGCGCGCGACGCGACCGTCTGAAATTACGTAAATAAAAGAAAGGCACTTTGGGATTTAATTTCGTCGTCCTTATCTAATAAGTTGCATGAAAATGACATTAGCGTAATTAGATTAAATAATAAATTTTTCATCACACTTTCACGTAAACAGTATCTAAACATACAGGTTAACTGGGCCGTAAGCCCCATATAAAACCCTCGACCTTTTTTTTTTCCATGAAAACCTACGTACAGGTTAACTGGGACGTAAGCTCCATATAAAACCCTCGACCTTTTTTTTTTTCCTGAAAACCTAGGTCGGTAAGTAATTTTTTTTTAATTTATAGCGCAGCACACCGTTCATGCAAGTTCAAGCAAGGAGTTTACACGAAATTGAAAAATTGTTTTAAAATGTTATCTAAACAGTAATTTCATTGCAATCTCGCTACATGTTATAAATTTTAATAAATAAGTTTTTTCTGCCCTATAATTTCATTTATTTACTCGCAAATGTGATGAAAAACATTGTATGTTTCACGGGCGGTACGGGAATTACGAACCTCGACTCAGAAAGCCCTCAGTCTTCGACTTCGGGCTTCTACTAGAGCCTCGGTCGTAATTCCTTACTTACCGCCCTTAATACACAATGTACTAATATTCCAACCCCAATGACATTTGCAATATTTTTAATCAATATTTTATAGATTTGACTAACTCATCGAAATCATCTTCGGATAGCTGTTCTAATAATTTCCCTCTACCGGAATATAATTTTCACACAATGTTTCTGAGACCGGTCGCCGGCAATGAGATACATACAATAATTATGTCACTTAGAAACACTAAATGAAGCGGCAATGACAGCTTTATCACTAGTGTATGCTATCCTATTGCTCACATAATTAACCTCTCTTATGGCTTCTTTCCGAAACAATTGAAGTTGAGCATAGTTAGACCTTTGTTTAAGAGCGGTGACAGACAAGACCGTAGTAACTATAGGCCTATTACCCTGGTCCCGGTTATGTCAAAAGCACTTGAAAAAACATTATATATACGACTTGATAATTTTCTGACCAAATATGGAATACTTCGACCCGAACAGTATGGTTTTCGGAAAGGCAGATCAACAGACCAGGCCTGTTTTGACCTGATCAAATATATCTCGGAGTGTATTGACAACAACACTCCAGTTGCATCTGTCTTTCTCAATATGAGCATAGCCCTCGATTTCGTTTACCATGGTAAACTCCTGCGGAAGCTTGAGAATTATGGAGTAAGAGGCAAAGCTCTTGACAGGGTTGAGGACTACCTAAAGGATATATGGCAATGCTTTGAAGTTGACAGAATTGCTTATTTAAACAATGTCACTACCATGTGTATAGGTCTGAATTTAAAACTAATAAAAGTGGAGTCCCACAAAGTAGCATTTTGGGCCCACTATTATTTCTTCTATACATCAATAAAGATAAGATAAAGAAAAAGATACATTTATTCGCAACAATACAATATTACATAAATACAACAAAGAACAAGACAGAGAAATTGTTGCGAAACGGTCCTCAGCATTCGCTAGCCGTAAAGCTCGCACTGATCCGTTGGAACCGCTAGGGGAAGAGACGGAAAGTGACACACTTAACAAAAAACAACATGAATTAAGAAACAATCATTTCACAACACCAAAAATTTGCATCCAGTTATTGCTGGCAACACCAAGGATGCAAAAAACAAAAAACAAAAAAGAACTATAGTCTATGGTTAAGTCAATGACGTCAATGTAAACAAAGCAATAGCTTACGTAACAATACTAACAATTATGAACAAAAATGATTTATCGAAGGCGACAACACAAAAAACAATAATGTACGCTGACGATACAACTCTTGTAGAAAAATGTAATAATTAGTCAATTTTCGAACAGGATATAAATATTTCTTTGATTGATATAATTAATTGGATACAATAATGACTTACATATAAACATAATTAAAACTAAAATAATACAATTTTCAACATATAATGCAAACAATGTACCATTAAATATTAACCATAATAATAATGCAGTAGATGAAGTTGAGTCGTTAAATTTTCTCGGAATCACGGTAGACAAGCACCTAAACTGGAAGGAACACATTGACAAAATCTGCAACAAACTAGGCCGTTTTGTATTTGCGCTCAAAAGGCTGAGAGACACTGCGTCTGTTGAAGCAGCAATATCCGCATATCATGGACACGTATCGCCAGGTCTTGGTTACGGGTTGATATTGTGGGGAAACGCAGTGGAAGTGTACAGAGTTTTTACAATATAAAAAAAGTGTGCAGGGTCATTAGTGGTAGGACGAAAGTTGCCCTTTTCAGAAAACTTAAAATTCTCCCTTTGTCATGTATATACTTACGAGAAATATGTAGTTTTGCCAGATCACATCACTCGTACTTTAAGACACGAAGCGAAGTTCTTAAAAGGCGAACCAGGGTAAAAATAATGAACCTTTTATATCACCCTCGAAGTCACAAGACGATCTACAAAAAACAATGTTTTAATATGAGCATTGTTATATATACTTACCTCCCGGAAGAACTCAGGCTGCTAGAGAGAAACGCCTTTAAACGCAATCCAACAAACTGGCTTTTGGAGCGTTGCTTTTACAGCGTAAAGGCGTACCTCGAGCACCGGCAGTCTTAGAATTAGTAGTATTTAGTTATATAATTGTGATATGCCTCATATGTTAACCTTTTCTATTGTTTTCTATTGTATTAATTTGACATCTTTATCATTATATTTATTTTAATTTTCTTTTATTTTATTCTTTTGACATTTTAATTGGCCACTATATATTTGCACGCTTGCATGCAAGCTTGATACCTTAGAATAATAACACCTTGATACATGAAACATAGTGTACTGTAACGTCCCTATACTGTCTATGCAAATAAATAATTTCTGATTTCTGATTTCTAACGTAAATATATATTTTTGATAACGATAACGAACGTAAAATGCATCTTATATAGTGCCTCAGCCATCCATAGCCTATTTCGATTTACCCTTATTTGGCTGTACTAGTGACAAAGGTTATCGTTCATCTTGTCTGCAGTGGTGGCGGATCTTGACGATTGCGTCACGGTCGCGAACACTGCTCTGGAGAAAGACTTCATCTATGATTTTATGAAGCCAGTCATAGGCGAAGGCCTACTCACAGCTAAAGGTAAGTACATATCTTGTCTTTTTTTACATATCGCATTACAGTGGTGTTTTGCAAAATACGACTGACCAAAATATCGCATCTATTTTTAGATATAAAAGATAAAGATGAAAGATGCAGTAAATAACGTAGTAGATGAAGCAAACTGGTTAAATACTTTACTTAATTTTCATTCCAGTCCCTATGTGGAAAACCCATCGCAAGCTGCTAACGCCGGCGTTTAATCAAGTGGTCCTGGATGGATTTATCGGGGTATTTAACTCACAGGCAAAGCTTTTGGTCTCTCTTTTGGACCAGGAAGGCGGGAAGAAACCGTTCGACGGCTGGAATTATATTGGGCCAAACGCTTTCGAAACTATTTGCTGTAAGTGTGTATTCCTAGTAAAAGATAAAATGATTATTCAGTAAGTGGGCCGCACTGGCAGTTTTACACGTCAAAAATCTACCAGCGCTTCCCAAAAGGAAACCACTACTGAAATAAAACTCCGCAAGAAACTCAACAGATAGTTTTTTTTAATATTGCTCTGAGTGTTTTTAATATAAATTAACGCATTTTATTAAAGTAACGGCGATGGGAGGTACACAAGTCGACGACGATCTTCAAAAAGATTACATGTCGGGCATTGAAAAGGGCATTAACATTATCATGCAAAGATTCCAAACTTTCTGGCTGCATAGCGACTTCACGTTCTACCGGAGCTCCCTAGGAAGAAAATTGACTGAAGTCGTTAAGATAGTTCATGAGGTCTCCAATTCGGTAAATATAATATACATTACTTTTTTTTTATATAATACTAGCGACCCACCCACGCTTCGCTTCGGTTTATGCGAGCTTTCTGTGACTAAACGTGTGCATTCGATGCTCCCAGTGTCTTACTTCCGTGCATAGTTAAACTGGTTATCTTTTCGTTTTCACCGCAATGTTTACAATACGCTGCTTTTTAATACTATTTTTTGCCTTTCTGACAAATTTAGCTTCATGGCCACGCACGCGCTCAAAGGCCAATCTCACCGTCGCTTTCCCGTTCCACAAAATTAAATCTGAATCCTATTCCAAATCCTTCTCGGTGCATTCTGTCAGGTTGTGGAATCGGCTCCCGACTGGTTTGGGCAATCACTAACAGTAGATTCCCTAAAAGGAAAATTTTAGGATTTCTGGCTTGACTCTATCTCCTAAATATCAACTGTCCAATAGGTACGTAAAATGTACTTTATATAAGTTTATGAATGTATATTTGAGTATTAATATATACTTAGGTCTGTATCTGTTTATGCAGGTATTTGAATGTAAATATTTAATTTAGCCTTTATTGGCTAAGGTTTTACGTTCTTCTAAATAATTTTGTACACTTGGTTACTCGATTCGACCTTTCACTTTTGTCAATCTGTCAAGGGTTAGCTGAAAGAGGTCTCTTAAAGGAATTTACCCCTTTAAGCGACCTCTTTCAGCTAACGTACCGTCGTACATTTTTTCATGTTAATTGTATTGGTTTTTAATTTTACAATAAAGTGTTTACATACATATATAGACTGAGAAACACATTACCCTCCTCCTTCGGCAATCGGGTAAAAAAGTGGCCTGTGTGCTTGGACGTCATCCCTATGCCATGAAAAAATGCGTTACACGGTGCATTTTGTGGGAATGTTCTCTAACCGCCTACCTCCTACAACCGGTCTTACTCTCTCTCCTCTGATATTTTCCTAGTGGCTGCTGTGGGATAGGACTTCGCTATACAAATATTTTCCTGTAACATTAACCCACTTATAAATTATGGTCGCTACGTTAATTCCTCCCAGTGATCAAGGCTCCCAATTCTTGGGAGCTCGGGTAATCCCAAAGCCACCGGAGGGTTAAAGATGATTAATAACTTATTTCTTAATTTTAGGTACTGCAAATGCGAAAAAATGATCTGGGCAAAGATACGTCATTTGTCATTGAGAAGTCCAGAGGTCCCAAATTTAAGGCATTCATAGACCTCATAATTGAATGCTCGGGCGAGGGTGGACTGCTCACCGACCAGGAGATCAGAGAAGAGGTGGACACTATAATCGTCGCAGGCCACGACACTTCTGCCAGTACGACCATGTATGCTCTTATACTGCTGGGGTCGCATCCCGCTGTACAAGAACGTGTATTTCGCGAGTGAGTACCTACCATCGTTTTTTTATAAGAGAGGGAGGCAAACAAACATGCGGGCTACCTGATGGGAAGTAATTACCACCAACCATAAACAAGAAGAGTTGTCGGTCGGTTCCCGGCAAATTAGGGAAATGAAAGTTCTTTTCTTGAAAACATCATGTCATAACTGGCAAGAAATACTGCCGAAAGGAGTTCATTCCACAGTTTCACTGTACGAGGCAAAAAGTGCCTAGGGCGACGCATAGTGTTGGTAGGACCTTTTACAGGGTCAGTCTGGATCGCTGCACCATCTTGTATTTTTACTTACCGCCTAGCAGTATTCGCATTGTTTTGTTCGGGTGTGAGGATAAGACAACCGGAGAAATTACTAGCATAGAGGTAGTCTACCTTAGTCAGGCTAGGCAAAGCCTAAGCAGCGTTAGGATTGCAGTTTTGTAATTGTATTCTGGCAAGGTCGCCATAATGTAGGGTAACTAGGTTAAATGACAACTCAATAGTCGAGGAGAATACCTACTGATTACTGAATGCTTTATTGGGAAAACATTCTGCTTATTATTTGGGTTTCTATTCATTATCTAGGCTTAGGGTTAATGGTGTGAAACTTACGATAATGAATCGTAATATTAATGTATTATAAATGTCAAGGTTGATACTATTAATTATTTAGCATCGTAACATTAATCATCTGATAAGATGAAGAACGAACGACATCAGCTGTATCCGCTTTGGTGACCTCACTACAGTCTTGAGAATGCCTTAGGTCACAGATTCCATTTATCATCAGGCCTGTGGGCTTCGTACTTTTAGTACCTTGTCAAAGTAACGTAAACGGTAAGAGTGGTAGAATTTAATTTGCCATTAGTTGCGACAAGTAACAATCTACAAGTACTTCTGAGTTCGACCGTACGGCTTCCGAATCTCCGGCACTTGAATAATCTCGTAATTGGAAAAAACTAGATACGGTTGGATGGTAACCTATCACGATGTTTCGAAAAACTTGTCCGCTGGTTCGTTTGTCCAAAACTTGCATTTGTCTGAAAACATTTTTCTCTAAACCCATTAACTTTTCAAAATTTAACTACAGAACGTAGGTTTGGTTAGGTTAGTTTTATAACAACCCAGTAAAGTAAAAAGCTTTCAGAGAAAAATTATTTTCGGACAAATGAACATTTCGGACAAACGAACCAGCGGACAAACTTTTTTCGAACTCAATATAGGTAACCTTAACCATCGGTTTTTGCAATGTTACCGAAAACACAAAAACCTTTTTATAATTATGCATAGAGACTATACTTAGTACCTAATACAGACAATGAAAATTTTCTACTAACTGTCTACCTATCCGGTTATGAGATAGGTACAGCTCGCGGACCGACAGACTGACAGACAGATAGACGGACAGCGAAGACTTAGTAATGGGTGTGTAATGATCGGTATAAAAATAATTAATGTAATTTCATTTAATATAATAACATTTTATATAATTTTAAAGGATACAATCACTCATTTTATGTAATAAACGATTGGTATATTATCAAAATATCTATTTTTATTTACTATAATTATCATTTGGTATATCATTTATTTATTATAAACATCATGTCACACTATCATGTCGTATATTATTTTTTATTGCCACATATTTAAAATAATTGTAACGCCTATGATTATTTACGTAGCAAAGACGTTAAGACTAAAAATTGACACGATATGTTAAAATACTATTTAGGACACAATTCTAACCTAACCGGTAACTCCTAGGTCTCAACTAATATACAGGGTGTTTTTTGGTCAGCAACTTCCACCATAAGGGTTACTATATTCATGTTTCTGAGTTCAAAAAAAATATAATTTTAATTATTTTAGCATTAATTGTACTATGTCTCCTGTTTTGGAAAAACACACTGTATTTTGGTTGAGACCTAGGAGTTACCGCTCTGTAGGGTCACAAAAGGTAACTAACAAACCGACCCTTGTGGTTGGACACGAGTTAGTATAGACAGTATTTTTTTATACCAACTGTACTTTATATGAAATTAACTTTATAATCATAAGACCACATTATAAAGGATTGCCCTATTATACAAGAGTATGTTATAAAAAATATTTTTTAGATCAAATGATCATTATATAGGTATTAAATGATAAATATATCATATTACGATTACTATTCAATAATTATATCAAATGAGCGTTATAGCGACTGATTTTATAGGAAATATTTTTATATCGATCGTTACGCACCCCTTAGTAATAGGGTCTCGTTGGCATCCTGTGGGTACGGAACCGTAAAAACCTTGGCGTAAGGAAGATAATTAACAAATGTCCTGTATATTTTAGGGTTGAAGAAGTCGTTGGAGATAACGATGTAGAGAAGCACAACTTGCAGAGGCTGGTGTACTTGGAAGCAGTGCTGAAGGAGACCCTGCGGCTGTACCCCATAGCACCGTTCGTTGTGAGAAAACTAACGGAGAACATCAAATTAAGTATGATACAGGGAATTTCACCAGGATACTATATTAGTGATTAGAATCTGTTTTATTTATTTACCACTTGCCATTATTAGGGGCCAGTTAGACTTACAACTTCTTAACAGCACTGTTTACCGGGCAACTATCAGTAACACAGGAATTATAGTTGCCCACTCATCACCGTGAAACGTTGATGGTTTACCAGCCCCCTTATTTTCCTTCTTACCTCTATATACTTCTTAGACCTACTAAGTAATTATACCTATTCAAGAATGTTCCTTTTTTAGAGGACTACACGTTGCCAGCTGGTGCTGGAGTATTCCTCTCCTTCTACGCTCTGCAGCGACTTAAAGCCTGGGGAAACGACGCTGACCAGTTCATTCCAGAACGGTGGCTGGACAAGTCACGGATCCCGGAGCACCACGCTGCGTTTTCTGCCTTCAGCATTGGCAAACGGAATTGCATTGGTATATTATATAATATTTACGTTATCATTATTAACCCAACTAGACTTATGCTGTACTTCTTCACCCGCGTTGGGAATAGTAGCGGAGCCATGGAACTGACGGTCACTAGCCTCTCCATCTCTCAAACACATTCCTTGCGAAAAGAATCACTTACTCACTCTCTGATGCGCCTATAGTGAAAGAAAGATAAGATGTACTGACATGTGTAATTTCAAATAACTATAACCTCAAAGCAAGAATAAGTTATAAACTTTACTGTACTGTGATGACAGGTCAACCCCCTGACGGGTTGACTTCTCATCTTACTTTCACTATACTTGTAACTTGATCGAGGAATATTTTCGGATAAACCTTTTTCCACAAGGGCTCTGTAATTAACCTAATTGAGAGCCGAGGTAGGCATGAGGTGCGGGGGTGATGTACAGTCAAGTTCATAAATGTGTGTACACTTTAGTACCTTGTCTATTTAATGTCATATTTAAACTGCCATACATAAATTTGTCGCGATTAACTCGACTGTACGAAAAATCTCGACTAGTCACCTTTGCCCTCCCCCCGCACCTCATGCATACCCCGGCTCTCATTCAAGTTGTAAGTCTATATTTACATATGTTATTAATTATAGACTTAGTTAAGCCTGTGTCAATTGAAATGTCCAAGTTGTAAACAAATACTGTTTGACACAATACCTCAAATATTCATCAAGCGTCTTTTTATTGAACAAAACGTACCTATACTAAATAGTTATTTAATCTTAAACTTAATGTAAAAGTAAAGATCAAGTGTATAATCATCGCTACCTCACTTGATCTTTGAACGCACATGATTATCGAATAATGGTGGTAATTTGGTTCGTTTGGTTACCAAATTTGTATTTTTTTAAGAGATCTTTAAAGCGGTATAAATATACTCGTGTCACTCTAGTTAAAATACAAATTACTAAACTAGTGTGGTTAACAACGGTAAATGCATACTCGATCAGTAATACGTGCCTTACTTGGTGTATTCATTATTTTATTTAAAAAGGACAATACATATTTTTTTTGATTGCAGGTAAAAGTTATGCTCTGATGGGTATGAAGACGACCCTCGTGCACCTTATAAGAAACTTCAGATTTAAATCTGACATTTCAAAGTTGCAGCTGAAACTAGACATTATGTTGAAGCCTCATTCTGGACACTACATCTCATTGGAGAGAAGAAAGTAGATCTTAATGGAAGATATCGTACACTGAAAGACTTTGTGACCGTTTTTTTTGTGGACGTCCAAGTAAGTATTCCCTTCAACATACAAAAACGGGACGCGTTAAGGAGACCGTTAATGCCTGTAAATTCTGACCCATTTCAACAAAAATATGCTTGTAGTGTCAATGTAATTAGTTAGAGATGCCAAGTCATTGGCAACTAATAGAAATCTTAACCTTATTGACTTATTGTTGCAGAATGTCAGATTGACTTTGTACCTAAGGTGAGGTGAAGTTAGACTTTGTGTCTAACTTATATAGAGTTTTCATTTTTTTTATTGCAAGTTTCATAGTGGTTTGATGATAATATTCGTTTTAGCCGATATTACAAAACACGTGCACATTAATTTTTCATCTTCTTAAACATTTATAATAAAACCACTATGAAACTTGCATTTTTTTTAATATAAGTTAGAGGGTTTAGTCTCTTTTCAGTACTTTAGAGGTCAATTTCTCCCAACAGGATGAGTTTAGGCCGCAAAAAAATATGTGTCTGTTATTTTAAACTACTCCCTAACATATATCAAAATGAATAAAATCGGAGCCGGACAGTTGGGTACCTTTCCTTGTATGTGATAACGTGCAACGAGAACAAGTGAGTTCTGCATTGTTATTTACAAGCTTTGCTGTAGTAGTGAACAATATTATTTTACTTAAATTGAAAGCCAGAATTAAATTCTGTGGTAAAGTTTTGTGGGATTTTAAATAAACACTTTTAAAAGACATAAAGGAACTTTTATTAAATATTCTTAAACTGATTTATTAATTAAACCTTAATTTAAAATTAAGCATACTTAATTTAAAGTGGCAAGGGATGCTTGTTCTCAGTTAAACAAACCTCTCACAATCGATAGATAGGATACCTACATCATATTAACCTGTGCAAGCGATTTAAAAACCACCACCGCCACTTATCAAAGAGTTTTTGCTTAATTATAAATAGTCATTGATATCTTAATCGTGTCATCACGATCACATTACAAAATAATAAACTAAATACTTTGATTTGTAATCTATTACTTATCAGCCAATTATAGACTAAAATAATATTGGTGTCTTCAATAAAATACACGTTAAACAACAAAAGGATGTATCCCCTTTATCACCTTATTGCATTGTAACAATGTCAAAAAATGGATACCTTGTTGTAATCGACTGTACAGCACTAAAAATCTCTTTGAAAATTGTATTTCTTTCTTACTCGCTCTCTTCACCCGGTATTTTAGGATATATTTTAGTTATTTATTACATCGCCTATTAAGTTGCGCATATCTACTGCCTTAGTTCTAAGGACATGTGATATCCGGCCACGAATTTAAGCAGCAAGTCGTATTTGCGCTTCACCTTGCTGTAGTCAGCTGTTATCCGGTACTTGCGCACCAAGTGAACCACCAAGGTCTTCACAGCCATCATGGCGTAGTTCTTTCCTGTAACAAATTCGGTATCAGCCATAATCAAAACCCAAATGATTTATTTTATGGCAATGAGAAAGCCAACGTTTAAGTGAGATATAATAAAATAATACATATAAATAATTAATGTTGAATGAAGTTTTATTGACAAACACAAAT
Organism: Acleris sparsana; assembly: GCA_923062465.1. Lineage (NCBI taxonomy): Eukaryota > Metazoa > Arthropoda > Insecta > Lepidoptera > Tortricidae > Acleris > Acleris sparsana. The sequence goes on along the minus strand of OV281307.1, from coordinate 8,987,438 downwards.
CAGTACACTAGGCTAAACAACATAAAAACCCATATAGGACCCATAGCCATTTGAATCCTCACGACTACAATCTCTTGACTGCATACATAAGGGCCGTATTAAAATGTATATTCCCGTCTTAAGGTACGTCAAAGTAAACGTCAGGCGATAGAAAACTGTCATTCTTGACGTGTTTCAAGACGGGGATCACAGCCAACATGACTTTATCAAGACCCCACTATGGCCCTGATTCCATATGTGTTACTGTCCCTCAGGACCAAGATGGAATACCTTTATGCTAGTCATTTCAGCAGTTACTGTTGTCTTATCCCCACACCGGAATATAGCAGTGCCAGCAGTGTCGTAGATTAAAAGGTAAAATGCCGGTAGTGATCCGGACGGACAGTGCTAAGGTCCTACCAACAGTAAATTTTACTAGCTTACATTTGCATAGAATTGGTAAAACCACCCTGAAAGTACGTTTCGGTAGTATCGTTATTCCGTCGCTAATTTTATTTTCTATTGTTTTCAGCTGATTGTGGGAACTATGAGTGGAGGGTAAGGGAGTGAAATGGCTTTTGCAGTTATTTTTAATTTTGTGTGAATTGTCTACTTTAGCATGTAAAACCAAAAAAGGAAAAAGAAGCAGGTTGTCCCAGTCTTGAAGGGAATTACTTTCTGTGCATTTAAATATGAGATAAATGAGATGCACCGGAGATTCTGGCGCCGCGGGGGATTCGTTTGACTATATTTACATTGTTTTTAAAATGGCAGAGTCGAACATGGAATGGTTGTTGAGTAAACGGTGTAGATGAATCTAAGTTTAATGGAGAAGCATCTTGGCTTAGGCAGCTACGATGTGTTTTACTTTTATGAATGTTTAAGCCTCGAATGGACTTTAATAATTTTGAATTAGTGTGGGATGCAACCTGCGTAGACACGCTAGGCCATCACATCTCCACTGGAGTTCTAATAGGGCTGGCGCGGCAGCTGAAGCAGCCCAAAGCATAAAGGTAGGCAAAAATAGTGGTCTCGTCCCATAATATATGTTTGTTCCATTCGACGTCGAGACCCTTGGTCCGTGGGGTTCTAGCGCTCAAAGCCTCTTCAAAGAAATTTCGAAGAGGCTCATTGACGTCACGGGAGACCGAAGAGCGGGCAGTTTCCTCGCTCAACGTATAAGTTTAACTATCCAGCGAGGAAATGCTGCCAGCATCTTCGGGACAATGCCGCAGGGCCCATTTTTAGATATAGCTTTTTAATTTACTTTAATTTAGAACTTTATAATGGTCTTACCTAATTAAAATCAAAACTTAACTTTCAGTTTTTTTCTAACAAACTTAATCGCAAATTCAATGTAATGCAAACACCGCTAAGTCTATCGCGTGTTGTCAATGGCACCCTGTACTCAGACATACCGCGTACCAAGTGACCAAGCGACGATATCACGACGGGAAAATACATTACCTACGATTTTTAACTTTGCAGGCTGTTTTCTCCAAAATTATAGACTTTGTAATATTAGATTCTTGTGATAGTTAATTGAAATGTTCTAAAGAATCCCCATTTACTTTTTTCGCCCCGGTTTTGGACCAGACACTGTATACATTAACATAACAAGTATGACTAACTTAACCTTAGATGAACCTAATGGCAGTATTTATAGACAGGTTTTAAAACTATATCTACGTACACATGTCTGGGGCCTCTGGCTCATAAAACGTGCGTTTTAGGGTTCCGTACCCAAAGAGCAGCCCAACGGAACCCTATTAATATGCCTACGCTGTCCGTCCGTCCGTCAATTAATAAAAGAAATGATAAAGGGGTCGTTTTTTATCTCGTAGAATTTGGTATGTTTAAAGTACAAAGCCTGAAGAAAAACAACAAATAAAAAAAAATACAAGTGTTGTTTTGGCTTCCGCTGCTGTTTCGATTCGAAATTGAATTAAAAAAATATAATAATAGATAAAAGATGTTTATTCAGTAAGTAGGCCGCACGGGCACTTTTATACGTCAAAAATCTACCAGCGCTTCGCAAGAGACCACTGTTGAGAAGAAACGCCGCAAGAAACTCAACAGTCAGTCGTTGTTTTTAAATACTACTTATGATATTGTACAATTATAAAGCTTAACCTAGCATTATATAAAACAATGAATCTAACAAAAAATAAAAAAAATAACATATTCATTTCATTTCAGGAATTTTCATTTTCTACTGAAACCGTGTCCCCTAGACAATATACAATATTTACACATATTATTACTTATGAGTAATTTATAATTAAGTAATTTAGGTGTTTAGGTAAGTTTAGACGAAGCATTTTTATCCGTTAGATAGTCCTCGACCCTACAGTAAGCTTTAAACATCAACGACTTTTTCAAAAAAGTTTTAAGTACTAGAAATGGTAATTTTAAAACTGCGTGAGGTTATTTCTTATAGAAATGAATGCATGGACCTAAAAATGATTTATAAACCTTATGGACACGAATTTTTTTACCAGCTATTTTATTTTATTTCTTGTATTTGATTTTTAATGACATCAATAATAGTGACGCTACTGTTAAGAATACTAATTTCTTTAAATAGTAATCTTAAGGAAGCACGGGAGTTAAGGTTATATAAAGAACGAATGGCTCTTTTTTGCAACACGAATATAGTCTGTATGTCAGCAGCTTTTCCCCAAACCAGAATACCGTACGACATAACACTATGAAAATAACTATAATAAACTAAGCAAGCTGTCTCAACATTGGTAAGTTGCCTGGTTTCCCTAACAGCATAAGCTGCCGAAGCTAATTTACCTGCTAGTACTGCTATTTAGGGAATCCAATGCAAGTTTTTATCAATAGTTATCCGTAAGAAAAGCGCCTTATCTACCATTTCCAAAGACTCATCCTTTAGAAATATACTAGATTCTACTGGTCTAACATTAGGCAAAGCGAACCTAACACATTTAGTTTTTTTAGCATTGATATTATGATATAGACCATAATAGACTCGCATTATCTACGCAATCGAAAGCTTTGGAAAGGTCACCAAAAATTCCTATTGCATCACAAGATTTCTCCCAAATATTGTATATATATTATGAAAATGAAGATTCCGGACAGTTTTTTGCGATTATCTCGAAAGTGTCTTTTGTCGAAAAGTCGCCTTTTACACTAGCACGGCAGAATTATGCACTACATCTGTACATTACATTACACAGCATGGCTGACCTGCCAAAGCCCTGCCCATCCCTGCCTCATTAGGTTCTTTTGGCTTCCGACAAAAGTATAGTGATCCTTTTTTACTTACGAGAATACAGGTTCACTAACAAAGATAACGAGATGTATATTTTTATGTATTTTTATGCCCGATTGTAGATATTTCTAATAGCTTTAAAAAAGAAAGACGGCGGTATTCGGCCATACCGTAATAATCTGTGATTCGGCCCATAGCAGTAGACGACGCAACGTACTTCACGTTGCGTCGTTACCTTCCAAAATATGTTCTCGCGAACTTCGCGATCGCATAGCAGAAAAATGACAGCCACTTCAACTTGATTTTGGGGTGGCTGTGAAGCGGCAGTAGACGCGACTTTAAACTTTTGGCAAATAGTAATTTTGATATTTAGTGAAAATTGACGTTAAAACGCATTTAATTCTGTTGATCACTGTGCATTATATACTAGATCAAATTAAAATTGATCTTCGGGTAATATATAGTTATCTTTGGCAATGTTACAGTTCACGTTCAAAATTAATGTAACAAAACAATGAGATTCCATCCAGTGTCGGTTGTCAACAAAGCGACCCGCTTGGCCCCACCATCTTTAGCTTAGCCATCTAACAGCTTCTTTATATCTTAATATTTGGTACCTGGATGATGGCACAATTGGAGGTAATACCTCCTCAGTCCTCTCCGACCTTCATCTAATAATCAAACTGATATAGGTCAGTCACTAAACCACAATAAAAGCGAAATTTATTTGAAAAAATGTTTCAGCCAGCGCCCATAATGACCTTTTACACAAGGTAAACCTTCTCACTCCTAACATTTCTATCTTTTGCCCATCTCCACTGACACTTCTCGGTGCTCCTATTTATGACGATGCCATCTCAGCAATGTTAAATTCAAAAATTGATAATCTTCAGAAACATTCCAATTTACTTTTTTAAATGAATCCTAACGTTGCCATTTATATTTTGCGGCGTTGCTTACTTTTACCAAAATTAATTTATCTTCTTCGTTATGCACCGGTTTGGAAATTCCAATCTTTAACTGAAAATATCGACAACATTATTAAAATGACTATCAGCAAAATTCTTAACATAGGTTGTACTTCTCCAAGTTGGACCCAAGCACTTGTTCCAATCAAATTCGGTGGCCTAGGGATAAGATTCACTAGCAGCCTGGACCTCCCCGCGTTTCTGTCGTCTGTCAACAGCACCCTCGCCCTCATCAGTGGTATACTAAAAATACCTCACACCGCTGATGTAGAGGTTTCGTGTTTGGCAGACGCCGAAACTAAATGGAAAACATGTAACCCAGGTGAGAGTGCCCCTCCTGACAAAACTTATCAATCAGCCTGGGACTCTATTACAATAAAGTGTATACATAAAGATCTTCTCAGCAACATCACCGTCTCTTCTGAACGAGCCAGACTGCTAGCAGTGTTTTAGCGGGAATCTGGACATTGGTTGCACGCTCTCCTTTCTCGAAATTTGGGATCCCTGTTGGATCCTTGTACTCTTCAGGTGGCTGTTTGTCTGCGTCTTGGCATTCGTATTTGTGAACCACACCCCTGTTGCCTTTGTGGTCAACACGTCAACTCACTGGGGCGGATGGTCTCTTTTGCCACCTAAGTGCTGGCCGCATTTTTAGGCACATTTCCTTAATGACATTGTCAAACGTTCCCTCGGCACAGCTAATACTCCGGTAACCCTAGAGCCCTCAGGTCTTTCTGCCTCGGATGGCAAAAGACCTGACAGCTGCATTTTGGTGCCATGGTATTTGGCGCCTTGGCTTGGGGCGTAACATGCGTGGAAACGTTAGCTCCGTCTCACGTTGAGGGATCAGCTCGTCAGTCTGGGTCCGCCGCTGACCGTGCTCAGACTATCAAGTGCCACAAATATGCATTTCTCAATGAAAGTTACTATTTTGCGGCACTTGCCATGGAAACATTGGCTTCGTGGTCTTCCGACACCAAAAAATTTGTAAAAGAGGTGTCGGAAAGACTTATTTTCCCAAAGCGTTCTCGTTTTTCGTGCAGCGGCTCAGTCTGGCTGTGCAAAGGGGGAACGCGGCCAGCATTTTAGGGACCATGCCACGAGCGAGTGAACTGCAAGGGGTATTTTTTATATACTTCGTTTTTTTTTAAGACGTGTTGTAATTTTGTCGCATTTTGTATACTTATTATATTTGATCAATATAGGGGGGTGAAGTTACTCGCGTCTGTAGGATTTACCACCTTCTCCTAGGCCCACCCTACACGTGTTCCACGGGTGGTGCTAAAGGAGTAACAATGCCGAGTCTCTAGCGGCAGTAAATAACCAGACCAATCTAGACCTAACAAGTCTAACAAGTGCAGGTAGGAAATAACCTGTACAACCGTTCCCGGTGGGCTTGGCTTCATCGCCTGACCTGAGAGGAAGACAACCCCGTTAAAAGCAAAATTGCCTAAGCCTCCGCCAATATTCGAGGATGGGGTTGAAAACATAAATCCTTTGAAACAACTCTTGGACGAACATGCATTAAATAACTACGTGCTCACTATATTAAAAGACAATAGGGGTACAGATCAAAATTCATGAAATACGCAAAGAAGTAGAAAACAATTAGACATCAAGGGTATAAACTACTACACATACAAACCGAAACAGGAACGCTCTTTCCATCCTTTTACAAACACAGAAGATATAAAAACAGCGTTAAAAGAACTAGACCATGACTGACACAGTTAACATCTGGAATATTAAGCAACGGAGGACAAAAAATCCCCAACCCATGTTCATTGGAGAACTTATAACCAAACCGAACAACAAAAACAACAACAAGGGAGAGAGAGACTGCCGCGTTAAAGTAGAGCCACCTAAACCTGTTCGAGATATACCGCAATGTGCAAATTGCCAACAGTATGGCCACACAAAATCATATTGTCACCGGAAACCCAAATGCATAAAATGTGCTTCCTCCACATGCTTCCACAAACTGCACCCGTAAAGAACGTTCCGATGCTGTCAAATGTGTACTATGTGACGGAAATCATCCGGCAAATTACAAAGGATGCAGCGTGTATAAAGACCTGCAGAGGCATAAATCGGCTGCCCTACGGTAAAAGAAAGTAATTACAGTCGAGTAAATTTTACAGGAGAGCGAAAAAACGAAACATTATTTATTTAAAACGTATTTTTCATTGTTTCATCAGCTTTAACATTTAATAATGTGTAAAATAATTTGCTCTACCTACTGTGTAATAAATTTATGACAAATTGTTTTTAATTATCTTTTAAACTAACAAAATTTGTTTTTCGGTAGTAAATTATTTAGTTAAAAATAAATGTGTCATATCAAAAACAAAGTAAAGTACATTTACTTTCTTTTTAAGTTGCGTATAAGCATATCCCTTACACAAGTTGAAATTTAAATAATGAAGTAATAGTACTTACCTTGTTTTTAGAAGTGTTAGGAGGCCATTCCAAGATTAAAATTCTTTACTAAACACAGTATTGGCGTTTGCTTTATAGAATTTTAAGATTGTCATCATGAGGGATCGGGTGGCTTACTAATAGGATATTATGTTACTGTAGGTACCAATTTACAATAAAAAATGATAGGCGTAAATTGTAACTTTTTTATTACATATTGCACAGTTTTTACTTGTAATTATCACAAACTTTTAATTTTTAATAAAATTTTAATGGGGAGTTTCATAAAAATAGAACACCTTTTACAATTTTTAGGGTTCCGTAGCCAAATGGCAAAAAACGGAACCCTTATAGATTCGTCATGTCTGTCCGTCCGTCTGTCCGTCCGTATGTCACAGCCACTTTATTCCGTAACTATAAGAGCTATACTATGGAAACTTTGTAAATAGATGTATTCGGTGAACCGCATTAAGATTTTCATACAAAAATAGAAAAAAAACAATAAATTTTTGGGGTTCCCCATACAGCGAAACTGTATCTCTAAAACTAAAGCTCTTTTGATGATTCCGAAAATGTAGCAACATCTGTTACTGTCTAAAAGTGCCAAAAATGTAAAAACATCGATTTTGAAAAAAATGTCAGTTACTTTCTTTTTCCGTAGGGTAGCCGAAATATCCCCAACTAAGAAACAGTAAAAATATATTATATACAGCCTCCATTAAAGGAGACGATACTATACCGCTTAACGCAACCTAAGGCTTGTCGAAGAAATAAACTACGCATTTGAACACAAAAAACACTGCAGCGTTTTTGGACATCTCACAAGCCTTCGACTGAGTTTGGCACGCCGGTCTACTCTACAAGGTGCTTACCAACTTACCCAACTATTTTACACTTATAAATTCAAAATTTTATAAACGGCACTTTTACGTGAAACATGGAGACAGTGCGACAAACCTACACGAAATAAAAGCTGGTGTACCCCATGGAAGCGTAATGGGACCCCTTCTGTATCTTTTATGTATTTCGGATCTCACAATTACACCTGATGTATTAACAGTAGACGAAACTGCCTGTGGTGCTTCTGATAAACTACAAATGAGCCTTGATAGTGCGTCTGAATGGCTAAAAGACTGGAGAATTAAGGCCAATGAGTCAAAATCGGTCCACTTAACCTCCGCACTAACACGTGATATATGCCCAGAAGTAGAATTAAACCAGATTAAAATTCCCCAATCTGATTCAGTCAGATACTTGGGCATCTACCTGGACCGACGTTTAACGTGGACTAAACACATCATTACGAAAAGTAAGGCTCTTGGCCTTCAACTAAGGAAGCTACACTGGGTGGTGGGACGAACATTTAAATTAACCTTGGAAAACAAACTGATGCTATACAAGTTTATACTCAAACCGATATGGACATACGGTTTACAGCTGTGGGGAAGTTTAGCTTCAAACTCTAACCTAGACATACTACAGCGCTTTCAAGAGAAAACGCACCGCATGATCACTGGCGCACCATGATACTTTAAAATTGATCGGCTGCATCAGGAATTAAGTGAAGAGTGAAAACTGTAAAGATGGAAGTGACTGTCACATTAAAAACTTACTACAAAAGAATGCAAACTCATCCAAACCATCTTGCCATAAAGTTAATGAAGGATTCACCAGGTACAACATCTATCAGACTTAAGAGACGAGCCCCCCAAGATCTATGATGGAGGATGTAGATCCATAAATGACTAATGAAGAAATTCATAACGTCCGGTTGAATGCCGAAGACAGATTGCTGGAAAAAAGGAGATAAATAGTACATTGTTGCCTAGGCGCGGAAAGTAAGGTTTTCCTGACGAGGTGGTTACGACTCTACGAGTCAGGAAATCCTCGTTTCCGCCGAGGCATACATAATGCTTTTCTCAAACATGTGAGGAAATAATACAAATACATTTTTAAAAAGCAAGTAGTTTAATTATGCAGAATGAACGAATGTTACCGACTGTCAATTGTTTTTAAATACTAACCATAGAAATTGGAATGCAAATTCAAAAAGAAACACACGCACTGTGCTAAAAAAGCGAGTAGTTACCTTGGCTGTTTGGAATTTTTGTCTTGGTCCTTTTGATTTTGTATGCAAATTGACAGCATTTTTAAGAAAAATATAGACATGGACGGAAAGTGTTTTCATATGGTTTTTTTACTCCTAGGAGTTAAATGAGGCTCTTTCCGTCCTTGTCTTTCAATCGCAAAACCGTTTTTTCCGAGCATGTTTGAGAAAAAAAAATTGATCAATAAAGAAACAATAAATGTGAAAAGGCACTTCTTGACAGATGTCAAATTTGACACTCTTGATATTTGACACTTGATAGTATTCGTACTTTGTGAAAAAGGAAATAAATCGAGATTTCCTTTATTTATTACGACCACCAACGGGATAATGACCACATAAATTACATAGAAATATATTATGAAACGTGCATACATTTACAGAGACAAATCAGAACAAGATGGAAAACTTATTAATGTGGAAAACTCGCTGGAAAAATTACATTCTGAAGTAGCGTCTTTGTTTCAACTGTCTGTAGAAAACCTTCAATTATACACAGCAAATGACTGCAAAATTCACGATTTACGTACCATACAGGACGATGAAAAGATTTACGTGTCTGTGAACGAGGAAACAGAAAATGAGTCGGTAAAATCGATGGAAAATTTAGCGCTGTGCGATGACGAGCAAAATATGGTTTCTGACTGGATAACGCTCAACGTCGGTGGTAAACACTTTACGACGTCTCGGTCGACGTTATTGGCTAAAGAACCGCAGTCAATGTTGGCGCGAATGTTTGCAGAAGATGGTGATAAAGGGTATTTAATGAAGCCGAGTACGAGGGACGCCACTGGTGCGTTCTTGATTGACAGGAGCCCTGTTTATTTTGAAAGTGTACTTAACTACTTGAGGCATGGAGAAGTTATATTGGATCAGCATATCAATCCTAGGGGAGTTCTCGAGGAGGCTGTGTTTTATGGTATGCACATTTTTGATCAAACTTGATTCTATATCATATAATCAAATGTAGTTTTGGACATTCATACTGCTTCCTTAGGTAAGATTTGTTTCGGTCAGGTCTTGGATATTTTCTGTGTACTTAAGTTATATTTCTCCACACAAGTATGATGTCTATGTTGATGCATTAGTGTAGTTGGTAGTGAACATACTTACGAAGCTTGTAGTCCTGGGTTCAATTTCTGATATTTTCATTGTATTTCACATTTTATTTATTTATTTCTCCATTTAAGTATTTCTATCATTGTCTAGTACCCATAGTACAAGCCTAGAGCTTAGTTTGAGACTAGGTCAATTTGTGTTTTTTATTATTTATGTTTTTATTAAATACAAACAACATTGTACAATAATATTAAAGGCCCTACAAAACTGTTAGAACAGTTTGACTACAGGATTGTGTCCGTAAATAAAGGTTCACTAATGTTTCACCGAACAACGTTTGGTCGAATGTATCATTTCGCAACCGTTTCATTTGGCAACCCATGTTTATTTCTGTAACTGTAAATATTTCAGGATTTTTATAAATACTAACCTAACCTAACAGAGAAGGTACAGAAATAAATCCTGAAATATTTACAGTTACAGAAATAAAAGTGGGTTGCCAAATGAAAAAGTTGCAAAACGATATGTTCAACCAAACATATTTCGGTCAAATGAAGGGACCCCGTAAATAAATCTACTTTTTAAACATATACATTTTATTACAGTATGTCTTACAGTATGTCTAGTAGGGAATGCAAAAACCGGTGAAATTTCATAACCGGGTATGTTATCGGTTATGGCTAAAAAATAACCGATAACTGGTTATAACCGGTTATTTTATTTTTTCGGTGGGAATCAAAGAAATCATAGTTTAATCATATTTATTATGCTGCATAAATGAAACAGGAGGCTTTTTTTGATATTCTTTAAACAACTTTAGTGATAACTTCAATAAAAAATTCTGGAGCACTTAAATATTATAATAAACAATCAAAATGTAATCAGTTATAAGACTTATAATTATAAATAAGAACATTATGCATAAATATTTATTTTAAGGTATGAAACACTGAAAATAAAGTCATAGAAATAACATTATTAAGAAAAAATTGCCACAACTTCACTTCACAAGTTTCACAACCTCATTATTGAATTAAATAGTGAGATCAATATAACAATTTAACAAGTGACAAAATGTCCTGTATTCATTAACAATCAACGTTTATAATAAAAGTGGTAAGATAGAGTTTTACTAAGTAATATTAATCTTTACCTTTTACAGTCTTAAACACTAAAATAAAATTGCAAAACATAATAACTTAATCATTCATACATAGGAACTACTACTCGTAACTGGACTTGACTTGATTAGCTTAGCAGTTGTCTTATTTGTTAGATAATCTGATAAATACAATAAAATAATGGCAAAAGAGGCTCACATCAGCCTTATTAGAAAGTCCAAATATTTATGATCATTGCTTTTAAAAGGTTTAGGTTTAAAGAATTTATTTCTCATAAGAATATTTACAATTCACTTACATGAGAATTAAGAGTAAGTTTACATTACTTAGGTGAGCGTATTTAAGCGTGCGTATTTACATTCATACAAAATAATAATAGTTAGTACGAAACTTAAAACTAATTACATAATGTTAACATAAATATAAGATTTTTAATTTTAATTTACTATAAGGTAGACTTAAATTAGTGGGTAGACAAAGTTGAGCGTGAGCGCCCGCGTAGTTGCAGCGATAACGGTGGACACAGATTAAGGTTGAATGGATGTGGCTTAGAGCGCGTTGCGGATATCAGAGCGCGCTTGGTCAGTTACATAGAATTTAAGTAATCGTTTGAAATTTAGCATGGTCTTAGCATCTTTTATGCTTACAGGAAGCTTATTATATAAGTTTGCACCTTCATAGAGAACAGTTTTTTTTCCGTAATTAGTACGCGGAGTACGAAGTACTAGACTGTTACAATTTCTCAATTTTATTTTTTGTACGTCTTGTTTCTTTTTAAAAGATAACTGAATATGGAGGTCTTTTTGTAGAATTTTACGTATTAGTATGCAGGTATTGTATTTATAGCATTGATTGATATTCATTATTTTTGTTTTTTTGTATAAAGTCGTAGAAGGTGTAAAGTAATCATAATTAAACAGAACTTTTATTAGTTTGTTTTGTGATCGTTGAATAGCTTTTAAGTGTATAGCAGCAGTAGAGCCCCATATTTCGATAAGGTAGTCGATATGGGGCTTTACAAGAGTGTTGTAAATAGTATGACGAACTGTCATAGGAAGACAACGGGATATACCTCGTAAAGCGCCAGTAAGAGAAGTTATTTTTGATTTAATTTTGTCAATGTTGGTTTTCCATGTTAATTGTTTGTCCAGTACCAGTCCAAGGTATTTTTCATGATCTACTCTGTTAATACATTGATTGTTTATTTTTAAAGAATCTATTATATGAAGTTTTTTATTTTTAGGTGCAAATATTATATAATTAGTTTTTGTCACATTTATAGTAAGTAGGTTGCTCTGAAACCATTTGCTTAGTATGTTTAAGTCTGTTTGAGCTTCAGATATAAGGTCCTGAATTGAATTACCAAAGTAAAACAGGCTTGTATCATCAGCATACAGAGTTGGGTCCCCCTTTAGCCCGATCTCCTGTATGTTATTAATGTAGACAAGGAAAAGCAATGGGCCTAGTATCGAGCCTTGTGGTACTCCGCATGTGACTGTGAGTGGCTTGCTTTTCTGTTCACCTAGTTTAACTATTTGCTTTCTGTTCGAAAGGTAAGACTCAAACATCTTAAACGCGGATCCAGTGACACCCATGTATTTTAATTTATTTAAGAGTATTTGGTGACTGACGGTATCAAAGGCCTTTTTTAAGTCGATAAAAACTCCAAGAACTACTTTCTTTTGATCAATGGCTACTTTGATTTTAGTGACTAAATCTACTGTTGCAGTTAGTGTATTAGATTGTGGTCGGAAACCATATTGTTTATTGTAAAGAAAGTTAATTGATTGCAAGTATTTTTCAAAGCGATTTTTAATTAATTTTTCCATGATTTTTGACAGAATTGGGAGCACAGAAATAGGGCGATAATTGCCTGGATCCGCTTTTTTTCCGTTTTTATATATGGGAGTTACTTTGGCAATTTTAAGGCTGTCAGGAAAAGTGCCATCTTTTATGCATCTATTGAAACAATCGGCTAGTTCATTCACAATTACATTTTGGATACATTTGAGTGATTTTGTAGTGATGCCATCTAGTCCAGAACTCACATTTGCGCTTAAGTTATTAATAATTTGCGTAATTTCTTCAGCAGTGCTTGGAGAAAACTCGGAAAGAACATTGGTAGCATTTGCACTTAGTGATGGAGAGTAGTGACTTAATTGAGAATGGTCAATCTTACTTGCTAGAACGGTCCCTATTTGTGAGAAATACTCGTTGAAACTGTCACATATGTCACTTAGAGTCGTCACACTGCCAGCTTCAGTTTGAAGCATTTTTGGAGCTTGCACTTCCTTTGATTTGTTATTAGACAGGGAGTTTATTAAAGTCCACATTTTGGTCGGATTTCCTTTGCAGGCATCAAAGGATTTGCGGTAGTAACAGCTTTTTTCTCTTTGGATGATTCGAGTAACTTCGTTCCTTTTCTTTATAAAATTCTCTTCCTTTTGTTTAACATTTGGATTCTTTTTGTGTTCTTGCCAAAGTATGTTTCGCTGATTGATTGTGTGTATAACAAATTAAAATCTAAAAAATCAACATACTATATTCATAAATAGCTATTTGTGAGTAAGAATATAAGATCTTAAAAACATCAACGCATCTAATGTGGAGTCACTTAGTCTTGATCGTAATTTACTACAGAAATACCCCGCAGTTGAAAATGCACGTTCAGCTTCAACACTGGTGGGCTTAACTGACAATAACTGCTGGTATGCTTTAGATAAAAACTTTCCTCGCTGACCCCCATTCTCATGTAAAGCCATTTCGAACAAAATCATTTGTGGTGTGCAGTCATGTTCAGTTACAGAAGTTGATGCCGCTGCAGATGCTGCTGAAGTTGACGGCGTAGAATCGGCTGCCAATTTATATAGCAGCTCATCTTTAAATGTTTTAAATGTCAAATTATGTGGTGTAGGTATATCAATAATATCACGTGCATCATTTGTGGAAGATACATCCGTATCTGTACCTAAGGCGGCAACTATTGTTTTTATAATATCACGCGTAGGCTTATGAAAAAAATGTAAATTTAAATTTAAAGAAATAACCGAACCGAACCCGGTTTTGAATTAAATAACCGGGTATAAAAATTATCCAATATAGGCGGTTATAACCGGTTACACGGTTTCGGTTAAAACCGGTTTGCATTCCCTAATGTCTAGTATGGAAGTGACTCTAATAATAATTGACTAGCCTCTTAAATTTACGAATATTTGGCTCCTGCTGGAAATCCTCAGGCAAACTATTCAACACATATGGCACATGTTTCCTTAATGTTCTACAACCAAAGTAATTATACACTCTAGGTACCTCAAATTTACCCGTGCATACCCACCTTGTGTCTAATTATGACGTATCTGAAATAGGTTATGCTCTTGACTATCATGGTTATATAAAGTTAAAGGTATTTATGTTTTACACTAACTGGAAGAATTTTACAAATTTTAAACAATTTTCAATAATCTTTATTACAGCTTTCTATAGTTTTTTTATTTATGAGTAATTTTAAAAACCTGATTTGCATAGATTCTAATTTATCTAAATGGGTTTTAAACGTGAGACCATAACTATCAAGAGCATAGCCCAATATGGAATCTACTGGCGAGAACTATAAACACTTTAAGGTACTAATAGGAACTCTATTACTTAAATGATAAAGTTCTTAACTTACCACAAGTATAGTCTATATGATGAGCCCATGAAAAACTAACATCATTTTTGAAACCTAGATATTATGTTGCACTGTAACACTCTTACCCCGGGCTACATAGAATTGAATAAATATCCTACATTGTGTAATTAAATAATTTGGCCTTCTATTAAAACATGTGATCGTCTAGATTTTAAAATAAAACTATATTAGGACCCTCTACGTTGTGTAAAATAATATTGTAAACAGAATTAACCTAAACCTAATTCAATCAATAAACACGTAATAAAACATAAAAAAACCACAATCAAGATAAGACAAAATAAACAAACGAAAGTTATAAAATGGAAACGACTCACCGATAATCTCCTTAGATACCTGCACGCTCGGGAATATAAGTAGTTATAAACTAAAATAAAATAATATTCCCTACCTAATGAGTATTTAGTACAATATAATATTTGCCCTTCCTAAGTAATAATGTTCCCTACCTATATTACGTGGACGTAACACAAAGTAATGATATTCCTACCTATACCCCAACCCCGAAAGAGGTCGGTTACAGCGAGAACCTATTTGACCTTAGATTTAAATGAATATATGAACAAGAAGTTAAAATCAAATTGGTCCTTACTTTGGATGGGGTCTGACCTCAATAAGACAACCTACCCTGCTATCTTGCATCTATCCCTTTCACCTATTAGTTAACGTCATACAACACTTTGTGCACCAAATCATTTAGCAAAGTGATCAATTGGACAAGGTCATGGAAAACAAATGGTGATTAAGAGGAATATTAAGTGGTTTGTGATTTCCACTGTTAATTTCAGCACATCACAAAAGGGGTCGATTAGACTTTATAACTTCCGACACGAGTCACGTTATCGAGGATCGTTGATGCAAAGAGGGTTTGTGATTTCCACTATTAATTTAGAACATCACAAAAAAGGGGTCGATTAGTCTTTCTAACTTCCAACACGAGTCACGTCAGCGAGGATCGTAGGACGATCCTCTTACTAATTTCCGACACGAGTCACGCCAGAGAGGATCAAATGATTCGAATGCAAAAAATATTTGTTTATGTCAAGTCATTCAGTCCTGAGACACGTGAGTATACGCAGCGTCCTGCGCTATCTCGGATTCATTGATATAAATGAAATGAATCACTAATACTAACCTAAAAGTTGTGAATTCCACTAAGCAAGCATGCGAAGCGCATTTCACAAATTATACCTAACCACCGTGTGAATACCACTTAACCGATTTATAAGCACTTCGCAGGCGGATTTCTTTAATAATCACAATAACTGTAACAATCACTTGTTAAATTCCTTGAATGCTATGTGCATGACGCAACCCAATCGTACCGAGATAACACACACTTAACTATTTACGAAAATAACACACACTTAACTATTTACGAAAATAACACTCAATAAAACTAATTCAATCTCTAAACTCAAACCTTCACTTCCTAGCTACTTGTTTATTTGTCCGAACGCGCCCCTATTCAGTTCACCAACTAAGTACTTTCCTAGCTTCTCTAGTGACCGATATATCCCTAGGTTCATTTCCAACTAACCTCCGCCCCTAATACTGAAAAGACCTAAATTATCTAATACCCGCCTACAGCGATCCAAAAATTAACACTCTAATGAATTACTAAAATACCGTAACATGAAAACTAAGATCGAAAAACCAGATCTGATCTCCTTCGCGCCCCGAAGTTGACTGTCATCGCTCCTCACCCACTCTCCTACTTTCTTAACTTTACTATACTAATTTTACCCAATCAAACTAACGCGGGAAACAGTATGTTACCGCCCCCAAGCTCTATGGTTTTAAGGTTGTGTTTCGTTGCATTGTACAAATCTAACGCCGAGAATCCACTTGACAATGGGTTCTTGCACATGTTGCGAGCAGACCATTCCTTTCGAAGAAGTGTGGAAGTTTTAACAATCTAGCAAAAAATATATAGATAAAAGAAATTTATCTAAATGACCTACAGCTGCGCGCAGTTAAAATCCCAAAAGTCGCTTTTGTTTGTAACGTTTCATTGTTATAGGTAATTCTAAGATTTCAAGGAATGCAACAAAATAAGCTTTAGGCAATATCTTACATTAAAAAAAAAATGTTCATTATATTTATATATTAATTTATAGCGGCTAATATACACGCGTTACAGTCGCCCCTTTGATTTTGAGAAATTAAACGCTAGTAAAGTGTATAATTTTGAAAAATCAACCATAGATCAGTTACTCATTTAATAATATTTATGTTGACTTAGTAACCTTTTAACTTAAATAGCCATAATTTATAACTATATTTTTTAATGTAACGCCACTTGCTCTGTGTAATGTGATTTAGTCATTTAATTTTCTATTTGGTTCTTAATCGCTAATCGGAAGATTACTTATGATAGTGTCAATATTTATAATATAAATTTAGCTTCCTTGCTCAAAAGATTCTTCTCCCAAAAGAAACGTTACTAATTATATACAACATGATTGAAAATTATGCAAAAATTTAATTAAAAAAAAACATAAGTACCTACAGTCTTGTCTATCATGAACCTTAACATAATAATAAGCTTACCTAACGTAACCTTAATAGCTAACTGTTATTAAATTTAACGATTTTAAAGATTAATGACAGTGGTATTAATAAACTCAATTATTTAGTTGTGTAATTTTTATTTTGGGTTGTATAAAATTGTTTCTTAGCCTTCTGCCTAACTCGTCTTTCGCGGTATTTTTGACACTTTCGATTTTGATCTACATTGTTTTGCCTTTCCTTTGTAGTACATAAAATTCTACTACTGAATTGCGATTTTCCTAATGCAGATGCCTCGACAATTTTAGTTTGTTCAATGGGCATTTGTGTTGGTACTTCTTCCCGAGTGATTATACTTTCACGTCGCTTGGTTACATCATCAGATCCACGATCCATATTGTTAAGAAATTTTACAGCTGCTGTAGCTTCCCAGCAGCCACTGAAATACCATAGTCTACGAATCTCCTGAGGAAAATGACTCATAATTTCATTTATTAGATCTCTTTTATCGTATAAAGTTAACATTTCTACTTG
Source organism: Acleris sparsana (assembly GCA_923062465.1). Classification (NCBI taxonomy): domain Eukaryota; kingdom Metazoa; phylum Arthropoda; class Insecta; order Lepidoptera; family Tortricidae; genus Acleris; species Acleris sparsana. The sequence goes on along the minus strand of OV281307.1, from coordinate 8,969,806 downwards.
CTCGTATAATGTCACAAAATGACCTACCATAGTTTCTCTATTGCCATGGAGATTCCACTTGGCATTTACAATGTTGTCTCTAACCTTTCTTTGAGCATTTTTGTCCCAAAACTGATCTAAAAAAAATGTCTTAAAATCTTTATAATCCTTCCACTGATCTAAGAAAATCTTTGCCCAGCTTTTGGCTTCACCTGACAAACAATCTACTATCAGTTTTAAATTGGGTCCATGTGTGTCAAGTTTTGACAAATAAACATCAAGTTCTTCTAAAAATATGACTGGATTTTTATTATTTTCATCAAAAATAGGTTTTGTAAGAGTTTGCAACATAACCAAAGAATTAAATACCTTGGGTTGCATTTCTGTCCCAGATGATAACTGATCGCATGTGTCGCGACTATCGATTGAATCATTATTTTGTTCCAGGTTTCCAATCCGTGCTACGGTTGGCGATATTGATCTTGTGACAATATCTCGTAAAGATGATACTAACTCATTGCTTGATTGATGTCCTGTCTCGATATTTCTCCGTGCCTTAGACTGCATATTACTTTTATTTATTTTTCGCATCTTCTAAAGAATATTTAAATGGGAATCGAACCCGTATTTTCTATTCTCATTAATAAAATTAAATTATTGTCTACTTGACTTAAAGTTTAATGTGATATATAGGTATTCATTGAACCAGAAAAATGTTGAACGGTGATCGAAACCGGTAGAAAAAAAAACAAACTTTGAACATAATAATTACACGGGAAATCGAACCCACGTTTAAAAGCTTCCACAACACTAAATACTATAAAATCATCAATAATATTGCAGGAATCGAACCGGCAATTGTATCACAATAAATTTCTGATCACCAAAATAATAAATCTCTGATTACCAAATCGTTCATTTATTTTCATTCAACAAGCATCTTCGTAGGAACCGAACCTACGGTTATAACATACAGTTCCTACTAGAAACGCTCACTACTGTTATAATTATCTAACAAGTGATCAATAATTCTTATTACGCTGTTTAAACTAATAAGACATAACCTTTAAAATATTCACCACGCTGTTTAGACTAATAAGACATAACCTTTAAAATATTCACCACGCTGTTTAGACTAATAAGACAAGACTAGCATCCCAAGTTCTTTTAAATAAGTATTTGAATAAAAGTTATTCAAATTTTAATGACTTAAATCCTGGTCACGCGGCATCAACTGTAACACTCTTACCCCGGGCTACATAGAATTGAATAAATATCCTACATTGTGTAATTAAATAATTTGGCCTTCTATTAAAACATGTGATCGTCTAGATTTTAAAATAAAACTATATTAGGACCCTCTACGTTGTGTAAAATAATATTGTAAACAGAATTAACCTAAACCTAATTCAATCAATAAACACGTAATAAAACATAAAAAAACCACAATCAAGATAAGACAAAATAAACAAACGAAAGTTATAAAATGGAAACGACTCACCGATAATCTCCTTAGATACCTGCACGCTCGGGAATATAAGTAGTTATAAACTAAAATAAAATAATATTCCCTACCTAATGAGTATTTAGTACAATATAATATTTGCCCTTCCTAAGTAATAATGTTCCCTACCTATATTACGTGGACGTAACACAAAGTAATGATATTCCTACCTATACCCCAACCCCGAAAGAGGTCGGTTACAGCGAGAACCTATTTGACCTTAGATTTAAATGAATATATGAACAAGAAGTTAAAATCAAATTGGTCCTTACTTTGGATGGGGTCTGACCTCAATAAGACAACCTACCCTGCTATCTTGCATCTATCCCTTTCACCTATTAGTTAACGTCATACAACACTTTGTGCACCAAATCATTTAGCAAAGTGATCAATTGGACAAGGTCATGGAAAACAAATGGTGATTAAGAGGAATATTAAGTGGTTTGTGATTTCCACTGTTAATTTCAGCACATCACAAAAGGGGTCGATTAGACTTTATAACTTCCGACACGAGTCACGTTATCGAGGATCGTTGATGCAAAGAGGGTTTGTGATTTCCACTATTAATTTAGAACATCACAAAAAAGGGGTCGATTAGTCTTTCTAACTTCCAACACGAGTCACGTCAGCGAGGATCGTAGGACGATCCTCTTACTAATTTCCGACACGAGTCACGCCAGAGAGGATCAAATGATTCGAATGCAAAAAATATTTGTTTATGTCAAGTCATTCAGTCCTGAGACACGTGAGTATACGCAGCGTCCTGCGCTATCTCGGATTCATTGATATAAATGAAATGAATCACTAATACTAACCTAAAAGTTGTGAATTCCACTAAGCAAGCATGCGAAGCGCATTTCACAAATTATACCTAACCACCGTGTGAATACCACTTAACCGATTTATAAGCACTTCGCAGGCGGATTTCTTTAATAATCACAATAACTGTAACAATCACTTGTTAAATTCCTTGAATGCTATGTGCATGACGCAACCCAATCGTACCGAGATAACACACACTTAACTATTTACGAAAATAACACACACTTAACTATTTACGAAAATAACACTCAATAAAACTAATTCAATCTCTAAACTCAAACCTTCACTTCCTAGCTACTTGTTTATTTGTCCGAACGCGCCCCTATTCAGTTCACCAACTAAGTACTTTCCTAGCTTCTCTAGTGACCGATATATCCCTAGGTTCATTTCCAACTAACCTCCGCCCCTAATACTGAAAAGACCTAAATTATCTAATACCCGCCTACAGCGATCCAAAAATTAACACTCTAATGAATTACTAAAATACCGTAACATGAAAACTAAGATCGAAAAACCAGATCTGATCTCCTTCGCGCCCCGAAGTTGACTGTCATCGCTCCTCACCCACTCTCCTACTTTCTTAACTTTACTATACTAATTTTACCCAATCAAACTAACGCGGGAAACAGTATGTTACCGCCCCCAAGCTCTATGGTTTTAAGGTTGTGTTTCGTTGCATTGTACAAATCTAACGCCGAGAATCCACTTGACAATGGGTTCTTGCACATGTTGCGAGCAGACCATTCCTTTCGAAGAAGTGTGGAAGTTTTAACAATCTAGCAAAAAATATATAGATAAAAGAAATTTATCTAAATGACCTACAGCTGCGCGCAGTTAAAATCCCAAAAGTCGCTTTTGTTTGTAACGTTTCATTGTTATAGGTAATTCTAAGATTTCAAGGAATGCAACAAAATAAGCTTTAGGCAATATCTTACATTAAAAAAAAAATGTTCATTATATTTATATATTAATTTATAGCGGCTAATATACACGCGTTACAGCACAATTTACTTTTTCAATTGGTTTTTACTGACAACTGACGAGGGCATCATGAAAGCATTGATAGCTGTGTGTAAATAACGAGGGTGCCTGATCGTCTACTCTCAAATATGGTGAATGTATGATAAGAAGTTTAGTTTTTTTTAGAATTTAATAGATAACCTCATGAGGCCATTTAACTATTGTATCTATATCTAATTGAATCATGCGACACATATCGGCAAGGTTTGTCCCAGCACTCACGGTGTATAGGTCGTCCCTGAACATGTAGGGTGTGATGTGACTCCACCTAAGCTGTTAACATGCATCAGATAGCTAATTGGCCCGCATCCAGAACCTTGCGGAACACAGCAATAAACCGTAGTTTCCTCACTGAGTGCTCCATTCCCTTGAACACGATAGGCGCGTGACTGTAGGTAGTTGCTGAACCATTCGTTCGCGGTTGCCCAACACCACATTCGCCCACTCCGTGTAAAAGTGTTTCTGTATTAAGCATATCAAATGCTTTTTTATAATCATAAAAAATCACCATCACAATCCTCTTATTTTCTAAATGTGTATTAATTTCATTTGTGATTTTTTCTAAAAGAGTATGTGCTCCCTTACCTTTTTGAAACCCATGTTGACATCTATGTATTATATTATTACGTTGTAGGTAAGATCCAATTTGGTTCACGATACATTTTTCCATAAATATATCTATACTAGACAAAATGGCTATTGGTCTATCATTAAAAACTTTACAGTCCCCCACTTTATGTATAGGATGAATGTGCTTCTTTTAATTTTTCCTAAAAACTGATTAATTTCAGATACATTTATTAAATTTGCTATGACTGGGCTCACCTTGTCAACTATTAGTTTAAGGTCGGACATTCGCACGAGGTCACTCCCAGGAGCCTTTTTTATACTCATGTCATTAATAATTTTCTCCACAGTTTTAATATCAACCGGCTGCCACCTCATACTCACGTCCGATCTCTTAGCATAGGTGTCTCTTTCTAACCATTTCTCATGACAGATGTGTTTTAGAAGCAAACTTATCACAAATTTCCTTTGTATCCCCTGATCTTAAATGCTTTGTTAACTTTTAGAGTGCCATTTATAGTTGTCAAGCATTACGACTCTCTAATCACAGTACCTCACTCAAAATGTTATATTTTTACCAAACCTGTTAGATTATAGAAACTGCATATCACCTTATTTCAAATCTAATCTCACCCAATGGCCTAACAATTGCCATTGAGTGATTACTTTGAGAGTGAGGTACTGTGATTGGAGATACAATAAAACATGCATTTAGAACAATATGATTCTGTCTAAGGTTACTTCGAAGAGATTGCTTTTAGCATTATTAGTTATTCTTTGTTTAGTTTTATGTGGTGGTCTTCCTCAATGTATTCATATATGTAGTAATAATGTTGACTTTAACATAGTATTTAATCAATTCCAGGTATTGATTCAATGATTCCTCAACTTAACCAATTGATTGAGAAGTCCGAGTCGCAGAGTGGTAGCAGTCAGGCGTTGAACCGCATGGACGTAGTAAAGGCACTCATCATGACGCCCATAGGGTCAGAGCTGCGGTTCCAAGGTGTCAACTTAGCTGGGGCAGACCTTAATAAGCTGGACTTGAGGAACATCAATTTCAAGGTTTTTATGACAATGTACTTAGCAACAAATATTGTATGTTGTAATACTTGTAATGTTTGCATAAATTAAGAATTGTAACAATTAATTGTCAAGTTTACATTTATTTGTGATTATTTAGCTTACAATCGTGTGGTGTGGTGTGTTTAATTTTTTCTACTCTATTGGTAATTTCATAAAAGGTGCCACAAATGGATCACATGGTTGAATGAAAAGAATACATGTGTGCATAAAAAATACAGGTTGAATTACAAACTACATTTATGGACCGCACACACAATCATAAAATATGTGATATCTAGGTTCATTCAATCTGTGCTTGGCATCTGTCTGTGGACAAAATATAATGGCATCGCTCCTTTACACTATCGGCAATTATCGTTGATGGTCTGATCGTCTTTAATCGACACGATAATCATGCGAGCATCCATATGATCGCGAATGATCGGCGATCGTATCGGCAGCTCAATGCACCACGCGGCGTGACCCTTTGATGCGTGCCCGAAAAACCGACACACCACGGGTCGCGGACGATCATCGGCGATCATGAAAAATGATCGGCGAATACCGCCGAGTATGCCTTCTTATGCCTTCTGCACTATCGTGCTCTCCATGAAGCCGCAACACAAACACTGCAGGACAACCGTACTTTAGAGTGTGATAGAAATACATCGAGATCACTTTAACATACAGTTGCTTCCCGCAGAGTTGTCGGCAAACACCAAGCATTTGGATGCGGAATAAAGGTTATTTTTTTACACTTTCAGTATGCAAACCTGTCCTATTGCAACCTCAGCGGCGCTAACCTCTCTAACTGTTGCTTGGAACGCGCAGACCTATCACATGCCAACCTAGAAGGTGCCCAGCTTATTGGGGTGAAAGCACTGTGTGCTAACATGGAAGGTAGGATAAAATAATATTATTTTATTATACACGGTGCCCGGGAAGATTGCGAAAGATTTTAACCACGCATTCCTGAGGTCATAAGGAGTAATAAATGGGTATGGCCGAGAAAAATTGTACATTTTGAAAAAAAGTCAATGTCCCTCTCACTTAAATAATCATAACCTTCTTGTATTTTTATTTTTAATACCATGGAAGGGTATATCTGATCCGGAGAATGTTTGATGCATATATATTTTTTTATTTAAGTCAATTAACATTTCCTGCTAATAAAGTGTATTTTTTTTGGAAACGATTAATTTTCGCGTTCATACAAAAATTCGGAAAAATCCTACTTAATTCCTCCTTCATAATAACATTAATGATTTTCATATTATTATGCGTCATTGATTTTGTTATTTATCTATTTTAGCGCTGCAACTGTAATCATAGCAGAGAGTTCATCATCAATCACTACGTTTTAAGAGTCGGCACTCTCAAAGAAGGTTCGTGCCTAGTTATGAACGTACTTTGTGCCGTGCCGACCTACAAATACTTACAACCACAGACTATAAAGGCGTACATTGCGCCAACCCACAAAATACTAACAACCACAGATTATAAAGGGTACTTATGTCAAAAAAGAAACGTTACGGATTGACACTTCCATTACCTACAGTTTATCGATATCGATAAAAGTGCTACACGTGCTGCGGGGGTTAACTATACCAGTAAATTACGAGTATTAATAAAATTAAAATAAGCTGACTGATAGAAATGCTTGACTTTATAAACTCACTCACTTAATCCGTTACAAAAAATTTTTTGTACAATAACGATAAAATTCAAAATTCACACTTCAAAATATATATATAAGAGGGGCGTTCTATAAATTCTCGGTATTGGTATCTTGCAAACTTTTTTAGTAAACTTCTTAATACTGGCCGCTGAGAATCATTCATTGACAGTAAAAAAAAGTAAATTTCAAGCCCACACGTTCTTTTGTTTTTCTGCTACTGCAATAGAAAATATTCAAAATAAATTCATTAGACGGAAGACAGCGGATTCTATTGAAACTCGACGCAAACTTGACGCGTAGGGAAATTAGAGATCAAATATTTCTTTCCAAAATTCTAAACGGCTCGATAGACTGACAAAATCTTCTCTCTTGTAGACTCGTTGCGATACCCTAATAGGAGAACCCATTAGTTAAATCTTTTTTCAGTTCCATTTTCTGGTATAGATAGATAGATTCATTAATTCGGCTATTAAAAAAAACAAAAAAAAAACACACGCATTTGACAAAATAAAAACAAAAGTAACTTATTTATAACTAATTAAAATTAAAATGAGATAGCCGAAACGGAGTGCTGGCTCAGCATGTGCTGTGGCACGGAGCCGCAGCGCTGATTTTCAGCTGGACCCGTAAGAGATGGTAAGATATATGCAAAGAATAGATTTCTAATAAGAGCGTGTAAGAGTCATAATGAAAGGTTCATGGACACTGACATTTTCCACTTGTCTCTACATAAATTTGTTAATGCAATAAAAACAAAAACAAAACATTGAATAAGATTAAGGAATAGTAATACATAAAATATCACGAGAGAAAAAATTGTGTAAATAAGTATTTTAAGTAAGATTCATTATTTTGGAAGAATACTAGAGTGTAATATTTATGTATTTATAAGTAACAATATGTAGTTATAATATTTATAGATGTGTAAATATGTATGTAACAGTGTAATATTTATACGGTCTTATCACTTAATGCATGATCAAGAGCTTATAAAATTAAATAAAAAACAATCTTAGTTTATAAGTTCAGCTATAGTAACAACTGTAATTAATCCAGTCGTGGAAACTGTTTTGGCCAATGTTCTTGCTACAATGTGTTAACTACAATGTATAAAGTGCTGTTTGTTTCCTAGATAAATAAATAAATAAATAAATAATTAAATATTATTTTGCATAGAAGTCATCTATTATAAAATAAATGTTTTAAAATACAAAAACTCGCCTTCAAAAATGCAAAAAATAACTTCATATATAATGGTAGATGGGTATGGAGATGGTCAGTCCAAAATATTCGGCTTATGGATTAAAATATTGTTGGACGCCGACTTCACTTGGACCTACTTATCATTATATAAGAAATTTTCCGTTTTTGAAGGCGTGTTTTTGGTTTTTTTAACTTTTATTTTATGTTATACTTTTTAGTGATCCTCTTTATTGCTGTTATGTAGTCCCACTTCTCAATTAATGAGAAACTATAGACCATTTCAAGCTCTTTGAAATAGGATCATCAGTTTCATTTCACAATATAAGTATAGTACTTTTCAACAGCAATTGCACGAGTTACAATGAAAAATACCGAAATCGCTATAGATGTGCCATTGTTATTTGAGGAGTTCCCTTTGTTTCTCCAAGATCCCATCATCAGATCCTGACATGTTGACAATGACCAACTAGAAACTATACCCATTCAAACGACGAAAAAAATCAAATCGGTCCAGTGGTGGAGTAATCGGAGAACAAACGTAAAAAAACCGACGAATTGAGAACCTCCTCCTTTTTTAAGTCGGTTAAATAAAATATGGCGCATTTCGCCCCCCTCACTTAACTCATTCCGGGACTGAGTCGTCAACGTGACAAAATGGCCAGTGGACGAATTGTTAATTGGTCATAAAGTACGAGTGTCAAAACGTACAAATGTCAAAACGTATAACACGAAATGGCCACAATGTTGTGGTGACAAATAATGTCATTGCTAAAATGTATGCGGTTTCGAATGTGTATATGACAAAATGTCCAAAGCATTAATTGTCTCATGGTCATAAAGTAAAAATGTCAAAAGGTCCAAATGTCATAATTATTCAGTGAGAATTTGAATAAGTGCCCAAATGTATACAGTGTGTGGCCCAAAACCGGGGATAATATTAAAAACAGGGGCTCTATAGATAGATCACCGGTAATTACATTATAATGGTCTTACCTAATTAAAATCAACACTTAACTTTCAGTTTTTTCCTAACAAACTTAATCGCATATTCAATGTAATGCAAACACCACTAAATCTACCGCGTGTTGACAATGGCACCCTGTACTCAGACATACTGCTTACCAAGTGACTAAGCGACGATATCGCGACGGGAAAATACATTACCTACGATTTTTAACTTTGTAGGCTGTTTTCTCCAAAATTATAGACTTTGTAATATTAGATTCTTGTGATAGTTAATTGAAATGTTCTAAAGAATCCCTATCCCGGTTTTGGGCCACACACTGTATATTACTTACCGTGCAAATGACAAAATGCTTGTGTATTTCCGAAACTAAACGTAAGAACGTATTATCCGTTTTTGGGATCAAAGTATAAAAAAAAACATTTACAAACTGTACATACCGTACCGTGTGATATATCAAATGAGAAGGCTTATTGTGAGTGTCTCAGTTTATAAAATATTATGTTTTTTTTAATTTATTGAATTTTTTTAACCACTCCCTTAAGTAAAAGCGCGTGATTATCGAGTAATAATGGTAAATTGGTTCGTTTGGTTGTGTTTACATGTTTGCCAGTTTGAATTGGCACAGACTATACTTACGAATAGCACTACATGGAGTTTATTGAAATCTGTGGGTTTTATAAACAAAAATAAACATTTAATTTTAATTAAAATATTTAATAGCGTAAGAAGATCTTATAACAAAAACTACTATTCTCTTAAACAATTAAAAAGGTTCAAACTTAAACATTACCTACCATGACACCTACACAATAAAATAGCAAACTTAAACATGAGCATTTCCCCTAAGTAAACATTGTTAAAACATTATAAAATTAACCCTAAACGTTATAATTATTTTGATTGCGTTTTAATTTTATAATGCACTTCAAAAAAAAAATTACAGTAATTTCGTTGTTTTCTATTTGCCGTAATAATTGTTTGAGTTTTCTGTCGAACAGAATGTCACATTTTCGTCGTTTCGCATTTTGAAATAGCATGTCTTTCATTTTCGACTCTTGATAAATAGCTTCCTTACGCAGTAAATGTATAAATACATATAACCTTTGCTTACATCTTAGTCTTTTATTTAAACGGTTATGCCAACCTTCCAACGCATTATTCGTACGGTGTCGCTCTTTGGCACAACTTATTTCTGCCAACTGATTCTTACCTAGCCATTGTTTCATGAAATATTCTTCGAATCTTTCAATACCGGTAGTTGTTTCGATTACAGTATTCATAATAGCAGTCCATCCGTCCAAAATGAGGTCTGCTGGTAACATAGGTAAATATGACGCCAGTTCTGTTACTTTTCGTCCTTCTTTAGTTTCGTTTAGCTTAAGATTCTCACATTTCCTCCACACAGCTCTATTGAAATGAAAGAAGCATCCGCTTACTTGACATTCTTCGTAGACCTCTTTTACAGCACTTATTTCTGCTTTCTCAAAATCTGTTTTGTATTTCTTTATATTTATACCCAAAACACATTTAAGGTAGGAGAATAGACGTATATATGTGTTTGTGTTTTTATTAGGCAGCAGTGCGTAAAGCAATGGAATTACAATCGTTTGTTCTTCAGTGCTGTTCACGTCTATGTGGATTGTAAACAGTTGTTTAAATGGTAAAGGTGCCGCCTTAAAAGCCCCGTCGCCAAAAAACATTTTTTCGCCAGTTCCAGATTTAAGACTCACGGCGTAGTTAGTTCAAAAAAGTAAGATTTTTTCTTCTTTGCCATCTTCCGAAAGTAAAAAATTGCGTTTTAAAATAAGTGGCATCTCCACATTTTCAAGTTTGTTAAATGATATTGTAGCAACGTCCAAATACTGTTTTCGAGCTCTGTAAAGTGATCTCTCTTTATTTATTTTTTAAACAATGGAGTCTCGGTAGAATCATCAGAGTCCAAATTTTCTTGTGTATTGTAGCATTCTTCAAAAATTTGCTGCACCGACTCGTAGCTTTCACAAACTTTTTTCATGCACTCTTGATTTGCAACGTAATTTTTATTTTTATTTGCCGATGGTTGGCAAGTGTGCATACTTTTTCGCAGAATTTTCGTTTTTCTTGGGTCTAATGTAATGTAATGTAATTGAGGCACCACAAGATAAGCGATTTACACATTTCCATAGTGTACTACCTCCAACATTGTGTAAACTTAGATTGTATCTATGAATACCGAGTAGTATCGTTTCTTTCCCTTTCAGCGTCTTGCTAAATACGATTTCCTCTTGTTCTTCTTCCATTTTCTCACAAAATGAACAGCGTAAAGTGAGCAATGACAGGAAGTTTTAGCCTTTTGAAGACATGACATTCTACTGATTTTGTTTTATATTAAGTGCCCACCGGCCAGTACTTATTGATACTTGAATAGTAATCAATCATACGTACATAGGTACCTATTTGGATTAGGTATATTTTGACACCTGTTTATTTTGAAACTTGTACATTTTAACACTTACACATGCTGTCGCTTTGGCATTTTGGCACTTGGTTATACACCGTGTTTTTTTTGATTTACGATAACTTTAAGGGAACGTTCTTTAGGTCAAACAAAGTTAATTTCCCGAAGACAGACAAATGATAAGTCTAACGGTTTTAAAGATATTTAATATTTAAATTTAATCATTTAATCACGTTAAACTAGCGTAAAAGGCTCTTAATTGATAACAACAATTTTCTTTTAATACTTATGAGTAAAGAGTTTCCAATTGTTAGGTTTGTATACGCGTCAATTTAAAGTGACAATCTTGTACCTGTCAAGTGTTATCTTTACTTGTGTGTGTCTGTCACGCCAACATAGACGTATTTGACACTGATTATTAGTTAACTCTAAAGGCCCTTTTAGAATGACCAAAGATAAAAGATTTCATTATTTTGTTCTAAACTGAAAAAAAAAATTTTTTTGGAATACTTATTTAAAAATCTTATCTACCAATTAGTTTCTATGGATATACCTAGTAATATGCCGAAGTTATCGTAAATCAAAAAAAACACGGTGTATTTACACTTGCGTATTTTGACACCTATTTATTATGAAACTTGTACTTTAAAGCTAGCTATTCTTTAGACTTGTTTAATAAATGAGTAATAAGGAAAATGGACGAAATGAAAACACAAATACTCATCGCAAATTTTTAATTACATCAAATAATTCCAAAATTAACGTGTAACGCCACTAGTATTTACACCTACTAAGACGACGTGTTATTCAATTCTCGATCTTGCTATCGGTATCCATTCATGAATTCATGAAAAACAGGAATTTAATCTCGGACACAAATACCACTGTCATAAACTTTCATTGTTGTACGTGGTCTCCCACATGTACACGGCAATGCACGAACGAACGATTCACAATTTAACCAACATTTGTTAGCCGCATTGATTGCAATGTTTCAATTGATTTGTGAACTCTTAGATATTATTTATAATAACATTTTCTACATCTTCTTTGCCCCGCGGCGACTTCAACAGCTACTACCGCGGGGATATGGCGTTTCCACAATGAATTGAAGTGTCAAGTATACACCGTGTTTTTTTTTGATTTACGATAACTTCGGCATATTACTAGGTATATTTATTTAATTTTGACACAGTTGCTTCCCGATTTTATTCATCAAATTAATATGTGTGACAAAACGTTAAGTAAGGCTTATGTAGAAATAACAATTAGAGTGGTATCTCTAACAGAAGTAAAAAAAATATATTCAAAATGTTGACTTACCTGTTTTTTGCGTAAGTATTAAAGATAAAGAGTTGGGTTTTGCTTAGAACATGTATTAGATTAAGCTTAACAAAATGGAAAAAAAATGGTTTATTTAACTTTATTCGTTTTAGAGAAAAACCGTATTAAATTAATTTGGTTTTTTTTTCTACGGAACCCTTAAGTATTTTACAACCAAACTTGGCACAATTTCACTATTAGATGTAAGTAACTGTAGAAAAAAGAACCAGTCCATTATCACAAAAGGGCACTTTTCCTTCCCTTATCCTGCTACGGCCTTTGGTCAGAGTACGTATCTTTATGACTTTTCATTTAAGAATTTAAAACTATTTGATCCTGTTGAAAACTGAAAAAATAAAACTGAAAAAATAAAACTGAAAAATAAAACTGAATCTTTGAAATAAAAGTAATGTAAATAATTTTCAAAATGACCACCTTCATGCTCTATACAAAGGTGTAACCTTGTGCGTATCTGACGATTTAAATTGAATTCGGTAGCACGCATGTCATCAGCTACTTCCCGAATTCTTAAAAGTAAATCTTCCCGTGTATGAATAGGTTTTGCATATACACGCTCTTTAAGAGTTCCCCAGACGTAAAAGTCCAGGGGCGTTAAATCCGGAGACAGAGGACACCAAGCAAGGGTTGGGCTACCGCGTCCAATCCACCGCCCCGTGAAATGGTTGTTTAAATATTCGCGTACGCGAAGAGCAAAATGTGCAGGTGCTCCATCATGCTGAATCCAATAAAGTCAAAAGTCAAAAGTCAAGGTTCTTTATTCTTCAATTTAGGCATAATATAATGCACCTATGAATGTCAAAAAGCATTACCACCGGTTCGAAAAATAAAACCTTTGCCCTGAGAAGAACCGGCGTAAGAAACTCGGCAAGGTATATTTTTTTCAGGAAAAAGGTTTACATCATTACATAATAATTATAAATAGTTTACAATATCACAGTATTTTTGCACAGTAGGTGCACCTTTTTTAAGCGTAGGTAAATTTATGCGTAGATTACTCATGCAGGACGGACGACTCACTGCCAAACATGAGTGTGTTCGTAGTGTTTCTAATGGTACTTCTTCGAAGTAATCCATAGAATGAAGAGATTGTAAAAATTCCAAGTAATTTTCACCATTCAGTCTGCTTGGAATTTCTACAGGACCTATGAGCTGATTGTTTAAAATTCCTGCCCACATATTAACAGAAAACTCATGCTGGAAGGAAGTTTCTCTGGCTAGTTTCGGGTTGTGCTCAGACCAATGATGTAAGTTTTTAGAATTAACTATTCCTGCTCTTGTAAATTGTGTCTGGTCCATCCACAATATTTTCCCGATGATATGTGGATCTTCTGTCAAAAGTGCGTTCGTTCGTTGGCAGAATGCAATCCGTGAAAAGTTGTCGTGTGGCAAAAGGCCTTGCACTTTGCGATAATGGTATGGATGTAGACCATACCGCTTCCAAATTCTCCAAACTTTATCGTGACTTACGTTGTAAATACGCCCTACACGTCTTGTTGACAAGGTCGGATCTTCTATTATTAAGTTCATGATCCCGTCTTCATCCTGCACTCTTAAATTAATATCTCTTTCGTGAGGAGTTTTCTGTAAGCCCAGTTCTCTAAATCGTCGGTGTAACTGTAACAATAATAATAACGGTTTGTTCAACATAAAATAAGAACTAATGAATGAAGGAATAAAGTAATCAATTAGAGATACTTACATTTATGAATGTATGAGGGTTAGGTGTCCGTCGGTCGGGATAACGCCGCCTGTATTCCCGTGCTGCTTCAGAAGCGTTGCCGTTACATAGGCCGTAAATAAAATGCATCTCAGCTTCTTCTTCAGGACGGAAATTATAACGTGGCATTTTTTTTAATTATTACTATGATTCAATTCAATTCTATTCCTACGACAATTCCGTGACATTGTCACTTTAGATTGACGCGTATACAAACCTAACAATTGGAAACTCTTTACTCATAAGTATTAAAAGAAAATTGTTGTTATCAAATAAGAGCCTTTTACACTAGTTTAACGTGATTAACTGATTAAATTTAAAAATTAAATATCTTTAAAACCGTTAGACTTATCATTTGTCTGTCTTCGGGAAATTAACTTTGTTTGACCTAAAGAACGAAGATTGGGGGCAACGTCGTACGGTGATATGTAGGACAGAGTTCAAGATAGTTTTAACCTCTGCACCACTGCGAGTCCACTTGAAATGAGAAGTAAGATGCCAGATACGCGAAATAAGTCCAAGTCTTCTATTACTGTGCAACACAAAGGCATAAAAAGCACTAATCACTATCAGAAAAGAACTTTGAACACCTAACACAAAACAAAACAAAAACAAATACAAAACTAAAACAAATTACACATCCGCCATCTCTTAACGTTGCTAATGCCCTCGATTTTCTTACACGTTGTGAAAAAAACATGCTGACAGTTGATACGTAAACAATGAGAGAGACAGAACTGGATTCCACTTCAGTCAATTAGATCTCGCAACGTCGCAATCATAAAGGTGTTTTAGTGTGGAGATTTCGTAACAACTTTTTAATACAAAAATAGAATTATTTCAAAAACCAAGCCGAATCCAGCCTACATTATAGGACATTTTTATCTTGAAATATGACCAGGAATACTCTGTTATTATCTTTCGCAACCCTCCCGGGCACTGTGTATACAGGTAGTACCAGAACTAACTTCAAAACCAATACTGGGATTGTATTCCCTAACAGTAATGATTGTTTGTCAATGTATCTTCTTTTTAATTAAAAAAGGATGTTTGTATGTTGGTACTTTATGTGTTCCTAAGCCATTAATCCGTTTGTGATGAAAATTTGGTGGGATCTTCTGTTTATGCTCTCGAGGGTTCCGTGGTTATGGGGCATTGCAACGCGTCCCGGGTGCAGCTAGTGTTATAATGAAATATTGTTATGTTGACTATACTACATTTTTGGAAAGCCACATCCATCAATCGATTATCTCTATGCCAATGTAATTTTTTTCAGGGGCCAATCTGAAGGGCTGTAACATGGAGGATCCTGCTGGAGCCCGGGCAGTTATGGAATCAGTCAATTTAAAAGGTCTCGTGCATTTTTGGTTTCAGTCAACTTAAACATAGCTTACTTCATTACTTACTTCGTTTATCATAGAATAGGTAATAGTATAACGTAACGTATAACAGACAGAATGATCACTCTCGAGCAAAACCGGTGTTTAGGAACAAAATGATTCCAAATCATACCTTCTCTCTCTGACGTTGCTCTTTCGTGTACGATAGGGTTGTCTGTGCGTCATCCGCGTCACCCAATAACCATGCAGAGAAGCAAAGAGAACGATCACAATAATCTGGGCCCAAAATTTTGGGAGCGGCTTTTGACAAGTTGTAGGGCGAGAACAACACTGTTTATCGATGTTATAGACAAATCGATAGTTTATTTATGTATGTCTTTATTAAATAAAACCTAATTTTTTCCAATGGTACGTACTCTTTCCAGCGGTCGATGATGAAAAACGTCCGAAAAATCGAAAATACTTATCCGTTTAAATTGCTTTATTGAAATCAGTATAATTACGAAAACCCTTATATTTAATAACTTGAGAAAAGATCCCTCTGGGACCACTTAACGTTAGGTGGCTTGTTTGCCGTTTGCCTACCCTCTGATATAATAAAATAGACAATATTATTTTATAACTTTCCGATATTTCGAACTTTTTTTCATCATCGATCGCTGAAAACAGTACGTATCAATGAAAAATTTCAGGTTATATTTATTAAAGACATAAATCAATAAATAAACTATTTCTTTGTCGATAACGTCGATAAATAGCGGTGTTCTCTCCCTACAACTTGTCAAAAGCCGCCTTCCGGGCGATGCGATGCGCTGCGGACTGCTAGTCGCAACCTATTTTGATTATAGTGGAGTCGCCGCGTGACAGCCGAGGATACCTAAACTGCAGAGTGAACTCCCCCTGTTTTTATGTACAGTCAAGTGCAAACATATGTATCGAAAGAATCGTCGCATAAATAAGTTATGCAATGCTTATTACACTGGAATAAGGTGCATTGGGACTTGTTTTTGAGATGCTGCGTTCTGCCATATCTTTAAGCTCGATGCAATTATATTTAAACGTAAAATTATGTTGTATCGCGCGTGTTTGTGAATATACACTTCTATCCTATCCTACAAATATTATAAACGTATACCGAAGTGTGATGAAACCTAATCGTGAACGCCTAAGTTAAACAATCCTTTATTTTTGTTACAGGAGCAAATCTTGAAGATAGCAATATGTCGGGTGTCAACTTGAGGGTGGCAACACTAAAGAATGCCAACCTTCAGAACTGCGTACTTAGGGCTGCGGTTTTGGCCGGTGCCAACTTAGAGGTGAGAGGAGTTTTACATCTATCAAGGTTTATTTCTGTCTTAGACCGCGAGATAGGCCGCGAATGAGAGATAAATATAATTATTACTACTATAGTCTGTCTCTTTTTAGCTGCCTTTCGGGTAGTCTGGGACAGGCGAACTCAGAAATAGTCGTGCTTTGAATTTAGTTTTAGAAATAGACGGCAACGAAAGTAGCTCAATGGACAGCGATTAAAAGAATCTGTGTACGACTATTCTCAAAATATACGTGTATTAAATGGACACATGCGAACGCACGACGATCCCTTACTTTTGCTTCTAACTTTACTTACATTTGGAGCTAACCGAGATTTTAATAAAAATAATTTATCTATGGTTATTTTATTTCAGTGCTGTGATTTATCCGGTAGTGACCTGCATGAAGCGAACCTCCGCGGTGCCAACCTTAAGGACGCGGCTTTTGAGCTCATGCTGACTCCCTTACACATGTCCCAGACTATAAGATAAACTTATTGTGATTTTACCCTATTTATTTAGTAAATAACTTATTTATATGCATTTTTATTACTTTACCTTCCTTAAAACTTCTGTAAACTGGAAATAATTTGGTAATTTGTGCAACTCATACATGATCTGATCACATAAATTATGTTTTGGTAGGCGCGAGACTCGGGAAATGTTTGGGAATGAATAAGACTAGCACAAAGTTATACATTAAACTGAGATGTACCGTTCTCTGTCTAATGTAATATGCCCGCTTCATATTACATTAGACGGTTTTTCTTAAAATTGATTTCAAAAATGCTTTTAATTCGGTCAATCGTGGTGCCCTTCTAGCAGCTATTGAAAAGGCACTTCCAGAAATATACACCTATTTGTGGCAATGCTATGGGGCACCTTCAAAATTACTTTTTGGGGACAAAATTATTTCATCGTGCAAGGGTTGCCAACAGGGAGACCCCCTTGGTCCTGCCATATTTAGTTTAGCCATTCATCCGATTATTTCAGATCTAAATTCAAAATTTAACCTTTGGTACCTTGATGACGGATCTCTTGGCGGAGATGGATGCCTTAACAGTATTTCAAGATCTGCAAATTATCATTAACAAAATTTCAGATATTGGTCTATCACTAAATTTCACAAAGTGCGAAAGTTATCTACCCGATACGCCGATCTACGCAGTCATGCCCAACATTTCGGTCCACTCTAATACCTCTCTGACTCTTCTAGGCTCCCCAATTTTCGACGAAACCATTAATCCCATCATAAATTGTAAATTAAATCATTTTAAAAACACTTTAGATATTTTGTTTTAAATGAACCCCCACATGGCATTGTTTATCATTCGGTTTTGTCTTTTTACTCCAAAATTTATGTATTTGCTACGAAGTTGCCCCATTTGGAAATTTCCCTCTATCATGGCTGCTATCGATAATTCTTTTCAGGAAACTTTCTCTTAATTATTAAATACCCAGTTTGACAAAAGGCCTTGGTCTCAAGCGGTTAGCCCAGTACGTTTCGGTGGACTGGGTATTCGTTGCTTATCAAGTGTAGCTCTTCCGGCGTTCCTGTCTTCTGCTTATGGTTCGATGTCTCTCGTCAGTATTATATTAAATCTTCCACAGATACTTGACGAACGAACGAACGAACCTGGTGGAGGCCAGGGATGCCTGGTGTGAATCATGCCCTGAAGTCGATATGCCAACGCATAAACATGTTCAAAGAGCCTGAGCCTGCCCTCGTCAATAGTCCGGACGATTCAGATAGCGCCCGTCTTCTCGCTGTCACTGCTAGTGAGTCGGACCATTGGCTCCACGCCCTTCCCTCTCGCCACATAGGTACAGTCCTGGATTCATGCTGCTTGCGAATATATCAATCTGCTTGCGGCTTGGACCCAAGATCTGTGTGGTGTGCCCCATTCTTGCACCTGCGGCAAGGAGGTGGATGAGCTTGTTAGACATGGTCTTTCTTGTTCGAGAAGTGCCGGCCGCTTGTTCCGCCACGGCTCCATCAATGATCTGATCCGTCGTTCGCTTGCCACCGCCTCTGTACCTGCTGTCTTAGAACCAGCTGGTATGATCAGAGACGATGGTAAACGCCCCGACGGAGCTACATTGGTGCCGTGGAAGCTTGGTAGGGCTCTGGTGTGGGACGCAACTTGTGTCGATACTTTTGCCCTATTACACATACAAGCAACCCGAAATCAGGCCGGCGCAGCAGCTGATCGGCACAGACCCTCAAGCGTTGCAAATATTCGTCATTAATTAATGATTACGAATTCGCGGCGCTTGCAGTGGAAACTCTGGGACCTTGGTCTGCTGACATGGAACTTTTTATAAAGACCCTGTCTGCCAAGCTTATCGACGCCTCCGGGGATCCCAGAGCTGGCGCTTACCTCTTCCAAAGGATCCCCCCCACATTGAGAGAAGAGAGTTCCTTCTAGCTTCGGTCTTGATATAATTTAAACTTGTAGATTGCTAATATTTAGGCCATGTTAAGAATCTAGTGAAGTATGCGACGCGTAAGATGAATTGAACTTAGAAAAGAATAGGTAACTTGAATTACGTCTCGTATTTTATGCATCTCTTTCCGTAGGCAATGAAGAAAATAAATAAAACCAATATTTATTTTTTAATTTCTAGGGAACGTGACATTAATTCGAGCTTATAATTATTATTATTTTATTATTACATGATTATTACTCACTTCAAGGTGTCTTCCCACTACACCGCCACACCATGACCGTACTATGAACGTATCAGGCCCGGAAGGTAATTAGTATTACAATGTTGGTCGGTGACAGAACGGTGTAGTGGGTGGGCATACTCTAATACTTTTTAATACAAAGAATACTTTTTTTCTGACACGTTTCTATTACAGTCATGGTATGATACGATGTAGTGGGAATACACCTTCAATGAAAAGTTTGGGTGAGGGCCATCCGTATTCAAAGCGGAGGCGGCGCGGTGCGGATGTTGCGGAACGTTCACATGCTAAAAACCGTTTCCAAAGACAGCGGAGGCGTTTTTATATGTAAACACGACGCACCGTGCCGCCTCTTTCTCAGTTCGCTTGTGGCTCAAATGTTAATAAGTTTTTTTTTTTCTATTACCGAGACATAATGACATAATGGGATCAAGTAAAGCCTAATCTGCTTAAAGTGCTTAATTATTATTTCCCAGCTTCGACAATATAATAATTATTATTATACCTAAGGACTGGCCTTACTTCCGCGGACTTCTCTCTCTGCCGAGGTATAAGATCAAAATTTGTGTATAAAAACAACCTTCTTTATTCGTTTATTGGCATTTAAGCAGTCAAAGTCGTTTTCGAAGCGTGAAGAGCTCCATAAAAATGCCCTGCTGTGCCGTTTTTAGTGTATAAATACGGTAAAATCAATCAAATACATCAGTTTGAAAATTATCTATAAATAACATTTCACTAGTGTGTTTTTTTTCTAGCGTATTTGAACATTTTTATGTACCTATAATTGACATCAGTGTTAGAAAGGAGGGAGGGGGTGCTATTGTTATCTCTCTTAGTTCGTCGGAATCTAAACTGGAACGAACTAATTTCCTAACTAAATAAACAATGTAATGCAAACTTTTGCATATTAATGTAATTCCAATGACAATACAATTGGTCAAGCGAGTTCGAACACCACTCAAGACGACAGTTTCTGAAGCGTCTAGCGTTTTTAAAACTGGTGAACGCTAAGTTCATGAGTCATATGTATGTAGTGTTACATCACCTCCCCCAAAAAAACAAACAGACTTTTGTGTTTAAGAAGTTGTGCCAATTTTTACTTTGAAAATCGAAGTTCTAAAATACGTTATATAGCTTCATCCCTTTCTCTCGATTTAGTTTTATTTGACGAGTGACAGGGACTCGGCACTCGAAGTTTCAAATTTAGTGATTCATGGTGGTAACTATACTGTTAATTATATAAATGGTCTAAAAAAACGCACGCACGTTTCTATAATTTATACAATTTTCTTTATTTCAAAAAGTTATATTAATATAACGCGGATAACCAACGCACTAATCTAATTGCTTTGGTCAATATTTTTTACTTCAAATGTAATTATTATTGTATGTGATTGCATGTATAACAACATAACAATGTGAATCAATCTTATTTGTAATTGAAAACCAACTTTTTCCTTAACATTATGGTAGCCCTGCGCTTTGCGTCTCGAAGTTGGTTGCATTTGTTTTTTATTCGCGTTCTATTTTTGTGTGTGACGGTTCCGTTCTTTGCCGTCCGGCGGAAAAGGATTATAATTACTAGATTATTTTGATGATTATCGGCTAGATCCGCGAATTATTTGCAAAATACCTCCCGATTGCGATATATCTTAAAGATGCAGAACGGAGACGACAACCCGGCGGTCACTGATGCACGTAAGTTTCACATTTTGTTGTCAAAAATAGTGGAATAACAATCATCGTAATCGACTGTTTTCTTAGCTATTTTAGTAAAAATGCCGCATTCCTAAGGTATTTAACCAAGTACGAATCGATTTACTGACTATTTTAATCCAATTTAGATGTACCCTCATTTTGTATACTGTTGAGTCTCCTTGAAAAAGTTTGAATAAGAAAACGATTGTGCGTTGTCTAATTATCAGTGCATTCATTTTCACTTGCATTTGATTGTTTCGTGCACTGATCGGAGCGATTTGGTTTGGTTTCGCGCTTGCAATTGATATTGTAGGTAGCTTAATTGGAGTGTGAAACATGACTCACATACTTGATGGCCACCTGCAATGAAAAAAAATTATACGGATATTTCATTGGAATAAATTTCGTTAGATGAACGTTTGTGATTCTCCCGCTGTTTTAAAGTGGAGAAAATTGTTTAAGTGCATCCAGCCTAGTACTTACTTAACCATAATTCATTTTAAATTCTACCTTCAATCTACTGAAAACAAAAAAGAAAAGGACAATATTTCTTCAATATAAATAGCGTTTGGTCACTTCCCGCCCACTCGAAAATTTATTGGTTCTTTGTTTAATTGCTTAAGTGGATAGAAAAATGCTTCAGCATTTTGTATTAAAAACCTAAAAATAAATGTCTTCTATTTCTATTCATAGAAAAGGGTGACCAAGCTGGCTCAACTGACGGTAAGTGGAGTTGAACAATTGAGGTTTTTGGGTTAAATATTTCAAAAAGTAGATAATAACCATAGATTCCATTATTTTACTTTTACTTTCATCAATTTTTTTATTTTAAGTCTTAAATCGCTGAAGCTTTGAACGTCTGGGACATATTTTTAAATACATACACATACACAAACCACGTTGTGTGTCCTACGCTGTGACAGATATTGGTGGCACAATTGGCAGTATGTTGGTATTACTAGGGGCGGGCTGTCTAGCTGGAAAGGGATGACTCCTGTTAATGTCAGTCTAAGTTGAATTATATTCTAAGATATGAAAGACTAGTATTTGTAAAATACTGCCAAGTGCGTCCGTAAAATAGTTGTTGCTATTTTACTAGCATTCCTCATTATGCTTCTTTTGAAAAGGGCTCTAACCAAAACAAAGTAATACAATTTTATGCATAGGCATCACACTCACATCACACTAATTGATCTATGAAAAATGCATACTCATTTAAGCATAAACTTCAGTCCAGTTTAAGTTTAACATATCCCTACGGAATCATAAGTTATGGTTGATAAATAGGGAAATTTTTATATTAAATAGCACTTTAGTGGGTAGGAAAATAAATCTTCAGTAATGATTGAAATAACGAGGGTTAACAGGAGGGTTAACAGTAATTTCCTCGTTCCCTTATTACATTTTCCTACCTACTTCCTACTATATTAGATATTTCTGTGTATGTAAGCAGTATATTAGAAATTATATACCTTGTTTTGAGGTTAACTTATCAAACTTGTGGAGTTTGTTGGAGAATTCTTAATATAGTGCATGTTTTGTTAGAATAATCAATAGTATTGCGCTCAACTCCATCCACGATGTAGACACAACTTGTTTTTGTCTATTCCCTCGGGGACTACCCAATTTTCAAGAAACTATTATCATAAGTCATTCCGTTGCGTTCAAGCTCTCTCCATATCGAAGTTAAGCGTATACCTGTTCTTTCGAATTCGTAATATTACTGCACATTAAGGGTGCGGCTCCACTGAGGCAGAGCTGTGCCAATAATAACCGATAGAATCTAAGCTAACGTGCGCAAGGCGCGCTCGACGTGACCGCACGCGCCTTCTGTTGGTTAATATTGGCACAGCTCAGCTGGTCTCTGCCTCAGTGGAGCTGCACCCTTAGAAACCTTAATTTCATATTACCCTCCTTTTTGGGTAGTCTGGTCTGGTAGGTATGAAATTTTTTACCAACAGTACCGTCCTTTTTTGGGTAGACTGGGAGGTATGAAAACAAACTAACGAGTAGGGGTGGGTATCCTAAATTATCCATAATTATTTTATTTATTAACAGTTTAGTATATTTAGAACCCCAAAAAAGAGAAGTTTTCCTTTTAGCAAGACTGAGTAGAACTATCTTTTATTGAATCCAAGCTACTTATTTTTATACATTTAAATTTCATTAAATTAGTGTTCTGGCACCCAATTTTTATTTTTATTTTTAATAATGGGCACTTATTAATTTTCATTAAAATTTCTAATGTAAGAATTAAAACAGTTTATTTTCGTGACATTTTACTGTCAAAATGTAGTGATAAACAATTGATTTTTATTATATTACATTCTCAAGAAATCTCATTTTTCAAGGCATAGTCGACCCGGAAGATTTTTCTAGAATGACTTGTTGCTTAGTTCAACAATTCCAATTCATTTGGACTAGATAATGAATTGAATGTTTGCTATCTGCTAGACATTGTCCAACACATTTTTCTGGAATGACGACCTGTAACTATTTCAATAATTTAATTTATTTCTATTGTAACCTGTACATAATAACTTTAATGTAAACAAAAGCATGTCAGGTGTACACTTGTATGATTAGTTTTATGTACACAAGTGTTGGGTTTTATTGAATGTGTGGGTATTAATCACCTTGAATTGAGTTGAAGGCAAATTCAAGTAACAAAATGATAATGATCAATTCGGAAAATAATATACCCATTTATCTTGAGCATTTATTAAATTGTTGTAAAAAAATACCTTTTTCTACTAATAAACTAATAATATACTTGATTGGGGGAATTCTTAACTAGTTAGTCTGATAGTGTCTGAAGGTATTTCTAATTTGAGCAGGGTAGATGTCAAGGGTGGCCCAATAAATTTTGTAGAAAAAGATGAAATTTCCGATTGTAATTTGAAGTTGGTCCATTATTTTTATAACTTTTTTCCATTTGGTACTATATAAAAATCCGAAGCCTTTTTAACAGGAGTTTAAACAAGACACTACTTAATTAAACTGAGATAAATAGTCTTGATTATATCATGATTTCCAATTAGTCAACAAGCAAGTATCATTTTTGAAATTCCTACCTCAAATATTTATATTTCTTATATTATCAACTACACTAATCCTGAACAAGAGTATACCAAACTAGACAACCGGTCATAATGAAGTAAAATGAAATAAAAAAAACTTTTACAAACTTAACCATTGCTTCTGCGGTAAGTGAACGTTTTAAGTCCAGATGGATAACATATTATCTAATAGGATCTGGTATTCTTATTATCATACCGCCTCTTTATCTATTTGGAATTTTACTTAATTTACCCCAAACCCGAAAGTTTTCTTAAGGACTTGTTGCACTTTAAGTATTCAATTGGCTTGAACTTGGTTTCATTAAGTCTGCAGACACGACTAAGGCTGCGGCGAGCATGTACTAAGATTACCAAAATGGCGGATTGAGAAGAGTGTGTTATACTAGAATAGGTAGCCCGGAAACTATTAGTATTAGTTACTATTTAGAGTATTTAGTATGGTCAGTCCGGATGATCTAGTTTGTGTTTAGGTGTTAGTCCGTGTTAGTGGGACAGTCTCAGGGAGTCTGTTGATTCCCATATTTTTCTTTGATTATAATGTCCGTTTACATAATTATTGGTAGGTAGTCATAATTTTTATATCGCTGGAACCTAAACGTTTCAAAAATTCCTTAATATCTAAAGTAAGATAACGTAACTACCCTAGGTTTAAGTTTTATTTATAAAATCCTAGAAAAGTTCCTACCTATGTTTTGATCTTATGTTTTATGTTGCAATAATTATTGGCGGGATCCTGGGACTTGATTTAGAGGAAAGTGGACTGTGTACTTTTTACAGGGCTGATATAATGTTCCGATGTGTACAATTACACTTGTCTAATTTATAAAAGGAATTAAATAATGAAGTCGTCTGACCGCGGTGGACCGGTTCCGGTTCCGGTACATGCGACCGGTTCCCAACAATTTTGCCCAGCAACATAATTTTACTAAAAATAATTATGGCAGACAATAATTATATAGATCCCTGTCCTGGCTTTATTTGGGGATCTATGTCATAACGTTTTGCGTACAAAGAAACCGCGGCCTGAGCTAACCGTCTAGCTATACCAATGTGACTTTTACCTAACTCCCCAGCCCAAAAGACCGTGCCCGAAGAAGTTACGAAGCAATCTTTCCGGCTGAAAGTATGGCGTCATCTAGAAAGCAACGGCTTGGCCATGTTCCCCCGCCCCGTGTACAACCGTATCCCCAACTTCAAGGGGGCCCCGGAGGCGGCCGCCAAGCTGGCGGAGCTGGATGTCTTCAAGAACGCCAATAGCGTGAAGGTCAACCCTGATAAACCTCAGGAGCCTGTCAGGTTAGTGCCTCGTTTTGATCTATTTGTAGTTATTGGTTTTTCGCAGCCGACCGCAGGCATCCCTACTGAAATTGAATCTGACATACTGTTTCTTGGCTTATGAGAGTATTATCATTATCAGTTTTAATAAAATTAGTATACCTACCTACGAGAGATCAGTTCGCAATCGGCCCGCTCACGCACCTAACGTGATTACAGTAATGTTGTTCAAGCCGTGACCAATGACTTGGGTAATACATTCCTTATTCGCCAATTTATTACGCATTACTTTCGTTACGTATGAAATAAGCGTTGGTTTGGCATGATCAGTAAAGACTATGGATTCGGTTACTATTAAAACTTGTCGTAGATAACGACTAAACAGATAACAACCTCTGATAATAAAGGAAAAAAGCATAATTTTGGAGGCAAAATAAGTACATCAATGAAACTATATAACTGACTAACTTTATAACTTTATCTTGGCACTAGAAATGAAGACCTGCAGAGCCCTACCAGGGGGGGGGGGGGGGGTATGGGCAAGGGGTTAAATTTTCCCGGCGTGTCTTCAATTGAAGTGTCATTGTCCATGTAATTTTTGCGCTTAATGTAATGAGACCAAAAAAAGAAAAAATAAAGAATGTTTCAAGTCAAAAGTTCGATTTAATCAGCAAAAACAATTTTGAAAGCTTTTACATTAGTTACAGTATGTAATATCAATTCTGAACATGTTTTTGCTGATTAAATCCTACTTTTGACTTGATTTTTTTTTATTTTTGCCACGGAATCCCTTCATATCTCGCAAAATTATACTTTACCCGTATTACGATATAATGGCGACCCGTAGTTTCAGAGCTTATATGTCTTACGGCCTGACCGATATTCATAAAACCTAAAAAATAACCATCGCGATCAAAACAGCTTTATTAACAAGGCGTCCAAATCAGTCGTAGCGTTTAGGAGCTATAATGCCACAGACACACAGGTACACAAACACGTTAAACGTATGCGAAATAGTTGCTGCCGTTCGACTAGCCTACTTTTATTTTCTCATTTATCGCTCAGTTCTCTCTTCTCTGTAGCACTAGCAGCAGCGGCAAACAAGTCGCGGACAGCTGGCAGCTAGAACAAGTTGCCATCGACTTGTTTGTTGCTAGGTAATCTCCCTCTGTCTCGTATAACGCACTGAGCAAAGAGCGAGAAAATAGACGTCGTGCTAGTCGTACTTAGCCTTAGACAGCATTCGGCGAACAAATTTTATCGTTTTAGACAATGTACAGGATTGACATGTTGCCGGATCTTAATGTGACATTACCATGCATTTTGATAGTTTTAGAATATATGTTTATATTCTACCTACATCGCTTTTGTATCGTCCTCGACTCGGCCGCCATCACTGTCAAGTTAAGTGCTATCGTAACGTTGACAATACGATAACAATAGTTGTAAATCATCGAGATACGTTATTTGCTATGGTATAGGTATTTCGTTTTCCTTACCATTTAAATAAGGGTTTATATTGTGTGATGATACAGATTCGCACTTCCGTTGTTTCTTTATAATAAACTAACGACCCGCGCTCGCTTCGCTTCAGTTTATTTGAGTTTTATGTAGTACCCGTGCATACATAAACCAGAGTTTATCATACATATTGAACCTTCAGTGAAAATTCGTTGCGTAATAACTACTTTGAAAGATTTAAGCGTAGTCACCAGCAATAATATACGATCCAACATTAGATAAAATAATATCCGATACCTCCTTTGTGCTGTGGATTTATTGTGTAGTGAATAAATAAATAAATATATGGTTTTAAGCGCAGTGTTGGATAATAAAAATATCACTGGTGAGTGTACAGTCGCCATCAAAAATGACTATATTCTTCAGGGTGCTCAAACATATCTGAACATGTACTCTAACACCTTGATATAGAGACGTGTTTAGATATTTATGAGCACCTCGTTCGTTGCGATATATCTGATGGTGACTGTACATACAGGGGGACAGCCGGCGTGAAGTATTTTATGATATGTAAAGATGTAAAATTCGTAAATATTACAAAAATAACCCATCATCTATTGTAAAGTGGTTGATGTAAAGCTGCTGGTACTTTTTTGGCTTGAAAATTAGGTATGTTTTTTGGTTAACACCGCTTTCAGGTAGTTCTCGTTATCTGTTATGTAAATTACCTGATACTATGGGCACATCTGTCACAAGTGATGCTGAACACTACATGCAAGTGATACCTCACTTCCGTTGTATTACACGCACAGATTGTGGTACATTACGACAACCAACATCATTATTATGAAACCGCGATTAGTTTGCGATTGGAATAGCTGTCAATTCATATGCACTTTGACGTAAGTATATGACAAAACTGTCACCTCTAATCCCTTTCTAATCGCGGCTAGTTAATTAATACCAAATACAATCGCGAGTAAAAATAACGGGGTCGTGTTATACTGCAATGCGGTACAAAGTGACCCGGTTTTTTTGTTGTCCTGTGAATCTATTAGCAGAGTAGGTAGGTACATATCGTTCGTACAGTCAAGGGAATAAATATATATACGTTCTCAAGACGTCAAAAATATCTATACATCTTTATGCCACTGGCAATAAGGTTCGTGTACACATATATTTGACGCGATCTGCATAGATGTTAATGCCCTTGACTGTACCTGTTATGATAATAATTAATATGGTATGCTATGGTATGGTACAATAAAAAAAAGATATCTAATAGAGTAGGTAAATGCGTTGGATTTCTCCCAACAAATAAATGCACTGTTAACTGCTTACCTATAGGTGCGTTTTCTTGAATATCTTTAACAATCCCTAGATAAAAAAAGTATTTTTTAACATAAATGGTTTCATGCTCACAAAAAAAGTTTCCGCTTCGTTTAGTCATGTAAGTAAAACTCAGGTAGGTACGTAGCAAAACAACTTCCTCCTAGTATTAACTAGAGTGTAGGAAGTGCACCAGAAATCATACCTAGCATAGAGGCTTAGAGAGGTAGCTACGCATTTAGAGTCTTAGGGCCGTATTAAAAAACTCATCTCGGCTGAGATCCCCGTCATAAGATACGTCAAAATAAACGTCAAGCCATAGAAAACTGTCATTTTTGACGCATCTTGAGACTAGCATTGTTCTCGAAATCAGTTTATTTATACGGCCCTTAGTCTTGAGAATTTGTGTATGGGTCTCAGGTCCCCCTTACCACTAGGTGGCCCTTGTGCTCGTGTGCCTTCTCCTTTGCCCTAAAATAACCTCAAGTATCTAGAGAATTATAGATAGAACTGCTCGGTAGCTGTTTAAACATTTTTGTTGAACGAATAGGTAAAACAAGTGATTATTTTATTATCAGTCCCAATGTCCGATAGCGGAATGCATCCGATTATATTTTGACCTGCGCTCAATCCAACCGATAACCCGCTGTGCCGCGTGCGGCAAGATAATAATGTTTGTCAACTTGTCGTAATGTGTCAATGTCGTCTAGCTCTGCTTGGTTTTACTTCGGTATCATATTCTCTATCTATGCCCCGACGCGACCACGTGACATGTCGTCTCCTCACCACGGCACCACCACGTCATAATAATATGCAAACGCAAAGTATATGAAGCGCAGAACGAACTGACTGTGTCTCTATTCTACGACGCCAAACGATATCGCTTTTGACTTGTTACCGTATCGTCAACAATTTGGTAGCTCTTATTTACTTGATAGTAATGGCGGCCGAGTTAAAAACAATACCTGAAACACGGAGATATTCTTTCGATTTGCCAAACCGATCTTACATCTCGAGTCATGACATATAGAATGAAAGAGACTCAAATATTTGTCAAATAACGCCAAGTGGCCTTTATTATCTGTGTGACTAAAAGATCATTTAGGCGACTAATGTCGGTAAGGAAAAAATGACGAAATTGTTTATTGTCAAGAAATAAAAATGTCGAGAATGAAAATTGACGGAGTATATAAATGTCGAGATATAAAAAAGACCTAATATAAAAATGACGAAGTATAATAATGTCGAAATCGAATTAAGATGGCGGACAGCGGAGCTCCGCAGACACTCTTATTTCAAATCAATTGGACAGTGTCGACGGAGCTACGCTCACTCGGAGCTCCTACTTCTGGGTGGTTTGGCCCTCCGGGCCTGGTGAAAACTAACATAACCTAAGCCTACCTAGCCCCTGTGCCACCTGTCCCTTATTATACCTGCTCGTCTTAATTCCATTTCGACATTATTATACTTCGTCATTTTTATATTTCGTCGTTATTATTACTCGACATTTTTATACTTTGACATTTTTATGTTTGGAAAATTGGCATTATTATACCTCGTCATTTTTAAATATAAACATTAGTCGCCTAAAGCAAGAATATGTACCTAATGACTAAGATTGAAAAGGGCATGCTTCGACGGTTCGGTTATTTGGAAAGGATGGATGAAAGAAGATTGACGAAAGAGATATACAGAGCGAAAGTAAATGGGAGGGTTGGAAGGGGCCGCCCTAGGCGTACTTTTTCGAATCAAATCGGAGAAATGCTGAAAAAGGGCCGAATA
Organism: Acleris sparsana; assembly: GCA_923062465.1. Taxonomy (NCBI): domain Eukaryota; kingdom Metazoa; phylum Arthropoda; class Insecta; order Lepidoptera; family Tortricidae; genus Acleris; species Acleris sparsana. The sequence goes on along the minus strand of OV281307.1, from coordinate 8,939,536 downwards.
TTAATTACTCGAAAGGCCGAAACTGACGTGCATGCATGACTCGATGTATGAATGTGGATGAACCGAAAGAGATTTGTCAGGATCGTAGCAGGTGGAAAGAAGCGGTCTCTGCCTATCCCTCTGGGAAACAGGAGTTATTTAATGTATGTATGTATCATGCACTCTAAATCGATCTCGACTAATTTTTAATTCCCGACAAAAAAGGGTGTTTGTGTATCTGTGTCTATTTCTGTTTCATTATAGCTTTCAAAAGGATGCAGTAATTCTGAAGCCTTTGTATACATAGCTAGTTTAAGTAGGGTGGTTTTTAGCTAGCTTTGGTGTAAATCGGTTAGGTCGATTAAGATTTATCACCTCTCATTGATTATCAGTACGGTCGCGTTTATTTTGGAGGTTTTGTCTTTATTTAATAAAGGTTGTGAAGCTCTCTGTCATTATCCGTGGTTCACCTATGTGGATTACGGATACAGTAGACTGGCCAAAATTAACAGGTAGGTTTAGGTTATGTTAGTTCTGCAGAGGGTAACCTAGAACTAGGAGCTCCGCGCGGAGCTCCGTTGACTTCGTTAAGGTCTGCTTAAATGCTCATACATGCAGTCCTCGAGGTTCGAATCGGCCGTAACACTTTCTAGAATTACTTACCCTCTGAGGCGTTTGTATACCAATATTATCTATATTTCTGTTATTAGTACGAGTCAAGTTGAGATAATTTTGTAATAGAATGCAAAGAATAGGAAGTACCAATGACTGATAAGCGACCCAGGAGCCGTACTATGAACTGCCAAATCCGGATAAGGTTCAGGCAAAGAAAGGGACGCAGATATATGAATCCTGTGGCCCTATCTCTTACAACGGAACGTAGCGGGTTTTATCAGTTTAAAATTTATGACGCCTAGTTTTTTCACTTTAAAAATAAAAGTTAATGTCTTAAATGCAGGCGGTTTTCAAAAAAAGTGTACGTACATAAGGGCTAAAATGAAGATACGGTAACATTAGTCAGTTGAGTCACGAAAATTAACTATACCGTTATACGAATTGTGGTATCTCAGGCAAAACTCCTGTAGCAAGTGCGACCATATTACTAACGGTTGAAGCTTGAATCTGCTTCGTTTACTGAATTTGAAATACCTTCTATTGGCTTATGAGGGCAGTATATGGGTATAAACCGAAATAAATTTCCAGTTAAAGAAGACCTGTCACCGTAGCGAAACTGTCGATTAACGTCAAACAAATTCATTTTGTAACGAAATTGTAAGTTAGACATCATTTAAGTGACATTTAAATAGCGTCTTTGTGTACATTTACTTTGGTTTTTACCCATCACCTTCACTCGTCATCAAAATTTCGCTAAATATCAATATAATGTAGGGATATTTTTGAAGTTTATATAATACATTGACAACTATATAAAGGATAGGTTTAACTATCCAGAGAGGTAACGCAGCCAGCATCATGGGTACAATGCCGCGAACAGATTTATTAGAGGGGGTATTCTTTTTGTAATTGTGTGCAAATAGTAGATTGTTCAAAAGGGACTAAAACAAGCCATAATGACACGAGATGTTTAGCCACGCGAGCGAGCTTGCGAGCGAGGGTGGCTGTAGTTCGAGTGTCATTATGGTTGTTTAGTCTCGCGTTAAACACTCTACTTTTCACTTTGAATGCGAGGAAAAAAACGACGTTCTAAACAATATTACAACATTTATTATAAAAAAGTTTCTAACAATTAAAACTAACAATTAGGTATCTTATTATTACTATCGTTAATCTAACATTAATGATGTTATTTGTTTCCCACATTTCCAATCAATAAAAGTTTGGTATGTTTTTGAATAAATGCCACTAGATTTTGGCGGCAAAAGATTTCGTATCACCTCTTTTGCTTTCTTCTCCATTCTGGAGTTAGGCGTTAATTCTTCTTCACTGGATGATGATGATGACATTTCTGGTCCGTAATTTCTAAAGTTGCAAAATTAATTGGTGAAATTTTTTAACAACGTACGCTCAATACAAGTTATGAACATCTGTTCAAAATACAAATAGGAAAAAAAAGTTCCGCGGTTTTTTTGTAAAGTGATGTTTTAAATGCTTGCATATTTAGCCAACAGATTCAAACTTGGAAACCATTTTAAAAGTAATTGGACCACGCATAATAAAAGAGTTCGGCCTTAATATGATTAAATAGATTCATATTCGTAATAATTAATCGTGTTTCACGAAATTAAATCCTTTTTTTTAATATATTTGCACAGTTGTCATTTTGAGGTTATTTCGACACCCAAAAATATGGTCCATACACAATCACTGAAAATGGCGATAATCCTCCATTCACAAACACCGTGATTGGTTGTTTAGGGGTTTCCAAAGTAAATTAAAAAAAAATACTTTAATCCCTAGAGATTAATAAGGAGCTTTAGTCCCGATTCGCAGAGATTTAAGTAGCATTTTAAGAGCATGAGAAGTGAAAAATATTTTTCATAATTCTAGTTTTAAGTAGATAATAGGTTACACTAGTTTTTATTTATTCTATTTATTACTGTACTATATAAAAATATAATCTTCCCTTATTACCGCAGAGTACTTTGCCTGGAGCAAAAGAAGACCCTCTACGTCCCAGTGCCACGGCTCCAAGCTGGATTCCTCAACCGGCTAGATCTCCCTGAAGGCGACAATGGGCCGGCGGCTATCAGGAAGGCGGTCTCGCGTAACGGCATGGAGACATTTGGCAAACCCATAGGTGAGTGAATTGATGGTAACCCATCATTTTATCGAATTTCACTTCATCGATTGTATCATTTTATCAAATTTAATTTCGGCGATCGCCATTTTCTGCTGAGGCCATGATGGTTAGGTTAGGTTAATGGGCAATAGTTGCCGGCCACACATTTTATCGAATTTCACTTCATCGATTGTATCATTTTATCAAATTTAATTTCGGCGATCGCCATTTTCTGCTGAGGCCATGATGGTTAGGTTAGGTTAATGGGCAATAGTTGCCGGCCACACATTTTATCGAATTTCATTTCATCGATTGTATCATTTTATCAAATTTAATTTCGGCGATCGCCATTTTCTGCTGAGGCCATGATGGTTAGGTTAGGTTAATGGGCAATAGTTGCCGGCCACACATTGCCGTGAACATTTGATCGTGTACCAGCCCCTGTAGAAAACTATCATTTCCAACGTGTCTTGAGTTGAGATAGACCTCACTTATAATCAGTTTATTAATACGGCCTCTAGAAAAAACATTTGTGGCGCGTCTTGAGACTGGCTTAAGATTTGTTTCTGATAAGGATTTAAGAGCCAGCAGTTAACAACCATATAGGGTGATGGAACCAGTAATGCACAAAGACCAATGATGGAAACACTTGATTCCAATTTTACAGAAAATAGGGTTATTCATTTGTTTTGCAACTATCAAGTTAGGACCGTACGTAATTTGAATTAAGAGTGAAATGTCCACAGTGGCGTGCACAGTGATTTTAGGCAGGGTCGACAATGTGTTTTACCGCGAAAAAAAGTTTTCGCATTATCTTTAATATTTAGCACACACACACACCACTACGACAACTTTCACAATGGAAATTGTCAATTTTTCAACTAAACTGAAACTTTTCGTTAACATTTCTTCAATTTTTACTTAATGTTCTCACCATGAAACACTAACAAATAATGGCGAATAAAAAACAAAAATAAATAAACATTATCATTCAAACGCATCCGGCAAAAATGAAAAGACATCGTATTTATCCTCGTAAGGCCCACTTCAAATTTCGTTAGTTCGAATAAGTATCTTACGTCGGTCAACTAAAGCCAAAAGTCAGTTTGAAAAATGTCCTAAATTTAAGACGTTGGGCCTTACGAGGTCGTATCTAGAACGAATTATTTCAAGCAATGCAACTCAAAATTGCTAAGTAAACAAGTTCGGATTTAATCGGAAGCCTTCGTAGTAGGCCGGCCTTCTGCATGAAAGACACTGTCTATCCGCTGCGTTTTTGTGCGTGAGTTGGGTTATTGTGTGCTGCGCGTTTGTAGGAGCGCACACTACTTCATCCGCGTCGCTACGAGGCAAGACATTTATGTTTTGAGACATGATTAGTTTGTGTCTTCGCCGCCAGGTAGGCAAATCGAATCTACTTTAACAAATTGATACACTGATGAGGGGACAGATAGCTAATCTAATATTTAAAAAATATTTATTTTGTTGATTGATTATAGATAACCACATTACATTATCTATTTATAGTAGGGCAGACAGTGTCTTTCCGTCTTTATGTAGTGCACGCCAAAACCACTTAAAAGTTTCCATCATTGGTGCCGTCACCCTAGAAGCTTGGTGGTAAGATAGTATAGATTTAATTAGTAATGAAGTTATTTAATACTGTAGTAAGCATATCGTTTTATCATAGCCAGCGGCCTATTATTGTCACTTTATCGCTGTGGATATAAGTGCAAACACCTGTCACTCTCGCACTAACATATAGTCTGTGACAATTGAAATTGGCAAACATGTAAACACAACTAAACGAAGCAATTTGCCATTATTACTAGATAATCACGTGCTTTTTTAAAAAGATCAAGAGGTATTTTGAATTCACATCCAGTTTAAGATTAAATAACTATTAGTTGTACGTATGCATATCCACAGTTCGACACTTATCCCCAACGTCAAACGCGACCATATTAGGCCCACTGCTAACCATGCTCTGTCTACTTCCCTGCCTTCATTACTTTTTTATTTCTTCACGTTTATAAATTAAATTATTCTAGACATTGAAGATACAGTATCACTGGACCTAGTGGTGATGGGATCCGTGGCGGTGTCAAAGGAAGGGTACCGCATCGGCAAGGGACGGGGCTACGGCGACTTGGAGTTTGGCCTGATCATGCACATGAAGGCGGTCAAGCCTAACACGGTGGTCGTTACCACTGTTCATGATTGTCAAGTAAGATAAGATAATGATCTTTGATTTATTTTCTGTTTAGACCTACCTGTCATAATTAGGGGTCGAACTATTGGTGCCGTTACTGCGGATGACATCAATTTGCGTGTAGGTGGTTAAAAATGAAAAACTAGTAATGAAATGTTGAAATTTAGTCCGGGTATCGTGGAACCGATTCTGCCTAAACACTTATTAAACTTGCTGAGTTCATTGATAGGTACTGATATTAAGTCACCTATCAAATATCATCGAGTAACATCATCATAAAATAAACTGTTCTCTCGTTGTAATAACGATTTGTATTAATAAATACTATTCTGACATTATACTCGCCGAATTGACATTCATAAAAAATACTGACACTAATCTGTGTAAACGGATGTGATTGGACAAAAGGTTCAGGTCAAAATTAAATCTCGCACGGAAGATTTGAACCACTTCCCGGGGACTGATTGAGCTGAAATTCGGTTTACCTACGTAACTTCGATGACAATACAATAATGTGGCACCATCGAGCAGGTCAGACGGACGGTAGGGACAGGATCTCCGCTATACTTAACGTAGACCCCACAGTGCACCGTGCGTGCGCCAGTGTGTGTGTGAGTTGTTATATGTGTATGTGTGTGTGTCTATAACAGTGGAATAGATGGTGACACTGCTGTTGAGTCTATTTCGCGTCGCGAACTATACTTTTAGTTAATGTGACATAAACCTCAATGTTTGTTTTAATAGTAAAGAATGTTTTACTTATCTATATAAGAAGCTATTTTAATCCGTGGCTTGGCCCTTATCACCAGGCAAATAGTATACCATACTAATGTTGACATTATTCTTTTAAGGTGTTTGACACCTTGCCAGACGAGCTGTTTGGGCCACACGATGTACCGATAGATATTATCGTCACACCAACTCAGGTAAGCCAATAACGACCGTGCATAATTGGAAATTTTATACATATATTCCTTGTACATCAACCCCTTTGTATTTATTTAGTGCTGCATACAGCTTAGCTTGGGACTGTTTAAATATGTGTAAGATTATTTAGTAAAATAATTAGACAAAAGATATTTATTCAGTAAGAAAGTAGGCAGCGCGAGCACTTTTACATGTCAAAAATCTACCACTGCTTCCCAAGAAAAAGCTCAAAAGACTTGTATCTTTTATTACTAGCTGACTCTACTGGCAAATCTGGCAATTATATCCTTTAAGCAAAAATAAAAAAGTGAATTCAAAACCCATTTTATGTGAAATCCGCATAAAAAAATAGTAACGTACTTACTGCCAATTTAAGGGTAGGTAAAGACATCAGGGTTCGCCGGTATATATACCCCGATAAATATCATGGTAAATATACGTTGATATATATCAATGGATATTTATTAAAAAAAATAGTGTTTCCATACTTACACAGGCAACACTAGAGTAAAATGTTTCACTTTAATTTCTGTTACCGAACTCAAGTTTCGGGGAAACACCTAGTTTCGTTCGTATTTTATTAGCTTTGAATTGAATTTCAAACTTATCACTACGGAATAAGATTCATAATAATTATGTAGTACCTACTTACAAATTTAAATTCATGTTTCATTTCGACGTGCATGATTTTATCAAAATGTCGGTTTCTTGACATTTATAGTAAAGATATTATGCATTGATATTTACCCGATAAAATTAGGATATTTATAATAAATATCGGAGGTTTCCGAACCCTGAAAAACATTCAATTTAAACTGTCATATAGGGTTTTGACGTATTACGGGCTAAAAATTGTATACCGATGTGGGAACATTTGTCACTTTCTGACCATCATGTAAGTGCGAGAGTAAGGGGCATTTAAAGATAGCTAACAATTCTAAGCTACATATTTTTGCGAGGTTTCGGACTTGTGGTAAATGATTGTGACGAAAGCGAAAAGCAGTGGGACAATAAGTTATGGGACCACTAAGCCTAGCCTTACAGTATTATGGTTGTACTGTCTTAATAACCGAAGCTCTACTGGATGACCCTCTAAGACCTGTATTAATTAGCTGATCTCGGTGGTAATGCTCATCCTAAGATGCGTCAATAATGTCCGTTTGGTCCGTCAAAAATGGTTTGACGTTCACTTTGACGTGCATCTGTCAAGATACGACCCTAAGACGTGTGTTTGTCCAGGTGATAGAGACACAGCGTATGAGCCAGCGGCCGCCGGGGATCATTTGGCACCTGCTGTCCAACCGCCGCGTGCAGCTCATGCCGGTGCTGGGGCAGCTTCGCGAGGTCGAGATGCTGTGAGTAGCAGGCGTGACACCATTGACATGGTATTAATATAATACTCACTCATGTTGTATGCATGTTTTCGTCGTGTATAGCTGTTTAACTTCGTAAGGCCCACCATAGTATAAACAGAGTTATTTGTGACTGGGAATCAACCTTCAAGGAAATAAAGTTTAATCACGTTTGTTCGATAATGCCATTTTCAGTTAATGAAGATAGGAAAATACACTTTTTTCCTATAGCAACACAGTTCAAATTAAATTGCTTTGATTGTGTAGATGGTATTGCAGCGTGGACCCTACGAGGTGAAGTATAATGTTGTGTGTGGTTGCAGCGCCGGGCGCATATGCACGCTGCAGGAGCTGGACACGGACGTGGAGGAGCGCGCCGCGCAGCGCCCGCGCCGCGTGCGCCGCCGCACGCGCTCGCGCAAGAGCCAGAGCGAGGGCGAGGTACAGTATAGTGTTGTGTGTGGTTGCAGCGCCGGGCGCATATGCACGCTGCAGGAGCTGGACACGGACGTGGAGGAGCGCGCCGCGCAGCGCCCGCGCCGCGTGCGCCGCCGCACGCGCTCGCGCAAGAGCCAGAGCGAGGGCGAGGTACAGTATAGTGTTGTGTGTGGTTGCAGCGCCGGGCGCATATGCACGCTGCAGGAGCTGGACACGGACGTGGAGGAGCGCGCCGCGCAGCGCCCGCGCCGCGTGCGCCGCCGCACGCGCTCGCGCAAGAGCCAGAGCGAGGGCGAGGTACAGTATAGTGTTGTGTGTGGTTGCAGCGCCGGGCGCATATGCACGCTGCAGGAGCTGGACACGGACGTGGAGGAGCGCGCCGCGCAGCGCCCGCGCCGCGTGCGCCGCCGCACGCGCTCGCGCAAGAGCCAGAGCGAGGGCGAGGTACAGTATAGTGTTGTGTGTGGTTGCAGCGCCGGGCGCATATGCACGCTGCAGGAGCTGGACACGGACGTGGAGGAGCGCGCCGCGCAGCGCCCGCGCCGCGTGCGCCGCCGCACGCGCTCGCGCAAGAGCCAGAGCGAGGGCGAGGTACAGTATAGTGTTGTGTGTGGTTGCAGCGCCGGGCGCATATGCACGCTGCAGGAGCTGGACACGGACGTGGAGGAGCGCGCCGCGCAGCGCCCGATAATATATAACTTATTTGAATTTTTAAGTGAATTTCATAATTGTAACAAATTTCTGTATTTTTTTTAATTACGAAAGCAAAACAATTTAAAATGATTAGCTGTGAATAACAATATTTCCGAATACACAGTAGCTGGTATGATAGACAAATACCTGTAAGCCATTTTTATTAATTTAGGAAATATATTCTTCCTCCAATACCCTGACAAGTTTGCATTCATGCAAACATGCACATAAACCAGAATTTATTATACATAAAAACCTTCCTCTTCCACTCTTTCGCTGAAAACTACCGTTGAGTAGTTAAAGAGATCTAAGCGAACAGACAGCGGAAGCGACTACATTTTATACTATGTATAGAAGATATGAAATGAAAGTTTCAAGAATTGTTATAAATCTTGAAACTTTTTACGATACGGATTATCGTCAAATTTTTCGATAAGCTACCTGTTAAGAATTATAATAAAAATGCGACTTGCTTGGGAATTGAATATACTTTCAATTTGAATGGAAACAGCTTAATAAAAAATTGATAAAGATGTGATCGCTTCAGTGTCTGTTCGCAAGTGCCGGCGCCGGCGGCGCCGGGCCGTCTGCCGGTGGTCCCCCGCGCGTCCTCTTCCCCCGCGGCCGCGGGCGCGTTGCAGGCGCGAACATCCTCCAGGACGTTGAAAGCATATGGGCTTTCAATTATCTTGAATATTGGCGTCCTCCGCTTCATCGTCATCAACGAGAGGTACCAAGAGGCACAGTCTATTTATTGCCCTTCGTATGACTCCTTTCGAAGTGGTTACGTCAGCAACCCGGCTGACGCCATCCGTTCCAGGATACAGGCGGCTCACACGTCCTAGGCGCCACTGCAGCGGCGCCAGGTTGTCCTCCTTGAGTATGACGACGTCCCCGCAGGTCAGCTCCCGCTGGGGCGTGCGCCACTTGGTGCGCTGCTGCAGCTCAGCTATGTACTCCCGGCTCCATCTTTCCCAGAAGTGTTGGCGTATTTTTTCAATGAGCTCGTATCTGTTGGGTCTAGTTGTGTCTACTGGCATTGTAGGAATGGACATAAGCGGTCTCCCGATGAGAAAATGGCCTGGGGTCAGAGGAGAGGGATCAGTACAATTGGACGAGAGAGGAGATAGCGGTCGTGAATTTAGAATTGCTTCAATTTGTGTAAACAGACTCGTCAACTCCTCAAACGTCAAGACAGCATTGCCAGCTACACGCTTTAGGTGATGCTTGGCTGATTTAATTCCAGCCTCGAAAATTCCACCGAAATGGGGGGAATAAGCGGGGCTGAATACAAATTTGATTCCTTCATTACTAGAGAATTCATAGACAGATTGACGGCTGGATTTCAGCACCCTACCTAACTCATTGCTTGCTCCTACGAAGTTCCTACCGTTATCGCAGTAAATCTCATAGGGCCTGCCCCTACGCGAAACGAATCTTCGGAGGCATAGGATAAATGCTTGAGTACTGAGATCACCCACTAACTCTAAATGTACAGCCTTAGTACTTAAACAAACGAATAAACACAAATAACATTTACTTGTGCGACTACCACGCCCCTTTCGACTACTGATTAAAAACGGCCCAGCAAAGTCAACCCCGACCGAGTAGAAAGGGAAAGCAGCATTGGTACGAGCCTCAGGTAGGTGTCCCATTATTGGCTGCAAAGTAGTAGCTCGTAACCGAATACACGTGACGCATCTTTTAACTACATTACGCGCTAATTGCCTGCCTCCAATCGGCCAGTACCTGTCTCGAACTGATGCTAGGGTTGACTGCGGGCCTGCGTGAAATAATCTTATGTGTTCATGCATCATTATAAGTCTAGTCAAATTATGTTTGGCATGCAAGATTATTTGATGTTTCTTATCATAATTGTAGCTCGAATTATTTAATCGCCCGCCAACGCGAACGATTCCGTTTGTATCAATGAATGGCGTTAAATCTAATAATTTGCTCTTTCTGTGCAATGCTTTACCTTGTTCTAGAACTTTAATATCATCCTGAAAAGATTCTAATTGACTAAATATAACTAAAATCATTTGTGACTTATTTAATTCCATTGAATTCATGGGCCCAGAGACCCTTTTCTTTGCTTTGTTGCAATTATTTAGGAATCGTAATACATGAGCGAATATTTCAACTAACCTCGCAAAATTCGAATATCGAGTGAAATCAATAAGCGAGTTGTTCGTGTTAACATGATCCATGGATAATAAAACATGTACTTTCAACTCTGGTAAAATTGGAGAAGTGCATGAATGCTGCGGCCACTCAGATTCGTCTTTCTTGAGGAAAGAAGGACCTTCCCACCACAAGCAAGAAGAAGCGATATCCTGAGGGTCGACTCCCCGCGAGGCGAGGTCAGCTGGATTCATACTGGTCGGTACATGTCTCCATTGAAACCCACAAGTTAACTCATTAATCTCGTTCACTCTGTTACATACAAACATTTTTAGATTCTTAACGTCGGTTTTAAGCCATCCCAAGACAACAGTTGAATCAGTCCAAATCGTTTTATTGCTTACCTTGAAACGAATTGACTTGATCACTTTGTCACACAAACGCGCCCCTAACAAAGCTCCTAACAACTCTTTTCTTGGTATGGTGGTACATCCTAAAGGGCAAACTCTGGCCTTTCCGCACAAAAGTCTAACAGTAACTTCTTTCCTTTTATTAACTGACCGCAAATACACACATGCGCCAAATGCGCTCTGGGAAGCATCTACAAAACAATGTAAGTCTATTAAAATAGGCCATTCACAAATAACATTTCGTTTTATTTTTATATCAGAAATTAAATACAAATTATTAATAAATTTTAACCAAATACCTAAAAGCTTATCCGGTAAGGGATCTTCCCAACTCAACTTTTCCACCCATAACTGCTGTAAGAATATTTTAGCCTTTATAACAACAGCGCAAATAAGACCTAGTGGATCGAATACTTTGCAAGTTGTGGAAATAACTGACCTCTTCGTGTGCCGTGAAGCGTGCTCAATATTAGCTTGAAATTGTATCATGTCATTTTTAGGACAATAACTCAGACCTAACACACTAGACTCCTTTGACAGCTCAACGAGGTCAGCGATTGACTCTTCATTGGTGAATGCATGTGAACAATTCGTGCGTATTTTCCTTAACGGAAGACATGCAGACTTTAAAACATTATTAACATTTTTATATATATGTTGCAACTCGCTTTCTGTCTCGGCGCCTGTATTAAGGTCGTCGATATAAAAATCATTTTTAATTACATTAGAAATAATATCATCATCACATTCACTAGCTAATTGTAAAAGGCACCTCGTACTCAAAAAGGGAGCAGAGGCCATACCATACGTTACGGTATTCAGTTGCAACGTTTTTAACTCATTACTGTCTTGACGTTTCCATAAAATTAATTGGAGATGACGTTGAGAAGGATGCAACTCGATCTGCCGGTACATTTTCTCAATGTCACCCAATAACACGAACCTATGTCCGCGAAATCTTAATAAAATCGATATTAAATCACTCTGAACAACTGGCCCTACAGCCTGAATGTCGTTCAGGGATTTGCCCGAAGAAGTTTTTGCTGAAGCGTCAAATACCACCCTCAGCTTCGTTGTCTCACTTTTATCGCGAGTGACGCAATGGTGTGGTAGGTAATTTCCATTATTCGGACGCTCCACTTCGCTTAAATGGCCTAAACTTTTGTACTCATTAATGAATCCACTATACGATTCTTTAAGTTGCGAATATTTATTCAATTTATTTTCTAAATTATTGAAACGCTTCTTAGCTAAATAAAAAGAGTCACCGAGACTACTTTCGGGTTCCTTTAAGGGTATCTTAACACAAAACCGCCCGTCGTCCAAGCGAGTTGTGTTCTCTAAAAAGTTATCTTCACAAAATTGTTCTTCTAAAGACAAAGTTTTTACATTCGAAGGCAATTCTTCAACCTCCCAAAACTTGGCCATAGTTTTATCTAAATCAACATGGCTGAAATTACAATAGACCTTGGATCTGGACTGATCAATACCAACTGGGCCGGCGATTAGCCACCCCAGCCTCGATTCCTGTAATGTAGGCATATTAGGACCTAAATGTATTTGATTTGTACCTATTATGCTCCAAAATATATCCGCTCCCAATAAAATATCGATTGAAGAAGGTTTAAAAAAACTAGGATCTGCTAACTTAATGTTGCCCGGAATACCTAATCCATCCGTATTTATTTCTACGCCGGGTAATGCACCTGTTATCGTAGGCACTAATAAACACGAGATTCGTGTATGAAATGGAGATAAGCATGATTTTATTTCTACTTCACAACTCCCGGTAATATCACAATTCATATTGTTAAGCCCACAAACACTGAGCCCTTTATTAGATTCCATACGCAAACCTAATTGATTCCGTACCCTTTCTGTTAAAAAAGATGATTGACTTGCGGTATCTAATAATGCACGACCAATAATACTTGTACCATTTTCCTTATTAACGAGCTCCACCCGTGCCGTGCACAATAGTGTGTGAGTCATCGTCACAGCTGATAAGGCGACGGGCCCTAGCGCGGGTGCAGTAGATGCGCTGCCCGGCATAACCGGTTCTGAACTATAATCAGCTGTCTGCTTATGTAGCAAGGTATTGTGTTTACCTTTGCACACTTTACATGAACCCTTTAGTCGACACTGATAGGCACTGTGACCAGTACGTAAACATATATTGCAAAGCTTAAACTTAGTGACTTCGCGAACCCTGCTATCGATATCCAATTCTTTGAACTTAGAACATTCGTGCACGAAATGAGTCTGATTACATATTACGCATAGCTGAGAACGCTTAATATTGTGATCCGACGCGGTAAAAAACGATCGGACCGGTTTGTTATATGAAATTGGCCTATGTTCGTATTTATCCGACCTATTAAAGTGCGTCGTTTCTAAAATATCGGCTCGATTACGTAAAAATGTATAAAAATCTGCCAGAGTGGGTAATATGGTTAAATTATTTTTATGCTCTTCCCACTTTCTACTCGTGATGGAATCCAACTTTGCTGAGACGATAAATATCAATAAAACATCCCATTGATCAGTGGGCAGTCCCAGCGCTTGCAAAGATTTCAAGTTTTTAGAGATGTGATCAATCATAAATCGTAATGCCTTAAAAGATTCCCTCGTAATAGGTTCAACACTCATTAACGACTTGAGGTGATTATTTATTAAAATATTCTTGTTATTGTACCTATCGCACAATAACTGCCATGCGTTTTTAAAATTATTGGCGGTAAATTCTATAGATCGAATTACAATAGACGCACCGCCCTCTAAACTAGACCTCAGATAATGAAATTTGTTTATGAGTGGTATTGACTCATTATCATTTATAAGCGAATCGAAAGTGTCGCGGAATTCCAGCCACTTTAAATAATTCCCATCAAACTTTGGCAAATTAATCGTAGGAAGTTTAACCGAGTTAAAGGCATGCGAACACGAACCCGCCACACTCTCGCTTCCACCTGCATTTTTATTACATGTTGCGGTTTCAATTAACTCTTGTGCCATAGAAAGGAGAGAGAAGAACTGCGATTCTAACACATCGCGTTCGGCGATTTGTTCTTCAATATTTGACGATTGTAATTCAATATCAGATTGTAAGGCGCTAAAATCGGTCAACAATTCCTGGAATTTATCCACCCTCATCGATAAATCTTTAATCTGAACCGTTGTTATCTTACTGGAACCTAATTGATTTAAAACATTAATGTGATCTTTAAACTTAGTCAGTCTGCCCTTTATAATGCTTCGTTTTTTAAGCAGCTCTTTAAGTGTCTCCATGACTAAACGCTAACGGAATAAAATGTTACGTAGAAAAGGCAATGAATTAAGTAAAGTACTACAAATAGACCAAACCTGTAGGTAGTGGTACAGCACTTTAAATCCAGCCGTCACAATGGTCTGCACGGCGCCCGCGCTGCGCACACAGCTCGGCTCCACAATAAGCGCCGGCGACGCCCGCTGGACACGAGCCGCAACTCAATAACGCCGGGAAGCGTACGAGTTCGTAATTCTCACTGAAATAGTCGGCAAACTACTGTGAATATCACTTTTATATTTTATGCTTTCAAATGAAGGTAGGTAGACTACCTTACAAGCTCTTTGTACTTATGACGTGCTTTTATTATACAAATAAGCAGAAATTGGATTTAACTGTATACCAATAAGTTATTTGATAGGTATATAGTTTGCTTGAAGTGCAGATAAGAGAAAAATATATATATGTGAATAGGTATCGAAATAGAATTCGTATGAAGTGGGACAAAGAAATGCAACTGCAAATAAAATACTTTATCGCGCAATAGCCGACATGTAGAAATAAAGAGATAGTACGCGTTAGCTAGATACTATCCTAACACATTCGGAGCGGCAAGCTGCATACACATATTGAAACGGAAATAGGTAGGATATAGTAAAGGATTAGGCCTAGTACTTCCCTCGGGACAACCATCCAGATGTCTAGAGCTCGTCGACAACCTTCTCGTCAGCCAGAGGTGAATAAATCTGCATACGCGCCCATCAAATCCTTTGTTCCTCTTGTCCGTTAAATTTTAAACTCGAGTAACGGTACTCCGATTGTTCTCGAACTGTCCGAAGATTGGTTATTTATTTAGCTACTCCTTGTAACTAATTTTCACGGTCGCCACATGTTAAGAATTATAATAAAAATGCGACTTGCTTGGGAATTGAATATACTTTCAATTTGAATGGAAACAGCTTAATAAAAAATTGATAAAGATGTGATCGCTTCAGTGTCTGTTCGCAAGTGCCGGCGCCGGCGGCGCCGGGCCGTCTGCCGGTGGTCCCCCGCGCGTCCTCTTCCCCCGCGGCCGCGGGCGCGTTGCAGGCGCGAACATACGACCCGGACCCCCGGCATTGCCAATTGCCAATTGGGTATTGCCAATTTGGTAATAATGTGTGCGGGACTTGCCTTGTAGTAGCGGCTCAGTGTGCGGGTTAGCGAAGCGGAGATAAATAAGCACTTCAAGCAGTTTACTACACACTAAGTTTATTGTTCTATACAGTTCACGGAAGGCACAAATAACACACAACACCAGTCAGTCAATTTAGAAGGAGTAGGAGCAAGCGAGAGATAGAATAGATAGGAAAGAATTTAAGCACTAGAAACTTCGTAAGCGTAAGCAGTTGGAGCGCCAAAGCGACATGCGTTCCGCGTCGATAACGATTAGGGACTCCGGAACCCGCGAATGCCGGCCGCGATTGCCGGCGGTCCTCCGGACTGTCGTTTACGATTATCGATATCGGTATCGTTGCATTCCTATTATAATCCCTTAAAACACCTACCCAAATACCTTGTTCACTTCTAAATGAATGAATTAAATTATAAGGTATTGATCACGTGGTCTAGTATCGGAAAGAATGTGTGTATGTCCAGGGCGGCAACACGACGGAGGGCGAGGAGGCGAAGGGCGGGCGGCCGCGGCGCAACACGCGGCGCCGCAACAGCGCCAAGTCCGCCGGCAAGGAGAACAAGGACGACCAGAAGCCGCGCCGGCCCAAGAAGCAGCGGCCCGTCATCGACTTCTCCGTCAAGGTACCTTGAATACATGCTAAGCTGGCACCATTTCACGTCATTTGGCATTAGGTCAGGCACATGTTTTTTGCTACTTTGAGCGAGCTGCCGACAAAGCAAGATGCCTAATTATTATGCCTACAAAGCGAGTTGCCAACAAAGCAAGATAACTAACTAAGCATAATGCCTCAGAAGTATAAGGACTACCAAGTAACTTGCCTGAAAATAAATATTCCTGAAAGGTAATAATGATTTGTTAGATCTATTTTCTAAAATCGTTTTTTGTTATTAGCAGAATTTCGACGCGAAACTACCTTTTTACAGGCATCATTATTTTTAATCATCCTGCTCATAACCCGTTTTTGTCCCTTTTGCTCACTTAGTGCCCAGCCGATAAGTAATCAATCCTGACTATTCCTGACACATAGCACAACCATGAAGTTTCTGAATATTGACATTATTGACAGCTGAAAAACAATGCTGTTATTACTACTCGTTCACACGCAACATATAAGTATAGCATTGTTTTACTCCTGTCAACATTGTCAATATTCAGATACTTCATGGTCGTGCAATGTGCCAGGATTTACTTCTTATCTGCCTAGTACTGTAGTTGTTTTGTCCTTCTGTTAGATGTCTATGCTTTTGTCTTATTTCTGTATGGAGACATTATTTCTATTTTTGAAAGTGAGTGCTTGACTCATTTGGCAATGTAACCGACCAAATACACAAAAACATCCTGTATTTTTCTGATGCGTCGACATTTTTACATAAATTTAAAGTATATATTTTATTGCCGATACCGATCTTATAAAAATATCGACACTATCATTTTATATGGTATCCGAAATCAACAAGCAGCGAACTTATGAAAAAATATGATTTGCAAACAAAATGAAGGATTCAAGAAAATGAATCGGAAAAACGTCTATGAGTAATTACGACAGTACCAAGAACTAAGCGCTCGCGATGGCCGATGGCGCGGCTATCTGTCGGCCGCCCTGGCCACGAACCCCGCGCGCGCTTCACCCCGCGGACGCCCAGCCGCGAGCCTGACGACGCACGCGCGCCGTCGCGAATACCACCGCCAACTCATGCCTAATCATTTCACGTTATTTTATTTTCAACACACTTGATTAAAACGACCTTTTTATTCCACCGATTTTTGGCTCATAAACCTAGATATTAAACACGCGTGCTTTTTCAGTATATTACGCACAAGTGCCTTTAGTTTATTAACCCAAACAATTTACATTTGTAGCCTAGTACCAAGTTGTAAGTACGAAGAAGAAGCGATATAATTTCGGGTTATACCTTTTTTTTTCTTAGCAACAAAAAGTTTTTATGCGGCAAATAACATTATCTACATATTTATTTCAATAAATTGGTGAAATCAGCTTTATTACTAAAAAATTACTCAATTTCATTAAAATCATTTAATTTTTTCTGTAATTTGTATTTTAAACATGAATTATTACATTTTAAATTTGGCTGTTAGCCGATCTCGTTCGCGCCTTAGCCTTGCGCGCGCATCGGTATCGCAACAAGAAAAAAAAACAACGCGCCAGCCGCCATTTTTCGTAAATAATTGATGGCTGTGACGAAGATAGTTTGGATTAATTATTGTGAAGTTTAATATTGGTGGAAGCGCTGGTCTTATCATTATTCAATTACTGCGACACTGTCTATGGACCTCGCTTGTACGCTAAGACTTCACAGGCTATTCAACGGGTTCAGAATGCCTGCGCTCGCTTTTGTTTTACAGTACCTAGGCGCTCACACATTACACCTTTCCTAAATGCAAAGAGCATTTTAAAGATGGCAGCGAGAAGAGAATTGCACATGGCTACTTTAATGCATAATGTCGTGTATAATAAAAAACCAGAGTACCTTTACCAAAAAATAACATGGATGAAAGATATGCATTGTTGGAATACACGTAGCCAAGTAGATAATAAGGTCTTTATTCCGTATCATAGAACAGTTGGTTTTAGAGGTAGTTTCAAGTTCTCGGCATCAAAAATTTGGAATGATCTCCCGCCTCCTTTACGAAAAAAAATGTCCCAGTCAACTTTTAAATGCAAATTGCGTATTTTACTGTTAAACAAGCAGAAAAATTTAGAAACTACATAAAAATAAAACTCGTTTCAGTGGTGTTTTTATCAAAGAGTTTCCTGCTGTTCCTACATGTTTTTTTTTTTTTAAATAACTTCATTCTTTTTTTTAAAATTTTAATTATTTTGTCTACCTAAACTGTATAAATAAATTGTATGCTATCTGATCTACCTGCTAAATTTGTGTTAAGCTAGACTGAGTGCGAAATAGGGGCAGACTGAAAACCAGCGCTGCGAAGACTCGAGCACTCGCCCGCGCTCGCAGCACATGCTGAGTCTGTGCCTTTTGTCACACCTTTTTTTATGTATAAAATTTTGTTATTTAGTATTTTACTGGTTTTTTGGGTGACAATAAATACTTCTTATTCTTATTCTTACTTCTTATTCTTAATATTAACGAAAATGTAATTTTACCAACTGTTTTAATAATTAATTAAAATTTGACTAAATGAAGAGTCTTGTTTTTTTTTCGCAAGTGTGTTGAAAAACGTCGTATGTAACACGTGTGCCTGTGACCATAATATACGCGGCTTTCTTGTGGCGCACTCGCTTTCGCTCGTGCGCACACAATAGCGCCTTGTATACAATGGTCAACTTAGCACACTTGTATCATAATGTACTATAAACTAATTGTGTCAGATGTAGAAACAACTCTTGTATACTTTATACATACATCGTGTGTAATAACTTTTATCTACGCACATATCGTAAGTCCTCTTTTATGCGTTCAAAACCCGTAGGAAATGATCAGCATTATTGCAACTAATTTTACTATGAAAAGTTTCTTGTCTGTGGTAGTAGGTAAAATTTGTACTGTAATGGTTATAACAGTATAGATTTTGGTAAGGTTATGAGTTTCAAATTTGGAACATGTCCCAAAATTAACACAATTTAAATAGGTCCAATTCTAGGATCAATTGGAACGTCAACTCGTTATATTTTTTAGTACAATATCGATATTTGAATTTCGAACGACATGAGAATAGGGACTTTATTAGTAGGTATGTCTATCATATGATTTAAAAAAAAAAACCATTCATATTCGTGACACATGACAGGTTTCTTTTGCCGCCATTTTTGTTGTCAATTCGTCGTATCGTAAGTCGTAATTTGATTTAATTTAGTTCATTTCTTTTCATCACACTTGCTCGTAAATGGTGTTATTCCATGCCTGTATACAGAAGGACAATGGCCTAAATTGTTCCCGCGGGAATTATGGCGAGTTTGTCATCCCTAGGGAGTAATGACTTTCTTTTTAAAATTTGCAACTCTTTCGTACATAATTTCTGACTAAGGAGGTTTAATTTTCAGCCAAAAATTAAATCGGTTTCTAATTTCATCTTTAAAAATTAGCTATAGACTAACTTACATTACACAAAACCTATATGCTTCATTAAACTTCATTATTTTTATACCTATTTCGAGTTTATATCAACATTTATCATTAATTTTAGTAATTATACATTTTTATCAAATTGGCTAAATCTGGCTCGAATCCAGGTCGAAACTAAACGCAGTATCTATGGTCACAAAAAAAATATCGTTTCCATTTACGTTCCCGTCCGCCAAAAGTTATTTCTTTATATTTTGCAGAGTTAAAGTGTTTTCTCTTTGTTTTTTTCCTCGCAAATGTGATGAAAACCATTGTGTGTATCACAGGCAGTAAGGGGATTACTAACTCGAGTCATTAAAAGCCCTCCGCCTTCGGCGTCGGGCTTCTAACACTCTCGTTAGTAATTCCCTTCATACTACCCTTGATGCACAATGTACTATTGTTGAGTTTATTGTGCCACTTATGAAAATTCTGCTTATCCAAGTAGACAACAATTGATTAACATTGATTAAATTTAACATCGTTTGGTGAAATTGGTAGGTACTTAGATATGTTACAGGTAGCGCTGGTAGCAATGCAGGTCATTTGCCTTTCGGCTTCTGAACCCATCTTAGAGTACTTATAATATGTGTGTAGATAAAGTATTGTACGCGACTCTGCGTAATTGGCATTACAACACTCGTGTCATCTATTATGAAACTCGCCTTGCGGCTCGTTTCATAAACCACACTCATGTTGTAATGCCTGTCATTACGCAACCGTCACGTAAACTACTATTGTTTATTTGTGATGAATAAACATGCAATTGAATGTTTGCTTTATGTTAGTTATTTTAGGCTTCAAAGTATCACGTTGCGGGCCGAAAAACTCTAGAGAACTGTAAAGGAATTTCATACAAAATTTAAGGCCTAGGCCGGGAAGTAAACATGGCGGCTGTGTTCATAAGAGGCTAAATAGCTGTTTATTTTAATATACTTAGGTTTGCATCCAAACATTTTTATTTAAAGTACCAGTAGATCAGCGGTAATTAGGGGTGCGTAGCGCAACTTAGATCGCAGGCGATGTAACTCGGGGCGGCGCAGCGGCGGCGCACCCGACACAGCGCGGATGACTGAGCACTGTAGGTTACTTTTAATGTGCACTCCTAATATTTAACTTTTGTTTCAATTTTATTAATGAATTATACGTTATTAATATCCCGATCAGAAGGGGTTGCCAGCCTCGTAACTATCCTATACTATGTCTATATGAACACGGCCGGCAACCCCCTACTTCCCGGCCGGTAATTTACTATTCTGAAAACTACGACTACGATCTTAAAATAGAAAGACTGGCTACTGAAGGAGAATTATTCTTTCTCATTTACCCTTTCATCATCATAAAAATACAAGTGTTTATTTTTTTAGCATTTGAAATTTCGGTATATCGATGTGTACCTAAATAAACCTAGAGGATTACACTGAATATTTTCGTGTTATCAGCTTGACGGAAAAGCAAACAAAAAGCACGCAAACGTGTTATTAAACTTGTTTAGCTATGTCATTTATCCTATAAATTGTGTCCTACATTTTACATGCAAAAAAAAACTCTTCGATTTTAAGAAAACAATTTAGCGTATTAGAAAACGATAGCACAGAGGACTATCGGGGCTTGCTAGTCTTGAAATCTTAAAACATAACATAGTCCTGTGGTACACATTCCTATTTTGTTTCTTTCCTAATGACACTAGGTAAAAGCCAGCAGGGAGAATTTTATCTCAATACGTAAAAGCCTTCACCGTTTGACTGTGTTATCATCAGTGATCGTACTTTTTCCAGCATTTTTGGTGCGGTGCTAGGGTTGTCAGTAGAGCCCAATATTAAATTGTTTGAACCAAGAATCAAATAGCGTATTAAAAAAATCGGAAATACCTACAGAAAATATTATCAGAACATGTAAACCCAATATGCATAATGAAATGAAGGGTTAATTTACTACGAGTATATGAGGAAATGTAACACGGTTGCAATGAATCCTTATCTCAGGTTATAGTTCATATTTATGATTAGGAATTGATATATTAGCATAGACAGTATAGTGCGTAGGTACCTAATGACTGCCATTAATATAGAATATGCCATTAATATGCATAAAATATAGAAGTCAGATGTTATTTTCAGAAAATAAACAACCTGATTGCTGTTGTTCGACAGGGCAATCAAAATTACGAAAACTAATCGTCAGCATACCCTCCGAAAAATTTGAGGAATTTTGGATTACATTAATAAATGTTATAGGTACACAATTATAATAACTGATTAAGTACAAAAAAAGTGTTTTATTTTCAATGACAACATAATATTAAGTACATAATTTTAAACGTCAATCATATTATACACGTCGACAACCCTAGGTCGCTGTCGTGTGTCATTTGACGTCAACGCACCAAAAACGCTGGAAAAAGTACGATCACTGGTTATCATTATCATATTCTGATTTTATCTATAACTTGCCTTATATGTAAATTGGCATTTTCCAGATTTCGAACATTAGTCCCAACACGCGGGTTCGTGACTTAAAACAGGCGCTGTCCGAGCGCGGAGTCAAGCCTCAGATCATGGTTTGGAAGGTAATTCGGCGTATATTTTTAAACACAAAACAGATTCATTGTGATTGCATGTGTGTTGCTCATCTTGAATGAACTAATATCGATAAAACAAAAATTGCACACACTATTTACATTTCACAAGCATAAGCGACAGTCTTTAATGGTAAAAAACTAATCGTAAAATGATTCAGATTCACTCTTTTTTTTTGTAGTTTGTCATTGAACGTTGGCTCTTATTTCATTTGTTTCGATACATCGTTCATTTAAGTTTGGTATGTTAATAAGATAACTTATTCCCAGGGTTTCCGCGGATACTGCTATTTACACTTCTTCAAGCCTGGACCACAAAAGGTACTTATTCCTTTCATTTAATTTTGTACTATGGGCACTGAATCGATTCTTTTACAGTTAAAATATGTATCTGCAATTATTTTTTCTCTGTGCCTATAGTAATAAAATAAGTCTTCATCATTAATTATAATCATGCTATAGTTAATACGATACATTTTTTGTTCAACTTGATCAAGGACAACGTATTTTTTTCGCTACAAAACGCTTTTACTCATTCAACCTTGGGACGTAATTTGGTCGTGTGGGATGAAATACCCACCCAGAGAGTGGCGAAAATTCACACTAAAATCCAGCGATGGAGGGAACCACTCCGTCGTTGGCCAGGGGTGTAGAGGGTTGGGTATTCGAATACGACTCGCTTAGCGCGGGCTCCGATATTGACAGAGTGCCGTGTTAGAATTTACGATGCTCTTATTCCTGTGGACGTAACGTAGTTTTCGTCTTGGTGGCGGCGATTTGGAGGCTAGGAGAAAAAATACTTGTGTTCAATGTTACTATGTGGATAGATAGTACAATGTGAGCTATAAAAATGCGCAGGGCGAGGGCGACAGCAGCGCCACGATCAACATGGACAGCGTGATCTCGGCGCTGGCCGAGATGTCGGTGGGCGGCAGCGGCGGCGAGTCCCCGCGCGACGACAAGCCGCGCCTGCTGGCCGTGGAGCCCGCGCCGCCGCGCCCGCCGCGCGACGCGCGCGACCCGCCGCCCGCCGCGCCCGCCGCGCCCGACCAGGCCGCGGAGGTACACCGCACACCCGTTATCATCTCTTCTCTTTCGATACTTACACCCGTATTCACAAACGTCACTATCAGGTCTCGCAGTGCTCACGAACGCCCAGAGTTCTTCAAATCGTCTCAGAAACAAAAGGTCGGTTAAAAAGGACCATCAAAAAACCGGAGTGCGTTTACTTAGTGAAGGATCCCTTAAGTATTGTTTGTGAATACGGGTGTAAGGATTTCCATATCTCAATAGCGGGATGAAAATGCCATTTACATCCCCTGGAAATATTTTAATGGTTTTTGTCATAGTGATCCCCTTTTCGTTTTTCGGAACGAACTAACAAACTAACGAACCTAACCTACCTACTTTTGAGGGGTTCTGGACTCGTGGTAAATGATTTAAACGAAAGCGAATAGCAGTATTACAAAAAATAATGGGACCATGAAACCTAACCTTTTTTTCAGGTAGAGGCTATTTAATCGCCACATAATATGTGCCTTAATAAAGGGTTCTAAAGTGAATGAATTCACGAGCAATAATTCCGGTTTAAAAAATAATAATAATATAAATAACTTGAATGTATATTCCGCCTGAAAAACTGTTAGCTATTTTACTACGAAAATAGAAGGAAAAGTTTCTAACAGCGAAAGTAGATCTCACACGTACAAGTAACTGGAAATATATATATATTAACCAAAGTTTTTATTTCCAGGTTCATTAATCCTCGACGGCATCTCCGACCCGACTCGAAATTTTCGATACTTTGAAAACGATTACCCCCTTACTATTTCTGAACACTGCTTTGTCGCACACGGGACTGATTGACGGTTCTCCTGTCGCATTCCGACACTAATAATTTAGCGTTAAGGTTTATTTTTCTTTGTGCTGGTCCACGAGTGTCATGCATTGTGTTAGGTATGTTGCGCGCCGTCTAGAACCAGTGGAAGTACTGCCCGTGGTCCCGAATGGTACAGTCAAGTGTAAAAGTATTGGAGAACGCAACATCTCAAAAATATGTCCCAATGCACCTTATTCCAATGTAATAAGAACTTATGAGAAAATTCAGAAGATACATAATATTGCTGCACTTGACTGTTCAAGCCGCGGCGGCGATGTACTCGTTAACCAGAACAAGCGATGGTTCGATTTTAGTTTTTCCCGATTCGGACGAGAGTTCGCTCGATGGTTTTTTGTTTTTCTCATTTGCATTGGACCGGCACGGATTAGAGAGAGTGAGCTATATTAAAAACTTAACGAAAATATATCTTTACGAATGTTTTGTTTTCTAGTCTAACGTTAGATGTAATTTTAAAGCCGTGAATCTTAGAATGCTTTGTTTACCTACGTTCAATAATATTTTAAGCATTCTTCCATTAATTAATACGAGAAAAGAAGCTATATTTTAGTATAATATAGATTGAAAACAGATATAACATATTTTAAATATTTAAGGTGCTTTTAAGTGGAGTCCCAAGGTTAGAAGTTAGTTTGAAAGGATTTGATTAGTGATAAGAGTATTTATTTAAATTCAAAGTTGGGGCTCCACGCAGTCTACGTGCCAACTGAGTGCATGCGATATGTTCGTTGCCGAGTTCTGTAGAGAATAAGGACGATTGTTTTATGAAACTACTTTTAACATATCGATGGATGTTAGTTGGTTTATATTTTTAACTTTTATGGTAGGAAGTCAATGTTACTTTTTCAGTATTAGGTTAAACATAATTTAAGACTCGAAGCAATGTATAATTGACATAATAGAATACGTCTAAACCTTGTCTATTTAGAGTTCTGCGAATACTTGGTTCGCATAGTATTGGTCTCTTAGCGTAAAAATAAAGATATATTTTATATAGAAAGACCGATTGTTCATGGTGTATTTTTCGAAATTTTTAGTTGATTTGTTGAGCGTAAAAAGTATCTTAGATAGAAATAAATGCATTTCAGGTTTTATTTCAAGTGTTCACTCGCATAATGATATTCTGTGCCCAGATAATTATTGTTAAATGTAACTTGCAATACATTTAAGCACTTCAAAATATATATATATGTATATAACTTGTTAACGCACTATTTTTTTAGTTTATTTTGTAAACTTATAACGTTGGTAGCAGGCATGGATGAGCTTTTTTGTTTTGTATTTTTTTTAATAAATTTATTAAACTCTATTTTGGTTGTTATTTTTTGGTAATTTAACGCTTTACGACTAGGTGCATTTCAACGTTGTGATTTCTGTATGTTAGTATTTGGCATTAGTCGTTGAAGGCAGAATTAAATTATATTTTTCCAGGAGTTTTTTTATTCACACCCCCTTTTACAATTGATTCGTGGACCTACTACGAGGGGCGTTCAATACATTCTCGGTATGAGAAGGAAAACAAAAGCATACGATTAATGATTTATTTTTAAATTTCTATATTCCCCCCCCTATTTTTGTTAATAAGATCTGTCAATTAGTTTTTTTAACCCCTCATAAAAAACATTTTCGAAGATTGATTCATTTTTCGGCATATTCCTTTTTGGACATATTCCGTTTTCGGCATATTCTTGTTTTGGCACATTCCGTTTTCGGCATACATCATAAACAACAAATTCAATCAATTATAGGTATCGTTATTTTTTATCTACAAGAATTTATTCTTACCTAGGATTGATTTCATTTGTTGTATATAATGATTTATGCCAAAGACGGAATGTGCAACAAGAATATGCCGAAAACGGAATATGTCCAAAAAGTAATGTGCCGTAAAAGGAACCAATCTTTCGTCTTTTGGTAACAAAATGCTCCACCACCGATGCCTTCAACATTTCATCATTACAAAATCGATGTCCACGAACATCCTTTTTATGGTTGGGAAACCAAAATTAGTCTCTGGAGGCCAAGTCTGGACTGTACGGCGGGTGAGTAATAGTTTCGAACCCAGATTCAAAAACAGCAGCCTTGGCAACATGAGCAGTATGCAAAGGGGCGTTGTCATGAAGAAGCAGGACTACTATGGTCAATTTTCCCCTCTTCTCTTTGATCTGTAAAATGTTAGCGTAGTACTCTTGTGTTATATTTGAACCCTTTTCTTTATAATCTATTAATAATTATCCCTTCACAATCCCAGAATATTGTCGCCATGATCTTACCAGCTGAAGGGACGACGTTGAATTTCTTGGGATGAGGTGTTCCTTTAACGTGCAACTGCATCGACTCTTGTTTGCTCTCAGGGTCATAATGATAAACCCAGGTTTCATCTCCGGTAACATTTTTTTTGGAGCAAGACATCAGGGTTTTCACCACACTGCTCGATCAAGTCGGAACAACACGCAACGCGCGTATGCTTCTGAAACGGTGTCAACATTCGTGGTACCCATCTCGCACTCACTTTGGACATGTTAAACCAATAGAAATATTGTTTTTTGTGCTATAGATCTAACCTTCATTCGATCATCTTCCAGTAGGTAACATTTTCTCCACTTTTTGAATGTTTTCTGGTGAAGTAGCTTCAACAGGCTGACCAGGTCTAGGGTCATCTTCTTTGCTCTCCCTCCCACGCTGAAATTCTACTGATCACTTTTGGACAGTAGATAATGAAGGAGCACACTCACGGTAAACTAAATCCATTTCTACTTTAAAACACTTGATTTTTTCCTCTATTCGCAGTAGTTCGGTTGTTAGTCCGGTTGACCGAACTAGTGCTACTTTTTAGTAGCAGTAGTCCGGTTGGGACAAAGCACCGGACTATCGCTACTGCTTTAGAAGCAGTAGTTCGGTTAGTAACGTAATTAAAAAAAACGAAAGAAATTATTGTACATACCTACTTTCCTTATAATTATTTTAAAATGAACATGTAAAGAGAGCCACTTTGTATAAAAATATCTCAGTAGAAATATCGCCACAAGTTAACTGTAGTTGGGTTTCTCTAATAAAATCATCTCTTTCAGTACATTTCTTACTTCTTTTCTTTAACGTCTTCTTTCCGAATCTCCTGTATTGATCGACTTTTAAATTTGCAAGAGTATTGTCATCCTGCAGTACGTGCAAAATTTGTATCATGGTTGGGTTTTTTTTAATCAGCCCATTCATTTTGAAATTCCAACCTTCCACAATATTATTCGTCCGATGACGATTAGCAAAAACTGACCATATATGAATAAAGTCCGGCCTCATCCAAAAATTTTCAAAATATTTCTGGAATTTATTTAGATTTTCGTCATCAGAGGATATTTCATTCCGTATATATTGCCAACCCGCATTTATTTCTTGCTCAGGCAGCAAAGCTAACACAGAACATAAATGAACTATATATTTGTGTTTTTTCTTTATAAGGTTATATTCTGCAGCTTTACGCTTTAAACAATTACGGTAATGAAAATAACAACCAATCATTGTTGCATTTTTAAATACATATTTTATGGCATTCATATTGGCTTTTTCGTAATCAACGTGTATTTCTTTAGGATCCCACTCGGGAATTCTTGACTTAATTAATTCAAAAGCAATTCTATATGCCTTTTCGCTCTTATGTGACATAAAGGCAAATGCCAGCGGTATCACGTTATTTGTCTCATTTGTGCTACCCAAGTCTCCATGAATGCTAAATAACTGAGCAAATGGAGTGGGGCTGGCCTTGAAGGTACCATCCATGAAGTAAACTTTAATAGTTTTCATATGAGCCTGTGCATCACTGCTACAAAAAATAAGTATTCTGACGTCTTCATCACAATAATCCGCTAGTAAAATGTCAAAAAATAACGTTGGAACTTGCACTTCGGAAAGGGATGTTGAACGTAATTTCTCCACTCCCGCATGTTTACGAATCTTGCGATAAATTGTATCTTTCTTTTGTGAGAATGTTGGGATTGGATTGGAAGATGCTAAATCTAGGCCCTTATTTCGTAATGCCACTAAACATTTGCGATATACTCTGGGTGCAGGTTCTCTTCCTTCTGCAGCCTCTGTTATGCATTTATTGATAAATTCATCGATATTATTTTGTGATTCATCGGAACTACAAGTATGATCGCCTGTTTTGCCGATTGTGTCTTCTTCCTAAAAATGTTTATGAACATTCCATTAATAAAGAACAGAATATCCTACAGAAGAGTAAAGAAAAGAGATTGCTGATGGTATAGGCAGGTCTTACCTTTGCTAATGTAACATAGCCTTTACAACGTATATTTTCATCCTTGTAGTATTTACAACGCCAGTAGCTGTTTTGCGTAACATAAACAGAATTTCTATAAAACTGATACCCACGAAACAACAAAACTCTGCCTCGTCCTCGTTTAATTATTTTAAAATCACTTTTATCATTCATTTTTGATGTAACGGTAACACATTAAGGTATTATTCGCTTTAAATTAATTATGCATTGGTGAAGAGCAATAAACACGAAGCCCCATCAATAAGAGGAAAACGACGTATTAAACAATTGAAAATAAACATTGTCATTATGATTAATACAATTCAACTTAAAAGAGTCTGTATACCTACATCTGAGAGAGTTTGTATTTCTATTTTGTGGCGATATTTCTACTGAGATATTTTTATACAAAGTGGCTCTCTTTACATGTTCATTTTAAAATAATTATAAGGAAAGTAGGTATGTACAATAATTTCTTTCGTTTTTTTTAATTACGTTACTAACCGAACTACTGCTTCTAAAGCAGTAGCGATAGTCCGGTGCTTTGTCCCAACCGGACTACTGCTACTAAAAAGTAGCACTAGTTCGGTCAACCGGACTAACAACCGAACTACTGCGAATAGAGGGATTTTTTCCCTGTTTAGTCAAGAATTTTATCACTGCTCGATGCTCCAATTTAATTAACATTGTAAAATCGCTCATGGTGATCATGATCACTTTTGTTTAGCAGTAGCAGAAAAACAAGAACGTGTGGGCTTCAAATTTACTTTTTTTTACTGTCAATGAATGACTCTTAGCGGCCAGTATTAAGAAGTTTACTAAAAAGGTTTGCAAGATACCAATATCGAGAATTTATGGAACGCCCCTCGTAATTAATTGTCCTACTTATGGCACTGGTCCCACCGTCGGCGAGTAAGCGTTGAACTATCGGCGATTTTCTCGCTCAAGAAACTAACAAAAGATAATCGCTCCTGTGTAAATAAAAGACATATAATATGTATAATTCTTCGCGTACTTACACATGATTTTACGTGCAGCAGTAACAGGTACGGCTCGCTAGTGAGTAACCGGCTTTAAACGGCCCAACCAATTGACATCATTCAGTAAACCTAGATAAAAACGGTATACCACTGTCATTAAACTTTCTACCTATGAGAATACAACCGCGTCCGAATTGTTTGGTAGCGAATGCTATGATCCCACAAACATACACAAATACACACTTAACAGGTTTCCTGTCCCGAAGCAATGTGTAGCGTTCTTTCGACACGCCCCCATAGTAATAATTGATTTATTTATTTATTTATTAGAGGAAAACAAACAGCACTGAATAATAAATGTATAGATAATACATCATAGAATATACATAGGCCAAAGAAGTTTCCACCACTAGTTTAAATAACATTTGGTGCTCATTTGTTGCTAACATAACCTCATTCAATATCAGTGAGACTGGATTAACAATTATACATATATAATTGAATTATTTTTTCATTTATTCCTATTCTAGCTAATCTTTTAAACTAAATGTATTCTTAAGTAATCTATTTACTACTAAATATTTATCTACAACTCTTTATTTTTTTATGGCGGAGTTAAACCTATTTATCGACATGTGGAATATGTCAGTATGTTACAAACTTAACGTTAAGTATAAATCTATTCTAAGCATACACTGTACAAGTAGATGGGACTGCAAAAACATTTAAAGAACGCAATCTGCGATCAGGGCTTCGTAATGAAATGTTTGAGAGAAGATTATGAGAGTCTACCGAACCATTTAAAATGTTGAACAGAAACACTTGATCTCTTAATTCGCGTCGCGCCTGAAGAGACTCAATGCCATCCGCATTAAAGAATTTAAATTTAAATTTCATTCTTCTAACGACGTTTTTGTATTTTATCTAACGCGTCGATATATACCGAATAATGAGGATTCCAAACTAGACGCGTATTCCAAGTGAGATCCAAGAAAATTATACAACATCACCAAATTGTAGGGTTTTTTAAAATCATGAAGATAGAAGCCATATTTGATTACCTATACAATCTGTTTTTGGTTATTCACGTACCTACTGGCCATTATTTTTTAACGTACTTCATTTGTTGACTTGAATCAGTAATGTCATCTGCATAATTCGTTATCTGTGTATAATTACATAATAATCTTTGATGATTTGTCCATTAGTAAAATTTACATTTTGTTGAATTTGTTTGATTTCGAAATTTTGTGTTTTTTTCCCTCTATTACTTTTTTACTCTTTTAGTTAGATTTATTGAAAATACATCTTTTTTTTTGTATAACACCTGTTTTTATCAAGCATTTCAGATTTAGCTTGCCACCGCAGTGTGTGATTTTATTGGTTATCTAAATGTCGTTCATGATTAAAAATAAATATAATAATAATGTTACTTATAAATTAGTTAATGACTCGTTTATTTATTTGTCGAAAAAACACTTGTTTTATGGCATAGAGAAGGCAAACGAGCACACATGCCACCTGATGGTAAGTGGAAACTGTGACCCATAGACAGTCGCATTCACAAGACTGCAAGCCTAAGACTGCAAATGCGTTGCCCACCCTGAGGACTATGATGGAATGCCTCTATGCTAGTCATTACACCGGTTGTCTTATCCCGGAACACAACAATGCGAACACTGCTGTTTGGCAGTAGGTTAATGGATAAGATGGTGGTAGCGATCCGGACCCTGCACAAGGTCCTACCACCCGTATGTCTTGCATTATCTACATCACTGGCCATGAGGCACCAGACGTACCAGGAAAGTCACGCATGAGGCACATGTGCCTCATGGGACGGAACCTGTTAAGGAGGTAATAACTTAATCAAGAAGGTTTTTTGTCATAAAGCTGCAAAATTATAGTTAGTGATAGATACTGTGAGCTATTTGATAGAATTATCAACAGTATTAAATACCTTTTTATGTCACTAAACATAACCTCCTCAACTTATAACACCTCTGTTTTATATAGCTTCGGTGGTAAAAAAAACCTTTAGCAACTAGAATTAATAATAGAAATCTCTCTATTTGTGTGGAATTGTCAACGGCTAACGCGCGATAGCAAGGCGACAGCTTAAATGAATCATATTTTTTTTGAAACTGCAGTCGTTTATGAAAGCAGGAAGCAACTCGTCCAGTCCCAATTTTTAACAAAGTGTTATTTCACTTTAAATAGACCACTTGTAAAGCTGTAAGTAATTATAGGTATTATAAGTATGTAGGTATTTAACACCTTTACACATCGCATCACAACAGATCATGTCAGATAAAAATCTGCCTGTAAGTCGGTATCAGATTGTGCACGCCATGTTTAATTTAAAAGTGAATATAAGTAGGCTATCTGGTTATTCTATGGTAATGTGCGCTGTAATGGAGATGTATACTTTTCTTTTTATATATTTAGCTGGAGTTTGCTACTGCCAGGGCCCGCCGCCAGCCCCAGAAGAAGTAAGTACCTTATAATGCTTTGTATATTTAAAACTAGGGTAGGGGCACCAAAAGATGAACGACACCCAAAAGCTGAACACTCGATCGAAATAATCACATAACTAAATCGTGACAAATATTACATAGTTCGGAATTTATTTTTCTTAAACAGCAACTCTTTGCTTACACCTCCATTAAATCTTAACATAGTATTATATTCTTTTTGGCCGTGATCGGTCGTCGTTGTGGAGTTTCCCGCCGAAAACGTCGATAGTATGGGAAAATAGCTAAGGACAGTGCTCTCCAAATTTAAGCTTTTAATTACGTATAAAATTCAATAATTGTCAGTCTTAGAAGGATTTGCTTGGTATGTATTCTTGATTAATCACTCTTTTATTGGAGTTATACGATATTTCTTTTTTCTTGTTAGTTAACGAGAAATATGCCGTTCAAGTAATGGTTTCAAAAATATATACCTAAGCCAATACTTGAACGGTGTTCAGCTACTAGGCAAGGCGTACTTTTTTTAAAGCTTCTTAATAAATCGTACCAAAATGACAGATGGAAAATTTAAAACTTAAAATGATCGTTAAATGCTCTTGTATCTTTAAACCAAAAGATGAACATAGCTTTTGATGTCTAATCCAATGATTTTGGAGTTTTAAATACTATGAAAACTATCACTGTTCAATAAAAAATGTGTGCCTAATACTTGAACGAATTAAATTTACTAGTTCATGTTTTGGATTCTATTCCAATATGTGAACACCTAATTGATTTTGTTTGTAAATTCTGTGTCCTAAAATTGAACTAAGTAAATTCAGTCGTTCAACTTTTAGGCATAGTTTTATAATATGAACACTAGTAGTAGTATACTAGTAGTATTTATGGAAATGTTTACTAATATTATAAATGTTAAAGTAACACTTTTTGTCGGTTTATCTGTTTAAAAAGATAAGTAACTAAGTAGTTTTGCTAATGATTATTGATAAAAAATACTAATTCGTTGTTTTTATGACACAAATAACATAAAAAATAGGAACCTTATGTACGTAAGTAATATTAAATAAATGTACACAATTAAAAAATAAAGAATATTTCGTTAACTCGCATTTTATTGCTAAAAATGAAAAGAATTAAAATGACATAGGTATTTTATTATGTTAGTTCAACTTTTGGGCCCCAACCGTTCAGAATTAGGGCACGCTGTTCATCTTTTGGGCAAATCGGTACATTTTTGGTTTCAATGATTTTTAGAAAAATGCGGAGATATAATAACAGTCTTTATAATAGTCATTTTCAATCTAGACCATATACTGTACGGTCAGCTGCAGAGAAATGTAACCCCCTTTGCAAGGCAACTTGTATGCAGGGGGGGTTACCATATAAAAAAATTAAATAGGGTGAAATTTGTTACTTTCACTGAATATAAACTGTCTAAAGTTGGTGTAGTCGCTTAATCGTTCATCTTTTGGTGCTCTTACCCTAGTTTTTTTATTATTATAAGTGAATCTATTTTTAAATCTTGTTGATGATTACATACTACTAATATTATAAATGCGAGACTTTGTGATTGTGTTTTATGCTACTCCAACATGCTGTAACGGCTGGACTCATTTGGATGATATTTTAAATAGACATAGCTTATTCCCTGGATTAATACATGTGTTACGAAGACTACGATAATCGAGATCTACGGGCAGAAGCTAGTTAGTAATAAATTTAAAATTCTGTCTCTCTTCTTGGTTTACGTCGGGAGCAAGAACATTTTATTCATCGGTGCGATTTATAAATAAGTACCTACTTTATTTATGCAGGAGCTTTAGTCACCGGATGATATTTTTAAAGGACTCCCAGAACTGTTACCGTCCGTCCGAATCCGTCGTCGGTTTCCGTCGGAATCTGCAATCGAGTTATCTCCGTAATACTAAACTAATTAAAACTGACCTTAAACCCAAATACAAAACGGGAGTTTTTTTATTTTTCAAACAGTTTGTAACAAAATTAGATATTGTGCTACAAAATTTAAACTAAAAATATTTATGTTAAATTATTATTTTAAGAAACCATTGCAAGTTTGGTTTCATGAGTATCGAAAAATATAATTGACCACTTAATAATTAACTCACCAGAGGCATGCCATTTACACGCGCCTTAATATTTCCAGGATGTGTACGTCCTCAACTTCGACTCGCCAGTGTACGTGTGCCCCGACGAAGACAGCCAGGCATTCGTGGACTCCTCAGGGATGGAGGTGCAGAGGTACAACGAGACTACCGCCTACATGACCGGCGCCGTCAACTTCCTCAAGGGACTTGACGAATCCACTATGGTAAGATTTAAAAGTCTAATATGACTAACAATTTAGCATATATACCTACATACGTATATGAAACAGGGACAGATCAATGTGAAACGTTTTTCAGGTGGAATTACAAGTCGACAAAGAAGTATCCGGTCGTCTTGAGATGTTAGTCTCGCTCGAGATCTGCGAGCTTTGCAAGGAGATTGGAAACGAGGATAGCGTGTATTACAAGTATTTGAAGTACTTCGGTTTCCCGGATAAGTGCCCTTTTGAAGCTGTAAGTAATACATTATTTGACTATGAGTATCTTATTCTACGAAGTACCGTTCAATTACTGAATGGAATAAGGTGAACTGAGTGTAATAACTGGAAATTTGTGTGATGAGCGCTGTATTTCTTTTTGAGTCTTGGGTGTCTTCTATGTATTTTATGTATGTATTTCTCTGTGTAGTACCCATAGTACAAGCCTAAACTTTTGTTTGGGACTGGGTTAATTTATGTGAAATTGTTCCATGTTTTATTTTCACAAAATATGGCCAAAATTAATCCGAAAGGACCCATCATTTCAAAGATAAGATCATCATATAAGCCGAACGGATGCACACTGCTGGACATAGGACTTCCCCAAATAGTTCATGATGGTTGGTTTTCTGGTACACGCATCCATCAGCTTCTTCCCACTATCTTCACCAGATCGTCGGTCCAACTTGTGGATGGCCTAACCAAATATTTACCCGTTTCAGGTCAACCCCATTTAATAATCTAATATCACGCTTATTTTTCTAGGGGTCCTATCCCGTTCACGACTTCAAGACGGATGATTCGGACCTTCCCGTAAAGGCCGCAACCTCCGGCCGCTACCAGGTCACCATCAACTTATTCCGCAACCCTGACGGCTCCTGCAAGAACGAGAAGACCTTCATCGCCTGCTTGAAACTGGAGTTTATCATTGAACCGCTTTGATAGGTAATGCGTTGCGGTTATTAGATTAGGTTTAGGTAATAATTAAAACGAGAGAAGGAACAAAGTTATTTGCGTATCGTGCATTTAAATACATAGTTACCCCATCCAACACTAAGGCCAAATCACTCCTTTGCTGCATTGCATTACAAATAACTTTATTCGATAGCTCATTTTCCCAAACGACGAAAATCCATTGTTTATAATGTTTGATACGATCAATATAATTAGGTAGGGAGAAATTAATAAAGTTATATTCCTATATGTTATTTTATTTAAATTGCTTGGTTATTAGAATACAAAATACATTTGTATACCTACCGTCTTTTCTTAGGAACCATTCGTCAAGAACTGAGGTCCTTCCAAGGTTCCTTCTGTCGATATACATACTCGTATACCTACCTCAGGGCTGATTTACACATACGCGGTAACAAAAGGCATTTCAAATTTTATCATATTGTATTTAACTTAACATTACTGTCAAGTGAACAAGAGCTATCATAAGTTGACAATACGACGTAATACATACCAAGGTTTTAAGAGTGTCGGTGGCCTTAAGAGCTTAGGCGTCGACTCGTGACCGTAAGGGGGTCGACTCGTACTGAGTTCGAACCCCCGCGGTCACCATGTACGAATGAGTTTTTCTAACTTAAGTACATTACTCGATGCTGAGGAAAAACATCGTGAGGAAACCTGAACATTCGAACAGTTGAGTGTGTACATACGAGTAAGAGGGTAATTGCACAAAATATCGTAAAAGGGTGTATCCGAAAGGGCCCGCCATCTGTGCCTAACATAAGATAAGAAAAAATAGGTAGTTAAGTAGTTCTTCGTAGGTGAGATAATCTGAACTGCTTTTTAACATACGAATACTTATAACACTATCCGTCTGCGTGGAAAAGTACTTCAACAAGTCTAACGAAAGCAAGCTTTAAAAGATCCCAACTGCTGTCTGGATAATGTCGTCAATGTAATGTTACTTATCATGTATTTATTTCTTATTTCACCAACTTCACATTTAAATAATTTTAATATAGCCTATGACGCTCTAGTGGTTAAGAGGAACCACGTATAATTTATTAAAATCGCTGTAGCCGTTTAGTTGCTACGCGCTGTTAGCGCGGAGACTGAGTCGGACATATATACAACCCAAACACAAAACCCTCCTATTGGGCTTTGCCGCAGTCGGGTAAAAACTGGTATGATGCCATTGAATAGATTCTTCGTGACGTTAGTTTTCTTGCACCTTGTGTTCAAGGTTCAAGTTCGAAAACTAAAATCTTTGCCCCGAGAAGAAAACTTTTGCGGGTGGTAGGACCTTGTGCGGGGTCCGTCTGGATCGCTACCACCATCTTATCCATTAACCTACCGCCAAACAGCAGTGTTCGCATTGTTGTGTTCCGGTTTGGGGATAAGACAGCCGGTGTAATGACTAGCATAGAGGCATTCCATCTTAGTCCTCAGGGTTGGCAGCGCATTTGCAGTCTTAGGCTTACAGTCTTGTGAATGCGAATGTATATGGGTCACAGTTTCCACTTACCATCAGGTGGCCTGTGTGCTGGTCAGCCTTCCCTATGCCATAAAAAAAAAAACACGGCTAGGTATTATTTAAAAAAAAAAGATTACATCATAGGTACATAAATTTACAATATCACAGTATTTTTGCACAGTAGGTAGTAGTTTGCACACTTTTTTAAACGTAGGTAGATTTATGCGTAGATTACTCCTGCAGGTCAGACGACTCACGGACAAACATCCCTATCCATGATATAATCGTATACTTAATAATATACTCCGGAAATTAGTTTTTGTTTTATGACAGATTTAAAGTTATGATCACTAAGTTCAGTAATTATTCCTAAGAATGATTTTGAAGGTATGGCCAGTCTATAAAACGTATTTTTGAGCTTTCCTGTGCTCCTGGTTGCTTTTGGCTTATCAATGTTCGTTGGGATATTATGTAAATTCTTCTTAACAAAGATGATTATTTCAAATACATATAGCGACGGCAGTGTTAGAATATCTATATCCTCGAAGAATTCCCTCAATGACACACGCGACCCCAAGTTAAATAGCTCTAATAGCCATTTTTTGCAAAATAAACACTAGGTATATAGATGTCTGCAGCGCATCCCCACAAAATAAGACCGTACGTAATCAAACTGTTACAGTAAGCTGCCTTAATCTCCTGACTGGTCAATTGTAAGTATTACAACCGAGATAACTAGTAAGGCTGAACGAGCGCTAACGAGGCTTTATTAGGTCGAGGGTTTTTAACCAATTAAATACGCTTCATTTATATTTTTTTTTTTTTAAATATTGGTTACTTTTTTTTTTTTTCTATTGAATTATTTCTTTATAATATTAATGTTACCTACTAAATGTAGCTTAATTAAGTAATAATATTGTTATAAATTCATTTTTTTTAAACTACCTATTGTTTATTGACATATGTCAATTATTGTACACCATAATTATGGTAGATTGTAGTGGTGCACACAAATGTATTTAACACCTGTATAATGTTATTATACTTGATACCTACAGTCATGCAATAAAAATATTTTGAGTTTTTTTTTGATTTTGATTTTGATTTAATTTCAAGAGGAAAGTAACCAAAAAAGTGCTGTCCTATTGTCACGAATTCATTTTGTCTTAATTGATGTCGTAAAAAATTACAACATTTTTTTTTCGTTTTACCTGTATGGACTCTTCTTTAAAAAATTAATCCCCGACGCAAAAAAAGAGAGGTGTGATAAGTTTGACAGCCATGTGTGTCTGTTAATGGAACCGTGGGTATTACGACTAGAAGTGGTGAACCGATTTGGATGCGGACTTTTCAATTTGAAAACAGGCAGGCAAGTCTAAATAAGTTTCACGCTTAACATTTTGACGACGCGCTGGCCTAGTTGGTATTGACCCTGCCTACGAAGGTTCTGAATTCAAATCCCGGCAAGGGCAGATATTTGTGTGATGAGCGCGAATATTTGTGCCTGTGTCATGGATGTTTTCTAAGTATATATTTTCTGTATATAAGTATTTATATCGTGGTCTAGTACCCATCGTACAAGCAGAGTTTAGTTTGGGACTAGGTCAATTAGTGTCACATTATCCCCTGTTATTTATTTGTTTATTTAAATCGCCTATTGACGGTGATGCAGATTAAGCAAAACGCTGCAAGTGGCCATTTAGTAGTTACAGCGTTCTGGGGGTTATTATGACATAGCAATGCAGTTCTGTTTACGCTGAGAGAAAAGGACACAGCTATATAACTGCAATAGCTCTGTCCTTTACGCTTATAATAACCCCCCTGTTGTGATCAGACGGCATTAACATATTGGTTCCTCTGTTCTACTGTGTAAAACCAATAGCAAAAAACAATAGCAAAAGCAATAGCTTTTTCATCACACTTGCTCGTAAATGGTGTTATTCCATGCCTGTATACAGAAGGACAATGGCCTAAATTGTTCCCGCGGGAATTATGGCGAGTTTGTCATCCCCAGGGAGTAATGACTTTCTTTTTAAAATTTGCAACTCTTTCGTACATCATTTCTGACTAAGGAGGTTTAATTTTCAGCCAAAAATTAAATCGGTTTCTAATTTCATCTTTAAAAATTAGCTATAGACTAACTTACATTACACAAAACCTATACGCTTCATTAAACTTCATTATTTTTATACCTATTTCAAGTTTATATCAACATTTATCATTAATTTTAGTAATTATACATTTTTATCAAATTGGCTAAATCTGGCTCGAATCCAGGTAGGTACCTACACTGATTACTTAAAATAATCGGACAGTAAACTAATCAATGACCAACTAAATGATTTATGTCGAAAACGGAATGCGCTTCGTTACGTAACGCGCAACAGGCGTATTTCCAGCACTTTACTGCTGCAGCACAAAGCAGCAGCGATATAGTTCAAGAGTCCTGAAAAACGCCTGTAAAAAAGGCGTCAAGGAAGGGCTGCTGGCGCTGGCCCGACCTTGAATATCGATATCTGAGGTCTCAATTATTAAAAGTGGACGCCATTTAGAACTTTTTTGTTACTGGTCCTATTGCCCTAAAAACGAAATCTGACTGGGGACTACAAATACGGGCCCGTAATCAGAATTAAGACAAGTGGACGCCATTTTCAACTTTATTTTTACTGGTCCGATTGCCCTGAAAATCGATATCTGAGGGTCCCTAGGGTCCTGGACGGAATTTTGAACTTTTTGAAGTGATAACTTCTTATGGGAGGGTAAACCCTTTGTTACGTAACGCGTTACGGCGCCAGCATAAAGGGATACTCTTCACACCTGTTACAAACGCCCTTCGTTAAGAAGAGACGTCTAATAAGACCTCTTTCAACAGTGTACCACTTTTTAGGTTTGTTAGTGTGTGTCACTCTGCGTAAGTTTGCAGTCAGTTAAACACTTTCAATATTAAATAGTTCAACTTAGATTAGCTTAGGATATCACTTCTGTCGGGCGTCCCGAGACGCACACGTTTTTTTACAAAGTTATTCTCTCTGCCATTATATTTGAAGTGACTGCAGTCACAAAGAGAATTACGGTACTACCTATTTCCATAGCTGTATCAGCAAAGTAGACATTTGATCTGAATACTTATTTAGTTCCATATAAAACCGTTTTATATTATATAATTACCGTTATTGTCATATTAATGTAGGTACATAACATACACCATTTAACGATGTCTGATATTATCTCCGTATCTGATCATTCACGCGATGTTAAAATTTATTTAAACCCAATTCCGTGATATCCTTGTTTATTTTGTGAAATGCGATGGAGATGTTTGTTTCGTTCTTTTTATTTTTAATTGTTGTTTGTTATTGCGCCGTTGAAGTGAGTATTTAGTTAATATTTTAAAAATAAAACGCACCTATTTGACTGAAACAAATATATACCAGAGTTAAACAATCTACTTTTCATTTCGATTATGAGGAGACTTTATAGTAAAAAAACTCCGTATAGTTTTACCAAAGATAGGCTGCAATAGAAGATTGTTACTTATGGGATGAAATGCAATTTGATACTTTCAC
Organism: Acleris sparsana; assembly: GCA_923062465.1. NCBI lineage: Eukaryota > Metazoa > Arthropoda > Insecta > Lepidoptera > Tortricidae > Acleris > Acleris sparsana. Next base: position 8,899,618 of record OV281307.1, on the reverse strand, counting down.
CCGAGTTAAAGGCTACTTTTTATTTCGACTGAGAGGAAACTAACAATTTTTTTCGCATTTTATGCACTAGTGCATAAAGTAATTTCTTCTTTTAAGACTAAGGCAATCAGGCCTTACAGCCTTCACACAATACACCTTCATTTAATTGATATATTTTTATGAGATTTTGGTTACTTCTTAATTTAATTACGACTTTGTATAACTATATAAATACAAATTTACGAATAATACCTACGGCGTGCATTTACGGTAGGTATAGGTATAGGCCTTACAGCCATGCGCAAACATAACATTTTAATTACTTACATTAAATATAAAAATTTAATAAATTATCCTGTAAGTAGGTATGTGCTTCTTGTTTTATTTCCTTGCAATCGAAGTGAAAAGCAGAGTGTAAAATTCGAGCATAAAACCCATTTTACCCTCGACGTGACTATCCACACTCGCCGTTCCGGCTCGTGTGGCTATATGCACTTCTTGGGTAAAATGGCTCGTTTTATGCACTTGTTGTACAATCTACTATTTTTGGGTTATTTGTCACGAAATTCGTCTTTCCAAAATTATGAGGTTTTTTACAATGCTTCAAAACGAGTTATAGAACAAGTCCCGAGTAATTTCGTAGTGACTGTATAACATTCTTTCAGGGTGTAAAAAACTGTCAAAAAGTGTTTTTTTTAAATTCTTTGGGTACTATTTTCAAATCTAACCCTGTACACTATTGCCTATTGTGAAGTGAAGTTCAAAATTAAACCTTATTAAGGCTTCCTATTCCTTCCTATATGATTTATTTTATTTAATTATAAAAGCCTAAAACACAACATATCAACAATAGGCAGGTATCGCGACCTGGGTACACCGGGTAAAAATTTTACACATTTAGTACGTACGGTCACGGACGTTCATTTTCTGCTTGCCCATTTTATAGAAAATCTGCTTGTAGATGTCATTGTCATTACCAATAGAAATGCTAAGTCATTTCATTAGTAGGAAAGTTTTTTTTTTTTTATTTATTGAAAGGTACACTTACAGCAAGTACAGAAAGCATTCACATCATAGTAACAGGTTAAGGTATTATGTCTAGTGTACAAGCCAATTACAAGTATACACAGCATTTTCAGATAACTTAGCGGACTAAATAAAAACAATAGATTACACTAAACATCAGTTCGTAATAAACAGGCCAAGATTTTAGTTTTAAATTGCTTAAGCGAATCAAAAAGTAAATCGAGATCCGGCAGAATTGCACTCATGCCATTGAATGCATTACAAACACGAGGCAACGGAGAGTGTCTACCAACATTGGAACTATATGTAGGAACAAACAGAATTTTACTAACAGGCTTCCTAGGTATGCTATGCGGGTTGGTACTGTAAATTTAAATAGAGGCAGAATTAACACAGACTTAATGCTTCCGTTAATACAGTTTTTGAGAAACATTAACTCCTGAAGTTTCCGGCGATTGCGAAGCGAGATGAGACTTAAAAAGCTTCATACGGGCATCATAGGGCAGCAAGTATTGATAGGAAAATAAAATGTATTGCTGTAAAATGTCAGATTGACTTTGGAACTAAGGTAGGTCACAAATTTAATTCCTTGATTGTACATACTAACGTAGTAAATTTCAAATGAAGTAACCAAATCCAGCAGTGCAGTGGTCTGAATATTTGGTAGGAACTCCGAAGACGGTTGGTTTTGTGCTCCTCGCATTCATCGGCTTCCCGCACTCTTCACCAGATCCTCGGTTCACCTTAACGCCTACAGCACTTCTCACTTCACATAATACCTATAACATATGTGTTTGTTTTAGGATATTTACATTCTGAACTTTGACTCGGATGTCTATGTGTGCACTGACCCGCAAAGCCAGGAGTACGTCGACGCCTCGGAGGTCAAAGTGGAGAGGTACAATGAAACCACCTCTTGCATGTCCGGGTCGTTTTTCTTGTTTAAAGGGCTGGCTGAACACACTATGGTGAGTATCGGACGGTCTACCATATAAAAAATAGCATGGAAAATGGCTGTCTGCACGCACACACGTAAACTTTCACTTGTGATGTGGCTCGGCGCGTTGTCTTACCTAGTGTACCTGTGTGCGTGCGGTAAGTCGTGTATAACGAACGAAAGTGCCGACCTTGGATGCTTCACACATTTTTAGTGCAACGTTACGTCTGTATTTAGGTCCGACATTTTGCTATAAAATCAAACGACATAAAATTAAATGCTACAAGTTCCATAATCTTCACTTACTGTTAGTTTTAACATAAAAAAAGCTACAACCGAACCAATAGTGAGTGAATGATAATAATATAACAAATGAATTTAGAGGAAATGTAATTGTAACTATTGTTTTTATAGCAAAGCTAGTTAAAAAACGTTAGTAGACTAGTAGATTATTTTATACTTGGTGAAATTATTAAATAGTAGAATATTAAGTGTTGCGATGGCTTCGTATAGCATTGCCATGGTATGGGGGCGAGAAATCTTTATCATAACATAAGAAGATGCTAAAGAGCCAAATTAACACTAACTAATTTCTCGGTAAATCCAAATTGCTTTTGACATGTTATCGTGTTGTAAACGTTGCGATACCTCCTACTTGCTTGGCTGCAATATAGTTTTACCGAGTGGAATAGGGCCCCCTGCATCTTGTTTACTGGCCTACGCTAGTACCGATGCATCTCGAAACCAGCGCCGCGGGTTGCTGCGGCACAAAGCATCCTTTTCAACGCCATGTTAAATGTTTTGTACTGTTTGTCATCTGTTTTTTTCAAATGTATTATTTATATTCTATCTAGTCCATTCTTAATTAGTTGCATAAATGATCAAGTTAATTAATTATTTTTACACTATGTCTACACGTGGAGTTATTGAAGAATTCGATGTTACGAAACCAATTTCATGCCACTAATTTCGTAATGTTAATTCGGCTTACAATCACTTTACGACACGATCGAATAGAATTCGATTTCTGAGACCAATGTTTTTTAAGTGTTCTGTTCCCAAAGGGTGAAAAACGGGACCCTAATTACTAAGACTTCGTTGTCCGTAAAGCTTAGGGGATTTTTAGTTCCGAAGTCAAATTAGGAGCCTCCTATAGTTTCAACATGTGTCTGTCTGTGTGTCACACTCACCTTTTCTCAGAAACTATTTAAGTTATATAAAACTGAAATCCACATATTTACTTACATACATATTAATTAAAGCGGGCATTTAGAGGATTGTGAACCGACGACGCATAAACCGCGTAGCTGGCAAAAAAATCTTTACAAATATAGCTCTACGATTTTGTTATAATAACAAATAATATAATAACGTTCACGTTCAGTACAGTCAACAGCAAAATAAACTGATGGAATAGGGTCTCAAAATAGTATATACAATAAATTAAGTCATATGTCTCTGATTATTTGTAGTTTAGCATAAGTAAATTAACTCGTAATGTGTCATAAGTAGTGACATGCCATTGAAACAGTTAAAGTCATTACTGAGAGTTTCAAATTAAACTGACTCTCTAAAATAGAAATAATCAGTAATACCTCCAAACTATCATATGTAAGTAAGTCATCATATAATTTTTTGGGACTTTTTGACCTCTCAAGACCAACTCGGAATACAAAGTCAAAGTTTGATTTGAAATAAATTCCTATTACTTCGTTTTTTTTTGCAATAATATACATAAATCTTTTTTGACTGGCGTTTTAATTTCTATTGTTTGACACTTAGGTAAAACTTTAATTACATCATTCTTTATGATATGATGTTGATATGACATCTTTATGATCATTTTCTTTTGACTAATTTAAATATTCAGTTGAAAATGACAGTTTGGTATAATCTGTTAAATCTGGGGCGTCATGATACAACATGTTTTGAAATCTTAGTTTTGATCACTTACTTTTGACGTTGCCTGTACCGCTGGATGCACGCGGCACGAGACTGACCTATGTATGATGCGGTCCGAGACCTATTTATATCAACCAATAGACATCTCTCGGGTGATGGTGATGATGATGATATACAGGACGATGGTGATGAAAATAAAGTTAATTCTGCAGTTGGAGATATTAATCGACAAGGAGCTGACGGGCCACTACGAGATGGTAGTATCTCACGAGATCTGCGACATCTGCAAGGAGATGGAAGACCCTTTAAGCCAGTACGCTAAGTATTTAAGTTACTTTGGGTTCCCGGATAAGTGCCCGTTTGAAGCGGTAAGTTTTCATTAAATACTAAGTAAATGTGTCGATATGATTTACCTATGATCTAGATTCTAGGTGGCTTGCCTACGAAGTTGACGGGCGGGCGGTTAGCCGTGGCTCAAATGAAGCGGAGATGAGTGGAGCGGAGTGCAGTGGAGTGGAGCAGGGCGGAGCTGTGCCAATATTAACCAATAAAAGGCGCGTGGGGTCACGTTAGTTTAGTATTTATTGGTTAATATTGGCTCAGCTCCACTCCGCTCATCTCGGCCTCAGTGGAGCCGCACCCTTAGTCTGTGTCTGTGTGATAGATAACCAGAAATATTTTACTGAGTCGTGTACGTGTATAAAGTACTAGATTTCGCCCGCGACTCCGTCCGCGTAGAAGTCGTTTATCCCTGCTCCCTCAGGAACTGTCCAACTTTCCGGGATAAAAACTCTCCTATGTCCTATTCCAGGACCTAACCAATATGTGTGCCAAGTCTCATCTCGATCCGTTCAGTGGTTGAAGCGTGAAACACGGACAAACATACAAACACACTTTAACATTTATAAATTAGTATGGATTTCGTTATTACCTTATTTCAAAGGAATAAGATCGACTGCACAAACTGCTGCAGATGCTGCTGCTCTATTTTGAAACTAGGCAAATTCGTCTTTGGTCTCAAGCAGAAATTGTAGATGTCAGGTTGGTTAGGATTTTTGGCAAACGAGCTCACTGGCCACTGGATGGTACGTACAGGCAGCTGAGTATTACCTTTGAGATAGCAATACAGACAACCAGACCAAATAAAATATAACCTTTAGCAGACAAAGCTTCTATCATTGAGTGCCTACTTTAGTAAGGCAGTTTATCATGAGGAATTAATTCCGGTTAAAGGTTAAGTTTTTATCCTTTTTGGATAGGTATTGTGGATTTTGCAGCCTGTTTAGGATCGGTTCACACAGACCAGCTCGGAGGGGAGAGCAGATTTTTTATCACGTTGGAAACAGAGTTTCGAGTCATTGTAACAAGGATTATTTTTGCATGTTCACATCTTTTGACAAATTCTTAATGACAAAAGAATCTGCTCTCCTCTCCGAGCTAGTCTGTGTGAACGGACCCTTAAAATACAATAGTTCAGATTGCAGATGCCTACGAAACCTACGAAAACACACATTTACACAAACTACACACAATAAAATTGTTAAAAAAAACAATTCATTCCTTTCATACACTATTAAATGGGCCTTGGAAAACGGATATGACTGAGATAGAAAGTAAAGATGCCGTCTTCTTTATTTCAATGTCTTTCCATATAAATGTTTCTCTTTTACTCATTGTGTAATTTTCCGTCTAGGTAGTACAGTCAACAGCATAAATAAGTGATCATTTATGTACCTTGTCGCTTTGTTTGACATTTCAAACACGACGTTAAAGTGACAAGGTACATAAATGATCACTTATTTATGCTGTTGACTGTACTCTGTCCATGCATAAATATTTGCGTTGCCAACCCCGAAGACTCAAATATATGCTTTTATGTTAGTTATGTTTATTCCCGGTTGTCTTACAACATTGGTTTTCTCTAGGCGGCATACTCTCTTCAGGGATTTACAGCGGACGACGCCGACCTTCCCCTGAACGCCGTCAACTGCGGTCGCTACCAGGCTACCATCAAGATCTACGAAAACCTTGACGGGAACTGCAAGAAGAAGACCTTCATAGGCTGCGTCAAACTTGACTTCATCATTGAACCACTCAACTAAGCTATATAGGTAGCTTGTCACATGTTGGTTTGTTAAAGACACCGACGATGCTCTCGTAGGTCTTGCGTTATTATATCATATCATTGTTTATTTTATTTTCGTTTACTATTAAAATACTTCCAAACAATCCTTATTGCAATTAGTTGAGTTGAGAGTATGATGACAGTAGATACATTATCCAAGAACTGATCTGATATAGGAGATGGAAGTTGACTACAGAATCTACGCTGAACGTAGAGGCACCGTGATGAGACTGTGATACAAGGATAGAATGTGATAAGAGTGGCAATGGCTTCCAATACATATCGGTGTGCTTAGTATTACTTTACCTTACAAAAGAAAGGACAGGGAAAAAGTGACAGACCTTAACAATATAGCAAATAACCACACAAATCTGATATTTCCTAAACGATGTTGCGAGGTATTTAATTCATTCTTTGCAACTATAGGATCCCAATTGGCTAACGAAGTACCAACTAAATTTCATAACAGTTCTAAATACACTATACCCGATTCTAGTCAAACCTCTAACAAACTATCTGAACTAACTCAATGTACTGAAGATGAGATTTCGAAAATAATTGATGATCTAGACTCGAACTCTAGTATTGGTATTGACGGTATAAGTACAAAAGCTATTAAATGTATTAAAAATCATATCCTTAAAGATGTCACACGATGCATTAATAACCACTTGGAAAGGGGGACATTCCCAGACGAGTTGAAGAACGCAAAAGTTAGTCCTATCTATAAAGCTGGTACTAAAATGGATCCTGGGAATTATCGGCCTATCTCAGTGCTACCAGTGATGTCCAAGATTTTCGAAAAGGTCATATATAGCCGACTTGACCAGTATCTGACCCAAATCGATTTTCTTTTCAAACGTCAATACGGCTTTCGCAAACAATCGAGTACTCTTTCAGCAACCATAGATTTAGTTACAAATATTAAAACAAATATCGATGCAAAAAATATATGTCTGGGTATATTTATTGATCTTAAGAAGGCATTTGATACAGTTAGCCATTCGATCCTACTACAAAAGCTCAATAGCATTGGAATATCTGGTTTGGCGTATAAAATTATTGAATCATACCTTGTAAGTCGCACCCAATTAGTCAAAATAGATAAATATCAAAGTCCACCTCTGCCTATCACATTTGGAGTTCCCCAAGGATCAATTCTTGGACCGCTGCTGTTCATCATCTATATCAACGGAATCAGTGATTTAACATTGCATGGTGAAGTGTCATTATATGCTGATGATACGTGTATCTTTTACTTCGGAAACTCAATAAGCAATATATTCCAATTAGCTCAAAATGATCTAGATAGCCTTCACCAATGGTTCCAGTTTAATTTACTCACTATTAACATTACTAAAACTTCGTATGTCATCTTTAAAGCAAAAAATAAGAAAATTAATAATCATCCTCCATTATTAATCAACAATGTTCAGCTAAAACAATCAACACAAGAAAAATATTTAGGTTTAACACTAGATAGCGGTCTGACGTGGAAAGCACATATAAACAAAACTCGATCAAAACTATCCTCTCTTATCGGCTGCCTGCGTGGTATTGTTAGATGCCTCCCGCGTCCTGTACGTTATAATATTTATTATGCACTAGTCAAATCTCATTTGGATTATCTCATAGAAGTATGGGGCAATGCCTGCAAAACGACTCTGAAAGATCTTCAGATAATACAAAATAAAATAATAAAGGTACTTTTTCACTACGACTTCCTTACTCCAACCAACAAAGTATACTCTGAAACTAAACTCATGAGCCTTAAGCAACTTTATCACTATAATACGTGTTTACTAATAAAAAAGATCTTAAATAAAACGATAAACTGCCAATTATCCTTTAGCACTAATAGGGAGAAGGGCTTTCGGAATCTTCGCAGTGCCGACAATTTATACATACCTCGTATTCGAACAAAAAAATTTGGCAACAAGAGCATTCGGTTTGAAGGAGCACGAATGTACAACAGTTTACCTAACGATATAAAGAGTATCAAATCTTTCAACGTATTTAAAAACAAATTAAAAACTCATATTTTAAATAACACTGCGCCAACCTAATAAACCGAGTCCGGCCCTGGCTTTGCCGTTGCTTTGTATGCTATCGGCCTTATCAGTTTTGTGCATACCCACTTTTGCGTTTTTTAATTATTACCTACTATTGCTTTTTGTTAAATTCCATTAGCTATGCACTTCAAGTGTACCTATGTAATATGTTGTAAGGAGAACTTAACTGTTTATATTTCTAAGGTATTTAGATGTAAGTAATCGTTATTACATTAACGCTCACTGGTGTAATAAATTAATGCATGTTATTATTAAGTCTCATAAAGTGAAATGTAATTTTCTTTTGAGATAATAAAATTCTTTAACCCCGATGTTCGGCTACTACCAGGTTATCAACTCTGGCGGCAAACGCAAACGGAAGAGCTTCGTCGCCTGTGAGAAGCTTTAAACTGGGCAAGACATCTCATATATGAGCTTCTGTTTTTGTTATCTACCTACAGATAGTTTTCCACATTGCTCATTCTGACACTCTTTACCTTTTACATTTTTGGAAAAGCCATCAAATGTACCTTTTATTTAAATTATCTATAAGTTACAATGAGTTAATTTAATTATAATAGGGTTATATAAAAACATTCAAAGAAATTAAAAAATAAATAAAACTGATAACTAAAACATATCAAAACCCTGCAAATCTCCCGCTCGGGGCAGCGCCCCTAAAATGCTTGCAGCATTACCCCGCTGCACGGCCAGGCTAAGCCGTTGGGCAAAAAAAGACCCGACCCTGGGATCACCAGAGACGCCAACCAATTTATCCGAAACTTCGTGGATTATTTTTTTAGTGTCGGAAGACCAGGGCCCTAAGGTTTCTATTGCAACTGCCGCAAATAGGTAATCGTTTGTTAAGAAAGCGTATTTGCGGCACTTTACAGTCTGAGCGTGGTCAGCGGCAGTCCCTGGCTTACGTGCAGAGCCCTGGACGCAGGACGGTGCCAACGTATCGGTGCAGGTTACGTCCCACACCAAGGGCTTGCCTAACCGCCAAGGCACTAATCTGCATCCGTCAGGTCTCTTTCCGTCCGAGGCGGACATGCCTGAGGGCTCAAGGGTCGCTGGTATGGAAACAGTTCCAAGAGCCCGGCGAATTAGGTCGTTCAATGACGCATGTCTAAAAAGACGGCCAGCACTCTGCTGACAGTAAAGTCCGTGCCGGCCTAAGGCGTCGACCGAATTACTGCACCGGCAGCAGGTATGAGGTTCGCAAGTCTTTAAGCTAAGACGCAAACATACTGCGATCCGCAACGAGCCAGGGTCCAAGAGGGTTCTGAGATTACGGGAGGGGAGTGCGTGGAGCCAATGTCCCGATTCAGGCTCAGATACAGCCAGCAGTCGGGCCCGCTCGGTGGAGTTCTGGCAATTTAATAAAAGCCTGTTAGCTGAGGATTTTACTAAGATATTGTCCCAGGCGGCTTGTCTTCCTTTCTCCGTAGGAGAGTTGTCACCGGGGTTTTTAGCACTCCATGCTGCCTCCGCATCCGCCAAGCAAGACACCATGACATCGGTGGCGTTGGTCACGTTAAGAATACCGCCGATGAGGGTGAAGGTGCTGTGGACGGATGACAGAAAAGCAGGGAGAGCTTGGTCACTGGTGGTGCGGATGCCAAGGCCGCCATATTTAATGGGTAGAGTTGCTTGGGTCCAACCGGATGAGGAAGGGGAAATATTTAGGATTTTGCATATTGTTTCTCTCAGGACATTATCTATGATCGATGACAATTGGTGAAATTTAAAAACAGGGCTACAGCGTAGGAGGTATAATAGTTTAGGCGTAAATAGACAAAGTCGTAATATGTAGATGGCTATGTGAGGGTTAATTTGAAACAATAAATCAGACGAGTTGTGAAAATTAACAATTTTAGAATTTAACGTAGGAAAAACAGCATCCTCAAAGATTGGGGCACCTAGAAGTGTGAGGGATTCACGGGTCAAAACGGTGATTTTGGGCATGATTTCATTGAAATTGCTGATAATGTTAGCCCGGAAATTATCAGAAATGCAGTCTGAGGTGAAAATCTCACACTTGTTAGGGTTGAGCGTGAGACCTATCTCTGAGAAGCGAGTAGTTATGGTTTTCAGGTCCTCTAATACTGAAGAAGCTGCTCCCCCTAAGGTGCCGTCATCTAAATACAGAATATTTAGATCAGACGTAAGTTGTGAGATGATAGAGTTGATGGCGAGGCTAAATATGACAGGTCCGAGCGGGTCTCCTTGTTGGAAGCCATCAAATAGGTTATTAGATAAATCACATGAAATTAGATGTTATTAAAGTTATTTTTACGATATATGATATGAAAATATCCAGTGATACCAGCTGAGCAACAAAGTATTCAATCAAAATATTTTTTTGAGTCAAGTTTTTCTTGGATAGCCGTCGTCTGCTTATCGAGCGAGTCCAATATAGCGAGTTCAATCACGATGTCTTAAAAAAAACTGTAGTAAGCTTCCGACTTCATAAAAAAATGTGTAAAACAAAACATCACCACACATCAAAGAATTTGATGGAAAAATAGACGTCTGGTCAAACCAACTTAACTTTGACTGGTTTGTGTTGTAATGGTACCAAACCCAGGGTGTGAAAATGTATACTTTTTATTGCACAGAGGAGGGATGAGTACTTATATTGTTAAATGTGTAAAATAAACTCATTCATCAATGAATTGTTATAAGTTTTATTGACAGCAAATGTCTACTCATCGTTGTCTGGCTCGTTAACATTTTCCTCGCGGCTGGACTCGTAGAACAGTTCCTTCTTATCATGGCTTCTCAGATTTGGCTCTCCAGATCCTTTAGACTTCTTCGACTTCTTCGAGGACTTGTGGGATCTGCTATGTTTCTTGTCAGCCTTCTCAGATTTGGATCTGTTCTTCTTCTTCTTAGATTTCTCTTTCTTTTTCACTTCCTCAGATTTTTCACCACTTGTACTGGAGCTTGAGTCGCTGCTTCCATTAGTTCTTTTAGCCTTTGCAGCAGCAGTAGTAGTTTTTTCTTTTGATTTATGATCTTCACTTTTGCTAAAATAAGACAATGACAGTTAGTTTGATATTACGTCTCATCAATTACGTTCTCAATGGAGTCATATTCTGTGCAGCTACTTACTTTTCTCTTAGAGCTTCTTTTGATTCGGGGCTGAAATTTTTAGAAAGTATTTTTCGTTAATTATTAACTTTACTTTCATTACATACATAAATTATACTCACTTACCTGTCAGCTTTGTCGTCGCTCTCACTGCAAGACAAATAATTCTTTAAATGTATAATATAAAGGACTAATGTTTGTTAAAATATAGTGTCCTTCAACGATATCTTACCTATTATTATCCTCATCAACAGCTTTGGCTTCAGTTTTCTCTTCTTTTTGAATGATTTCGTCTCTAATAGGAAAATAAATATTTTTTGACAATGTTTCGGTACATATCTATATTATTATTATATTTTATAGTATGCTCTCGAAAATGAATCTGAAATGCCCATTATGTGATTTAGAGCTTATTAGTGATTAGGTAAATTTGTTTTAGATTGTCTCTTAAGTTTGTTGGCCAAGTGTAAATTAGTCGTGGTCTCGTGACTAAGTATTGACTTTGTTTTTGAAATAAATAATTAAATTGAGGTATGGGTTGAAATTAAAGACTTTCATGGACTTTAAATAAACAAAGAAGTTTAAAAAAATTACATGTTTTAAATTCTGAGCCAACGTAGAACGTTCATTATTAATTTTGACGTAATTTAATCCCTATGTGGCGTGAATTAGACAAGGTTCAATTATATATTGGTTAGCTTTATAATTTTTAGAACCTTTTACGAAAAGCTTACTCTTTGATATTGTCCCAGTTGACGGACCATTCCTCGTGAGTGATTCCGGAGCGGAACACTCTTCTGCAGCTCTCTCTGAAAACACGATGAATAGGTTCACTATCACACCAGGTCAAGTGTTGAGTTGAAAGAAGTATAGTCACGGAACGGTACCGACCTATGAAAATACTAGCCTATGACTTCATTTGCGTTGACCATCCCAAGGGAAAGGTATTATTTTGGGATAAGAGGTAAACTACATTAAATATTTTATTCAAAACTGTCCAGCCGTTTCAGCATGAAGAAGTAACAAACGTACTTACTCACATACCACACACTCACACAATTTTGCGTTACTCATAACCTTAGGTAACACTAGTGTGATTATAAATATGAAAATGTAATACAGGGTAAGCAATGATAATAGGTAAGATTATGTAAAGTGAATTCCGAAACTATAAAAGATTCAACGTCCGACCACGTCGCCAATTTTAAAGTAAGCTAAAACCAAATAAAAAACTACGCAATTGGGGATCGAACCCGATCTTGTGTGACTTAACATAATTGTAAGTAGGCATATGGTACTAGTAATTAGTGCCAACTCCTTCTTCTTATATATTAATAGCAGTTCTGTAGTGATATGACCAATGTCAAGTGACCGGAGTATAATCCTCAATTGAGGTTGAATTACTAAAGCGGACACAGGGTATATAATGGTAAGTGAGATGTGACACCCATAGACTATGCATTCTCAACACTGCAATCCTAAAACTAAAAATGCGTTGTCAACCCTGGCGACTTAGGTGGAATGCATTTATCAATGCTAGTAATTTCACCAGTTGTCATATCCCCACCCCGGAAGGTCCTCCCTCCACTAAAACTTACTCTACATCCTTGAAAATAGAGCATGATATGAACTGCCGATTCTTGAACACGGACGTGTACAGGAAGGGGCCGTGGCAGCTATGGCTCTTGGGGTCTATCTTGCATGCAGATATCACGCCGATCACGCGCTCCTTGTTTTGGTATTTAACGATGAGTGGCCCACCGTGATCGTTCTGGTAAGGAAATAATATAATATTGTTTTAGAGGTTGGGAAAGCAGCAATTGCTGGACGAATAAGTGTTGAGCCACAGGCCAGGCCGAACTAATATATGTACACGGGTCAAGCAAATGTCCTTCTTGGCTAAGGTTTTTATAGTGCTTTTCTCAAGCATGCATATTAAGAACTAGGCTGGTAAGAAGTCGGTGACGTAGCGGAGGCTGGAATTGAGCTAACTTCGATTATAACATTAGCCGTCAACTTTGGCGGACATTTCTTACAGTTTTTGAGCATTATTTACGGTAAACATTATACAATATGTTATACGAATATTTCTAAGTATGTTTGAGAAACATACAGTTAAGTATAGTCCGTCAAAAGTTTGGATGCAGTCTGACAGTGTTCCCGCGACATTTACAGTCTTTTGTAAAAAGATCGACGGTCCTTTATTCTCCCTAGGTTTCATGTTTGCATTTTCTACTGTAAATATTATTTGTGTTCCTGTACCTTTTTATGTTCAGACTTAATAAAACAGTATCAAAATCCTCTTTTTTTAATATTCTTCAAAGAAGTCAAACTTCAAAGTGAAACGTTTTTTGTATGCATTTACCGATCTAAAACACCGTGATCATCTCAAGTGAAATAAGTTTTCCACTGGATTTCCGGAGGCTTCAAGAATTGCCTTGAGATAGACCACGAATCGCTGTATTTGTATCCATATTAATTAATTTATATTAAAGACGAAAGCATACCTCACAGAACCCTCCCTTCATGGACGATCGCCTGGCCGTGTAGTCGTCAGGGTCCCTCAGATGCCTCCCCACGTCCACGTTAAATTCATGGGAATCGTCCAATTTTAGATTTTTCCTGCTTTCTACATCAGTACAATTTGCGTATCTTTTCTGTAGGAAATAGTTAAAGTGATAGGCATCGTTAGTTGTTTAAGTTAGTAAGTTCTAATAGTATCTACTGATTTTCATCTCATTTATAATTTCTTACCATTTTTGGTTTACTGTCAAGCTTCTATAATTATAAAACATCTAAATTTCAAGTCTGTTACCAGACGACCTTTCTTTTGAGACAAGAGATTTGTGTCATTAAGACGGACAGACGAACGGCCGAAAGATCAGCAGGGTGACATTGGGTGTATTAAACTTTGACATACTCGTAGGACTACCACTTCTAAAAATCTTTGAAATTTCACATCAAAGTGCGATTATAATCTTACGTCGCAAATCTCACTAAGTCTTTTCATGACGTCCTTGGTGCAGATCATGAATTGGGTGATGATCTCCCTGAACCTCTGGGACCACTTCTTGGCGCATGCCTCATTGTCCATGATGCAGACCTTTGCTTCCTGGAGGCATTTAGCGTTCTCCGTATTGTATGGCTTTTGTCGACGGTATACACCCTGCAATAATACATTTTAGTTAAATAATTGGATTAATTTACCTTGGCAGGCTAATAAGAAAACCACAGGATAAACCGGAACAGTGCTTTAAAGACACTAAAGGCACTGAAGAATTCGAATGGCCCTGCGGAAAGTTTTTGCCCAGCAGAGGGACGTCCACGCTATAAATAATTTCATTTTTTATTTTATTTTGTCGTCTAGCAAGTACCATCAGCGTATAAAATAAGTATGATGTGCTGATAGAAATTGTGGCTCCTATAATAGCAACCAAACTAATAATTGGAGTCTATATTCTTTATTTTTCGGATGTACCCCTTTACATATCCGACCAACACATCTCTACACTTGCTCTAGACATGTTTACGTTGAGTCTCTGAATGACAGGCTCTTTTTGTAATAACTTTAAAATTAACTAGTAGCGAGACTCTACATTAAAGTATCTGTTCCTTCAGTGAGCTCGCTAAGACAGCTCATCAGCAAAAAGCTAGACAATGGAAGAAGTTGCGGCTCAATGTTGGATTGCACACATCCGAACTTTTCTGTCTTGCAAAGCAGAAAGACATATTGCAGCTTAATAGTCGCGCTGTGAAGAGAACCGGTGCAGAAAACATAGACACAAAGAAGAAGGCACAGTCTCTTTTCTTAACTTGACTTAATAACAGTCGGTGTCCTAGTGGCTCAAGGTGAAATGAGGTTTGAACTCTAGTAGTCGCTGTATCTCATAGCGCTTTATAACATAAATGCCGTATTGCTTTGTAAAGGACGAATGATCGAAGTATGTTTTAGGGAGTAAGGAGTAACGAAGATATCCAAACGCCTATGTATACTTACTTCCCTGAAGTTACTACCGCTTCCCCATCCAGCAATGAAGCCTTTAGTCCCCGGTTTTTCCAGATCTCTGCTGACGTTGTTGTAACATATGAGATCAGTACCAAACTCGCATCCCTTTTCCGTTACTCCAAATTTGAAGGGCTTTTCAACTTTTACGATGGCAATGTCGTTAGAAGACCACTTAATGCTGTCTTGGAAGTCGAATTTGTAATCTGGAAAATATATTAAATACTAGAGGACGCTCGCGACTTCGTATGAGCAGAATTAGTTTCCCGCTACTCCCCTATTTCTTCCCGTTGGGGGTGTATTTTCGGAAAATCCTTTCTTAGTGCGCCCCTAGGGTACCACAGGAATACTCCCTGGTCTGTGCGTTGATATATAAATCAGTGATGGATAGAAGATAGATGACATAGCCTAGTCATGTGGCATCTTGAGAACGTTATCGACTGCAAATATTTAAACCCGTGCCATGCAATACAATAAAATGTATTGGATACATTTCTAAAGTCGCTAGTTTTGTAACTCCAAAGAGAAAGCTAATCAGCGATGGAGATTTGTCATTTGATGATGAAGTTAACTGGGCCAGCCTTCACTTATTTGTGTAAAGAGATTTTACTTGTAACTTTTGTTAACTGTATTTGGTCGTCAACATCACGTTTCATACGTTTTGATGTCGCGAACAAGTAAGCATTTAGATACATGCCTAAGCTTTGCTCAACCTCTTTCACAAATCTGTTCAATCCTAGTTGTATCTACTATTGCTGTGGCCAACCGAGTTTCATAATGCTTAACTTGCCTTTTTGTAAGTAAGTAAATAGTTTGTAGTACTTAACTGTGATTTTTGTGCTATAAAATATATGAATTTGTCTAGAAAACCAAGTTCTTACTTTTGGGGATACATTTCCACACAACCTTTCTTCTGTTATTGCACACACATTCATTGTCTTTGTAGTCGAAGCTGTCCACGAACTTGGTGGTGCCACCGACGACGTAAAAGTGGTCGGCATCTTCGACGCAGGCGGCGGAGGTGAGGACGTAGTAGCGGTCTACAATGACGCCGCCACACAGCCAGCCGCGGTACTTGTGCGCTTTGGCCGAGTCTTTGGTTAGTTGGAGATATACCTGGATATTAGGATTTAATTTTAATTGGCCTAATTTTAGTCAGTTGGAAGTATGGGGTTTATTATTTACAAGCTTATTTCGTATACTTTGAAGTATGTGGCTTCGCAGAGTGACAATTAATGGATAGATCGAAATCGATTGTTTATTGGTTTAGTCGATTTTTTTGAGATTTTTTTTTGTTTTTATTCTTTTACTTTTCGAATTGACGGTTTAAATATTTTTAGTAACAAAAACTTTTTTTTTTTAATAAGTGGCCAAGTTTGGCACTAGATTCGAAATTTATTTTTATATTCAATTGCATTATTCTATTTAGATGAATTGTGTCTGAACAAAGCAGATTAAATCCTCTCCCATCAGCAATGAGGTTTTTTTGCTTCAGGAGTTTAGCCTGATATACCTTCATTTGTCTTGGGTAGTATAAATACCTACCATATACGGCCGTTTCCCTTTCCCCACAGTCTTGCTATACAGAATCCTCCTGGCGTCCACTTTGGTCCTGTTCTCATACTCCCACCCCTTGTCTTCCACGTCTGCTATTTCGTTGTTATGATCCGACTCGTTCTTGGTCGTGCTTTCCGCGCTCTTGGCTTTTGCCTTGTGTTTATCGCCGTCATCGTCGCGTCGTGATGGCTCGGATAGGGCTAGACCTGGAGACAGATTATTACTTCAGTATCCATTTTTTTTTTAATCCCGTGTTTTTGATCTAGTCCTAAGCAAATCTAACCGAAAATGACAATATGGAGTATGATAGCGTTTTAAGACTTTGCATCAGTCGTATTCAATAAAGTTAGTAAAAAGATTTCTCTCTTAGGTATTGTATTTTTTTTACATGAGAATAATAACAGCAGATCATAACTAAATAATGTTTGTTTAAATGTTCTTATTCAGATTCATTATTTATTTTGTCCAAATCTTATCCTTAAAATTACGAACACGGTTTAAAATAATGAGCCAAATCGGTCATGCTATTCTCAAGTGACAATGTAACATGCGGTAATTGACGTGAGCAAAAACGGTAATTTATTCTTATTAAAAAAAAGCGAAGAATAACTCTGTAATAAAACGTTCTTTTTTTTAATCGGCCTCCTTGAAACTATTTTAAAGTGCTCAAAGTCACTTAACCTTCACACATTTCAAGAACGGGAACGGGTCCAAAAATTATTCTCACTCATTTTTTTATTTGTTGTATTGTATCAGACTCTGATTGATAACCAATAAAGTAGGATTATTAATGTGTTTATTTTTGAAAAAAAGTGGTTTAACCATGTCTCAAAGCATAATTCTATAAAATGCGTAAAATATATCAAAATTTCTTTTAAATGAACTAAAATGAATTAAATACTTACTTATTATTAAAAGTGTGGAAACGAGGATCAAAATCAAATTTGCCATGGTCGTTGAGGGAGTGATCCAGAAGGGACCACTCTTGTTTATGAAGAAACAATTAAAGAAAACCAATTAACTCTGGCTGGTATAAAACAGCGTTTTGCTTCGTTGGAAACCAATTATTACATTTCCTGTGTCTTAAATCCAATTTATTTCTCTCATAAATTTTGATGAAGTATAAGTTTATGAATTACTTATAAAAAAATATATAGATTTTTCTTTTATTTTTATGAACGGTATTCCCTTAAAATAACTTTACAATATATCAACGTCATTGTCAAATCAAATTTTATTTCTTTATCCATACTAATATTATAAATGTGAAGTAACTTTGTCTGTTTGTCTGAAAGCGTAACAAGCAGACAACGTTTCTTTCAAACAAGTTAACTGATTTTGATGGAATTTTCTATGCAGATAGCTTGAAACTCTGTAAAAATACATAGGGTAAGAGCACCAAAAGATGAACGATTAAGCGACTACACCAACTTTAGACAGTTTATATTCAGTGAAAGTAACAAATTTCACCCTTTTTAATTTTTTTATATGGTACAGTATATGGTCTAGATTGAAAATGACTATTATAAAGCCTGTTATTATATCTCCGTATTTTTCTAAAAATCATTGAAACCAAAAATGTACCGATTTGCCCAAAAGATGAACAGCGTGCCCTAATTCTGAACGGTTGGGGCCCAAAAGTTGAACTAACATAATAAAATACCTATGTCATTTTAATTCTTTTCATTTTTAGCAATAAAATGCGAGTTAACGAAATATTCTTTATTTTTTAATTGTTTACATTTATTTA
Source organism: Acleris sparsana (assembly GCA_923062465.1). Lineage (NCBI taxonomy): Eukaryota > Metazoa > Arthropoda > Insecta > Lepidoptera > Tortricidae > Acleris > Acleris sparsana. Next base: position 8,881,192 of record OV281307.1, on the reverse strand, counting down.
ATATTACTTACGTACATAAGGTTCCTATTTTTTATGTTATTTGTGTCATAAAAACAACGAATTAGTATTTTTTATCAATAATCATTAGCAAAACTACTTGGTTACTTATCTTTTTAAACAGATAAACCGACAAAAAGTGTTACTTTAACATTTATAATATTAGTAAACATTTCCATAAATACTACTAGTATACTACTACTAGTGTTCATATTATAAAACTATGCCTAAAAGTTGAACGACTGAATTTACTTAGTTCAATTTTAGGACACAGAATTTACGAAATGAACAAACAAAATCAATTAGGTGTTCACATATTGGAATAGAATCCAAAACATGAACTAGTAAATTTAATTCGTTCAAGTATTAGGCACACATTTTTTATTGAACAGTGATAGTTTTCATAGTATTTAAAACTCCAAAATCATTGGATTAGACATCAAAAGCTATGTTCATCTTTTGGTTTAAAGATACAAGAGCATTTAACGATCATTTTAAGTTTTAAATTTTCCATCTGTCATTTTGGTACGATTTATTAAGAAGCTTTAAAAAAAGTACGCCTTGCCTAGTAGCTGAACACCGTTCAAGTATTGGCTTAGGTATATATTTTTGAAACCATTACTTGAACGGCATATTTCTCGTTAACTAACAAGAAAAAAGAAATATCGTATAACTCCAATAAAAGAGTGATTAATCAAGAATACATACCAAGCAAATCCTTCTAAGACTGACAATTATTGAATTTTATACGTAATTAAAAGCTTAAATTTGGAGAGCACTGTCCTTAGCTATTTTCCCATACTATCGACGTTTTCGGCGGGAAGCTCCACAACGACGACCGATCACGGCCAAAAAGAATATAATACTTTGTTAAGATTTAATGGAGGTGTAAGCAAAGAGTTGCTGTTTAAGAAAAATAAATTCCGAACTATGTAATATTTGTCACGATTTAGTTATGTGATTATTTCGATCCAGTGTTCAGCTTTTGGGTGTCGTTCATCTTTTGGTGCCCCTACCCTACATAGGTTTACCGCGTGTAGCGATAAACGAGTTCTATGCGGACGGAGCCGCGGGCAGCTAATGTTTAGTAAAACATAGATCTGAATGGTCATTGTCCTAAACAACGTTACGCTATCGTTTTCGAACTAAATCTGAAACAATTTTGTTTGAAAGTTTTTTTTACAAATGTTGACATTTCTTTTAAATTTATGGTTTCTTAAATCTATAGTTATTAATAAGCACTCGAAGTGTTAGGACTAATTGTGGCAACTACAGCGCCATAAATAATGAAACTTTTTAACGTCAAAGTTATAAACACGGTATAGGTACGATCCCTCCTCAGAAATATCTACACGTTCTTATGCCCCTGGTAATGAGGTCTATGTTGGCCATACGGTCGTTTATACAGATATTAGTGCTTATGACTGTACACTAACAATAAGAAATTAATTGTTTTTTTATGCTTCCAAGTCCTCGCGATCAAATTCTGGTAGGGGTGTGTCTTGTCCCTAAAAAATATATGATTCTAATTAAGCTATCAGCAAGTATATCAAAAAATATTAAACACGTATATTTTGCTTTTTTAAATCAATCCAAATTGACAAATATAACGCGCATCAAAGTTCGGGCGTGGGGGCTCGTGACGTCACAACGTGGTATAAACTGTGCCACGCCACGGCGTGACGTGACGCAAAACTTCAACGCACTTTATCTTCGTCATTTTGTGTTTCTTTGACAAAAGAAAAAAATCGTGTTAAATATTTTGTGATAATCTAAAAGACGGACTAATTATATTTTTTTAGGAAACTAGCCTGTTATTTTGTTATGACGCAAAAATCACCTGCGCGATTAAAAGCTAGCTGTATTAAAAGTGCTCGGTTGTTTTAGTTGTTGTTGTCATTACTGCAGTTTCTGCTGCGCCTGCGTTCACCGCTTAAAACAATGCTCGGTAATTAGATTACGTGATGTCAAATGATATGCGCCAAACATCTCGTTTAACGTAGCGTTCATCGCATAAAACCACCGAGCGCTTATACAGCCACGCGCGCAGGCGTTTTTTGCGAATGTCAAAATATGTGATTTAAATGGTTACACACACACACACACACACACACACTTTGACACCAAGCCACGCGTGTATCAGTGACGTCATTTCTTGCCTATAGCGTCTTCGTAGGCCGCTTTAGTAGTATATACCTACATTTTGAAATGAAGCTAATTGTACCGTGCTTAGCTCTCGTGTGCGCCGGAGTACGATGGGCTTAAGAACCATGTCGTATAAGAACGAATTTCGGAGACTTTTATTTTATTTTTATGACATACTATGCAGACGTTTTTTTCGATTTCATCGTCTTTAACTCTTGAACTATGAACTAGTTAAGTCCGTCATACGAAACGAATGGATAGCATTGCATTTAAATATTAAAAAGTAGTGGGGCGGAGGGAGTTTACAGTCTCTTTTCAACTTATCTTATAAGATAAGTTGGTGCAATACCTTATATAGGTTACAGCGGGCTCGTTTTCTGCAACTCGACGACTTAATGAATGCGCCTTTAACGTCGTGGGTTGCTGGCACTACTCTTGCCAACCCAGTTCCACCAGAAAGCCTAGCCGACCCTTGATGCTGCCGACGGCGTCTGGCCATCATACAGGCTCTGCGCAGGAGGCTGTCTGTAACACCTAATGTGAACAATTGTTTGTTAAACAAGGTATGGCCAGTTATGGCTCCAGTTAGCAATCGGAGTTGGGCCCTTTTGAGTAGTCGTAGGTAACGCGACAATCCGGGATTGATTATCGGGAGGGCTCCTTTACTTTGCCTGCAGGTGTTTAGGTTGCTCCAATAGTGTTGATGCTTTACCCTGGTGATTCGGCGCAGTTGGTTTCGCAGCCAGCTGGTCGGCAGGGGCAGAGATGGTTCAGGACCTATCAGTTCGTTGTTTGAACCCCTTCTCGCGAGTACGTCAGCTGCGTCGTTACCGCGTGTGTGGCTATGTTTTTTTTATGTCAGTATTTTATTGGGTTTAGTTGTTTTTTCTTTCTTTTCTTTATCCACTGTAGGGTGATGGGGTTGATGTTACATACCTTGGAAAGGGGGTTGTGGCATTAGTATTAGTTGCCGTATAGCATTGTAGGACTTGGAGAACTGATCAGCTGTCGGAGAGTATTTAGAAATAAAATAGAAATAGTAACATTTATTAAACGAGCACACAAAAAATAAATATAACAGAAAAACATCATGAATAAAAGGATGGCAACACAGAAATCAAAACAAAAACAATAATGAAGGTAAGATTTTTTTAGGATAATTTTTGCCATGAGTGATTCTGTGACGTCGAAATTGACACCACCTATTTGGATAGGGAGGTTCTTTACTTTCCTTTGTTCGATTGCTTTTGTAGCCATAATAATACCCACATATTCTGCCTGCAAGACTGTGCTATGGGCTCCTAATGGCATTGAGATGTGTATGTTTCCATCTTCCGAAGAAGTACCTGCGCCGGATCCCGACTCAGTCTTGGATCCATCTGTGAAGATCCTTACTAGTTTAAGTTGAGGCCTTCCCACGGATCTTCGTGCAGTTGTATTTTGTACTTCTTGTCAAAGATAAATTGTTTTGTTATTCTGTCGGTAGCTGCCTCAGTGAGCGCGTTTCCTCGCTAATCGCTAAAAACTTCGGCTACCATCTGTAGGTAGTTCAACACCTTCAAACTGTACGCCAAGCGAATAAACTGTATCTAGTGACACCTTTATAACTGAGGTACACATCTGAAGGTTATAAAATGTCACCGTAAGATCTGTTACTTTATCGTAAAGGAAATCAGAAAGGCAGGTAATGGAATTCTGTTCTCCACAATCTAGACCAGTTTTTAGAGTGATAATTCTGTAGCTCGGCCTACTCCACTCTGGGAACGAAGGCGTGAATTTATGTATGCATGTCAATCTAGACCGAGTTTGAATATGGTTTTTTTCTTTTAATTACTAATGTAAAAGCTCCTATTATGGACAGTGCTCCAGTTATGAACAATATCTTAAATAAACGTTTCTGAGATTGATATGCTTTTAGTGGTACAATTAGATTATATGTTTTTTTTGCATTATTAGAATAAATTATTCTGTCTTGATAAGTTTTCATTTAAACAAATGTTAATGTTCATCACTGGAGCATTACTCCCATTACCTTGGAGTTCTATATATAAACACGATGAAAATGCGACGTTATGGTTATTATGTTGATGATGGAGTAGGATGGTGGCTACAGGCTATCGGCTGTACTAACGTAGATCTACAGATTTTAGAGTTAGATTGGTCTTGCAAGGCAAAAAAAGATAATAAGATTGACTCAAAAATAAAGTTACGATAAAATTATTTAAATCAAAATTAAACATGTATTTTTATTTTAAAAACATTTATTTTATACAGCAGTACTATTTGATAGCTTGCCCAATACGGTAGTTTCGTTCGCGGCTCTAAGAATAAATCCCCTGCCCGGGAACACCTGGTCATTCTTGGGGGTGGTGGGTGCCCCCTCCGCCACCAATGGTTCATAGATGTCGTTGTTTATGCGCGGCTGCACCTGTTCATTTCTCGCTGGTCTGTGGAATAGTACACATTATTACACCCGTAGGGGCCCAGAAAAAAGGGGTTGCCTGAGGAGGTTCGCAAACAGTGTCTTGCTTGGCGAGGCCGAGAAATACGAGTCAGGCATTATATATATAATGCCGTGAGGAAATGCTGGTTTTATTTTAAAGCAATTCAAGTAATTTTTCGCTCAGATGAGAAATATCAGTTCCAGTTACTGTGTATAAATAAATGTCTGTTAGTCTAAATTTAAAATTAGAGATTATTATTCGACTTTATCGCCAATTATTACCAGTGATCGAGGAAAACGATGCAAAACTTTAACAAAACTTCCTTATGTAAACCTTATTTATGTGTAGCTATTCATTAGTCCTGTATTAAGAGAATACTAAAAAATCTTAGTGTTATAATTTAAACTTATGTAAGTTTAAATTTATCTGATTGCTTAAGATACAGGCTGTGGCTAGTTTGGGAACCCCTGTTGATGCCTTTACCTTATTATACGTATTCTTTTTACAAATAAAAATCTTATCTTATCTTATCTTATCTTATCTAATAGAGTACTGATCTTTTAAATTTCAGTTTTTTAAAGAATAATCAAAGTAGTCATTACCCGTCAGGATGGTTTTTCCACGATATTACTTTTTCAGTGTGAGTTTTGCCGGCCCTGAACTGTCTTCGGCATTTGGATCTGAAAACAAACTGCGTAGTTTAATTAAACACTTATTAATTAAATCATGTGAAAACTCCCGTACTACCAAAGAAGACTTATGTACTAGTATGTATGTACAGTCAACAGCATAAATAAGGGATCATTTATGTACCTTAAGTCGCTTTCAATTGTTTCACAATTTTGTATGACTCTGCCCTAAAAAATATGTAAATATTGTATATAGTCTAGGGGACACGGTTTCTGTAGGAGAATGTATCGAAACTTTGTATGTGGTGGATGTCTTGCACTGTCATAGGAAAGTATATATATATTTTTATTACTACTACTTATTACCCTATGAAAATTCTCAGTTTTGACACATTTTCCTGCTCAAGCTACGCTTGAATATTTTTTTATTTTTTATTTTATGTTAAATTCATTGTTTTATATAATGCTAGGTTAAGCTTTATAATTGTATAATATCATAAGTAGTATTTAAAAAAACGACTGACTGTTGAGTTTCTTGCGGCGTTTCTTCTCAGCAGTGGTCTCTTGCGAAGCACTGGTAGATTTTTGACGTGTAAATGTGCCCGTGCGGCCTACTTACTGAATAAACATCTTTTATCTTTTTTATCTTTTACTAAATAAACAGGACGCATGCGCAATTTGATAGTCCAAGCCAATTGAACCCCCTGTCTTAGTAATTAAGGTCACTTATACATTCGCGGTACACGATTTTCGAAAACTGTCGAAATGTGTGATATTGACATAAGCGCTTCAAGTGCATCTTCGTACATTTTGTTTTTATACTGAACGTTTGTTATCCATGTCGTAGTTAGTTAGCTAAAGGAAATTATGCAAAATGTTTTTACACTGATTGACGCGCATCCCTCTTTAATGGCCCAATCGGTTTTCATAAAACCTAGGTAAAAGTCACGCCGATGAAACTAGCTTTCTATTTTTACCTGACTGCGGCAAAACCCAAAAGGAGGGTTATGTGTATGATTTATATATATGTCCGACTCAATGTCCGCTCGTAACTATTAAACGGCTAAAGCGATTTTAATCAATTATAGGTAAGATTCGCCTTAACCATTGTCACTACCACTGTCATAGGCTGTATTAAAATTATTTAAATGTGAAATTGGCGAAATACAAATTATATACATGATAGGTAACATTACTTTGTTAGTTCTTAGGTATAATATCATAAGTAGTATATAAAAAAAACGACTGACTGTTGAGTTTCTTGCGGCGTTTCTTCTCAGCAGTGGTCTCTTGCGAAGCGCTGGTAGATTTTGACGTGTAAAAGTGCCCGTGGGGCCTTACTTACTGAATAAACATCTTTTATCTTTTATCTTTTATCGTTGACGACATTATCCAAACAGTAGTTGGATTTTTCGCAAGCTTGCTTTTCGTTAGACTCGTTAATAAACCGATTCCGAATTACGTCCGCAGCGGTCTTTGTTTGATAATAAGTGTTACGTACAAAATACGTACTCCGTATCCTTATAAAGAGCGCAGGAGATGAACTGTCGGTTCTTATAGACGCTGGTGTATAGAAAGGGGCCGTAGCATTTGTTGGACCTCTCTTTAACGAGACAGGCCGAGATTATGCCAATGACGACTGCGTTGATTCCTTCGCCGTAGACGAGAGGACCACCATGGTCGTTCTGAAAGTTAATAATATCGGAAACGGAATAATGCACTTAAAAAAGTATGAAAATGAAAATTAAGATCATATGAATATACTGTTCATTGTTATTTCAAAGTTTTTTATTGAAATTAAACAAGATTGTAATCAAATTGATGCAGCGTTGCGGGCCGCACCAAAGCATTAAACATTATCTTGATACTAACCAAATGCGATACCAAACCGCAGGCCCGCACAAGCAAGTTAGAGAATTTCGTGGAAAGAACGAGTAGGTATTGGCCCGCTGTTAAAAAAAGTTGGGCTAACCCTGGTAATCTTAAAAACTAATCATAATACCTCGCAGAATCCTCCGTCCGCTTGGGTTTTGCTGTTCCTTCTTGCCGGCAGACTCTCGTTGATGTGTTGGAACCCTGCGTGCATAATAAGGTTCGATGGAACCCTCTCTACGTGAATTTCTCTTCTCGTTTCCTCATCTTCTCCCGAGTAGTTGATGTCTTGACAGTCCACATATTTTTCCTGGAAAGTACAAAGCCAAATAAAATTGAGGAGGAGATAATTATTGTGTACTGCAACAGAGTTGAATGCGCTTCCGATGTCTGTACTTCCAAGTGCATACCATCTGAACCTATTTAAGGTTAAGGAATATTGCCTATTGGCATCTTCTGGATGAGCTCGCTTCATCGTCGACAAAATCTTCCTCTATGGGCAAGAGTTATTCAAGAGCAAACCCATTATCAATAAAAAATAATTTAAAATTGTTTCTTCTACGCTCATTTGATTACTGCTCTAAAATGCGTTTAGAAACCGTAGGAAATGACCAGCATGATTACAACAATTTTTACTATGAGAACTTTCTTGTCTGTGGTAGTAGGTAAAATCTGTACCTACGGTAATGTTATGACAGTATCGATTTTTGTAAGGTAATTTGGAATAGCTGTCCAAACTCAAAAGGGTTTAGTATCCATAGATACTAAAATAGTTATCGATACGAAACGTCAATTCAGTATGTAAATTTTTATTATAAACCGCCGACATCATTCTATTGCCTATGGTTTAAAAAAATTCTTTCATTTTCGTGATACTGACACAGGACAAGTTTGTTTTCCCGCCATTTTTTCCGCTAGCCGCTCCGAAATGTGTCGAAGACGTTGTAGTCATCCCGCCATCTCCTATTTAGTTTTACAAATACTTACATTACAAATTTCCGACATGGTTTGACCAATATCCTTGCTGCAAATCATGTAGTTTTCAATGATGTTATAGTAGCGAGAGCCCCAGCGCCTCTTGCAGCGGCTCTTGCCGATGATCTCTACTACGCTTTCCAGAAGATCCTTCTGGTTTTCCTTCCTTCGCGTCACCCACTGAAAGATAACTAGGTTATGTTAAAAGTTATTTAAAAAAACTTTGCATTCATTTCTATAATAAACCTTACGCAGTTTTAAAGCTACCCTATCCAGCACTTAAAATTTACTTGAAAAAGTCGTTAATGTCTCAATAGAGCACGCTCCAATGGTATGTTCCTTTGCAAAAATCGCAGCCCGCAAAATGTTTGGTGATTTGTGCGCGTGCACACGGTCAATGGAAATGCTCTTCAGAATCGATATTTAAATATCCACATTAATTTCCTTCACATTAATTTCCTTCAATTTGGTTACGAGCTTAGCGAAAGAAACCTTGAATGACGAAAAAATCTCTACCTGGCTCTTTAATAAAACCGTGTAAATGTGGAGCAAATTCCATAACTAAAACCAAAAATCATTTGTAATTTACTAATAATATTTGGGAGGAGGGGGGATGAGTGGGTGGGACCACAAAACTAGTTGGCAACATCTGTAGATTGGATCTCTAGAATCTATACAATATTATATCAGAATTCTGATATATAGGTATGATGTCTGATATTACAGACCATGACTTCGTAATAGCCGGCATTGCCACTCGGGGGGCTGAAGGTAGTTAAACCGTCTAGGATTGTTAACAAACAAAACTTAGAGGGAATCGGGGCTGACTTGGGTAATGAAGACTGGAATAAAGTAACAAATAAAACTTCCGCCACCGAGGCAGCTGATGCCTTCTCCTCTATACTATCTGCTGTAACATCCAAGAATACTTCGAGTAAAACGATAATCTGTTCAAAGTTAATTCTAAAGCCTTGATTGACTCCCGGACTAATAAAATGTTCTAAAGTGAAGGATAAATTACACGCTCAATTCCGTAAAAATCCCCAAATTGTAACATATCGAATCACGTTCACTAGATATAGAAAGAAACTTCTATATTAATCTTATTCGGAAAATTAAAGATGACTATGATCGTAAGCAACTGTCTGATAACAAAGATAGTAAGATAACCCTAAAAAACTATGGCAGACTATAAAATGTATAGCGCACCTAAATCGGAATAAACAATCATCGCATGCACTTACTTCGATAAAGCCCGTCGTTGAAGACTCCCTGAACTATACCAACGATTTCATTTCTCATCCGTTGGCAGAAAAGAAAAGAATTAGAAAGAAAAGATTCTTATTCAAGGCAAAACGTCGGAGCCAATTCTGGCTTCCAAAGCATCAGTTTCTCATTCACCTGAAACATCCCTATTTTTGCACCCCAGCAATGAAGCTGAGGTAGGGAAACTAATACTAGACCTGAAACTTGACAGTGCAGCCGGTATTGACGAAATTACCAACCGTTTTCGTAAAAGTTTCAAAGACTATATTGTTGAGCCGCTTGTTCTCTTAGTATAGCATCTGGTACCTTCCCGGAGTCCTGGAAAATGGCTGCTGTGGTTCCTATCCACAAAGGAGGTTCTAGAGACTGTCCGGAAAATTACCGTCCCATCTCCCTCATTAGCAGCGTATCGTAAATTTTGGAGAAGATCATGAACAATCGGCTTATCGGCTTTCTTGAATCTCAAAACTTACTTTCTGAGAGGCAATTCGGTTTTACAAAGAATAGGTCTACCGAGCAGGCTACTGCTCTGCTGTCACGACTAGTTTCTTCATATTTAGACGGTGGCGATAGGTGCGTAGGTGTATTCCTTGATCTGGCCAGGGCGTTTGACACAGTCTCTATACCGATTCTTCTTAGGAAACTCGAACTCTCAGGCACGGCTTTGAACTGGTTCGAAAGCTACCTAACAAACGGTAAACAATGCGTCAGGTTGGGTTCCTTTGTTAGCTCACCTCTGCCAGTATCTTTTGGTGTCCCCCAGGGCAGTATTCTGGGCCCCACCTTATTTATTTTGTATCTGAACGACATGTTAACGTTACCCATCAATAAGGCGGAAATAATATGTTATGCGGATGATACCGCTCTTATTTTCCACGATGGATAAGTGCTTCGAGACTGCGGAGAATGGTTTATCAGTCATTGCCAAATGGCTTGCTGACAACTTGCTTACGTTTTATGTATCTAAAACGAAATATCTGAGCTTCCATAAGACAGCGGCGTCTGTTCCTTATTCACGTCCATTTCTCAGACTCCATCCTGACTCTACGCATGATCGACCAGCTATTAGTGATAACGAGTTAATTGGCAATTCCTCTACCATAAAATATCTGGGTATAACTTTGGATGAAAAACTTTCCTTTAAAGAACATCTTCAACTTGTTTCTGGTAGAGTTAGAAAGATTGTGAGGGTGTGTGTACATTATGAGGGTGTTGAGAAACTCTGCTGGGAGGGACATATTATAGCTCGTCTACACTTCACTCTTTGAATCAATACTTTCATACAGAATAAGTGTGTGGGGTGGTGCTTCTGGATCCGCACTTTTGCCTCTCGAAAGGACCCGACGTTTCGTTCTAAAGGTAATGCTCAGAAAGCCACGGATGTTTCCCACTAGGGACCTCTACAAGGAGGCTGACTTTCTGAGTGTCCGGCAACTAATGATGCTGCGTGTCACAATGCGGGTTCACTGGGAAACCATTCGTTCACAGCAGTACTCTGACTTGTTACTCAAGCGTTTGTTCAGAATACCAACCCCATTCGTAAAGACCTCCTTCGCAAGACGGTTCCCGGATTTTGTACATCCTTACATTTACAACAAAATTGCCAATTCGTGTGACATATCAAAATCTTCTCCTCGTCAAGCTAATTTAAGAATTATAAGTTGGTTGAAGGCTCTCGGCTATAGTGATACGGAAAAATTGCTGATGGCCATCACTTGAGTACTTGTGCGTTACCAGATTTAAACCCCTGTCTGCATAACTAATTCACGCATTCTCAAGAGTGCACAAACATGTACACACACGCATACACGCACACACACACACACACGCACACGCACACACACACACACACACGCACTAACTCGCACACATGGTCAACTCTTACTGAGGTACAATCTGAGGTAAAATAGTTGAGACTATTTTAGTAATTTAGAATAATTATTGTTGTGCCATAGTCGGGCTTAAAATTAAAATTATTTGATTAGTTTATGTCAGTCTTTAAGTTTCCTTTTTCAGTATGTAAACTGTACTCTCTTTTAAAATGTTAATCCGAATCCGGTTACCACGTGACAGGCTTAGCCTAGTGTGGGACCAACGGATAATCTGTTCGATTTGTTACTCTTAACTTATATATTTTTTTATTTTTTTTATAATTCAGAATGCGATCCGCAATTGTTTCATTCATTTTATTTTTATTTGTTACTCAGTCAACATTATTGACTTATTCTTTGTATTTTTGGATAAAAGGCCAGTAACTACATGGGCCATGGAACTGATAACCATGGAGTTATCTTGTTCTTGAGTGGAGACCGCGGATGGGCAAACGCAGTGTAGGACGCCCTCAGACTAGAAGGAGCAATGACCTTCGCAAGGTGGCTCCGTCCTGAGCTATGTGACCTAAATTCACCTTGGGTATTAAAGTGCCCAAATCTCAATAAGTATTCACACCGTGTTGAAAATAAGAGTAATCCTTCAAATAACAATTTGGTAAAATAAATGTAAAATTACATTATTAACACCTGAAACGTTTCAAGCAATAACAGGACTTCAAATATTAATCTATAAGTTGTAACATCACTTTTTATGCCAGCGGCCCCGAAGGAAGGTTGATGAGACATCAATTAAATTAAAGGAAATGGCATAGGTAGAATTATTTACGTTTGCGCAGAAATACATCTTGCAAGGTGCTCGCACATATAATGTTGCAGCATCAGTTGGTCCCGAAATCTTCTTAAAAATGCATCTTCAACTATCAAAATATAATTAAAACTTGTGGGGTACATGCGCAACGACCAGTGCCTGAAACGACGAACTTTGTTCTGAACTTGTTTGAAAACCATAAATCGTACACAGTTAGCTCAGACTACACAAGCTGCCGTCGAAACTGTGGTCTCCACGGTGAAGCGACGTCCAAATAGTGTTGGGTACTGTAACATCCAGGGTGAAGCGACGGACCACAGCGTGAGCCACTAATTGGCTAGTGTGATATAATAAAATGAATCAGTAGGAATTGAATTTTAATTTTAATTTCGACTCCATACCACGCTTTCGTCTTACCCTGCTATGAAAACTCGGAACTCGGATTCGTAGGCGGTGTTTATAACTTTTTATCTGGTGACCCGCTAATAAGTAAAGGTCACTTACGTCGGTGTACTTGAAAGTGGTACCCCATCCCGCAACAGTGACGAGGGTGCCAGCATTTTCCAAGGTCAAGCTCTGGTTGTTGTAGCAGATGGGTTTGGGCACGAAGTCGCAGCCCCGGACTCGCCTGGTGAAGTCGAACCCATCTTCGACCTTCACGACGGCGATGTCGTTGTTCATCCATCTGATATTGTCATTTTCGTGGCCATCGAAAATGTAATCTTAAAGAAAAGAGAACAGATGGAATGGTTGCTAAGGTCCGTATACTAGGGAAACGATGCGAGCGCGGCTTTGTGTAGGTACAAGCTGCAGATCAGAATATTCCTAGAAGTTTGGAAATCTTAAGCAATTACGTAGGTACTGAGAACATTCTCAGAAATGTTTGGAAGCTTTCGAATGTTTGTATTTATATTCGCAGAAGTTACCGAGAATTTTCACGATCTGGGAAGTTTCTCATCGCTTAAATCGTATGCCTAACCAGATTCCAGCGACGCGCTTCGGGTGAAAGATCGCTTTGGAAATCACCAGTATGAGCGTCATTATATGAGCAACCCTCTAAAATTATAAAATCGAAGGGGCTTTTTTTTAAGTATAAAAAACAAATACAACTGGAGGGCCAGAAAGTAATATTTATGTTTGATTGATAAATAAAGTCGCTAAGGTGTGATGTGCCGACTTTTTAATAAAAAAACGCAGCGCTACTTACAAGACATGACATGACATGACTTATTGGAAAAGTTAACGACTGTATAGGTGAAAAACTTAAGTAAATCACCTGTTGCATGTAGTTGTAACACATCTGTATAGACCATTTGACATTCTATATTTGAAATTTGACGGAAACTCCATATTAGTTTTGCGCACGCAAGTTTTTCATCTATAGAAACCTGTTGAAATATATGTAGGCGAAGGATTATCACTCAATAGCTGCTAGAGTTAGAGAAGATTTTTTCCCTGAATACTTACTTTTTGGCACACATTTCCAAATTGCTTTCTTGGCTCCGTTCTTTATGCATTGGTTTGTATGATTATCATCTTCATCTGAGTATCTGTGGAATAAGTTGTTTTAGATTTGGGACTCTTTGGGAGTTTCTACATAGTAAAGGAGAAAAAAATATAAAACTATGTTAAAGGACCAACGGTGGGTACAAAAAAAGAATTAATGTTTAAAGAAACCCATTTACAACTATATTTTTAATTTGTCAAATTTTGATCCCAGCTTATCAAGGGTATCAAGGGTATCCCTGTAAGTCTTTCCCTTACTTGTAAGTTCCAGACACGATATAAAAGTGCTCCGCGTCCTCAATGCAAGCAGCGGAAGTGAGGATGTACTCCTCATGGATAATGGTGCCTCCACACAGCCATGTGCGGTATTCATTCTTTTTGTGCGAAGACCTTGGCATTTTTAGATAAACCTATGAAAAAATCATAATAAATTTCAGCTGTATAAAATAAATAAAATCTTAAATGATTAAAAAAATCCGCGCAAATATACTTTTTTATTGCTAACAGACAGAGGGTGAAATATAGTATCGCGACCTATGGTCGTTAGCAACATCAAGAGAGCTACCAGGTAATATTAACCAATTAAAAAAAAAACCCAGGTCCCACCGGTAAATAACAGCAGGAAGCTCATACTAAATGCTGAATATAAGCTTTTCTCAGAATGCAATTAGTTCAGCTCAATATAAGAGGATGATCTGGGAGTAATCTTGTGATTTATGATACAAATAGATTATTGTGACCTTTATAAAGCAATTGATTGCGTTGGTTACAGATCCTATATTTTGAAATACAATTAATACTTGACATGGTACGTTCAATAACGCTTAGTTTTAACTTCATATTATCTCAGCAATAAATAAATAATAAATAAATATCAGGGGACAATGTTACACCAATTGACCTAGTCCCAAACTAAGCTCTAGGCTTGTACTATGGGTACTAAACAACGATATAAATACTTATATAGAGAAATATATACTTAAATACATAGAAAACATCCATGACTCAGGAACAAATATTCGCGCTCATCACACAAATATCTGCCCTTACCGGGATTTGAACCCAGGACCGCTAGCTTCGTAGGCAGGGTCACTACCAACTAGGCCAGCACGTCGTCCAAATAGCTACTTTAACTACAGCCCACGCACTCTAGTGGAGTTTAGGAGTACCACAGGGTTCTGTTTTCGGTCCTCTTTATTTTTTATCGACTATAGTTGAATTGATAGCACTCTAGTTAATGCACTTAATTGGTTAACATTTACAATTAATGAAGGAGGTTAGCTTTGCCTTATGTTTGACTAGTAGATACCTGCTGCAGGTTTTGACTGGTTATACACAGTCCAATAACTCAGCTCCAAAGGCCTCGCTTCGTACAATTTAGAATGTATTTATACTTGATTTCCTTAACATGGACTTATTTATGATGCAATTATGGTTGAAGTTTAGGTTAATGCTACAGACAAACTAAGTATAAAAAGCGGAAGACAGGAGAGCAGCCAGAGGAGCAGGCAGATAGAGGTAAGGCATGAATAGACTGTGTACATTACAACATTAGTTTATTGAATTACATACCATATACGGCCGGCCTTCCGTTACCTCGCCGCCATTTATAATTCTCCGAGAAGCATTTAATATCTTTGCGACATTTTCTGGTAATTGAGTAGCTACTTCTATAGCGTGAACATCTATAACAACGGTATTGTAAGTGACGGTAAGAGTATTAAAATGTATTCAGCTCAGCCTTATTTGATGAAATAATTAACTCAAGGAGAAGACAATGATACTGCTCAAGAAAATAAGCTCTCTGGTTTGCATGAAATGGTCGCAAAGTCCTTATCCCGCAAGGATATTTAGCTGTTGTGCTTTTAATAACGTCAAAGGAGAGGAACCAAGATGAAAACTTGGTTTAGTTGCAATGTTATTATAAGCAAATTTTGAGGACAGCGAAATCAACCGATGAATTTAATTCATAGAGAATCCATTCCTTACCTATTACTAACAGTAATGCACTAAATAATTGAAAAGCAGACTTCATCATAATGCGAAAAAGCCACGTTGAAGAAGTTTTTTCTTAAAACTAATCAAGTTGAACTTTAATTACTAATTTCACGCCATCTAGGAAATTAAATAATTCTGTGAACGAAGAACTGACATTGTTTTATGAGCATAGGATTTTTAAATATGAACGTTTGATAAATTTTAACTTTTCATATGGTTATAAAAGATTGATGAAATTTTCAAATTTTAATTTTATTACTTCAATCTCTATTTATCTATAAAACTTTCAATGTAGTATTGATTTCAAAAGGTTATACTTAATATTATTATTTGATATAATGGGATAATTTTAGTTATTTACGTTTACTAGGTAGGTATATTTCGGTGCTGGGTTATTTTTATGAACAAAAAAATGCGTTTAAGCGTACGCTCAACCAAAATTATGCTTACATAGTATTTATTCACTCCTAACATGAATATATTAAGGGTTCCATTCCCATCTTGCCGAAATGTGAGCTAAATAAGGTTCAATTTTTAGCAATTCATAAAAAAGCTCAGTGGTTTGCATATAGGATTATCCAGCATTGTACCTACTTGGTATTGTTACGCCGCGCTAACAATGGGCCTCATAAGGAAGCTCAAAGTCACTCAGAGGGCTATGGAGAGGGCTATGCTCGGGGTTTCTCTGCGTGATAGAATCAGAAATGATGATATCCGCAGTAGAACTAAGGTTACCGACATAGCCCTAAGAATAGCTAAACTGAAGTGGCAGTGGGCGGGGCACATTGCTCGCAGGACTGATGGCCGATGGGGTCAGAAGGTTCTGGAGTGGCGTCCGCGGACCGGAAGACGAGCTGTAGGTAGGCCTCCAACAAGATGGAGTGACGACCTCGTCAGGATCGCGGGACCGCGGTGGATGCGAAAAGCACAAGACCGGTCTGAGTGGAAAGCCTTGGGGGAGGCCTATGTCCAGCAGTGGACGTCTTTCGGCTGACATGAATGGTTACTTGATTTTAGTTTACATGGAGCGAACTGTTTACATACCATGTAAACAATGTATGGTCTCAGGTCATTGACCTTGAACTTGGAATTTTGACGTTAGTTACTACGAACGTTAGAGAGTAGTATAGTATCAAAATGTCAAGGTCAAGATAACGGCTGCGATACATCAAGAAACAAAATGAACATAATTAAACCTTCTTTTTTTACATTAACAGAAGCAAAAATGGTCCATAGGTACCCCGTGATCAGAATTGTGCGAACTATTACCCCGCCAAATATATCAAAAGGTTTTCAAGATACCCTGTATAGGCGAAACCAGAGCTAACTTCCAACAAGCGGGGAACATCCCACTTTAAGGCTTAGGTTACAGAAGAATTATCCCCTGATATTTGTTTATTACATACATACACACACTTCTTCATTCCCAGAGTGGGGTAAGCAGAGCTAGAGAATAACCAATAACTCTAGAAATTTGTTGTTGATGTTGTGTAATTCTGTAATCAAATTTATTCATTTAATTCAAATCAAAGTCAAGTGACAATCCTATAATATATTGACCGGCTCCTAAATCTAACTTGCGGACTTGTACTTAACAACGATTCACTACATTAATGACAATGTTGTAACCACCATTAACTTACTATACTTCGGTCGATGTGGAATGATCCCTGTGACAGCTGTAATATACATAATTAAAAACATTTACTTTGCTCGTATGAAGGCAGTGAATATAGAGTCTGGCCATCGAAACGTGATACTGAAAATGACCGCGAAATTTAAAAATGTAGCTATATTTAGTATGTCTGAATGAGCTACAATTTAACAATGTTGATGCTTTTGTCATTAAGTATTAAGTTATAAGTTAATGACAAAAGCATTTCAATTGTTTAATTGTAGCTCATTCAGACATAATATAGCTACATTTTTAAATTTCGCGGTCATTTTCAGTATCACGTTTTGATGGCCAGACTCTAAGGAAAGATGATTAATCATTAAAATTACTCTAGGTTTGCAATGTTCATATTAATGAAGTATTTATGGAACGTCAACGAAACAAAAGGAATACCGTTGTGTTTACACGAGCTGTCCTGGGAAACTATACCAGGATAATCAAAGATTTAACTATTAATAAAAAATCGATCAAGTGCGAGTCGGACTCGCGCGCCGAGGGTTCCGTACCGCTACACAGTAGGTATTATTATATTCCGATTTGAATTAGATTTCGAATCAATCAATCAATCAAAATCAAATCTTCAACATTTGTACTATAATCATGCCGAATCTTTTTACGATACAGCAAAATAAAATACCTTAAAAAAACAACCCATTATCTATTACGGTTCAACAGATACAGCGGTTTGAAGTGAGGACGGACGGACGGACGGACGAGCCGAGGCATATGAATAGGGTACGGAACCCTAAAAAGCAAAATTCAGTGATCAGTGTTTCTCTATAAAATCTTCCACGATCTAAAAATACGGAGTAGGCGATCATTTTCATTTCAATGAAATTCTTAGGTAAGTAAAATACGTTTAATAATTATTATGTAGTATTATTCGATTTTCTGGTGTGCTCCGGAAACGTCCTGAGGATGAGGCCCTCGTGCATCACCACTTTGTCGGGCAGAGTAGTGCCGGTGTGGTTCAGTAGGCTGGTTTTGTTGCCGAAACGAATTCCTTAAAGCATAAAAGAAGACACACTGGTATAGTCTGTGCCAATTGAAGCTCGCATAGAGGTAAACACAACAAAACGAACCAATTTATCATTATTACTTGACAGTCACGTGCTTTTAAAGATCAATCGAGGTGTTAGCAATGATTTATACACTTGATCTTTGCTTTTACATTAAGTTTAAGATTTAATAACTATTAATTTTACGTAATTTTAAATAAAACAACGCTTGATGAATATTTGAGGTTATGTTTTGACACATAACCTCAAATCAGTACTAATTTGTTTACATCTTTTGCAATTTCAATTGTCACAGACAATACTTATTTATAATTGAACTATTCATGTTAAATGGATGGAGGTAAAAAATATAAGTCAATCTGTTTACAATCATCAATAACAATGAGGTCGTCCGCATGTCTATATACTTTAATAATGAAAATTCGTTTTCCCTTTATCGTGCAGTACCTAATATGGAGTGACGTATGACGTGATGTTTGGTAAAAAGGAGGCTACCGAGCTAGCCAGCCACATGATGGGAAGGGTCTAACTAATATTTAGGTTACTTCTCTCTTGGATTTTTTATCTTGTACTTCGCCATAATCTAATGCAAGTTTGTGCAAGCAGTTTATAAAGTTTGAACACCGAAATACTCCGAAATATTGTATGCCGAATATTCATTGGTCTGAATTTCTTTTTTCCGAAAACTATGCTGGAGCTATTTTAGATTAAATGCATATTTCAATTGCTACACGTAGGTTAGGTTAGATATCAAAAAAATATGTATTCTATCATAACATTGCATCCGGAATTAGGAATTATGAAAACTCTTTAGAGTTACGTAACTCTAAAAAGTCGTAATTCCGTGTCGTAGTGTACCCATCTCTGGAGTAATATATCACAGGGCTAAATTAATTACCCTTAGTTAAATAAATACGTAAAAAAATCTAGGGTTACCGCTCAGCTTTTTGCGATTTTCTTCGACGGTTCTGAGGATGATACCTCCGTGTTGTTGCACTTTGTCGTTTGGGTAATGTTTTGTCGTTGGGTCGTCGTGTGTTGTGGTAAGATTCGCTATATCGCTATTCGCTTTCGTAACGTTGGCTAACTTCTTTTGCTCTTCTTCCATTCTTCGAATTCTTGCAATCTCGGTTTTACTCGGTCTGGGAATTATATTAAAATCATAGGAAACTCAATAATATTGTACAACAATAATGTTTAAAAGTTAAAGTTAAAACTAAACTTATTTAAAATAAAATAAAATAAAACTAAGCTACTCAAATATTAAAAATTAAACATAAACACCACTATAAAAAGAACACCCCCTCTAGCAGGTCCGCTCGCGGCATGGTCCCTAAGACACTGGCTGCATTACCTCTCTGGATGGCTAGCCCAATCCTTTGGGAAAGGTAAGCGCCAGCTCTAGGGTCTCCGGAGGTGTCGATGAGCCGGGATGACAGGGCCTTAATAAAACTTTTCATGTCAGCTGACCAAGGTCCCATTGTTTCCACCGCAAGCGCCACAAATTCGTAATTATTTAATAATGATGAATATTTGCGGCGCTTGTTGGTTTGGGCCTGTTCAGCTGCTGCACCGGCCCGATTACGGGTTGTCTGGACGTGAGAAAGGGCGAATGTATCAACACACGTCGCGTCCCACACCAGTGCCCTACCTAGTTTCCACGGCACCAACGTAGCTCCGTCTGGTCGCTTGCCATCGTCTCTATGCAAACCTGCTGGTTCCAGGACAGCAGGCACAGAGACAGTGGCAAGCGAACGACGGATCAGATCATTAATTGTGCCGTGGCGGTACAAACGGCCAGCACTTCTAAAACATGAAAGGCCATGTCGTCCCAGCTCACTCACTTCCTTCCCGCACGTACAAGTATGAGGTTCACAGATTCTGGCTCCAAGCCGTAAGCTTATTGCAATTCGCAAGCAGCTTGGGTCCAAGACTGTGCCTATATTACGGGAAGGAAGAGCGTGGAGCCAGTGGCCTGATTCGCCTGCTGAGACAGCGAGGAGACGGGCGCGATCTAAATCGTCCGGACTATTTTGTACAATCATTGTTTTAATTATTTACGAAATAAAGTGGATATAGCACTTGTCTAGATTTGACGGTGTTTGCCGTCTTCTTTGATAAACTTTACGTTTTACTAGTCTGAATTGTCCCCTATGTTAAAGGGATTAAATACAGGGTATCTAGGCTAGCGTTAAACGTTACGAAAGTATGGGAACAGCTAGAGACGACAGTCGTTCAACGACAAACAACATAGTCATGACAAACAGTCCAGACATGAAAACAGCTGGAACCGATAGTCGACAAACGGTAAATAAAACTTCACGACAAAACGGGAACGCGGCCCAAGGATGGTTAAATTTCTCGATCATTAAAGTAACATTAAAACGCTGCGGCACCAAAAAAATACTAAGGGAATAAATTAATGAATGAAGAAAATAAATACTAAAAGTTAATTACCCATCTGGATGATCGATCCAGCTCATTTCCGTTTCTGTGTGCGTAATGCTAGATCTATACATCTTGCTGCAATCAGTTCTGGAAAATAAAGGAACGAAATAACATTTTCTACTTTTAGTTGAATCTATTGCCGTTCTTGAGATATATATACTAAAGACTCTCTAGAAGTGACGCGTCATTCCAAATTTCTTCTGATGACGGTACATCTTAGATGACGGTACATATTACAACGTAATAGCTGCATCGGTGATTGGATCTCAGGGGCCAGGCCCCCCTAGCAGATTGGCCCAGATATGTCAAAGCTTCTGTTTCATCTTAATTATCATAATTTTATCTGAAAGTTGTCCACTGCTGCACTTAGACCTCCCACAAGGTTTGCTACAATAGTAGGGGAGCCCACGATGCTAATCCTAGCTCGATAAGACTACCGAATTATATATATACACATATGTGCAATGCGTTCAGTAAATTCTCGGTATGAGAAGGAAAACCAAAGAATACGATTAGTGTTTTATTTAATTTTTTCTATATATTCCCCCCTATGTTTATACTCTTATAAGATCTGTCAATTATTTTTTTAGTCCGTCAAAAATATTTTTTGTCTTTGGTGTCAAAATGCTCCACCACAGCTGCCTTCAACGCTTCATCATTAGAAAATCGATTTCCACGAAGATAATTTTTAAGGTTGGGAAACAAAAAGTAGTTGCTGGGGGCCAAGTCTGGACTGTACGGTGGGTGAGTAATAGTTTCGAACCCAGATTCAAGAACAGCAGCCTTGGCAACATGAACAGTAAGCACAGGGGCGTCGTGATGAAGCAACACTCCTCTGGTAAATTTTCTCCTCCTCTTCTCTTTGATTGCTACCCGTAATTGGCGTAAAATGTTAGCGTAGTACTCTCCTGTAATATTTAAACCCTCTTCGTTATAATCTATTAATAATATCCCATCCCAGAATATTGTCGCCATGATCTTGTCAGCTGAAGGGACGACTTTGAATTTCTTGGGGTGAGGTGTTCCTTTAACGTGCCACTGCATCGACTCTTGTTTCCGTTGTCCGCTAAGAGTCATCGAATGACTCTTAGCGGCCAGTATTAAGAAGTTTACTAGAAAGGTTTGCAAGATACCAATACCGAGAATTTATTGAACGCCCCTCGTATATATTTAGTGTCGTCGTTAATGGGGGAACACGAAATGGCAATGTTGCAATGCGAAAAACCTGGCACAACATTTTTTTTCTATATATTTTCATCCGGTAGTCTTATCGAACTAGGTGTAGTGTCGTGGCCTCCCCTATCACCCTATATACATATACCATCTGGTAGGTCTTATCGAATAGCTTTAGTATCGTGGGCTCTTAGAATACAAGGCCCGATCCTTCCTCCAAACTTACGAATTCAAACTCGGCGGGTCTTCGCAAAGCATAATGGAGATACTGTGGCCTTAGACAAGAAGCATTGCTTGATTGTCATCGATATCGAAAATGTATAGGATTGACGTAAGCTGTCATATGATCGTTTCAAGCGCTTATGTCAATTTTATACACTTTATCAATTTTCGTTACGATCGATAGCGTAAAGCATCTTGTCTAGGGCCACTCTTGCTATTATCTTTTTGCGTTTCAAGATCAGTTCCTAATATTGTATTACATTTTCATTACATAAGTTACGTGTCCAATGGCAAAACTTCAACTCATTACGATAAGTGGAAATGGTTCCAAATGTTATTGAAATTTTATACCCAACACCCAATTCGTGAAGTAATTGTTATAAAAGGCTGGAAAAGGAATCAGTACCGATTAAATATTTAATCAGATAAAACCTTACGATTTATCCTTGTTGATGGCGCAGTCTAAGAGGACCTTGTTCCTGAAGACACTGGTGTAGAGGAACGGACCATAGCACTTGTTGGTCCGGTCCTTGACGAGGCAAGCCGAGATAATACCAATGACCATCGCGTTTACTCCATCACCAAAAACCAAGGGCCCACCGTGGTCGTTCTGTGTAAAAAAAAGTGTTTAGACGAATAAAATTTATAACTATTCATTTTTTAGCACGATACACCAGTTGGGGATGAAAGGCGATCTTAATTCCTTAAGGATTTTTTTACCCGTCGATCAAAAGCGCAAAAGATAAACAAGGTAGGTAAGACTGTGTCGAAAACGGAAAACGACGAAACAAGAAGGTGGAAAAACCAAAATATGTCCAATCAGAAATATGACGAAAGCGGAAGCAGGCTCACCTCGCAGAAACCGCCGCTGCTTGATTCCTGATGAGCGCCGCTGGACCTCCTGGTATCGTTGTGGAAGGGATTGTGGAGCCGCAGACTTTTGGGGTTGATCACACGGCGATAATGCCTGCGCTCATCCTCATCACCGGAGTACATTACGTCTGAACAATCTACGTATTTCTCCTAAAAACATTATTGAAAATTAGGAGGATTATGAACCGACACTTAAATCGCGTAGCTGTCTAAAAAAATCCATACGAATTTAGCTCCGTCCGCTGATCTTAAATGATTCCCACGATTTTTGAATATGATTGAGTTATTATGAAAATATAGTACTATTTTAGGGGAAAGAAAACGTACAGAGTTTGAGTTTGTTTTCACTTATTCTTAGAAACTATATGTATACATAATTACATTAAATCACGCCTGTTTCCCAGAGGGGTAGCCAGAGACCACTTCTTTCTACCTGCTATAAACGTGAAAAATCCTGACTGATGACTAATACTAAGGATAATTTTCATTGTGGTTTGTGCAACAATTGTGATATTATTTTTAGATGTATATATAAATAATTTATATTTAAGTATTTTATCAGTGTCGACGCAGGCACCTATAAAAACTACAAGTTCGCTAAGCAAAAAACGAAGTTCTGTACCGGGTTGGAACTTCCACGTTAGTCATCATATTTATAGGACTTACTTTAACAGCTGGCTTGTTGCTGGTAAACCATCTACGGGATCTGTATATGAAAACATGTAGGTACTCAAGTAGAAAGATCTTCAAAAATAAACTACGTTGGTGTCAGAAAAATGAAGAAAAAATTAAATTAGACGTTTTGGCGGCATCTCGTACAAATAAAAATTTCACAAAATTTTGGAATAAATTTAAAAAAAGCAATACATAAACAGACATTACCAGTTAGCGTGGATGGTTTTCAGCAACCTGCACAGATAGCCAATGTGTTTAGGGATAAGTTTAAAATCTGACCGCAGAATCCTTGAATGATCCTTAAATACCAACCACTACGAAAACACAGTAGTGAGAATGAACCATCAGTTTACATTCGTTTCAAGGATGAAGAGGTAGAGAAAGTGGTAAAGGGCATGAAGCGGGGTAAATCGCCTGGACATGACCGTCTCAGTCTTGAGCACATACTCTGCGCAGGAAACAAAATCTATGGAAAACTGTGTTCCCTGTTCAACCTGTGTCTCCGAAATTCATATCTCCCACCCGATATGATCAAAACAGTAGTCGTTACTATTGTAAAAAATAGAACCTGTTTTCCTCGGCTCACTATAGACTTGTTTCACTAGGCACGGTGGTGGGGAAGGTTTTTGAACGGCTGTTGCAACCGGAACTTTTAAAATATATTAATAAATAATAAAGACTATTCGCAATTTGGGTTTCGCCCGGGTCTTTCTACTGACGCAGCCATTATTAGCCTAAAGCACGCTATCAACCATTACGTAAGTAACGGTACGTCAGTTTACGCTTGTTTTCTCGATCTGAGTCGCGCATTTGACTTAGTGAATTATGATATCCTATGGAATAAAATGCGCGGCACTGGTATTTCCAAGGAACTGGTGCGGGTTTTCGAGCGGAACCAAACGGGACGCGATATCTAATGATTACGCATTAGAATGCGGTGTACGCCAAGGAGGGCTAACTTCTCCGGACCTCTTTAACCTTTACGATAAAGATCTGTTGGTGGAACTCAGGAGCACCATATCATCAGCATAGCTGAGACTGTTAACACAGACATCACCTATGTGACAACCAATTTTGTTGCCCTGAGTTCCACCAACAGATCGTCCATCAAGGGCCTTAGTAAAATGTTATCAGTCTGTGAGAACTATGTTAATTCTCACGGAGAATGTGCCGGAACTCAAACTGAATGGAGCAGTAGTCCATTTAGTGGACCATTTTAAGTACCTAGGCCTCATACTCACCAGGGACATGAGGGACGACAAAGACATGGAAAGCGACAGAAGGGCTCTGGCAGTTCGAGGCAACATGATCGCCCGCAGATTTGCCGGGTGTAGAAGGAGTGTATAGTTGACGTTATTCAACGCCTACTGCCTCTCCTTCTACACCAGTCAGCTGTGGGTGAACAACTCCAGAAAATCTTACAGCTCCGGCAGGGTGCAGTATAATGACATATTCTGTACGCTGATGAGGCTGCCCAGGTTTTGCAGTGCTTCGCCCATGTTCGCCGAGGCTCAATCAATTAATGTCATTTTGCGAGTGATGACGCCCATTTGTCCGATCTCTGATTATAGGATAGATACATGACAAAAAATTCACTTTTGTATCTTTTTTGTTACTTTTTTTTTTTGGTGGATTAAAATCCAAAGTGATGACTATTTATTTTTGCTAAGTAAAGGGTTAAACAGAAAATTAGTTCATACGTAATGTTTTTTGAGATAGTTTTGACTGCACTGAGTATGATCCGACATGCTCTGCTCTTATTTTAATTATGTCTAGAATAGGGTACTTCTTATCTGGCCATTTTTTTTTCCTAGTCACAAAAACTAAATGAATACTATTTTCGCATTTTTAAAGCAATAATTAGCGATCGCTACCAGCCAACGAAAAAATAACATTTATATGGTATTTTTTATTAAATTCAATAAGAATAAACTAGGCTAATAATGTCTTTTTTTTTGGATTACGGTAATTGTGCCAGTAGACTAGAGTAGTTACAGACCTATTGTTTGGATTCTCCGTTGGCGGAAATTAGTTTATTGTATTCCTTAATGAAGAGTGGAGTTACAGTGTTCCGCCTTGAAATAATGCGAAAAAGATTTGCATAGCGCAGCAAAAAAAAAAAAGTAACGAAAAAGATACAAAAAGTGAATTTTATGGTATGTATCTATCCTATAATTATTATTAATTTCAAACTTTGACTTGTGGTAGCTACCCCTAAAACCCAATCGAAATGAAAGAGTAAAATCATAGGTTCTTTTTTAATATGATAGAAGCGAATGGCGATAGCGGGTTGACGCGACTATTTACCCGGTTCAGACTTACTTGTCTTAAGAGTAAACAACTTTCTAACCTCAAAACGCATCTTTTTGTATAAAACCGCTATTTTAAATAAAATAAAGCAATCACGGACGATACATTGGCCAAGTGATGTCCAAAATATTTCCTCAGTAGTTATTTAATATAAAAGAACTGTTTTAGCCAAAAAGGTTTAATTTTGAGGTTAGGAAGTTGTTTACCATAAAAGCCAAGTCTGAACACGGTTTACAATATATTCAAAAATCGTTAAAACCGGGCTAGGAAACCTAGAAGAGAGAAAAGTTATCGCATTTTGTTTGGAAGTTTTAGGCTTCACAATCCTCTTAATTTTTATCGAAAAATGGCTCTTGCCTCCATTTGGGAAAGATACGCGTAGTGGTGATTAGTTCCGCTAATTAAAGCGGGCGGATAATTTAATGAAAAAATAAATAAGCTTAAAAGTAAAACACAATAAGAGAGGGTCCATATGCCCCAGGTAAAGTACCACAGATGCACAGCATTTATTTTTTAGGTGAAATATGACGGTAATGATACTCTCTGGATTATTGCAGTTATAATTATATATGTAATTGATTTATAACTAAATTAATGGTTAGCTTTTTTTCAGGAAAATAATGAAGTCTATTCAAACCACTTTTAAATAGTTGCACGTACCTCACAAATCTCAGTCATGTCTGGCACCAAGTCTTTGGAGCAGATCATGTAGTTGTCTATAATATTGAAGTACCGTGAACCCCATCGACGTTTGCACTTGTTTTTGCTGATAATCTTGACAGTAGTTTCAAGTAACTCGACCACCGGCATATCTCTCCTGGAGTTCACCCACTGAAATGTAGTTAAAAATATAACACTGAGGCAAGTTACTACAAGTGGTGACTACTTTAACAACAATGTGTGTTGCGTACGTAAACACAGTCACAATTAACTCAGCATTCGGTTTTCTTCGTGATTTTTGGTAAAACAAAAGTGTGATGTGGCAAATATGTGTTTTGCCACCCTAACTTTGAATTCTGTTTACACGTCACATGTGCATGTCTAGGAAGCTTATTGTCAAAACAATAAGATTAAGTAATGATGCTTGACGCTAACCTAAACAATTTTCGAAAACTGACAAAAGTGATGGAATTGAACAAGCGCTCGACAGCTTACGTCAGTCCTACATGTTTTTGATAATGATAACATTCGTAGAATGCTTTATGTCTTGGCCCACTGAACTGATTTGTAGATGCTCCTGTAGAAAAGTATTTTTTGACCATAACGAAATTATAATTTTATACTTGGTAAAATACATTACTACAAATCAAAATTAAAACGTTGCTAATTTGGCCAGTGGCACGTCCTTATGTACAAAGGTTTGGAAGTTTCCTTTTTTTTTACAATGATTACTTTCTCCGAATTAAATTTTTCAGAATGCTATGTTATTCATGCTGGCACTGGTGAAGAACGAATGTATAATTTAATTGCTATAGAGAAACACTTTAAGAAGAAAAATCCAGAAAGAACTATATTGTGCTCAACTCCCAAGATTCGGTCGCTTGTACAGCCTACTTCAAAGATATGTTTACATTTTTGGACCTTATTTCAAGGGAATAAGGTGAAAAAATGTAAACATATCTTTGAAGTAGACTGTACCAAGAGGCGTCAAAATTCAAAATAATCCTAATTTGTAATTTCTACCGACTTAATTTACCACATTTAAGCCTTGCCAACTCCACCCGTTCACGAATATGACGCTGATCTCAACCATGTACCATCGCCCTGATAACTGTCCTTATGCCTTTTGTAATAAGGTCCACCGATAAACAGTTAAAAGTGTTGTTGTTTGTACTTAAGTACTGTTTTGTGTGCATCTGAAGCTATATTTTTTTGTCTCATGCGCGATGATGGTAAAAGACCTGATGGGTATCGAGGAGTTATTTGACACTCCCTCAACCAGGTTTTTTTACGAAGAAGTAAACTGGGAAACTCCAGCTCGCCCTCGAGCAGAGTACACTCATAACTACAATAATAAAATCAGATGAATCCCTTAACTAAGGTACGGTACGGTCAGGTAGGTAGGAAGGTAGCTGAACACTTTGACGAGGACTCCCGTCCCAGAATCACAAGACAGTTGAGTCCGCGCGGCCGACTCTGGAAACAACTGCGTCGAGGCCTACGGTAACTGCAGTAAAATAGTAACTGGAACTAGCACTTACAAGTTATTTGATGACCTTACTATAAAAATAATTAAAAAAACAAATGCGCAAGATAAACCGTTATGCCAAGAACATTAAGAATCCGACAAAGTATTGTAGGGTATAAAACGACGAAGAAACCAGGTATCTGAGTCACTACCCGATCAGTATCAGTGCGTGTAGGCATCAGTTAAAAGGCTGGTAGGGAGAGCTACTCAAAAGATAAAAATATAATAATAATTGTGTAGGCTTCCTTAAGATGTCACGATCCGCACCGGTGTAGGCTCATTCCTGCTTGGCCCCGGAAAAAAATACTATGCTATGAGAAGTAGTTAAAAAAAACGTGCCCGCAAATCTCAGCACAAAAATTAACATTAATAAATTTGCGAAATAGTACATTGTGCATCAAGGGTAGTATGAAGGGAATTACTAACGAGAGTGTTAGAAGCCCGACGCCGAAGGCGGAGGGCTTTTAATGACTCGAGTTAGTAATCCCCTTACTGCCTGTGATACACACAATGGTTTTCATCACATTTGCGAGGAAAAAAAACAAAGAGAAAACACTTTAACTCTGCAAAATATAAAGAAATAACTTTTGACGAACGGGAACGTAAATGGAAACGATATTTTTTTTGTGACCAGATTAATAACTGCGTTTAGTTTTGACCTGGATTCGAGCCAGATTTAGCCAATTTGATAAAAATGTATAATTACTAAAATTAATGATAAATGTTGATATAAACTTGAAATATGTATAAAAATAATGAAGTTTAATGAAGCGTATAGGTTTTGTGTAATGTAAGTTAGTCTATAGCTAATTTTTAAAGATGAAATTAGAAACCGATTTAATTTTTGGCTGAAAATTAAACCTCCTTAGTCAGAAATGATGTACGAAAGAGTTGCAAATTTTAAAAAGAAAGTCATTACTCCCTTGGGATGACAAACTCGCCATAATTCCCGCGGGAACAATTTAGGCCATTGTCCTTCTGTATACAGGCATGGAATAACACCATTTACGAGCAAGTGTGATGAAAAAGTTTGTATCTGTGTATCTGTTCTCTTCCCCCCGGACCGAAATTGCTTAAATTTTAATAACCATTTAAACTAAAATTATAACGTGAAATACTAGGAGTGCATAACATTAGAAGTACCTTATCCCGGACACGCCCGTCCGCCCGCCCGCCGCTGCGCCGCACCGTGCTACCCTCCTAATTACCTCTGCGGTCGTGGTACTTTATTTCAACATGCAAACTCTTTGGTTGGACGCACGGCTTAGTATATTTAAAAAATGGAAAATTAAAACGCACTAATGCGAAATAGGAAAAGTAAAAAACACTAGTTCGAAAAAATCCAACTTTCCGCATGATATACAGCTACGAAAAGTACTACTTTTTGATGAGCTGTATTAAAAAAAAACATTTTCCATTTAGTGATCATTCCATGTTTAATCCAACGCCCAGGACAGTTGTTCTCGATCCAAAGATTTACCCTACGGTCCGGGGTTGGTTTTCTTTAACTAAAATGATCTAACTTAAGCATTTAAGGTAGTTCCCCTCCAAGGCCCATTTTTTTTCCACTCTGAATACATAACGCGACCACTGTAAGTAAATTTGTAAGTTCGTTCGTTTTTTTTTTAAGTATTTGTCTCGCTAAATCTAAGTTCTGACCAAATAAATCATTTTTTTCTGTTTTCTACATATAGACTCAAAATGTATGGAAATGTTAAGCGGCCGACCGATCTGTCATCACGTCAATCGTGTTACGTGAATCCCTTAAACTGTAATTCTATGGAACTTGCTAACTATGTAAACAAACAATATATTGAAATTGACATCTAATGTCAATTTTAGTATGGCGGCTTGTTTACATAGTTAGCAAGTTCCATAGAATTACAGTTTACAAATTGTCGATTTTCGAAAATTGCTAACTTAGCATTGCATTTTGACTAGGGCCCCAGGTGGAGAAGGGGGCTAACTCACGTCATTGTACTGCATGGTGCTGCCCCAGCCCGCTATTGAAGCGGTGTTACCCGGCGCCTCAAACGTGCTGCTCTGGTTGTTGTAACAGATCGGTTTCGGGACGAAGTCGCAGCCGCGAATCCGTCGGTTAAATTCAAATTCTTCTTCGACTTTCACTACTGCAATGTCGTTATTCATCCATCGTATGTTATCGTTTTCATGTCCATCAAACACGTAATCTGAAGACGAATCAGTTTTGAAAAAAGGTCCAAATTGTCAGTCGTGTTACATCTGTAATACTTTTCGCAGTGGCAAGTTACTTTACAAAATCAATGCCTGCAACAATACAAGATGGCTACCCTTATTACATCCTTTTTGGGTTGGGTATTAAAATTACTACTTATTTATTTACTGTTAATTATTTGAGGCCATCACTAATAAGTAGCAAAACTGGTAGTCGTAGAGGGTGCAAATTACTTGTTTCGTTAAACAGAGAGTAAAAACCCACGAAGTATCTCGATAATAATTATAACTGATCCCTAGTAGGTTAGGACATTCCTACGGTGAAAGAAAGAGTTGGGTCGAGATCACTTTAGCTGTGCATTTTTCGTAATTATAACCTTCTATTTTTATTCTTTTCAAACTCTTCTGTGACTGACTGATAGGCTGACTAAGCTAAGGTTAAGGCATAACCGCTCGACACCGGAGCAACCCAAAGTGAGACATAGAAAAGTGACTTTTGATTTGTGTTAGTACGAGCATTTTTCAACTCGTGCCGAGGCGAGGCATTGCCGTTCCGATGGGCTCTACCATATTTCCTATAAAATCAAGTGTCATAATTTTGAGGCTGACATGATGATGATATACATAAACGGAGTATACTAGACTTATAGCTTTTTTCGATTGAGCTTTAGTGGGGCTAGACAAGTTGCCATTGAATACCACCGATAGCGTTTGGTGGTCACCTATCGCTTTGCGTTGTCAAAAATGAAAAAGCTAGCCAAGTTGCCCTCAGGTACTTACCGCTCTTAGATAACGACGTTTATATCGTGATAGTGCCCGTGTTGAATTCAACCTGTCAAAATAGTACCGCGTAACGACGGACAAAATTTCAAAACTATCACTATTCGATTAGCGCGAGTGATAGTGATCACATTATAGCGTGTCAGTTGTAACCAGTGATATTTCACGTGACTTACGTCAATTCCATACATTTTGTAAGTGACAGGTGATCACCAAACGCTACGTTCGTGTTCGATGGCAACTTGTCTAGCCCCGCAGGATATCCGTTTTCACTAGGATCCCAGAGTTAGCATAGTGGATCTTGGCAAGGGCTTTTGATTCGTCTTGCTCGTTGCATTTTCTGGATATTAATATTGTAATATTTGAAATTATAGCAAATAATTTTAGAGCATTTAAAACAGTTAGTGAATATTATAGAAACGAACTGTTATAGCATTTGAATGTATAGCATGTGATTGATCGATTATAAGTAGCTAATGAATTTAGAGGTGTAAATATAGTCATAGATTTTATATTAACTAAGAGGATACCGTTCTGATGCTGGTAAGTGTGCGTTACAGTATGGAGTCTCATATAAAGAATACTAAACGGCTCGAGTTGAGGTGGTCCGATCCGGTGCCAAACGGTTATGTGTGCGTCATCCTTCATCAGAAAAATCTGAACCTAGACATTTGAAATTGGGAGAGAACAAATTACTGCGAAAATAAATAGGGGGAGTAGAATAACAAGTAACTCATACGCGTACGAAGTCGAGGGTGTACCCCAGTTTTGCCGTGATCACACTTACCGAGCAAACGGGCGAGACAGTGCTCTCGGCCGAGAACACGGTGCGTATAAACATAACGCCTAGTGCTCGGCCGAGCGCTCGGGCAAACTCCCGTTCTATGTACTAGGCCGTGTCCATCCTCCCGCGTCCCCGCACTGTCTCGCTCGCTTACTCGGCAAGTCTGAACGTGCACTGTCTCGCCACTAGGCCCTCACGTCGCCGCCGACTAACTGTCCTAATTTCAAAACATGTGTGAACAGTTGCTCGCTTACATCACTGTCTCGGCCGAGAAACGTTGAACTGTCTCGCCCGTTTGCTCGGTACGTGTGATCAAGGCACTTGGTATAATTATAAATTTTACTAAAGTCAACTCACTTCTTGGAACGCATTTCCAAATAGCTTTCTTTGCTCCATTCTTGATACACTGGTTATTGTGTCGGTCAGCATCTTCACTGTGTCTATAGTTTTAAATAATGTCAAGTCATTAATACAACAGGGAGCACATAGGTAGGTAGGAACTGCTGCATTATAATTATACGTCGGTATTTTTCGTGTTTCCAAAATGATAAATCCATTTACCATTATATTTTATTGACAGCCGATGGCTATTAATATTTACTTTACCAGTAGCTACCTATTTTTAATCATATGACAACTTTGACTAAAAATATACAATGACAGGAAATTTTGCTTTGCAATCGTAAAATGATTGAAACCTTTGATTCATTATGATCGTACTGGGAGGGATGTTGTGTTGGTCACTGGCACCACTTTCACGCTTCCTTTTCAATTACTTCGTTCCTTATCCTATCCATTCCTGTAACACATTCACCTGCATCTATTACATTCACATTGTAGCTCCAAGCACTAGTTTTTCATCCTTAACTTTGGGTTGTATGCTGAACTGCTCATACTTACATAAAAAACTACGCTCATATATTCTTCCCCATAAGCTTAGAATAACAAGCATAATTAAAAACTTTAGTGAATGGAAGCCTAAAATTTCCTCGTCGGCACATCGTGTTGACGTAAATGTTAGTTCGAAAGTGATACCTGTACGTTCCAGCAACTACGTAGAAGTTTCTGGCGTCTTCAATGCAAGCAGCAGACGTGAGGATGTACTCATCACTGACGATGACGCCGCCGCACAACCAGCGCCTGTACTCTCCGAACTTGGGGTTATTTTGCGGTAGCTTCAGAAATACCTGAAATCACTCAATTTACTTATATAGAATACGGTGACCACCTTGACCACAGCAAACTGAACAAACATCTGTTTGAAATGATGACAATGAAGAAAATGTGACATGCAGGTACTGTCAGAAGACAGAGGAGACAGCGATGTACTATCAGCCCATAGGAACCATAGAACTGTGTCAAAGTGACGGTATGGTTCAAGTCGTAAGAAGTGCAAAACAAATTGTTTTATAAAGTCACTTTGACAACGTTCTATGGTGGGTCAGGATTCCTATGGGTTGATGCGCGATTTTGTTACCATGTAAGGCCTGCCGGCTAACGCTTCTCCTCCATTGATAATTCTTCTAGAGTAGTTTAGATGCTGTTTCACTTCATCAACATTTGTTTTCTTCAAGATACCTGCCACTTCTGGTGGCACTGTTGTTGCCACTTCTATCGCTGTTGCGTCTAGAAGCAAAGAAGTTGGGTAAACGAGATTGCAGTAATTATACGACTAGTGTAAGACAATGAAGAGGTAATGTTAAAAATGTTAGTTGGCTAAGTTACCTGATAGAATTTTCAAAATTGGGAAGGAAATGGGAAACTAGCGAAAACCTTATTCTTTGCTATAAAGCGAAGTCTCCCTCTGCGTCTGTCTATATTTACGTGATAATCCAAAAGCTTCTGAACGGATTTCCATACGGTTTTCATTATCAGTTCCAGATTTTTTTATGGAAACTTTTGAAGTATAAAATAATTCTGGTTTATAGTTTGAACATTTTCAACTGAGCTTATCCAATTAAGAATACAAAGACATTGTGTACTTAACCACAAATTAGGATAACGAGCTCGCAGTATAAATAGATTAAAACCACCTTCGAAGGTTAACATGGATTATCGACTCTATTTCTTTAGACAATTGACTACAAAATTCGGTAATAGAACAGCCAGCATTTTTATTGCATTTTACAATCGCCCGACACTCGACAAGAACTTACTCTATAGATAATACAGAAGTGTTCAATACGCTATTTTCGTTTTAGGCCATTTTAAACCTACTCAATAAGGAATAAGGTTGAAAATTCAACATTCATGCAATGTACTTCTAAACGTTAACTTCGGCAACAAACGCAGATAATAGCATTGTATAGATACAATGACCATTGTGTTTACAGGTAAGTGGATGAGCTCAGTTGAAAAAGTTCAAACTATACCTACGTACAGAAAAACTCACATAAATCGACGGAATGTGAGAGCAAGGGTATCTTTAAAACTAAGGAGTTCCGGTAGGAATAACGTCAAAAGAATTTAACGTGTACGAAGTCGCGGGGCAAACGCCAGTTATTTTTATTCGAATAGGCAATCTATATGGCAAAAAATAAACTTTTTTGGGTTCACATCCGACACAGGGCAAAACACCCTAGAATAAAGGTAAAAAGAGAGAATTTACCCTTTTTTTAACTTACCAAAAATATGGCATAAAACGCATAGAAAACTGGCAGAAATAGCATTTTTAAACATAGCTTTAGAGGTAGCGTATTTTTGCCCCAAAGCTGATTAAAAAAACGTTATACCAAAATATAAATTAAATCGCAACCATAATTTCACGCTGAAATGGAAAGCTGATTGGTTAAGTCCATAACTCTGTTATTGGAACATAAGTACCTAGTTACAAAAGGGCTCCTTGCTTTATAACAAGATTACAACAAGTAATAACTATAACCACAAACAATTTTTCCATTTAAATACTTTGCATCGAATGACGAAAACGCACTGGCCGAGTTGGTAGTTAGTTACCCTGCCTATGAAGCTAGTGGTCCCGGGGACAAATCCCGGCAAGGGCAGATATTTGTGTCATGAGCGCGAGTATTTGTTCTTGAGTCATGGATGTTTTCTATGTATTTAAGTACATATTTCTTTATGTAAGTATCGTTGTCTAGTTCCCATAGTACAAGCATAGAGCTTAGTTTGGGACCAGGTCAGTTGGTGTGTGTCCTGATATATATATTTTATAATTTACGGTCGTTCTGCATTTAATCATTTAAACAAAACGTAAACCAATGGTCAAATTATTTTGTTACGTTAGCGAAAGATTAGCCCCGGTATCAGTCAGCGCAGCGTAGGGCGACCCCCCGCGAGATGGACGGACGATTTGGTAAAGTCCGCGGGGACCCGCTGGATGCAGGCCGCTTCCAACCGGGTGAGGTGGAAATCTTTGGGAGAGGCCTATGTTCAGCAGTGGACAACCTATGGCTGAAATGATGATGATGATGATGATTAGTCTTTATAAAACTCGGAATTCACGACCGCTCCAAACAGCCGAATAAGCGCCGCGCCAAAATCGATCCATGAATGTCAAAACTGTAGCGTGTAAAAGAACTTGGCGCGGTCCGTTGGATTTCCAAATGGACGGTAAGCCAGCGCGACTCAACAACGCGCAATACGACTGGAACTATCGAGAATGTCAAATTTCAGCGTTGAAACACGCCGCGCCTTCGCGCCAAGCCAAATAGCGTCGTCGTGATGTGTTCTCTGCAGTGATCGAGGGAAACGATGCAAAACTTTAACAAAACTTACATTACAGCCATGAAACTATTAATAATCCTTATGCCAAATCAGAGACTCTGATATGAAGTTAAATTGAACACACTAGTCTTCCAATATTATTTTTATTTCTTAATAATATTTTTGTTTTTCTTGGTTGCAAGTGGTCCTTTATATCAGCTTTACAAGTTTTGTTAAAGTTTTGCACCGTTTTCCCTGGATCACTGGATCTCTGGCTGCCATTTTCTAATTCGAGGGCCCTGCCAAGATGCATTACGCTAACTAGCATTTCTATTCATTTCGTTTTTAAACCAATCGCGTCACTGGTAGAACATGTGGTTTTTCATATCACTTCATGTACCAGTGACGTGATTGGTTTAAAAACGAAACGTATAGAAACGCTAGTTAGCGTAGGTAATGCATGCCCTCAGTCTGCTCCGTGATGTCGCACCGTTGAGGCGTGGCTTGGCGCCCGTGAAAGTGGCCAAAGTATTACGCCATCCAGTTGAATCCTTTCCATCTGTCGCCGAGGTTTCATCGAATGTTATTGTCTGCTAAAACCATCGTATTTTTAGGGTATCTTAAATAATATTTACGAGTTTACGCTACGCCACCGCGCCAAGCCAAATGCCGCCGACGTGAACGCATTCTCTGGCTGCCGCGTGAATGTGGTCAAAAGATTACGCCCACGGCGCTCCCGGGAATGCCCACCATCGGCAACCGTTTGAGTTATCGTTATCTTGATTAGAGATGCGGGTCGTTCCTTTCATGTTAATATTCATATTATCATGGTCGTTTGGCACATCTTTCGGCTTCTTTCGGGCGCCACAGACCTGATTCCAATGTTTCTGGCAGAATACCAGCGCTGCAGTTTCTGCAGCATTATGCTGAGTCAGCGCCAATTCACAGCACAACACATGGCTCTCTCACCGTATATAAGTCAATGTATATTTTAAGTCTCGTGTTTGTTGTCTATATTTTTAATGTTTTATGTTTAATTTAAGAGCCTGTGTGAATAAAGTTTTTATCTATCTATCTATCTATCTATCTTTGTCTTTCCATCAAAACAGAATTTAACTTACATTTTATAGGGCCGACCTGTTAGATGACGTCACAGTGCGTATCTAATCTCTCTGTCCAATCGCTGTCTAATTAGAGGTTTAAAATGCTTGTTTGATCCGTATTTCGTGGTCATTTTCAGTGGAGACGCGTGTCGGGAGATGTAAACAAAATAGGGACTTTACCATAGCTTCAATAAAAGTTGATTCACGTGACAAACAGTAGGTATAAAAAAACATTTTTTTTGAAAAGCTATAGAACCTAGATTTGTGATAACAAAGATTTGTTCCTATATCATTCAGGCTAAGCAGAATTTAACATGGAGTTCATATGGCCAACCGGTTACATGTCGACACAGTGCATATCGAATTTCTCTGTCTAATCACAGTTTAAAATGCTTGTATCATCCATATTTTTTGGTGATCTCTTTTACGGCATTTTCATATTTTGTTGAGAAATGCTATGTAAAAAATCCAGTACATATTCCCTATTGGTTTAATGTAACTAATTGTGTGCATTATCTTTTTAAATTAATTGGGTTTTTCTTGCTTTATTTGAGTATATGACGGCCTCAGACTTCGTGGAGGGTGGAGACGATTGTAAGTTCGCTGGCAGGAGGCGGATTTGAATGACCGAGAGAGAGCTGTTCAGGAGTGAGCATGCGAATGATGACCATCATCATTCACATGACGATGATGATTTAATCAATTTCGAGTAAAAGTCCAAATCCAAATAATAAATGAAACAGCATTAAACAAAAACCCAAGTATTTATAAATTAGTAGCCAGTGCTAATGGCCAGTAGAAGGTTTCTTCTTCCTTATGAATTTAAGTCCATCTCCACGTGATGTTTTGTCGTACTTTTCATTGTCTTTTGTCAGCTCTGATTCTGATCTGAAAATAATTAAAAACATTTTTTTTATTTAATTTGTAGTTGACTGGTAGAGCATTCAGTTCACCATTTGTACTTTTACGTACTTTTAAGTTTAAATAAATAATAAATTAACACTTTTTTCTATAAATTTATTCAAAATCTACCGACCTACTTACCGACCGACAGAGAGCGCTAAACCTAGCAAAGGTTAAATTCCCGGTATGGGTTAATATTTGTCTAATGAGACTTATAAGCGAATATTAGTTTTGTCTAAATAAATATGTTTATCGTTGTCTAGAACCCGTAGTACAAGAGCTTAGTTGGGTTAACCTGCGTGAGATTGTCGACTTACATACATACAAACAAACAGACGCAATTTTTCCTTTTTAAAAGACTAAATTATGTTTGAAAAGCAATTCAACCTGTTTGTAGGTATGCATATTTTAATCTTATAGGTACGGATCCATTTGTACTATAGCGTGTTCCAAAAATACACGTTCAAGTTTATATTAGAGCGTATAATAATGTAAAAAACCGGTCAAGTGCGAGTCGGACTCGCGCATTGAGTGTTCCGTACCTCCGCACAGTAGGTCAACATCACCTTGATGAATGGCGTTCTTCTGCCGTGCGTTTCACTAGGCACTTTTTGCCTCGTACTGTGAAACTGTGGAATGAGCTCCCTTCGGCGGTATTTCCCACCAGTTATGACATGGGTGCCTTCAAGAAAAGAGCTTACATCTCCCTTATTGGCCGGCAACGCACCGACAACTCTTCTTGAGCTGATGGTGTTTATGGGCGGTGGTGTTTACTTCTCATCAGGTAACCTACATGCTCGTTTGCCTCCCACTGATATATATTTAAAAAAAAGGTATTATTTATATTCCCATTTGAATGGATTCGATTTTGAATCAAATAAGCGCGAGCCCGACTCACACTTGATCATTTTTAGTATTTGTTGCTTTTCTATAGGTTTTGTACTATAAATACTATAATCATACGAAATTTTACGCTCAAGTATGTTTAAGTACCGTTTTTATGATAAAACATAAATATACATTTTAAGTTGAGACGGACCGACGGATCGTCGGACAGCGGAGCCATATTAATAGGGTCCCGTTGGGCTGCCTTCGGGCACGGAATCCTACAAAATAACTGTCATCAAAAAGTTTTTAGTAAACGTATCGTCGTTCGCAAAAGTTTTGGAATTTTTATGAATAGCAAGCCATTCGTAAAAGTCGTAGGTAGGTATACTTCTATCTTTTCAAAATACCTAATCTTAATTTGTTAAATCCGCCATGGCTGTCGCCTGCTCTAATCGGCTCTCATCGTAGCTTCTCGGCCGTGATCCGAACTGTTTAGCCCTCGCCGGCGCCGATCGGCGGTACTCGGCATTGTAAGAATGCGAACACGTGCGGTTGGGTGCTAACAGCGTCGTACAGATGCGAACAGAACGAAGAATTTCCGGTCGATTGACGTCATTTCACGTCGGTCGAGCCGATTGGCGTTGGTTTCGCTTTTATTGCGTAGACATAAAGAGTTTTTTAATCGGCGAACGCCGATTCCGCGTCGTTAGATGTGGGGAGACCCTTATGTATGAGTCTGACAGTTTAACGTAAGAAGTAGGGCAACCATGAGATTGACAAAATATTACATTTACAGATTTTTGCATAGTGTTACGACTAGTGCTTCAACTAACGGTAAAGAGCCAGGAAAACATATTTGGGTTGAAGACTAAGGAGTCACCCTGTATAATTTTTACGCGGCGCGTCGCGAGAAATAATCTAACTTTCATGCCATCGCACACGTTCACGAAAACCTCTCAGTAAAGAAACTTGAGTTTTTTGCAGCGCCTCTGAGCAGTCGAAGCGCTGGTTGATTTTGCCGTGTAAAAGTGCACGCGCGGCCTTATATTGCTTTTGATATAGACGTCGTCGTGTTGTTCTCTCTAAATCATTGTTCTTAAGAGGCCACGTACGCTAAAGTCTCAGATATCAATAACTATAACGCCTATGCTTAATTAAGAACTTAAATTTGGGATCCACCTTAGGTCCAAAGTCAATCTGACATTCTACAATAATAAGGTCGAGTTTCCTGCAAGTTACAAATGATGTGGCATGTCTAATGACATTGACGACATCAAGCCATTTTTTTTGGAATGGGTCACAAATTAACGTTCGCTACCGTACCTATCTGCTCTTTTGATATATTATGCATGAGCGCATGTTTTACCTCACATAGCTGGAAGCCCAATTGTAGTGTGTCTCCACCGCTTTGCGAAGAACCCCACTGTGGTTATCCTTGCAATTTTCCCTGTAAGGAAGAATTAAAGATCAGCAACATCAGAATGGAACTGTCGGGTGGGCGTAGACTTAAAAAAAGAGTTTACATACATACATACATTAACAGGCAACGCTATGATCAAACAGCTGAAGAATACAATTGAAATCTAAAACTACAAGTATACCTACTCGTATATGCATACCTTTCGTGATCTTGAGGTACTAATATAACATCTTCAGGTCTAGATACGTCTGGACTTTGCGCAACAGCATTAAGCATTGGGCGGTAGAAAAAATGCAGAGGAACCGCCTCATCGTCATCACAACAACTCATGGCAGACTACATTCATTTCGCTTACCGCGCAAAGTTATGGCGAAGTTGTTAGCCAGCTGTATGGAATAAGTTTGTAGTCTTTGGCACTGAAAGCCTCCACAAGCGAAGGGCTTGGAGCAGTCGTGTTGCTGGAGCAGTTTGTGTACTTCGTATCAACACCGCAGATCACAACAGCGACCGCTTGAAGATGTCGCCAATGATTTCTTCAAGCCGTTCAGCCTCCGTCCTAAGATCAAACTCTAAAATAGGGTTCACATTACGCTCTGACCTTCTGCTGGAGGTTCTTGCGGCGCTTCTTCTCCGCAATGATGGACTTCTCCGAAGCGCTAGTAGATTTACTCTATATTACCGACGTGTAAAAGAGCCCTCATGTAGCCAATTTACTGAATAAATATTTTGAACAATGAATTTTGAATTTTGCTCATAGTTTGTGGCTGATTTTTAGCCAGCAACTAAATACGAAAGGGTTCCATGTGATTTTGGAACAAACCCTGCTCTAGTCTATTTAATACATACACCGACTCATCCGTAAGTACGCAAGAGATGAGCTTGCTGTTTAGGAGCACGCTGGTGAACAGGAAAGGGCCATGGCAATTCTGCGTCGCGTCCTTGGTCATGCAGGCAGAGATCACGCCCACCACCATGGCTCGCATGCCCTCTCCGACCACAAGCGGCCCACCGTGGTCATTCTAGAAAAACAATGGGGTTTAACGACCCTAAGAAAAACGGTTGTCGAGTGACATCAACAGATTTTCGTGGTGCGGACGCCCTGCGGGGCCTTTTAGTTATGCTATATATTTATATATATAAGATATTTATCTTGCATCGACATATGACATTCTGGCTTCTGGCTCGAGTAAGTAATATTGCAATCGGGGGGGGCCTTCAGGAGGTTAGGATGTTTTGCTTTAACTTCAGCAATCATTACATACTGACTGATTGACTTCTGGCCCTATTGATTGAATTTTGGCATTCATTTTTATTCACCCTGAGTATTCAACGTGATATGTGTCTTTATTCGTTTATATTGGTATATAGGTAGTCCTACATTTGACCTAATAAACGGGCTTCTAAATTCCTTTAAGTATAACAAATTAAAAAATCTTATCATTCAAGTAATGGCACTACTCTTGTTATACTTAAAGTATTGTAAACAATTAATATATTGCTTATTAAATAAATAATTAAAAAAATACCTCACAGAATCCTCCAAAGGCAAACGAGGTGCGTCGGGTGTTATTGACGGCGGCGGAGGAAGACCCCACATTTGCATGTTGGCGTCTGGTACCGTCCCCCGCGGGGGTCTCTTCGTCATACTCATTGTCTTTACAATCGGGTCCCTGAGAGTGGTAAAAGATGGTCATCCATGTATACATGCAGGGCCCTGATCAACTTTGTGAAACCTTATTGCTTTTGACATCTGATGGTACTGGGACTATCCCCTCCGTCCACTAGGATCCATTGATAAGATGCATTGAAGTGGTCAAGTGGACTTTTTATACATTCAAATCCATTAATGGAGTAGAGCGGGCATGTATACTTAAATTCGTTTGGAGTGGTTTAAACTTTTTAATACGATGGGATCCATCAATGGATTTAAATATACTAATGAAGTCTACAAAGATCCATGAATGGATTATATAGAAAATTTTATATACTGGGATCCATCCATGGATTCTACTTTACGACAATGTCCTCGAGTATCCATCAATTGATGGATTGAAGTGTATTAAAAGTCTAATAATCACCATTGTTGAATACTCATATACATAGTAGTGTACTAAGATCCATTTATGAATCGTAGTATTATTAAGAGTGTAAACAGAATCCCAGCTAATTAAAAAGTGTAAACGACTCCAAATGGATTTAAACATACATTAAAGCCCACTCTACCCTATCTAACCCTACCCTTACCTAAGTTTTAAGTTAGATAAAGTCATACATACACATAAGTACATGACCACCAGAGGGGTTTCAATTCCGCACCTTATGGTCATGACACATATAGAACCACCGTCTTTTTACCCGACTACTGAAGAAGCAGGGTTATGTTTTGACCTGTATGTATGAATGAACAATGAATATCGCGGGACAATCTTTATCAAATTGACCTAGTCGTAAACTAAGCTCTAGGCTTGTACTATGGTTACTAGGCAACGATTACTAGGAAAAGTGCAGTTGCACGTTATTGGCTAATGAGGAACAGGTAATCAGTCGGCTCTTACGGTGCGGACGCGTTTGTATACCTGTAACTTGGGTAGTGAAACCGAACGTATAATTCATACAGCCACTGCATTTTTTGATATTGTTGCCGACATACATATGTTAAAAATGTTAAAGCGCATTTACTTCGCCATTTATCAAAATTGGTTGAGCCATTGAGTACTTACATACAAACAGATTCAACGGGTGGCAAATTAAACGGATGGGAAACGATACATTTGGCAAACTATTTCGGCCAAACGGCGGGCTTCCAGGTCAAAGTCATAACCGGGTAAAAAGTTGTTTTTCTCTGGCTATAACAAGGATACGTACTTTGCATATGGACCCCTCGTGCCCCGCGGAGTCTCTTGCGCAGATCATGTAGTTATCGATGATGTAGTGGTAGCGTTCCGCCCAGTGCTTCTTGCAGTTCTTCTTGGAGATCAAAACCACCTTGCCCTCCATTAGAACCGGGGAGTTTACGATGTTTAACTCCGTACGCTGAGAGGAAAGAGTTGGTCATTGTATAGTAGGAGAGATGTCAGCCATTTTTCAGTAGGTGATTGAGGCACAAAGAAGCAGACCGGGCTGACCTGGGCCGGGTATTGGAGCTAAACCGAGTAGTAATGTTAAAAAAATAAGTGCCTCAAATACGTTTTTACGATCTTTTTAATCATACTTTTGCAATCACCTGGCCCAACCCGAGCGACGCTATTATGCTTCCAGTTACTAATTTAATACTGATACTTACATCCCTATATTTATCATCGGAGCCCCAGCCTGCTATAGAGGCCTCTGTGAGAGGTTTCTCCAAGTCTCTGCTTTCGTTATTGAAGGCAATAGCGTGCGGGACGAAGTCGCAGCCCTTAACACGTTTCTCGAAGTTGAAGTCTTCGTCCACCTTCACGATGGCAATGTCGTTCGCCATCCAACGAATATTGTTGAAGTCGGCTCCATCGTAAGCGTAATCTGTTTAAAATTAAATAGTGTGACCGTACATACGCATAATATAGTTCGTTTGTTCAGATAGTTTTTATGCGTGGATGTGCCGCCATAATTAGTAAAAATAAGCCAATGCGCGCACAAATGCACACTATTTTAACGAACGAACTATACCAAGCCCCCGGACCGGACATTCCTGTCGGTATGGGAGCGATATTATCGTTAAACTCATTTTTGGGTATTGAATTGATCGCGCACCGATACCTGATACCTGGACATCCGAACGCGATCTAAGTCTTTAAACAAAAATTATGAATTCGGTTTTTTTTTCTTATTTGGTGCTGTCTAAGATGATTTTCAAATTACAATTCAAATTAAGTACAGTGCGATAGCTTTTAGAAGGTTCTTCGGCTTTGTACTTCTCTCAGTCGCTCTGATAAGATCGTATTAGAGCGAGTGAGAGACAAGTACAAAGCCGAAGCATCTAAGTGCTCACAGACTGTATAAACGTGTATAAAAAGTAGGTATAAAGGCGCCTGTATATCAGGAACCAATCATATCTACTTAGTGGTTATAGTTTTC
This sequence comes from Acleris sparsana, assembly GCA_923062465.1. Classification (NCBI taxonomy): domain Eukaryota; kingdom Metazoa; phylum Arthropoda; class Insecta; order Lepidoptera; family Tortricidae; genus Acleris; species Acleris sparsana. Next base: position 8,837,407 of record OV281307.1, on the reverse strand, counting down.
ATTTAAAATTCGTTATTATGTAGTTTCGTGATATTTTTCGGACTTTTACTCGTAGTTTTGGCTGAAGAGACGGCGATGCGAGAATTAGGTACACTTTACGAGTTCAGTATTTCCTAAACGGTCCCCATAGGATTTACATATAAGTAATTATTTTTTTAGAGCTCTCTAATGGTCACTCGAAGTTTTAAGGCGAAAAAAATACTTTTGCTTTACATGTACTATGGGAGGTAGGTACCCGAAAATAGTATTTTCTCGATATTTTATTTTAGAACTTTGTCGGCATTATTTAAATGTATAACTATGCTTTGTAGTACCAAGAGTCTCTGAGCTAGATTATAGACAGACGGACGTTGCGAAACTAAAAGGCTTCCTAGTTTGTATGTAATGTATGTATGTAAACTGTTTATTGAACTAAACACAGAAATTAATAATACAATATTTACAGAAAAGGAACGTTCAAAGGCGAACTTATCCTTTAACGGATCTCTTTTAGGTAACCTTTACTTCGGAACCTAAAACATACTTGTAGGAGAGGGCCATAAAAAAACCAGGGCCTAGACAAGATGCATAAAGGTGTGATTCCGTAACCGTCATGTCGCAGCAGTTATGATTCCGAACTCAGTACCGTCAGTAACAGACGGCTTAGGTACCACTCGTATTCCAAATATTATCGTTTATGACATTGTGTTATTTCTTTTCTAAGATGGGTTGTACATTGCGGGATAAATTCAGGACAGCTGGTGAACCAGGTTTATCATTTGACCTAGTTTCTCCAGTAAAATACACCTTGACGGGACAACTTAAACTCGTCGGTTAATATTAGCTGCGTCTAGTTAAAAAGTATAATATAATAATATTAATAAGTAGGTATAGTTAATAGACCACTGGGTATTTCTGCGTGGCGTAGTTCAAGAACTGTCCTCGGAATAGGAGACACTAATTTTTAACGTGCCGTCGCTCGACCATCGGATCTGGGACTGAGGCAGAGCTAAAGTATCGCGTACAGTTGCAGCCAAACGGCAGGCAAAGCGTCGATAGCTAAGGAAGACATTTCATAGAAATACATAGGAACCAATAGTGTCGCGGCCTGTACTGCCCTGCTAAGCCAAATACCAAAAACCTCATTACTAAGAGGAGAGAATTGAATCTACTTTGACAATTGGACCTGAGATACTGTTTATTGACTTAGGAGGCCAGTGTAATCGGCTTAACACTAACGTTAAAGCGTAAAATGTAAAAGAGTCAAGTAAGATAAGTTTGCGGGTGGTAGGACCTTGTGCAGGGTCCGTCCGGATCGCTACCACCGTCTTATCCATTAACCTACCGCCAAACAGCAGTGTTCGCATTGTTGTGTTCCGGTTTGGGGATAAGACAGCCGGTGTAATGACTAGCATAGAGGCATTCCATCTTAGTCCTCAGGGTTGGCAACGCATTTGCTGTCTTAGGCTTGCAGTGTGAATGCGAATGTCTATGGGTCACAGTTTCCACTAACCATCAGGTGGCCTGTGTACTCGTTTGCCTTCTCTGTGCAATAAAAATAAAAAATAAAAAAAAGATGTCAATCTATCGCGTCGTCCGCTTGTGTCAATTTCATACACTTAAGTTCGCATCATGCAACAATTAAAGCTAGACCCTGCTGCTGGCCTACTGCCTAACGCACTCGGAATCGCTATCGATTTCAAAGTGGAACAATTGTTTTCATTTTGAAAGCAGACTCGCCTTCGGACTGTCACAATGAAAACGATTCCGATTGCTAGTGCGTTAGGTGATAAGCCCTCTGATCAGGAGTTTTTCTGTTCTGCTGCCTAAAAAGTGGACTATCGTCATCTATTATATATATAATAATCTGTCGACATCGTACGTTTATCAAATCAGAAAATGCTACTAGTAGCCGCTCGTCCCTGAATATTAATTATAAGAATAATAGTCGCGTGATAAGGAAGGCATCAGAATTATTAAATGGATGAGATAATCATTTTAGAACAGGCTTTCACTTACTTTTGGGTACAGTTTTCCCCACCGCTTTCCTTGCACCATTCTTTATACAAAGGTCATCGGTCACGTTTAGTGGAATGTATCTGTGGATAATAAACATATTGTGTTTAAAACTATATAAATCTGTGACTGGCTTAGCCAGGCTGTCTAGAGACAGAACACAACCTAAATTACAAATCGTACACAAGCGTGAGATTCGAATGTATGTATACCTACATCATACGAGTACAGGAGTACATACATTCAAAGGATTTCACTAAAAATGTAAGGGATGATAGTTGATCACGTGGTTTATCGCAACGCACAAGGGTATACTTGAGGCCCTAGCCAAGATGCAAATAGTACGGCCGTAGATACACTTGCAACGGAATCGTCACGATGACGATATTATTGGTTTCCTGGAGGAATCAGAGATCACGTTCACTGGTTTTACGTCTTCGTCTTCTTATGCTCAAGGCCGAAAATACACCTGCAACGGTACCGTCATACGGTTCTTCAGTTCTCATTCAGGTCTGACGACGCGCTGGCCTAGTTGGTAGTGACCCTGCCTACGAAGCTAGCGGTCCTGGGTTCTGCGCGAATATTTGTTCCTGAGTCATGAATGTTTTCTAAGTATTTATAAGTATTTATATCGTTGTCTAGTACCCACAGTATAAGCCTTTAGCTTAGTTTGGGACTAGGTCAATTGGTGTGACATTGTCCCATGATATTTATTTATTTATTTACAGTGACGGTGTTATTGGTCACCTGGAGGTACCGGAGATGACGTAGAATAGTTTGACGTCTTCGATGCACGCGGCTGAAGTCAGCACGTAGTGCGCGCTGATGATGGCCCCGCCACACAGCCAGTTGGGGTCCATGTCGGTGGGGTCAGCCGGCCGGAGGTACACCTGCATCCTAGTGATATTAACATATTCCGCTATCCTACCCACGTATTTCGTGAGCATTGATGTTTTAATTTCTTTTGATGCATTTAAGGAATTCGTCATGGAATAATTCCTTTTTTTTCTTGTCAACGCTTGTTCAACAACAAAACTTAAAATCAAATTACAATATTGTAAAAAATATTGAATCGTAAGAGGCGACTATGGGAATGTAGGCTTGTATTGTTATTGTTAGGTGATGGGCTTCCAACCTATCACTAATAAGTATACACGTATACAAACTTCTTACCCGGATTGTGCACAATGTGGTTATAGAATTAACAACAAATGTTTAGAGTTGTTTGTAATACTGTAGCCCTGCCTTCCCCACTCTGGGAACGAAGGCTTGAGTGTATAAAAGGATGTACGAAGACGAACTTATCCCTTAAGGGCCTGGCCACATCACTACAGCACGGCGTCGTTAACGTGAAATGACGCGGCGCCGTAGAAAGGCCCGTTGCTGCATCTCGTGCAGATACACGGTGCAGTGTTTCATTATAAACTGCAATATTAAGTCAAATATCCTGCACGTAGAGATTAAAATACCTTGAAGCCGATGTTACGATGGACGTGATGTAGCCAGGCCCTAAGTCACTTGAGGTCTGTGGCCTTTATACCTAGGGTAGCGGTAAAGCAAATGCAGTGCGGGTTCGAGTTCTTGTTAGAATAGACTCGAATGAGAGTGAGTGTGAATGTATGATATTGCTCAGTACAAAATGATTCAGAACAAAATAATGGTGCTCACGTCACGTCACGTTTTCTTGTTTATATGAGCGATGACAGTTGCGATTGTCATTTATTTGTATAAGCTTACACACAGCTTAGATATACAGGGTGTTTGGTGCATCGTTTGCCAAATTAAAATGGCGGATTGGTGGGGTCATTTGCTATCTCTTTCGGCCCCTAAAACACATTTTCTCTCAACGGATTTTTTTTAGCATTTTTTTTTAGAAAAAATTGATAATTCATGGACCTGCCACTTTTAAAATTTAATAAAAAAAAAAAAACAGGGGTTAAGCGTCCAATTTTTATTTTATTGTAATGGGTGATGTTGTAGGGCTCTACCAAAATTAAAATGACGTGCAAGTGATACCTAGTTTTTTTTTTATTGACCCTCAAAAGATGTAACATGTGTAAAAATTCAGAAGAAGGTCAACTTTGATTTACGTTTAAAAAAAAACTACAAAAGACAATGTTCTTAAAATTGTTTTAAAAACATCTCTGGTTTATCCCCTTTCTAACCATGTGCAATAAAGACATAAAACATTCACTATCGCCGTTAATTTGCCAACTTTATCCAATAGGGGCACATTAGGCTAATAATAAGCGCTATGCAGGATAAAGGTTTTTTTGTAAATAACATACGCTAAATAGTAATAATTAAAATTTAATTTTTACAAGTTTTGCTCGAATTGGCGGCCGTTGTTGCGAATGCACGCGTAGCACCTGTTTCTTATTTCCACTGTAGTGGTCTGTAATCTGATTTCGTCTTTGATAATTACGAATGCTGCCTGGATTCGTTGACATAAATCTTCTCTTGATTGAACTTCTGTTACGTACACGAGTTCTTTTGCCCGTCCCCAGATGTAAAAGTCTAAGGGAGTTAGGTCTGGAGAACGTGGAGGCCATGGAATGGGGCCGTTTCTCCCAATCCACGAATTGGGGAAAACATTATCCAAATGCTCCCTGACTGTTAAGCGCCAGTGTGCAGGACAGCCGTCCTGTTGAAAGATGATACGTCTATCCTCGTTGTAATGTGGCACATCAGTTAGGAGTTCAGGCAAGTCATTTTGTAAGAAATGTAGGTAGTTGTCCCCGTTTAGGTTATCAGGCAGGTAATGTGGGCCGATTACTTTATCACCAATGACTCCTGCCCAAACATTGATGCTGAATCTTCTCTGAAAACACCTCTGTCTTTTTTTTCGTGGGTTCTCTTGTTTCGGCGCCCAGTAGTGCAGGTTATGCAGGTTAAGAATTCCCTCTTTTGTAAACTTAGACTCATCTGTCTATAGAATACTTTTTAAAAAGTCACTATCGTCTAGATCCGTGTGTAGCAAAAAACGACAAAACCGGACACGATTTGCAAAGTCGTTATCTTCTAGACCTGTAACATACATAAGTATTAAATATGCACAAGAAGGATTTATTGACCGTAAGTACACGCAAAACAAAAGCAACAAGGTGAGATGCTTGGTAAAACCTCAGAAGAAGAAGCGACTCCCTGTGACAGCAAACATGCGAAAATAAACCTTCTCAGAACGCGTTAACGATTCACCAAGTTTGACCAAGTCATAATTAAGTATTTACCTAAGAACCAGTAGATGATGACCTTGCTTTAGTAGGCAGTCACTAGTACTGGGAGATCTACTTAAATTGAACTTTCTTTGAAGGTTAGTAGGTAATTGATTTTTGTTGCGTCGAGGGTTAAAAACTGTAATGATTGTGTGAGTAATCAAGTACAGATACTCGTAACTACGAGTACCTACATAAATCGAAGTTATAAATAATTACCTTTCAATATCCGCAGTCTAAATAATGACAATTCGTAATTCCAGTCATTATTTAAGCACCCGTATGCTATGCATCAATCATATTAAGTTCAAGAATTAAATTACCTTGTACTGGAGTGAAATGGAAAGCATGTTTGTTATTTTGCCGAAGAACCTTCCACACTTTCCAGGTAGAAATTTCGAGTAATGAAGCTACATCTCTAATGCTTCTGGTTGGGTCTTCCTCAAACAATGTCAAAATTCGCTCATCAATTTGAACATTGTGTCGCACAACAACCCCTCTTGGTTCTGTAGCATTCAAATTACCAGTTTCCCGTAAACGTCGGTAAGTATTTTGGAAAGTGTGTCGGGATGGCAATCGTCTATTGGGAAATCGTTCCTCGTAGATTCTTTGCGCTTCTCGTGCAACACCATTAGCACTTCCGTATACCATTAAAATATCGGTGTATTCTTCAATAGAGAATAAAGCCATTATCACGTGAATAAACTTAACAATAAAAGACTACAGAACTAAACTTAACTAAACTTAACTAAACTAAACTAAACTTAAACATTAATACAAACACGAACAATTACTTAGGTAGTACAAAATTAACAGAAAGAACGATAAGAAAGTTTCTTACAAATTTGATTCGCGGTTTTTTCTTCTTTTTTATGTAAAGTGCCGCTTTAAATGCTTGCATATTTAGGCAACAGGTTAAAATTTGAAACCCTGCTTCGCGAGGAATAGCGCTTATTATTAGCCTAATGTGCCCCTATTGGATAAAGTTGGCAAATTAACGGCGGTAGTGAATGTTTTATGGCTTTATTGCACATGGTTAGAAAGAGGATAAACCAGAGATGTTTTTAAAACAATTTTAAGAACATTATCTTTTGTAGTTTTTTTTTAAACGTAAATCAAAGTTGACCTTCTTCTGAATTTTTACACATGTTACATCATTTGAGTCTCAATAAAAAAAAAACTAGGTATCACTTGCGCGTCATTTCAATTTTGGTAGAGCCCTACAACATCACCCATTACAATAAAATAAAAATTGGACGCTTAACCCCTGTTTTTTATTTTTTATTAAATTTTAAAAGCGGCAGGTCCATGAATTATCAATTTTTTCTAAAAAAAAATGCTAAAAAAAATCCGTTGAGAGAAAATGTGTTTTAGGGGCCGAAAGAGATAGCAAATGACCCCACCAATCCGCCATTTTAATTTGGCAAACGATGCACCAAACACCCTGTAGATGTAAAAAAAAGCGACTGCATTGTTAAGATACCACATATGTTGCCACGCCCATCACACAAGTATGACAAGGCATGGTTTTGTGTGTTTCCACGTGAGATGGGTAAATACTGTGGTATCCTATCCTCATGAGGCTTCTTGTACTAAACTAAAAAGAAGTCCATAATCCGGCTATTGAAATGAAGATCTAAATTCTAGCTAGCGCAAAGGAAGCAAAGTGGATGTTCTTTTTTAAGACTCGTGATCAAATAGAAAATTGTCTCTATTTCATTCACAATACATACATTCCATTGACAATTCATTGTATGATTGGCCTTAGGAGTTTTAAAAACGTAAGTTCCTTTTACCATGTAGGGTCTTGTGGCGCCGACGACGGATTGCCCTCTTAAAATCCGCCGGGTTGGTTGTCTTTCAATCGGTAATTCTATTCTGTTGAGGGGCTCTAAAACAAAAACATACAAACCAGTATTATGCTACATGTGAGGCACATAAAGAGTTATAGATTAATTATGAACATGCCGTTGACATTAGATAAGACAATAACAAAAATCAAGTCATCATTATTACATCATAATCATAAATTATCAGCGTTATCGCGCCCTCTATTGGATTAGCCCTGAGAAGAAACAGAAAACAGTTTTGTCGTGTTAGCAACACGCAACAGTAAAAATGGGACAGTCATTTCTGCAAACAAAACACAAAGTCGATGGAGAAGACATGATTCTTTTAAATCATGGAGAAAACTAACACATAGAATACCTAAAGGCCAAAATGTAGATAAAACATTCATCTCTATCTGACACGTATATAGGTCCGAGAGTGATGGATGCTTTATCCACATTTTATACGCGATAAGCGCAACCGTACTAGTTCCACTAATGGTAAGTCGGCTCTGGAGGCCAAGGGATTTTAAGACAGCAATTTCGTCACCAACGCAACCCTGAGGACAAACATGCAATGCCTCAATGCACACACAGACAACAGATCACAGGTTATATTAAGCCTACACGGGAATGGAACAGTGTGAACAATGCTGCTTGAAAACAGGTTAAATTGTAAATTGGTGGTAGTGATGCGAACGGAGAGTTGGGGGCCGTAGGTATATTTGGCATATTTTTACTGTCCGAAACGTATTTGGCACAACATTTAGTATATAATATATTTATAATATTTTTATATTTAGTATATTGTTTATAATAAATATATTTGGTCGATTTTTAATAGTATTACCTACTTATTATTGATGATACCGAATTCATTTACGAATAATTTCGTTTAGCGCAATGGTCATATTCCTTAATGTTGTGAATAGGTTAGGTTGTTAGTTCTTTTTTTATAACCCGGGAACATATTGCTGCCTTAGTTTCATGCTTATGTCGTTTAAAAGGTACGTTTATGCTGAAACATAATTCTGCTTAATGAGTTTATGCGTTTCATTGTTTATTCCTTACGTACATTCGACTCTTCAATGTTACGCGAGAAGATTATTCGACAAATTAAATTACTGCGAAATAATACTGTGCCATATCCGTTTCTGCTTATTGTTCCTATTAATATGTTAATGTCGAATTTATAAAAAAAGGAGTCAAAAGTTTGTCGGTTATTATTTAAAACAAAGCACAGACGAGAATAATACTGACCTGCTGGGCTTAAACTGATAATCAGGCCAAAAAATAAACATGTTTTCATTTTTGATAACTAAAACTCCTTCCGTAAAAACGCGTGGAAAAGCTAAATACATTAAACCAAACATAATTTCACGCACATTTGAAATAGTGATTGATTGCGGTTTGATGACGAAAAGAGAGCGATGGTAGTTTTTCTAGGGAGGGAATTAATTGTTGCTAGTTAGCTAGCAACTAAAAAAAACAAAAAAGAACTGTCCTATTTTCTTAGCGTAAACTGAACTGCACGGCTATGTTATGGTAACCCCCCAGATGATGGATTCGGTAGTGGTCACTCCGCTGTACTTAGGGTCGTTTACTCGTTTCGTTCGCCAGTTCGCCTTTTGTATATTAAAGTGTATTCTTTTGTGCAATAACGATTAAATAAATAATAAATGTAGTCCTATACTAAGCTTTAGGCTTCTATACTACTATGGGTACTACTATAGAAATGCTTGCTTATATAGAGAAATAAACGTATGTATTTAAATATATAGAAAACTTCCAAGACTCCGAAACTATTTTTATCCAGTTGTATCCAATTTAAACCAGATACCAAATAATCTCTATAATTAGCCGAAAAACAACAAGTCCAACAAAACTCAAGTTTTAAAAACACAACTTCGACTCCCGCAGCATTAGGAAGCTCTATTGTGCGCCTATTTATAACAGTCCTTGGAAATCAATTCAACAAAATCTCTCAAATCCACCTAAAGCCCTCTAAAATCCTTCGTCGTTTAGCCAGGAGGACACACCGAAACATGGATACAACAACCATACACTCGAAAAACATAACTAGAAAAAGAATGCTTAAAATAAGGTGTTAGCAATGACATCTGTCGAAAAAACTGAACATCAAGATAATTCTTACTTTTACTACTTGCCGATAGATGTCACTGCTATTCGGATTAAGTAAGACTATTGCTCAATAGATGGCGTATGGCATACTAATGTCCTTTTGTTATGCGAGTGTTATATTATGAACTCGAATCTAGTGATAGCTGTAAGGTAAGTTTAGAAAACGGGAGCCCTTTGTTTCCCATGACTTTAGTGGTCAAAATGATATTGTTGACATAATTATTGATAGTCAAACTTTTTATATCGCTGGAACTATAAACTTTTCATAATCCTGAGGTTAGGTTAGATTTATAAAAATCCTGAAAAAATATCAGTTTAAAAGAAAACTTTATGACTTGCGATGATTATGATCTAAAACACATTATGACTAAAAATAATTATGGCAGGCAATATACAGTGTGTGGCCCAAAACCGGGGCGAAAAAATTAAATGGGGATTCTTTAGAACATTTCAATTAACTATCACAAGAATCTAATATTACAAAGTCTATAATTTTGGAGAAAACAGCCTACAAAGTTAAAAATCGTAGGTAATGTATTTTCCCGTCGCGATACCGTCGCTTGGTCACTTGGTACGCGGTATGTCTGAGTACAGGGTGCCATTGACAGCACGCGGTAGATTTAGCGGTGTTTGCATTACATTGAATTTCCGATTAAGTTTGTTAGAAAAAAACTGAAAGTTAAGTTTTGATTTTAATTAGGTAAGACCATTATAATGTAATTACCGGTGATCTATAGAGCCCCTGTTTTTAATATTATCCCCCGTTTTGGGCCACACACTGTAGTCCCTTAGAAAGCACATTGACTCGTAGGTTCTTTAAAGCATAGCTGAAGGAATATTTAATATTCTTCGCTTGTGGAAAAGTAGTTTACAAGATTCAGTTTTCCCCTATTCATCGCCCGGTTAACTTGAAATTTTGCAGAGGTAATATACCTAGTCGCCTCAAAAATAAGCATATATGCTTGCCTGTATGGGTGTCATAGTTATGATAATTATTTTAACTTACACCTTATGATAGACGAACATTTACTTGACTTTTATTTAAATATATCTTGTATATTAATGTACAGAACGCCCGCAACTTTGTACGCCTTTGTATTTTCACCACTTAGGGGATGAATTTCAAAAAATCCCTTTACTACCCTAGAATGTTCAAGGAATATTCCCACAAAGTTTCAAATCCCTAGGGCCAGCTATTTCGGCTGTGCTGTGCGTTGATCGATCCGTCAGTCAGTTTCATCTTTTAGATCATAAGCTCCTTTTCTCTCAGCGTAAACTGAACTGCATGGCTATTTATGATTACCCCATAGGTGGGGAACTACTGCAAAAGAGAAATTAGTAGGAAAATCAAAAACTGTAGACGACACTTCTCTAATTACTCTGTAGACAAACTAGGTACTTTAAATAGATCAATAAATGGATCATAGACCTGCAGTCGTTTTTGATTTATAAACTACTGTTTCGCTTTCCATGTAGTTCTCCTTACACCAGCTGACCTTAGCTACTAATATTACAATGACTCGACAATGTAATGCCTGCAATGTTAGGTCAAAGAGGGTCTTAAAAAAGCTTATTTCTAACTTATATTACTAAGCCGATGCAAAGGAAACAAAGCACCACAAAAGAAAATGAATGAACGCGTACAGAAGAAAAAAGCTAATTAAGTAAAATAAAAGTGAGACGAAACAAACTAAACAGGGTAATTAATTCAATCTTAATTACTCAAATAAAAAGGTTAGCATTTAATGTAATTGGTTTTCTTCTGCATTTCAAGCCTATTATAAAATGGGACACAAAATTGGAAAAACCAATTTGTGGAGAAAGAATATTTTTCATTTTTTGTATACGTTGCCAATCCTGAGGACTACGATTTAATGGCATAGAATAGAGACATATATGCTAGTAATATCACATAATACTGCTGCACATAATGCTGCTTGGCGGTAAGTTAAATGATAAGATACTATTTATGGCTATTTCATTAAGTTCAGTCTTTAAAGGGAGCGCTCCGATCTCGGTCAATCGGTCAGAGGAACTAGTTCGGTATTTTAGTTCCTTTAGGTACTCGCTCGGCTCGGGAGTAAGTCTTGAGACCTGGGGCCCTGCCAAGATCCATTACGCTAAATAGCGTTTCTATGGAGCAGGAAACGCTTTGAAATAGTTCGCTCTGTTTCGCTCATACGTTAAAAAATTGGGATTGTTTAATTTTTTACAATTACTCTAATTCGAAAACCATTTCGAGGAATAGGGCTTTCGAAATATTTATCTATTTCGGATATTTAGACAAAAGTATATTTAACCTTTGTTTGTCTTTCGTTTTCGGCTTGAAACCCTCCTAGGTGTATCTATCTTACGGGTTAGGCGAAAGCCGATTGAAATAGTAGGTATGTTTTAATACACTATTATATCACTTTTTATCATTAGATATCATTTAATTATTGCAATTTATCAAGAAATTTAAAATAATAATGTCATTCATAAAATGTCTGCTAAATAAATAAAATGATTAAAACAAAACATGTATCGCATATAAAAATCATGAAATTGATTGCTTAAAATTATTCATTCTTTTGAATTAGAATGTAAAAACCGTAAGATATTTTTTTTATGTTCTATTCCTATTGCTACTGAACTAAAGGACCGGAGACCGAAGACCGATTAAGATCGTTTACGAAGAACTAGTTCCTTTCAGTCTGTGACGGGAATTCATTCCTTTTATTAATATGTAACATACATACATACATACCATCACGCCTTCATCCCAGAGTGAGGCAGAGCTACAGAATTACCAACAACTCTAACAACTTGTTAATTATATAACCACATTTTGCACATTTTGCGCAGGCCAAGATGCTTACCAGTGTAAATTAGTGACCGGTTGCAAGCCTATCGCCTAACAATACTACAAGCCTTTAATCCCTAATGTGTCACATAATGTTTTGATATTTTTTATTTCTGTCTCAATTGTGGAACACCTAAAAAACGCAAAATTCAATTGCGATATCTAAGTGGGTAAGGTTATGTTAGGTTATGTTATAAAACTATGGGCAAAATCTAAAGAAGTCTTCAATCGAGATAATTATATAGATAGTTCGGAATTATGACAAATTTGGGATTCGATCAATTCGTCATTAATGGCTCTTTTATGTAGTGTTGAATTTATTATGCTTTTATATTAATCGTCACTATAATCTACTAGGTTAAGTACTGCAATACCATGGGATTACATAATAACAGGGAAAATACGTTGTTCCATACTTGTATTGGATAGAAGATGACATAAAACAACTTATCTTTCAAATCTGATCAAACAAACAAGCCCTGCAGACAACTGGGGGATCGGCAGACCAAGTTTTTCTAGTCGTACTTATGTACATACCAATGAACAAAGTGCAACTTTTAAACGACTCACACCTTATCCCTTTTATATGGAAAAATTATTAAAAATTGGATTCTAGTCTCATAAGATTTCACCTACACACACAAAAAAAATGCAAGAAGTATCTACAAGTGGTCATGTTTAGTACCATAATTTATAATTTCCGTATTAAGGGTTAGATGTAGCTTCTTTAGCCTTTTGAATATTTTTTCAGAAAATTCAGAACACTATAGGTGGTAGGACCTTGTGTAGGGTCCGTCCAGATCGCTATCACCATCTTATCCATTAATCTACCGCCTAACAGCAGTGTTCGCTTTTTGTGTTCCAGTTTGGGGATAAGACAGCCGGTGTGATGACTAGCATAGAGGCATTCCATCTTAGTCATCAGGGTTGGCAACGCATTTGCAGTGTTGTGAATGCGAATGTCTATGGGTCACAGTTTCCACTTACCATCAGGTGGCCTGTGTGCTGGTTTGCCTGCTCTATGCCATACAAAAAAAAACTATGGCTATTACACATCATGTGCCTTGACATTGCCTAAACACATTGTTTTGTAATGAAAGTAGGAAAATTAGTTTTTTTTTTACACAAATCATGGAAAGTAAAACGATGAAAATAAATTAAACACAAACACAATTGGCAAATCACACAATTATCGCACAAAATGTCACTGTGACACAGTTGTACGACGGGTCAAGGTTCTTCTTTGTCAATTGTTATTAGCGGTAAAACCCTCTCTCCGTTTTGCCGCGACCGTCCGCGAGGCCGCGACGCTGAGTTTCAGAGGGTTCCTGACTAAAAACGGGACTAAAAGTAGTATTTACTTATTTATTACCATCCTGGCAAGGCAAAAAAAATACAAAACTTAGCGGCAGGTATAGAAAGTGACCATGAACTATATTATTTTCATTAGTCAACGTGATTACCTGATATAAAAGGTAGGTAACACTCTCATTAGATGGAGATTTAAAAAGCTTAAGGGTTTAGCATGAGCCTTTGACGGAATATGGTCACATGAATATTTTGCTGCTAGTACTCCAAGATTCCATAGCTACCGAGCTCTTGGATCCTACACCTACAATATTTTTTGAACTTTGTATCTGCACGGATAATGAATCTTTTTTGGTTTGTATTGATTGTCTAGTTCTTAGTCGGTTATCGGAGGTGTTCCACAGGGTTCGATCTTGGGTCCCCTACTTTTCAGTTTGTACACAATGGACATGACTATAGTTGTTTAAAACTACCCGGAGTAAATTGGTCTCAAAGATATTCAGACCATAAGCGCAATTTTGAACAAAAACCTAATAATCAACTTTGAGCATTTAGAGATTGCGTGATGCTGGAGCAAAATATTGTCCTTTCTTCGAATTTGAATTATTGTAATTCAAGCGCGTTCAAGTTAAGACAGCTTGGCAAAAATACTAAGTCTAAAACGATAATAATAAAATCGTTATCCTGAAAACTCAGCAAAGTGCTACAATTCAAATATAATCATAAACCCTCGATCCACAAAATTATTGTAAAAGCAAATCGCCATCCCAGAATACCCTTTGCATCTAACTGTCCCAGTCAATCCCATAAAGTAGCTATCTTCCACAATACATTATCCATCCTTATCCGAGTCCATAACATGAGCGGGATCTATTTTATTATAAAGTGCATTGTCTACTATAGAAGAGAGCGGTCGACCAACCAACATAAATAATTTAACTGTCTTAAAAGATTCAAAAATAGTTTCCTAACATTGCCCCCCTTAATATGTACACCATTTGTCAGGCCATAACTAGATTTAAACGACACGTTACAGAACAAAAGGTCACGCCCATTCTGAGAAGTACGCTCGTCTCTTTCCGGCGCGGCTTGTATTCCGCCAATTAAGATGCTGCCGTCTCGCTTTTACGGAAGGCTTTTGGTTAACTTTAGCTTTTACAAGACTGCTTAGAACGTGGCAACTGATTGAACTATCAAACCTATTTTAAATCTTATTGTAAAAGCAGTAAGGTATGATTTGTGTCAGTAATAGATGTGCAGGGGGGAACCAATTGAAGCGAGACTCTCCACGAAAGGGACGGAACGAATCGTCTGTTTAAGTTAGTGAGTCCAAACGAGTTTTTATGTTTGGAAATCGTATTAAGCTTTTGTTGGAAACTGTTCCACTCAACGGGCATAGTTGAGGCGTTTGTGCGGTCAAACTATCGCGTTCGAATTTCGAAGCGGTGGGGGCGTCTCTGATTGGCTCGTTTCGTTTGATATTGTGTGTGACGATACGGCCGCGGGCGGTCGCGCGAACCGAGCTCAATTCAAATTTGGAACACGCGTTCGACTGCAACAAACTAAACTTATGATATTGTTTTGTTCTAAATTTAAATTTTAATGTTTATAATAAAAATGGTTTGCAGCGGTCAAATTCGGTGAAGCAACTTTTTGTGCCAGTGTTTTTATTGCCAGGACTTATTAAAAAAATCATAATGTCGTCAGTGCACTCAGATGACGACCAAGAAGAGATCAACGTTGACTCGGACAGCAGATTATCAGGGCATTGCGATAGAAGCATAGCATCTGAGGACCGTGACTCCGAGCACAGTTACCACGAAAGATACCATGACTCCCCAAACGACCATATGACTGATACACAGCCAAGGGTGAACCTACCTTTCAGCATATCAAGACTATTAGGAAAACATTTCGAAGACATAGAAAAGCGTCGGAATTCAGGAGAGAGTGATAGAAGTGAGGATACTGAATCGGAGAGTGCGAAGGACGATGCAAAAGACTCTATGCCTTTGAATTTTTCTCATCCTCCTGGTTTGTACCCAAATTCTGGGTTGTTGTTGAGACCCGGGTTGAGCATGGGGGGTTATGGCTTCGGGAACCCAGGAGTGGTTAGGGTGCCTGCTCACAGGGCTCTGGGTGCTTTGGGGGCGTGGGGGGTGGCACTGGATCCCATGCGGCAGGCGGCAGCGGCTGCCTTCGCGCATCAAGTCGTTAAGGATAGACTAAATGGTAAGTTGGTAAGGTAGATTGGTAGATTATTATGCAATAAATGATAGTCGTGCTTTTGATAGCGCTATAAACTTATCAATGAGAAAAATATTTTTGCAACTATTCATGATTTTTCTAAAGTTATAACTGAAAATACCCAAATATTCAAGTCCTGCATCAAATATTCTGCAAAAAAGAAATAAAAATAAAAAGCGTTAGCCCTATAGACTGTCAGTTAGGAAAATTGGTTATTATGATTCCTATTGTTTTCAATAAAATGCATATATTCTATGAAGTTGTACAATTTATTTTCAAAAGAAAGCGGTCTTTACGTTCAAATATTTTTTTTCTCGGAGTATCCAACTGCGCGCAGTCTACCTATCAATATTTTATGAAAATAAATGATTTATTTTAGCAGTTATTATTAATACTTTAAATGATATACAAAACTTTGAGCTCTTGGCACACCTTCGTTTCTCATGTTTCGTTTAGCATGAGTATTTTATAAATAACAGTAACAGGGTATATATTTATTTGTGGTGTAATCTAAAAACGCCACTTTAAAATTGAGATACCAAATTGCTTACAAAAAAACACCCATCAATGTAAAACCATCAGGTGCCCTTTTCGTTTGCCATCTCTAATGTCTAATCTCTATGCCATAAAAAAAGACATCAGTTCAGATAACTAACTATATCGATACATTCGTCAATATCGCAAACGATTGAAACGATCTCTATGGTACAACTAACCATATCGTTACAATTGTCAATATCGCAAATCGTAATAAGCTATTTGGAACGCTAGAACATTTAGCCATCGTCATTCCCACCATTTTCAATATCGTTTCTACTATAGCTGTAGCCACTTCCTTTCAAGCATCGGTTGGTGCTCGGTTTACTTCACCATTTGCGGTCACAGTAACTTGCCAGTTGTCAGACAAACTGTTCACTGAGCCCTGACTTGGCAGTTTAGCTTAATGGTTAGCTTTCTGCTATTTATGTAACTGTCGTCTATATTAGAGCACTTATAGTCATTTGTTACTTTAGCTGGATCATTTTTAACGATCGGTTTTTCATCGTTTGTATTATCTAGCTGTTGTAATAGGTGTTTGTTGTTTAAATTATTCTTGTTTTCGGTTATAACATTTATATTATCCTGATACTTTCGCGTGGATCAATCAATTATCGAATTATGTAGGTCATAGTTATTTATTTGAAGAGAAGCATTTATTATTTGTAGGCTACATTTAAATACCAAAAACAAGAGAAATCTCGTGCCAAGTCATAGTAATAATTGAAGAGGAAGAAGAACAGGGTACATTTATTCACAAAACCAAATTATCTTGTAGGCAACAGGAAACCTCGCGGCAGTGAAACGGACAGTGGCAAATGCTTTTTCGCCAGTTTTACTATCTTTGGTGGTAGATTCGTGTAATTTTCTGTGGCTTTTTTATATGTTGTCCCGCCGGGCTCAAGTGATGCCAAAATTTTGCAATTCCGCAATAAACACCTTCATCTTCCATTTTTCGGAACCACTTTTAACACTGGTCGATCATTTTATACCTACACTATGCTGTTGCCAAAAACTATTGCGCATCACTTTGCATTTTTTTCATGTTCACCCAATATATTTTTACCCGATATTGGTTTACTATTTGTAAAGCTTAGATTACAAGAAACATTATTCCATTAAAATATTTCAGAAAGAAAAGCCATGAAAAAATGCAGTACTAATGCAGTTGTTATGCTCGCGAGTAACGTGTAATAGTGACCGATTGCCACTAAAACAAAAATTGGATTGAATTGGGCGATTATAGCAATAAAGAGTTTGACAAGTACTACATACCTATACCTACTTCAAAATTTGAAAACAGTCATCCAGCCACCGCATTAATCGTTCTATTGGACAAAATTGGACCAGCCTAGTTGCCAAAAGACGAAAATTAGAGCGCTGTTTATTAAGTATTCTTTCTACTAATTTACACAAGCCTTTTGACTGTCTGTCTTTTCAATTAACATCATCTTTTTTTCTTTATCTTTATCTTTATCTTTATCTTTATCTTTATCTTTATCTTTCTCTTTACATAGTATACAACAAAGTCGCTCCCTCTGTATGTACCTATACTCTTAGATCTTCCGAACTACGCATCGGATTTTAATGCAATTTCAGCGATAGATAGAGTAATTCAAGAGATTTTTTTAACATATAATAAGTTCTGGAATTTGTACGGGTGTTACAGAAAACTCGCAAATAGATAAAAGCCCCCATTATAACGTTGCCCCCTACTTTCAGAGCCGATAATCTTTTGCTTCAACTAAGGTCAGGTGAGATAAGAGCGTCAACGGGGTCAGTGCGACCAACCATATATTTTTTAGGATATCTTGTTGGTTAGACGGACTTGCCCCAACTTACCTTATTACTATGCAGTGAGCTACCTTCTTTTATATTACTATTACAGCACTACAAGTACAGTCAAGGAATTTAATTCCTATACCACTTTGGAGTATGTCAAAGTGACACTGGAAATAAAACCATAAGAATTCTCTTACGGGGGGGCCATTTGCAACGTCAAAAGATGGCGGATGTGTAATTTGTTTTGTTTTTTATTTTTGTGTATTTAGGTGTTCAAAGTTCTTTTTTGTTAGTGATTTGTACTTTTAATGCCTTTGTGTTGCACAGTGATAGAAGACTTGCACTTATTTCGTGTATCCTGGCATCTTACTTCTCGTTTCAAGTGGACTCGCAGTAGTACAGAGGTTAAAACTATCTTGACCTCTGTCCTACATATCACCGTACAACGTTGCCACCAATCTTCCTAGAGAAGATTGGATTGTGATTTATTGCTATATTGGTTTATACTTATATATACTTGACACTGGCGAAATCACTTCATTGTGGAAACGCCATATTCCCGCGGTAGTAGTTGTTCAAGCCGCCGCGGGGCAAAGAAAAAAAAAAGTCTCTTACGTTTTGATTGATTACGTCACTTTGACATAGTCCAAAGTGGTATAGGAATTAAATTCCTTGACTGTACCTAGGTATAGTTTAATAGCAAACAACTATAATAATAATTTACTAGCAATGATTCAAAGACATTCCAACTTGGATTTTTCATTTCCCTTATCCTTTACTTTCATTTATTGTCCGCGTCTCATTAGATAACTATTTAAAAGCCACACTCAAATAGATGTTTACTTAACTAGCCGTAAAAACGTTATCTTACAACTCACTTAAAATAAAATAGGGTCAGCCGTATATCTTCTTAACAGCGTTGTCAGCTAAAAACATTGGGATCCGAAACAAACAGAAAAAAATGGAACAGGACCTTGTGTTGAATCACACTTTAGCGAAAAAAGATGTCTTGTTGAATAGGAACAGATATGTTATTGTTTAAAGCTTTAAATTCATCACAGTCAACAGTTAATTACCGCAGTAAGCAGCAGTGTTCGCAATGTTGTGATCAAGTGTAAGAACGTGAAATTACTAGCATAGGCATTCCAACTTAGTCATCAGGCTTGGCAACGTATTTACTTAGTTGTAGTCTTAGGATTACAGTCTTAAGATTGGAGTCTTGAGAATGTAAATGTCTAAAGGACTCAGATCCCACTTACCCTTACGTACCTGTGTGCTGGTTTCTGACTGAAATAGGTTTTAGAAAAACCTACCAGAGTATATAGGTATTCGTTAATTGAACTAGGCTATCTATCGCTGTCACTGTCTATCCGTCAGTATATTTGTTATGCCGAGAGAGTGTGAAAGCGATAGACAATCAGTTACTATTAAAACCCTGGTTTTACCATGCAAGCATTTGTTGCCGATCGTCCTTCTTCTGCGAATTCATAGTCAGCTCATCGAAGATTCGAAACCTAGACTCAGTGGGTCTACTTTTATTAACTGCAGCTGTGATTATTGCCCAACTTCCACTTCATCATCAGATCTGTGACCCTAGACAAAATGCTTAACGCTAACGTAAACGCTTAACTGTCAAAATGTATGGAATTGACGTAACCGTCCGGCAGCTTACGTCAATCCTATACATCTTATACTTCTACATCTTTACACAATACCTACTTAATATAAAAAAAATAAAGTTTGTAACGTTGTAGACGGTAATCTCTGGATCTACTTAACCGATTTTGAAGATTATTTTACCAATAGAAAGCCACGTTATTTGCGAGTGTAGGCTAGGCTATATATATTATGTTAACCCAAAATTTGTTTGTTGCCCAACGAAGCGGGCACGGAACAGATAGTTTTCGATAAAGATAACATTCTCGCAATGCATCTTGGTCTAAGGCCACTGTTAAACATCACGATATTACATTAATTTAATTAAAAAATTGACATGACAAAGCAACATGTAAAGTTAAAATTAAAGCTTGTAAAACGGAGCCAACAAGACGCACAGCAAATTACCTTCGGACATGCTTACATGCGAACTTTGTATTTTCAACGCCTGCATCTCAGAAATCTATACGAAATGACCCCGATGTGGGACGTAGGCACTGAACACGTCTCGCGTGCGGTGACACACGAAAGTGTATAAGTGCGTTTTTTTCCTTTTCGTGTCGAGATTGGAGGCGCCGGTAATTTGTCCTGAAGGGTCCGTTTTTTGTGACCACTGTGTGATAGTTCCGCTTTGTGGTTTAAGTGACCGGAAATATTAAGCTACCAAAATTGGATTTGGGTTTAGATAGGATATAACATGAGCTTTGTGATTTTAAACAGCCGACACAAATAATAGTGTTACCGTACTAGTTAGTACCCGCGACTTTGTCTGCGTTTTTCTCTCTCGGGAATCGGTCCCGGAGTCTATCTCTTAAATTGTATGTTTATTGGTTAATGAGTTGAACCTTGAAGACGAAACAAGTAAGCAAACATACATTCGCATTTATAATATTAGTAAGGATGGATAAGGAAGGATAAAAATGTTTAGATACAGTTTCAAACGTATGCTGTAAGTAAAATAATTTAATAATCCAATAATGATAAAATTATTACAGCACTTTGTACACGTTACATGGTTTAAAAAAGCTTTAAAGAAATTGTATTTCAAAGTATTATGAATGACTATTAGGTTAAGTAAGGTAACTTTATAAAAGTTAATTATGAACTAAATAGCGAATCAAACGCAAAAACAAACACAATACAAAAAGAGGGCTATAGCGGTTTTTGTTTTTTTTTTTATCTGTGGCCATGAAAGGGCAAACTGACAAAAAGTATCACTTATAAACTTTTTAGGTTACTTCCACATTGATTTTTTTAAATGGAAATTTTAGAACTATTGTCTTGCCATATTGAATTGAAATATTGTAAAATCCTTGAATTTGATTCAACAAGCAATTCCCAGAGAAACCAAACTTCGTCAGATCATCCCAATTTGCAGACAATTTGCATCGGACCGTACCGCAACACCAATTGCCTGTGATTTACGGGTCCCACTAATGAGACCCTGGCCCGTGTGGGCCCCATTTTTTTCTTCGAGACCACCTATGGTCCCGCGCGGATGTCCAGCCTGTAATTGACACGCCACAATAGTCTCACAATTTGGCACTTTAAAAAACTTTGGGTGTAAGTATTCTCAACCTTAAAATACATTTATGTTTTAAATAGGAAGAAGGAAGAGCTGCTTTTTTTAGGGTATTGTTGCAGGAAATACTTTAAATGGGTCAATTTATGATGGAACGGTGTTCCGAATGTTTAAAAAGTGTAGCAGTCATAGATCCAGATGTGTTATTTTCTTTTAAAAACAGTTCTGGCGAAAGCTCGATAGTGAGCGGAGTAGACGGGTAAAGCAGGTAAGCTGAAAATGCACGCCCATAATATGGTTTTGACGCTTTGACCACGGGACAACTTCTACTCGCCGGTTAATATTTGGTGCGTCGAGTTCAAGAACGAGTTGTTTAAGAAACCTACCTAATTATTAAAATTAAAGCTCTAGCAATTGCGCGGCGTGTAGAATAAAATCAACCATATCGTGGAGATCCTCGAAGAAGGCCTATGTGTAGAGGGAGGACGTGGTTAAAATGATAATGATGAAGGTAGATTTATCTTATACACAATCATTTGTTGATCATTAAATGACAATGGCAATAGTACAATGGCTAGTAGAATAACTCGGGTAAAGCGAAGGCGGATTCGAATCTGGAATTGATTTCCGTTTGTAATCTTGCAATCTTGAGATTTTCTTGATACTTGCCGCGCTCACAGTCAATAATTATGATCAGATCTCGGAATATACGGGGCAAAATTAAATGACAGCTAGGGATCGCCTAAATCGATAAACTCAACCATCGATGCTTTTCCCATATATTAGTGATCGCTCCAAGTTTTATTTGTAAAAAATAATTTATTGAAATCATGCAAATCAAATCAGTCAAAAATCAGTGAAAATGTGTTTGCAGTCTTAGGCTTGCAGTACCTATTATGAATGCGAATGTCTATGGGTCACAGTTTCCACTTACCATCAGGTGGCCTGTGTGCTCGTTTGCCTTCTATATGCCATTTAAAAAAAAATGCAACGTAATTCTGGTTATTCAATATTTAAAAAACATTTTTGAACCATCATGATCATCATAATTTTTTCCTCATTGTGTATTTTAGAATTGCTGTCCCATTTACGGTAAAATAAACAATAAGAATTTGTTTGAGATTTTCGTGAGTTAAATTTCTCCGTCTCGACACTCTCGACCGATGAATCTATTTCAGGTGGCAAAAAGACTTCAATTTCTGTGGACGTAGCAACACAAAATTAAAAAATACACTCTTACAAACAGTGCTGGGCGATCACTGGTAAGTATATGGGTAAAGCCTCGATAATTGAGTTTATCGATGTAGGCGACCCCTAGCTGTCATTTAATTTTGCCCCGTATATTCCTAGGTCTGAATGATTATTAAATCGTTGCTCGTGACGATTTTTCATACACAAATTTTAAAATAGAACGAGTTAATTTTCTCTAAAATATATCTGAGTACGGCGGTTTATCTTTACATAGACCTTATCTTCAGGGTTCCGTGCCCGAAGGGAAGCCCGACGGGACCCTGTTAATATGCCAGAATTGTCCTACCTTTAAAGAGCTGTATCTTTTGACCCATAATAGTTAGCGGGTTGATTTTTATTTTCAAAATAAGTATGTGTTAATACAACGGATGTAATTTCCTTTCTTTGATAAGGAAAATGAAATAATAAAAACGGTCCCCATACCTACATGAAACGTTTTTTTTCATCAAATTCTTAATTTGTTGTATCATAAAAACTGTCAAATATACAAGCATCAAGTTGGTATGATCATAGTATACACCCTGAAGAACAACAACACATACTAAAAAAATGTCAAGTGTGTACTAAGCTCGCGCTGATTCGACCCGAAATTGTCTTCAAATCGGAATATCATAATATCTACTGAACCCTCGGTGCGCAAGTCCGACTTGCGCTTGACAGTTTTTTTTATTAAATATGGACCATGTTACGGTTTCTTTAAAATGTTAACAAGGAAACCAAAACAACGGTTTCTGCAATAAAGTCATTTTATTAACTAGATCTCTTAAGTGAGCTTTTACGTTTACTATTTTATAGAGCTGTTGTGATGGAATTAATTTAATTTAACGATTGACTAATTGATTTTATGTCTTTTTAATAGTTTGGAGTAGGAAGCGTAGTCGAAAGTATGAATATGAATCGGTGGGAGTTTACCGTTTCAATGTTTTGAAAATCGAACAATATCAACCTTAACCACAGTTTAAATGCTGTTTTGCGATCCCCGATCAAAAATGTGCTTGTGTCTATATTATTTCCGAGTCTGTTCGTTAGAACTAATGAACGGACTTTCGCAATTGTATTAAAAAATAATTTCCAACATTGTTATTTTTTATTAAAATTATTATATTCTCTTTTACAAGGAAATTGCCAATGGAATCGTTAAATCGAAAATGAATTGCCAGTCATAAAAACAAAGGTAAATTCTACCTCATCTCAATGTCCGTACTTACTACATATGTACATTTTGTTGCACGTGGGGCCTTACGAGGTAATATTTTTGAGATTATTCCAAGCCAGATGACAATAATGGAAAATCGATTGGACCATATAATAAGACACCTTCAAAATCAATAGTTGCAAATAGAGCGGGGGAACTATGCCAACATTGGCACTAAGTACAAGTTAACTTTCTTTCACTTGACAAAAAGGCCTATCACGAAATCAATAGAGCTAGTAATTGTCCAAATGGCTTTTCGGTCGTTACCGTAACGGCTTCGGTCGTTTACGTCGCCCATTAGTGGACCACAGGCTTTTGCTTCAATTGTTCGCTTTACCGCGTTTCTTGTCGTTTTGATAGGTCAACTGTTTCGTTAAAATGGCTGCCTTTCGATCTCATGGCAGCGCTTTATCGCATTTTGATAACATTCCGTCCCTTTCTTAAGCTTACAAACCTAATTTATTAAAGCGAGGTTACCAACCACCAGGTGCTGATCAGCCGTCGGTCGGCGCGAATCGGCTTAGAAAAGATGGGTGACCTTTTTGCTGCAGAGTGATAAAGACAACTATCTACATTGATCATACACTAATTTGTGTGTAGTCTAATGTGCGTAAGTGAGAACAAATACCGGCCAAGAGCATGTCGGACCATGCTCAGCGAGCATAGTTTGGTTGCGTTAATCGCGTGACAGAATGTGGATAAATCATCCGTCACTCTCGTAATTATAAACGTGTCAGAAAGTGACGGATTTTTTATCCAGATTTTGTCACGCGATAAACACAGTCATCTATTAGGACCCCTAGTTTAGGGTTCCGAATTCCAACGCCGTTACTACAAACACAAAAGAGTAGTTCGACTTCGGAACCCAAAAATGCCACTTGATACTTGACTCACGTGACTAAATCGTCACGCATGATTAGAACTTTTTAAACTAGCAGGTTCTGTTAAACACGTCTCTTTGCTGATCGGGTCACTTCATAAAATTCGTACTATACGTATTACATACAATTCTGGCGACCATTTAATTAGTATCATAGCAGTATGCAGATATAGAATTAGGAAATGCTCTTATACTACCTTTTTCATGTGAGCGGCAGAATTATAGTATCAGTAAGACGTGAAAAGCTCAATAAAAAGCTTGCAGCTTGTTAGGAATTGTAATTGCATGCTTTTTTATAGAATAATGTTAATAACTTAAAGAATGCCGACGTTTTTACTGAAGTTAAAACAATTACCTATTCTACACTATAATAATATGAATATGTATGCAATAATTTACAGTCGACTTCAAATATATCCACTTTTAGATCTTATTACAATGCAATAAAGTGAAAAGTCGATACATTTCTTAGTACTAAGTAAGTAAGTAAAACATTTATTCACAACAATAACACACAGACGAAAAAAGTGTAACAAATTAAACGAAAAGAGATGACATGTAGACTACTCGTAGTGTTGCAAAACGGTCCTCAGTCCAACTCAGCATATGCTGGCTGTGAAGCCAACGCTGGTCTTCTGTCGGCTGTACCATCTTACCAAAAAAACGAATGTAACACAAGTTTATGGCTTAACTTTATTGAAACTAAGCTACTTAACTTAAACGAAAGGTTTGTAATATACTTTCTGATTTCGATTGCAAATATAGCAATACTTTTTTAGTGCAGGAAGAATGTAAGTTCTCGCGCCTTCGCTTAATATAAATTCACAGATTTTTACCATCTTTCGTAAAATTGTTATATTGGCTAGCTTGCTTGGGATTTCTAAACGTTAAATTAGAACTGGCAATAAACAAACAAAATATTTTTAAATCGGTCCAGCATTCTTTCAGTAATCGGGGAACATACGGAAAATAATCACAAAGAAAAAAAACCTCCTTTTTTTGAGTTCGGTTAAAAAAACCATCCATATTTGACGTTGAAAACTATTCAACCTGACGTCAAAAATGTATAGAGCCAAGGATTAACGATATACAACCGCACGGTATAAGATTGTTCCTTTGTAGATAAACGTCTGCCAAATCATATATCTCTAACTATACATACATCCTATGGAATAAAAGCGGCGCTCTTTACCTAAACATCGATACCATGGTTACGTTCATATTTTTCAACCATCATCGATATACTAAAACGTCTAACACACCCCAGCCTCCCCGAAGCCTCAGCCACATTTCCTAGGGGAGGCGCGGGCGTTATGAAAATTTGACGCGTTTCGATATGCGATGATACGATAAGGGGTTATGTTCTTAGCGATATTTGCCCCGTTTCCCCTTTGGTAACGGTTTTACTTTATGTTCTTTTATTGAAATTGAGGCGCGAAATGCGTTAGGTTTTTTATTGGGTTGTTTTGGGTGTCATTAGTTTGATAAACAATGAATAAATCATACCCAATGAAGAACTTTTAAAACAAATTAAGAATATGTTTTTTTCATACAAACAGTAAGGCGAGATAAATACTTTATGCCATAGGTTTATTTCGGTCATGTTAAAGGACTCATTAGAATATAATATAGTATAATATCATTAATCTGTCGTCACAAAAATCGTAGAATGCACCATTACTGACGCCAAAAAGGTTCCATAATGTGGTTGGGGAACCGCAGCGCTGGTTTTCGGTCGGCACTTTTATGCTAAGTATAATAAAATTAAACACGTTTTTCAGCGGAATAAAAACAACAAAATACTCGTAACTCTATCAGACACTATTAAAACATTAATTAATCTATATGTATGCACACACAGTTTAAAAATTAAGCTACAGAAATTAAGCTTATTCAAATAACAGAACATAAGTTGTAACTTATTTAACCGCCATCTCACCGATTTGTTAGATAGAGGTTGAAGATGAAGCATGCTTAGGCTCTTAGAACCTTTGCACTTTCATGCCTTTCGTCGAGAAAAAATAGGTACATACTTGTATAATTACTACTCCAGGACGGAAGAATACACATACGAGTACGTTCACGCCTGTAATCCCAGAGAGCCGAGGTACAGAATTACCTACAACTTTAAAAACTTGTTGATAATTCAGAACCACATTTTGCACAAATGGGCTAAGAGGTTTACCAGCGTATTAGTGACAGGTTGCAAGCCCATCGCCTAACAGTGCTACAAGCCTTTAGTCCCTTAGTCGCCTCTTACGACATCCACGGGAAGATAATTACGGAGTGGCACTATTCTAACCTGTCTAAAATGTACATAAGTAGTTAAGAACAGTTAAGGCTTCAATATTAAAAGCCCTATTTTCCATTTCGTTACGAAAGTTACTTACTATACTCAAATTATTCGATGGTTAAAATGGCAATCGGCGTATAGGGCAACTTTACATTGTACTGTAAAAATTGCCCTATACGCCATGTTAACCATCGAATAATGTAAAGTTGTCCTTTACGCCAATTGTCATTTAAGCCATCGATTATGGTTAATTTTCGTTACGAAATGGAAAAAAATCAGGCAATCAGTGTTCTTAACTATGTACAAGTAGGTACGTTTTTTAAAACAGCCTGATACTCCTATGATTGTATTGCTAAACCAGCCACCACTGAGCTCAACCTATCAATATAAATTTATATCTTCTCTAAAACATTTTTACATAAAAATATACGTTGATATATTTTATATCCAATCCATAATGTGAGAGGCCATAAAGCCGTATTTCAAAAGTGTAAATATACGAGAGCGGAGGGACCGGTATAAAATGTTATATTGCTATTTATGTCGCTTTAGAAAGATTACTTTATGCGACCTTTGATGGTGATATTAAAAAAGTGTTTACACTTTACTAAATTGAGAGGTTTTTATTTTCAGCTAAATGTATCCGGATAAGGGTATAGATAGACATAAAATAATATTATCTATGTTAATAAATACTTACCTACAGTAATTGCTCACTTTTGCCTGCCATCTGTTGGATCTCCCAGACAAAAGTGAACCCAAAGATTTATTATTATTATGTGAAAAAGGAGGCACGAGGCGAGCAAGCGAGTATTTCAGAATTGACATTTTAAGAAATATTTCGTTGCCAATTTTTCAATTATCCGTTTTATGGTCTAAAATTTAGACGGACTTTCGTCTGACCTTCAAGGATTTAGACTCTAAATCCTTGAAGGTCAGACGAAAGTTACTGGCCATTTATTTGTAACTCGTGGATAGAGTCGCATTATTTAATTTGGCCATTCAATGTAACCGACGTAGATGAGTAAGGTTACTTATGCCTTTTTTTTAATACGACTATGTGGTAAAAAAAACATATGAGTTCTGCGAAAAAATCTGCACCATCCCATTATTTAGGTACTCTTAAAGATGGTTACAAGAACAATCTGATATTTTATCTAAACATTAACAGTATTTTACCCAATAATCGGATATAAAAAAAACAAGAGTATCATACCACATTAAACGGGCAGGTAGTAAAATTATACGAATACAATTCCATATCAGGGTCAACCTCCGAGATTACACTGTGGTCCACCCGATGACAGCGAGGGACAAAATTTTAATGAGTCAAATGAGCGAGCGTGCGGATAATCGCTACCGCGTTATGTGAACCTCTCACGGGCGTAATTAACTCATACATAAACGAGTCTCTTTCGTACAAAAGATGTCAAAATTGTCTTTTTTAGGAGCGACGCAACACGCTATAAAAGTTATAAAACTAGATGTCAGATAAACTCGTCTCTATTATTGTAATTATTACACAAAAGCAATTATGGTTACAAAATGCAACGGTTTACAGTATATGAATTGCTTGCTTCCTTTAAAACATGCAATTTCAAATTTTAATAGCGCACGCTTTACATTTAGTTACAGTTTTCAGTTTAAGAACATAGTTATAAAAGAATGTTCCTAGTTTCAAAGTTACTATAGGCGGATATCAAATAGTAATTCATTTAAAATACAGCCATGTAACCTGGTACCTGATAGACTAACGAGCTAGCACGAGAAATAAGAGCAATATTCTTTAGGGATAGAGACAAACCAACAAAGGCATTTAAAGCCCGCAGCCCCTTTGTCCGGTCAAACAAGTGCAATGTTGTTTCAAAATGCAACCTAAACCTGTATCCCGATTGCACTGCGCTTTCATCCGTTGAATATAATATGAGCACGCCGTTTCCCGATTCTCGTTCGGTACGTAACTAGTGGGAATTGGTAGTCGCTTGTTGCGTGCAATATGCATGAGATTTTGTCCGTTCATTTTTTTCGTTTGCACCACTGTGCAGTTGTAATTGAAAAATGTTGAGCTGCAGGTACTGCAAATTTGATAATTGCGTTCTCTTGTACGTCTAGCTGCAGAATCAATTACTTGTATGGCTATTCGTTTGCGAAGATAGCGGGCCGGATTGCTTTACAGAGAATTATAATATTTATCAGACGTACGTGGGCTGGTCAGGAGTAATCGGACTTAACAATGAGTTATTATCTTTTTGTGCAACGTACTAGAAGTTGTTTGCCCAGTTTCATACATTCTTAATGTAAGTACTAATTACCACAAACGTCTTAAATGCATTCACGATAGCCATCGAGAGGGTCTGTCATAGTTATGTAGCACTTCATTACAACTTGTAGCATTTACTAAGACGAAATGCAATATTATAGTTGTAGGAACGTTTTCCGCCACGCCATACTTTTAAGTAAAATAACAATAGACTTAACTGACTGACAAAATTATCATTATACGAGCGTTTCAGATATAAACAAAACGTTATGATTCATTAACAATTCACAACACTTCCTTATTCAACTCAAGACAAATAGCCGCCAAAAATATTACCATTCAAAAATTCCGCTCAACACTATATCAAGTGCACAGTGGTTCAAATCATATCAAGGCGCGGACAAATGCGAGAGCCGAGTGATGGAACGTCTATTCCCTTGTGACGTGCCAATTAGACGTCAGGCATTCGTCTTCCTTCCCGGTAGGGGATGGAGCATGGAAGACAGTGTTTTGTTTTTGGTACAACCTTGTTTATGACGACTATTTTGCTAGGGCGTGCATTTGATAGCTTTGCGTAAAAATGGCGACGCAATTTTATATTTTAGTTAGGTAAAGCATTTCAGTTTTTCATATTTATAAATGCAATAAAAATACCTACTTCAACACAAAGTGTTTTTTTTGTTTTCTTGTACTTTTTACATATTAATAACAGATTCACGAAGCCAATAATCAATTATTACAAAGTATACTCGTTGTTTCTTGGTGGTTTGGTTGGACACGGGACACAGAGTGGTAAATGTGTATTGCGATTGCACACAAAATACGATAGCTTAATGCCATTAGGTGTTAAGTCCGCCATTTGGGTTTTTTTGTGCAATAAGGACTAGGTACTTAAATAGAAATCTAAAAATAAAATTAATTAGTTCGTATTGTATTACAATAACTTGTATATCCCATTTTAAACATTGCTTAAAACAATACAAAACGCTTGCAACCCTTTTTGATTTCGTGGTGACCTTTTCGAGAGTGAAAAGGGTTCCCCATGGATATCATAAAAGGATTACCCTTAGGCGCTTAAGCCCTTCAATGTTAATTTGTTTATTAATTTTACTTTGCGATTATCTTTTACGTAATAAGTTTTTTCAGAGGGGCAATATTTTCATCTATATAAAAGAGTTTAGTACTTTTTAATTATATTAGCATTTTTTGTAGCACCAACGGGTTTTTCGTCTTCATTTTTTTTTACTTTTTACATTATTTCAAGGTTAAGGTTATAAACAATGATTTGTGGTGTGTTTTGTTTTTAAAGTTAATCCGCATTGTTCACTATAATAAATAAACATAAGTACTCCTTGAAAATCGATATCGTTTTACCACAAATTTCCGTCGTTTTTAAGAGCGCCCCAATGCTACCAACACGCATGAATCATACGCGCTAACCGGATTACGGTTGGCAGAACCTCGTTGCGTACCCTTTTCCGCCCTGATCCCATGTGACAGTGCGTAACTAATCGCTTTTATATAGGGTCTGTGGTAGCGGTCATGTATGTTGTGACTTTTGCTTTTTTCTTTCTTTTTGTTTGGGGTGGACTGGCTCTAAGAGGTATATGACAGCTTAAAGGTGAGAAAGGAAACATTACAACACCAAAAATTATCGCATGAACCCTGACTTAAATTAGAACAAAATAAACTATCCCCGTACATAAATTACCATGTTTTTGATATAATAACGATAAATAAGTTATTGTACAACAAAAAAACATCTACCTAACTTGCTTGTCTAAAACCAATGCTACTTATACCTTATCCTTGACTTATAATAATCAAAACATTAGTCTTTCTGTAAAAATAATAGACCTCATAATTCGCCTGAGCCTTTGTCATTCTGCCACAGACCAATTATCCAGGCCCTATAATTCGCCCTAGATTCGTGCAAGGCTCGATTAGACCGAACAGAAGTTACGGTATAATCAACAAAATGGCGGAATCGCGGCACGACTTGCGACAATAACCTTTAAAGTTTAACAGAAAACTAAGGGTACCTTTTAAAGTAAGAGTGAATAGTGTTTAAAGTAACAAAAAATATTTAAACTGGTCTGCGACATATTAAGCTAGATATAACATTTAAATATAAGTAATTAAATTCCACCCAGAGATATATGGGGTGCGGCCAGACTGCGGAATTTCATTATGTAAAATTAATTTTCTTGTTAGTTGCTGTTTGTATATATTATCATATCCTAAATAGCACCCTCATGACACACCTCATATATTTCTAACATATTTTTCTGTTTATTACAGTAACATATTAATCGTACAACTATGTTAGGTAGTACAATCATTATTAAATTATAATAATATTCCTTGGACTGAACGATCATTCTGAATTTATTGAACAAATTAACTCGACGGACGAATTATTAACCGGTAAGTATGTTTAAGTTGTCCCGTCAGAGCGTACACACGACATAAGGGCGTGCATTTTATTTTAGTAGCTTGCTTGTGTGAGCTTGATGACCTCGGTTGCTTGATCGACCCATTGACAAGAAGCCTTAATAGAACACTTGAGGTCGATTTTGTGATGCTCTTACTCACGTTTTATTTAGAGTAAGTATGAGCAGAGCATCACATTTACATGGCTTTACCAGTGACATTGAAAAACAATTTTATTTCAGTAACCGAGATAAAAGGAGAGCTTCAGAATCAAATTCCATTTGAATTAGTATTTGTAGGTACCTTCTAGCATAACTATCTACTATTATAATCACAAACTAAAAAAGTCTCACACCGACGTGATTAAATCTCAGTTTTCGTTTACAACCCGACTCCATCTTTAAAGTTAAACACCGAAGAAACATAACCTGTAACGATTTACGATTCGAAGCAACGAGTTATGTATTCCCGCGCAATTGCTACATAATTTGTGGTCACGTGAAGCAGCCATTACGTTTTGTCGGTCGGCCAATGGGAGCATTCCGTTTAATGTGGTTCCATATTTGAAAAGAAAAATATGAAACACGAATTCGTAATTTGAATTTGGAATGGGCTGCGTTTAAGAATGGTGTTTAGGAAAGATTAATTTTATACGGTAGATTGCTTTACATTGTAATAGTTTTGATGTAAAATATTATTATACTGTTGCTGGTTTAATTTAAATACTTAAACACAATATACATGCAATTTATTAACATCGTAGTTTCGTGGGTAGGTACCTATTTTAACTAAAACGTATCCTTTTTACGACACTGCATAGAAATATTGTTAAACACCACTTGCCATTAACAAATGAAGACGAAAAAAATACACATGGGAAACGAAAAGATTAATTTACTTACAAACATTTAAATAAGTAAAAATCAGACTGCCACGTTGCATGCATTTAAACAAAAAATAGGCTGGAAAATGAATAAAACACATAATTATTATTATTTAATCTGTACCGTACCGACCGTACGTGACCGTACGGGACCGTCTGTGACCGTATTTCCTCGCAATAGTCGTAAAAAATTGGATCTTTGCCTCTGGCAATAGGATTTGTTATGTAGGTATCCTAGAGCGGTTTACTTTGAGTTTGGCTCTCTTTATTCCTCGTCCATTGCTTGTATCCAGTCTTTGAAAAAATGTAGTAACTAGGTTGAAACTCCTTAAAAAAGTCACGTATTTTCCTGGTTACGGAACCTTTTCTTATATCAACCTGACTACATCTTGCGTATGATAAATTTCAGTAGGTACATGACTTAAGCTCTATGTAAAATAGTTGCGGAGAAGGTAAATGTACTTATGCCTTAAAATAGAACAGGTCACTTAAATATCATTTTATACCGCTGACATTAAACAAATGTACCTACTTACCTACCTATTTAACATCAAAACTCATCTCACGCGTCATTTAATACAAATCGATCTATTACGGAATAACCAATGATTACCGAACGCTCGACCAATCACAGCGCTCGGTTACTAACGTAATTTATTGAGTTTCGAATTTTTAAAACGTAATCTGTCCGCCATCTTGGTAATTTTGAAAAGCTACGTGTAACTGCTACTTTGAAGTGATTTGGAACGATTACGAGTTGTTCTTAATGTATTATTATGATTTCTAAGGTTTAATTTTAACCTCAGAATATATAGATACAATATAAGGTACCTTAAAAATTGGCTGTGCTCAATCTCGCATATTGATCCATTACATAGTTGAGGGCAATTTTATTGTAAGGATCTTCAAAATGGAATAAAACAGTGGGAGCAACAAGATAAGTATTTTTAGTTACGAATATGTTTGATAGGTGTGCTAGTGTCAAGTAAAATTGACTTCTTAACCCTTTGTTGACAATCATTATTATTCGCTACCACTAATACTGGGTTAAACGAACGCTATACGCGACGTCAGCGTCAGCGCAACGCAGACGTTAATGATAGGATCGGTTATGGTAGTATGGAAAAGCTCACTATAATACTATATTTTCTATACAATAAAAGGAAGATAAGTCAATCTTAACATCTGTCAACGTAGTACAATATTTATTGTTGGATTTGTGGTTTTTTCCTTTTTTTTTGCCCCGCTGCGACTTGAACAGTTACTACCGCGGGAATATGGCGTTTCCACTATGAAGTGATTTCGCCAGTGTTAAGTATATATAAGGATACATCAATATAGTAATAAAACACAATCCAATCTTCTCTAGGAAGATTGGTGGCAACGTTGTACGGTGATATGTAGGACAGAGGCCTAGATAGTTTTAACCTCTGTACCACTGCGAGTCCATTTGAAACGAGAAGTAAGATGCCAGGATACACGAAATAAGTCCAAGTCTTCTATCACTGTGCAACACAAAGGCATTAAAAGTACAAATCACTAACAAAAAAGAACTTTGAACACCTTAATACACAAAAATAAAAAATAAAACAAATTACACATCCGCCATCTTTTGACGTTGCAAATGGCCTCCGGATTTGTGGTTATAATTTTTACTGGAATGAAAGTTATCAGGATTAACTTCTTATATTCCGCCTGTAGCAAGCATTCTGACGTGACTCACGGCGTGACGTATGCAGCCAACATAATAAATGGTAAACGGCGTAAAAGTCAAATCAATCAGTGTCCCCGAAAGTCTTGACGTGCTCTTGACAGACATTGATATGATCGAAATGACGATGACGTGCACAGTTGCCTATAGGCCGTTTTACCGCGAACCGACATGTAATTCCAGTTTTATTACAGCAAGCTTTGATTACCATTTCGCGTAATAGCCCATACTTTTATAGCAATTGTACAGGCAATTTAACGTACATAATTTAACAACGTGTATCATAATGAGATTTTTATTTATTCATGAGTTATATGTAATGATACATGAAGCTATTAAGTCGCGGTTTCAATCGTGAAGATAAGATATGGATGAAGCTCATTTCTTGGTCTTTATGAATGATTATGTAAATTGTATGGCTGTATGAGCAATAATTACGTATCGTAGTAATCAATCCACGTATTTACCTAAGAAGTTCACTGTGGTGCAGTCTCATTCTGTGTATTAGGGAGTCGTACTATTTTTAGGGTTACGTATAAAAAAATGAAAAATGGGAACCCTTATAAGATCACTCGTGCGTCTGTTTGTCTGTCCGTCCGTCACAGCCAATTTGCTCCGAAACTACTGAACCGATTGAGTTGAAACAAACACAGATGTGCAAAGTTAAGAACATTTTATTTTAAATAAAGGTCATTTTCAAAGGACAAATGAGGAAAAAATAGATATGCGAACCTTACTGTGTCATATATGATATGACGTATATCAAATGAAAGAGCTCGTTATGAGGATCTCAAATGTATTTTGTTATTAATGTAAAATAAATAATTTTGATTTTATTCATGAAAGAAGACGAAAATTGAACATTCCGCCCCCACCTGATCTCCGAAACTACTGAAACAAAAATTTTGAAAAAAAATACTAAATATAGTTCATTGCTTGTAGATTACAGGAAAACCTATAAAAAATCTATCAACAACATATTTTTTGGCTGTATTGATCTGTTAATTCTCCTTCTCTCCTTTCTGATCTCTTCTCTTCTACTGACCGGAACTTGGCAGGTTTTTAACCTTTTCACCGCCATGTCAAAAATAAAAGTCGCCAATGACAGACACTAGGTCTATTATTTTACGCCTTCTATCTTAACTGCTATATCAGTCATTTGCTTTTAGCCAGTGGTGTGGATATAAAAATAAATAGTTTAGTCAATGGTTTGGGAAAGATTTAAGTGTTCAAAACTCAGCCTCGGTTTTTCACTTGGAGTTTCTCTCTCACTTAATATCCGTTCCCGAGGCACTCACTCTAACTCTAGGCTCTGTAGCTCTAATTTCAAAGATATATTTTGATTTATAACCTTTTTTCCCAGCGTCATTCCCCATCACGAGGCGGATCGGGCACCCGTACCAGAACCGGACGCCTCCGAAGCGCAAGAAGCCAAGAACCTCATTCACCAGGCTCCAGATAGCAGAGCTGGAGAAGAGGTTCCACAAGCAGAAGTACCTCGCGTCGGCGGAGCGCGCCAGCCTGGCCAAGACCCTGAAGATGACTGACGCTCAGGTGAAAACATGGTTCCAGAATCGAAGGACCAAGTGGAGGTGAGGTTTCTATAGATTTTTTGGAAATTACCTTTGTTGTTGGTTGACCTTGACAACTTTACATGGCTCTGTAGAGCCATGACCAGGAGCACCAGTGGTCCTAGATAAAATGCCCGGCGAGATTGTTATCGTCATCGAAATTATATAGGATTGACGTGAGCTGATGCCGGATGGTCGTGTCAAGCGCTTATGTCAGTTTCATATACTATACAGTTTTCGAAAATCGTTTTTATAGCGTTAAGCATCTTTGTCTAGGACCTCTGTACCGCAACGAAGGGTTTCATTGATTGTTAAAGGCTCTATTGGTTGTTAGGACGTTGTGGCACGGAGACCCATTTTATTAGGGATTAAATTAAATGACGGTTTTTTAGGAGAATGTATTTAATAAATTAAGTAGGTATCTAACTAAAAATAGTATTAGGTTAGTTTATTGCCAGGATGAGGTTTCAGTAAATAATATGCTTGGAGCATAAGCAATGGTCGGAATAGGTAGTGCGTATCTACTTAAACTTGAAGCATGTTCATTAATGTGTGAGTGAGATGGGAATACTTTATTGAATGAACATTGAACAGACATAACTAGTTCAGGTAAATAGGCACTACCTATTTCGACTACTGAGTATTAGAAATCGAAAAAGGTAGAAGTGACGATTTTCTGGACCAGCAATTTTTCAAATATTGTAAACGTATGTTAAAGGTTTATTTATAAGCCGTCGGGTAAGCTTACAAGCAGTGGCTATTGCTTCTTCTGTTCACCTCTTGAAATGTATTTTTAATTTAAATTTACTAAATTGGAACACAAACATAGTACCTCTATACACGTACGTATTTCACGTAAATACTAGGGAAGAATTAACCAAATGGTTTTCCAAGGGTGCTGTAGTATTTTTTCTCTATCTCTATTATTTTTATCCAACCAATGCGGTCCGAAAATGTTTGGATATTGAGGGATTTTAGGGTTCCGTAGTCAAACTAGGAACCCTTATAGTTTCGCCATGTCCGTCCGTCCCTCCGTCCGTGCGTCCATCCACAGTCTAGCTCAGAGGCCCTGAGTACTAGAAAGCTGTAATTTGGCATGAATAAACATATAAGTCACGCCAACAAAATGGTAAAATAAAATGTAGTTTTTTTTTTGTGTAAGTACCTCCCCTACACGTAATTTGGGAATGTATTTTTATTCCCGTCTTAAAAATATTGTGGGTTTGTGAAAAAAGGATTAAGGGATACGTTTATGAAATATTAAGTTTTAAAGCGCTAATTTTTGTTAAGTGTCTCAGTGTGTGTACTAAAAATCTGAAAAAAAAATTCATGAAAGCACATATAATAAATTTTATAGGAAAACTATCACGACTAAGAAGACTTCATTAGTTCTTGAGTGACAAACGGTTTAAATTTTTATGATTATCAAAAACTTATTTGCGCTGTTGGTAAACTGACCGCGACCTATGTCGATGTATGGGATAACAGTTTTCCAGCGGCATAGTTAAGTTTGTCGCGAGGTCTAATTTGCTTGTAGTAACGATTTCGGAACGGAACCCTACACTGAGCATGGTCCGACATGCTCTTGCCCGGTTTTAAGTCTACTATCTACAGCTTTTTTTTTATGACATAAAGAAGGCAAACGACCACACAGGCCACCTGATGGTAAGCGGAAACTGTGACCCATAGACATTCGCATTCACAAGACTGCAAGCCTAAGACTGCAAATGCGTTGCCAACCCTGAGGACTAAGATGGAATGCCTCTATGCTAGTCATTACACCGGCTGTCTTATCCCCAAACCGGAACACAACAGTGCGAAC
Source organism: Acleris sparsana (assembly GCA_923062465.1). Taxonomy (NCBI): domain Eukaryota; kingdom Metazoa; phylum Arthropoda; class Insecta; order Lepidoptera; family Tortricidae; genus Acleris; species Acleris sparsana. Next base: position 8,800,033 of record OV281307.1, on the reverse strand, counting down.
ACTGCTGTTTGGCGGTAGGTTAATGGATAAGATGGTGGTAGCGATCCGGACGGACTCTGCACAGAGTCCTACCACCCGCAAACCCTCGCAGCTATTCTTAAAGTGGTTTTCGCTGAGCCCATGGGCTTCTATCACAAGGGCTCTGCCTAATTATTAATCCACCCGAAATATATTTCGTTTTTGATTAATTATATATAAGTTCTATTAGAAAAAATTTTTTTTCTTCTTTTAGGGCTCCATAAAGTATTGAGTGTTTAAAAAAATGTTCCCTTCCTAAAACAGTTTGAGAACTAATAGGTATACACCTACTAGAGTTGTTAATTGTGAGTTCTCGTACTACATGTAAAATGACATGTAACCTAAACGATTGACATCTACAAAGCACTATGTTTTTTTAAACACAGGCGGTAACAGCAATCAACACGCAGCCTTTTAAAAAAAACATCTAAAATTCAACTGTGTGCAAGCACGCATGCTTCTTTTTTTTAAATGGTTGTTCTCGGACTTATTGCTTTTTAGTTTTAAGTACCTGTTAATTTAATGAAAACGGTTTATTCATTACGAATACACGTGTTCGAAGGCTAAGTGAATGAATAATTCAAAATGATGACACTGGCCGAATACATTATTTAAATTATACGGCTATCATAGTCGTCGAGGCTGGTAATGAATTTGAAACAACGATATTGTTACAGATGAATTAGCGAGACGAATCGCACATAGAGTACCGTTGGCAGAAAAATCCTTACAATTTGAACCAATAAAAAAAAAAATATAGAGATTTTTTTTTACTTTTCCATTTTTTTATTTTTGTTACAGACTTTGGACTAGTAGTCGGAATGACGTCATTTTGTAACCGCGTTTTGTTTTCTGAGTCGAGCCGTAGCTTTGACGTAGACGGGATCATGTGGTTTTCTTTAGCCACTAGCAGGAATTTGGTTATTTATTTTCTCAGTGAACAATTAACAAAAAATGTATGTTCTTTAGACAAATCTCAATAAGCATGTTTTTTTTTCTTGTTGATTATTAATGTGATAGTGTAATTTTTTGTTAGTTACGATTTCGAGGTTGACAAATCGACGTTAAATATGGTCAAAATATTGTTTCTGTCCCGGAAAATGGACCATACAGACATACAACAGAGGAAAAGTTCAAACTAAACTTAACTAATTTAAATAAAATAATCAGAATACACCACTTTTAATCGGAACAAAATTATTCCAGCCCGGTACCTACCTATTTATTCTTGAATACGAATGTTCAAGCATTTCTTCGACAAAATGCAATTCGACAGTTTGTGTAGCACAATAAAATCTAAGCCATAAATGTATTAGGCAAATAAATCAACTCAGAATGGTTAGTTAGTAGTCAAGTTTTTAAATCAAAAAGATACCTATAGGTTTCAATTAATCCGATCAAAATACGGGAAAGCAGATAAAACTATAAATAAACTTGATGTCATCATTTGACTTTGACATACATTGATTGATGATTGTCATTTTCATAATTTCTGTCCAACGATAATATTAACCTTTTTTATTTGCTGATAGTAAGTACGAGTCAAAAGTTTCAATTTGAAATTTCAGCGCACGCCACTAATTGAATAAATAATATCAGGGGACAATAATTTGGCAGAGTCATCTACCGTATGACACATATCGAGCCCTGTATACAGATACTTGTATATCTTCATTATTCGATACGTTTTTTAAACATTAATTTAACGCATAATTTTTTTATTAAAGTTTTTTTTTTGTCTGTATGATTATTAATAGTCCGAAATATAATGTGTTTAATAGGTAATGAAGCTGTAACAAAATTGGTGAAATACGATCTTAGTAACAATAATTAACTCATTATTAATGATAATTGAAAATAGGTCAGAGCAATATTTTTGAACCCTGTCGCTTATATAACGATATTTCTAACGATATTATAAATTAAATATCATAAATAATTCCTTACTGGCAACCTGCAAAATAAAGATTTCTAAATAAAAACTATTTAAAAGCGTAAACAAAAACATTCCAAATTCAAAATTCAAAACTGCGAGACAATGCAGTCCGAATCGTGTTGGTGGCATCACGGCCGATTACGTTCTAATGGACAAGCGGTGTTTGTGTTCGGAGTCGATAACGCGTGCTCGATACGCACGGCGCCATGCCACTGCTTTACGATTTAAAAAGAAAAAAAACATACGAGCACTCGTGATCTACTCCTTGATACAGACTTGGCAGTATGGCCAAAGAAACCTTAACGTCTGATATGGCGAGAACAATACAAAAAAAAACACGATATTGTTGATTCATATTGCTTGTTTATGCTATTGAATGGAATTGTTTTTTTATGAGAGTGACAATGAGCGTGTTAATGGAATTATACTATTTTAAAGCCGGGTTGAACATATTTTTAAGTAAAAATGGTAATGTTGTTAAAGTAAAATAAATCTGATTTCTTCTATTGTTAGATATCTTTGGCGAGACGTCCCGTCTTCTGGTCGTGTTAATGGGCCTTATCTTAACTACTACTTATTGTTTTGCTTATAGTTTATTAAGTCTCTTTATCGACTAACGAGAACCGACTAGGCGCCGATAGTCTGCTTGATTAATCCCTTGGCTAATGCCAGACATTACTTAAGATTGAAGCATTTTGTTAATAGTGGAAGAGTGTTTAAAAAAATCATTAAAAATAATTTGAGATATAGTGCCGGATGCTGTTGTAAGTGAATTACTGTTGAAACATGATTGAGTTGAAATTAATGTATTTCCCGCGTATTGCTGATTATGGCGGAATAAAACTTGCTGAAAAAGTTATACCTACACTGATGCCTGTGGTCTATAGATGGGAACATGATTTCAACAAAACTACTTAGCACAAAAGTACCACCTTTTTTTTAACTGACTTAGCACAATTGAGACTACTCGCACCACTGTCTGTGCTTTTACTTTTTTTTAACGCTTTAACCTGCTAACGCTGAGTATTTCATAAGTCCAGAATGGCTCAGACTACACAGGTTACTCTTTGGACCGAAGTTTTAAAATAAAAGACTCATTTAAGTAAGGACCGCGATAACGAACGATTTATTGTGCAGTTTAAGATATTCTAATATTGGTTTTACGCATAACATTAACATTCTTCGGGGTGTAATAAAAGTTAAGTTTTTACATGTGTTTCTTAACGTGCTTGAATTATATTACAATGGTTTAGAATGTTTTGTAATACTCGGTTTAAAATAACACTGTTTTTTTAAACATACGACGAAGAAGTACGAGTATATCAGTAATACATTGTATTAGAACCATTTCATTATTACTTATTTGTCTCATCCCATGGTTGTCTTGAATTATTTGAGTTTGTACAAAATAACAATAAGTTGTGAGTTGAGTATTATAATAGGTACATTTATTTTCTTCCTATTTAGTAATAAAAGTAGAACTACAGTTCTAACATGAATATACCATGATATATCAGCACCAACCTTAGTTTGGCAACGCATTTGCAGTCTCAGGATTGCAGTGTCTTAAGTTGGCCTGTGATCTCTTTTCCCTTCTACGTGCAATAAAATTTGTCCCTGTTTTTCCTATTGTTAGCTATTTGTAGGTACTTAGGTACTTTATGAATTGCACAATAAAGTAAGTCGAATTAAGTATTTACTTTAGAATAGAAGAATAGGAAGAACAGATATTAAATTATTGTCAAAATCTGACACAATACGTGTAACATAAATAAAAAGGTCATCATCATCTCATCATCATCTTGCCTTTATGCCGATCATCTGGGGTCGGCGCAGCATGCTGTTTCCTTCCATACATCCCTGTTAGCCGAAAAATATGGTATGACAAAGTTTCGTGTGTCAAATAGGATACCTACGGCATATTGACGTGGCGATAATGCCGTGCCGTAGAGGACCACGATTCAAAAGGCTGGTTTTCATTGGCTCTTATTTGAATGATTTCACGAACACCATTGTTTACTTTAAGAGTTAAACATATTTATAGTGGGTACTAGCTAGTATTGTTTTGATAAGACATATTTGGTACAACAATGAAATAAGCTCGAAACTGTAATTTCGTATAAGGACTTCTACGATACGAACCTATCTACTAACGCAATGAATAAGAGACAGCCTGAAGTTAATGAGTGCGGTATTTTTAAATAACTTTTATATCAGTAAAATAAAATCAAACTGAGAATTAGAAAAAAATCATTTCTTTTTTTCTTATTCTTTTGTTTTCTATAATAGTATTTGAGAGCTCCTCTTTATCTTTGGGTAAAGGGAGCGTCACGATGGTCGAAATTGGGTGTCGGCGAGGGTAGTCGCGAGGAGAACCAAAAGTCTTTTCTAGATAGTTCACAAATTCTAGGTTAATATCAACAAACAATATTCATTTATTTTTATTGCTAATATAGCTGGTATCCTGCCTTTTGGCCGAAATATGTTTGGCAAAATGTATCGTTTCCCAACCGTTTCATTTGCCAACCCAATTTTATGTCTGTAACTGTAAATATTTAAGGATTTATTTCAATACCATTGTGAAAAACCCTATAGATTAGGTTAGGTTAGGTTAGCTTTTATAAAAATCCTGAAATATTTAGTTACAGAAAAAAAGGGATGGGAAAATGAAACGGTTGTGAAACGATACATTTTGCCAAACATATTTCGCCCATACAGCCACTCAGTCATAATGATAGGTATACTTCAAGTTCAAGTTTAATCTTTTGATATAAATGGATAAGTTAACTTAGGGTCGTGTAAATAAACTGACCCCGAATGTAATGTCGTCTCAAGATGCGTCAAAAAAGGCAGTTACCCATTGGAACTTAAAACAGATTGAAATAAATAAGTATCACTTTTTTACACCGCTGCACGCTGCCAGTGTGGCGCTAGTGTCGATCGGCTTGGTCACCACGGTTTATGCTGTACGCGAACTGCTGGTAGAACTTCCCGTCACTCCAGCCTTAATGATGTCATCTGCCGGGCTTTTACCAGCGCCAATTGTGCGGCAATTTTGGAACCAAATAGTCTCATGCGCGACGATGGTAAAATACCTGATGGGATGACTCTTGCTCCGTGGAAGCAGGGCCGGCCGTTAGTTTGGGATGCCACTTGCGTGGACACCCTTGCGCCGTCACACTTTCCCGGAACAAGTACTAAGGCTGGTTTTGCGGCGGAATTAGCGGAGACCCTCAAACGGTGCAAATACAGTAAACGTGATAGAAGTAACATATTTGAGTCTTTTGGGGTCGAAACTTTAGGACCGTGGCGACCAGGAGCACACCGTACGAGTATTTTTAAGGATTTATCAAAGCGCATGATCGACACAACTCGTCCAAAATGCTGGACTGTATGGCACAAAGATTAAGCATTGCCAGTGAAGGTGGCAATGCTGCCAGCATTTTGGGATCAACATCACCTACTGGTAGCGGTTTGTTAAATTAGTGTTGTTTTAAGTAAGTTTGTAAGTTCTTCGTTTGTTTTTGTAAAATGTTAATGTATTTTTACCATTAAATTATTGACATTGTCCTTTTTTACATAATTTACACTCGCGAGCAAAATAATTGCATGACCTTGGATTTTTTTCATGCCCATCCATTATTTTTGTACATTTTGAGCGGACTTTGAAAATTATAGTCTGAAAAATACTGCGCCGATTTCCATTCCTTAGATTACAAGAAATATTGTTTCATTTAAATATTTCACAAAAAAAGGCGGTTTACTAAGTATTGCGTGGACATGAAAAATGTAAAGTGATGCAATCGTTTTGCTCGCGAGAGTTCTTAGCGAGCGTTTACCCGACTGCGGGAAAGCCCAAAAGGTTACGTGTTTGACTTGTATATATGTCCGACTCAATGTCCGCTCGTAACTACTAAACGGCTAAACCGATTTTAATTAATTATACGTGGTTAGATTCTTGTTAATCACTTGAGTCTCATAGGCTAAATTAAAAATATTTGAATGTGAAATTGGTGAAATAAAAATAAATACATGATAAGTAACATTAGTTTGACGACATTATCCAAACAGCAGTTGGGTCTGTTAGCAAGAAAACATTTTCTTCCTCAATTAAAACTAACTATCAATCAACGCAAACCGGAAACACCAACAATCAAATCAAATCCTAACCTAACTCAATTTATAAATCAAAACTGATACATTTAAATCATCAGAAGTCGACGCTTGCGTCCATTGGATCATTAAAGTGATAAGGGCGGATAATATGAAATCATTTGTCATAGATAAAAGCAATTCATTCGAGTCGCAATATAGATTGAACGGTCCGGTTTGACATAGGTATAAAATAAGGCAAAAAAGTGCTGGACCTGTTATAAAATATTAATTATGTCTACGACTGTGACTATGTTGTTTTGATTTTATGGGCGCGTAAACTCGTGATGAATAAACATCACAATATTTATCTTAAAACTTGTGTGGAATGTAACAATTGACAATATTGCGCCACTTCTTCTCAGCAGATGGTCTCTTGCAAAGCGCTGGTAGGTTTTTGACCCGTAAAATACTAATTGGTGAAAAACTCAAGTAAAGCACCCCGAGTGTTGTTCTATACTAAACTAATAAGGAATTTACGCCAAATTTCAAATATAGAACGTCGATGTGTTACAACTAAATGGAAGAGGAGCTATACATAAGAGACGTTTTTGAGACTGTTAACTTGTTCCTTTTTCAAACTTTTTGAAAAGACTTTATGGTCATTAACCGACTCCGAGTGCGACAGATACTGTTAAAACATCTTTAATCTTTATCATAAGATTTTTTTAACCTACTTCAGAGAAAGAGGAACCTTTCAAGTCGTTTATTTTACCCGACTCCCGAAGGAAGATGGTTTTTGTCCTGTTTGTGTAGTGTTTTTGTATGTATGGTTCTTTCTTCCCTTCGACCAGCGAGGTGTTTTTTACGAGTGATTTCTAAAATGTGAAATCGTTGATATAGAAAATATATAGGTACAGTCAGCCAAAAATCCCAACTACCGCCTTACGGTTCAAGTTCATTTGCACGTCATAATACAACAAGTTCGATTTTCCCTTCCAATAACACGAGTATTATGACAGAGACACCTTAGCGATAATTAGATCTCACATTAACTTTTATCAAAACTGGTACACCACTTTATGATACCTAACTAACATTTCATTGACGACATCATCCAAACAGCAGTTGTGTTTTTTTTAAGCTTGCTTTTTTGTCTTTTCTGCAGTCTTTAACATTCCTAGAATGCAACTTGACGCCCACTGAGCGAAATAAGTATGAGTGAAATGTTAATGAGTATAATACATCATCCATTTCCATTTAGAACGTTGTCATACACACCTCGTCCATACAATACGATACTTAGCACCCAATTGAATTGGAACAATAGATTCATAACTTACCACACCTATTGCTTATCTGAATATTAAGCGATAAGAACGTGACAAGGTTATAAATGAGATGTCGATAAATCCGATGCTTGCATAAATTCATTTATCGATACCGACATCGATAGTGCTTATTAGTCGATACATAGAATTTATAGTTCTTTTAAATGTCAATTTGGTGCGTATTTTACATCTGTTAGCGATTAGTTTGATGGAGTATAGAAAGTTTGTTATTGATGTGGCAAATGATTTGTTTGTCAAGAGCAAACAAATCATTATGCTTATTGATATGAAATAGAAGTTGTTTTTTTTAAGATTTTGAATTAATATTTCCATGAAACTACAAATTTATTTATTAAATTGGTTAGTCACGTCGCAATGGCTTTAAAAGTACCTAAAGTAGGTACGTACTTTGATTAAGTTTATAATTGGCCTTGTTTATTAATATTGTAAATTGTCCCACGGCGAGTCTCTCGATTATGTTATATAATATATTTTTTAAGTTGGTTACCTAGGTACCAGACTCAATTTCTTAATTTGTATCATCTGTTATAACACAGCGATAATATATTATGCTTTAATAGATATACCAATACTAGGTCTTACATTGTTCTAAAATTTTGAAGTAGATACGGCCACACTCAGAGTCAGTTACATGACGATTCATGGTGCGGTCCTATATTACAAACCGTAGATAGAGTTGTGACGACTCGTTAACGTCTGACACATTTTAAACGTAAGCAAATGTCGAATTTAAACGAGATGTCACAACTCTATCCACGGTTTTGAAGATAGGAACGCACCACTAGTCGTTCCTTAGTAACGCTTTTTCTTATACTAGTTTGAAAAAACCGGCCAAGTGCGAGTCGGACTCGCGCACGTAGGGTTCCGTACCACTATACGTCTAAATAAATGTTTTTCTTTATTCTTTATTATATTGGAGTTGATTGAATGAAAGGTAAAATGCGGTTTACGATTTATAACGTATTAAAAAAAAACTAATTATTAGATCTCGTTCAAACCAATTTTCGGTTTAAGTTTGCATGGTAATGTACATCATATATTATTTTTACATTTATCATTCCCTTATTTTAGAAGTTACGGGGGGGGGACACACATTTTTCCACTTTGGAAGCGTCTCTCGCGCAAACTATTCAGTTTAGATTATTTTTTTATTAAAAACCTCAATATCATTTTTGAAGACCTATCCATAGATACCCCACACGTATGGGTTTGATGGAAAAATAATAATTGAGTTTCAGTATCTAAATATGGGGAACCCCAAAAATTTATTGTTTTTTTTCTATTTTTGTATGAAAATCTTAATGCGGTTCACCGAATACATCTACTTACAAAGTTTCCATAGTATAGCTCTTATAGTTACGGAATAAAGTGGCTGTGACATACGGACGGACAGACGGACGGACAGACATGACGAATATTATAAGGGTTCCGTTTTTTGCCATTTGGCTACGGAACCCTAAAAACAACGCGTTAATTGTCTCTAAAAAATGCAAAAATCATTTTGTTTGAATGTACGCCCTTTTCCTTTACTTACTTTTTTCTTTTTAAAACTGACTTTCCACTCAGTACGAGCCATTTAAACTGCTTGCTTTTTCTAACATAGAATTGTCTACCGGCACTAAAATGTTATTTCGGTACATCGACCGACTACAAAAGCCAAAGAAATTCACCATCAATGCCCCCAGCTAAGTGGATATAGGTATGTATAAAACATCAAGCAGGCGGTAACACCAGGTTGCCGGGGGGTTAATATTGTATGAGCAACACAACTCGGCAGTTTGAGCCATCAATTATTAAGTGGTGGGAAAGAAGCGCCATTTTTACATGCATGTATTGTGCCCCCGTTTGGTTTATTGGCTATTTTTGTGACTTTTACGAACGCGCCGTTTAAGTTATTGTAGTGGGTTGGTTTCATTCAGTGGTATGATGGTTTCGGAATAGACATCTAGCAACTGAGTTAATAGTAGAAACTTTGTTTTACGGGCAACTAAAAACATTGTATTATTATTTGGATGATGTCGATACTTCATTAGTAGTGTCTCACAGTTCAGCTAAATGTATGCAAATTAAAAATTGCAGAATATTTGTATTGTACGCAAGCAAATTCCATAGTATCATCTATTTTGTCGCAAAATTAGCTTTCAGTGAAAATAGAGTTAAAGCAAAATTCACATGATTCTAAGTTTAAGTTTAATGTCATGTTTGAGTTAGCTTGTAAAAATCTTGAAACAAATGGTTGATTTTCCAGAGGAAAATACTCATATCGTGTGAAATTTACTTATAATTTGACCTTCACTAGAATCGTGTAGAATATTTACTTAATCAGCTTTACAGTTCAAAACCCTAAGTGAACCTTTACAATGCCACAAAAACCTTACAAATCCATTCCTACGTAATTTCCCAAACTATTTACACGTTCTAAAGGTCGTTCATTCCCTCGTATCGTACTCAATTCGATATTCCGACAATCGACAAATCGAATTCGAATTGCACGATCTAACGCGTATGTACCGACCAATGGGAACACGGAGGGAGCGCCGTTTATTTATTCACTCTCCCTGCTTCATTTTCTTCCTGTAATTCTTTTCCCTTGTATAAGTGAATATTAAAACTCCCGGAATTAGGGTGCTGTTACCAGTAAAAGAAAAACTGAAGCTGTTTACACCGCAAAGGGTCTATTTTCGCTTAGGTTGTTTCCTTCGATTTAATTTCGACGGCGATTAAATGCATTCACGCTGAACTCGGTTCACTTGCCTTAGGCTCACAGAGTGGAATTGCTTGAGGTTTTTGTGGGGCTTATTACTATTTGCTCTGTTTGATCGTCGGTTCGGATGTGTTTCGGATAATTGCTGCTTGTAGGCTGTCTCCTTAGGAATTAAGAAACAAATCCGCTGGCTGATTGATACGGGATTCGGAGAAACGTCTGTTTAGGGGATAGGTGCAAGTTTGGGAGATAAATTCATTGGTAATGGTGTTTTTCTTGAGTGGAAACGGTGTAAAGCTTAAATAGATAGTGATACAGATTAGACATATTGTAGGTGATAACTGGCTCTAGGTAAGAAATTGTAATTTTTAAACGAAATGGCTTTTAAATGAGAAAGCGAGGCCTTCCTAGCCAAACCTAACAGCGTCGGTTTTGCATTGAACTGACGGGTTTGATCGCTGAGTTAGCTCATTTATATAAAACATCTAGGTATCTCTACATAATCATATTAAACGTACGCTCAATAAAGTTTTAAATTATAATCAGCAATCTAACGTAATCAATCTCGAGTGGCGGCCCCGCACCGGTGGACGGAGTGTTGGACGGCCTCCCACCCGGTGGTCTAACGACCTGGTTAGGATCGTGGGGAGCCGCTGGATGCAAGCGGCTCAAGACCGTGACTTGTGGCGCTCTTTGGGGGAGGCCTTTGTCCAGCAGTGGACGCCCCCGGGCTGATGATGATGATGATGATGAATCTAACGTAGTAGGATAGTGCAATAAACTGGGTTTCACAAACTTAAGTCAAATACTTAACCGTAGAAATTTTATACATTCGATGTTGCAATTGTTTTTTTAATACAATATTTTGAAAAACTCAATTTTTACCTACTTTTAATCCAAGTACAAAATAATTTCAGTTGACATTGAAAAATTATGGAATACGAAATTTTAATGGATTGGCATTTTAATCGGATACATTCAGACGTAGACTTAAATCATGAAAGATATTTTGCACCACTTGTCAATTAAAATTAAGATATTTAAAAATCCAAACAGTATATATGCGTTTCCGAAATTCTACGTAACTAGATATCGCGAGAGAAAAGGAAATTTTAATATTCAAAATGAGTCCGACATCGCACTTAAAACCGCATTATTAATAAAAAGAATCTCATATTTGAAAAGGTTTCAGATTCTAAAGAAATCAAGCCAGTCCATCTATTATGCATAAGAAGTACGGGCGTCTGTAACTTCGAAGAAGTCCCCCGTTTTAGACGTTCAACTGTTTTGACAATAGCCGCTGAGCAGTGTTGGGACATGTCGCCCGCAAAAATATCGTAATTTTTGGATATCGATGCTAACTATCGATAAAATAAAAATATCCCTGAGTCGGTGATTTTTTATGTCAATCATCTAGTTGTAAAGGTGATTAACCCCATGCTTTTTGGCGAATTATTATTATTCGTTCTTCAAAGCTAGTGTCAACGTAAAAATGTCAGCTGCTGGTAATTTTAATTACTGATTGGTACTCTGAATATACGATCATATAACCGACTAAACCCGATTTGCATTGCCCGGCTATATGAGCAGTGGCAACTGTCACAACAATCTTGTGCTGTGACTCGTACAGTACAAAGAAAGGACATTTTATGGCTAAAGCAGCTAGGAGAGTGTCAGGCAACTCAGGCATCTGAAAGCGATGCCAAGGATAGGGTAAAGTGAAAAACAGTTTAAAAAGGTACGCTAAATTTGCCATTACGTGTGATTAATAAAATGTAGAGAGACATAAAACCGCTACCGTAAAACAATGCTACAATATTGTAGTCATGAACTGTATATAATTGAAGTTAATATTGAAACCCATTCCGCAATTAAAAAGTATTACCTACGCTTGAAATTAAGACACTTCGACAGTTATTGTTCATGAATTTAAAAGCGTAAAAGATTTAGGAGGAAAGAAGTATAAATATCCTCTGAATGGGAATGTTTAGAGAGGTCAATAATTATCCGAAACATGATGAAAGGAGTAGGGCATGAAAATATATTTGCTGTGAAACACAATTGTACGTGTGAGGATAAACAAGAAGTTATGTTTGAAGTAATACTTTTGTTATTATTGTTATTGAATTGGCTCTCTATAATATGAATTTCGGTAGCCTATGGTTTTCCTTTGCATTTTTATGCAGATAAATTGCTTGTTTTCGTAATTATTGATAGTAAATTTTAAGAATTTCTTAAATATCTAACACATCACCTTTAGACATCATAAGATAACAAAAGGTTTAAATTTGTGGCAATTGACAAGATATTATGTGCTTATCGGATTTCAGCTAATTAAAACGTTATAAATTTACCATACTCTCACATTTTCCAAGCGTACAAACTACTTAATTTTTAAGTCTCCTGCCATTTCGTATTATATCCCCTGAATTTATATCGTTGTCAGCGAGTTATAATCAGGCAGAAATTACTAATTGCTCCGCCGCTGGCTCGTTGGAGGCTTTACCGCTGATCTAATTATCAAGACGGGAATTTAACTGGCTTCTGTTGGTTAGGGCTGTGCGATGCTTAAGCTTGTATCGATATCGATAAGAGGTCTAGAAATGTTGATAAAATATTGTGTTGCTTGGCAATAAGTTTAAAGGCGCTTTATACAGGAATTTTAGAGAAAACATATACTTTACACGTTACAAGGCCTGATTTTGCACAAACTGTACATTTTTTTAAATTGTGAACCGATTTAAGCAAGTACAGTTATATTTGCTGTATTATGATAAATTTTCTTTTAAATAGTACTTATTAGTTTCATGAAAATAATGTAATGATTCATAACTACGTAATAAAATTGAATCGTTTTTGTATTGAGTGTCCATTAATTTGATTTCTGTGGGAACGTAGATTGAGTCTACTGATGGTTGCCACAAAGTAAAAAACTATTACAATTTTAAGTAAGATCAGAGTACGGATCTTACTTATGAACTTATTAAAAGCACTAAACATTGAAACGAACCACTAAATCGAAGTGCGAAATTAAAAAGTATCGACATCTTAATTAGCTGATTAATTAATCGATCTCTGCTCATCCCTACTACGCTCTCATACATTAGCCGTCCTAATAAAGTTCTCGCTATGATAATAGACTTAACGCTTTGTTTAATCATTCATCTTCTCCGTCCAACCTAATTAGACCCCTCTTAACTCGTTAAAACACCCTTTGTAACGAACAAAGCATTTGGCTTTTGAGGGGGGTAGGAGCTCTACTTCATTTGCCGGTTTCAGGGAGGCATATATCAGAAAGTTAGAATTCTAAAATTAACTTTATATTCATTCCAATGTCGGTTTTAATTGAATGTGAATTATTACTTAGAGCCTCCTTTCGGTTTAATATTTTTGCTAATCAAATTATGTGCTTTGGGCGTGTTTTGGATTTTAATTGTTTCTGCTTTTGTTTGTTAACCTTTTAACAAATGCTTGCTCTTTGGGCCTATATAACTTATATGTTCACCTGCTTTTACTGTTTTTATTTAACATTATGATTCTTTTTGTTTTACTTTGCGGTTCACATGAATTTGTCCTTTATATTTAAGTTAATAAAGTTAATAATATAATGCAGCTACTTATTCCAAATGAAGAAAGAGGGCCAACAGGGCTTGTATCTGTACTAGTTTATTCAAAATTACATCTTAATAAGTTCAGTTACATAATAAAATCGTGCGTACAAGTTCCTCGACCCTCGCTATTCGTGTAAATGATCACTTAAACTTAAATACAGCCATCACTGGTTTTAAGCTCAGGTCCCAATTACGATAAAAGCTTACATATAATTGAAAACATTTGCGATAGAGCTTAAAAGCTTTATTCAGTACTCCCAATGTGTTTCGTAGTTAATTAAAGGACTGTCGACCTTATCAGAAGACGCAAAGGGTTAACCTGATTGCTTTTAAAAGCTGGTTTTTTTATGCAAAGCAAAAGTACCAGGTCCTGGGTATCTTAATTAGAGAGATATGAGGCTGTCTTGTAAGGCCGCGAGGAACTTAAAATAAAATGAGTTTCAATAACTTACGTTTATAAACCGACGATTCGTCGTAAAAACGTATACGCGCTGTCTGGAAACGTCTTAAAAGCGTTGTTGGATCAACGATTATCGTTTGTGTAAATAGACACTATAAATAGTTTTCGGTGATCACTTAAAGCTAGCCTCCTGTTTAAAAACCATTGTTTAAATTTCATGTTTGGGAGATCGGACCGTTTACGAAATATTTAACCCTATACAAAATCGTAATATTCCCAACCATTACAGCAACAACTACAAATAATATATAGCGTCGTTTTTATTTAGAATACGTACCTTTGTTGTCTTATAGGGCACGCAAGAAATGTTTTTTTTCCACGTATTTTTATGATTATTGATTGATTATTTAACAAACCTTGAAGAAAAACAACGCGCTCGCGCTGTTTCGATTCAAAATCAATTTAATTTGGAATATAGTAATAACTGAGCGGCGCTACGGGACCCTCGGTGCGCGAGTCTGACTCGCACTTGACTAGTGTTTATGTTTGTAGTAACGGCCACGGAAATCTACAGTGAGCATGGCTTGATGTGAAGGGTCCACGGAAAGAACATGTCTAGACATGTTCTCACATTAAGCATTTTGAGATATCGCGATTTGAAAGTTAGGAACCATGTCATTATGTACGTAATTTTTGTGTAGAGGTTTTTTTAATAGTGAAAAAATACAAGTTATATGAAGATTTATATCTGAAACTGAGTGGTAAGTAATAGCTCATTTTCAAAAACAAGTGACTAGACATGTTCTTTCCGTGGACCTTTCATGTGCTCTTTCCCGGTTTTATAAATCCTGTAGGTACTCAATCAATTAAAAAAGTACCCGAATACTTCTGTTAATGTTTCCATATTCTAAAACAGCGGCGAGTTCAAACTTTCCACGTCGAGACTGCCTCCGAATTTTCCTTAGAATTTTACTTTTACCACCTTTTAATATAAATTCGTGATAAAGTTCAAGCTTCTACTTTGCTTATTAATAATTCCAGAATACTTAGCCCAAGTGTGTTCACCCCTTTTAAGTAGAGGGCAGAAGACTTAAGTTGTATGTTGGGGACGTTAAGGGGACTTGGAACTCTTGGAAGGAGGGTTTGGCGTCGTGTCGAACTTAGCTCACAGGATATTACAGTAATACTAAAGAAGGCGCTGTTTCTTGCAAAATAGAGTTTATGTACTGTAAAACCATATAACTATGGTCCTAGCCTGCATCTGCAACATGGTTACGAATGTTACGATGTTCATTTATTTGTAGGTGTTTACACTAATACCGACGCTGCTGGGCCAAAGTGATGTATACCCCAGGGCAGCGGTTCTTAACCTTTTTTTCGGTCCACTGACCTAGGCAATCAAGCACAAATCCATGGACCTGTACTGCAAAAACAAAAATAATATTTTATAAAAAAATACGTTAATGTGAAGGTTGACGCTGCTTCTTCGCACCTAAGGGCAGTATTAACAAACTCATCTTGACTGTGAGGCCCGTCACTAGATACGTCAAAGTAAACGTCAAACCATAGAACACTGTCATTTTTGACGAATCTCGAGACGAGCATTAGAGTTGAGATCAGTTTATTAATACAGGCATAAGTTGACGATATTTGGGTTGATGTTGAGTTGTAATCTGTTTCTGTATTTGTTTTTAATATATACGAGAGACTATAATGCCTTTTCACTGAGGTGTGTGGTTTGGACTTGGTGCTTAGTAAGCGTAGCGATTACGAAACTTTTGGTGGCATTTATTTATTATTAATATTATTATTAAATGGTCCATAGTATAGGTGAGACTGCGGCGGACCCTCGTGCATATACTTGCGGACCCCCAGGGGTACGCGGACCACAGGTGAAGAGAAGCTGCCCCAGGGTTGACTCTTGTTTAACGGACACTCATTTCATAGAACGTATCACTTCGCAGAATTTTCGTTTCGTAGAAAACCATTTTCTGCTGAACCCTTGTTGATGTCAGGTTATCTTGTGTTGGTTCAGATGAAACACCGGGGACACCGATAGGGGATATAGGTACTTTTTTCAAAGTTTTAGAAGAAGAGTAGCGAAAATCACAATACAATATTATAAATGAGAATGTTTATGTGTGTCTTTGTTCGTTAACAGCCTAATTTTCATCCGCTGGGCACCCCTAAGACCTCTCTTACTTCCACGTAGCCTAAGCTTGGCCAGTCTGCCATCAGTCTTGATTGAAAGCATCAAGCTCATTTCGCCAACGTCGCATTGGTTTGCCGTGACGCCGAATAGGGAATACCTATTCGTGTTTCTTTTTCAAAGCTTAAATAAATAACAACTGATTTATGTAACAAACAGTTGGGAAAAATGATTGTTCAATAGCTATAAAAATAACCTAGATATAAGCCAACAAAGGTATACCTATCTCTTTCCAGCAAAACAGCATTTAACGTGGAGTTTACATGGCCGACCTATTAAATGACGTCACAGTCCATATCGGATCTCTCTGTCTTAGTCGCTGTCTAATTGCAGTTTAAAATGCTTGTATCATTCGCGTCTCTTCCCGATTTTAATTTTAATTCAACTTTTGGTGGTCTCTTTTACGGTGAGTTCATATCCTTGCATATTCCCTATTCTATCCTTCAATGTTGTTCAACTTGCTCATTAATAATTGGCCTGTGGAGTTTAAGAGCGTGCTACCTGAGCGGAGGTCACGGTTGCGATTGTGGTAGCTGAAGTGACTAAGGAGACCTTCAATGGTTCCAATTAGCAACAACGACTTTAAATGCTAAGAAGCATCCAGTAATCAGTTAAACATAATTACGATAGGTTTTCCTTTAAACGGCCTGGTAGATGTTTTTAACCACTCGCCCTAATTGGATAACAATTGAACACTATACACATTTATTTTCAGTATAAAGTGCATGTGCTCTTAATAAATCCTTCGGGTTTGAACCGGCCGCAGTCGCTTCGATAAGCTCTCATGCTAGTCTGACTTAGTTTTAATGGCATGAAGATGATAGCCTCCGACGGCCATAGACATTTGCGATCAGGGTTGAAATCTTACGATGACAATCTCAAGAGTGAGTCAAATGAGTTGCAAACCCTGAGGACACATGGAATGCCGCCATGCCGCATGGAATGAGATGTGCCGTATATTACCCAACCTTGAATAGGCCCTGGCAATATTGCCAGAAACTTGCCTATGTTACCGGCAATATTCCTGGAATTTGGCAAATTGGCAACGGTACATCACTAGGAATGCCTGTATTTCACCAATAGATGTCTTACCCAAACAAACCAATGCAAAGCGGCGATTATCAGCAGGTTAGAGGGTAACATGGCGATAGATACCTTTTCTTCTTCCTTCCTGCCCTTCCTGGTCCTTTTTAAGACCTCTTGCATGGCAACACACTTCTAGTACTGACAATGCTTCGTTAACCGACTTTCTATTGATTTGCGGCCCATTTCAAAACACAATCTATCCTCAACTGTTAACCGTTGATTAGCTAATTGACGTCTATCAGTTTAGCGGCTGTCAAACTCGGGAGTTTCATCGAGCCAACTCAAGTTAAATTGCCGACTAAGCGGCGGTTGACGCAGGATCGATTTTAACTTGCCATTAGCTATTGATGGTGTTTGCGTCTAGCGTAGTTTAAGTGGGTTTAGACGTTTTAAAGGCCGGTTGTACTTAGTAACTGGGGTTTAATATGGGGTTCGGCTAAGTTAAAATAGGCTCTGATTTTTAACCATTGATAAAATCGAAATAATAGTCATAACTTCCAAAAGTCTCGTGAGTGGGACTCTCTCTTGATTAGTTTAATGAAAATCGATTTTGGATTCAAATAGCGAAGGTAGGTAATTAATAAAATTAAGACGTGTTAAAATTACGTTGAGGAACGTCAAAGTCTGTTGCTTGAAGACACGTCATTTCAACGTCAAGCGGACATTTCGGACGGGTTCTGCATGTCGTCCAAGTGTCGACGGCCAAGATCAGTTTTTTCTCCAACATCTAAATCTAGATAAGTTCGTTAGTGACTTTCAGTGCCTAAAATATTTTTTCGGGTATAGCTGAACATACCATGACTCTATTATTGAAAATGTTTATTTTTAGTGCCATCGAGCGGTATATGGGAAAAGTTTGTCAACCAAAAATTGGCAAGATCGGGGAAAATTTTATACTCAGGAGGATACATGAGTTGTGTCAAAATATAGATCGAGTAATCGTGGTTTTGGTAACACCACTACAAATATAGATGCATACCAAAAGTAATCTATGGGTAGTTGAATTTTTGGTTCAAAGGAGTTTGCTCAAATTACCCTATGAGAGCCGTTAAAAATATGATCGCCACATAAAGACGATTTTTTTGACATTCTAGTTCGGCCAAAAAAATGTTTCACAGCGATTTGACATTTCGCGCCATAAAAAAAGCAGAATATAAACATCCCTTTCCGATAAGATACTCGTATCTCTTATTGCTATTGGTTCCTACGCCGGGGTCCATTCTGCCTTTTGAAGCCTTATAACGAGTTATGTCGAAGACGTTATACTTCATACAATACTCTTGAAAACATTTTTACATCGTTAATCAAGGCAGAAACTGTTTTGCCCCAACGAACAGAAATATCAGCTGAAATGGCCAAACTATATAACAGTGTATGGTGCCAGTCTTGATAAAGTTTCGACTAAATGTCATTATTTTTCACATGTATACGACCGACGGTGTTGGTATTTGGCTTTGAAATTGATTTCATTCATGGAAATAGAAGCATACGTACTAAACCCGAAACTTAGTCAATAATTTGTTCTAATGCAAAAGCTTTATCCTGCTTGCTTTGTCTTGTCTAGGGGACACCGTTGATGCAGGAAAACATATTGAAACTTTTACCTTGCACCATCTTATACATAAGTAGTTGATTATATTTTTTCTTTTTTCTTTTTCTCTCTCTATCTCTCCCGTAAGATTTTTGGCATGTTTTCCTGCTGAACTACGCATGTTATTTGATATTATATTTAATTTAATATTTGCTAGACTAAGTAGTACCATTGTAATATGAAATATGTTTCAAAAATTACTGACTGCTGAGTTTCTTGCGGCGTTTCTTCTCAGCAGTGGTCTCGTCTTGGAAAGCGCTGGTAGATTCTTGACGTGTGAAAAGTGCCCGTGCGGCCTACTTACTGAATCAATTTCTTTATCTTATCTTAATGTTTACGTATAAATAATATACTTGATTGGTTAACACCATGTAATGTAAATAAGCCTATCTTTGATAAGTTATTTGGTCATAAGAGGTCATGTCAGTGCGCTAATTGAATTGCATAATTCAATTGCAATTGGTTTCAGTGTCACTTGCATAATGCACTTCCCATTAGCGGCGCGGACAAACCGCGTGCATGCGGTATTAGATCCACTTTAATTGAATTATTTATCGGCTCATTCAATTATTAATTGCATTGGCAATTGGCTGATTCATTTATAAATTAATTATTAATGGTCAATGATTATTTTTATTCATGTCACCGTCACTGTTAACACTATTTTAATTGAATGAATTTGTATACATCGCTGGCGATTTTTGTATTGACAATTGGATTCACAACCTACTGCCAAGTATTAGTGTTCGCAAAGTTGTGTTCCGGCGTCAAGTCCGGTGAAATTTCTAGCATAGAGGCATTCCATGGATGTTAGTCCTCAGGGTTTGCAGTCTTGAGATTGTAGTCTTGAGAATTTTTCCAAACGACATTTTTTTATTAAAATTGTGTTTGGGTGGTAGCGATACTTTTGTTAACTACCTATATAGCTCTTGCTAGTCACGATGGCGAGTGGGCTTTATTAGTGGTTGTACACGTGTGTGTGTGTCTTCATGATTATTATTTTTTGCTGGGACGTCAGTTATATTTTGGCACAATTTTTCACCACCTTTGACTAAGTAATTTATGATCAACTAGTAAACAATGCGAACAGCCATTAAGCAATTGAATTTGAGGTATTACTATCAAGATTGAATAAGTAAATAACGAAGTGAAATTTTAAACTTATACCTATCCTTAAAGGTTGTTCATTTAACGTTAGCCTGAAAAAAACCTCATAGTAAAATCTTTCTCGATTGTTCCAGACGCCAAACGGCCGAAGAGCGAGAAGCCGAACGCCAAGCAGCCAACCGCCTCATGCTGTCTCTTCAAGCCGAAGCTTTGAGTAAAGGCTACATGCCCGAACCGCCCTCCGCATCGCTTTCAGCGCTGCACTACCAAAACCCTGCAAACACTAACCAAGCGCCACCTAACAATACAGCGCTGAGCGCTTTGCAGAATCTTCAGCCTTGGGCGGGGAACCAAGGTTTCCTGAATGCTCCACCAGGGAATACAGCGCCGCCACACCCGCCGCCTGTAGCTTCGCCGATTTGTTGAATTTGAATTTGGAATTGAATTTAAATTTATGAGATGCTGAATTCTTTTGTTTTTATGGCTAGTGTTGCTAAAAAGTTGTAAACGTTGTAGGTGTGTAGAAAAACGAGATTATTTTAGTACTCAGTTTTCTATAGCTGTCGCTTACTTTGACAAATGTCATTATGTTTGTTATGCGAGAGAAAGTGTGATAGCGATAGAGAACCGAGTACCTACTATTAAAACTCTGGATTTACTTTACTTATGTGTAGGTATTGGATATGATTGAAGATTTTATTTAAATAATTTAAAGGGGTGTTATTTGATACTTTTTCTCTTACAATTGAGTGTAGTAAGAGTACCATTAATATCATTATACCCACATCCAGAAATTCAAGTTTGCTAGCGTGTGACCTCCTAGGTTGGTGAATTAAATAAATGAACAACTTAGATCAGCAACATTATAAAATTTATTAATTTAAGGAAATGGTCCTGGGTTCGATTCCCGTCTAAAAATTTGACTCCGCGGTCCGGTACTTCCCTGAACGCAATTTGGAGTGAGCGGGTGAGGATGAAGAGGCTGGTGACTCAAAAATTCAAAAAAGTACTTATGTAAAACTAAGCAATGAAAGTATGCATAAAAATATGTATTGCGGTTTCCTGCAGGGATAATTATACCTATAACTCAACTTTTAGTGCCATTTCACATTGGCGTCTTTGACCAGCAACAGTGGCGGTATCGCAGCAAACACCACACCAGTATAAAAGCGGGTTCTCTGCTTTTTGGCAAAATGTATCGTTTCCCAACCGTTTCATTTGTCAACACGCTTTTTTTCTGAAACTGTAAATGTTTCAGGGTTTTCAAAAACTAACCGAACCTAACCTATAGGGTTCTCTACGCGATGGTGCTAAAATAAATCTTGAAATATTTAGTTACAGAAAAAAAAAGCTTGTTGGCAAATCGAACGGGAAACGATACATTTTGCCAAACAAATTTCGGCCAAAAGTCAGGATACCGTGAAAGGGCCTATATTCCCTTATACTTATGTGTCCTAATTAGGGAGAAATATGAATATTAAAAATAACTTTTACTAAAAAGATTTGCAAATATGATTTGTTAAGTAATTTAATATTGGATAACTGAATCGTTATGCATTTCTTTTCTAGTTTATACGCAAGGAAATATAAATATAAGTTTATTTAATTTGTCTAACTTGTACATTGCGTTAGTTAAGAATATTGTAAATAAATATTAAGCAGTATTACATCAATTTAAATAAAAAGTATAATAATAATACTAAGCGATGTCTAAAAATCCGTGTAATAGGATATTTCAATTGGTACTTAAAACTTATGTAAATAGTTAGAATAACAGCATTTTTTATATAATAAGTAAATAATGGCTTGTTCTTACTTAGATCTCGCTTATTCGTAGATTTAGTAGAACGCTATCTGTATATATTGTGCAAACAGAATTATGATGTACTCAATGATAATAATTTTAAATAATTAAATGAATAGTGAAATAAAACAGCTTGACAGCAGGCCACTGTGGAAAATGAATTTGTATTTTTATTCATAATTGATAATCAAAACCTTTGTAGATGCTTTAGCTATGCGTAACTACCTAGTTATATACAGATTAGGATTCAAAGAGATGTATCCACTTTAATGCCTTATTGCATTGTAATACGGTTCAAAACTGGATACCTCTTTTTGTAGTCGATTGTAACAACCCAAGGGGTGATTCTGAGTATGTGTGTGGGATGGACCGATTTGGATGCGACGTTTTGAAAAGAGCGCTATATTATCAAGTATGGGCCTTATGTATATCAGCTCTCAAAGGTGTCTCCACTATATCAAGGGGTTTTTATCTATGCCAATGGTGAGTGGGCTAACCAATTCTAACAACTGTATCTTTCGCATTAGTATAATTTAGCATATTTTACTTTGGCCAGCTTTGCAGAACTTACTTGCGCAACTGTTATCAACGGCCCGATGTTTGATCTGTAGTTAACTCATGTATTGTTAAAATTTGAAAAAGGAATCGAAAGTATGACATATTTCCTTGAGATTTAACCATTAGGTACCGTTTTTAACGATTAGTTAGTTTAACTACTTATCAAACAACAACAACAACGAGTCGGTAAGCAAAAAAATATTAACGGAAAAAAGTTTAAACTGGAAATAATCAGTTTAATTGTTGAGCCAACATGGAAACTTGTCTGACTAGACAGCGTCAAACCTGAATAAAATAACTAATACTAAAAAAATACAAGTGTGAGTTGGACTCGCGCTAATTCAATTGGAAATTGAATTTAAATCGGAATATAATAATACATAGTGTGGCGCTACGGAACCCACGGTGCGCGAGTCCGACGAGCACTTGACCAGTTTTTTTATGCAATTATGTCAAATATTACCCGTGGCCTCCTGCAAGCAATCGCATTGCTGGAATCAGGTTAGGTTACAACGGTGACCTCAAGTGGTTCCTCCACGAGCGAGCTAACCCCTTGAAGAGACACCAGGTGAGCGAATTCCACGCGAATACGAAGCGGACGACGCGGCGCGAAAGAAACAAACATTTGACAGATATTGAAGTGTGACGAAGCGAACGCGATCAGATGGTTTGATATTTTTTGCGGGAGGCGACGCGGCGTCGGTTGTCGTCGGCGGAGGTAGTCCTGCGGCGTGGCGATTCGCGCGTACGTAGGACAACGCCGCCGCGTTGCACTGCTTCGCATTGAAATCGCGTGGCACCGCATCGGATCGCTTCGCAATTCCGTTCGCATTGAATCGCCCAAGTAGAACGTAGCCGCCAAACAAATCCGTACGGAGGAATTAAGGCGGGCATTAATGTGACCATGTAAATCTCTTACTGAATAAAGAGTAATCAATGATTATGGACTAGGTAAACTCGTATGTACAATCATCCATATAATGTCGTCCAGCCGTGCGGTATTGGTCGTACTTATATGTTTATAAACAAATTCTCTCTATATGTAAGTAGGTAAAAGAATGACGGGTGCTTTTTAGGGTTCCGTAGCCAAATGGCAAAAAACGGAACCCTTATAGATTCGTCATGTCTGTCCGTCCGTCCGTATGTCACAGCCACTTTATTCCGTAACTATAAGAGCTATACTATGGAAACTTTGTAAGTAGATGTATTCGGTGAACCGCATTAAGATTTTCATACAAAAATAGAAAAAAAACAATAAATTTTTGGGGTTCCCCATACTTAGAACTGAAACTCAATTTTTTTTTTCATCAAACCCATACGTGTGGGGTATCTATGGATAGGTCTTTAAAAATGATATTGAAGTTTCTAATAAAAAAAAATTCTAAACTGAATAGTTTGCGCGAGAGACGCTTCCAAAGTGGAAAAATGTGTGTCCCCCCCCCGTACTTCTAAAATAAGGGAATGATAAATGTAAAAATAATACATGATGTACATTACCATGCAAACTTCCACCGAAAGTTGGTTTGAACGAGATCTAATAATTAGTTTTTTTTAATACGTTATAAATCGTAAACCGCATTTTACCTTTCATTCAATCAACTCTAATATAATAAAGAATTAAGAAAAACATTTAAATAGTGGTACGGAACCCTACGTGCGCGAGTCCGGCTCGCACTTGGCCGGTTTTCCACTTAGATATATGCGACCGTATTCATACTTAATATAATAAATGTGAAAATAACTGTCCGTCTGTTTGTTACCCTTTCACGGCTAAACCACGAACGGACTGAACAGATGTCGATTAAATTCAGTAAAGCCGGCGTCCCGGGGAAGGACATAGATTTTCTTACCAACTTCTACGCGGCGACTCGCAGGGCACGAGCTGGACAAAAAGAAAAGACAAAAACTAGTCTCTTATATTTAAAAAGTAAGTATTAATATAATATAAAAAAGCGTAAAGTTAGTCCTTCTTTTCGTTTTTCTTGATTACTAAGTAAATGTTATCCATAAACACTGTGCATCTGGTGTTTTAACAAACCTGAAACGTTATCAAATATCGTCAAGACAATCGACCTCCTAGGCGTTAACGATAAAAGTATTTTAAAGCGTTTAATTAACGATACGATATGGATTTTATTAATAAAAATATCAGTTAGCACTGCAACGGTCTAGGAGTTCCTTATACCAGTCAAGTTTACCTACTTAAATCTTTCATGTATATTATAACTCTAAATCTGATATCGTATGCTGTCCTTAAGGCGACGGGGTAGGGCTCATATTTTCATAATACTTGGTGCAGGTTTTTCTTTTTTTCTAGCGTTAAAAAAACATAATAATATCGTCATTTTTGTCAAAATAAGTGCGTTTACCCTGTTGCTTGCACCGCCTGGGTACGGAACCCTAAAAAGGTTCTTATTAAGATTATAATGGACCCATTGCAATTACATTAATAACGCCCAAAAAATCACCAAATCCTAAAACGGAGACCATTCAAAGAAACTTCTAAACACTTTAAACGAAATCGATTTCCAGAAAAAACTTATTTCCGTCCTTCAAAACGGTCGATTTAACGTCATTTAGGGTCAGCCATTAGAATAATACCCACAATTTGAATGTCCTTGCCGCAAGTATAATGACAAAACATTAAAAAGGACGTGACTTCTGTACTGTCATTAGTCCTTTGTTTTATGAAACCCATTTGGAGAATCTAAAACACAACTACTTTTAAACATTTACAATCCAATGCTGCTTACACACAGCCAACTATATCAGTTTCACTCAATAACCGAGCAATGGGTAAGGCTCTTAGAAATAATAACGTAACAATTTTTCATTCTGAGTGCGGTTTTGGGAAGGTGATTCCAAATGATATTTTAAAGGATGTGCGTAATTGACGTATGAAAAAAAATGCATTAAGGATCATGGCGCCGGGTCGATGACGTTCGATGATCATTGAAATCAATCGTTCAACGTGGGATGATACATTTTAAAAGATCGAAAAGGTAAGATAACATATTTTTATATAGGTACACGAGCAAAGACTAACAAAGTTTTGTAAATACAGCACACAATAACTCGCTCTTAAACTCGACGGACGAAATATTATCCGGCGAGTTAGAAGTCTCGTTAATCAAACTACAAATAACATTTAAGGGTGTGCATTCTCAAATAGATAGCTTTACCCGTCGAGTGAGCCCGCTCGTATGACTTTCCTCACTCGATTCATCGTTCGACTGGGAGGCGTTGTTACCCGACTGCCCGGAGGAGGATTATGTTTTTAATCGTATGTATGTCTATTTCTGGGGACGCTCTGCAGCCTAAACAGCTTGACGGAATTGAACATAGGTATGAGGTGTCATTCGTTTTGTCTTAATTGTCGAAGTGACATAGGTACGGTCAGCTGCAGAGAAATGTAACCCCCTTTGCAAGGCAACTTGTATGCAGGGGGGGTTAGTTTTCTCTGCAGCTGACTGTACATAAATACAATTTTACAATGTCGTCCGCAAAAAATATGGAGGATTTTTTTTATATTTCAATTTTATTGTAATTTGTTCTATGTTAATGGTATTTTATCTAGAATTTTATGATTTTATTTAATTGGCTTGTTATTTTTAATGTCGTGTTTATTTGAGTTCTTTTCATTAACCTGATGAATGAAATGATACCGGTTTAAAATATGCTATGCTAATTGCTATCATGAAAACGATTATATCATAGAAAAATACAGCTTTAAACTTCCCTAACAATCGAATTAAAAAAGCTCAAGTTAATTCGTTTTTTTTAATCGCGTGACTACCGTTCAAATTAGTCCTCGAAGGGTACGATTTCGGCGGGGATCGAAGTGACGACCCATAATCGACGTGGCGTGTCACTGCGCTACTGGGGTATAGTCATGTTGGATTGAATTGACAGCCTTAAGGATTGAAGAAAAAAAACGTGACCATTTTTGTGTGATTTTATTTAAAAAATAACGGTTGCCCGCGACTAATTCCGCGTAGAAGTAGTTTAGATACCACTTTACTGTCAACTGTCAATTTATCCGGGATCAAAAGTACCGTATAAGTGTTAGGATTAATATAGATACGTAGCTTAGTTATAGTGTGGGCTTTTATTTATGTGCATGTATTTATACATAGGTATCTAGGAGAAATTAAATTAGTTAGCGACAGACTATTCCAATTCCAGACCACACACACATACAGACACACACACACACACACACACACACACACACACACACACACACACACACACACACGCACACACACACACACACACACACACACACACACACACACACACACACACACATAAACTGCCTTAATTAACTGTTTTAGTTTTTAATTTTAATCTATAATCTGGATGTACGTACCTATAATTTATTTATTTACCTAGTAACTGAACAAATAGTATGTAGGTACATAATGTCTTAATTACTTAAATACTTGTTTTAATTGTATCTATATGTAAATCTAGGAAATAAACAAACTGTACTTAGTTAGCTTAATTAGTGTAATTACTTTTTACCTCATGTTGTCGGAGGAAGAGCGGCGTCTCCCAACACAGGCAACATTTTGCCTAAAGGGTGACTCCATCCCTTGTATCATGTACCTCATGTATTTTATGAATAAAGAATTTTGTATTTTGTATTTGTATTTGTATTTGACTATGCTTGTGTTATCATCTCCAGCTCATAACCTCAAACCTAACAATGTCGTTCTCTAGAAATTACGCTATCGCTATACAATATTTAATCAGATTCAGATTCAGATTTTATCACTCTATATAACACATTATAAATTATATGATACGTCAAATTATACGCAGTTACATTGAGGTCATCAGAAATATAACTAAATAATAATAGTAGATAAAAGTTAACACAAACACGAAGTACATTAAACAAAAACAAAATAAGTCTATCTTATTTACAAGTCAAGTTCCATATACTCATTTACCGAATAGACTGAAATCAAACAGCGGTTCAGCCGTGAAAGCTTAACCAACAGACGCAGTTA
This sequence comes from Acleris sparsana, assembly GCA_923062465.1. Taxonomy (NCBI): domain Eukaryota; kingdom Metazoa; phylum Arthropoda; class Insecta; order Lepidoptera; family Tortricidae; genus Acleris; species Acleris sparsana. Next base: position 8,772,547 of record OV281307.1, on the reverse strand, counting down.
ATTTCATATTTATAATCTAGCACGGACTGAACAAACATCAGTGTGAAGTTAAAAAATTCCTTGTTAAACTGCACTGCCGTAATACCAAGTGGGCAGGTAACTGCAATGTAGTAATTGAAGCATTCTATGCTCTATTAGTAACCATATTATATTTAAAACGCTTATACTATTAGCCGCCGTGTTTGGTAAGACATCAGTACAAGTACTCACACAGCTTTTCCCGCTACCAAACTATCACAACGAGGAACCAATTCACGTTAACCCTCTTATAATAACCTGGCAAAGTTGACAAGCGTATTTTTGTAACCAATTTACCTGTCACGGCATGTCCTTCCGAGACGAACCATTATCCACTGATATTCTGTCATTTTCGTTTTTAGGGATCCTTTACTTGGAAAAATTAACAACTAATATTTTTTTGTGTATAACTGTGTATCTGTCAAAAGTTCAAAACATCATTATCATCAATTATGTTACTCATATTTCAGTGGATGTTGTACACACATTTTATAAAACGATAACTTTTGGAGAATACCGATAACCGTTAACCGAGATGGTTATCGCTTATCGATTTGTGTGGTAGTTTTATACAGACGTACCTAATTATAGTAAACCCCAATCTTAGTCAACAATTTGTTCAAATGCAAAAATACTATATCTTGTCTAGGGGACACCTTTGATGTAGGAAAACATATCGAAACTTTTCTTTGGTCGTCTTGCACCGTCTTATATAGGTACACAAGAAGGTTTTTTTTTCCTTTTCTCCCTCTATCTCTCTCCCAAGATTTATGTTTTCCTGCTGAACTATGCATGTTATTTAATATAATATTTATATGTTTAAAAAATGACTGACTGCTGAGTTTCTTGCGGCGTTTCTTCTCAGCAGGGGTCTCCTCTTGGGAAGCGCTGGTAAATTCTGCACGTTTAAAAGTGCCCGTGCGGCCTACTTACTGAATAAATGACTTTTATCTTTTATCTTTATATCGCTAATGTATATTTTGAAGACCTAGTGGGCCTAGTTGGTAGTGTCCTTGCCTACGAAGCTAGTGTTCCCGGGTATCAGCAAATATTTGATGAAGAGCGCGAGTATTTGTTTCTGATTTTGGATGTGTTATAAGTATTTAGGTATTATTTTATTTCCTAGCATCAGTATTTATATTATCAATATCGATTCCCCCTAATGTCATTTATATAGCTATAAATACAAGCATACCCGCTTCATAAAACCTGTCAAATAATATCAGTTACATGTAAAATTAGGGGCACAGTTTCCTATGATTGATAGTTGCCTCAATTACCTCGAAATGGGTTAAAAGTGGTGTTTGTGTCAAATAACCATTCGGAATGCTTCGTCGGTCGGGAGCTGACTAATCATGGCGTGGGGCGGACTAATGATATCGAAGGATTCGAGAGGTTTGATGGCAAATGTGTTAAAACCACTCTATTCCTATAGAAAGTGGAAGGGCCGACAGGTAGTCCAGCATAGGGCATGTTACAACAGTCAATGTAAGCAAAATTTTTCGTAATAACCTTTTATTATTATTACTATTACACAAGTTAAACCTACCTATGTGTTTTTACGTGGTTTTTACTATTAATCTGCTATAACGTCCAATAAAATGGATCAATATCAAACTCGATTCTATCCAAACAAGAATAGTTTGACGGTTACCAATTCTGGTTTATTGGCCCCTATAAAATGTTCTAGGTTTGAGTTTGAAAATTTACCAACATTGGGATGTAAGTGTATAACCTTATTTATTACTTAACGCAGAACAGATAATAAGTTATGTTACACATAACGTGGAAGTTGTGAACTCATCCAAACTCTCACACACGGGAGTCGATGGTGGTGCGCGAAGCAATTAGTTAGTAAGCCAGAGCCTGATTAGACTGTTTTAGGTTTTATACCGGCACGCGTGTAGTTCTTCTAAGACTAATTGACTGACGAAATGAATATCATACAACACAGCCTTAGGCGCTGAACCTAAGGGTCTTGAAGTTTGGAAGGAATAATCCATGTAGGTATACCAAGGGGCACTAAGACAGGATTTTTCGAAAATCGAACCTTGATAGCAAGAAATAGGGGAAGAGACAACTTCGAGTATACGAATTCGTGGGAAATTTACCAATAATTATAGTCACGCCATTCTAAAAGGCCCGATTTGACAGCTGTCAACTCAGTACGAAATATGTGTTTGAAAGCTACCTGTTATTTCATCGAAACACCTTTCAAGGAACGTATCATTACGCAGAATTTTCATTCCATCGAAAGGCATTTCTCGCCGCATGAGTTATTTTTTTTTGGTTGTCGCAAGGCTAGCTAGCCTAACCTAGCCTAGGTAATTAATGTTTAGCTGAAACCATCGTGGTTTCAGTAGAAAAAGGCTTTTGATATAACGATACAATCGATGAAGAGAATCGATAAAACGATTGGTTACCGTGTTAAAGGTATGTTTGAGGTTATATTTTGTACTAAGTTGACAGCTGTCAAATCGTACCTCCTAGAATCGCGCGACTACAATAGTTATAACACGTGGTACACGTGAACATATCCAACTCCCACCCAGGACCCGATGGTGCTGCGCGAAGCAATTAGCAGGTAAGTGAGCCTGATTAGCCCGCGTTAGGTTTAATCCCGGCCACGCGCGTAATTTCACCCCGGGACGGAGCTACGAACAATCGTTCAGATAGAACACTTCTTATAATGTATGTATGTGAACTCTATATTGCACATACATAATTACAGGGTAGGTTGGTATCAATAATCATACAGGCGTCCCCGTGGATGTTTCCGGTGGGGGTATAGCTATACCCTTCTTTCGACGGTAAAAAAGAGGATGGTATAAATGTAACGTGTGTGTCTGTGTATCTATGTGTCAGCTTGTGGCATCGTAGCCCTCAAACGCATGGACCCATGTAAAGCCTTTTTTTTTAAAGTAATCTAGTTCAATCCTGCTCTGAAAGAAGGGATTGCCATTGTATTGTTTTTCGTCGTCTTATAGTGTTAGTAAGCTAGGTTTTTTTTAGTAGGTACACCTTTAGGCGTAAGCTTAAAGATTATTTGTTGACACTCCAGAAAACCTAATCCTTATCCAGCACTTACACACTTGATATTATGCCAACCTGTTGGTTTTAAAATCACCTTTTATTCTTCTTTTTGTTTTGATTTTCTTATAAAGGCTGTATATCAGTATTGATTTATGTATTTATTATATAATACCTACTCTGTACGTTGGAGCATCTATAGCATATAGTATAGTATAGTATGTTTGTACAGCGTTCCGTGAGTCACCAAAACGGTACTGGCTGAAAATCAGCGCTGCAGGTGACACCTCAGCATAATTCTGACCCAGCGTCCGATTTGCTACCGCGAGGACACACTCTGTGCTATTTCTGTCACATTGTTTTTTTTTTGTTTAATTTGTCTATTTGAGAATCTTCTCCTCTGTGTAGTGAATAAATGTTTTTCTTCTTCTTCATCGAAAAACTTGCTCTAAAAAGTAGCAACATTCGGATTATTGATATCGGGTCAGGTTAGAATAGAAGCTTCTTAAAATGTGGGGTCCTAATGAAAATAGGTCTCTCTCTCTCTCTCTCTCCTTTCCTGAAGATCAAGTGAACAGTTAAAAGGGTTTATGTCTAGTGTACTGTATTTATATAGGTTTATACCCTTTTTTAGTACAAATTAAATCTACTTATTCACTTGGACTCCAGAAATATGCCCCCTCCAAAATTCGCTAAGCGTTTCGTGGGTGGGATTTAGCAGCCTCATTAGGAAACCGCGGCTTACATCGCGCGGCTACAATGTATTGGAATTGAGGCACTTTACACCTAACTTCACAATAATTACGGGCATATTCGAAATTTAAATTACAGGTCGTTTGTCTCTTAATCCAATATAGAGTGTCTTTGAGCTCGAGGTTTTCAATGTACAGTCGAGAATTTAAATTTGGGACCTACCTTGGGTCCAAAGTCAATCTGACATTCTACAACAATAAGGTTGAGTTTCCTACAAGTTACAAATGACTTGACATCTCTCATGATATTGAAGACATCAAGCATATTTTTCTTGTAAATGGGTGACCAATTAACGTTCCTGATATTACGTATCGATTCTACTTCCCAAATTAGCTTTTGTATTACAAATTTAAAAAAGTTGGAAGCACGACGTCCATTTTTAGGGGAAGAATAATAAGCCAGATAAAAACGTCATAATATCGTCAATGTATGTTAGGTATATTGATAGAATATGAGCACTAGACAATACTTCTGCTTATAAAGATAGTTGCATACTTCCAACGCAGGCAAAAGCCAGTTACATGATATTATATTTAACTCGTGTCTTTTCCAAACGTGTGTATAAGAATCGTCACTAAGGTCACTTAATCGTCATTAACTGGCTCCGAGTGCAGCCATTTAAGACCGAAAAAAAAGTGACGAATTCAAAACATTCTTCATTTTTGAAGTCAGTCAGTTAGAGTGGCTACTCGCAAACGTGTCACAAAAATACCTTCATTTACGACCCAAAAAAGACCCAGACTCCGTAGGCATCAAATCGGCGTTTAAATATTTAATCAAGCAACTTTTCAATGTTAAAAATCTCCCCTATTATTGTCGTCGCTACTCGATAACGCTTTTATGTCCCCTTTGTGAAAAATGAAATAAAACGGAAATTTAAAGTTAAAATTGGCTTTGACGGATGACAGTGGAGGCTGACCCTTGATCGTCTTGTGCTCAAATATTCAGGAGGAGTCAACACTTGACGGGTTGTGTGTAGGGAGCCGACGATATGGCTTTTGAACAATGGGTACTTACCCTCATGAACCAATAGGCGGTATCTCAAATGCAATCGTAAAGCACGTTCAATCTTATCCCGTTAGTTGTGAGAATGCTTTTGCTTCAGGCGTTTTGACCAAGATATCACCAATTGTCGTAGCAGGGTAGAATATTAATCACATGAGCGTCGGTGGCCTAGGCTTAGGGTGTCAACTCGTGATCGTAAGGTACATGGCAAGTAGTAGTAGTAGAGTGTCAGACAGCTGCAAGAGAGGAATTTCAGGAAAAAATTCAAAGGGTTTCAAGGTCATGAAAGATGAGATGATTCTTCTCTTTACTTCGACCGTGTGGCGATTTTAGCTCCTTCGAATGTGTTGATCGTGTGCCATTGCGCAAACTATCTTTTAAGATATTTTATTTGCACAAAGCTAGTTAGTGAGTACCTATGTGTATCTTTACTCGTGTATCAATATCATATATGTGAAGTAATAATTTTTGACGTAACCTTGACATGTTTTATAGACTAAAATATCGGAGCAAAAGCAATCTTTGAATTTCACAAATATAGTATTTCACAAGACGTTATTAGGTATGAAAGACAGGGTATTGGTTAAAATTATTAAATTAAAATTAGTAAATTATCGTTTGCATACCTATTCTTGGTATTCTTGTAACACTTTATTTAATAGTCCATTCTAAAATCATCCCAAACGCACCATTTAGGATTGTAATTGTAATCACACTCGTGTTATATTTCAAACGTTTGACCCAATGCTACCAAATCTCCAAATTACATCTGTCACTTGTTTGAAAATCCGAACATATCTCGTCAAAAATCAAATATCCGTGCGAATACAGAGTTCGGGTTTGTCCAGTCTCCCTTGACCCCGGGAACCTGGTGATTCAATACATGGTATTAAAGCTGATAAGGGGTGAAGAGATCAAGTTAGATTGGACATTGTAGGCCCTAAAATAAGTCTCTGGAGACAAATTGTAATATTTGTGATCACACGATTCTGTTTTATTCACTTCACTCCCACGCTTACGCGCGCCACGCGGATTTCAGTTGGTAATGGATGAAACTAATCCTTAAGGAATAGTCCTTTGGCCATAGGGCCATTAACGACTACTGCGTCACTTTTTGTTTTATGACGCACGTACGGCTGTAAGACATAATTATAAAACTCCAGAATATTGTTACAAAAATCCAAATCACAACTTTGAATGATTCTAAGTGATGACTCAGAATTCTCGGTAACGGGTATGTGTATTTTATCTAATTTAGTTTAATTGAACGCTATATTCTGCTGGAATCATAATGTTTTCGGGATATCTTAAACAATCATTACGTAGGTCAGGTTAGGTTAGACTGGTGACTGCTAAAAATACTCATGCGGAGAGAAATGCTTTTCGATGAAATATGACAGCATCACAAAAAAAATATTAGACAGAAATGTATTCTTAAGAAAGTCGATGTCAAAGCTTATACACCGTCTGATCGATATTGTAACCAGTCACTTTCTTAATCGCTGATTCATCTTAGTTTTGATTCAAATAAACGAGAACCCACCAGGTAATAATTGCCGTTGCCCCAGCGAGTCCCTCAGACATATAATTTCCGGTTGTTCGCATTTGGCGAACGGCGTGTACTTGCATAGACATAACCTCGTGGCCAGGATCATCCATCAGCAACTTGCTCTTCAATATGGTCTTGTTGAGTCTGAAGTGCCGTACTATAGGAACACACCGGCGCCAGTTCTCGAAAATGGTCGCGCTACGCTCTATTGGGATCGATCTGTCAGTACGGACAGGACTATTGTCGCCAATAAGCCTGATATCGTGTTGACAGATCGATCTCAACGCCGGGCAGTGCTCGGCGACGTCACCATCCCGCATGACGAGAACCTCGTGAAGGAAGGACAAGCTCAGCAAGTACCTTGACTTGGCTTACGAGGCGACTGCCTGGTGGGATGTTGACTCGACGAACATTGTCCCGATAGTTGTTTCAGCAAACGGTCTATAGCGAAGAGTCTTGACTAACACCTCAAGAGACTCTCGCTAGATGGCTGGGTCAAGGGCCAGATACAGAAGGCAGTACTCCTCGACACGGCACGCATTGTGAGGAGGTTCCTCTCTCTGCAGCCCTAACCACCGGTAGCTTGAGCCCTGCCCCGCTGCCGGCGGCACTCGTAGGTTAGGTTTTTTATAATGTATATTTTTTGTATTAGTATTGTTATTTTACTTTTGTATTTAAATATTTATTGTATCACACCTAACTTATAGAAAATTTAATAAAAATCTGAATAAATAAAAAACAGGAGTCAATCTTGTACTAATTGACTTAGAACCAAACTCTAGTCCTCTAAGTTTCTGCTATTATAATTAGTGCCCAAAAACTGATACAACATTGCTCAAATGCATATCAAGTTCTCGTGCTCTTCACACAAATAGTTCTCATCACCAAAGACCAAACTTTGGGACCGCAAATCTCGTATTCAGGGTCACAATCAACTTACAAAATTCGCATTGAATAACATGCAATAAACCGACAAAGAAAACACCATTAATTACAATAAACAATACAAAACATAATTAAGCAAGCGACACACAACCCACTTTTTATTAGCTCATAAAGTCACCCCCCATGCAGCACTTTTTGCAATTGACAACAAGTGCGCGTTCATAAACTTTCCATCCGAACCACACAAAGCTTGAGGGTGAAACCCCTGGGGATCCCTAGCGTTAACTGGTTCTGGATATTGATTCTACAATACACGGTGAACACAACCCAGTAGACAAAGCAACAGGACTCGAAGCCAATAAAACTTTAGACAAGACTTACGCCCAAACGGATGTAGAAAGCGTAATTGCTGTAGCGCTTAACAAAGTCAATTCAGCTTCAACCCTAATACAAGGTACAAAGTCTGTGTTTAGAGAGTTTACTGGTGATGTATTTATGACGTTTGATAACGTGAAACCAAGGCGTGATTCCCATAATCTGTAATGCGTCGGTGAAGTGAATTTTGCACTTGCCTGTTTAGAAGCGTAGTCCATAAATGGATAACATCTTGTTCCATGGAGATATAAATTAGAAGGGATGATAGATGGAGGGTCCCGGAGGCCACGGTGATGTCTGCATTACACTTGCTTTCTCACGGTTCGATGGCTGGATTAAAAGTCAATGTGACGTGAAATTGTCTATGGTACTTGTTTTGTAAGTATTGGGTGGACAATTATTCCCATATGGCTAGATTTACGCCTTCTATTTAAATATTATATAGAGCAGTTTTAGTCATGAATTAGTTTTAGTGGATTTATAGCTTAAATTCAATATGATGTTTTTTTTTACAAATAGCGCGTCTTTCATAGGTAAAGTAAGAAAGAGAAAGAAAAAGAGCTCACTTATTAAACTTTGATTACTCATACTTAACAGAGTAATCTTTAGGCTGAAAATGCGTTGGCAACCGTAAGGATTAAGATGAAATGCTTCTATTTCACCGGTTGTCTCATCTCCATATCATACCAATGTAGGCTTTATGGGCGGTAGTTTTAAAAATTAAATGGATGTAACGGACTCTCAATGTCCTACCAGCACGAAAACCTATTTCTTAAATGACACCTCTTACCATCTCATCATATCATCATCTTATCATCTTAGTGACCATGTACAGTCAGCATCATAAATATAAATGCATTAACAAGGTATCAGAAATATATAGACAACCTTATTCCCCTGCAGTAGAGTCGTATTTACATATTTTTTAAAGTTTGACTGTGTCCATATTAGTAGACGTGACTGTACAGGGTGCGTCCGGATCTCTACGACCATCTTATGCTTTAACCTACTGCCAAGCCGCAGTGTACGAATTTTCATGTGTTACGGTGTATGGATAAGAAAACTTGTGAAATTACTAGCGTAAAAGAATTCCATCTTTCTTAGTCCTCTTTGGAGTCTTAACATTGCAGTCTTGAGATTGCAGTCATGACTTCAATTGTCTATGGGTCTCAGATCCCACTTACCATCAGGTGGCCTGTGTGTGAGCACAACACTTTCTCGTTGCCATAAAAAAAAACATATGGAGACTATAGAGAATTACCGAAAGTGGCCGCTAGATACTTTGCTCCTAACTATTCGACTGCACATAATAATAAAAGCTTAATAATTTAATAGGCATAAAACCTAACCCCATACCAGACAACGACGCGTCTGGCAAGTATTACTAGTCTATAGCCAAATCTAAACGTCGTATGTACACACGGGTGTTTAAGAATCATGCGCCCTTTTGGCATCGGTTGTATTATATTAGCGATTATGCGATCAACCCTCGTTTTTATTGTCATGCTTCTGTTGCGTTATATGCCCTTGTAATTTTAGGCTAGGGTTGCCACAAATTGAATTAAATGGTAAACTCATATAAATATTCGAATTATGTTTTTACACTGGTATGGATAAGAGTTAAAATATATGTTTTGAAAGTTTAACTATTACCAATTTACTATTGTTTACGTGGCTACTTCAAGTTAACAGATTTTTATATAGTTATAGGTCTGAGCAGGCAGCTTGCTGTCCAACTCCGATTTACTTTTGTATTTTTTTCCTATTTGTTAATTCATTAGAACAGTGTAGGTAATACAATAGAAACAGAGTAACAAATGATTTAACATCTAATTAATTACTAATTTTATAAATAGCGAGTATCAGTTTTTCCGTTTGTTACACATCTACACCTTCTACACCGTTAAAGAATGGTAGGTTTTTAATAAATGATGTATGGACATAGTTAACTGATTTATTGACTTAATTCGTCATACATTTTTACTTTTTCCTGTGTAGCTTTCTTATTTTTGTCTTTTTCAAAATAAATTGCTGATGTTTTTATTTTAGTCCCCCCTGCATTTGTTTTAATTTTAATCGATTTTAGATGAGTTAACTGGGCCATTATACATTTCGATGCCGAAAATATAAATTAAAATATCGTAGATATCTTGAGATAATTTTACAGCAATCCCACATTAATTCTCAACCAGATCTCACATTATATTGTAATTTGTAAATTTACCCAATTTTTTTTTTCTTTTTGTATATGAATCACGAATTGGCTGCTCAAATTACAACTTCGTTACCACTCTCCGCCTCCCCTTGCGAACAACGACCACGACGTGCGTTACTAGTCTCCTATAGCCTTTTTTTACCCAGCCCCACACAATATGGGATAAAACATTTGGAAAATTGTGTGTTTTTCTAGATTATCCAGTTCTGTTGAAAATTATGACTTTACGTTCACTTTAGGTGACGTTTTATTAGGCATCGAAAACTAGAATGTCCCATATCTACATAAGTATCTGAGAACTACTGTTTTTATTTTTGGCAACCCTACCCTAATTTCCCTCACGTGGCAGGGCTGTGCGTATACTTTAATTCGCTGTCACTCGCGCCACTGACAGCCCGTTCAACCGTTTTATCTGTTTGTTTGTTTGTTAGACAACAGATTGTTTTATTCGCAGAGTGCTCGAGTGACTCCGCTGTCAATTGTTTTGTTTGAGTCATTTGTTTTTTTTAGATATCGATGCAGGATTAGGCTGTGATGTATTTTTGAATTTAGCCGGCTTACAATTAGGCTTGTATAGATTTAGATTGAATTTTGTACAGTGAAGTAGGTAACTATTGGGGCCAATTCGAATCGTATTTTCCAGTTTAGATATCTGTAGGCACCTAGGTAAGAACCACACGCACGCGCACACATACAACGTCGTAATTGACGTTTATAAATTTAGACAGACAACGGAAAAAATAAAAAAAATAAAAAATAAAAACTCATCGTCAATAAATGTAGCAAGTTAGCAACGTAAAACTTTATTATTTATAAACTGTGATGATATAATAATATGTATAAATCGAGTTAACTTGACAAAGCGCATGGAACTAACCCCACGTAGCCACCGAAGCCTTGTGATAATCATAGAGTTATTTATCTAGTCAATGATGGCGTAAATAAAATAAAATAAATCTTATATGTTTATCAGTAGATAAATAACATAAAAGCATCTCCATAAATACAAGCCAATTACTTAACAAAACCGCCTGCAAAGATTCTATCACGCAACGGGATCGATTATAATTCGATCACAAACAAATAAATTTTATCACTGGACCAGTGTACGGTGACCCATCGCCCTTTTGTAATGTCAAAGGGCCGGAGCATCCTTGTAGATCTGATTATGTTGGATACATTAGTTAACCCTCAAAAGCGCGTTAAAACTCAATAGAGGGTCCAGCAATATGGATGGGGCAAAGACTATTGATGTACAGATGTGACATGATTTTTAAAAGAAAGATATTATGCCAATTCCGGTCGGGGGTGAAAAATAATATTTGTTCAGTCTCATTCGGCCAGTCTATGCTAAATTTATTTATTTCTTGCTTTCTTTCTTTTTTGGGAAACAAATAGGAAAAACAGCACAAGTATACAAGTAAGTAGACAATTCTAGAACTAATAACATTTTTGTTGCTCAGATAAGACTATAGAGTATCTTACAAAAAAGAGAATGAATTCAAAAGACAAGATAAAATAAAAATATTATAGAAGGTATTAATCAGATATTGTTTATATTTATTGTTATTATTTCTATGTTATTTCTTATTGCAAATATTGTAAGTCATGCACGCTCTGGCAAGGACTCTATTTCTTGCATATGCCGTACGCCCGGAGGGAATTGCAAATAATTGAGTGGAACGAGTTTGTCGATCACGACATCTAAGAGATATTTTTGAGAGAAGAAATGGACACTCAATATATTTTTTTAATAAAAATATTTGATCACTAATTTTACGACGCTTCTGTAGACGCGTTTATCTACTCTATAGCTCCCCCAAACTGTTGCAATAAGTTAATTGCCGGCGAAAGGGGAGGTTTATCGAGACCTCGTTAAGTGTGGTTTTGTTTCAGACCGTGGTTATTATAGTTAGAGCCTCTAGTCTAGGGTTGCCAAATGTTCGGCTTTAGTCGGAAATGTCCGGCGTTTTACAGTCGTGTCTGGACAAATATATACAAGTCCGACCTGAGCCTCGGGGCTTTTGGTCAACCCGCCCTGCCAAAAGATGCCGAATGAAAGCGCGCGCGCTCACGCGGACACCACAACCACCAACACCCACAACAGCCGCAGGCGGCTCGGGGTTGTCCCAATGTGATTAATAATAACACTAGCTTCTGCCCGTGACTTCGCCCGCGTGGATTTTGACTATCAATATTTTCCGGGATTTAAAGTAGCCTATGTGTTCCAGGGTATAAGCTATCTTCATTCCAAATATCATCAAATTTCATCCAGCCGTTGCAGCGCGAAGGAGTAATTTAAACTAACACACACACACACACACACACACACACACAAACTTTCACATTTATAATATTAGTAGGATATAAGTAAGAGTAGAGTGTCGCTATGTGTTTGAGTGTGTCTGTATGTCTCACTGTAGCTCCTAAACGGGTGAACGGATGCATTTTTATTTATTTGAGAACGTGTTTTGTTGTAGGCTTTTAGCTAGATTTCATCAAAATCGGTTAGGCCGTTTAAGAGATTAACAACTGCAAAAGAAGGGGTCACCATTATATCGGCGTTTTTTATCTATCTTATAGTTAGTTACACCAACGTGTCCGGCTTTCGGGTTAAATGTCCGGCCAAATATGAATCTGTGTCCGGCTTTTCTTATTTTGCCTGACAACCCTACTCTAGTCACTCTACCCTAGTCTAGTATAAGCGTTGCTTTGCCCAAGTACGGGATTTAGAATAATGGAATGCGAAAGGCTTTAGACTGGGACGTTAGGAATTAACGTTTCTTATGGTTATGATGATGATGGCACGATTTTTCATCATCATGATCATTTGTAATCTTAAGACAGCGATCTCAAGGCTGAGGTGCTGCTGTCTTGAAAACGGTTCAATGTCGAATGGTCAAACGAACGAAGTCATGCAATGAGTTTCAAGCCACCTAATTGAGAAGGCATGGCAACTTAATATCATTGGTTAAGTATAATTCGTCCATCGAGTTGTAAAGGGCAATCCCAAGATTACTCTTAAGTTAGATAATACAATACGTACCCACTTAAAATTGATTTTATGTACAATAAAGCGTTTAGACTTACTAACAAAAGTAGGATTTTTTTTTGGCATAGAGAAGGCAAACGAGCACACAGGCCACCTGATGGTAAGTGGAAACTGTGACACAGACATTCGCATTCACAAGACTGCAAATGCGTTGCCAACTGAGGACTAAGATGGAATGCCTCTATGCTAGTCATTACACCGGCTGTCTTATCCGCAAACCGGAACACAACAATGCTAATACTACTGTTTGGCGGTAGGTTAATGGATAAGATGGTGGTAGCGATCCGGATGAACCCTGCACAAGGTCCTACCACCCGGAATTGAATACTTAATGCTTAATACATAATAATAATGCTCATCTTGATTTGAAAACAATCAATCAACAATAACCCAATCGATACTTTTAATCTCAAAAACACGTAAATATAATTTAGTCGTTAGTCCATGAGCAACCCCGCGGGATTCGTATTGCTATTTAATCGAGTTAGCATTCAGGGGTCCTCATCGAGACCAGTTTGACGAATTAAAAGGGGGACGGTTATGATTGGGGGCCGTGTTATGCGAATAAGTGGGAATTATTTGCGAGGGACAATTCATAGAGTTAAGTAAGATGTAAAGACAATATGAAAAATGTGGAATATGTTTTATTTATTTTATTTTTTTTATTTATTATAAATATAAAAGTGTTATAAGAGTTTATAAAAGTTTGTCCCCTTAAACCACGCAGGGTTTGTGAGGGGGCAGAGCTGCTGGTTTAACTAATCACATAAATTAACACATTACTAAAAGCTAAGCTAATTTAATTGTGACATAAAGTAATTCTTAAGCTTAAATTTAAGATTCGTTTCTTTAATTTCGTTTCGTAGCTTTAAGCCTAGGGCGTTAATAAGACGAGGAACTAGGTTAGCGCTGGTTCTTTGCCCGTAGGAATTATTAGAACTTCCAGTAGTTAGCTTCTTCTGCGTGACCTGGCGAGTAACTATGCGGCTTAAACGTACTTTTTGATGAGTATTGTCAAAAAATTGTTCCTTTAGTAGGTTGTATTTTATTTTTAAGTGAATAGGGAGGACGTTACAGTATTTGAACAATTTCATATCATCCTTATAGTACTTTGCCTTGATTGTAGGATTAACTATTACTTTCAACAAACGCAGTTGGAGGCGGTAAATGTCATCAAGGTAAGACTTATAGGTTCTGCCATAGCTGGTCAAACCGTATGACATCGCCGCATCCGCAATCGCATCCGCAATCGCATGTGAAGTCATTGTCTACCAAAAGTGGTTTTTTTTACACATATAGGGGAATCGACTAAAAGTCATACAAAACACAAAGTTGGCCAATTAACTACCAAAAAAAGTGGATATTCCAGAATTTCTAATTAACGAGTAAATGTATTTTATTTATTATTGGGGGGGTTTATATGGGCCTTGAGTGCCACTTTGACCATTGCTGATATTTTGTGGCAGCTCTTTGTTTAGAGCTGACGGCAAAGTCCCGTTGCGTCCAGGAATTTCCAGATGCTTTCGGCAGTGAGGAGTTGAATCTCTTGTGGGTCCATGATAAGTCGCTCTAAGTAGATACTTCTTTTGCACATTAGTGGTCCGCAAGAACAGAGGATATGCATTGCTGTCTTCACTGTCTCCTGTAAGAAACTTCATGTCGCGTCTTGTTTCATACCCATTAGAAACAGATGTTTGTTCAGCTTGCAGTGGCGAGTTAGGATCCTGGTCACTGCGCAAGTCTTTTCTCTTTTGAGTCGTAGGATCTCTTTTGCTTTTGAACCCTTTAATTAGTGATTTCGAGTGATTTTGTCCTTTTGTGGACTTCCGCAGCTCGATCGACCTAGATTTATATAGGTCGCTTAGCAGGGAAAAGTTTTTTCGTTTTGTGATGCCATAAAACGGCTCCGGGTCGACCAGGGGGTTGTCAGCACCGTACCTAGCCAGTTCGTCTGCAATTTCGTTTCCATCAATGTTGGAGTGCCCTGGTACCCATCTAAGCATTAATTTATTGGAGTTTCCTAGGACATTTAGTTTTCTTTGCAGTTTTGGATTAGTTTAGAGTTTATTTCTAGGTTCTCCTTACGGTTGATTTCCGCGCATTTGGTAATGGCGAAGATTTCTGCTTTGTAGATTGAGGCCTCCGTACCCATGTTGACGCTAACTTTGAGTCTTGGTATCTCGCCGTAGATACCGCATCGTTCCTTTTTTTGAAACCATGTGTATACCAAATGTGGCAACCCTCTTTGTACTCCAACTGGCCTTTCAGCCATTCGTCTCTGGAGGGTATCTCCACTGCGTATAGTTTCCTAAAGTTATAGGTATTCAGTATGCGTGTCATCTATTGGCATGCATAAGGTTTTATGTTTAAACACCGATGCCATGAGCTTGGTCAGTGCTTGAGAGCTCAATTTTTTCTGTATTCTGTATATGCACTACTCAGCCTCTTTTTGCACTTGTAGATGCAGTGGTGTTAGGTCTATAAAGTAAGTAAATGTATTTTCGGTAAATATAATCTAAATGGCTTGATGTAAACATCTTCTTATCTTTATCTTTAACTACCTGATGCTACGTAGTTTTAAGGAAATGTAAGATAATCAATTTCCATATTAAAGTTTTGAATTACTTTTCGTTTGATCTTTACCTCTCTTTCACTCACTTCAAGCCCTTATGCTAGTTTTACCGACTTTACCCGAAACTCAAAGACTTACAAAATAAAATACTGCAAAGCTTTAATGTAATAGGTAAATAAACTGACTTTATTTCACACATCGAACAGAAACAGCACCGCATAATAAATTATTGTTAATAATTAGCAGCAAACAGCAACGCTCATTATGATTTAATTAATGATACGTGACGTCACTATCATCGCCGGGTACTTAATGACGGTTCCGACGTCATTACCGGGTACGTAATTAGTGCGGTACAGTCCGGATGAGGCCCATGGCGTGAGTTACAACTTGTATGTACTCGATTTATTATTTCAATTTCAACTATATGTACATCAATTTGTGGCAAGAAATCCTTTATTATCAAGTTTCTGCTGGTATCCTAAAAAAGAAAAGATAAATAAGAGAACTTTTTTTTAAACATTTAGTTACACTAAGAACTTAAAACTGCGCTAGGACTTTCTCTATCTGATATTCAGATTAATCGAATAATACCTACTTACGTATGAAGCTTAATAAATAAATCCGATAAAAAAACTAGGGCCCATCTGACTTTAAAATTGAGTGCCATTAGGTCATAGAGTTTAGAACTACAAAAAACTAAGCTTGAATGGAACCATACCTTTGACAGCAAAAAAAATACAAATATACCACAAAAAAATCCTGGCTTACTACAGGTTTAAGAAAATCTTGTAAACATAAACGCCAACTAAAGATATTTGTTTCTCATACCGATGACTTAACACTAAACAACTACTACAAAAAATATGAAAAGTTATTAAAACGTCTAGTAAATAAATCAAAAAAGCTGCAATATATAAACAGAATAAAACAATCTAACAATATAGTAAAGACAATGTGGCAAGTAATAAAAGAAAACACCAATAAATTACCAAAACGAATATTTAAAAACATATCTCTAATTTTTAATAAAAAATCGGTAGAAAACCCCAAAATTATAGCAAACATTTTTAACAATCATTTTAGGTCTTTCGGGGAAAATAATAACCAAGCTCTTGGCGAACCAGTCATCGATCGCCCTATAAACTCGTTCTTTTTGAGCCCTGTTAGCGAGCGAGAAGTATATAAGACTATACATAGTTTGAAAAATAAGAAAAGCTTTGGGCACGATGAGCTTCCACCTTTCCTTATAAAGAAGTGCGTAAAAGAATTGACTACACCCCTTACATTATTAATCAACCAATCTTTTAATGAAGGCATAGTACCAAACTCACTAAAAATATCGAGCATTAAACCCATCCATAAGAAAGGTAGCACAAGTAGTCCTAACCAATACCGACCTATAGCCCTACTACCAACCATTGCTAAAATAATCGAAATTACTGTCTCAAATAAACTGTATTCCTTTTGTGAAAAGTTCAATATATTTAGCGAAAGTCAAAATGGCTTTAGAAAGAACAAATCAACAGCATTGGCTTTATTCAAATACATCAATGAAACACTTAATATAATAAATAATAAAAATTACGCAATCGGAATTTTACTTGACATGAGCAAGGCCTACGACAAAGTGTCCTACAAGATATTATTATCAAAATTATATGGTATAGGAGTCAGGGGTATGGCACATAAATGGTTTCAATCATACCTATCTGACCGCGAACAATATGTCCAGATAGAATTCCATAATCCCCACACAAGACTGATACAAAACGTAAAATCTAACAGAACATCTATGTTGGGTTCCATTCCTCAGGGTAGTGCTCTTGGTTGTTTGCTATTTCTCATTTACATTAATGACCTGCCTAAAGTACTCGATGTACCCTGCGTCCTTTTTGCAGATGACATCTCAATTGTATTCCCGCTAGAAGATGAGAAAACTCTAAATACTCAGCTTAACAACATTCTTAATAAAGTAACAAATTGGCTAAAACTTCACAACTTGGAATTAAATATTGATAAAACCAAACTAATGCAATTCAGGCCTCACCAAAAACGTAGTCTCAGTATTGGTTTCTCCTATAACAACACAGCCCTCGAATGCATTAAAACGTCAAAATTACTAGGCCTGGAAATCGATACCAACATAAATTGGAAGGCACACATTCAAAAAATAATATCTAAATTAAGTAGCTTCACCTACGCCCTTCTGGAGTTAAAAAAAAGTACAAACCTTAAAACTGCTCTGAGTGCATACTACGCGTATGCTGACGCATGGCTCCGCTACGGGGTAATATTATGGGGAAACAGTACCGATGTTAACGAACTATTTATATGCCAAAAAAAGTGCATAAGAATACTGGCTAACATCAAGCAGACTGAAAGCTGCAAAACACATTTCCGCACCTTAAATATACTCACACTGCCGTCCATTTACATTTTAGAGATTTGTAAATTTGTAAGGAAACACCGACATCTTTTTCCCAATGAGCAACAACCAAAAAATCTACGTCCCAGACATAAAATACCTTTACCACCTTCAAAGTTAAAAATGCATAGTTCTGGCCCTTATGCTATGAGCATAAAAGTTTATAACCATATCCAGAAAAATTTAAAAAACGATGTTAATAACAACACTTTTAATAAAAAAATTACAGCTTACTTACTCCATAAGAGCTTTTATACGTTGCAAGACTTTTTTGATGACAAAGACGAAATAATTTAAAATACCTGCTTAAGTTTAATTTAATTTAATTCAATTTAATTCACAACCTAGTACCTAGTTCCTAATAGAATGTATGAAATTTATATTTTAGCTTGTTTATTTAAGTATATTAATGTAAAATTGAATTTTAGTACGTAAGTAACAATATGCGGTGCCCTGCAGGGTTACATGGCTGAACTTTATACTATGTAGAATAACAACTCTCTGTACCTACCCGTGTAAAGCAATGAATAAATATGAAATATGAAATATGAAATATGAAATATGGCAATTTAGTATTTCTAATGTCTTCTTGTTAGCACTACCATAAGCGGGATAACTAGTATAAATATAAGCCACTCCTGCTATTGATAACGCCTCAATTATATCGAATATGTTTATTTTACTAGCACATGATGCACACGGCACAGAGGGCCCTGCCAAGACGCATTACGCTCACTATCGTTTCTATTCGTTTCGTTTTTGACCAATCACGTCCCTGGTAGATCACGTGGCTTTTCGTATCACGCAATCTACCAGTGACGCGATTGGTTTAAAAACGAAACGTATAGAAACGTCTCAGGCCCGTAGACCAAAGAGAAAGAGAGGGGCAAGAGTCAAAGGAACGCATAGCTGCGTTCCGTTTCATACATCACAGTATTTACACACACTTGTTAATGTAACGATAAATAAATATCATACGTTATATTTTTTATGGGCTATAGCTTAAAAAAGGGGTTTTTTAGGGGTTAAGGACTCTCGGTCTTCCAGGTACATTTTAATAATAAGTTAATATGTTTAAGCATAATTTTGCAAAATCAAGATGGCGTCCGGAACACGCCGTTATCGGTGTATTGACAGCGAATTAATTGGACTAATAATGCCGCATGTCTAACTGATTAATTAGCAAGGGAAACGCATTTAAACAAGTTATAGTTAACAGTATAATTTACAATCGACGACGTGCAGAATTATAGTTATAATGCTAAATAAATTCAAATGCATTTAAATTGAAGTTTTGGACATTTAATTTAAAAAACATTATGATAACTTGACAGCAATAGCAGGTGACCACAATAAATTTAGAGATAAAGTGAAATAATGCCTGTAAATAATGATTATATTAAGTGGCCCTTATCTCTTATTATAATTCAGTGAAACGTAAGATGAAGTAACGCTGTCATTTTAACGTTTCATACTCGGGCAAAGATACTCTGCCAATTAACACATTAACTGCGCACGTCCTCAATATTTCATGCCTAAATTAGGTTAGTTTAATTAAATTGGAAAGATTCTAAAAATCAATAGCGCTAATCGAGTCGCCCGCTGGACTACGGCACGCGCCAAAATTACGATGTAATTCGCGAGGATCATCTGCCCCCCTCCCGTACCGTGAGTCACAATTGCCGTACTCGACTCGTTAGCATTCGGGAGAGAGCATTCGACTCGTTAGCGAGTACGGTAATTGTAAATCATGGTAAGGGTACAGTGCTTTTGTTAATAGAGCAGTTAAAAGCGAATGCTTCGGGCTCCGCGCCAGAGGATGAGAACAAAATAGGGTAAAGTCACCAGTGGTCAGCCAGAGACCTGTTGTCGGCCTCTGCCTATACTTTGTATGAGTGGGAAGAGTACGCAAGACATATTTTCAACTCTTCGCACTCATATAAGGTTGACTACTGGTATCTGGCTGACAACTGGTGCCTTTACCCTACTGAGGGTCCAGCTCTTTGTCGTATAATGCTGCCTAATTGAGAATGCACGCGATTATGCGTTTTGTACGCTCTGACGGGCCTACTTAAACTCGCCGGTGAAAACTGTAATTTTAGACAGGCAAGCACGATAAAATAAGTTTTTTTTGCGAAATAGTGTCATGTTAATTAACATAATAGGTAACTTGGTGTTTGATCAAAAGTCAAAAGAACTATTTTAACAGTTTATGTATGTGATCGAAAATCATATAGTCCACTCTAGTTTCTAAACTTTTGCAATTATTTAAGTAAATGGGATGCCATACTATGGTTCGTTAAGAACGTGCGAGTATAACAAACTGTGTAAAATATGTAAGGTGCGTCACATTAGTCATTATTCGCACTTTAGAACTTTTTTCCCATCAGGATACATCTAGCTGTCTTTTGGTGTCCTCTACCACTTATGGCTGCAACCAGTATTAAAACTCACGTTCGGTCTCATATCCCACTAACGATCTGTATGTGCCCTTTGCTCGCCTACCTCCTCCATGCATAAAAATTGATACGAAAGGCATCTTTCATTTTGCTAAGAGCTTGAATGTAAGAAAACGATAGCTATTTTCCTGCCATAGAGAATAACTGTCTATAATTGTACCTAGATTGAATATCAGGAACATCAGATCTGTTAGCCAATATCGAATAGAGTCTACTACTGTTGCTGACTTTGACGCAAACGCGTTATAGTGCCAAATTTAATACAGCTATTAATACGACCACTATGGATAATTACTTTACGCTACGCATCGTTCGCAGCGGCGGGGGGGTTAACGCGATTCTTGAACGACGATTATGGCAATGACGCAATATGCCCTTTGTTTTTATTGGTATTTAAAAACGTTCATGTTTTAACGCTATAACTGTAGTCAATATAATTTGAACTATAGTTTAGATCAATTACAAGTTAAATTAACTATGATGGTGATGATGATTTTTCTCCTTTGGTTCCTTTGATTACGAGTATTATACCCAAGATTAGCAATCACACTTTGTCTCTTCAGTAACTTTTATTGAATTTCACTTAATCGATTAAAGTCAAAGTCAAAGTCAAAGTTCTTTATTCTTCAATTTAGGCATAATATAATGCACCTATGAATGTCAAAAAGCATTACCACTTTTGTATTGTTTCATCGAATTTAATGTCATCGAATGCTAATTACTGCTGTAACCATGATGTTTCCAGGATATCTCAAACATTAATTACATAGGTCAAGTTAAGTTAGACTTTGACAACCCAAAACAAAAACTCAAGCTGCGAGAAATGCCTTTCGATGAAGTGAAAACTCTGCGAAATGATACGTTCGTTGAAACGTGTTTCTATAACATGATAGGTACACGTATTGTTATCGTATTGTTTTTAATCCAGCCTTTATTACTGTCCAGAAAATAAGAGCTATCATAGCGTTGACAATACGATAGCATGTCAAAAGCCACACCTTTCTAGTTCTCGCGAGGCAAAACAGCTTTGAATTCCAACTCGCATCCATCATCATCACCATCACCACCACCATCATCATCATCACCACCATCATCACCACCACCACCATCATCATCATCATCATCATCATCATCATTCGTGGTCAGAGCAACTTTTTCTTCTAAACATACCTATCAGCTGTCATCTCAGTATTCACTCCCTTACTGCTGCTAAGTGCTCTCCCTAACTGCACCCCATTGCCGATAATTTTGAGCATTATTTCTTTGACCCATTGATCTCTTTCCTTCTCAACTATGCCCACGAGTGCAATTGCATTTTCTACAATGTAGAATTCACTCTCTCTCTCTTAATTAAAGAAATTGTTCATTGCATCAAGCGTACGAAACTATGCAATCATTAAACATTATTTTCAAAGTGTTCCTAAATATTTTTGTGTAAACTTATTTTTGTTCTTACCTATACAAAATATTTAGACGATAGGAAGTCAAGCTGAATGTTATGAGGTCTTACTCCAATAACTCCCAAACCAAATCCCACACCGCATTTCGAAGATCATAGATTCTTATAAAATCGGGTTCCGTAAAATGCACAGAACCCACGTACGGAACCAATCGAAATCACTGCAACGGTTCTCTATCAATGTTTCATTCGGAACATCATGCGAATATCAAGCGTGGATGTCTGACGTAAGGGAGAGGATTCACTGGAGGGGTATAACAATAATAATTCTGCTCGTGCTTTTGTCAAAATATTTTATGATTTTGACTTTGAATTTTTGTTTTGAGCAACAAGGCTCATAATTACAAATACCTAATAGACCAACATATATGACTATATGAAACTTAAAACTAACACTGAGGTGACAGAACAGCGTAGTTCTGCTTTGAATGCTGCTCCTGCTCCCCAAAATTGGCGTCATGGTCGCTGCTGATAATGTTTACTATGTACGAGTAGCATGTGTATTATAAAGTATGTGAAATATTTTTTTAAATGAATAACCTATACATTATGCAATAATTATAAATCGGTATCAAGACGATCTTAAAAGGATGTGTAAAAGGCATTATCTGGAGGTAAAGTCGAAAGAAAGAGGGAGGATAGACCCAGAATTAATTGCTTTGACCAAGTAAAAGGACCAATAAAATTGTGTCGTGTTTGGACAGAAATTAAAATTTCTGGCGAAGAAAAGTGAAAGTGGCTATTTCTTCATTATGAGTCTCTACCATACAAAAACCTAAACCATACAAAAACCCTTTCTTGTGCACCATACGGAAACATATAAGTGCATACTTTTATTTCAAACTTTAACCTATTTTTTATTGTTAAAATTATACTTAAGTTCTTCACCACTTTGAAATGTTTAAAATTCAAACACATTTTTTTGACCTTAACTCATAACGAACCATCAATCAAAAACTTCCACAGTCTATCCTCACCTTTACACATATCCGTCCACAAAGTATGGTCACCGCAACATCGTAAATGTCCCCTTCAGATTACATAACAATAACAAAGGGGTTTAGTAGGGTGTGCACACGTTCGCGCAAGCTGGTCACGTTCCTGATACTCTTGGAAGGAGCTTGGGAGTAAGCGGATTTGATACTTGAGAATGATTTGCTTGAGCAAATAAAAACTGAAAATGCGGTAGTATTTAAGTATTAGATGTTTGATGAGTTGATGACAAAGTTTTGGGAAATTTTAATTACCAAATATTGGACAATGGATTCTATCTAGAACAAATGGTGCTAACGGTAACACAGGTTCTACCTCTGATTGTAGTTGTCCCAAATTCTTAGATACATGTTCTGCTTTCAAAAACCTCTTAAATTATATTTAAAGTATAATTAACCACTACAAATTTAAAAGTATAAACCGCAAGCTTTCCATCAATGCAATCCATCCATGTCCTATTTCATACGGCGTCTAAAACAATACCAAGTTTTGAATATAAACCAGTTAAACTGCTATTTGTCACGCAAAATACAGAGTTAAATTTTTATATCGACTAAATAAACCGCAAGAATAAGACGTTACTTGTAAAACTAGCAAATAAATGTCAAGTATCAAGCCAGACTAGTCACGCTACAACAAAATGGAAGATCTCATAAAAATTATATCACACAGTTGTATTTACGTGTGTCATATCGAACGTATTTTCAAAGCAATCTTGGGTCCAATATAGAATCTAATAATAATGTTATAGACTTGTGGTTATCGTCTGTGGAACCGTCTCTGCCGAGTAATTTTAAAAGTAGATGGCATAGACTTCTCTCATATGTGACAGCGAAAAGATTGTGAAACCCAACTATAATCTTGAGACTTAAGTAAATACCAGTGATAACCATAGACTTATTTCTCTTATAAGTTTAAATATAATTCATATAATAGAGGTTGTTAAAACAAGGAGTGAAGGCCATTATTAAAGTATAATAATAATAAATTAAAGCTTTATGGCTCAGCGTTGGCATTGCCGTGAACAGCAGCTGCAGCAGTGAACGTGTTTTCAACTGAGATGATGATGACAATATAATTATAAAAGTTAACAAACCCATAATCAATCATTCATTTTACCATCATTTATGTATAACTGGTCTCTTCAACGTAAGCACCAACCTACGACTGGTTTTTGTATGACCAGTTGGTTGGCCGGTAGAGCAAGGCACTAAGTCCTCCATTTGTACTTTACTTTCATTTTGCAATAAAGTTCAAATAATTAATCTGAGTCACACAGGGCGCCACTTAACATAACGCCATGGCGAACCACGGCGCGGATGGAAAAATACCCTAAACCGAAAACACACATATTTGCGGGTGGTAGGACCTTGTGCAGGGTCCGTCCGGATCGCTACCACCATCTTATCCATTAACCTACCGCCAAACAGCAGTGTTCGCATTGTTGTGTTCCGGTTTGGGGATAAGACACCCGGTGTAATGACTAGCATAGAGGCATTCCATTTTGGTCCTCAGGGTTGGCAACGCATTTGCAGTCTTAGGTTTGCAGTCTTGTGAATGTCTATGGGTCACAGTTTCCACTTACCATCAGGTGGCCTGTGCGCTCGTTTGCCATCTCTATGCCATAAAAAAAAAAACATATACTGTAGCAAAGCCAGGGCGGGTCGCTAAGAGCTCATAAATTTAGATGTTATTAACAAACCTTATAAGCAGCCTCATACTTCAAAACAGCGGTTGTACCTTTAATTACAACCTCTAAAAGTAAATCTTGGACGTCAACCACACGTTAACATTCGTTTAATATCGTCGATTAATTATCGCTTTGTACCGCCGTTATCAGGCTCTGGGACTTAAAAGGTTTTAGGACTTTCGTTCGTGCGCGAGCGCACACAAATCACTCGAGATTAAATTGCTAGCGACGATTGGCGGTGGGGTTCCGTGCGACTTAGGTATGGAATACGTACTAGACGATTGTAGTTGACGTTGGTAATATGAACGAGACTTAATTTGTGTAAACATAAAGAGGAACAAAGAAATATGCACAGAAAACATGTAGTCACGTACAAAAAGAAGAAATTAAAATTGTGGAATAGTTTATTTTAAATACACTCTGCAAAAAAAACGGGTCAGTGTGCGGTTTTCATACTAAAGAGGCTATTTCGAAGCCTTGGTTCCTCGCCAGGGAATGCTTTTAGTGAAATCTGATGATGAATACCCCAAGCATCGATACAGGACTTCCAGAGTGCCTAGGATACCCGACTGAAAGAATCTGCGGTTAACGCCGGAATTTTGGATGTTCAGAAAAACACCTAGAATGGCCATAAAATGTAAGGAATTCCAAGCGCTGGCCCAAACTCTCCCACTGTGGTGTGAACTGATTGTGCGATCAGTTAGGTATCTTAATAACTTTTGACCTCCTCTATTGAACCTCGGAGTATCCACCATTAAACCGCACTCAAAACAACCCCTGACGAGGAACCAAGGCTTCAAAATAGTCTCGTTTGTATGAAAAACGCACTCTGACCCGGTATTTTTGCTCCTGAGTGTACATAAAGTAAAGCACTCGCCTAATAAGACGTTGGATATATTACGTAAGATATTGAGTAGTTGGATCGCGCAGAGGCGACGCTAATCTGGGAAAACTGATTGTCGTTAGGAACACCGGAAGCAAAAGATCGCGCGGTCGTTTACCAACAAGATGGACCGATCAAGTGAAAGAATTGTCATCCCCCAAATTCTACACCATTGTAAGAGACGCGCTGGACCGAAACCGGTGGAGGCAGATCATGCGCTCCAGATGCCCTGATGCTGACCACGATCCACAGATATAAGGGACCGACCCGAGAGAGAGTTGAATCAGAAAAGAACGGTTGATATTATAAACTTTTGCCAACTAAAACTAGCTGGTTTTGGTATAATTTTAATGACTTCCTAAATTCTAAATTTAAAAACCTTAACCTGTTACTAATCAACCCTTCTTTGCTTTTTCTTGCCCGAGTTTGGCATGCCAAAACAGTCTGCTTCTGTTGTTAGTTTCACAGACCGAAAGTTGAAAAAGTTATATAGTTTGTTTTATCACGCTCAAATTGAAGAGCACATAACACACACCACACGAGGTTAGCTTGATGTTAGTTAGATGGTCTGTAAATAAATAATAATAAATGTTGAATTCGCTAAAATTACTTGAAAAAATCAACATACGAAAGAAACACCATAGGACCTAGTACTCTCCCCTGAGTAACACCAATGATTCCAACCACAGTGATGTTTGGATTGTGATAAATGATTCACAATTCAGAGTAGCTCCGCAACACAAAGCTTGAGTTCTTTAAAATATGATCAATTCGTTAAGAGTTTATTACTAAAACGATCTGTAAGTTGATCGTCACTCATTATTTTGAACTAACCTTGGATACTTTTAAAATCGATTTATTCTGTATGCCATCAATATGCCGTATATAAGGTACTACAATTGACGATGCTAGTCTAGTAGAGACCCTACTTGCAAAGCTAGCGGCTTCGGGTTCGGGTTCGATCCTTGGTAAGAGCTTATTAATCCACAAAACCGATTAAAAAGCTTTTTCCAGATCTCTTACTTTAAATGACCTTCTGCTGAAGTTTCCCGCGGCGCTTCCTCTCCGCAATGATAGTCTCTTCCGAAGCGCTAGTAAATTCACTCCAAATACCGACGTTACCGAGCCCTTATGTGGCCAATTCACTGATGCTTGGTTCCTATATTCAAGAAACGAATCGTTTTCCTCACTGGCCGCAGCGTTGCCATTTGCTACGTACAAAATGTGTCAAATTTTATGTGAAAAGGCATGAATAAATATTTTGAATTTTGAATTTCGAATAACCGGCGCATTACACTGTCGTAAGTTTTTCTGGGTCATAAAATCGAAAAAGGCCAAGTTCCTGCGGATCCCAGACACCCGAACGGTGAAAAAACCCGATAAAGAACCGAAAGGTAAACACTGGACACGTATTGGGCTAAATATAAATGTCTCGGCGACGGCGATAGCGAGGAATGTTAAAAGCTATTTAATATTATGTTGTGTTCAAACTTTATTACTGCGGCGCGGGCTGTGCGAAGGAAAGTACTGGAAGGTGATTCTCTTAAACATCTCGTTCTTGAACTCGGTGCACTAAATATTAAGTGGCAAGTTGAAGTTGTCCCGTTAGAGCTTAAAAACCACATTAACGGGCGTGTATTCTCAACCTACCCGCTTACCGCTCGTAAGATTTCGCTTATCGTTTTTAATGAATCAGATGTTTGATATAATTACCAAATTTCCTATTCTGTAATTAAGGCAACCACTGAAAGGCAAGACATGTCACATTTTGCTCACCTAAACGAAACTTAAGGAATAATTTGAACTTGAATCAAGTTTACTGGTTTGCCTAAGATCCTGAGCTTATCTGTGCATTATCTTCGCATAAATACGTTGACGGGTAAATATTGACCTGTATAACTTAATAAATTAAAAAATAAAAACTGATCAATTGTGCGTAGCATATAATTACTTGGGGGTTCGTTCGTTAAATAAGTAAGGTTAGGTTGGACTTTTGACCACATAAAATTGTAAAGTATTGTGTTGGGGGAAGTATGACCATTTTTTAATACAATAGTGAACCAATTATTTGTCAATAATTGTTTTATAAAGTATTTGGCGAATGTCGTAAAAAAACAACTCTACTTAGATTTTGTCATCAAATTTCGGCCTTTGTGATAAACCATTAGCGATGAAAACTATTTATCACAAATTAAGAGAACAAAATAATTTAATATTTATTCTTCGCCAGTACTTTCGTGGCAAGATACCACCGACTATAGTTTACACGACGAAGGCATTTAAATGAAAGCGCGATAAGGCGGTATTAATGAGACGGCTGGATGTTCTACACGCATGTTAGGACTTGGCGCTGGCTCTACCCGCCCACCTCGACGAACAGGAATATTCACATTTTATGAGTCCAATCAACAAAGTTTTTGTTCGAAGGGAATTACGCAGAATTTTCATTTCATCGAAAGAAGTTTCACGCCGCATGAGTTTTTTTTAGTAGTCATACGTAATAGGTAATGTTTAAGATCATTATTCTGAAAACATTATGGTTTGGAAACTAGCGTTCGTTGAAATGAAATTCGATGACAAACAATGAAGTGAAATTCGATAAATTATTAGTTTTGTGTAAAGGGGGCTAAGAACTCCAAACCCACCCCTCCTTAGGTGAGGTTCTGTAATGTGGGGTGCATGGCCTGTCTATAATCAGATTAAAGGAGATAGATACCTTCTTTGGCACCGCATGGAGATTAATAGAATATGTGAACTTTGAGGCAATGGACATTTTTAATTTTAATTTTGCAAGTGCGTTGTGAGCCTATAGTCGAGTCGTTTTTTTTTTCTTCTTTGCCCCGCTGCGACTTGGGCAGCTACTACCGCGGGAATATGGCGTTTCCACAATGAAGTGATTCGCCAGTGTCAAGTATATACATATAAGTATAAATCAATATAGCAATAAAACACAATCAACGGTGGCAACGTTGTACGGTGATATGTAGGACAGAGGCCAAGATAGTTTTAACCTCTGTACCACTGCGAGTCCACTTGAAACGAGAAGTAAGATGCCAGGATACACGAAATAAGTCCAAGTATTCTATCACTGTGCAACACAAAGGCATTAAAAGTACAAATCACTAACAAAAAAGAACTTTGAACACCTAAATACACAAAACTAAAACAAATGACACATCCGCCATCTTTTGACGTTGCAAATGGCCAGTCGAGTCGCTGAGACCAGGCCCAAAGTGACATCTGTCAGTGTCAACCCTATTCTATTTTAATTTTAATCAATGGCTTTTTCTCCTGGGGGCCTAATATCGCGTAACAAAACGTTGATAAAACATCCGTCACTTTCTGACACGTACACTATGAGAGTGACGGATGCTTTATCCAGGCTTTAACTAGGCCCGCTGTTGACGTGTATTTTGCCACTGTCAAGTTATTTATAGACACTCCCGTGGACTTATTATTAGTGAAATAATTATATGGGTATCACACACAAAAACGCATAAGAGAGTATTTTCTCTCGTGGTCTAAACAGAGCATATGGGGTTTGCTCCACGCGCTTCTGCCAAGTATAGCTATCAGCTTAGTATAAAATATATTTGACGCATATTTGAGGTTATATGTTGTAGTGCGTTGATAGCTGTCAAATCTAGCTTTTGATGAACTGAGAGGGATATCAGACAGCGAACTGTTAGTCTGTGGTACCGCCTGTACTCGTATGACAGATTAAAATACTTGTTTTTGTAATTGTATATTTTGGAAAAAGGGTCTAAGAATGTAAAAAAAATAAAGTGAGATGTTTTCAGGAAATGGGATTTCATATGTGCATTCCAACCCGTTCATTCATAAACCCATTAGGTACCAACCTATTTTAGTTAGCATATAGAAGAAGGTACCACCTCTTTTTTTGGATAAGATACTTATTTAAAAAACCCTTGTCGGAAAATACGTCGCTATTCAAATGGGAATAAGACATTTTTTTTAAACAACGAGTTCGTAGTTCCATACGGCATGATTCTTTATAAAAACTGACGAGTAGATAGCAGGTCTTTTTAAAAAGCTACAAGTCAAATTACGTCACAAACAAAGTGAAAATCCAATACAACTTATTTAAGTTTACAATAGCAAGTACTTTATCGAGTTATGACCGTTTTCTTCGCGGCTTTACGAACAAAACATTACAATCGCAGGCGCACGAGTTTATTCGCCTGTCGCCAGTAAATCGGATCGTCGGAATAAAGTCGTCACGATATCGTATCGCAGTCGTCGGGTCGAGGATGGACGAGCGTTGTGTTGTAGGGTAGCGGTGTACCGAGCCTAATATTTGTTATTGCCTAAAATATATATTATTGCAATACTTTTGTTCTGCTCTCGCTTAGCTAAAAATAATGCAAAATTAAAGAAAATCAAAGTAATAATAAAAGGATCTTGAACGTTTTTACAAGCACATTTATCCGATTTTCGTAGGAAGTTTCGTACCCTAAAAGGAAAAAAATATTACCCCTAATAGGACCACTCGCATGTCTGTCTGTCCGTGTGTCTGTCACAGTCAATTTGCTTCGAAAGTACTGAACCGATTGAGTTGAAATTTGGTACACATACGGAAGTCATTCATTTATTAAAGAATGATGGGCAAATTGGCCCATATAACCAATACAAATCTCATGTATAGGTACCACGTGAAAGCTAGTTACCTAAGCATCATTTTCTAATATGGGGACAAACTACAAAAACCCCGGAGAAGAGAGTTATCAGCCTTCAAATGTTCACACACACAACGTTTATTACTACACTAGCTGTGCCCCGCATGCGTTGCAATGCTATTTCCCGTATATCCCCGACTCACGCTTAACCGATTTTACTATTAACAACAATTACAGCAAATAGTGGGATCAATAAGCCTACCTAAGTTACGAGGGGCGGCTGAAAAGTTCTAAGCCTAAGGTAGAAAAAAAATGTTCAGGTTTTTTTTACTATTTTTATTTTTCAATATAATCTCCCTCTAATTCAATGCATTTATTACATTTTTTAAATAATGCTTTTAGACCGTTAAAAATATAAGTTTTATTTTGGCTGTCGAAATGTTCCTGTACAGCCGCCTTCGTCTCTTCATCACTGCCAAATCGCTTTCCCCTTAAATCTTCCTTCGGCCCCACCTACTACGAGCGTCTACCCGCCGAACTTAAACGCGAACCATCTGACGAAATGTTTAGGCGCCGGCTTAAAAATCTTTTGTTGGATAACCCATTATACTCGGTAAATGAATATGGAACTTGACTTGTAAATTAGTTTGACTTTTAATTATTATTATTTTATTTTATTCTATTTTATTCAATTTTGTAATGTACTTTGTTTTTGTGTTGACTTTTACTATTTTTACTATTATAATTTAATTCTATTTCTGACGATCTCAATGTAACTGCATATAATTTGACATGTAATTTAATTTATACTGTGTTATATTGAGTAATAAAATCTGAATCTGAATCTGAATCTGAATCTTTCTTCAAATTGCTGAATAGAAAATAATCACTAGGGGCCAGATCTGGACTGTAAGGTGGATGATCAATTTCCTCGAAGCCAGTTTCCTTCAGAGCAAGCTTGGCAACACGAGCGGTGTGAACGGGGGCGTTGTCTTGCAAAAACAAAATGCCTTTGCTCAGTTTGCCCCTTCGTTTCTCGACTATGGCTTGTCGCACTTTTCTTAATAGCTCAGCATAATAAACTGCATTTATTGTAGAGCCTTTCGCCAAATAGTCTATTAAAAGAATGCCATCGCAATCCCAGAACACGGTGGCCATTAGCTTAGACGCCGATCTTTGAACCTTGAATTTCTTTGGCGGCGTTTCACCCTTTACGATCCACTGCATAGATTCAGACTTCGACTCTGGATCATACTGTCTGATCCATGTTTCATCAACAGTTACTATGCGGGAACAAACTTCACCTAAACCTTCTTCACATAATTCTAAAAATGCCTGAGAAGTTTGAGCACGACGTTCTCTATCGAAAGCTGTGAGCATTTTCGGCACCCAACGAGCACTTACTTTTGTCATATGCAAATGTTGATGCAAAATCTCCAACTCTTTCCTTACTAATACCTAAGGCTTCAGCTATTTGCCAAACCTTAATTCTCCGATCCCCTAATACTAACTTTTTGACTTTTTCAGTATTTTCTTCAGTCACAACCGATATTGGCCTTCCTGAGCGAGGATCGTCTTCGATCGACTCCCTTCCAAGTTTAAAAAGTCGACTCCATTTTTTAACAGTGGCATGAGAAGGGCCAGATTCACCGTAAATACTAGACATTTCTTCAAAAATTCTTTTCGGCGATTTGTCACTTTTCGTGAGAAACTTAATGACTGCACGGTGCTCAATTTTCGTGATATGCGTTGATAATTCACACATGACCTTTAGCGTCGGATATCTCGAGATGTAATAAACAAAAGACGACATATTTTTCTTTTATTTATTAACTTTTTAAATGGTCTTTTTAGTGGCCAGTATCGCTAACGCATATGCAACCTCAAAATACCTTAGGCTTAGAACTTTTCAGCCGCCCCTCGTATAACTATATTGACGATTGGGCTGGGTTCCATACATTTTTGCCCATCATTCTTTACACGCAAGTCACCCAAACACGTGCGTGTAAATTTAATAAATGAATTTTGAACATGAGCCACTTTTGGGGGGTTAACTAGGAAGAAAATTAAAGATCTAAGATTTGCAGACTATATCGTGTGACATACATACATACATCAAATGTAACAGAAAGTTTCTCGAAACGTACAGAATCCTCTTCACGCGACTTAAGCTAGCATTTATTATGTATTTATTTATTACGGTACCTGAACAGCTGTACTTACTGGAGGGGTCATGCAGATGCATTTTTCTTAAATCGATTAGTGGTGGAACGTTCAATTTTACATTAGATGATTTTGGTGGGCCCATAGAATTTGGTTTGCAAATGAGTTGCCGACCATGAAGACTGATAAATAATGCCTTTATGCGAGTAATTTCACCGGTTGCCTTGCCTTATTCCTACACCGAAACACAACAACGGGAACACGGCCGCTCGGGTAAGATGCGGATGGTGTGAAATCAATGAATGTATGTAACCACATAAAAAAAATCCTAACAATATCGTTGTCATATTTTTAACGTTATGGAATGGTAAATGTAGCCGTATGTATAAAAAATAAGCACTACTTATATTGTTTCGACAAAAATAATATGTTTAGCACAATGGTTATTGTAAAAACCTCAATGCAATTTCAATGCAATTTCCTCCTATTCTTTATCTATTGCCTTTTTTATATTCCCTCATTGCCTATTTTTTAATTTATTTTCCCGACAGCCCCTGTGTGCCACCATCACAACGGTAGAATCAAGTCGTCTGTCGCCAAGTTAGCTCCGCAGCGAGCTTATCAGCCAAAGTAAAATGTGACGGCGTGGGCGGGGCGGCCGCGATATAAACAATACGATCAGCCGCCACGAGAACACGGGGAATTAAAAACAAGCGATACAAGGGGGTTTTTGTCATAGAAAAATGTATTTTTTTTCAATGCGCAACCAATTAAAATAGACCAAACTTTTCAAACTGAGTGGGCAGGGTAGATGTACTGGTTTTGGCCACTTTTCGATACTCATTTCAACCTAAAGTGGCCAAAAAGGGTACTTCTATCCTACCACGTTAAGTACAGACGCCTTAAACTAAGTTTCGACTCGGGATCGTAAGGTACCGAGTTCGAACTCCCGCGGTCAGCATGTACCAATGAGTCATTCTAACTTATTACCCGATGCACGTACGGTGAATGAAAAACATCGTGAGGAAACCTGCACATTCGAACAGTTGAGTGTGTAAGAGGGTATTGCACATATGAATCTTTAGGGGTCGAAGTGTATCCGAGAGGACCCATCTGTAAGATAAGATAAGATAGGACACTACTAAACATGGCAAATCAAAATATTATCGCTTGGTTAGTAAGAGGTGTAAACAAAACACAAGTGACTGTGACAGTGACGGTTCAAATTTGAAAAACGAAACATAAATTTAATTGCATCCGCCTTTCAGCGCCGTAATTTATTCGCGAAAACAATAAAAGTCAATCACGTAATTGTCTTATTACGAAAATTACCCCGCTGAAAACTGACGGCGCATTTATAAAAATAAAAACTCGAATTATAAACGCCGTGCGAAATCAAAAGTCATTAACGTCCAATAAGTTAAAAAGTTAAGCGGCGGGTGTAATAAATCATTTTTTATTTCATCTCGGTACCAATTTTTCCCGGTCTTTTTTTTCATCAATTTAACACGAACAAAAAATGGCACTCAATTCAAAGGTTTACGCGCTGATGTTTTTTTTTATTATGAGCAACCCCGTTAAACGTTTTGGCCAATCGGGGGGCGCGCTCGGCGGCCGGGCCGCCCTCCGGCCCCCTGATTGGTCGGCTGCATCGAACAGATTGTGCGATGGCGGGAAACGGATTTCGAGAAGTTTAGGGCATCTCATTCTTTCTGTAGCAAAGGGTTGGGAGAGGTTTCTAATCAATATCGATAAAAAAATGTTTTTTAATGGAAATTGATTGCATATTATTTTTGTTTAGTGAAGGCATGTGTTTTTTTCAGCAAAAATAACGATGAGGTCGAAGATGACATAATAATTAAAATGAATGAATCTTTAGCTTTATAAGAAGGAAAAGGTTGTCTTCAAGGTTACGCTTTAATGGCTACGATTTATTAAAATTATATTCAATGAAAGTAGTAAAATCGAACAGTTTTAAATTAACTAATGAAAAGTATCTCAACGTTTGCCAAATGCATTAATAAATCTTTAATAATCGGGGTCGTCGATAACATTTGACGTGGTTTTAGTATGATTTGTGTATATGATAATATATTGCTGTTCGATAAGTTCAAAATAAAACTATTGGTTATGTGCACGATTATTAGGGCGCGTTAAATGGTGCTCATGATTTATTCTTATAAGAGCTCATAAGCATTTTTAAGGGCACAGGGAAGGTCAATTAACACACTGGCTCAACTCGGTAAAACTGTATGGCCTTTGACGTGTTATGGTATTGTTTTTTACTCGGCCGTCATAACTGTAAAGTAAATAAGAGCTATCGTAATGTTGACAATACAATAACACGTCAAAGGCAATATAGTTTTAGAAGTAGAATAAAGGCCTTATTGTAACTGGGCTTCGAAGCTCTTGCGTTGCGAACTCTAACGACTAAAATAAAATGTATCTATGCATCATATATTATATACATCTTGTTTCGCTCCTAAACCAGAACAAAGCCATGCGTAGGCTTGGCAGCAGGTTTTTGAGTAAGATTATTACACTTTGCGATTGGTTCACTAGTACTTAAACGATTAGTTTTTGTTTGTTGGCAGCCTGCATGATAATAGTCTCTATGACTTATTGTGAGGCGACGCTTAAATCGAACAGCTCTTAAAAGTATTTTATACTAATTTAACTCAGGATCGTAATGTTTTTCACCCTTAATCATGTCTGACTTTCACGATTACTTATTGAATATGTTGTTTTTATTATGAAAAACTAGGTTTATACTTTTCCGTTTTTTTTATTTTTCATTTGGTTCTTTTCCAGAAATATTTCCTTGGAAAAGAAATAATACAGACCTAGTTTTTCATAATATCTACAAGATCGTAAAAATTGGACAAGGTTTAAGGGGATAGAAACGTTATCGCATATTGATTGGAAATTTCTAGATTTAATCAGCTCTTTTTATACGCCTTGCTATAACGCTTGCTACGCTTGTATGGTGTTTAAAAATACGAAATACAGGTGAAACAGGGATTAACCCACAATTACCTACATTGACAGTGTTTTTATGGCCACCTGATGGTAAGTGGGATTTATGACTAGCCCAGCAATAGGACATAAAAATAGATGTCACGTGAAAGTTATATCTCAATGCAACACATGCACAACAGCCAAATATGTGTCAACCCACGATTTACACATCGATACCTTTCCTCGACACCTTCCCATCCCTACCAAGTTAATTTGATACGAACAGCGGCGAGTAAAGTTATACTAAACGATGTTGAGACTCCGGTCGTTTGCGATGCTCGTTCAAGACTGTCGTAATTTCGCTCAGCGGTGACCGGGCTTGGTTTTGGTACATTTGATTGAAATGACTCTTGAAACTTTTTTACTAACACTTAATGAAAAGAGTATTTTGTGTGACCTTGGCATTAAGTATGTGAATTAAAACTTTAGTATTAAGTTTTTTTTCTATTTGATAATAGTTTTCTATTAAAATATCTAATACAAATACCAAAGAGCTATTTTCAACTAAAGTAAGTAAAGTCGGGGTTTGTTGGATCAATTTTCTAACATAATTATTTCTTGTAACAGAATTTCTATTCGCTTTATTTCCTTATTAAATATAATAATTCATAGTCGTGTTTTTTCCCATTCCAGAAATCAATTGTATAATTCTGACGGAGCTCAGGATCTAGGACTACTTCTGGGTGCCTGCTGTGATGTTAAAATAACCTAAACCTACCTACCTATTTCGACTTAGTTATTAGTCGGAAATACTTCTGGGAGAAAACCGAACCGAAAAATATGCGACTGGAAAAAATGCGACTAGAAAATTGGCGTCAGAGAAGAAAATCTAACAAGCCTGTGAAGCGTAAGGACACTGCCCTCGCTCACTTGTGCAACCGACTATTTTCTCTCTCAAAAACGAACAAAAGATATAGATTCCGTGTCAATAAAAGAGACACGAATATTAATAGTTGATCGCGGGCTACACTACCACCGGCGAAACTCTCTCTCTCTCTCCACTAGTTTGTCTAACAAAGGGTATAGATCTCGTGTCGATAAAAGAGACATACATATATTAATAGTTAATCTCTGGATGGCGCGGAGCATCGGTAGAAGACGCGGTCGGAGTGCGGTGTCAGGATCCTGACGAGTCGGGAGCAGCACACGGTAGCACCGGATCCTGCTCGACGATCCTGGTCACCGTTGGTAGGGGCCAAGCGGCCAAGCAGTAGAAGCCTTTTAAAGGGCATTCCGAGCCGTGCAGACCGAAAATACATTAATAATCCGACTTTATCGTAAGAGACTATCGTTAGGTAAGATCACGTTTATTGATGCCAGTTTACAAAAAACCCACAGCATGCTTCGTCAAATATGCATCAAGTATCATCAGCAACATGCTTCGTCACCCCCTCCGTCATGACACGAGAAAACTGTAGGTATAAATAAGTATAAAACGTTTAGTAAATGACCTCTTGCTGTGTAGTTGTGTACTAAACTGACATGGAATTTACATCAAATTTTAAATATAGAATGTCGGACGCTCTATACAGATGCGTTATAACTAGTGATCGGGGAAACCGGTGCAAAACTTTAACAAAACTTGTAAAGCTGACATAAAGGAGAACTTGCAAGCAAGAAAAACAACAACATTATTAAAAAATAAGAATAATATTGGCAGATTATTGTTCAATTTAACTCCATATCAGTCTCTGATTTGGTATAAGGATTATTAATAGTTTCATGGCTGTAATGTAAGTTTTTTTAAGTTTTGTTAAAGTTTTGCATCGTTTTCTCCGATCACTGGTTATAACTACATGCAAGAGGTCATTTACCTACTTAAGTTTTTCACCTATGTTGTTTTCATGGTTTTATCAACGTTTTGATAGCTCTTATTTACTTGGCAGTGATGGTGGCCGATTTAAAAACAACACCGTAACACTTTAAATGCAATATAATTAATATGATTATACAGTGTTGAATAGAGTTCTAACGTTCTCTTGTATTTGGACAAATTGACGTACTAAGCGTTGTTTTGATGAGAATGCCCTCTACCGTCGAGTAGCTGAACTAAACCTACTTAAATAAAAACACATCCATATCTGGATTAAGTATTTTAACTAATGTGCTTGAAAATGTCGAATGTAAAATTCGTGAAATTCGTCGGTATAAGGAGCTCATACAAAGCCATTCTCTTTCAAGGCATTTCCATTTTAACCGTCCTTCTGCTTCTGTATAAATCGTGTAATGTGAGGTGTCATCTATTTTTTTTTAACGGCTTGGCTGAAACTACGCTGAAAGGCTAGCTAATACCCGATTGAGCGAAGCCAAAAGAAGGGTTGAGCAGTCTATGTAGGTTAGGTCGGTCGGGGCAAAGGCATCTACGGGCAAGTGCATCTACCATTTTATAAATCCAGAAAAATATTTGGAAAAAGCTGAAGCCGGTTTTTATATTAATATACAATTATTAAAATTCTCTATGAATTATGAATACACTTATTGGAGCGTACCACTAAATGCCATGTTACCTTTAGTTCCAATTAAAATAATGTACTTTTTAAACTGCCTATTTTCGACTTGCTTAGTGCCATCTATTGACACAATTATAAACTAAAAACTGGTTTTTGACGTACACGCCCTCTACGCTCGAGTAGCCAAACTAAAATAAAATACAAACTCATCCATTAAGGGTTGAGTGTTTTACGTTACCTTTTGTAAAAGTGCATATTAAACCTAGTAGATGGCGCTGTACGCAATTTATTTTAGATACATTTTGACCCATTCTAAACCTTTGTAGCCACTTTTTACTAAGTCAATTGCTACATTTCTTGTCTTAGTTTTCTCTGTGCTACTTTTTTAGCCATCGTGGCTCACCTACCAAGTACATTATTATAACTAAGGGGCCACCGGTCTTTTAATGCAAAGGTCTATAGGTCTATCTTCTTGTTTTTCTGTTCAATTTGGCATATGATCTCGACTACCTCGAGTAGCATGAAATTATAGCTTGTCATAAATATCACATGGATCAACCGTACCGTCTCGCAACCCTCTACCTAGCCTAGTTTAACCTAGCCTTTGCCCCTTGTTTTTCTAAATGTATGTTCATCGTTGTTGCTTAGTTTGGAAAGTTTGGGGTTAGGTGAATCTGTGCGAGACTTTCCCCTAGTATTTATTTATTTATCATTATGCATATATTTATTTGTATACTTAATTTGATCTCTCTAAAATGATCGCAAAATCGTAAGTATTTAATATTCTGTTTTTATAATTTTACTCACCCTGGTCTCACTGAAAACCAGCATTGTGAATGTATCAACAACATTCAGAGGCATAAAGCTCAGCGGGGACCATTTTGGCCGTAATAAAAAATAAATGTATTTTTTAGGACATTTGACTTGTAAACTGTTTTTTTTATGTGCCAAATAAATTATTTTTCATTTTCGTTATTCATATTCAGATGTTATATATTCGACATTGTCCAAGAGTCATCTATAGATCTGTGGCTATATTCTACTATGAAAACTAAATCGCTATTGACATGTTACCGTATTGTCCACGTTCTGATATCTCTTAGTTACTTGACAGTAATAGCAGCAGAGTTAAAAACAATACGATAACATGTGAAATTCAATGTGGTTTTCCTCAGTAGAATAGAACCGCAGGCAAGAGCGTTTGCAAAATGCTCAAAAGGAGCGTCCCCACTGAGAGCATTCGCGTGTAATGAGCATTCGGCGCGAACATCGAGTGGTGTGTAAGCTTTGTAACGCTCGACTCAACGTCCACATCAAGTGATGTGGACGTTGAGCCGAGCGCAATAACGCACGATAATTTTATCAATAAGGAGCGTCCGCACTGAGAGCATTCGCGTGAATATTACTGTAACGCTCCTTAATTGAAGTGACAATGCTACGCCGTAGATAGAAGCAGTGGTGAGTGGTGTAGGTACGCTTTTCGTAGAGCCACTACGACGGAAGTAAATGGTGTATATGGGTGAATTTCAACAAGCGTCAAATTATCCTAATTTTGGTGGTATTTTTTATTTTCTTAGTAGGGTTTACAATTAAACGTTTAAGTGACGTCATTAGTCATTATAAAAACAGTGTTAAAATGGCCCTTTATTATACCAAGTGTTTTTTAAGATATAACGATTTTACTAATTATGTACCACCAAAATTGTTATTATCCACCAAAATTACTTTTCTTAGAAAAACTCGCGATCAATAATAACATATCGGGCTAATTAAAATATAATCGTTAGGGAATCTTCCTTGTTATTTTTGAAAATCCATAACGTAAGTTTCTAATATAATAAATAATTATTATTTGTTGTTTAAATAATTTTGGTGGAGACCAGAAATTTTGATAATTTTGGTGTTTCGCAAAAGCCACCAAAATTGTACCACCAAAATTATAAAATTTTATTTTATTTTTAAATTAAAAACAAATGTTTTAGTTTAACAAAAACTTAACTCGTCACAGTTAAAAAGACACCATAAACATACTTGAAAAAACTATCACACAACAAAACTTTTTGCGAAATAATGACTTATCTAAGTTATCACGATTAATAAAGTGTATTTCATACCACCAAAATTAGATACTTATGTGCTTAGCGGGAAGACGCATAAAGATGGTACAAATCTTTCACCGTCTATTGCTGGAGTGAAACTGAACGAACATCTGACGCTATATTTGTTTGTTTAATCACGTTTCGTTCGATCATAAAATCAATTTCAATATTCACCACCAAAATTAACTATTTCGCTTGGACAGTTTTATTTACACTGCTCCCAGTTTCCTTTTACTTGCAAATGCAATAAGTGATACATTTTAAAATACCTCAACTAATAAGGAATACAGATAACTAAAATATAAGTCTAGTTGAGGCTTAATAAGTTTATACTACGACATATCAGTATATGCGGAAAGTACAAGACACGACACCAAAATTGATTTTGGATTGAAAATATTTTTTTACGATAAATATAATAAGTTAATAATAATTTTAACTTTGGCTCAATATGGTACTTTGAGTAAGATTATTTATAAAATAAATAGTTTTCCAATACATGTACTTTACACCCCAATTATCATGTCCGCCGCTCAAAAAATGTGGTTGAGATAATTACCCATATTCGTTTGGAAATGTAATTAAAAGTCAATGTATCAACACATCTTTTAATGTGGAATATTGTTGTCAACACTTTAAAAATATCGGTTTACCTATATTTTATAATATTTAAATCTCAATTCTTGTTTAAGAGTAAGTACTTAAGCTAAAAAATGCAACAAAAACAAGTATTTTTTAAAAGCAATCCACATGTCCAGCCATACATGTGTTTGCTAAATACTTTTTAAGAGCCCTTTTTTATATTTTCTACGTAATAAAAATGACTTGGTAGAGTAGACGTCAAGTTTGTATAGTACAGTGTCTTAGTATTTAAACTACATAGCTTATAGAAAAGCCAGCTAATAACGTTGTAATGAGGTTTGTAAATCCTTGACTAAGCTACATGTAACTTACATTATAAAGCATATTAAAATTTAAAAGTCTGTAACAATACGACAATATGGTAAAATTGGCAATATTATACGGCAACTTTAATTTATACTATTTATAGTTCGTTAATAACAAACAAAACAACAAATCTATGCCTGAAAGGCACAAGAAGTAGATAGAAACGATAGCGTTAATTAATCCTTTTTTTCATTAGATATTATAATATCATAAAAAGAGTTGCCATCAACAATATAAAATTAAATTAAAATGGAAATTACGATAGTTAACGCGTATTGAACCTTGTATAACTTTAAAAACAATAATTTTATTTTCTACATTTAGTAGAATAAATACATCTCGTCGCTAGTTTAAACATAAAAAAATACACTCTAACATCTTTCTTATAAACAGAACAACGCGAAAAACAAATTCGATTTGAACAGCGTATGTATTTCAGCAGTATCTAGTTACTAAACTTGAAAGAATATCCCGCTGAGCCCTTTTTTCTAGTAAATTGCATAGTTAAGGATTTCAGAGGAAGCTGTCGACCGGCGGGTCCTGGCGCTCGTTCTTGTATCGCTTGGGCTCATCTTCCTCGGAGAAGTCACAGGGTACCAGTAACTGGAGACAAGATACATGATGAACAACTTGGACTGCATCGAGCAAACTATGAATGTTCAGTTCCAGTGACACTCTCATTATTGATTTGTTTGAGTAGTGGACTAAAGATTTCTCTTCAAATCGAAGAATGAGATTTGTTGTAAAAATGAATACACAATTTATAGGGTATATGATTTAATTTAACAAATTGACCTTCGAGTGAGGAACTTGGCCATCTTTTTCCGTTAGTTAAATTACACGAAGGTTTAAGGTTGTCTTAATTTGTCTAACAAACTACTATCCTTCGATTTTAAGATAATTCTTTAGTAATAACTTCGGGCACCAGTCCCCTCACCATGAGTTACAATTACCGTAGTCGCTAATGCTCTGTCTCTCGCAGTCTATAAGAATGCTTGCGAGGTCTGCGAGGGACAGAGCTTCTGCTCGCTTGCGAGTACGTTAATTGTAAGTCTTGGTAAGTGTACAGTAAACAGTCAAAAACAGAAGTAGGTAGACAGTCGAAGAGCTCAAAATTATCTACATGTCGCTCTTATGCTTAAGAATATAATTGTGTATAGATAATTTTATATGAGGTTATTAAAAAAGACAGGTTTTTTTAAGCTGGGAGCAAACGGGCTATCGTGTCACCTGATGTGAAGTGATCACCGCTGCCCATAGACACTTGCAACACCAGGAGTGATGTTGTTAGCTGCGTTGCCGGCCTTTGAGAAAAGAGTACGCTGTTCTTAAGCTCATTAAGCTCTCCAAGTCGTAGCGGGTCAGGGGTTAGACTTTTGACGGC
This sequence comes from Acleris sparsana, assembly GCA_923062465.1. Classification (NCBI taxonomy): domain Eukaryota; kingdom Metazoa; phylum Arthropoda; class Insecta; order Lepidoptera; family Tortricidae; genus Acleris; species Acleris sparsana. Next base: position 8,730,482 of record OV281307.1, on the reverse strand, counting down.
ATTTTTATTAATAATGCGGTGGGAAGTGCTATAATAATAATAATAGTAGTGTTGTTGCGGCAGTAAAATGAGAAAAGGCGATGTTTTTAAGCAATTTTGAATCTATGAGCGATCTATAAGTAACACGTAGGTATGGTCGCTTTGTTGTGTAAAAAAGAACTAAGTAGGGGCAGCGCGCACACATGCATGTTACCGCTCACACATAGACACAAATATATTTATTGATTATAAAATAGTTTAGCGTTATATGACAACAGAGGGCGTTACAGGTAAGTTATTTTATATTTACTTTTTAAACGTAACTTTTAGTTATTAATCTACTGTTAGCTATAGTACCTATATAATATTAAGGTAATATAATGTATGGTTTTAGGTTAGTTTTCCTAGACTAAGTTTATTTTACAGGTAAGACCGCGACAACGACATCTCATCTAGCGTCAACAAGTGGATTATATTTGATCCTTGATGTTTTTCTTATAACGTTGTTTTGTGTGAAGTGTGTCACTTTCCGTCTCTTCACCAAGAAGTCCCAACGGAAGAGCAGTGCTGGCTTTACGGCTAGCGAATGCTGAGTTGGGACCGTTTCGCAACTGTTTCTGTGTGTCTTGATCTTTTTGTATCTAAATGTGGTTTTTTATTGTTGCGAATAAATGTATCTTTATCTTTATCTTTATCTATTTGCATAATGATAGTTTGTAAGATGATTTGGTAAAACATTACTGATCCTATAATGTCAGTAGGGCACCCTGAAACTTACCCTCTCACTCAAAGGCCGTCCTTCCAGCACATACTTCAACTTGTTCATCTGGCAGGGGCTGAGGATCCTCTCGAGGTTCCCGGCCAGGGTTCCGTCGTCGCGCTTGTGAGCCCTCTTCCCGTTAGTCCAGCCGCGAGAGTACTGGAACGTCTGGGCTGCCACGGTGGTGAACGTCACCACGATTAGGAAGAGAGTCGAGGTCTTGATGGTCGACCCCATGGTTGCTGCCAAAAAATAGTTATACTTAAGAAAATCGTGAAAATATTTATTAGAATGAAACAAATTTAAGAAACAGAAACCTAAAGACCTAGTTTTTCATAATAAATACAACATATTCAAAAATCGTGGAAATTGGACTTGATTTTCGGGGTACTTGCGCCCATCAGTGGTCTTCATCATCAGTTCCACATCACCAAATGATACTTTCTATAATGTAAATGCTGGACGTGTTATTGAAAACACCTAAAACGCTTTGTGTATGCCTTTGAGATTTGAGGAGTTTTCTCAATTGATACTAGGATACTGACTTGGAGACGGGATTATCTCGGGAGTAGGTATACCCTACCAAAGATTATTGATTGTTGACGAATTAATCGCGTAACAAATATATATGTACAAACATTAGTCGAATAGTGAACGTCTTTCTTTTTAAAGTTCGTTAAAAGTAGCATCGTGAAGTCAAACGAGCTTATAAACCAGCCAGCCCATCCTGAGGACTAAAATGAAATGCATCTGACGAACACTGCACAAGGTCCTGCACTAAAGGCAGTTTACTGGTTGTCTTAACCTCACACCGGAACATAAGATTAACAATGTAAGCACAAGAAACATTATTTAATGAAAAATTAACCCGATTAAAAGATAATTAAACTAACCAAAGTTACGTAATTCATTTAGTTTATAACTAACGAAGTAGCGACCCGTCCTCGCTTCGCTTTCGTTTATGTGAGATGTTTGTAACACCTGTACATAAGCCAGAATGTATCAGGTACCTATAAATAATAACGTTCCATGAACAATTATCTAACTGACGGTGAAAACCGCATCGAAATCCAATGCGTGGTTTAGGAGGCGTTATTATATATTGACAGACAGGAAGACAGTAAGACAGATAGAGCTGGAAAGTGACTTTATTTTAATATGTTTTTAAGTCAAACGAGCACACAGGCCACCTGATGGTAAGTGGAAACTGTGACCCATAGACATTCGCATTCACAAGACTGCAAGCCTAAGACTGCAAATGCGCTGCCAACCCTGAGGACTAAGATGGAATGCCTCTATGCTCATTACACCGGCTGTCTTATCCCCAAACCGGAACACAACAATGCGAACACTGCTGTTTGGCGGTAGGTTAATGGATAAGATGGTGGTAGCCATCCGGACGGACCCTGCACAAGGTCCTACCACCCGCAAATGTATAAGAAAGATAATAATAAAGGGGTTTTAACTACGCTTAATTTATACTTCAACTCACGTAACGTCGCTAGACTTTTTAATAACTAAAAAGTAATTTAACGCCGAAAGCCAATCATGAACAACAACAGAAGCACAACAACCCAACTCTTTCGTTAAAAATACATCGAAATACATCGTCGTTTTTTCAGTGTCCACCTTCAAAGGGACAATCGAACTGGCTCCAAGTTAATGACCGAGAGCTCCTGAGTTCCTGTAATTATACCCATTTATAGCAATTAGTGTACTCGGTTCTCTCTCCGTCTGTTTTTGCACGGTGTGGGGTGACTTTGACATTCGATAAAATGCCGCCATTTTAACTGTGACTTTAAAATGTGTTATTATTAAAAATTACCTTTGTTCGTACGTCATTTGACTTGTTTATTGTTCTTAACTCTGCGGCCATTACTGTTAAGTAAGTAAATGATGCCAAGTTTACACGATGCCTACGCTAGCACGGAACTTGAAATCTACGCATTTAGTTTTTAGGGTTCCGTAGTCAACCTAATAACCCTTATAGTTTCGCCATGTCCGTCCGTCCGGCCGCAGCCCAGGTCTGAGACTCTTAGTACCAGATAAAAGATAAAAAGATAAAAAAGATAAAAGATGTTTATTCAGTAAGTACTTTTATACGTCAAAAATCTACCAGCGCTTCGCAAGAGACCACTGCTGAGAAGAAACGCCGCAAGAAACTCAAGTCAGTCGTTTTTTTTTAAATACTACTTATGATATTATACAATTATAAAGCTTAACCTAGCATTATATAAAACAATGAATTTAACATAAAACAAAAAACAAAAAATATTCAAGCGTAGCTTGAGCAGGAAAATGTGTCAAAACTAAGAATTTTCATAGGGTAATAAGTAGTAGTAATAATATATATATATATATATATATATATATATATATATATATATATATATACTTTCCTATGACAGTGTAAGACAACCACCACATACAAAGTTTCGATACATTCTCCTACAGAAACCGTGTCCCCTAGATATTTATATATTTTTTATGCAGAAAGCTGTAATTTGGCATGAACATACATATTAGTCACGCCAACAAAGTGGTAAAACCACGTAACGTGGTTATGTTTTTTTTTCTCGTTTACCCCATAATGTGGGGTGTCGTTGGATTGGTCTTTCAAAAATATTGCGATGGTTGTGACCAATTGTTTGATTAAGCTTTAAAGCGCAATTTTTGTTAGAGTCAGGTGTCCCACGGTTTAAATGTTTATACCTACCGAAAACTTATTTGCGGTGTTGGTAAACTGACCGCGACCTATGTCGATGTATGGGGATAACTGTTTTCCAACGGCAAAGTTAAGATTGTCGCGAGGTCTAATTTGTTTGAAGTAACGGTTTCGGAACCCTACACTGAGCATGGTCCGACATGCTCTAGCCCGTTTTTTAGGGTTCCGTAGCCAAATGGCAAAAAACGGAACCCTTATAGATTCGTCATGTCTGTCCGTCCGTCTGTCCGTCCGTATGTCACAGCCACTTTATTCCGTAACTATAAGAGCGAGATACTATGGAAACTTTGTAAGTAGATGTATTCGGTGAACCGCATTAAGATTTTCATACAAAAATAGAAAAAAAACAATAAATTTTTGGGGTTCGCCATACTTAGAACTGAAACTCAATTTTATTTTTTTCATCAAACCCATACGTGTGGGGTATCTATGGATAGGTCTTCAAAAATGATATTGAGGTTTCTAATATTATTTTTTTCTAAACTGAATAGTTTGCGCGAGAGACGCTTCCAAAGTGGAAAAATGTGTGTCCCCCCCCGTAACTTCTAAAATAAGGGAATGATAAATGTAAAAATAATATATGATGTACATTACCATGCAAACTTCCACCGAAAATTGGTTTGAACGAGATCTAATAATTAGTTTTTTTTTTAATACGTTATAAATCGTAAACCGCATTTTACCTTTCATTCAATCAACTCCAATATAATAAAGAATAAAGAAAAACATTTATTTAGATGTATAGTGGTACGGAACCCTACGTGCGCGAGTCCGACTCGCACTTGGCCGCTTTTTTTATAACCACAACAATCAACGTATTCAATAACCGTGGACTTGAATTAGGGGTGAGAAACGTTATGAGATAAATAAGTACGGATTTAAGCGTCTGTTGACAATCCTGTTAAGATAGGCATCTCAGCCAAGATTCGTTTTTTATAAATGCTCTAGAGTCCAAGCAAATATGTAGATCAGAACGAGTAAGCTAGCCAGTAACTGCTGTTGAGCACTATGTTGATGGGACGTGCCTCGTTTACACGAGATTAGAACTTAGAACTAACCTTTATAACTTGACATTTAGATTTATCATTAAAAGTTTACATATGTCATTCATGCGGAAATAACGAGTTTGATATGTAATGTACACGCAGCGCCATCTTTTACGTTATTATGTTACTAAATGACTAAAACCAAGAAGTAATATGTTTTATACAGTTTAATATTGCATTTTAAGGATGATTTAATGCTGAAATTGAAAGATTTTAATTCCAGCTCTATGAAATAGCCATTTACTAACCAATAAGCAGCTACACTTTAATGTTAACCTAAATGAAGTACCAAGTTTAAGTAATAAGTCTCTTCTTCTTTGTCGTATCTTCATGTCTGAAAGACTGCTCTTTCCTGCCACACAGCCAGCCGCCGGTGATGAAGTAATAAGTAAAGGATCATAAATATCTGAAGTTATGTTCTACCTCCTTCCTTCCTCCTCCGTTCGTTCCTATAACGTCACGTTTGACTATAACAAGACATTGTTAAAGGCATATATATGCTGCTGACGGTTCAACCCGAACAGTAATGACTGTCGTCCAGTTGGCTAGTTATATTTTTTTATGATTGTTTTCTAACATCTGCCAATTTACTCAGATGATGAGTGAGATATCACCGAAAATGAGAGCTTTTCGACAGAATTTAGCTCTGAACAATGTAAAAAAAAAATATTTAGGTTTGTTGTTGTAGTTTATACGTATGAACAGGTAAAGTTAAGCTCGCTTGTGAAATAAGACACAGTTTCCTAAAACAATACCCTACACAAATGTTTCTGGTTTTTACGATGCCTGCTACACTTTGACAAGTACGTGTACTAAACGCCAAGTACTCAACCCCCGTGAACAAAGCATTAGATGTCATGTCCCAAAACTGTGACGGGTTTATATTCGCCATTACCTACAGATCGGGCCACAGTAAATCATAGGGTAGCTTCATAAAATATGGTATCCTTAATTTTATGTCGTGAGGCATAAAAAACAAGGAAGTTCTTTATGTTAGAACGTGCTTTTTAAACAGGCTTACTACATTCTCATTCTCATTTCTTTTATTAGGTAAATTTTATTTCCAAGCATTATTGTTTCCGATCGGGTTACGTATCGATTATATACACTCAGGAGCAAAAATACCGGGTCAGAGTGCGTTTTTCATACAAACGACACTATTTCGAAGCCTTCGTTCCTCGCCAGGGGTTGTTTTGAGTGAGGTTTAATGGTGGATACTCCAAGGGTCAATAGAGGAGGTCAAAATTTGTTAGTAGCAGTTGCCATTAAATAAAGTTTTTTTCGTTGTTGTAAATACTAAAGGGATTGTTCATATTTTTACAATTGCTCTTATTCGTAAACCATTTCGAGGAATACGGTTTTAAAGCCGTTCTGCATTATTAGGTTTTCGAAATATTTATTTATTTCAGATATTTTGTTTGACTTTCGATTTCGGCTTGTAGCCCTCGTAGGTGTATCTAACGGGTGAGGCGAAAACCGCTTGAAATAGTATGTTTTAAAACACTATTACAATCGCTTTTTATCATTAGATATCGTTTAATTGTTGTAATTTATTAGTAAATCCAACCCAAATTTAAAATAATCGTGTCGTCCATAAAATGTCTTCTGAATAGATAAAGATATTAAAACAAAACTATTGGGTCAAACACAAAATTAAAATTGGTCTCTTAAAATGACCTATTCTTTCGAATGTAAAAACCGTGAGTTATTTTTATGGACCAACACAATTAAGGTGTTTAAAGAGTAAACATTATCCTGAGGTTATTCAAGGATTTTAAGTATTAATTTAAATTAATTTCAATTTCAAGGTAATAAGACGCGACGGTGACTTGAATATGAAATGAACCGGTCATCCATCGCCATGACAGGTAAAAGTTGCCGTCTTTTTCATACAGCCAAAGAGGAAGGGGGATGAAAATAATGATACTTGATGTCTGCAGCTTTATGAAGAATTACATTTTTATTCAAGTTTTTTTTATGGAGCTATAAAAACGGTCAAGTGAGAGTTTACCTCGAGCGCCCCAAGGGTTTCGAATCTACGGATGTAGTGAATAATTCTTTCCCAGTACCCATCAATAAGCCAACTGAGAAAGCAAGATAAATACGAACTTATCCGACAAAAAACGATTCACTAAATCTGTACAGTCAACAGCATAAATAAGTGATTAATGTACCTTGTCGCCTTTCAATCGTTTCACAATTTTCTACGACATTTCAAACACGACGTTAAAGTGACAAGGTACATAAATGATCACTTATGTATGACTGTACATCTTATTTGTATGAAAATTAATAATAGAAACCCAATAAAGAGCTGATGTTCGCTTTTTATAGGCTTGTTAACGCTCTACGTCAAATATAAATCTGTGACACACGAACACCATGTTTCAAAAGTTATGCAAAATACGACACGATAGAAAGTTTATCTGACAACTATAAACGATCTACACTTAGGAGCAAAAATACCGGGTCAGAGTGCGTTTTTCATACAAACGAGACTATTTCGAAGCCTTGGTTTCTCGCCAGGGGTTGTTTTGAGTGAGTTTTAATGGTGGATACTGCGTGGTTCAATAGAGGAGGTCAAAAGTTCTTAAGATACCTAACTGATCGCACAACCAGTTAACACCACGGCGGGAGAGTTTGGGTCAGCACTTGGATTTCGTTACATTTTATTACCATTTTAGACGTTTTTCTGAACATGCACAATTCAGGCGTTAACCGCAGATTTATTCAGTTGGGTATCCAGGCACTCTGGAAGTCCTGTATCGATAGTCGGGGTATTCATCATCAGATTTCACTAAAAGCATTCCCTGGCGAGGAACCAAGGCTTCGAAATAGCCTCTTTAGTACGAAAAACGCACTCTGACCCGTTATTTTTGCTCCTGAGTGTAGAAGACTTAAGGCGTCGTTGGCGGTGACAAATCTACTGCTCTTTATAGTAAACAGAAGCTGTAACTTCCACTTCCGTTCATTATCGGACCACTCTCAGTGTAGGGACCGAAATGGATAGGTACTACAAACACAAAAATGTATCTTCACGCACAGTCCATTTATTGAATTTTTCGTCAATAACTTAAAAACGGTATATCCGATCACGTTGAAAATAACTTTTGCGGGTGGTAGGACCTTGTGCAGGGTCCGTCCGGATCGCTACCACCATCTTATCCATTAACCTACCACCAAACAGCAGTGTTCGCATTGTTGTGTTCCGGGATAAGATAACCGGTGTAATGACTAGGATAGAGGCATTCCATCTTAGTCCTCAGGGATGGCAACGCATTTGGAGTCTTAGGCTTGCAGTCTTGTGAATGCGAATGTCTATGGGTCACAGCTTCCCCTTACTATCAGGTGGACTGTTTGCCTTCTGTGCCATAAAAAAAGAAAAACTTTCGTTGAAAGTACGTGAATAATAAATGAGAATGATTATTTCGTTTGGTGACAATCATCCTATATGGTTCCGTAAAAAACGTTAAAAAGGAACCCTCACTTACTTACTTTTTTAGACGGTTCAAATATTAGTTTTAACCTTTGAACTATACATAGGTAGTACATAGTAACCACGCTTTTTGGTTTCCATTTAGAACGATCCCAATATCTTGTTCACGGTGCTGAATACATTAAAACAATTCCCAATGAAATTTAATTAAAGGACAACCCTTAACGCGAAGAATATCAAACAAATACGTAATTAGGCTTCTGGCTACAGATCAAAAACAAAGGCCCCGTTTATTTATAAGTAGGTACTTTCATAAAAGGGGTCTAACTAGGCATGAACGTGCTATTAGTGAAGGCGACGGACCAAAGTTGGATGACCTCGGGTCTTTAATGAGAAATATAAACAGAGGGACCTGAATAGTACGATTGTAAAGGTAATCAAACCCACGATCTTTCACTTTTCACCCGAATAACCAGAAAGGAGAGTAAATTAGTGAGCTTTCTGGCCTGTAGGACAGAGACAGAATATCTCATTCGCAAAACATCACGTAAGCATAACATCCACATACACACATACATACCTTCCCGCTTTCATCCCAGAGTGGGGTAGGCAAAGCTACAGAATTACCAACAACTCTAACAACTTGTTGTTAATTCTATAACCACATTGTACACATACAGGCCAAGATGTTTACCAGTGTATATTACACATAACATCATCATATACAAATAGTCGGGTTTGGTCATTATAGTGACGGAGGTTTAGGTTATTTTAGATTTACAGTAGGCCCGGAGGGCCAAACAACTCAGAAATAGGAACTCCGCCTCAGTGGAGCTCCGTCGACATTGTCTAATTCATGTCTTGGATGGCCTGATTTCGACAAAGAAACAGTCGTAAGCGTCGCGATCGTCATTAGAAAATTAACATCCCTCGAATTCATTCACTATCGTAATAGGAAAACTCATTACGGTAAAAGAAATGACAAAATGATGGATTTAAATTAATTATCTGATACTAGCGACTCGCCCTCGCTTTTCTACGGTTTATGTGAGTTTTCTGTTACACCAGTTCATAAACCCGACTTAATTTTAAATGAAAAACTCTCGTTTATACCAATTTAACTATTGATGAAAACCACTAAGCGTACATAAAGAAAGACATACAGCGGGAAATATAAATGGTCTTGACATTGACCCTGCCATGAAGCTAGCCGTACCGGGTTCGACTCACGGTACGGGTAAGTAAGTATTTGCGTGATAAGCGCTTGTTGTTTCCGAGTCTAGCTAGAACGTTTCCTATGTATTTAAAAACATAAGTGATTTTAAATAAGTAAGTATACAAATAAGTAAGTGATTTTAAATAAGTAAATTAAATGATTGATGTATAGTTCCCAGCGTACAAACATTTTGAACTGCCTACTACGTCATTACTTTTCAGGTTACCTGGAAGAGGTAGCTATGTTCTACACTTTGCAAATCTCGTGATTTCTTTGCTTTGTGGTATTTTGTTGTGTTTTATGATGTTCATTAAAGTATATTTAAATTGTATTTTAAGTCAAAGTGTACTGGATAGACATGAAAAAAAGTTAAAAAACAGCTTGTAATGTCGTTAATACTAGCTCATAACCAGAAGGAAAGCCCTTTGGTGTAACTACAGCGATACACGCCGGTTTTACCTGTAATGCAATTATTTACGAGCAAGTGTAATGAAAATGATTGTTTTATCCTGAACGTTTTTATAAATCAGGATATTCTTCCTTCTACCTTTTCATTGAATTTCTTTGCACTTAGTGCCCCACCTCATAATTGAACGTTATACCAGACGGTCCCATAATGATCTGGCCTGATTATAATAATTCCCAATAACATGTCGTAACATGTTATACTGCATTACAAGTTTCAATTTGTTATTTTACCAAGACGTCAAAATTTTTGTGTCGAAGTGTTATATTTTTTTTTAGGGTCCATATTGGCTTCGCTAAAGTTTATCACCCGAAATTGATTTTCCTAACGATTTGTACTCCTAATGATCACTGCTCCTAAAAAATGTTTTCCTAAAAATTTCGTTCCTACAATTTATTTTACTATTAACGTAGCTCATAAAACTCATATCTCTTAAAATTTTAAGTGCTAATGTCACTGATGTAACTTTTTGTAAACTCCTATTTTTTTTTTAAATAACATTCTTAATCATATGTAACCTACTTTCCGAGTACAGGACTTTACGCAGGATTATTTTAAAGTTAAAGATGATCTGTTCTTTTATAAAAAAAATAACCTCGAAGACGAAAGCGGGAGCGAAGCTCCCGCTTTCGTCTTCTAACAGTTCTAACCTATCCGCGATCCGAGTCGGTTTTGCCACTAAGTCCCTATTCCCTACTGCCTACGTAATGACGGACCCTTAGGATCTCAGTCACTATTAACTTTAGAGAAAAGTTTTTCAAGTAAAATGTGCTTATTTTAACGTATTCTATGTGGTAGAATTATAAAAAAATAGTGTCAATAAGACATCGCATTTATGAAAATTTAAAGTCTGGCTCCATACAAAACCACACCGAAATTTTTCTAAGTCCTATTTTTTTATATGTATTATGTTGAGAAAATATAGGAAAACAAATAGTAGTATGATCGATGTTTATTGCAACGGACATTATGAAGTTGAATGATTAGGAATTCAGAGCGTTAGGAACAAAGTAGTTATGAGTAGTGATTATTAGGATGTAAATTATTAGGAACAACATTTTCGGATTTCCGATAATCGACATTAAAAATTTAGTTCAACTTTGGCGCACCCTTTTTTTTATTTAAAGAATGTATATCTCCTGCCAAAATATAGGAGCGGTTGCATGGTATGGTATCTTCACCTACGTATAGCGCAGTAAAAAACTGGGTGAAGGAGTTCCGACTCGAATGGGAAACTGTCAAAGACCTGGGACATGAGGGCCGTCCACTGGGAGTGCTCACTCCTGAGAATATGGCTCTTAGTCAAGAAGATTGAGTGATTGCCGTTTGTAGATCAGGGAGATGCAAGGGTAGAGCTCTCCAAAAGTTCAGTGCACTATACGATTCATGCCCATCTTCAAATGAGTAAGGTTAGTGCAAGATGGGTGCCTAAACTTCTGTCAGCGGTGCGAAACAAACGAGTGCGATGTGCTTTTGTGAAAGTTTTTGGATCTTTGTGGTGCAAATCAAACAAATCTCATTAAACGGCTAGTGTCTGGGGATGGAACAATGGTGCTTTATTATTACCCAGAGAGCAAACGCGAGTCGAGTGGCGTTTGAAGAACGAACAGCCGCCCAGGCAAGCCAAGGTGCAGCAGTCTACGAAAAAGATCATGTGCACCATCTTTTGGGATTGTGAGGGTCGATTAGGATTCTGATGGTTAAGTTTAAAATAACGTAATACCGTTATAAATGGTTAAAACTATGCCTCACTTATACATTAACTGCGGAATATAATAAAGGAGGAACGTAGAGGTTTACTCCCGAAAGGGGTACTGCTGCTTCACGATAGTGCTTCAGCCCATACTGCGCCATTATTGCGAAGACTGCTGTCCGCGGATCCGGGTTCACGGAAGTCAAACCCCCCCCCCCCCCCCCCCCGTGCGACTATTATTCATTGCTAACTTGAGCCGGACTCACAAGAAGAAAAATACGAGAGACATTGAGTTGAAGGCAGTTGTTTTAGCAGGAACAAGAAGGAGGTTCTCAATTCGTGGGGATTTTTTCTCTTTTTTGTTGTTTCCTGATTCAGTTTTAATGTTTGTTGAGTTTTAAGTATGTTTCCTGATTACTCGTGGACCAATGGCCCGATTTGAAATCTTCGTTGTTTGATTGGGTATACTTTCTAGTTGGTTTCATTGTCAACAAGTCAGGAGTTGATAATGGGATGTTGGAGAAATCAAGGGAACTCCTCCGATATTACAGGCACAGCTATAGCGATCACGGTATTTCTCACTGTTACTCGTGCATTTGCTTTTGAAAAGTACTATATGGTGAAGTGGAACTGATGATCAAGACCACAGCTTAGATGCCCACCGGAACTCCTTAACGGTACCTATTTGAAGGGTGGCGATAAGATATCTCGATGTTCTAAGTATCTCATTAATTGAGAAGTGGGACTACATAAGATCATTAAAAGGAATAAAATAAAATAAAAGTTTAAAAACAAAAAAACCCGCCTTCAAAAATGCACTAACTGTATTTGGCTTTTGGTTTAAAATATTGTAGGACGCCGACTTCAGTTGGACTGACCTTCCAACCATTTTATAAGAAGTTATTTTTTGCATTTTTGAAGGCGGGATTATTTTTTTTGGAGGAAAAAGATTCAACATATTTTTCTAACGGGATAGAGATGTTAATTAATTGATGTCAGAAGTATGTACTAAGTATATTGATAAATAATCAGACTTGGTTTTCATTATCTTTGCCACATCTTGGTTAGGCCATGCCCTTATGGAACCTACCGCGTAGGTATTTGTATGTTGTAAAATTACCCAATTTACTATTTATTAATAGTAAATAGTTTACAACATTATACAAAGGAAGATTTTTGTTGATGAGGCAAACAAGCCAGCGTATGACCTGATGATGGGGAGTGATCACCGCCTCCCATGGGCATCAGCAAACCCAGGAGAGAAATCGCAATCGCAGACGCGTCACCGGACTTTGAGGAAAGAGTATGCTCGTCTCTTGCAGGTTCCTAAATAATTATCTGTTGTAGCTTATGACAATTCGGCATAATTATATAGATTAAAGGTAAATTGGTTAATGTCCGCTATAAGTGGTATGGGGTGGGTTTATCTAAAAACACGAATAAACAAATAACTATTTAATTCACTAGGGAATCCAACATTTACTTAAGTATACTTGTTTATTTAGTTAAATGTATTTTACTATTAGGTATAGGATAGGCGCGTTATATCATGGCATCACAATTCCGAAGAAAAAAACAGATTGATTTAGGTTTAGATTTTTTTTAATGCCCTTGGACCTGCATAAGGAAGAGGCTTTATGCATTGTACGCAAAAGTGGGGAAAAGCAATAAAATATAAATAACTTAGTTACCACGGTTTTATCCGATAAATCCTATAAAACATAAAAGTTTTAACTTTTTAATAAAATTTACATCGACGAGAATTGATTCAATTTTAAAATACAATAAACTTACCCTTTCTTATAATCCACTTGTCAAAAACACTGGCCGTAAAATTAAAAATAAATTATTCTAAATTTGAATTCAATTTTCAAACTCCGAAGACTACTTCGCACGGCAGTTGGTTGGACTATGCTGTAGGGAGAGCGCGGTTCCCTTTTTATATGAGACGGGATCCGGGAGCTACACAGTGGTTGGGAAACAGGGTTAAAACTGTAAAATGAAACATTTTCGGTCGTTGAAATTTATATTATTATACAACTGTTTTCTATTTGCAAGTCATACAGTAACAGATTAGACTAGACGGCGAGCACATAAGAAAGACTGAGAAAGCTAGCAAACCTAAAGCCTTAAGTCTTGACGATACTTAATATTGTAAATGAGAATGATTGGATTTTTATGCAAACGCAAAGCACACACGGTAAGACCGTATTAGATATACCTATGACGTGTTATGGTATTGTTATTAACTCAGCCTTCATTACTTGACGTAAATAACAAAGGCAAATATGCTTTTATCATGTTGAATAGTGCTGTTATTCTACGGTATTAAACTGTAACAAGGTATAAAACATATAAGTAATAAACCTCAAATGAATCCCAACCGACATTCCTTATTTATTAGTTCAGAAAACCAAAACGTGACTAATATTTCAAACTTAATAGCCAATAAGACGAACCCATATGAAACAAGTATGAAATAAAAGGTCAATTTTAAATTTTATTAAACTTGAGCTAAGATATTTTAGAACCATTGTGGCGGCGCCCGCTGTTTTACGCCCCACGCAAACGTGAAGGCCCGGTGACTCAAGAAATTAACTGTTAAAAGTATTTTTTTGCTAAATCGTGGTTTAACGAGTACCTAATAAGTATGACATAGTGAGGAAAAACTACACCTTTTTTTTATTTATTGATTAAGATAAAAGAAAGTACGTAGTAGGTACAATGCCCTATCAAACCAAAACCTTTAAAAATAAAAATAAATAAATATCAGGGGACAATGTCACACCAATTGACCTAGTCCCAAACTAAGCTCTAGGCTTGTGCTATGGGTACTAGATAACGATATAAATACTTATATAGAGAAATATATACTTAAATACATAGAAAACATCCATGACTCAGGAACAAATATTCGCGCTCATCACACAAACATCTGCACTTACCGGGATTTGAACCCAGGACCGCTAGCTTCGTAGGCAGGGTCACTACCAACTATGCCAGCGCGTCGTCAAATAAGAGGTTTAAGAGGTTTGTGTGCCGATGGGCAAACCTAAACTCTTACTCTCTTATCCATAAACGCACAATAGCTAAAGTGTGCTTTAAATATACCCGCCCTGTTTTTATCTGCCATTATGACATTTAATTTTGACAGAAAGGACAAAGATTATTTTAACTAACACATATTTATTGTTGGTTTATGAATAAATGGGTAATATACAAAGTTGTGAGTTAAAATTTAGTAAATAAATCAAGGCCTATTTACTTCGATCCTATTGATGACAATGTAAATAAAATAAATAAATAAATAGGATAAAAATCTTCTTTAGCGCGATCAGCTTTTTTTGCGTAAATATACCTGTAATGTTATTTTTTCTATCACGGAATAGGCGAAGGAGCACACACAGGACTGATGATAAGTACCTAGGACTTGAGATCCTAAGATAGCTTGCATGACATCATAAAAGAAAATTTGCTTTATAATCAAATCACACGTGAAACACAGACGCATGGTGGACGCATGTCTCTTTTAACTATCGTTAACCGTCGTCCAGTTCAACCGAACCCTGTATTCGGTTAGTTAAATTGAAGTTTCTTTCAAACATGAAATATACTCGTCACCTCATTTCTCTAAATGAAAACCTTCAGTGCTGCAATTAGTTGCGTTAAAATACAATGCAATATGCAATATTCCAATATTGAATTACAAATTAATTTATTCCCGAAAGGTGAAAATGGTTGGAAAATAAAGGTGATGGGCGATTTTGTATCGACCCCGTCCCCACCCTCCAACCGTCACGGGATGCATGTCCATATGTTCATTAGGAGCCACAAGACAGGCTAGTGCCCTTAAAAAAATCGAATCAGTCCGTCATTTACATTATCAAAAAATATTGAACACGTATTTTTTATTTTGCCAAGTTCCGCGTGACGTCACGCCGTGGCACACTACCGCGTTGTGACGTCACGAGCCCCCACTCCCGAACTTTGATGCGCGTTACATTTGTCAATTTTGATTGAATTGTTAAAGCAAACAATACGAGTTTAATATTTTTTGATAATCTTACTGACGGACTAATTAGAATTATTATTTTTGTAAACAGGACATACAGATGTAGTGCATAATTGTTTTCCTTCGGATTTTCACGGAAACGTACGAACGCGTCTTGCTGTTTCAGTCGGTCACAGTACAAAAAGTACTGAGGATGACTGAAGTAGCATGACACGTTCGTACGTTTCCGTGAAAATACGAAGGAAAGGAATTATGCACTACACCTGCAGGTACCTATTTTAGTAGCAAAATCGATGGAGTTTTTTTAATAGAAAATAACATTTTTAAGATGGCAAGAATGTGTATATTTTTAAACAAATTCCACACGATATTATCATGATTTTCCAAGAAAACCCCATACATATGGTGATCGTCGTCATAGTAAAAATACATAATGTTGCCAAGATCTATAAACTGAAACATGTTTTATCTGTGCTGTGGGCGGGGACATTTTTCCCCATAGTACTTTCGGTATACAATAAAAGTAGGTTATAAATTCAACGCGAGGATCTGTGTGTCTGTGTTGTGTGAACTAAAGACTGACTGAGGTCAAACACAAAACCTTTTTAGTTAATTATTTAGTGCAACTTCCTTAGTAGTTCAACTAATACCTTAGTTAATGTACCTACTCGTGGCTCGTATATAAATAAAATAAGTAATTTTTCCGTATACTCAATTAAATTTAAAAAAAGAAAATCATGTTTGAAGGACAAGAACAAAAATGTTATAAATATTATTGTCACGGATATTATTTTGTCATAATTACTGTCATACAAACATTATGTACGAGTGTCATTTTATTATGTTCTTTCTTGTAGAAAAAACATCAAAAAATATTTTCTGCTTTTACCCGAAGGAGGGTTATGTTTTCTATTTTTTATTTTTATTTTTATGGCATAGAGAAGGCAAACGAGCACACAGACCACCTGATGGTAAGTGGAAACTGTGACCTATAGACATTCGCATTCACAAGACTGCAAGCCTAAGACTGCAAATGCGCTGCCAACCCTGAGGCCTAAGATGGAATGCCTCTATGCTAGTCATTACTCCGGCTGTCTTATCCCCAAACCGGAACACAACAATGCGAACACTGCTGTTTGGCGTTAGGTTAATGGATAAGATGGTGCTAGCGATCCGAATGGACCCTGCACAAGGTCCTACCACCCGCAAAATGTGCCGTGAAAATACTAAACAGTGACATGTACTAAACTGTACACATATTATGAACTCGACTGTATGACTGCTAGGAATATGGGTTTCCGTAGACCCTACTCTACGCCTACCTACCCCGAAAGGAGTTGCCTAAAATTAACTTGAATTTGATAACCAAAAGCACAATCGCATTAGGTTGCAGTAATTACATTACTTTGTTCACTAGTGGCATGAAATTCATTCAGCTGTTATAAAGTAGATGGATACTGACACGTTTACAAATATCAAGGTCAAAAGCCAATTAGATATGGTCCTTCTAATTATTATATGACATAATTATACGGCGTTACACTTTGATACAGAATGGTTTTTTTATGGAAGTGACTGGGCGAGCGTACTACCTACTATTAAAGTTAAAGATGCACCAAACGTAGGTGGCGCATTCATTACTATGATTGTATTTTCTGATAGAGTAAAATTGTCTTGATATCGAAAGGTGTTTTATTATACCTGAACTTCAAATATTTTGTTTAATTTGAAAGAAAAACTTCAAAGGAAATAAGTTCATTTATGTTGCAAACAATTTAATAAACTCGATAAAACTATACCTAACTGTTTTGAAAGTCATTAATAATACTTCATTATTATGTCACTAGGAAAGTATTATCACAAAATAAAATAATAGCCGTAGTAGGGTAAAAATACTAGACAATCGTTCAAGCGTAGCCTTTCTCACACACAAAGAATGATGGGCAAATTGGCCCATATAACCAATACAAATCTCATGTACACCACGTGAAAGCTAGTTACATATGCTTCATTTTCTAATACGGGGACAAACTACAAAAACCCCGGAGAAGAGAGTTATCAGCCTTCCAATATTAACACACACACACACACACACACACACACACACACACACACACACACACACACACACACACACACACACACACACACACACACACACACACACACACACACACACACACACACACACACACACACACACACACACACACACACACACACACACACACACACACAACGTTTATTACTACATTAGCAGTGACCCGCATGATGCGTTGCAATGCTATTTCCCGTATATCCAACTTACGCTTAACTGATTCTACTATTTACAACAATTACAGCAAATAGTGGGATCAATAAGTCTACCAAAGTTATATTTATATTGACGATTTTGCCCATCATTCTTTAGGTTACCATCATTCCTGTGAACATTCCCAAAGTTAAAGTTTTGACGGCCTAATTTTAAGGCTGATCCCATATCCACATAAACGGCGTGAGGGGGCCTAACATGGCTGTGTTTATTGCGTGACAAAATGTAGTTAAAATATCCATCACTTTTTGACACGTATATAAATACGAGAACGACGGATGCTTTATCCACATTATGTCATGTGATAAAGGCAACTATTAGGCCCGCTGGTATACTTTCGCATTCACACAAGCCTTTAAGTATTGACCACATAAAAGACAACTTTTGTTTTTTCCAGTGTGTATAACCCAGCCGCATCTAGCACTCTATATCTGCGCAGGCGCCAAAGATCTGCGCCAACGGCTTGTAATCATTCCATTGATTAGTCTGAGGCTGAATGGAAGGGTAATTAATAACTGAAAATACATAAGCTAGGTACCAAGGGTAGTGACGTATTTATTTAGAGTAAAACCCACTTGGAAAGGTCACAGATAAGATATCTACTATTATACGAGCAATATCTGTAATCAAGTTCTCGAAAACGGCTCTAAAGATTTCGATGAAATTGGCAATGTGGGTTTAGGGGGGTGAAAAATCGATCTGTCAAGTTGTCATCGGGAAAATTCGTTTTCAACCCGAGCGACGCTCGATCTTACGAGTACTTCCTTCAAAGCGATAAAGTGCCCTTGCACACAACACTAATTAGCAGCTTCCCATAAAAAAACATCGATAATATTTATGGTTGTTTATCGATGTGGATAAACGTGTATAAAACATCTGTCACTTTCTGACCAGTAGGTCAGTGCGAGAGTGACAGATGTTTTGTGGACGATGTTAAAAGCAGCCATAATACGGCTCCGTAGTATTTGCATATACGTAAATATATACCTATATAATTATAATCGATGACAAAAATAATACCAGCCAACTTTAGTACTGTGTCTATGTAATGTCGTGTTTAAAATGCGATAGGTACCTACCTAAAAGAATTGTGACAGCGGTTAAAGTGGCAAAGTTACTTAAGTGTATGTACATATTTATCGGCTGTAGTACAAGCCTGGAGCATAGTTTGGGACTCGGTCAATTTGGGTGAGATTTTTGAATGATTTTTTATTTTTCATAATAGATTATGAAATTAACACAATTAGGTACACTCAAATTAATAGATCCAACCTAACAAGGAAAGGTACCCAACTGTCCGGCTCCGATTTTGTTGATTTTGATATATGTTAGAGAGTAGTTTAAAATAACAGACACGTATTTTTTTTAGCGGCCCAAACTCAACCTGTTGGGAGAAATTGACCTCCAAAGTACTGAAAAGTGACTAAACCCTCTAACTTATATAGAGATATTTAAAAAAATGCAAGTTTCATAGCGGTTTGATGATAAATGTTTAAGAAGATGAAAAAATAATGAGCACGTGTTTTGTTATATCGGCTAAAACTCATATTTAATAAAAAAAACCCTTCAAAGATCATTGAAGATACACTTCCTGTGGTATTTTTTTATAATATTAGTTTTAGCCGATATAAAAAAAATAATACGTGTGTGTTATTTTAAACTACTATCTAACATTTAATAAAAAAAAACCCTTCAAAGATCATTGAAGATACACTTCCTGTGGTATTTTTTTATAATATTAGTTTAAGCCGATGTAAAAAAAATAATACGTGTGTGTTATTTTAAACTACTCTCTAACATATATCAAAATCAATAAAATCGGAGCCGGACAGTTGGGTACCTTTCCTTGTAAGTTGTATATTATTAACTCTAAGAATGTAGCCCTTACCGAGGATATAATGAGCAATAGCTCCGGATATCAATGGCGGTCCCTTATTTCAGAGCTGATATCTCCTAAGCGGCCCAACAGATTATGAAACCTTTATCATCATCATCAGTGTGTGTTGCCGGTGATGACTTACGGATCTGAGACGTGGGCGCTAACAATGGGCCTCATAAGGAAGCTCAAAGTCACTCAGAGGGCTATGGAGAGGGCTATGCTCGGGGTTTCTCTGCGTGATAGAATCAGAAATGATGATATCCGCAGTAGAACTAAGGTTACCGACATAGCCCTAAGAATAGCTAAACTGAAGTGGCAGTGGGCGGGGCACATTGCTCGCAGGACTGATGGCCGGTGGGGTCAGAAGGTGCTGGAGTGGCGTCCGCGGACCGGAAGACGAGCTGTAGGTAGGCCTCCAACAAGATGGAGTGACGACCTCGTCAGGATCGCGGGACCGCGGTGGATGCGAAAAGCACAAGACCGGTCTGAGTGGAAAGCCTTGGGGGAGGCCTATGTCCAGCAGTGGACGTCTTTCGGCTGACATGATGATGATGATCTCCTAAGCGGCCCAACAGATTTTCATGAAACCTTGCGAAGAACCAACCCGGTTAAACAAGCTTTCTTTTTAAAAAAACGCATCATTATCGGTCCATCCGTTCGGGAGCTACGATGCCACAAACAGACAAAGATACTAAAAGTCATGGTAAATTTATATCACCGTCTACTTTGGTCGGCGGTTTTTAAGGTGCAAAAGTGTATACATCTTTGTCTTTGACAGTATTATACTCGCTCTATTCTACTTGGTAAAACCATTGACATTTTATAGTATTGTCAAAGATTGATTGAAAGATAATGTTTGATTTAAACTTTCGCGACGTTCACACATCTACACTAATATTATAAAGACGAAATACTTGTATTTGTGTATATTTGTAAGTATATTTGTAACGGATAAAGTCAAAAACTACGGGACCGATTAAAAATAATAATTCACAATTACAATGCAAAATTATCCCCGAGTAACGAAGGCTATCTTTTATTTTTCTGCGCGGACGGAGTTGCGGACAACAACCTAGTACTGTTGTAAAGCTAAACCGGGACTTAATAACGTAAATACATTATTATATACCTCGACGTTTCGATCGTATTGCAACGGTCGTGTTCACGAGCAGACTCACTTAGTTTTAGATTTATAAAAGTAAGTAAGTATGTGATTGATAACTGTTATTAACTTAACAGTAATGTGGCTGGGGTGAAAACAATACGATACCATGTAAAAAGCAAACACGATCGAAACGTCAAGGTATGTGTAATGTATATACGCAATTAAGTCCCGATTTATAACAGTACTAGCGGACGCCCGCGACTTCGTACGCGTAGAATTAGTTTCCCAGTACTCCCCCTTTTTTTCCCGTTGGGGGTCGATTTTCGGAAAATCCTTTCTTAGTGCTCACTTACATCATGAATGGAACACCTGTACCAAATTTCAAGTTTCTAGGTACAGTAGTTTCGGCTGTGCGTTGATATGTCAGTCAGTCAGTCAGTCAGTTTCTCCTTTTATATATTTAGAGATGTGATTGATAGCTCTTATTAACGTGAGGGTAATGAGGTAAAAACAATACAATAACACGTCAAAAGCAATATCGTTTTACCAAGTAGATATAGTCTCAGTAGCAGTCGTTTTTTTGGAGTAATTTAATCCAAAACAATACAATTTCCATAGCCCCAATATTTCATATAAAAGTAATATCTTAAATTAACCAGTCTTGAATTTCTTTAACTTCAATGGGCTCTCGTCTAATTACCATCGAAATTAAATTGAGTGTTATTGTTATTTTAAATTTGAGGACCTTAGCGTGGGGCCGCTTTGAGGAGGCGGGAAAATTTGGAGGTTATTTTTTAATTTTTAAAAACTCCTTTGGTAACTTATTAATAACTTGTTAACTTGAGTATTCGTCGTAGATAAAGATAATTTTGGTGTTAGTAAAGATAAGAGGTGGAATTGAAAAAGTTACCTTATAAAATATATGAAATATTCTGAAAAAAACTTAAAGATGTTTGTTTCATAAGCATATTATTTTTGATTAAAATACTGTTCGATGTGCTTTAACTAACGCGAATACAAACAATATACCGCCATTCCGACCAAATGGTACAAAACAGGCGTAGGAAACATTTATAGTATTTAATAGCTTACAGTATTTAGTCCAACAAACAACCAACCTCTATAAATAAACATGATTTTTTCAGATTACCTTTAAAAAAAAATGGTTCACTAATGTTTCACCGAACAACGTTTGGTCGAGTGTATCGTTTCGCAACCGTTTCATTTGGCAACCCACGTTTATTTCTGCAACTGTAAATATTTCAGGTTTTTTATAAAAACTAACCTAACCGAACCTATAGGGTCTTCGCGAAGGTACAGAAATAAATCCTGAAATATTTACAGTTACAGAAATAAAAGTGGGTTGCCAAATGAAAAAGTTGCAAAACGATACGTTCGACCAAACGTATTTCGGGCAAATGAACGGACCCCAAAAAAATACATGTTGTCAATATGTTGTCTGTAAAATATCGCTGAGTACGCTGGCAACAAACAGTGTAATCAAATCTAATTCAATGTAACCTGCGTCATCATAGCTGCGTCTACATCGCGCTTCAAATGTGAATAAAGCATCCATCACTCTCGTTCTTATTTACGTGCCAGAAAGTGACGGATGCCTTATCCACTTTGTCACGCGATAAACTCAGCCATATTAGGTCCCCTGTGTGTCAAATGTGGATAAAGCGTCCGTCACTGTTGTACTTATACAGGGTGGCTCATTCAAATCGGTCAGTATGGGAAAGTCTGAAACTATAAGACATACGAAGATTTGTTCTTAGGAACCATGTCACCGATTTTGATAAAAAGAAAAACTGCATTCATACATTTGAAAAAAAAACTGTACCTACCCAGCTAAAGAATCGAACCTGGTTGTTTTGAAAAAAAAAACTTACACTATTTCTATTCAGATATCGATTGTGTAGGTCTTAAGCAGTTAATGTTTCTAAGAAACATGATGACTAAAATCCAGAAAATGCATTGTTTTCACATATTTTTTATTTATTTTAATAGATGTTCGAAGTGACCTTGTTGAATATTGTAACGAATGCCTGAACTTGTTGAATATTGTAACGGTCGGATCGATTCCCTAGCTGGGTACAGTTTTTTTTTTTCAAATGTATGAATGCAGTTTTTCTTTTTATCAAAATCGGTGACATGGTTCCTAAGAACAAATCTTCGTATGTCTTATAGTTTCAGACTTTCCCATACTGCCCGATTTGAATGAGCCACCCTGTATACTAGTCTAAAGGTGACGGATGCGTTATGCAAACTTTGCTAGGCCATAAACGCAGCCATTTTAGATCCCCTGTGGGCCTAGTATAGTTACGTGTATATCGCGTGTCAAATGTGGATCAAGCATCCGTCACTGTCGTACTTATTTACGTGTCAGAAGGTGACGGATACCTTATCTAAACTTTGTCACGCGATAAACGCAGTCATGTTAGTACCCGTAGTAAATGTGAATAAAACATCCGTCACTTTCTGACACGTATATACTTAAGTACGAGCGTGACGGATGCTTTATCCACATTTTGTCACGCGACTAATGCAAACATACTAGGCCCGCAAATCGACTTGAAAATTGGTATTATACTTACGTAAGTCTGATGATAATTCAATAACATGGTTCTATCGAACTTGTACATAATGATGGAGACGGAAGATGGCTTTAAGAACTCCTCGATGGCTCATAGTGTATCCGCCGAGTTTGGACTTATTTGTTACGAAGTACATTCGGCAACAGTAAGTTATTAATTATTATTTTTTCAAAACTTTATTATTAGGTAACAACTTATAATAGTTACACTTTTAATTGGGTAAAAATTAATCAAATTAAATATTCAAATCTATAAGTCGATTGTAATAATTTATAGTCATCGGATGGACTAAATTATGCGATTTTGATGACTACCTGTAATATAGGGTACGATTAAGCTGTATGATGATGGAGGCGCGCGTGGTACCTTTGTACTCATGGCTCATAAAGTGGATCCGTCTAGTTAGGACACACAAGTACAGTCGCCAACAAACGTGTGTTGCTAAATTAACAATTCGACAGAACATGATAATGTTTGTTCTAACATGGATGGAAATGAATGGAATGGAATGGATTTAGGAACAGGCGGCAATCAAGCTCGTTAGGAACTATTCATTTGAATCGTAACCCTTAGGGCAAAGGGGTCAACGTCTTTTCGGTTTTACTCTGAACTTTTAACATAGTATATTTTTATGTTGGAACCCAATAAGTTACTAATACGATACCAAATCAGAGATGATATAACGTAAAAAAATACATTTTTTCGGAGAAAGGAACAGACAGAAGAGACACCCGAAAAAAAATATTCGACATTCTATTCTATACCTTTGTTGTCTTAATGTAAAAATATAACTATCCAAATTACAGCTCTGTGGTAGTACCAATAGTGTCTGAGTTAAACCGCAGACAGACGGACAGACAGACATGACGAAACTATAAGGGTTTCTTGTTAACTACGGAACCCTAAAAAGAATTGGCTTTTCAATAGATTTATTCTAATAAACGTTTTCGTTAAAGTTATTTGTTGAACACGTACCTAAGTATGTCTGGTAATTTGTAACTCAGCAGGGTATTTTCGTAAGCGGATAAATAAAAAGTTATTTCAAGGTTTGGGGTTGGGGCGGTGATAGATAGATGTATTTAATAATGTTTGCCATGACTTCAGCAGCACGGGGAGTCCCGACCTTGACGTAAATATTTAGAAACAAGAAAGTCGGTTTCATCATCATCATCATCATTTCAGCCTATTGCAGTCCACTGCTGGACGTAAGCCTCCCCCAGGGTTCGCCACAAGGCCCGATCTCCCGTTTTCGCCATCCAGTCACCACCAGCCACTTTTTTCAGGTCGTCGGTCCATCTGGCTGGAGGGCGTCCTACGCTACGCTTGCCGAGCCGTGGTCTCCACTCGAGAACCCGTCTACTCCACCGATCATCGGTTCTGCGACAGATGTGACCAGCCCACTGCCACTTCAGTCTGCTACACTTCTGAACTACGTCAGTGACCCTAGTTTTATGCCGGATCATCTCATTCCGGATTTTGTCCCTTAGCGAGATTCCGAGCATACACCTTTCCATAGCTTGCTGGGTGACGTGTAGTCGGTGGGCTAGTTTCACTGTCAAGTTCCACGTCTCGGCTCCGTATGTCATGTCAAGTCGGTTTACCCTTTATTAATCGGCGGCACTCATTTCGTAGAATGTTTTACTTCGCCGAATTTTCATTTCATCGACAGACACGTGCAGGAGTTACAAGTTTTCGGTGGTCGCACGTCTAACCTAACCTAACCTAAATACGCCGTCAATAGAACTTGCAAAAGATGTAAACAAAGCCAAACGAACCAATTCACCATGATTATTCGATAATATTACAATGATTTATACAATAGATGAAATAACTATTCATTATGCGTTACTTTTAATAAAACACGCTTGGTGAATATTTGAGGTTATGTGTCAAACAGTACCAATTTGTTTACGTCTTTCACAAGTTCTATTCACGGCGTCTTTACGACACCCATGCTTAAGATAACCTAAAAAGGTTTCACCAGGGGAGGCCATTTGCAACGTCAAAAGATGGCGGATGTGTAATTTGTTTTAGTTTTTATTTTTGGTATTTAGGTGTTCAAAGTTCTTTTCTGTTAGTGATTTGTACTTTTTATGCCTTTGTGTTGCACAGTGATAGAAGACTTGGACTTACGAGTATTTCGTGTATCTGGCATCTTACTTCTCGTTTCAAGTGGACTCCTCCATATCACCGTACAACGTTGCCCCCAAATCTTCCTAGAGAATATACTTGACACTGGCGAAATCACTTCATTGTGGAAACGCCATATCCCCGCCGTAGTAGCTGTTGAAGTCGCCGCGGGGCAGAGAAAAAAAAAAGTTTCACCAGAAATAAGCTCTCGATGAAATGGAAATTCGACGAAGTAAAAACATTACAATATGAAATGAGTGTGGGCGGAGTGCCGTGTGGCTGTCGGCTTAGAATAGTGCCACTCCATGCCTTCCTGTGGATGTCTTAAGAGGCGACTAAGGGATTAAAGGCTTGTAGTATTGTCAGGCGATGGGCCTGCAACCTGTCACTAATATACACTGGTAAACATCTTGGCCTGTTTGTGCAAAATGTGGTTATAGAATTAACAATAAGTTTTTTGAGTTGGTAATTCTGTAGCCCTGCCTACCCCACTCTAGGATGAAAGCGTGACGGTATGTATGTGTATGTATGAGTGTCGGCTATTATTTGGGATCCCAAGGAAGTCAGTTTTATACTGGTTCAGAAAATAGTTTTAACTTCTGATTTTTATTTTTATTAAGTTTTAATGCTACTGTTAAAGAACGGTTCCTTGCGGTACAGTCACGAACTTTAATTGATGAACTATAGAACCATGTCGTATAAAACCTACGATTAATTCCTATGAAATTTCTATCTCGTCACTTAACGTTGTTATTATGACATGGTTCCATAGTGGCATAACAATTATAGTCCTTGACTGTACATCTTTGTCGGTATGTTTGTTTGTCTATTCCGTTTGAACGTCACATTTACACACACTTTGGTCGCTTTTGCAGTGAAATCATTTTTAGGGTCCCGTACCAGATAAATAACAAAGTAACACGACATTATGGTACGGTCACGTCCATAAATATAGGTAGGTATATACATTAACAAGGTTTCAGAAATTATATTGCAGCAGAGTCGTGAAAGTTTTATTGTGTCTATATTATTGGACGTGACTGTACGACTCCGTCCGTATCTCTGTCACGAGTCACCACAGCAAAAGAAATTTAAGTTTTTTTTTTTCCGACTTTTTGTAATTGGTCTAAATAAATCCTTTTTCTCAAACATGCTCGGAAAAAACAGTTTTCCGATTGAAAGACAAGGACGGAAAGAGCCTCATTTTACTCCTAGGAGTAAAAAAACCATATGAAAACACTTTCCGTCCATGTCTATAATTATTTTTCTTAAAAATGCTGTCAATTTGCATACAAAATCAAAAGGACCAGGACAAAAATTTCAAACAGCCAAGGTAACAGCTCGCTTTTTTAGCACAGTGCGTGTGTTTCTTTTTGAATTTACATTCCAATTTCTATTTCTATTTAAAAACAATTGACAGTCGGTAACATTCGTTCATTCTGCATTATTAAATTACTTGCTTTTTAAAAATGTATTTGTATTATTTCCTCACATGTTTGAGAAAAGCATTATGTATGCCTCGGTGTAAACGAGGATTTCCTGACTCGTATTTTAGCAGGCCTCGCTATTGCTCGGCCTGCAAACCACCTCGTCAGGAAAACCCTTACTTTCCGCGCCTAGGCAACAATGTACTATTCTTCCTTGGCAGTAGGAAAAATAAAAGATTTCTGTAAAAGTATTAGTTGACCCTTGAACCCCAGAAGGATCATATAGCCAAACAAGTGCTCCTAAATAGAACCTCCATGAAATGAATACCATTGAGTTATTCCCAGACAGTTCAGCGGTATAGTTTATTTGTATCATTATTCCATCGAGGATCATATCACCTTTGATACACTCTCCGTCGCCATTTGACGTACAAATCCAGTAAAACAATAGGTAACGTGCGCATGCATTTTTAAAATCACATTTTTCAACAAAATATGAAAATACTGTAAAAGAGATCACCAAGAAATATAGATGACACAAGCTTTTTTAACTGCTAATTAGACAGAGAGATCCGATGTGCACTGTGACGTCATGTAACACATCGACTATATAAGCTTCATGGCCTCCATGTTAAATTCCGTTTTGCTAGAAAGAGTTATCTTAGTGAGGTAGCTATTCAAAAAATGAAAAACTGTAACTGGCTTCAAAGATAAAACATTTTTCGTTTCGCCTTCTCTAATTTACCTATAATTTAAAGATGTCCACTAAGATCACCTGACGGAACCGTCCACGTATCCGTGACCCTAGTAGCTCCATCATATATTTCACCATCCTGACAATTACTGGTGAAAGTTGACCTTTTAGTGTATATTGCGTAGCTTATATATCGCCCAGTGACGTAGGGCCTTGTCCAATACGCAACGGATGCCGAATTATCACCTGTCACCTATATTTGTAAGGTATATGAAATTGGTCTTAGGTGATATTACTGGACACTCAAAAAACTGGGCAAGAGCATGTTGGACCATGCCCGGTGTGACGCCATTAAATATGATATTTAAGAGCTATCCATTATAGCACCTCAGTCAATGTCATAATGTTAACAAAATACAGTTGCTTTACTTGCAAATATTTCAACTTTATCGCCGTAATTGCAATGAATAACAATGCCAAATTACAGCTTTGCAGTACCAGGAGTCGTCGTTAAGTTAAACCGTGGACAGACGGACAGACGGACAGAAGGACATGGCGAAACTATAAGGATTCCTTGTTTACTACGGACCCTAAAAAGTTACTCACATGTGCTCACAGCAGTCACAGCATGATATAACAAATTGCTTGTATTCGATAAATTTGAAAAAAGCTCACTTGCAATGTCGACAATAGGTACCCAAATTTAATGGTGGACAAGCAAAGATCCCTCACGATGCCTACCACCAGAGCAAGGAACGCAGTAGTGTTCACATTGTTGTACCGGTGGTGTAGGGATAAGACAACCGTTGAAATTATTTGAATAGAGGCCTTCTTAGTCCTTAGGGCTGGCAACACATTTGCAGTGTTAGGATTGTAGTCTTGCGGAATGCAAATGTCTATGGTTTTTTTTTATGACTGCAAGGCTAAGACTGCAAATGCGTGGCCAACCCTGAGGACTAAGATGGAATGCCTCTAAGCTAGTCTTTAGTGTCATTACACCGGCAAACTTATCCCCAAACCGGAACACAACAATGCGAACACTGCTGTTTGGCGGTAGTGTAATGGATAAGATGGTGGTAGCGATCCGAACGGACCCTGCGAATCCCACCACCGTTAATATCCTGAACGTACTTGTTCGCATGCCTTTAAGCCCGTGTGTCACGAATCCAGGTAAGCGCTGCCGACGCCGTAACAACGTTGTTAGTTTTGTGACTTTTCTGTGCGATATAAAAATACCCGCAAATTATTTTACAGATCAACTAAAGGGACATATACGGACCGATCCGTCGTTACGATCAATCTGAATCGATATCGTGATGATTCATATTTCTATTGAAATTTGGATGCGATATTTCCTCATACGAACAATCCATAGCTAGATTTCAATTTGAACCGAAAGATCGTAACGATGGATCGTCCCGTATATGGGGCCCTTAAGGTTAGCGCGAAACACGAAAGACGTAAGCGTACAACGAGGGAATTCTTTTCGGATACCAAAAACTCGCTCAAATTATGGTCCTAGCTTCAACTATAGCCCAATTTCCCTTCTTAAATTATTCTTTGTACGTTAACTCACCTATTGCTATTATTAGCAGTAGGTGAGTTATCGTACAAAGAATAATTTTACATATACCCAGCAATAATGCTGGGTATATTGTATATTAATATTATAATCATACCTTCTCATACCTAAAACTCTCCATGCCAACCGAGAGAACAAATTCATTAAAAATTATATTAGTAGGGTAAAGTCACCAATAGTCAGCCAGATACCTGTAGTCGGCCTATGCCTATACTTTTTATGAGTGGGAAGAGTACGAAAGATATATTTCCCACTCTTTGCCCTCATATAAGGTCGACTACTGGTCTCTGGCTATCCACTGGTGACTTTACCCTATTTACTTTTTTCTACTAGCGTACCTACATATCTATCCGATAGTATTGATATCGTTAAATCTCGCAGGCTCGCGCTATATTAACCTCGGCACTTCGTACCATAAGGAGCTTCATTATGTACCAGTTACATAAATAACGAATACGTTCCCATGACGGACGCCTCTATGCCACTTACAATAAGGTTAATGTACTATCGAACCAACGGAACCCTGACCCACCATAGAACCTTGTCACAGTGATTGACGTTAGGGCTGTCATACGAAGCTATACGACAATCGTACGTCAATCATTGTGACAAGGTTCCATGGTGGGTCAGGGTTCCGTTGGTTCGATAGTACCTATACATTATATTTCATACAATAGATCTACCTAAGGCCCGTATTAATAAACTGATCTCAACTCAAATGCCCGGCTTGAAAAGCGTCAAAATTTCAAAAATGACACTGTTCTATTTTTTGGCGTTTACTTTGACGTATATTGTGACAGGCCTCACCGTCAAGATGAATTTATTAATACGGCCTTATGTATAGTGTAGATAAAAGTGCTTTTGACAGTACTTATTACTTGGGACTTATTTATTAGGGCATGCAAGTATACATTAACAACAACTAGCAGTGGTATGTGCCTACGAGAATCCCCAAAGGGCGTCGCCCACCACGGCGACTTCACTGTTTGTAGCGTGAAGTCGCGGTTTCAGTATCGCTGTCTCTTTCTCACATTAGAAGTATAAGCGATGGGAAACGCGCGGTTGGTGCGACTGCATGGCTACAAAATTCGCAGTGGGTAACCGGACTAAAAGTTTAGAAATGACTATTCGAGACCTTATTTAAAACGACGACGGCATTTTGTGTTCAATGACTAAGTATTCTATGAACATGGCATACCAATAAAAAAACTTGTGTCTTGGCTGTCTAAAAATGGCGTCCGTCGGGTGTTTTAGTGTTGCCTTGATTTGATGGTGGCAAAATTATCCCCGCGATGTATGCCATGAACTAAAAAAGTTCGATTGATTTGATACCAATAATATTGCTATCTGTAAACCAACCATAGGGGTGGATTCTCTCAAATCGTCTGCTAATATATTTTTGTGTACGAACGGGCAAAACATAAAATTCTTTTAGTGAACAAATAATACTCATCATTTTAAGAAACTTATATTAGCTTCACTGTTACTATTTTAATATCTAATAATATTATGTCAACATATCTAGACGTTTTTTGTTAGTTGGAGGCAAGAAATTTATTATTGTTTATCATTGAGAACGACCCTGTAAATAAATATTTAACATATCTGAAGATATTAAGAAAGTTTACTTATTTCAGCTAAAACAGTCACAGTGTAGGTATAGCGAAATTAAACACAAAACTGCTTAATGTTCCACTAAATCATAACTAACCGTGAGTTCTTTTTTAAATTTTATGAACAACCCTAGCTATCAAATTCATCGATTTGTTTACGCTGTATATATTGAAAACAATGACAAATCGTATTATAACGTTTAACTAATCTTTATCTATGGGTTGATAGTAATGTACCTACAGTATTTTATTAAATGGATGCTCCCAAGTAGGTTCCGACATTTTAAGAAATTCTTATTAAGATGTTAGTCCGTTCAATATTGTCAGAACTGACCATTATTTCAACGAATCTTTAACTTATTAAAGATATCACAACGATACTCACGTTAATAATGTCGAAAAACTCTCGACATGTTTCTGTCTCATTGCATGTCTGCTCATGATAAATCGAAATATGTGGAGCGCTTTTCAACATTATTTACGTGAGTAACCCGTTGTGATCTCTTTAATAATTATGTCCAAGTCTCACGGAAGTTTTATGCTTAACATCTTTAACCCGTGCAATGAAAGAATTGTCTGATTTTCCATTTTTCTTGAGCGGATAGGATATTTCCTATTAAAATAAATTTAGAAGGCATTACTGGGTCAATTTTCAAACAAGCGTTTTTTGCGGTCCCAGAGTTGTAATTCTAAGTATATTTAACAATGGGTATAGTTACATATATATTTGCATTTTGTGCATTTTAATCTACTTAAAAATATATATTGCAGTTTGCTAAATATTAATGGATTCCGAAAGAATCGAATTCGAAATCCTAAAAACAGCAAAATTTACCGTTTTTCGCGTGTCCCACTTCCGGTTTTGCTTAAATAAAAATTCATAACTTTGGACATAGACAACGTATTAATATACAACATATATCTTTGTAAAGAGCTTTTATTGGCAAACTGATTAAAATAATTTAAAAAAAAATACATTAATAATTAAAACCTGGAAAGTATTTTCGTGGATGTCCCGCGTGCGACCGTTTTTATGATGACTCAAGGAAACCCCCTGAATCTGGTTTGTCTAATGGCCTACCTTCATATTTACGTTAGGATACCAAAGTACGTTAGTTGGGCTTAGACCGCCAACGGGAGTGGACGCAGAGCCAGTGTTTTTGACGGAGGAAACAGGATAAGTCTTTTAAAGATGTATTTTGGTACGGTTATCACGACATTTGTATGGGCGTTTATTTATTGACATACGAATGAAATAAAAATGTGTGTTTCATAAACATTGTTAGCAATATGGGTAAGTAAGAATTTCGTATTAGTAAATAAGTGAATAGAGTAAGTAGTGTAAGAAAGATCGGTGAAAAACGTTTTTGTCGACATTTGTATGGCGACATTTGTACGGTTATTTTGTCCATACAAATGTCGAATGTGGCATACAAATGTCGGTTGAAATCAAAATCTAAATAAAATCGAAATATATCATTTCCATGTCCAATAATATCAACTTTTATGTTAAGTTTCGTTATTGTAATTTTTTTGTGAGCTATCGTATAAAAATAGAGTACTTATAAGCAGGGCTCTGATTTTACATCGCACGGTAAGATGAAAGAAAACTATGGAGTCGATATTAAAATGCAAACTTGAGTAGTATCCATACTCATACTCATTCATATTCTTGGTCCCGTTTTTTTTATATTTATCATGCTGTAACTAGGTACTTCAACGTAATTACGTACCTAGTTTTACAGACTATATGGTTGCGATAGACCTTTATCAAACTGGCCGCTTTGTCAAATTTTATCGTGTGCGTCATGTCAATCATTAACGACTTTCGACGTGTCATTTATTTATATTTGCAGTCTGTGCCCATGGCGTCAATTATTAGGTGAACATTTTATTATGTCTGCAAGTTTGTGCCATTTTTTACTGGATTGAGCCTTACAAGGATCTGAAATACGATTATGAAAAATGTGCTGTGTTGTGACATAACCTTGAAGGTTTTATTATTTATTATTTAAACACGAATTTTAAAATTCCGATTGTGAAAACTTTAAAATGTCATCGCTAATCCGAGTTAGGTTTCCGAAGTATCATAGCATGTTTAATTCATATCCGAATATCCGATTAAAACTAGGTACGTAATTAAGTTGAATTAGTTACAGCATGATAAATATAAAAGACGGTACTAAGAATATGAATGAGTATGAGTATGAATATGACTTAAAGTTTTAATTTTAGTATCGACTCTATAGTTTTCTTTCATCTTACCGTGCGATGAAAAATCCGAGCCCTGCTTATAAGCGAAGGATTTCATATTTAATAAATTATAAGTAACTGAAGTGAATTACGGCACACGGGAGAGACTTTACATATAAATGATATAGATACTTAATCCACCCCCAAGTATCAAGCTAAAGGTTAATGAAAACCGCATCAAAATCGGTCAAGTACTTTTCGAGTATATCCCAGACTGACAGACATACGCGGCTGAGGAGTTTGTTTTGAAGGTTACACTGACGGTATATTATCATCATTTGCTAAAAAACGTTTCACAAACTGATTCATTTCACAAACTTATAATTTTGCATATAATTGCTTATAATTTCGATATAATAATCAGTGAGTTTGTTCCAAATGGTATTCATGCCAGTAAATACGACTTTTCGACATTTGTATGGCAGTATCGACATTTTTATGGCACTATATCGACATTTGTATGGCGTTGTCGACATTTGTATGCCACCGTTTTTTTTGCGTCAATATCTAGCTAACTATTAGAAGCAGAGTGGTGCCTCATACACCATATTTTTTCTTGTTAAGAACCTCACCTGATGACGTCACTAAGAACCAAATAAAATAAAATAAAAAAAATGCCATACAAATGTCGAAAAAACGCACTCTTCAAAAATTGACCCTACTAATAAAGTGTTCCTTCAAATTCGTATCGTACCTTCTAATAGGATTGGCTGTATAAATCAACATGCCGAGTCCATAATATTTCCTTAGTCACTGTCTGTGTTGCCGTTTGTTAAAAAAGGATGAATGAATTGTGAATGACTGAAACAGAACGAACAAATCTTATCATTCACTCACTCACTCAACGTAAGTCAGTGTGCATGAGTGAACGCAAACGCGAATCGTGGAAACATGTCTGCCGTTGATGTTATTTGACGTAAATATTGGCAAAATCATAATTGTGTTTGCATCCGCGTAGTGATTTTCGGTGCTATAATCAGTTTTTATAATGTGTGTGCCCGTGTTGTGATCTGTTCATATGCGGCTGTTGTACAAAACTAGTCCAATGGAGTCTCTCAGAAAATGGTTCTACAAACCAAAGGTATGTCAAAACAATTGTCTGTACTAATTTCTTTAGGATGTCGCAATTAAGTTAAAATCGTTCGTTATTAGGACACTGAGGCTGGTTTACGGTGTATTTATTGTTTGTAATGTAGTATGACTGTTGTTTTTATAAATCAACTTTAAATGTTTAGCCTTTGTTGTCACAGATGGGTATGATTCAGAAGTTGTTTCTCTTAAATTCGGTTGATATCAACCATTGTTCTGTTTGTTAGTCGGTTTCAGGCTTGTTTTACTTCCTTCTGAGCAGCGTGAAGCGTTATAAATCCTTGTGAGTAGTAATAATACTTGAGTTAAAGCGCCTTACGTCATGCTCTCGAGCTGGTATGGTATGTTGCCGTCTAGTTTTACCCTTTCCGATCTTAGACCAGTATTACGCGTCCGACTAGCATAAATTAACAATCTTGTTTACACTCCCACTCCGATAACTCTGTATTTGTTATCATTCTGTATGCAAATCTAGTGTATGGTTATTTTCCTATTTGTAAATGTAATTTGGTTGCTGTACCAGATTTATTTTTTCTTGTTTTGAATTATAAACAGTTAGATTATAGCTATTAATATATATGTTAAAGGAATCAGTGGTTGTATTATAATATTTATGATATATAGTTTGTAGCACAATCACAAGGTAATTTATTAATTTCTATAGCAAGATGGATACTATCTTAAAATAGTTTTCTTTTTTTAAATGAGGTGCAATGGGCATGGGTGGTATTGAATACATTGATAGCTTGGCTTTTTCATTTCATACAAAAAATACCCATAGCCTAACCTCGTCTGCTGTAATATTAGTTGGTAACCGTCAGTCCGTAATGCCAATTTTTGGTATGCTATTTGTTAAGTGATTAATAAATCATTACGAATTATCTACTACTCTTCAGTATTGTCCCCTGGATTATCTGCAGCTTTAGTCTTTTGTTAAAAACAATGTGTGGCAAGGGTGCCGCTGTCACATGTCTAAAGGCTTAAAGTGCTATAGTATATCGCTGTCACTATCTTATGATTTCCTCATGAATAAAGAGTGAAGTAGGCAGAACATTTTGTAGTTTGCATATCACTCATATCATAATAAGGCTCCAGTTGGTCTACTGATGAGATGTCATATCGTGGCAAAATAGGGGATATTATTAGCCTAAAATATAATTCACACGTAACTCAACATACTTACCTACTAACTTGACAAGTAAAGTTTTGCAACAACTTTGTTGAGCTACTATGGAACCCTGTCACAGAAAGTTAATTATAAATTTTCATATTACTCCTTTCTCATGACAGATGTTTATGTTAAAACTGAATTTTTGTTTGTTAGATGTGTTGGTATTGACATGCAATTGGGGTTATCTTATCTTATCTTTAAACGGCTGTTTTCAGTACACTTCAACCCGGATCTTTTGGCCAATTACGCCTTTTAAACATACATCTGTCCAAACCTGCACAATCCCACAGCAGCTTCCCAATATTTTCCCTTTACTATAATTAATTCCATCAGGTGATGTACAGTCAAACTCGTAAATGTATTCACATTCCCAAGACGCCAAAAAAATTTACACGCCCCATGCCTCTAACAATAAGGTCCACATAGGTATAGGTTTTTGACGTGATGGCTGCGTAGATATTAATACTTTGGACTTAACATACGAGGGCAGAGTGAAGTCTGGAAAAATTTAAACATTTTTTTATTTTTTTGGTCCAAGTAAATATTTATTTTTCAACGTAGTCCCCATGTAACTCAATACACTTGGTCCATCGCTTTTCTAACTTTTCGATTCCCTCCGTATAGTACGATTTCTCCAACCCTTCAAAATACGCACTGGTTTCTGCGATGATTTCTTCGTTGGAACCAAATCTTTTCCCACCAAGCCATTTCTTTAAGTTTGGGAAAAGAAAATAGTCGCAGGGGGCCAAATCCGGAGAATAAGGCGGATGCGGGAGCAATTCGTAACGCAACTCGTGGATTTTAGCCATAGCAACTGCACAAGTGTGGACCCGTGCGTTGTCTTGGTGAAAAATGATTTTCTTTTTCGCCAAATGGGGTCGTTTTTCCATTAAAACTTCATGAAATCGCTGTAACAAGTTGGCATAATATTCGCCGTTAATTGTTTTACCTTTCTGAAGGTAATCAACATATATTACACCACGAGCATCCCAGAAGACAGTAGCCATAACTTTATTTGCCGATAAAACTGCTTTGGCCTTCTTTGGTGCAGGTTCACCTGAAGCAATCCATTGTTTTGACTGCTCCTTGGTTTCGGGTGTATGATGATGAATCCAGGTTTCGTCAACAGTTATGAAACGACGCAAGAAGTCCTTTTCATTATACCTAAATTTCGCCAAACATGCCTCCGACAGGGCCACCCTAGTGCGTTTTTGATCCACTGTGAGCAATCGCGGCACCCAACGGGCGGAGAGCTTCTTCATATCCAAATAAGTGTGGAGGATATTACGAACCCGTTCGTCTGAAATGCTTACAATATCAGCTATCTCACGGACCTTTACTCTTCGGTCGTTCAATACGATGTCATGGATTTTGGTGATCATCTCTGGTGTAGTGACCTCAACTGGGCGTCCGGGTCGGTCGGCGTCAGCAGTGCTTGTACGGCCACAACGAAAATCCGTAAACCACTTGTGAATCATTTTAATGGATGGAGCAGAGCTCCCATAATACTTGTCTAGTTTTTTTTTTGTATCCGTGATGGTTTTTTTTCGCAAAAAATAATGTTTAATCAGAACACGAAACTCACTTTTCTCCATCTTTGCAAACACCAAAGTTTTTTTTTCTTTTTCATAGCTGTCAAAAAAAAACTATCCGTGCGAACTGGCTGAAAATATACGATTTACCTCCAAAAAGGCTGCATTACAAATTGATATTAATTAATTTGAGAAAAAAATACCTTTAGTATGATTTTTACCAGACTTCTCACTCTGCCCTCGTAGATAAGCTCCTAATGGTGACCATATGCATTAAATATACCAAGTTACATATTTATATGTATAATTCTTATTCGGGAGAACGTTTAATTTCACAGGATATGCCTAGACACTTATCAAAGAAATTACCTTGATCACATGTTATAGTATAGGCCTACATCATGTTACGAAAATACCCAAAAAAATAATTATAAAAATAAAGTCAACCGTAGGTAAGCTGTCATCTCAGTCATAGAAGTTGTATGACAGAGATGACAGCCAGACAGACATAAGGAGGATTGTAATTATTTTATTATTTCATTTTCAGTATTTTTTATTACACTTTGTATACACAAACAACCCAAAACAGTGTAGGTAATAACTAGGGTTGGGACTTTGGTTCTGTATTTCATTGCTACTAATATTCACTAGTTTGTAACACTGTCACAGCAGAGATATGGAGGATCCATATCAACATTTATTTAAATTGGTTTAGCGGTTTAATGAATAAATACATTTTGAAATATTTAAATACTCAAGATCAAAATCAAAGTGGTATGTATTATAATAAATAGGAAATACTGACTCCATGGATTCTAGAACCACGATTTGCCACCAAAAGTCCTAACTCTTGTAATAACATTTCTTACAACAAATACACAATGAGATGGCTATCATGTTAACGGTAACGATAGTGTTATCTTATCAGTGACTCACTAAATTGTTTAGGTACATTTCCATTGCCAAGCAGTTCATTCAACAGTAATTTAGTTTTTAACTGCACAAGTCATAGGTGGAAGCGATTTTCGGAGAGATTCTAAAACAATTAATTCAATTCAAATTAATTTACATTATATATAATTCGGTAATGGGAAAAGGTTGGATTTAAGCTCGCCCAAGGTCCGCCATGGATAGGTTAAATTTAAGTAAATACCTATTATATTTACAATTCCCACTATAGCTCTTGAGTGTTTTAATTGAGGTAAGTTATAGAATGGTTTTCTCAAGTCATCATTTGTAACATAGAACTAGGTTTAGAACTTTGGATTACCATTAAAAATACAGAAGTTGACTCCTGGTTACTATATAGCTACCTACACAGGTATTAACATAAATAGTTATCTACACTAATATTATAATGAGGAAAGATTTGTATTTTTGTTTGTTTGTAAGGAACAAACTCAAAAACTACTTGACTGATTTCAAAAATTATTTCACCATTAGAATGCTACATTATCCCTGAGTAACATAGGCTATGTTTTATTTTTCTGCGCGAACGCAGTCGCGGGCAACAGATAGTGTATAATAAATTCTGGTTTATACGGGTGTTAGGCTGCGGCTCCACTCACATAAACCGAAGCTAGGGTGGGTCGTAATAACTAGATTAATAAGAACTCATCAGATCAGTAAGAACTCTTTTTATTTGTCGTGCATTAAATACCTAGCTTATCGCATCGCGTACGTCGCTTGTTGTTCTATTATATTGGTCTAGATAAGCCGCATTCTGTTAACGAAAAAGTTAGGATTAACGTGTCAGCTGTCAGGTTGTCTTTATTTCCGCGGTCCGCTCGTATCTTGCACCACGAATTGTGTTTGTCCAAATCAAAACCATAGTGTTTGCCAGTTATTCTGGTAGTCATTAGATCATTAGATAAATATATTTGCATAACATTACTAATATCTATTGGTAGGTATAATACAATTGACATACGCTACATTTACATTACATAGGTACCTAATACCTACTTACATTACAGTTTACTTTTTTTTTACTTTTTTTTTTATTGCTTATCAAAGTACTTATCTTGGCTTTCCGATTCATAATATACCTATATTATGAATCGGAAATCCCTGGCCAAAAATATATTTTGTTTTCTTCCTTGAGCCAGAATCTTCTATTTATACTTAACCGAGGCATCACTTTGCTGTATTTACTTTCTCTTGTTCTCTTTTAAAGGAAGAAAACCAGGCTCTACTTCATTATTGTATCGAAAACCAATTGTTCCTGATCTAGGTAGTTTCATTGTGTGATTAAGAGCTATAACGGAAACAATATGATTACGATATAGAAGCAAAATGAAGTGGAATAAAGGCTGATACAGTCGAGTTCGTAAATATGTGTACACTTTAGTAGGTACCTTGTCATTTTAATCGCTGTGACAATTCGTATATGGCAGTTTAAACATCTCATTAATGCCCGGTTCCAATGTTCAAGAAACGAATCGTTTTCTTACGCGCCGTAGCGTTATGACTAGATCCCGTTATCTTGTCGCTCTGTATGTCACTGATGATTTCAAAGAGGAGTCACTAGGTTCTATTACTCTTGTATAAAAATATATCCTACTAATATAAACGCGAAAGTTTGCGAGTATGTATGTATCCGGATGTGTATTACTCTTTCACGCAAAAACTAACCGGACGGATTTTGGTGAAATTTGGAATGCAGACAGCTTATACCTTAGATTACCTTTCATGTATATGTAACTTAAAAGGCGAAATATCAATTGCATTATACAGGGTGTGGCCTGTAACAGGAGCAAAAAAATAAAACGTAGATTCTACTCCTCAAACTAGACAACTTTTGTTTAGCAACTTTTTAAAATCATAAAGTTTTTAGATTGTTCATTTTTCAAACAAAGTAAGTAGTATTTTCAATGTACTTAAAACTCCGTCTAATTGACATCGCCGGTCAGTCTAGTCACTCTACAGACATAACCAATTTCATAGTACATTGCGTGTTCGAATTAACTTTATAATGTAATAAAATTCAAACCGCAAGTTTTTTTTCAAAGTCGTCAAACAAACGTTGCGTAGTTTGAGGAGTAGAATCTACGTTTTAATTTTTTGCTCCTGTTACAGGCCACACCGTGTATAAATATCGATATCAAGAAGGTCGATAAAAAAAACATTCACGCTCTACCGAAAAACAATTTCAGTGCGACAAGATAACGGGGGTATAGTTATGACATTTGCTACGTACACAATTTAACGAGGCGTAAGGAAAACGATTAGTTTCTTGAATATTGGAACCGGGCATCATTAGACAAGGTAGTTACTAAAGTGTACACATATTTCGACGACGAAGTGTAATGACCTCCTAACTGACATTTTGTCATTTTTGTGATTCTTATGTATATGGGTTTAAAGTATTATTTCGCATGCACTAGCAAGACCACCAAACTGGATTTCGCATTATTTAGTGAGATATAAAAAAATGAAAATAGCTCCTAAGTTCATTTGCGTAGATTTTGCTGCCAATATCTCCTATCTACGTCGCACGCGTGTTTACTCTAACACTTCTCGCGGCGTACTGAGCTGAGGGAAGCGAAAAGACGCGGGTTATTTTGTAAGGTGTGATAGAGAGGGGTTCCCTGGGCGGCTCGTGGGTGGCGTTTGGAGTTTCGTGCAATGAGCAAGGATTAATTGTGTCATTTTTTTTCGTTTTTATTGGTTTTAGTGTGTATTCGATTATAATAAGGTAAGTAAATGTCAATAACACCGTCTGTATTACAAAAGTGAACAGTGAAATTGTGTATTTTGTTAAAAGTTTAAGAACCTAAAAATCTGCAACGGTTTTTATTTAGAACATCGTGTATTTTTGTCATAATTATTTATTAACTTTCGTTGCATCATTTATTCTTAGTAAAAAACGTTTATTTTGATGGTTATTAATATAAATCAAAGTGTTTGATCCATTTGACATCTTTACGTAATGTAGATATTTTTTTTTTTTTTTTTTTTAAAAAAACTTTGTTACATAGAAGATAAAGCTGGAAAAAATAATCTAATGAACAAAAGAAATATAACACTGTTCAAAATGTCTAATAATAAATATTTTCTCTTTGGATTTCTGTTTGTTGTTATTTGCAATACCTCCTAACTAAGCTAAAACTATCCATAATTTCAAAACAATGTCTCCTAACTACATTTATTCAGTAAACCATAGGATTTCCTAACATACACTAATTTCATAAATTTAAGGTTCCTATGATGATACATTCACAAGATAAAAATTATTCATTAAAAGGTTTTTAAAAAAAAGAAACGTTTTTTTCGTTTCCTGTAAAAACATATTTTTTTAGATAGGAGGTCATTACACCTCGTCGTCGATTTATGAACTTGACTGTAGGTACCTAATCTATTTCAACATATTGGATTGGAACATTTTGTACCTAGGTATAGGTAATAACTTAAGTAAAGCTCCTTTTGCATGTAGTTGTAAAACATCTGTATAGACCGTTCGACATACTATATTTGAAATTTGACGTAAATTCCGTTTTAGTTTTGTAAAAAATGTAGGACAAGTTGAGGATATACCTAGGTACAGTTGAGAACTTAATTTAGGGTCCCACCCTAGGTCCAAAGTCAATCTGACATTCTACAACAATAAGGTTGAGTTTCCTGTAAGTTACAAAGGATTTGGTATGTCTAATGAAATTAATGTCATCGACAACTTCAAGCCATTTTTTTTAAAATGGGTCACATGTTAACTGTCATGACCGTATCTACTTTGCATTCCAGAATTTTAGTGGTAGGTATTATCTTTGGTTTCTAAATTCCTCTTATTTGGAGATATTTATCAATTACCAATTTTAGTTAAGAATTCATTACCTTATGTGTGTTATGTCTTATGTACTTACCTACTTATTAATAATAACCTAATTAAGTTATCAATCTTCCATAGTGTCCACTAATATTCATAATTGACTAGTATCAACAAACTTAACGATCGATTTATTGTCAGGCAATCAAAAGTATCAAAACGCAATTTCGGACATTGATGTCACCCGCTGTCCTGCTCTGGCTTAGTTGCCGGCGCATCTCGTCCTCTCGATCGGCGCTTTCACTTTTTTTGTCGCTTTCCCAATAGGCGAGCGAAACTCGGTCGTTATGCGAAACGTTTTGCGAATGTTGCCGGTGCTTACAGAGTTAAACTTATGGTTTTTCTATGGCATAGAGTAGATGTGAGATCCATAGACACGGGCATTCTCAAGAAGCTGTCTCATACCAAATTTCTTAAAATCACTCTAGTAGTTTATTCGTGAAGGCGTGACAAACAGACAGACGGGCAAATTCTCGATCATGAGTTGGCTATGATCTTTTATAAAAAAAAGAAAATTATATTAGCTGTTGTACTTTATCTATAGCAATAATATAATTAAAGCTTTCTCTAAGACGCT
This sequence comes from Acleris sparsana, assembly GCA_923062465.1. Lineage (NCBI taxonomy): Eukaryota > Metazoa > Arthropoda > Insecta > Lepidoptera > Tortricidae > Acleris > Acleris sparsana. The sequence goes on along the minus strand of OV281307.1, from coordinate 8,688,367 downwards.
CAATTAAGTCAGAGCGACTGACATCAAAAGGTCGTATGTATTTAATCTATTAAATTCTCAGTTTACGACTTTAGGGGCCGAATCGCAACGATAACATTATCATCATGTCTTACCCTCAAAGGCAGAGCCATAATTCCCACACCATGTTACCGTTTGACATTAGTAAAGCAATCTGCAGCAAGATCATAACTTAAGTAAAACTGACCAGTGCCTCGACTGTAAGCTGCTGTTCACGCGGCAAACGATCTCGAACGCCAAAGTCACCATGTTAATCATACGAGAAACGCAAACGCGATCGAGACGTTTTTGTGTATGTAAAAATACACTAGTCTCTGAAGGCGTTGTACAGTCATAGGACCACTTGCATGGAGGGTGGAGACAATTGTAAAACGGCGGGGAGACAATGGATGCGATAGCAGAGCGGAGTGGACGAGACAGGAGATTGGCGTGATAAGGAAGAGGGCTATATCCAACAGTGAGGATATAGGCTGATTGGATGTATGGATGGATGGAGAGATATTGCTTGGGATCTGATATCTGAGCCCTCGGTGAAAAAAAATAACCCAATATTGTATAGATTCTCCTTTAGGGGAACTTTTATTCATATACAAATAATATAATAAAAATTCCACGGGACAGTCGCACAAATTGACCTCGATCCAAACTAAGCTCTAGGTTTGTTCTATGGATACCTACTTGACAACGATAAACTTACTTACATAGATATATACATACTTATATACATAAAACATCCAAGACTAGGTACCAAATACCCGCGCTCGGCTCATCATACAAATATCTGCCCTTACCGGTGATTTGAATTAACATTTTGAACCCAGGACCGCTAGCTTCGTAGGCAGGGTTACTACCAACAAAGGTATCGTGTTGAATAATCTTAAAAACATAAATTAAAAGAGTGTAGAACGTGATTTGGAAAATGCAACCTGAAGAGTGAGGACTAAGGTTGCTTCACACAAAAAGAGTAACAAACATTGATGATAATGTATTGTCTTTTAAGATCCGAACAGAAAGAAAGAAAAGACATTTGCAAAAACAAAAACAGATAACGAAGAGAGAAAAAAAACAATAATATATGATAGTATATGATAGGATAATTATCTGTTGTTACGAAATGGTTCAACTCAGCATGTGCTGTAGTCAGTTGGGACAATTAGGAGTTCAAGTTCAAAGGGGTTCTTTTTTCGAACTTCGTGGAGAGTTTTAAGTTGTGGACGGAATGAAACCGTGCACTTCGGACAGTCAAAACAAATACTGATGAACAAATTTCACGATAACGGAGCTCTAGTAAAGACTGAATACTAGTCTTATATTAGTAGAGAACCAGCAGGCCTTAACAGGTTACCTATTGCAAAATAGAATGTGTACATTAACCAGCCATGTTGACATCATGTAAAAGTAAGGCTATGTAAAGTTGTTTGAACTTCCAACTGGGGTTAGAGTTAGGCCCGGTACACGTGTTCTGACCGTGTAATATAGGCATAAATAAGGCTATCATCCCACAGACATTGAAGAAGAGATTGTTCAACTAATGTGTTCCGCCAGTTAGGATTCATGGGTGTGAGACAAAGAATCTGATCACCGGGCTAATCCTAAAGTTACTCAGCGAAAAGTGAAGCGCGAAATTGAATATCCGTACTAGATAAGGTCAGAAACAAAACCATAAGTGCGCCCACCGTGTCAAGAGGCTTAAATGAATAAGGCCAGGTCGCCTATTTGAGTAAATGCGTTGCAGTGTGGAGTCCTTAGGGTTGGGAAGAGAAGTGTTGACAGACCACAGGAGCGATGGTCCGACGATATTAAAATAAATGCTGGCCCACGGTGGACCAGACGTGACTTCTAACAGGGCATATTGGAAGAAACTTTAAGAGCCATATACCCAACATTGGGAATTAACATTTACATAGATAAAACCCCAATATAATGGCGATCCGTTCATTCAGAGCTTATTATCTCTCAAACTGCCCGACTGATTTTAATAAAACCTAGCTGAAAACCACTGCGAGAAAACCAGCATTCAAATAAAAATGTATCCATTTCGGTTCACCCGTGTAGGAGCTACGATGCTAGAAAGAGATACACAGTTGGGGATTAAAAACAAAAAACTTGTAGATAAGGATAGATAATATTGGCTTGAGCTAGCCTTAAACGCTTTTTACCTTGAACATTCAATCAATGGCACCATTGTGTAGTATTGTATGGGGAAAATACCATAAAGTATAATTGTACTGCGGAGTGATTTGTATTGTTGTTTATGTTATAAATTAAACTCGGCATATGTTTATACGTGACCACGATAATATTACACGAATGGCGTCACTTATTGTATTCTTGTACTAGTTAGGAGTGTTAGGACTAACGCCAAGCGTCCAGTGGCGCCTTCATTAGTTACTATTAAAGTTTTCTGATAAACTAAAGTATTGTTTTGGAATTGGAGGATAGTTAATTGTTGTAAAAATCACAGTTTATAGGTATAAATATTAGGTACGTATAGGTACTGAGACAATCCCTTTTTTATTTGGTTACTAGTGTGTTAAAATTGCCGTTTGTTAAAAATATTTTTTTGGTTTTGAACCAGCAATAAGGTTTGCCATAAAAAACAATGAACATTATGGTATGTTCACTGTGATGAACACTGTCAAATTAAGTGTCATCAAATAGGGCTGTCACAGGTACCGTAAAATGGGGTGAATAGAAATATAACTTGAAACATAGCATATTCTACTTCATTTTCCAAAAGACTTGTCAATACTTGTTCTTATTAGTAACAAGTTATGCTTTCTTTTAGGCTGTATTTCTATTCTCACCGCGAAACTCTATTCACCCCATTTTACGGTAGGTACAGTCACCAGCAATTTGTGGCGTTATCTACGAGAAGGGACCTTATTGTCGATGGCGCTTCCGCCATTATTAACGATGCTCCGATATAAATACAACGTCGCGTGATGCAGTGCGACGTAAGCGCCATCGACAATAAGGTCCCTTTTCATAGATAACGCCACATATATTACCCAACATTGGGCGTAAAAATATCTGACGCGCTCTTATACCTCTAGTAACAAAGACGTGTCAGTGTACTTTTGGATAATGTTGGATAATATATTGTTGCTGGTGACTGTACGTATTATCCTACGATAACCGAACTTTTTGTATCGTTTCATTTTTTAAATCCACCGCCCCTTTGCAAAAAAAATTCATCAACAATAATATGTAGCTTTTTATACAAACATACCTATCGTAATTAAATTGCGTCTCTTTAAAAAAGGATTAACTGACCTTACTTACATGTACAGTAAAGTAGTCTTGTAGTCTCGCTTTAATTAAACTAGATTCAATATTGCAACAGGATATTTAACACGCATAAATTTGTTTAATGTGTAACCTTTTTATGAATGCAAGGTAAGTACGCATTTATGATAATTACCTTCAGTGAGACGCATACGTGCGTCGTACGATGTATTGGATTAAAGGTATTAGTAATACTTACAAGTTATAATAGGTATCTATGTTGGTTATGACTTATGACTCTTATGAGTCATATCATAATGCCCGGCTTCCACTGCGTGCGGAGTGGGCTCTGCGTGGGTGGGTTTGATTTGAAGTCACCGATGTAACCCAAACGGAGTTCGTCCGGGGCCCGGTCCGCTCACATTAGAAGGCGGTCATAAGAATTAGAGTTGATTTAGTTATTTTTCATCACACTTGCTCGTAAATGGTGTTATTCCATGCCTGTATACAGAAGGACAATGGCCTAAATTGTTCCCGCGGGAATTATGGCGAGTTTGTCATCCCTAGGGAGTAATGACTTTCTTTTTAAAATTTGCAACTCTTTCGTATATCATTTCTGACTAAGGAGGTTTAATTTTCAGCCAAAAAATAAATCGGTTTCTAATTTCATCTTTAAAAAATAGCTATAGACTAACTAACATTACACAAAACCTATACGCTTCATTAAACTTCATTATTTTTATACCTATTTCAAGTTTATATCAACATTTATCATTAATTTTAGTAATTATAAATTTTTATCAAATTGGCTAAATCTGTCTCGAATCCAGGTCGAAACTAAACGCAGTTATTATCTGTGGTAGAGGTCACAAAAAAAATATCGTTTCCATTTACGTTCCCGTTCGTCAAAAGTTATTTCTTTATATTTTAGTGTTTTCTATTTGTTTTTTTTCCTCGCAAATGTGATGAAAACCATTGTGTGTATCACAGGCAGTAAGGGGATTACTAACTCGAGTCATTAAAAGTCATTAAAATCTAACACTCTCGTTAGTAATTCCCTTCATACTACCCTTGATGCACAATGTACTATTATTTTTCATACACATTGATTTACTTGAAGTGTTTATATGTAAGTGTACAAAATGTCAACCTTACCCATACTTTTCATTTGCCAAGATAAGTTATCTTAAAATACGGGTGGTAGGAACTTGTGCAGGGTCCGTCCGGATCGCTACCACCATCTTATCCATTAACCTACCGCCAAACAGCAGTGTTTGCATTGTTGTGTTCCGGTTTGGGGATAAGACAGCTGGTGTAATGACTAGCATAGAGGCATTCCATCTTAGTCCCAGGGTTGGCAACGCATTTGCAGTCTTAGGCTTGCAGTCTTGTGAATGCGAATGTCTATGGGTCACAGTTTCCACTTACCATCAGGTGGCCTTTGTGCTCCTTTGCCTTGTCTATGCAATAAAAACAAAACAATAAAATTCAATGACCTCATTTTTGGGAAGTATCCCATTTGAAAGGCCAGGAAGAAATCGATCTTTTCCTAAGATGTTTTTACTGGTCAACGATTATTAAATCGCTAATGACGCTAAGTCTTTTTTGATCACAAGCTTTTATTTAAATTGCAATCCGTGTATCTTTGTACTACAAGTTAAATATTGCAAGTTAAATTTGAGCTACTTCCCGGTTTGCGATGAAGCTGAAAATTTGCATACATGTTTAAATTAGATGACAATGCAATACTATTATCAGCTGGTCTGATGATGGAGTCAGAAGATGGCGACAGAATCTCCGCTATGCTTAACGAAAACCCACCGTGTTGGGGAGTCATTTGTTTAGTCTTGATAAACAGACTTGGCAGCAAAAACTTGTCTCAAAAATGATTTTTGTGACAGATACTTATTCTACTTTCGTTTAGCCACTCTTGCTTCGATATTGTTGGCGTTATTAGATATGACAGCTTCAGCTAGCGCTGTCATAACGTCAACGTCAACAGTGTGATTAGGATAACGTTACGATGTCGGGTTCTGATTTTTCTCTCGAATACCCGACGAAAACAGAAATCCTGCCTTCAGTTTACCTTTTTCCGCTTTGTGACACACACACATACACACCTAACTTATGTTATGTTAAGACATAAACACAATATCGTTAGTGGGATTCCCTCGTACAATTCTAAGGTAAGTGACGGCATTGAATGTTTTCCTCATTGTAGGGCTTAGTTCGCGTAAACGAGGTAGCCTAGATATTGAACTGAACCTTTCCTGTATTAGGGTTGCTAGGTCGCTACTGATTTATGAACGAATTAAACACTTAACAGCGTGATCATAGCTTGAAATCTTATTAAAATCGCCATGCAAATATTTAGTTACCTAGGTACTAAGGTTGCGCAATCTGTGGAAAATCCTGTAAGATGATAAAACATAAAAAATCAGCAATGGTCACGGAGCCATGTGAAAGGATCACACAAGTGAAATATTCTCTCGCCCTCACGTGCTTCTGCTGAGTTAATTAACTTAATGAATGACTGGGTAGTTAGTGCAAAGTTCAGCCACAATTCTGACAAGGGCCTTTTCCAATTTGTCTTCCTGCACTTATCTTCAATGCGTCAGCCAATTTACTCAAACAGGAAAAAGTGGAACTGACAGAGTCGAAGAATTTTCACATTCTAAAGTTCATATAGATAATATAATTATTTTTATAAACGTCTTTGTATTTATCCTTAGAGAGTCTTAAGTATGACTTTTTTTCGCCACTATAATTATGGTTGGCACTCATAGATTTGTTCCGGAAGGGACGGTTTTTATCGTCCAATGGTTACAAGTTAATGTTACAAACAATCGATCCCGTTCATTTGGTAACTAGGTTACAAAACAGTGGTTTTTACAAAGGCTTGACCAGCGATTGCCCGCTGATAAAGTAAAGTAATGACGTGGCCGTCCCAAACAGGTTGGCCTGTGTAAGAACAGCCGTGTGAACAGAAACCAAGAGACGTATGAAATTTCAAAATGTTTGTTTAGTAAATTGGTCAAAATTAAATGATCCTTTGGCTCTATTACGCCTAGTAATATCATGTGGGTCGCGCTCCGGAAAGATCATCATAGCGGAGAAGATGTGTATGGCGTATTACAATAAACTGATCTCGAGAGTGACGCGGGTCTCAAGGCACTCGAAATTTACTTTGACATGCCTACATAGTATCTCATTAAACAGTATATAAGTTTATAAATAAAGCCTATGAATACCTACTGACAAACGTTACCCAAGTCTTATTCAAATATTTCTTTTATTTTGTCTAATATATTGCATATGCAATTAAATTGGATCCAAACGTTTGCACATTGATATGGTGTGAATGTTCAAATGATTATCATTTTTATCTACATGATAACTAGTTAATTTCTTCCAAATGATATATGATGTATTGATGTGATAGGCATTACGTGACGTGATATGGAGGAGGGCTTTGCCCTGCAGTAGGTTAACTCGTGGAACGTCATGTCATATAATATTATACATATGTATTATGTATTACTATGTCAATTTTAGTTCGAACCACTCTGAGTTCCAAAGGACGCGCTACGGGTCAAAGTAGGCTGATAGGATGGGTCCAGGGCCCTACAGCACGGGAGCAGAATACTGCTGTGGTATTCTCCTACCAGTCGTAAGAGGCGACTAAAAAGAGGGCGGTAAAAAAGTGGGGACTTATACAAAAGAGGCTGATAGGATGGGTAGATAGATAAGATTGTAATACTTAAATATATGACATATGCTTATGGATGAAGCAGCGGCGGGTGCTCATGTCCTTATAGGTTTAGTTTTTACTGTAAAACAACGATGAGAACAACTGCGATTCAAAAAAGTTATCTGTAATTTTAGGGTCATGTCCAAAATGTTGTCTCATGTTGAGAAACGTTACAAACTAATTTAGTCTGACAACATTACAGATTGACGTTGCTAACACTAATTTTGACATATTTTAGCGATATTAAGTTAAAGTTGGACTAGCTGTCGACTGCCACACGAGTCGTATTCCATGATTTATCAGAAATTTTCTGGGACATTAATAAAGCACAGTGAGTTTTGTAATGATAAGAAAAACCATTGTTCAATTGTTGTGTAAGTGTTACGCAGATTTTGGTAGATCTACTTTAGTGTCATGGGGGTAATACCCATGCTTACCATACTGAACTGGATGGTAGTTGTCTGGTAATATACCCGACAACCGCTGAGGCGGACGAGTCCTCGAGTGGACGTGGAATTGTTGAGAACTGCGTATTCGTCGCTCTGGATTGCAGAGCGACGAATACGCAGGGTTGCTGGCAGCAAGTGGAGAATAGTCAAAGATCAGGCTGAATGGCATGCAATAGAAGAGGCCTATGCTATGACCAGCAGTGGTTTGACACGAGCTGATGATTATGATCCTTAAATTAGATATTTACATCACACAGCGACACCTTGTTAGCTATTTACTTTCTCAAGCAATTTGGACCATTTTTTTGGTCTTGATTGTGTGAAGGTCGTTCTGGCAACACCAGCATTTATGTATGCTGATTTAAGTTACTACATGATAAGAAAGCACACAGTTGTTTTGTTTATCTGCGCTCATTCATGGCCGTCCTCACTGACCCAGTTCCATCTGACCATCTTTAACACAAGCCCATGTTCGAAACATAATCTGCATGATTCACGGTGCCTCCAGTGAACGGCCAGAGGTCAAGGTCGAGTCACACTCCGTTGGTTTCAGGTCTTTTACTAACTATGCTTTAACAATAACCATGCTTATTTCCTATTTGAGTGTTGGCGGCTAGTACCTACCATTCTAAAAGTTATTATTAACCGGCATGCTGCTAATACAACTTATATTCTAAATGTGAAAGTTTTGAAGAGGTATGGATTGTCTTTCAATCACGCACAAAGCTTTGAACGAATTTAAGTGGAATTTGGGACACAGGGAGTCCAAATGCTGAAATAAAATAAAATAAATAAATAAATATCAGGGTACAATGTCACACCAATTGACCTAGTCCCAAACTAAGCTCTAGGCTTGTACTATGGGTACTAGACAACGATATAAATACTTATATAGAGAAATATATACTTAAATACATAGAAAACATCCATGACTCAGCAACAAATATTCGCGCTCATCACACAAACATCTGCACTTACCGGGATTTGAACCCAGGACCGCTAGCTTCGTAGGCAGGGTCACTACCAACTAGGCCAGCGCGTCGTCAAACACAACAACATAATAACAAAAAAATGTATAAAATGTATAGGATATACCTATATATGCGAAGAGGGTCGGTGGCGTATGCTAGTTAAGATAAAGGTCATACCTACATCACGATTGAGAGACGAAAGATTGAGAGAATCCAATTCGTTCCTATTATACCTACCTACTGTAATGTTTTCTACATTTTCTGAGGATTGTATTGTAGAAATGACGTAACTGGCGCATCGGAAATACGCTGTTAAAGTTACTTAAGTATTTCCAACTTCAACTGCTCCTAGTAAAACACAAAAAGTTTAAATGTAGTGTGCAAAAAACGTCGAATAACATATATCTTCCGCTTACTAACGAGGCTATAGAGCACCAGTATAGCGATTCACTCAAAAATAGAGACAAATTACAGTTCCTGGGCCTCTGTTCAAGGCGGGAAAACCCATATTATCATTGGCGTGTTATGGTTTTGTTTTAATCCCTATTACTGTCAAGTAAATAAGAGCTATCAAAACGTTGGCATGCGATAACAGGTCAATGGTGGTATGGGTTTTACTGCCTAGAATAGGGTCCCTGCACCCACTATCCAAAAGTTGTTCGGTTAGGTTAGGTTAGGTTAGGTTAGCGCCGCTAAAATCGCGTAATTGTCAAAAAAAACCATACAAATTTAGCACCGGGCGAAAACGTATCTCACCCCCTAAATCAAGTCCGATTTTCACGATTTTTGAATATGTTGCAGGTTTTATAAAGACGTCTGTAGGTCTCTGTTTCCTAAATTTGTTTTGTTCTAAGAAACATTTTCTTGTAAAGGAAAACGTACATAGTTCTTCATGATATTGTAGATATCATGAAAAACTACATATCCAAAAATCGTAAAAATCGGACGAGGTTTAAGGGGAGGGAAACGTTTTCGCAGAGCGGAGCTGTGCCAATATTAACCAATAGAAGGCGCGTGCGGTTACGTCGAGCGCGCCTTGCGCACGTTACCTTATATTCTATTGGTTAATATTGGCACAGCTCCGCTCCGCTCGTCTCCGCCTCAGTGGAGCCGCACTCTAACGCGCATCAAACTCTGACCTATAATATGTATTAATTTTCTAAAATATGTATTATAGCAATGCATCATACGATATATCTTCCGTACTAGTTGACAGAGCCCACACAGGCAGCTATATTATATTTCCATCGCCAGTATAATTAATGGGATGGATTTGTATTTGCATGTCTTAGTATTGTGTGGTCCTTTTCTATACTGTAAAATATAATATATATTCTGGTATTAATTTTGATTATGACGGGCTTAAGTTTTAGCTCATATATTACCAATTTTATCTCGTGTATCTTACTATTGTTGTCAGCAATGTTTATCAGACTGCGAAACTCATCTTTAACTTGCAGATTAATATTAACAATTGTGTTTCTTTCCAGAGGGACGACCGGTCACTGCTCGCCCAGTTTTTTTTCGCGGACGATGCCCTCAACATGGTCGCAGCCGAGTTGGACTCCTTCGATGGCAGGAAAGACCCCGAGAGGTGCTCTACTCTTGTCAACCAGCTGAGGCATGCTCAAGTGAGTTTTAGAGAGAAAAATTTAATGTTAACCACAAGGTCAAGGACCAAATTTCAAACATGCGGTAAGCACTTTCCGTCAGGGCCGCAGTTTGATTGTCTTTAGCAATAAATAAGTATGTAAATAAAATGCTAGATTTAAAAATCCAGTGACTCCATCAAGATTCAAGATTTATCTACTGAAGTATAATTTATATAAACGGTTTAGCCCTTGAGTAGTTGCGAGCGGACAAAGGAACAGATATACATACAGGTCTAACACATAACCCTTGTGGGCTTTGTCGAAGTCCGGTAAGAAAGGGAATAGATACTATGCAGCTGTAGTGAGAAAGGAAGTAGAAATTAATGTACACTGAAGCCAATATGCCTGTGAAATAGTCATCATCATCAATGGTAGGTTAATGTGCCCATAACCAGCCTTATTTCTTACATGTGGGTTACTATGCGAAAGCCTTCTTGTTACCACGTGTACAGCATGCGCTAAGCTCAAGTCAATAAAGAGGTAAATGAATATCAGGGGACAATCTCGCCTATATTGACCTAGTTCCTAACTAAGCTTCTAGCCTTGTACTAGGTACTAGATAACGATAATATACTTATGTTGAGAAATACATAGAAAACATCTAAGCACCTGGAAGTCCTGGAACAAATACTCGCGCTCACCGCTAGCTTCGTAGGCAGACTAGACTAACGTGACGTCACTATCTAAATCACGTACAAGTGGGTCAAATTATTCAAAAAAAAAAGAAGTTTAGCTGGTCTATTATCCGTAAAGCTCTGATCAGAATTCTTTGATTAAGTCCTTTGCGTTATCGAATACAAGCGTATTACGTAATAAGAGGTCAGAAAAAAAGCGAAAGTGGTCGTCTCCAAGCGGGCGGCACTGGGTGTGGATGGGGAGACATCGGCGTGTCAATTCTCCATAAATTACCGACCATTGGGGCGTGAATGCGTCGCTTGGATGTAATAATGATTGGAATAGATAGTGGCACGCTTGTTGTGTCTCTTTTACCTAAGTTACTAGGACATTCTATTTGACAAGGTTGCTGAGATACTTGAGCCTCTGTTTATTAAATATGATAAATTAATTCTTGACGTAAAATAAATAAATACTACATTTTAGTACCTTATATGTAAACTACCATACATTAATTGTGCTGTGTTGGTGCCGTGCCGGCCGAGAATAGCACCACCCCATCTCTTCCCGTGGGTGTCGTAAGAGGCGACTAAGGGATAAACCGGAGGATGGGCAGCAGCGTCCTCCGCGGACTACATGGTATAACTGCGATCGCCAACCCGCCTGCCAAGCGTGGCGACTACGGCATTTTCCCCCAACGGTATGAATTTACAAAAACAGCTCAGACCCCTAGTCCCCGGCGGCCCCGCTATTCCTGGCTCCGGTAGCGGCCATGGTAACGGCGGGGCGGGGGGTGCTTTAGATAATCTCCGGCAGAGACCCGGCTACCAGAAACGACGGATCGAGGGACCGCGGTGGATGCGAAAGGCACAAGACCGGTCTGAGTGGAAAGCCTTGGGGGAGGCCTATGCCTAGCAGTGGACGTCTTTCGGCTGACATGATGATGATGATGATGATGATACATTAATTGTCTCAGAGATTAAAGTGACAATTAAAGTGTACACATATTTATGAACTCGACTGAACAACGATCAACTACTTATGGATAAATACATAGGTACAAAGGCCAAGGGCATAAATATATATACGTTCCCAAGACGTTTATGCCACTGGCAATAAGGTCCGTGTATACATATATTTGACGCGATGACTGTGTAGATATTAATGGCCAAGAGAGAGAAAGACTCAAGGATGATACTCGCGTTCAAGACACAAATATTGGCTGTTACCCAGAATCGAACTCGGGACCGTTAGCTTCGAAAACAGGGTCACTACCAAGAACCAAACTAGGCTAAATTATGGGGATGCTTTTGCATAATTATGTGTAGTGAATAACTTTACAGTCCTTCTTCTTTCTCTTTGTTTCGTGAGGAAGCAAGTAAGTTTCTACGTATAACATACACTACAACCTACATTGCATTACATATGCAGAGACGCGTGTTTGTTTTTATAAATAGGTGCCTAATTAGTTGGTAACACGTCACACGGTAATGCATGCATTCTTCTTAAGTGACTAGTTTGCTGGCAACTTATTTATGAATACAGGCAGAAGTCGACAGGATATTTGTGTGTTATTTTTATCAGAAACCCGTCATATTTTATTAGTCATAGAATTTCGGGTAAGATACCTATGCAGTCCATAACCGCACTTAGGCCCCAACTACACGGGCGGTTCTCCAGTCGCGGCAATTCGCTTCTGAACCGCACTAGACACAATGAAATATGGAAGTTGTATGCTGCATACTACTCTGCGCGGTTTGGTTTGTATTGTCGAGCGGATTCCCGCGGCGGGAGGACCGCCCGTGTAATTGGGGCCTTAGATTCGTGAGTAGCACAGTAGGTATATACAGTCCTTCGTCTTCAAACATAGGTAGGCATATCGCGCGGTTTGCATGTGTGCGTGCCTCGACCGTACACGCCACGAGTCACCACAAGCACACTCAACAGGTCCCAACAAGCCGGTTTAGTCGGGGCCGTGCCGTCGTTGCCGCGTGTGGTTGCGTTTGCGGGTGGTAGGACCTTGTGCGGGGTCCGTCCGGATCGCTACCACCATCTTATCCATTAACCTACCGCCAAACAGCAGTGTTCGCATTGTTGTGTTCCGGTTTGGGGATAAGACAGCCGGTGTAATGACTAGCATAGAGGCATTCCATCTTAGTCCTCAGGGTTGGCAGCGCATTTGCAGTCTTAGGCTTGCAATCTTGTGAATGCGAATGTCTATGGGTCACAGTTTCCACTTACCATCAGGTGGCCTGTGTGCTCGTCAGCCTCGCCTATGCCATAAAAAAAAAAGTACTAAGTATCTAGAGACGCAAGTCTCAACCCTAGCGGCCTAGGTAACAGAAACTCCATAAGGGCCGGAATCGAACTACTTTTCGATTTATACTATGACCTTATTATCTAACTGTCTGGTATTTTCTTTGTTCAGATAGTTGAGAGCAAGTTTAGGACAAAAGTGCCTGCTATTTTAATAATTAAGGATATTACGTTACAGTGTCCTCACTGAAGGTTTGTGGCGTAAAACCTTGCAATCGTCTTGCATATCATGCAAATGCAGCAAAACAGGAAGTACTTAACCATCTCGCTCATTTCTGAAGACCTTGAATTACCATAGGTAATAATAATATCATTGTAAAACGGATTCATGAAAATCGCTTTTATCTAAAGCACGTTGGGGGACTAAATCTATTCATAATCATAAACTAAGCTCTAGGGTTGTAGTAACCGCAACAATAATATATTATCCAACATTGAGCGCTAAAATATCTGACGTTCTCTTATACCTCTAGTAATAAAGACGTGTCATATAATTTTGCGCCCAATGTTGGCTAACATATTATTGCTGGTGACGCACTATATTTGTAGGTACGGTCGGCCAAGAAACTGGTCTACCAGTTTTGACAAAAGTTTCTGTGATATCTAATTATCGCTAAGGTTGACACTTGTCACAATAGAACTTGTTGTATCATGACGTGCAAATGAACTTCAACCGTAGGGTAGTAGAGCACATTTTTGGACGACTGTACAGTCAACCTTATAAGTAGGTGCACACTTTTGTACCTTGTCGCTGAAACGCCTTTGACAGATTAGTCCATCATTTCAAACATGACGTTAAAGTGACAGAGTACTAAAGTGTGCAGCTTCTTATAAGGCCGACCGTACCTACTAGGTAACAATACGTATTTTAAGTTGTATAGAAACCAACCTCATCCAAAACACACGAACATAAATCGAAATTAACGTTATTCTTTTTAAATTTAAACTGTTTATTCCAATAATGTCCGATTGTTACATACTTAGACTCAAAATCTTTATTGAGGAAGATTTTTTGGCGAGTCAAGTCATAATTTATTATTTACCTAGTTGTATGTTCATCATATGAGTCTTTGCCCATACTAGGGATCGAAATACTACTACTAGCTTCGTAGGGTTGAGATTCTAGACGGCAAAACCTTATTGCTTCACGTTTAATTTTAAAATCGTATCTCACAAAATACGACATGGTTTTACCTAGTTGAACAGAGGCCCTGGATCACTACTCACTTAATAGACGAACCGTGTCATCATTGCTTGTATGCTTGTTATAATTCTACTGAATGAATACGTAGACATTTATGATTCATTATAAGTCGCATTGTTGTTGAGTACAATTCATTAGGTATAGTAATTCTGACCACAAGTGACTAAGTGTCAGGGGAAACTACGTGGTAACTGAGAAATGAACCAAGTCTTAGTCGGTTGGGTCTCACGGGCCATGATAATCACAAAACAAAACAAATGACAGCAATTATACGACTATGAAATAAAATTTCAAGATTTTTTTATTAAAATATCATTAGTGAATTTAAAAATTAAAACAAGTCCATGTTTTCACTGGATCGACACGAGCGATCAAGAATAATCTATATCTGACGATCCAATGCGTCTAGTAATAGAGGTTTGAAATGAAAAGAGGTTGTAATTTTATTCACGCTTTAGATTTCCAACGCGTTTTGTTTTGATAACAAACTTGCCTAACTCGTGTAACCACTCGAGATCACATTTAAATTTCGAACGTAACTTCACGGTCTTATTGGTTTAATTGTTTTCGGAAGAAGTATAATATAAATAGGCATAATGCCACTCGACGCTGCGTAAATAGTTATTGTTTACAATTGAGATTGCCTAGCAAGTTGGCTTGAAGAATATTGCTTATCTTGTGACGTAAGCGGAAAGTTCTTTCTGATGAGTATCATTTGGATTGTTGAAGCTACGGTTTTTAACGCGATCGCTGCCGGCAACGCACATAAGCGTTTTCTTACCATTTATAGTGTTTTGAATACGCGACGGCTCGTCCCACCATAAATGGGCTCTTTGCGGTTCCTTCACTGACCTTAAAATCAAGTAGTGGCGCGGATCTTTATGGATTAAACACACTATACCTTAAACGCATATGTGCGTTTATAGCTTTGCATAAAAATAAGATGCAGCACCTGTGTACAGATTAATAAAGAGTTGCTTAAGGGCGTAGGGACGGAAGCGAATGCGGTATTGTTTTTAAACTATATACAGTTAAAAAATTAAAATCTTTTGTATAGAAGCCGGTGTAATGACCAGCATAGAGGCTCGATCTTAGTCCTCAGGGTTGGCAACGCATTTGCAGTCTTGTGAATGCGAATTTCTATGGGACACAGTTTCCACTTACCATCAGGTAGCCTGTGTTCTCGTTTGCCTTATCTATGCCATAAAAATATATAAAAAATAAGACCTTTAGAATGTATGTAATTATTTGCTAAACATTTTTTGTCAAGTCTCTCGTATCTTGAAGGTTACTGACTACTTATTTTTTGTGGTTATTTAAATAGTATGTACCTACCTGTCTTGCTATTTATTTTATTGACTATTTTGTGTTGTTATTGTTACACTAAGTAAAGACCGCGTTTATGCAAATGAAGGAAAAAAACGTTTATTTGGATAGTTTATATGTTCATTTGGATAATTAAATTACATACATGTCCAGCGTCATTCGGCTGATATGATGACCTACCTACATGGAATTGGTGAATTTTTCATGAAAGTTTAAAGAAAGACTTTTCATATTTAGAACAGCTTAAGTACTTTAAATAAGCTTATATCAACATTACAATAACGTTATACTGTGGCATACATTCAAGGAATTAAATTTGTCACCCACCTTAGATCCAAAGTCAATCTGACATTCTACAGCAATAAGGTTGATTTTCCTATCAATTACAAATGGTCTCTAATGACAATGACATCTTCAAGCAGATTTTCTTTGAAATGGGTAGCAAATTAAGTTCCGTGACCGTACGTACCTAAAACTTCTTCTATTTTGTAAATTTGCTGTGTCAGTATGCTGTGTGATTTGCATAAATATATTTATCTACCAATTAATGACTTGCTGTGTCGGGCCTTCCACTAGGTGGACCGACGATCTGATAAATCGCTGGATGACAGCCGCAGAGGACCGATCGTTGTTAAAACTTTGGAGAAGGCCTTTGTCCAGCAATGGACGTCTTGCGGCTGATGATGATGATGTGTCATACCTAGAGGTATTAGTTCAAACATCATCAACTCAATTTATGTAATTAATGACGTCATGCCTTAGTCCGGCGAAATATGATGAAGAAAAGAAACCAAGTCTGAAAAGTCGAAATTCCACTGCGGCGCACGCAGCGCACGCTACACACGTGAGCCACGTAGGTCTATTGTTCTATACTCTGATTATTATTAGAAATCATGTCTGTGACAGCTCATATAACCACTTATTACACTTATTTCTCTACATAAATATTACCTACACCGGTACAATGTTTCTTGCGTCTGCCGCTCGGCAGCAGATCTTCTTACAAAGCGAATTTATACCTATGTGTAGGTACGTGCGTAGCCTGCGCCGCACTGGGGTCTGAGAATCGGCTTTCATACAAATAGAAACAGTCGTAAATTTCTTTGTTTTCTTGAAACAACTTCTGTTTGTCATCCCGTTATTAGAAAATAAACCTGGGATAATTTTGGATCTGTAATTATTTAATTATCAATATACTTTTAAAACCTTGAACGGAGAATATAGAAAAGGTAGGTACGCATTTTCTCTAAAAGTACAAGTCAGACCGTAATATCCTCGCAGTTACTTGTAGAGTTACAATAATGTATGATTTTTGACATCTACAAAATTTCTCCATCGGGTGCACTTAAAAAAAAACATCAAATTTATTTTGTTATTTTTTTGCTCGAAATTTATGTGACTAATTATTTTTCCCAAGATTACATGACTTTCCTAAACGCATTTTTTCTTGGAGGATAATTTTCTTTAAGCATTTTTTTCCGAACGCGATTATTCTAGTCTCCTTTTTCCCGGCAGTTTATTTTCACATCGTTTTATCCAGGCACTTCTATTCTTGGCATCATATTTTCACTGCCGTGTTATTCCTATTCCGAAAATAAAATTTGACAGAGTCTGCGGTGCATATCTGGATTATTCAGCCATCAGGGTCTGATGCAAAACTAACATAACCTAAACCTACCTATATTAGGATGTAATAACTTTTGGGAATAAGTGCGAGTGGGATAGAAATAAAAACAACCGAAGGTAATAAAATCGAACGGGAAATAATGATTTCGTGAAAATTATCTAACAAACCGAAATTCCGGCTTAGTGCTATAGTGAACTAACTTTACCTATTGGTAATGAACTTACGATTTCGTAAGTAAGAATTCAAGCAGATAAAGGCTTGGTCAAACACACGGCGCGACGCAGCGCTGCGGCCGCGCCGCGTGATGCCGACGCGATGCCTGTTCAAACAGGGCGCGCGCGGATCGCGCCGGCCTCGCGCTCTCAACACGCCCGCATCGCGCGCGCGGACGCGGCGCGGACGCAGCGCGATGCGGGCGTGACTCGCGCGCGGGCCGTCGCTCGCTCATTCCTGACTGATGTGACCCAGCGCGGCGCAGCGTGCCGCCGCGTCCGCGCCGCGCTGCGCTGCGCTCGCGCCGCGTGGACGCAAGAGGCCGCGCGGCGCGGAGCGCGACAGAAGCGGGGCGCGATGCCGGCGGGACGCAGTCTGTTTGACGTCGCTAACCTGTTAGCATGTATTTAAAGCCGCCGCGGTCGCGCGGCGCGGCCGCGGCGCAGCGTCGCGCCGTGTGTTTGACCAAGCCTTAAAGCTGCCGCGTCCTCGAAAAGTCCTCGTTACATATTTTATTCTCCATGGCTGTAAACTATAAATAAATGAAAGATCGATAGACCAAACTAAAATCGAATACCGCCATCATAAGAGTGGATTAGTAGGAAAGACAACCAAGGTCATTGGTTGTAATCGTCCTATTACAATCGATTTAGGGACGTTTACAACAGAACCGCTCTCTTTACGCCTTGTTTATTTTTATGGAAGGCAACACATGTGGTGATAAATGGATTACGAGGCCCATAATTAATTATTTAGAAACCCTAACGAACGACTATAATAGATAACCTTCTCTATGCTTCTCGTTTCATCGAATGTAACCTTCTCTATGCTTCTCGTTTCATCGAATGTCTTCCTCTTCACCGGAATACTGAATTGCGGTAAGTTTGGCGGTAAAAATGGTGGTAGCAATCCGGACAATGTCCTACTATCATATTAACGTCTTGCCCTTGACACCGAAACAGCACGAATACTACAGCTAAGCAGCAGGGATCCTATGATGGTGCGTTACGAGCCGACCCTGCTTGAAAAGGTAGTGGAAAACACCTCTTTCCTGCGGTAACATGCGGTGAAAACTATGTACAGATGTAACGAGGTTGTTACAACCCCCTTTTTTACGTTCCTGGCCACTCTTTCATTTCGTTTTAATCTTTCTAAATTCAAAATTGTTTAGGATCCATTTTTTATATCGATACATGAGATCACTCTCGGATTATCTTTCGTTAACACCAGACACGGGGTCCCGTGTCTTGCTATATTATTTTACAATTTATTTTATTTAAAACAACAATTCTATTTTAAAGATTGTTTCATTTACTAATTTACCACCTTTAATATTCTTCCTCTACGGGTCACCGAGATACTACCACTGCTACGTCAGAAATGGCTCTCCGGCGGGGAATCGAACCCCGATCTCCCGCGTGACAGGCGGGGATACTTAGCACTGCTACGTCAGACAGATATAGTGCATAATTGTTTTCCTTCGTATTTTCACGGAAACGTACGAATGTGTCATTCTACTTCAGTCACCCTCAGTACTTTTTGTACTGTGACCTACTGAATTAGCTAGACACGTTCGTACGTTTCCGCGAAAATAGCAAGGAAAGCAAATATGCACTACACCTGTACTCGTATTTATTTTGTTGCTAAGTAGAAACATACTCGTGAGGGTGATGAATACGGCTAGTCTTGTAGCCACAAGAGAGGGATAAGCGATACACCTGTGTTGAAAGGGTTCCCATCCGGCGTATACCTATACTACCGTAATAAACAAGAAGCAATGATGCTGCATAACTGCATAGTGATACTATAAGCATTTAAATTCAATGTGGATACCTACTAATAGAGTTTAGAGTTGTTTAGCTACTACATTGTACTTAGCCGGTTTCTTTGGTATTAGGTACGGTACACGGCAGTTAGTTCTAGTAACAGTCCGCTTAATCGGTTGTGTAGTTTCCAAATGACATGTACACACACAGAGCTACATTAATATTCTGTCAGAGGTGTACAGTCACGGACTGTGATTTAGGACCCACCTTAGGTCCAAAGTCCATCTGAAATTCTACAACAATAAGGTTGAGTTTCCCATAAGTTACAAATGACGACAACTCTAGTCACATTGACGACTTCAAGCATATTTTTCTTGAAATTGAGCACAAATTAACGTTCGTGATTGTACTTTTATTTACTAGGACGTCCTAACCATTTCAAGTTTCTGTATTGTTACATTTATCCAAAAATAAAGCTTTATTTTCAACGACTTGGATGTAAACCTATCGCAGCGACTTAAAAGATTGCTAGGGATAAACAAAGTTGGAAACCGAAGAATAGGCCTTTTCCGAGCAGCACTTTTTATAGGCTATAAAAAAAACCTAGTCGCACGCGTAAAAATATTGTTTTACTGCGTCATACGATCCGCGGACTCTGTAATACAAACTATCGTGGGATAATTTACCCTTGGTCCATGAGTCATGATTCACTTATTCTTATTACTGAGCTGTCCCTACTTGCTACACAGTATTATTTGAATTTAAAACAAATTAGCCTTTGGTAAAATGTTTTGGCAACACATTCGTCCTATTTTAAGTCAAGCAAACAATCCTGTAAACAAAATAGGTCGTCAGAAATGAGTAAGCTGATTTTGTGCGAGGTCTCTTTGGGATTAATGAACTT
Source organism: Acleris sparsana (assembly GCA_923062465.1). Classification (NCBI taxonomy): domain Eukaryota; kingdom Metazoa; phylum Arthropoda; class Insecta; order Lepidoptera; family Tortricidae; genus Acleris; species Acleris sparsana. The sequence continues at coordinate 8,668,327 of OV281307.1, read as the reverse complement.
GCATACGTCTCTTTTGTATTGAATATACATTTTAAATAAATCGGTATTAGCTAGTTTCGCCATATCTATCCATCTGTCCGCGGTTTAACTCACTGACCCTTAGTACCTACTAGAAAGCTGTAATTTGGCATATACATTAAACGCCATCAAAATTGTAAAATAATAGTACATTATTGCCTAGGCACGGAAGTAGGCAATTGCGGGGCGAGGATTGGTTTAAACGGACGAGCTTGCGAGTCCGTTTAAAAATACGAGGCCCGCAATTGCCGTTCCTGCCGAGGCATATATAGTGCTTTTCTCAAAAATCGCAAGAATAAAATTATGTTGGAGTAAAGTACTTTATTAAGGAAAGAAATACCACACAATCTATACAGACAATATTATTACCTACTCTTTACCGTCTTTTGTTTATGACAAGGAGAAACCCAAGCTTTTTTTTTAAAACTACTCAAGCTATTCGAGATACAGATAAAAAAGTTATATTCCGAACAAAATTTGGATGTAATAAGACTTGTGCCCTCATTTTATTAAGGCCGTTTTCACTTTTTAAAAAGTTAGATACTAGATGGTAATGAAATTTGTATGCAACATTGCGTGCTTGTGTAGCGAGCACGCAATGTTTTTTTTTTTTAATTTGAGATCTGTCAGTAAACTATGTACTTCGCATCCCAATATATAGATAGTAATGTCAACTTTTCCTGTCATTTTTGAGAAAAATATTGAGTTTTCTCAACAGATGTAAAAAAATGCATTATAACATCACGTAAGGTATCATTGGAAAAGTCATAAAAAAACATTATGTACAGGGTGTCCGGTAAATAGTGGACTTCCTTACAGGGCTGGATAGCTCAGCTCAGGAGTGGCCAAAATATGATAAATCATGTTTAGTAAAAGTCGCACCAAAAACGAGATATCTCAACATTTCAAAATTTTGGAAATGCGGTACCCTGGTCCACCATTTTCGATGCTGTGGCCACATTTATTAGTATTTTTCAGTTTCGTTTGCTGTGAAAGATTGCTGATTAAATTTGCTATAAGACCTTATCAACGGAATTAATAAAAATTTAGCAGTTTTTTTTTAATTTTTCAAATCAAATTTAAAGTTTAGGAATCTGAGTTTAACTTGCGGCAAGTTTAACATCGCACGGTGTAAAAAAAATGTACCAAGACTTGTAGTGCTGCTTTCCTAAAAATTGGCCTGGTTAATAGAAATTTTAAAATGATATAACAATCGAGTTTATTGATTACACCAGCGAAGTTATTATTAAGTTTGGCCAACAAAGACTGAATTCTATCAAACCATACAAAATTAAAAAGCGACTTTTGTTTCCGTTTAAAATCAAGTCGACTGATTTGAATTGTTTTAATAGACAATTTACGTGAATGTTAAATGCAACAGAAACTAATTTCTGCCATAATTATTGTAATCCTAAATTCCATTTCCACAGTCGTTAGTTCTATGTTGATGATGTGACATTTTTTTATCGACCTAATAGTAGTAGTATTACCTTTTATCGTAGAGTTGTAGCATTTCACACTCAGGTGAACTATCTTTTACAACATTTAAAATCAGTTAACTTCATTTTAAACGGAAGTAAAAGTCGTTCATTAAATTCGCTAGTTTGATAAAATTCAGTCTTTCTTGGACAAACTTAATAATAACTTCGCTGTTGTAATCAATAAACTCAATTGTTATATTATTTTAAAATCTCCATTAACCAGGCCAATTTTTAGGAAAGCAGCACTACAAGTCTTGCTACATTTTTTTTACACCGTGCGATGTTAAACTTGCCGCAAGTTAAACTCAGATTCCTAAACTTTAAATTTGATTTGAAAAATTAAAAAAACTGCTAAATTTTTATTAATTCCGTTGATAAGGTCTTATCATCATCATCATCATCAGCCCGGGGGCGTCCACTGCTGGACAAAGGCCTCCCCCAAAGAGCGCCACAAGTCACGGTCTTGAGCCGCTTGCATCCAGCGGCTCCCCGCGATCCTAACCAGGTCGTCAGACCACCGGGTGGGAGGCCGTCCAACACTCCGTCCACCGGTGCGGGGCCGCCACTCGAGAACTTTTCTTCCCCAACGGTTATCAGTTCTCCGAGCTATGTGGCCTGCCCATTGCCACTTCAGCATGCTAACTCTCTGAGCTATGTCGGTTACCTTGGTTCTCTGGCGTATTACCGTATTACGGATCATATCGCGCAAAGAAACTCCGAGCATAGCTCTTTCCATTGCACGCTGAGTGACCCTGAGCTTATTTATGAGGCCCACATTCAGCGGCCAAGTCTCTGATCCATAAGTCATCACTGGCAACACACACTGGTCGAAGACTTTCGACTTAAGGCTCTGCGGTATTTTGGACGAGAAGATCCGCTTTAACTTTCTGAACGCTGCCCATCCGAGTTGGATTCGGCGATCGACCTCTTTCTTGAAGTTGGATTTACCTAGTTGGACAGTTTGTCCCAGGTATACGTACTGATCAACAACTTCAAGTTGAGAATTCCCCACGTGAACCGGTATTGGCAAAACGCGAACATTGGACATGACTTTCGTCTTGTCCAAGTTCATTTTCAGGCCCACCCGTTGGGAAACTCTATCGAGGTCTCCGAGCATCTTACTCAAGTCTTCTAGCGATTCTGCCATGACTACGATGTCGTCCGCGAATCGAAGGTGAGTGATGTACTCGCCGTTGATGTTGATGCCAAGTCCTTCCCAGTCCAGAAGCTTGAAGACATCTTCCAGTGCAGCGGTGAACAGTTTCGGAGATATGACATCTCCCTGTCTCACACCTTTCTGCAACTGAATCGGTTTCGAGCTCTGGTTCTGGAGCCGGACTGCCATAGTGGCATTTTTGTACAAACACTTCAGCACTTCGATATATCGATAGTCGATGTGGCACCGCTGTAGTGACTCGAGCACCGCCCATGTCTCGACCGAATCGAAGGCCTTCTCATAGTCCACGAACGCTAGACATAAGGGCCGATTATACTCTTCAGTCTTCTGTATAATCTGGCGCAGCGTGTGAATGTGGTCTATGGTACTAAAGCCTTTCCGGAAACCGGCTTGTTCAGGAGGCTGGAAGTCGTCGAACCTGCGTGAGAGTCGATTTGTAATGACCCTTGAAAACAACTTATAAGCGTGGCTCAGAAGTGAGATGGGTCTGTAGTTCTTCAATAAGGTTTTATCGCCTTTCTTAAAGAACAAGACCACCACACTTCTGGTCCACGCCTCTGGAACACCGCCTTCGAGAATAACAGAGTTAAAGAGCTTCTGGAGGACTTTAAGTATCGGCATTCCACCCGCTCTCAGAAGCTCAGCCGTAACTCCGTCGTCCCCTGGCGCCTTATTGTTCTTCAGTTGCTTCAGGGCCATTCTGATCTCGTACAGGCTGACGTCCGGGATGTCTTCGGTGTAATGTCGGGTGAGTTTGGCTCTGGGATCTGTAGCCAAACTTTCAACGGGTCGAGTTGATTTGTACAGCTGTCCGTAGAACTTCTCAACCTCACTCAAAATCTCGGCCTTGGACGAAATTACGGTGCCATTTTCGGTCTTCAGTTTCATCAACTGGGTCTGCCCAACAGACAAATCCCTAGCGAACACCTTAGAGCCCTTGTTTCGCTCGATAGCATCTTTAATACGCGAAGTATTAAAGGTGCGCGTCTGTCCGTAATGACTTAGAGACTTGTCTGTTAAGCCCCCTATACTTCTGCATGTCCACTGAAGACTGCAGCCGCATTTCATTCCGTTCGTCCATGATCTTAAGAGTGTGGTCTGAGAGTTTTTGGGTTCTTTTCTGGCTGCGGGTCTTAAAGAACTTCGACCCAGCAGCTTGGACAGCCTGTATAAACCCGTTGTTCAGATCGTCCGTAGACTCGCATTCTGCTAGGCATTCGAAGCGATTTTGGAGTTCGAGCTGGAAGGTTTCGGGGTTTTGGCATTGGACTGGGGTTGGACGGAGCGTAGACTTCATCAGTCGTGACCTTTCAAGCCTTGTGTTGATATTCAATGTGCCTCTTACGATTCGGTGATCACTGCCAGTCTTTAGCCTATTGATCACAGAGACATCATTGAATATGTGGCGTTTGGTAGACAAGATGAAGTCTATCTCATTTTTTGTCGACCCGTCCGGGCTAATCCAGGTCCATTTGCGATGTGGCTTCTTCCTGAAGAAGGAATTCATCATAAAGAGTCCTTCCCTCTCCAAGAATTCAGCCAACCGCTGGCCCCTGGGATTTCGCCTGCCAACACCAAAGTGTCCCACTCTCAGCTCATTACCTTCTCTCATGCCCAACTTCGCGTTGAAGTCGCCCATCACCACCGTGTAGTGCGTTTTAGAGGTCTGGATGGCTTTCGAGATGTCCTCGTACATTGCCTCCACCTCATCGTCAGAATGCGTCGAAGTCGGGGCGTAAACCTGGATGACCTTCAGCGAATACCGTTTGGTAATTCTGAGTATCAGGTACGCCACCCTTGTCGACACACTCCCGATCGACTCCACGTTGTTGACGAGCGACTTACGGACGATAAACCCGACACCACCCTGTGACAGGGCGTCACCTTCCCGGTAGTAGAACAAGTTACCGGACTTCAGGATCATCGAGTCCTCTCCCTGTCTTCGGACTTCAGATAACCCTAAGATATCCCATCGTAACTTGTCCAAACATTCTTCCAGTTCTAGGATCTTCTCGTCAGTCCTGAGCGTGCGGCAGTTGTGTGTCACCAGGGCCAGATTCGTTTGGTGGTGGTAGCCAGATCTCTGCCGGAGATTCTTAGCACCCCCTGCTCCGCCGTTACCGAACCCGCTACCTTGGGCCGGGCTAGCGGAGCCGCCGGGGACTAGGGGCCGTGGTTTTTTGGTGTACACCATAAGGGGGGGTTAGTGCCATAATCCCCACGCTTGGCGAGCGTGTTGGGGATCGCAGTGGGGCGGAAGTATATCACAGGACGCTGCAGCCCGTCCTGTGTCTGGCATTTGGCTTCCGCCCATCTCGGAACGGTTTGACCGCCGTTCGTCGGTTGACTGACTGCGCCGTGAGCAGTTACCACATGACGGGCGGTGGGGTCGTCACTTCCCGACGCCAAAGCGATAAGGTCTTATAGCAAATTTAATCAGCAATCTTTTACAGCAAACGAAACTGAAAAGTACTAATAAATGTGGCCACGGCATCGAAAATGGTGGACTAGGGTACCGCATTTCCAAAATTTTGAAATGTTGAGATATCTCGTTTTTGGTGCGACTTTTACTAAACATGATTTATCATATTTTGGCCAATCCTGAGCTAAGCTATCCAGCCCTGTAAGGAAGTCCACTATTTACCGGACACCCTGTATATGTTATTATCAATTTTTAGATTTGACGGGAGACCGTTTAGAAAATATTGAACCCGAATAGAGTTGCTGAGCATGGTCCGACATGCTTTTGCCCGCATTTTTCTTTTTGTACAGTCAGTCCAAAAAAGTGGTCTACCACCCGACAGATGAAGTTCATGTGCACGTCATGATACAACAAGTTCGATTGTCCCTTGGAATAATATTATGAATAATTAGATCTCACAGAAACTTGTCAAAACTGGTAGACCATTCTTGGCCGACCGTACATTGTAGCAGTAACTTTAATTAATGATTGGTATTGCGTTATTAACTTGTGTTCTGGAGTTACTTATTTATTTAGCAAAGCTATGACGCATTGCGCTATTGACGAGACCAATTAATAAAATAGTTACATTATTATGTTACAGTGGCCGTGCAAACTTTTAGTTGACCCCGATAACTCAGTTTGTAGGAACTCCTAAAAGGGTCTGTTTTGTATGAATAACAAGGTGCCGCACCGCAGGCGTTGAATATTTTAAGTGTCATTTGGCACGAAATTCACTCGTATATCTTTTTAGTAGAGAACTATATTTTGTATATTTTATTGTGTCTGCGTTATTTACAGTGGCCAAAGTAATTGGTGAAACCATTTTCTTTCTCGTGCAAGTAAAAAAATATTTTTTAACGATTCATCCAATATGGAATTATCTCTACTTCACTCTACCTTACTTTTACTTCTCTTAATAGTCGGATTGACTTGAGATTTGTTTTGTGTACGTTTTTATAAAGTAACTTTATATACTTAATATATGCACCCCCATCACACAATAGGAAAAAGACTCCGGGATGCGTTATATCTGATACTCAAATATTTAAAAGGGGTCAATGGAACGATTGCAAAAAGCATCATTTTAAGTTTGTTTACCTTGAAATAAAAAGATCAGGTTTTACAGTCAGGTTTTTATTTTTGCTTTAACGTGTTATGCAAATTAATTACTAACTTTTGCCCGAGAATTTATACAGTTGTATGCTTGGTGTTTGTTTATTGTTAGTTCTTATGTAAAATAGTAAAAAATCTATATTCTCGGTTGGGTGGTATCACGCAAACGTTAGCGTCCGTTCACACAGAACGGCACGTAGAGGATAGCAGAGTTTTGAGTCATTGTGATAAGGTTTATGGTTGCATGTGCGCTTCCTTTGTCATTACGTTAATGACAAAAGAAGGTCGTGGCAAGACCGGGTTGAGCCGGGTCTGTGTGAACGGAGCCTTAAGCTACCATAGGTTATACTTGTAATGGATCAACATCAACTAACGAAATTGCCAATGTCCAGAATTGGACGCCTTTTGACATGATGATGATGACGATGATGATGAAGTCACCGCAACCGCGAGCCGTTGATAAAGAGGAATGACATGAATATATTAATGGTATGGAACTGGATGCACAAACATGATGATAGAACATATAAAAACGCATAAAAGAAGAAAGATAAAAAACTTATTCGCTATTGGTATCATTAGGCTGCTAACTGTATAGAGATAAATGCACTTTTAATTCCTATAGAGTTTATAATGCCTTGACTATAGATTACATTGCACTTAGCCGCCTCTTTTGTACTACGGCAGTATAAGGCCTATGCAGGTTTCTTCGGGTTCTAAGATCAAATATGAGACGAATCGCGTCGTTCAAATTGCAAAAACATACAATAGTTTAATTAAACTCGGTTCCAAAGATTCTCTGGCCTCGTCGCAACACGTGCTTTTGTATCGCAACTGAGCTATCTTGTAATCCTTGAACGGCTGTGTTTTGTTTTAACGTTTGCTGCCCGCGAAGGTTGCGCGCTATCTCGTAACTTGGCATGGCGATGGCGCATAGATTGTTTATATTATAACTGTAAGAATGGTGAATGGGGCTGTAGCAGCATCTGATACAATAGCTACTGTTAAGGCGTTGCCTGCGAATCCGTTCGCTGAAGTCGATTATCGCTATACCCTCGGGAATTTAAAATGATAAAAAGTACTCTATGGTCTTCGGGGTTAAAGATATCTCCATACCGAATGTTATTAGTTATTAAAATGGGATCAGTAGTTTAGCTGTTAAAACTTATCGAACAAAAAACAAACAAAGTTTACATTTAAAATAATAGTATGATATTTATGATGTGTACGAAATTGTCAATTATGCGAAAGTAATTTAAAAAAATGTTGTCACAGTTAAACATCTGTGGTTTTTGTCGCCAGAGTAAATGTTGTATTACTATGTGCGTCGTTGCAAAGCAGCTGCAAGACAGGTTTTATTTACAAATAGCTTATAAAATCATCAGCGTTATCACGCTAAAAATATCCACAGGTTGAATGCAAGACAGGCTAATTATTCTGTCATTCTCGCCTTGCCGTTTTGTGTGTGCAATTTAAAAAGGAGTACCATGGGGAAATGTATCCCCCTTTTCTCTCACTTTTTCTATTGTGATATTTAGACCTATTCGTTTCTCTCTCACGCTAGGGCCACACTAACGAGAAACGCCGTTAATTATCGCGATGGTAGACTTGTAGCCACGACTTATAGTAATCAATAATTTGACAACGGCATTCACTTGCTGTTTGACGTTAGACGATAGCTTCAGTGGTCAATCAAAGAGTTTTTACCGTTCAGGTTAGGTCACTCAATTAATCGTGTTAATAATCAACGCAATAAATGTTAAATTTGCGGTTTTACAAGCAAACAAAACTTAGCTTCAAACATATAGTCATCTATCTGAGATTGCCTATAAAACCTGTGTTGAGTCAACTCTAGGCATCATTACAAGAGATATTCAAAGTTCACACTCAATCACCTCATTACATACATTCAAACACTTAATTTGCCTGTTCTAGTAAAGGACGGCTGTCAGATACTGCATCGTCTGTCTCTATCTTTTGTAGTGCAGAAAAGTTCGAACGATCTAACAATCCCTGTCCACTCCCGGATGTTGAGGAGCCACGGCGTCTTCCTGCAACCATCTCCCCTCTTGCCGGCTACCTACTACCTTGGATATCCTTTATGTATAGGTACAGGAAGGATCACTAGATCACAAATAAATAATTTCAATCTCAAAACTAAACTAACAGGCCAACCGTATCCAGAAAATAAATTGTATCCCCGATTTTCAGTTGCTGAATGGGATCAATTATTATTTTCATAATAACATATTTTATTTATTCTTGTATAATAAAAAGTATACACACATACATATATCCAGCATTGCAGTGCACTTGATCCGCTACTTTCCAATGGGACTCATAGTTCGGCTTGATCACAAACTATAGAAAGTTACTCTACTTAACATGTCGATGTTTCGGTTATTTTGCGTGGTAGTTTTATAACGTCATCATCCTTACTTAATTTTGTTGACTGTAACAAGAAAATAGTTATACTTATATGAGTTATTAGAAATATTATTATGAGATTGAGTGACTCATTATCAGGTAGCGCACAGGCCTAAACCAATTATAGAAACTTGAAAATTGGATTACGTGTAATTTACTCCTGCAGAGTCCCAAAAAACGATTTTCAAAACCGTAACTATAACAGTAGAAATGAAAATAAACGTCCAGAAACTAAAAGGCGCGTATACACAACTGCGAGAAGAACATACAACTCTTATCACTATCAGGCAGGTTTGTATTCGTTCGAATAAAGCACAAATATTTCAATCTTTCAACTCAAAGATCAACAGATAGCTGTTTTTTTTTTGTACAGGTGGCAAACGAGCGCACAGACCACCTGATATAGTAAGTGGAAACTGGGACTCGCATTCACAAGATTGCAAGCCTTAGACTGCAGATGCGTTGACTAAGATGCAATGCCTCTATGCTAGTCATTACACCGGCTGTCTTATCCCCAAACCGGAACACAACAATTCGAACACTGCTGTTTGGCGGTCGGTTAATGGATAAGATGGTGGTAGCGATCCGGACGGACCCTGGCACAAGGTCCTACCAACCGCAGTATCATTTGGATTGTTGAACCGTTTTCTTGCCATTTACAGCGTTTTGAATACGCGACGGCTCGTCCCGCCATAAATGGGTTCTGTGCGGTTCCTTCACTGACCTTAAAATTAAGTAGTGGCGCAGATCTTTATGGATTAAAGACACTATTCTTTGCAAAAAATAAGATGCGGCACCTGTGTACAGATTAAAAAAGAGTTACTTAAGGGCGTAGGGACGGAAGCGAAAGCGGTATTGTATTTATCCTATATACAGATTAAAATTAAAATCTTTTGTATAGAGGCCGGTGTAATGACCAGCATTTGTATTTAACCTATATACAGATTAAAATTAAAATCTTTTGTATAGAGGCCGGTGTAATGACCAGCATTTGTATTTAACCTATATACAGATTAAAATTAAAATCTTTTGTATAGAGGCCGGTGTAATGACCAGCATTTGTATTTAACCTATATACAGATTAAAATTAAAATCTTTTGTATAGAGGCCGGTGTAATGACCAGCATTTGTATTTAACCTATATACAGATTAAAATTAAAATCTTTTGTATAGAGGCCGGTGTAATGACCAGCATTTGTATTTAACCTATATACAGATTAAAATTAAAATCTTTTGTATAGAGGCCGGTGTAAAGACCAGCATTTGTATTTAACCTATATACAGATTAAAATTAAAATCTTTTGTATAGAGGCCGGTGTAATGACCAGCATAGAGGCATTCGATCTTATAATAGTCCTCAGGGTTGGCAACGCATTTGCAGTCTTGTTAATGCGAATTTCTATGGGACACAGTTTCCACTTACCATCAGGTGACCTGTGTGCTCGTTTGCCTTATCTATGCCATAAAAAAGAGACTTTTAGAATGTATGTAATCATTTGCTAAACATTTTTTTGTCAAGTCTCTCGTATCTTGAAGGTTACTGACTTTTTATTTTTTGTGGTTATTTAAATAGTATGATAATGACTAACAACAATGTAATTAAATCTTGGAAGTCTATTTTATTTAACCGACTTCGGATTGTCGTTTCGACTAGAAGTTTTGCAAAATTCTACAAATTCGATGGCAATATAATAATGTGGTACTTTATAGCTAGTAGGATTATAAAGATGGAAGGAAATCCTTAATGGCTCGTAGTAGATCTTTCGAGTTTAGACTCAATTGACTGGTCCTTTAATATGAGCTTATTATCAGTGTTAAAATTACAGTGGCCAAAATATTGGGTCTTTGAAAATTGAAATTTTCGCTTCATGTGCATTAACGCGCGTCATAATTGCCCAAAGTCAATTATTTCTCGCATATCATGATTATTCCTGCACTTGACATTCATAATAATTAATACTTTATACTTCTTATCTGTTGCGTAACTGTTGAGAAAAAATACATTGTTTTAACTACAAAGATACTTTATCTCTATGAGGCTATGATTCCTTTTGTAATGACGTTACTCTATATAGACGTCAAGCAGTATTGGACTTTATATTATAACAGTGAAGTAGGACATTTGTATCTTCGTTGTCATGCAGTGATTGTGATGCATGTATGATGCGTGTGTCCACGTGCAGCTATCGTACCATTTAGGGTTTCAACGCCACGAAGTAAGATTTGTATGTGATTTGGAGACCCCTAGAGTTGTGGGCAGTGAAGTTAATGGTATGATGTTGTGACTCATAAGTAGGTAGATACTAGACCAATTATGTGTTGTTAATCTTGTTTCATATGTTTATATATCTATGGGCTAGGGTATATTGATAATACAACATTAAAAATCAAAATCCCCTGCCCTTTTTAGTCCCTTATGCGCGGTATTATTATTTAAAACCGCTATTCGAGGTACGCTTTAGTATCTTTTTTCTCTGTACCCTGTGAGTATCCCACTGCTGGGTAAAGTCCTCTTATCTCGATCAGCATGAGTTCCTATTTGATACCTCTTCTAGTCCTTTACCAGTTGCTTAACGAATGCGTCCAAGTTAAAGTGCGGGTTGCGCGAAGCAGAAGCGCATCGCTACCTCAAAACTAATCTACTTATATCAAAACTATCTTGTCTTCTTGTTTTCGGGTTTCTGCCGGATAACCTTCGACCCAATAAGATCAGAGATGGTGACACCTCTTTAACCCCTTCTTTAACATGATTATTTAAAAAATTGAACTGGTTTGACTGGTGAGTACGTGTAATATCCTAGAAGGCAGCGGTGCAAAAGCAACGTCATAATTGTTATGGAATAACTAAATAGTTTTTGGTATTCTTGAGATTTTCTAGATTACTTGACGGATATCAAAGACCGAGAGGTATATTTATATTCAACAAAATGATGGTTTTTGTACATAATGAATTTTTCATGTGTTAATGGTGTTATTAGGTACTCGAATGTGTAAGGTTACCTACTTTATGTTACGACTAGGTCCCTATTTGTGTTGTTTAATAATTAGACAGATGTGTTTAAGAATTTAGGAAGATGTGTGATTCGAATCTAGCGATTATAAAGAGTCTTAGGTAAGTTGTATCTTATATGGACCTCTATTAAACCTTATGTTATGTAATCTCTTGGCTGCGATGTCATCCTTAAGTAGGAGCTCGCTTTGGCATTTTGCCAGTTTCGTATCTTCATGCCCACATTTTGCTAACGAGGCTGACCGTAATTTTGCAGGCAAAAAATGAATTTGCTGTGGGCCCCCACGGCATTTGGTTTATTATTAAGCAAAAGCTCATTGCAGTAAGTTTGTTTGTACTTTTGGCACTTATCAGCAGAATAATTGCCGAGGAAAGAATAAAATGGTACATAAATGCTCCATGAAATAGGTACAATACTGACTTGAAAAGGTCGTGAAAAGCAACGTTATTTTTTTAGTGAATATATAATGGAGGCTTTTTCCCACATTAGGCTAATTAATATAATAATAAATCAAAATGCATGTCACAAACTTAAAGATAAACTGTAAAAACACTTACTAATATAATAAATTTCAAATTATTAGCTCAGTCCCAAAGTTTATCGGCCCAACTGCTAGATTCCAAATAAAAAGCCTCCAAAACACATTAACACATGTTATTTATTTTTAAATAAGTTCTCAACTAATTTTCTTAAATCTCAATGAAATTCTGACCGGTGATACTCTCTTCCTCAGGACCGGGTGCTCAACATCATCAGCCAGATCATGGACCAGTTGCTCGGTGACGAGCGCGTGGCTCGAGGATTCCGCGTCAAGTTCCCCGAGGATGTGCTGCAGGACAACTTGGCTGGCCAACTGTGGTTCGGAGCTGAGGTTGGTAGTAGCCCTTCTATCCCACTTCTTTTTAAGGTTAATTTTAACTTGAGACTGCTGGCGAGGATGTTTGGGTTTTTGTCCTTTGAACATATCCGATGATGTTAAGCACCCGTGTTAAACATCGTCGGTCAGATCATGGACCAGTTGCTCGGTGACGAGAGCGTGACGCGAAGGATCCGCATCAAGATCTCCGAGGATGTGCTGCAGGAGAACTTGGCTGGCCAGCTGTGATTCGGAGCTGAGGTTGCTATTTAATCCTTCTATCCTACCTATGTTATAAATGTGAGGATGTTTGGATTTATGTCTTTTGAACATATCCTGGATGAGCTTTGGGCTTGTTAGGGGTACTAGACCATATGCACACTAATTAATTCTTGGAACTTTTGAGTTTCTTCTTACTGTTGAGTTTCTTGCGGCGCTTCTTCTCAACAGTGGTCTCTTTGGAAGCGCTGGTAGACTCAGACTTGTAAAAGTGCCTACAGGGCCTACTTACAAAACTTTATAAATAAATAAATAAATAAAATAAAAATAAATAAATAAATAAATAAAATGAACACATCCCAGAGTTAGAAAGATTTTTTTGTGCACATAACACAAATACTCTTAGCAGGAATTTGGCTAGTTTCGAAGTCAGTCACTGTCAACTTGGCTAACCGCGTCATTCTTGCTTTGGTCGTTTCTGGTTATATGTAACAGCCTGCGTGGTCATACAACAGTTATGGTTCATAAGGAGATAAGACCCAGCGTTGATTCATGCAGTACAAAACAACTTATTCTGGTTATTCTTGGGTACGGCTATCTCCCGGAGAAGACTCCTTTCAGCTATAAGGATGATAGTAACGTAAATGTATTTGTGTATTTCCAGTGTCTGGCTGCCGGTTCATCGATAATGAATCGCGAAGAAGAGTCAGCCGCCATGCGCCCCCTCGCCAAGGCGTTGACCAGAAGCTTGGAGACCGTTCGCTCGTTACTCCGCGAGCAGTGCCTCCGGCCGCGCGGCCTGGCGCTCTCCCAGCATGACGATATGCTGCACGAGAGCCTCAGGATATTTGACAAGCGAGTCCTTTATTTAAAATCCATATTACATCGTTTATGGTCAGGAAAGTTCGTTTTTATCTTGCTTTTTGAGTCAGCTTTAGTATCCATCTAAAGATTAATAAAGAAAGCAAGACAAATACATTTTTTTGCACTTATAACATCTCATCACTGCGTTTCCAAACCTGAAGTCTAAGATGGAATGCTATGCTAGTCATTCAACGTTAACGTACCTGCTTCAATTAATGCCAATTCTGCTGCTTGGTGAAAGGGTAATGTGGTCGTTTCGACCCGGGAGGACCCTGATAGAGGAACATTCCGTCATCGTGGTTATACGTAAACTCACAATATTTATTGGACGGACACGCTGCAACACAAAAAACATCCTAACTGTTACTTCCTAGTCTTATATTTGACGTTACATTTGAACAACGTTGCCTCTTCATTTCATCTTGAGAACTGCTAGCTAACTTTCTCCACTTATATGAATTACACTATTAATAAAAATCGTTACAGACAACTTTACATTTAGAACTACCATCTAAAATAGTTTGTCTGCACCGATCCACGTATTTTCGTACACGTTGCGTACGATCATTAAGCATCAGCGTGAATCACATCGCCCTATTTCTACGGTTTCAAGCCGCATGTGAATTTCATTGGAACATGTGATTCCAATTTGATTTATTGCATCGTTGGATTGGGTGGGAGTGCAAACGATAACAAATTGTTTGTTGATTGTTTTTACTGCTGGTCTCAGATTTAAACGAAGTACCTATTTAGTTCATAGTTGAAATACAGATGTATAGGTAACTTTTTTTTAATTTTTTTTATTCAAAAAGTAAATTGGCCACACGAGGGCTCTTTTAACTGTCGGTAATATGGAGTGAATCTACTAGCGCTTGGGACAAGACGAGAAAAGAGCTGGAAACTCCAGCATAAGGTCTGTTTTTCAATCATTAGATACTTACTTAAAAGTAGGTTACATTACAAGGTATGTAAAAAAAAGATAAATAAAACTAAAACTAGCGCAAATAAAATCATTACAAATGTAAGTTAAATAACATTAAGTTAAAAATAATGACTAGGGTAACAACACGACGTGATCTCTGCTTCGGGAACGATAAGTAACTGGAAAACATGTCCTTGCAAGCGTGAACAGACAGAGCCCCACAGACAGTACCCGATCACGATTATGATGCGTATCTCGGCAATCGCCTCCTTCAACCATGTGTTAGGGTAGGTGGCGACCCAATGGCGGTCACCAATATCGGAATCATCATGCCTGTAGAATTGCAGCCTCGATATTGTAAATGTCTATGCGTCTCTTCATGTCATCTGGACCTGGGGATTTATTTAAATGCTTTTTTTTTCAGGTTGTTTGCCGAGTTTGAGCTCTGCTACGTGAGCGCTATGGTTAACGTCAAGACCCCCCACGAGTTCGAAGCTCAACAGCTGATATGCGTGCTGTTCTCGGAGAGTCTTCGGAGGGCGCTCAAACAGTCCCTGCTAACTCAGGAACAGGTTATTTGGAGATTTTAAACCTTACAACGATGAACTCTTAGAGAAAATAGACCCGGTAGGCTTCTAACACTGAGTCCATTTTTGGGTGGCGGGTAAAGTGGTTTGGGACTAAATTTATTTATGAACCCTACAAGAATCCGCTGAAATTGGTATTTATTGATGGCAAATAGCGCTAGTGGTGTGTTTTACATCGTCAACTATAATTGAATACTATTTTTGAGTGCTAATAAACGTCAATTTTACTCTATGTGAATGCCATCATGTAAACACAAAAATCGGCATTTTCAAAGGTATATCCGCTGTCATCCTTGACGGACTGGTCCCGCTGGTCCGTCTTTGTCCCGTGAATATTCAATTATTGAAAGTTGGCAATGCCACAAATCTTTAACTCTGTATATTTTTAACACTATTTATCAGTTCTAAATGGTACTTTTGTCAATTGATTTCAGGTGGATTCATACGACCCGGCGCTGATGTTCGCTGTGCCTCGACTGGCCATCGTCAGTGGTCTCCTCATATACTCGAGCGGGCCTTTGAGCATAGACAAGACACCTGGTGAGGACCATACATTTATAAGAAGAGGTTTTAAGAAGCCGTTTGGGTTCGGGTATTCAGTTAGACTAGCATACAAGCGTGTGAAAGCTAGCGAAGAAGTAATACAAACCCAAACGTTGTAGAGCTAAATTGCAATGTAGAGGAACATGGAGCTAATTGATGTGTGACGACTTTAATTGGTCAAGGCATGCGTTAAATGTTTGATATTGCATTAAAAATACTTAACATTCATACTTGTCATTCAAAAACTTCTCGTAAACAAGGTCTTTATTTACATACAGTTTAAAAGATAGCCCTAAAACAATCTCGCACCGCCAAGATCCAGTGAGTGAAAGGGATGGAGCTATAGGAGTCGTATATATCTGTCGCTTTTACCGCTGGAACGTATCATGTTTTGACAACTTATAATAGTTTGAATACGGCTTCTATTCGTTGTTATTATTAGTGTTTGGAGTGTGTATGTGTGTAGACTGTATGTAGGTGGTTGGGCTGGCATAACAGTACCAAATTAATAATAAGGAAAGAATGCTCACAACACAGATTCCACAGATAATATTAAAGAGAAAGACATTTTATGTGGTTGTACCAAGAGTGATGATGAATTTTAAATAATATCGTTTATGAAAGATAAATGCGTCGTGTTTATACGGAATAAACCATCTGGACTTGTGTGTTAGTTGATTCTAAACTTTATTGCTCTTGTTCGTTCCAGAAGAGATGTCAGACATGTTCCGTCCGTTCCGGACGCTGTTGCACAAGATCCGATCCTTGCTCTGGACTCTGGACCGGCGGGAGCTCATAGTTTTGGAGCGGCTTCTATGCACCAATGAGGACGTGTCCAGTTTAGTTGGCCTCGAGATACCGCAGGGTGAGTTTGCATGGATGATATGCAATTCCCTACAAATAAGACTCAGAGTTTTGATTAGTAGGGTTTGCAATTTTATTGTTAGTTACACTTTCCTGTCTTTTTGAAGTTTTTGATTGGTGGTAAAATTCTATAAGTGATATTTGTAGGCAGTTGTATGGAAAATTGCAAGTTTTTCCCAGTTATGTGACCACCTATGTATTAGTTTCGAATTGCAGATGACGTCTAAAAAGAACAGTCGATAGAAATAATTTTCTGACAAATGTGAAACTTATTTATCGTAATCTTTCCAGATACAGTACAGTCCGACGACCCAGCCTGTCAGTATCCGGACATCGGCGAGTTTGTGTCACGGTTCTACGCCGACCACGCACACTGTCGCGATCTCTACACGCAAAGGTAACTTTAAATTAGTAACAGGAATTAACAATACGGTCATGGACTCACAAGAGATACAACTCCTCACTGCCCAAAGCATCTAGACGCAGTGCCTTATTATATTCTTCTCCATTTTTTCAGTTCTAGCGAGCCTACGATAACCGATAGCGACTATCTCCCCGACTACATAGAAGTCATGACTCCCATCATAGACGGTCTGCGCCGCCTCAGCGAGACCACAGTAGACACGGAAGACCACGAGTCCGAAGATAGCAAACCCACAGACAGACACTATTCCACAGACACAAGCACCGACACATTCCAAACCAACGACAACTATCTAGACGCTAGCACAAAAACGAGAAAAACCAGCAGAGCGGAGAGCAGCGATCTATCATCACTAAGAAACTTGTCGACCAACGGACTCATGATGTTCGATCCGTTAGTCATAAACGCGGGGAATACAGGGGACACAAACAGACAGTTACCAGATCATGATCTAGTGACGTCACTCAATGAACAAGTCACAGAAATAGCTGATAGGTTGTCGTCGATAGTCGCCAGCGATGTAGATATACTAGAGCATCAAATGCATTCGTTCTCGACTAACGACGTGCCTACTCTTATATCCACTGAGACGACGGAACCGTACGGCTTTAGTGGACCTAAGAACGAACAGCTAAGCTGCATGCCTTCTACTAGTCACGGTTATCTGATACCAAACGCAATAAGCCAAGAGCCCGCCGTCCTAGCTTCCTTATCGCATAATAACTCCGCCGTATTCAACCAAGAAGAAGACAATACAAATGGTGCAATATCTAACGCAGATCTCCCTTTAATTATACCTGACAATATTGACGCAGACATTGTAAACACTAACATATGTATAGCCAACGCTAATTTAAGTTCTTTGTTACTAACTAACGAAGAGTTCAGACAGAACTTTATTGACAATAATGAGGTTATAGATGGTGACAACACATATTTAGACAAAGAAAGCGAAGAAGAGCGGGTCAAGTTCATGCTTGGGTATGAAAGTGACCACGAATCCCCGGTCGATTCAGGCGTCAGTACTGAAAACACTAGTTTAGATAGATCGCCTGACACCGACCAGAGCAAAGACATTAAAGAGAACCATTTCATGCAACAGAACAGGGTACTAAAGAGTCCGGAGGACGACACGACGGAAGACAAAGTTAATACGCTAGAAAGTTCCTTTTCCAGCGTTAACAACGGTGACGTTAGCGTAGATGTTAGTTACGTGGAGCAAGATACTCAAAAGAATGAAGCGTCCTCATCGAATATAGACGTTAATGTAAATTTAGATAGGTTAAGCGAAGAGGGGAGTTCAAATGTAAATAGTGAGAAGTTAGAAGATGGTGCAAATGTTCCTGAGGAAGAAATGGGAACGATTAATAAAATTTTAGGAGAGTTGAGAAGGAATAGAGTACATCACATGTCTAGTTTGATAGAAGAGAATCATACCGATTTGCCTAATAGCTCGCCTAGCAGTAGTCGGCAGAAGAAGACGAGGAAGTCTGCCACGAAGATCAAGAAGAAGAAGAATAAGATGTGGTCTCCGGGCACAGTCATACTGGACCGACGGCCGGCGCAGAGCCAAAGCCCACTGAGGTTAAATTTGGACCATTTTGTTGACGAAAGGTAATTTCCATACTATTTGCTAAAAGAGCACATTTTTTCTTATTAAAAAAATGATCAGATTAAGGAAGAATAAAAACACTTGAAAATATTTATTATTAAGCTTGATCTCCATCGTTACAAATTCAAAATAAAAATAAAAAGTGTTAATTGTAAATAGTATAAATCAGGTTAAGCGAGTGTATTGCTCTTTACCAAATTTCTAGAGGTAATACTATAGAATTACTACAGTGGTTTTTCTCACGAAAACGGCTTTGCCATACTTGTGTGTGTATATGCACGTGCACGTTATACCTGAATGCGTAGCTGTCCTACAAGTATGGCAAACCCGCTTTTGCGAGATAAAACAATTGTGAAAGAAGTACTGCTTTACCATAATTTTGGTTCTATTTGAAATTATTTATATCATAAAAAAGAGTTGTGATAGTATTTGTAATTTCAGCGGCACTTCAGAGTGCGCTGACGACGAACAAATAGCGCTGGCGCTACAAGCGCAGGAGCTGGCGGCGCGGCAGCAGGCGCGGGGGAAGTTCAAGTAAGTGCAGTATAGTAGAGCGTTAACTGCATAGTCACTTAGTTTAAGCAAAGTTTAATGTTGTCACCAATAGAGACTGCTTCGACTACTACATGTCATGTCAGATAGCTGCCTTTTGTATTACGGCAATACAGCTGTGAACAACTAAGTATCGTTATGTTATCAGTCCTTGGGTAATGCAATAAAATAGTAACCTTAATGTAACCAATTTTGAGGCACGCACACATGCAAGCCGCGCGATAAACCTTTCTTTACAGACGAACTAATGTTCGTACTGTGCCACAGTGTAACCCTGGATCCACAGAGTTTGAACTCGTTAGATTGGCCTTTATGAGTAGTTTTTAAACGCTATTTTTCTTCGCATCAACGTTAGTTCTTTTTCTGTTTTGCCTACTGGTTGCATGGTAGAGATTGGACATTAAATCCGCCATTTGTACGTTATTGTGTTTTCTGCAAAAAAAAAAACCCGTATCTCGGACAGGGTCGCAAACTTGGCGCGTCGAACATCAGATTCAAATTTAGAACTGTCTTATACGTTTCATTCAACGAATCATGAATTCATGCCTATGGTTTATGGGTTCATTTGGATTGAAATAGACAGACTTGTTTTAAGTACAAAATCGAATAAAATGTTGATCATGTGACCTGATCAGTGTCTAAGCAGCTTACACTAGGACAACGATGCTATTACTTGGTTAAGACAGTGGTGTCGTTCAACCAAGGTCATACCACCACTAATGTACCCCAATACCCTTTCAATTCCAGATCGAGCGAGGACCTGATCCATAGACTCTTTGTCTGCATCGCCGGCGTGGCAGACCAGCTGCAGACGAACTTCGCAGCTGACCTCCGCAACATCCTCAAGTCGGTGTTCCTGATGAACCAAACGCCAGAGCCGCCTGAGCCGGAGCCGGAACCAGAACCAGAGCCCAAGAACAGCATCGAGTACGCGGTCTCTGAGGACCAGGTCATACAGAATGGTGAGTTCAGACTTAATTTTCAAAGCAAAATCCATAACTTAATTATGGATGATGAGTTGATTTTGTTAGTCACTAATACCACTTGGTGGCCATAATTATTAGAAACTAGAGGACGCCTGCGACTCTACCCCTTAGGAGATATCCAAGGAATATTCCCTCCAAATTTTAAGAAACTAGGTCCAGCGGTTTTGGTTCGCGCTGTTTTGACAGTCAATCACTCGCCCAGTTTCTTCTTTTATACATTAATATACCGTAATTAATAAACTGATCTCGGCTGTAATGCTCCTCTCAAGAAGCGTCAAAAATTTCAGTTTTCTATGGCTTGATGTTTACTTAGACGTATCTTGTGACGGGCATCTTAGCTAAGATGAGTTTATGAATACAGCCTTGGACTACGGTGGCTGGGACAAGAAGAGCGGGCAGTCAGTTAAGTGGTGGTAAGATTTTGTACAGATTCCGTCCCGATCTCTACCACCATTTTATCCTGTAACCTACCAAATCAGCTGTATCGCGTTGTGGTGTCCATAACATAGAATTAATGGCATAGATGCATTCTCAGGCACATCTCAAGGTTAGCAGTTTAGCACCACATTTTGTAGTCTTGTGATGTGATCAAGAATGAACACCGCACTCCCACTTTAAACACTTAAATGTTAATGTTTACAGGCAGTTCCTTCGACAGCGTGTATTCGGCCGAGGAGGTGTACGCCGACAGCACGTCGGAGTCTCTGTCGGAGGGCTCGCTGTGCCGCCGCAACACGGTCAACAGCAACGCGCGCGCCGAGCCCGTGAAGACCGCCGAGCGGCCCGCGGGCTTGCAGAGCTCGGTGTCCACGGGAGATCTCACTTATAGGTAACGTTAAAGCACTATTTTCACCAAACGGCCTGCAATGGTTCAGAATGGAAAGAATAGTATGCTTTTTAAACGATATTAAATCATGTTCACACTGTTTAAAGTCTATATTACCAAGCCACGCACAGCAACTCGACGGCGGGCGTCTTCTGCGACACGCGATCGTAGCCGAAATTATGCTGCGACGCGCGATCGGCTCCGTCATAAATAGACAATAGTAATTTTAATGGATGCGATCGGCTTACTTGGTCCTAATGAAAAAGGGTATAACTCTTCTGAAGCTCATGTAAAAAACGGGTTAAGTCCAGTATAATATGTTTATGTATATACCCGTTTTTAGTAAGAGTTAAGTCGACTTATACCCCTTTTCACTAGGACCACAATTTTATGGTTGCTTGGACAAAATATATGTAATTTTCTGACCAGTATGTAAGTTTGATCAAGAGACGGATGCTTTATCCAACGCGATAAAGGCGACATAATACGGGCCTAGGAGTAGATATGATACGTAACGCTAACAAAATTAATAGCATAAACTGATGATCTATCATGTCAGCCGCTTATGGTAATTTTTAAGGTTCCTTACCGATATGTATCAATGAATATGTTGTGGCTGTGAATGACAATCGGTCAAAGTCAATTAAAGACGTTTTGTATCTTATCTTCGCTTATTTTAAATGTCGATAACGGTTAACTAAATAGCTTGATAAGTAAGTAATAATAAAATTACGATAAAACTAATTCCAATCAGCCTATTGCAGCGTGACGTCACTTTTTTCAACGGCACAAAATATACGAGGTCTGGTTACAGGCGAAGCTAATTATAATCGCCGTACTCAAACATTTTAGAGACAATTAACTCGTTCGTTTTGTATGAAAAATTGTTACTAAGGAATAACTTAACATTTTCAACGCTCTGTCAAACAAAGAAGAAGTGATTCATACGCCAGTGACAACTTAAAAGCAGGGCGAATATCAACCAGTCAGGTTTATTTTGCGCTGTCAACCATGACGGAAATATCCGTCAATTGCGTTTAGAAGGTTAATTGTCATTAACTATAAATGCGGTCGAATGTGCGAGTTGGACTCCCTCGCGTTGTCGACGACGTCTCGTATACTAGTACATTGTGCATCAAGGGTAGTATGAAGGGAATTACTAACGAGAGTGTTAGAAGCCCGACGCCGAAGGCGGAGGGCTTTTAATGACTCGAGTTAGTAATCCCCTTACTGCCTGTGATACACACAATGGTTTTCATCACATTTGCGAGGAAAAACACTTTAATTCTGCAAAATATAAAGAAATAACTTTTGACGAACGGGAACGTAAATGGAAACGATATTTTTTTTGTGACCTCTACCACAGATAATAACTGCGTTTAGTTTCGACCTGGATTCGAGCCAGATTTAGCCAATTTGATAAAAATGTATAATTACTAAAATTAATGATAAATGTTGATATAAACTTGAAATAGGTATAAAAATAATGAAGTTTAATGAAGCGTATAGGTTTTGTGTAATGTAAGTTAGTCTATAGCTAATTTTTAAAGATGAAATTAGAAACCGATTTAATTTTTGGCTGAAAATTAAACCTCCTTAGTCAGAAATGATGTACGAAAGAGTTGCAAATTTTAAAAAGAAAGTTATTACTCCCTAGGGATGACAAACTCGCCATAATTCCCGCGGGAACAATTTAGGCCATTGTCCTTCTGTATACAGGCATGGAATAACACCATTTACGAGCAAGTGTGATGAAAAACATGTTTTACCCCGAGTCGTTGGTTGAGACAGTCATTAAACACGTGACTCGGACCACATTCATCGGACTTTTCATGTTGATACCGAATCTATATCCGTCTGTGCGTCTGCCGCAACTAGAGAATACAATCCTGAGCATGATTTTCAATCCCGGGATTACGGGACTTTTGATGCGTAATCGCGAGACCCAGGAATTAGATGTGGTTTCTAGAGGGATTGAAATGAAAAAAATATGTTTTTAATATAGCTTTATTGTTGTGCAGTGTGCACACTCACAACATAAATCGTAATATAGTACTAAGAAAAGAAATAACATAACAAAAAGAAACAAACTTTTGTAAGAAATAAAAACGACAAAACAATAAACTTATTTAGAATTTTGAAAATACAATGGCAGAAAAATCAAAACATTCAATATTTGACTTCCATGGCGTATCGAAGGGTTGTTTGTCAGTCGTTAATGTCGTTATGTAATAAATGCTATTACTATAATATCGTTAATAATGCAATACCGTATAAGTAACAAATAAAATAAGTTGCAAATTATACTTTAATGACTTACTAGAAGGTTCATCTTATTCCTTATTTAATTTGTTAGTTTCGCGGTATCACATTATCAACGACGATATTATAGGTAAGGTCATTGTCAGGGTGCAATATGCATTCCTAGACCTGTTTGTGGCAATTCCGAAAATTGTTCGGTCCAGGGCGCCGGGCCCGGAGCGCGCGCCGGAGTGGGTGCCCGACATCGCGGCGCCCGCCTGCATGCGCTGCGCCGCGCCCTTCACCGCCTTCCGCCGCCGCCACCACTGCCGGAACTGCGGTGAACCTCTCATTACACATTTCTTTTATTTTAAACAACAGCAGCAGAGGAAGCGAAGCTTGTATGTTTAGACCTGCGCACCCTTCCGTTCCTCCTAACCTAACCTAACCTAACCTAACCTAACCTAACCTAACCTAACCTAACCCAGTGTGAGACAGGCGTGACTGTATGTGTGTATGTATCTAAAGTAATATTCGTTTACATAACGCCGATTCATAAAAAGAATACTGTGACTGTTCCAAGAAGACATAATAAAAAAAAAATGAGCCTCCTGAATACATAAGAAAGATTTACACACACAGCTTCAGTTCTAATTAAACTAGGTATACGAATTGTGGTGAACTTTCAATTATACTGAGCGTTTTTTAAATCCATTATCCCGTTTTAGCCCAAAAAAGGTACCCAAGTTTCGTTTCTTAGCTATTTCAGTCGTCCCAATTTTCACAACCTAGAAATGCTAAAGTTGTTTTATTTATTTTATGTAATATTTCTACCTATAGAACCTTAAGGTTTGTTTTACAAAAAACCTGAAAAGTTAAACGGTTGCAGAAAAAAATAGGAACAAAAATTCGGACTGCTTATTACTTTTTCCGTCTTATTTCTAATAATTGCATCCAAGTCATCCTGCTATCTCCGTCTTGGCCTATCAATTATTTTTTATTTCTTCATCTGTAAAAGCCAATTAAAACTATCAGTGTTTTATATTCGTCTGTTCTCGTGTTCACAGGCAAAGTATTCTGCGCTTCGTGCAGCTCTAACTCCATCCCGCTCCCACGCTTTGGCCAGTTGAAGCCGGTCCGCGTGTGCGAGGAGTGTTTCCGATCCATCGCCCACAACTGCCGGCGCGCGCAACAGTACCGGTGAAAAATATCAAAAGTTATATAACGACCGTGTAAACTGATCTCAAGTGGGATGTTACTCTCAAGACACGTGAAAGATGTCAAGTCATAGAGAATTGGCATTCTGGCACGAGGTCTTGAGATGGGCTCGCTTCAGTCAGTTTATTAAGACGGATAAGTGTTTTGATTTGGGCACGGAATAAATTAAATTATAGTTTGAAACGCGCGGGGCGAGTGAGACGGCTGATAGAACTTGGACTGATTATATTAGGGTAAAATAGACATAGTTAATATATTTTATTATAGAATATAGGTAAGCAGGATTCTGGCTGTCTGAAACCGGCGGCATAAGTGAAAAATTCAAGTATATTTTAATTGTTTTCTAGATCTATTTTGAAACAAAATGACAACAATTTAGTAGATTGTATTGGCGTGTTTACATTGTCAAAGGAAAACCAGCTGGTAGAAATATTATTTATATGGTTTCTTGATTGACCAAATGAGTTTTATTCATAAACCAGAAATATTACGCTATTTTAATGACCAGTAGATGCAGCTGTCTCGTTCGTTCTACGTTAATAGGGAATTGACATTGGTTCTGTAACAAGATGCTTTAACAATTTAACTGTCACCGACGTGTATACACGTCAAGCAAATACGGCGAGGTACGAGTATCATAACGGTCGCACTCAGTGATAATTTGACTCATTATTCAAAATAATCATCACAATATTTAATTAAGTATATCGGCCATTGATTCTAGAATCGGCCTTAATTATTCTGTGCCTAAATCACACAATACACAAGCATAATTGTTGGGAACGTTTGTTTTATAAGAAAAATATCGAGTATGACAACTAAAGCTGTACACAGGCGGGAGCGTTGTGATGTATGTGATCTATGAAGCGGTATCGTTGCTCCGTCTATACATTTTATTTAAACGCTCGATACCGCTTTTACAACGCGTCCATACGCCTCGCGCTGCCACCGCCTTGTGTGACTCCAATTGACAACTAGGACATACAAACGATCATACAGATCATTAGCGTGTGTCTAACTTTGCATCATCGCGAAATTGGTCACTGAATGTTAGATAATAAGTGAAATACCCCTCGTAACAAATTATACAAAAAACCAAATTATTTTGACCAGGCGTTTGCATATGTGTGTGTAAGCGTATACAAACAGACGACAGATAGCAATTGATTTCACCTTACACAAACACCAGAGATGTGACGCAATTTTCCTCTGATGGTGGCACTTCACTTGGCTTTTGTTTACTAAATATTTTCATTCACTCGGTATGTCAAACGTAAGGGACGAAAGATATGTGAAAAATACAGTCAATTCAAGTGCCCCGGTGTGTATTTGTCTTGGCAAACTATTATATCTCTACCTTTTGATTGGTCCCAGGGGTCTTCCACTCATTCTAAAACAATAATTGATCCGCTCAGTTCTAAAACAACCATAGTGTTTTGATTCGATAGTAAGCTTGGTAGTTTTACAACTGATCCGTTCAGTTGTTTTACAAGTGACACGGGTGTCTGGAGTCGAACAATTTCGTGTGCGACTCTCCCACGGAGCGACAGACAGCGCGGGACGAGGTATCCAGGCGACAGCGGGGTGGGTTGTGTAGCGGGGAACTACTTTGACAATCGAAGTTTGAAGTATAGTTCAGAATATTAGAATTGCGCCGATGAAATCTTTTCTTTTGGGTCATAAAAGTAAAAAAAACACATTCTTATCCTTCAATGTGACATTTGAATTTGACGGAAAGAGGCAAAGAATACTTTAACAAAAATTGGTTTACTGTGCGTTTGTGAATAAAGGGCGTACAGTTTAAAGACGGACTCAAAGATATCATCTTCGTTATTGCAGCTAGGTATCCTAATAAAATTGGATTTTAATTATTTATTTATATAGTACTAAATTTACTATGGTTTAAAAATATATATACGTACAAATACAGACTGTTACAGCTACAACCAATAAAAACTATCAAAAGTAGTGGTTTGCAGTTTACTTATAACTCGTACTTACACGTTTGTTTTTGTTATGTTTTATACTCTAAAGATAAAGCGATCACTCGTATCGATGCAACTGGTCTTGAACTATATCTCCGTCCTTTTTACTCGATTTAATCTCCGATGACACGTGAAAGGGGTAGGCTGTCCGAAGTTTCGAATTTAGTACTTCCTAGTCACCATTCCGGCGAGGTACCCCAAGTCACTCCGTGGGACAATAGCTAGCGAACTTTTTCGACTAATGTTGAGACTTTGACATGTTTATGATAGGTCGTAAATGTATAGTCATAGCGTCGTGTTCCAATACTACCAATATTATAACAAAAAAAAAAACCTTTATCACATTCAAAGTTTATTCCAAAAGTATCTTTTTTAAATATTTTAGAACTCCTAGATTGTTGGAATGTAATCTGTTGATAATAATATTGGATAGGTATAATTCTTCAATATTGACTGAACTAAACGAAATATTTTAATGATTCTATAAAAGTTTTCCATTGTAATAGGTAGCTCTCTAATTAATAAATATTTAAAAGTGTTATCAATGCATGATTATACCTATTTCATATTATAATATGCGATATTATTTGCAGTCACTGCTCGGAACAAAGTAGTCGAATGATTGCGAAGAGTTTTTGTTAGTAATATTTCATAGGGCCTTTTTGAGAGGCAGTTTACTTTGCTCAATTTATGTTCTCAAAAATAGTTAAACCTGGTATTCTATATCCCAGAAAAATGAGTTATGTGGAAATAGTTTATAATGATTCCGCGAGATAACAAGACTATGGTTTCATTATAATATTAGCTCTGTTTTTTTAATAATAATGAGGACGCGGTGTCAGCGAAAATAAAGTTTTTACAAATGGCAACCACCAGATTTAGCTGCAGTAAGACGAACAAAAGAAAATGTTACCAAGTTGCCAATATTTTCCGTATAGTGCCCCATTGTTTCCAAACTCATTTTTGCCTAACTATATGAATATCAGGTTTTATCCAATACTGGACCTCTTTTAACAGGTTATGTTATCATAATGTTTTCAACTCTGCCGCCATTACTGTCAAGTAAATAACAGCTATCGCAACGTTGACAACAATGACATTTCATGAGCGATGTGGTTTTGCCGAGAACAGGGGCCCAGAGTGGTTAACGCATCTTGTATGTTCTCGTTGGTCGTTCAATCTGTTTCTATTATTACTGACCAGTTAAAAAGGGATATACAAGCGACAGTGCGGATGTGTTAGGTGATTAAGCAGTACTCGCTTCAAACAATATTCAATGTGTTCTGGACTGAATACTGCCCTGCTAAACCAAATAGCAACATCTCAAATGAAACTCCTGTAGCAATCACAATCTTATTACTAAGAGGAGAGGATTGAATTTACTTTGGCAATTGAATCTGCGATATATAAGCATAATAGAGCCATAGAATTGCAGTTATATGCTTGTTGCTACAACCAGGAGTTGAGAGCCTGGGAAGAGTTTGGTTGTATTGCTATGTATGACGGTCCTTTAATGGTGTGTTCAAGTATTAATGTGTTTAGTTGTATAGAAGAAACCGGCCATTAGCTTTTAGAACTCTTTTGTGACTGCAAATATTATAATGCTAGCCCCAAAACAGAATCCAATGATAATATCTAGGCTAAGTAGCGAGGTTAGACGAAGAAAATACTATTTTATGAATAAATGAAAGCGTTTATATTTTTAACATAAACATCTCCTTAACTTTAAATCCCTTTAAATATTCCAATTTTTGTAACCAACGGTGTTAGGATAGTTTTGTAAGGATAAGTACCTAATGTTAATTCGTGTATGTACATTTTGTAAAAGTTACTTATTTTTAGTGTTCGCAACGGTTTGTAGTAGCTGTTAGCGTTCTTTGTAAGCAATTTGATCCTCGAGAAATATCCGGTGACCACAAACGACTAAGTGATAATCAACCGTTACATATTTTAATCGTGTATAATAAATGTCAGATTATTAGATAACTTGTTGTTTTTTTATACCACTCCTTTTGAAACGTACGCCAAAATGAAGTAGGCAAAATGAAACCGACGCCTACCATAGAACTGTAACAGAAACGTTCTAGACCAATTTTAGGTATTGTCAAACTAAATGTCACTGACAGGTCCATGGTGGGTTAGTGTTTATATTGTTCCATTTTGCCTAAAAAACAAAAACACATTTAAACCTTTTGAACGCCACAGACGGCTGTGGCCGAAAGAAAGTGGTGCCACTGACGCTACCGTCGACCACAGCCGACACAAGTTGAACATTAAATAAGGCTGTTTCGTGAGGATTAAAGTTGTAATTTGCATGCACACATTTTTGGCGCGTGAGTAACATATTTTTTAATGTAACGTAACGGTATTAGAAATAAAGAAAAACGTTTATTTACAAAAAAACACACAGACAAAACACAAAGAAAAGGAAAAGAGGTGACATGAAGGCATTGCTAGTGTTGCGAAAACAGTCCCAACTCAGCATGTGCTTTTGTATTGCTTGTTGCTTAATGCGTGCCATCAATGTGTGGTTTTTGTGCACTATATCAACGCAAACCACAAACAAGCTACGAAGAATGCTCCTTTTCTATTTTAAGTATTCTATTTTTTTGAAGTAATTGAAACAACCGGTGGTTTACAAGGTATTTTATATTTTGCGGCACCGCACAGGGCACTAGTGGCGACCACAGCGAAGGCACTTGTGGCCGCCACAACCTGTGGACGAGTTTTTTCATATATTTTGCATAGCATCGGCGCAAACTGAGCGTTTGTGTGGCCGCGTCCGAGCCACAAGTTGCGCGAGTCGTCCGCGCTCGCTACTAGTGGCGGCGTTGTGTCGTTCTAAAGGTGGGCTCATACTATATGGGTCCGTCGGACCGGATTACGTGGCAAATCTACTGGACTTCTTACGCTACATATGGACAGAGTGAATCATAAAGATAAAGAGAAATTTATTCACAACAATACAAAAAAATACATTACATAGATACAAAAAGAACAAGACACAGAGAAATTGTTGCGAAATGGACTTGGAGTGGGTCACATCGCGATAGGTCATCGTAACATGACAAATACCGTCTACATAACTAATATAGGTACCGACACGGTCACGGAATGTTTCTTGGGCGAGAAAATCGCCGATAGTTCATCGCTAACTCGCTCGCGGTGGGACCAGTGCCTCAAGGTGAATCCACATTTGTGACATTTCATGGGTATGTCAACTCGTGATCACGATCATTTAAGTATGCTTATACTCAATTTAGTCTCAATTTAATTTGCATCAGTAAGGATCAGTCATGTTGTGTCAAAGCTACTACCTATCCTATAGTACTGTTAGTTAATAAATAGAGGGCAGGGCTCAGAGGTCGGCATGTCACCGTGTGGTGCTACCCGCGTAAACCAGTCTGGATTATAGCTCTGATAAAGACAGCCGTGTATTACTTTCTACGACCTTTCCCTCCTGAAATAACAAGTACCTATACCTAAGTTAGGTTTGTGCGTAATTATAGGGTTATCCTAAGCGTGAGAATTTTGATCATGCCCTATTCCTCACCAAAAATAAATTCCGACCTTAAATAAATGTCTATTTTTACCACGCGGACCTTCATTCACCTTTTCGTTCTTAATTAGGCAAACAAATTTAATTAACGACTAAGGTCGTTTAGACTGTCCTGGCTTTGTATTTGACTGACGTGATTTAATATTAAAAACTGGTTTGAAAGTTCGTTGCTCTTTGAAATTTTAGTTATAGGTATGTACCTACATAAAAAATATATATTGCTGAGCTGTTCTTACTAAAAGTGCCTAAAACGGGATACCAAAGAAAAGTTTTTAGTTATTTGGGACATTTCGGGAAATATTTAGTTAAGTGTATTATTATAGTCTTTATTATTTCTAGCGAGCCGATCTTCTACACAAAGGCCATTGTTTGTGTACAATACTATTATCTTTCTTTGTGTCCGTAACCGCAAGCCGATTACATACAAAAAAGTTAGAACTACATTGAATGTCCATAGAATTATCAACCTTATCCTCTTAGTCAGTAGGTTTAAAATGTAAAGTGTCAGGATACAGATATGTCTTTATTAGAAGATGGTAATATTGTGTAGGGAATAAGACTGGTTCAAATAATAAAGACATATCTGTATCCTGACACTTTACATTTTAAACCTACTGACTAAGAGGATAGGGTTGATAATTCTATGGACATTCAATGTAGTTCTAACTTTTTTGTATGTAATCGGCTTGCGGTTACGGACACAAAGAAAGATAATAGTATTGTACACAAACAATGGCCTTTGTGTAGAAGATCGGCTCGCTAGAAATAATAAAGACTATACCTACTTCGTTACAGTCATAATGTTTCTTAATCTGAATAGAAATTTATTATTAAATCCGGACTTGGGATGCTAATCTTTTATTCAAATACTCTGCTCTTTATTTTACCTGGGCTTCTGTTCCAGGCATTAAGTCCTCCATTTTTGCTTTTTTTGTGAAATAAAGGTTAAATAAATAAATAAAACCAAATTGCATTTGACATATGGTAGGAATTTTTAGGGTTCCGCAACCAAAGGGTAAAAACGGGACCCAATTACTAAGACTCCGCTGTCCGTCTATCCGTTTGTCTGTCACCAGGCTGTATCTCATGAACCGTGATAGCCAGACAGTAAAAATTTTCACATATGTATTTCTGTTACTAAAAACAGAATAAATTAAATATTTAAGGGTACAACAAACGTGCCGTTTTGTGCTTGATATTAATAACGGCAACAGACACTTGAAATATTCACAGAATATTTAGTTGTAAATTTACTTTAAAAATAAATAGATCCCATAGATCAAACGTGATTTTTTGCCGTTTTTATGCTGATGTTGTATAGATAATGGTACGGAACCCTTCGTGCGCGAGTCCGACTCGAACTTGGCCGATTTTTTTAACTCTGCCGCTATCACTTTCAGATAAATATAGTAACGAAACGTAAATGCAATATGGTTTTACCCTAGTAGAAGCCAGGCCCTTGGGCGTTCTGTTACGTCCTTTATTTGTAACAGGTGCCTGCGCGGCTACCAGCTCTCAGTGCGAACTAAATTTATTCCAAGGATCACGCTATTTTTGCGAAGTTACAGCTTTAATCTCAGAGAGAGCTGCGATAAAATAATGTGATGCGTTTCCAGCAATCTCGGTGTTCCAATGTTTTAGTACAGCAATCTTTGCGTTTTATGGATGATAGGATTTGATATAAGATGCTCTTAGTTTTATTTGACATGTTAGGAGGATAGGTTTTCCGAATTGGTTGATACGATTTCTTATATAGATTTGTCTTACAGTTCATTTATAAAGGTTTTGAAAACCAAAAAAAGGTTAAGGTAGGTAGGTAGGGTAGGTAAAGGTTTTTAACCTTTAGGTTGGCTTGAATGTTTTTTATTTTTATTTTCATTTTATGTTAAATTCATTGTTTTATATCATGCTAGGTTAAGCTTTATAATTGTATAATATCATAAGTAGTATTTAAAAAAACGACTGACTGTTGAGTTTCTTGCGGCGTTTCTTCTCAGCAGTGGTCTCTTGCGAAGCGCTGGTAGATTTTGACGTGTAAAAGTGCCCGTGCGGCCTACTTACTGAATAAACATCTTTTATCTTTTTTATCTTTTTTATTTGACGACACTAGCATAGTTTATAGTGACCCTGCGAAGTTAGCGGTCACAGGTCCTACCTAATACCGGTTAGAGCAGATATTTTTGTGACAAGCGCGAGTATTTTTTCCTGAGACTTGGATTTTCTCTATGTATTTAAGCATGTGTTTCTCTATATCAATTATGGTTTCGTTGTCTATACCCTATTCAGACATACTTGTCTTAAGTAGTAAACAACTTTCTAACCTCAAAATGCAACTTTGTATGAAACAGCTATTTCAAATAAATTAAGCAATCGCGGACAATACGTTTGCCAAGATGTTAAAAATGTTTTCTCAGTTTATTTGCGATAAAAGAGCTGTTTTAGCAAAAAAAAAGCATTTTAAGGTTAGAAAATTGTTTCCCATGTAAAACTAGTAAGTCTGAACAGGGTTTAGTATCCATAGAACAAGCCTAGAGCTTAGTTTGGGACTAGGTCAATTGGTGTGGCATTGTTCCCTGATATTTATGTGATGGATGACACAAGCAGCTGAGAAATTTTAAGTACCCTAGATGCCGTCGCAAAACGTGTGCTCTTCTCAGCAGTGAGCAGCTTAAAATGCTTCAATGGCCTTTGAGCGTCAATAGTATGAAAATGCGCTGAAGTGTCTTACCGATTCGAGCTTTTAAAAGGTTAAACGACACGGTCGCTGAACTTTGCCGTTTAAGTAGAAAGTACTCACCTGGATGGGTTTTTTTTTTTGGCAAAACGACGTTTTATAAAAATGAAACCTAGCTTGATCGATTTATCGCTCCCGAAACCCCCTGCGTATTAAGTGGCATGAAAATTGTTGGAGCCGTATCCGAGATTTTCCTAGGGGGCCATTTGCAAAGTTAAAAGATGGCGGACGTGTAATCTGTTTTAGTTTTGTATTTTTGTGTATTTAGCTGTTCAAAGTTGTTTTCTGATAGTGATTTGTGTTTCTTATGCGTTTGTGTTGCACAGTAATAGAAGACTTGGACTTATTTCGTGTATCTGGCATCTTCTCGTTTCACGTGGACTCGCAGTGGTGCAGAGGTTAAAACTATCTTGACCTCTGTCCTACATATCACCGTACAACGATACCCCGAGTCTTCCTAGAGAAGATTGAATTGTATTTTATTGCTATATTGATTTATACTTATATACCTATACTTGACACTGGCGAAATCACTTCATTGTGTAAACGCCATATCTCCGAGGTAGTAGCTGTTGAAGTCGCCGCAGGGCAAAGAATAAGAAGAGATTTTCCTATGTACACAATATACACACAAGAATTGCTCATTTAAAGGTATTAGATACGTCAAAATTTGGAAAATGACAAAGAAAAACAGCGATATATCTTCTTAATTATGAACTTTATCCAATATGGATATCATAAACATCTAGGTTCGTACCTACTTAGTGTCGCAATTTAACCGGTTATTAGACATTTTTGTATGAAAATAACCGGCTATAACCCATTAGGTATTTGTGTTTCCTAGTCCGGCCAAAATCCCGACAAAAGTTCTCAAATACTGAGAATATCAGGACATAAGCTGGCGTATGGTGACCCTACTCACCCAACACCGTATTTTTTTATAAGTATGCTTTTCCGAGTACATCTCGCAAACCTGAATAGGTAAAGTTAGATGCTTTACGCCCCGCCTTGAACAAATTTATGCAAAGAAGAAAGTTAGACGGGCATAAATTCCTCTTACGCCTAAGAAGCGAACCGATCACGACATTCGCAGAATGACGTAAGGCTCTTACAGACTACGCAGCTAAGATGAGATATCTGCATCTGGGCGCATATATTTCAATATCGCTCTCTATATTAAATTAATTGAACAATGGACAGTGCGCAGATAATTTATATTTTATCGTAAAGCATCTGTAAGCACCGACATATATCAAAAGATGCTGAGAATATATGGAGATATTTTTTTGCGTATACAAATATATCAGCAGATAACAGATAAGAGTAAATGTATTATTGGGTATTTTATCGTATCTGCGTAGTCTGTGAGAGCCTTTAAGCATTTTTACGTATACAAGTTGCTAGGTATTGTGGTTTTGAAATGCGTTAGGAAATAGAAAATAGTTAAGGACAGAAACGTTAAGGTCAAAGGGATATGAAAATTGGGCCTCTATTACATACATACCTACATATACGTTCATGTCTTAATTCCCAGAGTGGGGTAGGCAGAGCTACAGAATGACCACCAACTAAAACTTTTTAATTATTTAACCACCTTTTGCACAGACAGGCCAAGATGTTTACGAGCGTATTAGTGACAGGTTGCAAGCCCATCGCCTAACAATACTACAAGCCTTTAATCCCTTTAGTCGCCTGTGACGACCAGCCAGCAACCACACAGCTGGGCCGCTATTCTCCTCGGTAAAACAATGCATTTGACTTTATCGTCGGTGATACGGCAATTCCGCGTAACAAGCAAATAAAATAAGGTGCAAAATACACCTTAGCACGTAACCAGTAAGGAAGATTTTGCAACTCATTGAAGTTGTTAGTTACGTGGTATTGCAGTGGGTATCACGGACGATATCAGCTTTTATAGTGATTAGTAACCGGAGGGGACCCGTAGACCGTAGACATTTGCAATCTATCTTTAAACTGCAACTGCGTCGCCATCCTGGGAATTGAGATGGAAAGCCTCCATGTAAGTCAATTCACCAGTTTCTCCCCACACTGGAACAATGGGAACATTGTTTCCTGGCGCTAGTATATTGCCATCATTAGAAAAAAGGGCGTATGTCTCATAGAATCGCCAAAGTATTAGTGACCTTATCTTTAAGGTAGAGGGTTCAATTTGCTTTGACTATCAAATTGCGCATATGTCCTTTTTATCTAGAAGGTAGTATATATACAGTACAGAGAGATAAGAGGGTAGTAGCTATCCGGACGTCATCTGAGAACCAATCAAATGGCGCGATTAATTACGAGATAGTCATTGAGGAGCAAAACCAAACTCAGAAGTCAGTGTTTGCCGCAAACACTGCAAGACGCAACTATACGTTAGAGTGAGCTCGATGGATGCAGTCAGTGTCGATTGTAGCTGATTATTTTTATATTTTATATTCATAACATTAATAATACTTATTTGACAATCTTGTTTGAGTTTGTTTATGCATCTATTTTTGACAATTAAGTCACTTCTTGGAACAATACTATCACAAGTAGGTACACTGATAGAAATAAACGGATTTAAAAGCAAACCGTTATCTTAGCAAGAATTCACTTCAAACGAAATAAATAAAACAATTCCATCTTCATCCAACCGCGACGCTGCTGAGGCAAATCAAAGTTTCCATTCGACCGTGACATTAAGTTCGGCTATAAACATTTTTATTTAGATAGTGCTAAGTAAGCAAAAATGTTCTACTACGTGTCAATTTGTGCTGGTTACGTTTTAGTTCTATTCGATTGTAAGTAATAAGTATATTTTTTAAATATTGGATGCATTTGTGTGATTTCAGACCGAAGTTTATGATTTTTAGTCTAGCGACCGGCGACCAAAATCATCAAAGCTGTGGTTTCTGTTTGGCCCATTGGTTGACTGGTAGAGAATGCCTTAAGGCATTAGGTCCGTCATCTGTTCCTGGGTGAATATTTGCGCGTTTCAACCGCCGTCATTGTTGTCTTCAATATATTGACGAAAACAATGATAATTACCAGCAACTTTTGATGTCAAAGTCAACGGACCCGGGGGTAGTATTAATTCCATTTAAAATCATAAGACAATTAAAAAGTTTACCTTGAATAATATGCGAAGACTATAATGACGGCGGTTAAAACGCCGAATAATCACCCTCCTACTTTGAGTATTGAGTTTAACTAACGAACGCTATTTAAATGACACCTAAATGATGTCTAACTTACAATCTCGTTACAAAAATGTATGTGTTTGACGTCAATCGTCTGTTTCGTTACGGTGACTAACCTCTTCTTGAACTGGACATTTATTTTGGTTTATACCCATTAATAAAGCCTGATAATTTGAAAGTACGCGACGCACTTACGACCTGCGTTGCATATTAGCTTTTCCTTGCCTTGAAAGCTTATATTATGCGCAACATAAGAGGGGTGTCATACGAACCATCCGACGATGCATTTGGACACCGGCACAAAAACCTTTTATTGGAAAATCCATTATACTCAGTTAAAGAGTTTATGGACCTTAATTTATAATTTGTTTTGATTTAATATGTATTGTTGTTTTTATTATTTCTGATGTTTTTGACCTATTATGTTATTTATTTTTAAGTATTGCTAATTTGTTTACATGCTATTTTTACGACGATCCTTAACGGTGATAACTCTAGTTTTGTATTGTTATTTTTATTTTTAATTTGACTTCTTATTTATATTTTTGATTATATTAGATTTGTGTATATTTTTTGACGATTCCAATGAAATTTATTGTACTTTTGACATACTAACATGCAATGTATATCGTGACTTACTTTGGAAAATAAATATCATTCATTCATTCATTCATTCATACGTGTGACGTGTGAACACATGTGTGATGGTAAAACATTATTTATTTGTCTACAGTAACAAGTGGCCAGCGCAGGATAATAGATGGAGAAATAGTTGAAGGGAAAAATTATGTGGTAAGTGCGGAGTGTAAACATACTGTTATAAATCTAAAACGCGACTTAATCGCGTAAAAACATTATACAGGGTGGAAAAAATGAACGCCACTTGGACGACAACTACCATACATATTGGAAATAGCAAGTTCTTCTATTTACCTCGACGTTTCTAATTAATTTTTAATTGCAAATTTTACGGAACACTTCGTGCGCGAGTCCGACTCGCACTTGGCTGTTTTTTTAATGGTAAGTGGGCCCTGAGACGCATCAACATTTGCATTCTCAAGACTACAATCTTTAAGCTGCATCCTAATTGCTTGAAGATCAAGATGGAATATCTCTATGCTAGTAATTTCACCGGTTGTCTTGTCTTATCCTCCATACCACCATAATGTAAACACTACTACTTGGCAACAGGCCTTCTATTCTACTGTAAAAAACCATATTGTCTTTGACACTTATTTACATGACAGCAATGGCAGCCAAGTTAAAAACAATACCCACTTTTGTAGGGCCATTACCAGCTGAGCGTAGGGGCAATAAATCATTTCATCGGATTCACTCGCTCGCACTCGTTGGGCATGTGGGGAGCGTAAGGGATGCAAAATAATACTGCTACTAGACGCATCCCTTCCGCTCGCCATAAGCCCCACGAGTGAGCGAGAGAGCCCGATAAAAAGATTCTGACGTTCAGTTGGTAATGGCCCTACAATAGAATAGAATAGCATGTAATTTAC
The DNA here is from genome assembly GCA_923062465.1 of Acleris sparsana. Classification (NCBI taxonomy): domain Eukaryota; kingdom Metazoa; phylum Arthropoda; class Insecta; order Lepidoptera; family Tortricidae; genus Acleris; species Acleris sparsana. The sequence goes on along the minus strand of OV281307.1, from coordinate 8,630,948 downwards.
ATGTTGTATTTAGGCGTATTTCGTCAAAGCGGAGAATTCCCAACAAGAGTACGACGCATGGCTGTGTGGAGGGGCCATAGTCAGCCCCATCTACATAGTGACGTCAGCGGCCTGCGTCGAAGACGTGCAATTCATGTACGCAATCGCTGGCTACAAGAAGTATGTCAAATCCGACGACCTTAACTTGGACGAATGCACAAAACGCAAAAAAAAGAAAGTTATATTTGTATGTACGCCAAAAGGTAAGACTTTAAAAAAACACATTAAAACATAATAAAGAGTCAAGATTGACCCAACAAGCAAAGTGATGATTTACTGATAATAGTACATTATTGCCGAGGCCCGGAAAGCAGGTGATTGCATGACAAGGTGGTTAGCGGGCCGAGTTTTAGCGAGGCCTGCTAAAATACAAGTCACGCAATCCTGTTTCCGCCGGGCATATACTAAATGCTAGGAAATATTACAAGTACTATGAAAATACGAAAACTTTCTTTTGAGAATGTTTTTTTGAAAACTACGGGCATTAAGATAATTTCATTACGTAGGTACCAAATTTAATTTCTGCCGTTCTGGCGTGGTTGACTTACAAACGTACCAATTTTCGCATTTATAATATTTTATATAGTATAAGATGATATACATACAGACAGTCAGGCATTTTGTACAAATCTTAAGCATCTTCTTTTATATCCAGCATATGAATTTAGTTACCCCGCAATCGAGAAATGGTCGAGGATCGACGTCGCGGTTGCTAAAGTGGAGTCTCCTTTCGATTTTAAAGACCAAACTTATTTGACCGTTTGCTCTTACATTCCGAACAAAATACCGATTAACTACGAGAAGAAATATCAGGAGCCTGGCCAGGATTGCATCGTATTCGGTTGGGGGCACCCGGCAAAGTGGAGGGCTGTAAGTTTTTTATTTTACTGATTATGCATTTGAGTTTTAGTTACGTTTGAGTTTAAACTAGGTTATTTCATTCTATCCTGTGAGGCTAGATAAGTTGCTTAACGTTAACGTAAACAATTTTCGAAAACTGACAAAATGTATGGAATTGACGTAGGCGTTCGACGCGACCGTCTGACAGCTTACGTCGATCATATACAATTTGGATAACGATAACGAATGCCGAATGTATCTAGTCTAGGGCCTCTGTGAGGCTAGACGAATTGCTTCACGCTAACGTAAACAATTTTCGAAAACCGACAAAATATATGGTATTGATGTGGGCGCTCGAAGGGACCGTCTGACACATACGTCAATCCTATACATTTTGCATTATCATAACGAACGCTGAATGCATCTTGCCTCTGAGCTCCTCCTAGTGACCGTGCACGTAAGCCGTTAATCGTCTACAGAGCACTCGCCCCGGCTGAGAGATAGTGGATTTAGGGAACTGAGGAAAATCAGGCAACTTACCAATGTTGAGACAGCTCGCAGAAGAAGTATTTTGACAGTAGCGTCACAGTTTATTTATGAAAATATTATTTGTCATTAAAATCAAGGCTCTTTTATTACCCGACTGCGGCAAAGCCCAAAGGAGGGTTATGTGTTTAACCTGTATATACGTAACTACTAAACGGCTAAAACGATTTTAGTAAATTATATGTGGTTGTATTCGTCTTAACCACTAGAGTGTCATAGGCTTGGTATATTAAAATTATTTAAATATGAAATTCGCGAAATAAAAATTAAAAAATATATAAAATGATAAGTAACATTACTTTGACGACATTATCAAAACAGCACTTGGGTTTTTTTAAAGTTTGCTCTTAGTTACACTGAAAAAAAAAAATGTTTACTACAACCAAGATCTTGTTCATTGTAATCATACATCATGAATCCATATGAGCCTGTCAACATCATGACTTCTGTGACTAAGAGAATTTAGTTAAATTCTCTTAGTTTCGTCTGTCAAGTACTGTACTGGTGTTATAAAGTCTGGTATCTATTTTAATATATTTCTTGTCCAGTACAGGCATTAAACCTTATTATATTTATAACGTTCGTTTATAGATTCAAGTAATCCCACAGTTCCATCAACTAAGATAATAGTTAACATAACAATGTTAGTTACTCATTTGAGCTTAATTCTTTTCCAATGTGATTATGAAGCTTCGTCAGATCAAATAATATTTTACTTCATTCAATCATGGCGCTTAGTTGATTCTATCAAATACTTTACTGTCCTCATAAAGATTACTTATTCATGGCAATTATTATCTTGTTTAGCGCAAGCACGAAACCTTATTATGACAACAGTGTTCTATTATAGAATCACTCAAGATCCCACAGTTCCATCAACTAAGATAATAGTTAACAAAACAATGTTAGTTACTCATTTGAGCTTAATTCTTTTCCAATGTGATTATGAAACTTCGTCAGATCAAGGAATGTTTAACTTCATTCAATCAAGGCGCTTAGTTGATTCTATCAAATACTTTACTGTCCTCATAAAGATTACTTATTCATGGCAATTATTATCTTGTTTAGCGCAAGCACGAAACCTTATTATGACAACAGTGTTCTATTATAGAACCACTCAAGATCCCACAGTTCCATCAACTAAGATAATAGTTAACAAAACAATGTTAGTTACTCATTTGAGCTTAATTCTTAGCCAATGTGATTATTATACTTTATCAGACCAAAAAACATACACTACCTCATTCAACTAAGGTCTAGGTAGTTGATATAGTCATGACAAGTAATAGATTTAAATAAGATCATTTTTCAAGGAGCTACCCTGGGTCAACGACCTTGACACCGGATTTACTGACATTTTCCTTAATATTTTTCAAACGAGAGTAAGTAATCTCGGAGGTGAATCAAAAAGACGCTACTCTTTACTTTTCCAAAAATAAACAAAAAAAAACCAGTAAGTTATCGTGTATAAAAGTGACGGACGTTTTTTTTCATATTGTTTTCCGTTTGAAAGATATAAAGGAAAATGACAGAAAATCGCGCGTCAAGACCGTTGGCCCAGGGTAGCCCCTTGAAAAATGATCTTATTTAAATCTATTACTTGTCATGACTGACTATATCAACAACCTAGACCTTAGATGAATGAAGTAGTATATGTTTTTTGGTCTGATAAAGTAATAATCACATTGGACAAGACTTAACCTAAGGCCAAATCACGTAATTTACATATTATTATGTGGCGGCCTACTGCTTCTTGTCAATAAAACAACCACCACATAAAAAAAAAAATGAACTGTATATTTAATAAAACAGAGTTAAATTTGTACACGCACTGTTGCTAGACGCTAACCGAATGACTGACCCTTTCTCCCTCTATTATTGTTTTTTGTTCTGAGTTTCTATAGTTGGCACTGTATCTTGATCTTTTTGTACTTGCTGACTTGTGGACACATTTTCTTTTTCTATTTCTGTCTCAGAGTCCTTTTCGAGTACAAACATACATTCGGATGCGTCTTTCAGGCAATTATCAGCTGGTAAGACTAGATCAAACTGCAAGTTTGATAAATCCAGCCCCTGAAAATGAAAAGATCAATGTACTGTCTGTATCCTTGATTGACTTACAAAAATACACAAATTTTTACTAGAAAATATGAGTTCAGTTCCTATTGTAGCAGTGCTATGATAACTTATATTAATGTGTTTAAGTGCTATAGGCACCACTATGCACTATGATAAGTTTGAATGATATTTTTTAGTAAAATTAAATTAAGTAGGTATATATGACATATTTTCAACAATGTGTAGGTAATAAGGAATTTACCCGTGGTCAAAACACACGTGGTCGTGGTGGTAATAAGTAAAAAATAATATGTTAAAAAGGTATCCTACTTACATGCACAATAAATTGTTTTATGAAAGAAGTACTTGGTTCAAAACTTATTTATAAATTTTATTGTAGTACCTACCTGCAAATATGGGTATAAGATCGGGAAGCTCCCATGTTTTTAAAAGTTCTGCTACGTCGTCCATATCTATATTATGAATGTTGTTTCTCCAATTATCATGACCACAACCTTATCACAACACGATCCACAATTCCACAGACACAGATTTCAGTATGAAAAAAATCAACACTCACAATAATGCCTCGCGCAAACACCACTCTGCTGGTATTTTTTTTGTGAAATGGCCGAAATGCAATGCGTCGTCAATCATACAGGTCGAAACTTGAAACGTGCTTAGCGGGGGAGGCGGGGGGAGACGCGTGAGGTGTTTTTCATGTTAGCTTCAATCAAATTCTTATTTGAATCTACTAAGAAGCTTGCTTAGTACAACGTACTAGTCGAATGAAACTATTACTTTATATAATTAAAATAACTTTTAACATTATTTGTAAATACTACGATTAGGATCATAGAAGCAATATAAATTTATTATTTCCTTCGGTCAAATTCTCATTTGAATCTACTAAGAAGCTTGCTTAGTACAGCGTACCTAGTTGATTGCAACTATTACTTTATATAAATTAAAATAACTTTTAGCATTTGTAAATGCTATCATTAGGATCATAGAAGCAATAAATTAATAGATTTGATTTTGTAGAGAACATTTTTTGATATAACGCGTTAATTGATTGCAGTAATTTTACAAATTTATTGTTTCAACTATGTTAAATCGTTGGTGCTAGTATAGAAAATTGTAGATTTAACTTTTTATCTTGTATCATTCTACTTCATAGCTTCTTTAACGTAACGTGTCTGGTGAATATTCCAACTTTGCGCCTCGTTCATATAATACACATATATCGTTAATGCATACACAGGGTCTTTGTAAACGTAAGTAAAAGAAAATAATTAATTTAACAAGGATCCTGTATTAATTCAAAGATGTATTAGTAGTTTGTTTAAAGGGCATTTGTTAAATTAAAAAAATACTTCTGTGTTACCTCAAACAAACTCAGCTTACTGTTGCAACTACCTTCTTTTGTTTTAAGTAAACAATATTAACGTTAACCCAATTATTCTGGAGCCAACTAAGAGAAAATACTACTTAGTTGGAGTTCATTTTTTTCAGTGTAGACTTGTTAAGAATTGTGAATTTGTGATATACATTATTTGACAACAAGAATTAAAAATAAAAATAAAATTTAAAACAATTGTGTCCGTAAGGTAAGTATATAAATATTTGTAGGTCAATGCATTTATTTCTAAATTATCTGACGTAGTTACAAAGTTACTGTTTCCAGTACATAAAAATTGCGTGAAAACGTCGTTCATGTTGCTTACTATAGGGTCTAACAGATAAAAATGCTCGATCTAAACTAAACACCTACATAACTTACCTAATGACTTAGTCATACGGTTTCTGTAGAAGAATGTGTCGAAACTTTTTATGTGGTTGTATTATTATTATATAAGTATAACTGTACATAATACGACTCCATTATTCTTGTTGTATTGCCGTGCTGCCATTGTTTTGCGGTAACCTCTCCGAGATATGCTAATAGATATTTCATTTCAGGTCGATGACACAACTGATTACAACCAGAAAGAGCTCCGCGGCAGTTCCGTGCGTATCCAGAACAAAACTCAATGCAAGATGGACTACGGTCCTAAATATCCAATGCTGCTGAAGATCATTGACTCCTACATGATCTGCACCATGAATGAAGGTAACATTGACGTGCAAGGTGACCTGATCAAGAGGACCGATGTTGATGACCTCAAGGAAGGGTGTGGTGATACCGGATATCTTAGGGGTACCAAACTGGTAAGTTCTTCCTGACTCGACGTTAGGGTGGGTAGGGTTGTACGAGCGCCGGTGGCCTTAGTGGCTTACGGTGTCGACCATTTTTGCCCTCCCGTTTGTCTGACTGTTATTACCCGAAACGGCTGAATTCATCGGGCTAAAATTTGAAATATTTATTTTTTACTGAAAGTGTAATAATAAAGAGTTTAGGCAGAATAGTACATTACTACAGAGGCCGGGAAGTAGGTGGTTGCCGCCCGAGTTCATATAGACGGCCGAGCGTAGCGAGGCCGGATAGTTACGAGGCTGGCAACTCCTTTTCACGGCGAGGTATGTATAGTGCTTTTCTCAAACACATTAAAAAATTAAAACTAAAATTACAACGTCACATACTAGGAGTGCATAAACATTAAAAGTAACCTACAGTGCTCAGTCATCCGCGCTGTGTCGGGTGCGCCGCCGCCGCCGCTGCGCCACACCGAGTTACATCGCCTGCGATCTAAGTTGCGCTACGTACCCCTAATTACCTCTGGTCTCCTGGTACTTTAAATAAACATGCAAACGCTTAAGTTGTATGCGCGGCTTACTTTATTAAAAAAAAAGTTATTAGACTGTTCATAAAAACAGCCGCCATGTTTAGATTAAAATTAAAACAATAGTAGTCTTATGTTCATGTGGATTTATTATATAAATAAAACTGCACTAAGTACATACCAAATCGTTTATTGATTTTTTTAATACGCATAGTGGCAGAATGTCATGATGCCTGTGCCACAAATTTATGTGGAATGGAAATTAAAAAAGAGGACTTTGCAGGCCTAGACCTGCAAGATTGTATGAAATTCCATTATCGACCTCTTGTCCTAGCCGCACCTGAAACGTCATACTTCGCAGCCTATTATGAGGCACATAACGTCAACATTCTATTGCATGTTTGAGAAAAGGTTTTTTTCTCAAACATGCTATGTAATGTCGGCGTTATGTTAGTTATTTTAGGCTTCAAAGTGCCACGTTTCCAACGGAACAACTCGAGAGAACTGTAAAGGAATTTCATACGAAATTGAAGGCCTAGGCCGGGAAGTAATTTTTTTAAATTTTAATTTGGCCATTGTGGCTGTGTTTATGAAAAGGCTAAATAGCTGCTTTTTTTTAATTTACTAAGCCATGCATCCAACAAAGCGTTTGCATGTTTATTTGAAGTACCAGGAGCGCAGAGGTAATTAGGAGGTTAGCACGATGCGGCGAGCCCCGAGCGCGCCACCAGCGGGCCGGCGGGCGGGCGTACTGAGCACTGTAGGTTACTTTTAATGTTTATGCACTCCTAGTACCTATTTGACATTGTAATTTTTGTTTTAATTATTTTAATGAATTATCTTTGAGAAAAGCACTATACATACTTCGGCGGGAAATATGGGGTTGCCCGCCTCAGACCTATATCCGGCCTTGCTTCGCTCGGCCGTCTATATAACTTCGGCCGGCAACCCCTTTTGTCCCGGCCTCTGTAGTAATGTACTATTATGTTGCAGTTTATAACAGTAACACATTACAAGCGTCGAATAATAATACTTATAATAAAACCTGAAAAAAAACCAGCTAATACTAATAATGTCCAAATGTGAGGAGGGCTCGCGCTTATTAGATTCTAAATCGGATTCAAAACGGAATATAATACCTGCTGTAGCACTTGACTAGTTTTTAGTTATGACGTAAAATGTATATACTCCAATCTCTTTTTTCATAGTGTGATGAATATGAACGCGCAGCAAGAATGGGAAAACCTATAAATGGTCCTGGGAATCAAAGACGGAACGGAGCAGAGTTCGATGAATATGGGCAGTTGATGATGTCAAGAAGAAACGGTATCTGTCAGGTGATTATGCATGGGCTTAAACAACGTAAACGATGGAGGCCATTTGCAACGTCAAAAGATGCCGGATGTGTAATTTGTTTTAGTTTTTATTTTTGTGTATTTAGGTGTTCAAAGCTCTTTTTTGTTAGTGATTTGTACTTTTAATGCCTTTGTGTTGCACAGTGATAGAAGACTTGGACTTATTTCGTGTATCCTGGCATCTTACTTCTCGTTTTAAGTGGACTCGTAGTGGTACAGAGGTTAAAACTATCTTGGCCTCTGTCCTACTGTACATATCACCGTACAACGTTGCCACCAATCTTCCTAGAGAAGATTGGATTGTGTTTTATTACTATATTGATTTATACTCATATATACTTGCCACTGTCGAAATCACTTCATAGTGGAAACGCCATATTCCCGCGGTAGTAGCTGTTCAAGCCGCCGCGGGGCAAAGAAAAAAAAAACTAAACGATATATTGCTGTTTCGTCTTAAATAGTCTTGCTTTGGAAAGATAAAGCAAGAAAGAGGAAGCGACGGGAATCAATGTTTTTAGGTAATTTCGAATATACATATACGAGTCACTATCGTAGTATAGCAATACAGTTATATCATAATTAAAACATTCCATATTTTGAGTGGATATTCAAATAGTTTTTACAAAAAAATACCGTAAAATATTTCATCAAGAAAATATTACTACTGTCCACGTATTCTGGTTAAGACAATAACGCCCTCATCATTGTTTGTAATAAACTAAATTGTTTAATATTATATATGTATCATTATTTCAAAGTAATAATGATATCGATATGTACCAATTAAAACCCTCTGCAGTCAAAAACCGTTTGGCATCCAGTTTATTTGCTCAATCCCGTCGTATATTAATTTGACCAACCCATACGAAAAGTGTGTCTGATTTTCTGCTGTTTCCTTTTGTTTATTTTTTGTGCTATTTTCTGTTTAATTTGGAATTTCTCTGGGAAAACCTGTAATTAGCTGTACAGTTAAATATTGTAATTAACCTAAAATTCTTACCAACGCAGTCGGTTTTTCACATAAAATAAATAAAATAATTATGCACAGTAATGTGAGGCTTGTTTTAACCATGAACGTCGTGCAGATGACGTCAAAATGTAAAAAAAATATTATACGGCCCTCATTTGAGCAGGGGTTTATAAAATAAAAGTTATAATAACTTAATACAGTTCAATCGCAATTAGGTAAATACAGATCACAGCAATAGCATTTTTTTTTCGACATTTATAGGAGTCGGATGAATAGAATCAATATTCTTTTAAAAATGAAAATTTTGTGAGTATCGTGCAAAATAATAATGCTAGAATAGTATTTAATCGTGCAAATTGTTATTACAATACAAGAACAGTTATTTATCTCGATTATTTTTGCTACTATACTGTCTATCTCAATGTCATCAGGTGATAATCTCACTCAAATTGGCCCAGTCCCAAACTAAGCTTTAGGCCTGCTAGCGGTAGATACTAGACAACGATAAACTTACTTATAAAGAGATATACATACTTAAATTGATAGAAAACAACCATGACTCAAAAACAAGAATTTACGTTCATCACAAAAATATCTTCCCATGAGTGGATTTGAACCTGAGACTACTAGAGTAACGTGACGTCGTATAAGAATTATGCAGAACCGGTTCGACCACAATTCAACCTTTGATTATGGTCTTTCAAAAGCAAATTGACGTCATCGGCATCAAAACCCCTGACCTTAAATTTTTGTTCAGAACGATCATGGCGGCCCCCTTGTGACCTGGGTGGGGGCGCACGAGGTGCTCATCGGCATCGCGTCAGTGTTCCGCATCAACGGCACGTCCGACTGCATCGGGCCGTACCTGTTTACCAGCACCTGGTGCAACAGCGCCTTCCTCCATTGCATCGTGTAAATCTAAAACACCTACAGCAAAATACAGTGCTAATGCTAACTCATCGTCCAAAACCCAAACAACGAACTTTCACTGACACTTATTTTGGTCTAACCTAACCTAAGCCAGGTTAGGTTAGACCTATGACCACCAAAAAATCATTACTCACCTGTCAAAATGGAAATTCTGCCAAGTAAAACATTAATAAAATATACCTATAGTATCGGCGATTCAAGGTTAAAGCAGTTTTAATATCCATGGCACATATTCAAGTCACATATATCCGCGGTTTCACTGTACGTATCTCATAAGACATGATTAAAATTACTACGTTCTGACTGAAAGACTGAAAGACCACGTTTCGGAAAAAGCAGCGACGTTAGACCTCCAACCAATTGGACCGACTACGGGGCTAAGGTTGCGGGATGGAACCGATCCTTGTGGCAAACCTTGGGGAGGCATGAAAAATCAAAAACGTTTGAAGGTAACAACACACGTAAACCCGTCCGGATTCCTTTGCGTCGGATTCAATTTACCGCTCCAGGAGCGATCTCTAGCTAAATCGTTCCAACTATCGCCGACGCGTCCGACACTTTTACGCATTACAGACGACCGGTTTGGGTGTTGGACGATCACATATTGCAGCATAGCATAATTCTAATAGATGAACAAATTCGTTGGCGAAGATGAGGCGCTTGCCATCGTCGTAAAGAGCAAACATTTTCGTAATAGCTATCGGCAACCTTCGTTTTTCTATGACACACTAGTGATAAATATACTGGCAGTTGCTAGTGCAGTTATTAATAGGATTGTGAAGATAAAATCTCCTTACAAAATGCGAAAATGTTTCTCTCCCCTTAAACTTTGAGAAACGTTTTCGCCCGGAGCAAAATTTGTATGGATTTATTTCACAACGCCCTTAAGAAGTTGGGAATACCGTACAAGCATGCTTGAGTGTCGTATCATGATGATACAGACGCTCTAGCTTGCAAGAGGATGATTTATAATGTTCATGTAAGGCAACCAGTTTGACTAGCATAGGCATTCCATCTCAGTCCTCGCTGTGCTGTGACTGCAGTCTGAAGACTCCAAATGTCTATGGGCATTACCAGTGATCTTGGTGTTCGTTTGCTTTCTCGATATAATGTGAATTTACATATTATCTTCGTGTCTCCTAATCATACCAAAATTCTAGCAACTACTACTCACTAGTCTACTCTAATAAGAGCAGACAATCTCAAGCAAATTGACTACGTAAAAGACAACTTTATAAAAAAAATAACATGACATAACATGAGATGACGTAGGAAACATCCAAGACGAATACTCGCGTCCATCACACGTTTTTATCGTGTGACAAAATCTGGATAAAGCATCTCGTACAAGTGTTAAAAAGTGGCGGATTTTTATCTACACTTTGTCAGGCGATAAACGCAGCCATATTAGGCCCCCTGCTTCGGCAGGCTCGCTTATACTAGTAACTAGACTGACGCATATATCTGTTCTGTAGGGAAGTACCACAAAATGGGCGCAGATTGTGCGACCTACCACCCGAGAAGCTAGGCTACACACTGTTGAGGCGAGAGGTCTCCTGGGCCGAGCATCCTGATGGGTATACTTATATTTAAGACTACTTACACTTAACACTTAACACCAATTCACTTTTCAATTCGACGCTGTATAACATAACATAAGTAACAACGTATGGTGTTCGGTATTTTATTCTTACTTTCTAATATCGTGATGATCTTTTTTTCAGACCCGCTGCTAATGAACGAGAAAGAACCGCTGGTTACGAAATGGACCAAAAACCCCCTGCTTACGAAATGAACCAAAGACCTGTTGCTCGCGAAATGGAACAAGGATACGGTTCCGGAGCGATATATAAACCAGGATCTAGAAACCTGGGACATAGACCAGATGATGAAGAATTGGTACAAATGAGACCACAGTTACCACTATATTATAGAGAGAAGTGAGATATTTTAATCGCAATGTGATAAACACTGTGTTATAGGTAGCTATTGTTTTGCTCCTCTGGGAATTAATGACCATAGCTCGGACAGGTCATAGCAAAAGCAGATATGGAAATAGAACAAGATTCTATAGAGTCGTAATACTTAAGAATCTGATTATCTAAAGCGGATATTATCGTAATTTTACTTTTATTTAGTTGCATAGTATGCCGTCATAGTTTTGTCAAAGTGGCATTCCTGAAGAAGTTTTGTGTCAATTGAAAATAGTACAATTCTTTACTTCTGGTTATTTCTAAATATATTTGATATATAATTTAAATTAGGAACGGTTAATAAGTGGATTGAGAACTATCCCGAGCTCTCATGATGAAAACGTCTGTAAAATATTGTGTACAGCATGTTAAATTCGCAGTAAACAGTTAAAGAAAGATAAAATAAAAAAAACGAATGTTAATGAAAGTACCTTCACAAAGATATGTAAAATTTTGGGTTACCATGTTAAATGTAATTGAAACATAGAATTAAATATTACTGTGCATAATACGACTCTATTAATCTTGTTCCATTACCGTTTTGCGATTGTTTTGCTATGACCCGCTGGCCTATTGCCTATCGTACTGGCAATCGCAATCGACTTCAAAGTGGATCAACTGTTCATTTTGTATGCCGACAAGCCTTTGATTTTCAAAATGAAAACGATTGCGGTCGCGAGAGCGTTAGGCAATAGCCCCTCTGGCCGAGCTAAGGTAATGTATGACTCTTCTGATTTTATATATTTTAATGCTTTTTTTTTCAAAGTTCTGTTAACTTATAGCTAGAGATCAGATACTCAAGACTCCGTGTGGCCGCTGAAGCGGACTATATATTAAACTGGACTGTATTAAATATTTACGTATATACTTGCCTAATTACATGCTTGAATATATCGAGTCTCCAAATTATCTTCAAAAACACATCCAAAATGATTTAGTAGTTATTTTAACATACGGATCGGAAATAACCGCGTTAAAAAATATAGCAGTTTTACATGATTGTAAATTGATGAAATCCATAATTACAAATAAAATAATTTATTTATAGAAGCAGCGAACTTTAGGTAAATTATCCGATCTCTACTTATAGCGTTGATGGAAGTATACACCGTGTTTTTTTTGATTTACGATAACTTTAAGGGAACGTTCTTTAGGTCAAACAAAGTTAATTTCCCGAAGATAGACAAATGATAAGTCTAACGGTTTTAAAGATATTTAATTTTTAAATTTAATCAGTTGATCACGTTAAACTAGTGTAAAAGGCTCTTAATTGATAACAACAATTTTCTTTTAATACTTATGAGTAAAGAGTTTCCAATTGTTAGGTTTGTATACGCGTCAATCTAAAGTGACAATCGTGTACCTGTCAAGTGTTATCTTTACTTATGTGTGTATGTCACGCCAACATAGACGTATTTGACACTGATTATTAGTTAACTCTAAAGGCCCTTTTATAAAAGATTATTTATTAATGACCAAATATAAAAGATTTCATTATTTTGTTCTAAAGTGAAAAAATATTTTTTTTTGCAATATTTAAAAATCTAATCTACCAATTAGTTTCTATGGATATACCTAGTAATATGCCGAAGTTATCGTAAATCAAAAAAAACACGGTGTATGTGTTAAACTTAATAAAAGAAGTCCGAGGAAACGCCCTAAGTGTAACAATATTTTTATAAGTTTTGTAAGCTAATAATAAATATTTTGTCTGTTTTTATTTTATTTGCGACTTGCACATCGATTCAGGGCCTCTATTCTAGGCGGTAAAAACCATATTGTCTTTGTCCTGTTATCGTATCGCCAACGTTTTGATAGCTCTTATTTACTCGACAGTAAGGGCGGCTGGGTTACAAACAATACTGTGACATGCCAATGATAATATATTTTATACCACCCAGAATAGAGACCCTGAATCGTTTATATTAATAAAAGGTTATATAGGAAATTAAATGAATATCCAAAATAAAAATGTACACAATATTAAACTTTTTTAATGATAGAGATTTTTCCAAAAATAATAACAATGGTGAATTGATTTAAATGTTTCTGAAAACATTCAATGAATCCGAGTGATATTATCATTATACTAATATTGGCCACAAAATTATCTGACAGATCTCTATAAGGTAGGTACCATAAAGGACTTAAAATATTGATACACTATAGAACCTTGTCACATTGACAGCGTCGTGATGAGGTAGGGTAGAAATTACATAGGAATGAATCGTTGATTTTATGCAACAAGGTTCTACAGGAATGGTTTCAGCAGAATATAACGTTTGATGAAATTAATTTCGATGAAATAAATCGATGGTTACCAGCTCTATCACTAGAGGCATACGAGAGAGCTAGTTTTTTCGCAATGAGAAGGCACGCGAGCACTCCGGCCACCTGATGGTAAGACTTCAAATGTGTTGCCAACCCTGAGGACTGAACCGGGATGCTTCTATGTTAGTAATTTCACCGGTTGTCTTATCACTGCAATGCGAACACTGCTGCTTGGCGGTGGGTTAATGGACAAGATGGTGCAATATTATACAATATATTTTGGCTAATGACTAAGTACAATTAGTTTTTCAACGATATAATTATGTGTGTAAAGTGAAATTTTGCAGTTATATTACTATAACCTGTCGATCTAAAAAAAAACACAAAAAATGAGTTTTTTTTTCATACCAAAATAGACCTAGATTTGGTTTCTATTTTTTTGTGCAGGTTTTATTTAATGCTAAGATAAACAATCACAAGATTACCAACAAAAATCAAAGCAATGCATAAATGAATTTCATTTAGCTTATACTTTGATTGATCTCCAAATTTTGTATCAAGATTGATCCATTTAAGAGTTATTGATGCGTTTCCTTCAGGTTACAGTAATTTAGAGTGACATAAAAATGAATTATTGTACGATGACCGTAGTATCGTATCGTTAGATCGGTACAGGGATATGATAGGTATAGGATCTAGAAGTTTTTAAGCTGGTGGGCTTTTGTCATGTCCAATATTGCAACTTTAAAGTTCGTTTACTCAAAAACTGCAAAGATTTGCTCAAATTGTGATAGACATTATGGTGCAGCTAATCAGAAATAGTTATTTATGAATAAATTGAGCTAAACTCAAATTGTAGAAGTGGGAATAAGTATTGAAATTGAAGTAAATTGCGATTATTTGGAAGACCGTATAACTTTTACAAAACCCATGTTACAGATGTAGTGCATAATTATTTTCCTTCGTATTTTCACGGAAATGTACGAACGAGTCTTGCTATTTCAGTCGGTCTCAATACAAAAAGTACTGAGGTTGACTGAAGTAGCATGACACGTTCGTTCGTTTCCGTGAAAATACGAAGGAAAACAATTATGCACTACATCTGTAGGTTATTTAGATAGATCAAAAGCTCGTCTACATACAGGTTGATCTTGGACCTCTAAATACAGGACAGCCTGTATTTAGACCACACTCTGTCTTTAGACCCTGGGTGGTAACATAATTAGAAACACTTGCGTTTTTTCCATACAAATGGCTTACAAATATCACTTATCGAATTTGAACACCAGTCAAAGAGTACTGAAACAACTTCATTGCTAGTTACAATATACCTACTTTAGATTTTTAACTAAGCTCTAAGGTCTAAACTAATGCATATTAGACATCTGTTTAAAACGGACCTTATGTTTTATAGGGATATAAAAAGTAAGTGCTGACTGAATGTATTCTTTACAAACATAGAAAACACAAATATTTCCTGTTTATAATAAACAGTGTAGATTTAGAAATGTATTATTTTTTAAACTGTTTAACTTTTGATGATTATTATAATACTAAATGTCAGACCTACACAGCTTTGAACAGCATCATACCTGTCAAGATATATCCTCCCAAAGTGTACAAACTATTACGGCAATCGTACTTGGGATTATATGTTACCAAAAATCTTGAATGGGTTACCTCTAGACACATGTGAAATAATATGTAAAAACCCGCACCGTGCTTCAACACAATGGAAGCTTCTTACTTAGGTGGGTCGCAAAAATATTTAGATTTTGATTATGTATCAGTTATATTAAGTAGGTATAAAAATAGTAATAAATAACTGAGTGATATCGGCGGCAGATAAACTCTGCGTAGTTTCCGCCCGCTGTTGAATATAAATGAAACTATTGTAATAATTTGAAAAAAAAAAAAACGAATCAAACCTCACAATACCCTATAAGTTCAAGGTGATCTTTTGAACAATCTTAAAGAAAACTTCAGATTTGCGATTGGATATTACATAAACTATTTCAGTATTAACTATACATTTATTTATTTTAGCTCGAAAGTATCAATGTATGTGTTACTACGAGTCACTCTCAGCAATAATATGTTATCCAATTTTACGTTCAAAATATCTGAAACGCTCTTATACCTCTAATAATCTGGCTTTACAACTTAGTTTAGGCTGTATTTGTAGGTCTAAAATCAAGACATATAGTCATGTTATTTACAAGCACGTATAAATGCGTCGACGAACTCACGGGTAAGAGAGAACGACGCCTAAGTAAATACAAGCCCTAGCATCAGAGTGGGATAAAAAATACAGTCAACAACCGTTTCGACGGTATATCACTACAGAGCTGGCCCCGCCCGATAAGAAATATAAAGCCGTAAAAGCCATTCAAGCTATATTTACAGAGCAAATTACACAAACCGTTAATTTCAGGAGTCGATGGATTTTTAACGTCGACTTCGTTATGAGAAGGCGATGGGGTCTGAAATTTAGATTTTTTCCCGTTTTAATAATACGGTTCGTCACATTTGATACTTTTACAGAAATAACGAGGTGGGAAACCAAATATTTAGACAAACTCTTTTTTACAGGTGAGGGTGTAAAGGGCAACAGGGACTAACAGTCCGTTGTTGACCTGACGATTTCTTCATATTGCAAGTGTGGGCGCGAGGCGATATTGGACGGACATTCATTATTATATTTAGACGACGTGTTGGTGTAGTTGGTAGTGACCCTGACTACGAAGCTAGCTAGATGAACGCGAGTATGTTGTTTCTGAGCCTTGGATGGTTTATATGTATTTAAGTATTTATTTCTCTATATTAGTATTTAAATCGATGTCTGGTTCACAGTACAAGCCTAGAGTTTCGGACGGGGTCAATTTGTGAGAGATTGTTTCTTTATATTTATTTATTTATAATGTACTTAAATCAACTGAATGATCTGTTTGGTAAATTTAATATTAAGCACTAAAAATATTGCAAGTACAAAAGCATTGAAGATAGTTTAGTATATATGTTAGTTATAGTTTTCGACGATAGATGGCGCTGTTACGTAGGGAAAATTCGTTTCAATGTGCAATGTGGCGCAAGCGTAGGGAAAGCAAATATTTATATTTATTTATTTAAAAATGATCCGGTTATAATCGGATTTAACTGGTTATTTTCATACAAAAAGGTCTAATAACAGGTTAAATTGTATTCGCGATTGTCTCCCCCAGAATGTAGAAAGTTAATGCGTAGTAAAATTACCGTTACATTTAATATTTATGTGGAGCTAGATTTTCAGCTATTTTTCTTAACTACCGAACTAAGTGGCGGCTTAATAACAAGATTTAAACAATAGATACATACATCTTGTAGGTTTTTAATAAAATGCCTGTGACATGCGGACGGAGGGACGACGAAACTTTAAGGGTTCCGTTTTGACCACTTTGTCCACGGAACCCTAAAAATAAAACGTGTTCGTACCCTCTGAAGTGAAAAGTCGCGAGCATCGACATATTCTATTTTAAACCGCTCCACAAGCAAGCACTTGAAGCATGCACTTCTAGCAAACTTCCAAATCCGACTCAAACTTCATCGGAATATTTCCGAATGGTTGCAACTCGTAAGAGCAACACAAATGCAATCAGAGTGAGTTCCAACCAGTAGTATTCAGGTCTTGAATATTTCATGAGGTAACTGTTGCAAGTTGGAGTACAATGGATACTGTTTACATGGGTGGTTATCTGTTGACAGAGATTTGTACCTATAAGTTTAGGGTGTGAGATAAAGTTTATTTGGAACTCTCGATGCAAACAAAAGAGTGTAATATGTTTAACGTGGATGGACCGATTTAAATGCAGCATTTTTTACAGAAAAAGTATTGTAACTGCCGTGGTTTAGGAAAACTAAATTAGGTATTTTTACTCTATTTTTAAATATGAAGGAATTTACTTTAATTAATTTATTAATTTATTGACCAAGAACGGTTTAAACCAATTACACTTGCCAACATTCTAATAGTGGACTTTTATGGTTAAATCATGTATTTATTATAAAAGATAAAAAATAAAAGAAATTTATTCAGTAAGTAGGCCGCTCGGGCACTTTTACACGTCAAGATATTACCAGCGCTTCCCAAGAGGAGACCACTGCTGAGAAGAAACGCCGCAAGAAACTCAGCAGTCAGTCATTTTTTAAACATATTTCATATTTCATATTACAATGGTACAACATAGTCTAGCATTATATAAAGCTACAAGTATTAAATTAAATATAATATCAAATAACAGTAGTTCAGCAGGAAAACATGCCAAAAATCTTACGGGAGAGAAAGATAGAAAATAATAAAATAAAATAAAATAGAATCAACTACTTATATATGTGTATATGAGATGGTGCAAGATAAAACAATTAACCCACATTCACACACGCTCTTTCTCACACATTAAACACTAATTTATTCACTAACCTTCACGTACAAACCTTGTTACCGCATCTCAAAGTACGCACGACTTTGAGACATTAACCTGGACCAGTCTGGTCAACCAAAATATCCACTTGGGGATTAGTACGCAGGAGCCCATTGAGTGAGGCGATCATGTCGCACAGTGGTGAGTGGCGACGCGCAGCAGTCGAACGCGCTCCCGCTCCATCCACTGAAGGCATGCACGCCGGCTTGATTTTTAGGTAGGCACGATGATGCGGTTGAGAATATAGTGCAGTTCAGTGCTATGGATCTTATGATGCAGGAGCATTTAAATACTTTCAACTACAACACAAAGCGTTGTCAGAAATAAAACCAATAAAATTCTATGATGGTTTACTATTCTTGTCGTAATATTAAGAAGGGAATTCTTCCTAATTAGAATTGGGGACTCTATGTACTCTTCAGGGTGCGAGCCAGCGCCAACAGCATCCTGAGCATGCTCGTGCCTGTATTAAAATATCTGTGGCATGTTACATGTCCGCAGCAATAAGTAGAGAATGGACCATGTGACTACTAACAAAAGTATAAGTTATTAAATTGTTACTAACCAATTGATCCCATGTTGGTCGTAAATAAATTATTATTATTCAGATATTTATTATTTTTTCTATAAGTTAGGCTTTTTAAAATAAATATTTAGGTAAATATAAAAGGAAAATAACAATACTAATACAAAAAATAAATATTTAAAGAAACCTAACCTACGAGTGCCACTGGCAGCGGGGCTCAAGCTACCGGTGGTTAGGGCTGCAGAGAGAGGAACCTCCTCACAATGCGTGCCGTGTCGAGGAGTACTGCCTTCTGTATCTGGCCCTTGACCCAGCCATCTAGCGAGAGTGTCTTGAGGTGTTGGTCGAGACTCTTCGCTATTATTATTATTTGTGTCTTTACCAATCACGGGACTATGGGAGTCCCGGACCTTTGGAAGGCGTACATGGAGCCGAAGCCAACACGCAGAGGCCCTTTAGACAAGTTTAATTTAGTAAAGTTATGGGACACCAACCGGCGATTGTCCCTGAGTTCAAAATAAAGAAGTATGCTCCCACGGACAACCACCGGTTAGTGTAAGACTATTTAAAAAGGATGGGAATATTAATAATAGGTTCTATTAATGAACTGATACGGATTGGTGAACTAGGCTATTGATGAAACTACGGCGCCTGCCTGGCCAATGCAAACTACGACCATCCTTATGGTCGTAAGCCCACTCACCACTTATGCAACACATCCGCCCTTCGAGAATATAGCTCTTGCGACTCCACTCTGACCGGCCAATAAAGGCAAGTCAGCGGTGAGGGTCTGTTCCTCGTCATTGCGCACCGCAGCCTGCCGGTGAAGGCAAGCATGAGGTGAGGAACAGGACCTACCCTCGGGAGCACTCAGGTCCGTGGTGTCGCCGCTCACCAACAGCTCGCCACTAGCTGCCCTGCGGCCTTTATTATTATTATTATGTACAATTGTACATCTGGTTTTTCCTCTTAATCGATGAAGTTATGCCATATTAATTAAATGATGCAGAAGCTTTGGTTTGTGCATCATTTCGCTCACTGCATGGCATAGAGTAGGTGAACGAGCACACATGCCACTTGATGGTAAGTGGGATCTGAGATCCATACAATCAACCCTGAGGACTAAAATGGAATGCTATGCTATTAATTTCACCGGTTGTCTAACCCCCACACCGGAACACAACAATGTAAACACCGGCTCGGCGGTAGGTTAAAGGATAAGATGATGGTAGCGATCTGGACGGACCCTGCAACAGGTCCTACCTCCAATAATTTTTATTTTATTATTTATTTATTTATTATAACAAACACAAATTTTAGATATTATACATTGTTCCACAAAACTGTTTACACAGTTTGACTGTGGAATCTTCGGTCCAGCTTGATGACAACAGATTGCACAAAAGCGGTACATAATTAGATATACTTATACTAATATTTTTTATATATATATATATATATATTTAAATGAGCATCGTATTCACAATGAATCCAGGAGATGCCTTTGTAACTTAGCTTTAAATCTACGTTCGTTGGTTTCCAGAACAATATCAGCTGGTGATATCAGCTGGTGATAATGATAATAAACATTCGGTCTGCAGACTAATAAGTATAACTAATAAATAATTATGTAAGTATGTGGTTGGTTGACTGGTAGAGAGTGCCATTTGGCATTATATCCGCCATTTGTGCTTTTTATTGTCGAATAAAGGTTAAACAAATAAATAAATAAATAAGTGTATGTAATAAATAGGGGTCATACTTTTGATGCCGATGACTGCTTTTATTTGGCTGGTGTTAACGTGTGTATTAACTGGTACAAATAAAAACATATTAAATAAAATGATTATAGTTAAATTAATTAATTTATTAATAAATTCAGCTCAATCGCAAATATCGCAATCGAAATACGGACCCCGTGATGCCAGCATCATTATTTTTTCACCGGTCATTACTAAAAACGACAATTAGAGATTTTTTAGTATTTAATCATATTATTTTTTAATACAATATTTAAAAAAAAAATGATAATGTTACTCGATGATTTTTGTTTTGCTACTGTCCTTCACAATCAAATAGTTTCATTTAAGTTTTAGGTATGAAGTAGGTATTTATTTTTCTACGCGTCAATAGATTACTTAACTCTTTTACATGATTAAATGATTGATGACTAATGGATAATAATTGCATGAAAACTACGGGGCTACGGGCCCTTTAATATGTAGGTAAATCTAATACCAATCAATTTATTATGGTCAATCAATAACTCTTAGAGACACAATCCAAATAGATGTCACCTTTTACTAACGGCAACGGGTGGACCCTTTTTATCCCGGAAAAATAATGATTTCCCCTGGGAAAGTGAAAAATCCGCGGGCGGCGCAGCGCGACACGAGATTTCGCCCACATCATTGTGTCAGTTTTAAAAACAATGAACATCCACGTGACCCTAGCGAAAATTACACTTTTCGAGTTACATATTCCCTAAATCAAAAAATTGAGAATAACATGTCAAGGGTAAATATAAATATTCACACAAAGGTGCAAAAATATGTAATCATAGACGTTATTGCCATAGTAATAAGGTCTGTTTACATATTTTTGAGACTGTGGTGTATACATATTGGTGCCCTTGACTGTACATAATGATTTTAAGAGCTATAAGAGATGTCATACTTAAATAGACTTTGGATTACCTACTTGTGCTTTTTTTTCAAGATTTTATTTTACAACTTTGTCAGCGTAATTTAACCCATATTACAGCTTTGTCAAGATTCAAACCGCGAACTGACGGATAGAGGGTCAGACGGACAGATAGACATGGCTAAACGGGGGTTCCTTGTTCACTACGGAATCCTAATAAAGTGACTGCCGGCAGTCGCCATAACGCTCATTTGATATAATTATTGAATCATATAACAGCATTTAATATATTTAAATATGATATAATTATCATTTTATTCATCTAAAGTACAATTGGTATAATCATTTGTTATAAAATGTATGCCATGTAATCATAAATTTACTACCTCACAAATTTACTTACAGAAAAGGGTAAAAAGGAGACGGGGGGTAGCCTGATCGGATGATGGAGGCGGAAGGTGCCGATAGAATCTCCACTATATTTAACTTACACCCACCACCGTGTCGGGACCACAGGTTGGGGCTCATTAGTTAGATCTTGATAAACATAATTAATGACTGCAATAAAAATGTAGAGTGTACGGCAAAAGTTTGTCCCAATGAGAGCTTTGACAAAAACTTACTCAGGTAATATTTCTTAAGATATTTCCATACGAACATAAATTGTATGTCACCACGACACACGACAAACGCATAATGATAGGGACCTATAGAAAGATTAGAGAGGTTATTCTTAAACCCGACATTATTAGTGATTTCAATTACATACGGATTTGCAGCCTTGGGTTTACAGTCTTAAGATTTCCTTAGAGCTCACTTAGGTACCATGCGCTCTAATAGGTACAGTCAGCAGCTGAAATATTCTTAAAAAGTAGTCTTCGATACTTTTAAATGATCTGCACACGCTCTTATTCTTTTATCAATAGAATCGTAAATAAATAATTTTGATTTCTTCGACTGTCTGCCTACTTTTGCTGTTTACTGTACATACTTTTTAGTGCATTGATGCAAATCTGCAAAATCAATCTATGTGAGTATTTAATGGTGGTGGTGGTTATTTAGTGGTGCTGCCACCACCATACACAGGGTTCGGCTACACCAGGTCCTCGTTGCAATCCCAGAACTTTACTTAAAGTCTGTAACGACTTTTGAAGTCTGATCAATGTTAGTCTAATTTTCAGTTTCAGTTTCGATGCATTTGATACTGGTATTTGGATTCGTATAGTATATTTGTTTACGACAAAAAATATAACAATTGCCACGTTCAAAGTTTATTAACCTATCGCCAGCTAAACGAGACAAGAATCTGCCTTGATTTTTCCTATAAAAAATAAGTATTTAGTTAGCATAGAAAGCACTCAAAACTCCGTTATATTATGCAACTCTCATGCTTAAGTATTTATAGATCGCTTAAGACATTGCACCCAACTTGAACAACGTGAGGAAGCATAATTCTAAGTTTGAATCCCCTCCCTCGGTCTGGTCGCGGCAAATAGAATTAATGTAGATTCTAAAACTACCTCTATCGAACATTATTTATTTTAATTATTATAAAAGGTAAATTAGTACAAATGTAAAAAAAGAATAATAAAAGAAAATGTGACCTTTGCAGTAGACTGGTATTCTATTCTGCGTGATATCCCCTTGGTTACTATAAAATAAATAGCTATGATTACACTTTCTCTAAATTCATTTGCTATAATCAATCTCATGCTATACATACAAGCAGCTTTTTTCTATAATCTTCACTTAGGTCTATAAGTTTTAATTAATTGGTATACTTTCAAATACTATAACATTAACTTACTGTAATAATAATTAGCCATCCTGAATATGCAGAGAGCAAGATGAGTCAGGGCAGAACCGACTCGGAAAGGTTAGCTTAGAGGTTTTTTTAAATATAGATTTTAAATGTTATGCATGATCAACATTAGCCATTTTAAAATTAAAGTAACTACACGTTATAGAAAATGGCTATTATAGCATATGAATGATTATAGCAAGTGATTTTATAGGAAATTAATTTATAGAATCTAATTTTATGACATGCGTGGAATTGAATCCCTAATCGTCATTTGTCCGCATTGTTTTTCCGAATTTTTGTTTATCCTATTAAAGCTATTTCCGCCTGAATTTTAAAACTTTTAGAACCCTAACTTAATTCAGTTGACTCAGCTGAAAACCAGTTTAGGACAATCAATATTTCGGACAAACGTTATTAGGGATTAGGAATTCCGAGGGCACCCATAAATAATGTTTTTCATTTATGTGCCTTCGCGTGTGTTTGTTGATACGTGTGTGTGTGCGAGCGTGCGTGTCAATTTGCAAATCTTTGTAATTGTTGTAAAAGCAAACTCAGCGACCTTAAATCTGTTGCTGGTTTCAGTGTACACGTAACTTAACGCTGGTTTTAAAAGTTCCCCACCAGACCACATCAAACGAAACCGCTCCAGTTTGCACTCTGCTTAATGGAAAACTTAGTGAGGCTGGCAACTAGCTGCCATAGTTTGCATAGTGTCACGACAGGCCAGTGGGGTTATTATAACGTATCTGTGCAATTCGTTTTACTCTGTGAGAAAAGGACAGAGTTATGCAACGGCTATAGCTCCGTCCTTTACGCTCACCGTAAAATGAATTGCATATCCATGTCATAATAACCAGAAACAAAAACATATAGGTAAGGTAGCGGCGTTTTCGTACAGGCGTTAGATATGGATCAAGTAAATTTAAAAATTCCAATTCGAAATTCAAATTAAAAATTCATAATAATATTCACTTGTTAGAAGCGGGTACACAAAATACCTAGGTCTTATTTCATAAAGAGAAGGCATACAAATTGATAATTTTAAAATACCTACATGTAAAAAAGCATCAATCATATTATAGAAAATAGTATTTATTATTAATTATTATATACGGCATAGTTAATAAATAAGAATTCATTGCTCAGGGTTTCACTGAGTATGTCAGAGTTATAAACACTTAATTAAAAAACCGTCAAAGATATACAGTACGATTGCTTGTATGTCGAACATTGTGTGATCATCAAACTATTCATGTTGCAGCAAGAAATATGTAAGCATTTTTTTTAATACGTGAAGTAGTACCAGACGCCCAACCAAAACAAGCCACACAAGCCAAAAACGAATTAAATCGTGATTTCTTAATTAAAACCATTTGTCACGTCTGCCTAATAAATACGGAGGCCGGGTCGCGTCAAAGCTGAAATATAGCCGTGTCGGTGTCAAACCGGCACGTCTAACTGGGGACCTGATGAAAAACGGTATAAGTCGACTTAACTCGTAATAAAAAAGGGTATATAAGTGAACGGAGTATATTACACTTAAACCCTTTTTCACTTGATCTTTAGGAGACTTATATCCTTTTTAAATAGGGCCCCAGCAATTTAGATGATTAAAAATGGCTGCGATGAAGAATGGCGGAGTTAGGTGCGGTCAGCTGATGTTCATTTAGTTGATATAAGACAGATTTGAAAGTTCATTAGTTTTTAAGTTTCTTGCGGCGTTTCTTCTCAGCAGTGGTCTCCTCTTGGGAAGCGCTGGTAGTATCTTGACGTGTAAAAGTGCCCGAGCGGCCTACTTAATGAATAAATTTCTTTTATCTTTTTATGTTATCTTTAGAGTTCCGTGGTCAAATTAGGAACCCTTCATAGTTTCGCCATGTCCGTCCGTCCGCTGATAAGCTCAGAGACTCTTAGTTAGAACTAATTCTGTATACATAAAGCTGTAATTTGGCCGACAAAGCGGTAAAGCAAAAAAAAAGAAAAACCTCCTACACGTACTCCATGGTGTTAAAACTACAAATAACCTAATAACCTAAGGACTAAAAATCTGGAAAATATCATAAATGAAAGCGTATACAAAGAATTTTACACAGAAACTATCACGACTAAGTAAACTCGATTGGTTCCTGAGATCCGGGCGACTAAAAGTGCTTATACCTACTAAAATCACCCGAGACAGCACGAAATAACTTTAAATAGATAATTAGTTAAAACTTTACACTGAGCATGGTCAGACATGTCATGCTCTTGCGTCGTTTTTTTAAGTAGAGCTTTTGTCCGAGACACTTGGTCTGCGTAGAACTGGATTCTTGGATTGTCCAGGATAGAACATTGAGTCTAGTTATTAGTTAGTTCGTATTCGAGTATTTAACATTTTACTTGGCAAAAGTATTGTATTTGTATAGGTCAGAAACAAGATAAAAAAAACGGTCAATAGCAAGGTGGATTTGCGTACCGGGGGTTCCGTACTGCCGCACGTAGGCATTGTTATAATCCGATATTCTTCCGATTTCGAAACTAATCAGCAAAAGCCTTACTCACCCTTGACTAATGTTTAGTGTTTTTGATTTTTCTTCAGGGTTTGTATGATAATCATACTAAATTTGACGCTGCTATGCTCAACCGTTTTTACGAAACAACAAAAATAAAAATACGTTAAAAAAAGTTTCTTGTATGGGGACAACATTTATTTAAAAAAAATTTTTTAAATTAAATATAATTTAGCATGCTGAAGTGGCAATGGGCAGGCCACATAGCTCGGAGAGCTGATAACCGTTGGGGAAGAAAAGTTCTCGAGTGGCGGCCCCGCACCGGTGGACGGAGTGTTGGACGGCCTCCCACCCGGTGGTCTGACGACCTGGTTAGGATCGCGGGGAGCCGCTGGTTGCAAGCGGCTCAAGACCGTGACTTGTGGCGCTCTTTGGGGGAGGCCTTTGTCTAGCAGTGGACGCCCCCGGGCTGATGATGATGATGATGATGATAAGTTTCTTTGGGAAAAATTATGTAAAGCCGGCGCAATCAAAAATATAAAATAAATGGACTACCTTTCTATTTAGCTATTTCTGCTGTTCATTGTACAAAGACCAGCGTTCACAGACAGTTACAAACCGGGTATATCAATTCTCATTACGAGGAGGCATCAATTCGACGGACGCGACGCCTTCGCTCACTAAACGGTTCCCATCAATTAGAATTTACTTGTAACGATTCTGTTTTAGTCATTCTGAGACCTGGGTTATTCTTATAAGGAGCAAAACACCTCAATCATAGCACAAACTTTCAAGAAATCGGACAAATATAATTCACTAATGTACTTTATTAACTTTGTAGACATAGGCCTAGTGACAGGTTGCGTCTTGCGTGTAAATCGCGTGTCAAATGTGGATAAAGCATTTACGTGTCAGAAGGTGACGGATGCCTTATCTAAACTTTATCACGCGATAAAGGCAACCGTGCTACGGCCCCATGTAAGTAATTTATTTTATCTACACCCTTATCGCAAAAAAATTCTAACGCGTTCAGAAACTGTCAGGTCAGAACTAGCATTACGTCAAATAGTATTTGAAATGCAGCTGTTGCGTGAATCGGAACGCAAAGTCAAATAAATATAATGTGTTAAAAATAATAAATGTCATAGAGAATTTGCAATATGGATATAGATAAAGTCGTCGGCTTAGTGCAAGAAGTCATTAAAGGCATAAAGTTACTAAGTACAGGTACAAACACAGGCGGATTCGCCACGACTTACTCTTCCTAACGCACTGACCCATTTCTTTTTACGTTTAGTAATTTCGATGTTACAGCAATGACATTAAGTCATTAATTTCAATTTTTGCTTAATTGATTTGACGGAAATGGTTTATGACCATTAGTTACTTTAATCAAAACATCTTTTTTTATTTTTACACATTTTATTACGTTTGAATATTCACTAATGTTACTTATTAACTTTAAAAAATAAAATAATATGAATATCGCTCTAAAAGTATTTGAGCTAGAATTCATTATATGCATATAGTTACTTTTAGCAAACAGTAAAACGATTTTTTTTTTATTATAACGCTTTAATGATTTTTAACAAAATAGCATTGGATGCATATTACTACTTTTACTTAAGTATAAAATAACTAAAGTACATTATACAGTTTAAAAAAAATAGGAAACAGCGTTAATGGCAGCCAGAATGATTTTTTAAAGTAATCAATGCTAGTTATCGATTTTAGTTGTGTCCAAAGATACGTAATTCAAGTGATTAAATTATGGTTAATGACTTTTGACAAATAAGTTGTTTCAATTTGAACACCTTTAGTGAAATTATTCTTGCTCTGATAAGTTCATATTTCAACTCTTTTATGCCTACCTACGAGTACGTCTTGCTCTCGCGGCAACCCGCCACTCATTCGGTCATCGCGATCGAAGTCATACCGTTGCAGCTGCGACCAGGGATGGACGTTATGCGAGATGGTAGTGACTTCTTACAAAATGAAGCGAAATAATATTAACATTAAGGCAGGACGAGGATCTTTGATGCTAGAAAAGATTCTAAATAAAGCGAATGAAGAGCGTTTGTACCTATTGTCATTAAATTATAATAAGATACGTTCAAATTGCTTATGCTGTTAAGTTATAGTGTAGGTAAGTAAGTACTTAGTTAAGTATTTCATTTGCAAAATACTGATTTTACACGATGGGCGAGATTTTGTATAGGTACCTAGGTTTTGTTTTGACCATCACCTGAGGCGAATAGTGTTTATTTATATCTCATAATAAAGATCACAAATGCGGATTTAATTACTTAAAAAATATGTCCTCTAAATGTCGTCCCCCTACACGTGCACATTCATCAAAACGGAACCTCGCGTTTTGTACCACTCGCAGCATATTCTGCGTAATGTTGTTGATTTCGATAGCAAAGTTTTTTTGGAAGTCACCTATATTTAGACCGTGGGTTGTTATTAAAAGCTCTGGTTTTGAGATACCCCCATCGAAACAAATCCATAGGGGTCAAATCGGGCAATCTCAGCGGCCACGGATTTCTCCAAAGCGGTTTATCAATTTTCGAGGGAAATGTTCGCGAAGCACGTTCATCGACACTGTGGCCATGTGTGGTGTAGCACCATCCTGCTGAAGCCAGGCGTGTGATGAATAGGACGGATGTACAAGCAATTTAGGCAAAAATTAATCAGCTATCATTTTCCTATAGTTTTCACTACCTATTTACATTTTACTGCTAGACATTTTCAAAAAAATAACCCCGTAATAATTCTATTCAAGGATGAGGTAGACCAAACAGTAACTGTTAGACAATGCAAAGGTCTTTGGTGTATTAACCGTGGATTAGACGATCGCGGGCCCCAGTAGCGACAATTTTGCTTTACTACATGCTTGTTGACATGAGTACTCATGTGAAAATGGGCCTTGTCACTACAAAAAATGCAATTTATGGTACGAAATCTGTGCAACATTGTGTCACAAAAAACTTTGTGTTTGGTTAAATCACTTTCATTAATTTCTTGAACCAGTTGAATCCTATAGAGATGAAACTTCAATTATTTTTTCAATATTTCATGCACTGAGAACTTTAGGAGTCTTAAAGAGAGCTGCTCTCTTCCGCACTGAAAGTCGTGGATTTTCCTGTAAACTCCGTTGCACACTCAATATGTGTTCCGGCGTCCGTGTGTGCTGGGGCCTGATCTCGGTATATTATGTGCCGAAAAAGTTTCTCGGAACCTTTGCACCCATGACCGAATAAATTTTACACTCGGCCCGTCTCTTAACGAAATTATATAGCGTGCAAACGCTTCAACTGCATAAGAATGACGGCGTTCTGACCATTGAAACAAGATGAAAATAAAATTCGCAATATTGAACCGTGTAATCTTAATTATAAAAATGACTTTTTGAAAATATAAAAAATCTGCCACCGGCCACCGTGTATAAAATGTATTTTACTTTTGATCTTAATGGGTGACAATCAGAATGCTGATTTGAAACTACAGTCTTTGTCGGATATTAAAAATGGCTTAGAGTCACCTAGACACATTCAAGCACAGAAAGATACGCCGCCAGTCCTTCTTACGAATATTAAGGAAGAAGAACAGTTTACGGTTTGCTAAAAATGTGCAACGAAAAAATAATACCCGCGGAACTTCACCACTGGTACCGGAACTTGCCAGCCAAAGAGTGTCGTGATTATGTCCCTGAAGAAATGTCTTCTAACTCAGAAGACGTAGAGTAAAAAAGATGGACGTCAAGGGTTTTTTTTTACTCTTTTTCGTACCTACTGTATTAGTTCAATCAAAAGCTGATGTCTTTATTTAAATTTTTAGAAGTTTTACCTATACTAATAGTGCTTGCTGTTGTCTGGAATTATTATAATATTAAGTTCGTCTATCAACAATGAATATTTCATTATTATTTTAGTTTGAAGTTAAAAATAACGTCATTACGAGAATTTTGTGTTTTTTTGTGGTCTTGCAGACTTTATAATCTGTGAAGTAGAATTAAATGAATCTGTTTAATCGTTGTTGATTAATAAGTAATATTTATAATGCTTCTAAGTTAATAATTACGACTGATTAAAACAATTTTGTTATACAAAACTATGTTTCTCGATTTATTTGTAATTAAAATAAAAAATAACTAATTGTAAGTTCCCTTAAGAGCGAGAAAGACCAAAAGTCACTAACTACATATTTAGGCTTTTAAAAAAGTTATTTGACTTTATTGTACAAAGTTTTTAATTGGATTTAATAGTAAATACATTTAGCTAACCATTGATGTTTAATTTTTAAATCTAGAACCGAACCTATTACAATTATGGTCATTTGACTGTGTCAAAACTTTGAGCCCGTTTTTCTCCGACATGACTTTTTGTTAGTTAATGACTTCTTGCACTAAGCCGACGAAGTATTGTACGCGACTCTGCGTAATTGGCATTATCTATCTATTTTACAAAAAAAATACAAACTTTGTTACATATTGTCCATTTAAAACAACGTTTCATCTAGATTATTGGCCAAACTGCGTAAAATTACATCTAGTAACATCGATCAGCGTCTCTATTCTACTTGGTAATACCTAATTGCTTTTGACATGCTATCGTATAGTCAACTTTAGGATAGCTCTTATTTACTAAACAGTAGTGAAGGCCGAGTTAAAAACAATACGATTACATGTTAATAGCAGTATGGTTTTACGGAGTAGAATACACAGCTTTTAGTGCCTTAAGAGTAATAATGATCATTCATCTTTTACGAACTACGAACGGAACTTTGACACTACTTTTTCTCGATACAGTGACCCTGGACAAGATGTATTGCGAGATAGTTATCGTTATCGAAAATGTATAAGATCGACGAAAGCTGCCGGACGGTCGGGTCAAGCGCTTATGTCAATTCCATACACTTTGACAGTTTTCGAAAATCGTTTTACATAGCGATAAATACACAGAATACAGAGACCCTACATGCATTACATATTCGTTATCGTTATCAAAAATGTATAGGATTGACGTAAACTGTCAGACGTTCGTGTCGAGTGCCTGCGTCGTATCTATATATTTTGACAGTTTTCGAAACTCGTTTACGTTAGCGTTAGGCAACTTGTCTCGCTTCACAGGTATTTTTTTTTTTTTTTTTTTAGGTATATAATATATCCACTGGCGTTTGACAAATAGCGACCCGACGGAGACGCCTTGTCAATTATTCAAGAGTACGGTTTTAGCTTAAATAATTTGTTACTAATTTAATTAAAGCTTAAGATAATTTTATGTTCATTGAACTGAATTAACGAGAGATAATAAATTGCCAAATTTGAGATACAAGATTATAAATATAATTGGAAGTTGAGACCGGATATTCAGAAGGTAATTAAGCTAACATTCGTATCACAAAAACAACTAAATTAAGGTGCATTATATTCTTGTCGATGTCAATTTCAACAATTTCGGAACATATTTTAAAATGAACTTTATCCCATCAATTAGGTAAAATAGAATAACTTTAATCAGGCAACAATGTCCACATTTTTAAAAACCTTACAGACACATAACAAAATATAACTTAAAATTAACTAACTACTAATACACTTTCGCGGTGTCAGCTTACCGATGGCCACGAAATCGCCAGATATGGCACCCCTCGGCCAGAATTCCTCCTTTAATACGGTCGATAGAGATGGTCAGTCTTACCACAAAGGAATAAAATCGCTTGTAGCATCATATTTAGTTTGTAAGTTTAATTTATTGCATGCTAGATACTGGCTGATTGCGACGAACTTCCCTGTCTGTTCAACTTTTACATCAGCCAGCGGACTGTTAGTCTCTGTTGCCCTTCAGTCTTACACAATGACTAAAATCGTCGCATAAATCTTTGATGTAAACAATTTAGAGCAACAATCCCAGAAACCCCAGTCAAATTAAATATTCCACAACCGCTGTCTCAGACCACAACAACGTCAAATGAGACCCGGGCTGTGCTCGGGTTGAGGACCCTTGTAATATTTAATCGCATCAGTTAGCAATCCATTAGATTACAGTTGATTAGGCTTGTGGGGGTTAGGGGTGGGGTAGGTGATAATGATTCTAAGGGATGTTAATAATTTGATAATTTGAACAACTGTAATAAGAACAAGATCATTATGTATTCTCTAGTGGATCTTAAGCTTTTTTTAGCGACGGAACGGAACCCTTGGAACACTAAATATTTTACGAAGCCCCTAATAAACTGGTTTAATCTGGTTTAGTTTGTTTGGTGGTTAAGTCTTGTCTAGGTTAGTCATTTTATGAAAATTAAAAGCAGATACACACATTTTATCGGTTGTCAAAAATCCATTATTTAATTGTTAAGTATCTTGTCCAGTGTAGGACGCCCTCGACTAGGTGCAGCGACGATCTTCGCAAGGTGGCTGGCAAGAGCTGGATGAGAGTGGCCGCAGATTGTGCTCGTATAGGCTAATGATGATGATAATGGTGATGGTGATGATCTGATGATGATGCTGACGATGTATCTTGTCTACGGCCCCTGATGGTTTGACTCTAAATCATTAACCAGCATGTTTAAATGTTCTATTCCTAGGTTTAAGTAGGATGATTCACAGCGTTATGTACTGTTGACTGACATTTGTAACTTGCTTACCTCCCTCGAATAAAGCCAGTATGTGACAGAGGGCGTTTTACTTTGCATACATTAGATACATTGGCGCAGTCGGCAGGATGTGGATATTATTTCATCGTAGTTAAAATGTTGTGTTTTTTATTTATGCCGCACTACACCCTTTTGTGAAAAAAACGGGTTTTTTAAGGCGTTTTAATAAATATACATAAATGAGATTTAATGTTACGACATGAAGAAAGTATTTTCTACGAAGAAAAATATTAAACCTATTAAATTAATTAATTTTGTAACAAAAAAACGGATTTGTTTACGCTATATTTAACTACTGGAAATAATCATAAAGCCCGTGTTATTTGCAAAGAAGTTTATAATGAACCGAAATAAGCTGAACTAAAATATACTGCTATAGTATTATCACGTGTCACGAAGTCACGTGATCTACCAGGAACGCGATTGGTTTAAAAACGAAACGAATAGAAACGCTAGTTAGCGTAATGCATCTTGGCAGGGCCTTTATTTGTTGGTACTTTGTGACAATTCTAAATATGCAAATGCATTATTTATTGAAAAACGACATTAATTTATACATTAGGAATAAAACAATAACTGAAAATAAAACTAATATTGAATAAAACTAAGACTTAAGATACATAAGAAAAATAGGCTGAAACATTAAATCTAAAAAGTGCCCCTGCGGCATAGAACCAAAGATGATAGCAGCATTTCCTCGTTGAATGGCTAAACTTATTCGTTGAACGAGGAAACTGCTAGCTGTTCGGTCTCCATTGACGTCAATGAGTCTCTTGGGTAATTCCTTAAAAAAGCTTAAGACCAAGACCATTAATTTGCCAATCTTAATGTTTTCAGCCGCTTCTCTCTAATAGGGCCGGCACGTTAACGGAGGTAAGAGACCGACGGATGATGTCATTTAGTGCAGCATGTCTTGAGAAGCGGCACTTCTCTGGCGTCCTAGCCGATCGACGTCACTTCATTTCTTTTAGATGGGAGTTTGAGCGATTTTGTTAACTGTATTTCAATGTGTTTCAGAAGTAGGTACGCAGAAGAAAACGAATCAACGGAAGTAAGACGTAATTGATTTTGGCAAGGAATTCATTCCTATATCATATTACTTTTCTTTTGTAATTCGTGTTGGTTTACCTCAAGCCTACCTACATTTTTATGAAACTTGTAATTGGATCACTATTTTGTCTTCCAAACCACTTAATTATGTATTGTCCAATGTACCTACTTGATGTTATCCGTCAATTTGTCTGTTGATAGAGAAACAATTCCAACCGTGTAATTATTTAAACGATAACATTTCCTTTACTGATTAAAGCGATATTAAAGCAAATTTCAGCTATTAGCAGTAACAGCGTAACAAACAAAGTTACTTTCGGATCTATTCCGTTCGGCCAAAATATGTTTGGTCAAAATGGACCTATAATTTCCCAAAGAGTCGTTTCCTGTCGCAGTTGATCGATTTTTTATGAACTCACAAGTGTAACCTAACCTAATAGACGTAGCAAGCAGTTTCGATATCCCGGACATAAATCAAAAATAATACAAAATGCTTTTTGGGAAATGAAAATTTGGGAAATGATACCTTCATTTTGACCAAACATATTTTGCCCAAACGACAGGCACCCGTTATTTTCACTTTTATAATGTTGTAGAATCTGTAATTTGCTCGTATCAATGCTCATGTTTGCTCACCCTATAATCCCTTTCGGAAAATAAACCCTTAATTCCTTTACAAAGTTCATTCAAACTATTAGAGGCAAACTGTTATCGCGATCGTCGCGACGCGTCCCCAAGAGCCTTTATCCAAAAATGTGAAAAAACCAACTGGTGAATTTAGGCGTTCAGTTTTTCGCTAAAACTTCGGTCAAAAGCTTCATACATTTAAAACGATTAAAAAAATCCCCGTATAGTTTTCAAACAAAGCGCTTCGGGCTTTGAATTTCAACTAGCCTCAGAATAAAGTTTCCGTTTTTTCCCTTTCAGGTCAGATTAAAAAATAAATTGAATGTCGCTGGAGTTATGCGATAGTAGAAAGGAACACTGATGCAAAAATACAATTAGAAATAATAGAGGAGAAATAAAGAAGGAAATTACACGAACTAGGATTTTCTGTATTAAGGGACATAGCAAGTAATTTTAAAAGTGTTTTTTTGGGTGTTGAAAAATTTATCAACATTTTCTGTTACGTTTATTTTTTACATTCTTTAAAACAAACTGAGCAGATCTGCGTAGATTGACTGTGCTAAAGTTGTTTTTATAAAAAAAAGCCAATGTTTTTTTTGGATCCTGGTCTTTTATTTCCAATAAATTTTTTTCACAGTTAATCTCATCTTTGGCGTTACACTATTGCCAGGGTGGTCGTACTGGTCGTGGTAGTCACTTTGATTTTATTGCCTGCATCACAATGCGACGCCATTACATAAAAACACTTTATAACATTATGAGTTCAGTATTTGAATCTTCGATTTTCGATTGAAATCGAGGGTTTTAAAAATAAAATAAACACAACTCAAATATCTACTCAGATTTAAGAACAAAACAGATCGATAGGAAGCATTATTCCGGGAAACGGTCTGGTAATGTTGAAATTATATTTTATTTTGATTATAAAACGGACAATGTAAGAAAATGTAAAAATAAAAATAATATAATTTAGAATATCACAGAAACTAAAACTATAATAGTTAACCGTATAGGTACAGTCTAGTTCATAAATATGTATACACTTTAGTACCTTGCCTATTTAATGTCATGTTCAAACTGCCATATACGAATTAGCACAGCGATTCAAGTGACAAGGTACTAAAGTGTATACATATTTATGAACTCGACTGTACAACAACTTAATATCTATATAGACAGTAGTATCTCACACTATGTAAACTTATTAAAGCAAAAAAAAATTACTCCAGTATATTTATTTCCGATAGAATTTTCTTCACGGTGTCTTGCCCAGCATTTTAATCGAATTTCAGAGCGATATTTTCAATCGCTGGTCTCCTCTTGAGTCGAGCTCTCAAGGAAATGAGATCTTGTAGAGTCAGTGAAGAGTCACATGCGGGGTACAGGATTATTGGAACTATCTCAAACCAGTTATGGACTAATATCTGTTTTAAAGTTTAAATAAAAACAAAACTAGAAATACGATGCAAACTCGACTTTATGTTTTGTTGTCGTCGTCTATGTAAGTTAATTAGATAAAAGATCAAAAGATAAAATAAATATATGGGCACTTTTACACGTCAGGAATCTACCAGCGCTTCCCAAGAGGAGAAACGCTCTGCTGAGAAGAAACGCCGCAAGAAACTCAGCAGTCAGTCATTTTTTAAACATATTTCATATTACAATGGTACTACTTAGTCTAGCATTATATAAAGCTATAAATATTAAATTAAATATAATATCAAATAACATGCGTAGTTCTGATATGTTAGGTACCTAGTTAATATAAAAGTACACAGTGACACGCATGACGCTACTAACAATAAGAACAAGCTAACGACAGCTTTTCTCGAAAACGGGCTAACCTCTAAGACAAAACGAAGAACCATACAAACCGTCACCCTATTTTGGCCGTCATAAAAAATAAAAAGCAATTTTGTGCACTTGTGCAAAAAAAAGGATATTCTTGTTTTTCAAAATATGTTGTTTCATGACGTTCAAGATTATGCAATGTATTAAGTAAACAAAACTTTACAGTAGGTATTTCTTATATTGTGTACATTTCCAGAAGTGTGACTCAAAAGTCACAAGTTTGTCACTGTAAATTCAATCATAAGTTTATGTATGAACTACTTGTTATTGGTTTTTTGTGCAATAAAGACTTGACATACATTCATTTCCTATTTCTCATCACCTACGAAGTGAAAAAGAAAATATCAAATGAAATTGGAGGGAAACTGTTGCAAGTTATAAAGAAAAACTATACAAAATTGTTATTTTTCATCACTGGGCTGTTGTTTAAGGCGGTAATACCCATATCGTCTTTGAAATGCTTTGGTATTATTTATAACTTAGCCACCGTTACTGTCAAGTAAATAAGAGCTATCAAGACGTTGACAATACGATAACAAAACAAAGGCGATATGGTTTTTACCGCCTAGAATACAGGGCCTATACTTATTCACGACGGTAAAAAACATATCGTCTTTGACCTGTTATGGTATTGTTTTGACGTCATCCGCCATTACTGTCAAGTAAATAAGAGCTATCAAAACGGTGACAATACGATACCATCTCAAAGGGAGGCCATTTGAAACGTTAAAAGATGGCGGATGTATAATTGGTTTTAGTTTTGTATTTTTGTCTATTTAGGTGTTGAAAGTTATTTTGTGATAGTGATTTGTGCTTTTTATGCCTTTGTGTTGCACAGTAATAGAAGACTTGGACTTATTACCTGTATCTGGCATCTTACTTCTCGTTTCAAGTGGACTCGCAGTGGTACAGAGTTAAAACTATCTTGACCTCTGTCCTACATATCACCGTACAACGTTGCCTCCAAATCTTCCTAGAGAATATACTTGACACTGGCAAAATCACTTCGTTGTGGAAACGCCATATCCCCGCGGTAGCTGTTGAAGTTGCCGCGGGGCAAAGAAGAAGAAGAAGAAGAACAAGTCAAAGACTATATTATATTATATTGTTTATATTGTCTTTGACTTATCGTTTTTTGTTAGAATAGAGGCCCAATTGAATGTTTGTTATTGTGAAACTTGGGTATACTCTGTTGACATACTGTGACAAACTCTCCTGTGATCAGAAGACTGATTGCACCATTTACTGAATAATACTGTTATTTAGCACTGGGAACAGCCTGGGAGATATTGCGACTATTTCCCCGTCGCTCATGATATTATACTTGCTGAATAGCCTTTAAATGTTATGAAGCGTATCTTTTACTCTTTTGCAAAGAGTGTAAGATATGGAAGACTCTTTACGGAGGCTCCTATTGCAATTTATTCGACGGTGAGTGATAACGTAATGTGGTTTTTATTTTACTTTTAAACCAGCGACTCTATTTTTTTTATACATCGTTTACACATTGCTTAGTTGTGCTTTTTTGCAGGTGCAAAGTGTGGTTCAAAGCGGAGGACGAACAGCGATTAGAATTACGAAATATTTTAACATTTTATCATCCGTTAGATAATTTTTCACGTAAGGTTTAAGTTTCATCATCATCATCATGTCAGCCGAAAGACGTCCACTGCTGGACATAGGCCTCCCCCAAGGCTTTCCACTCAGGCCGGTCTTGTGCTTTTCGCATCCACCGCGCTCCCGCGATCCTGACGAGGTCGTCACTCCATCTTGTTGGAGGCCTACCTACAGCTCGTCACCCGGTCCGCGGACGCCACTCCAGAACCTTCTGACCCCATCGGCCATCAGTCCTGCGAGCAATGTGCCCCGCCCACTGCCACTTCAGTTTAGCTATTCTTCGGGCTATGTCGGTAACCTTAGTTCTACTGCAGATATCATCATTTCTCACAGCGTAAACTGAACTGCGTTGCTATGTCATAATAGTTAAAGTATCATAAATTCTGGTTTATGTACGGGTGTTACAGATAACTCACACTAACTGAAGCGAAGCCAGGGTGAGTTGTTAGTATCCTACTCTTATTATAAATGTGAAAATTCGTGAGTGTTAGTTTGTTACTCACGCTGCAACGTGTGGACGGATTTGGATAAAATTTAGAAATGGAGATTAACATATAAGCTACTTTTCATCCCGGAAAATTTAAAATATCCCAAGGGAATAACGAAAGTCAAAATCTACGCGGACGAAGTCGCGGGTAGGAGCTAGTTACTTAGTATTTTAGTGACTTGAAATCGTCTGAAGTTAGAACTAACAATAATAAAAAGAAGATATAAATAGACGCTGCTGATAAAATAGGCAGTATTTCAGATAAAACTCCTGTAGCAATATAAACCTTGTTACTAACAGAAGAGAATAAAATTTGCTTTGTTTATTAAATTTGGGATACTGCTTATTAGCTTAGGAAGGCAAAAAGGTAAATAAACGGTTTTTAGTTATTAAAGGTTTACGCTCTTAGCTGGTTTTAACATGGACAAACTTGAGAATGTATGAAGTTATATTTGAAGAAAAAATTCAAAGATATAAAATATGGTCTGTTGAATTTTCTGAAGCTGCAGAAGCAACATGCCGAGTTAGATGTGAATCAGCAAAGTGCAGTCTACTGTAATAAATGTAAAAGGAATATGCAGTTCGCGTTTGAAAAAATCACGCTGAAATTGTTAGTTTAATATGATTTGAGTTTCGTTCTGAGATAAATGAATATCCTGTTTGGATTTTTATGCATATTTGTTGGTCCAATGACCGCGTGTTTAGAATTTAAACAAGATTGAGAGAGTCGACATTAATTTAAGATTATCTTAACTGTAAACATGCATAGTTTGTATCCCAAAAACCAATTGGCTGTGTTATTATAGCTTACAATGATCCAACCGGAAACATTTATTAGTGTTATTTATTATAATTATCTTATCTATGTCACTCGTTTAGTTTTTAATCAAGATACCTCTGAAAATCACTTTACAACCCTGAGAGGGTTACTTTTTAAACGCTGTATACCTACTTGTTTTAATTTTGTTAGGTGTTCGCTTTTCACTTTCTGGGGGTTTATTATGACAAAGCAGCGCAGTTTAGTTTATGCTGTAAGAAAAGGACCGCTATATAACTGCTATAGCTCTGTCCTTTACGCTCGCTGTTAAATGAACTGCATTGCTATGTCATAATAACTGGTGCACAGAACCAGTGTTAAATAAATATTTTGTCGTTATTTCTTTCATTGCATCGTTTAATGAGTCTTAATAGTATCCTAAAACTTCACGTAAATAATATTAGCATGACCACTTGCCTATATGAGTCTAAGGGCCTGTTTCACAATTGACGAGTAAATTTATCTGCCATTTAAAGTTGGCTCCTTCCTAGTTTATTTTCAAGTGTAAGAAAGAGAAACGGCTAAATTTATCTGTCAAATACGGCTTACTTGTTGATTGTGAAACAGGCGGTAAGATATATTAAGTTTAAAAATATTTCAGAATGAAAAGCTGCAATAATATTTTACTTGAATACCAGTGAAGTATGTTTAGTCACCTTAAGTAGGTTATTCTCGCGAAGTAAAATGCGAGTCGGTCGAGATTGAAAATAAATTCAATAACGCATACAATAACCGAGGAACCAGAGAGTAGCACAACTGGTGGAAGTGAACGGGTTAATGATTCATAAAATGCTTTGATTTTAAGACTAGGTCATCATGTCAGCCGAAAGACGTCCACTGCTGGACATAGGCCTCCCCCAAGACTTTCCACTCAGACCGGTCTTGTGCTTTTTGCATCCACCGCGGTCCCGCGATCCTGACGAGGTCGTCACTCCATCTTGTTGGAGGCCTACCTACAGCTCGTCTCCCGGTCCGCGTACGCCACTCCAGAACCTTCTGACCCCATCGGCCATCAGTCCTGCGGGCAATGTGCCCCGCCCACTGCCACTTCAGTTTAGCTATTCTTAGGGCTATGTCGGTAACCTTAGTTCTACTGCGGACATCATCATTTCTGATTCTATCACGCAGAGAAACCCCGAGCATAGCCCTCTCCATAGCCCTCTGAGTGACTTTGAGCTTAAGACTAGGTACCGTAGGAAAATGTTCACGATGAAGTTCACTCCTCCGCTGTCCATACGAAAGGATTCAAATTCACTGAAGTGTAAAATGTATGGATTTGTATTTTTAATTTATTCGTAAATGGTATTTTGTAACATTTTCAGAGTAAATTAAATCTAGATTTTAAACTGACAGTTCTGTAATTAAATAACATCGAGTATAATGGCAATTCATGTATGGTGCATTTGAATAAAGGGCTTGAATTAGTATTTATTTATTTATTGACAAACATTACATTTACTTGTGTTATTATAAACCACTAGCGATTGCCCGCGACTTGACGCGTGAAGTCAATTTATCACTATTCCCTCGGGGCCTATTCAGCTTTCCGGGATACCTTAGTACAAGCCTTTTTTTAGTTTGATATTTTCTATTGGTGCAATAAACAGTTTACAAACATACATACAAAACTATTATACGTTCTTTCACGGGACTCAAGCTATCTCCATACCAAATTTCATCAAAATTGGTTAAGCGATTCGGCTGTGAAAGCGTAACAAACAGACAGACAGATGTACTGCAACGACGGTTATTTCAAGAACTTTTGTTTACAAACTCGTCTTCAATTTTACCAAAAGAACGACTCGAGAACTGTCAGTTTTATTCTAATAACCAACATGACTATACGTAAAGAAAGCTGTACACCGTTAAAACATATGTATTTTTTTTTTGTTATACACATCGTTTCTTTCCCTTCCCCGTGATTCATAGATTAACTCGTTTTTTTAAACCGCCACGTGTTTTCTCTTGCAGCAATTTCATTTAAATAACGACTTAACGTCTTTAAGTGCGGCGTTTTAATCTAAAATACTGTCTTAAACAGGGCTATAACACACATGAGAAGTGTTGAAATCTTTCTTTCTGAAACGGGAAATTGATTCCTAAATAATAGTTAATTTGATATAGTCCAAAGTGGGGACTGTGTCAAATTAACACTAAATAAAATCTTAAAGATTGTTACGTTTTGATTGATAACGTTACTTTGACATAGTCCAAAGTGGTCTGGGAATCTATTTCCTTGATTTTACGTTAAGTTCAAAGTGAACACTTTTAATATCTATCATTTATACGGGTCTATATTGAAATCCCTAATTATCATTTCTCCTAATGCATCGTTTGTCCTAATTTTCGTTTATCCTAAAGCCGTCCGCCTGATTTTTTTTGAGTGATTATACTTATATACAACCCTAACCTAACCTGACTGCAGGATTTTTTTAAAACCTTAAAAAGTGGACTGACTCAGTTGAAAACCAGTTTAGGAGAAAAAATATGGAAATAAATTTCTGGCTTTTTAAATTTGATACAATTAGTTTATGGGTGACAAAGGTTTATGAGTAAAATGGTGATGTAAACAACAAGTTAGTCGACTGTACAACGATTACATGATCTGTGGCATCTCTTATAAAAATGTTTTTTTTTTTCATTAATCCTAGCATTAAAGATTTTTTTGATACTATAGAGAAGGCAAACGAGCACACAGGCCATCTGATGGTAAGTGGTAACTGTGACCCATAGACATTCGTATTCAAAATACTGCGAATGCGTTGCCAACCCTGAGGACTAAGATGGAATGCCTCTCTATGCTTGTCATTATACCGGCTGTCTTATTTATCCCCAATCCGGAGCACAACAATGCGAAAACTGCTGTTTGGCGGTAGGTTAATGGATAAGGTGTAAATGATTATCAACTTTTTACAATATTATGCGTTGCCTATAGACCGAACTAAGAGTCGGAAATTACGAACTACGGCTGTTTGAGGAATGATAATCCCACATTTACCGGATTGTAATATTTAAAATTCGGTC
This sequence comes from Acleris sparsana, assembly GCA_923062465.1. Classification (NCBI taxonomy): domain Eukaryota; kingdom Metazoa; phylum Arthropoda; class Insecta; order Lepidoptera; family Tortricidae; genus Acleris; species Acleris sparsana. Next base: position 8,589,194 of record OV281307.1, on the reverse strand, counting down.
GTTTTATATTCTCAAGTAGTAATATTTCCTTTCTATTCAAAGATAGCCTTTTCAAATCCACAACCCTTCGATGCGACAGTCTGCTCAATTATTAACGTCCCTATGAACCTAGCTGGGAACGGGGACGCGTGCGGTTCGATGATTCAAGTGTTCACTAAATTATTTATTTGACCGAAATCGAAGCGGTCGAATTTGGTAACAAGGGTCACTTAAAAATTGTTTGTAAATACATATTTCTTTTCGTTGTCATTTTTCGAGGGAGGGAGTGACTAACTGACATATCAAAGCGCAGTTGAACCCGCTGGACCCAGGTGGTTATAATTCGGAGAAAATAATCATTGGATATCCTAGGGGTCCACTATAAGATGAGATTTTAGAAAATTAAACCCCTAAGGGGTTAACAAAGGGCAAATAGCGGGAAACTGATTCTTTGCGTATGAAGTTGGAATAATGGAAATGGAAAATATGTGTACACTTTACTACCTTGTCGCTCTAATTACAGTTACAATTCATATATGGCAGTTTAAACATCAAATTAAATAGACAAGGTACTAAAGTTAACTCATATTTTTGAACTCGAATATTACATAGATACATTATCCTTTATATTTATACGTTTTTAGTAAGTGTTGAGGATTTATTATTTTTGACTAAAAAGGTAAATCAAATATTTTATTTGTTTTCCGAATGCATCTAACACCAGTCCGAAGGGAAATCACAATTTTATTCAGTTGCTTTTCGCAACGAATTAAAGTTACTGCCATCCTGTGTCTGGGGAGCCATCAATATCTGTCACCTGGACTGCATCGGACGGGTCATATAGCTAGGATGGAAATTTCATGTAGGTACATTTGGACTATGAAAAAACCGGTCAAGTGCGAGCCGGGTTCGAGGGTTCTGTACCGCCGCATACTAGGAATTATTATATTCCAATTTAATTTCGATCTTCGATCAGGCAGGATTTTTGCGTGTGGTAGGACCTTGTGCGGGGTCCGTCCGGATCGCTACCACCATCTTATCCATTAACCTACCGCCAAACAGCAGTGTTCGCATTGTTGTGTTCCGGTTTATTGAAATAGAAATAGAAAATAGAAATAGAAAATATTTATTCGACGATCACAGGAAAAAACAAATAAAACACAGATTAAATTTAACATTGACAAAAAGAATGGCAACACAGAAAAAAAATTAAACAATAAGGAAAAAGAATTTAGTAATTTTAGCATAATGTTGCCATGGGTGATTCCTGTCGTCGAAATTGACACCACTCAGCACTATGTCACGGCCTGAACCGCGACGCTGATTTTCAGTGGCGCCAACGTGACACACGAACGAAGAGACAGCGGTTGCCCACATACACTGATTTAAATAATAACCAATAAGAGAATACAATATATAGTAGAAAAATGGAATAGAGGAGTAAAATATAAATATTCATAATATTCATACAAATAATAAAAATAGGAAGGCAACTGAGCACAGGAGACAAGGAAGTGGAGAGGGGTAAAAGCGCCAATCGGTGCTACCAACATAAGGCTTTAACAAACGGCGCGGGTCGGCAGCGGAATAACCGGTACCTACCCTCATTTACCTCCTCTCACTCTTGGGGTGTGGCTGGATTACGAAACAAAATTAATTTATATTTATTCTATTCAACGTTGATTTAGCTTAAAAAGTCAAAGTCAAAGTCTTAGTGCGTGAAATAAAATAAATAGTGTTTCAATAGTACCTCAGTGCGAAATTTGAATTTAACTACTTACGATTCGGTTTGGGGATAAGACAGCCGGTGTAATGACTAGCATAAAGGCATTCCATCTTAGTCCTCAGGGTTGGCAGCGCATTTGCAGTCTTAGGCTTGCAGTCTTGTGAATGCGAATGTCTATGGGTCACAGTTTCCACTTACCATCAGGTGGCATGTGTGCTCGTCAGCCTTCCCTATGCCATAAAAAAAAAGGCAGCACGAGCCCAACTCACACTTATTTTTTTTGGAGTATTTTTTTGTTTTGCTGTAGTCTTTGTAATATAATCATACCGAATTCGATGCTTGTATGTTTTACCGTTTTAATGATACGACCAAAATAAAAATATGAGGACCCCTTTATTATTTCACTTTCTTTACTTTTGTTTACTTGCAAGTATATCCGCCTTTATAACAGATTCTGGAATAATAAACACGTTATCTATTACGATTCAAAACATACAGCTCTTAAACTTAGCACGGACTGACGGACCGACGGACAGCATAAATGTATTAGTAGGATCTCGTTGGACCCCTTTGGTTACGGAACCCTAGAAACAATACAAAATTACATGCCTGAGAAGAGAAGATGACGTGAGGCTAGACAAGTCTCTTAACGCAAACGTAAGCGATTTTCGTAAACTGACAAAATGTATGGATTTGACGTAGGCGCCCGACGCGACCGTCTGACAGCTTACGTCAATACTGAATTGAATGCATCTTGTCTAAGGCTTCTTCAATAGTTCTAAAATAGAATTTACGTGCGGAATTCAGAAGCATGTAGAGGAAATTTCGCCGAATACTGGCGAATATCGGTTCAATGCATTTAAATGAAATGGCAGGCAGCTCAGCGTCACTCGTATGGGGATGACGTTTCAGGAGCGAAAACTAATGATGCCGCATGTACGTGGCAGATATATGCAGAACCGAGTCCGATTGTAGACAACAGTAATGAACCCTGATCTACCACAGAACTGTATCAAAGTGAAGTTATGATTGAGGTCGTAAGAATTGTAATAGCAAAATGTTTTATAATGTCACTGTGACACCGTTCTATGGTGTGTCAGAGTTTCATTGGCCTGATAGTAAATTTGGACTATCTCAAAGTAAGACTGTAAATAAAATCTCAAGGTCTCTTACGTTTTGATTGATTATGTTACTTTGACAAAGCCCGAAGTGGTCTAGGAATCTATTTTCTTGATTGTACGTTAGGTTCAAAGTGAACACTTGTAATATCTATCATCTATAATTATGGGTCTACTTATATTGAAATCCGTAATTTCCCAATGTCAATGTCAGTAAGGAACAATTTAACTGTCAATAGCTGACTCTCCTATTGGGAAAATTGAATGAACCTTACTACGAGTATTGTAACTGGGTAGTCACATTTCCCTGTAAGTTAACGTTTTTTCGTCGTTTTGAAGAATGCCTGGACTCCTAGAAAATTACCAAAAATGGTTATCAGAACCTGAAATGGTTAATAATGCAACCAGGAAAGTGAAAGCGGTTGAAACGCTAGTAAATATATCCGACTATTCTATTTATCCTAGGTCTGTGGATTTAAAATAATTTGTTCACTGGCAGGATCTTAACAAGGTCTAAGTAACATACACACAACACTGTATTGACTTTACCAGTTATCTGGATCCTGTAACCCGTTGATTCCTGTCACGTGATATTCAAGGGGGAGGGTACTTTCACTCTGTTTGTCTTAAACCAGGCTCAGACTTGGCGGTTCGCGTTCGTACTTAGTTTCTTGAACAGCACAGTAAATAAAAAAACAGTACGCCTATGTTTATGACAACGGTAAACCAAATTACAAGGTAGTTTTGACGTCTACTTTTGAATTTTATACGTGGTCGAAGTCTTGAAGAAATAAAATGCTAGTCCTATTGCATATTAAAAAACCCGTGCATAAATGATGGACTATGCTTAGCAAAGGGTTCCATACCATCTCCGAAAACCACAAGTAGAGCAATTTTTCTAGTTAAAGTCATTTGGTGATATCTTAGATGATTTACGTTAGGTATAAACAATTTAGTAGTTCTAAATACATTATAATTATGTGCGTTCTTTAAAGATTATTTCCAGATTTTGTATCTACATCATTAAACATCGCACAAAAAATAAACAACTGAAAACCAAGGCACGGAATCTTTTATGTCAAGACCAATTACAGTTTATAAATTTGTTTTCTGGGTGGTGGCTGCGTTAGGCCTACGGGGTTGTCTACAGAAAACATAACAAGTAATCTTACAGTTTGGAAACATAATGTTGAAAAAATTGTTTTAAAAATAAATTTGCGCCGTGCAATTAGTCACATACAGTCAATAACTTTAATTGTTGACCTATTAAAGAATCCGATTGCAGAAAGCCAATAAACAATTTATTTCTCGTGACTTATCGCTGTTACTATGCCCTCAAAAAAATATGTAGAAAAATATTGACATTGTATAGTCCCACGATGAGAAATGAGACCCTATACCTGCCTACCTATGCCGTGGGGCATACATTTCTTGTTTTCAGTGAAACGTTATCATTTTTCACCTACTACATTTTTAGTTGCGAAAATACGTATAAACATAAAATCTTAAACTCCACTGTTATCAACTCTATAATAATGGTCTGAAACAGTTGCGTCAGATTGTAACCATCGCCGTGGTGGCTACTCTGTCCTTTTACTGGTTTCTTTGAATCTTCCTCCCAGTACGTATCAATTTTTATTCTACATAGCTTACTATTCACAAACCTACTATGCTCCCACGTTTGGTAAAACTTTATAATGCCGTGTACACACGTTTCATGTTCGTGTTCGTGAGGTCCGTGTAGACCGCGGCGAACTTGGCTTCAAATATTGTTAAAGGCTTGAGCAACTTACAGTTTGTTTTGTAAAGTTATGGTGTGTTTTAACATGTGCAAAGAATGCGAAATTTTATTTATTAGAATGTGATTCGTGTTACAAGATGAACTTTATGCAATTTGCTCTTATACTGTGCACGCGTCAAGTTTCATAGCGATTTAGAACAACAGGTGTGAGTACCGATGTCTCACCATAGGAGATCAATTTAAAATATTTTGGTCCGGAATCTTTCATCAGTAAGGCGATTAAAAAATATTGATACGTAGTATCCATCCATATTATCTGCACTGAACGTTTTAACCTCTTTTTGGTTACTACTTAATATCTATATATATATAGCTATCTAGTGTCCCACTGCTGGGCAAAGACCTCCTTCTCATTTTTACAGTCATCTCTTGTTCTGATTAATCCTTGCCAGTCTAGTTTGAATTTATCCAAATCGCCCCGGCATCTTCTTTTTGGTCTGCCTCAACTCTAGCTGCCGTTACTTGCCATCCAGTCAGTCGTGATCTTGCTCCGTCGGGCCGGATGCATACGGCAGACATGTCCAGCCCAGTTCCATTTTAATATGGCGGTTTACTTCCCACATCGATTGTTCGTGTCCAGGAGTGCAAGTCGGTGTTTCTAATGAGATCGGATCTCCAAGCACATAGAATACTGTGCTCCATGGCTCTCTGGCAAACTTTTGACTTCTAAATCTCGGAAAGAGACTAGGTCTGGCCATCGTTAAAAGGGGCCGGCGGTGTCTTACTACTAAGATCGTACTTTTATTCCTACAGATTAATTGTAAACAAAGGTTGCTGTTAACAAAAAACATTTTTGCAGCGGTCAAAATATTTATACTTTCCACATTTATAAGGAATCGATTTTCTATAAAAAAATATGTATTATAAATTAATCAAGATGAAAGAATTCAGTTTGTTAATAGCAAACTTTATTTTGACTCTTTGTTGTATTAATTTAAAACGACAATACTGTTTTGGTATGCATAATTTATTAATTGCACTGGTATCATTGACCGGATACACCCGAGTCAACAAGTTGAGGACCGCTCGATTTATGTGAGACGTCTCTTCACTCGCTTCGCCTGAAATATCACTTGTAAAGTGACGTAGCTGTGCTTACAATTTTTCTGTGAGAATAAAAATCCGACCTTAACCTCGCAAGGCCCACGTCAAATTTCGTTAGTTCGAAAAAGTATCTTACGTGGGTCAATTAAAGTCAAAAGTCACTTTCACAAATGACCTAAATTTAGGACGTTGGGCCTTACGGGGTTAAAATGTGGTGTCATTCAAAAAGCATAATTTTTTCGCATAATGTATCATTTCGCATAATGTATAATTTCGCATAACACCCTTTTAGGCTGAAATTGCATTAATAAACATTTATCGTGTAGATTAGGTTAGATTACGTTAGGTTAGTTTTTTATAATTTTAAAAATATTACTCTTTCTATTGTTAAACCGTTTTAGGTCAAACGATTTTATGCCATATGATACATTATGCGAAAAAACCATTGAATTTCGATTAAAAAACGGATTACTGGCATAGAGGCATTCCGTCGTAGTCCTCAGAATTGGCAGCACATTTATTTGCACTCTTAGGATTTTACTCTTTAAGATTGTAACCTTTGAATATCCATTCAGATCCCACTTACCATCAGGGTACCTGTGTGCTCGTTTTCCCTCTCAAGGGCATTAAAAAAAGTTCCTGTCCACAATTTACAATAATTAAGCGGACACAATAGAGTATATTATTAAAATAAATATAAAATCTAAGACGTTCGTGAAATAAACATAAAGCACTGCAACTTTTGTTACCACCTCAGCTGTAAAAAGTAAAAGTCCCATGCAGTATTCTCACACTGTAAGGAAAATACGCGTTGCCAATTCTACTCGTCCCGATTCACCAAACGTATGTTTGCGTAAATACTAAAAACTCTTGCAATATTTTATATTCCATCGAAGTTTCAGACGTGAATGTTTAAATTATCGCTTTAACCCCTATGCTAGCTAGGAGAAACGGTCGACGTGCCATAAAACCCTTAATACAATTGTGATGTTGTTAATAACAGTCGAAGGTCGATTTTCGTTTGGCTGATTGTTGTATAATGTGACTTATTGACTTAGGAAAGCAGAATGCATGCCGAGAAGTTGATGTAAGGTCCCAGCTGGCGCTTTAATCTTAAATTTTAACCTATTTGACGGCTGCTGGCGCGCTGCCAATGGACGTATTCCTTAACTAGCAAAGCAAACTAAGCAATTTTTTGGGTATTAAGTAACCATCCTATTTCGATCCCTATTACATACATAATAATATACACTATTGTGTCCGCTTAATTATTTTAAATTGTGGACAGGAAGTTTTTATTTAATGCCTTTGAGAGGGAAAACGAGCACACAGGTGCCCTGATGGTAAGTAGGATCTGAATGGATATTCAAAGGTTACAATCTTAAAGAGTAAAATCCTAAGAGTGCAAATGTGCCAATTCTGAGGACTACGACGGAATGCCTCTATGCCAGTAATCCGTTTTTTCAAGTAGGATTAGTAGGTCTCGTGGAAGGTTTATTATTATGTACAATATTTATGCGTGCATGACAATATTTATGCCTACCCCTCTGGGAAACAGACGTGATTTAATGTATGTATATTATAATAAATAAATATGGTTCTATTATTACTCGTAATATTTTATGAATGGTTACACATTACCAAATATTGTGAATTCTAATTTGACAAACTCGATAGAACCATCTTACTTTCCTGTTGTAATCTAACTACCACTGATCTCCAATTTCATGTAGTTGCTACAACACTACAGGTCTCAATATAGTGGTTAACGGTAATGTCTAAAGTCGTAGGTAATAGCACTAAAGTGAGCAGAGTTCTCGATCTCCTGCCGGTAATTGACTGAAGTCTATTTTACAAATCGATTTTACCTCTCAGGCTTTATTTTCTACAACGAGGACTTGATAGACGCACGGAGCTAACCTCATATGTACTTCTAACAACAATAATTGATCAGTTAAAGAGTATATACTCTGGGACTAAACAGAAGCACATATGAGGTTAGTTCCGCGCGCTTCAAATCAAATCAAATCATTTATTGTGTGGAATTTAGGTACATTACAAAGATAATGTAATATTGCACATATTTTGGAAACACCAAACTCTACCTTTTCAGGTGTCACACATTTCCTTACCTACATTATTTATACAGGTCAAATTAATTTATAAAATAAGTATAAGAAAATAATGTCGTATCTAATAAAATTGAATAAAATTAAGTAGTTATTGATAACAATCACATTAAGAAGTCATTAATAGTATAAAAACATTTATCTGTAAGCCATTCCTTTGTCTTTCTCTTAAATCTACTAAGATTAATTTCTTTCAAAGCGTCAGGTAACTTATTATAAATTTCAATGCATATGATATCGTCGGCTTAGTGCAAGAAGTCATTAACTAACAAAAAGTCAAGTCGGAGAAAAACGGGCTCAAAGTTTTGACACAGTCAAATGACCATAATTGTAATAGGTTCGGTTCTAGATTTAAAAATTAAACATCAATGGTTAGCTAGTTGTATTTACTATTAAATCCAATTAAAAACTTTGTACAATAAAGTCAAATAACTTTTTTAAAAGCCTAAATATGTAGTTAGTGACTTTTGGTCTTTCTCGCTCTTAAAGGAACTTACAATTAGTTATTTTTTATTTTCATTACAAATAAATCGGGAAACATAGTTTTCTATAACAAAATTGGTTTAATCAGTAGTAATTATTAACTTTGAAGCATTATAAATATTACTTATTAATCAACAACGAATAAACAGATTTATTTAATTCTACTTCACAGATTATAAAGTCTGCAAGACCACAAAAATAACACAAAATTCTCGTAATGACGTTATTTTTAACTTCAAACTAAAATAATAATGAAATATTCATTGTTGATAGACGAACTTAATATTATAATAATTCCAGACAACAGCAAGCACTATTAGTATAGGTAAAACGTGAAAACTTCTAAAAATTTAAATAAAGACATCAGCTTTTGATTGAACTAATACAGTAGGTACGAAAAAGAGTAAAAAAAAACCTTTGACGTCCATCTTTTTTATTTTACGTCTTTTGAGTTAGAAGACATTTCTTCAGGGACATAATCACGACACTCTTTGGCTGGCAAGTTCCGGTACCAGTGGTGAAGTTCCGCGGGTATTATTTTTTCATTGCACATTTTTAGCAAACCGTAAACTGTTCTACTTCCTTAATATTCGTAAGAAGGACTGGCGGCGTCTCGTCATCTTTCTGTGCTTGAATGTGTCTAGGTGACTCTAAGCCATTTTTAATATCCGACAAAGACTGTAGTTTCAAATCAGCATTCTGATTTTCACCCATTAAGATCAAAAGTAAAATACATTTTATACATGGTGGCCGGTGGCAGATGTTTTATATTTTCAAAAAGTCATTTTTATAATTAAAAAAAATGGGTTTTGACATTTGGCGGGATTACACGGTTCAATATTGCGAATTTTATTTTCATCTTGTTTCAATGGTCAGAACGCCGTCATTCTTATGCAGTTGAAGCGTTTGTACGCTATATAATTTCGTTAAGAGACGGGCCGAGTGTAAAATTTATTCGGTCATGGGTGCAAAGGTTCCGAGAAGCTTTTTCGGCACATAATATACCGAGATCAGGCCCCAGCACACACGGTCACCGGACCACATATTGAGTGTGCAACGGAATTTACAGGAAAATCCACGACTTTCAGTGCGGAAGAGAGCAGCTCTCTTTAAGACTCCTAAAGTTCTCAGTGCATGAAATATCGAAAAAATAATTGAAGTTTCATCTCTTTAGGATTCAACTGGTTCAAGAAATTAATGAAAGTGATTTAACCAAACACAAAGTTTTTTGTGACACAATGTTGCACAGATTTCGTACCATAAATTGCATTTTTTGTAGTGACAAGGCCCATTTTCACATGTCAACAAGCATATAGTAAAGCAAAATTGTCGCTACTAGGGGCCCGCGATCGTCTAATCCACGGTTAAAACACCAAAGACCTTTGCATTGTCTAACAGTTACTGTTTGGTCTACCTCATCCTTGAATAGAATTATTGGGGGTTATTTTTTTGAAAATGCCTAGCTGTAAAATGTAAATAGGTAGTGAAAACTACAGGAAAATGATAGCTGATTAATTTTTGCCTAAATTGCTTGTACATCCGTCCTATTCATCTCACGCCTGGCTTCAGCAGGATGGTGCTACACCACACATGGCCACAGTGTCGATGAACGTGCTTCGCGAACATTTCCCTCGAAAATTGATAAACCGCTTTGGAGAAATCCGTGGCCGCTGAGATTGTCCGATTTGACCCCTATGGATTTGTTTCGATGGGGGTATCTCAAAACCAGAGCTTTTAATAACAACCCACGGTCTAAATATAGGTGATTTCCAAAAAAATATTGCTATCGAAATCAACAACATTACGCAGAATATGCTGCGAGTGGTAGAAAACGCGAGGCTCCGTTTTGATGAATGTGCACGTGTAGGGGGACGACATTTAGAGGACATATTTTGTAGGTAATTAAATCCGCATTTGTGATCTTTATTATGAGATATAAATAAACACTATTCGCCTCAGGTGATGGTCAAAACAAAACCTAGGTACCTATACAAAATTTCGCCCATCGTGTAAAATCAGTCTTTTGCAAATGAAATACTTAACTAAGCAGCATAAGCAATTTGAACGTATCTTATTATAATTTAATGACAATAGGTACAAACGCTCTTCATTCGCTTTATTTAGAATCTTTTCTAGCATCAAAGATCCTCGTCCTGCCTTAATGTTAATACTTATTATTTCGCTTCATTTTGTAAGAAGTCACTACCATCTCGCATAACGTCCATCCCTGGTCGCAGCTGCAACGGTATGACTTCGATCGCGATTACCGAACGAGTGGCGGGTTACCGCGAGAGCAAGACGTACTCGTAGGTAGGCATAAAAGAGTTGAAATATGAACTTATCAGAGCAAGAATAATTTCACTAAAGGTGTTCAAATTGAAACAACTTATTTGTCAAAAGTCATTAACCATAATTTAATCACTTGAATTACGTATCTTTGGACACAACTAAAATCGATAACTATCATTGATTACTTTAAAAAATCATTCTGGCTGCCATTTATGCTGTTTCCTATTTTTTTTAAACTGTATAATGTACTTTAGTTATTTTATACTTAAGTAAAAGTAGTAATATGCATCCAATGCTTATTTTGTTAAAAATCATTAAAGCGTTATAATAACATTTTTTTTCGTTTTACTGTTTGCTAAAAGTAACTATATGCATATAATGAATTCTAGCTCAGATACTTTCAGAGCGATATTCATATTATTTTATTTTTTAAAGTTAATAATTAACATTAGTGAATATTCAAACGTAATAAAATGTGTAAAAATAAAAAAAGATGTTTTGATTAAAGTAACTAATGGTCATAAACCATTTCCGTCAAATCAATAAAGCAAAAATTGAAATTAATGACTTAATGTCATTGCTGTAACATCGAAATTACTTAACGTAAAAAGAAATGGGTCAGTGCGTTAGAAAGAGTAAGTCGTGGCGAATCCGCCTGTGTTTGTACCTGTACTTAGTAACTTTATGCCTTTAATGACTTCTTGCACTAAGCCGACGATATACGAGGTTTTAGATTTCTTCTGACAAGTCCTCGAGAAAAATAGTCATGGCCTCAGACCTTTCTTTGGTCTATTCCGACTAGTTCCATTGATTGATTAGTTACATTAAACAAAGAGGGTTTCCGTAATGGAACTACCTGGACTTTTTTTCCAAGTAGTTAAGTTAATATTGCCGAGTTAATTTAATGGAATTAAAAGGACCGTATTATTACTTCCATTGCCTATTGAATTAGGGCTTTTACCGGTTTTACAATACCATATGCCATATGTCCAATTGAGACATCACCATGCTATAAGAACACACTTAGCGGTACCTGTGATATAGCTATTTAATTCCATTAAATTAACTCTGCATTATTAACGTAACTACTTGGAAAAAAAGTCCAGGTAGTTCCATTACAGAAACCCTCTTTGTTTAATGTAACTACTGGAAAAAAAATCAACTAGTTCTATTAATGGAATTTACAATGGAACTAGTCGGAATAGAAAATTTCTTTCACCTCCTGGAGTCTCTTTGTACTAAAAATAGAACAGAAAACGGCCATTGAAATAAATTAGATGCAAAGAAAGTTAAGTGGAATTTCTTTTTTTTTTTTGACTCGTGATCAAAAGTAAGAAAATTGACCTTATTCACAATAAAATCACATTCCATTTACAATTCGTATGGTGGGCCTAAGGAGGTTAATAAGTACAAAAGCGACAGTCGTTCAAATCCTTGCTAACGTTCGTTTGGATCTTGCTTTCTCAATGAACTGGAAAATGAATTGGATCTTTGCGCATCCGTTGTCATATTTTTTTTCTAAATTCAATACACGTAATTAAACACTTCGTCAACATAAAAATAGTATGTACAGCAGTAAAATTAAAAAAAACCTTTGTCTTTGTTATTACGCACTGAACGCAACAGGCCGAAACTGAACTCCGACCCGGCCACCACGAGAAACAATCAAGCTGTAATTATTGACGCGTATTTTGTAGCATATCGCGCTATATGAGGGCTGGCACACCTGTATGTTGACCTAGTATGGGCATCGATTTCTGCTATTAAAACAGATACGGGTCAAATGGTCAACAAGTAGGTTCGGGCAAAGATTTTTATAAACAGAGTTGACTTTTTACACAGCTTACGACGCTTGCGAAGCTGCTAATTGAAATACTGTTTAGAAATTAATCGCGTGATTTTATGACTTAAATTGCTTTTGCCTGCAATTTCGTCCGCGTAAATGTCGTTTATCGCTATTCCCTCGGGCCCTGTCCAATTTTCCGGAATCGAGAGTGATTCGATTGTTTGATTTGATAATCGATCCTACGTTTTACCCGACTGCTGAAGAAGGAGGTTAATGTTTCTGATCTTAAAGATGCATGATATAAAAGGAGAGTTTTCATTACATTGGTTTAAGTATATATAGAGGACGATATAAAACTATGCTTCCGTTTGTTTGCTTTTAGTTATACTTTTTTATTTTCGAAATGATAGTTAATTTTAATCGTATTTTAAATATCGAGCTGCTTGTTGCTTTCTTGGTCGAATATGATCGAAGCCTTTAAAAATATCAGAGAGTGAAGGTAAATATTTGTTTCTGACATTAAATTAAGTTATAAAACAAAGCTGCCACTCTACTCCCTCGCAACTCTTTGCCTGTAAACAAACATCAATCTTCAACACAGTTACGGTTCTATTTCCTCTGCCAAATGAGCGCATGCGACACTACTCGTTTCGGTTCCTCTCCGGTTTGTACCTCGAAACTTTTGACATCGTTATTTGAACTATTAAGGGCGAAATACACTTTAATATTCACGCTCTGCAAAGCTTTAGATCTTAGGATGGTCGAAATGTGAAAGTTAGGATGTTTAAATATGCATAACGAATGGCTTAGTCATAAAGAGCTTTACAGATTGTGATGAAATTACCAGCGTCTATTAGGTTGGCGCTAAAATTTCAAGTTTCTTAAAAACATAATAATTTTAAGTACCAACGAAAATATGATTCTACCATGAAACTCTTAAAAATCGAGTCTTGAACTTAATATTTTTTTTCAGTATAACGCAACCACGGGCACTTTTACACATCAAGAAGCTTCCCAAGAGGAGACCACTGCTGCATATTTAATATTACAATGGTACTACTCAGTCTAAGCATTATATAAAGCTATAAATATTAAATTAAATATAATATCAAATAACATGCGTAGTTCAGTAGGTTAACATGCCAAAAACCTTGGGAGAGACACATGAAAGTTTTCATTTCTCAATTTTGAAAACATCCAGATCAAAACGGAAAAAATACACGGATAACATAATGAATAGATACGTCAAAAATTCTCTATTCACAAAAAACCTAGCGAAAACGCAAATGTTTCATAATCAAATAACGAAAACGAAAAACGCTCGTAAATAAAAAAACTGCCAGGCTATAACTGCTAATCAGGCAATTATCACCCTTTTGAAACTCATAAAATTCATTTATACGTCCATTCATAAATCGTTGCCCGACCAATTAGCGTGTAAAATGGCCTTTTTACTTAATTCTGCACCTGGCGCTTTAATTTGAGCCTCGGAATAAATTTGCTTTAACAACATAGTCTAGTCCAAATAAAGGTAAAGAGTGATGCTGTTTTTCTGCACGGGTTCTATATTCAGGGTGAGTATTCCACATGGGTCAGCATGGGGCATTCCGTTTGGAGGTTTCCCGAAAAGGGAAAAAAATCACAAATAATATCCCCAAAATAACACGTTTTTTTCGTGGTAAATTATAGTGTAAGTGGTACGGAAGGATTTTCACTTGAGCTCGTGTCTAAAATAAAGAAAAGCCCGATATTTCGAAAAATAATAATAAGATGACAGCTTCACTATTGTTTTACCAAATCATTCAAGAAAAATTGAGTTTGTGGTAAGAAATCGTCGACTGAAATATCTTTAAGTAAGGGCAATTTTAAAATTTAATTTGACTTCTCCATACTACGAAATATGCCCGATTTGCTATGTCGGTGAGGTCTGCTATGCAATGTTTTACAATGACCTGGAGAATAGAGATTTCACTGCCGAAACCTTAGAAACTTCAATTATTGAACCACTAATAACAGGGTAACAATCCATATGGGTGGATCTGTTTTTGGGAATCGAGGCTTAGATTTTGCAAAATGGAAAAGCTTAAAGCTGAAATCCAACCCAGCAATTGTCATCTTGGTATCCTGACTTTATACCATATCATCATTTGACAAACTATATCATTTTACAAACTTTTATTTCGCAAATTATTTAACTATTTCGTGTGGTTCCAAAGTCTAACCTAACCTAACTTATTTAATGAGCCCATGCAGGTGACCTTTGTAATATGTAATGGTTTAAGCACAAACACGTTTTTATGATATGAAAGTTTGTCAAATGATGATATGGTATAAAGTCAGGATACCAAGATGACAATTGCTGGGTTGGATTTTAGCTTTAAGCTTTTCCATTTTGAAAAATCTAAGCCTCGATTCCCAAAAACAGATCCACTCATTTCGATTTCTAAGGTTTTGGGAGTGAAATCTTTATTCTCCAGGTGATTGTAAATCATTGCGCATATCAGATCTCACCAACATAGTAAATCGGGCATATTTCATAGTATGGAGAAATCAAATTAAATTTTACATAGTAAATTGCTCTTACTTAAAGAACAGTCGACGATTTATTACCACAAGGTCAAATTTTCGTTCCCAACTGTTTAGTAGTTTACGAGTTAGAAATGTATTTTTAACTGAAGCCGTTTTACTTTCGGGTGTTTAATACAAATCTAACCTAACTTGACCATTCTTTAGGTATGTAACTTCAAACATTTTGAAAAGTTAAAGAAGTAATGGAATGGCACCCCATACTCACAAGAAGAATAAAATCGTTAAATTTATTTTTTTAGATCACGCGGGATTATTAAGCGATAAATATTTAGAAATAAGTTTAGTTACATTGATAACACACAGCTCAAACGAACAAACATTGTCAAGTATTTATGTTTTTTTAAAGCGTATTTTTAAACAAAATATACCTATTATAATAGTGTTAAGATTAAAAATGTATATTTGAAATAGTAACGTAACCCTAAAAAGACCTTTGCGTGTAAATTAAGTCATGTACAAAGAAATGGAAATAAATTCTTCGAAGCGAAAAGGTAAATTGTTTTTGAGATTTAAATGAAAGGTTGAATAGTTTAATTTAAGATCCTGACCACCTAGATAGGCCTTTATGAACCAATTCACCAAGACGTCTAGAAACTGGAAAATATAATATTCTGACACCTTTTAATCTCGGCTTAATGTAATAATGAAATGAACATATTTATTTCGGACAAAGAATATCCATAATCACATCACATAATGTTAGTAACAAAGACTTAAAAAATAATTTTAGTAAAATTTAAATTGTTCGTTAGGGTTTACGTGGATGGACATCCAATGTGTGAGGACAGGACTCTCCATCCTTTCAGCAACCACCTTCAGGAGAGTGCTGGTGCTGCCCCGCACAAACGCCCACAGGGACGCCACCCGCTTGCGCAGCACGGCCTGAAAGCCGTCAGTGCTGCTCGCGGCGAACATCCCCGAGGCGCTGCAGCGCCAGGGCAGCCCCAGCAGCCCCCTGAAGGCGTTGTTATATTGGACGCGCAGAGCACTATAGGTTTTTCGGTGTAATCGCTCCACAGATTGCACGTGTTCAATGTTTGGCAGTAGGTTTTAAAGAGAGTTAGTTAGGGCCCACCGCAAAGGCCTGTTTATAATTTGACAGGTCTCTGCCTTTTCAAATTCAGCTGGGCGGTAAAGCAATAATGCTTTTGAAATGTTGTCGTTTCGTCAAAATTATCATAGCTCCTATTTACTTAACAGTAATGGCGGCCGAGTTAAACCAAGCCAAGTTAGACAGACAAACTTTGCTTGACTACGGAACCCTAAAAGTCGATAGAGAAGTTACAAAGAATCCCCCAACATACAAACACACAAACAAGCGTACAATCTACAATGTAACTTCTTTATTATATTAGAAATGTAGATCAATTGATGTGAGAATCTCTGATTTACCTTTCTTTTGTCTTTACCCTCATCCGAGCCACCTGTCCAGGAATGAATGACATCTGTCAAGTGTAGATGCTAGGCACATTGACAGAGGTAAGCGAGAGTGAACTAAACAAACCCACCAAAAATAGCACTACCGCGCGTAATAATAAGCAGATCCTGGAATTTTCATGGCATTTTTAAACTGTCATTACGCTAAGTTTAGATTTAAAAGCTTAGATATACTTAAGTCGTTAAACCCGAGTTAAGTGTCACAGTTCTATTTGACGCAACTAATCTGAATTTAAAACTAAAATTAGAATTATCTCTTAACTTTGATAATTTAGGTCATCTATGAAAGTTTAGAATGCTTGCAAATCAATCACGCATAATTTTTAAATGCATTTAAAATTCGGAACGCAGTCCATCACTAAGACATTGGGTATTTTTTTTATCCCGCCGGAATATGTTAAATCAATTCTACGCGGATAAAGTTTATACAAAACCTTGCAACGTCATAAAAACGTTATCCGGATTTTATTCTACCTGTGAAACAGAACCTGAAATAAAAAAAATCTGACTTTGCAAATATAATCCCATAATCAAAATCAAAAATCAAAATCATCGTTTAGGTACTTGCCCAGTTGCACAAAGAATTCAAGATATTTTATCAAACAAACTCCCTAACATTAAAACTCTTTCAACACCCTGTAAAAACACTGGGTTCAAAAAGAAAGGCAATTTATAAATCAAAAGACCATTTGTCGCTTCGTTATCGGGTTCGAACTTTCTTAACTTTGGGGAAACGTTTCACCATGGCGGAAACGGAATCGTTAGAAATATAAAGGCCGTGTATCTGTGTAGATTGGGCCGATAGAAATGTAAAAGAAAAGTAAGGTTAATTATGAATTAAGTAAAATGGTAACTACATTAAAGAGAAATAGAAATATAGGTAGTGATTAAAAATGTTTTTAACAGTATTATATTCTAGATTTAGTTCACATGTTAACCGCCAGCCAATGCTACGAGTGCTACGCTGTAGCCTGTAGCAGCATTTTTTGCTCCGTAGCGAATCTGCTACGATCAGTGGACCCGATAATTATCTTCGTCGGTCGTTAGCGCTAAATGTTAAAATATTGTTTTGACACCTAAATAAAGGTTTATAGCTAGTAGGTTAAATTCTATATAAATATTCTCAAAAGACCTAATAACTGTTTTTTTTGGTAGCATTTTTTTTTGTAATTCTTATAAACCATAAAAGCTAGAAGCAGGGACAATTTGCAACTTAGTTTAATATTAACTTTGTAACCTATCAAGTTATACAGTGTGTAAATGGAATACGAGCAAACATTTAAACTAGACGTAGGTTATAGCTCTACAAGTCATGTAAATGTGGAATTTCGTTAATAACTCTAATACATAGAGCGCAATTAATTTTTAAAGGTCCCATCGAGCAGCAATGTATAATGCATAACTTTTTCAGACCTTTCGTATATCGGCAGCCAAACTAGCGTAATTATGGCATTTAACGTGAAAAATTAGAATTGTTCTCTAAACAAAAACGTTTTATTTTGTATTATTATTGATTTTAACGTGAAACGATCATAATTTAATGCACCCATGCACGTAAATTGTCGTACATACTACTTACTTATCTTTACTAGGTATCCAGTGTGTCATCTATCACACACATACATTATTCACACATTATTGACATGATCTTTTTTGTGGGCTTGGTTTTATTAATGGATAATATTGCATTTACAGATTATGTATTAATTTAGCGGATTTAATGTGGTATTTATCAACAAAGAACTGTAACTGTCAAAAGAGTCATGACCTGTGGTAATGACAATTTCATAATCAATTCAGATGACCATAGACGAAGAAGTTGTATTGTACCTTCCTACATACTTCTTTATTATGAAAACAGTTTAGATATGAGGAATTGCACTACTGCATACAGAAAACCCATCATGTAGTAAAAAAGGATAACTGGATGCTGTTACGCAATAATGTGTCAATCCACAAGTATTTAGCAATAAAGTGTCAACCCTTAGAACTCTTGTTGTGGGTTGACATTTTATTGCTAAATAATTGTGGGATAACGCATTTTTGCGTAACAGCATCCAACTATGACATAAAATATGCTGGAAAACAGTTACATAAATCTAAAATGCCGCGACCATCTAATTTTAGTGCTCACGAATTGAGTGATATGATTTTAGCATATGGTGAAGCTCAACAAAATGGAAACAGAGCGTTAAGTTTGTACAGAGAGCGGTTCCCGAATCGCAGAGTTCCGAGTAGCGCTCGAGTGATTGTGAACGCATTACAGCGAGTTCGAGAGGATTTGCCTGTGACCGGAAGAACTGATGGTGCAGCAGTGAATCGAGAGGTTCCCGTTCAAACAGAAGATCGAATACTGCTCCATTTTTCGTCTAACCCAGAGGATAGTACCAGGAATGCTGGGCGACGCTTTAATGTGAGTCAAACGGTGGTGCACAATATCCTCAAGCGCGACAAGCAACATCCTTACAAATTTTTAAAGGCTCACGTTTTGCTCTCCAGGGACTTGCCGCCACGAATTGCACTTTGTCAGTGGTTGCTCAGCCAACATCGAGAAGGCGGCGATTTTTTGGCCAAGATAATCTGGACTGATGAGAGTACATTCACACGGAATGGGGTCTGGAACCAGCGTAACAGTCATTACTGGTCACGGGTAAATCCTCACAATTTAAAAGAAACTGGGCACCAGTATCGTTGGGCTGTAAACGTTTGGGCTGCGATTCATGGCAATCGTATTATCGGGCCTATTTTTATCGACGGTAACCTAAACACAGACAAGTTTATACAGCTTCTGAATGGGCCTTTAGCAGACTACGTTAATACGCTGCCCGAAGAAGAACGCCGGCAGACATGGCTGCAGCTGGATGGTGCTCCGGCTCACTCGGCAATTCGCGTGCGAAATGTCCTCAATTCAATGTTTGAGGACAGGTGGCTCGGGAGGTTTGGCCCACGTCGCTGGGCGGCTCGTTCTCCCGATTTAACGCCACTCGATTTTTTTCTTTGGGGGGCAGTTAAGAACGAGGTGTACTCGGAACCTAGGACGTCGGTGGAACAGCTCAAAAACAAAATAACCGAAGTTTTTGAAAAACTGAGACAAACGACCGATCTCAGCCATGTCATAGACTCCATTAAACGACGCTGTGAAGCCTGTATTGAAGTACACGGTCGACACGTGGAGAACAGCTATCTCAGGCATGTACACCGGCGGCAGTGAAAATTTCAACAGTATCTTTTTTAGAGTACCAGTACCTATGTTTGTAAATAAAATTAAATTTGATATTCGCGTTATTGTCCAGTTCGCCATTTACTCATTAAAGGTCTTAATGTCCCTTAGGAAGATCACCCATAGCATCTTTTTCAGCGATGAAATCACCATACAGTTGCAAAACCCGCGATACAGTCGCTGGTCGTAACCTTTGCACTGGTAAAGAACTACGCTTGTGTATAGCTAATAACACAATACAGCAGTGTCACGATTTATTCAATCATCGTTACTGATCGAAAATAGTATCATAAATATGAGGTACCTAGGTTTAAGCTATGTTAGTTTTGCAGCTGGCCTGAAGGGCTAAAACGCCCAGAAATAGGAGCTCCGCGCCAGCGGAGATCCGTCAACCCTGTCAATTTGATATTGAAATAGAAATCATTGGTCAGTAGGACTACGCAGTAGAACCACGGGCAAAGAATGAGAATTTTTTACATTTATTAGTGGGATTAGTGGGATTAAGTACTTAAATGTTATTATTGTAGTATGCAAAACTTTGAATTAAGTAGGTGTCTAACTTCCTTTGGTACAATTATTCTGTAGAATAAGGATTAGATTAAAAGAAATGAAAGAAGTTACAAAGTTAACTCGGGCAAAGTACCGTGGATGTTTGTGTTTCAATCACGCAAAAACGGTTTAACGGTTTTGTAGGAATTCGACACCCACGGATCGACTTATTATGACTCATGACACATAGGACAGTTTTTATCCCGATATAAGCGATAAACAATTTCTACGTGGACAGACTCGCGGGCAAAAGCTAGTAAAAATTCTGCTTGAAACGAAAATATTTTTCATAGTGCCAATAAGATAGAAAACTCTTTTGGCAGGGCAGGTGAGTATAGCCAATGTTGACCTTATGTCATTACGAGTGGCCGTCAGTCCCATAACCTAAAGTATCAATCAATGCTGTGTGCCTTGGTTGTTTGTTGATAGATTTTTATTAAGAAAAACGTTATAATTTTGCATTATTATGGAGAACAGGTATCTACATTGTCTTGTGATTTTACAATGGTTTCCCCTGATTTACATCGCTGAGTTTGGAACATCGTGGATCAACTAAGGATTAAACGAAGATATTTTTTTTTAATTTCTGTAAGTGTGAAGGAATCAGTATGTGCATGAACTAAGTGTTTTTTATTAAATTAACAACAAAATAAAAAGCATTTCCACTGCTTTTCATTCTAAATAAGTTTTAAATACACATAACTACGACTGTGACCCGAGTCTAACCGAGTTTTCCCGAACCACTTGAAACCTTGTCAGTTGAAACGAAGATTTAAGTCGCAGTTAATTGCAGGTTAATTGAGTTATTTGTAATACATTGCGTGGCGAATTAATTAGTATGAAAAAAAAAATTACAACTTAGGTTAACGATACACATGTTTTTATGTTAATTAGGATGCATATTAACCGTCGTTAAAATATTTGCTCGTATTGGATTTACACACTGTATAATGGGTATTTATCATACTTAATCGTGCTTGCTTTTATAATGTATGGTTTGTAAAACATTTAGTACTATTAAGTACTTATAAATCACCCGTTTTGTATAAGCATGCCAATAAACACAATTCGTCTAAGCGACCATACAACTTTTTTTATGGCTTGGAGAAGACACACAAGCACTCACACTTCCTGATGGTAAGTGGACTCTCAAACCCATATTTATATTTGAATTATCAAGACAACAATCTCAACACTGCAATCCTAATACTTCAAATGCGTCACGAACCCTAAGGACAAAGATGGAATGCCTCCAATTTTCGTAATCATACCAGAAACTGCCGATCTCAACGGCATATCCATTCACGCTCTAAAGGTTAAAGTGTACGGCAACTAACTAAGCACAAAGTTATCAATAACATGACATTATTCCGCTATCAGCCAGTCATTACCGGGACGTGCTCTAATCTACCCGATGGGATTACACAGCCGTATGCGGGTAGTCTAGCGAATAGCGGATTTGAACGTGTATTATTTAATGGTATACGTTGAATACCTACTTACTTAAGTATAATTGATTTTATCTACTTTCACGCGGCAATGGATTGATGCGATTTTAAGCGAGCTGACTGGAGAGTCAAAAAGATACTTAAGGTATTCATTCAATCCGATGTTTCGTTTTTTTTCGTGACAAAAGATAGTTAACTTATGTTTTAATTAAGTATATAGCCATAGCCTAGTTAGTGGTGACCCTGTCTAAGAAGTTAGCGGTCCAGGGTTCAATTCCCGGTCAGAGAGAGAGTATTACTCAGTCTTGGGTGTTTTTTATATGCATTTAAGTATTTATTCATCTATATAAATATGTTATTTATCATTGCCCTTAGTAGTACAAACCTAGAGCTTCATTTCTGACTAGGTCAATTTGCGTGAAATTGTCCCCCGATATTTTTTTATTACTACGAGGTTTATTTCTCTCGCTGACTCGGTATTAGAATATTTCAGAAGCTGTAGCCAAATTTACGATAGCTAGCGTTTCTATTTATTTCGTTTTTAAACCAATCGCATCACTGGTAGATGACGTGATACGAAGAGTCACGTGATCTACCAGTGACGCTATTGGTTTAAAAAGGAAACAAATAGAAACGCTAGTTAGCGTAATGCGTCTGTAGCTAAGGACTAAGGATCCCTTTGTTATGTAGAATCTAGAATCCGCTACCTCCACTACCATTTGGCAGTCCCAAACTCATTTAATTCAGTTAGCTTGCAGAACAAGTTAATACTCGGGTGAGGTGTGACGTAACTCAAATTGGAGAAGTTACACCCAAGCCACGCTTAGTTTTGATTGGCAAATGTTTGGACAAATAATTACTATACGTTCTAATTGGATTTAGTTCTATGGATTTGTGCCATTTTGGGTCTATAATTGAAAATCAAAGGGGAAAAGTAAGTAAGTATAAAATGTTATAGTAACGCTCCTTGTCTAGAGATGTAAGGCTTAGTAGCGAGATGACTACCATGGCATTAAATTGACTTTAATATATTTTCATACAATAGGTGGCGTAACGCCAACTTTACGAAACCTATATACACGTAATCGCATTAAGTCTACTTTTTTGTTAGCAGTGACTTCCCCACGGCACAACATAAATGTGCCGAAATGTGCGAGATGTATGCGTTTACGCACACATAGACATGCGCGCTGCGCCGCGCGATCAGGTGGTGGGTTTTAGCAATAAACGGGCATTCACGAGTACGAGTTGTTTTACTTCAACTGGCCGACGAGAATTAAACATACCCGCGCGTGAACAAAAATAATAATAATGTCGTATATAGGAAATATAAATAATTTTGACTACAAGTGCAACGACTGGCCTATTTTCAAAGGCCGACTAGAACAATTTTTTAAAGTAAATTCGGTCAAAGACGAGAATAAGAGTGGTATATTATTAACCTATCTTACCGAGGACTCGTATCGCCTCGTGACTAACTTAGCGTATCCGGAAAAATTGGAGAAATTGGACTATGCGGCATTAGTGAAGCTCTTGGACAACCACTTCAAACGCAGACAATGCTCTTTTGTAGACAAGGCTAAGTTTTATGGAGCCACGAGGAATGAAAGTGAAAGCTTGAACGACTGGGCGGCTAGACTCAGGGATCTAGCGACCTATTGTGAATTTGGTAATGCGCTGGAGTCTAATCTCAGGGATCGATTTGTCCTGGGCATGAACACAGGCCCAGAACGTGACAAGTTGTTCCAACAAGAAGCATCAACGTTGCTAATGTCTGAAGCAATAAACATTGCAGCTCAAGCGGAATGCGCTAAGGAAGCCCGATCAGTCGTTATAAAGGAGGAGCCCTTTTATTACTCAAGTGAAAAGCGTTATGGCGGTAGCAGCGCGAGCCGACCGGCGGTCGCCGGCGGCGGCGGCCGGAGCGGCCCCGGCGGTGGCGCGAGGAGCGGCCCCGCGGTTTCGTCGGGTCATCATGATGGTGATCGACGGTGCGCCGTATGCGGTATGAGAAATCATGATGAAGATAAGTGCCGTTTTAAAGGCTACCGTTGCCAAAAGTGCGGTGTTCGCGGTCATCTTAAGAAGGTGTGTAGCAATAGTAAGAATCCTTCGCGTGTGAATAATATTGCTTGTGAAGAAAGCGTCGACGGGGGAGTCGACCCCTGCAGCACGTGCGAAGAATGTTATAACTATAATTTAAGGTATGTGACCAACGATCCTATTAAGTTAGAAGTGTTGATAGGAACCCAACCACTTCAAATGGAGCTTGACTCGGGCTCGGGCAAAAGTGTTATTTCCGAAAAATTGTATTTGGAATTGTTTTCATATATTAAACTAAGTAGATGTGCTGTTACAATGTGTTTATACAACGGCCATAAGATTTTACCGCTAGGTTATTTCTCTGCCGCCTTATCATTTGAGAATCAAACAAAAACTTTGCCTATATATGTTGTTCAAAATGGAGGCCCACCATTACTAGGACGAGATTTTATGTGCACTTTTAATCTTTGTCTCGGTACAAGTTTAAACAGTATTAGTGATGACGGTGAGGTTGGTTCAATATTAAAGGCTTTCCCGGAATTATGGCGAGATGAGCTGGGCACTTTTAATAAATTTAAAGTCGAGTTACAATTAAAAGAAACGTCAATACCTAAGTTTTTTAAGCCGCGACCCATACCCTTTGCCCTTAAAGACCGAGTAGAAAAGGAACTAGATAGGCTTGTAGACCTCGGAATATTAGTTCCGGTAAATCACTCTCGATACGCTACCCCAATAGTTCCCGTTCTGAAAGAAAATGGAAAAGTCAGAATAGCTGGCGATTATTCGGTCACTTTGAATAACGACTTAGTGATCGATAAATACCCGTTGCCTAGAATAGAAGAAGTTTTTGCTAAAATTGGTGGTGGAGAGCATTACAGTAAAATAGATTTAAAAAACGCCTATAACCAGTTTGTACTTAGTGACGCGTCCCAAGATCTTACAACTATCAACACGTCTAAGGGTTTGTTTAAATACACTCGATTAGTGTACGGGTTAGCGAACGCGCCAGCTATCTTCCAAAAATCTATGGAAACATTACTTTCGGGAATAAATGGCGTTACTTGTTGGCTCGACGACATTTGCGTTACCGGGCCTACAAAACAAATACATTTGCAACGATTGCGCCAAGTACTAGGTAGGTTAAATGACGCCGGTTTGCGTCTGCAACAAGAAAAATGCGAGTTTTTCAAAGCGAGCGTTACCTATCTTGGTTATGTAATTAGCAAAGGCGGGTTGCAAACGTGTCCAGAAAAGGTCAAGGCTATAACCGATGCGCCAGAGCCTACGAACGTTACCGAGGTTAAACGATTTATAGGTATCGTAAACTACTATAGGAATTTTATTCCTAACGCTTCGTCGATCCTGAGTCCCTTAAACGAGCTGCTGCGGGGAGGCGCCGAGTGGGAGTGGGGCCCGCGGCAGGTCGCCGCCGTGCGCCGCGTGAAGGCCGAGCTGGCGGGCGCGCGGCTGCTGGCGCACTACGAGCCGGGCGCGCGGCTCGTGCTGGCCGTCGACGCCGGCCCGCAGGGGCTAGGCGCCGTGCTCGCCACCAGAGACGAGGACGGCCGAGAGCGGCCGCTGGCGTTCGCGTCGAGGTCTCTGACTGCCAGCGAGCGTAATTATAGCCAAATACACAAGGAGGCAACGGCTATCATTTTTGGGGTGAAACATTTTCACCAATACCTATATGGTTGCAGCGAACCGTTCATACTGAAAACCGATCACAGACCACTGGTTTCGATTTTTAATAAAAAGCATGGCATTTCAATAACATCAGCATTACGCCTACAAAGATACGCTATAATCTTGTCAGCGTATAATTATGTCGTTCAATACACTTCGAGTGAGAATAACGTAGTGGCTGATTTTTTCTCTCGTGCTCCTATTATAAGTACAAATGGTAGTGATCGTGAGTATGACACGTATGCCTCACTTAATTTTTTAAGTTCTTTGTCACCGGCAGTCAATTCGAATGATGTCAAACGAGCTGTAGGAAACGATAAGGTTTTGAAAACCGTTTTAAAGTATATGAAAAATGGCTGGCCACGAAAAATTAATTGTAAGGCCATATTACCATATTTTCAATGCAAAACGGACCTGCAGTTTGAAAACGACTGTTTGTTTAGAGGACACAGAGTCGTTATTCCGATGACCTTAAGGAAGAGTATGTTAGGCGAGTTACATTCCACCCATCTTGGAATAACTAAGAGTAAAAGTAATGCGCGCGCACGCATGTGGTGGCCCGGCATCGATCGGGACATCGAGGAGTGGATCGGCTCGTGCCGTGCGTGTACAAGCCTGCGCGCGGCGCCGGCGCGCGCGCCCCCCGCGCCCTGGCCGCGCCCGCCTGCGCCGTGGCACCGCGTCCATGTGGATTACATGTCTATAGGGCAAAGGGTGTATTTAGTGGTAATAGACGCGTTTAGTAAATGGTTAGATTGTATTTACATGGATAAAGGTACTACCACTGAAGCATTGATATGTAAATTAAAACCATTATTTTCCACGTTTGGAATTCCTTCTGTATTGGTATCCGATAATGACCCTAAAATCAATTCTTCAGAGTTAAAAACCTTTTGCGCCAGCCATGGAATAAAGTACATAACCTCACCGATCTATCACCCGGCGAGCAATGGGCAGGCGGAGAATTCTGTTCGTATGTGTAAAAAAATGCTAAAATGTATATTAATGGAAAATTTGACCCTTAATGTGATACATGAGAAATTGTTATGGTACCTGTTTAATTATAGGAACTCCGTGCACTGTACCACGGGCGAAACCCCAGCGAAACTGATGTTCGGGAGAAACCTAAGGTCTCGCATAGATTTAATTCGTCAAACTGATAACAGCATCGATGAAAATAAAAGCCCAATAATTAAAAAACATTTCGAAAAAGGAGACTGCGTTTGGGTTCGCTGGTACAGCTCTCGGAAAGAATCCTGGGTTTTAGGTACAGTGGTAGACAAAATTGGGAATAGAATGTATAAAATTTCAGTACAAGGACTCAATACAAATTGTATCCGACATGTCGACCAACTGTATAAATATAAAGGTCCACCTTTAGAGGCGAACCATTCCTTTTCAACCCCATTAACCGGCCATCAACTCATTGGATCGCCAGACCTGGTTGCGAATCAGTCGGCTAATATTGAATCAACTGCTGGTGGGCCGGTGTTTGAGGTGGAAGAGGAAGGGATGGACAACCCGTCTGCTGAAAGTCAAACGAATGAAATTGATGAATGGGATGATTGTGACAGCGACGGGGGCATTGAGCAGTGTGAGCGAAGTCCGAACGTCCAGGTACCTACTACTAGCGAGGCGTTATTATCTCCGCCGCGCCCGGCCGATCAGCCGAGCGCACAGCTATCTGGTACGGAAGGGACCTCGCTGGCAGGCCGTTTGCGCCCCAGGAGGAAGGTTAACTATAAGATTACGTAATGTTTGTATGCTTACTTATTGTTTGTTTTTGTGTGTTGTCTCCAGGTATCAAAACTAGTTGTGGAGGGATGAGATGTATGCGTTTACGCACACATAGACATGCGCGCTGCGCCGCGCGATCAGGTGGTGGGTTTTAGCAATAAACGGGCATTCACGAGTACGAGTTGTTTTACTTCAGTATCCTACCTTTAGCCCGAAATATGTAAGGCCAAATGTATCGTTTCCAAACTATTTCATTTGCCAACCCGCTTTTTTGTCTGTAACTGTAAATTTTTCCGGATGTATTTCAGTACCATCGTGTAGAACCCTAGGTTAGGTTAGGTTAGTTTTAATAAAAACCCTGAAATATTTACAGAAATAAAAGCGGGCTAACAAATGAAACGGTTGGGAAACGATACATTCGGCCAAATATATTACTGCTAAAAGGCAGAGAACCATAAATATGACTATGAAGTAGGTTTAGTTTGCTAGTTCTTCAGCAGGCCCGGAGGGCCAAAACGCTCAGAAATAGGAGCTCCGTGAAAGCGGAGCTTCATCGGAACTGTTACATGTGATTTTGAAATCGAAATCATTGGTCAGTTGGCGTCGTGTTACCTATTGTGTGAAAATGTAAAAAGGTAACTAAGTGCGATTTTAGACATCTCGCTACTAAACCGCAAACTTGGAGAAACATTATGCTCGTAATAAGAACATACAATACTTAATTACTGGTCAGTATGGCACCTATATACATAGATAGTATTACCCTGACATACTCAATCAGTTCTATTATAAATCGTTATTTAGAACCACTTAGCTCACCTAACCACATTGACCGCCAAAGTCCTCAAATTCCATACAAAACGGAGCCTCAAAGCCTTGGCTCTTAGCGTTAAACGTATCGACTATACCCTCGTCGGTTCGACAGCCATTGTTGGCGTCATCTATCATCAGTTATCGCTTCCGAAGAGGAATATTCTGGACTTCGAGCTCTGGTCCGTAGGGATTAATCATGCCAAAGCTAAAGTCTGCCATAATACCGAAGACCAGTTTACTGCAATGTAGGTACTTAGTCAAAGCATTTTATGCTCTGTTGGTAACCACATTGAATTCAAAATGCTTATACTAGGTACTACTATGCAGTTGTTAGCCTCTTTGGTATATACAGGATGTCTGCAGGGTCGTGATACTAACTTATTTTCCCAACTCAGTTAATGGTTGACATTCTATTAGTTAGTGGTTTTTGAAACAATTAAAGTTTAGCATTTTTAAAATAATATTATGTTTCCCTATTTTTTACCAAAATTACGGTCATCGATCATTTTCATGTTAAAAATTTAAAACCTATTTGAAAATCGAATCAGGGCCTCTATTCCCGACGATAAAAAACATATTGTCTTAGATCTGTTATTGTATTGTTTTGACGTCAGTCGCTGTTACTGTCACGTAAATAAGAGCTGTCAAAGCGGTGACAATTCGATAGCAGATCAAACACGATATGGTTTTTACCGTCGGGAATAGAGGCCCAGACGAGGAAGAAATTGAGTATGTACGGTGGCCATGATTCCAAATAAAATGAATTCATTCAATGTTTATTTGAATAAAATCAATTTTCTCTTAACGCTTTTATAGTAGTTTATGCAACAGTTGTATAAGAGAGGTCAAAAAGACGAGTGGCGTGTGTTACGATGTGTGCACATCGTCAAGGCAGTCGCCACGAGTGTTTTTTGACTTAGTTAAATCATAGAATACTTATTCCACCACTAGATTTCAAATAAATAAATAAATAGATTAAACGCGATATTTACTCGACAGTAATATAGGTACGACAGTAGTACGGTAGGTAGGGAAGTAGAGAAGAAGAGGATAGACGCCCTAGAGATGTGGTGCTGGAGAAGAATGCTCGGAGTATCATGGATTGAATTCCGTACCAACGAGTCTATACTTCGAGAACTCGGTATCAAGCAGCGTTTATCGTCTTTGGTACAGTCTCGCATCCTCACCTTTTTTGGCCACGTATGCCGCCGAGGAGAGGTGGCTATTGAGCGACTTGTGGTCCAGGGAAAGGTTGAGAGTACCAGGCCACGAGGAAGATCGCCTATGAGGTGGACTGACCAGATAAAAGCGGCAGTGAATGGCTCATTATCACTGCATGAATGCACGAGGAAGGCGGCTATCAGAGAAGAGTGGCGGCGTGTTGTGAAGCTTGCCACCAACACCTGAAGTGATGACCACGACCACTCTGTCAAGAGTGATACCGACAAAGAAGAAGAATATAGGTACCTAACTAATACGAACGAAGCACAGAAAACAACAAACGAGAGGGAAACATGAAAAAAACAAAATGGGCCTTTGGTCCACTTTTTTTATATTTAAAAAAGTTTTTTTTATGTTATGTCAAAATTTTAAACATAATCTTTGAATTCTTTGATTTTGAAAAATGAATTTTGTTTTAAAGTTTGTGCTTACCACTTAAAACTTTATAGGTTTAGGAAGCTTTGGCAGCTAGGCGTGTCGTTTTGGCTCGAAAAAGCACAAGTACTGTTATGGGGTGGACTACACAGACTTTTCTCCGGATTATTCTGCGGACATATTTGCATGTTCTTATATTAGTGTTCGTGACTATATAAATAACAGATAAAAGTACAGGAGTAGGAAAAATCTATTACGTTATGTTCTTAATGGTGCAGTGAGTTTCAGTTTACTTTGTTGCTGCACGACCCCGCAGTCAACCTGTCTTTATTAATTTAATTACAATGTAAGTTTACAGCGTAGAATAACACCAAAGCTCTTACACGATATATTACGGTAAAGGTGATCGATACCACTTATTTCATCTGAGCCGATACATTTTGCCCAAAATGTGAGTGGAATAAATATTTTTTAGTTCCTTCTTTTGTTACCGAAAGATTCGTTTTTGGTAACAAAATGGATGTGTCCATAAAAACATATTGGGACACAGTAGGATATTATCTGATTAGTTATTGCATAGTTATACTTCGCCATATTTTTTTAAATAAGTAAAAATATTGTAAAAACCTTTTTTGAAAAGGTTTTCCCTTTTTTTAAATAAATATAGTTAAAGCATTACCTAGTCATTATACTGAAAGTTTTATTATTTTAATACTATGTATTTGAATTGTGTATTTTCAGAAGAAACTAAAGTACTTTTAATTATCACTCTTTTCAACCGGCTGCAGAGTCCCATGAAGAGGACTAGCTTAATTCTAGCAAACGTTCTTGTATTTTACTCCCTGAGAAATGTCTAACTCCGTACAACCAGATAAAAAGCTTAATCCCTTACACAATGTTCCTACAGAATCTTACCAAAAGCCTGATTGATGGTATTTAGCAACAAATTGTGGTTATACTTACACGAGAGAACGCGGAAAAAGGCGCCCATCCATCTTCGTACGCCGATGTTCGGGATTTGTTAATAGGCTCAGTCTAAAGATGGGACGTGGGAGTCATTATGGATGGGAATGTTATAAAGCATATTTTTATAATGCCTTTGTGTTCGGGATGAAAAGCATAACAAAAGCATAGTAACAAAAATAAAGCAAGATTTAGTCCCGTGGCGTTACTTTGTTTATTATATGACTGGTAACATTTATTTATTTTTTAACTTCTATTGTAGCATTTCGCCAGTGAGCGTAAGCGATGTAAAGTTGAATAGTAATATTTGTCATGTCTTTGTACCATATTTTGGCCTGATACTCATAAAAACTTTGCCTTATCCACAGAAATATTTTGCATAAAACTGGCGAGTCATAAGGTCATAACACTGGTTACTTGAAATTCCATTCAATTGTGACTCTGCCGACGATACAAGAAATATCTTCGCTCGCTCTCGTAAAAGGGTTGCTAATGCTATGCTCGGGTCAGTTTGTGAACGACGTC
Source organism: Acleris sparsana (assembly GCA_923062465.1). NCBI lineage: Eukaryota > Metazoa > Arthropoda > Insecta > Lepidoptera > Tortricidae > Acleris > Acleris sparsana. The sequence goes on along the minus strand of OV281307.1, from coordinate 8,558,236 downwards.
CACTGCTTAAATAAACACCAGTGTTATTTTCTGGTTTTCTTAAGATACATTAAGCTGTAATTTTAACGATTGGGTGTTGGGAGGGTTAACATAACTGTAAAGTGCTAGGTTGTTTGATATTCTAGTCAGAGGTCAGAACTCCACTGAAAATTAAGTCCGCCATTATAATTGCCCCCTGTGTCCCTGGATAAAGTTGACAAACGAATAGGGATCATAGAGCAGCTAAAAAGCTTTGGATCATTTTAATCTGAATTTTTGTAATTTTCCCTTATGTCCATGTCACGAGTAATCATTAATTTCGGTGGTATCTTACGTTATTAGAATCATTACTAATCAGTAAAGTTTTTAAACCTATTTCCCTTTTTTTGTTCAGGTTTTTTTCAGGAATAACATTATGTTGTTTTTTCCATACAAAGTGAAAAGCAAATACTGGGACCCCTAGTATGGAGAAACAAAGTTCGTGGCATGGACATAAGGGAAAATTACAAGAATTCAGATAAAAATTATCAATATCTCCGAAACTAGTAGAAATCGCTGAACATACATAGAAGATGAATCGTAAGCTTTAATTCTCTGCTCTATCATCCCGAATCGTTTGTCAACTTTACCTATGGACACCTAGTATAGATGATAGACGAATAAGTAAAATGTTAGTATCCCTTCAAACAAAACAATTACTTTAAAAATATCGTCTTTTGAGAGGAAAAACTCACTAAGTAATGATTAAGTTATATGTACTTAGGGCCGAGGCCTCACTCTGCTTCAAGCTGAGCTGGCAAGCCTTTTCGGCTTGGGTAGTGTTTTTTTTTGTTTCTTTGTTGTGTAGTTCATAGTTTTAGCTCTTTGCTTAATTTATTTAATTATAATTACGATAGAATAATTTATTTCACACTTACAACACATTTAAATCAAAAGATAAGTGAAATAACACATTGAAAATGGCGCTTTAAAGGGCCCTTAATCAGTATTGTCTGCAGCAAGCCGCGGCGCTGGTTTTCAGAGGGTAACTGACTTAAAAACTAACTTGAATATAATTGTATTCCTTATATTATAGGGGACGGTCATGGTTCCGGAGGGGCAGGGGGTGCTATGAATCCCCAACTACGGTAGGCCGCTAACCCCAAAAAATATTCGTAAGGTAGCTGGTGGCAACTGGAGAAGAAGAGCTGAAGACCGAGCTCAGTGGCGTGCTATTGAAGAGGCCTATGTCCAGCAGTGAACTGATGTAGGCTGATGGTGATGATGATGATGATATTATAGCCAAATAAATGTTTCTTACTTTCTTTCTTTCCTCTTAAAAGACAAAATATCCTTACATTTTCAATTAATCCCATATCGAATAGGTAAGTCCTACGCCGCCCGTCTGTGAGTACGTTACCGCTTAACTCAGAAAATAATGACTGGAAGATGTAGTTTTCATGGATGCAAAAGATCAAGCATAATAATTCATGGGTTTTTTCCTCGTCTGAAGCCAGATCGGGTCACTAGTACCTCTTCTCTACATAAAATACATAACTAAGTATTTACGCTGATAAAAAATAATCCATCTCCAAAAACACTTATCACTTCGTCTAGACCCAATCACTTACGTCGTAATCACGCCCTAACCTCACGTAATAGGCAATCTATCTGGTAACAAGTAGCCGGAACAGGTTTGGACAATATTCACGATTTATTGATAACACTGACCGGACGACATCTCGCGTAACTAGGGTATAAGCTCCTGTCGATAAAAATACTGCATCAAATTGATTGGTTTGAGCTACGCAATATGGATGCTATGTCTCGGGATCTTTTTTATGGTATAGAGAAGTACACAGGCAGACAGCACGCATAGTACTTAAGTGGGTACTGAGATCTATAGTAATTTGCAAAATACTGCAATTGCGTTGCTAACCCTAAGAACTAAGATGGAATATATGTATGCTAGAAATTTCATCGGTTATCTTATGCCCACACTGGATAGGATAAATGATTAGACGGACGTAGTGATCCAGATGGGCCCCGCCCGTTAGTTCCGGTTTACGAATTAATTCCAATTTTGGTTTTCATACTTTGACTCAACTGAGATTGGCTGCGCAGTGTTGGTGTAACTAACCTATAAGTTTTGCGGTGAACAAGTGGTTGCTTCATTTATAAACAAAAAAAACATTATATTATTTCTCCGTACACTAGGTATAAAAAAACTGAATGCTGACTGTTACTAATCAATTAGAAAATGAATAACGCAGAAATATATTAATTATTATTTTATCATATCGATAGTATCCACATCACTAATTTGTAAAACGCGGGAGCAGGTAATAATGATTTATCCCGCTCCTACACATCTCTACCTTTCAATATTCAATAAGCTATTATATCGATCGATAATGATCTCTGTAAAATATTTAACGGAGAACTTAGTGACCGTAAGATAATATGACAAAAGGTTTACTATTATTTATTACACTACTACAATATTCGTAAAGGTTCAACAAATGTCGTATCGAAATGAATCGAACCAAAAAAATGCATTCCGGTTTTAACACAGTTAAGTATTTTTTCAGGGTTTCGTAAACAAGGGTGTCAACGGGACCCTATTACGAAGCCTTCGCTGTCGGTCTGTTAGTCAGCGGGCTGTATCTCATGAACAGTAATAAATAGATGATTAAAGTTTTCACAGAGAGTGTATTTCTATTTCCACTATAATAACATAATACTTAACCAGATTTTTACTATTTTTATTTAAATGGGAACGTATTTTTTCCTCGATCCTAATTATAGGGATGATTGGTGTTCAAGTCTGAAAAGAAACAGTATTTTTAAATAGGTAAAATCAAAGTATATATTTAGTAAATTAACCACATGAGAGCTCTTTAACACGTCGGTAATATCTAGTGAATCTACTAGAGCGCTTCGGACAAGACTATCATTGCGGAGAATAAACGCCGCTGGAAATTATCCGTGGGATTTCTTGCATACAGTTATTTCATCTCACGAAAGCGGTTTTTCCATACTTGTGTGCGTAGATGCACGTGCACATTGTCTCGGAGTGCGTGCTGTCGCCGCTAAGCCACGCTGTAGTGTGCGTGTCTATACGTGGTACAACTACAAGCATGACCCACCCGCTTTTGTGAAATAAAACAATTACTATTTAAGAGAAATCAACGGAAATGGTGTTTGCCTGTATATATATAACTTTCACTTCGGCGCATTTTCTTCAGCCATTTGTTTTCGTTAAATGCATGTCAGGTTACTCCACTATTCGTTCGTATGGCCTCAGTTTCGCAGACGCCTCAGTGTGCTACGCTATAAGGACTTATTTCTAGTTATGAATACCTAAACCAAATATTCCAGTTCAGGCGTCTAAGAAATATTTGTTCTTTAATTACTTCTGCTTTAAATAAGTACATACTTATTTCTTTTGTTTATTCTTATACTTAATCAGGAACGAGGAGATACGTAGACGAACTAAAGTAACCGACATAGCCAATCGGGTTAGCAGGCTGAAGTGGCAATGGGCAGGCCACACTGCTCGAAGGACTCAATATGGCCGCTGAGGCAGTAGAGTTCTCGAGTGGAGACCACGTACCGGCAAGCGCAGCGTAGGGCGACCCCCGCGAGATGGACGGACGATTTGGTCAAGTCCGCGGGGACCAGCTGGATGCAGGCCGCTTCCAACCGGGTGAGGTGGAAATCTTTAGGAGAGGCCTATGTTCAGCAGTAGACGACCTATGGCTGAAATGATGATGATACTTATACTATAGTAATACAGTTATTTTAAATAGAAATCAATGGACATATATAGATTAAATAAATAGAAAATGATAGAAAGCACTTTACTGGTAAACATATTAATTACATACATTTAAGATCTCAGCAAATTTATTAGTACGTCAAAGTTAACGTTTAAGAGTCCAGGCTTTTAAAAACACATTACTCGTAAGTCGTTACTCGAATTAAGTTAATCTAAAAAGTCTTTTTAAATGATCTCAGATTAAAAAATGCCATTTTGGAACTTTAAGTGACTTTTAAGTAACTGAAACGAAGTCGTTATAGGTATTTGAGTCAGTAAAAAACTTAAGTCCTACTAAAACTTATGTAAAAAATATATCGTTGGTAATTAAGTTAGTAAAGTAATGTTTTTTTTATTCCGTTAAACAAAAGTGTCTTGTTTAAAAAAAAGAACTTTTAACGGCGATTTGACTATTATATTTTATCTTGTTAAAAGAGTAAATGCGATCACAAAAAGTATTATCAAGTGTTTGAAAAACAGTAAAGTACAAAACATTTATGGTTACTCATTGAACATTACTATTTAATTGTTTTACATTATTTACAATGCTATTAACATTTCAATTTACTGTCATGATAGTAAAATTTGGTTGCAAGCTTTGAAAAACTATTTGTGGACCGCAACCATATTTTTTTGATATCAGGGACAATGTCAGACTAATTGACCTAGTCCCAAACTAAGCTCTAGGCTTGTACTATGGGTACTAGACGAGGATATAAATACATATATAGATAAATATATCCTTAAATACATAGAAAACATCCATGACTCATAAGCAAATATTCGCGCTCATCACACAAATATCTGCCCTTACTGGGATTTGAAACCAGGACTTCTAGCTTCGTTGGCAGGGTCACTACCAACTAGGCCATCGCGTCCTCAAATTAGCGTTTCGAACGTTAATTCGGTTTTGCATACTGTTCCTTTCAATTAAACTATACAAAACAGTCATTTGCACTAAACCACGCAACGACCGGAGCTCTTACATTATTGTTCACGCTTGCACTTCGGTGCATTTACAACTTGGCTTGAAGAAACTAATTTAAGTCGCAATTTCATGGACCTTTATTCTTCGGTAAAACCATAATTGCCTTTGACATGCTGTCATATTATTGTTATTCGGCCGGCACTGTCAAGTGAATAGGAGCGAAAATAACGTTGGCAGTACGATAATATATCAAAGGTAATATGAATTATACCGATAATGCATTAGTTAGTTGGAGTTAATTGTATATTTTTATCATTTTTTCTCAAGTTTTTGCCAATGATTCTTATTTTACCGGAGATAAGGGTTATTCATTTAAGTTTATCAACAATCAATATAGGCCCGTATGAAATTTAAATTAAGAATGAAGTGTCCATTACTGGTGCCTATCAGCTGAAAGTGTCCATCAATGGTGCCGTCACCCTACTTAATTGGATAAAACTACTAGTTTACACTGAACAGAGACCTCACTATTTATTCCCCTAATTCCAAAATACTTGTCAGATCCTGCTCATGTTCAATTCTGATTAATGTATTTGTGTTAATTATACTCCTATTAAATTTCATAAAAATCGGATCATTAATACTCAAGTTATTGTCGAACAAACATCTAAACATACAAATGCTATCTCAGTTGACAGACAGTTCGCTCGGTCGATAATTGGTTTAACTAGTAGCTCACGTCCCCCCTCCCTCCCCCCTTCGGCAGGTTAACTACCAGCTAGTAGGGAGTGCAATTACAGGCCAAGTTTGAAAACCGGTAAATTACCGACTTCGGTCCGGCAAAACCGGTAAACCGGTAAATTACCGGTTTTTGTGGTTTTTAAATAAAAGCCATTAAAATTATTGAAAATCGTTTATTTAAGTTTAAAAAGTCATTTAAAAATAATGATGACAACTTGAAGTAATAATTGGAAACTTTGATCTAAGAAAATAGTAGATTGTTCAACAAGGGACTAAAACAAGCCATAATGACACGAGATGTTTAGCCACGCGAGCGAGCTTGCGAGCGAGGGTGGCTGTAGTTCGAGTGTCATTATGGTTGTTTAGTCTCGCGTTAAACACTCTACTTTTCACTTTGAATGCGAGGATAAAAACGACGTTCTAAACAATATTACAACATTTATTATAAAAAAGTTTCTAACAATTAAAACTAACCATTAGGTATCTTATTATTACTATCGTTAATCGAACATTAATGATGTTATTTGTTTCCCACATTTCCAATCAATAAAAGTTTGGTACGTTTTTGAATAAATGCCACTAGATTTTGGCGGCAAAAGATTTCGTATCACCTCTTTTGCTTTATTCTCCATTCTGGAGTTAGGCGTTAATTCTTCTTCACTGGATGATGATGACATTTCTGGTCCGAAATTTCTAAAGTTGCAAAATTAATTGGTGAAATTTTTTAACAACGTACGCTCAATACAAGTTATGAACATCTATTCAAAATACAAATAGGAAAAAAAAGTTTCGCGGTTTTTTTGTAAAGTGATGTTTTAAATGCTTGCATATTTAGCCAACAGATTCAAACTTGGAAAACATTTTAAAAGTAATTGGACCACGCATAATAAAAGAGTTCGGCCTTAATATGATTAAATAGATTCATATTCGTAATAATTAATCGTGTTTCACGAAATTAAATCCTTTTTTTTTATATATTTGCACAGTTGTCATTTTGAGGTTATTTCGACACCCAAAAATATGGTCCATACACAATCACTGAAAATGGTGATAATCCTCCATTCACAAACACCGTGATTGGTTGTTTAGGGGTTTCCAAAGTAAATTAAAAAAAATATACTTTAATCCCTAGAGATTAGGAGCTTTAGTCCCGATTCGCAGAGATTTAAGTAGCATTTTAAGAGCATGAGAAGTGAAAAAAATCAGTCAGTCTTAAAATTAAACTAATCATTTTAATCATTAATAGTCATTTAGCAGGTAGCAAACTAAAACAATAGGCTTACATGTTTACCCTTAGGTTGAAAGGGAAGGAATGGTAAAATAAAGAAACAGTAAACAAATAGTAATAAGGTACCTCTTCGGCTGGCTCTGGAATACGTAGCGTTACTTGCTTGCTTCGTAATAGTAACATAGGTTTACAAATAATTATCAGTTTTATTCATAATTTAAAAGTCAATTTCAATCAAATACATTTTTAAGGAGTGTCTGAAAGTATATTGCACTTAAAATCATATTATATCGCGTTTATTTTTAGTTTTTCACGGTTTGGTAAATTACCGGTAATAGCTTTAAATTACCGGTATTTTACCGGCTCTAAAAAGGGCCGGTAAACCGGTTTACCGGTTTGCATTCCCTACCAGCTAGCCTCTATTCCATTCACGACTATTTCAACTCGAACCTTCTAATTGACAACAGGATATTTATCAAAGGGTGTTATGAAAAAGTAATGCTTACACAGCCTTAACAAGGTAATGGTTCGACAAAAAAAATGGCGTATAAGTGGTGCCATGTCCTATTTATTATTTTTGTATTTTTTGTTTATTAGTATTTATGTTTTATCGTAATGTAATTTCGTTTTTTATGCATGTTATCAATTAAATGCAAAGGCATGTCTTAATGGATTGATATTGATACCGTTTTATAAGATTGAACTTAATACTTACTCTGTTTGTTTGTATAGGATAAAAATATATGTTTATACCTAATCAATGCTTAAGGAAAATTAAATAACTTTGTTCAGTCCAAGTTTCGCGAATGTTCCACCAAGATAGCACGACCCATTACACCGGGCCGAACTTGTGCTAGTCTTGATCCTGGAGAGAAATACCACAGTGTAAATCTCCATGGCAGCGAAACAACACTGATTTGGGGTACGGTGGTTTATGAATGGTCATTTCAAAAAATATTTGGATTCTGGCCTCGTTTCTTTTTACTATTTTTAAACATACGTACGTGTCGGATTTATTAAAAATATTTACTGAAGAATAGAAACATTAGTCATAAATTATAAAAATATGTTTTTTTTTTCTCTGTAAATCTAGAGCCAATGAATGTAAATAAAAATAATAAGAACTAAGCTAACAATTAAATAAGATTAAAATAGAGGGCTCCCGTGGCAAAGTAACACAGATGCTGGAAGCATTTCTAAGTTGTGAAGCAATGCTTAGGCGACATTAAGTTTATTTTTCTATAATTATCAAATATGTAAATAAAAAAGCAATTAATTGACGCAGGACAGCCAAAGAATACGTAGTAGGTATCGAGCTCGCTGATTAATATATTGCTAACGAACACACATATGCCAAGCTTCCTCCTACTTGTCCTTTTATAAATAAGTTACTCAGGTCCATGGGTTGCTTTATGTAATGCCTTAAAACGAACTTATCCTTACTGTTACGTTTGTACACTATGGCACATCACAGGTATAATTTCTCAGGTTGTCTAACCTCTAATAATGCTTGAGGTAATTGGAGTTCCCGCAGTCGGAATTGGAACTTTAAGTTGAGTAGACATTAGTGGTGAAGCGACGCGGAACAAGACCGCTTTGACTAGTAGATACTTGAAGTACAAGTACATACCTACTTAGTATTTTTAACCCGTGACACGAAACGAGTCTAATAATGCAGCTTTAAAACCGACTAGGGTAAAGTCACCAGTGGTCGGCCAGAGACCAGTAGTCGACCTTATATGAGTGCGAAGAGTGGGAAATATATCTTTCGTACTCTTCCCACTCATACAAAGTATAGGCAGAGGCCGACTACAGGTCTCTGGCTGACCACTGGTTACTTTACCCTACTGCTTGGATTATGTCGTCAATATAATGTTAATTTTTATGTATAGTTTTTTATTTCGCCTATTTCAAGGTTAGATTGGAGGCAAACTTTGCTAAATGTGTCATTAAAACAGAGTGAAATAAAGAGTAATTTTGGGTAAGTAAACTTTTTTGAAGGGGTGTTGAAGTTCGGTCTTTTAATCAATAATCTACAGAAAAAAGAAACACAGTTGTTCTAAAATATATATTTTTAAGTTGGTTATGACACTTCTCTGAACTTTACTGTACGCGATACCTTAGCCTAAATGATAATTTAAAAAAAATGGATTATGACAGCACTTTGTTTGTTGTCAAAATTGTCAAACGAATAAGTAATTATGCTTTATCATAAGCAGCGTTTGCAGCACTAATATTTGATGTAGCCATTATAAAGGATGACGGTGATGCAAACAACTTCGGAATCCAAAAACTAATGCGGAGGGGGTCGGGGATAGTTAGCATCGTCGTTTTTAATTATCATTTAGGCTAAGGTAACGCGTATAGTGCCGTAAAGCTTGAAGAACTGTCATAAAGGACTTAAATTTTTTTGAACAACTGTAATGAGTAGTAGTGTATGGATTGGAAGACCAAACACTATCAGAAAAAAATATTAAATACACTTGTTCAAAAAACGTTACTTACCCAGTTCAAATAAAACCACTTCAAAACTAAAATCAGTAACACAACAAAAGCAAAAGTTAAAATCAACTTCCTTTTATACCAAAATACATGAAAATTAACTTATCTTGATTAACGTGTGCTGATGCGTGGCCGCTGCGAAACCTCAAACGACTGACCGCAAATGAGCGAGAGGCCACTACATTGCTGTGGCTGTAAGACGGCAATAGATAGCACTTGTACGGTCACGGACTTTAATTGATGTACCACTATAGAACTTTGTCGTATAAAACCTACGATTAATTCCCATGTTATTTCTATCTCGTCACTTGACGCTGTCATTATGATACGGTTCCATTGTGGCATACTGTACTAGAAACTTAACTTAACTTGTATTTAATCTGTGCTATAGTAATGGATGCAATCCGTTCTACCCACAGGGTACTAGTTTCCTTCCGTTCCCCTTCTCCCTGTCTGAGTATCTGTCTATGTATGTTGCACAGTAGATTCTAAACCAACAATATTTTTTTCACGCCACTGCTCGGAAATGTGGCGAAAGATGGTCTGTTCTTGGTCCCCAAACCAATCGATAGTTGTACATTGAATGAGCAGGCTTACTATGAATTTAAACAGACCAACTATGTTAACATTGTTGGTCTGTTCCATTGACCAATAACATCGGTCCGCTGATCACTAATTCGACCAATCAGAACACACTTTGTGCTGCATATGAAATTAAATTGGCCAATGAGAAGTCGTTTTATTTTTTTAATAATATTCATCCCTTCACGGATAGGCAAAGGAATCAGATTCCATACAGCCATATATGTCTGCTTTTAATTATCTGAAATAAAGTTTTTGTCACGGTGAGAGTCGTCAGTTTAAAAATGTATTATAAGATTATTTTTTTATTTCCTCGCAGTAGTCGTGAAAAGCACTGTGTTAAGCCTCGGCCGAAAGTGCAATAGATGGACTCGTACTTTCGAGCTAACTCGTCTATCTATTGCTTACTTTCTAACCTCTACAACAATGACTATATACTGTTTTTTTAAAGAGAGCTATGTAAATAATAAATAATTTGGCTCTATACAATGGTATTGAACCCTTCGTGTGCGAGCCCGACTCGCCTTTGGCCCGTTTTTTCACAATAGACTAATAAAGTTCACATTCGTACGTTTCCTTTAATAACGTAGATTATAGAATAGAAAAGTATAGAAATACTTTATTTAAAACACACCCAAATAACAAAAAAAACAGGTGACAAACAGAACAAACCATTTAACGGAGGCCATTTGCAACGTCAAAAGATGGAGGATATGTAATTTGTTTTAGTTTTGTATTTTTGTGTATTTAGGTGTTCAAAGTTCTTTTCTGTTAGTGATTTGTACTTTTTATGCCTTTGTGTTGCACAGTGATAGAAGACTTGGACTTATTTCGTGTATCTGGCATCTTACTTCTCGTTTCAAGTGGACTCGCAGTGGTACAGAGGTTAAAACTATCTTGACCTCTGGCCTACATATCACCGTACAACGTTACCCCCAATCTTCCTAGAGAAGATTTTATTGTGTTTTATTGCTATATTGATTTATACTTATATATACTTGACACTGGCAAAATCACTTCATTGTGGAAACGCCATATCCCTGCGGCAGTAGCTGTTGAAGTCGCCGCGGGGCTAAGAAAAAAAACCCTTTAACATAGCTTTGAAAAACCGTTAATTATACCGTTTAATTTCCTATATCTTCAAAAATTTGATAATAATACAAGATACAAAGGTATTCCATTTCTAATTTTCATTTAAGACGAAATTGTTTTTAAAGCAACGGTGATTCATTCTAATCTGGAAAAAAAATGCGACGCCATAACAGAAGCCAATTTTCTCCTCCAGACGTCAGTCCAAGCTATTTAAAAACTCTATTTAGTTTCCCGCAGTTTATTGCCTCCTGCGCATTTATCTAGAATTGAAATCCTAAATGGCCCCGTGAGCTCACTAGACCACATAAAGGGCTACTGTTATTGGATAGCCGACTATAGAAAGATTTTTTAATCTTAGCTTTCATCTAAAACGTGGTAAAAAAGGCAACCTAAGTTTGTTTAGATAATGGTAGAACACGTTGAATACTCAACTCAACTTAATAAAAAAAATAATGGGCTAAAATATAAAATTAAGCCAATATGTACTTATTCTTAAACCCCAAAGCAAAAGAGAAGCAAGAGGGATATTATAATTTTATTTGAATTTCTGTGTATCTGTGTCTCTTTGTGGCTAGGTAGCTTCCAAACTGATAGATCAATTCAGACGCTGTTTTTAAAAGAAAGGTAGTCGCTAGATTTCATGAAAATCAGGAGTGCCGTTTATGAGATATCGGGTCTGAAACTAAAGTTGTCATAACATCGGTGGTTCTATTTAATGTCTATTTTAATGTTTACCTTAAAAAAAAGGATTAATTCACACACGATTGTGCTTATTTTCTCGACTGGAACATGTTATTTTTTTTCCTTAAAAGAAAGTCCATTAACCATTTGTCATAATAAATGAAGAAGAGCAGTTCATTCCATCCATTCATTCATTCTTCTGAGCGAATGTCATTCGACAAATGGAACGGAGCGTAAATAAACATCACAATCGTCTTTTCCTGCGTAAAAGGACAGTTTCTGGACGGGAAAGTTATTAAATTACTGCATCATATTTAACTGCCAACACGTGTCACGATAACTTATCAAAATGGCATTTTAAGGTTGTACCCACGTGATAAAAAAGACAATATTTATTAACAAACAATTAACATGCCACCTCAGGTGACAAGTTTTGACAGCACAATAAAGGATGGTTTCCACTAAACGGCTCGCATTGCTTGGCATCGGAAAGGATACGGACGGGATGCTGATCGCATCTATTAAAATTGTTGTCTATTTATGACGGAGCCGATCGCGCGTCGCAGCATACTTTCGGCTACGATCGCGTGTCGCGGAAGAGGCACATCGTCAAGTTGCTGTGCGCGTTGGTAATATAGTCTTTAAATACTGTGAACATGATTTAATGTCGTTTAAACAGCATAAAATTCTTTCCATTCCGAACCGTTGCGGGCCGTTTGGTGAAAATAGTGCTTAAAGATTGAATTAATGTAAATATTTTGTATAAACACAAACAGTTTTTTAGGGTTCCGTACTCCAAATAGAGCCCGTCATATAAAAATGCGACAATGGAGGGGATGAGTTTGCGCATAAGTACAGTCGCCAACCAATAGCGTGCGCGCATAAACTTACCATCGGAGTGTTCCCCCGTCCCACACCGATCATACCACCAATTTCGTCGAGCTGCAGGGTTACACCGCCAGCTGCCTTTTTACGTGACGGCAGCTATACCTATAAATGAATGCCTGTTTGTCTGTTGGTCCATCAGTCACAGTAAGTTTGCTATGTATCTACTTGACCGATTAAGTACCAATGTGGTATACGTAATGTTTGTCCGTGACCAAAACAAGCAATGTATCGTTAATAAATGAATTTTAGATATGGCGACATATACAAAACTCTTAAGTCCATTTTTTAAGAATATATACATATATCTACGTAATAGTTCTTATATTGTACCTACTTACATTTACTAACAGGAAAGACTATATCGCTTCGATTTAGTTCAATTCAATTTATAACGGTATTTAGGACACCTATTCGCATTTACTAGTTTAAAGTATAGTAAAATTGGTTAAAACCAGCTCTACTTCATATAAAATTATTTATTAAATTATTGTAATATGCGCATTAAGGAAATACGTAAATATTTCTATAATGTATCAAATGTCATCAACTTTATCTACATACCAAAAAGCATGTTTTAGAGTTTACAGAAGTAATAAAAATGTAAAAATACTGCTATAAAAACCAGCTGGTGGGATTCAAGCCATTTTTACCATAAGAAACTACCGTTAAAAGACACTATGATGAGTCCAATGTGGCTCGTTTTTGTTTTTAACGCCATACTTAGTTGGCGCTGTGTGCTTATTGCACTCGAGTCCCTCTGGTCCTGGGAGCGCCAGGGACTCAAGTGGGGACGCCGGTGCCCCCCTGTTCCTGTCTCAATTCCTGCAGGCCGGTTTCGCGGCCGAGGCACGGCACCTGGCCCGCGTGCACCTGCCCGGACCGCCTCTCGAGAGCTACGCCGGATACTTCACCGTCAAAGTCAAAGTCAAAGTCAAAGTTCTTTATTCTTCAATTTAGGCATAATATAATGCACCTATGAATGTCAAAAAGCATTACCACCGGTTCGAAAAATAAAACCTTTGCCCCGAGAAGAACCGGCGTAAGAAACTCGGCAAGGTATATTTTTTTCAAGAAAAAGGTTTACATCATTACATTATAATTATAAATAGTTTACAATATCACGGTATTTTTGTACAGTAGGTGCACCTTTTTTAAGCGTAGATTACTCATGCAGGACGGACGACTCACTGCCAAACATCCCTATCCATGATATAATCGTTTACTTTATAATATGCTCGGGAAATTAGTTTTTGTTTTACGACAGATTTAAATTTAGAGTCAGTAAGTTCAGTAATACTTTTTGGAATTTTATTGTAGAATTTTACACAATTTCCCAAGAATGATTTTGAAGTTTTGGCCAGTCTATAAAAAGTGGTTTTGAGCTTTCCTGTGCTCCTGGTTGCTTTTGGCTTATCAATGTTCGTTGGGAAATTATGTAGATTCTTCCTAACAAAGATGATTATTTCAAATACATATAGCGACGGCAGTGTTAGAATATCTATTTCCTTGAAGAATTCCCTCAATGACACACGCGACCCCAAGTTATAAATACCTCTAATAGCCCTTTTCAACCAAACCTTCAACTCCAACCACTTTCTCTGGCGTAGGACAGCCCAAGGCTCGGCACCCGTGCTCCTAAGGTTGCAAGGTGGTCCTGGTGTCGCCGACACCAGCAACATTTTCAACGGAATCGGCCCTTTTGTACTGAGTCACGGTTATTTGGAACTCAGGGAACACCACTGGGCTAGTAACCACCACCTCATCTACATCGACAGCCCGGTGGGCACGGGGTTCAGTTTCACTGAGAGCGAGCAGGGATACTGCACAGACGAGGTGCAGGTCAGTGCGGAGCTGTACTCCACCTTGACTCAGTTCTTCCAGCTCTTCCCTGAACTCCGACAGAAAAAGTTCTTCATAGCCGGAGAATCGTACGGCGGGAAATACGTCCCAGCGCTCGCGTATACAATCCACAAAAACAACCCTATTGCGGAAAACAAGATAAACCTTCATGGGATTGCTATTGGTAATGGTTTCTGTGACCCTGAACATCAACTTATTCATAGCGAATACTTATTACCAAACCGGTATCATAGATTGGCACGTTAAAAAACATATTGAAACAGTAGAAGCCGAAGCGGTAAATCTTATTAGAAAAAGAAAATGGTTTGCTGCAGAAACTGCTTTCAGTGAAGTTTGGCAGGCTATTCGCAATTCAGGAGTATATTTATGACTTAGCCGAACACAGTTTTTTAGGCATATAATATAATATTTTTCACTCCGAGCAGTCCAGCAATAAAACACCAGAAGAATTTGAACTTTTTCTTGATAACAATTCTGTTTGAAATGCAATTCATGTAGGAGATCAGCCATTCGTCTATACTTCAGACGTAGTCTACGACTATTTAAAAGGGGATAAGGGGATCTCGGAACTGCTGGACCACTACTCGGTAGTCACGTACAATGGCCAATTAGACATCATAGTGGGTTATCCACTGACGGTGAACTTTCTGCGGCAGCTGGAGTTCAGCGGCACGGAGGAGTACGAGAGGGCGGCGCGCCACCAGTGGGTGCGCGGGCAGCGGGCGGGATTCTGGAAACGCGCGGCGGGCTGACGGAGGTGCTGGTGCGGAGGGCGTGGCACATGGTGCCCGTAGACCAGCCTGAGTTCGCTTGGGACATGATCACCAAGCTCACTCACGGCGGTTTCACCGTGATCGACACATAGATTGAGTTACTCAAGTTAGCGTGCAGTCGAACATCTGCATAAATCACTTTTTAACTTTTTAACTGCCGAAAAAGTTTCATTGGACTTGCCTGACTGCCCGAGTCACCATCGTCAAAATACTTTTGTCTTATTTATAAAACGTCAGCATAATGAGCTAGAAAAGGTGTCTTCTAAATCTGACATGGGCGGTTAAAAGGTTAACCGTTTTCTTGTTTTATTAAGAAATGTTTCAGGTAAGTACCTACTTACTTTGTCCCACGTACCCACGGTAAGTAGGTATAGAGTAGAGAGAGTATAGATATCTCTTGCGGAGTCGGTCAATAAACAATAGAGTATCAGTTTTTATAGCACTTCCCTATGAACCTATTTGGTCCTCAAATATATAGTAAAGATCTTAATTGTTTCAATGACTTGCCTTTTTTTGGAGCGAGGCTCCATTCTTGCTCGATTCTGATTTTCGTTTGTCCGCATACTCCTCACAAACTGTTAGAGATATCAGGATGAAATTTAGCCCGTAATACGACATAAAAATAAAAATGAAAATTGGACATACCACGGAGGAATAATCACCGAAAATCTGTTCCCATAGACTTTTAATGGGGAAAATGGGAAAATTGTTTCGCTCCATTTAGACTTGCCCGGGGACGGCAAGTGTACCTAGTTATTAATGTATTATGTTGTCCAGAGAAAGTCGGACGCATCCAACTCGATACTTTTTAACCTCGAACAAAATTTTAATTTTTGGTAGAAACTAATCAAATAAAAGTGGGAGAAAATTGAAAATATAATAATTTTGCACATTTCAAAGCCAAAATGAAACCTTTTTGATATACGCTTTTCAACCAACGCTAGTTTCAGTTTTTGTTCATTAAGGTACAGCTGGAATTCGAAAACTGTCTCGGCAACGAAATGACAGCAATTACCGACTGTCAATATCTCCCTGCATGTGACACGAATTGCTTGAGAACTGAAAATTTTCTGATTGGACATGCAAACCGGGCCCTACTATGGACCTGTTCAAAGCGTTTGGTAGCTAAGGCAATAACTTGGCTATGCCAATTAGCTGCATCTTTTAAGGCTGTTATAATTATAACATGAATGATGGGTATGTATGCTGAATAAATTAGATAATGTTGCTGATGATTACGGGCGAGATGGTGACTGTTTACCATCAGGGGGTCTGTCTGCTCGTTTGCCTTTTATGTTTTATTGGATTGGACAATAATAGAAAACAAACGAAGTGGTAGAAGAACTTGGAAGTCCTTGGAAGTAACATTATAAGGTAATAACAAATGTAAGCTCAATAACATTAAATAAAAAATAGTGGCTAGGAGAACAACGTGACGAAGTCAAACAGGTCCTTGCAAGCGTGAACAGACCGTGTTTCTTATATTATGTTACCATGCCATAAATCGTAATGGCATCTTAAACATAAACCGAACCTAAGCGATGGCGGGTCGCTAGGTAATCCTCAATAACTCAGGGGTCCTAGAAAAAGAGGGTATAAGTCTCCCAAAGATCAAGTGAAAAAGGGTTTAAATCTAGTTCGTTCGTGTTTTTTCATTGGGCCTCCAGAAGTACGGTAGGGGCAATCTCGTTAAGTCTTCATAATTGGCTCCAACTCGAGACTCGTGTCAAATAACAGCCGATCCATAGTCAGCTCGGATTCAATTGCATTACATTACACTTACGTGATTTCAGACTACAAAACCAGTGTCACGATGTTTTTGTTGAAGGCAGTGAGTTTAACGGTCATATCTACGTGGTGAAATTCCTGTCATCTTTGTAATTACAGTTTAAAATATTTATAAATAGCTTGTCCTTGTTCTTGCGATCCGAAGCTTTAATTTGGCATGTACGAAAATATGATGAATAAGTCACGGCAACAAATTGGTAAAATAAAATGTTGTTTTTTTTTTTTACAGTTCCTCCCCCCAATTTTGTTTCGTCTACCGCATAGGGGGGTGTCATTGGACACAATTTTTCGATTAAGGGATCCGTTTATGAAATATTAAGCTTTAAAGCGCAACCCCCCCCCCCCCCCCCTACAAACCCAAAACTACAAAGTCTGAAAAATATCTTAGATGAAAGCACATATGATGAATTTTATAGGAAAGCTTATCAAGACTAAGTAGACTTCATTGGTTCTTGAGTTACAAACGGTTTAAATATTTATTCCTACCGAAAACTTATTTGCGGCGTTGGTAAACTGACCGCGACCTATGTCGATTTATGGGGACAACAGTTTTCCAACGGCATAGTTAAGTGTGTCGCAAGGTCTAATTTGTTTCTAGTATTGGCTTCGGAACCCTGAGCATGGCCCGACATGGTCTTGCCCTTTATTTATAATATCGATACAAAAGCAATGAATTTTAAAAAGAGACTCATTTAATAAAATCCCTATACAAACACAATTTATCTGATTAAAAATAATGATACACTTTTAAACCGTGGCTAGAAATATTTTATCGCAGCAATTGAAAATGCGCACAAAGCTGCGGATAAACAAGGATAGTTATTTCACCTCCCTCCCCAGGGCAAAACAACTTCTATTTCCGCTCCGCTAAGCTACTCATTTCCGGTTTCTAGTTTTTACCCAATTGCGGCAAAGCCCTAAACGAGGGTTATATGTTTCGGTTGTAAATATGTCCGACTCAATGTCCGCTTGTAACTGCTAAACGGATAAAGCGATTTTAATAAATTATACGTGGTTAGGTTCGTCTTAACCACGAGAGTGTCATAGGCTATATTAAAATTATTTAAATGTGAAATTGGCGAAATAAAAAATAAAAAAGTACTTTGACGACAATATCCAAACGGCAGTTGTTTTTTTTAAAGCTTGCTTTTCGTTAAACTTGGTATATTTTGTATCTATGTACGACGAGTCAGTGTATACGCAAGATGATGAATAAGAAAGTCAATGGGAATGGTTTTTAGTTATGTTTCATGACTCAAATACTCAGGTACCAAGTTGTATTTAAAATCCCGCGTCAAAATAAGTAATATTGGTAACATTAAATGGTAACATCATATTAATTCAATTAAGTGGTAACCATTCAGGGTGGAGCCACACGAGCGTAACATTTCGAGTTGTGAGTAGCGTAATTTCGTTCGTGTAATTTTTATTACATTCGGTTTCATAGAAAAGTCCTGTTTGGTCACACGACGACGCAAAATGAGTTGGAATTTTGTGTGAAACAGAAATAACGCGATCTAAACTCAAAAATTACTCTCGTCTGGCTTTACATTTTATAATTTGGCCACTGCCGATATTGGCTGAAAAACAGCTGTGTCTGACACCTCAGGAATTTGTTGAGTGTCTGTTTCATTGCCGTGAGGAGACACATTTAGTGTTACCTTTATTGTTAACTTTGTATACTTCTGAGGTCCTAGTGAAAAAGGGTATAAATATCCTGAAGATCATGTGAAAAAGGGTTTATAAGTCTAATAAACTCCGTTTATGTATATACCCTTAAGTGGCAGTGGGCGGGGCACATTGCTCGTAGAACTGATGGCCGCTGGAGCGGAAAGGTTCTAGAGTGGCGACCGCGAGCCGGGAGACGAAGTGTTGGCAGACCTTCCACAAGGTGGACTGAAGATCTGATAAAGGTCGCGGGAAACCGCTGGATGACAGCAGCAGAGGACCGATCGTTGTGGAAAACCTTGGGGAAGGCCTTTGTCAAAGCAGTGCACGTCTTGCGGCTGGTAATGATGATGATGATGATGTACGAGGGGCACACCAAAATGATCGGGAATAGAGTACTTTAAACTAAGTCACATTAAAAACTTTTTTATCATATGAGTACTGGCCACTGACAATCACGATGCCGTTTTAACAATTTAAAAAAATAACGTAATATTTTTTAAATTCCACTTTCAAATTGGCAAGTCGGTGAAGAAAATGGAGCTCACGCGTGAAAATTTTCGTGCAATTATTTATCACAACTTTCGTCGAGGCTTATCTCCAGATGAGTGTCTCAATGAGCTTGTTTCTATATATAAAATTGAAGCACCTAGTCAAACGACAATTTATCGTTGGTATGCAGAGTTTCGAAGGGGTCGTGCCTCTCTCAGCACCGTACCTTCAACAGGTCGGCCGAAAACAGCGGTGTCGCCTGAAAACATCGCAGCTGTGGAAAAAATACTCAAAGAAGACAGACATGTGACATACGAGCAGATTCGGGCAACCATAAGCATTGGAATAACTGCAATCCACACTATTTTACATAGTGAGTTGGGTGTCAAAAAATCGATTTCCCGATGGGTACGCCATAACTTGTCAGAAGAACAAAAGGCGGTTCGTGTTGATTGGTGCCGATCTAATCTGAAACGCTACAATGGAGGAAAGACAAAAGCTGTTTATAATATTGTCTCAGGTGACGAAACCTGGATTTATTCCTATGAGCCTGAAAGAAAGCACCAGTCGGCAGTTTGGGTCTTCGATGGCGAGGTCAAACCAACGAAAGTTGTGCGGTCCCGCAGCGTGTCGAAGAAGATGGTTGCTTCGTTCGTCTCAAAAAAAGGACATATTGCCACAATTCCTTTACAAGAACAAAGAACGGTTACCGCTGATTGGTATATCACAGTTTGTTTGCCAGAGATGCTGGCCGATCTTCGCCGAGGGAACCCGACACGCCGCGTCATCTTACACCACGATAATGCGAGCTCCCACACCGCCCATACAACTAAACAGTTTTTGAACGAGGAAAACGTCGAGTTGATGTCCCATCCTCCATACAGCCCTGACCTAAGTCCAAATGATTTTTTTACGTTTCCTAGAATTAAAGATTTACTGCGTGGTCAGCGGTTTGAAAACCCAGAAGCCGCCGTAGAAGCCTATAATTCGGCCATTCTGGCAATGTCTAGTTCAAACTGGAATAACTGTTTCAATGACTGGTTTAAAAGAATGCAAAAGTGCATCAATTGCAACGGAGAATACTTCGAAAAACAATAAAACATAATTTATATATACAGTGTACATAGTTTTTTAAATTCCCGATCATTTCGGTTTGCCCCTCGTATATACCCTTCTTAAACGACTTCAAAAAATGAGGAGTTGCTCAATTCGACCGTATAGTATATATATTGATACATATGTATATATTATGTTTGTTCGCAGATAACTTCGTCGTTTATGAATCGATTTTAATGATATTTTTTTTTGGAAAGGGTATATTCTACCACGGTAAGGAAACCAGGATGTGATGAGGGGTTCAGTGAGGAATTGAGGGAACTCCTCAATTATTGTAGGCAAACATATAGCGATTTTAGTATTTTAAGTGACAACTCCAGCATTTGCATTCAGAAAATATTATTTGCTGAACCGGAACTAATGATGAAGACCACAGATAGCCACCGGAACTCGTCAATGGTACCGATTTCAAGGGAGGCGATAAGATATCTCGATTAAGATAGTTGAGCGACTACAACGAAGAACATTTAATTGTTTAAAAATGACCATGATTTTCCCTCGGAGTTGCTTGCTTGAAATGTCTTAAAGTTTCATATCAACTAAGAAGTGGGACTAGATAAAAGCTTATTATTATCACTAAAAAGTATAAAATAAAATTAATGTTTTAAATAACCAAAATCGCTTTCAAAAACTCAAAAAACAACTTTTTTGAAGTATTTTTTTCCGTTTGAAGCAGTTGTTGGTTTATAAAAAAAAATATTACGAGATTAGTCTACCTTTTTAAGCCCCAGATTTGTGTGTCTTATATTTTAAATTTCAAAACAACAATCTGTCAACTGAAATCGTAAGACTTCAAATGCGTTGCCAACCCTGAGGACTGAGTTGGAATGCCTCTATGCTAGTAATTTCACCGGTTGTCTTATTCCCACACCGGAACACAGCAATGCGAGCACTACTGCTTGGCGGTGGGTTAATAGATAAGATGGTGGTATTTAAACTATTCAATAAAATAAAATAGTTTGCGCGCGCACTCTGACAATCAGAACGTGACATCGTGCTTGATTTATTCAAGCTGCGAAGAACCAACCTAAATTGAGACACGTGCAAACGTATATACCTTATGCAGCGGTAGTTCAAGTAACGCTTGTTTCAACTAGTTGATTGCTGGAAAGATACGCCAACCTTGTCAATGGGTCATTCGTTCCGTTCTCATTTGCACGTGTGAGCTAGATTTAATATCCTGCTACCTGTTCCTGGAGCAATCCGCAACTCTCCAATTAGACCACTTGGGAACGTTTTAGCTGTCTCCTGGCAGTGACGAAGATCTTTCTGGAACAATTTATGAATTTATAGAAGTGAATAGAGTCTGAATGTGGGAAGCGAGGGAAGTTTGTGTGTATCGTAGCAAGTGAAAGGCAGTGGTCTCTGTCTACCCCTACGGGAAAGAGGCATGATTGCGTGTATAAATATATATCATAAAGATGAATCGCTAAATGTATTGCTAAGCGCAAAACTCGAGAACGGCTGAACCGAATTGGCTGATTTATTTTTTGTTCTATTCGTTATTGTCAGGATAAGGTTTGTATAAAAAAAAAAACCACCAGGAATGTCGGCAATTTGCAGCGTGCGAAGACGCTGGCGGGCCGCTAGTAACAAATATACATATCAGGGGACAATGTCACACCAATTGAACTATTCCCAAACTAAGCTCCAGGCTTGTGCTATGGAAATAGAAATAGAAATAAAAAAAAGATAAAAGAAATTTATTCAGTAAGTAGGCCGCTCGGGCACTTTTACACGTCAAGATACTACCAGCGCTTCCCAAGAGGAGACCACTACTCAGCAGTCAGTCATTTTTTAAACATATTTCATATTTCATATTACAATGGTACAACTTAATCTAGCATTATATAAAGCTACAAATAATAATAGAAATAGAAACATTTATTCGACGAACACAGAAAAATAAAAAATAAAATATATAACAGAGAAAAACATCATGAACAAAGGATGGCAACACAGAAATCGAAATAAAGACAATAAAAAGGAAAGAAAAAATAACACAAAAAATGTAGGATAATGTTGCCATGGGTGATTCCGTGACGTCGAAATTGACACCACTCAGCACTATGGGTACTAGACGACGATATAAATACTTATATAGAGAAATATATATTTAAATACATATTTATACATATTTATTGTATCTGACGACGCGTTAGCCTAGTTGGTAGTGAGTGACCCTGCTTACGAAACTAGCGGTCTCAGGTTCGATTCCCCGTATGGGCATATAATATTTGTATGAGCACGAGTATTTATTTCTGAGTCTTAGATATTGTATTTGACATTTATTTCTTTATTCAGGTATTTATATATCGTTGTCCAAGCCCCATAGTACAAGCCTAGAGCTTAGTTTGGGACTAGGTCAATTAGTGTGAGACTGTCCCCCTGAATTATATTTATTCGGGGTGGTTCTTAGCTAAATTTCATGAAAATTGGTTCAGTTGTTTAAGAATTATCGCTTTCTAAGGTTATTATTATTTATTATTTATTATAAAATAATAAAACGTTCTGTTCATACAATTAGTCAAGATTAAGGTAAAACTCATTACTTTGTATATTTCTATTTGACAAGGAATACATCAAAGTGTTCCGTTAAGAACCCTCCACGAAGAATAACTTCCGTTACATTTTGTGTCGGAAATGGATTACCGGAAATGACGGAAACCGTTTCGTTACGACAAATGTATCCAGTTTGGTGGACGATACTTGAAAGTGATTGCTTTAGAGTGGTTAGATCATGTTCTCAAATTTATTTATTTCCTGAAGCGTATTTTCAAACCGCGTTTTCGTTTCCTTCTGTTTTTTTCGCATTTTTTCCCATTTACCATTTTAACTTGCATGTTTGCTCATTTCAAATATCAATATCACACAGTGGACTGAGCTCGGCGAAAAAGAAGAAGAATAAATTTGTATGGGAAAATTCATTAATGAGGAAAAACGCATTTGAAAAATATGCTTACGACGAAGTTATTGTTGTAAACATTAGTTTTCTGCGATTGAGTTCTACGGTGACTCAACAATTGAAGTTACTGACTGTACTTGCACCCGTCACCACGGCAAATTCATTTACTTTCGGTGGCTAATGTAACAATATGATTGCTTTACCGAGTAGAATAGAGCCTGTCTTTCCTAAAAATTGTAACCACATAATTAATTTTAACATTAAAATTCTACTCTTCGATAAGTTGTTTATCATAAAAAACAATGCAACTTATTGTACCTATTCATTAACTGCTTTATCTTTCCCAGATTGTTTTAAAAAGGTCACAGTACTTTGTGATATTAACCACTTCGGAGCAACGTCCACAAATCCTACATATCCGTTTTGGAGACAGTTCCATTCCGCGGGGATTTCTGTTGTTTCCGTCCACAAACCGCATCTGGCAGACATGTTCAGCGCAATTCTTTTACACTGTGATGCGACCTGTGTAGAGATGGGTGGCGGATTATTACTGCTATCAAAACCTAAAATACTTAACCGGGTATTTTTTTAAGGTCATCATGGCCCAGTTGATTTAAAGTTTACATTTTTTTTATGGCAAGGCGAAGACAAACTTTTTGTTTTACTTATTTTCCTCAATCACCCAAATGTTAGGTAGTTGGAGGAAATTCCTTAAAGGGATAAGTTCGCCTTTGTACATTCTCAATCCATAATTATTGTATACATACATATAAATGAGCACACAGGTAAGTGGAATCTGTGACTCATAGATATACTTAAATATCTAATTTTAGGTAAATACTTCGGTAAATATTCTGTATGTCCAAAATTGGTTAAATTGGGTAAACACCCGTTAATTACTCGAGGTAATATCCAATTTTAGGGACGTAATTTGGTACTTATCAGTAGTGGTACAGTCTGCAAAAAAGTGATTGCTAGCGACTGCATAAATGACAGGAGCAGTATTGACATTACGTAGCTGTCATGCGTTTGCGTGTACCGCATGTACCAGCTACTAACAGCCATCAAAAAACAAGTTGTAGGTTTAGGACGTTAATAGCGGATAAAAGTCTATGAAATATATGGTAGGTTTCATCTTAGTACTTTGTCGCGGTAGCATGTTAAAGTGAGAGTGGTTTGAATTTAGTATACCAATAGCTGCGAGAAGGTACTAAAATGTAATGTAAGTTCGATCGTATGCCACCCTACCTGGTTAAATCCTGCTAACCCATATAACCTACAGGAGTTCAAAACATTTTAATTTAATTTAATCACTCAATCGTGTCACTTCGAACGCTTCCTTAATGTTGATAACTTTTGTACTGACCGCTTTAATGTACCATGTCATCGACCAAATGAAGATATTATTGCACACGAGAAATAAGGACAGATATAATAATCGCTCGCTATCGCAATATAATAACTCAGTAACGGTCAGTTTGTTTACATTCTTTATCTCGTCTCATTGGCCGTAGGTAGGTATTTTAGATACCTCTATAAATTTACCTGAAGAACATTACTCCCTTTTATAGCAGTCGGGTAAAAGTATCTGGTTGTTTTTGCTGCAGCTGTCACTCTGAGACACTGGCAGTTCCCTCGGGTATTACAGTATACGGACCGGTACCGAAATGCAGAACTTGGTCGGTGCATTGTCAGTTCGGTGTGAAATATTTGGATATATCAACTGATAACTTAAAAATGGCGACTTATTACCTTGATTATAATTTAGGAACGGTATATAAAATAAAAGCTTTTTGTGTATTTATTTATAATGAAGTATAAATCTACACAGCATTCAAATAGTTTACGCGATGCTACTAATACATTTTACTAGCTCCTGCCCGTGTCTTTGTCAGCGTAGAATTAGTTGCGCGAGATTTCAATTATGCTTGTTGACTCGGGAATAATTATATATAATATTCATAATTTATTAGTGGGAAATTGGTGGGATTAGACCATGGTCTACGCTTATGTGCTGAGAGGGTTCTCTGCCTTCAGGCAGAAATATGTTTGGCAGAATGTATCATTTTCCAACTAACTGTAAATATTTCAGCATTTTTATTTAAAGCTTACTTAACCTAACCTATAGGGTTGATACTGAAATATATCCTGAAATATATATCGTTACAGAAAAAAAACCGGGTTGGCAAATGAAACAGTTGGGAAACGATACATTCAGCTAAATATATTTCTGCCGAAAGGCAGGATACGGCTGAGAGGTTTGTAACATTGTTTCTAAAGAGAATTACCCCTACCAACAGTCTAAGACAACTGAGGATTAGTGCAGTTCTTAAAATAAAAAAATAATAATAGTAGATTATATACATCGAGGGGATAAAACATTGTTTTATGTCACAGGCGCGATATTGAATCCTGAGCAAACGAGGGAATTAAAATAAAACGGAGTACTGAATCCCTCGCTGCACGGCTCAAGCTCCCCCAAGACGAAAACAGCTTTGTCCCAAAGGAGAATACTCTACTTTTCTCACCTTTTGCGAGTCAGTAAAAAGCAAGGCTTTTTTACTCAAACTACATATAATCTTTCAATTTCAACCTCCTGCTAACTAATACTGCATCGTTTTGCAAAACTAACGTATTTTCTTTTATTTTCTTTGTTTTGCGTATATGGCTTGTACCACATATAAGTTCCATAGAAACCCAGAGCAAAGGTTTCTTTGGAACAATTTTTCATTCGAATTCAAATCTCATTATTATCCGCCGGGTTATAATATTGCACTGAATCTCATTATAACCCCCTTGGTTAGCCGATGGTTATAATGACTTGCTTTAACTGAGGTTGTCATAATATATAATTGGGCAATTTCGAGCATGTTGTGTGAAAAGTTATTTAATCCTTATAATAAAATGTTTACATCTTGTTTGATCTGAGGATGTTGAGTCATGGTGTAATAACCTGTTAATAATTAATTCTAAGACTGAGAATTTCATTGGGCTGTAATAAAGGGTGTAATAAAACCCCATTCAGGTAAAACTGTTTTTCGCCACTGACGCTTAGCACGAAGTTTTTCGGTTTACCATAGTGCCAGGGTCAATGTCGACCAACGTGTTCTTTTATTGAATTCTGTATAGTATGAGCCAAAACTATTTTTATACTCAGAGCTAGAACTTACCATATTGGAGTAAGTAATATTTAAAATTAGTCATTTACATGATTACGTGATACTTTATAAAAGTACACGCAGTCACATTGAAATCTGTTCTTACTTTCGAAGCCGGGTTTTTGGAGATGATTGGACTACAAAATTTACATCCCTCTTCCTTACGTTGGGGGTTAATTAAATTCAGTCAAATAAACTAATTAAGCGTACAGGCTCGTCAAAAAGGAGAACCGAAATGATATGTGGATGTTTACAAGAAAACAACAGTAGCAAATACCGAAGTGATATCTATTAGGCTTTATTCACAATGATAAAGTTAAAGTATCTTTTAAAAGGCTGCCTTTAGACAAATCAAATAATTTAATGTATACAAAATAAACATAAAATAATGCTAGTTCGAAAACTACTTGGTAGAACAATCTTTTTCCTAAATGTTGTTCGAAGTTCGTTTTTCTCCTCCATTTGAAAATTTAAATGAATCCTCTTAATTGAAAACAAAGGAAAAAATCCGGCCAAATTCGATTTCAACTGTCGGAGATCGAGGGGTGTAATGGTCAAGTTTCGTCTTCTTTTATGAATAAAATCCAAACTATTTATTTCACAATAAAAACAAAAATATATTTGAGATCCTCATAACGAGCCCTTTCATTTGTTATATGACATAGTAAGGTTTGCAATATATTTTTTAATTTCCTCTTTTGTCCCCCAAAAACGACCTTTTAAAAAAAATACTTTGCACATCTGTGTTTGGGTCTTCAATTTACATATGTGTACCAAATTTCAACTCAATCGGTCTTGTAGTTTCAGAGCAAATTGGCTGTGACAGACGGACGGAAAAAACTTTTCGAAAAAGGCCGTACTTTATTTGTGATTCGTTTGTTAAAATAGATGCAATCCGCTCTATCGTGTTTCCTATTTGTTTTGAAAATAAAAACCAGTCCCGTTTGTACAAGAGCAGCAATCACTTATCGTCTTTGTTTTAGTTTTTTTTTATGGCCATATCTCTATACGTCATCATTTAACTTAAAAGATACTCTTGTTGGTGGAGGACTTAATCATTCGACACGACATTGGCCTTCTGCCTGTTTTGTATTTGTATGTGCTATTTCTTTGGCACGCTCTGCAGCCTAAACGTTTTGATAGATTCTAGCATTATTATGTGTTGCTAGATTCATCTCGGTCGTGGGAGTGACATAGTCTATAATATCTTAATCACAGTAATAAGAGGGGGTACAAACGTCAACTTACTTTTTTTTTAATTATAAAAAAATAATTAAAAACTCACCGCTATTACACATACCCCTTAGAAAAACAACCAACTTTCTGTAACAGTTAACCATATACAGCCCTTCTCAGCTCAGGATGGACATCGAAATTGTAGTAGCAGGGTCCCGTTTGGCACACTTTGGAAAGGACACCCTAAAAATCTTGCAATTAAATAAATACCAACCAACCCTTCGCCTGTGGTCTCCAATATGTCTCCGCCTAACCCGGGCACGAACTACTCGATGTTTACTCCGCAAACACGAGAACGTGACTCTATTCCCGCCCTAAACAAATATTTTTGAGGGCCCTCAACTGCTGCTTGTATTCAATTTGCCGTGGATGCTCCTAACACTTACTCTGCCGGTTGTTGGCGTATCACGTCGTATAACTGTGATACGATAATGTTTGTTAAGTAATGAGAGAAAGAAGTAACACTAATATAAATGCGAATGTTTGTGAGTTTTATCTTAATGGCGGAGTCCTTACGGATACACTTCGACCCTATGGGAACTGTCGTGTAATTACCCCTATTTTAGCTCTTAGTCCAATGCAGCATCCACTTCTTCCAGAAAGCAGATAGTGGAGTGCAATGGTAGTGCCATGAAATCATTTGGTTCTGGGTATCCACAACCGAGGATTTTCATTCTTAATTTGGCGAGGGCATCACACTCACGCACCACTTCCACCTCTTCACCGCAGTTTGTGAGTTAGTTTGTTACTCCTTCACGCTCGAATGGTTGGATGGATGTAGATGAAAACAGGGTTATCCTACAATCATTTCATTTGCATGGCTCTATATTTACATTCAAGCTTCCAGTAAGCTATTTTAAGAATTATCCAGTTATTCTTATGTTACATTTCATTCTACCAACGCTTTCTGTTCTCCATTTTCTTTATTCGTTATTTGATCAGTTTGGTGTGAAGTGCCCTGATTTCGTTTAATTAAGTTTTAGCCTGGGATTAAACGTATTTTAATGTTGTGTGTTGACTTGGGGTGTTTGAGATTCTATTTTGGGCGTTTTAATTATATTAGGATGGGTCGAAATCCCTTGTACGTGTTGTTCAGGGAAAACTAAGCACCTATGCAAAGACGTTGCCTCGTGGTTGAAATAATTATACTCTGGAAAAAGTTAAGGGGTTCGTTTTGAACTAAAGATGGAAAAACTACCCGTTTTTATACCTAGACTAATATAAGTTACCTATATAGTTCCAACTTGACCACGATAGCACTAATTTTTATTGTGAAAAGTTGGAGGTTATTAGTTATTATTAACTTTTTCTTTTACTTATTTGGTACTACCAGCTGATTTTGAAGCTAAAATATTTTAAAAAGTGGTGAGAGAGTAAAATAATTGATGTTTATTTATAACCGAGATATCTATTGCAAAGAATCAATTAATGTAATTGGCACAATGGAACCCTGGCCAATCGGAGAACTGTATCACAGTGACGTTATAAATCAAATCGTAAGAATCGTCAATCAAATCACTGTGATTCAGTTCTATAATAGATCATGGCTCTATTTGGCCGCTCGTCTATTATGCCTTCATTTAATCCTCTTCATATTACAAAACCACCTATATTTTTTCTCGCCAGTGTATAAATAACAGAAAGAGAAATATTGGTAACAAAGTTACGTAACAAAATCAAAACAAAGAAACAATATTAGCTTATTTACAACACACACTGCAAGTGACAATCCGACGGCTTCAATATTCAGGGAGCGTCTGAAACTTTGTTTAATGCAAATTAAATAGAATGGAACTTTGCTGGAAACAGTCAGTTCCGCCTCAAACAGACACGTTGCGGAAAGTTTCCTGTGGGCATACTTTAATACATTGGACTGTTCAAATTGGTTTTGATAACACCTTTGCACCTGAACTGGCAGAGAAGCAAAAACTATTCACTTGCTTGCATCTCACTGCTGACATAATTATGATTTTGACGTTTAATTAATTTTAGTTATTACTATATTACTTATTTATAATCGACGTACGTGCATGAGGAGATTGATGAATGTAGAGGAAGCGAAAGTTGCATGTTTAGACCGTTGCACCTGGTCTCTGCCTAGCCCATTGGGAGACGCGTGAATGTATGTATGTATGTATGATATTACTTAGTTTGAAGCGTGATTGTATTTTCATGTGTTAGAGTTTTTTGCGGCGTCTCTTTACTGTAATGATGGTCTTATCCGAAGCGCTGGTAGTATCAGTCCATATTGCTGATGTGTAAAAGAAACAAAAAAAGACAATTTATAAAAAAAATATGCAAATGTCTGTGATAAGACTGTTAAGACTAATTTTCAGACTTAAACGATTACCGGAAACGGAAAAATTATTTTGAATATGTTCAATACGCATACCTACTCTATAGTAATGATCTGGAAAAGCGAGAGAGGACAGTTTTAACACAGTATTTCTATAATAAAACCATTAAAATTTGATTCATAATGACGGACATGAAGTACATATCGGTATTAAGTAGAAATGTAAAAATATAGACTTGTTCCGGAATACGAGTATACAACATAGCTCCATCAAGTATTTAGTCTTCCTTGAGCAAAAGCTAAATACTCACTCAGCCCCGATACAGCAAACACTTGAGTAGGTACTTCCCATAATTTATGGACAGTTCATTTCTTCAAATAGTGTGCATTACGACCCTTTGAAGTCGCCGACACCGCTTTGTGCGCGCATCTTTGCACCAATATAATTGTAGCACATCAAAGCATGCAAACTATTTGGACGAATGAAGTGTACTAACAACTGTAAATTCTACCTGTATTTAATGTATCTGTTTTATTTTGAAACAAGCTTAAAATCTGAAGCAGAATGCTTTTCAAAGCATTTAAATTAGTAATACAGCACTCATGCATTAGCACACGAACAAAAGCTTGGATTTCACACGTTAGAGGAAAAAGTATTAAATCAAAAAACTTGCCAGTTTGGTTTCAAGTTCATAGAAGTAGTACTAAAGTTTATTTTAAAATACAGTATTTGGAGTTGATACTTTTTTGATCTAGCAGCGCGATTTAATCCCGCAACGGAGCTCCTGTTTTCCGAATAAATGTCCGCAGCTCAGTCTACGTTCGCACCTTATGAATGTACCTGCATTTTTATAGTGTGGTTCTAGAATCTAGCTAGATGCGATGTATTGCGCGTTGTCGCAGGTAAGAAGCAGTAGGTAGCGGGTAAAGTAAAACTACTGTAAATTAGAGTTTCATCAATAGAAGTACATTGCGTCGTTACGATAGCTCTCACCTCAAACGCGAAAACCAACTCTTCAATGTACTTCTGGCATGCTTTTGCTGGACCAGTGTAAATTAGCCATTAATTATCAATTGATACGATGAACACTGTATCGTATCTATTTGCAAGAGATATTTGAAGATTTTGTTTATGTGCTTCGGCACTTCATGCACCCTGACAACGTAGCTACCGATCCCGGGTTCGAATTCCCGGTATGTATGATGAGTCTAAGCATTTGTTCCTAGCTCTTGGATGTTTTCTAAGTATTTCTATGTATAATTCTGATTATCGGATTGGAAACCAGAGGTAAGCAAAGAGCCTAATTTTGGGACTAGGTCAATGTAAGTGAGAATATCTGCTGATACTTTTTATATTTGAAACATTTTTATTTACGTAAATAATTCACATATCTTAGAACAAAATGTTTGTACAAGTAGAATATTTGGTGATAACTGGAAATCAGAGGCAAAGTGGGTAAGTAGCCTTGACACAAAGAAAAAAAAAATAGAATTACCTTAAAAAGAAGGTGGTCTGTCTCCTAAAGCGAGTTACCTAAATGCGAAGTGATCACCGCGACCCATGAGAGAGATATCACAGTGCGCTGCCGACCATTCAAAAACGTTCGGCTCGTTTTAATCCACTTGCTTATATCAAATATATCGCTCATATCCCAATCTGTGGCAAGAATCGTCATTTCATATATTTAACAGATTTCTCCAGTCGTTTGCCTTCGCAGATGATGATGATGCTACTTGGTGAGGGCCAGGGGCCCTAACATGGCTGCGTTCATCACGTGGCAAAGTTTGAATAAGGCATCCGTCAGCTTAAGTGACAGTGAGCGGGGCACATTGCTCGTAGAACCGATGGCCGTTCGAAGGTTCTAGAGTAGCGACCGCGAACCGGGACACGAAGTGTCGGCAGGCCTTCAACTAGGTGGACCAACGATCTTATAAAGGTCGGGTAAAACCTTGGGGAGGGCCTTTGTCCAGCAGTTGACGTCTTGCGGCTGATGATGATGATGATGATCACTTTTTGACACGTTAATAAGTACGACATGACAAGATGCTTTGTCCACATTGGACACGCAATATAGACGCAGCCATACTAGCCCCACAGGTTAAGTTTTTGATAGCTTGATGAGGATGACACTATGAATATTGTTTTACGTAATTAAATGATTCCGTTCGAAAGAAGTAATGAAAAGAAGATACTCGTACATGATTGACGGGAACAACTGGATAATATATTTTCATTGTAATGAATTTATTATCAATAAATAATGTCTATATCAAAGAAGACCGCTACAATTTTGTACATAGTTAATTGGATTTTGGAAAATGTTTTTTTTTTATCGCCACCTTTCGTAACTTGAGTCTTAAAGTTGATAACTTTTTATAGCACTACACTCGGATGTGACGTGTGCCATGGATTAAAGTTACTGAACCGTTTCCGGCTGAAATGTATTACCTGCTGCAAATGCACAACTAGTAAAAAACAAAACATGTTTTAGTTTTATTTTATTTCGAATGTGAGAAAGTTTTTACACCTTGTAGGTGAGTAGAGCTCATAAATACGTGTACACTTTAGTAATTTATCTATTTAATGTCATGTTTTAACTATCATATATGAATTATCACAGCGTTTATAGTGACAAGGTTCTAAAGTGTATACATATTTATGAACTCGATTGTACCTACACTTTAGTAACTATTTCTATTTAGGGCCTGTTGTAGTTAAACTAACTAATCGTTAAAAATCGTAACTAATGGTGACATCTCAAGGAACTGTGTCAAATTTACGTTTCATTTTTCGAATTTCGACTATTAGTTAAGTTTACTACTGATCAAGCGACGGGTCCTTAGACTGGGTTTTTTATAAAGATCCGTTAAATCAATGTCAAAACTTGTATGAAGTTACTAAAATTTGATCTGATATATAAATTTACCAACGGGCCTTTATAAAACCGGGCCTAAGTAGACTCGATTGGGTCCTGAGATATAGGGGACTAAAGTTTTTATACCTAGTAAAATCATCTAAGATAGCACCATATAACTTTAAGTAGATAATTACTTCATACTTGTTTTTTTTAGATTTTGAAATATTGAGATTTTGAGTGTGTGCGACATGCTCTCAAAAAAAAAAAAAATTATTCAACAAAAACACGTGAAGTATGATCTAAGGGATGGAGCCTCCTTGTAAGCAAAACAAATGCCTGTGCTGGGTGCTCTTGCCCTGTTTGTTAATTTTTCATTACTCAAACTAGAAAAACATGGTTGCAACGTCTACTATACAATTCATGGCTAAATAAATACAACTGAAACTGAAACTGAAATACATTGCAACGTAAATTCAACTTCTAGTCGAGTTTATATAAGCCATTCCCATTAACCACTACTGAAAAATTACAGACCATCGCTTAACCACTGTTTCTCTCACACATGGCGTTTTAAGATAAGAGCAACAGAGACGTCGGTTTGTTAAGAGCGCGGTAAGTATGGTGCGACTTCGAGCGGAATGAGGCAACCGAGATATTTTTATACCACAAAATCGATGTACCTATACAAGTCTGTTATAATAATCAGAATGCCTTTTTTATCTTTATGAGACTTAAATTTCAGACCATTTATTTGTCATCTGCCAATCTATACATAAAACTGCTGACAGACAAAGCATAACCTAAACCCATACTGATCTGAATTTTGGAAGGAATAAAAACACATTAAGAAAAACTTCTCCACTTTTTTAAACGACTTCAAAAAAGGAGGAGTTTCTCAATTCGACCGTATATAGGGGTACAAAGATTTTCATATAGGTACCATTGAGCCTTTTGGTACGTGATGCCATTTGATTTGTAAAAAAAATAGAAAAAAAAAATATTAGCCACAATCCTGAAGAAAAAATAATTCAAGTTTCACAGGGATTCAAAATTGATTTAAAAATTACTGCCATTACCCCTTGTTTCTTTGGGTTGCCAACGGATTTATAGTCTTAGGAACAATCCTAGGACTGTACATCCGACTCAAAGACTACAAAGTCTTGAGAGTGCGAATGTTTATGGGTCCCAGGTCACATTTAATATCAGGTGGCGTGAACTCGCCTGCCTCCTCCTTACCATAAATAGAAATAAATTAATACAAACTTTTTATTTACCTTCTTAAGTTTTAATTATTCCGCTTTTAAAGGAGACCCACGCTGATGCACTATCGCAACTGCAAAATGAAGATCTTGTGGGAATTATTAATACCGCACTTCTTCGACAAAAAGACGTAGCTGCTGTAAACTTCCTGCTGTATATACAACCTTAACACTAAAGAGAAAGAGTCAAATGTGCTTCAGCTAATAAGGTAAGGTTGTCTATTTCTTTTATGGAAGGTGGAAGGCTTCAGAGGCGTATGGGGGTGCAGCCGTGTCCACAGGGCTGTAATTGACTTCGCTGTAAAGCTGTTAAGGATTGAATTATTTTTTTGAACACAACAGGTAGTTTAGTAGGTTATTATACAAAGGCGACATCGTTGTTTTAAAAATTTAACTAGCGAGCGTAGAAGTCGTTTATCGTTAATCTTTGAACTGAAAGACTAGGAGGGAAAAAAACCCTTCGTCCTTCCTCGGGGTTCAAGCTAAATTTAGACCACATTTGAATAAAATGAAATGAATGAACAGAAATACTTTCTAATTAACAATTTTACCTTCTTATTCATAAACGCACAATAGCCTACAATTTTCTTATAATTATTATGTTTTGTCCTTATCTCTCACTGTGACGTCTATGACATTTCCATTTGACAGAAAGTGACAAAGCATAGTTCAAGTAAGTAAAATATGAAATACGTACAATGGGGGAAGGGCGGATATGAACATGGATGGATGTATTTAGAACAATAAGTTAATTCTGTTAAATCCTAATTATCTTTACTCATTGGTTTAAATAATGCTTTTGACAAAACACGTGTAACGCATTTGAGAACATCAGGTCAGCTTATCTTTGTTTCCAAGCGTTTTTCGGATGTAAATCGGAAGCCAAACACTCAACACCCCTTAACATCTTATACACTCATCCGAAACGAACAATTCTGTGCTAAGTGAAAATAAACAACACCGGCCCAAGTAGATTATCATAATCTTTATGTTCAAGCGATTTTTGGGGGAACCGGAAATTTTATTATATCCAAGCTGTGGGAAATTAACAAGAATTATGAAACACTTGAGACGTGATTAATTTTCCGGGGGATTGGAAATTACTTTAGGTGAAATATTATGTGTTAAGTTTACTTGAAGTATCACAACTTGGATTTTGTTTAAATTTAAAGCGTTCACACATAGATAAATAAGTTCTCATCCACTAGTAAAAAAATATATTTAAATTTCAACTTTATTCTTTTAATATGTGGCATGTCTAAGCCTTGCCTGTTTTGTCCACTAGGTTAATTTACATATTGCTGCAAAAACATTAATTAAAGATTAAAGATTAACAAATTAAATCACTCGCCGAGCAGCGCCTCTATTCTAGGTGGTAAAAATGATATCGTAGTTTACATACTAACGTATTGTTATTACTGTCAAGAAAATAAGAGCTATCAGAACGTTGACAATACGATAACAGGAGAAACATGATATTGTTTTTACCGTGTTGAATAGAGACGATGGGGGCCATTTGCAACGTTAAAAGATGGCGGATTTGTAATCTGTTTTAGTTTTGTATTTTTGTGTATTTAGGTGTTCAAAGTTCTTTTCTGATAGTGATTTGGGTTTTTTATGCCTTTGTCACAGTCATAGAAGACTTGGACTTATTTCGTGTATCTGGCATCTTACTTCTCATTTCAAGTGGACTTGCAGTGGTGCAGAGGTCAAAACTATCTTGACCTCTCTCGTACATATCACCGTACAACGTTGCCCCCAATTTTCCCGGAGAAGATTGGATTGTATTTTATTGCTATATTGATTTATACTTATATATACTTGACACTGGCGAAATCACTTCATTGTGGAAACGCCATATCCCCGCGGTAGTAGCTGTTGAAGTCGCCGCGGGGCAAAGAACAAGAAGAAGAATAGAGACGATGGCCGATGTCGTCGAAGACTTCTCAAGTGGCGTCCGCGTACCAAAAGATGCGCGTGTAAACCACAAGAAGGCGCAACAAGGTGCGACTGAGGACGTGGCCAAGGTTACGGGAC
Organism: Acleris sparsana; assembly: GCA_923062465.1. NCBI lineage: Eukaryota > Metazoa > Arthropoda > Insecta > Lepidoptera > Tortricidae > Acleris > Acleris sparsana. The sequence goes on along the minus strand of OV281307.1, from coordinate 8,522,370 downwards.
CGATGTATCCAAGTCGCGCAGCGGGGCTACTCGTAGACAAGTCGCCATCGAATACGAACGATAGCGTTTGGTCATCACCCGTCACAAAAATGTAAGTCACTTGATATATACTCGTTTCAACTGACACGCTGTAATGTAATCACTATCACTCACGCTATTCGAATAGTAATAGATTTGACGTTTTGTCCGTCGTTGCGCGTATTTTGACGGATTGAATTCAGCACGAGCACTATCACGATATAAACGTCGGTATCTAAGGGCAACTTGGATAGCTTTTTCATTTTTGACAACGCAAAGCGATAGGTGATCACTAGAGTTAGGACTTTTGGTGGCAAATCGTGGTTCCAGAATCCATGGAGTCGCTATTTCCTAATTATTATAATACATAACACTTTGATTTTGACCTTCAGTATTTCAATATTTCAAAATTCATTTATTCGTTATTCGGCCGCACCAATTTAAATTAATTTTGATATTGAGGATATCTCTGATGTGAAAGCGTTACAAACAAGCAAATATTAATAGGTATGAAATAACCGAACTAAATATGTATTTAGTTCATTTTTGAATATGATAATACCGAAGGTCAAAATCAATGTGTTATGTATTATAATAATTAGGAAATATCGACTCCATGGATTCTAGAACCACGAAATGCCACCAAAATCCTAACCCTAGTGATCACCAAAGCGTTTATATTTGATGGCAACTTGTCTAGCCCCACAGGACTGTTCCTTGTGGCAAACCCTGGGGGAGACCGCAATATCCAGCAGTGGATGAGTTTCGCCTGAAATCATGATGACAATGAAATGAAATAAGATAAAGATAATTATTTAGTAAATAATGAATGGTAATGTGAATACAATTGTTTGCTCAAAGAAGCATGAAGTTATTTCCAGCGGAAAATAACGCAATGAACATTTGAACTAAAATTATTATCGTATGCAATTAATGGAAGTTTAAACGAGAGCACGGGAAATGCAAATATAAGAAAGCTTTAACAAGAAATGAATATCAATGAACATTTACTTTGCCAGGTGAAGCAGGAAACGGGGTAGTTCAAAGGCGATGCCTTTGAAGTCAATGCATTTAATAATGGACCATTATTGAATGAAGTGAAGGAAATTGGATCTGGTTTGACTGTATAAGTAAGCTACGGCAATTAAAATTTTTAAATGTGCATTTTCTTTGAACCTTTTTACGTCTTATGCATTTTCTGAGCCAAAGATTAAATGCAGTTCAGAAATATATTTTTGAAAGAATGTCGTCCAAGATTTTGACGATACTAACTTTAGTGATGCTGGAGATTGGGTCCAATCTGGATTCGAATCTGTATTTCTTTTTTTGATCAAAAATTATGTTAAGGAACAAACTCGATTCTAGTCTAATAGTAACGAAGTTACTTAATAAAAATATTTTTTGCTTGTCAATTATACTAATCTATTTTACATGACATGTATTTACACCCAAGTGTCCGGTGTGGTATTAAAATATACCTATAGTTCGGGAAGTAAACGTGACATGTATATGTAGCGCTGTCTCTTGCACTGCCTGATGTTGTCAGAATTTAACACCTTTACCTTATCGAGAATTAGGCCGAGATTTAATTGATATAGCATTTTTGCTCTAGCGTATGACGGTTCAAAACCACAGATTAGGACAAAGCTACACCATCTCAGAACTCTGAACTCGGATTCTAGCAGCTAAGCTGTTCCTAAAAAGATTGAAGACAAAGTAAAATAATAATACGTAAAATAAAACAATTTTACTGAATCACATGCATAATTTAAAAAAAAAACAGCGGCAGCGCTTAAACGGCAAAGCATAAAATTATCCAATATGTTTACGCTACTCCAATTTTGGGGAGGCCAGCGAGGCATGAAGGCATTGCTTATTGCCGATCGTTTTGAGCATTCTGCCCTTGAAATAATAACACGCAAAAAAAAAGGAATCCGATTTATCCCTGAAAATTGAAATTTATTACATGGCTACGTTTTTACCAGAACATTGTTGGTGCCTGCGAATTGTACGCGGAGGTCAAATGGAAAATAATGCGTATTAAATGGTTCTTTACGCATTCAAAACGGTTACGCATCAGAAGGCCTAAAATTAATAAGCCTAATGTATCATAATCCCTAAAAGCTCATAAGTAATACCTAAGGGATTTTTTTTAAATCGTTAATTTGTCAGGATTGTTACAAAACAAACCTAACCTAACCTAATTAATTGTATATCATGGTCTTTTAAAAAATCCTGAAAAGTTTACGTTTTCAGAAAAAAAAAGTGATCTTTTAGGGATTATGATACATTACTTATTATTTATAGGCGTTCTGATACAGAACCGTTTACGTTGTAGTAGATATTAAGATACCACAAGATAGAATAGTTTAACGGTCAAAGAATACGAGCATACCATATTTAATACATAGTATAAAACTATGTAACTATGAAACAAAGTCGCTTCCCACCATCTGTACTGTGTCTTTCTAACTACACAACAGATTTCAATGCGGTTTTCATCAAAAGATAGAGTTATTCGCGAGAAACGTTTAAAGTACAAACTCGCATAAACCCAAGCGAAGTATGGGTGGGTTGCTAGTATTTTATAAACAACTAAAAATACAGTATGAAGAGAAAAGTATTTGTCCTTTAAGCACGATTTTTTCTGTTGTTAATATAATGTGATGCAGATAGTTATAGATTTGTCTAAATACTCTAAATAAACCAAGTAGATCCTGTTAAATTCGAGAACGTAATTTTTGAACCCGTTCGAGTACACGAGTTAATTTGCATTTAACAAAGCGACGGCTCAATATTGTTGGCAACTTGCCGCCATTCAGACAAGGGTGTACCATCTGTTGGATCCTTTACGTTTGTTTTGATTTTCTCGAAAATATCAATTTTAAATAGACCACCTAATTTTATATTGTTTATTAAACTGTTTTGTTAATGTCTGACAGTCAAACACCCTACTACACGTTAAAGTGAAAAGTTTGATACATGCACTTGCACTCCTTTGGTCATGTTGAGATGTGAAAAATGGGGAAAATCATATAAGTGGGAATCGATTTCTACACGTAAAAAGCTGTACGCATTCTCTCGTTAAATACTATTTCATCAATATTTCTCGAAAGATAAAATGGAATTAAATGTTAATAGTATTAATTTATTGTACAACTTTTTACTAAAATATATCCCATCATGTATTAGGTACAATACCTCCATCACAAGACTAGAGCGGTGTCGTACGCTCAAGTGAATATTTAACCCAGCGGAGTAGGGAACGTTGTCGATTAGTTAATTTAGAGCACGCTGTAGCTAAGCTCAACCATTTCTCTGGAACTAAGTAACTAAAAGCACTGTGTTTAAGTGGCAAGACGTTTAAAAGAAATGTAGGAGTGTAGCTTAATACGTGTTTAGTACATTTCTAGATACAGATAGCTCATTTTATGTATGTTTAAGTTTTTTATGTTTTAAATGTGTAATATTATATACAGTACCCAAAAGAAAATGATTAGCAATTTATCGGTACGCTCGGCCAAGAAAGTGGTCTACCATTTTTGACAAAGCTTTCTGTGAGACATAATTATCGCTTAGATTGACACTTGTCACTGTCATAATATTATTGCAAGGGAAAATCGAACTTGTTTTATCATGACGTGCTAATGAACTTCAACCGTAGGATGTTAGACCACATTTTAGGACCAACTGTACATGTAGTAAACTGGGGTTTCTTGCGGCGCTTCTTCTACGCAATGATGGTCATGTCCGAAGCGCTAGTAGATTCACTCTGTATTACCGACGTGTAAAAGAGCCCTCATGTGGCCAATTTACTGAATAAATATTTTGAATTTTGAATACAATATTTATTAAATACTTAGAGGAATGTACAAAGGTGAACTTAAGTGCAAAGTTAAAAAAAATCTATGATTTAGTCATTAAAGTATATACATTGTCAAGGTTCTAACATGCCGATTTTTTATAAGCCAACAACTGAACATTTACGCAATCGTGCTAAGTCAAATGAAGTTGTGAGACGCGGCTTTGTAAATTGAAATTACTAAACACCGTAACAGAGTTCTACAAACTCTGAGACTATTGCTGGACACCCTGTATTATATTATATTAGCGACAAGTACCTACCTATGGCTCCACAATTTAGGGTCCGACACAACAGCAGGCAAAAAGTAACAAATTTCCTGGACCTTTTTAGCTTTTAGCCTATTTGAATTCTGTGTATTATGAAACCGCGCTTAGTTTGGGATTGAAATAGCTGTGAATTCATATGCACTTTGACGTAAGTATATCGTAAAACTGTCACCTCTAATCGCTTTCTCATCGCGGCTAGATAATATATTGTAGAGCTACCATGACGCCAACAAATACAATTATTATATAAAAGAAAAACGAGCGAAACCAAAGCAAAATATCGCTCCTCCTGGTATTATGTAGCAACCTCTACGAGTACATTGTTGAAAAAGGCCCTATTTTTATGTAACAGTTGTGACATAATGAAGATAATATACATTACAAAGACACGTTGTTAAATGAAACAGCTTTTTTTTAAATAACGAGCTTCATTAATGAATTGACACGCTTCGCAAATAACAACTACGTAATTAAAAACATTAATTTTCATTGGCGCGGTTGACACAGGCTTTTGTTTATTGACGCTTTAAACGGAATGTGAATACACGCTGTATAAACATTCATTAAAAAGTTTATATGTTTAAAGGAGCGGATAAGGCCTTATATATAGGTTAAATAAGATGACAATCTATTTGTAGTCTATAATGTTTTTTTTTAAATGGCAATCGAGCTCTCAACCACTCTAATACGTCGCATCTAAGAACTATAAATATTTGAATTTTAAAGACTGCATCTTTAGACTCCAGATGCGTTGGCAGTCCTGGGGACTAAGAATGGAATGCTTCAATATTAGTAATTCCACTGACACACCTGAACGTAATAATACGAATATTGCTGCTCGGCGGTAGTTTAAAGTATAAGATGGTGGTTGATCCAAAAGGACCCTGCACAAGCTCCTACCACCACCACTTAATGAACGGAACTGGATTTTTCAAAAAAATATGATATCCACATTATTGTTTCCCTTAATAAAATACGAAACACGTCTTCAGTCAATTCTGTTAAACAATGTCAATACAAAATTTGAACTATATTGGACCAAGGATTTACGTTGTCTCATACAAACTTTGCCCTCCTTTTTACCACCTTAGGGGTACAATTTCGGAAAATCCTTTCTTACCGGATGCCTACGTCATACAAAGAACACACCCTCCAAGTTTCAGGTCTCTACAATCAGCAGTTAAGACTGTGCGTTGATCCGTCAGTCAGTCAGTCATTCAGGACAAAGCATTTTATATATTATGTAAAGAAGAAAAAGTGCACAATTTTAATAAAACCTCAATCAACTCCTATATTTACCTAAAACTACAGTTATCTAACAAACCACTGCGGCTGGGCATCGTTCCCAAAGAACTGGCAGCATTGCAACATTGAATAGAAATGTTTAATATTTGTGCCAAGTTAAAACCTGAATTCTGCTCACCTATTCCGTCGACCAGGCGCTTTGAATGGTTCTTGAATGTCTCGGTCAAAGCAAAAGTAGGTACGTAACTATTATGTATTCCGTTACTGACTAACTAAAATTATTCCAAAGTAACGTATATCATATACAGCCTTTTTGAATATAGAGAACGTAATAATGGGTATTGACTTTCGCTCCACTGGGGAGAATACTCTGTAGCGAAGTCACTTAGAGCTCGTAGGTAGAGATAATATTAGATATTTATTTCTTAGTACAAATACAAATATAATTGAAAATCGAGCGGGGCGCGGGAGCGAGGGAAGGGTATCATTGTTTCCCTTTTGCTCACCCGTGCGCCTCTTTTACAGCTCATACCGTTTAGGCGGAACGCGGAAAGTAAATAAATCCACTAAATAATAATGATTATTTTCAATACGTTCACTACATACCGCATTCGTACATCAATTTCTATTAGAAAAATATAGCTAATCTTTTCTACCTACAGTACACTACAGCACAGCCATAAAAAGCAACGTACATTGTGTACGTCAACGCTTGTTCGACGTACATTATTTCATTATTATAATTAATTTCATTTGCAACGTTAAAATATGGCGGATGTGTAATTTGTTTTAATTTTGTATTATTGTGTATTTAGGTGTACAAAGTACTTTTCTGATAGTGATTTGTCCTTTTTATGCGTTTGTGTTGCACAGTGCCAGTGATAGAAGACTTGGACTTATTTCGTGTATCTGGCATCTTAACGGTACAGAGGTTAAAACTATCTTGACCTCTGTCCTAAATATTACCGTGCAACATTTCCCCCAAATCTTCCTAGAGAAGATTGGATTGTATTTTATTGCTATATTGATTTATACTTATACCTATATACTTGACACTGGCGAAATCACTTCATTGTGGAAACGCTATATCCCCGCGGTAGTAGCTGTTGAAGACGCCGCGGGGCAATGAAAAAAAAATCGTTATCATAATTACTATTAGAGACTATTACTATAGGGAGAGCGAGAGCGCGCTAGTGCACTACGGACGTGTAGCAGTAGTCTCTGATCGAAAAAATCGTAAAGTGCTTAAAAAGTTATCGATTCGTTTTAAGATAAACAAAAAATGATCCGTAGCATTATTATGCGTGTTTGTGAAGTGAAATAGTGCAAAAAGTGGCAGAACAACGATAAAAATCAATAAGTGAAATACAAAATAAATCGTTAAAGAAATTCAAACCATCACACAAAGAAGACTTCGGAATACTTCGGTCGTGTCCGGTGAACTCCGGTGTCTTATCGGCACAGAGGTTATTGACATCAGGCATCTGCGGTAACGTGCTGTATTGCGGTACCAAAATTCGCCCGCTCCAGTGTCGTGACTTTGGTTCCGAGGTTTCGTGTGTGGATACTACAGGCGGCGCACTAAGCGGTCGACGGTTCGAGTCCCGTTGAATGTCTACTTTTTGTATTTTGGTTTTTCCTATTTAATTATTTTTTCTCTCTTTTATTATTAAATTAGAGAGGGGAAAAGAATGGGAGACAATAAGATATAGAGAAGCAAATATATATTTTAAATATTATGGCAGACAAATTCAAATGTGGTGCGTGCGGCCAAGAAAAAGCACACCGACGATTCTTAATGTGTACTTTATGCTCGGATAAGTTCGACATAGAATGTGTAAACATACCGGAATGTAGATTTTATAATATAATGTCATCGGAATATAAATCTAAATGGCTTTGTCCACTATGTAAATCGAAACAGCCAAAACAGGACAACACAAATACTCCTGTTCGCCAACAGTTGTCGCCGAACTTAGACTGCAGCTCGGGTTCTCAGTATGAAGATACGAACGTTACCCACAGGAAAAAGCAAACGATAAAGTATGTAAATGATGACTCTATACTTTTAGAACAGACCCTCCCAGGAGGAGACACCATAATCTTGAACCCGGATGAAGTCTCGTTGACAACAATACTCAAAGAATTACGGGAGTTTAAAGCACAAACAATTATTCAATCGCAACAGCAAGAAACACGAGATCTGGAATTATCTGAAAGTATGAGTAAACTGCAATCTGGTATTAATAACATAAACAAAAAATATTCAATTTTAGAGAAAGAATTTATGGGGCTAAGAACTACAATCGAGGAAAATAAGAAACGCATAATTGAATTAGAATCAGAAAATAAACAAATGCATCAAGAACTAACTAAAATAAATAAGATTGTATCCACTATAGTACAAAAAACAGAATCACTCACTCAGTCAGAACGAATTACAAATGAAAAATCTGAGAAAGAAACAAACATAGCACAGAAATCTAATAGATCATCCACGGAGTCATCTGCTGAACAGACATACCATAGAGAACAAATAATAGAGAGCGGCAAAGTGCTGGTACTGTATGGCCTTAACGAGACAAGATATGAATCTGAAGCTGAATTACACGATCGAGTAATCAACATCTTCCATGAAATAACTCAAATAAATCTTACTGGTTACATTGAAGATTTAGAACGCATAGGACACAGAGGCACGCGCAGACCCCTCAGAATAGAACTTCTGAGTAAAAGGATGACAAAATATCTACTCTCTTGTTCCAAGGGATTTAGAAACACTGGCCTTTGGATAGCGGAGCTTCTCGACCAGAAAGGCTTACAAGAAAGAAAGAGACGGAGAGAAAACTATAGGATATCGAAACAAGGTCATAGTACGACCCACAAAAGCAGATTTTCCGAAAATTTCAATACCACACTAACACAACAAGTCCAAACACAGAATAACTCCCCCAGAAAAAAAGACAGACATTCCTTTCGTAGCAAGTAATTTAACAGTACTGTACCAAAATATAAGGAGCATGAACAACAAACTGCACTTAGTTGAAGCCTTAACCGAAGAAGAGGATTTGTCAATTCTTTGCTTCACTGAAACATGGATCACAGATGTTAAAAAAGATGTAATAACTCTAGAAGAATACAATCTCGCAAGTATTTTTTGTAGGAACAATCATGACGGCGGAGGAGTGTGTATACTTACAAAGAAGGACATAGAATATATAGAATTAGGAGAAATAAATAAATTATCTATAGAATATATTATAGAAATATGTGCAATCGAAATAGTAATGTTGAACTTAATATTAATTACGATTTATTGGCCAAATAGCTCTAGAGAAGTAGATTTGTTTTATGTACAGTTAGAAAAACTCTTGAAATTAATTACAATTAAGTATACAAAAAAAAATGTAATAATAGGAGGTGACCTCAATGTGAATTTTTTGAATAACTCCAACAAAACAAAAATGATGAGTGACATATTGAGGAAATTTAACTTTACACAAAATATAAAAGAACCAACGAGAATCACTGAAACAACTTCGACGTGTTTAGATGTAGTTTTCACTAATTTTAATACTCATGACTATACTTTTAAGGTTAAAGAATTCGGTTTGTCTGATCATAAGGGCATAATAATAACAATAACTAATGAACCGCAAAACGCAATTAAGACTCGGCCGCTTTGGACGGTGAAACGAATATACAATCATAAAAACATATCTCTGTTCAAAACACGATTGCACAATGCTGACTGGAGTAGCATTATTACGACAGATAGGGACATTAATGAAAACTATAATGCATTTATTAAAGTTATGACCTCAATTTTAGACGACTGCATTCCCAAAAAAAAGATACGTTTTAAAAAGAAAAAGACAAAATCTTGGCTAAGTTTAGGGCTGAAAATTTCATGTAAAAATAAAAGACTATTAAAGCTGTTATTAAATCAAAAAACAAGCTCTGTTTTAAGCGGGTATTATAAATCGTACGAAAAAGTTTTGAAACGACTTGTTAAGGTTTCTAAACGCAATCAATATATTAAAAGGATGGAAAAATCTAAAAATATGACAAGAACTATGTGGCAAGTAATAAAAGAGCGAACAAATAAACTAAGTGATAAGGGTATAAAAAATGTAAAATTAAAAATTAACGGCATAATTGTTGAGCATCCCAAAAAAGTCGCCAATACCTTTAACGAATTCTTTTTATCCATAGGAACTAACCCTTCGTGTGCATCAAAAGGTAGACCAGTACTCTCCCCTACGCTCCAGTCCTTTTTCCTTAACCTAGTAAATGAAAATGAAATTAGTAATATTATTCAGAGAATGAAAAATAAATCGAGTTTCGGAGCTGATGAGTTCCCCCCGATGCTTATCAAACAATGCAAAGATGATTTAATAAAACCTTTGACGTATCTAATTAATCAGTCATTCTCTGAAGGAACTTTCCCCGATCAGCTCAAAATATCTATTATAAAACCTATTCCAAAGACTAAAGCAACCGACGACCCGAATAAATTTCGTCCTATAGCGTTGTTATCCTCATTCTCAAAAGTGTTTGAATCCGCAATGGCTAGTAGATTAAATTCATTTTGCGAAAAATTCAATATCTATGATGACCGCCAGAACGGATTTCGAAAACACAGGTCGACTACTCTTGCATTATATAAATTTACCCAAAGAATATTAGAAACTATTAACAAACGTAAGTATGCTGTGGCAATGCTTTTGGACATGAGTAAAGCTTATGACAGAGTGTCTCATGAAATCCTACTAAATAAACTATCGGGAATAGGGGTCCGTGGATTGCCCCATAAATGGTTTACGTCTTACCTAAAAAACCGGGAACAGTTTGTGGATATCGAGTACAATGATTGCAAGAGTCGGTGCTTAATGAATATTAGATCCGAAAAGTTAATGGCGAACAATTCAATACCGCAGGGCAGTGTTTTGGGATGTCTACTGTTTTTGTTATATATTAACGACTTGCCAAAAATGATCAATAATCATAGTGTTCTATACGCAGATGACATAACAGTAATTTTCGAATGCAACGATAGTGCTCATTTAAAACAACAATTACAGGATAGTCTACTACAAATAACAAATTGGTTGGACGAACATAATCTAAAACTTAATCTGGACAAAACTAAAATAATACAAATGAAACCACGACAAAAAACATCGATCGAAACTAACATCGTATATAATAGCAACAAGATAGAATCAGTCACATCATGTAATTTGTTAGGGGTAGAATTTGATTCGAGTGTAAGTTGGAAATCCCATGTGGATACAATTTCAGGCAAAATAGCCAGATTTACCTATGCTCTATACCAATTAAAAAGATGTACTAACCTAAAAACGGCTATTGCTGCATACTATGCATATGCTCATTCGAGATTGAGCTATGGTATCGTCTTATGGGGCAATAGTTCGCATATTAATAAATTGTTTGTATTACAGAAAAAATGCGTAAGAATTTTAGCAAACATAACAGACAGAGAAAGTTGTAAACCACATTTTAAAAATTTAAGTATTCTAACCCTGACATCAATATATATTTATGAAATCTGTAAATTTGTAAGACGACATAAGAACATATTTGGAAAAGAAAGAGACGACATCATTAAATGTAACCTACGGAAGAGAAATAAATTAATTAGTTCCTTTACTAAATTAAAAATTGTGAGCTCGGGTAACCATCACATGGCGATTAAAACATACAACAAGATACCACTCTACATAAAAAATATTGTAAAAGAGGCCACGTTTTGTAATGAGTTAAAAAAATATTTGATGTTAAAATGTTATTATGACTTAAAAGATTTTTTTGATAATTAGTATACGTACACACCTAGTTAATAGTAATGGCATGTAATAATTCGTAATAATAATTCTTGACATTTAAATATATAGGAAAGTGTATTGTATTTGACATTGCAGTGCCCTCCCAGGGTTTATGTTAGAGCATTTAACTTATTATAACATCTTTGTAAACACAACATAAGGCAATAAAGTATATGACTATGACTATGACTATGACTATTCAATGGTGGCGCCGCGGCAGAGTAGCACACGATAATTGGTACAGCATAGCTTTTGGCCCGGCAACGAACATGAGGTTAGCAATAAAGATAAGCAACACTAAACATTCCGTCTAGATTATAACCAAGTATATTGTAACAATAAAAAGAGGCAAAGCTTGAAATATTTTTGTTTGTTTATGGTGGACCTCATTGTAATTTCATAAATACTTTTTTTTTTGATTCACTCCATTCACACAATCGAAATATTAAAAAAAAACAACACTTTTATAAAAGTGATTTTTAAAAGGATAACGTTTCTTCCACGGCTTTAGTTTCAGCCGTACATATAAATGGCTATTTTTTCCACCTCAGGCTCCCTGGCTATTACGATCCGATTTTAAGTGGCTCTTAAAGCTGATACGTTCGTTCGGGTCTACCAGGGTCGCACCCGTGTCGGATACGATCAGCATTAGAGCTTCCTTGAACGGGAGTTCACTGCGTGGTCATTGAAACTAATAAGAAGTTACTAGTAATTTAATACTTTCACGATATTCACACATTTGTAGTCAAACGAAACATAATCCAGTATAATAATAATTATAAAGTTAGTAGGTATTACCGCCACGTTTAAAAAAAGCATAAGACGATCTCGCACAAATTGACCTAGCCCCAAACTAAGCTCTAAGCTTGTACTAATGGGGCAAAGATATAAATAATAACAAAGATAATAAAATACTTATAAGAAAACATCTAAGACTCGGAAACAAATGCTCGTGCTCATCACACACATATTTGTCCGTACCTACCGGGGATTGACCGCATTGCAAAGATCGTGGTTATGAGAAGACTAAAGAGGCGAGTATCGGGTATTTTGACCACGCGGTACCCTAATTACTTAGTAGTGACCCTGCCTACAGAGCTAACGGGCCGTGGTTCAATTCCCGAGCAAATAGTTGTGTGACGAGCACACACACACACATGTCAGCCGAAAGACGTCCACTGCTGGACATAGGCCTCCCCCAAGGCTTTCCACTCAGACCGGTCTTGTGCTTTTCGCATCCACCGCGGTCCCGCGATCCTGACGAGGTCGTTTATCGTTGCAGTTGCTATCGTTAATCGATCGTATCGATATATTCTTCTTCTTTAAATTAATGGCGGTCCACCAAATGATTTGGCCAGTTTCAGTAACAGAGTATAATCATTAAATAGAACACTAAGTAAAATAAATGTAAAAGCAAAAGTAAAAGCCGGGCATTTATCAATCGGCCGTCTTCGCTCCCCGAAGGTTACCGGAAGACCTCAACAATATTAATTAACCGTAAGTAAATCGAATTAGTCTTTGAAACAAGTTGTCATTTTGTCTTATAAATATTGAGCGGTAATAGAAAACGTTTAAAAATCAAAAACTCCATAATATTTTCTTTGAAAGGAACAATAGAGTTCAATCTACGTTTGATGCTGAGTTTAAACGAGCTTAGTTCTTGCCATCAGTACCGGTGCTTCTTTTTTATCTTTGGATAAAACGATTAATATTTGTTCAGTTACACGAATTTTTATCAAATTTGTTATCAAACAAGCACGCAGAGGAATGGTTCACGTCACGGTCATTTCGCTCTAAAGATGATTTAATAGATGAGGCTTCATTGTGAAAGGCCAATCGTAGTCTATCATAACTTTTTTGTTGACTTAAATGACATCAAAAGTCATAAAAAATCATTGCACGAAAATTTTCTCGAGTTAAATTCATGCTGACGTGACACCTTTCAATTTGCCGCCAAATCGTAAAACAAATGACAAATGAATAAAATACACACTCAATAATATTGGCAAAGAGTTCCATTTTCAAAATTTAAACTTATTTGTTTATTATATTGTTTACAAGTGGCCAGATCTAAAAACTTTCAGTGTCGCCCTCGTATATTTAACTAACACCTACGATCGCAATCAGGGACAGTTAATGACGATCAAGTTTCTTTATCTCCCTCCCCCCCCCCCCCTTAAAGGGACAAGTTTGCCTGTATTTACATAAAAGTTTGGAAAAAGGACCAGTAATTTGTCTCTAAAATTACTCTGAATACGGCGTTTCTTTAAAATGATACAAGTACGCCGTGTTAGTGTACTCGTAAGAGATCAGGACCTCTATTCAACATGGTAAAACCAAATTGCCTTTGGCATGATATCGTATTGTTAACGATAGCTCCTGTTTATAAGACAGTAATGGCGGCCGAGTAAAAATCAAACTTAAAAAGTAATATTGATTGACCCATTAGAATAAGGCCCAGCACTAACGACTTTTTACACTTAACGACGATTGGTGTTATTTTTAAAATAATTATTTATTACTTTAATACCTTCTAATGTTACTTTTAAGTATTATTGTTTTTTATTATGGGAAAAAATTACCTTCTGCTGGAGTGTCTTGCGGCGCTTCTTCTCCGCAATTATGGTCTTTTCCGAAGCGCTAGTAGATTCACTCTATATTACCGACGTGTAAAAGAGCCCTCATGTGGCCAATTTACTGAATAAATATTTTGAATATTGTTTTTTTTTAAATTTTGACAAGAACTAAACACGCCTAAATAAAACATAACCATAAAATAGGTCACCATTTTCTTAAGAAATTAAAAACGAAAATTCATTTCCACATTCAGCATCTCAATAGTAATTACCATTATAACACGTCGAGATAATTAAATGCCTATAATTCCAGGTAGCACCTGGTTTATATGAGCCAATGTGCTCCGTGGAGCCATTGGCATACATATTCGATTCATACTGATTTGAATATTTATGAAAAGGAGGCGGTAAGTCACTCCCGCATGAGTGATTGATGTTCTGCTAAGAATTGTTCATGATATATTGAAATATTTAACACACATTAACATAATTAAGGTGGATGTATAACGACGTTAAATATATGCCTGGATATGGATTGACGGAGTGATTGTTGAAGTGGGGCTGTTTAAAGCAAAACGTCATAGATATCCTTGGGATAGTCCAGCCGACTACAAAGAGATGTACAGTACAACCAGTTTCTTAATATAGATCGGCAATCTTTTTGTATAAAACACGAGTGAGATATACTGTCAGTTCTATCTATTGAGAAGCTGGGAGTACCTTATTCACTTTTGGACCGCATTACAATGTAATAAATTGAAAAGGTGGATACATTGTCTTTGAAGTCGACTGTACAGCAGTGGACGTCTTTCTGCTATGATGATGATGGTGAGTTTTGGCCGTGTCATCCATCAATGTTGATGACCAACATGGTGATGATTTTATGGAGAGTGCAGGAGGAAAATGTATTTTTCTTGTTTACCTAATAATAATAATGGTAAACTAGAGTTTGTAGTGATGGTAGGACCTTATGCAGGGTCCTTCCGAAGCGCTACCATCTTATCTATTAACGCACCGCCAAGCGGCGTCAGTGTTTGCATCGTTGTGTGCCGGTGTGGAGATAAAACAACAGGCCTCAGGTCGGCAACGCATTTGAAGTTTTAGGATTGCAGTTTTGAGATTGTAGTCTTGAGATCCCACTAACCATCAGTTGTCCAGAGTGCACGTGTGCCTTCTGCTTGCCATAAAATAAGTATCTGTCAAAAAAAAACGTTTTTGGGAGAAGCTTTCGTTGCCGACTTGTTTTTTTTTGCAATACCTTCATCTGCTTATCAAGATATTCCGGCCATTGAGTTCTTACACAGTGGGTCTACGTTAAGAATTACGGAGATCCGGTCGCCACTTTCGGACTCCATCATCAGATCACCTCTTAGATACCATGATATACATTGTCATTACATATGTGGTCCAAATTTCAGCCCATTCTGTTAACGGGAAGTGGGTCAAATTTAAATTGCAAGATTCAAATTAAATAAAAGCTTGTTAAAAACGTAGGCGTCAAAGACATTTTGTAACTTACTTTAAGATTGAAAATGGGTTGAGGACTAACAAGGAATGTCATCATCATAAGGCTAATCATGTCAGCGAGTGCCAACAGAAATTCAATTTAAACAGATTCCTCAATAACTTTGTTGAGTAGAAAATTCGCTTTCCGAACAATAGGAATATTCTGAAGATGTTACGCGATGAAAGAATATTAATACAGTGAAGCAGATTTTCATTTCCTGAATGATTTTGCCTTTGTAAATAGGGTCGTTTGTATGTAACAGCCATGTCCTGCATAATAGTCCTGCTACTGCTTCTATTTGGCAAATCTTTGCTAATATTAATATTAACTATATACAAAACACTTCTTGCTACGAGTAAATACCTATATAAATTCGGAATATCCAATCCAGACTTCATTCCGAAGTTACCAATGCATTTATCTTCATTTCTTTAAAGTTTTTAAACCATATTAAACTATTAATCACTCTCTCCAATAAAAAGTAAATCAATGTCAAATTGGATGAGTCGGCTGAGGTGGTGTGGGGAACAACTCGTTTGGTCGCAGTACTCACAGCCCATGACTCTACGGTGCGTTTTAAATGTCTTATAAATTTAAAAAGCGCCGAATATATTTAACGTAATTTGCTTTCATCTAGGGGTGTTATTCTTAAAAGGTACTCTTTCGTCGACCAGGTCGTCAATAATCATAAATTGATCTTTATCCGTAACAACAGAATTAATAGTAATGTTTATTTTGAACACAAGTGAGGTACAATGAAATTGTGATTGTACTTAATCCGCGTAGAAAGTAAAGTCAGGTTTTATCGTGTCGGGGTGCCATTACCGGTAGATAGACCAATTCCCGACTGTCGTCGATTTCAGCTTCGAACAAGTGATTTATAAGAATAGCGCCCTAGCTGTTTAAAAGTCCCCTTTGTGCAATGAACTGTGAGAAGTATTCAATTTTAAAGCTGTCATTGTTTTCAGATTTAAATAATTGGTATCGTTTCGATTTCCAACAGATTAAAAAGGATAAAGCACATCTTATAAAAAAAGGTACGTAGTTGAAATTTCAAACATTCTGGGAATTTCCACTTATATAAAATTAGGCGAAGTTGGGCAGCAATAGGCGAAGTTACATGTCAGATATGCTTAATGGGGTAGGTAATTGCCTAGCAATATTATTATGAAAACGTTTCGCAAGCAACTAGATATAAAAAAATAATAAACTTCTGGTTAGGTAGAGTTAAATTAAAGAAAACTATGTAATATTTTATGTAGAATACTGTTAAGGGAAAAAGAGGGAGAAGAAAACCTAAGCATACTTATTTCAGCCAAATAAGACACCTAGAAAGCCAATGTCTTGTTATAACAGGAGGTGAAAGAGAACAAAGAAAAGTGGTAATTACTCTACTACTACTACTAATTACCAACAATAGCCTAGCTCTGTTAAATGATGATTAAAATACAAATTATAATCAAAAAGATTAAAAAAATTGTGACCTGAAAGAATGAACGAACTCTCTTTACTGCTGTTAAAATATGTTTTTACATATTTTGTTGTCTTTCGATTCAATAAAGAAAACGTTCCATTTAATTGAATAGAACTTCAATTCAGTGACAGATTACTCGATTTGCACGACTAACAATTTCCGAATCGCACCGATATAGAACCGATTAGGGTTACTGAATAAATCGGTTAGGACATCCCGTTGACAATTTGCAGAATTTCTCTTTACGTGACGCGGGAAATAGGGGACGTGTCCTCTATTATACATTTCAGATGATATGTGACACCGATCAGGAGCTCAATTCTACTTGAAAAAACTATACTGCTTTCGACATTTTGTTTATTTTTTATTTTTTGTCAAATTATTACAAATAGTTACATTTATATTATTTAACAGCGGGTGAAAACTACGCAGAGTTTATCTGCCGCCGATATCACTCAGTTAAATAACTATTTTTATACCTACTTAATACTAGTTATGTATAATCATTATTTAAACATTTTTGCGACCCACCTAAGTAAGAAGCTTCCATTATGTTACAGCAACGGTGCGGGTTTTTACATATTCTTTCACATGTGTCTAGAGATAACTCATTCAATATTTTTGGTGACATATAATCCCAAGTACGCTTGCCGTAGTAGTTTGTACACTTAGGGAGGATATATCTTGACAGGTATGATAATGTACATGTTATAGTATGGTTTTCAACTCGGTCGCTATTACTGCCTAGTAAATAAGAACAATAGTAACGTTGAAAATATGATATCAGGCAAAAGCAGTAACGATTGACCGTGTAGAATTTCAGCCCAGCAGGTATTAAGAGTTGTCAATAGCCGCTAAGTTCCAGGCAGTGAAAGAGACAGATTTATATGACTCCTATAGATGACTTGAACTTGGTAAGTTTAAGAGAAGTTTTAGTTATTAACTTTTTAATACTTCGTTATAAGGGGATAATCTTACACACAGTGATCTAATCTAACTCTATTATTATTCTCATAATAGAGTATAAATTGTTACATTATATTTAATTAAATTGTAAAAATAACTGAAAATAACTAATATTAAATAAGACTAAATCTATATATACACTAAAACATTAAATCTAAGAATGGCCCCTGCGGCATTGTACCAAAGATGCTGGCAGCATTTCCTCGTTGAATGGCTAAACTTATTCGTTGAGCGAGGAAACTGCCAGCTCTTCGGTCTCCAGTGACGTCAATGAGTCTCTTTGACAATTCCTTAAAAAGGCTAATAGCACTAAGACCCCACGGACCAAGGGTCTCGACACCGAATGGAATAAAATTATATTCTGGGCCGAGACCACTATATTTGCCAGTCTTAATGTTTTCAGCCGCTTCGGCCGCTGCACCAGCCCTATTGGAGGTAACTCTATGCTTGTGCTATGATTAAGTCATCATCATCATCATGTCAGCCGAAAGACGTCCACTGCTGGACATAGGCCTCCCCCAAGGCTTTCCACTTCTTGACTTCTTGACCGGTCTTGTGCTTTTCGCATCCACCGCATCTATGATTAAGTACGAGACAACAATTATACTTACAAGGAAAAGTACCCAACTGTCCCGCTCCGATTTGGTTTATTTTGATATGTTAGTGAGTGTTCTAAAATAACAGACACGTATTTTTTTTAGCTGCCCAATCTGAACCTGTTGGGATAAATTGACGTCCAAAGTGTCCGTCTAACTTCTATAGAGTTTTTTTTTAATTGCTAATTTTCTACTGGTTTGTTTATATGCTTAGACACATGAAAAAGTAATGAGTACGTGTTTTGTTTTTTTTTTTTTTTTTTTTATATCGGCTAAAACCCTTTTAAAAAAATACTACCAATAAAGACCAAAGAAAGTGTATCTTCCATGAGAAATATATAACTTTGAAGGGCATTTTTTAATGTTGTGTTTCATGTAGAAGTTAGAGGGCTTAGTCACTTTTCAGTAGGTACTTTGGAGGTCAATTTCTCCCAACAGGTCTCCCAAACGGAGCCAGTTAGTTGGGTACCTTTAATTGTTAGACAAATAAATGTTTTGGAAGTATTCAAACTCAAAACTCAAACTCACAACATTTGTTCAAATGTTTGCCCACACCGAGGATCGTAGTTAGTCCCACTAGCTTTGTAAGCATCAACTGACAAATATTGAATGTTGATTCCTCAAGTAAGCCCTTTCAAACCATAGGTTACTAAATATAATCCTCGTATGCAACTATTCAACTAAAGTTGTGAAACTAACAGATTTCGGCAAACTTCGGAACTATGCTTAGTGGGCGAGATGTTGAGATCGAATTTGGACTTAGTTGAAGTTGGGCTTCCAGGAAAGCAAAAGCCCTGGGTAGCAAACTGAATTCATTGACGTTTAGAAGACTTTGTTTTTAGGTGAATTTGTCGTCATTTAAGACGTAACTGATCCATTAAATGCTACTTCAAGGGATTATGGGCACATTAAAAAAAAATGTTCTACAACACTCAGTAGGGCAAAAAATCTAGTATCATAAAAGTATCATCAAGTGATTGAACAAGTCCAACGAAAAGAAAGCTTAAAAAAATGGATCGGATTTGTTTTGATGTTTGGATAATGTCGTCAACCTAATGTTACTTATCATGTATTTATTTTTTATTTTACCAATTTCACATTTAAATAATTTTAATATAGCCTATGACACTCTCGTGGTTTCACGTTTACTGATTTAACATAACTATCTAATTGATTTACAACAGCTTATGTAGTATGGTGCAAGGGAATAAATGTTCAAAGCAAAAAGGCAAACGAACGCACACGCCACCTGATGGTAAGTGGGAACTAAGATCCATAGATACTTAAATTCTCAATACTTTCCAACCCTGAGGATCAAGATGTAATGCCCCATTAAAGTACTATTCGGAGCACACCATTATCAGGTTCTGAACTCCTGGTGATAGGGGTTCATTGAACACCCTCATCTCAATGATTGTCAAATAAGAACCGCTTGACGAACTGGATTCTTTCCAGTGAGGCTAGACCAGTCGCTTAACGCTAACGTCAAGCAACTAAATGGAATTGACGTTGGCGCTCGACACGACCGTCTGACAGTTTACGTCAATCCCATACATTTCGATAACGATAACAAAAGTTAATTTTCGTGACTCAACTGAGTAAAGTTACCATATCTTAATTTTAGCCCTTAACTGTGAACACTTTTTTTGAAAACCACCCAGTTAACATTTCGTATTGATCCTCAGCACGTTGTTTCTAATTTTTGATATAGAAACCAGCTAAATGGTACCGCAGTGAGTCTAGAGTTCCAGTAAAGGTGGTTTCTTCATAAATACAAGTATAAACCAAAATAACCTACTAAATTTGAATACATCGATAAATTACTACTTATTCCAACTCACATTGAAACAACCAGGTAAACCGATGGAAGTGAATATCAAATAAGAATCAAGACACTCGGTACCGCGAAACAACAGCAATATTTATTTTTGCTTATCATAAGGAAGTCGGCAAGCGCGAATTGATCTTAATAACTGAGGGTTTTCATTTAATTACTCTAAAACAATTGTTATTTCCAATTCAATCCAATCTATTTTACTGTAACGTAAAAAAAGTGTCTTAAATGATGTTTGTCGATTGGTTTTCAAAGTAAAATATAAAGTTTGCTTTCGTAACACCGAGCAAAACGACTATAACGGCGGCGACTAATGCCGACAAATAAGCGCCGATTATCTATCCTCTAACCATTATATAGGTTCTATCAGCCCTATGGAGCCCTGACCCACGATATCCAGAAAATCATGCCAGTAGAATTATATTGATTGAGTTGGTTCTCACGTCTGAGGCGAGAGCTATTATAATGTAATGACGCAATGTACTTCTACTTGCATTTGCTGGCACAAAGTCAATCAGCCATCAGTGGCGGTTTTGCGGGTGGTAGGACCTTGTGCGGGGTCCGTCCGGATCGCTACCACCATCTTATCCATTAACCTACCGCCAAACAGCAGTGTTCGCATTGTTGTGTTCCGGTTTGGGGATAAGACAGCCGGTGTAATGACTAGCATAGAGGCATTCCATCTTAGTCCTCAGGGTTGGCAGCGCATTTGCAGTGTTAGGCTTGCAGTCTTGTGAATGCGAATGTCTATGGGTCACAGTTTCCACTTACCATCAGGTGGCCTGTGTGCTCGTCAGCCTTACCTATGACATAAAAAAAAAAAAAAGTGACTTTATGATTCAAGCCAAAAGAAGTGTCAAACAAATTGTTTAGGTAACTGTGATAACATTTTATAATGGGTTAGGGTTTTATTGGGCTCATAGTATATACAGTGTGTGGCCCAAAACCGGGGATAATATTAAAACTGGGGCTCTATAGATCACCGGTAATTACATTATAATAGTCTTACCTAATTAAAATCAAAATTTAACTTTCAGTTTTTTTCCAACAAACTTAATCGCAAATTCAATGTTATGCAAACACCGCTAAAGCTACCGCGTGTTGTCAATGGCACCCTGTACTCAGAAATACCGCGTACCAAGTGACCAAGCGACGATATCGCGACGGGAAAATACATTATCTACGATTTTTAACTTTGTAGGCTGTTTTCTCCAAAATTATAGACTTTGTACTATTAGATTCTTGTGATAGTTAATTGAAATGATCTAAACAATCCCCATTTATTTTTTTCGCCCCGGTTTTGGGCCACACACTGTATAAGTAGTATTAAGTAGGTATAAAAATAGTTATTTAACTGAGTGATATCGGCGGCAGATAAACTCTGCGTAGTTTTCGCCCGCTGTTAAATATAAATGTAACTATTGTAATAATTTGACAAAAAATAACAAAAATAAAAATGTCGAAAGCAATATAGTTTTCTCAAGTAGAATTGAGCTCCTGATCAGTGTCACATATCATCTGAAATGTATAATAGACGACACGTCCCCTATTTCCCGCGTCACGTAAAGATAAATTCTGCAAATTGTCAACGGGATGTCCTAACCGATTTATTCAGTAACCCTAATCGGTTCTATATCGGTGCGATTCGGAAATTGTTAGTCGTGCAAATCGAGTAATCTGTCACTGAATTGAAGTTCTATTCAATTGAACGGAACGTTTTCTTCATTGAATCGAAAGAAAACATTTTACATATTTTAACAGCAGTAAAGAGAGTTCGTTCATTATTTCAGGTCACTATTTTTTTAATCCTTTCGATTATATTTGTATTTATATTTATATTTATATACACCGTGTTTTTTTTATTTCCGCTAATCTCGGCATATTACTATTATCCATAGAAACAAAGTGGTATTATAGATTTTATTAAATTACAAAAAAAAAGGTTTTCCTCTTGGAACAAAATAATTCAATGTTGTATCTACCTACGTTCATTATCAGAGTTAACGAATAATTAGTGTCAAATATGACGTGACATTGCTATATTTATTGAAACGTGACCATAGCAACGTTTTGTTACGACCAATGAAGACAGAGTTCAGTAATCAATAGTAGTTGGAATGCCTGTTGTTTATACGTTACCGTAGCAACACCAATAAAGACTGAGATTGAGGTTGAAGATTACTGATTGGACGCGGTTTTTTGTGATTTTAAATGTAGGCATTCGTTATCAGTCGTGTGGCGTCGGGAATATATCATATAAGAAATTGTACACTAGTTTAACGTGATTAAATGATTAAATTAAAAAAAATGTATATTGTTAAAACAGTACGAGTTATCATCTTAATATTATTATCTTCCAGAACTTTACTTGACCTAAACATTCTCTTAAAGTTATCGGAAATAAAAAAAACACGGTGTATATTAAAAAGTAAAACAGAACTGTGGGTCTACTAACCAACGTATCGTAATTGACCTAAATCAAAAAATACAGAGTGTATATTTTTTTTCCATTCAACTCACTGCTGTAACATGGAACCCCAACGGGCTTCACTCTGCCATTCACATACGTTCTCCAAACGGAATACATACTGACAACTGTTCCGCATTGGCTGAATTTGCATTCAGCCTTATTTTATTACGAATACGTAACATTCTCCTTACTGATAGGAGTATGATGTAAGTTTAGTCCCTGTTTATTGCGTTGTTTGTAAGTTAATTTGTTTCTTGTTTTGTCCTTCTTGCCACAGTAGCGGAGCAATGAAAGCCAGAGAGTGACATAATCACGCTAAATTTTGAAAAATTACAGTATTAGCAAACGAATTTAAGCTAGCAATCTATACATTTCTAACTAACGTGACCATGCGAAGAAGTTTTAAAAAGAAGTATTGATTAGCGCAACTGATTTTTATGATAGTTGGCAAAGAACATCCCACGAATTCATTTTTCCAAAATTGTACTGACTAAACGATAGGGTTCTAGGCCAACCTGCCGAGCATTATGTACTCGCTAGCTTCTGCTTGCGACTTTGTCAGCGTAGTTTTCGATTGTCGTTATTCCCTCGGGACCTTTTTAAATTTTCCGGGATGAAATGTAGCCTATGTATTAATCCAAGGTATAAGCTAAGTATCTGCATTCCAAATATCATTCAAATTAACACACACACACACACACAAACTTTGGCACTTATGTATATATTGGTTAATAAGTCTAGGTACTTTATTTATGTAACAATACATGGCTTAAATAGGTACAGAAAGGAATGGTTATTGCAAAATGCAAATTCGTATTCCGTTAGCCAAACCTGCCAAACCTGCCAAACGTACGCTTGGTCAAATGAACGGCCTCGTTTAAGATTCGTTATCGCTCGCATCTATTGCTAGCATTGGATACAAGTTTATCTTGCAAACTAATAGGTATAATAACTAACTAGCGACACGTCCACGGCAGTTAGAAGTGTCACTAACTTACCTGACCTGATTCTAGTTTCGATGTCATGCGACGGGAAGCTAGTTAGGTCAGCACATCATTGCTCAAGGGGCCACTGACGAGTTTGCAGAAATATTAAGTCAATCCATAACTTTAACACAATAATATTGTCTTCGCGTGTGATATCCATCGACTTATTTCTCTAATAAGTCCATGGGAGTGTCTATAAATACCTCGAAATACATCTTAACCAGTAGTGGAAGCCAGTAATTAAAAATAGAATAGAACACAATAATATCAGTTTAGTTAACAATCGAAAAACCCAGAAGAAATTCAAGTTCGCCAACCGCTAGGCAGACGTAACATTTCTTGGCTCAGTAACCTATAAACCTAGGTATGTATGGAATAAGCACAAAGTCATTTAGAGCGGCTGTAGATAAGGTTAAGATGGTCACGAGGATCGCCAACCTCCGTTTGTTCCTGAGCTTCACCTGAGAAAAAAGATTTACCTCCCTTGACTTTAATAGGATCCAAGCCCACGACTGTATTTAATAGTACAAAAATTAAAGATAAACTATATAAATAATTATGTTAATTCAGTAGGAAGCCACGCACGGGGATTTTGACGCATTAAAATCCACAAACACTTCCCAAGAGGTGACCAATGCTGAGAAGAAGCGCAGCAATGAGCTCAACAGCCAGCAATCCAAATCAGACAACATTCTGTTTAAGAAGATCAATACAAAAACGAGTAACTCTTTCAACAAAGGCAAAATCTGGTTAATGTACACCTTCCACTCAGAGAATATGCTTATGATTATGACATTGTATTTGTTAGTTCTCGTCCAAAATACCGCAGAGCCTTAAGTCGAAAGTCTTCGACCAGTGTGTGCTGCCAGTGATGACTTATGGATCAGAGACTTGGCCGCTGAATGTGGGCCTCATAAATAAGCTCAGGGTCACTCAGCGTGCAATGGAAAGAGCTATGCTCGGAGTTTCTTTGCGCGATATGATCCGTAATACGGTAATACGCCAGAGAACCAAGGTAACCGACATAGCTCAGAGAGTTAGCATGCTGAAGTGGCAATGGGCAGGCCACATAGCTCGGAGAACTGATAACCGTTGGGGAAGAAAAGTTCTCGAGTGGCGGCCCCGCACCGGTGGACGGAGTGTTGGACGGCCTCCCACCCGGTGGTCTGACGACCTGGTTAGGATCGCGGGGAGCCGCTGGATGCAAGCGGCTCAAGACCGTGACTTGTGGCGCTCTTTGGGGGAGGCCTTTGTCCAGCAGTGGACGCCCCCGGGCTGATGATGATGATGATGATTTGTTAGTTATACACTATTGCAACATACACGTACACATGCTTCGCCAACAAACAGTTCCGCCACTCAGCGGAATTATGTAACATTATTTTTTATTGTACTTAAGCATATAATAAATTTAAAAACCAAATGACGTAGTGCATTATTATTTTCAAACTGAAATCAACGTAAGCCCAAACTGACTCCATGCCATTGTCGACGTCTGAAAGATCTGCATCTTAGAAAGAGGCTTTGTGCAGTTTACAATAGTCTTTATGGAAATCCCACTGTCTGGAGTTGACGCCCAATCTGTGTCACTTCTGGTTTCTAACTTTGCCGATATTAAACTGCACTGTCGCTGTATTTGAACTTTGAAGGAGTCCGAATTAATGTTAGTTGTGTCTTTTCGTGGACAAATTAAAAATTATAATCGTTATTATTTATTTAATACGTAAAAATGGTACACGTACATAATCTAGTTGTTTTTTTCTGAATTTGCTAACCACGAATTGCAGAATCCCGAATATTCATTATTCCAAAACTTTTGCAGTCTGAATTCTCTATGATTCTTTATTTCAAAGTGGGTAAGCGCTTGATGAAACTTTTTATAACACCGATGTATAACACCTTGTATAATTTTTAAAATCATTTTAAGATGCATAAGAATTATTAGTTTCTTAAAACCGAATTTTACATTACCGATCTAGTTTGTGAATGTTCGGAATTCAAAATATTCGGATTTATAATTTTTGTTCAAATGAAAATTCGGAATTGTCAACATTCGTTATTATAATATTCGCAAATACTCGGTAATACAAAATTCGAGATTACGATAATTCGGCCTTATATTTTTACGGTATTGTAAAAAATCGAAATTAAATAATTCGACATTTTAGTGTAGGTATTCCCTAAAACATCACACTCGGGTTTGAGTAATGGTTAGGAAAATTTGAACTGCCCACTCCTCAGGTGTTTTTTTTCCTCTAAACATGCTACATAACGCTCTTTGAGGTATCATCTGCGTTGGTTCCATTTTCACGGTTTTGGTCAATAGGATCGAAACATCAAGATAAAAGTATTGATTTATTCCAAACGATTTAAATCGTCTTAACTACCTACTACAATTATGAGCAAACGTATATAAAGTAAAAAAAGAAACTTTTTTATTTTCTTATTTTAGGCCAGTTTTGAAAAATATCAATAAAGTATTAAATTGACAAAAGTGGCCGACGACGCTTTAATTATGTAAATCTTCAGTTACATCAAACAATGTTTTTTTCGAAAATAACTATTTTTTTATGCATCCTGTTCAGGCCCCCAGATCTTCGCTCTAAGTTTTTTAGTTTTCTGTATTTCTCTTTCTTTTTTATACAACCGCTGTATTGTCTCTTTATTCCGTTTTTCCGGTCTTATTTCCAAGTTTTAAAAGTCCTCTTTAAAACTGTTGTTTCACTTTAGAGCTGACTGTTAAGTCCTGCAGTGCACAATCAGAAAGAAAAATTCTATCTCAACTATCTTGAAGTTTGTTTTTCCTATTACAAAGGAAAATTGCATTCGTGCAATGTGCATCCGGACGTTAAATTAATACGCCGCAAATGCATTTAGTTTTTTACTTGCCGGCTCACTGAAGTGTAAGTTACTTTAAATAGCGACCTTTTACGATTGCTATAACTCTATTTAATGTTTACTTACACGTTATTAAATTATTATTATTGATTTTTGATGTATCCGTAAAAAACGACGTTTAGAGTTCCGTACCAACCGTAATAATATCATAAGGAGGGTTCCTTGGGTGTGTCAGTTTCACTGGTTCTATAATAAAACAGGGGTTTTTCGTGCAAATTACTGCCATGTGTGTGAGTAATGTCCGGGACGAATCCAGTCTCACTTTGTCCTACTTGACTTAAAGTTAGGTATACGCGAGTTAATCCGATGACAGTGCAATTGTAAATACATTCGGGCAAAAATCGTACCTGTCGGGTTGAGAGACGGGGATAGAGCTATAGCAGGTCTCACGCGCCCTTAAAATAATAGTATTTTTATTTTAAAACGGGTCGACATTTACCTTTTCATTTTATATTTCAATTTTACGCTTTGGCTGATTTGCATCAAGTGTGGTCATGGTTTGACTAGTTTCTTATATAATACATATTAAGGATTGGATATCAAGTTTTAGAATTACGTGTAGTACCTATTTTTAGCCAAGAGGCTCTTTGCCAGTATCAATAAAAGCTAACTCCTAAAAAAATTAACAAATTTAAAAGTAAAACTATATTTTTATCTTTATATTGTGGAGCGGTATAGGGGGGCTTCCATTTCCCTTAACATTATAGTCAAGTTCTTGGACACCTTGTATTTACTTACATCGAAAAAAATTGCTGCGGTTACAGGATGACAAGAAATGAAAAAGTTCGTGCGTATTCAACGCGCAGGCGGGTATGCAAATTATTACATGTCATGTTTGTTTCTTTAAAATATAGCTAAGTTTTTACTAAGCATGTTAAATATTCATCAATACTAGAAAAACTATTCTTTCTAATATTATTTCCATTGGCAAATTGTTATACAAGCGTACACACATATAACACAGTTTTTTTTAATAAATATAAGTGTGGCAAGGAGGCTGGTATAGCAAATTACTATATTGCGCTCTCGTGGGTCTGGGTTGTCCTTGCAGAGGAGACATATGCGATTGAGCGAGATCATCATCATTGCGGGCGTTAGTGAAATTCCATTTTTTTTTCTATACCACGACAAACAAGCGTACGGCCCGGCCCGCCTGATGGTAAGCGGTTACTGTAGCCAATGGACTTATTTTTATTATAAGTTAAGTAGGCGACCCTGTAAAGGGATGCTGCACCACTTTGGAAACCTTCGTTTTTAAATGTATATAGGAAGATATAAAGGAAATATCAACAATACTTATTGTACGGATACAAAACGCGAGCGCCCGCTCATTTTATACAACACAAAATCATAATACGTGCCCGAACTCTCAAATTAAAACTTGGTATCTAAATACGTCAATTTCCCAAACTCGAACCAACTTCCGTAAAACGGATATTGGAATTGTAAATTTTACAATGCTTTTAAACTTGCTACAATAGATAACTCGTGTCGTGATCGTGCAAGACGTCCATGGGGAGTTCGTGGGAGTTCCTATTCAAAGTATCGTCGGATGCCGCGCGCTTTACAAAAGTAAAGTTAGACATAGAAATGGGCGTAACAGGTGTACATTTAACATTGAATAAGAAAAACTTGCACCTACCGTGCGCACGCATTAACACTAGAAACATTTTTTTGTACGTGTTAACTTTATATTTGTTCATCGGACATGTCCGTGCTACCAATACAAAGTAACAATCAATGTGGATTTGCCATTTGTACAACATTGTGAATATATAGAGCAGGAATCTGGCAAAAGACATTTTCATCTTAATTATAAGTCGGCGAAATGAACATAATTAGTGTCTTAATTACTACACTGTATAACAAATTTTACAATACAGAGAATAGCAGATTATTCAGATAAATCTTGACATCATTGTATTGTACGTCTAAACAATGTTGAATCAAAATGAAAAATTAAATAAACCATACGTAAAATAGATAATGTAACTCACAAAATTACGTAAGATGGCAATGTTTCTTATTTTTGTTCACTCTTTACACAAATCATTTGTTTTAGAGTTAAATTAACAATTTTCTTTACGTGATCCAACTCCAAGTAAAGGTAACCCTTAAAATTCACCGTTTTTTTTACATCCAATTCGTTGGTCTGAAAAACTAACATTTTGATCTCCACCTTAAAATTCAAAATTGAATCGCAAGTCTAGTCGCAAAGTTTTGTTTTACGACTATTTCATAAGTTCGTTATGCATTTTTTGAAATCATTATCATTCACAATTTTATAGAGGTCCTACGGAAGCTTGGTTAGGGCTCTTTTAAAATCATCCTCGAAAGTTAAACGGGTTCAGAAAAAAAAAACAAATATCCGAACTAATGAAAAAGATAGCAATGAAAATTCAGACTATGATGATGATTATTTAGTTATTTCAACATTATTTCACAAACACATGAATGAGAACTAGTATAACCAGTAATATCCCTTATATTACTGGTTATACTAAGGTGTATTGATAAAATTACCTACACTTAAACCAAAATGTAGTAATCACAGGAATTAGATCTCGAAATCGATCACTGACTGTAGAGATAACACTTCAAATTCCATCACTGCGGGTGGCTACCTACAAGATGGGTGCCATTGTCAGGCCGAATACTTGGAACCATGTCGAGCATCTTCCGGCTCAGCTTCGTTTGCATATCGAAGCACAAAGCGTCCTGATTGCATGTTATACATAGGCAAACAGCGCTTGACCCGAGTTTGTCTTGTTTCAGAGCCCACTATGTGCCTAGTTCATCAATAACTGTCTTTTCTTACTTATTTTTTTATTCAGAAAAAGCAATATTGAAGACGTATTCCAAAAGTAATATGGGATTTATAATTATAAAACAAAATAGCTTGTAAACAAAATTGAGATTCGTTTTCTTTTTCAATTGTAATATTATTTGGATGGGGCAACTTCTTATTTTACGATCAGAATTTGATAATTTTGACAATGATTTCCGTATATTTCTACGGTTTTGACATCGATATTACTTCAGCGAATAGGTATTCAAGGTAAGTGTGGTGTAATAATTAATCCAGGACTCTTCCCGCTCACTTAACCTGTGCTGGACGCCCTTGTTGACGAACTCTCGTGTTAGATACCCGATACTGTTGGGCTATCTAATGCTTAAACTAACGTTGTTATCTCATCGAGTCAAATATATCTATACATAGACCCTATTGTTAGTACCATAGGAGCCTGTAGATACTGTTGGCGTCATACTTAGACTATAATTTAAAATGCAGTAAACCTGACATCCAACTAGTATAGTATCATTTAATCCCAAAATAACGAGTATATGACGATCCTGTTAATTTGAGGTATTATATTTTGTTGTTCAAATATAACTTTTTTGTCTCCCTCTCTTTTGGTTTCCTAAAACCTACTTCCATTTTCCACTTTCCTTACAGAAACATGTATGCGCTAGTCGTTTTGTTTTCTTCGAAGCATTAAACAATTCAGTGGCAGCCACTTGCACCAGTGTTTAACAGTGCACTCGGTCAATTCGAGCAAATCGGCTTTCGTCGAATAGCGTCGTTCAATCGCTCGCTCTATGCGATCTCGTTAATTAACATTTAATTCTACAATTGTTTATGGATGTTGGCATCTTCATCTACGTCGGTCTCGGCTGTTATTTTATCGAAGGGTTTATGTAATACTATGGCAACTTCATCTCTAACTTCCAAATATATTTAGAGGCGGCCATTTGCAACGTCAAAAGATGGTGGATGTGTAATTTGTTTTATTTTTTATTTTTGTGTATTTAGGTGTTCAAAGTTCTTTTCTGTTAGTGATTTGTACTTTTAATGCTTTTGTGTTGCACAGTGGTAGAAGACTTGGACTTATTTCGTGTATCCTGGCATCTTACTTCTCGTTTCAAGTGGACTCGCAGTGGTACAGAGGCTAAAACTATCTTGGCCTCTGTCCTACATATCACCGTACATCGTTGCCCTCAATCTTCATAGAGAAGATTGGATTGTGTTTTATCGCTATATTGATTTATACTTATACATACTTGACACTTGCGAAATCACTTCATCTTGGAAACGCCATATCTCCGTGGTAGTAGCTGTTCAAGTCGCCACGGGGCAAAGAAAAAAAAAAAAAAAATAGATGCGTTAAAATTAAGGCAATGCTTACGCCGTAGCATTCAGGATTAAGTAAAACCATATTGCCTTTTACGTGTTATTGTATTGTTTTTGGGTGAATATTTGGGCGTTTCAACCGCCGTCATTGTTGTCTTCAATATATTGACGAAAACAATGATAATTACCAGCAACTTTTGATGTCAAAGTCAACGGGCCCGGGAGTAGTATTAATTCCATTTAAAATCATAAGACAATTAAAAAGCTTTTCTTGAATAATATGCGAAGACAATAATGACGGCGGTTAATACGCCGAATAATCACCCTTTTAACTCAGCCGCCATTGCTGATAATACGATAACTTTGAAAAAGCAATATAGTTCCAATAAGTAGAATAGAGGTCCTGCGCAAGTCTATACACATATAATAACGTTAGCGATTTACGAAAATCTACATAAGGTCAGCTGATGTCAAATTGCGTCAGCTGCTTATATTGACTCCATAAATTTCGAGATAATAGATAATAGAAACGTTAAAAGAGTTTGGATCTTGGCTAGGCTTATAGCACGACAGAATATCGTCGTTCGGCGTTCAGTACCGCGAATGTCACATTGTAAATCAATATAACATTCGCGGTAATGAACGCCAAACGACGATATGGCGTGCGTTAAAGCTCTTGCACCGTTGCCCAAGAGTCTATTATTGCGTAATACGCACGTCATATTAATTCTGTCTTGCTTAACTGTTTTTACAGTTGTATTTAAAGGTAATGCCTAACATCATTATTTATCAGTCAGGACTATCCTCGCCCGTTCACAATCTTTTGTTTACACCTGTGAACTTATGAGATTTTTTTATTTTTACTTGTTCTCACTGTAAAGTATTGTAAAAATAAATTCACACCAGCTCACAACCTTTAGGTAGAATCAATATTGAGTGGTAATAAGTGGGAACTTATTTTCTGTGTGACCAATCAGAAACTTACATAGCGGGTGCATAAAAAAAGAAAATAAACAGAGGTTAGACTTTAATCTGCAAACATAAGTACAAGTAGGTATGCTATTGATTCCTAATACTTACTTCAATAAATATTATATGCTAATACTCATACTTACAATAGTTTAATAATAAATAATTGTCTGTGAATAAATATAAAAATTGAATATAAGTAAGTAATAACTTGTGCTTTATAGAATGTACCTACGTATTCAAGTTGTCCTCTGACAGGGTCCACAATTAAGGTTTATTATTGTGCAACTAAAACTTAAGTTAACCTAATATCCTGTAAAAAACATGTCATATAAAGTGTGATACTTAGTCTTGCGGCCCAGTATAATGTTGTGGAATGCTATAAATAAATGATTGAGTATTTAGTGTTGAGTACCTACCTATAAAAGCAAAAGCATAGACTGAAACGTGATGGAATAAGCCTGTGTGTAATCTATGCTACAAGGTTAGGTTACGTTAGTCTTCATCTCAGCTGTTTTGCACTACCTGTAAGTAAAATTGCCAACAGAACTTATTAATATTTGACTACATTTAAGGCGACTACCGCAATAACAAAGTAACAGCTTCGGCCAAACTTTTAATCAATATTAATCGTCCAACATTCTCGACGAATTGGGAACAAAGGCGCACTTCGAACTTTAGCCGAGTTACTTTTACTGCCAAGAGTTCGATATTGAGTCTATTTTGTTCGGGAATTTAAAACTGTTGTGATAGATGGAATTAAAATATCAGGGGACAATGTCACACCAATTGACCTAGTCCCGAACTAAGCTCTAGGCTTGTACTTATTTACTATGGGAATAGACAATGAAAAAAAATACTTATATAGAGAAATACCTACTTAAATACATAGAACACATCCATGACTCAGCAACAAATATTCGCGCTCATCACACAAATTAGCTCTTACCGGGATTTTAACCTGGAACTACCAACTAGGCCACCGCGTCGTCAAATTTTTGCCGGTTAAAGAGTTTTAAGCTTAAGTTAGTTTTAAGTTTTAATTCAGCTTAGTTACTGTTCTATATGCCTAAATAAAATAAAAAGATTCGATTCTGGACACTAACCTAACGCATAAACACAGTCATGTGTTTGAACGTAATGCGTTTTTAAATCTAATGTTTAATCACAAAATGGTTTACTTTAACCTACTAATTGGTAATTGACTACAAATACCTATAAACCATTGTATAAAATACAGCTTGTGCCAACAATACCTGCCAATTCGCAATGGCTTGGCTTGTAATACAGCGGTATTTGCGGAGTCGGAACGCCGGGATGCCAGCCCTAATTTGACTCATGCATATGCAAATTCTGTGTAGAAAATGCACAATAGATCCGCATCGTGGACATATTTTGATCCCTGATTATTTAAATACGGATCTACATTCAGAAATGGAATGCGTTTTGCCTTTCAAATATATGCATTTTAAATTGCCATAGCCGAAACTCTAAGTAAAAACAAGTTGTAAGTTGTATTTTATTTTTCACTCGGGGTATTTGAACACATCCTGTATTAACTAAAAAAATCTCGCTTATATTATGTTTAGTACACATACTGTATTCATAAAATTTTAACCTGCTAATATATGTATACAGTCAAGGAACTAAATTTGTGACCCACCTTAGTTCCAAAGTCAATCTGACATTCTACAGCAATAAGGTTGAGTTTACTATCAAAATCGACTTGGCATCTCTAATGACAATGACATTTTCAAGCAGATTTTCTTTGAAATGGGTAGCAAATTAACTTCCGGGATCGTACAGTCGAATTCATAAATATATAATGGAATAGGATATAATAGAAATGGTTTATTCGGTGCTAAAATAAAGTGAACATAAACAATAGAAAAAAAACATTATAAAAAAGCAGAGTAATACAAACTTAAAGTACTTAATCTAAAATGAACACCGAAAACCACCACTTGCCACTCACCCAGCATGGTGTCAGGCTTACTAGCCTCGACGCTGGTTTTCAGAGCCACCCGATTGAATAGAGGGGAGAGCGCTCCCAATCCATCTCACTACTATTTATTGAAAATAATGCTTAAACAAAATTATTAACCACTTAAACTAAATTACTAACTATTGTTTATTTCAGTCTTCTAAATTATTGCGTGTATGTGTGTGCGTGTGCGCGCGTGTGTGTTGTTTATATTATTTTTAAATAATAAATAAACACAGGACGTCTGCTAAGAGTTGGCCAATTGGGTAAAAAGTTTGTAACTTTTTAGAGTTTCTGAATGGCTGTGGCAGTTTATTCCAACATTTTGTGGCAGCGTAGTGAAAGCTGCCACGAAATACGTATCTAAGGCATCAAAAATATCAATACACCACACACTCCTATGCCACTGATAATAAGGTCTATGTATACATATATTTGGCGCGATGACCGAATAAATATTAGTGTCTTTGAATGTACATACCAACGCACAGTAGGAATTATACTCAGCTTTGTATACAATTTCCAATTGAATCAGCGTGAGCCTTGCTTTCATTTGACCAGTTTTTAGGGTTTGTAAAATAATCATACCAAGTTATTAAATAATCATACCAAGTTATTAAATAATCATACCAAGTAACCTTTGTATAGTTTACCGTATTTACTACACTCAGGAGCAAAAATACCGGGTCTAAGTGCGTTTTTCGTACTAAAGAGGCTATTTCGAACCCTTGGTTCCTCGCCAGGGAATGCTTTTAGTGAAATCTGATGCTGAATACCGCGAGCATCGATACAGGACTTCCAGAGTGCCTAGGATACCCAACTGAATGAATCTGTGGTTAACGCCGGAATAGTGCCTGTTCAGAAAACCATCTAAAATGGCAATAAAATGTAAGGAAATCCAAGTGCTGACCCAAACTCTCCCGCCGCCGTGGTGTAAACTGATTGTGCGATCAGTTAGGTATCTTAAGAACTTTTTACATCCTCTATTGAACCTTGGACTATCTACCATTAAACCTCACTCAAAACAACCCCTGGCGAGGCTTCCAAGAACCAAGGCATCGAATTAGTCTCATTTGTATGAAAATCGCACTCTGACCCGGTATTTTTGCTCCTGTGTATATAAAACAAAAATAAAAATTCGTCGCTTTATATTTGATATTGCCTAAACAGTATTACGATTACTTTCTAGACCTTCGGTTGTGCTACCAACTTTTTAAATGAAAGAGAAAGAAAGGAACACATAGAATACTGGGTCACGAACGGGAGGCAATACATGCATTTATTCCAATCAAGCTCAATATTTCTCTATAACTACAGGAAAACACCCACGATTCCGCGCACCTCTAATAGACAAGAAACCCTTTCCTTCTGACCGGAGCTCTTGGTTATCCATGTTTATATCCGACGTTCTACTCGAACGCTTTTTCGCAAATAGAATACTGACTACAATTCCGTACGGAATGAAAAATGTATTTTCCTATTTTGCCGCCATTTCGTTTTGGATCCAATACTCTCATCCGCTAGGATGCATCAATTTCTGCACCGGTAACTTAGAAATGTTATGTTCCACAGAATTTACGGGGATATACGTGACAGTGAAGTTTTTGAATTTCAATGATGCTCGACTGTAACTTCCTTTGGAAGTTCATAAATATTTGGAATATATGTAATCCTTGTCCTTATTCTTAGTAATATTAAAATTTTAAAGTGTGTTTGTTTGATTTAAAATCCAACTCCCTAACCGATCCACGTGAATTAATGTGGTACAGATAGTTTTATTATACCTCTAATGATTCCCGAGGATACCATAATTTGAACAAATTAAGTTTTAAATTTGTAATTTGGATTACATTTAGATATTAAATTTATCAACTCATATAGTTTAATTATACCCTGGCAAACGACTTAGGCCATCTTTATACCGCGATAAACGACCTCTACACGTACTAAGTCGCGAGAAAAAGCAAGTTGATTGATAAATCTTCAGATTTACATCATACAATTTCTAGGTAATTTGATTTGCCGTTCTTATTGTATTTCATGAGACAATATGTCTCAAAGACTTCTTATCTAGGTATCTATCGTACGAATCTATTACGGCACTTTGATGTGTAAGGATAAACAAACGAATACATTTCAAGTCGGTTACGAGCAGCTTCCTTTATACATGACATTAATGACACAAAGCGGGGTTTTACCAGTTAGAACTAATTGGCAAGTTCTATAATATTTCGATAAAGTTGTGATCTTCATTACAACGGGATAACATCAGAGCATTGTCGAAATATGGAGAAATCGCTAACCAATTCTAACGACGCGACGGTAAGAATTCGATACAGTAGACCAAGAAAGTCCTTTACCACTTTTGAACATTAACATCATTTAAATATAGTCGACAAGCGGTAAGAGCGGTTTCTTAATCGTCTTTACCATTTTTAGTGGCACGAAAAGTAACTGCAAAGGTTTATAGAAGTTAGTATATTAGTGTAGTAATCTTAGGTATTTAGTAAAAATATTTCAACTTTAACATTTCTGTCCCTCAAAGAACAGTTTAACAAGGCATAGATTGTAAGTTGTCTTCTGTATTTTCACCCTACAGAAGACCAGCGTTGGCTTCACAGCCAGCATGCTGAGTTGGGACCGTTTCGCAACAGTATATTATCACTACAACTCATCTCTTTTCCTTTATGTTTGTTACATTTTTGTGTATGTCATTGTTATGAATGATTGATTTACTTACTTACACAAATAACCCAATAAACAGACAACCGAATTCCTTAACAAAATGGCGTCGATTGATCTTAAATTTATAAACGCGGGTCAGACTGCGTGTGTTGAAATCGCT
This sequence comes from Acleris sparsana, assembly GCA_923062465.1. Classification (NCBI taxonomy): domain Eukaryota; kingdom Metazoa; phylum Arthropoda; class Insecta; order Lepidoptera; family Tortricidae; genus Acleris; species Acleris sparsana. Next base: position 8,485,890 of record OV281307.1, on the reverse strand, counting down.
AAATATAGCCGGGCTTAGGCCGTGTGACAGTCGAATGCACAACCGGGTCGGTGGGTGCAGCCTCTACGTATAGCGGTGCTGTCCTGCCTCCTTTGCATCTTGTGTTTAGCTTAGGTTAGCGATTAACAACTGCTTTTAGGTCTGTGAGGTCTTTGATGGTTCGGCTTTAAGATGAATAGATCTAAAGACTTTGGTAACTGAGCTGGTTGTAGCTGGGAAAGCAATCAGTACACTTCATATCCATATCCATGTCTACTGACTACTGACTACTAATCTTACAGCTATTAAAGGTAAAGTTTAGGTGGATGATGTTTCTTACACAATCTGGATCTGGATCTGGATAAAATGGCACAGAGATTAGTCTGGAATGGCTACTTTTAATCCCGAAATAAATCAGTTTCCGTGGGATATCCTAGCTATTAAATATACCTATTTAAGAAAAAGACCAAAGAATGGCTTAGTGAGAAATGTTTTTATTCTTTTAATAACCATTTCAATTATAACTAGTATTAATAATGTAATTTTATTGTGACATTTAATTTAATCTCGTTGTTATTGTAATATCTTTTTTTTTCGATTACAGTATGTAAGCAAATATTGTAAACGCCTGAAAAGGTACGAGCTTAGTGAGACCTTATAATAATAGTGCAATTATTGAACACCTATATACTGTACCTAAATTATACCTATATAATGTGAAAGTCAATCTGCGTGTTTTATTACGTTTTTCCAGCTGAAGTCAGCTAAACCATTGAACCAATTTCGATGATTTGGTAGTACTTGTAGGTGTACTTTTTTCCGTGAGTAGTAACAAACGACGTCTATACGGATAGAATTGCGAGCTAGTATTTAATCGTTGAAGAAAGATTAGAGATAACATCAGTAAAGTTTATTTTCAGTGCCATAAAAAAGTGAAAGGTTGATTGTGGATTATTATAGTCTCTATCAGGAAGGAAAGTAAATATTTTTTAGAATAATTTTGTCATTCAGTGATATTGATTTCCAATAAACAGATAAAGGTGTATTATAAAAGTTAACAGGGTAATAAGGAAAAACGATAATCATTTTAGGCTGAGGCGACAGGGTAGAGCTCAAACTTTACGTAGCCAAACACAATAACGTTTCAGTACGAAATAAGTAGGGTTTTATAAATACGATACGACCAGCGACTCGGACTTTTTGTGAGAGTAAAGCGATCTGGTTGTATTGCGATCTAGGCACAAAGCCATGTAGTCAGATCGAGATTTAATCACAAAGCGATCTGGATATATCGAGATGTGGACGGAAAGCTTCTCCCTTAAAATGTTTATCTGTAGTATATAACTTTATTTTCAAAGTATATAACACAATATGATTACCAAATCAAAACAATTTATTTATGAGAATATAATTTATGTCATTAAAAATCAAGACTCTTTTATTAAGAATTGTGATATACATAATTTGAATACAAGAAATAAAAATAAAATTGCTATCAAAAAAATTCGTGTCCGTAAGGTTTATAAATCATTTGTAGGTCAAGGCATTCTTTTCTATAATAAATTACCTGACTCAGTTTTAAAGTTACCATTTCCAGTACTTAAAAGTTACTTGAAAAAGTCGTTGATGTCTAAGGCTTACTATAAGGTCGAGGACTATCTAACAGATAAAAATGCTTGGCCTAAACTTAACTAAACACCTAAATAACTGACTAATAAAATAGGCATAAAAAATATGTAAATATTGTATATTGTCTAGGGGACACGGTTTCTGTAGGAGAATGTATCAAAACTTTGTATGTGGTGGTTGTCTTGCACTGTCATGGGAAAGTATATATATATATATATATATATATATATATATATATATATATATATATATATATATATATATTTTAATATATATACATATTTTATATGAATATTTTTTTATTACTACTACTTTTTACTCCCTATGAAAATTCTTAGTTTTGACACATTTTCTTGCACAAGCTACGCTTGAATGTTTTTTATTTTTATTTTTATTTTATGTTAAATTCATTGTTTTATATAATGCTAGGTTAAGCTTTATAATTGTATAATATCATAAGTAGTACCTATTTTAAAAAACGACTGACTGTTGAGTTTCTTGCGGCGTTTCTTCTCAGCAGTGGTCTCTTGCGAAGCGCTGGTAGATTTTGACGTGTAAAAGTGCCCGTGCGGCCTACTTACTGAATAAACATCTTTTATCTTTTATCTATCTTTTTAAATAAGGATATAATAGAATATGCTCAACGCTTACCTAATTATGCATATATTATATACCTACTCAGTTTATTTTCGTGAATTACCCCATCCATGAGGGGTGATGTGGTGGAGTATATGTAATGAGTTTCTAATTGACTATTGTTATTGATGACAGTGGGCTGTCACACAGCATGATATATGAAGTGGTCGGTACTCATGTTTATCAAGATGTATACTTCTTTATTTTTAGGTCATTAATTAGGGAAAGTTTCGCAATTTGACGACACTATGGCAATTTAATTATTTTAAGGTTGCCACATAAATTCTTTGCTCAAAAGTTTTTGTATCGATTAGTTTTCTGCATTTTCTATGACTAAGGCCCATATTAATAAACTTATTTTGACTGTGAGGCCCGTCACAAGATAAGTCAAAGTAAACGCCAAACCATAGCACACTGTCATTTTTGACGCATCTCGAGACGAGCATTAGAGTTGAGATCAGTTTATTAATACGGGCCTAAGTCAGCCAAATGTTGGTTCAACTTGCCTTACAAAACGTGTAATACCTACAAAAACCACCCTAAATATGGAAAATCTTATTATCAGGAAATAGAAGGATTAGAATTTAGTGTACAATTAGTGTCCTGCGCAACTACTCCCCTATTTGTTTCCGTTGGGGGTCGAGTTTTGGTAAAATTCTTTCTTATTGCACCCTTAGGGTACCCTAAAATAATACCACCAAACATGACTTCGTTTTTTCAAGACCAGAATAACTGACCGTTATTTTCCACAAGTTTTCGCCACGAAGTCAAAATAAATAATTAATAACAAGAATTAGAATATTTGAACGCAATAATTCATCAGTATCCTCTTCATTATTAAAGGAAATGTAAAAAAACTAAGTATCAGTTCAGCGAAAGAGTTGTGTACTTATTTACTAATAAGTTATTTAAAAACATTTTCCAAACAAACAGCATAAAAGCGGTTCAGCACAACCACAAGGGAAATAACTTATGAGGTCTGTTCTAAATGAAGCTAGAGACAGGGCAATTAAAGCTTTAAAGATGCACGTATATGGTAAAAACCAGCTTTTTGAATTGAGATAGTTGCAGCATTTTGCAGTTAGGGGCAATGTCCATTAAACTTACTTAGTGTAATATTATATTATGTATAATAATAGAGCGTGGAATGTAAGTACGAAAGTAACTGGCTTGCCATTAGGTCTGTCACTATCGTTAGAAAATGAATATCAAAATGTATAATAACCACCATAATCGTTCAAGTTTTGTATCCTTTTACTAATATTATAAACGCGAAAGTTTGTAAGTATGGATGGATGTTTGTAACTCTTTCACGCTGCAACGGCTGGACGGATTTGGATGAAATTCGAAATGGAGATAGCTTATGCCCAGGATTAACACATAGACTACATTTCATCCCAGAAAATTTAAAAGGTCCCGAGAAAACCTAGTTCATTATATTCTTTACTAATACATAGACCCAGTTTTCAGTTTATGTGAGTTTTCTGTACCATTCCTATATAATCCAGAATTTATTATACATGACAACTTTTCTCTTGAATCGGTCTCTATATGGACCAAAGCTGTATTAAAATCTGTTGCGTTGTTAGAAAAAATTAAGCGTACGTACACAGGTGTTTGTTAAAATGGAGATTATGATGAAGCCATCGCATTTTTTGTCGTAAAGCCAGGTTCCATCAACATAACCTTGACGAATGTCATTCTTCCAGCGTGCGTTTCAATAGGCACGTTTTGCCTCGTACAGTGAAACTGTGGAACGAACTCAGTTCGGCGGTATTTCCAACTAGTTGACTATGACGTAGGAGCCTTCAAAAAAAGAAGTTAAATTTCCCTAATTAGTCGGCACCGCACCGACAAATTTTCTCGAGTTGGTGGTGTTTTGATTACTTCCCATCAGGTAACCTATGCTAGTCACGATTTCCGTCCGTCTAGCACTTTGTCTTTAAAACTGTTATTCCTATTATTAAGATAATTAGGTACGTCCGTAGTTTTATGTGTACAATATAAAGATCCTAAGGTCAGTAATAACAAAACCTAACATAATATCAAAAACGTTGTAAGTAACCTATTTCCAACACAACAGCCCAATTACGGCGAATAACAAGAACTGAACCACAAACAAGCGGGTCGATGAACAAACTTCAGAGCAGATAATTCAGCAGCCCGGATCTTTTGTCTGATTGGAACAAAGCCTAAGTTTCCCTTATCATGGTGTCTAGGTTTCTGAATCTCAATTTTCACCTGTTTTTTGTGGGAGAAAGTTCCATCGCCTATCGTTGGAGAGAAGTCCAGCATACAATTAAGAAACTAGTTGGGAGCTAGTTTTTAATGAGGTTTTTAATTTACTCCCACACTGTAGCGAAATGGACAAGACTAAAGGCTGAGAAATAATAGATATAGTATAGTAGTTAGATGTATTGTTTAAATTTTAATAGGTAGTTACTTTGTTTTACGGGGAGATATTGATAACAAACTACCACTCTACATGTAATCCAACTCGTGTATTAAATACACAAATATGTATTTTTCAGGAGTTGGATTACATCTTGATATTATTATTTTCAAGTAAAAGCAATGCGTGTGTAACAGTCTTCTTTCGTATAGAAAAATATATGAATGGTAAGTGTGGTAAATCCATCACTACACTGCTTAATAACAAAGAAGGCGGCTAACAGCAATGTAAAGAAAGGAAAGACATTGTATTCACAACAACAAACCTAGAAATTGATGTAGTAGTCGAAGCATTCTATACTCTATTGGGGACCACATTAAATTTAAAATAGTTATAATTTAGTTATGCAGTTAGCTGCCTTTTTACACGACTGGCCAAAAAAGGAGTGTATTGTTTTTAGGGTTCATGTATGTATGTAATGATTCTTTATTCCACCATAACTTCTAAACGGCTGCGCCGATTTAAATGTGTGTGGTATGGTTAGAACCCTTTCACCGTCCCGGGTGTCCTGTTAACTGTTAAAATTTTTATTTTTTTATTTTTTTTATTTATAAAGTTTTGTAAGTAGGCCCTGTAGGCACTTTTACAAGTCTGAGTCTACCAGCGCTTCCAAAGAGACCACTGTTGAGAAGAAGCGCCACAAGAAACTCAACAGTAAGCCTTTTTTTTAAATAAATCTCTTATTACAATACTAAACTTAAGCTACACAATTTAAATGTCACAGGGATGTACAGGTCCCAGTAGTAATAATAATGAAATATATCCAAATGTCGGATTAAATTAAATAATACAATTTCGGAGATGTAAACAGTCTCCAAATGTCAAATTTAAATTAAGAATTAAATATAATTTAAAAAAAAAACACAAAACAAGGGAGATGTAGAAAGTCTCCACAGTCAATTTTGGAGCTGTAAAGAGTCTCCAGATGTCAAATTAAAATTAAATACAATTATAAAAATAAAAAAAAACACAAAAAATAAAATAAGGGAGATGTAGAAAGTCTCCACGGTCAATTTTGGAGATGTAAAGTCTCCAGATGTCATATTAAAATAATAGGTAATCGTACAGGGAGATGTATATAGTCTCCACGGTCATTAATAATAAAATTGTATAGCAAAAAAATAATAATATAATAATAATCAGTCCCAAGCATTGTCATCATTCATATAATCTTTAATACTATAATAAGCTTTAGAAATTAGTTTACGTTTAACGTAACTCTTAAATTTATTTACTGATAAATGAGTAACACTACTTGGGAGCTTATTATAGAACCTTATACAATTACCCATGAAAGAGTTTTTTATTTTGTGAAGCCGTGTAAAGGGCACTGCGAGCTTATGTTTATTTCTGGTATTAACATTATGTATGTCACAGTTCTTTCTAAAATTACTGATGTTCTTATGAACATGCATAATGTTTTCATAAATATATTGACTGTATACGGTTAATATATTCGTTTCTTTGAACTTATCTCTAAGCGAGTCTCTATGACCCATCTTGTAAACAGCACGAATAGCCCTCTTCTGCAGAACAAAGATGCTGTTTACGTCAGCACCACTACCCCATAGTAAAATACCATATGACATTATACTATGGAAGTAACTAAAATAAACTAATCGAGCGGTTTTCAAGTCTATTAGATTCCGAATTTTATTAACTGCAAAAGCTGCAGAACTTAGTCTATTCGCTAATTTAGCCAGATGAGGACCCCATTGGAGTTTTGAGTCTAACGTTATACCAAGAAATACTGTATCATTAACTAAGTCTAATTTGTCATTTTTAATAGTTACAGTAGTTTGTCTATTTTTCACATTGGTAGTCATAAATTTAATACATTTAGTCTTTTTCTCATTTAGTAATAAATTATTAACACTAAACCAATGTACTACTTTTGATATAGCATTGTTTACATCCACATTAAACTCCTGTTGTCGTTTGACTTTAAATACGAGTGAGGTATCATCAGCAAACAATACTATATCATGGTTGTCCTTTATAAGGTATGGTAAATCATTTATGTAAATGAGGAATAGAAATGGACCCAAAATTGAGCCCTGTGGTACGCCCATTGAGACCAAAGACCCAGGTGATCGTTTTCCATTCACGTCTACCCTTTGTATTCTCCCGAATAAGTACGTTTTAATTAAGTTTAGCGCAGTACTTCTAACTCCATAATGGTGTAGCTTCCTGACCAATGTGTCATGGTTAACGCAATCGAAGGCCTTGGACAAATCACAGAAAATACCTAAAGCATCATGTGACCCCTCCCAGGCATCAAAAATATGTTTAATTAGCTCAACACCAGCTTCGGTTGTCGAGCGACCCCGAGTAAAACCAAATTGTTTATTATGTAATAAATTATTATCTTGAAAATGTTGCATTAACTGTGATAAAATTATTTTCTCAAAGATTTTACTGAAAGTGGGTAGTATCGATATCGGTCTAAAGTTAGTGGGGTCAGAAGTACTACCCGTTTTAAATAATGGAATTATCTTGCTATGTTTCATAAGATCAGGAAACTCACCACAATCAACACAGTGATTAAATATGATCATTAAGTCAGATGCTATGACTTCCATTAAGGATTTAAGGACGTGAACCGAAACCCCCCAAAGATCATTGGTTTTCTTAATGTTAATTGATTTGAATGCTTTGATTACATCCAAGGCAGTAACGTGCTTGAATTCAAAGTGTATACTGCATTCAGACACGTTATCTTCTAATAATAAAATGGCAGACGCCGGCGAAGAGTTCAGACACTTAGTTGTGGACACTGGTATGTTGGTAAAATAATTTTCAAATTCAATTGCGACATCTAAATTAGACTCTAGGATTTTACCATCTACTTTTAAACGAAAGTCATTAAATCCCTTTTTCCGGCGACCTGTTTCTTCATTAATTATTTTCCAAGTCGTTTTAATGACATCAGAGCTATTCAAGATTTTATCACTTAAAAAGTTTCGCTTAGCTATACGGCAGTCTGACTTGAAATTCTTAGAATACTCTTTGACATGTTCCTTAAACTCTTCACTAGCGTTAAACCGTCGTTCCTCATATAGTTGATACAGTATTGCTCTTCGTTTATGTAAGCCCGCAGTAGCCCAGTCACTGAAAACCTTTGCGCCACCGACCATGACCGATTTAGATGTAAATATCATGTCAAATTGTTTCATGAATGTGTGAAAGAATGAGTTGTCAGAGGTCTTAGGGCCGTATTAATAAACTCATCTTGACTGTGAGGCCCGTCACAAGATACGTCAAAGTAAACGCCAAACGCTTAAAAGTAGAATAACAAGTTGGATGGAAAACAAGAACTACGATGCAGTAGAAGATCTGCTAGGAAATATAGCCTAGACACACGCACACACACACACACACAGACAGACACACACACACACACACACACACACACACACACACACACACACACACACACACACACACACACACACACAATTATTAAAAATTAGGTAAATTAGTTTTAAGGATGGTACTATACTATATAAACTGTAGATATGGAAGAGCGGTGCCTCCTGGCACAGGTTATTTAAAATAACTTACAAGGAGACGCCGGCCATCATAAGATCTGTACTGGTTTGCTAAAGAAATAAAGAATTTTGAATTTTGAATTTTGAATTTTTTTTGAATTTTTTTGAAACCATAGAACACTGTCAGTTTTGACGCATCTCGAGACGAGCATTAGAGGTGAGATCAGTTTATTAATACGGGCATAAATGTGACTATCTTAAATATATAGGAATAATCGCATAAATAAACGGGTTTAATCTTAATATCAAAAATGCAGTCGGGTTTTTAAAGCTTTTCATTTAGTTATTAGTATCAAGAATAAATTATAAAAAAAAACATGTTAAACTTTGAATTTGGTCAAAGTTTAACTTAACTTTTGTCTGGGTCTGTAAGCTGTCTCACACCTGTTACTGGTGCATATAAGCAGGAACCGCACAGCTGATTGTTTTGTTAAGTTCCTATAATATTTTTCATTTATTATTGTCCCTGTGACAGATTGAGATTCAACATTTCACGCAAAAGTTGATTCGACAGATTGAGCGGTCAACTAACTTTAAAAAAGAGGTATCTGTAGTTAATTAGTTTCAAAAAACAATATTTGTTGTTTAACGCATTTTTATAAAGGAATTCTGAAAAATAATGCACGTATTTAATGAAATTAAAAATATAATAATTAAACTACTTCTACATCCTATATGTGAAACGGACCGTTAAAAGAGTTTGACAATAACCTCGTTCTTCGACCGAATCGATTCCATTTTGTGAGATCGGATCGCAATCGGCAGAAGCGCGTGGAGCTAACTCCATGTGCTTCCTACAAGACCACAATTATTTCTTGCTGAACTTGGTCTTATTCCGCGGTACATGTCTGTCCACTCGAATCACCTACCTACTAAAAACTAAAAAGTTCAAGATGGCGGCTACTTTTCCTCAATCTATAGCTTCTTTATTGCTCTATATAATATATTTAATCGAGGGTCAATCGTGAAAAGTCCGTCGATTAATTTAATCGAGTTTAAATCAATCGAGATTAATTTTGGACAATTAATCTTTTTAATCGATTGATTAGTTGATTAAAAAAAAAATCGATTGATGCCCATCTCTGATGACGTGCAAATGAACTTCAACCGTAAGGTGGTAGACCACATTTTTGGCAGACTGTAGGTACATCGGATGCCCAGCGGTTCAACGGAAAAACTTCCTATGCCTATGGACACTACTGAACTCAAAAAAACACAATTTAGATACCTACACAGTGAAAGGAATTCCAAGTTTCGCATTATTGTCAGGGTATCCAACCTCATTTAATTCGAGCTAACATGACACGATAGACTATCACGTTTTTGCTAAGACCATAGATAAGTACTATAATTTTTATTCTATGGCTTAGACCATAATATTTATTTCTGTTTAAGTGTTTTTGTCTGTGGTCGTTAGTTTTGGTGTTTCTGACCATGATGGTAAGTTAGTATATTAAAAGTGTTTCGCGGCCAAACATGTTTCTGTTCCGTGGAGGCCATTTGCAACGTCAAAAGATGGCGGATGTGTAATTTGTTTTAGTTTTTTTTTTGTGTATTTAGGTGTTCAAAATTATTTTTTGTTAGTGATTTGTACTTTTAATGCCTTTCTGTTGCACAGTGATAGAAGACTTGGACTTATTTCGTGTATCCTGGCATCTTACTTCTCGTTTCAAGTGGACTCGCAGTGGTACAGAGGTTAAAACTATCTTGGCCTCTGTCCTACATATCACCGTACAACGTTGCCACCAATATTCCTAGAGAAGATTGAATTGTGTTTTATTACTACAACATTGATTAAAACTTATATATACTTGACACTGGCGAAATCACTTTATAGTGGAAACGCCCTTCGCGCCTTTCAAGTCACCGCAGGGCAAATAAAAAAAAAATAAAAAAAATATTTCTGTTCCAGTTACAGTGTTCCAACCTAACCTTGGACATTGTAAAGTATGGAATAAATTAGGTTCTCCTATTGTATCTCGAATTTTTATAATCCTATTTTCACTATCACTTACTTCATAAGTCCTAAAATCAAAAACTCGATGTTTTAATTTATTCCTTATTATTCCTTAAGTAGCCCTAATTTTAACATGCTTTTTACGTTAAACACCTAGATTTTATGTCCGATTCTTAATAAGCGCTACTTTTACTTATCCAATTCCCGTGAACACCTCATCCATTGTCTGATGTCGCCAAACAAATGTATAAACTGGCTGCAGTAGGGTTAAGTAGAAGATAAGATACATTCTGTTAAAAAATAGAGCGGCATGGTCACTATAGTGACCAAGCTCTTTAAATAAACAGAAAAAAAAAAAAAACCTTATATGTTTAAAACCTAAAGTTTATGGAATCAAAATATTATATGTTTTTTAGGAACCTAAACGACTGTTATTAAGGTCGACGGAGCTTATTTATATTTCGTTTAATCAATGATTAGTTCAAACAGTTATTAGAACTTATGACTATTAGGTCTATTTATCATTAGGAGTAATCATTATTAGTTTTAATAATATTACAGCTTTTAATGTTTAGTACAAGTAAACATTAGGGTATATTACTTGAAGTCTAGTAGTTAATTAGGACATACACGTTTAGCTGTCATAATTTAGGGGCTAATGAAAACGATATCAAATACCTGTTCCTAATGAAATTAGCTTTTTCACTTCTCATGCTTGTAAAGTCCTACTTTATGCTGGGTATATGCTGCATAAAATCGCAATTTATGAACTAGTGCATAAAGTGTTGTCGTCTAGACTAAGACAATTAAGCCCTACAGCCAGACAGACGAAGTGACTGCATTAAATAAACTTGTTATTGAATACATTTACTTCAATTTAGCATCTTACAGAAAAGAAATTTCAAATTATTATTTGAAATAAAAAGCTAATTTCATTAGGAACAGGTATTTGATATCGTTTTCATTAGCCCCTAAATTATGACAGCTAAACGTGTATGTCCTAATTAACTACTAGACTTCAAGTAATATACCCTAATGTTTACTTGTACTAAACATTAAAAGCTGTAATATTATTAAAACTAATAATGATTACTCCTAATGATAAATAGACCTAATAGTCATAAGTTCTAATAACTAACAATAAAAAACAAGCAAAATACATATATTTAATAAAAAACAAGCATAATTAACAAAAACATTACATACAAAATCAACGTTAACTTGGCAGTATTGCGTTCGACCTCAGTCAGAAATCCCATACAGAAAATTAAAATTTCTTTTTTGAAAAGAAATACAGTGGTGGGAAAGAGGTTTTTGTCTATATTTTTGGACTATTAATTTGGTAGTTTGTTTTCTTTGCAAATCTTGTGGTTTTACGGAATTTATTGAAGAGGTAATAATTCTTAACGGAATAATAGAAAAAATGCAAAAGAAGTTACTAAATAGACGTTGCCACCTAAATCCAAGAAAAAATATTTTTAAAAGTATGAAAATTTCAAAGTCTGGAGAAGCGGCAAACAAGTCAATCCATTCTCAACATGTAAGTTTTATTACATTATCATTGTTTTATTTCCTCATAATCGTAGTAAAAAGCAGAGTCCTAAAAACCCATTTTATCCTCGACTTAATTATCCAACCTCGCCTGCCGGGTCGGATGGATACCATAAGTCTTGGATAAAATGTTTTGTTTTATGCCCTTGTTGTACAATCTACTATTATGATATTCGGTCCAGTGATAAAAATGTTTATCTTCAACCGTAACGGTCCAGTGGGGTAAACCATTAAATTAGTACGTAAAGTGTTATTAAAGAAAAAGGCAATTGATTATTATCCATAGTAAAAAGTTTGCCAGACAACTATTTGCCAAAAAGAATTTTGAGATATGTGAAATTTTGCCAAATGATAAATAGGAAATTGAACCAAAAAAATGTTGATTTAGTTAGTTGGGAAATGATATTAGGCGAGGCAAATTTTGCCAAAACGGCAGTACACCATTATCAATGCTAAATCGAACTATAGAAATATATATATAGAAATAGATGTGAAATGGTTTATTCGGTAAAAAAGAACATAAATAATAGCAAACAAAAACATTATAAAAAAGTAGAGTAATACAAACTTAGAGTATTTAATCTAAAATGAACACGGAAATGGTTGCCACTCAGCATGGTGTCAGGCTTACTAGCGTTGACGCTGGTTTTCAGGGCCACCCGATTGAAGAGAGAGGAGAGCACTCCATCTATCTCACTAACTAAATTATTAACAATTGTTTATTCCAGACTTCTGAATTATTGCGTGTATGTGTGTGTGTGTGTGTGTGCGCGCGCAAGTGTGCATTTTTAATAAACTTTGACCTCTTTTTCAATAAAGGTTATAATTATAACAGTGTTTAAACTCATAATAAAGTGTGCCAAAAACGCATCCTACCTATTACTGGTAATTAGGTAGGTAGCGAATAGCTTACGTATGTGGTTATAATAAGCACGGGCCTACACACATATACACAGATTTAGTGCCGTTAACATGAACTAGGTGGCAGCACGTATTAAGAACAAAAAAAAAGCCCAGAGTTACCAATGTAAACAATAGACAATGCAAGTTTCTGTTCTTGACATCGATACGATGGCAAGAAACGCAAAATTTTCAATTGGATTAATTGCTTTTAGGCTTATTAATAACAACAGTCACAAATAACTTTAAACGTATAATTATAAATTATATAAGCATACTATCACAAGTATTTGCGGGACATGAGGCAAAAATAATCATGAAAAATGAGTTAGATTTCTAAATTGTTTACTAACCCTTATAGTAAACAAAATTCAGAAGTATTACGTAAACATTATTCACGCCGAGACCAGCTGTTCGTTAAATTCTCATTCATTTTAAAACTACGCAAGGAATAATTATTCTATTTACATAATATTATTAAATATTGTCCGTGAAAATGGCTGGCGTAGCCTTTACACTTCGAAGACCTATGGTATTCTCGCGAAGCGCGTTTAATTACATACAAACTTTCATTCGGCCAAATGAGTCCAAAGATACCAATCAGAATGCCTTGACCAGCTTCAGATGTCTGTCTGTTTCCCCGGTTTTAGACATGAAATTAGTCCAATACTCACATAAAACCTCTTCGAATTACCGACCAATTATTCAAGTGGGTTTTATGGAGGGAGATTATATTGCTGAAATAAATAAAATATATCCTTATTTCCCTCAAACGGTCAGAGACATTTTGAGGTATGGCTGCCTTGAGGAAGTAAAAATGTAAGTTCAGATTTTATTACATTAAAAGTGACTATTTTAGGTAATTTTACAGAGTTAGCAAGTGTTCCATATTACGAACGTCCATCTCATAAATCCAGTTGCTCGGTGACAATTCGTTAAACATTGCAAATCTGATGAGTTCCAAATTCACACAAGCTATTTGACAGAAACGGGTCGAACTATGTTATGTTACGTCTACACTCCACAAGAGAAAATACTCTTTAACTGAAAAATTGTCCTCACGTGTGATATCTATGGACTTATTTCTTTAATAAGTCCTTGGAAAATGTATATGAATTACTCGACATTGGAGAAATACAGCTAGACACGAGAAAAAACAAAGGATCAATGTTATTTTGGGTGCCATTTTGCTGCTAAATAATAGACTATGAACATTCTATATCTTACTAACATCCAGTTCTTCTGGGATTGTTCTAAGCTTCATTAATTTTGCGACATTCGACGTTTTAGGTTAAAGGCACCTAGGACAACCCTGATCCACAAGGCAAGAGTGAACATCGAGCCACCTGTATCTGGCATGGACAAGGTGCTATGCGTGGGTCTTAACTACAAGGACCATTGCAAAGAGCATAATTTAGAGATACCAAAGGTTCCGATGATATTCAACAAATTTCCAAGCTGTGTGATTGGCGAAAAGGATACTTTGAGACTGAGGCCTAACGCAAAGGTACGTATTAAGTAACACAGTTTTCTAGGGTTTTTTTTTCATCTTACATTATGCACGTTCTCTGACACATACGCACGAGTAGGTTAAGTGAAGGATATGTCTCGCATGCCATCATGGGATCCATGTTGCAAAAATTGTGACATATCAAATGCCAAATCACCGAGTTAAAGTTATTAGCCTGTCATTAGTTTGTTACACGTATATTCTTATATTTTTATTTTCTTCTATAAAAGTTTCCCCTCGCCATCTTTCCCTATACACATATTTACTGTTACAATTATCTTCTTGTATTTCTTTTCAATTTCTTTTCCTATGGACTTATTTAATGCTACATGTTTGTCTTGATAGATCATTTTCACGGAAGACGTTTTTGTCATAGTAGTGAATTTTTCTCAATAGTAATTACATCGTTATACGTAGGTAGGTTAGGTTAGGTTCGTTTTTATATGAGGCCCGGAGGGCCAAAAGAACCCAGAATTAGGAGCTCCGCTATGCGGAACTCCGTTGACTCTGTCAAATTGAATTTTTGGAATAGGACAAAAGGCGTCCGGAAATTTTATACACAAAACAAAAATATCAGAAAATGGTTTTTTTTATAAAAGAAAATAAAAAAAATATGTCTATAGGGAAAGAAGGCGTTTAGAAAAATGTCAATAGGGAAAGAAGTGGTAGGCCCTTGTGCAGGGTCCGTCCGGATTGCTACCACCATATTATCCATTAACCCACCACCAAGCAGCGGTGTTCGCATTGCTGTGTACTGGTGTGGGGATAAGACAACCGGTGAAATTACTAGCATAGAGGTATTCCATCTCCGTCCCTGAGGACCCTGAAGTTAGCAACGCATTTGAAGTCTTAGGATTGCAGTTTGGAGATTGTAGTCTTGAGATTTCAAATGTCTCAAATTCCACTTACCATCAGGTGGCCTGAGTGCTCGCGTGCCTTCTCATTACCATAAAATAAAAACAAATACAATATTGAAATTTCTAGTGCCTCAGTTTTGCTAATGAACATCGTTTCTATTCATCGCTTCAAAACGCGTCCATAAATATATTATTATTGATTTATCTGGCATATAATCCTGGGCATTACTTTTCATTAACCTTTTCTATTGTGACAGAAAGTAGACTGGGAGGTAGAACTGGCAGTGGTGATTGGCAAAGAAGCCACTGATGTGTGCGCGGCGAATGCCTTCTGTTATATCGCTGGCTACACAGTGGCTCAGGACATCAGCGCCAGGGACTGGCAAAGGGAGAAGAATGCAGGACAGTTCCTGCTAGGCAAGGTAGGAATCATATCATAGAACTTCCACAAAACATCATCATAGTTGTTGTCCACCAGCTAGTTGAGAGGAAAAGGTGAAGCACATAATGCAGCAAGACACGAGCTGGTCTGTAGTACGCAAGGCTTTAAATTTTTGATCGCTAGGACCAAAACCTATAGAAAAAGATTAAAATCTATTTTTTCCTGAAAGTGATTCAAGTACAAAATAGCTGTATATATTGGATAAAGTAATTTTCCACATCATCAAATACACTACTGATGCTGAAAAAGCTATAACTTTGTTCAAACTTGACTGTCATTTGCTTACTAAAAATAAATCCAAGAAAATATGAAATTTACTTTACTCGTTTAGATAATTCGGTCTGATTTCAAACGGCACTTATTTTTCACTTTGTTATTATTCATTAAAGCCAATACTATAACAATGATCCAAATAATTTACCATTCATAGGCAATGGATACTTTCTGCCCACTCGGTCCGTGCATGGCGACCTACGATGAGATTTACGATCCCCATGACCTGCTTATCAGGTGTTACGTGAACAACGTCCTGAAGCAAAACAGCAATACTTGCGAACTTATCTATAGGATCGACGAAATAATTGAGCGGATAACTTCGTGAGTACTGCACATACATATTATCTTCACGCCTGTCTCCCAATGGAGAAGGCACAGACTATGAAACGCTAGGTGCACTGGTCTAAACATACAATCGCTTCCTCTACATTCATCAACCTCTTTATGTACGTACGTCGGTTTCGATTGTTTTTGATTTGGCCCTTTTTCAATACATCTATACATCTCGAATCTGATTACTCTTTTTCGCTCGCCATACCTCTTTCGTAACTCACCGTTTTGATATTTTCCATATTTATCACGACATCTTCTTTCAACCCACATCCATCATGCTAACTCCACACATACTTCTCAGAGTTCCCATTTCAACATCATTCAAATTAATTTATTTCGTATATTTAAGTTTTCATAACGTTTTCATTAATCCTGCTTTCATTCTTTTTCCAGTTTTTATACCTTCAATGATATATTAAAGATAATAATCACTGTTGTAATAGTGATGACTTACTATCATTTACTTTCATTACTTACTATCAACCGTTTCGGATTTAAACTCCAATCACATACCGCCAAAAAAAAGAAATTTCAGTCCTTTGTTGTTGACCTTTGTTATAAATCACATAATAACCCATTGATGGCTTCAACGTCGTCCCACCTCTTGTTTACCTGTATTATTTTTGATTGTACTATTTCTGGGTTGATCTCAGGTTGTCCAGGTCGCAAAATGACTACATAGGTGGATTGACCACATCGCATAGTGACTAAGTCGCAAAATGCCCACATCTTTATTTGACCACATCGCATAATGACTACGTCGCAAAATGACCACATCTTTATTTGACTACATCGCATAATGACTACGTCGCAAAATGACCAGATCTTTATTTGACCACATCGCTTATTGACTAGGTCGCAAAATGACCACATCTTTATTTGACCACATCGCATAATGGCTAGGTCGCAAAATGACTAGATAGGTTGATCGACTACATCGCATAACACCAGTACAGTCAAGTGTATTATGAATTAGTACAGATTTCCGCTTGTAGAAATGTTTTCGAAGGAGTAAAAGTATCTGGGTGTTTCTTTCATTTTACAAAGGCAATTGAAAAAAATGCAGAGAAAACAGGATTGACTGCTGTGACGGGAGGTAGGCAAATTGTCACATACATAAAAAATATGCCCCTTTTACCCGCATCACTAATCTGTGAAGCATGGGAAGAAATAATCGAGAATAGTCCAACTTGCGAAGAAATTAATAACTTCAAGGAGTACTTTTCACGGCAGTGGCTAAAAAACCCGTCATTGATTTCCTGTAGTTCAGAAAGGCTTAGAACCACTAATACTCTGGAGGCATGGCACCGACGCATTGGTGTTCGGCTACAGCAAAGGCCGACTCTGATAAAGTTTATGTATAAACTAAAAACAGAAGCTCGCTATCAAGATATGCTCGTACGTGGTTTTTTTTTTCAAAAAGTAAACAGAAAAAAGAATGATATCATTTTAGACAGGAAAATGAAACACGAGTTGAAAAAAGTTACACGTAAAGAAATAACAGCGTACGAGTTTCTTCAAAATATATCTAGAATCAAATATATGCTTAAGTAATAAATAATGCTAGATTTACGAAACAGTAAAAAAAACGACTCCAGAACGATACGGCCAACAAAAAACGGAAAATAAGAAGAATTTTAGTTTAAATTTAGAATAAGAAACTATTTTAGTTTAGATAATAATTTTAGGTTCTAAGTTACGAAATGGTAATTCATTAAAAAAAAAAAACCAAACTCATGTAGTTTCATTTGACTGTACATTTATAGAACAAAACACAAACTAGACAAATAAGCTATCTAGCCATTTTGCGACATAGCCATTATGCGATGTGGTCAAATAAAGATGTGGTCATTTTGCGACCTAGTCAATAAGCGATGTGGTCAAATAAAGATCTGGTCATTTTGCGACGTAGTCATTATGCGATGTAGTCAAATAAAGATGTGGTCATTTTGCGACGTAGTCATTATGCGATGTGGTCAAATAAAGATGTGGGCATTTTGCGACTTAGTCACTATGCGATGTGGTCAATCCACCTATGTAGTCATTTTGCGACCTGGACAACCTGAGATCAACCCCTATTTCTGTGTAATGTTTTTGTTTGGTGTACAATACAGTGTTTATTGTATTTCTTCCACAGCGTGATGACGCTGCTCCCTGGGGACATCATTCTGACCGGCACTCCAGGGGGAGTCGGAGCATACGCAAACCCACCACAATTTCTCAGACATGGCGACACTATCGACAGTGGCATAGAATTCATCGGCAATCTCAGAATTAGGGTAGAGAACTTCTATCGTTAAGGAAGTTGAGAGTGGAAAAAATTGACTATGAACGTCAAAGGTGTTATTCTCTCAAAAACGGCTTTATGTCGAATTCATACGAGGCAGTTTTTAAACTAGCTGATTGAGAATTGAGAGCCCTTTAATGTTGCCTGTACGCTCTGATAGAACAACTTAAAGTCATCGGTTAATAATTCGTCAGGTAAGTTGAAACGCATTGTTAAAGAGAATGATCTACCTGAACAGTCGTCAAGTGATGTAAACGCATGCGAGCTCCCAACAGTCAGTGAGTTGTCTACGCTTTAAACATTATACTTGTGGATTTGTGTATTATGAAAGAAAAACACTGCGTTGGTAGTTAAGGGAGATAAAGATGATCTTAATGACAAAGTTTTTGTACTAGGGTTTGTTAGATCAATTTTCTATAATCGTTATTTCTTAGTATCAGAATTCCCATTTGCATTTTTTCCTTAATTAAATTTTCACAGTCGCGTTTTTCCCTGATGCGTCTTTTTTCGTCGCAAATTCAAATTCAATTTCAAATCAAATTTAATAGTTTCAACAACAGCTCTTATTTCTAGGTGCTTTGGTCCTTCAGGCCTTCTGTGAAACTAACATAACATAAAGATCATAATCATAATCAATTTATTGCATCCATGGTATTTACAGAGGTCGTACAGTATTATACGTGCTAAATATGGACCCTATTAGGGTATTTAAGCAGTCTTAAAAGCTAAATAAAAAATAACCCAAATATAACAATGTTAGTACATATTTACTTTTTATACTAAAAAGTTACAAAATATTAAACTCTCTTTCTATATACATCTGCAATTTTAATATAATTAAATTAACACAAAAAAGAAGGTGAAGTTGAATATAAAAAGTAATTAAAGTAAAAAGTAAAAGTGTCCTTAAAATGCAAATCGTGCAATTCGATTTCTTGTCAAAGCTAAATATGAGAGCTACAGAGAAACCAAACCTACCAACCTATCTCGACCTAGTTATGTCACTGGGAGAAAACCGGAACGGAAAACATGCGTCTGGAAAAAAATAGATTTGGAAAAAATGCGAATAGAAATTGTGTTTTATAGAACAAAATATTATTGTAAAAATAACCTAACAAGCCTTAACGCAGTGCCAAATCGAGTAAGTCTCGCCGCCCGGTAAAATAACGCGGTTCTATTTGATAGAGACCGATTTCAATTCTTTTAAATAACATCAAGGGACAGCAGAACTTATCCGCAAATCGTTTTATCATTTGGGGATCCCTCTCTAATTAGTTTATAAAGATGGAGACGCACTGAGCAAGCTATAAAATAAAGATTGTGTTAGCCGTACACTTTTGAGCAGCAGTGGATAACGTATGACAAAACTTCAAACGTGTAATTTATAATTGTTTATTTAATAGAAATTGAATTGTTTTATTTTAACAACAATGTCGAGCATATTGAATGGGTAACTGATTTTGAAGTTGACTTATCTTGAGGCTGCTATTTAAATTATGAAAAAGAGTTCTGTAATAACCGGGATGTGAATAATAAATATTCTGGCAGTTCGTGTTTGGTTCCTTATTCAAAACTATTTGTGTGGGATGGTCCTGATATTTATAAATTATATTTAAGCACAGATGTATTTATATTTAGAATTAAAATTATGTTTTAAAAAATGTGGCAGCTAATTTTACCGGTAATTTAAAACTGCCCAGAACTTTTTACAATATTCTCAATATTAATGCATAGACTTGATGAAACCAAATGATTAAATAAAAAATATTTTTAACCATGATTGCTGTTTTTTTTATTCGTTTATCCTTTCTATTGAATGAAAGACAGGACCCATCTTTTCAGCAACAGAGGATGATCGCAACTGAGATAATTATAATGTCACCCAATAAGCGTTAAGAGTGCGTCAACTTTATTCAGAATAGGTATTTTGTTCCTTTGCCTTTCCCCCTAAAAAAATCTGTTACCTATTACCGTTGGGGTGCTAGGGTTGTGTATGTATGTCATTTACGTGACAACATTTCGCTGCTTAAATGCAAAAGCGCCGCAAATAAAAAACAAATACAAATTGATTTACAACTTAAAATAAATAGCATTCCGAATTTAAATGCAACACAAACATAATATTTTGATTTGTGACACTTTTGTATTTATGCAACGATTTTTGCTTCGATGTGCGTCGGTCGATACTTGACACGCACGAAACCAAACGCGGTGACGGCGCGGCCCCGGATAAACCGGCTTGGCCAGTCTAGTTGAGTTTGCTTGTGCTGGCCCGCAGCGCATACGGTCGAAGCACGCACACAAAGCCGCGGGTTACCCCTTTGTTTGAAGATGAACTACTGTTTAAATTGTGCTACTACGTAGAATTGTGGAGGCTTTTGCCCCGCAATGGGACAGAAAATGAGGCAAGTTACTTTTATAAATGCTTCGCTTTAGAAAACTAATCGTGAACTAAATCCTAATGCGTGAGTTGTAATTACTTTAATGACATCGTTTGATGAGACTATCTTCGTAGGTTTTTGCGATAATC